>OZ005746.1:5027698-7620198 GCA_963930835.1 Spongia lamella | reverse complement strand
TACTCAAGCTGCTTCATTTATTAAGAAACTTCAGAGTGAAAACCGCTTCCTACAAGATGTCTGGAGCTAGCGGTATATTTTTGTATTCTATAAAACGTAGGGACTAATTTCTTATATAATTTCAAATTACGCAAGCTGGTTTGTAAATATAAGTATTATATTTACAATTATATTTTAGTTAGAGCAAGTTTTATTCATACACATAGCAATTGAAATACATTTAATGTTGTAAATATATTTATTTATTTAAACTTACAAGTTTGCATCTGTACAAGTAGCCCTATATAGTTTAGGCAGGCTACAACAAAATATGCACACAGTTTTTTTGAAGTGATTTTCACCATCCCTTTGAAACGGGTGGTGAAAAATATAAAAGGCTTGCTTACAAAAATATACGGTGTTATGCGAGCAGTTTTCGGAGGGCACGTTTTTCAAAAATAAATTTCGCGTAGCAACACGTGTGTACTGAGGGTGCTGGTGATGCTATGGACGGTGACGAGCTAGAATACGACTTTGTGTGTTCAGTGCCGGATACTCTGGTCTGCAAGGTTTGCTTGTTCACGGCGAAGGAGCCCCAGCTCACCGGGTGCTGCGGTAACAACGTCTGCAAGACCTGCCTGAACAAATGGAGGAACTCGAAGGCTGAGGACCTCACGAGACTCATTCCGTGCCCGGTGTGCGGTACTTCAAGCGTTAAAACCTTCCCCAACAAGCTGTCCGACCGGGAGATAAGGAAGCTCCATGTTCACTGCTACAACAAGGCGAAGGGCTGCGAATGGACGGGCGAGATAAACGACATTAAGAAACACAACGACAATTGCTTACGTGGAGAAGTTCTTTGCCCCAACGACTGCGGCATGAAAGTGCAGCGACAATTCTACGACCTCCACGCTGAATTCGAGTGTCCGAATTGCGAGGCCTACTGTCAACTTTGCTACATCATTGGTAAGAAGAGTTTTATTGAAGGCAAGCACATGGAGCAGTGCCCCAAGGTTGCCCTACCATGCCCCAATGACTGTGGAGCCACCAGCATACTCCGTGAAGCAATGGAAGCACACAGGAAGGAATGTCCTTTGGAGAAACTGAAATGTGAGTTTTACACCATGGGGTGTGAAGTCGAAGTTGCTCGTAAGGACATGGAGGTACACAATACCACAATGATGGCCAAGCATCTTGGCCTGACTAAGCTGCTCCTGAATAAGACCACTGGGAAGTTGATATATGTGAAGACTGCACTGACCGAAGCTAAGATGCAATTGACTGATAAGGATAAAATGTTGCACGAGACACTCACGCTGGCCACACAAAACCAATGGCCGATGAAGATATCCAGTGATGCTTCAAAGAGCTTATTTGGTACCCCACCATTACCGCTTGTAATCAGGGTGACGGGGGTGACAAGGAAACAAAGGCAGCGACATGACTGGTACAGCAATGGATTTCTCACAAACACCGGCGGCTACAAACTGAGGCTAAAGGTAGACCCCACTGGTAGCAGAGGTACTCACATGGCCGTCTACACTGAAATAATGTCCGGCCCGAAAGACGACACCCTACACTGGCCAATGAGAGGGAAATTCATCGTAGAACTACTCAACCAACTCAGTGACAATGGTCACTACAAGAGGGTGTGGCTTTATGATGGCACGACTTCGTCCAGCGCTGCTTGCAGGGTGCATCATGGTAACAAGGCATACTGCTGGGGAGCTCCGAGTTTTATCACCCTGGATAGACTCCACTCCGTCACTACTACCTGCCAATACTTGAAAGATAATTGTATCTTCTTTAGGGTATCCTATCAGAGACTATAAACAGTAACTAATTATAATGCTGACTTCTCTATATACATGAGCATAAATCGTAGCTACAAATATCATATATTGTACAGTCGTGTATATATCATTTGACACTTTATTCATCATTGGTATGCTTATTAAAAAAAGCGTTCACTTTCACACCAGTCTCTAGGGCTGTGGTAATGATTTTCAAAGAATGATTATACTGTCATTTTGTAAGTTGAAAAACCTGCAGCTGGTCCTTGGCCATGCAAAGTAGATCAACATACTCTAATAGAACGTTCAAAGTTTTGATGAAGCAGTCAGGTTTACCTAGGCTACTCTAATAGAACAGTCGGATATTGTAAGTGGGTTTATAATTTAATGTGTAGATAGATGGAAATTCTGAACAAAGAATTTTGAGTATGACTACCATAGCCCTAGCCTAATCCCTTTCCCAAGTATAACAGCTGGTGCTTTTTTTGTTTTTAAAGGGAAACTGCAATCCGTTTGGCTGCTCCATGTATACTATAAAATTAATACTGGTTTTCCCGGGCTATCCATTAAGTGAGCAGTAAATCTCTCCATTATCATCTGGTTTGGTCTCTCTAACTCGCTCTAATTAAAGCGCAAGTTGAAAAATCTAGAAGGTGCGCGCCTGTGACCAGTTGCGATCGGTATGGAAGAAGGCGCACGTGAAGCTTTCCAAATTGGCCAGAGATGCAAAGTAGGCGAGTATTTTGCCACCATACGGTACATCGGACCCGTACCGCCTTCCCAAGGTACTGTGTTGCATATTAATAACCACTTTTACCAGTTTGGGACTGGAGTACGGAGTACACAGAAGGCTTATAGCCTGTAGAATGTGCTTACCCAAAACCAGTGGAAGCTAAGAGTCAAATGGCCTAATATAAATGGAGTAGGATGATTAAATTTTGAATTAAGCTAAACTCGAATCTACAGGCCACAAGAGTTGCTGTACTAACTACCTCACTGGCTGCTAAACATTTGTTTCTGCAGGTGACTGGGTAGGCATTGAATGGGATGATGCTGACAGAGGCAAGCACAGTGGAGATCACGAGGGTACACAATATTTTACATGCAGGTACATAGGGGTATGTATGTATGTATATACTTACTAAGCACAAACATGTTTAGTCTTTGCCAGACCCTATAAACAAAGGGTCTGGTAATTAACACACAATATAACGCTATGATAAGGGTTGGAAATGGTCCAGATGTTTTTTAAGTTTATTAACTTCCCCATTGATAATGTACGTATAATAAATTTGTCGGGTCAAATGTCAAAGTTGACTGGAAGATGTCTTGATGACTGGCCATTATCATAAGCTCTAATGTGGAGTCATAGATGCTTAAATTGGCTCAAATTAATGATCTTAAATGGCTTCTTCAGTGGATCTTGGTTCTGATTTTGGAAGTTAGACTTGGCATTGTATTGAGTGGTTCTAACTTCTGAGGCCTTGGTCTGATGAACAATACTATGATTGTGTATATTGTAGGCCTGGTAGTGGCTCATTTGTACGTCATAAGAAGATAAACACGGGAGTGACATTTCTGAAGGCAGTGAAACAGAGATATGATGCAGAAGGTACTGCAGTAGCAGGAGGCGTGGCTGATGATGCAGAAGAGGATATGTTTGTAGTCGGAGAGGCCAGTAGGATCACCAAGGTTCATATGGTTGGAAAGGACAAGATCACAGAGAAGATAAGGTTTGTATTTGTACGTACATATTGTGCATGTCACTATTACATGTTGCTCAGTCAGATGAACAAGTTACAGGATATCAGTTTACGTGACATGTGTATTAATTCAGCTGGAGGTGATCCCAGTAAAATTGGAGGGCTTCTTCCCAGTATGTTGTGTGTGTGTGTGTGTGCGTGCGTGCGTGCATGCATGCATGCATGTGTGTTAGTATGTGTGTGCATGTTTGTGTGTGTGTATATACATATGTATGTATAATATGTGTGTGTAAGTGTGTGTACATGTGTGTGTATTGGAGCTGTGAAACTAAATCAACAAATCATAACCGGTTACTGAACAAAAATAACTGCCGGTAACCGGTTAACTGGAGGAGTGGAAAATGTGATTTTACATCTTACTATATATGATACATAGTTTATGCATACGGCGCATGTAAATGCATGATTCCATTGTTAAAAACTTGAAGGCATGTCCAGCAATATTAGCCACGTTGTTTTATCTACGGTTATATCCTACCACAAGTGTGATATCAATGTGTTAAACAAAATATATATAGAAGCATGTGCCATTCATTTTTCCATGGAAATATTAGAAACCGGTTATCCGGTTATGGGAAAAATAACTGGTAACTGAAATTTAAAAATAATAACTGGTCGATTAACCTGTTAACTGGTTAAGTTTCACAGCTCTAGTGTGTACGTATGTGTGTGTGCAGTATAACTCCGTACTATGGCTATTCTTACAAACCATATAAGAACGTACAATCTTCATTCAAACAATTTAGGTTTACAAGAGTTGAACTTGTCTCATAATCTACTCTCCACATGGGATGAAGTAGCTGCCATCACTACAGGCCTACACAGACTGCACAGCCTCAACATCAGTGAGAATAGACTAGCCCCGCCCCCTGATCCTTCTGCAGAGTTGTCTAGTGCCTTTGGCAACATAAGAACACTGTTTGTTAACAAGATGGATTTAGAATGGATTGAGGTACATAAGTATGCTATATACCATAGTGATGTACCAATGATCGGTTAAACCGTTGGAAATTGACCTATCGACCTTAAAATTAAAAACAATATCGGTTTTTCTTTAGCACATTTATTCATATAAACAATATACGTACATAAAAGGAGATGACTTAGTGATATATTATTTGCTATTCCAGTTTTAAGGTTTAATGATAATTTCATAGCATAATAATGCCTTTTGTTATCATATTATGCTGTATCGGATCAGCAATCGGTATCAACCACAGTTAATCAAATATTGGCATAATCTCATATCAGTACATCACTACTTTATAAAGCCTCTCTACTACAATGATGACAACTGCGATGTTTTTAATCAGGTGCAGTTCATTGTGGCCACCTTTCAGGCCATAGAAGAACTACACTTGTGCCAAAATCACATCAAAACACTAAAGTAAGTACTGTATAGTGGGAAAGTTTGGCAAATTCACTGTTATGAGCGTTGGGGAGGAAAAGTTTGGCAAATGGATAGATTCAGCCATAAGGTAATAATTATAAGTAAAAATTTGGATGGCTTTAGTTTGGCAAATCACAGACGATTCGCCAAATTCGCCAAACTTTCCCCCTGCCAAACTTTCCCACTATATGGTATACACATGTATGTATTACTATTGTGTGTGTGTGTGTGCGTGTGCGTGCATGCGCGCGTGCGTGTGTATATTATATGTACAACATAATACGCTACATACGTACATTACGTATTCTGGCCAGTGTAGTGATATTGGTTGTGTTATTAATCCACCCAGCAAGCTGGTAGGCTTCCAGTGTTTGATGTTGCTCAACTTAGAGGACAACTACTTGACAGATTGGACCGTCATGCTGGACTCACTAGCATCACTACCAAAGTGAGTCATGCCCCGAAAGATTATTGCATTGCTCCAAAGACCTCACCAATTTTTAGGGGTCGATTTATCTCCTGGAAATAGTTTTAAGCAGCTGCACTTGACAATCAGTTGAAGTTCTGTCCCCTCGATATTTTTGAAAATCTCATTTCGCCTCTTCTGAATTTATTTTTAGAAAAATCCCTGGATGCATGCTTAGTTGATTCATTTTATTAGTTAGAGAGTGTTTACCCATAAAGTATTTGTGAGGTAAATCCCACAATTACTTTATAGCTCTTGTACTAGTAATACGTATCAATAGTGTGTTACTGTATAAATCATGCAGAAATTTTTGAGGGACGTAAAATTCGTAAATTTTTGAAAATTTAATCCTCAAAAAGAAGCAGTGGCTTATCAACTTGATGATCGTGACCAGCAAAAATATAACTGCGAAGACCCTTTCAAAATAACTTTCCTTCTGCGAAATACGTACGAGTCCTTCAAAGATTTCCATCTATATGACGTAGATTTTGTTTTCATGTACATATTTGTACCTCACATACAGTTATCCTTAAATGGTCCTAAATACTTGATTTTTGACTATATAGTATGCCAGCCAAGTCATATACAATGTTTTGTTAAGATTGTTTTACAACTTATTTTCAACAGAGGGTCTGTACTGGTCCCAGCCGCTCTTAAAATCACCTACAGTTGTGTGGATTTATTCAGTATATATAGAGCGGCTGCTTGTGATGTTAGACAGGCATAATTCCGGGTGACAAAATTACACATACATATGCACGCATAGCTTGTATTAGGTAAATACTAAATAGGTACTTAATTGTAACTGTTTATTCAGCTGATTGCAGTGATATACTGTATATTGGGAATCATCCACGGAAGAAACATTTTGCGAATTTAGCTAATCTGAAAGGATTCGTAAATATTTTCTTGTGCAATTTTCTCTTGCATGGACTATGACTTGAAAATGATTTTTTATCTTTCTTGCGGGTTATCCGTAACTAAATGCTAACGCTATAACAATAATGTTGTCAGCTGCTCCTAAGTAACTGCGCGAGCTATAGCACTGGAAGAACCTTCACCCGAGCAGTTACTTACTCCACCCATAGATACCTCTCCTTATACCGGTAGCTAATGCTATACGGAGAGACGGAAGCTTGTGAGGAACGCTTAAAATGGCTTAGTACCTCTCAGTACACCGGGTATATTATAAGCGCTTAATTAAGCGCCGCCTGGTCTGATGTACAAGAAAAACAAATTACCAAAGAAGGTTATTCATGAAACTTTTCTTCAGTGAATGATTCCCAATATACGGTATGCCATTTTCGAAATTGTACGAAAGGACTGGATAAATTTTAGCAATTAAACTACATATGTATGTAGAACCAAAGGTTGCTGGAAAACTGTATTTCCATGCAAGTGTTGACAGCGTATCGATCAGCTTACGCCACTCACTCTGTTACATTGTGTAATATTTTTGGTACACGGTATATGCCACATATTTTTACAATAACTATTAAAATTAAATGCCACAATCACTTTGTAATAGCCTCACTATATAACATCTCAAGTGCCAATGTTATAACAGTCAGCAATTAATGTATCACACTTCATTGGATCCTGGAAAGCCTTTCAAACTGACGGGCCTAAACAGAGCAAACATCAGGTTGTACTAAACAGAGCATCAAGTGTGTGTGGCTGAATGGTGTGTGGACACATGTAACTTGAGTTGGCACAAGATAAAGTTTGTTCTGACATTTCAAAAAATGATCAGACATTAGTAGAAATATGTACTGTAGTAATTACATTTTGGCTGTACGTACGTATATAAAATTTATGCAAAGTTCATGATCAACAACTGTACTGTAATGCGTAGTTCCTATAAAATTACTACTGGAAAGGGTACATCTGGCCATGTAAGACTATATTCAACCATTGTTAAATTGATATGAAGTTGGATAATTCAAAAGGTAGATAATTTATAAATCACATTGAAGAGGTACGGTGAACTCAACTAAAGAGACATGAGCAGTTATGACATGCTACGTACATACTGGCAGAGATTTTTCTAGAAAATAAATTTACAGGGGGAGATTTCCAAGACTACAGCTCTAGGGGGGCAGGACTTTAACTGACTGTTGAGCACAGCTGCTGACTAAGTGTTAGTTTATCACTCAGGGGGAAAATCCCCTTTTGACCCCTAGAATAACCCCTGTTATTGGTATGTATGCTATATATATACACTGTGTAGGTTAGAGACGCTCATCCTCAGTGGTAACCAACTGACCAAGTTGGTCATCAAGGACGCCCACCAATTTCCATCACTACGTGCTTTATCACTTAACAGGAACCTTATCAATGAGGTATGAGCATGTGCGTATGTATGTATGTATGTATGTATGTACGTACATTACATCATGTAGCATTGCTGTGTGTATGTACATACAACATACATATGTACATGTGTTATGTACATATTGCCTTACTAACTATGTATGTATAGGTCAGCGTAACGTAGGCAGATCTGAAGGGTATTCCCCTAACCTACTTTTATATCCCCCAACAACAAAGGTACTTACAATACTTTCTCACTTATAGAATGCTTCACAACATGAAAACACCCTATACCTTCGGAGGTTGCAGCCCCCAGACCCCTTGCTTAAGAGATGTACATACACTGTGCATTTGTGACTGTATTCTAATGTTTTAGTATATTCTTATATTTTATACTGTATAGCATAAAATATTGACGAATTGTCTAATTTTACATTTGACAAAAAATATTGATGAAGCCTCTATTTCTATTTAATGTGCAATGCAAGCAAAAGTATGGCATCGCCATGTTCTGTAGGATTTCTTAAAAAGTTGACGAAAAATATGTTGATGAATGGACAAATTTTTGTCAAATTTGTCACCGTCAAAATTTTGTGCTATACGGTACGTATGTATATATTTTAGTGTATTCTCATATTTCAGTGGCAGTCAATCAATGCACTGATCAAATTGCATTCACTACGAGAACTGAAATTCCATGACAATCCATTAGTAGAAGGTTTGTAGTACATGTACAGACATACATGCGTACATACGTATGATATTTTAGGCTTGACTGTATCAGCGTAATGTAGTGGTGCTACGATATGAATTTTTATATCATGATGTCGTAATAATTTATGACATTGTTTCACAATACCGTGTTTACTTGGTTAAACGCCACACCTTGAATATTTGCTTAGTGCCCCAATTGATTTCAAAGTATGGGTATAAACGTCATCTCCGAGTATCGAATAGTGGTCAAACTGGAATAGTCGCTGCATCGATTTTCCAAACTAAGGTAATAGACGCCGTGGCATTTAACCAAGTATAAAAGGCATTTGTATCATGATATTACTGAATAATTTACGTATAGCACAAAATTTGATATTTACTATCATGATTTGACTTACGTACATGTTTTCTGATGCAAGGATATGATTTTATATCATGTTGCATATCACAATAATCGTCACAAAGTGTATATCACAATATACGTAAGTATATTAGAGATGAGTGTGATTACTGTATCGACACATTTAGGTCATATTGATATATCAAATATCGTGACATATCGATGTATTGACATTAACACTGTACACTTATACATACAGTATTTTATGACTGATGCTGAAGTGGTATATTATGATTGTCTGTGTAACTGTTTAGGAAGTTGTAATGTTGGAGAAAAGTTCTGTCTATCTATAAAAAATCAGCTAATTCACACTTTACTGTATCGTACAATATATCGCTGCATCGTGATACAAAAGTGGCAATATATCGGATACACCCAAATCATGTATCATTACACCTCTAATATATATCATCAACCATGATAACTGTGGTATCACTCATGCAATGACCTCAAATTATTGCCCACATTGCTCACATGATCTACGTATGAATGTGTAAATAGCCATAAAATTTTTGAAAGATTTTAATTTTCCCCTAGCAAATGGACAGATTGTTATGTCAAACTCATTAACTCATTTTAAGCCTAAAACACTTGTATAAAATCACAAAAACATGCATACGGACAATGTCTTAACTGGTGTGCAACAACAAAAATTAGTATTATTACCATTGAAATAGAGAAGGCAAATTATATATTTTAGCTACATACTCGCTAAGTTTCATGCAATGGATAACCATTGTATATAATTAACTGAAGATACAGGGCTTCCAGTACCAAGAGCATTGTCATCTTTACCTATTCATCTTAAGCAGTAGTAGCGTCAATGAGTTTTCAATGCAGAACAAAAGATATGCATACGAGAACTGTTTATTTCAAGGCGCGATGCTTGCTTTTATATACTTGGCATTTTGACCAAAGCTGGAACACCAACCTATAGCCTCGTGTTAGCCAATCAAGTTTTATGTGCTCCTTGTACATACGTATGATCGTATAACATGACTAATGATTTTTATTTTAATTGTTACTGTAGCATCCAGGGAGCCCTCATTTACAGCCAGGCAGTTGATCATAGCAAGAATAGGCAGCTTGACCTCCCTCAACAATAGTCAGGTAATACACACGTACGTATATATGTACAGTATATATGTACACATTGTATACCAGAAATAGTAAAGTTTTACAAATTTGGCAAATTGCCCATGATCTGCTAAACTAACCAATTTTACTGCTCAAAAACATGTTTTTTACATCAGTAAAGCAGTTACGTACGCATTTCATCCAATGTTCACAATTTTAGTACTTTTAATATTGTCACTGTTGGCTAAAATGATATCGTGATAATACATATCAATTATTGTGATAATTACTCATGATATACGTATCTACCATGAAACCTTTGTTATCATCCATCAGTAAAATATATTAATACATTGTATGTATTTTAAGTATGTGATTATGTACATATGTAAAATAGTTGCAAGTTAAGAAATTCACTTTAATTTGTCTCCAGGTAAGCCTAAAGGAGAGACAGGCATCAGAGCGATATTACATGAAGAGATATGCACAGGACTGGATCAACAATAGTAAGGGTGATGAGGACAAAGCATCTTTCGCTACTGAACATCCCAGATTTGCTGAACTGGTTGAAGGCAAGTTTTATTGAACGTTCATCATTATATCATTGTTGGTGTGTGTGTATGTGTGTATGTACAGTACATTGCATAGGCATATTTGAGGAGTTATTGCAGAGACAAATATAATAATGGATTTGAATTGTCCTTCCATTGTGTTAGAGCATAGTGAGGGTATGATTTTTGGTAGAACATTTTGGTACACCGTTTTTATTTTTGGTCCGACATTGTATGGTATTTTTGTTCAGATTTTGTCCTGTTATATTTGTCTCTGTTATTCTCGTACTTTTGCCTCTACAGTAAAGATTAACATTACCTTATGAATGTACATAACTGTAGATTTTATCATTTTACGGATATCCTACGGATATCCTCTAGGTATACTTTCAATTGCTGACTGCTAGAGGGCCATTGACGGCATAGAGCTCTTTCACCATACCGCTCTCTATTGCATATCAAACGTTTTTCAACTATTCAATACTCACTTTAAAAGCTGAAAGGCATTTTGCTACAGCTCTTGCATGGCTGTAGGCTATTGTGAATGTTTCACTATTGTGACCATACACGTTCATTAATTTAATAGGATTTGTCAAGTAGCATAACAAAGTGTGCTGATAAATTTAAATGACTTTGCATGAACATGTGCCCATGTCTCACAGCAATTGAAACTATACTGATTGTCTATAGGTCAGTTATGGCTATGTGTTGATGATGTGTTACTATTTATAGTACATGGTGCACCTGACGTGACATCACAGTCTTCAGTAGGTGGACTAACAATGAAAGATTCCCTACTCTGTATCCTCTACCCTCTGTGTATGTATCCGTGTGTTGTGTGTGTATATGTATCCGTGTGTGTGTGTGTGTGTGTGTGTGTGTGTGTGTGTGTGTGTGTGTGTGTGTGTGTGTGTGTGTGTGTGTGTGTGTGTGTGTGTGTGTGTGTGTGTGTGTGTGTGTGTGTGTGTGTGTGTGTGTGTGTGTGTGTGTGTGTGTGTGTGTGTGTGTACTGTATATCCACTGTATACTTGTGTACATATGTAATAATGTGTGACTTGTGTGTAGTGTCTGTCCTTGTGTATATTGTGTATGTATCTAACATGCTCATGGGGACTAGGCCTGAGGTACGTAATTATGCCGGAATAATTATCACCATAATTCAAAGAATTGAAATTCTAGGCTTATTGTATGTATATAAACATTAAGAAAAACCAGGGCCTCACAGAGCAGAGATTGATATACTGTAATAGAGACTCGTGCTATTCTGGATGTTATTCTAATAGAGCAGTCACATATTGGAGTAAACAACAGTAATGGGATTTTAACATATGTTTTTTAATAATTATTGTGATAGTAACACGTGAACTTTGTAGACAGATTTAGGGAAATTCTGGATAGAATAATGCAAAGAATTTTGAGCATAATTACCTTAGCCCTAACTTACAGCACTAGTAATAATGTGTGTAACAAGTTACATTTGTATATGTACGTACATTATTCCTTAACAGCTGATCATCTCTTACTCTACTGTGCCCGGATGATCCCAGTCAGAAACAAGTTGTGAAGAAGCTGCCAAGTTAAGAATTTTATGAGCATCTTCCAAGTGGCATAATGGATCTGTAAATTGTGACCAGCTCTATGAAAACTCTCCATGTTCTCATGCAAATTTTGACCAATTTTTAGAACATTAAATGTCATAACTCTTTAACCATTTCTTGTAGTGTTATAGAATTTGCATGACAAATTATCCAGCTACATGTTAATATAAAACATTTCAAAATTGATACATCTATTAGGAGGTTACAGCTACTTTTGTGAGGCTATGTAAAATATACGAACATGAATATGGAGGGTTTTCGCAGAACCAGTCACGATTAGTGTTACAGTTCTCCTCAGTACATCCCAACCATTGAAGCTATCTACGTACATAGGCAGTTGGTGGTAGCTAGCTAAAACTATCAAGGCTGCATTAGGGGGAGCATTTGCTCTTAGCTTTTGCCCTCCTAAAGTTGGGAACTGATAATTTACATATACGTACCATACAAAGAGTGTATAAGTGCAAACAGTTCAGCCAAACATTGTCAGTTTATATCATAGCTTCAGCCTAGCTCACTGCCCGGACCTGCTCTCATATTGACTGCATGGGCCTAGGCCCAAGCTTGTCTACACCATTGATAGCAACCTAAAGCAACTGCGTTTGTGTATACCATATAGCAGAATTTAAAAGATTGACAGGTTTGACGCTAAGCTAGTAATACATCAAAATTTTCCCTTTCAACAATTTCGAGTACTAGCTGTGGGTGCACTTCATCAAGAGATTTGATAGGGAAATATTTACATACATCATCCTAGGCCACCTGTATTAGCTAGCTACTCTAACAGTAACTATAGTACATACGTACATGCATAGGTACAATGACAGTGATGAAGCTGAAGGCATTACTGTACCGTCTCTACAAGGTTGACTCTACTGTACAGAAGCTATCATACAAGGACAGTAAGGTGAGGAAGATTTCTATATACTTTTAAACCAAGCATGCGTCTGGTTTCTTGAAATTGCTTTTGTCTGGGGTGTGTGTGTGTGTGTGTGTGTGTGTGTGTGTGTGTGTGTGTGTGTGTGTGTGTGTGTGTGTGTGTGTGTGTGTCCACCCACTTTTAAAACTGAAGTACTCCATCTTGTTAGTAATGTACGTACAGCTGGTTAAACGACTTATATACTGAGAAATGAGTGGCTAACACGACATTACCTTGCTCTTCTCTAGCAGTAACTCATGACGCACTTCGTTACTAAGGCCCCGCCCATCAGTAATATCGATAGCAATTGTCATATACAGAAATTGAAAAGCAGGACTTGTTTGATTGGTTATTCAGACTTCATTTCATGTGAATGATTTTCTTGGGGGTGGTAGCGAAGCTTATAAAAGAAGACTTGGCCTGTAGTGTTACAGTAAGAAAATCAACTTTTTATTATACATATACTGTACACTTTTAAAATGTTTTATCATTAAAGTACTGGAATATAAAGCTGTAAAACGTAATTGCATTACTATGTGTTCATTAGTGATGAGTCTTTACTCATGTGACTTACTGGTGACATTAATTAGCACTGAGTAGCAATTACATAACTTACACAGCGTCTGGTTTTTAGGTGATAAAACATACGTATCTCCCAAAATAGTCATTCGTAACTTACAGTTTACGTAGTATTGTCTTGTGTTATATACATACGTACATAACAGAGAGGGATGGGGGATAGATTTTGTGGTTACTATAGATAATTTTATACCAATCACCATAATTATTACCGCTTCATTTCCTTAACCCCTACAAACTTTTGTATCTATTATATAGCACAAAATTTGCTATGAAACTGTTTTAGCAGCTGGTTACAACATATCAACCGGCCTTTATGATGTTAACTTGTTATCCACCCAAATGCATCCAGTTATGGCAACTACACTATCCCATGTGTTTATTGGTATCAAAAGAGCTAAACCACCACTCTAAAGGGAGATATGCATAGGAAAAATATTTCCTTACCAGATTATACTAATGCTCGTGCTTTTGCGTTTGCTTCCTAAATCCCTTAGTCTTATGTCCAGATTTCAACTAAGTCTTTAAAATACATTTCTTTGTTACATGTAGGGACAAGAGTTTGAGCTGTGTGATGATATGAAAGACCTTGCATTCTATTCAGTGGCAAATGGGGACAGTGTTCTAATGCGATGGTGACTACATTGAGTGCTATAGGCTGATATATTTTATAAATAGCTGTATGTACAATAGTAATTTTGCTATAGTAGTAATTATTATATGATTGGACGTTTTGACTCGTGCTCAGTACATATGTACTACTACTGGCGTAGCTACGTAACTATGTATAATAGATTTGCAATATGCTTAGCTACAAGTTAAATTTAATTGGTGTGCATCTGTAGGCTACGGTGATACACTTACTATTTTGGATGTGTTGGTTCTTCTACCCAAGTATAAGTAGTATGTAGCTATGTTCATCATTGAGACAAGCCCCATTATACGTATCTACATATAGAGCATGTATATATACATGTGTGTATGTGTGTGTGGTCAACCCTTCACTAATTATATGATTTTAGCGATCCCCATCATATGGATTCAACAGTGAAATCTGTCTTCTTGCATGTATGTTTGCTGGTTTTCTTGAATGATGCGTCTTATCCCTTATATGGCTGAAAAGCACGCAACAAACACCACATCAAACACGTGGAGTGCTAGCCATAGCATGTGAACCATTAAGTGCTAACCATAAGATATTAAACACAATGTGTGAATATAACTTTTAAGTTTACGTGGCTGCCAGTCAAGTTTGTATTCGTATGAATCAATAGTAAAGCTGATCATTTGATTTTAGGATTGTATAGTACTGCAATGGCTAGACAGATACATTGAAATATCAGCCGCCTACACAATATAAACTTGGATGACTATTAGATGTTGTTCCTCTATACACTTTGTTGAAAGGGCCTCAATTATTTTTCTTTACAATAGCCAGTACCACCACGTACTTATTGTTTATTGCATGCTTGTATTTTTTGTGATGAATTAATCATTATTGTAATTTAAGTGATCTCAATCAAGCTGTACTATTGTTTGTACAGATAGCTACGTATAGCTACTTGGCTTGTCAAGCATAAGCTAAGTGTATATACATGCATCTATGCAGGCTCGCCCCTCAATGCTGTGTATTTCACCTACTATATCATAAGGTAATAATATTTTGCACGTGGTTTCTGTAAACACCCTCTATGGGTTGTTTACAGAAACCAGACAATCTACCACACATAACTTAGGCTAAGGTCATAACGAGGTCATAAAATGTATGAATGTGTGTGTGTGTATGTATGTATGTAGCTAGTACACAGTTGGAATAACACTGTATGTTAGTAGTGATCAACAGGATATTGTGGCTTTTGTAAACATCTTGCAGCTGCCTATTTTATACTAATTATAACCCTTCACTGTAAAAACGATGTAGTGAACGTCACTGGAAATAGGTAGTGAAATGCTTGCCACTATACTCACTGGAAAACTGGCAGTGAAGTTCACTATTCAGTTTTAGTGAGCGTCATTTGATACACTACTTTTGTGCACGTTACAAATCAGTACATTCAATTCACTACAACTCATTACACATACACTATGTAATAAAATTTTGTTACATGCATACAACACACAGTGCGTTTAAGTTAATTTTGTCTTCTCAGTAGTCCTAGGACATCACTCATGGTTAACAATCTGTTCTTGTTGCTTGATCTAACAATATCACACTTGCCACAGCATTAGTTTCATCTTTTTAGTAGTCCCACAACATCACTCATGGTTAACAACTTGCTCTTATCATGTCTGATGCTTGATCCAACAACATCTCAGCACTTGACCTTCTTGATAGTGAACTGTAGAATGAGATCCGAAGGTATTCATGCCTAAAACTTCAAATATAATGTAGTGTCCAAACAAATTTTAAATTATTTACCATTTTCTTGTGCAAGGTTTAGCCAACTGTTCATCTACTGTACCTATCATATTAAGAATAAACCATAAATAATAGCACTGTACATTAATGATACTTACGTGTTGCACTAAGCCGGTCAGCTAACTCCTCAAAATTCTTCCAAAAGTTGTCACATTGTCCATAACCATTCATTGTTCGGCAATTATAGGAATTGGGGTGTATTACCATAGATACGTAGTCTAAAGCTGAAAAGCCGTCCGACCATCCCGGTGATAACTCAGTCGTGCCTGCATGGATGGATGCCAGACTTGCACGACGCGATAGCTATGTGTTCAGGCATCACAGAGTTCATTTCTAAAAGTTTCTAAGTGCTATAGTGAATCCACAAGAATGCTTAATAGGCTGCTGAACAGGCCATTTCGCCATCATTTTCGGTCGCGTAAATTTTTAAAATCAGTTTAGACTTGCTTAAACGTTAGCTACTGCAACATGCTATAGCTCAAACAAACCAGCATTCAATGAACAATAAAATAATCGAAACTGGAAGCCAGTGCACAATATGGTTGCAAAGTTATGATGGTTTTTCTACATGCGTGCGATAACTGAATTACCGGGACTTTGCGTTTTTACTAAACAACTGCCGCATGTTGGCAAAACTTGCTCGAAATGAAAGCTGTGTTCTCTGGCATCAGCAAGTTTATTTCTAAAGTTTCTAAGAGCTATGCTTTTTCGGAACGAGAGCGCGATGGACACTCATGTCGACCAAAACAGCCATAAATCACTGAAAATATTGCGTTGACGGTAACGCACTCGGCTGTGACACCTGAGTCCAGTGGTCGGGGATTGAGTCACTCGACATTTTTTTACCTAATCAGTTGCATGTACTTTTTATGCGACGACGGTTGTGCTGCCAAAATGCCATTACCCATTACCCATGCAGCCTCCGCTTCAACTGGAAGTAGCCGGCAAGTGTCTAAAGCCTCAGTAGCAGCAGCAGGCACTATATAAAGGATATAAACGTTTTGACTCTATAAGTGGGCGTGCCCGTCGAAAACGAATTGATGCTCAACATGCGAAAGGAAAAACAGTAAGAACAGGAATGCAACAGGCTTTTCTGTAGCGCTATCGCCATTATACAGTCAATTGGCTAACAGTCGATTATTTAAGCTTTTATTAGCTGGTACAGCCTACTCAATTAAGGTGTTAGCTAAATAACTACAAAGGTGTTAAATAAACAATGAAACCTTACTGTAAACAGACAAGCTGTTGTCATTGTCATAACCAGACGTGAGCTAGAGTTTAAAACAAAGTAGGTATAGCTATATAGGCAAGGAAACTAGGAGACTATAGGGATAGGAGACTAGGTATAGGAGACTTAGTATACGTAGTTATAAGCATAGGCATGCAGAGACTACGCAGGACTATAGTTAGGTATAGGTTTAGGAGACTATAGGTAGGTATAGGAGTCTAGGTAGGCATAGGAGATTAGGTAGCAGGCTTATAACTGACGGACAAGTGAGTTATATGACCTATAGCTATACCATGCATATAAATTATACATTTAGCTACACCTGCACGACAGGGTAGACATAGCTAGCCAATATAGGCATAACAGACTAGGCATGCAGTAAGGCTGAGTAGACTACATAGATTGACATATGCATAAGACCGAGACTACTAGAGAGTATGACACTGCATGCATTGCTGATCATGTACGTATATATATGTCTTGGCTTAGGAAAAGGCTCAAGACACTAAGTAGCAGCTTAGCTGTAGGCCATGCAGGCTAAGTAGACAGAGACACAGGACACCAGGTATAAGTACAGGCATTGGAGACTTAGTACTTTTATCATACTTATATGATTGACAGACTTAAGGCATCAAGAAGTCCTGTCATCTGCTGTATAGCTGCCTTGCACAGTATGCATTTAGCTACAACTGCACGATAGGACAGGTACATTTGCTAGTGCTCTATATAATACATAGCTACTATTACTACAATTAGTATAGGTATATTCACATACATTTGAGTGCAATTCGAGAATAATTGTACCAGTAATTGCACGAGGCAAAGCCGAGTGCAATTTGACTGTTACGTGTACAATTATTCTCGAAGGTACTGCAGATCTTGGGTAAAAATGGAAAAAAATTCTGGAGTTATCAAGGGAAGATTTTACGTGACCACTTCCTTGAGTGACTCATGGGAAGCTTTTACACCACTTCATGCTGGAGTTACTCTAGGGAGATTTTTACACTAGTTGGTAGTAGCGTTCTTTAATCCCACATATATACACAGCATTATATGGGAAGGTTTTACACCACTTGGAGTACTCACGTAAAATCTTCCCACATAGCACACACAAATACTATCGCATGACATAACACAACTTCACTCTCACAAAACATGGATCACATGATCATCTTAGTTACAAAACACTGCGAATATATCACGTGATCATTTATGAAACACAACTTCACTCTCACAAAACATGAATCACATGATCATTTATGAATTGTATTACAGATGCTGCATAATTAATTAACAGTCCTATAATCACACCACATGCATACGTAGCTGTCTATATAGGCTAACGCATATAGCTACAGTTGTAATTGATCACAGCACATAAGGTTTTAGTCACACATTTCTCCAAGAGAAGTATCAACTGTTTGATCATCTGAAGGAAAATATACTCCAAATTTTCCTTTCAAACCATCATAAGATGTTATCATTCCATCAAACCATTGTTCTCCAGCTGATGTTTCAAATTTCATCTTTACCTTCTTTCCTAATGCATCAGGTTGTGTGTTTGGTTTAAACTCAATTTCTTCACTCTTATTGCGATTTCTTTTGCCCAAAACTGAATTTGAATGTGTAGAGCTACCAGTAAAATTTGTCATATGATTGGGTGGGCCAAACTGTGCAGAAATATCAGACGGACCTTGGTTTCTGGCTCTTTGGTTTTGCTTTTTTCTTGCAGATGTTCTTCTCGCTTCCTCACTTCTTGAACGGTATGACAAACTTACACCTTCTTCTGCAGCAATGTGCTTTAAGCAAACAACCTTATCAACTTTATACACAGAGATCATGGCTAATTTTATGCACTGCGGTGTGTCTGAAGTGCAGTCTTTATTCTTACGTTCAACTGCATTTGTTGTAGCTGGGCACTTTGACCATACATCCTGTTCCATCATAGTGAAAGCTTTGCATAATCTTCTAAGGTGGGATGCCTTACTCCACCACTCAGCCCAGTGTCTAGCCATAGACCAATCACAATTATTATCAACGTAATCTGCATCTTCTTGTGAAATTTCAATGTTCAGTTTAACCAACTCATTCACGGTTCGGACACCACAAAGGGTTTCAAAGCAAGCAACAATTTTTATGGCATCTTGCTTTTGAATTTGGTTAGCTATGGCTAGAAAAACTTCTTTCTCCTTCTGCTTGTTCTTGGATGATGCTGTTCTATTTGCTATTCGTTGACAAGAACGTTGCCAGTGTACTTTACATCCTTTTAGCAATTCTGCAGCTTTATGCTCTCCTACTGCCAACTTGAGACCAGCAGCCTCTGCATCACTCCAGTCTATGACTACTCCCAATAGAGTCTTGCCAACTTCAAATGTCTTGCTACTTTGAGAGCAGTGATCAAATATCTTTCGAAAAGCTAAAGCATATGCTTCAGCTGTTTGTTTATCCAACCGTACTCTCGCTACCACCATCCACTCCATTACTGTGGAATTAAATGCAACAGCATTAAAAATATAGGGATACTGTTTGCATTCATCATATGTAATATCACATTGTATAAAATCAGATTCAGTGGCAACTTTAGTCATCAGTGGAGACATGATAAAAACAAATCTAATTTTCCCATCAATACCAGCTGACAACATATACGGTCTTCCCAGTTTTCTGTATTTTTGCAACTTATCGTTATTATCACCACTGACTGCATTATCATCCTTGTCAATTGAGTCAGCTAATTCTTCAAATTCTGTAGAAGACCAGTGCTTCTGAATGAGGCCACTACTTTCTTTGCCATGTTTAACAATTTGTGTGAGTTTTCCAATGTGTGAACTTGCTCCGTCTACAGCTGAAGGTATAAAAGGTAATCCTTTTCCTTGTGCAATATCTGAAGCAGTCAAAGATGGGTTTATATGAACAGCTTCTGTAATTTTAGACTTTATGTAGCCAGCAATTTTGGTAGCTCCATGTAAAGGATGATTATGTAGATTATCAGTAGATCCTTTTTGGCAACATACTAAACCAGCAATCCATCTTCTGTTATCGTCTTTAGCTTTTGACCTAATGTACACAAATTCCACAGGGCAGTTGAAGGATTTTTCCAAAGGTTTATTGTGTTCAGGACAAACCCTTTTGTCACAAATTGGAACGGTATATTGGCAGTCCTTTTGAGGACAATATTTCACTCCCAGACATGGAGCAGAGCAATAAAATACATCTTCATTTTTTCCACATATTTTCACAGTAATTAAACGGTCCTTGTTTAATTGACCTTTTGACAGTTGGATATCCGTCCATAAAAAGTTTGTATCTGTTTCACTGCTTTGATGCAAGCTCTTCATATCAGGAGTATAATAAAGGTGCTGAATAGTAGGTGATGAAAAAACACCAGGAAATTGGTAGCGTTGTTTTTCTTTTAATTCCTTCCAGTTTTCAGACTCATTCAAAAAGCTTCTTACCAAAGTAAGGACGTTGCTTCCTTTTCCGCTTCTTTTCTTCTGATCATGAGGCCTTGTACATTCAGTGTGTACTGCATCGCTGACACTAGCAGTAGATTTACTGTTATCATGTGTCCTCGAGCTCTGTATAGGTAGCATCAAAGAATCATCATTGTTGAGCACTTGTCCACTGTTTGGTGATGGACTATACACTGCTTGCACAGCATAGTAGCCACTGGATTTGATCAATGACTTAAGTTCCATCTGAACTAATGAGAGAACATGACATTGCTTTAGAAACTTCCTCCAAAAACCAATATCTCTGTCCCGGTGGTTCCCATAGGAAAGTGCAGATTTGTCAAATTCGTTGGTCCATGAAACCTTAGAGCCACGAACCCATTCAGATATTTTCACTTCTCCTTTGCTTCCAACTTGCTTCAGAGCATCATCTAGTATTCTAAATTCTTCTTTACAATCAACCATTTGGTATGCTGCCTGGTTTTCACATACATCACAGCATATACTTGTAAATTCTGCTGGTGTATCTACTTCACCAAAAGCATCCAAAATTACCCTTCGTCTACATTTTCCAGCAAGATGAGCATTAACACATTTCCAGGAATCTGAGAAACAAGCCAAAATATGATTACAGCGAGCTTTGTTGGAAAGGTTGTTTAAGACCCAAGCATTAGCATGTGAAATGTCAGTTGAACGATAAAGTATGGTAGCATGAGCTTGCTCTCCATCTCTGCCTCCTCTTCCTAATTGTTGTGCCCAAGATGCCATACTTTCTGGTACACCATTTCTCTTATGTCAGCTTTGTCAATGCCCATACCAAATGCTTTGATAGCCACAATCACTTGAACCTTGTTAGATTTCCACTGCATGTATATAGGTATCTTCTCTTGAAGATATATCCATCTCCCCATGATACCCAACTGATGAAACCCCAATACTTTCAAAACCGCTGATAATTTTGCCAACATCTACAATAAAATCTGTATATATCACAGCAGAATAGGACTGAATTATTTCAGCTGCCTGTGCACTAAATTGCATTGCATTGGCCAATTCATTTTCTGCAGCTAATTCTTCCACATGCAGGGCAATGTTTGGACGATTCATAGACACCTTCTGTATGACTGGATTATGTAAAACTGCATTCTTCAACTCTTCTTCAACATCTGGAGTGGCAGTAGCAGTAAGGGCCATAAGAGGAGTGGTTGGAAAATCAAATTTAATATTTTTAAGGTCACTGAAAGCAGTCCGGAAATCTGACCACTCACTATACAGATGCGCTTCATTAATAACTATTAATAGCAGCTGATTGGCTTGAACTAATGCGCGTAGTTTGGACACATTGGTAGCTCTGGCTATCCATTCAGGTGTCACAAAAATTAGTCTGTATTTGCTATTAGGTTCTAAGGAAACTGATTCTACCTGTTTATCAAACTGAGCTGATCCCAGATATGTGGCATATATACCCATGGTCATTAACTTTTGCACCTGATCTTGCATTAAGCTGATCGTAGGAGTAACGACGATTGCTTTTTGCTCTTTATAAACTGGTAGAAATAGAAAACAAAGACTTTTACCACTGCCAGTAGGGTAAATAACAAGAGCATCTTTACCGTCTAACACTGCTTTAATAATGTCCTTTTGGAAAGGTTTAAAGCTTGTTAGCTTAAAATTTTCTGCAAGGGTTGCAACGAATGTTGTATGTTCTATCATTTCATCTGTGGCAGAGCTAAATATTTGATCATACTCATCCATGCTCTCTAAAGTAGTGTCACTGCTATCAATTTGTTCAGGGACTTGTAGTTCCTAAACACGTACATAATGATGAAAAGCATGTAAATGTATTAGCTACGTATTTGCTAAATATACATATACACACATGAGAGACATTGCTTAGCTAGATGATGTGTCACTTGCAATAACTCAACTACAAAGATTCCTGTATTATGTATGTATGTATGTACCATAAAACAATGCCAGCTACCTTGCACTCAGTCACACCGGCAACTTATAATTATTATGAATAATACTCAAGTTAATTAGTTACACAAAATTTAATAGCAAAAAATTACCTCTATTTTATGTTCCCTTCTTTTGGGATGTCTATGCCACTGATCATTACATAATTTACACCTGAATGCTTCACATTCATCACAGTATATGTCTGCTCTTTCACCACATGATACACATTCTGGTAACACTTCATTCTGCACACATAAAAATCAAATATTATATGGATGTCAAACAAAAAATGATAGCATACTGATTTATGCTCATCTGTTCCATTCCCACCAATTCCTTTCATCATTGCCTCAATGATACTACCATCTTGAATTCCACAATGTTCAAGTGGTACTCTAGGTTCAAGAAACTTTCCTTTGACCATCAAAGAGAACGCTGCTCTGGGAATTGGAGTGCAGGAAATTTTCTGCCTTAATGTCAGCTGACAAGCTGTTTTAAAGGAAGTGTGCACGTGAATTGGTACAATTCTTGAGGAAGCTTTGATGAACACTTTACTCTCCACAATTGGTTTGTGAACCGCTACAGTTTGTTTCATCCTGCATACGTACATGATTATTGATATAGCTATGAGCGGGTATAGCTATAATTATTCACACAAAAATTTGGCTAGTTAGCTAACTATTCAATGATTAGAATTTATGCACATACATGCACACATGAAATTGGTAGCACATGTATTAATATAGCTGGCTTATAGAAACGTTTTCACAATGGTGTTGTTTACTGCCACCTGAATACCTGTCACTTATAGGAATTTATTGAGCTGTTTGTAAGGTCAATATAGTTAAGTATATGAGAAGCTATAATAATATTATAGTGCAAAGCACATGCACTCAACATGTAAAGCATGCATGTTCTTGTTAGGGATCTATTGGGGGCATGCTCCCCAAAATTATATATTTGCCCTCCTGAGATTGCCGCCAGAATCTGGGCTTTGACTGCAGCTGTAGCTAAATGCTGTGCTGGCCCGTGCTTGTATTGTAACTAAAGAATTTGTAGTTAGCAATTTGTTGGCAGCTGTGCCATGCATTTAAGGTCATGCATGGCAATACAGTTTATATACAATCATCCAAACTCTAGCTACATTTTATAGTGGTTCAGTGCACAGCAATTCATGGCATCACGGCTTCCCTATATCTGCATCAGCCCGGCCCTGCCCGCTGGCATACTAGGACTAACGGCTATTATATACGATATATCTAGCTACTAAGCTATAACTAGTATGTAGCTTATATAATTATATACAGTGCAAATTATGTAGCTTATTCTGATATACGTAGTGTGAATGAACTTACGAATAGTACGTATTCCTATCGTGAAATGCAGAAGTTGGCAGTTTCATCAAGCTTGCCATGGCTGACACGCGTTCTGGCATACGTGTTTCACATGTAGCTATACAATTCTTTCTGCATCTGCCTGCGAACAGAATGAAATATCACGTGAATTGCAATTGTCTATGCAGCTGTATGGTGATCATCCAGACCGCTTTTTTCCATTTTTATATTTGTAAATGTCACGCGAGCACATGCAGTTGTACTAGCTATGTAGCTATACCTCGTATAATGATACATATAAATTAATCACGTGAATATACGTCATTATCAAAGGATCACGTGATTTTCTGATGGTATGTTGTATAGCTGTGTATGCACGTTATAGTTTCCCATAGTGTAAGTGTCTACTTACATGGAAAGATTTTACGTGAGTACTTCAAGTGGTGTAAAACCTTCCCATATATACTGCTGTGTATATAATTATGTGGGATTAAAGAACGCTACTACGTAAAACACGTCAACTACAACTTAACAACAAGAGTACGAGCAAACATTACCACAAATGTTACGCGATTTAACGCACATGCCCACTCTACCGTAAATTCTCTAATTCCTAATTATTAATTATGAATTCATGCCATTACTCAGAGGAGGGCCGACACGTTCACGTGAGCCGTAGGTTTTGTACGAGTAAGGTTATTTAAAGGGTTGTAAGAGTAAAATACACATCATTCGAAAGTTTGTTTCATGCTTAAATCAATAGCGCGATCAACCCCATCCAACCCCACTGTTTTTATGTCCACTTTGAAATTGAATCACGTGCGCCTACCTTGAGCGGAAAGTCCACCGCGAGGAAGATACCTGTGAAGATACAATACGGTTACACCGATTAGCATGCCTGTTAGCGGATTCTACAAGCGTCCTAGGAGCTCAGTGCCAACCAAAGAGGGTTCCCTGCTCGCTAAATATGCAGAGAAATATGCAATTAAGGTAAATAGATTTAGAAGCGCTTATATCGTGTCGGCCCTCCTCTGCCATTACTATAGGTTTATCCGCAATTACGTCACAAAATAAAAAAATGGCGTCGCTAGTTGGGGGACTTTAATATTTTCGAGTTTTGGCGCCTATGGAGGTGGTGAATAATTTTTGTCTTCTGCAGTCCAAGAAGAAAATGGGGAACAACAAGGATTAGGTAAAGCGATGACATACATTAGACAAGCCATAGGACACGCGAACGGATAAACGTTCTTATTTTCTCGCTAAGCTCGTCCAGCATAATTAATCACTTACCTGATTCTTATATTGTGCCCCATCTTCTTCTTGAACTGCGGAAGACGAAAATTTATTCACCACCTCCATAGGCGCCAATACTCGAAAATATTAAAGTCCCCCAACTAGCGACGCCATTTTTTATTTTGTGACGTAATTGCTGATAAACCTTATCGGTCTGCAAGAGTAGATTTTCATAGAACTACGAAAGGAGCACATTGAGAAGGTTTTGTTGCTCTGATAACAGTGTTAGAAGCAGTTGTGATGTCGAATACCCTTGGGAATTTAATACCAACTCTTTTCGTAGATTTTAGGGTGTGATCTATTCAAATTTACAATCCGTCCGTGTTACAGATCCATCCACGATATCCTATTAATATTGCATGTGCCGATATCAAGTGATTGATGGTTGATTGAGGGAACTCGCGTTTGATTTTAATCCTGCGGTTTCTTCTTGCTTCGCTTCGTTTGAATGTTTACCATCTCGGTGTGTTTTTCGTGTGCCCGCACCAGTGAAGAATACTTGTCAGCATCACGTGCGTGTGGAGTGTGGTTCGCTCAGTGCGACCTTATTTTATAAATTGTTGGAAAGCGGCAGAAGCCGTTGTATCAGGGTGAAACCCAAGGAGGAGTTGATCTCCCTGTGTGATTTTGAACACCGTGCAAATCGGCTACCAGAAATTGGAAGAAATCAATCAGCTATGGTGGTGTACCTCTTGGCAATTACTTGGCAGACTCAATTTTGGATGGTGGTAAGCGTGTATGTGGTTTTGTTCTTCCTAAAGGTTCAGTTTCTGAGTCTCTGACGGTAACCCCTGGAGAATTGGTCTCTTCCACTCCTGCTATTGTTGACTCTGCTCTTTCTTCTTCTACATCCTCTATCTCCATCTCTACCCCTTCACTCCCTTCTGTCTCTCTGCCCCCTGATGTCACTACTTCAGTGGTTGTCAGTGCTTCTGCCTCTGTTCAAGCAGAGCTGTCTCCTGGTGCCTTTTCTGAGGCTCTTGCCCCATCTGCCTGCTCACCTCCTTCAGTTTCTCTCCGCTGATAATGGTCCTGCATCGGTGGTTCCTGATGCTGGCTCTTCCCCGTACGCTCAACTGTTAGCTTGGAGGAGGCCTCTCCAGCTGTAGTCTCATGCCCTATTTGTGCTAAATCTGCTACGACACTGTCAACACTTTGGCAACATATTAATGTCTCTCATATCCATCTCTTGGTGTGTTTCAGTGTCACAACAGGTTTATTTGTTCTGACCCCTCCTGTCGTTTTGGTTATCTAAAGAGATGGTCTGTGTGTCAACGCTCTCTGGGAAGTAACCGCCGTTGTGGTGCCCCTCTTGTTGACCCGTCATTAGTTTCATTTATTGCTCACGATGAGTCTTTGTCTCCAGAGTCCCCTGTGCTTTCTTCATCCTCCTTGCCTTGTTCGCTTTCTAGAGTCTGTTCCTCCCCTGAGAGGATGATTATGGTTGCTGTTCAGGCTGCTATTGATGGTCATCTCCCTGCTGAGCTAGCCTCCATTGAGTCCTTGATTTTTGATACCTTTTTAGGCCGTTTGTGTTCACTTCGTATATATAGTATTCGTCATGTTCCTCGCTTGGCTAGGCCTCGTTTGGCTTCTTGCCTGTGTTGGGAATTTTCAACAGTCAGCCGGTCTGGTTTATGGGGGTTTGTGCAACTACTTATGTTTCCTAAGTTTGTCCTCCGTTCCCCTCCCTGTGCTGGCCGCAAGAAGCGTTGCTTGGTGGGCTCCCTGATAACTGAGCGTTTGGATCAATGGAGGTTTGGTACTGGTATCGTGCGTTTGTGGCAGGATGCTTGTGCTGGGGAGACTCATTTTGGTGACACTGCTGCTTCTGAGGATGTTTTGGCAGGGCATAATGTTCGGTGGGCTTCCCATGGTCGTTATGGCAATGCTCTTCAGGCTTTGGGTTCTAAAGGAGTTGCCCCCTTTAATGATGTTGCTGCTAAGGAGGAACTGTTGCGCCGCCATCCTCAAAGTTTAATTCCTTTCCATTCTTCATATTTTCCTCCTCTTGTTGTGCAGTCTTCGACTGTTTTGGCGGCTTTGCGATCATTTCCATTCGCCCCCAACACCTTCTTGATGCTGTTTGTAGTAACACTGCTCCTGCTGCTTTTGAGTGTTTACAAGCCTTGACACGTTGTATCAATGTTCTTCTCTCTGGGAAGCTGGATTCTCGTGTTGCCCCATGGTTTTGTGGTGCTCCCTTGACTGCATTGATCAAGCCTGGTGGTGTTGTCCATCCCATTGCTGTAGGTGAGACTCTCCGCCGCCTTGTTAGTAAAGTGTGTTGTTTTGCTATACATCCCACCTTGCCTGATACTTTTCTACCCTTTGGTCAGGTGGGGGTTGGTGTTTCTGGGGGTTTAGAAGCTGCTGTGCACTCCTTACGCACCACTCTTTCAACTGTTGGTTCCAATCCAGATCTGTGTTGCTTGAAGGTGGATATGTCTAATGTTTTTAATGAATGTAGTCGTTCTTCCTTCTTGTCTAGGTGTATAAGCTTGTTTTTCCTGAGCTTTTTGCTTGGGTTCAATGGTGCTATTGTTGTGCGGGGGAGCTGCGCTTTAGACTTCATCGCATTTTGTCCACCACTGGTGTTCAGCACGGTGACCCGTTAGGTCCTCTTCTTTTTCATTAGTCCTCACTGATTATGTGTCTTCTCGCCCTTCTCCTGATGGTCTGCTTTACCAATTGTGGTATTTAGATGATGGAGCCTTGATTGGCTCTCACTATGCATTGGTGTCGTTTTTGGACTCTCTCCAACGTCACGGTCATGATTTTGGCTTGTGCCCTAATCTTTCTAAGTGTGAAGTTTTCTGGCCTTCAGGAGATCAACAATTTTCAGAGTTCCCATCTTCAGTTTGGCAAGTGATCTTTTCGGATTCCAGTGGCCCTGCCTTCTTAGGCTCCCCTGTTTGGGGCTCTTCTAGTTATTTTGCCTCATTTGTTAGCGCTGTGGTTGATAAAGTTTCTGCCTTGCAGGGTCCCTTGCAGGACCTTGAGAATCCACAGGTGGAGTTACATGCACTTCGTAGTTGTCTTGCTTGGTGCCAGGCTACCTTGCCTCTCACTCTTGGTGGTTTGGGTCTGCACGAGGCTTCATGTGTTTTGCCAGCAGCCTTTCTTGGGAGCTGTGTTGGTTCACAGGGACTGTGTGCTCAATTATTAGCCTTATTTCATGATTCCACTGTTACTTTTCCCTCCATACCTGGCGGGGATTCAGCTTCCGCTTATTTGTCATCTTTATTATCTGGTGGTCCCCTTCCACCTGTCGATCATCCATGTAAAGCCCAGAGTATTTTTCAATACTCTTTGGATTTCTATAACTTTTCTGCCTTACTTAATTCATGTTCCTTACGTGATCAGGCTAGAATCCGGGGTATTTCTCATCATTCTTGTGCCAGTGCTTGGTTGCGGGCCATTCCCTCTGAATCATTGGGCCTCACCTTGTCCGGTCAGGAGTTTGTAGTTATTCTTCGATATTGGCTTGATATTCCTTTGTTTCCTGCATCTGCCAGATGTTCCTGTGGGACTGTGATTGATGGTTTTGGTGACCATGTCCTTGGGTGTGGTGACGGCCCTCTGAGGATTCGCCATCATGATGCCATCTGTGATGTAATCTGGCATGCTTTGGTCCAAAACAACAGTGGTTGTAAGAAGGAACAGCGTTGTGGCACTGATTTAGATCGCCCCGGGGATGTTTTTCATCCAGACTTTCAATTTGGTAAGCCAGCCTATTTTGATGTTTCCGTACGTCACCCTCTACAGGATTCTTTGCTTTGTTTATCTGCTGCTACTGCAGGGGTGGCTGCTGGTCAT
This sequence comes from Spongia lamella, assembly GCA_963930835.1. Taxonomy (NCBI): domain Eukaryota; kingdom Metazoa; phylum Porifera; class Demospongiae; order Dictyoceratida; family Spongiidae; genus Spongia; species Spongia lamella. The sequence continues at coordinate 7,591,152 of OZ005746.1, read as the reverse complement.
GGTGAGGGTGATAAGGACTCTCATCATGAAGCTTCTGTGCGGGCTGCTGGGGGTATTTTTGTCCCTTTGGTGGTGGAGTCTTTAGGCCTTTGGTCACCCAATAGCCTAGCTGTTTTGAGGAACATCGCTTTACGTACCATCAGTAAGAGTGGTGCCTCTGCAGCCCTGGCCTTTTGCCATTTTATTGAGCAATTGTCCATGTGTCTGTGGAGGTACAACTCACAGATGTTGCTCCACCACCTCAACTTGCTGCCTGGCAGCCCATTGTGGGAGTTGGGTGGTTGATCCCCCTCCCTTTAAAATGTGTTTTTTCCTGGCAGTTTTTGCTACTCAGAGCCGCCAGGTTTCTTGTTTAGGTTATCACTTATTTTTAATTATTGCATTACATTTACATTTATTATTAAGTGAGGCTGGCAGTTTTTGCCACTCTGAGCCACCAAGCTTCCTATTTCTTGATTATTTATTGTTCCTGGCGGTTTTTTCCACCCTGAGCTGCCAGGTAGCTATTTTTACTGTTTTATAATTTATTCTTTTTCCTGGCGGTTTTTGCCACCCAGAGCTGCCAGGCGTTTATGTTGTCCGAGATACTGTTCAATGCTGTGTCCCACTACCTACCAAGCGTTGTACTGCACGGGGAGTCATACAGGATGCTGATTACAGACAACATATGATGAGGCTGGAGTTGGATGATGCTACCCGTGCAGCTGTTATAAACTATCTTCTGAAGAATTCAGAAAAGAGTGTTGGAGTGTTTGATGAATTCAAAATAATATTTTATCATAAACTACCTGAACTTCGTGGAGAACGGCGGAGGCTGGTAATCCACTCAGCCTGTACGACTTTTGGAAGAGGCAAATGGATGTCTTTGTGACATTGCGCTGGAAGGTGTACTCTTCTGGAAGTGTGGAAGCTGTACTCTACTGGAAGTTTGGACGGCAGATGTACTCTACTGGAAGTTTGGAAGCAAGAAAAGATACAAACATTTACTTTGTTCTAATTAATATGTGAATTAAATTAGGTTTATACTTAGTCTTGATTTATTACACTAAAAATATCTAAATACTACAGTATAATTACTATCGCGATAACGATAATGGCTGATAACATATCGATACTATCACAATGTACATTAGTGTGTTTACTAAGATTCTTTATACTGGTGAAAATATCCGTCAATGTTGCGATAGTTTACAGAGATGATGCAACACCTCATTAACGCTTTGCGCACGCCCCAGTAAAATATAATTATAGACCAGCAGGAAATTTTTGCATTTATATAGCTGATAGCTGAGAGAGCTACCAGGCGGTTAATTGTCACAGTTTTAGGTATAGCTATATAGCTGCACCTGAACGGTGTTTATGTAATGTCGCTATCGCGGGCAGTACTATGTGCCCTTGATTCTTATAGAAAAGCGGGCAGAAGAAAATCATTGAAATCAACCTTGAAGGGTAAATTAGAAGACAGTTTAATAACGGAAAACGGTTTTTTTACCTTGCGGTTACCTGATGATGGGTCACAATCACAAGAAAATCGAGCCGAAGCGATCCTGAAGAACTATAACATCGAGTTTGTGCAGTTTTGTCACCGGCCTATTAGTAGTGAAATTCTAGCCTTCGGAGCAAAACTATATCATGGAGTCAAATTTCTGTCTAAATCGAAGGACGCTTTACCAAGCATTCATCATCGATATATACGTTTTCTTGCTAGCGGCCCAGGTGATAATAATATCGGAACGAAAAGTTCGAAGGTGTGGGGAACATTTGAAAGGTTATCCAATGAAGGTGGAATCTGTGTCCTCTACAGAAGTGAGAGCGGTTCCCTTCGTTCAGAAGCACATGTAACCAATGTCCGGGGTTTTCCAATGGAAATGCATATATCTAACAAGGTCACGATTCACGACGTCTTTTTAGGTGTAGGCAGTACATGGGATGGAGAATACCATTTGATAAAGAACAACTGCATTCATTACGCTTTAGCATGCTGGGAACGTCTAGGAGGAAATGCTTCATATGATGATGTTAAAGAAGGTCAAAGTGCAACTTCTCCAACATACAATCCAACCTGCTGAGTGCTGAATCACAAGGTTATGACAACGATTATAGCTAGCTATTATACATATATCTACTATAGCTATATTTGCATATAAGTTGCTTATAAATTAAGTGATTAAAAATATGTCATGCAAAAACTGCCGGCGTCTATATATAATTATATTTATAGCTATATAGCTAATAACTAACAGCTAAACTATACGAATGCACTAGCTATATATAGCTACTGAGTTAAAGTGCAACGTATAGCTAGCTAAGCTATATATAAAAGTAGACGAATGGGCTGCGAAAGAACGGGCGAGATAAATGACATTAAGAAAAACAATGACAATTGCTTACACGGAGAAGTTCTTTGCTTCAACGACTGCGGCACGAAGGTGCAGCGACAATTCTACTGTGACGACCTCCACTCTGAATTCGAGTGTCCGAATTCAATTGCGAGGCCTACTGTCAACCGTTTGCTACATCATTGGTTTATTGAAGGCGAGCACATGCATGGAGTAGTGCCCCCAAGGTTGCCCTACCTTGCACCAATGACTGTGGAGCCACCAGCATACTCCGTGAAGCAATGGAAGCACACAGGAAGGAATGTCAGTCCTTTGGCGGAGAAACTGAAACGTGAGTTTTAGCTATGCTATGGGGTGTGAAGTAGCTACGCCATGGGGTGTGAAGTCGAAGTTGCTCGTAAGGACATGGAGCTGATGGAGGTACACAATACTATATACAATTGCAATGATGGCCAAGCATCTTGGCCTGACTAAGCTGCTCCTGAATAAGACCTATAGTCTGGCGTTGCCATGCAGACCCTTTTACGCGCTCGCTAGATTTATTTGGTGGGGCGCTCGCTAGATTTATTTGGTGGGGCGCTCGCTGTAAAAGGGTCTGGTAACTTGCGCAAGGTGCGAGCTCTCGTGCGAGCTGCAGCAATAGTTGCAGCACCAATCAGATTGCAGTATTTTCTTAATTGGCATGTTTTACGCGTGATGTAAGCAAAATGGCTGGTACCAACACTAGCCAGTGAATGATACGAGGAATGATATAAAGGTTTGTTAAAGATTGAAATGGAATTCGAAACTTATGAAGTGGAATGTAATTTTGTACTATCGGGTAAGAAATGTTTTATCAACTGAATTGGCGAAGCGCTTTATTCGTATACATTAAATAAACCTCGAAACAAACATTATCCGTACCCCAGATAATTTTATTCGTTTCTTCACAATATAAAACACCGGAACTTTTGCCGGAAATATGGAAGTCATTACACGAAGCTAATATTTTAATTACATTCCAGCTGCAGGACTGATGCATGAGCAAGTCACCAGACCCCATCTGCTTATGCGATGGAGTCTGGCTCTGCCAGACTAAATAAGACCATGCATGCACTGGGAAGTTGATATATATAGCTATATGTGAAGACTGCACTGACCGAAGCTAAGATGTAATTGACTGATAAGGATAAAATGTTGCACCAGACACTGACTCACGCTGGCCGCACGAAACCAATGGCCGTTTACTAGACAATTAGTACCTTCATTGTTTGAAGAATCAATATCCCGAAGTTGATAGACATCGATTCAGCCATTCTTCTGATACAGCCTTATAAATGCCTTCCTGTCACCACAAAAAATTTTACACAGCAGTCGTTTTTTCTTCTTTATTTTCATCACACACTTTTTCGTCGGCTTTCGGGAGCTTTCCTGGAACCCGGAAGTTTTTTTCAAACTCTCTTTTTATACATTCAATCGTTTGTCTAATAACTCACTCACAAATTTGTATCAGCACTCCTATGTATGCTCTACCTCTCATACTATTATCAGTCTGAAGTAAACACTTGAATGTATTTGGGAAGGGCTATTACACTGCAGGTTGGTAGTTGTCGCTCGCCAAATTATTGTATGTCATTCAACTAGTTAAAAAGATTTTTGATAAGTAGCTAACTTCTTGGCCTCAACTGATATCAAAGTTTTTGGTCGCACATACCTATTTGCAATGCTGCTTCTGATTGGCCTCGCACTTTTTTACACTGACCCAGGGTGTTTTTGTTCAGCAGTAATAAACAAAAATTGCGTTAAAATTAAAAAGCGCCATTACTAGGTAACCATAGCGATTATCAAATAGGTACGGTTGGCATTAAATAGAGTAATTCATAAGGAATCGAGTGATACCAAGTTTATTGGCATTGGCAAAGGTTAAGTGAGTACATTTTCTTAAGTAATGGTGTAAGATTGTATATATTTGTCATGGGGAATGACGGAAGCTGAATCGATTTGAAGTTGAGACTCCATGTCTACTAGCTCATTTTATAGTGATATAATGGCACACAATCATCAAAGAATTGTAACATTTACTATTGTTTTGCAATTACTGTACTTATCTACTGTGAAAATATTCTTCATAAAATGTAAAAAATTTGACAAATCCCATTGATAAGTTTTGATATGGATGCTTCAAATAGCTTACTTGGTGCCCCACCATTACCGCTTGTAATCAGGGTGACGGGGGTGACAAGGAAACAAAGGCAGCGATACGACTGGTAGTGACAGCAATGGGTTTCTCACAAACACCGGCGGCTACAAACTGAGGCTAAAGATAGACCCCACTGGTAGCAGAGGTACTCACATGGCTGTCTACACTGAAATAATGCCCAGCCTGAAAGACGACACCCTACCCTGGCCAATGAGAGGGAAATTCATCATAGAACTACTCAACCAACTCAGCGACAATGGTCACTACAAGAGGGTGTGGCTTTACGATGGCACGACTTTGTCCAGCGCTGCTTGCAGGATGCATCATGGTAACAAGGCATACTGCTGGGGAGCTCCGAGTTTTATCACCCTGGATAGACTCCATTCCGTCGCTACTACCTGCCAATACTTGAAAGATAATTGTATCTTCTTTAGGGTATCCTATCAGAGACTATAAACAGTAACTAATTATAATGCTAACTTCTCTATATACATGAGCATATAAAATCATAGCTACAAATATCATATATTGTACAGTCGTGTATATATCATTTGACACTTTATTCATCATTGGTATGCTTATTAAAAAAAGCATTCGCTTTCACACCAGTCTCTAGGGCTGTGGTAATGATTTTCAAAGAATGATTATACTGTCATTTTGTAAGTTGAAAAACCTGCAGCTGGTCCTTGGCCATGCAAAGTAGATCAACATACTCTAATAGAACGTTCAACATTTTGATGAAGCAGTCAGGTTTACTTAGGCTACTCTAATAGAACAGTCAGATATTGTAAGTGGGTTTATAATTTAATGTGTAGACAGATGGAAATTCTGAACAAAGAATTTTGAGTATGACTACCATAGCCCTAGCCTAATCCCTTTCCCAAGTATAACAGCTGGTGCTTTTTTTCTTTTTAAAGGGCTGCAATCCGTTTGGCTGCTCCATGTATACTATTAATACTGGTTTTCCCGGGCTATCCTAGTCTGGGGTTGCCGACCCTTTTACGCCGCTCGCTTTTTTTGATTACTTGGCGGCGCTCGCTGTAAAAGGGTCTGGTCACATCCCTAAACTGAACTTGTGTGAGCTGCAACTATTGTTGCAGCACCAATCAGATCGCAGTATTTCATTTAATTGCATTTTGGCGCGTGACGTGCATAAAAATGGCTGTTCGTTGTGCAAGGATTGATGAAGAGACGGCAGAAGAGGCGATTACACGCATTATTCAGAAACTGGGTTACTCACAGTTGAAGCCAGAGCAATTAAAAGTTATTATGGAGTTCGTATGTGGTAAAGATGTATTTGCCGTTTTGCCTACTGGCTTTGGGAAAACACTTTGTTATGCTTGCCTACCTTTGGTTTTACCCACAGGAGAGGGATCAACGATAAAACACGATCACAGCGAATCTTTGATCGCTTACTACACTAGATGGTTGGTGGCATATTCCGCTCCATTTTGTTACCTCCGTTTACTATTACATCACGTGACATAATATTTTTGTACAGCGTTTTAAAGTTTTCTCAAAGCAAATTCTTTGTAATTTATGTCACAAACAATATGCTAGATCACTTTCTTCTGGGCGGGCGCTTATCGATTGCAGATAATAAGCGCCCATCGGAGAGGAGTCAAATGCCTACCCCACTTCTCTGTACACCCTCCGGTGCTAACTGGTAAAGTTTACTGGTAATGTACAGCCTACCTCTGCATGAGACGCGAGAAGCTTAAGACGAGCAATATTAAAGCTGCCAAACAAGCATGCCGGAGTCAAGGGCTTCTTCTTACATCTCAGAAGTTGTTTGTTACCAATAAACAATCGTACTATATGGACAAAATGTCGATTCTTAGAACAAAGGTCTTGTAATCGATAAGCGCCTGCGCGAAAATCCTTACGTATTTCATATTTCAATTACAAAAGTGAAATACATGAAATGGAACGGAATTGGTCCCTTAACCATCTAGTGTAGCAAGCGATCAGAGACGGACTGTGATCGTATTTTATCGTTGATCCCAGGAGAGCGCCATCTATTATTCTAGTGGTAACGCCTTTAAATGCCATCATCCTCTGCTTGACGCCATGCGTAATGACCCGCGAGATTCTAATAAATTCAGTATTTAATTACATTCCAGCTGCACAAGTTCAGTTTACGGATGTGACCAGACCCTTTTACAGCGAGCGGCGTAAAAGGGTCGGTAACGCCAGACTAGGGCTATCCATTAAGTGAGCAGTAAATCTCTCCATTATCGTCTGGTTTGGTCTCTCTAACTCACTCTAATTAAAGCGCAAGTTGAAAAATCTAGAAGGTGCGCGCCTGTGACCAGTTGCGATCGGTATGGAAGAAGGCGCACGTGAAGCTTTCCAAATTGGCCAGAGATGCAAAGTAGGCGAGTATTTTGCCACCATACGGTACATCGGACCCGTACCGCCTTCCCAAGGTACTGTGTTGCATATTAATAATCACTTTTACCAGTTTGGGACTGGAGGACGGCGTACACAGAAGGCTTATAACCTGTAGAATGTGCTTACCCAAAACCAGTGGAAGCTAAGAATCAAATGGCCTAATATAAATGGAGTAGGATGATTGAATTTTGAATTAAGCTGAGCTCGAATCTACAGGCCACAAGAGTTGCTGTACTAACTACCTCACTGGCTGCTAAACATTTGTTTCTGCAGGTGACTGGGTAGGCATTGAATGGGATGATGCTGACAGAGGCAAGCACAGTGGAGATCACGAGGGTACACAATATTTTACATGCAGGTACATAGGGGTATGTATGTATGTATATACTTACTAAACACAAACATGTTTAGTCTTTGCCAGACCCTATAAACAAAGGGTCTGGTAATTAACACACAATATAACGCTATGATAAGGGTTGGAAATGGTCCAGATGTTTTTTAAGTTTATTAACTTCCCCATTGATAATGTACGTATAATAAATTTGTCGGGTCAAATGTCAAAGTTGACTGGAAGATGTCTTGATGACTGGCCATTATCATAAGCTCTAATGTGGAGTCATAGATGCTTAAATTGGCTCAAATTAATGATCTTAAATGGCTTCTTCAGTGGATCTTGGTTCTGATTTTGGAAGTTAGACTTGGCATTGTATTGAGTGGTTCTAACTTGTGAGGCCTTGGTCTGATGAACAACACTATGATTGTGTATAATATTGTAGGCCTGGTAGTGGCTCATTTGTACGTCATAAGAAGATAAACACCGGAGTGACATTTCTAAAGGCAGTGAAACAGAGATATGATGCAGAAGGTACTGCAGCAGCAGGAGGCGTGGCTGATGATGTAGAAGAGGATATGTTTGTAGTCGGAGAGGCCAGCAGGATCACCAAGGTTCATATGGTTGGAAAGGACAAGATCACAGAGAAGATAAGGTCTGTATTTGTACATAGATACATATTGTGCATGTCACTATTACATGTTGCTCAGTCAGATGAACAAGTTACAGGATATCAGTTTACGTGACATGTGTATTAATTCAGCTGGAGGTGATCCCAGTAAAATTGGAGGGCTTCTTCCCAGTATGTTGTGTGTGTGTGTGTGTGTGTGTGTGTGTGTGTGTGTGTGCGTGCGTGCGTGCGTGCGTGCGTGCGTGCGTGCGTGCGTGCGTGCGTTGCATGCATGTGTGTTTGTATGTGTGTGCATGTTTGTGTGTGTGTTGTGTGTGTGTGTATACATATGTATGTATATGTGTGTGTAAGTGTGTGTACATGTGTGTGTATTGGAGCTGTGAAACTAAATCAACAAATCATAACCGGTTACTGAACAAAAATAACTGCCGGTAACCGGTTAACTGGAGGAGTGGAAAAGGTGATTTTACATCTTACCATACGTATATGATACATAGTTTATGTATACGGCGCATGTAAATGCATGATTCCATTTTTAAAAACTTGAAGGCATGTCCCGCAATATTAGCCACGTTGTTTTATCTACGGTTATATCCTACCACAAGTGTGATATCAATGTGTTAAACGAAATATATATAGAAGCATATGTGCCATTCATTTTTCCATGGAAATATTAGAAACCGGTTATCCGGTTATGGGAAAAATAACTGGTAACTGAAATTTAAAAATAATAACTGGTCGATTAACCTGTTAACCGGTTAAGTTTCACAGCTCTAGTGTGTACGTATGTGTGTGTGCAGTATAACTCCGTACTATGGCTATTCTTACAAACCATATAAGAATGTACATGCAATCTTCATTCAAACAATTTAGGTTTACAAGAGTTGAACTTGTCTCATAATCTACTCTCCACATGGGATGAAGTAGCTGCCATCACTACAGGCCTACACAGACTGCACAGCCTCAACATCAGTGAGAATAGACTAGCCCCGCCCCCTGATCCTTCTGCAGAACTGTCTAGTGCCTTTGGCAACATAAGAACACTGTTTGTTAACAAGATGGATTTAGAATGGATTGAGGTACATAAGTATGCTATATACCATAGTGATGTACCAATGATCGGTTAAACCGTTGGAAATTGACCTATCGACCTTAAAATTAAAAACAATATCGGTTTTTCTTTAGCACATTTATTCATATAAATAATATACGTACATAAAAGGAGATGACTTAGTGATATAATATTTGCTATTCCAGTTTTAAGGTTTAATGATAATTTCATAGCATAATAATGCCTTTTGTTATCATGTTTATGCTGTATCGGAGGCAATCAGTATCAACCAATGTCAGAAAAGCAATATCTCGGTTAATCAAATATTGGCATAATCTCATATCAGTACATCACTACTTTATAAAGCCTCTCTCTACTACATTGATAACAACTGCGATGTTTTTAATCAGGTGCAGTTCATTGTGGCCACCTTTCAGGCCATAGAAGAACTACACTTGTGCCAAAATCACATCAAAACACTAAAGTAAGTACTGTATAGCAGGAAAGTTTGACAAATTCACTGTTATGAGCGTTGGCAAGGAAAAGTTTGGCGAATGGATAGATTCAGCCATAAGGTAATAATTATAAGTAGAAATTTGGATGGTTTTAGTTTGACGAATCACAGACGATTCGCCAAATTCGCCAAACTTTTCCCCCGCCAAACTTTTTCGCTATACGGTATACACATGTATGTATGTATTACTATTGTGTGTGTGTGTGTGTGCGTGCGTGTGTGCGTGCGTGTGTGTGTGTATTATATGTACAACATAGTACACTACATACGTACATTACGTACTCTGGCCAGTGTAGTGATATTGGTTGTGTTATTAATCCACCTAGTAAGCTGGTAGGCTTCCAGTGTTTGATGTTGCTCAACTTAGAGGACAACTACTTGACAGATTGGACCGTCATGCTGGACTCACTAGCATCGCTACCAAAGTGAGTCATGCCCCAAAAGATTATTGCATTGCTCCAAAGACCTCACCAATTTTTAGGGGTCGATTTATCTCCTGGAAATAATTTTAAGCAGCTGCACTTGACAATCAGTTGAAGTTCTGCCCCATCTATATTTTTGAAAATCTCATTTTGCCTCTTCTGAATTTATTTTTAGAAAAATCCCTGGATGCATACTTTGTTGATTCACTTTATTAGTATTTGTGAGGTAAATCTCACAATTACTTTATAGCTCTTGTACTAGTAATACGTATCAATAGTGTGTTACTGTATAAATCATGCAGAAATTTTTGAGGGACGTAAAATTCGTAAATTTTTGCTGTAAGCTTGAAAATTTAATCCTCAAAAAGAAGCAGTGGCTTATCAACTTGATGATCGTGACCAGCAAAAATATAACTGCGAAGATCCTTTCAAAATAACTTTCCTTCTGCCAAATACGTACAAGTCCTTCAAAGATTTCCATTTATATGACGTAGATTTTGTTCATGTACATATTTGTACCTGACCTACAGTTATCCGACCTACAGTTATCCTTAAATGGTCCTAAATACTTGATTTTTGACTATATACGTATGCCAAGTCATATACAATGTTTTGTTAAGATTGTTTTACAACTCATTTTCAACAGAGGGTCTGTACTGGTCCCAGCCGCTCTTAAAATCACCTACAGTTGTGTGGATTTATTCAGTATATATAGAGCAGCTGCCTGTGATGTTAGACAGGCATAATTCTGGGTGACAAAATTACACATACATATGCACGCATAGCTTGTATTAGGTAAATACTAAATAGGTACTTACTTGTAACTGTTTATTCAGCTGATTGCAGTGATATACCGTATATTGGGAATCATCCGCGGAAGAAACATTTTGCGAATTTAGCTAATCTGAAAGGATTCGTAAATATTTTCTTGTGCAATTTTCTCTTGCATGGACTGTGACTTGAAAATGATTTTTTATCTTTCTTGCGGGTTATCCGTAACTAAATGCTAACGCTATAACAATAATGTTGTCAGCTGCTCCTAAGTAACTGCGCGAGCTATAGCACTGGAAGAACCTTCACCCGAGCAGTTACTTACTCCACCCATAGATACCTCTCCTTATACCGGTAGCTAACGCTATACGGAGAGACGGAAGCTTGTGAGGAATGCTTAAAATGGCTTAGTACCTCTCAGTACACCGGGTATATTACAAGTGCTTAATTAAGCGCCGCCTGGTCTGATGTACAAGAAAAACAAATTACCAAAGAAGATTATTCGTGAAACTTTTCTTCAGTGAATGATTCCCAATATACGGTATGCCATTTTCGAAATTGTACGAAAGGACTGGATAAATTTTAGCAATTAAACTACATATGTATGTAGACCCAAAGGTTGCTGGAAAACTGTATTTCCATGCAAGTGTTGACAGCGCATTGATCGGCTTACGCCACTCACTCTGTTACATTGTGTAATGTTTTTGGTACACGGTATATGCCGCATATTTTTACAATAACTATTAAAATTAAATGCCACAATCACTTTGTAATAGCCTCACTATATAATATCTCAAGTGCCAATGTTACAACAGTCAGCAATTAATGTATCACACTTCATTGGATCCTAAAATTTTTGGAAACCCTTTCAAACTGACGGGCCTAAACAGAGCAAACATCAGGTTGTACTAAACAGAGCATCAAGTGTGTGTGGCTGAATGGTGTGTGGACACATGTAACTTGAGTTGGCACAAGATAAAGTTTGTTCTGACATTTCAAAAAATGATCAGACATTAGTAGAAATATGTACTGTAGTAATTACATTTTGGCTGTACGTACGTATATAAAATTTATGCAAAGTTCATGATCAACAACTGTACTGTAATGCGTAGTTCCTATAAAATTACTACTGGAAAGGGTACATCTGATCATGTAAGACTATATTCAACCATTGTTAAATTGATATGAAGTTGGATAATTCAAAAGGTAAATAATTTATGAATCACATTGAAGAGGTACGGTGAACTCAACTAAAGAGACATGGGCAGTTATGACATGCTACGTACTGGCAGAGATTTTCTAGAAAATAAATTTACAGGGGGAGATTTCCAAGACTACAGCTCTAGGGGGGCAGGACTTTAACTGACTGTTGAGCACAGCTGCTGACTAAGTGTTAGTTTATCATTGAGGCCTAACTCAGGGGGAAAGTCCCCTTTTGACCCCTAGAATAACCCCTGTTACTGGTATGTATGCTATATATATACACTGTGTAGGTTAGAGACGCTCATCCTCAGTGGTAACCAACTGACCAAGTTGGTCATCAAGGACGCCCACCAATTTCCATCACTACGTGCTTTATCGCTTAACAGGAACCTTATCAATGAGGTATGAGCATGTGCGCATGTACAGTATGTATGTATGTATGTATGTATGTATGTATGTATGTATGTATGTATGTATGTACATTACATCATGTAGCATTGCTGTGTGTATGTGCATACAACATACATATGTACATGTGTTATGTACATATTGCCTTACTAACTATGTATGTATAGGTCAGTGTACGTAGGCAGATCTGAGGGGTATTCCCCTAACCTACTTTTATATCCCCCAACAACAAAGGTACTTACAATACTTTCTCATTTATGGAATGCTTCACAACATGAAAACACCCTATACCTTCGGAGGATGCAGCCCCCAGACCCCTTGCTTAAGAGATGTACATACACTGTGCATTTGTGACTGTATTCTAATGTTTTAGTATATTCTTATATTTTATACTGTATAGCATAAAATATTGACTAATTGTCTAATTTTACATTTGACAAAAAATATTGATGAAGCCTCCATTTCTATTTAATGTGCAATGCAAGCAAAAGTATGGCATCGCCATGTTCTGTAGGATTTCTTAAAAAGTTGACGAAAAATATGTTGATGAATGGACAAATTTTTGTCAAATTTGTCACCGTCAAAATTTTGTGCTATACGGTATGAGTATATTTTAGTGTATTCTCATATTTCAGTGGCAGTCAATCAATGCACTGATCAAATTATGTTCACTACAAGAACTGAAATTCCGTGACAATCCATTAGTAGAAGGTTTGTAGTACATGTACAGACATACATGCGTACATACATATGATATTTTAGGCTTGACTGTATCAGTGTAATGTAGTGGTGCTACGATATGAATTTTTATATCACGATGTCGTAATAATTTATGACATTGTTTCACAATACCATGTTTACTTGGTTAAATGCCACACCTTGAATATTTGCTTAGTGCCCCAATGGATTTCAAGGTATGGGTATAAACATCATCTCCGAGTATCGAATAGTGGTCAAACTGGAATAGTCGCCGCATCGATTTTTCAAACTAAGGTAATAAACGCCGTGGCATTTAACCAAGTATAAACAGCATTTGTATCATGATATTACTGAATAATTTACGTATAGCACAAAATTTGATATTTACTATCATGATTTGACTTACGTACATGTTTTCTGATGCAAGGATATGATTTTATATCATGTTGCATATCACAATAATCGTCACAAAGTGTATATCACAATATATGTAAGTATATTAGAGATGAGTGTGATTACTGTATCGACACATTTAGGTCATATTGATATATCAAATATCGTGACATATCGATGTATTGACATTAACACTGTACACTTATACATACAGTATTTTATGACTGATGCTGTAGTGGTATACAATGCAGCTGTGTAACTATTTAGGAAGTTGTAATGTTGGAGAAAAGTTCTGTCTATCTATAAAAAATCAGCTAATTCATACTTTACTGTATCGAAATAGAGAAGGCAAATTTTATATTAAGCTACATACTCGCTAAGTTTCATGCAATGGATAACCATTGTATATAATTAACTGAAGATACAGGGCTTCCAGTACCAAGAGCATTGTCATCTTTACCCATTCATCTTAAGCAGTAGTAGCGTCAATGAGTTTTCAATGCAGAACAGAAGATATGCACACGAGAACTGTTTATTTCAAGGCGTGATGCTTTCTTTTATATATACTTGGCATTTTGACCAAAGCTGGAACACCAACCTATAGCCTCGTGTTAGCCAATCAAGTTTTATGTGCTCCTTGTACATACGTATGATCGTATAACATGACTAATGATTTTTATTTTAATTGCCACTGTAGCATCCAGGGAGCCCCCATTTACAGCCAGGCAGTTGATCATAGCAAGAATAGGCAGCTTGACCTCCCTCAACAATAGTCAGGTAATACACACATACGTATGTACGGTATATATGTACATATCGTATACCAAAAATAGTAAAGTTTTACAAATTTGGCAAATTGCCCATGATCTGCTAAACTAACCAATTCTACTGCTCAAAAACATTTGAGCAGTAAAACATGTTTTTTACATCAGTAAAGCAGTTACGTATTTCATCCAATGTTCACAATTTTAGTACTTTTAATATTGTCACTGTTGGCTAAAATGATATCGTGATAATACGTATCGATTATTGTGATAATTACTCTCATGATATGCATATCGTCAGAGTTGGGGGTAACGCATTACAATTGTAACGCGTTACGTAATATATTACTTTTCAAGTAACGAAGTAATATAACGCGTTACATGCCTTGTAACTAGTAATATGTAACTAGTTACAATTGCCCAACAAATAGCGCGTCACAAAAGTAACGCGTTACTTAATTCGTTACAATTGTTACTCCGGTGTACTTTACGCGTAACAATAGTCAATAGCCAGTTACTCGCGGTCACTTTCGTTACAATAGTTACTCGTTACTTAACACATTACAATAGTTATGTTCCCCGTAGTTAGTTACCGGCCTGCGTTACAACATAGATAATGCGCAGGCCCATAGGAGCAAGACACAGGCCTGGTATTCAGTGACGCACAAAGTAACTAGCTAAGTAGTAACAAAAATTAAAAAATGGGTCGCTAGCTAGTCACCAACTTACGTGAGTAAGGATCAGGAGTTAGAAACCATGTGCACGTGTTTGTATCACGTTCAATTAATGGCAACTTGATTACTCTTATTAATGCACGTACATGCATGTTATCTCGTGACCAGTCACGTGGCGACGTAATTTCAAAGAACATTGTAACTAGTAACGAAATAACTAGTTACTTGTGCAGAAAGTAACTGTAACTATAACTAGTTACATTGGATGAATGTAACGAGTAACTAGTAACTAGTTACTTTGTAAAAGTAACGACCCCATCTCTGCATATCGTACCATGAAACCTTTGTTATCATCCATCAGTAAAATATATTAATACATTGTATGTATTTTAAGTATGTGATTATGTACACATGTAAAATAGTTGCAAGTTAAGAAATTCACTTTAATTTGTCTCCAGGTGAGCCTGAAGGAGAGACAGGCATCAGAGCGATATTACATGAAGAGATATGCACAGGACTGGATCAACAATAGTAAGGGTGATGAGGACAAAGCATCTTTCGCTACTGAACATCCCAGATTTGCTGAACTGGTTGAAGGCAAGTTTTATTGAACGTTTATCATCATTATATCATTGTTGGTGTGTGTGTATGTACAGTACATTGCATAGGCATTATTTGAGGAGTTATTGCAGAGACAAATACAATAATGGATTTGAATTGTCCTTCCATTGTGTTAGAGCATAGTGAGGGTATGATTTTTGGTAGGACATTTTGGTATACCGTTTTTATTTTTGGTCCGACATATGTATGATATTTTTGTTCATTTTTGTCCTGTTATATTTGTCTCTGTTATTCTCATAGTTTTGCCTCTACAGTAAAGATTAACATTACCTTATGAATGTACATAACTGTAGATTTTATCATTTTACGGATATCCTACAAGTGCAGGTGGGGGCTTAACTGTCTTCTATCCCACAAAGGAATCATGCTTTTGATGTTACCACTGACTAGTAAGGGTTTAGCTGGCATCAACAGTTTGCTTTTGATTTATATCAACACTTTATGGCTTGATGTTTATGTTAGCAGGCTATGCCTTAACACTCTATGGCTTGAGGTATATGTATATGTTATATCACAGCAGGAGTATGATATCTTTGTTATTACACGAGTCCGAGGCAGCTGAGGACGAGTGTTAATAACAAAGATATCATACTCCTGCTGTGATATAACTGGCTTCTTTCCCACCAAAGACTTTAAGAAAGCTTTGACTAATAAAAGAAATTGCTGATGTGTTATAGTGTTAAACACCTTGCACCTTACTGTACAATAACTTAGTTATTGCCCAGGCAATAACTAAGTTATTGTACAGTAAAATCCTTTGATGTATGGCTTCAGTGGGAAAGAAGTACATATATACCCCAGTAGAATTCTTTAAAGTATTGCTTCAGTGGGATAGAAGTATGCTTTATAACATAAAACATCCTGTAGAACCCTCAGATCACTGTTTAGTTGTCCCCCTCCCAGTAGGCCCTAGATCCGCCTGTGGTAAATATGTAGGATTCAATTATAAATGACTTCACCATGTGTTTTTTATATTTTACATTAGTGATTCAACATTTAGGGAGGTATACTTTCAATTGCTGACTGCTAGAGGGCCATTGACGGCATAGAGCTCTTTCACCATACCGC
Source organism: Spongia lamella (assembly GCA_963930835.1). Taxonomy (NCBI): domain Eukaryota; kingdom Metazoa; phylum Porifera; class Demospongiae; order Dictyoceratida; family Spongiidae; genus Spongia; species Spongia lamella. Next base: position 7,574,690 of record OZ005746.1, on the reverse strand, counting down.
TCTCTATTGCATATCAAACGTTTTTCAACTATTCTATATTCACTTTAAAAGCTGAAAGGCCCTTTGCTACAGCTCTTGCATGGCTGTAGGCTATTGTGAATGTTTCACTATTGTGACCGTACACGTTCATTAATTTAATAGGATTTGTCAAGGAACATAACAAAGTGTGCTGATAAATTTAAATGACTTTGCATGAACATGTGCCCATGTCTCACAGCAATTGAAACTATACTGATTGTCTATAGGTCAGATGGCTATGTGTTGATGATGTGTTACTATTTATAGTACATGGTGCACCTGATGTGACATCACAGTCTTCAGTAGGTGGACTAACAATGAAAGATTCCCTACTCTGTATCCTCTACCCTCTGTGTATGTATCCATGTGTATGTGTGTGTGTGTGTGTGTGTGTGTGTGTGTGTGTGTGTGTGTGTGTGTGTGTGTGTGTGTGTGTGTGTGTGTGTGTGTGTGTGTGTGTGTGTGTGTGTGTGTGTGTGTGTGTGTGTGTGTGTGTGTGTGTGTGTGTGTGTGTGTGTGTGTGTGTACTGTATATCCACTGTATACTTGTGTACATATGTAATAATGTGTGACTTGTGTGTAGTGTCTGTCCTTGTGTATATTGTGTATGTATCTAACATGCTCATGGGGACTAGGCCTGAGGTACGTAATTATGCCGGAATAATTATCAGCATAATTCAAAGAATTGAAATTCTAGGCTTATTGTATGTATATAAACATTAAGAAAAACCTGGGCCTCACAGAGCAGAGATTGATATACTGTAATAGAGACTCGTGCTATCATTAAGTACGGTAGTACTTAATAGTAGGGATTGGTAAGAAATTGTATGGTTTCCCGATTTTTCGCACTTCATAAAACAACCTTCCAATAGGCTTTACCCGAAAAAACTGACTGGAATGCATTGGCAAGGCTGTAATGATGCTGTACCTTGGTAAAACGAAGCGACAAGTCGAATATTTCGACCTACAGCCAACTTTGAAATTTTCGAAATTCACCTGTATTTCGTCTGCCTGCCTGCCTGCCTGCCTGCCTGCCTGCCTGCCTGCCTGCCTGCCTGCCTGCCTGCCTGCCTGCCTGCCTGCCTGCCTGCCTGCCTGCCTGCCTGCCTGCCTGCCTGCCTGCCTGCCTGCCTGCCTGCCTGCCTGCCTGCCTGCCTGCCTGCCTGCCTGCCTGCCTGCCTGCCTGCCTGCCTGCCTGCCTGCCTGCCTGCCTGCCTGCCTGCCTGCCTGCCTGCCTGCCTGCCTGCCTGCCTGCCTGCCTGCCGTAAGACCCGGTTGCGCTAGGTGTAGGGCTCCAGAAATTTCACACAATAAAGGTAATGGCGGCGGATTTACGAAAACGTTGTTCCGAAGACGATTTACCCACTGCGCCATGGCGATTCCTTTTATCCTTCATTCCCTTCTTTGTTCTTCTATATTCCTTTAGCAAGGTGTGAATCTCACCTTCGAAGGTGACGATAGCCTATTACGGATTCTGCTTATTACGTCACGCAAAAACCTGGCTTGCACGTGATATAATTAGTTACAGTGGCACCATGGCACGATGTTTTCGCGTGTACTTTATTACATCGTGAACTTCGAGATTATAGCCTTGGACAAATAGCTTTTGCTGTTTTTCGAGTGTTATTTGCTATCACACAGCTGCTTTGCCATGTAAGCGCGTTGTTAACAAGCGCCTGTAAACAAGCATAATTATTACGTAAGCGCCTGTAACATTTGTGCGCCTGCTGAAAGATTATTATGAATGCTTAGCATGTATAAAAAGCAAACAAACTAGATTGATAAAAAAATTGAAAATTTAAAAGGTAAGTAGGGATTGAATTCAATAGTGCTACAAAAAGTAAGGAAACAAGGAATAAGATTTTGGGACGAGAGAACATTCTGGCATGAGATAATTTATAAAAGTTTAATCCCTACTTTTGGCTCACTTCAGTAGGTTTGCCAAAAGTAGGGATTAAACTTTTATAAATTATCTCATGCCAGAATGTTCTCTCATCCCAAAATCTTATTCCTTGTTTCCTTACTTTTTGTAGCACTATTGAATTCAATCCCTACTTACCTTTTGAATTTTCAATTTTTTTATCATTCTAATAGAGTTTGGATGTAATTCTAATAGAGCAGTCACATATTGGAGTAAACAACAGTAATGGGATTTTAATATATGTTTTTTAATAATTATTGTGATAGTAACACGTGAACTTTGTAGACAGATTTAGGGAAATTCTGGATAGAATAATGCAAAGAATTTTGAGCATAATTACCTTAGCCCTAACTTACAGCACTAGTAATAATGTGTGTAACAAGTTACATTTGTATATGTACGTACATTATTCCTTAACAGCTGATCATCTCTTACTCTACTGTGCCCGGATGATCCCAGTCAGAAACAAGTTGTGAAGAAGCTGCCAAGTAAGAATTTTATGAGCATCTTCCAAGTGGCATAATGGATCTGTAAATTGTGACCAGCTCTATGAAAACTCTCCATGTTCTCATGCAAATTTTGACCCATTTTTAGAACATTAAATGTCATAACTCTTTAACCATTTCTTGTAGTGTTATAGAATTTGCATGACAAATTATCCAGCTACATGTTAATATAAAACATTTCAAAATTGATACATCTATCAGGAGGTTACAGCTACTTTTGTGAGGCTATGTAAAATATACGAACATGAATATGGAGGGTTTTCGCAGAACCAGTCACGATTAGTGTTACAGTTCTCCTCAGTACATCCCAACCATTGAAGCTATCTACGTACATAGGCAGTTGGTGGTAGCTAGCTAAAACTATCAAGGCTGCATTAGGGGGAGCATTTGCTCTTAGCTTTTGCCCCCCTAAAGTTGGGAACTGATAATTTACATATACATACCATACAAAGAGTGTATAAGTGCAAACAGTTCAGCCAAACATTGTCAGTTTATATCATAGCCTCAGCCTAGCTCACTGCCCGGACCTGCTCTCATATTGACTGCATGGGCCTAGGCCCAAGCTTGTCTACGCCATTGATAGCAACCTAAAGCAACTGCGTTTGTGTATACCATATAGCAGAATTTAAAAGATTGACGGGTTTGACGCTAAGCTAGTAATACATCAAAATTTTCCCTTTCAACAATTTCGAGTACTAGCTGCGGGTGCACTTCATCAAGAGATTTGATAGGGAAATATTTACATACATCATCCTAGGCCACCTGTATTAGCTAGCTACTCTAACAATAACTATAGTACATACATACATGCATAGGTACAATGACAGTGATGAAGCTGAAGGCATTACTGTACCGTCTCTACAAGGTTGACTCTACTGTACAGAAGCTATCATACAAGGACAGTAAGGTGAGGAAGATTTCTATATACTTTTAAACCAAGCATGCGTCTGGTTTCTTGAAATTGCTTTTGTCTGGGGTGTGTGTGTGTGTGTGTGTGTGTGTGTGTGTGTGTGTGTGTGTGTGTGTGTGTGTGTGTGTGTGTGTGTGTGTGTGTGTGTGTGTGTGTGTGTGTGTGTGTGTGTGTGTGTGTGTGTGTGTGTGTGTGTGTGTGTGTGTGTGTGTGTGTGTGTGTGTGTGTGTGTGTGTGTGTGTCCACCCACTTTTAAAACTGAAGTACTCCATCTTGTTAGTAATGTACGTACAGCTGGTTAAACGACTTATATACTGAGAAATGAGTGGCTAACACGACATTACCTTGCTCTTCTCTAGCAGTAACTCATGACACACTTCGTTACTAAGGCCCCGCCCATCTGTAATATCGATAGCAATTGTCATATACAGAAATTGAAAAGCAGGACTTGTTTGATTGGTTATTCAGACTTCATTTCATGTGAATGATTTTCTTGGGGGTGGTAGCGAAGCTTATAAAAGAAGACTTGGCCTGTAGTGTTACAGTAAGAAAATCAACTTTTTATTATACGTTTACTGTACACTTTTAAAATGTTTTATCATTAAAGTACTGGAATATAAAGCTGTAAAACGTAATTGCATTACTATGTGTTCATTAGTGATGAGTCTTTACTCATGTGACTTACTGGTGACATTAATTAGCACTGAGTAGCAATTACATAACTTACACAGCGTCTGGTTTTTAGGTGATAAAACATACGTATCTCCCAAAACAGTCATTCATAACTTACAGTTTACGTAATATTGTCTTGTGTTATATACATACGTACATAACAGAGAGGGATGGGGGATAGATTTTGTGGTTACTATAGATAATTTTATACCAATCACCATAATTATTACCGCTTCATTTCCTGAACCCCTACAAACTTTTGTATCTATTATATAGCACAAAATTTGCTATGAAACTGTTTTAGCAGCTGGTTACAACATATCAACCGGCCTTTATGATGTTAACTTGTTATCCACCCAAATGCATCCAGTTATGGCAACTACACTATCCCATGTGTTTATTGGTATCAAAAGAGCTAAACCACCACTCTGAAGGGAGATATGCATAGGAAAAATATTTCCTTACCAGATTATACTAATGCTCGTGCTTTTGCGTTTGCTTCCTAAATCCCTTATATAATTAGTCTTATGTCCAGATTTCAACTAAGTCTTTAAAATACATTTCTTTGTTACATGTAGGGACAAGAGTTTGAGCTGTGTGATGATATGAAAGACCTTGCATTCTATTCAGTGGCAAATGGGGACAGTGTTCTAATGCGATGGTGACTACATTGAGTGCTATAGGCTGATATATTTTATAAATAGCTGTATGTACAATAGTAATTTTGCTATAGTAGTAATTATTATATGATTGGACGTTTTGACTCGTGCTCAGTACATATGTACTACTACTGGCGTAGCTACGTAACTATGTATAATAGATTTGCAATATGCTTAGCTACAAGTTAAATTTAATTGGTGTACATCTGTAGGCTACGGTGATACACTTACTATTTTGGATGTGTTGGTTCTTCTACCCAAGTATAAGTAGTATGTAGTAGTATGTTCATTATTGAGACAAGCCCCATTATACATATCTACATATAGAGTATGTATATATACATGTGTGTATGTGTGTGTGGTCAACCCTTCACTAATTATATGATTTTAGCGAGCCCCATCATATGGAGTCAACAGTGAAATCTGTCTTCTTGCATGTATGTTTGCTGGTTTTCTTGAATGATGCGTCTTATCCCTTGTATGGCTGAAAAGCACGCAACAAACACCACATCAAACATGTGGAGTGCTAGCCATAGCATGTGAACCATTAAGTGTTAACCATAGGCATGTACATACCATTTAAGTGCTAACCATAAGATTTTAAACACATTGTGTTATGTAGAAAGCGTAGCCGCCAGTCAAGTTTGTATTCATATGAAGCAATAGTAAAGCTAATCATTTGATTTTAGGCTTGTTAGGATTGTATAGTACTGCAATGGCTAGACAATATCAGCCGCCTACATAATATAAACAAGATGACTATTAGATGTGGTTCCTCTATACACTTTGTTGAAAGGGCCTCAATATTTTCTTTTCTTTACAATAGCCGGTACCACCACGTGCTTATTGTTTTATTGCATGCTTGTATTTTTTTGTGACGAATTAATCATTGTTGTAATTTAAGTGATCTCAATCAAGCTGTACTATTGTTTGTACAGATAGCTACGTATAGCTACTTGGCTTGTCAAGCATAAGCTAAGTGTATACATGCATCTACACAGGCTCGCCCCTCAATGCTGTGCATTTCACCTACTACATACATCATAAGGTAATAATATTTTGCACGTGGTTTCTGTAAACATCCTCTACGGGTTGTTTACAGAAACCAGACAACCTACCACACATAACTTAGGCTAAGGTCATCACGAGGTCATAAAATGTATAAATGTGTGTGTATGTATGTATGTATGTATGTATGTATGTATGTATGTATGTATGTATGTATGTATGTATGTATGTATGTATGTATGTATGTATGTATGTATGTATGTATGTAGCTAGTATACAGTTGGAATAACATTGTATGTTAGTGGTGATCAACAGGATATTGTGGTTTTTGTAAACATCTTGTAGCTGCCTATTTTACACTAACACCTTTAGTCTTTTCATCATTTTGTATATTGAGCATATCAGATTCATATAACGTATCAACATACTGTGCTGTTCTAGTTAAGTAAGACTGAAGGAGATATTTGGGCAGCTTCATCTTTAACAGTTCTCTTCTTGGTAAGGATTTGTACTAATATAGCAGCTAATATAACAGTGTTAGGACATGACTCACAACTTTCTTGCTCCAGATAATGTACAGGTGTACATGCATGCAATTGTTGCCATCATAGCAAGCTCTAACTATCTGTTTTATTCAATACCTGAAATTAGTCTACTTTTCTTTTGTTTAGGATAATATCAGTGGTAACAATGTCAGACGTAAGTGAAGATTTAGAATGGTTTCTGGAGTACATTAAAGCTTCACTCAGTGATGCTAAGTTAGATCCACCAGATAACCAAACCATTTCGCTTACAGTTGACGGTAACAAAAAGACAATTTCTGTAAAAAGTTTCAACACATGTATATCAAAGCTAAACAGTTCATTAAGTGGTCAAGATCATCAGGACCAACAAGATCAACAGGTTCATCACCATCAACTTTTACAAGTGTTATGGCAGCAGATAGAAAAAATATTAATGCCATCGGTACCTCCGCTTCCATTCATTCAAAAGTCTGACCTAGATAACTATCACTACAAATGCCTGAATACAACTGAACTAGACATAAATGTTGAAATACCATCCTCACTCCATACACTGCTCACTAATGCAACTAAGACTAAGCAATCTTGTACAACTCATAGAACCAAAACTGTAACAAAACCAGATACTTCTATTCCACAATTGACTGGTACTTTTGAGGAAGTAGTTACATTGGATGATCACCCAGATGAGTATGTTGATGCCGCTGATTTCAAAGCAATGCAAGCAACTAAGACTCAGCCATCTTGTACAACTCATAGAATCAAATCTACAATCTCTATCAAATCTGCCACTGATTTCAAAGATGTCACTGATGTACATGTCACTGATGTCAATGTGCTATTAGCTTTTATCATTGTATTGAAGCGTTACCCTGAAAATTGGAAACATCTATTTTTTTGGGATGCCTGGTTAGCTGTAACCATTCAGTTACATATACTGGGAAAGCCAGAATACACCACTTCAGAAGTCTTTCCTTCCTTATGGATGGACAAGAACGGAATCTTCCTTGCAGAAACTCTAGTGTCTCCTAAGAAAGTTCAATGCCTTTTACTTGGACAAGACCCAGTCGCTAAGAGTATGCTTATTTCCAAAATGCGTAACGCTACTGGTATTGCTTTTCATAATATTGGAAATGAAAATTCATCTATTTCTAATATGAATACATATTATAATCTTGACTGCAGTGATGATAATCCAAGCAAACATTGTGAAAATGGAATATTAATGGTAAATATGATACGTTGTATCTTTAAAGATATGAAGTCAATGAGTGAAAACATTTTCAGGAAGGCCTGGACAGCTTACACTTTAAAACTAGCCAATCATTTCAGCGACCAGACAATAACTTCAAAAATCATAGTGTTTTGCAAGTCAGACTATATGCCTGATTTATCTTTTAAGTACCTACCAAAAGTCGTTTCACCACAAAAATTTATGGATGTGCATCATCCATCCAGAGTTTGGAAGGATGAAAATAAAGAAGATCCAGATGTCAAAGAAGTAGCAGAATACCTAAAAACATTACAAGAACAAAACAGAGCACCCATGCTACGTGCACCACATAGCTAACACCTAAACAGCATGTATTTACACATGTGCTTGCTTATACGTAAGTAGCCTGTTAGCTAGCTATAGTGGTATGTGGATAATTATAACAACAATAATTATAAGCTGGTTAGAATAATCATTTTGGTAACATATGATAATGAAACTATACATATTCAATCCCCTTGTGCTTACCAATCCATCTGCTCTATTGTAGATATATACTATAATAATATTATTATGCTATATATATAACTAGTACTCTGGTACATACATGCATGCATGCATAGGTATACAATGACAGTACTAGTACTAGTGATGCATCACTGTACCGTCTCTACAAGAAGCTGTCATACAGGGACTGTAAAGTGTGTAAATAATGTCTGTTTCCTATAAATTATAGAATTACATCACGGGTTCATAGAGTGTAACTAGCTATTCAGGCTTCATTTCACGTGAATAGTTTTTAATAGCCTGGGGGGCGGACACACACACCGACGTTTTCACGAAACCTGGGTAATTATAATTTAACGTAAATGTAATGAAATAATCAATTGTTTAAAATGATGATGATGGTGAAGATGTCCATGAAGGTAGAATATTCCATCAATATAATATTCAGTGTGTATTGTGGATGTTATTGTCACCAATACAATAAAGGAATAATAGGTGATGTGGGAATAAAATAAGAATAATTAATGGATCAAAATTTTGGGAAGTTCGGGAAGGAATAATAGGTAAAATTTTGAGCATATTAGGTTCAGCCCTACAACAAAATTTGTGTACTGCATGTGATTCACTACTAAAAAGCTGCAGGAACGGTAAAATTAATGGTAAAAGCTGCATAAATGTGTCTGCATTATATAGATTAGCTATATTTTAATTATTTTCATGATTATTCTTCGCTTTTGTTTTTCCAATACCTGAGACTGCTTTGTTAAAGTAACTTAAAGGTTAGTCCAGACTGATGCGTAAATTATTGGCGGTGGAAAATTTTAATGAATTGCTTTCCAGATATATTTGAGGAAAAAATTGATGAATGCCTTGCATGCATGCTTATTCTATGCTTGTATGATGATGCCATTTTCTAGAAATCATGCAAGTAAAATTTTTTGACGAATTAGTAACAATTCATTAAAATTTTCCGTCAATAATTTACACTATAATTATGGTATTGGAGTAACCTGACTGCTTTAATAGATATATCAATCTGCTTTGGTTACTTAGAATTGCATTATGCATGCTAAAATTATTGCGGCAAAAAATACTGCAGCCCTAGGAAAAGCTATGACAAATAGGCCAGACATAGGTTGGCATATAAATATAAATTCTCTTATTTAGTTAGATTGATAATGAAATACTCTAATAAAGTACTCAAATGCATTAAGTGAAGTCACTCTAATAAATCAAGTTTATACTCTAATAGAGCATTCATAGACTAAAATGTAATATGAGCATAATACAATCATAATAAGGAAGGTGAAGTATGTAGGTAAAGCAAACTTTTGAGCATAATTGACTCAGACTTTGCTAGTCATAGACCTTGTAAAATTTTAGGTGAATATACAGTGATCATAATTATTTTATCAGATTATGATATGTAAAAGTCAAATGTACTGTATGTATGTATGTTATGATGGATTTCCACAGTACAAGGATTTCAACTATTTTCTATTCACAATATTTCTGTAGTAGCTTCCTTATAGGTGTGTCCAAGCAGATGCATAGACCATAGACCTACTGAAAGACAGGTGCATCGGTACACTAATGATTATTACAAATACTTGGGTTATTACAGGTACCATCAAGTCATTAAACAACAAAATGGATCTATGTAACGGTGAAATGGAGCTAATGAGGCTAATTTCTACACAAAATGTAGATAAGATATAATAATGGACAGTACCTGAGGATGTTCAGTATAATGTGCATAACCAACTTAATAGTGTTGCAGAAGGACCCAGTCGTCATAATAAGACTATTGTAAATGTAAAGAGTTGATTATTATGATCATGTGTATCATATACAATTTCATGGAACAAATATTGGTCTCCATAGGAACAAATTTTGTCATGGGATTTTTAAGCAGTATTAGCAAATTCATGAAAGAGAATCATGCCATAGGGAACGTTCACACCTTTCTGAGCCACTAAGTGGCTCATGAGCTTTCAAGGGTTATCACAAGCAGTTGATGGGTATCATGAGTTCGTGTATTTCAGAATCCTTTACAATGACCATGGCTTGAAGGCACCTGTAAAACACAAAATTTATATTAAATTATTAAATTATTAGTGTTGCATACATAACAGTAGTGGTTAAATGATGAACCTGCAGCTGCTTTCTTAGACTGATCTACATTCATGCATTCACTTTGATCATAAACTTGTACAAATTATGGTTATGTTTATAGCACAATAGAATAAGGTGGAAAGATAATTCAATAAAGTCACGTGAGCCATGCACGTCTGAATATTGTGAAAGCATATCAACTTATCGCCATCGCGCAATATCTACTGATGAAAGCGACCATAAGCAGGTCCAATATAATGTTAGTAGACATGCTCTCCACGAACGGAACCTCAGTAGGGAAGTGAACATCACGTGCATCAACTAAGGGTTCCACAGTGATTGATTGTTTTCAATTATTCAAAAGAAAAATTTAGTCAAGAAAAATTCTAAGTCGGAAGTGAGCCCAAAAAAATACGCTTGGATCAGACTATCTGCATCAAATGAGTCACATTTTGTTCGGGTCTGGGTCTAGCCAAGTTCATCCGCTTTAAATGACAAGCAAAATTGAGAACTTGAATTATAATTTAAAATGCACGAGAACTGTTTGGGACGGCAGTTGGAAGCCCAACATATTAATGGTATTAAGCTCTGGCCCAAATTGGCACTCAATAAGAAATCAAAATCAGCTGTAGATTTAATCTAGTATCTAACAAATAGTCACCGGGTCACTTTCACACTAAACTCTCTGCATAGCCACATGCCCTCCTACAACAATTTATTTTGAATGCATCTCAATCTATTAAAAGGTGAATCTCTATAAAGCAAAACACTCACTATTAATTTTTGTCCTTGCAGTATATTAGTACAACGATAGTAATAAGCGCCTCAAAATTATTTTGTGCATTAATTGAAATTAAAAGGTAAGCCGGGTTCTAGTAATGCTTGTTGGCTTCCCCCTATTAGGGAATGTAATTCATAAAAATATTCAGTTGTAAAAGCAACCATAAAGTTTGCTGAGTGGCTGCGAAAAACATCAGATAAAAAAAAACAACAATTAACACAAAAGGGCTTATTGGGTTGTCTTTGGTTATTCCCAAACAATGCAATGCTGTATCATCACTTTCTACAATGGTTTTCCCCTCTGATTGGTATTCTTTTGTTCCAAAAGCGTAGAAATTGTATCATGTTTGGTTACATTTCCATGAAAGTCATCACCACTAATTGGACGTAGATATAGAGAAATTTTCTCTTTGCTCCTAGGTATGGTAAGAATTGGATGTGCCTCATCTCTAATCTCATAATGAAAAAATAGTTTCTCCCATTTCCTAATGAAGAATGTACTATAAAACTGATCTTCAGTTTGCTTTTTATCATCAATGGTTGTTTTAGAATGAGGTTACAATGCGCACATGCTTTGCTGCCTGTGTAAATATTTCGAGGGAGAAAACTTTCGCTGATTTTCATGGATATTTTAACCTTGAAATTTGTCCTCAGTATAATTCAATATACCGTACTTCGTGAAATGTAATTCAGCAAGCTGCAAAATTCACAAATCAGCAAAAAAATTTTACACTCGAAATATTTAGGCTATACGGTATGTACATTAAATTTAGAAGAAGCATCATATCATAGATAATAGCTAATTATCTATGATCATATGTTGATACAGTATTTCTTAACAGCAAAAATCTTTTTGTTGGTTATTGCAACAAAAGAATATCGAATTGAGTAGATGATAAGTGACACTCATTTCAAAATTTGATGAAACGGATTTATTGTCAATAAAAATACACCAATCTGAAGTGACAATTGCTGTTACCTACGAAGATCAACCAACAAATAGTGTTCAAGTGGTACAATAAATTAAATGAATTCCTTCAAAGAGACTATCTGGCTTATGCCAATATCTTTCTTAGCAGGTGGTTCTGTTTTAAGTCCAAATTGTTTGTTTAAGCATATGTATGAATGTGATCATGGTCTTCACCTTCATGTTAAGAGTAAGAAGATGGCTATATATAAGAAAAGGATATGGTAAAGAAAAATTAGAAGATTTGAGTGACTGTGCAACAATTTCTGATGTGCTTATACAACTGAACGGCACTGAAGCCAGCAAATGTTAAGCCATCCAGTCATACATCATTGGTTAAACTCAAAGCTGAAACAATGAATATTACAAGTAAGCCATCTAATCACACAAGTGAAATAACAGAGTTAACATCTAGGTGATGTACAAGAAAGCATAAGCTAAAAGCACCCAAGAGTAATAATCAACAATAACTGCTGGTGAAAGACTAACACATAGGCATATTGATGCAGCAAATCAGCTACTCTCTCCAGATATTCAAGGCTTATGAACACACCTTTACTTGGACAAAAATTGCAATATCCTTTTTACAACTGTTTTACTGCTGCAGGTGGTTTCTCATATGTCCATTGAGCATTGGATAACAATTGAAATAAACTTTGATGAAGAAATAAGGATTTTTGATAGTTTATTTGTGTCTTTTGAAGTTAAGAAACAAATTGCCTCAATTATCCAAACTAAACACAACTAAATTTAGAGAAAACAACAACACAATGCAGTTAACTGTGACATATTTGCCATAGCATTTGCTACAGACTTGTGGCATGGAATTGATCCTGCGAGATGTAATTATAGCACATGAACTTTGACATCATTTTCTTAAATGCTTACAAGAAGGACTATCCTCTTTCTATACCCAAAAGTTACTTTTTTACAGTCCACAGTTCAGCACATGCTGTTCCTTCTACACAAGTTGACAAACTTTTGACTTCAATGCAACCAGTCATAGCACGTATATGTACGTATATATAAAATATTAATATTCAAAATTACATAAGAGGGATTTGTTTACGAAGACACATCTTTTCATGGCAGAAAGAAGATCGTTGCCATTTGAAAGAATACCACTACACAGTTGCATTAGATGAACTGAAAACTTACACTTTTACTGCTGTACTTGCTAAACAGTAATGGTAGTTGGACTATTGATATACTTATCTCATTATACGGTACAGCTCAATTTAAACTTTAAGCACGCAAGTGGGTAACACACGTGCTTTTTGTAACTCTACTCGAGCATTTTTAAAAACACTTGCTTTGTACACAACTGCACGAGAATTTTGGTACAGTACATACACGTTGTCTTTGTGATCGTCACAAGTAACCTGTAAGCTGCACCACACGAGCGTACTGGGACAAACAACACATGCGCGTAGCACCTTAACTTAAAGAAGCTGGACTTTCCAGGCCAGTTTAAAGGTATGTACGTACGTTGCTGCATATTTACATGCGTTTGTACTATACTCGAGTAGATGCCACGTGTTGAGTGCATGAGCTTATTTAGACTCACGATGAGTATTTTACTCTCCGAGACGTCATCAACATCTCATGCACTTGCAAGCACGCCATGAATTTTTTGCTGTTCCGTTTAGTGTGTGTGTAATTGTGCACGTGAGTTTTCTTAATGTTTAAACCGAGCTGTACTGTAGATGGTGTGGGATATGCGAAACTGCACAAATGAGAGGTTGCATTGATTTTTGTGCAAGTATGTATCTCTGTCAAAATATTCTAAGCACAGTACAAATTCTATCACCAAAACATGAAATAAATATTTTTAGCAGTTACATGGCATACACTCGCATAGTCAAGAATAGAGGATGCACAGGAAAATTTTGGATTCTCATGTTAGTATTTCAGTGAAATCCCAGGGAATACTATGCTACTTGCAATCATTAAACAATCATGCAATTTACTTTGTAGATGGTAATCTTCTTACACTTAAGAGGCACACCATTGGCATCATAGACAATGTGTAATTCTAATCTACTGTAGCTACATTCATGCGTAAGCTATGTGTAGGACATTCTGGGAAATATGGTTTCCCAGAAAGCTAAAAACTTGAACCCATTATTGTGTAATCTCCATACCCATGGTGGGAATAAACATAGTGTTATTTCCCATTAATGTACACTGTATTTCCCATAAGGCATTTCCCACTTACTACCATCAACCCACCATATGAACTTACGTCCTTACCATGCGTGATAAACAATCTTGCGACAATAGGGTAGACTGGATTCGCTGCCATCACTATGCAACAGGAACACTAGCATGCGTAGTTGTGCTTGTGCTAATCGAAATGCTAAAGCCGATTGAGGCTGACTAACACACTATAACAACAGGCACGCAGTGAACAAAACTAGCCATGAGTTGCTTGTTATCGATCCCACTAGTGCATGTCCGCCTTTCACAATTCTCGTTTTAAGAATAAAAATCCGTCACAACAAACTCTATCGATGTCCATATGTGTATATTACTGCCAGAAATACAAAGGTGCCCCAACAAGCTTCTTTGTTAGCCGAGAATCCAAGAAGCGCATGAATCTTCCATACATTTCCATACAAACGCACGTATTCTTATTCCCGATATTATGTCGTGTGATGTAAGAAAAACTCCTGTAGTAGCTAAACTAAGTGGAATATCATCAAATCATACATGCCAATCTTCATTACTAACACTAAGGTAAAGTATAAGCCCAAGTCATTTTTCCATTGCAGTAATTTACATTTGTTATAGGAACTGACTATTCTAGGTAGTTTTGTAATTCTAGATATACAATAGATATACGTAGCTAAATGCACGAGACCTCATTGTACGTGAAGTTGTGGTAGTTTATTAAGAATTCCTGAACCCGCCTGTTACACGTTTGTTATAGGAACTAGCTACCTGATGAAACTCATGACATAAAGATTCAGGAGAAAGCATGCTGCCAATCCTTCTACTGTGAATGATACATCAGCGTCTAAAAAATTCGAACCTTCAAAAAACTTCAAAACCCCCTCCAAGTGGGAGGGGATCGAAAAGAAACCAACACCACTGAAACCACTAAAACTCTGACAAAAAGACTGAACATAAAAGTTATACAGAGACATACAAAAAATATATGTAGACACTACTCCACACATAACCCTCATTATTGTATTGATTATAAATGTATTGTATGTGCTGAATCCTATATTGCCATCTTATCAAGGATTCCATTGACTGAACCCCAGATCCTTCTCCTCAGTAAGGGACTTAGTTTTGTTCAAGCCAGAGATTCTCACCATTGAGCTTTGATAAATTTTGCTTTAAAATCCAAAAATTCATAACAAAAAATCCTAGATATAATAACAACACAGTAGGGAAGATTTTTATGAAAGTACGCAAACAGGACACTTGAAAAGTCTTTCTTCACTGAACTTGAAGGAATTCTTGTGACAATTAAACTCAAATCCTTACCACTGAGAACATACCCTAGAATCTCTCTCAAGCGGAAAGAAAAGCTCTTAGAGAATTAAAAAATAGTGACCTAATAATCAATAAGGCAGATAAAGGGTTAACAATAGTTGTTCAAAATAGTCGACTATTTGAAAGACGCATTTGAACACCTGAATGACTCTAACACTTAAATGGCGACCCAACTAAAAGTCTTTGTCGTGGTATAAACCAACTGCTCCAAGAATTCCACAAATAAGGCAGAAAAATGGCAGACTTTTGTTGCCCCCCAAACATTATTAGACCTGCTAGGTTATATTTTTTGAAAAAATCCACAAATCTCCCATGGGCATCAGGCCTATTGTATCTTCATGTGTAAGCCTGACAGAAAATATTTCTCAAGTCTTAGACTATTGGCTACAACTTGCAATGAAGGCCCTCCCTTCTTTCCTTAAAGACACAACTCAATGAACTGAGAGAATTAAAGGTGGAACCACATACGATTCTAGTTACTGTCGATGTGAAATCGCTATACACGTGTATCCCACACAAAGAGCTCTTTCATCACTAAAAGAGAATAATCCAGACCAACCAGACACTGAAGTGCTTATTAATCTATTATAAGGCAAGTGTCTGCAATACGAGATTATGAGACACTTTTGTTAACGTTGCAAATAACCGCTGTTCATAGCTAAAACTTGCATAAAATCAGTACAAAAGAAAAAGAAGAAAGTGAAGCCCTAATTTATGGGGAAACCGAGATAAATGGATATGCTGTGACCTATGTGAAACATGGTTTGATCTAATGTTTCAAAAACTAATATTCCAGAGGAATACAAGCATACTGTAATTTTATTTGCTGGACATCACAAAATATTATTGAGAGAATTAAGAACGTAGTAAGCATCTCAAGACATTATTCATACCGTATAGCGGGTTATTTCCCTAGGTGAAAATTTTCCCGAATTTCCCGAATGGGCTTGCGAGTCAGGAAAATTTATGCTGGGCTGCTTATAAGATTCAATTGTGGGTTTAACGTTGCCATAGTTATTATGGTGCTGTACGTTTGACGAGTGGAATGCAAGCATTGCCTTAAGATTATTTATCTAAGGAGCATGCTAATCAGATCCTAGGATCCATCTAAAACTGAAGTATGAATAGAACGGCGCCTATAATCTTTAATCTAGCTATAAGCGCTTGCGCGAAAACATGAGAACAACACATTTCATCCATTATTTGAGTCCATTATAACGATCCTGTATAGGTACTGGCACAAATTAAATACTCTACATGTAGTGAGCCAACTGCTCTATGCATTGTGCACGCGAGACTACGCGTTCGTGATAGTTGCGTAACACGGACCTGCTAAATTCCCGTAAATCTTTGCTAAATCGAGTGTTAGGCTCGTGAATTTCTAAATCGTGAAAATTTCTGCTAAAGCAAAAGCTCAGCATTCAGGAAAATTTGCACCTAGGGAAAATAACCCGCTATACGGTACCAGTATTTTCTACCACAATGGATTTATCGCTAAGTAACTTAGCACAAGGCACATAGTACTACTACATATGTACGCAAGATTTTATGCAACTACTACTGTTGAAATTTTGTTTGTAATTTCAATGTCATGTGTCACCACAACGCAGAATGATTTGATGAATGCCAGGTAGAGTAGGCAAATGTCAGTGGCAGGGGTATATGGATCTGCATTTGCGGATACAAGAATTATAATGTCGGAGGTTTTGTGTGTGAGTATGAATACAGTGAGGTAATGGTTTATACAACGTGTCCAAAAGTAATAATTGAAAACCTCATCAAGCAACATCCGGTATTAAAAGAGAAGTTGCATGGAAGTGATGTAAGTTTGCACATTCGATACATACATACGTATATCATTAAGACTCTTTGAAATCCAAGTATCTATATATTTGGTTTAGCAATTGATTGCGAGACTTGATAGTATTGAGTATAAGCTAGTGATTAAGATAACCAGCTAAGCTATTAAAATTGCTGTCCTAAACCTTAAGTTACATAACTTTTGTCACCAGTGAATACGAGTCTAACGTAAAACACCTACAAAGATCATACAAAAGCAACAACCACTTTGGAGGTTACATCAACTCAGCAACGATTATGGATAAATGAAGAAAGTCCTGCAGTGAATGAATTCTAGAAAAACTTTCTATGCTTTGAAGAGCCTAGGATCATAGTTAACGGTATAACTAGTAGGGTTGAGCAATACTACCGTTTTTGGCGATATATCGCGATATTAAATAAATATCGATATCGTGATTTTTGCTAATAACTGTCACGATATCCGTTGAATAGGGCTACGCATCAGTAAAAATCAAAATGATGATACACATGCCAGTGGTTTTTATTAATATTGATGGACACTAGTAAGGTTTAAAACTGAAATATGAAAGCAGAAATGCTTTCTAGCCAAGAATGGCAAATACATCAAAACAAATAAAAATAAACTTTGTAAGAGTATTGCAGAAATACATGAAACCTAAGGCTCATGAAATATATTCGTATCGTAATCGTATGACAAAGTATCGATCGTGATACTGAAATGGCAGTATCGCTCAGCTCTAATAACTAGTTGCATTGAAGTTGCAAAATTTTGTCAATGTATTAGAACAGCGTGTGCTGAATTTTGCAGCTGTTATGTGGTTTCAGACGATTACACTTGCAGAGTTAAAGAGTTCAGTGAAAAGGTGGCAAGAATTAACCGAAGAAGAAAGTGAGGAGCATAACAGAAGAGCAGCAGAGGAGCCCTCTTCACATGTAGTTACCAGTATTGAGCTGAACATCAAGTTGGTACATACGCCACTGATAGTTATGTGCTAGAGTTTAAACAAATGCATATAAAATATTTGTACTTTTTAGATACGTATGGTCACTATAATGAAGTGACTGCTTAGTGATGTCTCACTGTATGTAATTGGAATACTTGCTTTTGCAGTGCATTAATCATATTATATTGTACAGGCTTACAGAATAAAAATACTCCTTATAGAACTGAAGATATTCATGAATATCTAACTAGGTGTAATCTGCGCTTACATGATTGATTTTCGCATATATACAATTGGCTCTTTTAAGCTACGTGGCTGTTGCCTAGTAATGTAATCCATATAGATAAATAGTATTTATGTACTAGCTAGCCATGTACATATATGTAGATATTCCATAATGTCATATGATCAACAAGAAGAACAATGGGAAGGATGGATTAGGAAAGATGGGTGTTGTGTAGATATTTAAATGTGATAACTTATTTTTGACAGGAGAATAACGAATTCAAGCAGTTTGCATACGTAGCAAGAATTTCCTCTAGCAAACACCATCAGTCTGACTGTACTCACTTGAAATTTTCTGCTGTAACATTTTTGCATCATAACGTACGTAGCCAGTAATGTAGCAGTAAAACATTAGATAACAAATGCTCAACATGACAGTCCAAGGCTTCATACTTTAGTGCAGTCTGTATAAGATAATAATTCGTACATTTATCTATAGTCTCATGCTAGGTTTTAGTCAAAGGGCTTATAATAAAATGTGTTGTATTTGTTTAAAACATTACTACTTGCTTCTTTCTATATACTGAATGCAGTTATAGCATTCGGCAGCACAACAGAAGACATACGTAGTTGATTTACAGAGAGACAATATGTCAAATTTAATGACAGCAATTGGTTGCTTACTATATATTTACAAGAGCAATCACTCCTATTATGGCCCTCCTGAAGAAAGAATGAAGTAAATTGCTAGTTAGTTGCCATTTAATTATTTACATTTGTTAAAGGAACTACGTATGTATTTAGTTCTGATGAAACTCATGACATACCTCTGGTGATAAAGAATTTGAGGATGAGGCACAATAGCTTACATATGTACTTTCGTACCGAAGTATGGCAATGATACAATCAAACTATTCCTATTCTGTTAGAAAATACCAGATGTAAGCAGGTAACTCTATTGTTGCTATTTTATGATTATTCTGAGCCATTGAATAAATACAGCGGCTAATGATACACAATCAACACATCTCAGTGTAATTGCACATCACCGATACTCAGTAAAGTTGTCTGGACAACACAGCCAATCAAACCTATGTACATTAAAATTGACACTATGGGTACATTATAAGCCATCTGGGTAGGCCATCTTTGCTATACTACGTATATATCTTTATAAGTAGGCATTGAGCTAGCCTTATGGATTAAATGCTGTGCCACAAATACTCAATCTACTAGCAGCAATGGAGGCAGTAAATGATTATTGTGCAAAAAGATTTTAAGCCATCAAGGTATGTAGCCATTTTATTATGATAACAAATATAACATACGTAGTTATCGTCATGATAATATCACTAAACTTTAATTGAATAGCTGGCCAAAATCCCTAAAGCTAAAAGCGACTGAAAGAACTTCAAAGCACTAGTAAGAATCTTGTTAATACTGAAGTATTTGAATGATTTACTCCATAGGAAAGAACAGTACAGGAGAAATGTAGCTATTGGTTACATCAGTGGAAGGAGGGATTTTCGGCCTGGAACTTTGTGTGCGAGTATGAAGCAGTAGTGAGGAAGAAGGATGATGAATGAAGAGCTGGGTCTAGGGTGCTACTGTTTGGATATGGTTTATAACCAAGAAGAATACACCTTTGATGCTACATCATTACAAAAGGTACATAAAAGGATACAATCTGTTAGTATAAGAAACCCTATAAATAAATGATCCATAACGTGAACTCAGTCCGCACAATGAACAATAATCTCTAATATGCTATATAACATATATGCAGGATCCATAGGTGTTTTCTACTCCTAGAAACTTGACACTGCATGTCATTTTGTAACACATATAATATTGATGACGGCAGGGGCAGAGGAACAAAGGGTGTGATGTTTTATTAAAAACCTTTGTGTTTGTGACACCGGTTATTTTGTATTTATCAGGATTTTCTACAATCAAAATTATGCATATACGAAAAACACTACACAATATCTTCACACGGGTTCGAGTGATAAGGTGATGATGCTATAGCTACTGATTGTAGCCGTCACCAATGGGATTTTTAACGTTGCAGCAATCAGTGTAGTACTGATAGCTTTCTATGTACCCTGCAGGGACACTGTGTAGATAAAAGAATGACTCGGAAATGCTTGTAGCGGGGTTTGGCACATGCGCGGCCTCAGATTTTTAGATTCAGTATTTACTGTGCATGTATTATCGCAGACCATATTTTTGTGTCCATCACACCATTTTGTGTGTCAATATAATATATATCAAATTAAAGGAAAGAAATGCAATATGAATTAAGTGTTACATATTAGCTACTTGTAAAGGCGGTGCACTCGTGATTTACTTAATAGCCACTGATGTATATGCCTTCAGCCCCAGGCTTTGGGCATACATAGCTATCAGGCAAATCGCTCATGCCCATGTTACAACACATATTACATTAGTTATATACTAATACCATCTTTTTTACAGTGCATGAACACTACCAATGATACATGATGCCGGATTAATTAACTTAAACAATTTTAATTTTTTAATTTGTCAAATGATTTACATAAACTATATTTTTTTAATTGAATTTTATAATTAAAAGATAATTATCTATAATTCTGCCACTGATACTGAATGTTCTCCGGCATACCTGCATGAAACCAGCATTCACATAGTACTGATAGGCTAGCTATACACGTGACGTAGCTAAAGCTGTAACTATATAGCTATATGGATGATGAAAAGTTGAAATGATTAAATGATGCCATCAAAGATATCAAAGAGAGAATGAAAATAATAGGCGTGAAAGTAGACGGGACAGCCACCTACAACAAAACTCATAATCCAGGCTCCGCAGCCGGGTGCAGTGAAGATCGCGCAGTCCTTCTTAATCTGGAATAAATACCTTATGCTGTGCAAAGAGTTAGAAAAGACACCGGGAAGTCTTACTGAGGAGCTAAACATGTGCATTATTGTTTTTTCCGAGGTGTTAAATCATCATACATACATACATACATACATACATACACACACACACACACATACAGAGTACATACATACGTACGTACATACGTATGTATGTATGTATGTACTCTGTATGTGTGTGTGTGTGTGTGTGTGTGTGTGTGTGTGTGTGTGTGTGTGTGTGTGTGTGTGTGTGTGTGTGTGTGTGTGTGTGTGTGTGTGTGTGTGTGTGTGTGTGTGTGTGTGTGTGTGTGTGTGTGTGTGTGTGTGTATGTATGTATGTATGTATGTGATAATACGTATGTATAGACATAATTTTTACAGACTTTGCAAAAGCATTCGATTCTGTGCCACACAAGTGTTTATTATACAAACTAGAATGGTATGGCATCCGTGGTACTGTAAATAATTGGATCTCCTCATTTCTGAATGGCAGAACACAGTGTGTTGTTTTGGATGGTGTTTCCTCTCCCAGATGTTCAGTCTTGTCAGGTGTTCCTCAGGGCACAGTCCTCGGCCCGACTCTTGTTTTCTATTTATATAAATGATCTATGAGAAACTATATTACATAGTTCTGTCAAACTCTTTGCTGATGACTGTATATTGTATAGGGCTGTTCATGCACCTGCAAGCTGCAAGAAAATTTGTGTACACTTCAAGATTGGCAGCATAAATGGCTGATGAGACTAAACGCATCTAAATGTTTTGCTATGAACATTTCTCACCCCAGAAGAAATAAGATTACCTCATCATACAAAATACATGATCACTTTTTGTCTTCTGTCGAACATTACCTACAAATATTTAGGCATCACAATTCAGAGCGACTTGAACATATCCAATTGATTACCTTCAAAGCCAACCAAACACTTACTTTATTGAAACGCAACCTGAGACCTCCATCTATCCAGTTAAGAGATAGAGCATATCTTGGCTTAGTGCGACCACTAGAATATGCTGCTACGTAATACCTGATACTTGAAGTTACCAAGCTAGATATGTGACACCATACATGCACATAATGGTTGCACATTTTCCTACATTTGTGGAAAAATATAATGGTATTAGGCAATTCAGCTGTCAGTGAGAATTGAATTATTAATTACATAGCCATTATTAGTAAATAATATTAAGGTGTTGAAAAAAACAATGATGATGCAAAGAAGATGTATTTTCAGCATATATAGCAACAGATGGGATGCTGCAGCTGACATATTATCTTTGGACATGAAAATGTACATGCTGAGACATTTTGCTAGAGAGAAAAGGAGTTACAAGTAAGTATCATAGTACGTATATCTGAATTACGCGCTATAATTATAATTATTACAGCCAATCTAATCACGAGTATTGGAATGGTAGTGGAGAAGGAAGGATAACAGAATCTCGAGCAAAAAGACCTAGGATTAGCCACTCCACTTAACAATTTATACTAAACATGTACTAGTAACTATTATTGTAGGTGTTACATACCACTTGCGTACAAGAAAACACTATGCACCAACTACGTGTAGCTATATAGACATTATTCATTATTCCATGCACTTTACATATTAATTTTATGTTAACAGTATCATATCTTATTTAAGTAATATTCATCCATTCGTATGCCGTTTAATCAACAATTATTAAATCTACAGAATCCTAAGTGAAATTCAACTGGCGGATAACTAACTTTCTCTGTCCATAAACAAGGAGCTATACCGAATAATATTTATGGTGATTATGAAGGGCTGGTAATGAATTATGTATTACCAGGACTGACGTGTTGGTATGAGTACGTACATGCATAGCTTTGTTTCAAGTTAAGACATTTCAAAGTGTGTGTTTGCCATAATTGGATTGTTTAAGATTTGTTGTGTAATCACGTACATGCACTGGAGCTGAGTAGCATGAACTAACAACATGTCAACTCACTGAAAAGTATTAATATTAACGATGCTGTACATGTGGTACTGCACCCATGTTATTAGTACAGACACTACTACACAAAATGTTAAAGGTGAACTGCAGAGGAAAAATTACCCCATGTTTTTATTTGATAGATAGCTTTAGCTAGTCATGCAGAATGCATAACAACAATTTTTATAATCTAATTATATGTTGTCTTCGAGTTATTGTTGGTCAAACATTACAAAACGTCACTTCCGCAAAAATAACCGCAAGTGTTAGAACAGTGTATGCTGAATTTTGCAGCTGTTATGTAGTCACTTTACAGATGATTACACTTGTAGAGTTAAAGATAAAGAGTTCAGTGAAAAGGTGGCGAGAATTAACCAAAGAAGAAAGGGAGGAGTATAACAGAGGAGCAGCAGACACATGTAGTTACTGGTGTGGAGCTGAACATCAAGCAAGTTTTAAATTGCCTAGACATCGTCAGTGCTCTTCTGGACTAAGATCTGCCCCCAGGTACTGCCCAGGTGATCCAAGTGGTGCCGGTGACAGAATGAATAAGTTCCTTAATGAAGCGAACTCCATTTCTTGATAGTGGTGACATTTTGGAAAAGTATGAAGAGACACTCTTTATCCATTTGGTTGTTGAAGCAAAACTATTGACAAATGCAAGACCGTGTTTGCGTAAGCAAACCCATTGTGCAGGATAGCAGATGCTTTAATATTTTTGAAATAACTGATGTGACAGACGAGGCTGTAGTTAAGGTGGCGGTCAAGCAATTGCGGGCGCCCCATAATATGAAGCCGTACAATTGATGACACAAGATATTTCGTTTTAACGCACACCACACATAATTAACAATGGCGTTTTTGTGAATGAGAAGGCTTTTAATGGTAAGGAAATATTTTGTTTTTTATAATAACTCATTACTATTGGGAATAATTCATACTTGTACGTCCACTTTTCGAGCAAAGAAGCAAAGCCGCGAATGGTTACCGATGGTTACAGTGATTTGGCACGATAAACAATGGATTAGTATGAACTATTTACAACGGCTTTTCTCTTCATCTTAGTATCACAATTATCTGAAACATTGTAGGCCACTAGGCGGATGGTAAACAAATGTGGCTACGTATACTCATCGCAATCCGAGTTAGTAGGGTGGCAATCTGGTTGAATGCTGATAGCCTTCACGGCGATTAAATAGTTTCTGTATCATCACTTTAATAATAATACGTAAATACATAGAAAACATAGTGAATAGCTGATTTCTTGAGTATGAAATATCGGCGTGCTTGCGTACTTTGGTAAAGGTGACCAAAGCGTCGTCATGAAACGCCTCACAAAAGTAGCATCCAGTTCGTATAGTGCTAAACTAATATCGTCAATAAGTGAATTAAAGGGCTAGTTTACTGAATTTCTAGACTATCAAATATATTGATTAAATGGGCTTTGTTTTTGTGGTATTTTCTAATATAATCAAACGCGTGGGCGGAATGCTTTACCGCCACCTTAAGTGTTTACACTATCAATTTTTATGGCGTGGAGGATGTCTCAGACATGTTGACTCAGACTGGTTGGCAATTTAAAAATGGTCTACCGATGAAATTAAGCATGCAGCTGATAGCTAGATTTTTGGTGAAAGGTTTGCTTATTCCATAAGCATAATTAATCTCTACCACATGTATATCGGAGTCTACCCACAGTTAAACAATGAAGCATTGTATGAAAGAATAGTTATATCTCCTCTAGAAAGTTAACACCCCAACAATGGATAATAGGTAAATCCAGTATGGACATAACACGTGCTGCTTCCAAGGGCCATGGCTACATGATAATAGCTGTCATGTCATTTTGCATTTTGTTCCTTTAGATATCTACTTTTAAGAAATTTAACCTGATGAACATGTTATTTAAATATACTACACCCTCAAGAAAAATTGTATGCATTTATGGTAGCTAGCTGTATCTGTTAGTACGTCGTAATGGTGATTTTGTAAATTTATTACACAGTGTGGTGACGATGAGGTCACATTTAAGATGATTCCATTGTCCATCGATACAAGATCTTACTTCTCCTCCTGTAAATACTGCAGACTGTGATTCTTTATGTAGCTACGGTACAGCTCAATTTAAACTTGACAAGGCACGCATGTGGCATGTACTCGACACAACACGTTTTTCATTTCGCACGTGTGCAGGCATGCGTACGCTTGCAAGATTGATGATGTAGAAACTCTCGTGCAAAGTGCTCGTGCTTTCACTAGACATGTGGCAGAAGCATACGTGCATGTCAGGTACGTACATGCCAAATCTGGTTTGTGTACACCTTGGCGTGTATACGAAATTGTAAGCTGAGCATAACAGCATAAACTCTATGAACATGTTCTTGACCTAAGGCGTGATGTGATTCCCATCGAGACACTAAACACCGCTAAACAATTTCTTACTGTAAAGCTAAAGACTATAGATTATATTTTGGTGTGTGTCTTTTACCAATTATCATCGGTAATTCTCGGATAAATTCTAATGTGACAAATTAATGCCGATATCCTAAATGTGTTGTATATAGCTAACTGACAACGTGAACACATTAGTAGCTATCGCTATATATACAGTTTAGTTACTTTTCAAAGTTGCAGATAGTTTTTGCGTTGTACAATACTCGATCTTGTCCACTCATGAAATGAAGATATCCTAGCATATTCGGTTTGAACACGCCCCTTCATTAGGACTTTTGAGTGATACTCATTACAACAGATAAAGAAGCCAATCAGAACAAAACAGCAGTCATTCACCACATTTTTGTAACTTATTTGTGCATGAGCATTCCATTAGCATTTATTGGCATTTATTGGTATAGAGGATAGTCCCGAAAAGATGGATTATATGAATAATGCCAATATATTACCATATACAGATATGGTTTGCTAACTTCAGTTGGCAGCAGTTACATCTGTTGATAGGGACGTGCACATTCCCCAGGTATAGCTTAAAGTATATTTTCTGTTACAATTTTTAGATATACTTTAGCGAGTAGTTCTGTTCTTACATATAAACGGTTAATTTCACACCTTTTCTGAAATATCAATTCAATTCATTTAGTACCTATTTTTATAGAAAATAAATTCAGAGGGACTAGAGATCTTCAAAATATACAGGGGCAATACTTTAAGTAGCTGTGATTGAGGCCTGAACTTAGGGGGCAATATCATTACCAGGGAGGGAGTAATGCCTCCCTCTAGGAAAATCCTTGCCTCCATTACTGGAGAGCTCCCGCTTCAGATGGGGGAGACACATAACAATATAATTGAAAAATTAAATTGTGAAGACAATCAACAATCTTAGAGTTCAAAATAATTAAAAAGGTAATCAAACGAAATATTCAGCAAATGATACCATCTCTCATGTAACAAAATCACCAGTTAATTGTCATTTATCATTGGGGCTGTGTGATAATGAGAATAATTGCAATTGCATGTGATTGTCATATAATATTCACAATTGTGTGATTGATTGTATGCTACATGTATATATTTCAAGGTAAATTTCATATTTCCAGCATACGCATTTCAAACTACATATTTGCAGCAAGGATGGGCAATTAACCGGTTTTTGCCTATTAACCTTGATATTTTATTTGTCAATAATCGATATCTTGCAGTTTTTACTAATAACAATAATTGTGACTGGCAAGAATCATGTAATATCGTGATAAGCAGCACTTATCGTGATCAGTTTTGATGTGTTCAGACACAGTTTGTGGACAGTTTGAAACTTTTTAGACACTGTTCATTACAAATACAGTTAAATCAATAATCGTGGTAATTGTGATGTTTGCATTACAATAATCGTGTACAAAAGTATCAATATTGCCCATCCCTAATTTGCAGCAATGAATTTATCATTTCACATACTGTCTGTACATGTACGACAAATTCCTCACAGGAATATTCTAGCATATGTATGATTGTGAATCACATAAAAAATCATTAAAATTATTTTTTCTTGATGCATTTCTGATTAATTGATTACTTAGCGATTATTACATATCACAATTTAGTGTTGCAATCTTATTGCATAATTGATATAATTACACAGCCCTAATTACCATCATTAAACATAATCATCAAGTCAGTAAAAATAAACATACATGCGTATGTAAAATCAACAGTAGGTAGCAAGCCAGGAATCATCCCCAGAGTAGCAACATATGTGAGTACTCAAAAGAGACTGAGACCCAGGACTACTCAACCAAAAATAACAAATGCACCTTAAGCAACTAAAAAAAGGAATCTAAGGAAATAGTCCAGGACTTCCCAAAAGACGGAAGCAAAGACAACAATTAGCAAACCAGAGATGAGCCCAGCGCATTGTAAACAACTCCAATGCAAAGGGCTCATACACCTGGGACTAGTTTGTTAAAAAATGACTAAAATATCAACAAAACTTTATCATCATCAAGTGAAGTAGGGCTGAAACAAATACTAATAATTGTGAGTACTCGATCATTTTGGTGGTATTTGTTACAAAGAACTTGGTATCAAATTCTTGCTACATAGCCAATTCTATGGGGAATTTCTGCCTAGAAAATAGGAGAATAAACCTTAAAATTAGCAAACTGGTAAAACTGGTGAAGTTACTACGAGTTAGTAAAATAATTATTGATTTTAGGAAATTTTTATCAAATATTACATAAATACAATAAATACAAAGCAATAACTGCTGTTCTGACATTTTAAATCTGTAAAGAAGCATTTGCAGAGCATGAAATAACAGTTGGACATCAGACATTTTCCAAGAACTTTGGGGTTGACCTGTACAGATCTTATTTTAATCTGACAAATAGAGGTGCACTAATATGCAAAATAGCTGATATTCCAGGCTAATAAAAATATACACATGAATTGATATGTCAAGATTCTGACTGTTTTTTAACTATAGCTAATGCATTTATATATATGTATTTCATCCACCCCCTCGGCCAAGTTCATTAAATGCAATGGCATGTGGATATATGCGCCTTCACTAACACGTTGGCTTCCTAACGTACAAACAAACGAGTCAATTGACTAGGGGATAACACCAGAAATAGGGTGAGCCATATGCTTACAACCATGTGGGAAAGTGGAACATGAGCATCATGATTATCTAGCGCCATCCTGTTCATACCTATTTGAAACAGCGTATGCACAAAAACTGCTGTTAAAAATTTCTTTACTTTTTGCTGATGTCATCTCTGCATTCCGTGTAACCATCTCAAGAGATGATTTGGTGATCCTTCTTCATAAAGAAGCTATGATAGTGCCGCCCAAGACGGAATCATCGAGGACAAAGGATGTATAGGCTAGCTTCGAGTGAATATTGCAGACAAGGTTATCTTACCTTCTCTACAGTTAACAGGTGATCCAAAGTTTGATTTAAAAAACCACTTCACGTACATCAGCAGAAAATCTGTTGAATTTCCAATTTATAGGATTCTAAGTATGATGATCATTTTGTGATAGACCAGGGAGATTAACTTTCCTGCATGACTGTTTAACACTAGTTGTATATATTGATGTACAGCTTTTAGGCATTTAGCACCTAGTACAGCATGATTGTTCAGGTTATGTGATTCTTGTAAAACTAATTATAGCAGGTTGTAAAACTGGTTTAACTGGTTCTAACACAGGGAGAGTATAAATACAACATTGTATTGTGCAAAATCAGTTCATTAAAGTAAATTTTGAATCCGTGTGTGTGCTGGCAGTGTCTAGCCTATCACATTTTACAGAGTAAGTGGGACTAAGGCCAAGTTGTACAAAAATCCAGGAGGACCTTTCACACGCAAGGCACAGCCAACTGTAACACACCTTGAGTGGTCTGCCTCGTCCAATGCAAACAGTGTGGACGACAATCGTTGCACAAACGGTCCAATCCCTACTGAGAGGACAAGACCAAGCAGAAAATTGATAAAGTCAAAGCCGAGAACAAATCAGTTTAAGCAGTAAGTGTCAAGTTTACTATTTCTTTGGTCAAGACCGGCTCAAGTTTGACCGTGGTAGGTCGCCGCAGATCGACCTAGCTACAGTATATGAGGACGTGACACCCCTTGTTATCAAGTGGAGACTAAACGTACGTTTATGTACATATCAGGGGAGGCTGTGGCGGTCCGGTTTTAGCAGGTGCACTTTTGCAAAGTGACCATACATTTAACTGCTTAATACCTTGTGATTATAATAAATACAGTACTATAGCTAGCTATATGGTTTGTAATAATATATATGAACGAGTACATCTGTCCCAGCATCATGATAATATTTTGTATCGTCTGCAGGATATTAAAGATATTGCGAAGAGTATTTTGTTCAGGCTGTTGCTGCTGCAATAAGCAGCAAGGAATTGAAGCTGATGACTGCAGCCGTAAGCTATTATGGCATAATGATTCATCTGCATATATATTATGTACGTATTTTCATATTTTTTAGTAGTGGACCCTGTTGAGTGCACGGATGCCGTTTCTCAATGGAACAGAGAAAATGTAAGTTTGCCATTTTTCGACGATGGCAACGTCGATTTTAAGGTAAGCCGTTTAGCTATATTGTATTCGTATGCCTATTCTATTTGTTCGCTGATTTGCAGCTACGTGTATAGCTAAGAACGTCACTAAAGAGTAATAGCTCAGTACTATATTCCACAATGCCACTGCCGGAGCACCGGCGTGCACGCTGTCAGGCAGTGTAAGGAACGAATTCGAAAATTCAGGCTTAAAAAAGACCAGCATTATAAGATTGTAATCTCTTTGATCCAATGCCGGCTGAGCTTTTCATTACTTCGGTCTGCTCAGTATAATGTGCCTTCGGGGGAGTCGATCTGCAGCTGCAGGACGTCCATTGAGGGATATTGATTTTACCGGCTTTGTGGCTGTCAGCTTGGAGGGCAGGCTGTCATTAACTGACTGATTAATATATTATGTATATTACATCAGTTATTGTCTATATTTAACTATTTAATAAATCAGCGGTATTAAAATTCAGGCTTGGAGCGGAATCGGCGTGCTATGCGCCGGCGGTCAGCCTTTCGATGCCTACTCTGATTAGTCTGGCGTAGCTACAGACCATAGGTATACAGTACAGTGCATGCTTCTTTAACTACCCCTGTAATGGAGTAACCGTTAATTAGGAGCTGAAGCGAAGTCTGTATTGTTATGCGTATTTCCGTTTACGTAATAAAGTAGGCTAGTAAATTACGTAAAACATTGAACGGCTTGCTATCAAGTGGAGACTAAACTGACGTACGTTTATGTACATATCAGGGGAGGAACTGGCGGTCCCGCTGGTGGTCCGGTTTTAGCAGGTGCACTTTTGCAAACTTGTGATTATAATAAATACAGTACTATAGCTAGCTATAAGCTTATGGTTTGTAATAATATATATGAACGAGTACATCTGTCCCAGCATGATGATAATATTTTGTATTGTCTGCAGGATATTGCGAAGATTATGCGGTTGCATTTGCTGCAATAAGCAGCAAATGCAGCGGCATCTCGAGTCTGGAGACTGCAGCAGTAAGATACTTAAGGCATAATGATTCATCTGCATATTCATATTTTTTATTAGTGGACCCTGTTGAGTGCACAGACCATGCCAGTGCCGTTTCTCTGAACATAATTGGTAAGTTACTATATAGCTATAAGATGGTTGAATAATTTTAAAGTGTATTTGCTCGGATATATATAGCTAGTTTGTCCAGGTATGTATACATGCATAGAACTATAGCTAATGAGTTCCTACAGTGTAGCAACCAGCCGGCTAGCTCAGTATAGTTCAGCTTTTCATGAACACAAATTATTTAGTATAGCTAGATAACTAATAATTGCTGGCTTATCAACTTGAGCTATGATTAATTGACTCTGGCTGCCGATCTAACTAAAGATTAAAGTAATAGTATTAAACTAGGTGAAATGCATGGCATCATGCATGGGGCCGGCGAGCCTAGTGTTATGATAATGCACGTATGCATCTTCATGTACTGTATAGCACAAAACTTTGGCGGTCGAAAACTTTGGCGGATCAGTGCCCATAGTATTTTTGGTGGAGAAAACATTGGCGGATTGATCATTTTTAGTTCACTGGAGATCAATCAAGTGTATGTATTATTTGAGTGTTTCAGCAAAACTCCGTATTTGTTTCGATTTATCTTCAATATCGTGTAAAGTAACTCTTTAAAATGAGGCTTAGAACATGAAACTACTCATGCACCAAGCACTTCATAAGGTTGTTTATATAGTAGTGTTTTAGTTTTGCTAGCAATGTAATGGGGTACTACACATGAAGCGCTTTTTATTAATGCCCACTTTATTTTGCAATGGCTACAGCTTGGACAAAATCGTGGTGAAAGAAAACATTGGCGGATAAAACTTTGGCGGATTGGCTATCACAACCACCAAATCAGCCAAAATTTTCTCCCACCGATGTTTTGTGCTATACGGTATTTTGACATCATACTGAAGTTGTTACATGCCACTGTATCATATAGTTGTCATCTAGCTGAGAGACTGGTATGATTAACCGGCTATTACTATGATTAACTAATGATTACTATGATTTTAATTAATATTTTATATAAATCTATTATAATAACTATGTAATTAATAAATCTATTTACAAGAAAGGTGTGGATTACTTATGTAGCTATATTACACACTTAAAACTTAGGTAGTCACATCACTACATCACCCCCCTTCATCCAAGGGACATGTCCACAT
Source organism: Spongia lamella (assembly GCA_963930835.1). NCBI lineage: Eukaryota > Metazoa > Porifera > Demospongiae > Dictyoceratida > Spongiidae > Spongia > Spongia lamella. The sequence goes on along the minus strand of OZ005746.1, from coordinate 7,542,789 downwards.
GTCACTGAGTGATACACTGCATCTCCATAATGCTAAGGCAGACGTCTTGCTCTTGGTGGGTTCTGTCGGACCATCAGCGATGTTGGCTGGGGGTTGCTATTTGTATCTCTAAGGCCTATATATTTAGAGATATATTTTCGAGGGCCTATCAAAGAGTTCTTAGCTCTCAACCGGCTTCATAAGTAGTTTAGCCAACAAATATCTCACTAAAGCACTCCTAAAATGCCAATTTTTAACTTTAGACGCTTATAAAATCTCTCGTTGGCATTGTATGCCTAAAAACTCTTCAATACGCCTTCGAAAATATATCTCTAATTAAGGCAAAACCCTCAAAATGTCATTTACCCTGGCTGTTATAGTTGCATTTGGCGGCGAGTTTTGGTAGAAATGGAAGCCACTGCCGTCACTTCGCCTGGTTGGATGGCCTATCAACGGCGTCTGTAGACTCTTTACACAGTACTTTGAAGACGGTGACGAGACCACTTGATACAAACCACAAGAAGGCTGCTTTTAAAGACAATGAAAATTAGCGCCCATGAAAGTAATTCGTGGATATCCCGTAACCTTAAGGGAAAACTTCTGTGGAAACAACAAACAGGAAAAGCAATTGCGTCGTACAGTGCTACGAGGTGGTGGAGCATGTGGGAAATTTTAAAGCAAATTATGCTTCAGTTTGGCGAGGCCTTCCACCTTTTCAGAAGCCACTGGAACTTGCAATCTGTCAAACAGAGCCAGAAAGCATGCCAAATTTTTACCGCATTGATCACTGCCTGGTGGTACTATGATCAAGAAATCATCCAGGTAGTGCAGAATGTACTCGATTCCTTCAAATCTAGCTCACCATTCCAGAGCATCCACAATTGCTGTAAAGATCCTGGGCGCTGGTCTCAAACCAAATGGCAAAATCCCATCTACATACAGGTTATTCTCCCATTGCATACGCAGTAACATTGCTATAACTACGCCACTTGCTCGTCACCCGTAACCACTTTACTTTGGCCGGACTCCTTGGATTTTGTTTGGGGGATACTGCTGTATATCTTCAATGGTGAGCGACAAGCGCTCGTCAACCCGAACGGGGGAAGGTACACTTACCTCCTGACGATTCAGACGCACCTGCAGGCGGGCTGTTTTTCTGTTGCGCTGAGTGAACCATATCCCCAACCAGTGGCTGGAACTTGCTATTCAATGCCTCCATCACTGCCACCAATACACGCTCTTGTATCAGGGCTTCTTGCTGGGATGATGAACCCAAGTTTCTAAGATTCGCCCTGCAACGGAATTGACTTGTCTCTCCAACTCTCTCTTCTACAACTTGTTGTTGGCCATCACCGGTGCTATTTGATTCACCAATTAACAACTATCACTGCACGGTAGGGAAGCTTTCTTTGCCACAGTTTTAACGCAGTTCGGCCAGCAAATATACATGCGTAAGAATGTGTGCCATCATTCTTAATAATGCCACTCCAGATGCCCACGCCTCTATCTACTTATTAACTACGCTAAACTCTGCTAGTTAAGCTCCATGTTATCAGAGTCTCTTTGACTACAATCCATTTCTGAGTCAGTATCGCTAGAGTCAGCATTGCTATTTTCATCGTTAAAGCTACCATTAATTTCAATGGTCTCTTCAGTTGCTGATGTTAACTCATGATGGTCATCACCCTTAGTTATAGACTGTTCTGTGGCTGATGTCAACTCATGTCCATCATCTTCATTTCTAAACTCCTTGTGATCAACTGCTAACGTTACTTCATAGGTATATATTTGTGCAACCATCTTCATTTCTAAACCCCTCAGCTGATAATGTAAACTCATGGCCATCAGTAAATTCTCCATCTACTGCAGTAGAATGATTATCACCATCTAATTCATCAGTTGTTTCATTGCTTCCAGCTCCAGCAGCTGATCCCTTTTATTGAACTGGTTAAAACCACAGCCAATGTGGACCATACACTTGGCGTGGTGCAGAGAAAGCGGGACACAAATTTTATGCTTGTGACTCAAGATGGGTCAAAATTAGAAGATGAACCAGGGACTCAGGATATGTCACATATAGTTAGTCAAGTAGCTATACAATTGCAGAATGCATTCAGTTATAAGTGTATCGACATGCACACATGTGCATGCACGCAAGTATACCTATCATGTGTAGCTATATATTTTCCCTCTATAATTGTATGTCATGATCAAGGTGTCAAGTGTTAAGATAATTTTTAATTATAGGGTTAGCGTTTTGGAAAAGTGCACATACAAGAATGTATGCAGTACTACACATGACAGTGAATATACGAGCAATGAAGATGACAATGAAAGCGACCCGAGACTGAAGAGACTGCTCAAGACAGATAGATGGACTAGCTATCAAGTTGATGCAATAGGGAATGATATTGAAGACATGAAATCATTTCTAAAACAAAGCTTCCTTTAAAGCTGCAGAATGACATTTGGGAAGTGTTCAAATGCAGTATCTGTCATGGAACGCCATTGAAGCCACCGATTATAGTAGCCAAATGTTGTAAAAACATTGTCGGGTGCAAACAATGTGTTAACACGTGGTACAATGGAGAAAATACCATGATCAAGACTTGTCCATTATGCAGGGCAGAGAGAGGATACGCAGACACAATGCGATTGAATGGCTTGGCATGTTTACTCAACCCCATGGCCATTTCAAGTACTGCTACATATGAACAAGTGATATTGAAGAATCATGATCAAAATGTGTTAAGATTGGTGTTGAAGGATCTTATAAGGCCCCACCATGCACTTCTCTATAAGCATTATAGCTAGCTATGTACCATAATATTCACTATGAATGATGCATAGCGCCAAGTACTTTTCAATGTAGATATACTTAAGTAAAGTACAAGTAGCTACTCTGAAAATTTCTCAATTCAAGTATGTACAAGTACTGGTATATTAGATTGTGGTCAGTTCATATACCCTGCATACCCTGGACTATATTGCAGTCCACATCTTCCTTCCATTTTCCAGTACCATATTTCAGTGCCTATCAAGCACCATGTTGCAGTGCCTATCAAGCACCAGGTCAAGCACCATATTGCAGTGTCAGTCACATCTCCTTACAGTTGTCTGATATCATATTGCAGTGTCGGCCAAATGCGTCCACATCTACGGTCAGTTCGGTTTATTTGGATTGCGGTCAGTTCTAGGGTGTTTTTGTTTACCATATATAGTTACAGAAAAGAAGAGATTTGCTTGGATAAAAATTTCCTATATAACAGGAACTTTCTACAATGTTGGTTCTGTTTTAAACTTTATCAATGGCTGAAAGTATAAAGTAGCAAGGACAGTAATTTGGCATGTGCTGAGCTACCAAAGTGCCGAACTCCAATGCAAGAGTTGAAGGTATTATTGCAGCAATACCACCAATGAAAGCTTGTAAAAGCTGTATGATGGGAAATATCTGAAAAGGAAAATAACCGGATGAGTAGCTATAATACAAAAGAGACACAAAACAAGTGAAGGACTTTCCACCAATTGAATATCAAAAGTGGATAAAAACACTTGGATAGTGAAATCTACAAACGAAACTCAACAGCTTCAGTATACTGTTGAGAAACTTCTTAATGAATGTTCAATAAATTGTCAATTAAGGCCAGTTTAAGGTTACGTGGGATTTAGTGCAGGAAATTAGATGAGTGCTATATACGAAAACAGTGAACCAATATTGCAAGAGGTAAAAAAAGCTGGACAAAGTGAAGACTTGAAGATTGTAGTGAAATTGATCACAATGCATTTAAGACAATTGTAGTTGATTGAGACATTCAGCCTCTGATGCATTGTGCTGTCACTCAATCTACATATGACAGAAGAATTTGCTATCCTATTATATATAGCAATACACAATAATAACAACAACAACAAATCACGGAATTAATGACAGAAGAATTTGACTTGGAGACAATTTCTCTTTATTGTTTAGAACTTTACAGTTTGGGAGCTTCTCGTCTCACGGAATTAATTCATTTATGTCTACTCTTGAGGAATACGACGTGAAAGCTATATACGATTCTGTGGAATTATCTGCCCTTTTAGCTCAAATCAATGGCGATTCTCCCTCCGAGTGTGATACCCATCTCACCCGGTCGCATGACTCTAGAGGTGTACCTACTGACCCAATCCCCGTCTCAGAGGTCACCCAGACCTTTCGTTCCGGAAAGAGTCTTAGCCTACGCAAGAGCAAACAATCTGTACGTGCAGGACGAGATACCCAGCTTTCTATGCCAACGATTGAAGGAGACTGTCCAGATGTGTGCACCTCTGTATCGAGAGAGTGTCCGTTTCCTGGTCCTGTTTCTCCCCAACGGTGTGGTGAAGGTTTGGAATTGGAGAGGTCAGAGGGAGGAGGTGAATCCAATACTGTTCAACAAGTTAAAGACGATATGGGTGAGGGCAACAACATGCAGGAGGACACTGGACTTTTCCATCGAGAGCGAGTATTGAAGTATGTCAGTGGTACCTGTCTACCACTTTTGGAGAATTACGTCAGCAGTTGGGTGTCTAGAATGGTTGAGGAGATAGTCAAGATGAAGGGTGACGACGACAGTGAAGTTACTCCGATAGATGTTGGAAAGGCTTTAGATGAGGCTTGGCACAAGCAGATGGATGTGTGGACGAGTTACGATGATGACAATCACACTGAATTCATGTACGATACTTCTCCAAGGTTGAACGATATCATGTGTGAAGAGTATTGGCAGCAGGTGTTTTCACATATCACGGAGTTATCCGTTTTGAGGGGATTGCTGAAGGTGGCTGAACATGCTTGTACAAATTGTTACTAAGCCGTAAAGATCGTGCTAAAGCTTTGAGTGTGAATGTGACACCTTTCAGACGTCCTTATGAATTACGTTTCAAGCAGTTGTTTGAGAAGCGTCTGTTGACGGCTGGTATGAGACCGTTTACAGTTTTCAGAAGGGACCGTATAGCAGTGGGACACACTGAGGTTGACATAGCATATGAATATTCATGTTACCGACACAATTTTTTGGATCATTATTGTCACAAGCTGAGACTGTTGACTTTTGATCAGTTCAGTGACCGTGTAAAGGTGGATAAAGCAACCAGAGCGAATCCTCATATGATGACACATAAGTATCGTAAATATCGTGCAAATTGGGAGGAGCTGAGGACATCTGGAGAGGCTGTTGACAATGATTTCTTGTGTGGGTTGGAAAATAAGAAGAATAAGCCGTCATGTCCTCCACCTGAGGACAGCCCGGATTTACCTAAACGACCCAGAGATCTATGTATTGAGCGTGCTGTAAAATCCAGTGAACCTAAAAAGAAAAAGAGATGTGTAAGGTTTTTGGATGAAAGTGATGAGGAAGAGGAGAAGCCAAATAAGAAAGAGAAGCCAAAGAAGAAGAGGAGAATCACTCCTTTTAAACTTGAACCTAAAGACCGTCTTTCTGACTCATTCACTTATTCACATCAATAACAATTTAATAAATGTTGTATAATACTAAAGTTGTACCTGTAAACACAACTAATGATAATATTACACATGTACATGTTTGTATTATGCATTTATTATTGTAACGTTTATCCATTTTATTTAATAAAGATTCAATCTGACAAGCGTGTGTAAATACGGTGGTACTCTTTGTCGGCACAACAGCGGTGATTGTTTCGACCAGGGCTCTTCTGTTTTCATAAGTGTCGGGTAGTTGTAGTCGAATGTGTCTCATCACAGCACACATCATTGCAGTTATTAATTCATCTTTAACTCCCTCCCTTACTTCTTGAAAAATCTGTAGAAATTTAGATTTTGAGTCTTCCAGATTGTAGAACTTCAAATTGAATTTGTCCATTGCATTTTCTACAAAGTTAGGGATTTCATGATCGGATAGAACGTACTGCACGATTCCTTTTGTTTCAAACATGATTATGTTTGTGTGTGTGGGGAGGGTATCTGGTCTTTTATAAGAGTCGAAAAATTGAGACCTTCATTCGTTGAGATTATCGATTAACGAAAGGATGGCTGCTGGTTCGAGTGATCATACTGATGGCTTGTTTTCTTCTGTGAAGGACACAATCAAAAATGCTGTACAGACTACAATTTCTTCTTCTTTCGATGATGATGGTGATTGGGCGCCGCAATGGAGCCGTGTGGACAAACTGCTTCATGGCAGATATGTTCTTCAAGCAGATCAGGCTAAACTGTACGAGATGGATGCTGACGGTGTGAACGACGATCATCTCAATAATTGTATTGAAGAAGCAGTTCAAAGGAAGATTGCCCGAGACCAGACCTTGCCGGCTAGATGTAAGAGGGTCAGGGAACTCATCAAAGAAGCAACTGGAGGAAAGTCTCTGATATTGGATAGACCAATATTTTTTGAACTGGCCGATAAGGCGTATGAACTTAACATTGAAGCACTTGTCAGACTTGCTGTTGAGAATCACAAGACCGACCCTGATGAAAAGTTGAAGCGGGAGTACATCATTCTGAAGCTGGGAGATAAAGTTGTGGGCCCTAAGAATTTTTCGTTACTGATGAATGCTCCTTCTTACAAGCTGGACCACCTGATTGAAGAATGTCCCGGTGTCAGGAAGGAACAAGGTGTGGCACATCAGCATAGGAGACAGAATATTCCTAAACTCAGTCAGGAACAGAGACTGTACGTGCTGGAAGCAAGAAGACAGGCCTGAACAGTAACCTATAAATAGCACACGTGTATGTTTCATTTATCTTGTGTATTTTATCAAAATGCCACGATACAATGCGATTTGTTATGCGACGAGTCTGCGTGGACGTCCTAGGCGCAGACGTTGTACGATGCGCAGACATCGTAGTGTGATGACTCCTCAAATGAGGGCTCAGAGACTAGCCACGTTTAGACGACGACGACGAAGACGTTGAAGTAAAGTTTGAATCTTTTGAAGCCACTAAGGATAAAGGAGTAATGAAGGTGCAAGATTTACCATAGTACCAGCAGGTCCATGTTCGAGCTAAGGTTATGCATGCAGGTGAGGCTTTCCAACTTCGTAATGGAGGTATGCAAAGTGCAAGAAGCCGTCATCGCAGATGTTACTGAACATGTCATCCTTAACATTTGGAAAAATCATTTTGGGAAGGGTGCAGTTACAAGATGAAAGGGTCAATGGTGAAGGAATATCGTGGCAATAAATCATCTAAAGAGAATAGCTGTATAGAAGAAGTTAACAAGATTAAAAAGTGAGCTATTTTAATATAGTTTTTTGTTAATCATAAATTCACATACTCACCCACAAGATCTAGACATGGAGGATCAGTCTCTATTTGATGATGACTACAAAAACCCAGGAGAATACCTCACCAAACACCTTCTCAAAAAAACTTAATACATCAACTCAGCATCTCAAGCCAGTCATGCAACCAGGTCAGAGACCACCAGTTCTAATAATAATATCTAAGGAGAATTGCTGTATAAAAGAAATTGATGAGACACCGAGTGATGCTGATGATAAAATACTATTAGAAATTCATCTGATCAAGGATGTGCATGTCGTCACAATTTAAAAATTTGACATGCAACAACAGTATTTGCGTGTAATGCAATGTAAAGGTAATATCCCCTGATGATGAAATTTCCGAATGCCCTAAATGTGTGCAAGACACCAAAGAATGCAAGCAGGCACTCATTGCTCAATTAAGATGCAGAATCCCTCACAACACAACACCCCCTCCCTCCTCCTCCTCAACAACAGAGAAGAGAGAAGTGCAGGACAAATATCCAAAAGACTGAGACCCTCGACAGGGACACCAACCACTTGGAATCGTTAAACCGATCAGCGGAAAAGGGCAGAATCCCTGCAAAATTGAGAAGATGTCAAACCATTGGTAGCCAACAGCAACGACCCACTATTCCGAGGAGCGAAACTAATGAGCAGGAAAGACAATGCCGACGCTAGCAATGAAAGTTTTTTTAAAAACAGAAAAAGCCAAAAGGACTAAAAATTTTCACTGGTGACCCTTCATTACATTAGTTGTGTGCAATCAATTGTCGTTATTAAAAATTATGTTACCGTGACATTTTGGCGCACATGCCTCATTAGAATGGTATTCGATTAGCTAGTTTTGTGCACAGCTGAGAAAGTTGCCGGGTTTTTAGGGTATGAAGGATTGAAGGAACAACAGAGACAAATAATCCTGGAAATAATGAAGAAAAGAGATGTTGTTTTGCCAATGACTTCATTGGCTATCACAGATTCCAACAACTTGTACACACTATCCACAGACTAATTATTCTACCTGAGCTACTTTGTACACGTTCAGTGTCCACCACAAGCTGAACAAAAGAATACCGTCGCCACTTTTGCCTCACGTCAAACACACAAATTTACTTAATCACATTCCAGTCGCACAAGTGGTATATGCTTGGATCATCAGACCCTTGATCAGTGCACCATATGCATGGTCCAATCCAAGGGTCAGTCTAGTCTTGTGAACACAGCCGCTTTCCTCAGGGGTGGCGCTTATCGATTGGAGATTATAAGCGCCCCCCTCGGAAAGGGTCTGATGAACTTAGCAGACACACTCGTTCTGCTGATCTACAGATTTAGATTGTTGATTGGTGTTGAGTGACTCAAAGGAAAGTTTACTGAGTGGCTCAAAGGGTAGGTTAAATAGGTGCGAATAACGCTGAGGTGCATGGTATGCACTTGTAGCCTTTGAGCCACTCAACACCAATCAATAATCTACAAAATCTGTAGATCAGCAGAACAAGTCAAGTCTGCTAAGTTCACTAGACCCTTTACGAGGGGGGCGCTTATAATCTCCAATCGATAAGCGCAGCCCCCGAGGAAAGCTGACTGTGTTCACAAGACTAGGGTCAGACTACAATATGGAAAACTTATTAATTCATTTATTCTAATAAATGCACTACGTATCTAAAAACACTGAAACTACAACATTAATAACAATTGTGACAAGTTACAAAACAACTCACGTGAAACACAAGCTGTGAAAAAATCCTTCGCCGTCCCCACGTGATGGAATCTCAAGTTCTCAACAACACGTACCTGTATCAAAAAAACCCAGGCAATACAAAATACAAACATAGTCACCATACCAACAATGTGAAGCATAAACTACAATCTGTCAACTATTTCATAGCCGTCATCGCATCCATGGTTGATCCCGCAACTGTGTAATACATACTTTGCAGCCCAGGAATCAATTTAACCGGGAATGTTACGTGACATACAGTTCCAACACCAGCAATGGACGAAATAATGAAGTGCTCAGCATGGATCCCATAAAACTGAGCTACCGGAATGGCAGCTTTTTTGGATCCCATTATTTGAAGCAACAAGCTGATCAACTGAACGTTCCGGTGTACCAAAAATTATTGAGCGGATCCAAACCCTTATTGGCTCGGCAGGAGTAAGTGATTCTTCGCCTCGAAATATCGAACGACATCGAAGCAACCTATGGCTGATCCCGCAACTCTATTATCAGGGACAGAAATACAAAACTCATAGAAATGTTTGTATGATAAATACATACTTTGCAGCCCGGGAATGTTACGTGACATCCGGTTCCAACATCAGCAACGGACGAAATAATGAAGTGCTCAGCATGGCCTTTATCCAACGAAGTAGCCCGACACTTAAAAATTTAAGCCAATCAAATCGCTTGATTTTAGGTGATTAGTTTGACCTTTATCCAGTCCATGGCAACGAAGTAGTCTGACACATAAACTTTAAGCCAATCAAATCGCTTGATTTTAGGTGATACGTTAACTAGCGCATGTCCCGTAAAATACAGCCAATTTACGCGCCAGTAACTTCCAATTGCAAGCGTCGATTTATAATAGAAACATGGATAAGCGCCTGGCACGTAAATTGCCCTGGCCTGACCATTTCCATAACGGTTTTGTTACACTAAATGATGACTCATGGTGAGGCAAAGGAAGCTAGTGGGGGAGGACTTAAAATCAACTCTAGATCTGCAAAAATTGAATTTTCCTATGGAGGATCTTAAATATGAATATTAAAAGCGGCTATAGTATGACCCCCCTACTTCCACCACCCATAGTGATAATTATTAGACTCAGCATCAAGACAGGAGAGTATTCTACAATTACAAACAGTCAATGTAGCTACAATATTGTACCGTGTACATATCATTCCAATAGACTTGATATACACCGTGGATTTAATATAAATACATTATTAATATATAATATAAATTGTAAAATGTGAATTCAATTTTAGTGTATGTATGCACGCATGTATGTATGTATGTGAATATGTGTACATGTATACATGCTAGTGTCTAGGAATTGACTTGACTGTTAATCTAGTTCTCATTCTTGTTGGTGGCGCTACCGGTTCCTCCACCTAATAATTACACATACACACATTATGTTAATAGATGCATATAGATATGAGAATCTCCCGAGGGGTCCTTCACTCACTAAATTGACGATAATGTTCGAATATGGGTATTAACTTTCAACCTACAGTATAGCCCAATTTTCAGTTTGAAATTCAAAAATTACCTGATGTGATGAGCCCATCACTTTTAAAAGGCAAGAAGCACCTAACAAAGAAGACTGACCAAGTCTGCAAAAATCGACCATGTCAACACAAGTTACACCTACGTACGTACATATGTAGTTAGTAATATCTTCAATTTTACAAGAGGTATTCGCATTCTATAACCTTCAGAAGATTCTCCATTAAATTCTTATTTTGTTAACATACAGCGTGATGCATGGTGAAACCAATTTGAAAAGATTAGAAAATTTTTGTGCACTGACACGTACAAGCACTGGTCGTATCATGTACTTACTTCCAGTAGGTAATCATCATCTTCATCTTCTCTCACCGTCTTCATCCTCTTTGCTGATGGACTATCCTCATCCTCATAATCATCATTGTCTGTACTACTACAATAACACCACCATAATAATCAATAAATGTATACTTTAACTTTTTCTGAATAAACATTATTCCAAAATGTGCGTAATTAATTGGTACATATTTCTAATACATCAAAATTTTTCAAAGTGTATTAGTAGCCTACTAGATCAAGTCCAATGGATAGGAGAGCATATACGAGAAGTGATGGCTCATGTGTACGTATGTATACGTATGTGCATGGTATAAAAGTAACACAAAATGTTGCATCACACACGCACGCACATGCACACACACGCACACTACACACACACACAGTGACACACATACATACGCACACACACACATACACACACAGTGACACACAAACACACGCACACACATATACACACACCTTACTACACGTTCAGGAGGTAGCTCTTCATATTTTCTATTACAATACTTATACTCATGAGGTAGAAGAGGGCCAATAATATCAGTCTCCTGGGCAATCTTTTCTGCCCTCTTTTGCCGCAGTTGCTCAACAAACATGGCCGCCTTCTTCCTCCTCTCACTCTTTGTCTTCTCCTGTTCCTCCATAACTGATGGCTTCGGTAGTGAAGTGGTAGTGATAACTAAACAGTACATATGTGCAAATGTCACTGAAACAATTTTGATTGTGCAGGATTCCAATTTTGTAGATACGTATGTAATAAAACCCTCTTCCACTCTTTCTCATGAACAGGTTTTATTTATCCCTTAATTTATATTAAGCTACCAGTTAAGTAATTAAGTAAACATTATCAGATATATTTGGATAAATTTGAAATTGTGTTTGCATCACGATAGCATTATCTGTTTCCCATAAAACTTAATTTTCTTTCAAAACTAGAGCTGAAACAGATATTCGAATAATTAGGGTACTCACCTGATATTTGAATATCTACTATTTAAAAAAAGTATTTGGATGTCATAATACTGAATGACTTCACTACATTAGTTCTAGCATATTTTGTAAATTATTAATTAAATTAAGGTTTGTATTTAGCAATTAAACGAATTACATTCCAGCATAAATCAAAGTAAATAGCTTATTCAAACTGTTCAGTTATTTTCTCGTTCTACTGTTCAACACTAAATTTGGTATTTGTTTCAACTCTACTCAAAAGCAACTCCATCATTCATTAAGGCACAAACCTGTGGTTGTCTTCTTTGCCGTGCTGTCAGCATTTGCATCTTCAGTATCCTTATCCTCTACAACTGCTTCCTCACTCGCAGTTGCTTCAGACGATTCTTCTCCTTCTTTGCCTTCTTCTTCCCCTTCCTCATCACTGGCGCTCCCCAAATAAACACCGCTCACAACTTTCTCTTCTTTAGTAGCAATCTTAAACCCTACGGAACCATCTTCTTTTAGTGTCTGAACGTCAGTCGTTTCTTTAGCTGGACAAGGAAGGTCTTGTGTAACAACTTGCTTTGGCTTGTTCTCATTGGTCATTTCCTCCATCAGGAATTTCTGCCGGTAAAGATTCTTGCGCAGCATAAAGTATTTATAATATTCATGATTGGAGTTGATGAATTGTAGACGAGGGTCGCCGTTTCTTTTCACCGTGTCTTCGAATGCGTGTCCATGTTTGGCAATGTACTCGGCAAGCTTGTCAATGATTGGTTGGATGTCTGGTGGCGGCGGGTGGGGTGGATCCTCGATCAGGGCGTTCATGGGAATGGTAGGCATCATATTGTTTAGTCCCGTTGTGTTGTACTGGTCCATGTAATAGGCTGTGAATAACAACATGATATGATTTGTATGTAAAATATCATACGAATGATATAATTACCATATAGAGGGTTATTTTCGCTAGGTTTCTATTTTTGCTATGAGGCTAAAATGCTAAATTAATTCTGCTAACATTTCTTCTACAATACAAATTCTACGTGAAGCATCGCCAAATGTGAAAATAAAAACCTGTGAAATTTTTATTAGTGAATATTTTTAACCGTGAAAAAACCAGCTATACGGTGGACACGAATTAACCGGATTTCACTGCAAGCTTGTTGAGTACAAAATGTTATTCCTCAAAAAATAAGCAGTGGCTAAATGATCAGCAAAATGAACCCTGAAAAACCTTGCCATACACATTAGACCCTCAACAATACAAGACACTCGAAAAATTAGCATGTATGTATGCTATGTATGTGTTACTGGTGTTACTCAGGGATTTTTAGGAGGGGCAAAGGGTGTCCCCCTGGAAATGATTTTACCCCCCTGAGTTAGGCTTCAATGATAACCTTGCACTTCGTCAGCAGTCCCCCTAGAGCTATACATATTTTTGAAAATCTCAATTTGCCATTCGATCCTGAATTTCTTTTCTAGGGGTGTATCTTGTCTATACTAACATATGCATGCACTGGCATCAGGACCACTACATTCAGAGTTGAATCCAGAGAATGCAGCTAGGAGGGGACAAATTGAAACTTTTCAAAATGTAGGGGGGAGCATATCTTGTAAGCTCTAGCTTATTATATAGTCTACAATTTTTAACATATGTACGTAGTTATATATAGAATTTCAATCTAAACCTAGGAGGGAGAATGCACCCTAAAATGCAGCCCTGACATTTACACACAGCTAGTATAGACAGACACACTGTTATGCTTATACTGACCATATGCTGTCTGCTGCTGGTAGTGATCCATGTGCTGTGTCGATATGGCGGCCAGTCTGACGAGAGAGAACAGTACAGCAAGTGAATGACAGCTTATGATATTCTAATAAATTGGAGCATTATGTATTCTAACACATTGGAGCAGATGTCACAATAATTGTACTGCATAAAACCCAGCTAAAATTAACTACACACACAATGTAAATATATGGAATATTGTGACTTACTCTACAACAATTGCTTACGTACAAACGCTACCTTGGCACCTCTGAACACATCACCAGGCAGCAACCACAAGTCGGCCATGTTTATAACACCATGTACATCGGCAAAACCTAACTTGTCTGTTCCCTCACCTTAACCTCAGCAAAACCTTACCTTTTTCAAACACTTGTGTGTTTACCAGGTATGCTAAAACAGTTCAAAACAATGGGAAAGCTGCCAAATATGGCATGCCAAGTGTTTGTTTTGGACAGAAAGAGCATAAAAAGAAAAATAAACACAAATGGTGGCTTTCACTTCTGCGGGAAACAATTAGAGACACTGACCCGCTGTGGCCATTAGCCGTTGAAGTAGTGACTTTTTCGCTGGAGTTCGTAGTTTTATCAGTTGTGTTTGACGAAGTCCGTGATCCCATCAATAGTGGATGTAGTTCATAATCACCATCACTATCCTCATCTTCCTCGTCATCTTGTTCCTCTTCTACCACTTTAACATCCCGTTGTTCTAATTGTTGCTCACCATCCTTTTTCTCTACAATCTCAACCTTCTGCTCGACCGGGGGCTTCGGGGTGTAATTGCCACTGGTGATCGCCCTCAGGAGGTGTTTGTAGTAGGGGTGTAGTCGATCGTTGAAGTCCATGAAGGCAAAATAGGGATTATTCTTCTGGTTGATCTTGATCCTGATCTCCATCTGTGTGCCCTGTCGACTGATGAACAATGCCGTCTTCTCTATGATGTTGTGTAGCTTGTTGGTCGATGGCTGTGTAAAAGAAAATGACAAAATGTATCAATACAACATTGATGAATTAAAGAGTCAATAAGGACACAACAAAAAGCATCCAAAACAAACTTATATGTAGGCCAGATCTGCATGGTGTTGTGGACTTTATGTATAGGACACACAACACAGACAGACAAAGGACAGACACAGACAGACAGGCAGGCAGGCAGGCAGGCAGGCAGGCAGGCAGGCAGGCAGGCAGGCAGGCAGGCAGGCAGGCAGGCAGGCAGGCAGGCAGGCAGGCAGGCAGGCAGGCAGGCAGGCAGGCAGGCAGGCAGGCAGGCAGGCAGGCAGGCAGGCAGGCAGGCAGGCAGGCAGGCAGGCAGGCAGGCAGGCAGGCAGGCAGGCAGGTAGGCAGGCAGGCAGACAGAGACAGACAGACAGACAGACAGACCGACAGACGGACACACACACACACACACACACACACACACACACACACACACACACACACACACACACACACACACACAGGCCAGATCTACATGGTGTTGTGGACTTCATGTATAGGACACACAACACAGACAGACAGACAGACAGACAGACAGACAGACACACAGACAGACAGACAGACAGACAGACAGACAGACAGACAGACAGACAGACAGACACACACACACACACACACAAACATACTGTTTCAATGCCATTGGGGAGGTTTAGTCCTACTGGTGGAATGTAGATATCCTCATCATCAGGACGATCCACAATCACAGAACTCAGAGGGGGTGGAGGAGGAGGCTGGAGTTGAGGCACTACTGGCTCACTGTCAGCAGCTACAACACACAATAGAGTATGTACACAATGCTTCATTACTCTGATTATAACTACAGTATAAATTACAAACCTTTGTCAGTGTACTTAAAGCCAACTGCACTGTAGCCATCCTGCATTGCTTCATATAATCTCTTCTCTTCTTCCTCTGTAATAAGAAATACATGTATGACACATATGAATGCATGTATATGTTTACTATACACACAAATACAAACACATATACACGGTTACACATACACACACACACGGACAGACAGATGGACAGACAGATGTACACACACACACACACACGTACACGTACAAAGACATGCTACTAGTAAACACATACAATATACACACCCTTCCTGAAATCTTCTTCTCTCAAGTCTTTGTCAAGTGCCATGTACCTCTCACGATCCAACATGTCCTCAAACGCTTCCTCCTCTGCTGTCCAGCGTCGTGGAAGGTTTGACTTCAACCCAAACTGAGCCTTATCATAAAGATGCCCTCTACAATCATACCTGCAAAAAAGAAGTAATGGTATGTTGCATAGGTGGTGAAAGTAGGGGGCAATGGCTCCTCTTAAATTTTAAGACTCCGTATTTTTGCTATAGAAATTAACTAAGTGGTCCCCCTAACTTTCAGTAGCTTCCTCCGCTCCTACTTTTGTTGTTACATTAACTTAAATACACATAGGGTTTTGGTTATCAAATTTTATCGCCCACGTGCTTGCTTACCTGTCTATCATTAACGAGTGGTCGCCCATCCACGGGATTAGGTACACGCCGCTGTCCTCCGCCATCGCCTTCGCGTCGTCTCGGTACAGTTTACAAGAATATCCGAACACCATCAGCTCCTCTTGTTTGCTTCCGCGTGAGCCATCATCATTCGTCGCATCAAGATGTCCCAAAAATGACATCCTTTTCTTTTTATATAACACGTTAACAGAAACTAAGGATTAATTTTTTAAAAAACAAAAAAATCACATACTCGGTCTTTTGTGTCAGCTCACCGCTTATAAAGGTGTTCTCTAATATTTTGGTGCGGCTATAAAAATGCCATGACAACGCTAATAAACAATGGAATCGTCTACTGTCATACAAGCAAACCCAGAGGAAGGACAGCCTAATATTACTATCACTGAATCAAAAGAGAACAGTGATAATCAGGTATGCGTAAAATCGATCAAAACAAAATAAATCAATACTTTGGTGGTGCGCTCTATTAAGAAGTGTTGGATTTATAGGATGGTACGGCGGTGCTGCTACAGGGCGAAGTTAACAGTTCGTTTGTACAAAACTCGTCAGACAATAGCAATGCGGATAACGTCACCGCCGGGGTAGCGACAGACGGGGAGCCATCGCAAGAACAGGTTGAGGTGGGATCCGATCACAGTGATACCGGATGGGAAACTGACTTGGAGATTGAAGGTAGCAGCATGGAATATTTTATTTCTGTCCTCTTGCAGGGAATAATGACTTTAGCATACTGTTAGAGGTTAAAATATACGATAATAAGACACGATTATTTGTTATAGAGGAGAAGGAGGAATTTGACGTTTCTGGAAAGAAAGTCTATCTCAAAGCGTGTGAAATTATGGGCATCATTCCTGCCTCGTATTTTGTCCGTAACATACAAGAACCGCAAATCATTATGCCACACCACGGCATTGGTGGTAAGGGAGCAAAAGCAATTGCTGTAGCATTAGTGGTGAGTTGAGTATATGTATGTATACTTGTAATAGTAGCTCTAACAGGTCTCCCTATAGGATACAGTGTAATAGTAGCTCTAATGTACGTATTCTGTGTAATTTTTTGACAATAAAATACTAACAGATCTATAGTGTAGTTATTAAACTGTGTGTTTTTCCATTGCAGTCCAACACGACCATTACTAATCTCAACTTGGCTGATAATGGGATAGGGGCTGAAGGGGCTATTGCCATCGCAGACATGTTGAAGGATAATTGTTATATCACAAAACTGGTAAACTCAAACCCACAATTAATTCCCATCATGATCACATGTATGCACACAGGATATTTCAGATAATGGTATAGGAGGAGCCGGAGCATATGCAATGGCGGATATGTTAAAGTACAACACTACGATCACCGAGTGCTATCTAAGGGGCAGCCATTTTGATGATAAGGCAGCTGATATCATTGCGGACATCATAAGGGTGAGTAGTCACTGGAGCTGTAACCTTAAGTTTGTGTATCACAATACTCCAGCTTGGGTATTATAATATATCCTAGCTTGGGTATCATGATACCCAAGCTAGAGATACCTGTGCTAGGATATTGTGATATCCACGCTAGGATATCATGGTCCCAAGTTAAGGTATCGGGTATCGTAATATCACGATATCCTAGCTGGGTATAATGACATTCTAGCTTGGGCATCATGATTGATAAACTTTAACCTGATAGTATATACATTTGTTAGTCCATATTATATCCACTCTACCAAAACAATTTAGATTCCTTATTCTCAGAAAGTGCCACTAAGCACTGTTTGGTCAGTTTTGAACTACTGTATAGTGATTCTGGTGGAGGAATAATTTGGCGAATTGAACGCCATTCACCAATATTTTACCCAGCCAAATTCATTCAGTAAAAATCATTTTGATTTGGTTGTCGATAATAAAAATGACTAGTGCGTGTCAATCTAGCATGCTGACAAAGTTGTATAATCTATGGCTGAAGTGCTTTCAGTCTGTGAAAAAGAAGCCCAATTCTTCAGACGCAGTGATTGAGTGGTATTAATAACAGGTGAGAAGTATACATCGTTAAATGCGTATAGCTAAAAGACTGAGCACAGCCTTATAGTGGATTATAGTGTATTGAAATATTTCTCACCTGTTAGACTAGAAATTGGCTTGACGCCAATCAACAGTGCATGGAGAATTCTGCAGAAAAAGTAATGGCTTTGGATGTCTTTCAGTACAGGCGCTTATACTAGTGATAACGCCCTGCAAAATTAATTAAGAATGGATCACGAGACTAGTTACGTGTAGTGATTGCATGGAGGACAGATTCGCCATAGTTTTCCGCTATAGCTTAAACATTTAAGGTACCGTAAATTCACCCCAAAGTTTTCGTCGCCAATACTTTGTAATTACAAATTCACCAGAGTTTTATCCCGCCAGAATTTTGCGCTATACGGTAGTTAAAGATTTCAACTGGCAAAATTGCCAACTATGTATGTACATATATACAGTCAATACCTGTGATACCACTTTTCAAAATTTAGGGGGAACATTAAATATTGCAGAGGGGATTACATAAAACTTTAGGAGTTAAGAGATAGACGAGTAAATGACCGTATTGCTCTCCCAAATATACATATAGTTAATGTAGTTTTTAATGGTCATTGTTGATGGATTGCGTTCCCTATACTATTAGGGTAATCTTCACCTCACTTGCCTCGATATCAGTTACAATGAACTCGGTGATGTAGCTGGACAGATTATTGGACCAGCAATAGGTCAGTACATATATTGTACTATGTATGTGTTGTCTGGTTGCCATCATTGCATTGTACTGTATATTGGAAATTTTTGCAGTCAGATTAGCTCACAACCTCGAAACCTTAGCTATATACGTACGTATGTATGTGTGTAATGTATGTACTTGAAAAATTTGTAGAGCTATTAAGCACCTGCTATAATAAAACATCCTCAAATTTTATTTGTGAAAAAAATTAAAATGCAGCATTCTTGAAAATTTTGTATGTATAGTACCTCAAAAATTTCCCAATAAATTGCGGTATAAATAGTACTGCCTTATATGGACACAAAATTATCATGTGTCCTATGTATGTGATGTATATACGGTGGAACCTCTCTTAAAGGACACTCTAAATAAAGGACACAATACCTGCAGTATTTGGTACGTACTTGAAGAATTAATAGAATTGGGGAATCGGTTCAACCATAGTAGAAGATATTGCCATGTATGTACGTACATATTTGTACTTGCTTAGCTGACAATGAAGCCCTGAGGACATTGGATCTCAGTTGGAATCACATTCGCAGGAAAGGAGCAGTAGCAGTGGCCACTGGTCTGAAGGTCTGTACTGATCATATTATGATACGTGTGTACATACAGCTATACATACATACATACATACATACATACATACATACATACATACATACATACATACATACATACATACATACATACATACATACATACATACATACATACATACATACATACATACATACATACATACATACATACATACATACATACATACATACATACATACATACATACATACATACATACATACATACATACATACATACATACATACATACATACATACATACATACATACATACATACATACATACATACATACATACATACATACATACATACATACATACATACATACATACATACATACATACACACACACAATGACATACAGCTATACATACATACGTACATACATACACAATGACATCACAATCTTGTAGTGTACGTACAAACAGTACGTATTACGTACAGACTTGTGCTCTACCCATGTCATGCTTTTACCAGAGTAACCAGATGTTAAAGGTGTTCAACATTTCAAGCAATGGCTTCAGCAATGATGGAGTGATCGCCATGGCTAAAGCACTGGAGGTCAATTCGTCACTGCTGGAACTGGATATCTCGTATGTGTGTGTGTGTGTGTGTGTGTGTGTGTGTGTGTGTGTGTGTGTGTGTGTGTGTGTGTGTTGTGTTGTGTAAATCAAGAAAACACGATTTTTACCTAAACACTCTAATCAAACATACACTTAGGATTTTAGCTACGTACAAGGACAAGCAATTTGTTGTACCAAATAATTTAGATGCAATTTGCCTAACTTTGACATCACCTACTGTATGTACGTACGTAGCATATGGCACAGAAATTTTGATAGTGAAATACATACTGTATTACTCAGAGATTTGTAAATATATTTTCCCATCACAATTTTCCCTACCCCACTGTGTGTATAGAGTATAATAATTTCAATAGTCATTTTGTGTGGAAATCATGGCTAAATTTGTATGGTTGCCATTGTGGACTGTGCGATAACAGTAATTCTCCTATTACGATATGCTGTTGTTATCATGATTATCACGATGGTTCCATGTATGCATGAAATTCACCAAAACACTATTAAGTACTCTTTCATTGTGTTGTTCATTACAGTGCCTAGTAGATACGCAGTTAGCCATAAAATTCCAACTTTAGTAGCAGACCTATCACGTACAGTACTGAAAAAATCATTATCATGATAACGATAATATTTATCACTGCGATTACCACATATTATCGATTATCGCACAGCACCAGACATAATATGACCAATGATTGCTGGATTAAATCCTACTAGCAATTGTATCTGCACTGATGGCCAGTTGTGATGGTAACCATTACCATTAACAGATGAACTAAAATAGGCAATTTGCTCTGGGCCGCAGGATACACAGGACCCTTTCACTTAAATATTGATATATATACATACGTATATATACGTATATACTTTGACCTCATATTGTCCTTTTGTTCCAGGCCCCCAAAAGCCATTTGGCAGTACTGACATTTAATGCTAGCAAATTATTTTTCTGTTGTGTTTCTTTTTTATTGCAGAGACTGATCCCTACTCCTTTTGATATTTATTAATCGTTATAGTATAATAGTGCTACTCCAATGAATGTTATATTAGCTGGTCACTACGTACGTATGTCATACACACTACATGAGAGAAAACTGAGTTTACGTATGCATAAAATTTGACCACATTTTTGGATTTAAATAACCAAGCATGATATTCTACCATAACTTTTTTACCACTTACGGTACAATGCAAAAACGGTAGCACTCTGCTTGCGAAGGTTCGACATAATCTCTAGTTACAAGGATTCACGAGCTGGTTGCAAACTCAACGTGATACTTACCCATTACACTAATTAAGTTACTGTTCAAATAATGTTTCACAAGTAAGGCTTGCCAGCTGTTGAAATATGTAGCCACAGCTCTACAGAGTTTCACTGTAACAAGATGCTTGAAAGGTTGCTAATAGCATCGCTTAATTAATAGTGTTTGTATAAGTGGTCAACTGCACATGTATCTCCTTCACTATACAAGATTTAAGATTCCCTATTGTAAGCAACATACGGTACAGTACAAAAAAGGTAGTGATAGTATCGTGATAGGTTTGCGAACCTTCGCACAATTCGTTACTTCGCCAATTTTCCATGAAGCAATCGCGAAGCAATCAAACCTTTGTGGAAGTTCACAAAGCCATACATACTATAATATGAATTGGTGTATTTTGTATACGTACATAAGCCCATATTAATATTGTGTGTACCTGTGTAGCTTGGTAAGAACCCAATTCAAGCATCAGGGGTGAAGGTGATTGTCAGTGTACTGAAGACGGCTACTAACACTGCCCTAGAATTGTTGGACTTTAAGGTGAGTACGTATGTATATGTAAGTACACCTGTACGTACATATGCATACATACATACATACATACATACATACATACATACATACATACATACATACATACATACATACATACATACATACATACATACATACATACATACACACATACACACATACACACATACACACATACACACATACACACACACACACACACACACACACACACACACACACACACACACACACACACACACACACACACACACACACACACACACACACACACACACACACACACACACACACACACACACACACACACACACACACACACACAGACATACGTACAATTGCAGTAAATACATACTACGTATTATATACGTTTATAGGATATTACCATCAACCCTGAGGTGGAGAAGGAGATTGCTTCACTGAAGGAGGTACATTCCAACATTCAGGTCACTCATGGAGGGCTGGGTGGCTATGTCAAACCTAAGCCCAGACCGGAGCCAATCGATCAACTGCACAAGCACCTCAATGAGCACAACATCAAACTGATGGACGTGTTCAAGAAGTTTGATACTGAAGCCAGCGGGTCTGTGCCTGAGGCAGACTTCAGAGAGGCTATTAAGGTACCTAATTTAGTAGTGTGTACTATATTTAGAAATTTCTATATTTAGAATTTAAGTAGTGTGTACTATATTTAGTATTAGAATTAAAGCAATGCATATTAATTTTTAGAATACCCATGAAATAAGGACTGAAAAGTGTTCAGACATACGTACGTATGTCAGCACACAATAAAATTAGTTCTGACATTTTCCAAAAAATAGTGAATATCCTAGCAGTGAAAAACCAGCTATGGGGTAGTTTACTTCAATGCCCGACATTTTCTAATCCTGTATCATAGGCAACAGCTATATAGGTGGCTCCGAGTGCTGAAGCATCATAGTAAAGCTGGGGGGGTTCAGAGCAAAGGCGGCAAAAGCAAGGGGGGCTGCTTATTTAAATAAAGGTGTACTAATGACTGCTCTGTTGTGGGTAGTGACTGTTATATTAGAATATTTTGACCATATACTGGCGGCCTCTGCATTTTAAAAGTTGCTAGCCCCACCCCCTTCCACCATCACTGCAGAGTTTACATTTTAGAAACGTTTCTCTCCACATACAGTGTATACATGCATAATCAGATAATATGCTAAGACAGATTGTCTGAATAAAAGTGATTTGATCAGACATTTATGTAATTCATTAAGACCTGCCAGATGCTTGGTCAGTATTGACATATCAAAGTATTGAACAGTGTTGAGGACTGATGATTCCTTAACTTTGGAAGTGATTTAAGAATGAGTGATATTTAAAGTAGTTCATGAAGAGTTCTGTTAGGACATAAAAATGTCAGACGAACATCAAGTTTGGTCAGAAAATGTCTGATCATTATTATTTTAAGCACTGTACACAAACGAGTCCTTAGAATCCTTATAGCACCCCTAGTAGTTTCAAACATCCTCTCTGTGTATTTTAATGTTGTACAGTTCATGGGTCTGAAGTTACTGGAGAGCGAGGTGCAGAAACTGATGATGATGTGTCGCGCTGACTCAACCCCTCCTGCTGCTGGTGGTGATCTACACTATCAGTGAGTCTGTCATAATGTGTGACCACCCGGCATGAGAGAACCAGGCTAGCTTGTGTACGCAAAATACACTTATTGTATTAAGATTTACACTCATCATATTCCCTATTGAAAGCTACATGAATGGTATAAGTTTTATAACAATCCTTCACTTACGTAAAATACTTATTGTATTTGAAATGCAAAAACTGCTGTCAAAATTTATGTGCCTGGTTTTCTCATGCCGGATCACAAATACTGTACATGCCACATTTGTAACTTGTCAGGCCTTACAGTTTTTGATGATATGTACGTAAGTACAGTTAAGCCTTGTTATTTGTGACTACCAGGGTATTTGATAAGCCTGTATGGGGTGCACCATTGGCCCAATGTAAACACAAGTACCGTAGAATATGTGAATGTCTGAGCGAAAACCACACCTCCGATTTTGCCAAGTTAATGGTCCATAAAATCTTATTAGAATGCTACAGAGAGCTCAAATTTTCAGAATGATAAAGTGATATTTATTCTACTAATCATGTAAATTTAAAGTCAGCATGCCTTACCCAACAACAGTTATGAAGTGCTAAAGTGGCAAATTTGGAAGTGTGAACTAGGCTGGTTTTAGCTCGGTAACTTGCTAATAATAGTGATGTAACTGTATGTATTAACTATTGTGTACATACGTACATATCCTTTTACATAATGCTAGCATAATGGAAAGTGCTTAAAAATAATTATACGGAAAATGCCAAAAATCGATGTACTCTAACAGAGTCATTTAAATTTTGTAAAATATACTCTAATAAAACAGTCTAACTTTTATAACAAATTAAGCCTCCTGTTCTAGTTAACAGTAGTTTATGCTTATCCTCATGAGCATAATAGGTGAAATTTGAGCACTGCACATGTAGCATGTGTACCATATAGAGCAGGAGAGAATCATCCATTATTCACCAAACGTATATATATACAGTAACATAATAGGCACAGAAGCAAAATAGGCCAGTCGTTCCATAACTTTTCAATATAATAGTAATGCTCAGTTTGCTAATACCAGTAATATTATTATGTTATCTCTGCCCCACAGGTGTCTGCTAGAAGTACCGCCACCAACAGAACAATCAGATACTTAAAGTATCACAACAAATCATCTACCACTCCATCAACCATATATACATGTTAAATAATTAACAGAATTATACGTATGTATAAATACTAGAAAATATTGTCCATTATAAGAAATATTGAGAATTGAAATATTTAATGTATACGTAATTACAAAATTATAATTGAATTACTAACTACATATATTGGGCTAGGGATTGTTCATTATGAGGAATATTGAGAATTGAAATATTCAATGTAATTATAAAAGTACATTATAAACTATAATTGAATTACTAATTGGAGACTGTTATATGAGGTGTTGGGTTACGCCTGATGTTCCGATGCTGGTCTCAAAACTGGAGTACCCTGCTTGCTCTAGCTCTGCTTTCAGCTTGGCCAGCCTCTCCAGTGAGTAACCTTTGCAAAGTACGTAACACTAATAATTATAATATTATGTGACTGGCTCAGCAAAAACCCTCCATGTTAGCATACAAATTTTGACCCTTTTTTAGAATTTCAAGCTCTCATAACTCCCTGACTTTGTTGTAATGTTGTAGAAATTATAGACTAGTTGACAACTGATCCAGTTACATTTCAATAATTTTTTATAAGGCAATTGAAAATTGATACAACTATCAGGATTTTATGGTTATTTGTCTGACGCTATATAAAATACATGAACATGGAGGGGTTTTCACAGAGCCAGTCTCAGGCTGCGGTAATTATGCTGGAATAATTATCAGCATAATGCAAAGAATTGTAATTCTGGCATTTTGCAAGTAAATATTAAGAGCTTTGGTCGAGTCAGGTCGATATACTCTAATAGAACATTCTATTAAAGCAGTCAGGTGATTTGAGTAAACCATATGGAATAAACATATTTGCATGAACTTTGGAGCATAATATAATGCAGACAGATTTAGGGAAATTCTGAATAGAACAATCCAAAGAATTTTAAGCATAATTACCTCAGCCCTAAGCCAGTTACAATATATAGCTACGTCATTGTATAGTAAAGATACATATATGACCAGGCATGAGAAAACAGGGCTTATGTGCACATAAAAATTGACCACATTAATTTTTGGATTTCAGAATTAACTAACTTCATTTATACACATGGGAGTCCAGCACAATTTTCACCATTTATGTAGCTTTTCATAGAGAATGTAATGCAGTTAACAGATTTTGTAGATCTTATAAAGTAATGAAGATACATACTATAATATGAATAAGCGTATTTTGTGTACATAAGCCAGATTTTCTCATGCTGGGTCACATAATTATACGTATGTAAATTACACTATTACTGTATTATATATACGTACATACGTACATACAAACATAGCTACATACATACATACATACATACGTACGTACGTACGTACGTACATACATACATACATACGTACGTACATACATACTTACGTACATACATACATACATACGTACGTACATACATACTTACGTACATACATACATACATACGTACATACATACATACGTACGTACATACATACATACGTACGTACATACATACATACCTACGTACATACATACATACATACATACATACATACGTACATACGTACGTACATACATACCTACGTACATACATACATACATATGTACATACATACATACATACATACATACATACATACGTACATACGTACGTACGTACGTACGTACATACGTACATACGTACATACATACTTACATATGTACATACATACATACACACATACATACATACATACATACATACATACATACATACATACATACATACATACATACATACATACATACATACATACATACATACATACATACATACATACATACATACATACATACATACATACATACATACATACATACATACATACATACATGCACTATCTCAGAAGACTTTGTCAAGTGTATGTAGTCATGTTTTTATTTTGAAGATAAAAATTTAAGTAGTACAACAAAAGTGTATACATTACTATAGTATCATTAGTATGATACAAATAGCTCCAGCTAGTGATACTCTCAATAAAATAATTCAAATTACACTACTTGTACTTGTGATGTAATCATTTTCAACAGGATGCTTAAGATGGTTCATGATATGGTAGCAAACAGTAATCAGCAACAGAACCGACTGTTTCTTAAGATAGCCATAACAATGGGACTCAAGCACTATCCAGACACAGTAACATACGTATGCGTAGCTATAGATGACAGGGTCTGCTTTTACAGAAGGCTTTTTTCTGACCCACAAAAGCCATTAACAGTCACAATAGAGCCTGTGGGATTACTGGGGGGCATTAATAAGGTGGCATGGTGTACCAAACTGCCCCCAACATCCACCTCAGCTCTTGCTATGGTCTAGGCCCACTGTGGCTGTTTCTGTCCACAACATAACTGAACAAACAGTTAGATAGGGGCTGGTGAACCCACCCAACCCCTTATATGTATGTACACGACACTCATGATATTAGCTATACAGAAAGTTTTTGATAACCTCTCAAAAACTAGTGATTTCAACTAGCTGCCAACTTGGTTCATAAAATGCTAGCCATAAGACTGTTCTGCTTCTGGTGCAAGTCTAGAGAACTACAGTGTCTTAATCAGAGAACTACAATACCTCCTGGCAGACGATAGAAATTCCACAGTAATACGTAGCTAGCTAATACGTATGTCTATGTTATCACATACATAGCATTCCAACAAGAAGCCATATGGTGTTCACACCCTTTATTTGACATGTAGCAGAAAGGAAGATGAAAGTAAACAGTATATATGGACACCAGGCGGTAGGTCTGTTCTTGTGGTCAGGCAGGCTGGCAGACAAAAAAGTTGTTTAGCAGAATTATTACTTGACTTCTAATGCTTATTTTCAACATTTGAATACATTTTTGGGATTGATAACGTTGTACATATATACCAATAGAGATTTTGGAGTGATTTTTATTACATTTGAGCACATTTTCTGGAAGCCATAGTCAATCCCTACTACTAATGTGAGTACTACCACACTTAAAGATATCATGTAACAAGCATACCCATCCATTGGACAGGTTAAAAAGTGTCTCAGGAAGGGCGGCTAGCTATTATTTCATTTGTCTGACAGTCCGATAGCTTGTACGTACGTAGCTATAACAACTGCTTACATAAAAAATGAGATACGTAACTGTAGCACCACGTAGCTAACTACGTAGCTTCATAATATTTAACAGCTAGCTATACTGTAGGTGTGTCATATGCATAGCTTAAGCATGCAAGGATGTATCACCTTAACGTTTATATTACATACATAATTTTAGATCCCAAAATGTATTCAAACATTGAAAATATGCATTAGAAGTCAAGTAACAGGATTTTGAAATTCTTGTGACCAAACCTACCGCCTGAACTGCTGCATATAGCTACAGATTCTACGTATTCTTTATCATATTTGCAAAATGTTATACGTAGTTCAAATAAAAAGGTTAACAAATTAGATATGTAGCGAACTACGTACGTACTTGCTAATAATATACATAGCAATCTTAAGGGATTAGCAGATTACAGTGATGTAGCTACAGTATGTACAATAAATGCATATGCATATGACTATATACACAGCCTTGTAAATACAGCCTTGAATCACAATGTATGGTACAGTGCACAAAGAACTTTGCACATTGTCGCGATTGCTTCGTGAGTATTCATGTAAGTTCTTATGTCGCCAATTAGTGGCGAGTTTGTCAGGAATGGGCAACACTTTGCACCAGCTAATGAACCTGGGCACTGGTTCGCGAACTTAGATCATCACACAATGTATCAACAATGGTAATCTCCCAGACACTAGTCCATGACAGTAATTAATTACTTCATGAATGTCATTACTGCTTCGCCATTAGTTTGTGAATATCATTACTGCTTCGCAGAGCTAATTGCCACTTAAGTGTCATGAAGTGCTCACGAACATGTCGCAAAGTTTTTGTGCACCATACCATATACTGTTAACTACGTAAGTGTATTTTCACTGATACTGTGTAGCTGTACAACTGAGTACTCAGTTAGTAGATGATTGAATAGCGTGTACATGTTATTACTGTGTATCATGAAACTGATCTGCTTTTCATGATGCTCAGTTTGAGCTACATAGCTACATATATTGGCAGTAAGTAGCAAACTTGTATAGTACTGTGGTACAATGGGAATTTTCAAGTGTGACTGGAGTTACAAAAACTGACGAGATACAGTTACTAATTTGGAATATTTAAGACACTGTAGTTTTCTGATGCTTGGTAGTAAACACACTAGATCTGCACCAGAAGCAGAGCAGTCTTATAGCTACGTAGCATTATATGCACAATGTTGGCAGTTAGTTGAAATTGCTGGTTTTTGAGAGGTTTCTAAACACTTCCTGGAATATCATGAGTGTTGCATATAAGGTGGTGGGTGGGAGAGGGAAGCTGGTGGGTGGGTCATTGCTGCCAGTGCCCAGTAGACACAGGCAGCTGAGATGTTTATTCAGTAGTTGATAAGAAAAATGGAGATAAACTTAGTTTACACGTATTAAAGCATTTCTGTAAAACTGTTCATGTCAATTTGTATAAATTCTTTTTCAATAACTATTGTCTAGGCAGTATTGCTTAACTTATGAGATCTTTACAAATACATAGAATTGGACTAAATACATAATGGCTTCCCTCTAGAGCTACAAAAACAAGCCATCAATAACAAATATGTACCAATACTGCAAGCGGTCGTTATTTCTTTATACATACGTTATTACTAACATATCTAATAATCACACATTAATAAATATATTTTAAGTAAGGCTTATGATCAACAGGAAGATGGATTATAGTGTTCTGTTGCTCATTCTCATTCTAACTACTACTCAGACAACATCACTTCATCATCACTGCAACTCTGATGCATACTCATCAGCTAGTGGTATGGCTGACCTTCAGCAACCCATTACACTACAATATTGTCTCATTGATAACTGTACCATCATCAGGATTGATACAGGACAACAACTGGACATTGTCTACACTACTCAAAGTCACCTTGTAGTCACCCCAACAGATGGCCAAACCTCTCTGCTCATCTCTAAGAATGACCCTGAACTGTTTTGCTCCACTCCTGATACTGGTTATAATACTAACCAACAAATTGCGATAATAGCTACATTAACATTCTCGGCACTACTAAGTGGCTACATTGCTGTGGTACATCTCATGTTCAAACAACTGCGCAGTACGTTTGGAAAGCTGTTGATAATTTATAACATCGCTATTGCCTCTGTATGTATTGACAGTATTGTTATATCTATCACACATTACAATATTGCCGTAGATTCGATAATACCTTGTTACCTTCTCTGGTTCTTGCATATGGAATCAATAATGTCATGGGAAGGATCTGCAACATGCATCATAGCTTATCTTGCTTACATTATGCGTCACAGCTACAAATGTAGAGAAGTGACCAAAGAACTCAACAAAAAGCTATATAAATATTCCATAGTGTATGTTCTTGGTTCATTGCTGCTGTTTACCATCTTCATAGTGAGCTATGACTTTGGAACTGGTGCATTTAAACTTGTAATCTTACCAAATGGTCATTGTGACTTTGTTGTTCAACTAAAGTACAATACCACAAAAATAGTTTTGGCGTATGCTATTCTCAATAAAATCATACAAATTATACTACTTGTGATATATTTTGTTTACTACTACAAGCTCAATAGGATGCTTAAGATGGTTCATGATATGGTAGCAAACGGTAATCAGCAACAGAATCGACTGTTTCTTAAGATAGCCATAACAATGGGAGTTACCATAGGAATTGCCAATTTCATCTTTATGTATAACAGGTTTATCAGTCAAACAGCTATTTTAGGGATGGTGGGTATTCTTTCATTATTCACACAACAATGTGTGATCGTTATCTTGATATTGTGCTCAAAGAATGTATCACGGCTCTGCAAAGAAAGATTCTGTACTGCAGGAACATCTTCATAATGTGACCATTATGTGACTGAACAGTGAATAATAATATGTATGTACAATTATATTATGTTATTATCAATTATGTTACTATTCTTATGTTACAATGTCATATGGTATTAAGATTTCTCAGCAATTTCTTTGCATACGTATTTTGCAAGGAGAAACCTACCATGCATAGAAGATCGTTTAGAGGTAAGATTCAGACATTCTGTAGTGTTGAAATGTTGTAATAGGAACAACATGAGTAGAGGTAAATATGCCAGTCATGCCAACACTGTGACATGGATTGTCGGAAATGGCATATACTGTGAAGGTGAGCAGGTAAGCATAGCTCGTATTCACTTTCTCTCCAGTCAATTGCTCGATCCTGGCTATGTTACACATGCTGTGTTTTCACTGGTTAATTTACCTGTTCTCTCTGTATGACCATAACTGTGGCGTAGTCTTCTCATCTTTGCTGTGCTGGTTGTGTTACACTGGTCAAAAAGTATTTTTGCAGTCAATGATTGTGAAACACAATGCCAGTCTGTTATGGACCAACCCAGCTTCTGTTTATCCATTAGACTTGCATAAGCTCCCTTTAAAATCACAGAGACAAATATAATGGATTTGAATGTGTGCTAGAGCATAATAGTTTATGTTAGGACATGACCTGACATCTTGTATAGGCCTGCACTGCAAGTATCCTATAAATATACTAATGTGTTCAAACTAGAAGTGTCAAAGAGTGTGGATATGATTTTTGGTAGGACATTGTGGCATACCATTTCCACTTTTGGTCAGACATATAGCATTGTATTTGGATTTTGTCCTGTGACAGACTGTTATATTTATCTTTGCAGTCATGCTTTTCTAAAGAGAGCTTGCAAATGCGGCCATGCGCCCTTTAAGCAGATTTTTCTTTCATGGTTTCATGATTTATTGGATACTCTACATATTTTTTCTGCCATCTTGAGGGGCAACTGTGTCGGCAGTTCGATTGCAAAATCCATAATTTCAATTGCGAAATAGACAACAACCAAGTACATTATGGTTTTCCATACATATGATAACAAAAGCATCTTTGGCAACTTAATCACACTTCCCAAACAGGTTTAACACTTTCTGTCATACAAACGTTCGCTTTACTGCCACTGCAAATGGCTGACTTCCAGAAATTCACGTGATTGATGGAGCTCGTGCAAGCCCTCTATACAAATGTTGCTGTCCATGGGGAGGCTATTGGTGCATGCGTGTACATTTGTCAGCAAGTACTGTGTCACCTGTTGGCAACTTGACAAATCCAAAATTGAGTGTACGTATAATAATAATATATGATTCAAATGAAAAGATACAATAAAACAGAGATTTGAACTCCAATCTACATGTCCAAAAGGTTGACCACAAATATTCATAATACACACAACTGACGTACGTACATGTTTCTGTGCACATTCATCCCAAAAAAGTCAGCATGAAATAAGAATTGGTTCCTGAAACTCGTCAAATTTTCCTTGTATTTTTCTTCTTTGCACCAAATGATAAAGGCGTGTAAACACAATCTTCTCGTTCTGCGATTTCCATGAAATTTGGCACACTAATAGCACTACCTAAAATCTATATCTCTATAAAATTTCGTACGATTCCTTTGATGAAGATATGCACGACAGTTGATAGAACTTTTACAGATTTGTTGTCACGCCTACCAGAAAAACTGTTAGTGCTATTACATTATTTATGGATACTATGCACAAAGCATACTGTATACATACGTAGCTCAACACATCAGCAACACAAGATTGTATATAAATATTAATTTGGCAGATAACACATGTAATACTTTGTGCAGCTACATATGAAACACAGCGATTAAATTATTTTATGCTTATTACGTATGTTTATTAGAACGGTTACGTAGCTTATCAGAACTATTTGCATCAATTTGTGTAAAGTTTTTTACTATGAAATGAATGGCTATTGGGTAGGCAGTGCTTGAAATAAGCAGAAAAATATGCTAAGACAGACTGTCAGAACAAAAGTGATTTTGATCAGACACTTATACAATTTGCTAAGACAGTTTCCTGCCAGATTGTATAACATGCCCCAAGTGTTGAGCAGTGCTGAGGACTGATGATTCCTTAAGCATGAGTGATTTTTAAAGTAGTTCTGAAACACAATTTTCTGTTTGGACATTTTGTCCGATCAAAACCAAAAATGTTCAGACAAACATCAATTTTGGTCGGAAAATGTCTGATGTCTGACCACTGTTTCAAGCACTGGTAGGCACTAGGCAGTATTTCTTAATGCATGAGATTGACAAATACATACATAGAATTGGACTAAATACGTCGCAGCTTTCCTCTAAACAAGCCATCAATAGCCACCATGTAACAATACTGCAAGTGGTCACTATTTCTTTATATGTATGTCATTACTAACATATCCAATAATCACACATTAATAAATTTATTTTAAGTAAAACTTATGATCAACAGGAAGATGGATTATAGTATTCTGTTGCTCATTCTCATTTCAACTACTACTCAGACAACATCACTTCATCATCACTGCAACTCTGATGTATACTCATCAACTAGTGGTATGGATGACCTCCAGCAACCCACTACACTACAATATTGTCTCATTGATAACTGTACCATCATCAGGATTGATACAGGACAACAACTGGACATTGTCTACACTACTCAAAGTCACCTTGTAGTCACCCCAACAGATGGCCAAACCTCTCTGCTCATCTCTAAGAATGACCCTGAACTGTTTTGCTCCACTCCTGATACTGGTTATAATACTAACCAACAAATTGTGATAATAGCTACATTAACATTCTCGGCACTACTAAGTGGCTACATTGCTGTGGTACATCTCATGTTCAAACAACTGCGCAGTACGTTTGGAAAGCTGTTGATAATTTATAACATCGCTATTGCCTCTGTATGTATTGACAGTATTGTTATATCTATCACACATTACAATATTGCCGTAGATTCGATAATACCTTGTTACCTTCTCTGGTTCTTGCATATGGAATCAATAATGGTATGGGAAGGATCTGCAACATGCATCATAGCTTATCTTGCTTACATTATGCGTCACAGCTACAAATGTAGAGAAGTGACCAAAGAACTCAACAAAAAATTTTATAAACATTCCATAGTGTATGTTCTTGGTTCATTGCTGCTGTTTACCATCTTCATAGTGAGCTATGACTTTGGAACTGGTGCATTTAAACTTGTAATCTTACCAAATGGTCATTGTAACTTTTTTGTTCAACTAAAGTACAATACCATAAAAATAGTTTTGGTGTATGCTATTCTCAATAAAATCATACAAATTATACTACTTGTGATATATTTTGTTTACTACTACAAGCTCAACAAGATGCTTAAGATGGTTCATGATATGGTAGCAAACGGTAATCAGCAACAGAATCGACTGTTTCTTAAGATAGCCATAACAATGGGAGTTACCATAGGAATTGCCAATTTCGTCTTTATGTATAACAGGCTTATCAGTCAAACAGCTATTTTAGGGATGGTGGGTATTCTTTCACTATTCACACAACAATGTGTGATCATTATCTTGATATTGTGCTCAAAGAATGTGTCACGACTCTGCAAAGAAAGATTCTGTACTGCAGGAACATCTTCATAATGTGACCATTATGTGACTGAACAGTGAATAATAATAATATGTATGTACAATTATGTTATGTTATTATCAATTATATTACTATTCTTATGTTATAATGTCATATGGTATTAAGATTTCTCAGCAATTTCTTTACATATCCATTTTGCAAGGGGAAACCTACCAATGCATAGCAGATCGTTTAGAGGTGAGAGATTCAGACATTCTGTAGTGTTGAAATGTTGTAATAGGAACAACATGAGTAGAGGTAAATATGCCAGTCATGCCAACACTGTGACATGGATTGTCGGCAATGACATATACTGTGAAGGTGAGCAGGTATTCACTTTCTCTCCAGTCATTTGCTCGATCCTGGCTATGTTACACATGCTGTGTTTTCACTGGTTAATTTACCTGTTCTCTCTGTATGACCATAACTGTGGCATAGTCTTCTCATCTTTGCTGTGGTGGTTGTGTTCCACTAGTCAAAAAATATTTTTGCAGTCAATGATTGTAAACACAATGCCAGTCTGTTATGGACCAACCCAGCTCCTGTTCATCCATTACAGACTTGCATAAGCTCCCTTTAAAATCACAGAGACAGATTTGAATGTGTGTTAGAGCATAATAGTTTATGTTAGGACATCACCTGACATCTTGTATGGCCTGCAGTGCAAGTGTCCTATATGTGTTCAAACTAGAAGTGTCAAAGAGTGTGGATATGATTTTTGGTAGGACATTGTGGCATACCATTTCCACTTTTGGTCAGACATATAGCATTATATTTGGATTTTGTCCTGTGACAGACCGTTATATTTATCTTTGCAGTCATGCTTTTCGGAGAGCTTGCAAATGTGGCCTTTACGGTTTTATGTTTTATTGGATACTCTAGTTTTTCTGCCAAACTGTATTGGCAGTTCTATTTCAAAATCCATCATTTCAATTGCAAAATAGACACTAACCAAGTATGTAACTGCATGTCATGCCTTTCCATACACATGAACACCATAACACAGGAATCTTTGACAACTTATCACACTTCCCAAACAGGTTTAATACTTTCTGTCATACAAACGCTCACTTTGCTGCCACTGCAAATGGTTGGCTTCCAGACATCATATGATTTATGGCGCTCGCGCAAGCCCTCTATACAAATGTTGCTGTCCATGGTGAGGCTATACGTAGGTGCATGTACGTACGTACATTTTGTCAGCAAGTGCTGTGGCACCTGTTGGCAACTTGACAAATCCAAAATTGAGCGTAAAACACATTTATGTACGTATACACGTATGATTCAAATGAAAAGATACAATTAAAATGAACAAAAAATTCTTGCAGAGATTTGAACTCCAAAACGTTGACCACAAACATATGTAATACACACACTGTACATGTTTCAATGCGCACTCATCTCAAAAATGTCAGCATACGTATAAGACTTGGTTATGTGAGTATTTATGACCCAGATGACATTGGTTGAGACCCAATGACCTGTATGCATCGATAAGTCACAGATAATATTAGTGACTGTTCTAGTGACAGCTACGTATATCAGAGAGCATGTGGCTGTGCTACAGAAATGAACCAGGGAGGTTACTGACGTTGGGCACTACCACAAGCATCAGCTGTGTTAATGTTTCAATTCTTTAGCTTCTAAAAAGAGAAGTGAAATCTCAACCAAAAACACACTGGCTGTAAAAAAGTAGCGGCCAAGATTTAAAAAGGTCTGGAAAAAAGTGAAATCAAAATAGGCGGCCAAGACCTGTGTAGTGTTAATGCTGATGAGAATAAAATTTTTAATAATCACAATTCAGGCCACAAAATATTAACAGATTGATAAATTAATGTTTTGTGACCTGAATTGTGATTATTAAAAATTATATTTTCATCAGTAGTAACATTACACAGGCTTTGGCTGCCCATTTTGATTTCACTTTTTAGTTCTTGACATGCTACTTTCTTACAGCCAGGGTGTTATTGTTTGAGATACAAACATACTGTAGACTCCGGTACACACACATATACACACATACGTATGTGTACACACACACAATTACACACACACAATTACACACACACAATTACACACACACAATTACACACACACAATTACACACACACAATTACACACACACAATTACACACACACAATTACACACACACACACACACACACACACACACACACACACACACACACACACACACACACACACACACACACACACACACACACACACACACACACACACACACACACACACACACACACACACACACACACACACACACGTGTACGTACACATTTGTTTTGTTGACCTCACCTGGTCTAATGATAGCAAATGCACAGCCCCCTCCTCCTGAACCAGTCAGCTTACAGCTGAGCTCATGTGATCTACAAATACGGCACACATGTGTCAGTGACTCATGACCAACTCCAATGAAATCAAGCAACTGTTGGTTCATTGTCACCATCTCCTGTAGAGATAGAGGACAACAAGAGCTCAGCTAACGTTAAAGTTAAAATATGTATGTATGCACTGAAATTAGAGCTCAAAATAGTCATGGGTTATTTTCTGACTCATTTTAGTATGTACGTCAAGCAAAGTCAGGACAAGTACATTTACAATGGGGAGCCAATGATAATGTTCTTACTTTTAAAGATCAACTGAAATAGAAAATTGACTTGTGCTTACGTAAGTACGTAGCTTAGGGATAGTAATGAAGAGCAGTATGTATGTGTGATATGTGTATAGGTAATCACATGGATTAGAGTGCAATTTGAGAATAATTGCATGGCAATTTAGGCTATTAATTGTATGAGCAATAGCGAGTGTAATTAAAAGCCTAAATTGCCATGCAGTTATTCCACCATAATCCATGTGATTACTTGTTAATTGTAATACAATTAGTTGCAGTTATGTAACATAGACAAATTGATATTGTTTGGTGCATGGTCTGTCAGTAAATAAGCACATCATCCTATAACCTGCTGTAGGGGGTAATGTGGTGTTGTACTACGTAGCTGTTCTGTTTACTATCAAAGGAGTTGTAGCTGCTGTATTACATTAATGGGGTTTAATGGTTTCTAACAAACATCATAATAGTAAACATTTTGATTGGCTTAAATTAAATTGTTGTTCGTGTGATTTTAATCATTTTAATCTTGTTTTTTTAGTTTAGTGATAATTTGTTTGTAATTGGATCATTTTAATGTATTGATTGTGTGTGTGTGTGTGTGTGTGTGTGTGTGTGTGTGTGTGTGTGTGTGTGTGTGTGTGTGTGTGTGTGTGTGTGTGTGTGTGTGTGTGTGTGTGTGTGTGTGTGTGTGTGTGTGTGTGTGTGTGTGTGTGTGTGTGTGTGTGTGTGTGTACGACAAAACATTTGAGGGGGAAACTTCTGCCGTTTTTGCATTTTTTTTACTCAACTGCGAATGTTTTACATACGTAATTTACTAGATTAGGCACTCATTATTAAAAGAAGCTGCTACTGCAAAGAATTTTAGTTCTTATTCTAACCACAAAAATGTTCCCCCTCGAATGTTTCGTTGTATACAGTATGTGATTAGATGAGATATTCCACTCCGTTTAGCTACTGGAACAATTGTACAACATTGCGCTTTTAACATCATACAATGTCATATTGAGAATACGTACGTATACATGTGTTTGTATTAAAAACGTATTCAGTTGTGAGCTGATTTCCAGTCAATCTAACGATATGACGATATGTACATATTGCAGGGATCAGAGGAATTATAATTCTCAGCAAATTTTCTTGCTACAAACAATGCACAAATTTAGCAATTTTAATGAGTATGTACGTACGTATGTAGCTGTTAAAATTTCTAAAATTTGCTAACAACAATAATTGTAACCATTAGTTTTGATAAATATGTATTGGAGCCACTAACAGTAGATGACTGCACTATTAGAGAATATCTACTGTACTATTATAAGATTAATACTAAATTTAGTACTAAATAATATTAGTAAGGCTTAAACAAACATTCGAATACTCAGGCTAAAATTCGTTTTACCATTATTCGGATACAAAATACAAAAATAGGTAATCAATTACGTATATTCATTTGCTGTTCTCAGTGGTGTGTGTTGAAACAAATTTACGTAACTAAAGTAAATAAGATTACAACAACTACGTAATAGTCTACTAATTTTAAGGCAGCTTATGATCATAATAAGAGCAGTAATGAGTGGTAGCCATCAATCAACTGAAATTGATAATACTGCAATTTTACTGCCTATGATATTGTTGGACTATTGCTTGAAAACTAAAAGAATATTTGAATACTAAAGTTACTATTCGTTTGAGCCTCAAATACGTATTAGTGCATAAACAAATGTACTGGATTTGAACAACAACCTTTGAACATTAAACGTAACACTGCTCTTTAGGGAAACCTGCCTTTTGTTCTCACAGCTACGTACATAGTATAAGCAGTGTAGATGATTATGTAAAGCCCTCCTCCAAAACAGGTCTGGCCATATGATATAGATAATATACATATACAGCATGAAACGACAGTTGACAATTTCTGAGCTCCTTCAGTAACTGATAAGCGTTTCAACCAAAAAAAACAGTACACAGGGATGTGGCCAGGTTTAGGACAGTGGTGGTTACATAAAGGGATTTAAATCCCTGAAACTTATAGTGATCTTTAATATCTATTCTCAAATTGTGTCTATAGGATTCCTTGTAGACACTTTGTTTCATGTAAAGTGGTAAGCACTTTCATTCATGCTGATATTTTAATACTGGTCAGTGAGCTTGTAGTGGTGGTCATTTTATCTGAGTGGTGATTGCTGCCAACCACTGTGGGCACATCCTGGAGTACATATGTCTGAACATTTTTGGTAATGTCCGAACGAATTTTAACTGGCTCTGCAAAATCCCTGTACATAAATTATTTTGACCAGAACTTTTAAGATCTCATAACTTTCCTTGTATGTAATGTCATAGAAATTTGCATACAAGGGTGTACTGTACATTGCAATTGAAACCTAAAGTCACATTTTATCTTGTACTCTAACATGTGTCTGAGTATCCTTATTTTTCATGCTCAGTATACGTACATGTAGTTCACCTCTAGTTGGTCGTAGATATCGGTATCAACATCACCAGCTTGTTCACATGGAAACAGCTTGTACAACAAGTCTTGACTGTGTTGCGTGATCTCCTCTATGGCTTGTAGCACATTCCGCATTACCTCAGGATACTATAGGATATATCACAAAACCCGTTTCGCTAATGTATATGTACACAGTACTACAGATGTTATAATTATCAGTTCTGCAAACTAAAATGTACGTAGATGCATTGAAGTACTATAGAAGGGACATGGGGGCTAACTACCGTACCTAAAACTTCAGGGAGCAAGAGGTAGTTTAGGAGGGCCAAATGCCCCACCCTGGTACATATGCATGTCATGTATAAATAAGTACATATGTACATAATTTACGTAGATG
This sequence comes from Spongia lamella, assembly GCA_963930835.1. NCBI lineage: Eukaryota > Metazoa > Porifera > Demospongiae > Dictyoceratida > Spongiidae > Spongia > Spongia lamella. The sequence continues at coordinate 7,503,228 of OZ005746.1, read as the reverse complement.
ATACGTATACGGTACAGCCTAATTTAAACTTGATTACTCGCGTGCACTACTTCGCGAGTAATATCACATTTCTCACGAGTGTATGGTTATAAACTCGCATTTTAGGCTGATTTGTTCACATGTCAGTAAGTATTGTGAGTGTTATGCTCGAGTTTGCTCGCAAGGTTTTTACGAGTACTCGATAGGAGTATTTTGCGAGCACTCGCTAAAGCGAGGCTAAAGGGTAACAATCTACGCAGGAGTGCACCCAATTACTTGACCAGACACTGGGCATTTATCCTTTGCAGTAGCTATAAACTTACCATGTTATGTTTACCACTCTATGTGTACTGTATCTCAAATTTCAGTACATGATTAGTGGTTAGTAGAATTTCTAGCACTAGAGCTGTGTACACTACTTTCCGTATGGGCTATCCCAAGATATAAGCACCTACAAAATTACAAGCGCATACCTGTTTTACTGAGCACGTGAGTTCCTATTTTAGCGTTGTTTGTGGTGATGTCCTTTACAGTGGACTGGGATAAAGGTAGAGAAAACAACGTATGAATATTAAATTCGAAACTTATTTAATTTATCAGTAATTAAAGCTACATATGCACTAGTTGGCTTGTATGCGTACGCTCGTGAGTGCCTGGCGAGTACACCATAAGCTGAGCACTAGGCTAGCGAGTTTCTGGCGAGTAGTAATCGCAAGTAGCAAGAGAGTGCACACTCGAGTACTCATGACGACCTTCTCGTGCGTTTGCATAGCGATGCGAGTGCACTTAATGTGCATTCGTGCTCTTCACTAGCAAGGAGTCATCCGAGTACTCAAAAGTTTATCGCGAGTAGCACAATAAATCTCTAGAGTAACAGTAGTGGTGCATGCGAGCATCAGTCAAGTTTAAATCAAGCAGTACCGTACTACAAGCTGCTAAGATTGCAAGCTAAATAATTTGCAAAACCTTCCAACAGTGACAGCAACAGACAATAGAAGACATACCTTGTCATGTTTTTCTTTGACTCCTGCTATCAATTTCTTAGAGCTGCGTGGCACTTTAGTATTGATCAACAGAATGTTCAAAGTAGCAAGTCTACATGTGTTTACATACACAACATGAAATAACAGCTGGGGGACATCTGACATTTCCCTAGTACTTTTGGTGTTGACCTGTACAAATCCCAGTTTGATCTGACAATTGTTCAAGCCAAATTGTAATACTACGTACATTACATACGTATTTCTACTAATGTCTGATCATTTTGGCAAATGTCAGAATAAATTTTATCTTGTACTGACATGTGTTCAGACATTTTTCAGTGCTAATTTCATGCCCTACACATGTATTAAAATATGTACTCACAAGCCCCTGATGCCACAGATACATACTGTACGAACACACAGTACGTACGTTTGTACATACGTAGGTGTAGGAACCAGTTGGCAGGGTGTGAGCTGCAAGCATTTAGAAATTCTGCCTTTTGCAAAGGCTAAATGATCGAAGCTGCTATTACAAGCATGTCGACTCTCTCAAACCTTACATATGCGTATGCCTGTTTTCATGCCCATGTTCATAAGGTACATAGAGTGAAGATTGTGGGTTGTGTGCACTTTTGTTAACACACAAAAATTTGCTCAGAAGTTTCAATGATTGTACATATCTTCGATCAATGACTATAGAAATGTGTTCACACAATTATACTGTACACACATGCATACGTACGTATATATGTATTATGTATGTACATTAGTGCATAAACGAGCGTACTGGATTTGGACAAACTTTTGAAGGTTCTAACTAGGGCTGTGCGATAATGGAAAAAGTTATATCTCGATAACTCCCAATAATATTCATTACATTATCTTGATAAACGATATTATCTCGATAATGTTGTCAACATAAAGTTTTATCATCATTTGCCTCAATGTATAAAACTGTCAGGCAAAAGTATCAAATAGCTGCTCTTAATAAGTCTATAGAGGTAGGCTGGTGCTTGCTTAAGTGTTAAACCTCAGTGTTTGCATAAGGTATGGCTACCTGACCACCTCTAAGTGACAAAAAATTTAATTAAAGAATCTCAGTAAACACACTAATGTACATTATGATGGTATTGATATGTTATCAGCCATTATCGTTATCACGATAATATTGATAATTATCGTTTTATTGTTATTATCGCACAGCCCTAGTTCTAACCTTCGAATGTTAAATGCAACACTCGAAATGTTTATAACCCTCACTACATAATGGAGTATGTTGGTAATTTGTGCTTCCTTGTCAGTCAAAAAGGTGAATATATAATTGTTGATTGTACAAGACTATTACATGTGTGCCTTATGGCTTAACAACGAGAAGAAAGTGTTTTGTAGATAACTATAGTCCATATGTTATCACTAATAATTAATTATGACAACAGTAAGTAAATTTGTGTTACAAGAAACATTCATTTGAAGCTTCAAAGGTTGTAGACAAACCTTTGAAGGTTATAAATTGACATTCATTTATGCACTAATGTACACAATTATATGGTAATACGTATAATTATGTATAATAGTACACTCACTTTTCCAGGTGTTCCATTTGTCTTGATTTTAACATAATGGTACCACCTGTGTATGACGATACGTAGTAATAGTAACAGTGTTGCTAGGGGATAAAATAATATACCATTACAATGGATTTTCTTTCGAGGGAGAAATTTTCTTAGGAATTATGTGAATTCAGTTCAATTCATGAAAATATCCCTGTGAAAATTTGAAGTGTAGCACTAGCAAAAATTAACTTGGGTGTGCGCTCTACTGAGATAAGGAAATGCGTAATATCAATCTTGGTAGCAGTAAGGTTTTAATTGCTACAACAAACTTTGTCTTGTGTGGCTTAATCTTAGTACAGGTGCTAATTATCTACGTACATGGGCTCTTATAATCAGGTGCGCCGGAATAGGGTAGGCAGGGTAGGCAATTGCCTACCCAATGGCATAATAGGAAGCTAAAGGCATCAAGTATAATGCCAGTACAATAGGCTAGGAAAATTAATATCAAAGATCGATATACTCTAATAGAACAGTGCACAGCTGTGCCCCTGATAATGCAAGCAATAATGCGGCCCTGTGCTAAAGAGGCCTATAGTCTCAGGTCTAGTCATGCGAGACTATCAATAAGGCAGCTCAGTTAGGTAATCCTTGCACTGTACGTACATACATTCTTCTAGAATTGAGTTAAAAACGTAACAAGAGCTACCTACACACGAGTACAGCATGAAAATTACTAATTCTAACATGTATTATTAGAGTATCATGAAGAACCATTCATGAAAATTTCCTACTTGAAAAAAATTAACCCACAGTATTAATTCTAATGGTATATGGTAAATGTCACATAACATAAATATGAAAATCTATTCAGACTTGCTTTCCAAGAAACACAAGAGCCTCAAAAATTGTCTACACAGTACATTACTGTATAGCCTAATTTTTTTGAGGGAGAAAAGTTTTGATGATTTCACGGATTTTTGTCAAACCACGAAAATTTTAACCTTGAAATTTTTGTCCTCCATTACAATTCAATACAATACTTCGGTTATCCACAAAATTTTATCCAGAAAACACCGAAATTCATAAATCCACGAAAATGTTCCCCCTCAAAAAATATAGGCTATACGGTACGTACATACTATCTTACAGCTATGTACTTCGTAATTCTAATAATTCTAATTCAATTACAATGCCTACAGAATAATTTTTTGAATGAAAAATGCCAAACTTAATATACCATATGCAACAAAACATTTGAGGGGGAAAACTGTTGTGGTTCTTGCAATTTTTATTCAACCGCGAATGTTTTACATCAAATAGTTTACTAGATTAGGCATTCGTTATTAAAAGAATCTGCTACTGCAAAAATTTTCCCATGAATGTTCATTTTCTATTCGAACTGCAAAAGTCTTCCCCCGAACATTTTTTGCACATGGTACGGTATTTTATAATTTACATAGTTTTGAACAATCATTATATTATGTGCGTATATACTGTTGCATAAAGGGTCATCGTTATCCTAATAAATGCTCACCATGACAACTGATGCAATTATCAATGCCAGATGGGGTGCCGTGAATAATCTGCTCGACGGTAAACGCCCACTTGTTGATCAGATCAAGATCACTACCAGACCAGTCACAGAATGAAGCTTGTGATTGAGATGACGTACAATTAGTTGTTTGAAGTTTTGCCCTGAGGGGCTCGGGAATCTGTTGTGTGTGGCTAGGCTGAATGGTTGACGTAAGTTTTCCGGTAGCCGAGAGCATGGCTCCTGCAAAGGCTACCGCAAATGCTGCTGATGACCCAAGCCCCGCCCCCATAGGTAGTTGTGAGGTCATGGTGAAGTGTAAACCTCCACAAGTCCTGTGTAAGCAACTCCACTTTAATACATATATACATATGTACTTATGTACATGACATGCAAACAGTACATAATGTAAGGTCACTATTAATACGTACGTAGCAAGGATAACTGGTTAATAAGGATTCAATTCATGTGAATATTTAATGAAAGTGTCGGGATGGGTACACACACACATACACAGACACACAGACACAGACACACACACACACAGACACACAGACACACACACACACACACACACACACACACACATTCTGAGGACAATATTTTAAGCAATTTCAATATTAACAAATTTCAATGCTACATACGTAGCATCCATTCAAGGGCTGAAAGAAATATCGGTATCCGTTTGAAATTTGGTACTGTATCTGAATCCATATTTGGGATATACGTAGCTAATTATTTCAAGCAGCTCTGAAAATATCAGTATTTACTAAAGTTAGGTACTGTAAAAATATGCTTAAAGTATTAGCTTGTGGTTGTACAGTTACATGTATGTGGATGTATGTGTATATACGTACATCCATACAATGGGTTATTATCGAACAAGTTTTATTTTCAAACCTTCAAAGAGCTGCCTTATATGAAAATAAAATTAAATCTCATTCCCAGGATCAATTCGGATTCCTTTACCGTGTAGTCATCTTGTGCTTGGAGCTGCCAGGTGTATTGCATAAATACTGTAGTTGCTAAGCCTCCCCCATCCTAATGAACTGCTATCATCAAAGGTGGTGCTTATAACAGTGGTGCTTACAACAGTGGTGCTTACAGCAGTGGTACTTACAGCAGTGGTGTGCAGCTAAGCATGTTACATTGGGCAGGCCTCAAATTTGCTCCAGTACAACAACTCCAGATAGCAATACGTACATGCCATTGAAAATGGTCCGACACCAGCTCTACTTACCATTCTATGGTCGTCTTCCATATCGTTGAATAATTGCGCAATCAATATGTGCATATGCGCTACTACAAAAATTTATCATGTTTGCGGGATTGTTGTTGGCAAATGGAATAGAACCTTTGAAATTTATTTTATGAGAATTTCTGCTTTGAATATACCCCGCTTTATGGTAGCGTTATGATTACAAGTTTGATGATGTCACTATCCTGGGATATCTAGAAAGTCACCATATAGCTGTTTCAGCCCTAGTGATTTTCATTCAATTTACCGTTTACATGTATGTACTATTAGAGCATATGTGTATTTCTATGCATGCGCTTAATTACCCATCCATACCCATATTCACAAATACATACCACGCACACATACACATTCTCACAAACATAAATACATCATATACATACGTATGTACGTAAACACTGATACATTACAATAATGTACACTGCAAACACACAAACGTATTGGGACTGAAAAATAGTGAATTTACCTATCCTTGGGATAGTGACATCATTAAACTTGCACTTTCAAAACCACACAAGCTCAGCTAATCAAGTACATAGTAATCATGTTAACTTCAAACATTGTTACACTGTTACTGTGCAGCTGCTTGAAATGATTAGCTACTACTATCCTGAAGGGTTCGAGATTAATATTATACTAAAGATAATTTTCAGCCCTAATGATTTTCATATGACTAGCTGTTAGATATATACGCACACACACACACACACACACACACACACACACACACACACACACACGCACGCACGCACACGCACGCACGCACGCATGCACACACACCACACACATACGTACGCACACACACATACACACACACACATACGCACACACACACATATGCACACACATACGTGCGCGCACACACACATACACACACACACACACACACACACACACACAATCACACACTTCACTTGGTCCCCACATATTGCTAGTAGTAGATGTAGGAATGAGTGAGCAGCCATCACCTTCAGATCTCCCAGTACAGTACCCACCTCAATACTAGTTGTCCTTGTAACATGCTCCCTCAATTGTTCTTGTACTTCCTTGTCAGCAGCCACCGGCTGTCCGCCAACGTAGAGTGGCCAATATGGCTCTACAAAAATATTTTATCCTCTGTACCTGGTATGTAGAGCATGAAATAACAGTTGGACATCCGACCACTTTTGGTGTTGTCCCCATTTGATTTAAATTGACACGTGTCCGAACCATGCTATGGCATAAGCTTCTACTAATTAATACAGATCAGTATAATTAAAAATTTTATGTTGTGCTGACATGCGTCTGAACACTTTTACGTCCTTACTTCAAACTCTGGGTATGTATATATTACTAAATTTTCAAGAGGTGTAATATTCACAGATTTTGCTGTAGGCATAAGCTGCTGAACGTGAAATTTTAAATCATCAAAAAGAAGCAGTGGCTTAATGAAACAATGTATTCAAATTGATAACCTACTGCAAAAGTCTTTTCAGACTTACCTTCAGCTCAAATATACAGTGTTTGTTATTGAGTTTTCATATCGGCCAGTCCATGCAGGACTGAATTCATCACTAGCACAGAATTAAGAATTTAAACTGCTACTGTCCTATGCAGTGATTCCAATTGAAAGCCTTTGAACCTGACATTTAGAATTTTTACTTTTCAAAAAAGTTGCAAAACTACTTCCATTGAAAATTTCCAGTTATAATTATGGTACTGGATTTTAATTATGACAGAACAGATCTGGCTAGTCAATAAAGCTTTTGCAGCTCTAGCCTAAGATGCTGTCCATCATATTAACAAAGTCCAACTGTCAACATTTCGCCACATCAAAAAATTGCCCTATACGTACATATACAGTATGTATGTCCTTACCAAGGAATGTCTCATACTCTACCATGCTCCATGTATGGCACAGCTGTAGGTCCACAAGCTCCAGTGTCACACTAGCATCATGTGAGCTACTCATCAACACATAGGTCCTGATATCAACACTGGTTGCCATGGCAGCCTAAAGGTCAAGTAAGAAGGCATTAGCAAACATTAAAGGACTACTTAATCATAATGGATGATAGTCATTTGAATGCAAGTAGCAATCTTTGAAGTGCTAACAATAGCCAGTATATAGGACTTGCTTATCTACCTAACCATTTTTGAACTAAAAATTGGAGCGCTAAAAACTAGGCTACAAACCCATACTGCAATTAAGTTGCTCACCTTTCCATACACTACAGCGTGCTCTCCGTGCAGAATGACCTTCCCAGGAGCAGAAAATATTACCGGTACCTCCATCAGTGATACTAGAACGACCTCAGCTTTCAGATAAATAAACTGAATACCACAATTTACAAAGTCAAGCGTGTTATGTCTTGATTTTTAGCGCACTCTTATAACGCGTGTAATTTAAAATGGAAGATTTGGTGTTGGGAATCGATATTGGCACCAGCTCAGTGAAGGCGTGTATAGTGGAGCGTGGAAATGAGTGTATTGTTTGTGAGTTTACCAGTGATTCTAATGCTTTCGTGCGGTCAGATGCTCCCAATGGTAACGAGCAATCAGTTGAGAAGATACTCACGTGCATAGGCACCTGTGTCGATCAAATGGCTGACAAGCTACTGGGTCGCGTGAGCTGCATTGCAGTCTGTGGACAGATGCACGGGTGTGTTTTGTGGAAAAGCGACCGGTTAGATCCAGTTTCACATCTTGAAGTGAGTGTTGAAATTAGCAATTTGATCACGTGGCAAGACGGAAGGTGTACGGAAGACTTCCTCCGTACACTACCACGGACTGCACAACATACTAAAATATCTACGGGCTATGGATGTGCCAGCCTTGCTTGGTTGCAGAGGAACCGTCTTTCATTTTTAGAACAGTTTGACAGGGCCGGCAGTATAATGGACTTGTTTATATGCAGACTTTGTGGTGTGGCCAACCCGGTGATGTCAACGCATATTGCCAAAAGCTGGGGATACTTTGATCTTCAATCAAACCAATGGGAATTGGAAATGTACGTATGTACATGTAAGTATGTACCATATATAGCACAAAACCGAGGGGTCTGGTGGATTCGGCAAAAATATTTATGGAAGATTTAAGCTCGTATTTCAAGATTTGCACAAATTACATATTCTAGTGACCTGATGTTGGTTAATTAATGTAGTCCAGAAAAATATGGAAATTTACAAGATTTCAGATTTAACAGATTTCTAGGAGCTTGTATGAGATTTCTAGAGTTTTGGACTTGGTTTTGGACCCCTCACATAAAACAATGATGAGCCACAAAATTATATCATCATATCTTCGGTTAAATGTTTTTGTGGAACATTTGCCGAATATTCGTTTGAGCCCTAGTTGTGTGTGTGTGTTTGTGTGTGTGTGCGTGTGCGTGCGTGCGTGCGTGCGTGTGTGTGTGAGGGTTGAAACCGGGTCAGTATCACTGACCTGGATGACCCACAGACCCAGTTTAATTAAAGTAGAGGCGTGCGCTGAAACCTACATTTCGGTCATGACTACGTAATTGCATGGTTCTGTGTTATACGTAGCAAAGATTGCTTGCGAGAGCAAAAGGTAAATGTGTAAATATAGGCTATATAATTACTAACCAAACACTAACACTGGCTATACTCTGTTCACGTTCACCTTGCCGGTCGTTTCCCTTGAATAACTTCCATTGCAAACGGGTTAGAACAAAAAAATTATATTGCCGTGAAGCCCTTCAAATGCCGGAAATGTTTAGAAAAGAAGCACTTCCATAGGACTAAGCGCCAAGAAGATACGGCGCTTTAAAGTTTCTCCATACATTTGCATAGGGGAAACCGTTCAAGCGTAAGGCTTTGAAGTTTATTGCTGGGCAAATTAGTGGTTGAAGTCCAACAAGTTTTACACACACTTATATCATTGGCTGTTATAAGATTACATAATCATCTTTTCTTTTGCTCGATCTTCACTTGATATAGCTTATCTTACCCATTGTTTTGTATGTTTTCTTAACAATTTTCGAATGGCCTTTTGCTTCTTTGTTTCGCTCTCGAATTATTTCGTCACGTTCACGAGTAGATGATCCATTAGCCTTGTAAGGCGCTTTACTTTGAAAGAATACTTCTCACTTAATGCCAAACAAGAAGAGTTCTTTAGTTTCAGCTGCTTATTTGTTGTTAGTGACACTGTAGAATCTAGTTTCAACTGCAAGGTGAACGCGAACATACTATAGGTTTATTCGTAGGTACTCTGGTATACATAAACTGGGCGTGGCTCCTACCAGATGACTTGTGTAGCATTTTTCATGCTGTATTAATGCTACCCCAATGAGTGATCACTGAAGAATAGTATTTGAAATAATAGGAAAATGGTTAGAGGCTCTATACCTTCGTAGTGTGCGACTGTGCATTATCCAAGCACCAAACAATCGAAATACTCTAATTGTACAGTCAATCTGGGTCAGACTTGGATATTTATAAAGCAGATGAAACCCATTTGACCCAGACAAAATGTGACCCAGATGACTTGACCCGGTTTCAACCCTGTTGTGTGTGTGTTTGTGTGTGCTGTATATTCTGTCTGTTAGTGAGAGAGAAGGAGAGTGTAACTTACACATACTATTTTATTAGCTGTGGGTATACGTATGTATGCACACAAACTTGAATTTTTATAATGGTTAACATACAAATAAATTGACACCAAACTTGTCCGTATGTGTTATGCTGGTATATGTATATGTAGTGTCTTTTATTGGAATTTTTTGAATAGGGCTGAAAATGTATCTAAATTTTCAGGATCGATATCCACATTTATAAAGTAAACCCTTCCGGATAGTAGCTAGCTAATTGTTTCAAGCAGGTCGGAATGATTTGTAAGGGCACAACCTGGGCCTACTTATAGTGGACCCATGTATTCAGCTTTCTTAGTGGCAGGCATGCAAACATATGAAGGGCCTATGCCCTGCTTTAGATCTTACAGGATTCTATGTATGTATGTATTTATATACACCCACATCCTGTTGACAGTGCAGACAAGATATGTGTATATAGGTGAACTCACAAAAACCACATGTTTGATGTGTGGAAGCCATTCAATTCGAGTTGGTCTCTTGATAAGATCACATGATTTTAGGCTCAAACAACTCTTGTTTATGCAGTGCCCTTGAAAAACATTTTCACACAAGACCACAGATGAAAATAATGTGTTTGCCATTTATCAACATTCTCAGCAACTCCTGTCCCTATAAATATCATACTGTACACTAAGTATCCATAACAATAACAAAGTTTCATTCACAACAAGGGAGCTGACACAACTAGATGAATTTACTATGTAGGTATCTGCATATACGTATCCTCATGCATGGATATCCTACAGGTGGTGGTATACCTTAAGCTCAACTTGTTGACTCAGGCTATCATACACTCAGAGACACATATGCCACTGGGATATATTATGTATATCATCAACTTTGTGTGGACACCATTAAAATAAATTTCAGGACATACATAGTATATCCACACCAAAGGTCATAATAATTATGTAGATTACGTCGTGGCAAATCCAGGGCTCTGCCCAGGAATTTCTGAGTACACTAAAGATAACATAGTCGCTCCTGGTACATATGTGGAATAAAATGTGCATGGGGCTATTTAATGCATGCATCAACAATTTATGTAAGAATTGTACTGGTGGAATTTTAAGAGGTACTGGTCAGTTTTTAGAGGTGCTGGTTGCTTTGAACCACAGCCAACCAGTGTGTTAGAACCCTGCATGTCCTTTGAAAGATGTACGTACTTTATTGTGTGTAGTGTACACTGTTGGGGTAACGTTTATCCTTTGCAAAAATGTTATCCTAAGTTCTACAATCTTTGTTGTATTACTTCATAATTGGATGAATGTGTCTTTACTACATACATAATTATGTTAACGTGTAGACTGAGGGATGCAAACTTTTCTGTCAACTACCTTCCATCAGTAGTGGAGCCTGGCACTGTGGCCGGTCACACTGCTACCGTGTGGCATCACATGCCCAAAGGAACTCCAGTGCTGGCCTCAATGGGTGATCTACAGTGCTCAACACTATCGGCACTCCCTGGACCACAAGACGCAGGTGTGCTTGAATTGTACATTATGTAAGGAAACTGTATGCATTATACACATGACAAAATTGTTGATTCCTCCTGTATATCAATATCAGTGCCTATGATAATGCTCAGTTATCAGACATTTTCCAGCCAATTTAAGCATTTAACCGGTTAAACCGAATTTGGTCAGTCAGATTTTCTATACATTATCAATAGGAAAGTCATTGAATTTCTAATAGAAAAACCAATGTCCAGACACTTTTCAATCCTTATCATATGTAAGCACTGCAATACATACGTATGTACATACAATGTAGGTAGCAGAACTGGGGGCCAGGGATTATGGTCCCTCTTAAATTTTGAAGTCTCTCCCATAGGAAATCAATTTTTGTAATAGTGTATAATTATGTGACTGGCTTTGTGAAAACCCTCCCTCCATGTTTGTATGCAAATTTTGACCCATTTTTAGAACTTTAAAATCTTAACCCTTTCTTGTAGTGTTGTAGAAATTTGCATAAATTATCCAGCTACATTTTATACATAATAAAGCATTTAAATTTGATTATTAATTTTGATACAACTATCAGAATTTTATGTGAGGCTATATGTAAAATGCACAAACATGGCCAGGAGGGTTTTCGCAGAGCCAACCACATACGTACGTATATGTAGTCTCGTGAACAATGTTTGTTCTTTGCTGGGTGCTTATTAATTGGAGATTACAAGTGCCAGCTCTGCAAAGGAACTGCCATGGTCAACTGTATGCCTGTTGTGTACAGACTGTGAACTATACTTACTGAGAGGTATAAACAAACCATAAGCAACCATACGCATGACATCTGCATAAACATGAAGTCATGCATGGCATTGTTTATACCTCTCTGTAGGATTATTTACAGTAATTAACAGTCTTTTGATTCTAGTGGTTCTTCACAAAAAGCGGTACAGGCAGTTAGTTGACGACTATTTGGATTCCCATTTTGGAGTGGGCATTTATAGTCTTGAATCAAGAAGGTGTACTGCATAAGGTTTCACAAAGTGTATGTACTAATAGGGTATGTATGTATGCAAGTAAAATGCTAAACAAAAACACCCTGGGTGCAAAAAAAGTGTGAGGCCAATCAGAAGCAGCATTGCAAATATAGGTACGTATGTGCGACCAAAAACTTTGATATCAGTTGAGGCCAAGAAATTACTTATCAAAAATCTTTTTAACTACTTGAAACTTTCACTACAGAGTGATACATCAATATAGATTGTTTGAAGGGGTCCAAGTTATGGCAACTATCAACCTGCAGTGTAATAGCCCTTCTTAAATACATTCAAGTGTTTACTTCAGACTGAAAATAGTATGACAGGTAGAGCATACATGAGGGAAGTGCTGATACAAATTTGGCTGGAATCCATGAAGAAATGAGTGAGTTGTTAGACAAACAAGTGAATGTACAAAAAGAAAGTTTGAAAAAACTTCCAGGTTCACGCAAGCTCCCGCAAGCCCATGAAAAAGTGTGCAATGAAAATGAAGAAAACAAATGACTGCTGTGTAAAAAATTTTGTGGTGACAGGAAGGACTTTATAAGGCTGTATCAGAAGAATGGCTGAACCGATTTCTATCAACTTCGGGATATTGATTCTTCAACCAATGAAGGTACTAATTCTCTAGTAAACGGGCGAATCAGGTGGGAAAGGATGGTTTGTCGTGCGTAGTCGCACAATGGGTGCCATAAAACTCACAATGGCTGGTACTTAGGAATGGTGGCGCCGATTTCCTCCATTCTTGGTTGTTGATTTTATATATATAGTATGAACGTTGTGGGTCAGTAATAACTAAGCGATAGCTTTAATGGCAGCTTAGCTAGAGCGTTTGCGAGTTTGAGGGTGGTGCTACATATGTGTACATAACTCACTCAGTGGTCGTGTTGCTGCGCTTCTTCTTAGCTTCGCGACTCACTATCGTGAGTCTTGATTTATATGTGCTGGCTGATAATATACAGTGCCCCAGTTCTAAGCAACTTCCCTCTGTAGTTCTTAATATTGGAACATCTAGTCAACTGGCTGTGGTAACTGACAAAGACACTGCATCCAGATCTGTTGCTGATTGCACAACACTGCTACAAGTTCCTTATTTTGCTGGGAAGCATTTGGTTGTGGCGGCTGCCCTGACTGGCGGCAACGCATTGGCTCATTTCGTTAAACAACTGCAGAACTGGTGCAGTGAATTGGGGATCTCGGCTCCGTCCAAAGACAGTATCTATGAAAGTCTGTTTGAGAGTGCTAGAAAGATGGAGAACAGTTCACTGCGTGTTGTTCCCTTGCTCTGGGGAGAGAGGCACCTCCCAGATGGCCGTGGTGCAGTATTAGATCTCAACACTTTCAACAGCAGTTTAGGAGACATCACTCATGCTGTGTGCAGAGGAGTTGTCACCAACATAAAGAAAATGATGCCTGCAGAGGTCTTCGTATCTTCCAAAGTTAGTGGGCAATTTTGTTATGTATATATAGTATAGGTATCGACAATATAGTTGTTGATTTCAACTTTTATAGCTACGTAATTGGTATGAAATTACAATGTGAAACGCATTTCAAGTTATATAATTTCTTAATTTAATTAATATGGCTTCAAATGTTTTTGCATGCCTGGTCACGTATATACAAATCATTTTATTGATGATACCAGCTATATGTTTACCAGTTCGGTTTTATCTGACCTCATATGCCTTGAATAATATAATAATACAGAAATTATGAAGGACTTACCCATTTACGTAGCTACAACAATTAGCTACATTTCATTTAAAAGATTCCTTATTCTGATATGTTCGCACAGTATTTGATGTTCTCTTTCCGTTTTGCTAAAGATAACTCCGTGTGAGACAGACACCAAAACTTCTATTACAAAACTACAGTTATAATAGCTAAAACTGTAACATCACAACAAAATATGTAGCTATGGGTCTGCCATTGCGCTGACGTTTGTGTTATTCAAATATTGCAGTACTCAAGTTACCTTTCGTGTAGCTAGCTACTCTAATGACTTGACTAGATTACATAAACAGTTACTTAAACAATAACACAAGCTTTTAGCTAGTACTCTTTTGCTTAGTGGATCGACGATACACACAAACAATTGTATGCTGAAATCTAAATGTCACACTCTAACGGTAGCTAGCCATTGGGGCGACAACAGAAAAGTTTGGCAAGTTCACTGTTATGAGTGTTTGACAAAGAAAAGTTTGGCAAATGCATATAGATTCAGCTATAAGGTAATAAATCTGGATGGTTTTACTTTTACGTAGTTTGGCAAATCACAGACGATTCACCACATTCTCCAAACTTTCCTGTTACATGGTATATAGCTATGTACTATGTATGGCTGTGGATATAGTTTAGGACTTTGTCTTGCCACGTGTTGACAAATTGTAAGGAAACTGTGTGATTATATTTGAGGTGAAAACTTTAGTTTTACATAACATGGATTTTTATAGAAACCACAGGAAGTGTGGCCATGTGCATAATATATACTGTGGATTTTCCCTTGAAATGGTATTTTAATTTGTTTTTAATCTTGATGCCATGTAACTATGGCAATAGATTTTAACATGCTTCCTGTTGTAAACCTCCTCCACACCGTTTCGTTGACTATGTGGTATTAATTTTAAACATTGCTGTTAAATGTACATTCCTGTGAACGTACACATCATATAATCATATTATACTGATTGTGTAACTGTTACTTTATCCACCGTATACAGGTGAATTGCATTTTAGGGTGTGGTTCAGCACTGTTGCAGAATGAGCTATATCAGAAGTACATTAAAGATGAGTTCATGCTGCCATTGCAGTTAAGAGGTGTCAGCGCCGCATTTGGTGTTGCCTTGTCAACCAAATATATGAAGACAGTTTAGTAAAAATAGCATAGTATTACAATGTCCTTATATAATTATTTACTATACATACATAAAACATATGTATGTACTTACAATAAAACAACACACGTTTACAGTTAATAAATTAACACAACATTAAAAAGTTTCAATATAAATATTATAATAATATTATAAAATAGACAATATGTGTGTTAATACCTTGGAATGCCCCAGCCATAACCTCTCCTCCAGTCCCAGTGATTGTATGCTTCTGGCCGTCCTGGGGTTCCATAGTACAACACTGGTCGACGTTGCTGTTGTCCATACTTAAAAGGCTGAGCTTGATAATGCAGTGGCACTGCATGGTAGGAAGTGTAGTGATGGAGATCTTTGGTACTTACACTGGCCTTGTGGCCGGCAGCCTTTGCCTTGCTGTCACTTGTCGATCCACTACTTTTGTTCTTATCTTCTGTACTCAACTGGGAGGACTTGCTATGTTGAGATTTTGTGTCATCGGTAACTTTCTCTTCAGCACTACCTTGTGAATCTTCTTCGGTCTGTGAATCGGTCAAGCTGATCTCCATGTCAACAGCATTATGATCAGATTCTATGGACAGTTTGTCTCCATCTTCGCCCGTGTAATGATCAGGACTATTATTATTCGAAGAAAGAAACTCTTCACAGCCTTTCCTAATACTGTGATAAATCTCTTCACCTAGCACTTCCGGATTTACCCTCTTTTGTCCTGTACCAGAGCTCTTACTTGTCTTGGTGCGCTTACTGACTGTAAGGAATGTTCTGTCTGTCTCAGATGTGGAAGGATCTAGCACTACCTTAAACTGTCCCCCACTAGGATATCTTCTGGCCTCAGAGTATGTGTGGTCGTGAGTTTTGAAATGCTTACTGGATGATGGTGGTGAACCGTAGTTTTCAGGGACAAAACTTTTATCCACTTCAGTGCCTTCCTCCTTAACTGTGATGTTACTAGTACTAGTGTCATCAATGTTGTCCAATTGGCCAGTCACCTTGTGCACTGCTATAAGATTGCATGTGTTATCTTCTGATTTGATGGACTGTTTATATGAATGCTCTGCAATTGGTTGGTTTGGTGCAGCTTCGTCAGGCTGACTCTTTGTTGGTGTAGTGTGGGTGGTTTCTGCAGGTGGTGTACCTGTATGTTCTTGTGTGGCTTTACCATTGTTTTGATACTGAGAGAGTAGCTCTGAAAGGTTGGGCACGTTATCATTGCTTCCTTCAGAGTCACTCAGAATTTCGCTGTTGCTCAGACCACTGCTATCCTCTTCATAAGGCTGTTGTTCATTACCATCACCTCCCTCAAGAACAGCAGGCTTTAAAACTCCTGGTTGGTTATCATCCAGCACTGGTGTACCAGACCGATATACTCCCGCCATATATGGATTGAGATTTTGACTTTCTTTAAGTAAGGTACTCAACTTAGATCTAAGCTTCTTCATGTGATTAAACTCGAGTATTCTTTTAAGCTGCTTAGAAGTTAAAGTCTTATTACAGGGAAATGCTTTTGAAATCTCCTGCTCAAAATAACTAATTGAAGTAGACAGAATATCTCTAAAATTAAACATGTCTAATGGGTAAGTCTCTAGATATTGTGCAAAGTCAGCATAAAAGTTAGAAGCCACTGAGGTGTCTACCTGCACTGCTTTGTGGTTCTCAAACATAGGATATGTTTGTGAACCTTTGCTATGGACAAATAGTAGCTTATCAGTTTGAATTTCCTTCTCACTTAATCTCTTGGTGTCTCCACTTTTGTATGTGTTCTCTTCTGTCTGTGTGCTTATGGTTTTTAAATTACTTGACAATGTGGTCTTATAATCCCTTCGTTTGTCGTTTCTTCTTTTCAAATTTCTAGAGTATCTTCTATCTTCAACACTGGAATCTCTTGAAGATGATCTGTGTCGACGTGATCTGTGCGATTTGTGTGATCTTGGAGACTTTGACCTTGAGCGCACCTGCTCATGGTCAGAGCCTCGACAAGAGTCTAAGCTTTGTGAACGGGAATTAGATTTCCTTGATCGACGAGGAGATCTCCCCCGCCGTGATGATCTTGGTGGTGGTGATTGGCTTCGACTCAATGAACGAGATCTTCTTGGCTTTGGAGAAGACTCCCTGCTACTATCATCTGAACCGATCACACGTTTTAATTTGTTTTGCAAATTCTTCGTGAACATTTCAGTAAGATCCTCTACCCTTGCCATCTCTTCATCAGCTTTCTGAGTTGATACAGGGTCGTAAACAACTGGAGGAGGAGGGGGTACACTTGGTATCAGTGGTGCTGTCAGTATGTTCGATGGCAGAGGTGCTGTAGGTGGATGAGGCATCAAATATGGCCTTGAAAGGCCACCAAACACAGGATAGTTTGTGGTCCAATCATGGCGAAATGTAGGGCCGGGATAATATGGCATGGATAATTCTGCAAGATTTGATGTATATTTGTGTGGTATAATGGCGCTACTAGAAGGAGCCAGCACAGACATGGGATGAGGTATCTTTACAGGCTTGCCAATATATTGACCCTTACTAAATACCACTGACAGTGATTCAGATTTTGGAGGTGAGTCTCCTTTCTTTTCCTCTTTAAATGATACAGAAACATCAGAATTTGCTTTTGATGTAGCTGTACCATCTAAAGTACACTCTGTATTATCTATAATCATCAGGTGATTAGTTGGGGAGGATGAGGATGAATCAACAGGTGTTTTAGTATCTTTGCCAGTGTTTTCGGCTACCACTTCCATGGCAAAGTTGTTAATGCTTGCATCTTCGGCAACATCCTCACTATCCCTTCTTTCTTTGTGTCGTTTCTTGTATTCTGCTAATCCGATCTTTCTTGGCACCTTAGCAGAGGTTGAAGAAGTTGGGGAATCTTCTGACACTAAATTTGCATCGTCAAGTTGTTCTAATTTGTTACATCCTTTCAAAATTGATTTAGGTCTCTTGCATGGTTTGCTATATACCACTGTCGGAACATTGAATTGTGTATTGGTTTTGTCTTCTGTAAGTGAAGCAACACTAGTTGGTGAAGCTGTGGAAGTTGAGCTGGTTAAGTTATCATTTTCTGCTTTGACCACCGAATCAGCAGATGTAGTTACAACTGGTTGAAGTTTTGTAGGTGAGCTACTACTGCTGGTCTGCAGTGGTTTGATAATACTGTGTAGCTCCCTGTTTGATATCATTGACATGGCAGACTGTAGTAAGAAAACACAAGCATAAACACAATAAGCCAATAACAAAGTATAGCATACTCACCTCAAGACGTTGAAAGACTTCATCTGTCACTGTAATGTTATCCAGTTGTACATCTAAAAACCACAAAGTGCTGGTAATTGAATTCATTTACATACAACTATGAATAACAATATTCAAACCTGTTATATTGGTGGACTTCGTTGGAGTTTTAGGTGTATCATCTTCGGATACACTACTTTTTCCCTCCAATAATTGCTGAAGACTGTTACGTAACAACTCGCGAGTTCTTTTGGGTGTGCTGGCACCACTGATGTCAGTTGCTGGTCTTTTTTGACCAATTTTCGGTTCAGTACCCTTTACATCTTCACCATTTTTGCTTGAAGTGGTGTCACTAGATATACTGCTAACAGTATCTTTAGCGGCTGTTGTGCTATCAGAAATTACAATAGGCGAAGCACTAGAATGCCCAGTGGATGAAGATACAATACTAGAAGTAGAAGTAGTAGTAGTAGGAAGAGATGTGGTAACAGTACCAGTAGTATTAGCATTAGAACTAGCAGTGACGTCAGTAGCAGATGACATAGTAGATGCTGTAGTAGGTGTTGCAGTAGGTGTTACAGTAGAAGAGATAGTGGAAGACACCAACAAAGTGTTAGAAATCGTGGTGGCTGCACTATCAGAAGTGGCAGCTTCTTCAGAAGAAATTAAAGTAACAGAAGATTCTGTACTTTCATTGACTGGTTTAGAATCAGAAATCTTTGAATTCTCTTCCGCATCAGGGTCATTTAACATCATGTGTTCTTTGGGCTTATCACTTTTAATCTGATACACAGTGACCTTGTCTCTCGTAATCTGTTTGTCTGGTTTTGCCAGTCCGGCTTTATAGAGTTGTTCTACTGTGTATCCTTGAGGTGTTTGAGTCCCTAACCAAACTAATAGAGTGTGGTTATTATACAAATTAAACCTTACCCTTGTTGACTAGAAACTTGACAAAAAGACCATGTAACATTTGTGGATGATTTTTGTGTGTTATCCCTGTCCAGAAGACACATGCCAAGTAAGTTAATACACAATATTGCTTACCAAGTTCATGGGATAAAGAACATGTAGGAAAAAGGTACATTTTAGTGTCTTTGCTTGTTTGTACGACAGCCACCTACGTACGTATACAGAAAAAGTGCATTTCATGGTAACTTGCAGATATAATGTATTACCCATTCATGGATCAGAAGGAACTCCGCTGTCTTACTGATAGTATTGTTTACATCATTGACACCTCTGACTTCCGTGTAGAGATATGCTAAATTCTTGTACCGCACTGTAGCAACACACAATAATCACTAACTACACAAACTGGCCAAAATTTGTAAAATCAATAGCACTTACGTGGTTAATCAATTACAAGTTAGATTACCAAACTGCCACTGCATACAGTAAGTAGTGTGATCACTAAACTAGAACGATGCCGTTGTCAATATTCATTTCAAAGGCACCAACACCATTCTAGTTTACTAATCACACTACAAGTTAATTGGCATTTCCACTACTTCCTTATAAGGGAAATTACTATCATTAGCTACATCTACTATATATACACATCACATAGGTCTTCATGCATCATTGAGTTATGACACACACAGACCATCTGGCTCAACAATTCAATACATGTAAAACAACTAGAGAAACAAATAATTAGGTACAAGATGAGAGCAGATCATAGCTATATATGGCCTTGTGGTTGTAAGTCCACAATGTGCTCAAACGAGTTACAAGCACACATGAAAATGTAGCCACGTAGTGAGCTGATTCTACGTACTACATACTGACTAAAGAACTAAACAGACAAAGCCTATATAGTGTTGTATCTGAAGAGTCAACACGTGCCCTTGTACCCATGCAGTAATATTAATCCCATTACTTAGCTTATTAAGTGATTGATTTGCTTTAGCAGTTCATAGTTTCATATAAGGCTACTGTGTGTGGTTATCCAACAACTCACATGGCTCAACTTTGGATACCATGGGTAAAGCTGGATCAAACATCGGTCTGGGTAGTATCATCCTGGCCTTACCAAAAGGCATCCTTGTTTTGATGTTTAGAATTCCTTCACTTAAAAAATAAAAAAATCAACTCAACACACCATAAGGTCTAGCCACATCATAGTTTACTGATTATCTATGTTTATAAACCTATAGACATTTAGGCCATAAAATTTTATATTCTATACAGAATCAGTGTATCCTCCCTACTATCTACGTATGCCATGTTAGGAATATGTTTACAACAAAGACATCCCACAAAGTGTAAGTAAGCTTTGATAGATGGTCTAAATCATTGTACATACACTTCAACTGACATGTGCACATTGTATGGCCGCATAAGCCACAGGCATTCTTTTGATATATCCATAGCCAAATATCTTTCAGTAACTAAACACTCGCTGTATCTTATTAATGATTCGATAAACGGTCATTTATCTGACAAGGTATATATATCGCTTGTCAATGTCACTATTGTCATAGATAACGCCTATCAGTGGTTCGGCTACGGTGAAACTTCCTACGCAAATTACTAGCGAAAGTTAGATAAAAACTAACATTTCAAATGGTAATTCGGATCCATCGAAGAACGTGTACAGCTTGACCTGTGTCAAAAAGCTTCCCTTGTTGACAAGGTCCCCTGACCACACGGGAATGCCTTTCGCGTGATAAGCTACAAAAAACAAGCACACCAATGATGTAAATCAATTACTAAAGTAATATACCATCAATAGTTTCTTTGGTGAATTCTTCATCGGTCATCTTTTGTGCTGACGATAACAACGAACCACCATTGAAACAGACTAGGCGTGTCAGTTAAATGGTGGGATCACGTGATATATAGTTTATGGAGGCGGAACGAACAATGAAGTTGCTTATTGTGGGTGGTGGTGCTACTGGAGGTATTATTGCTTATCTTCTCAATAAGAGCGGTTCGGTGGCAAAAGTTGTACTTTCCGTGTGGGAAAAATCCAGAGGTGTCGGCGGGAGAATGAGTACTCATCGATTTGAGGGCAACGCCATGGCCGACATGGGTGCCCAGTACATCACCTTACCGTGGAAGTCAGGAAAACCATCCGAAACTCTTACTACTTTCAACGGAGTAGTTCAAGACTTGTTGTATTCGAATGTTTTGGTACCATTCAATGGCGTGATCGAAGGCGAGCTGAGCAGTCGCCAAGAAGGCAATAAAAATTTTGTTGCGCCTGGTGGAATTAATTCAGTAGTGAAGCACTTCATGAACAATTCAAAGGCACAAGTATGTTGTAACAAAAGACTCATCTCAGTTAATGTTTCTGGTGATACTGTATGTTGTTCCACAGAGGATGGGACATCAGAGATATTTGATGCTCTTGTGTTGACCATACCATTACCACAGGTTAGTACTTTACAAGGTAACATTTCCACATTCTTGAAGGAGCATGAAAAGGAATTGAGTGATGCAGAATATTCATCCCGATATGCTGTGGCATTCACGTACAAACAAGATGTGTTGTCATCATTCACATGGAGTGCTAAGTATTTTCAAGATGATGTAATAAGATATGTTTCGTGCGAGCCAAGGAAGAAGGGCGAAGCAAACGTGTCTACCCCAGTGTTAATAGCTCACACATCTGTCCCATTTGGGGTGCATCATTTAGAAGAGGATAAGCAAGCAATAACCAAAACAGTTGAGTCTCGTCTTTCAGTGATAATTCCCGGACTACCACCATCCGTTGATAGTTACTGCATTCGGTGGAGGTACTCTCAGGTTCGTCAACAGGTGCGTGGTAGTGAGGGATACCTAGTGATACAAGATACCCCATTGGTTGTTCTGACTGGAGATGCTTTCACACATTCAAACTTAGAAGGAGCCTTTAAAGCAGCCAGCGCCACAGCCAAACTGATAGAGCAGAAACTAAGCAATAACATAACTACAACTACATCTAGTGTGTGATAGTTAGCCACACAATAATTTGTGTATTAATAATAAATATTTTAATCACTATTAATTTTTATTCTGCTATAAAAGTTTTAAGTTTCCAGTAACTTTGTCAATATCGGTTGATAAAGCTACAAAAAGAACAAAAACTATATTAAGAACTCAACACGTACATACCATAGTCATGTGTGGGTATCTGTATTATTATGGTGAGATTGCATATGTTTGTGTATGTGCATGACTACCGACTACCCTGGTGTGAAGGAAGCTACTGAAAGTTGGGGGGGAGGGACTTAGCTGAACTCGACTGACTTTTCTATTGCAAAAATTGTTTAACTCCTGCATGAGCCTACAGCACCATTCCATGTTACCATAGCCTACCTGTAAAATTCTATAATTACATTGTCAGACATGTATAGTGTTAAAAGAAGCCATTAGCTTCATTGCATTAGAGGCCAATAAACTGCTTAGATACAAAAGAACTCTTTGATCTCTGTGATGGCCATATTTAGTAAAATGCGTAAGTATATATATATACATGTATAGTTGGTTTTTTTTGAGGTACTTATATTCCGCGAATGCCCAATTTCAGCGATTTATTTTCACGAATGGCCTTCCCAAATGGTATACGTATATTTTTCAAGCACTTTAACTTCAAGAATCTACCAATATCCACGGAATTTAAGTATGTACCTCAAAAAAATCAGGCTATTAACTTGTGCTTATTTATTGCCCACTCATACATACTTGGGAGAATGTGTACTAGATACTTACATAGGCGGTGGGAGTGGGGGACAAATTTTAATACATGGCAGCCTACTATCTTTTGTCATGCCAGATACGTGGTCACACTGATACAGATCTCAATACCATTGACAGTTTTGGCATAAACGTGGCACTAGAATTAACATAGACTTCTTTATTACCTGGTCCAATACACAGGACAGTTTGAGAGCCGGGTGCAATCTGTGTTCTACCGGCATCACAGACAACATGAGAGTTTAGCCCGGCCTGCCTTACATCACCGGACAGACTATGACTGTATAAATAAGAGAAGATACGTGCAGTGATGCAATATTGTAACTGGGCTAAGTTAACACATGCAACAACAGTGCTACAGTTTAACTATACACTCATATTACGTACCTTAATTATTATACTAGTAATTTTAGCTGTTTAATTTTGTGTGTGTATACAGTTCACAAACTTTTTACTCATGCATTTTATTCCACAAAATTTGCCCTTGAAAATTTCCATGTATTACCACTATTAGTGGGTAGGTTTGGATAACTATAAAACCTTTGATGGTTTTGGTTAGGGGGAATCACAGACCATTCATCAAACTTTCCCACTGTATGTATGTCAGCAATTATATTTGCTTTTTTATATTTGAAGATACATCAGGCTATTTCCAGGCATGAATTTTATGTACCTTTACCACAAACATGCAAGTTTCAATGATGTGGTTGATATGTTTAATGTTACCATGGAGACCCCACCAAGAGATCATAATAACAATCAAAAAATAGTAAACTACATCAACTGTTAAAATGCATAACCAATGAATAGACAATGTTCTTAGTGCTTAGGAATGCCTTTATAGCATGCATCAAAATGTCAGGTTTTTCTAAAGAGCAGTAGACATGTACAGCATCATGATATCTACTTTCTCAAATGTCTTTTTATGTGGTTGAAAATATGAGTAAAAGGCTTTGATGACATATTGCTGGCAAAATGACAGTTTCATCACGGTCTTCATTTTGGGAACTCAAGTGGAACTTTGGACTAGGTTGCTACTATGTACGCACGTAGGCAACACTGAGTTTCCATAAAGGGGCATACGTAAAACAAAAAATAAATCATGTCGACTTCCTGAAACTTTAGGGCTGGGAGGAGTACTGTAGAGCATAAAATTTTGAATTATGAAAAATTGTTAAATTTTTACATTTAATGAAATGAAATTTGTTTCAAGCCTCATGATCTATTTCCATTATAATCAAAAAATGTACTTTTGGTACAATGCAAAGCACCATGTTTTATGATTTCTTTAAAAAAGTGATGGAAAATATTTTGACAAGTGGACAAACTTTCATCAAATCTGTCTATTTTTTAACCGTCAATATTTTATGCTATACGGTAAATGCCCTCCTTGCCCCTCACAAACAAGCAGTTCTAGCACAGAGTTCAAAATAAGGAATGGAAAGTACATGGACAAATGGCCAAAAACTTCAACAAGTGTTGGCCATTTACAAAAGTGCATGGCCGTTGTACGGATCTGGTGTACAAAATATTGATTAAGTAATCTGTAAAAGGGCCGAATACTTTTGCAAGTGTTCGGAAATAACCAATTTTGTTTGGAAAATGGCCAATGGCCGACTGATATTTTTAACTCTGTAGCACTGCCATAAACATCTTGCTACTTCCTACAATCATAACCTTTACTATGTATCGGTACATGCTTACTCACAAAGCATCTTCATCTGGCACTTTGAGTACAACTTTGGCACAGCCAGTGATCTCCCATGTTTGTAGGGTCTATTAGAAGGACACCAAATTATATTACAGCAGTTGATGCTGTATCACTATACTACGGTTACCCACCATTGGGTCTGCCTTTTGCATCTGTTTGTAGGCGCCAATAGCGGCATGTCCACACTAGAAACATAATATACAGTATCAGTTGAGCTGCATGGTGATTTAATATTTAATTAAGTGACTTGTAGACACATGTATGTATGTACAATGGATACACATACGTATGTACATGCACACAGACATGCCCCACACACACACGCACACGCACATGCACACACACACACACACACACACACACACACACATGGAGGGGGCAGGACTTCAACTGACATGTATGTACAATGGATACACATACGTATGTACATGCACACAGACATGCCCCACACACACACGCACACGCACATGCACACACACACACACACACACACACACACACACATGGAGGGGGCAGGACTTCAACTGACTGTTGAGTGTGCAGTTGCTGACTAAGTGCAAGTTTATTGTTGAGGCCTAACTCAGGAGGCAAAACCATTTCCAGGGGGTAGGCAAAAGTCTCCTTTTGCCCCCTAGAAAAAATTCCTGCACAGTATATTACGAACACCTCTTGCTATAAAGGACGTGTTACCCTGGATCATGTATCAAGAGATTTTCACTGCTGCAGATATCAGTTATGTCTCATTACATAACACTGAGGTGATTAAGGATCAAATTACCACAACAATGTTAACTGTGGTTTAACAAATTTCCCCCACACAGGATCAATAGATCATAATCTCCATGTATGGAATTAAACATTCTGCATGACTTAGCAATGTTAATTTACTATTTAACTCCTTTAATTGTCTAGAGAAAGTGTGTGTGTGTGTGTGTGTGTGTGTGTGTGTGTGTGTGTGTGTGTGTGTGTGTGTGTGTGTGTGTGTGTGTGTGTGTGTGTGTAACTATGCACTGTTGAACATACGTACGTAGCTACATTTATCTCTCTAAACTGAACTTTGTCCACATTTATACTGTACAACTAAGCTAAGTACATAGGTTACAGCTGTTCAGACAAGCAAAAGATTACCATGGTAATGATGGCTTACTGTCCTAGTAGTAATTTTGTAAAACCCGATGAGCCCTACTAGTCAATCAAATATACTCTAATAGAACACACACATGTTGCTTACTGGAGCACTTCTAGTATAAAACAGATCCAGTACAATACCAAAGTCTACTGAAGAAGTTACAAAAATTGAATTCCTATGAAGAGTCTTAAAATCTAAAACGGACCATGACCCCCTACTTCTGCCGCCTTTGAACAAAAGTACTGGATTTGAACAAATATTCAAAATTTCAACCTTTAATGTTAAATACCGTAAAACCGGAAACTTTGACGAAATAAACTTTGACAAATTGTTTGACATCTTCATAGAAAAGGTAGTCACTTGGGTGTATTGATTCGTTAAAGTTCGGCAAATTCACTTGGATTCGTCAAATGTGTCAAAGTTTTGACTCGTCAAAGTTTCCAGTTTTACTGTAGAACATTCAAAATGTTTATAGGTATGAGAAAAGCTTTCACTCTGAAAATATACTCATGAATACTGTACCTACAATTTAAACCACCATTTACATCTATCTATTTATGAGTACGTATAAAAACATGAAAATCCAATTTTGAAGGTCTTTCTGGAAATTTTATATCACAAAAATACCTTAAGGTTACATGTTACCAAATAATATTATAAACGTGCAAAATTTTTGAACCCACTATAGCTGTTTCAGTTACAGAAGATACGTTAATGAATATTTACATATCAATAATTTGGCGACTGCACTATTAGAGGTATTGATGTGCTACAACATTTTAATTGCTGAGCGTTTAGCGATCAGCGAATAAACGTGCAGCAGGTGTGCCGCTATTCTTAGATCCTGTTTGTATGTATGTATATATATATATTGTGACCCAGCATGAGAAAATAGGGCTTAGCGTGCACATAAAATTTGACCACATATTTGGATTTCAAAATTAAATAAGTTCATGTATACACATGGGAGTCCAGCATAATTTTCACCATTTATGCAGCTTTTCATAGAGAATCTAATGCAGTTTACAGATTTTATAATCTTATACAGCAATGAAGATACATACTATAATATGAATAGGTGTATTTTGTGTACATAAGCCTGGTTTTCTCATGCCAGGTCACATATGTCCACAAAAATTCTTGAATTGCCGATTGTGGGTTTAAACTTAAGTATGTTGCTTTTGCTGCATTATAAGCATTACTTCTAACATTCACAGGAGAGTTTCATATAGCTGGTGAGTTATTGAGGCACGCAAGTAAAGCCGAAGGATAACAATATTGAAGTGCTAGCGGAGCTCTACTACAGTAAAAATGCCCTGCTGCACGATAAAGGTCTTAGTAGTGATAGGGTCTTCATTCAAATATACGTAGATTCCAACCTAGCAAGCCTTTTGGCAGCGCCGGATCCCTCACCTCACACCTCCAATAGCGCAACTTCCAAAATAACAAGAGTGCCAAAGTATTAGACTACAGTGGCATTATATCACATACCCAATGATTTCTACCCAATTTTGACACAGTGCTTTACTCTTTGGTTGTTTATCCCAAGAGGTGTCACGTGCCTTGTTTAGCGTGGGCGTTATCGATACATGGGGCGCTTATACTGCTGATGTGCGCGAGACAATCTGCGTTCATGTGTATGCCTAGTTTAACATGTACTTTAGAAACTGGCTTTACTATGCTTTCCATTAATAATAAAGAAGTGTAGCTTTGGTATAAGACCTTGTTCATCAATCAATATTACACAATATGATTTTTATAAAGGTAGTCTAACATATCAGGTGTTATAAAGAAGTGTGATGTAACAATACAATGGAGCCTCTGAATTAGGATATGAACACTTGTGACCAAAAAGAAATCCTACCAATTTTACAGCTTTTGAAGACACATGCCATATAGAGGGAAACATTGGCGGGGGGAAACGTTGGCAAATTTGGCGAATGACCATAAATTTGCCAAACGTTTCCCCTGCCAAATTTTATGCTTGCATAAAATTTATTGAGCGAAAGTGTACATGCTCGACCGAGTGCTCAACTGCATATTGTGTACAAGCTATAGGCACAAAATTTGATAAGCTAAACTTAAAGCTATATTGTTAGTTTATTCACAAGGGAAGTTATGTTTCATTGAACCCAATTTGTCACAAAATTCCATCGTCAACATTTTCTGCTATACGGTACTTGCATGCATGGGAAATACAATAGCCTCTGATCTATAGCCATTGGTTCAGACAAGACTACAAGATTTCAATACAATCACTATACAAAAGTAAAATTTACATCTAAATTAGCTGGTCTCAAAGTGTCCACTACATAGAGATTATACCACTGCACATTTCATTCAACATTACTAACATCATGAATAGTAACTAACCTGAGCTGCAATTTTGCCCTTGCCCATCTTGAGGTCAGCACGCACCACCATTACCATCTTGTATTGTTCAAACATCGCTGGAGCCTGTGTGGCATAATTCAAACCCACAATGTAAACTTATCATACATCATTTCGTGTAAGTAAATTCTTGTGAACATTTGGTCATTTGGTCTCATAATTCAATGTAAGTTATTTAGATTACCGTAGATTCTCCATGAGTTAGTGATTTAGCTGTTGTAGAGACGGCGGGGCGATGATTACGGGTGCGCGTGTATAACACTCCTATAACAATGGCGCCACCCAGGCTGGCCAGACACCACGCTAAGGACACTAAATCCAGCGACATGTGAGCGTAAATTAGCCCCAAATAGTTACGACATTTTCTTCATTCTGACTCTAATTCTTTTGGACAGTACAATTTGTATTTATAAAGTAATACGTCATTTCCTGGGGACTAGTGAAAAAGCTCAGAAAAATGCGAGGAAGCCGTAAACGCACCCACTGAATGGTGGCTGTCTACGCTTGCATGTTACAAAGGTTTTTTATGGTGGCCAAGCTATGGCCCCTAGCTTCGCTTATTAGCGCTACCAGTAACAATTTATAGAATGCGGTGGATCACACCCTCCGTTTCAACCTCGCCCTCGACTGGGAGTCAGTACAATCAAGCTACCGTGACATACCAGGGGCGTAGCCAGGAATTTAGCTTTACTGAGGCAAGATTTAAAGGAAAAGGTTCTTCAAATGCAGGGGGTCTGGGGGGCTGTGCCCCCCAGAAGCTGACACAATACATCAAAGTCACTTTTAGTATTTTGTTGAACAGCTATGATAACACAATGGCATAGTATGTATGTAATTGTGTGTAGTTTATATGCATGTTGTAAATTTACTGTAGCTAGTTACAATTTTAAACAACGATTTCCTGTTGAATCAAATCTCTTATAGTTGATGGCTCTATATAATCACAAGTAGCTAAAATTATTAGTTACTAGAGTGCATGTTTAACTAACTTTGCATAGGGCTTTCTGTCCCTAAAATCTCCACAGGAGTAACTCTCTGAGTAACTAACTCACTCAAAGTATTAAGAATGTAATCAAATGCGTGGGCGTCGATTCTTTATACTTTTGTACAAGCACACCTAGTAACTTTCAACAAAGAGGTCTGTTGAAGCTTTCTTTTACACCATCTTTGAATTCATCACTTTCTCTTTCTGGCTCATTCACATCAACTATTTGTACTGTATTGTACATCTTCATCCATAATTATTTTTAACGGTCGATCGGGTATTTTTTGACAGTTGATCGGCAATTTTTTAAAAGATTAAATGGCACTAAGGACTGCGAATCAGTTAGGCTCTGCCATTATGACCGAGAATATACTAGTGAGTAAATCGTTATGATATAGTGTAGTATAGCTTAATATACTACATTAGGACCATTATCGGAGTGCTTGGCTTAGATTTCAATTTGTTTAATGAGGCATATGCCTCAATTGCCTGTATGTAGCTACGCCCCTGCATACAAGTCAGTTGATACATTAGTTGGGCATTATGGCTCAAGAGAAAATGCAAGAGAGCGTAACGTGAGTCTAGTTGTCAATCTGAGCTAGCTAACTTATGATTTAATGAACAGCAGTTTACATGCGGGCGGGAAGTCATTATTTATTGCGAGATTTATTGTTCATTATATTAAAAATTTATTGAGGGAAGGCTGAGATTCTTCTGATCGCGTGATCCTTAAATAATGAAGTTCCCTGCAGCCGCTATATAGCTACTACGATTAATATGCATGCTGAGGACATTTGGGTGATGAAACCATTACTTTTACATTGTCTAATATATTAATCTAGCTACGATAATCTACATTTCACTTTTACTCTGTATAGCTATATAGGTACGTAGCTAGCTACAAAGCAGAAATCGGTGACCCGAATCATTATTCGTTTGTTGATTTTTATTCAAATTTATTGTCACATACTCGTTTAGTTAATTGTTAATCATACATCATGCTCCTATTACTTATACGTAGTACGTACGTATAACAAGTTATTTTCACCAGGTGAAAATTTTCACGAATACTGAACTTTTGCCTTAGTAGAAATTCTCATGATTTAGAAATTCATGAGTCTAACACCCGCATGATAAACATTTATCAAATATTTATGGGTATTTATCATGTATCCACTTTAACTTTGCCTTTGTTACTATATGTATATAGTGATGAAATCGTTGATAGCTTACAAAGCAAGCTAACCTTCAATCAAATTTCACCCACCACATTTTCAGTACCCACTGATGTGACCTTAAAGTTACCTGATGGTAGTATTGACGCTCATAGGATGATACTGGCTGCTGTGTCCCCTGTCTTTGAGAGGATGTTCTATGGAGAATTTAAGGAGGGAAAATCAAGGACAGCTGACTTGCCTGCTGACAGCTACAAGGTCATTAAGCTACTGGTTGATCTTGTTTACAATGGAAGTTGTAGGCCGGATAGCTTAGATGATATCCTTCCGTTAAGTGAAGTGATGGATCGCTATCAAATGAAAAAGGGTGCCTTTTATCACATGTGTGGTAAAGTTGTACTTGCAAAATTAGATTCTTCTAACTATTTTACCCTGTTACCAAAATTTGTTGGTGTTTTGAATGAGGAAAGCATCAATAAGACAGCAGACAAAGTCATGTGCTATACCAATTGTGGTTTTATTGATAAGTTTGATGAAACAAAAAAGCTTCCTGAAGAAATTTTGCTTCCATTACTACAAAGAAATGATATTCCTAATCCCGAATTGGACATCTTTGACTTTCTGGTTAAGTGGCATGATTACCAAACGAATAAACTAAAAAAGACGTTAAACCTTGTATCAAAGCTTTTTCAGTGTATTAGATATTTTCTAATTAGTCCTCATCTTTTACATACTAAAGTGGCCATTTGTCCCCTTGTTGATAAGCACATACTTGTTGAAGCCATTGATTATCTCTATCAAAAGCCACCAAAACTAGATGATAATAATTGCAAATGTGGTGAATGTAACCTCCTAACTAGTGACAGTATTCACCTTTCTGGGAGATTTAGACACACTATTAGCATATGTAAGTTCTGGAAACCCATTAGTGGTTGTACATGGACTTTTAATTCTGATGACAAATATGAAATTCAATGCAATGGTAGTGCTGGCATCACCACCTTCACTCAATCGCAACCTCTCACAAATGGAGCATGTGTTTTTAGTATACTCAATATTTGGCCTCCTGGCAATGCTGGATGCCGAATAATATCACTATGTGTTAGTGATAATATTCACAATCAATGTCTTTACGTTCCTATGAAAACAAACGATTTAATTATCATGCTTGTTTACAATAATGATATTTGTTTCAAGGTTACTGATGGTGCCAATAAAGTATCAGTTTATAATGCCACTGGAGCAGGTCCTTTTACAGTTAATTTGACAGGTATATGCTTTAATTGTTCAGGAAAAGTTGAAATCCGTGTATGGTAGCTATTAGGTATCTACGTATCATTGTATTTAACTACATGCATGTGCACATTATACACATTTTAGCTACATAGGTGACAACTACATAGTTAGTTATAGCTAGCCATGTATTGCTAATTTGTTGTCGTAATTAAAATGGTTAGTAATGCTGTTTCAAGGCTAATGCTACATATTACAATCAGAATTAATATATATATATATTTAGCTATGTAGCTTTTCTTAATAATCGCTGTTTAGGTATATATATGTAAAAGAGATTGTTTCAGATATCGTCTATACTGATATACGTATTTGTTGTTAGTCTACTGCAAGCCGGAATGGCATCACCTTAGTCTACGTATAGTTAACGTTGTAGACTATACAGTAGGATTCAGGGATGCATGTAGCTACGTATACATATAATTATAGCAGGTTTTAAAATAATATATTGTGCATATTTATGCCTGGCTAGTTTACTTTCTGTGTTGCCGTCCATTCCAAGACTAGCGTCTTCAGCATTTATAGTGATACCATCTCTTTGATATACTCTATATATATATATGTTTGG
This sequence comes from Spongia lamella, assembly GCA_963930835.1. NCBI lineage: Eukaryota > Metazoa > Porifera > Demospongiae > Dictyoceratida > Spongiidae > Spongia > Spongia lamella. The sequence continues at coordinate 7,470,815 of OZ005746.1, read as the reverse complement.
GCTATACGTAGAAGAAGCAAGTGGCCATGGTTCTCTGTGCATTTTGGACCACACGTAGTTCAAGTGCTCAATTATATTTATGATGGCATATAAATCCCATAGGGTGAACTTGGGGGCGGTAGCTATGTACTCTATAGCTACGTAGCTAAAACAATAGAATAGCTACATACGTAGCTATGTAGCCCTATTGAACATACGTACATTTGTAAGTACATGCATGCATGCATGTTGTCATTCCACTTATGTAATATGTGACCAGGCATGAGAAAACCAAGCTTATATACACAAAATACACTTATTCATATTATGGTATAAAGATTTATAAAATCTGTAAACCACATTAGATTCCATATGAAAAGGTGCATAAAATAGGTGAAATTTGTGTTGGACTCCCATGTGTAGCTACATTAAGGCTCAAACAAATATTTGAATATTCGGAGTAATATTTGCTTTACTACTCTTCAGATTCAAAAATATTCAATCAATTATTTGTTTACTGTTTAAAGTGAGAGTTTTTGGGTTTAAAGTATTAGCACACTGTACAAAATATCAACTAATAATCAATGTGTTTAACGGTTCAACTTCATGATTTTTAAGTGAGTTGTGTTCATTATAAGAATAGTAAGTGAGATAGCAGTCATAAATAACCAAAAAGTAGTGTCATTTTATCACTTTTACATGTAAAAGAATATTCGGATTATTTGTTTAAAAATTAAAGAATATTCAAATATCAAAATGTACTATTTGTTTGAGCCCTAGTATACATAGAGTTAAATCCAAAAATGTGGTCAAATTTATGTGTAACTATTTTGTCATGCGGTCACATATGATATAACTAAATATATTATTCTATACTTAATATGCATATACGTTAAGCAAATTTGATCCTTAATTATAACATTTTTGGGTGCATTAGCCAAAATCATGAGCTTGCATGCTTGGAAAAAGTTGAAATGAACGAATTATAAATTTGTATAGGGCTGAGATAATTAGATATGCTCAAAGTTCCTTGCATTGTGTTAGGTGATCATGATTGATAAATCCAGCTATAGTAGATCTAGAGTTGCATGCGGCTATATATAGCTGGCTATAATTACAGTGAAATCATTTTTGTACATAATGCAACCAACAATTGTAAGTCTGGCAAATAGAATCTCAGTAAGAGACACCGTGTGGGTCATATATAGTTTGATATACTCTAATAGAACAGTCAGTGCTTTATCAAAGCAGTCAGGTTTGCTGACTTATTACGTACAGTATGCTATATAGCTACTCTAAACGAGAGCACTGTCAGACTATTGGAGTATAGAGGTAAAAGTGTTGGGTTAGCAGCAACACTGAAGAATTAAAAACCACAGAAAATATAGCTGTACTGCCAGGGGCGGATCCAGGATTTTCTGAGAGGGGGTCTGAACACAGAGGTGTATCTCTGATGCAGGGGGTCTGGGGGCCCCCAGAAGCTATAGGGTTTTTTGTTATTATAACACCAAAATCAAGATTTAGAGCATGTTTGAGTAAATACAAGGAGCTATTTAATCAAATATGGAGTAGGGGGTGTGGTGGGTGCAACCCCTTGGAACATATAGGTTGTTTTATTACATAAAGTGTTGAAATGACACTTATTTCAAGAAATAATATATTTTAATCCAATACATCATTCTTTTGGCTTCTTTGATATATTTCTGGAGGGAAGGGTCTCGAGACCCCAAAGACCCCCTTGGATCCGCCCAGCTGACTGCTATATATAGGCTATATACTCTAACTAGTAAAACAGTCAAACATTCTACTCTAACACTAACAGTCAGGTTTGCATGCAATGTGTAGCAATAGTACGCGCGCAAGCAAAAATGATGGCATGGATCATGAGTTTTAACATTTATAAGAATATGTTAGTGCATGAAATTCAGCGGTTAGCTACGTAGCTAAGCTATATATAGCTAGTCGGCTACGGTATATGGAAACTTTATCTGTAGTAACTGACAGTATAGCTTTATATATAGCTAATAGCTAGCTATAGCAACCACATCCCATATGTAAATATATGTAATAAGAAACAGGTGCGTATACGCGTGCTTGTGTAATGTCCTATAATTACACTGATGGTGCCCAAACTATTTAGCTAATTGTTACAGATCACGCACCCTGCGCTTGTACTTGTATAGTGACCCCGCCCTATGAAGTTGTAAGGTGATCTGTTTAGAGGTCTGTTTGTCGTAAGTGTACTGAAATGGTTGAAGAGAAAGCTAATAAGGAAGAAAACGCAGTAATTTCATCGTAAGTTTCTTCGTTGCCATAGTTGTAGCCTATAATTATGGTACATCCCCCGAGGGCACTTCAAGTTATTAGCTAACTACGTATAACGTGACGCTTGATAGTGCCATCAGATATTCACGTTGTGTTATTCATATAATTACTAACGTAGCTAAAGGTTGCATTTTACACTGATATACACTTGCGACATCAATGGGCGTGGCCATATTAACAATAAGCGCATCATGAATGAATGAAAGAAGACTATATCGTAAATAGCATAGACTTTATAACTAGTCATTGATTTGAGTTTTATTCAGTATATATGCAAGGCAAACATGTGGACTAAAGGTTTAGGGGAACTGAATTACCAGTAACACAAGTTAGTAACCTAGTAACCCATCATGCATGTGTATGAGTGAAACGGAGTTTATCAGTATAATATAAACCTTAGTTCATTTTACTAGCGTTTATTAAAAGTTTGTGGTTATACCAAATTTTAGGTTTTATGTTAGCTGGTCATAACTTTATAAGTAAATCGCTTACCGGTATAGCTACAGTTTTGTAAATTTGAAATGAGACTGAGTGCTACAACTATAGCTAATCATGACACTCCCATCTTCAGTATAGTAATTGTGATCAATTTTACGAGGATATTTGGTCTGATACACTCCAGTGCACTGATGTACATGGCTGTGGGGCTACAGTTCCTTTCAGTAGGCCGCTCAGCTGCACTTCCTATTATGTTATTTCTTCTATGTACGTCACAGTATATTGTAGGCTTAAAATTATGCCGATATTATTAAAGTAAAGCCAAAGCCTGCAGGCTAGCTACGTAGCTACATAGCTAACGCTATTGAGTGTATGCATGACAGTTTTCAAGCTAAGTAAAGGCTGTTGGGCTCTCTATAGATCTATATCAGCTTTACATAGCTAATTGGCATGCATGATTTGTTCTTTGTTTTTAAGCTAGAGTGTGTGTATAGTCAACAGCTCCTGCATTGGCTTCCACTGAGAAAAAGTGATGTATATGTATTGAATTTGTTTACATGGATCTGTTTCCTGAGTCAATATAGCTACGATAATTATTATAAAATTAGTTATCAATATAACTGGGATATCACGATACCATGCAGGTTATATCAATAGCACTGTGCAACTCCAATTTCCAGAAATAGTATCATGTCATCTTTATATCATTTTCTTACAGACTACCACAGGATCCAATGCTGCTGCATGTAGCTATAACTAGCACTAAGTGTAATGCGTACTAAATAAGCGCACGTGAAATTGGCAGAACTTTGAACAGTATTATATACGTATATACGTACGTATATAGTAAGAATAATATAGAAGGGAATCAGCACTATAATACCTATAGCTATACAGCAAAGAATCATTTCACAAGGTTGCCACAGCTAAATATATTTATGGCATTGAAAATTTCACAATAAAATTATGTGGCTATAGCAAGCTATGTTGACTGCAGATGATGTGGTTATTACTAATTTGTGTATATCTGCATGTACATGTAGGGAAACTGAAAGTTCACTGCAAAAGTTCACTCTCCTATCAGGATCATTATCTGCTCCCCACGATGTCACCCTTAAATTATCAGATGGCGTAAACTTTAAAGCTCACAAGGTGATACTTGCTGCTGTCTCCCCTGTATTCAATGGAATGCTTTTCGGGAATTTCAAGGAGGGAAAATCAGATGAGGTGAATTTAGAGGAAGAAAACGGCGACATTATGAAGCTGTTTATTGATTTTGTTTACAACGGAAATTGTAAACTTGATAGCCTTGATGATGTTCTCCCACTGATGAAGGTTATAGATTATTACCAAGTCAACAAAGTTCCTTTTCATATTATGTGTGGTAATGTCATACTCGATAAATTAGATTCCTCCAACTATCTCAGTTTGCTACCAAAGTTTGCAAGTGTGATGAGTAAAGAAAGCATTAAAAAAGCAGCAGATAAGGTAATGTGTTATAGTAACTGTGATTTTGTTAACAAGTTTGATGAGACTAAAGATCTTCCAGAGGAAGTGATGCCTTTTCTGTTGCAAAGAAATGATATTCATTGTCCTGAAGTAGACATATTTGGTTTCTTGATCAAATGGCATGACTATCAGACAAAGGAGCTTAATAAGACACTAAACTTGGTTACCAAGCTCTTCAAATGCATCAGGTATTCTCTGATAAATCCTCAACTTTTACTAACTAAAGTAGCTACCTGCCCTCATGTGAGCAAAGAGCTTTTGACCACAACTCTTGATTGCCTTTATAACAAGCCATTAGAATTACATCACTACTGTAAATGTGGTGAATGTCACAAACAAAGCACTGATCATACCATTAACAGCCCAAGGTTTCTCAATAGCATCAAATGGATTGCTAATAGTGGTACAACCATTACGTATGATCAAAATACATACTGTTTCCAGCACAGTACTTATACTTATAATCAATCATATTATAATAATGTTCAAGTTACTTGTTCAGATTCTCTAAACAATGGAACTTACAGTTTTAACATTTCTGGCGGTCACTTATCATTTTCTGTTAGAGAAAGGAATGTTTCTGCAGAATTGTACAACTTTCCCATAACCAATACTGGCCTCAAAGTTATCATTCTTGTATATGATAACAATATATTTGTTAAGACAATTAAAGATGACAAAGTAAACACATCTTATAGTACCACTGGAATTTCTCATTTTTTCCTAATGATAACAGTTAACTCTAGTTCAGTTAACTTCCAAATTACACACAATGTTTAACTGTGTATATCTATATACTTGATGTACCCAAGTGGCAATTTCTATAGCTGGCTATTATATTTAATATACGCAATTATATTGGCGATTTGGTTTATATTTGTATATATGTACATGTATGTACGTATAGCTATAGCTATATATAGTTAATAGAAAAATATTAAGTTGATACGTATATAGCTAGAGTGACCTATAGCTATACTTGTGAACTGCAGATTTTCTCTTGTAACTATAGCTAGCTACGTTAGTAACATTACCTATACATATATCACACTGTAAAAGTGTGCATACCACACTAAATGGTGTGGTAAATGACAGTAAGGGGCTTCTAATCACTATATATATTAATAATGTGCATGGTTATCATCCTACACTGTCATTTATCACACTATTTAGTGTGGTATGCACACTTCCTTTTTTTATAGTGTAAGCAAAGCTATTATGATAGCTATATACGTAGCTACATGCACGCAGTAAGTTGAACTGTAATGTATATGCTAGCAAAGCAAGCTATATATATAGCTACTATAGCTATATCACTGCCTGCATCTTAATTTGTCTGGCTATACTTCTACTTTGAAATGCTGCAAGCTAGCCTAATGCACACTTAGAGTGAAATACATAAAAGATGGCTGAAGGCTGCATATATAGATATACAAAGCTGGCAACATGTATATGAGAGTAACTAGATAGCATGCAGTCATCAATCATAGTAGCTAGAAGTAGGAACTTGCATGCATGCTGAAAACTGGGGGGTATACTATATAGATACCTTGATTTATACGTAGCTATGAACAAAATTATGACTCAGTCTATAGCTATCATACAGTATATAAGGCAGTTTTACATGTTGTGAAGCAGGATGTTATGGATGCTGCTGGCTGTCTTCAACTGTGTGCCGGGCAGCGTGCTGGTTGTGAAGCTGCCGTTCATGCCATGCGAGAGATCTTTGACGATGAGGGTACCGAGGGTTTACTTTTGGTTGACGCCTCTAATGCATTCAACTCACTCAATCGTCGTGCTGCTCTTTTGAATATGTTCCATCTATGCCCCTCATTGGCGACTGTTCTTACAAACACCTATCGTTCTGGTTCATTGATGGTACATCTCTATTGTCTCAGGAAGGTACCACACAGGGTGATCCCTTAGCGATGCCAATGTATGCTATCAGCATTGTCCCAGTCATCCAACAACTGAAAGGTTTAGCCCGTCAAGTCTGGTATGCTGATGACGCTGCTGCCGGTGGTAGCCTGCTTCAGCTTCGGGACTGGTGGTCTGGGTTGCTCTCTTTTGCTCCGCATTTTGGTTACCATGTTAATGTTGCCAAAACCTGGCTTGTTGTCAAGGAGGAATGTTTGGCTTCTGCACAGCGTGTTTTTGGTGATTCAGGCATCCAGATAACATCTGCTGGTCGGCCCTATCTGGGTGCAGCTCTTGGTTCTTCACACTATATCAGAGATTATACACAGGATCGTATCACTAACTGGACTCAGGGGTTGTCTCGGTTATCCTCTATTGCAGCTAGTCAACCCCATGCCACTTACGCAGTGTTTGTGCACGGATTCACTTCTAAATGGAATTACTTTCTGCGTACTAATCCAAACATCCATGATCTTCTATCTCCTCTTGACTCCACTATTCGCCAACAATTTCTACCTACATTGGTTCCCCACCCTCCTAGTGACTTGGAGCGTGAGTTGCTCAGTCTTCCTACATCCCTTGGAGGTTTGGGGATTTGTGATCTTAATAATTCTTCAGGGGCTAATTACAAATTTTCTCATGAACTTTCTCGCCCTTTAGTGGATTTGATTTTTTGCCGAGATTCTCTTCCCCATGATGTTATTGACGCCCAGTGTCTTGTTTTTAAACAGCTCTCTCAAGCTAAGCATCAGTGCCAGGTTGATACTGCGAAATCCATTCTTTCCCGCTCCCCTCCTACATTGCGTCGAGCTATTGAGTGTTGTCAGGAGAAAGGTGCGTCTTCTTGGCTCTCCGCTCTCCCGATTGAACGATACGGGTTTGCTCTTCATAAGACAGACTTTACTGATGCTCTTTGTCTGCGTTATGGCTGGATTCCATCCCATTTACCTTCCCACTGTGTCTGTGGCAAAGCCTTTTCTGTTTCCCATGCTTTTAGCTGCCCTCATGGTGCTTTTCCCATCATCCGCCATAATGACATTCGCGACTTGACTGCTAGACTGTTATCTGTCCGAGGTTTGTCATGATGTTCAGGTTGAACCACACCTCCAGCCCTTGACTGGTGAGGTCCTACATTATAGAACTGCAGTGCTTGAGGATGATGCCAGGGTTGACATTCGAGCAGCTGGTTCTGGGGTTGTCGTCATCACCGCTCCTTTTTTGATGTCCGTGTTTTTAATGACTTAGCTGACAGTAACCAATCTTCTAGTTTGGCTGCAACTTTTCGCAAACATGAAGGTGTGAAACATCGTGCCTATGAGGAGCGAGTGCGTGAGGTGGAAAGGGGCAGTTTCACACCTCTTGTGTTCTCATCCTCGGGAGGTGCTACCGTGATGTAGCTATTGCCGCCTTGCCAACCTTCTTAGTGACAGATGGAATTCCCCATATTCCTTGATCATGGGTTGGCTCCGTTGTTCATTTGGCTTCTCCTTGCTCCGCTCCTCACTGATGTGTCTCCGTGGCTCCCGCTCCAGTTCTGGTAGTCCTGGTGTCCCTGCAGCTGTTGATCTTGTTGTAGCAGAGGGCCACTTGGCTACAAGCAGTGACTAATTTCCCTAACTTTCTTCTGTAGGTCTTCGTAGGAATCTTTTCTGTAGGAATGAACTTCATAATGAACTACCCCATTCCGAACATCAATAATTTAGTTTACTTCTTTAGAGACGTGTGGGTGGAAGGGAGTGCCTTTAGGGCCGGATCAAAAATAAATAAATAATTGCACTGATGGCGCCCAAACTATTTAATTGTTACAGATCACGCACCCTGCGCTTATACTTGTATAGTGACCCCGCCCTATGAAGTTGTAAGGTGATCTGTTTAGAGGTCTGTTTGTCGTAAGTGTACTGAAATGGTTGAAGAGAAAGTTAATAAGGAAGAAAACGCAGCAATTTCATCGTAAGTTTCTTCGTTGCCATAGTTGTAGCCTATAATTATGGTACATCCCCCGAGGGCACTTCAAGTTATTAGCTAACTACGTATAACGTGACGCTTGATAGTGCCATCAGATATTCACGTTGTGTTATTTATATAATTACTAACGTAGCTAAAAGTTGCATTTTACACTGATATACACTTGCGACATCAATGGGCGTGGCCATATTAACAATAAGCGCATCATGAATGAATGAATGAAAGAAGACTATATCGTAAATAGCATAGACTTTATAGCTAGACGTTGATTTGAGTTTTATTCAGTATGTATGCAAGGCAAACATGTGGACTAAAGGTTTAGGGGAACTGAATTACCAGTAACACAAGTTAGTAACCTAGTAACCCATCATGTGTATGAGTGAAATTTATCAGTATAATATAAACCTTAGTTCATTTTACTAAAATTTTGTGGTTATACCTTCGCTATTAAAATTTTAGGCCTTAAAACAGTTAGCTGGTTATATCTTCACTTACTGGTAGCTACAGTTTTGTAAATTTGAAATGAGACTGAGTGCTACAACTAGCTAATCATGACACTCCCATCTTCAGTATAGTAATTGTGATCAATTTTACGAGGATATTTGGTCTGATACACTCCAGTGCATGTACATGGCTGTGGGGCTACAGTTCCTTTCAGTAGGCCGCTGCAATTCCTATTATGTTTGTATTGTTTCTATGTACGTATATTGTAGGCTTAAAATTATGCTGACATTATTAAAATAAAGCCAAAGCCTGCAGGCTAGCTACGTAGCTACATAGCTAACGCTATTGAGCGTATGACAGTTTTCAAGCTAAGTAAAGGCTGTTGGGCTCTCTCTAGATCTATATCAGCTTTACATAATTGCATGGCATGCATGCTTTGTTCTTTGTTATTAAGCTAGAGTGTGTGTATAGTCAACAGCTCCTGTATTGGCTTCCACTGAGAAAAAGTGATGTATATACATGTATTGAATTTGTTTACAGGATCTGCTTCCTGAGTCAATAGCTACGATACCGTAAAATTATAGTTATCAATATAACTGGGATATCACGATACCAGGTTATATCAATAGCACTGTGCAACTCCAATTTCCAGAAATAGTATCATGTCATCTTTATATCATTTTCTTACAGACTACCACAGGATCCAATGCTGCTGCATATAGCTAACTAGCACAAAGTGTAATGCGTATTAAATAAGCGCACGTGAAATTGACAGAACTTTGAACAGTATTATATATATACGTACGTATATAGTAAGAATAATATAGAAGGGAATCAGCACTATAATACCTATAGCTATACAGCAAAGAATCATTTCACAAGGTTGCCACAGCTAAATATATTTATGGCATTGAAAATTTCACAATGAAAATTATGTGCATGGCTATAGCAAGCTATGTTGACTGCTAGATGATGTGGTTATTACTAATTTGTGTATATCTGCATGTACATTTAGGGAAACTGAAAGTTCACTGCAAAAGTTCACTCTCCTATCAGGATCATTATCTGCTCCCCACGATGTCACCCTTAAATTATCAGATGGCGTAAACTTTAAAGCTCACAAGGTGATACTTGCTGCTGTCTCCCCTGTATTCAATGGAATGCTTTTCGGGAATTTCAAGGAGGGAAAATCAGATGAGGTGAATTTAGAGGAAGAAAACGGTGACATTATGAAGCTGTTTATTGATTTTGTTTACAACGGAAATTGTAAACTTGATAGCCTTGATGATGTTCTCCCACTGATGAAGGTTATAGATTATTACCAAGTCAACAAAGTTCCTTTTCATATTATGTGTGGTAATGTCATACTCGATAAATTAGATTCCTCCAACTATCTCAGTTTGCTACCAAAGTTTGCAAGTATGATGAGTAAAGAAAGCATTAAAAAAGCAGCAGATAAGGTAATGTGTTATAGTAACTGTGATTTTGTTAACAAGTTTGATGAGACTAAAGATCTTCCAGAGGAAGTGATGCCTTTTCTGTTGCAAAGAAATGATATTCATTGTCCTGAAGTGGACATATTTGATTTCTTGGTCAAATGGCCTATAGCTAGCCTAATGGCCTATAGCTAGCCTATAGCTATAGTGCATATACTTAGAGTGAAAGATGGCTGAAGGCTGCATGTATAGATATACAAAGCTGGCAACATGCAGTAACTAGATAGCATGCAGTCATAATCATGCATAGTAGACGTAGGAACCTGCATGCAGAAAACTGGGCGGTCTACTATAGATACATTAATTTATGTAATACATATAGCTAATGCATGTAGTGACAGTAAAAACTGGGAAGGTCAAATCCCCCTACTCCCTATTCCACCTCCATATAATGTATAATGTACAAGTTGCTTATACATGCAGGTTTCTATAGAATGACATGACATGCAGTTTTAACATATCTGCATGGTAGCTAGTCATGCAGGCATCACTGCATGCACGCCTGCAGAGTTAGAATAATAATTATAGTTATACAATAATTATTAGCTATGTGCTATAGCTATCTTCACTATAATGCAATCTATAGCAAACTAATAAAAATAGCTATAATGGCTTCAAAGACATTCCCAATTATGATTGTATTATGGTATACAGGGAAGGCCACAACAGCTATACGTACGTACGTACACACATGCATCATAAGTTACAGGTATATGTTCATATAAATAGCTAATGCTCAAATCAGGTGATCATGAGTCAACTAAGTCGTGCAATATTAGCTATATAGCTAGCTAGTGTAAACTGCCAATTAAGGACCAAGTTTTACATTTTTCATTGTAGCTAACTTTCTACAGGAATGGCCAATAAACTTCTAGTTTTTTCACGAACCAATTCAGTAATCCGCCCTCTTCATCTGACTAAAACTTAATTGAGTCATGTGCGATGACTTGATTACCGATAGTGCACTGTTGAAGTAGCGCATGCAAATTTCCGGTTATTGACTAGCTACTTACGGAGCTCTACATGTTATGGACCACACATACATTTACCATAGTCCAATTATGGACCACTTCCATATAACATGACTGTTCATATACATGTGATCACTCTAACACCTTCAAAGGTACATCATGTGACATTCCAAGGGTTCAGCCACCTTCATGCAAAACAAGTTCATTAAATTCGCGAGTAATAATAGGGTTATATAGTTATACAAGCAAAACAAAAACTATAGCTATTTAAGTCATACTAGCCAATATAGAGCCCTAGCACCCCAAGGCATTACTATCAAGCCAGATCAAACAAAAGAGGACAGACACCGAGAATCACTCTTACTTGGTGAGCGATAGAAATTAATACAAGCAGGAACTGACAAAACAGATATTAAGATCCGATCCCTAACTTTATATCTCAAAGGCAACAAACACGCCCAGGTTCACAACAACTGTTTGCAATATCTCTGTCCTAATCAGACTGCACTGCCAGTAGCCAACAGTGTCCCTGGTCAAACTGATTCTACCGATGTAAAGGATCAGAGAGCATCTCAGACTGCACCGTCAGCAGCCAACAGTGTCCCTGGTCGAACTGGTTCCACCGATGTAACGGATCAGAGCGTATCTGACGACGCACATTCTAAAATCAATAATTGACTGCTCAGTAATTTTTCCTTCTTACTATGGAATGCTCGAAGCTTAAATAATCGAATACACAATTTTCAATCCTACATCTACTCAAATGACTTTGATGTAATTGCCATAACTGAAACTTGGCTGACAAAGCACATCTACACTAACGAGCTACTCCCTTGCGGTTACAATGTTTTGTGAAAAGACAGAAATGGGAGGGGAGGAGGAGTGTTACTGGCTTTTAAAGACTCAATTTCATTCAGAGAACTACCTTCCCCCAATGACCTGGAGGTTCTTTCAGCCTAAATTACTACTAACAACCTCAACTTTGTCATTTGCCTGACTTACAGACCCCCCCAACTGCACAGATCAGTGTGACACATCTTTGTTATCTTACTTGTGCTCGTTTGACAACCCAACAGATCTATTATTAATTGGAGACCTAAATCTCCCTGATGTTGACTGGAATACCTACAGTGGTTATTCCACTATCTCCAACGCCTATGCAGAAATGGTTTTTGACCTTAATCTGATGCAGTTAATTAATAGACAGTCCGACCCATACAGCAGGTAACATTCTAGATGTGATCTTAACTAATTCTGATTACTGCCAAAACATTGATATTCACCCTAATCTGCCACCTGGCCTTTCTTCAGATCACCACATAATTACTTTTTCCATTGCTCACACAACAAGGCATCTGATTTACCTAAATACAAGTACAACTATTATCAAGCTAACTGGGCAGACATGAACCAGTACCTGTATTCCTACAACTTTAGTCAAATCTTTAACTCAAGGGATGTTGAATTTATTTGGGAGCAACTCAAGGCAGCTACCCACAATTAGGCTTGCGCCGATTATGCCAGCATAATTTTGGGCATAATAGGTAGCAAGCATAATAGGCAAAATTTCTAGCGCGCGGCGCCAGTTTTATAATGAAAACATACTCAAATCATTTATAGTTGTCAGATTCGGTGCGACGTGAGAAGTGCCTTACGATGTCAACTCCGATCGACGAATTAGAAAGCGACTTGCAAAGCGATGTGGAAAGCGATGTGGAAAGCGATGGGGAAAGGGATCTGGAAAGCGAGCTGAAAGGCGAGCTGGAAAGTATCAACGAGCAGTTGGATACTACCACAATAGCATTAAGTGGTGCTCCAAGTAACCACAACTATAAGAAGATAGCTAGCAAGGAACCAGTTCTATCTTTAATGATTCCAAATAGCTTGTTCAGCTTGTGGAGACGAAGAAGAGAAATAGAGGAGCGGCTTATGCAAGAAAAATCCACACTAACAGAGATGGCTAATGCTAGCTTGAATAAAATCATCAAGCTAAACACGTGTGCATCAGACTTAGAAACTAGGCTGCAAAACGAATGCCGTCGTTTTCAAGGGAATTACAGAAAGGCTGCAGGAAGGCGCAGATATAAAATACTGAGTAAAGTGACAAACGTTATGTTGCTCAAGGATGAAGTGGTTCCAAATGTAAGCTTATATGTTTGAATTGTGTATATATAGCTATGTGCATGTATACTGTATAGGAGCAATCTCCAGCCACAACACCCCCGGCCACAACAGCCTCAGATACAACAGCAAGCTCTAGTACAAGCAGTAGTGAAGAAACTGCAACATTGGAAATGCATGCATGGTATACATTATAGCTATAGCTATATATTATATACATATACATATACATATACATATACATATACATATACATATAGAGTGCTATTATATAGCTTATAAATTACAGGAAAAGATTACGATGAATTAAGTGATCGACATAAGCGAAGGCGCAAAAAAGAAATCAAGGATAAAGTCAACAATTATTTAGACGGACTTCAGGAAATTGGTCTTGAACCAGTTTCTTTGCACCTGAAAACTCAAAATGAGACTCAAGTGTCGGTGAAACTAGGTGTAGAAGATGAACCATGCCAGTCTAATCATGATGATCTTATCCCAAGCTTTCTGTACCTTCTTTTGAAATATGGAGTGTCAAATGAGTGCTACCATGAAATGACAATGTTTCTTCCAGAACTTCCAAAGTCATATAAGGTCAGAGTTAAGTACAAAAATAGTTAGTTATACACATATATACGTATAGCTATAGCATGCTATACATGCTAACACATTGTGTATAGGTTAGTGCATTTAAGAAGGACATGGAAATGCCAACAATAACAAAAGTACATGAAACTGAAATTGAGGGAGCATATTTCAACTTCAAGGAAACCTTGACAATTAAAATTGCTAGAATGGTAAGTGTTAGGTAGCTAGTTAGGATAGTTACGTATATACTATACTCTGTAGCTATATTAGTAGCCATGTGATGTAGCTAGATAGCTAGCCATGGACATCTTTGCTTCCATTTACAGATAGCAGATAATCCTGACAAACAATTTGATTTTATCAATATAAAATTATCTGGAGACGGAGCAAAATATAGCCACACTTCTAATTTCATATTATTTTCATTTACTATACTCACTGGTGATCAAAACAAAGACCTGAGCAGTCACAGTAAGCAGCAAGCTGCAGCTTGCTATTGCTTTATCAGTATAGCTATGTACATTTGCGTGATTGTAGATTCTATCACTTTTGCGGTCTTAAAAGTCAAGGAAGAATATGAAAGCCTTGCTGTGGGATTTAAAGAATGTTTTCAACAAGTAAATGCCATGATAAAAGATGGAGTGATTGAAATAAACCAAAACACCTATGGGTTAAAGTTTTTCATGTGCTGTGACTACAAGGTAGGTACCTAGTATAGCTACAATATAGCTAGCATACTAACAAACCATATACGTAGCTATACAGTGCTCAAAAATAAGGGTTGGTAGCTAGCTAGTTTGTCTGTTATATTTACTCTGGATTCTCACCAAATTTGGAACTGTTTGGTCATATGCTAAAGTGGATCCAAAATAACCTGTGACATGCAGCAAACTAGACCACGAAATACTTTGAGCTCTGTAACAACATGCATATTCATAATAGCTACACATACACACACATACACCTACGCATGCACAATTGCACACACATATACACACATACACACACACACACTCACACACACATACCTACGTATACACACATGCACACACACACACACGCACACGCACACACACACACACACACACACACACACACACACACACACATAACATACACAAACACAAACACATACATGCACACGCAAGACTTTTGAGGTAATGTAACTACTCCTTCTGCACTTTAGTTTACTTTATTACTGCTGGGATTAAATGCTGCCCATTCTTATTTTGCTTGTGCCTGGTGCAAAGTTCACAAAAAAGACAGGTAAAGATAATAAAGCTACACACGTACATGGATAGTTATAGATGGCCATAGCTATAGATAGCTAACTACCCAGCTATACATGGATAGCACATAGCTTAGCTAACCTATATAGCTATATAGCTATATATATATATATTATATAAGCTACGGCTAGCTGTATGTTATAGTTGTACTGTTTGCACAGACATAAAATGAGGGGAATTAGCCATGAAGCAAGAACATTAGAGTCATTAAAAACAGGCACTGAACCAGGCAGTATACATCCTCCATTGCTTGATCTGCCACTACATAACATCATACCCGATGAATTGCATTTGCTTCTTAGAATCACTGATAGACTTATCGAGAACTTAATTAATGGAGCTGTTCAGAATGACTCTCCTCGTTCAAAACCTTTGGAAGGAGATATGGTCAAAGAACTATTGAAGGAAATAAGGAGTTGTGGAGTGCCTTTTAATGTCAAAGAGACATCAAGGAAGTATGAATTTACTTCCTTGACAGGTACTGATAGAAAGAAGTTGCTACTGTATCTTCCAGATAAATTAGGAATGTGTCAGCCAGTTGAGTATGCTGCAAAAGTTAAGCAATTATGGGAGGTACATTAAATAGATGTATATGGCTAGCTATATGATAATGTGTTAATAAATTGTACAGAATTTTCGAGACCTATACTCACATATATCATCATATGTTGCTATTCCTTCATCAATTGATCTTCAACAAATGGAAAAACAAGTATATATAACTCTAGTCTTTCAGTGACTCACATTGCATATATAGGCCAAGGATTGGGTGAAAGAATTTTTGGAACTTGGAAGACATTGTGATGGCTATCAGAAGTCATGTGTAACACCATACATGCACATTTTGGTTTTTCATGTGCCAGATTTCATAAAGGCCAATGGCAATATAAAGCAATTTAGTTGCCAAGGTACAACTATAGCTATAGCTACATAGCTAGCCAGTTGTTTACCAAATTTCAGCTGTGTATTTCTGAATGGCTATAGCCACAGAGAAGAACAATGATGATGCAAAAAAGATGTACTTTCGGCACAGCAATAAATGGAATGCTGCTGAAGACATCCTCTCATATCAATATAAGTTAGATGCTCTGCAACATCTCTCTAGGAAAAGACGTCACTATAGGTAACCATAATAATAAATACCACTGATTAACTAGCTTCATTGCATGTTCTTTTATACGTACATAGCAAAAATAACGAAGATTACTGGCACACTGAGATCAGAGCGAAACGAGCAAGAACATAATTAGCTAGCTACATAAATACATTTCATATCAGAGCTATAAGCTGTAAGAGTTAATATAGAACAGAACACTGACATAGCAACGTATGTAGCTAGCTATAGTTACTGTATTATATAGTAATTTTATATGTAACAATTAGATGTAAATTTATTTGCCTGGTAACTCAATGGAATCATGACAATACTGGAGGATTGTATATATACATACGTAGTACAAAATTTTAGAGGGGAAATTTTGGTGGATTTGGCTAATTCGTATTCTACCACCAAAATTTTACCCTCCATTCATTAGCTACTCTATCAAATTATCATCACAGTGAATTGCAAGGCCAAGGAGAAGCAGGCTGTATGCGACAAACGAGTGAGTTATTTACAGGTACGTAGCACTGGACTGAAATTAGTAAATGCTCAAAATAAGCCGCCATTAAAGCTATTAAAGCAATCGCTTAGTTATCAAGGACTCAGCAGCTTCTAACAATATAGAATCAGTAACCCAACAATGGAGGAGATTGGTGCCACCGGCAGCCTTACTAGCTATGCAGTGGGAAATTTTTGAGAAAGTTTTTAAAGAAATTTTGGAGAAATTTTTGACTTTTAAAATTTTGGAGAAATTATTGAACTTTGATCTTATTGAGAAGTAGAGAAAATTCTGAAAAATATTTGAGAAAATCATCAGAACCATCCACCATAAATTAATAAGCTAGTTTAGCAGAATTAATATTCTTGTGATCTCACATGACATGACATAATTAATTCTTTATCTTTTACGAGGACAAATCACTTCTTTCATTTTTAGCAGCTGTCTGAGATTTCATTATTATGTCACCCTGGTACAGCCATGTACCTGTACCTTATGCCCGTGTACAGTACTAATGATCTGCACACTGCAAAAAATCTATCCATCAACACCATGGCCATGGATGCATCAATAGCTATTGTTGGAGTTTCTAACCTGCTTATGGTGTCGATGACCTCAGCTAAGGGAGTGTATTTATATGAACACTGGAATGGTGAACTGGCAGCACAGCATGCTATAGCTAGCAGGGAAAACAACCAACGGCCTATTCTTTATAAATTATGGCAGATAACATTTTGAATGCATTTAGAACTATTTTCATTATCATTATAGCCACCTACTAACCACCAAGTCTGAAGGACAAGCAACAATGAAAAAATATAACAGCAGCAATAGTGACATTCCACTGAAGACATTTGCTGTTTTCAATGATGGTTTACTGGAAACATTATAGCTAGTTAATGTCACTGTGCTACCATAGTTTTATATAGTATGTGTATAATCATTGAAAACAGCAAATGTCTTCAGTGGAACGTCACTGTTGCAGCTTTCACTACTTATAGCTATGTAATTCTTATTACAGTGTAAATCTCGCATATAGGATATGATTTTTGTAGCTTTAAAGCTGCACTTTAAACTAAATTTTCTAGGGCTGTGAATCGATGTTGATTTAATCGGATTATCAATCGACATTGCCATAGGTAATCAATTATCGGCATCCTCTCAATTAATCGACAGATCACATGATATGCTAACTGGCTTTGTTTGGTATGATTGTTCACTATATCTATAGCCATCAGCCAAGTGATACTCGTGCACTGTGTTTAAAGTTTATCTATTATGTAGATGCTTAATATAGAACTGCCTATTAGGAAAACAACACTGGAGAAGCGACTTGTAGGCTATGTGAAACCAATGTATTGCATACTTTTGCAGTTTTTGCGATTGTAATTGATTTTTGACTAAACTAGAATGAAATGTCAATTAATCGATTAATCAATCGGTACTGAGTGGCCAATAATCGGTTATGGATATGTTGTCCAGGTCACAGCTCTAAAATTTTCATCCTCATTTTTATAGCTACCATAGTTGGAGGTCGTGGCACTGCCATCAGGTATACAGTTAGCCAGCTCAGGTAGTCACCAATGGCTCAGTCTGACAGATAAGTTTCATTTACTTGTCAGTACTGATAGCAATGTATCTAACCTGAATGATCAATCAATGCTATAAGTGACTGATAAATTGTCTAGCTGTATTTTAGGTGTTGCCTCCATAGCAGGCATTAAAAGAGACTAAGGGCAACAGTTCTAAAGTCAAGGGTCAAGAACAGTAAGTCAAGCTGGGGTCAAGCTATATTTTCCTCAGGTTCAGACTTTAACTGTGGTCACAAATCAACCTACAGTATGTATGCACGTGACACCCCTTGCAGCATTGATGCGTTTCCTTAAACCTAACACTGAGCTGGCTCAGTATTCTGGCAGGGCCAGATGTCGCTGCTAACTCAGTGACCACTTACAATGTGTGGTTTATCAGCAGGGACGAGGGCCACAGTGTCAATCACAAGTCAATAATAGGAAAACTAAAACTATATAATTCAACATTAAAGTCAGTACTGAACTTCAATGACACGGCTACTAGTATCTAACCATAGATACTCCACAGCGCAGTGGAGTATATAATGAGATCTATCTACCGAACTGACCCGAATGATCCGGCAAAATCACTGAATGCCTGTTACACGGGAGTACAAAAGATGCACCGACCTCGATCAGCACCATGCACTGAGCCAAAAGCGTTTCCTTACTGAGACGACCGGCGGTGACGGCCATACCCACCGCTCACGGTGTGCACTGGGGTTTAATGGTAGGAAGAGGATTGTCATATCACAAAAGTTCATAATAAAGTCCAATAACTAAACAAAACCGATAAATAGCGAAACCCACAATTACAAGTATTAGATCAACAAGCGCCTCATCTAGGAAAGTAGCCTTGGATAATGTATAGAACTTCAATGTTGATCGATTATGTAAATATAACGTTATAAAGTAAGTATATTAATTGTTTTATGATAATTATTGTGTTTAAAAGCACTGTCAAATTTATACTGTGAAATCTAGCCTCCATAGTCCCTACTCCAGCCTACCAGGGAAAGAAAATTAACAAGTATTAAGGTACTGTAGTATGCCATTTTGCTTACTTATATCTGGTAGAATGTCATGATAGCTGCACACAATGGAATGGATGATCACTTGTTTTCTACTGGATACTTATATATGCCTACAAAACAAAACTATATTGAGAGTAATGGTGAGTATGGCTTCAAATGATTAGTCTGTGGAAAAGGGAAGCAATCATGTAAGGCTTCATAAGTGGGTGGAGGCTGATTATTATGATGTTATTAATATGTAAAAAGCTGCACATTGAATAAATACTTTTTAGCTACATATTTACAGCCATTGAAAATAAACTTGCCCATATAAACCTATACAAAATTTTAACAGAAATTTTTACTCTAATATAACATACGCATGTCCTAGGATTTTTGGTAATGCCTGATGCTGGCTGGTGCAGGCACTGAGCTTTTTATAGCTTTGGGTTCCCTCCATTCCGGATATTTGCATGATTATTTATTTATAAGCAAATTTTCAATGTAAAAGTCTACAGTTAAGCTTTCTTTTGCAAAACTGCACCATAATGTTTCCCTTTCCGAAAGCCGTTCATAATTGTGTACGAATATCGCTTCTTTCGGTCTATTTTTGTTAAAGCCAGTATACCTTTTAAGAAAAACCCGTGTTTCTTTGTGGACTAGGATCAATGACAATAACCAATCAAAATGCTCCTGTATTTCGCATGCGCACATTTCACTCACCGCGTAATGAAAAACATAGCTATTGTGTCATCACAAGTACAGCTTCTCACTGACCTGTGTAGTCGTCATCTCGCGCTATACCGTGGTGGTCCCAGAATCTTACAAACGAAAATCTTCAATGTCTTCCGTAACACCAAGAAAGCGTGTTTGTGATTACAAATCATTAAGCGATTTTGGAAGAAGTGAAGAAGATGTTATCAAAAGATTTAAGGTATATATATATATATATAGCCTAATACCTGTTATTGCATGCTTTAATGCGTAGCTCTATAAATTATATATATATATTTCCATTGTCGATTAGCAAACATGCACTATGCGTATACATTGATAATATATAGCTACAATGTATAATTAGCTAAATAAGTTATAATAATAGCTATAAGTGCATAAATTATACAGAATTCATGTCATATAACTGCATGTTCTATCAGGATGAAAGCACATCAAAGTGTGAAGAAGAAGAAGATAGAGTACGTTACTTTAATATAATTATTTATTTATTAGAGGTATACCAATAGTAAAGGTATCAGTATTACGATACTATATTATACAGGTATCAATGTCTATATGCATGATATCTGTATACGTAATATAGCTATAGCATAAAGAGATAAGCTGCTTAATTGATTACATAACTATTGCATGGTTGACTGTGTGCTTATACTGACAGTGGTACATATATATAGCATTTGGTTATTTTTGATGATGATGTTAATGATGTTGATGACAATGGTGATAATGATGACAATGGTGGTAATGATGACAATGGTGAGAATGATGATAATGATGAAGATGATGATAATGGTGATAACAATGATACTAAGTTTAAGGATCCTAATGTATACATAGTGGAAAGAGCAGTGGATAAGAAAACAAAGGTAATTATAACGTATGATAATATCAATCATACAGCTGGTTATACGTATATACATAGAGGGGCATCACAGAGTATTTACTGTTATGGAAAGGCTATCCCAAAGAAGATGCTTCTTGGGTACAGTCTTCATATGTAACAGAGTCAGTTAAAAGGTACAGTCATGTGTATCATATTATATATTAAATACTACTTACTTCTCACAGATATTATCATGCACCCACACCTCGAAGTGACATTATACAGGACAATGTAGGTACATTTACTGTTGAACTAGACAAGTCACTTAGGAGGGGGTCCTGTAGAGATTTTACCATTAATGTAAATTTTCGTCATGACGTATTTAGGTTTCTTTTTAAAGACAAAACAACACTGTATTATAATGATTTTGACAGGAAATACTTTAAAGAGGGATGGGACCAATGTTTTAGTGACTATAGGGACGATGACAACTATAATACTGGACGTAAATTAGCATACCCTGTAAAATGTAGGTTATATTTTAGATCAAATAAGGATGGACATTTTCGTAATTGTAATGGTAATATAGTTAGTAAGTTACCTAGTTTTATAGAAATGGTGGCATTTAAAATTAAAAAAATAAATTGTTAATTATAAATTATTGTAATTATCATATATTTATACATGATATGTAGCTACCTCTATACATACTATAATTATATAGTGGTATACATTTGCATTCATTCATTCAGAAGTATAAACTACCCAATGCCATACAAACCTGCTAGTGATTACAGGACAATGGGAGAATCAAATTGCATAGTCATACATTTTATAGTTGGCATGTAATTCAATCATACTGTATGGAGGGAAACTTTGGACATTGGCGGATTTGGTGAATGACCATAAATTTGCCAAAGTTTCTTCAGCCAAAATACTTTGCCCGATACTAAATAACATTATAAACATTCAAATAAGTTTATTTAGTCAAATGTGATTTTGTACAGTAGTGAATTTGCCAAAGTATAAAGTTTCCCTCTATACGGAATTACATTTTTGCTACAAATTAGTGGGAATCCAGCTGAACAGGAAATTCAAGTGAGCGCCAACTTAGTTCTGACCTATGTGAATATGGCAGTTATTGAATTATCGTGGTGACTGTTTCTGTGGCTACATATCCTGTTTGTCATCATGTATACACAAAATCACATCATTGCATGTTTCATATCATTTGCGGGCTTTCCATGAATTGATTGATTATGCAGATGAGGTATACATACAGTATAGTTAGTACAGGAATTATACTAGGTACATGATACACTACCTACCATGCAATAATGAACACTTGTTCAGCTAACTATAATAAGCCAAGATGATGTATATGGACAAGATATTCTGATCTAATGATTTTGTTATAGAAGCCAGCTGGAAGTAATGATTCTCATTATTCATTTACAGCTGTGGTTTTATGTGGATATACATACTCTCTATTTACCAGTACGTAGTAAAGCTCACTATCTCTGAGATATCAGAAGCTATACTACGGTATCTAGTAATACAGTTACTGTATTGCCCATTCTCATTTCTTTATTTGCAGTTATAAACAGTATAGCTAAGGGACATTTGCTTTCTTCCTCATTTAGAGTGTGTTAAGGGGTTATAAATGTCTATGAGCACATTTGCAACTAATGGATATGCTAAGGACGAACGAATCATTTGATATCAGTCATTATAATTCAAACATCACTTTTCCATCCAACTGTACAATATTAGACAGCTGTTGGTTTGATTACCACAATATTTGCATTTATAGTTTGTGATGTAAGATTGGAAACCAGGTTAGCAACCTGTTAGGTTACCATTATTATTATACATTTGACCACTAGTCATAACAAGTATACACACCTATATAATGATTACTGACTGTTAGATAAGGTGTTCATCCCCTTACTGACCGTGTCCTCATCTATAGAGCTTGTCTTCAGTAAGAGATTGACTGAGAACTTCTGACATCATCTTGGTACACATGGAATGAATCTATTTATGATTCTGGACACTACACCGCCCTAGCTACCGTTTCCAACCTGCTGTCAGCCAGTCCAGCTTACCCATGAAGCAGGAAATTGTGGTCTTGCACCATCCAAACCTGAGTGCACCTTACCAATGGAATGGCCCTTAACCACTCAACTCCATTGTACCTCCTTCAGTACCATGGTAATTTTTAGTACTGGAACTATTGAATCACACATAACACTCACACTCACACATAATCATGCACACTCACATTTAACAATCTACTTTTTTATTTAGATGTAATCATTATTTTTTGATTTTAACATAAGAGTGTGGTAATTATTGATTATTATATAAGTCTTTATGACCTGTCAATGCAATAGCTATACAATTCATGTACAAATTTTGCAATGAATCTATGTTACTTGCATGTGTATGTCTGTAATTTTTGCAGGTACGTACATATAAGGTTTCAACTTTAACTCATTACTAAATTTAAAAGAAGGATTAAATTGGCATAATTAGTTAGAAAAACACAAACCACTATAGCCAGTAATTTTAATTTTGTATTTTTATAATGCATTTATATGCAATGAGCAAAGCACCTAGAAAATAGGCATGGTTGAAAGATCATGTGGTTCATAATAGTGGAAATTTGGTCAAAAACACAATGACAGTTTTGCTGAATCACCCCAGTGCTTATACAATAAAAATGGACATTTGCTTGACTACTGTGAATGCAGTACACTTCCCATATAGGTATGTAGTGTGACTTCTTCAAGTTGTAGCCTAGAAAGTGGTCTTGTGCTGTATGGGAGCCTAATCAGCCTATTACACATGAAAGCATTGTGGTTAATATAAAGCATCTGAACAACAGATGTTCAACTGTTATGGCTACACATGAATACAGCTATAGAATATTTACAGCTAATTAAGCTAATCAGATTTGTGACTTATTTTCAAAAGGCACCCGGCATCATTTCTGTCAAGAGGGAAGAAAGAATTCAGAATTGTGACCTTCCCAGATAAACAGTCACAGTGTATGGTGGAGCAAATCTTGTCTTGATATTTCATATATACGTAGATCTCATGGAGTCAATAGTTTGCTACATATAAGGTCACTGTTATTTTATTGAAAGTATTATTTACATCATCCTGCTGCACCCTTCAATTTTCCAGTGAAAAACATCACTTCAACGTTAACAAATTATATGTGACCAGGTCTGCAAAAATCAACAATGTCCGCGTAAATTTCACCAAGTTGGATATTCAACAATATCTCCTATTCTAGAAAAGATATTTTCATTCAGTAAGCTTTAAACGATTCTCCATGAATTTCAGCATGTGTGGTATGAATTTCAGCATGTGTGGTATGAGTTTCATCCTGTTACCATAACTAAAACGTGAGTTATGACACAGCAAAATGGCAAAATGTGGCAATTTTTGTGTGCTAACATGGTTGATTTTTGTAGACTTGGTCACATATAGTGGTCTGACAGTGGCCAAGCAGCTGAAGATAATGTATAGCTATAGTTATATGCATTGTCGCCGGCATCAGCATATACTGTCCATCAGTGTTAGTCTGTAACTTTGTTCTTGTATGTTAGTTGTTGTGGTAGTTTTGCTGTCTCTAACATATACTTATATTCATTGTATTATGATTTGGTGTACAGGCACTGGTTGCTTCTTGCCAAAAATAATGTAAATTAATGTTTGGCCAATCTTCCTCAATCCATACTGTATAACTGTTAACATTACAATAAAATCATACAAAAATTAATAGAGTTATTTCAGGTATAGATATACCAATCATTAATAAAGTATTCATGACTCATCAGACAAATGATTGTGGATGTCATTAATAAAAACTGCTAGGTATATAAAACTTAGTGCGAACTAGGCTGGTTTTTGCTAAGATGGTCACATATTTAAACTGTCCATTTTCTTTGCTCCATACACATCACACTTACATTTCTGCTCTAAAAGAATGAATTAGTGATGTGTGTATCTTATATACTAAACTTACCATGACGTGCATCATCCTTTTGTCACATGCCACCGATGGTTATCCAGGTCTATATGCTAAAATAGTAACCAGTAATAAAGCAAAGATAATCGCTTTTACGTACCTCCTCATTATCACTATCACTGTGTCACTGTTCGAGTGGCTGTGTGCTACTTCCTGGGTAAAAATGTTGAATTACTGGATGCTCAACAAGGTAGGTTATTGACACTGGGACTGCTGTATTCTTGTAGCGGTTCTGCTATGTATATTTCATGCAAAAAAAAGTTCAGACGATAAATATATGTAAATTACGTACGCGCCCGTTTGTGACTGCTGTGTCCACATCATTGCACAATTATATGTAGTCCAAATGTTTGTATACCTGCTAGAACACCAATACAACACTTTAACTGGTTGGATCTTTTACCAAGAAGCTTCAACTGAGTGATTCATCTTGCGTGATTTATGCTCTTCGACCCAATCATCTTGATGATTGCTCCTGAATATACTTCTCATATTATAAACATACTTATAAAGACGTATCTCAACCACTGAACTGAAAATGCCATCACTGGTCCTCCAGGCCGGCCCATATACACCATGCACTTATCTCACAGGATGCTGCCAGTTCTGTAAGTCTCGCTAGATTCTTGAAAATAAAATTCACACATTGTTCTGAGATAAGGAAGACTGCGTTTTGTCCTTAGGAAAAAAAGGGTCTGACCCGCGAGACTATAAAGGAGTAGTCTCGCGTGGCCAGACCCACTTCGCCCAGGCGCTTATCGATTAGAGATGTTCATTCTCCTACCAGATACCTACCCAACCAGCGTCCTTCAGTTTTAGATTTGGTGTTTACGGACGATCCTGACATGATTGAAACTGTTAATCATCTTCCTCCTATTGGTCATAGCGACCATGAGTGTCTCTTCTGGTCCTTGGTTTATGCCTGCTCTCCTACACTGTCAGATAGACCCCATGTACGCTGGGAATATCATAAAGGAGCATATGATGAAATGATTGCTCATTTGGATCAGGTGCAGTGGGAGTCACTGTTTAAGGAGGACATTGATCAAAATTGGAAAATATTTAAGGAACTATTATTACAGGCTAGAGATAAGTTTATTCCACACCGTACAGTATCTACAAATAAAATGAAGCCACTTTGGTGGAATAAGAGTATTGGTAAAGCGATAAAACAGAAGCACAAACTATTTCTTGCATATAAAAAATCTAATCTCTCAGTGGACTACACAACTTACAAGACTCAGAGAAATATTGTTAAAGTATTAATCAAAAAGAGCCGTGCAAATTACGAGGCACATATTGCTGAAAATATAAAGTCTGCCCCAAAAAAGTTTTATGGCTACATAAATAGCAAGAGAAAAATTAGAAGTTCAGTTGGTCCGCTTGAAAATCAGCATGGCGAAATTGTATCTGACTTGCAGGGATGTACAGAAATACTTGGTAGTTTTTTTCAATCTGTATTTACTGATGAAGATACAGGCAACATCCCGGAATTCCCTTATGTAACTGACATGCGCCTATCCGATATTCCATTAACTGTTGATACTGTTTATAGAAAATTGGCTTCTTTGAATGTCTGCAAAGCTCAGGGCCCTGATGATATTCACCCCTACATTCTAAAAGAATGTCGTGAAAGTCTATGTTATCCATTATTGTATATTTTTAGGAAGTCACTTGATACCGGTACTATTCCACAGGATTGGAAGACAGCTAATGTAACACCTATCTTCAAGAAAGGTCAAAAGCAAAAGGCTAATAATTATCGTCCAATCAGTTTACTATCCCAGGCTGGTAAGATACTGGAATCCATCATTCGTGACGTTATGACCAAATTTTTCACTGAAAATAATTTAATCAATAAGCACCAACATGGGTTTGTAAGTGGGAAATCATGTCTCACTAATCTTTTAGAGAGTTTTGAGGACTGGACTTCATACCTGGATAATCCAGGAATTAGTGTGGATATAATCTTTTTGGATTTTCGTAAAGCCTTTGACACAGTGCCGCACTGCAGGCTATTAAAGAAATTGTCTTCCTATGGTATTTGTGATAATTTGCTCAACTGGTTATCAAGCTTTTTAATAAACAGAACTCAACAAGTTGTACTCCATGGTCATAAGTCTGATTCATTTGTTGTGAGGAGCGGTGTTCCGCAGGGATCAGTTTTGGGGCCTCTCCTTTTTTTACTATATGTAAATGACTTGCCAGGTCATGTCAGCTCCGAAATTAGTATGTTTGCTGATGACACAAAAATTTACCATAAAATTAAAAACATTGCAGACTGTCACCAGTTACAATCTGATCTGGACAAACTAAACATTTGGTCAAAAGAGTGGTTATTATCCTTCAATATCGAGAAATGTAAGTATATGAGACTAGGTAACAATGAAACTGTATTCAACTACACCATGTTTAATGCCGACAAGGTCTCATACTTACTGCAAACCTTTGAGGAGACAGACTTAGGAATTGCGATAACCCCCTCTATGAACTTTTCATCACAAGTAAACAAATCTTATACAAAAGCAATGCAGGCACTTTCGATGATCAAGAGATCCTTTAAATTCTTAAATAACAAGATCTTTTTACTTTTATATCGTGTCTTTATCCGCCCCCACCTTGAATACTGTGTACAGGCCTGGTGCCCTTATTTATGTAGAGATATTGACAAATTAGAAAAAGTACAAAGAAGAGCTACCAAATTATTACCCAACTTGACTCATCTGCCCTACCCTGACAGATTGAAGATCCTAGGGCTATACTCACTTTATTATCGGCGCATTCGTGGAGATTTAATACTCACTTACAGAATTTTGAATAAGCACATAAAGATAGATTCTAATATATTTTTCTCCTTGTCTACTGTCACTCACACCAGAGGTCATCAACTAAAACTATATAAACCACCTGTCCAACATCTTCCAAGGCAAAAATTTTTTTCTAACCGAATTATAAATGAATGGAACAGTTTGCCTGAATATGTTGTATCGGCTACATCAATTAATGATTTTAAGAACAGATTAGATAACTATTGGAGATCATCTAGACATGGACATTCAGAAAGGCCTACGGCCTAATAGCAACTAATTTATTGTAAATTATGTTGCTTGTATATTGTCCATTATAAATTAAATTAAATTATAAGCGCCGGGCTACGAGGGTCTGGAACACTTCGTTGACTAAAAAAAACAACGACCACCTGCGGTTGGTGGGTGCTGATAAGAAGCACATGACTAGAATTATGAGCTCGATAGGTATTGATTGCTGACCAGCGTCTGAAAGGATGCGAACAAAGTGAAGTCTAACCGTTGAAACGATTTACACCTATAAACTTGTTGAATCAGGTAACGCTTGTGAAGTATTCCAGACCCTCGTAGCCCGGCGCTTATAATTTCTAATCTATGAGCGCCTGGGCGAAGAGGGTCTGGCTACGCGAGACTAATAAAGGAGTACTATTTTAAACATGCGAATTCAAAGGATTCTAAAATTTTCATGCGTGCAATTTTATAACTTAACCATTCAGTGGCTTACTTGGCTAATAAACCTTTAAATGTTTCTTAGCTCGTAGTGATAGTATGGCGACGATAACTCTTCATCCTATACCACGTTAATCCATCACGTGAGCATTATACAATGATATAGCGGGTATTACCTAGGGATTTTCCATGGTTATTTCCCTGCTCAATCGAGGCAATTAGGCTTAATGTAGCCTTACAGTTTCTTTCGATGAATCTACACTGTTAATAGCCACTGATTTGAACGATGGAGGCATTATAATCTTGGAAGTGAAGGCAGTAGCTAACAATGACGAAACTTGAAGTACAGCGACACTGGAGTTTTTCTGTCAAAGGAAACCATCAGAAGAACGCTCTTGAGGATACCATGAGTTTGTAGTGATAGTTTACCCATGGCGATATATTTACTGTGTAAAATACCTAAATATATTTTTTGTTGCGCTTATAACCCTATTATTACACTCGCAAATTTAATGAATTTTTGCATACAGGTGGTTTAAACCATAGGGCATCACGTGATACCTCCCACTGATGGCAGATAAATCACGTGCATGTCATTAGCCATGTTGTTAGCGAAGGGAGTATATCATAGATTTTAGGGCCTACAATTATAAGGCCTTCTCTTAATAGATGCGGTGTATCAGGACAATGGATCAGTTTGATTGCAGGTTCCTAGTGGGATAGTATATATTGTGAATTGAATTGATTGTGGGTTTGAAATCAATAACATTATGTTAAGTGTTTGATGTGATTTTGTGAACCTCTGGGTATATACGTAGCTACTATAGGACAAGTACAAATTTTACGTAATATTGTAGCTACTATCTTACTTATACTGAACTTTTTTGTATATACGTAGTATCAGTGCTACTCATTTATGGATCACTAGTGTGTTTATGTAGTGCAGTGTAAAAGTACTATATTTAAAGTGTAATGTTGTGTAGCATAATGCAGTGAATACTGTAGTGTACTGTATATTGTGTGTATGTGTGTAGTGTAGAGTGTACGTGCAGTGTTAAATTACAGTGGTTATACAGCTGATGAGTCCCACCACTATAAATAATAGGGACGAAAAGTCTCCATCATGGAAACTAATCCATAATGGAGACTTCCTGGTTATGTGCAAGATGTTTATATATAGGCACACCAGTATATGTGATCCCTCAATCCAGCACACACAGTAAATATTGCACAAAAATTTAAATACTATATTTATGTAGTAAAAAATGTTGTACATCATACATGGCAAAATACCAATATATACAATCTCATTAAGGTGGCTGCTACCCATTAAACCCACATTAATCATGCAAAGCCATTAAGTAACCACAATGGTTTGTGATGCAACCCTACAGTTGATCTATCTGCATGCTTTTGCATACAAATTCAGTGGCTTCTGTTTAACTTCACTTATAGCGCTTCACCAATAACGAGCCGCCCAAAGCTCATAACCAATATGCCATTTCTCATCAAGTAAGCCCTATCAGAGGAAATAACTTTCCTAAATAGCACGCTAGGCGATCAAATTTTTTACTGAAAGTAGGCAAAAAATATCTCTTGGAGCCTATGGATTTATTTTTTTCTAAAGTTGCTGTATCGAAGAGTCATCACATTTTCTAGCGGCTAGGTTGTCTCTATAATTATTATGAACTACTCAAGATATAAAAATAATAAATCCATACAGCTGGTA
Source organism: Spongia lamella (assembly GCA_963930835.1). Taxonomy (NCBI): domain Eukaryota; kingdom Metazoa; phylum Porifera; class Demospongiae; order Dictyoceratida; family Spongiidae; genus Spongia; species Spongia lamella. Next base: position 7,440,783 of record OZ005746.1, on the reverse strand, counting down.
AGATTAATGAAACAAAGCACCTCAAAAAGTTTCAGGTTCGTAGCATTCTTTGTTATAGTGTAATAACGCTTTAAAGCCGTTACCTTTGTGCTTCGGTAGTTTAGGCTGTTTTGTTGGTGGACAGTTCATTTTCCTATCGAATGTGCAGATAGTACATGGCTATCATACAAGCATAGAATAAACTAAAATACCACTTCAGCCAAGCCACAAAGCTGAGTTACAATTTCTTAATTACTTTCGTGGGCTTAATGGGTAGCCGCCACCTTAAATAACACATTTATAGCCGCACAACAAAGCGCCACACACACATACACACACGCAAAGCACTACACAGATTTATTTTGTTTCTGGTCTACATCTACCTCCTCTGTCTTTTTGGCTGAGGGGCACATGTTACTTGTGCTTCTTCCCCTAAATCAATTTCATCATCATTTTTCCTTCTAAACATAGTTGTTTTATTCACAAGTGCATTAAAAGCATCATATCTTCCATAATAACAGAGGTTACTTGCTATACAGCTTTTCAAATGCTGATTCTGTGGCGATAATTCACACAGACAATCCCTGTGAATACAACATGAGTAACATTATTTTTTCAACAAAACGTATTGAAATACTACCTGTGATTCAATGCCATCCATAAAAAAAGCATTCCACTTTTGTTGAATACATACCTATCATTTACTTCTTCTACCCATGTGAACCACTCACTAATCAAAAGAAGATCATTTGTTACATCATATATGCAAATTCTTGCACAATTTGGTGTGATCAAAATAGATGGAATTATTGGTAGAAGATTAGGATGTACGTTCTTCTCAACAAATGCTGCTACTACTGTCATGGCCACCAGCTGCATTAAATTTACACCCTTCAACTTTGTCTCTACAATGGAATCTCCAGGAGATTGTTCATGGTGAGATTCTCGTGCAATAAATGGGACATCACTATTACACACCCTTACTCTAGCGTCAGGGTAGCCATACCAAGTAAGGCCTTTCTTTCCAATTCCCAGCCATGCTGATTTTAAATTGCTGACATTTTTTCAACCTGCCGCTGAATGACGCTTCCTTCTCTTCCACAGAACTGAACTGGTGCAAGTCTAGCACCACTTCTCCCAACCTACATAATACATGCCTTGCTATTTCCTTGAAGGTATTTGATTCATAAGTATTGTGCGCTGCAAATGATAAATCTACGTCAGTATCTTCCAACAATTCAAAAAGGACCTCGGCACGTCGAGGCATTCCAGTCAGCTTTGTTTTATATTCACCCACAGAGCTTACTCCGAACAGTTTAGCTGCTGATATCCATTGCCCTAGAGAGTTAAGTTCAAAGTGAACTTTGGAAATTTGGGTGCTTGGTGAAAAGTGCCCCACTTTATAAAAGTTGAATATACATTCGTTCAAAAATCTTACTACCTCAGCAGCAAACTGATCTGTAAAACAAAACACTTAATTAGAAGAAGTTGCAACATTACAAAGGATAAAGTATGTAAGGTAAATAAGGGCAACTTGGGGAGTAGTTTGTGCCGATTTTATACCACATTCATTTTAAACTTCTCGACATATGAGACTAATTACTAATGCTGTGTTAATTTCTTTTGTAAGTACCTGACCAGAGGAGGTTGGTCATGCGTCATCAAACATCTCGTGATCTCAAGGGAGGTTCAACCCATTCAATCCCAACACCTTCATATTAAGCATTATAGAAACCTCACTAACCTTCTTTCAACTACTTTAACACAAACCTAAGCCTTCTTTTAGTTAAGAAAATAAACCTATATATTACAGCTGTACCCTAAACGTAAAGAAAGTGGGCAAATTTTGGTATGAATGCCCGCCGCCATGTTTGATTGCGTCATAGGACTCTGGCGCCTGACGCTTGCTATCCAGTCAAAGAATTCACACCTTCAAGGCGGTCAAAATTGTTTTTTCAGTCCGTAAACGAGTTTTAGAGTGATGGACCCCTTGACTACATCCAAAAAAAGAAGCGGTCTAGATACACGTGACTACGTTTCTTACCTTCGCAATACTTTTGTACCCTTGGGCTTGGCTGCTCTCTTGCCTATAAAATGACACGGCATGTATTGAAACATAAGCATACACTTGATGTAAAACATACCGTCTGCAGGGGCGTAGCCAGGAATTTAGCTTTACTGAGGCAAGATTAAAAGGAAAAGGTGCTTCAAATGCAGGGGGTCTGGGGGGCGCAGCCCCCCAGAAGCTGACGCAATACATCAAAGTCACTTTTAGTATTTCGTTGAACAGCTATGATAACACAATGGCATAGTATGTATGTAATTGTGTGTAGTTTATATGCATGTTGTAAAGTTACTGTAGCTATAGCTAGTTACAATTTTAGATGACGATATCAAATCTCTTATAGTTGATGGCTCTATATATCACAACTAGCCAAAATTATAATTAGTTACTAGAGTGCATGTTTAACCAACCTTGCATAGGGTTTTCTGTCCCTACAATCTCCACAGGAGTAACTCTCTGAGTAACTAACTAACTAACTAACTCAAAGTATTAAGAAATGTAATCAAATGCGTGGGCGTCGATCCGTTATACTTTTATACAAGCATACCTAGTAACTTTCAACAAAGAAGTCTGTTGAAGCTTTCTTTACACCACTTCGAATTCATCACTTTCTCTTTCTGGCTCATTCACATCAACCATTTATACATATCTTCATCCATAATTATTTTTAACGGTCGATCGGATGTTTTTTAACAGTTGATCAGGTATTTTTTAACACTTGATCGGCAATTTTTCCAGTTAAAGATATTAAATGGCACTAAGGACTGCGAATCAGTTAGGCTCTGCCATTATGACCAAGAATATACTAGTGAGTAAATCGTTATGATATAGTGTAGTATAGCATCCCTATTAATATACTACATTATGCGCCTATCAATTGTTTCCCCCACTATCCCCCCCTGGGGCTACATAGGGGAAAGACAGGGGGATTTTCCTCAGTTTTAAACGGAAGACGTGCCCCAAGGGTGGGGAATTTGACCCTTGAAGTTGTCAAATCCCCACATAATCCCCTGTAAGGAACAAGGATTAGGTAGGGATTTGATTGCCTGACCTGCCCAAAGGGTGAAGCATTTGATCACCGACTTTGTCAAATCCCGACCCATCCCCACTCAGTGCCCCAGGGGGGGATAGTGGGGCCAACAATTGATAGGCGCATTAGGACCATTATCTGAGTGCTTGGCTTAGATTTCAATTTGTTTAATGAGGCATATGCCTCAATTGCCTGTATGTAGCTACGCCCCTGGTCTGCTGCTCTGTCATGGCCAAGGTCAAGAGGTAATTATCTTACCGTATATTTTCGCGATTTGTAATTTCCGGTGTGTGACCACAATGGTGTGGTGTCCTAAGTGGGTGTGAAACGTGGAATGTTCAGTGTAGTATTGGCGAGAGTATGGGGCAGGAAGGTGAAGCCTGAAGAAGACATCTGCAAAGGTTCAGCCTCACGCTACTTATTGTGCTTTCACACATGGTCTTATTAGTAAGTGGACATATTTTCTGCGAACACTGCCCAGAATTTCTGACTATCTTCAACCTCTTGAAGCCACCATCACTAAAGAATTTATTCCCGCTGTTACTGGAAAACATGTCAGTGATTTAGAACGAGATTTGTTTGCCCTTCCAGCACGAATGGGAGGGCTGGGATTGTGTAATCCTTCTGCTAATGCTAATTTTGAATATGACTCTTCACTCCAGGTTACGTTATCTTTGACCAAGGAGATCATTGAACAGCAGACTTGCTTCAGAGTATCAGTAGTTAGTGCCCAACGTCAAGCTAAGGCTAACGTTGTGGCTTCAAGACATCTGAGGTTGGTTTCTAAGCAATCAGAATTGATACCACAGTTACCAGCTAGTTTGCGTCGTGTTGTTTCTCTGTCCAGCGAGAAAGGTGTCTCATCATGGCTATCAGTGCTTCCCATTGAAGAACATGGTTTTGCACTCCATAAAGGTGCATTTAGGGATGCACTGTGTCTGCGATATGGTTGGTTGCCCAATAATCTACCTGCTAAGTGTGTTTGTGGTCGTGGCTTTACTGTTGATCATGCAATGAATTGTGCTTCTGGTGGTTTCCTTTCCCTACACCCCTTCCCAATCATTTGGTGTCACACCTTGTTACTTAATGTGTATCATCACATTGTACAATGGCACATATATGATATTCTAATTGTTTTATGTCAGAATATTTCTTGAATATTAATTTTGTTGGAATCAGGTATGAAATTCACACATTAAAGTGGGCATTCCCTTTGGAAGCGAAATGTTTAAAAGGAGACTGGCTAACAGTGTTACAGTATAAGAATTTCGGCTTAAAACAGCTTAATATTTAAAAAGTTTTTATTACTAATATGCTGAAGTATAAAGCCGGTTTGAACTTAAAATTTAAATGTGTATGATAGTACATCACTAGTACTGAAATGACTATCGTCATCAAGAGACCCTTTAAGAAGCGACTACAATGGTCAAATCAGGCGATGTTGGATGCAATGAAGGCTGTAAAGGATGGGTCGTATTCAATATGAATATCCAGGCACAGCAGATGGGTATATTATTAGTTTTCACTGGAAAAATAATGAAAATTTTATGAACATCTACATATATTGGCATTGTGGCATAGAAAATATCATGCATGCATGTGAACTGTATGCTGTTAAAAATGTTGCAATATAAACTGTATACTATTATTAGTCAAAATTACTGTAATACACTACTTAATTGTTGATTCTAAATAATGCCTAGGATAATGGTGTAGCTGTGGGCATACCGGCAATATCTCAGGGCAAAATTTTTCTAGTAGAAGTGCCACTGTTGCTCTAGTGACACACCCGGTGGTATTTCACTAGTATGATTTGTTCAGGTACACTGGTGGATGTTGGCCTCCATGTGTTAGATTTTAGTATTTTGTGATCCTTCAGGTTCATTCTTCACAAATACCACACCTGGATGGTCAAATGTTAACCCGAGGCGATGCATCTGTGAGATGCCTTTACTGTACAACAGGATAATTTGATAAATCACTATGAATTTGTCAAGATTTATTAGTCAAACTGAATAAGCACTCCTAAAACTAAGTCATTTTTACTTTGTCATGCATGTTTTGTCAACATTTAATTTGTCAAAGCTGATGGAGCGAGTATTTGTCAACTTTTTCTTCCGTCATATGGTAATGCAATCTGAATAGTAAGCCCCTCAAAAAATTTACTCCAGTTGTACATCGAGACATGGATGGTACCGTCATGCTCTCCCACCAGCTGGGCATGGTTGACGACTGCAGACTTCTCCACCACCTCTGCAATGTCGTTAATGCTCCCCACTGGTGTCTTCTTATACAAAAATATCAAAGCACCAATCTGGTACAAATTTAGCATGGCCAACTAACAAAAAGGACAAATGTTATATCTTTGTGGAGCCCAGTCACATGAGATTGTAAATCTTAAAGCTATTTACATTTTCCCCGATGCAAATGTCTGCATGGAGATGGGCTCTAGTCAAATGCGTGGTGTTCAAAAAGTGGTGGAGCATCAAAATAATCTCCCTTCCCTATGTTGAAGCACTGGTCACTGAGATAAGTTGATCTGAAAATAAATACCAGTGTAATAGGTCACACTCACACTTCTGATAATGGCTATCACTAACCTGTCGAGGGGCACCCCTGCACATTTCTGTGTTGTTAAAAAATACATGGGGCCAGGTTGCAGTGGGTTGTATGGATAGTGCACCTGTTGACTATGCATAGTAAACTTTAGTAAACAGTGATAGTAACTTACTTGCTGGACCATGTTGAAACTATAGTGCACCATTGTGTCATGGTAGAGTGGTGAAACTACAGAGCCTGGTGGTGGTGGCTGGAATGTACTGTTGAATGTAAACAAGGTGGCAAGATTAGAGTTGCTTCAATCGCTCCTTGGCCACAGCTGCTAGATGTTCCTCTGCAGCTTTAATAGCCTGAAAAAGGTAACATACAAATATAGCTGCAGTGTATTACTTGAATGAATAATGCTAAAGCTCAAATAATTGATAATACCAGTACGTTGCATAATGATGCTATTTCATTGTACTTACTGCAGATTTCTCATCAACTGACTTGTTGACAGACTTCGTGCTATTTTGTTGGTACGTCCAACAACAATACATGGTAGGAGTGCTTGACGGTAGCTTGTAAAGGTGTGGTATACCACTGCATGGATTCCACTGATTTGTATGTCTTCCATATCGACTACAAGAGGTACAGTTAAATTATTAAATGTCTGTTGTACGTGTGTTATCTGAAACTGTATGTTTCTATTTATTGCCCTAGAAATACAACGTAGGATGCAATCTCATGTCACTTCTATTTAATGCTTAGCTTAGGTAGTAAACTGGCCATATCATTAACATACCATATAGATGGTATTTTAGGTAATTCTGAGAGAGCGATTTTTAGTTTTTTTACAAAGGGCTCAACAGCACATCACATAGATATGTATAGTACACAGAACAAGTTCTTAAGGGTTTAATTTCATGAACCTATCCATATATCCACGAAAAAAAGATGCACCTACTGCAAAATGTTTATCACACATCCCTGTACCGTAGGCTGCATGCCACTTATAAAAGGCTAAGCATATGCATACACGGGTCCATTCCACAGGCTTCTAGTCCTGGAGTGCACCCAGCCTGTTTTTACTGTCCCTCCATGCAAATGGTATATCATATATCCATAGTACCTTGAGCAATACCAACTATATGGTAGAATGATGTGCATACTGTGACAAAATTCTGTTTAATGCTCTGTGTTTCTATATTTTTGAGCACTTATGATGGTCAATGTTTCTTGCATTAACATGTGGTTGAGCAATGTTTGTTTTTCGGTTGTTTAGGTGATACCTTCTCAGATGGTAACAATTTAATGTCATCCCTCTTGTGCCCAGGAATCATGCCAAGTAACAAAATAGCAGTTTCCTCGGCATAATTCTTCAAAATGTGTTAAGTCAAATATTTTTGCATATCTCATGACTGTGACGCATGTGCAATGCTGTTGTTTGTTTTCTCCTCTTAGGATTTTTGTGGCAGCCATCTCTGACCCAATCGTCCTGTATGACAGTAGACATGACTGCACCAATTAGAGTAAGGTCCAGTTCATCCCTAGTGAGAAAACTTTAAGTTGGATGTAGTGCTCGAGGGTGAAGTGACCACTGCTAGGCATGCCATGGGCCAGGTTACAACCACATGTCATGTATGAACATGTACTGTGGGAATATTGTGTTTGAATACTATGTAACATAGGGGTGCCACAATTATTGTGACATACATGTATGACATGCCACAACATAAAATTTGATATGATATGACATAGGTTTCCTTATTTTGACATTTTGATTTATTTTGATTTTATATTTCAAAATTGCTCTGTAATAATTTATCTATATATTTTGTGTACTATACAATAATATCTGGAGATTTATTGTTATCACATTATTATCTTCATCACATTAATTTCACGATTATCGCACAGTGGTATCAAGAGTATATACTCTTGGCGGTATAGTACACACTAGGTTTTAAGCCAAAAACTTAATACTGAAAAAGGAACTGATGCTTAGACACTGAATGATTATATGGCAAGAAATTGGTGATAGTTCTATTTAGTGCCCACCATCTACTACATATTGTATTTTAGAGAACCACGGGGTTTTTGATATTTTGTCAAAAGTTTATGACTTTTCTGCTTTTAAATACCGTTAGGACTCTGTATTTATATGCATACACATGCGTGCACAAATACATACACATGTGCATTAGTGTTGGGCAATATATTACGAATTTATGATAATACCATGAACACGCAATATTACACGCCACAATAATCGATATCAAGGGAATTTTTTAATACTGAAATATTGTTATCGTGATATCACCATGGACATCATGGACATCATGGAAATTGTAAGGTTCATGATTCAAAATACTAAAAATTTGCTAACATCATTAATAATATTAATCATTTTCAGTGTTTGAACACTGTTAAGAATTGTTTGATATTGTGATATCTATAATAATCATGATATATTTTAGATGACAATCAATTTTCAATATCACCTATCACTAACGTGCACATACACACACATGCACACATACACGTGCACACACACCAGGCCCGTAACCAGAGGGGGTTCGGAAGAACCCCCTATTTTGGCTAGCATTTTACTTGCACTAAATTTAATGTACCTATTTTGGCTAGCCTTTTCATTTGTGTGTGACCATGCCAGATTTAGAACCCCCCTCCAGAAAGTCTGGTTACGGGCCTGCACACATACACGTGTCTGAGACTAATTTAACCACTGGGTTATCACCCAGCGGCTTCCTTTGATACTCCCACGTATCGGGATATATATATTTATTTTTGTTAAATTAAATAGCAATGATTATCACCTTAAATCCACAATTAGTGTCAATCCTTCTAACTGCTTCCCAGAAAGGTTCAAAAAGTTGCTCTCGTGACAAATTTGCACATGGAAATTGTGCATAAGGAAACTGGAGCCGAGTAAAAAGTCCTCGAACCATAAATACCATCATCGATTTAGCAAGCTGTGGCTCAGGAGGGGTATCTTTCTTCATACTCTCCTCAAATTGCAAAAGGTGCATGCTAAATCCATAAAGCCAATCATCATTCCTGAGTGTTTATCAAACACAAGGTCCTCCTTTATATGCATTTCATCCAACAAAAGAAAAACATTTGTTTTCTCTTATTGGACAGGACTCAATGTTTGAAGCCATTATTTAACATTTATCCACATCACTTGAGAATCCAGTTCTTGCTTCTACATAATAAGTGTAATCTCTTAAATTTTTCTGTGATGGCAGGTGTAGACACCCAGAGCTTCTCAAGGATTCATAAGTGCCACCAGATCTGAGGAAAAAATACATGGAAGAGCTGTACATATGCTTTTCTTACCTATGTCTAATGTAGACACCAGCATATCATTAGCGGGTGCTAATGCATAGCTCGAGCATCCTTCTTTCTGGCTGCCTCAAGTTGTTGTTGTCAAAAGACGTATTTAAATGAATCCTTGGGTTCATCCTCTAGAAACTTAAATCCATCACTTGCTATAGTCTGTAATTTTTTATTTTTTATATTACCAATACCATGTAGTAGGGTTCACGTACCCTAATACATATCTTCATGTGCTCCTTCATCAAGAGTTATCCCTTGGACTTCTGAGACTGCAGCTCCGCAGTTTGTCTCTAAGTTGGTTCAGCCTGACTTTAACAGCATGACATTCCTTTTGTACCATACCAAGGCGGTTGACTCAACACCAGAAAGTGACTGATACCTATTAAATTCATATAAATTATATAAATACTCAGATGCTTTTGTATACATACATACCTGTAATTGACATGACTACTGGTACTAGCATCACAATTACCGATGCACTTGTGATGTCAGAGTTTTGCATAACGTGCTGCACTCAGTACAACGTTCATGCTGTTTAGTGGCAGGTGGTAGTAGGTAATGACATTTATGATGTATGGATGTACGCCCAAGTTTACTTTCCAAGTGTCCCAATCCTGGATCTATAGAGCAACAATAATTAGCTGGTGAGTATCGACAGCTGCTTACTGATAATTCCATGTAGGGTACTTGCCCTATGCTGCCAGTACTCCAAGAACTTTTCATCTGAATTCCCAATGCAAACCTTGGCAGAATCCAGTGTCTCAATCAATTTCATTACAACTGCAGCATTATCAATTAGATATACAGGCTAATCGCTTCCTTTCTAAATTACTAAATAATAATAATTCGCTCACAATCCCAAGTTATATTCTTCAGTGATCTATAAAATAAAGCGTGGGTATTAACGGTGCTTTTCATTTAGAAATTAACACTAAATTAAACCACACAACGCTAAATGCCTTTAAACATTAATTATATTCTTAAGAGCGCACCAGCTCAGGTTTGGGCTTAATCGAGGACGAAATGATCCTCACGAGCGTACCTTTGTATAACGTATGGATCCAAATTATGACTGAGGCTATAGGCCTGTATTAAATAGTTAACTACTGCATGTGTTTTGCGCTATATAACTCACGAAATATGTAGACCTAATGTCAATCATGATGTTTAACTCGGATAATTCCATCAGCATGCGCCTTTCGATATAAAATACAAGCGCATGCCTCTTATTATTGCATGGACTGTCATGCTTTTATATGCGTGCGCATAAAATCATTGCCTAAAAGCAGCATGTAAAAGTAACAATTACAAAAATAACGGTTTGGTGTTGTACAAGTAAGTGTATAAGGTGTACTGATTACAGTACCGAGTTATTTTAAGGCTATTAAAGTTTTACCCTAATAGTGCATTCAAATGTCCGCGAAATGTATGACGATTTCTGGTAATGAGGGCCATACGCTTACCATTATACACATACTGTACTATCATACAACTGCTAGGCTGAATCCAGCAACTATTGCAATCCCTTTTACAGTCGTTAGATTAAGCGCCACTAAAATAATTAAAATTATTTTGTGAATGGCTCCCTGTACAAGAGATTTAATGCTGTAGAGGTACCAGAAAGACTACTAATACTCATAAACAAGTAAGAGATGTGATTAAAGTAAGCTAAAAGGATAGGTAGTGTTGAAATCAGATTATTTTTTGGAGCATAATGTTAATTTATGGAGCATAATTTGAGCATAATAGGAAGAATATTGGAGCATTGTACTAAAGCATAATAGGCAATTTTAAAAGCATAATAGGCTCAAGCCTACCCACAATGCTACTAACATGTTTGTGCCCAAAGTACCCATCAAAAATATCAATCAGCCTAGATGGTTCACTCCCTTCATCCGGCACAAAGTCAAGTGCTTGCGTACCCAGAAAAGAAAGTATGAGAAATACCCCACTGAGTTGAACAAGTCAAAAGTTGACGAAATAGCAAGCGAGCTACACCTAGCGATGGCCGAGGCCAAGTCTGACTATGAATCTAATCTTATATTTAATTTTGCTCATACTCACAACAACAAAATCTATCAGTACATCTCCAACATAAAGGGACATGATAACTTCCCTACTCAGATGTTCCACAACAATCAACAGGCTTGTAACGATCAAGAGAAAGCCCAACTATTTAACAATTACTTCTATTCAGTATTTTCCTCTGACATCACTATTCCAGTCAGTGAGTCTGCATTGTCTACAAGTACTAGTACGTTACAAGACATTGAAATCACCGAGTCTGAAGTACTCACTATACTCAGCTCTCTAGATGGTAACAAAGCACCCGGTATTGACAACATCAGCCCTATAGTTTACAAATGTTGTGCTTTATCACTATACTCAAGCCAATTTGTCACCTGTTTGCAGTTAGCCTGTCCTCTGGTAATATTCCATCCCAATGGCGTACTCACTAGATTACACCTATTTACAAAGCTGGCGATAAATCTTTAGTCAGCAATTACCGACCGATTTCACTATTGTGTATACTTTCGAAGGTGCTTGAAAGAGTAGTGTATAATAATATCTTGAGGTACTCGGAGTGTTCTTTTTCATGTCATCAATTTGGCTTCCTCCAAGGAAGATCTGCAGTCCAGCAACTACTTCTATTTACTGAGAGAGTTCTAGAAGCCAAGTCGATGCAGGCTGAGGCGGATGTAGTCTACATGGACTTTAGGAAGGCCTTCGACTCAGTTTCACATGACAGTCTCCTACAAAAACTTCATGCTGCTGGTATAACTGGTAAACTATGGTCCTGGCTACAGTCCTATTTAAAGCAACGTTCCCAGTGTGTTAGAATTGGTGCATCTAACTCAGCTCTCTACAAAGTGCTGTCGGGTGTTCCACAAGGCAGTGTCCTGGGGCCTCTTTTGTTTGTCATTTTTATAAATGATCTCCCTCAATGCATCCACTCTGCAATTCCCTTTATATTTGCCGATGACACTAAATGCCTATTGGCTATCAAATCAACAAGTGATAGTGACAAACTCCAACAAGACATCAATAACATATCTACCTGGAGCTATACTTTCAACCTTCTCTTTAACGAATCTAAATTTGTACATTTATGCTTCTGGCAAAAAAATTCACTTGACACACCAAAATATGCAATCAATGGTAACTTAACAAAACGGATGTCTCAACATAAAGATCTTGGAGTGACTTTTTCCACTGACCTTCACTGGACAGAACATTACAACATTATTATTGCCAAAGCTTACCAAACCCTGGGATTACTCCGTCGTACTTTTAGTGTTAGCTCCACTGCAGCCAAAAAACAACTATACATCTCACTTGTAAAATCACAACTGCTCTACTGCTCTCAACTATGGAGGCCTCAATTACTAAAAGATGTAATAATCACGAGCTGCCATACAAAGTGCAACTTGAGCAGTTACACCTCTTACCACTCATGTACACATATGAACTGAACGACTTAATCTTTTTTGTGAAATCTCTAAAAGCACCCACGGATCACTTCGACATCAGGAGACACATCCAATTTGCTAGAAACCCTACTAGATCAGGAACTTCTTCCAAACTTACACGTTAAGGCACTTCAATCTGTACACCATCACTTTTACTTTAACAGAATTGTAAGGCTTTGGAACCATCTACCTGAAATAGATACATCTCTTTCTATTCACACGATCAAAAATCAAATAACTGCATATCTATGGACTCACTTTATTACCAGCTTCAACTCTGACTCCCTTTGCTCTTACCATGTCATCTGCCCCTGCTACCGCTGCTCAAGACAATCTGTCTCAGTTAACTTTTTCAGACTCACTGACACCTGATCACAATCTGTTCTGCTTCAAACTATTTAGTAATATAGCTAACTACTTTATTCCGGCTGTTGGCACAGGATACCAACAGTCCCTCAGCATGTAGCTAACCAATTATGATAACTCTACACTCAATAAACTGTTTCATTGTAACTCATGCTGTAAAGTTATGATAATAATAATAAGTATTTTACACAGTAAATAAATCGCTAAGGGTAAGAATAGCTATCAGGCTATAATCTATGATATCCAGCAGGACATTCATCAGATGGTTTCTTTTGACAAAAAGTTCCATTGTCCGTTTGTCGCTGCGTGCATGTACTTCAAGTTTTGCCATTATTATTATCAATTTTAGTCAACGACAATTAATTTATTAATGATAATTGGTAAGAAGGAAGACAAAGTCTTATAAAACCTATCTCTATAACTACATCATACATATTGAAATCTCAAAAAACTGATATCTAATTGATTTTTAAATGATAATAAATTTGATGCGTTGACAATTTCAGAGGGTAATCTATTCCATGCAGTGGTCAATTAAGGGTTACACAAAAGGCATAGCCTGCAATAAGTGCTTCCCTACAAAAATAAACCATTGTTTCACTATATGCTGCAAACCAATTATGGCTATATACTATTATACTGTAGGATTAAAAAGCATCAAGCAAAATGCAAGCTTATAGCTGCTAATATTGTACGTGCATGTCCATAGTGACTTTACAATCCACTACAGTAGCTAACTCTATAAGGCCACTATTTGTTGGAATCATGTTTTTCATCAGCCGCCCACATTTGTTTTAAATTTGCTACCCGCATTTTTCACCATTATTAGCTAAGCTAAATTTTAACTTTCATCATGCAGTGCCCACATTCAGTTTTTTGCCACCTGTATTTCACCATTATAATTTTAGCCATTAGCTATTCAGTTGACAAAATTTTGAAGTTGAAAATGTAGAACATCCTCATGCTGGTCTGCGAGTGGATATTTGTATTCCCAGTGACATCATGCATATATGGCATGCACTGAAAGTTTACATCATCATAATTATTACAGCACCGAGCTTAAGCTTCCTATCATTATAAACCCAAGCGGGAATTAATTAGATTCCAGACATCAATAGTATTGTTATTAGCTCTAGCTACCATGCATATATGCCCCGACCAGTATACTGAGTTGTTATTATCTACTGATGTACTTTTACTGCATGGGCTACTTGGCACTGGAAGGCTTACACAGAAGGTTTATAGCCTGTAGGATGTGCTTACTCAAATTAAAGCTGCTCAAACTTTCACTTAAAGTTCTTTCAGGAATTTCATTATCCTCATTCATTATTATTGTTTGCTGTTTAACCACCTCCCCCCATAAAATGGAGCTGGTAAAGTTTGTGGGCTACCAGTCACCACTGAATTCTTGTCACTCAGATATTTCCTTAAATTTATGCCTACCCATACATGTTCTACTCTTCACCATCCATACTATATGCTTGCAGTAGCTATGTTAAAGTGAACCTCTTTCACTAAGCTCTGACTGTTCTATTAGAGTGTATATAGATCTAGTTAACTCCACTCAGGCAATCCATTAGAGTAGCTATTTCAATATACCCAGCTGTTGCCGGACTATCCAAAGTGCGCGCGGCCAGTGTAAATTTATATTTCACCCAATTATTATGCTATAGCTATAGTTATGCTACTGCTATCGTTGATTGATTGATTCATGCATGGCATATTTGACGTAGCTATCTATAGCCGCTAGGCCGAATATATAGCTAAAATTCTTCGTTTGCTTTCAACGAGGCTTTCAAGTAATCTTTGAATGAGTCTCGGAATGATCGCTACGAAGATTTCCTGCAATTTAAGAAGATGATCTCTTAGCTATATGGCCTATGGGACTATACTGATTGACTGCGCGGCCGCGGCGAAGATTTCAGGTATGCATGTTGGTAATTGTTGCGGACCCTCAAGAATTTTTAAACTATATAGCTATATCAGGCATAGACTACAGCTAGCCTTAGACTGAGACCTTCTTATCAATTTTTCCCATAACAAATTATGTAATCATCACGATGTCTGTACAGCACGAGTTAAGATCAGGTTGGCTCCGGCGATTGATCTCCGGATATCTCACACGTTTCACCGAGACTTAATTGCGTTGGTTCTTATCCATTGAACGTTTTCCTGTCCAGTTTCTGAAACCACTCATTGTCATGGATGCAGGATCATCATCTGATGTATCATCAATGTAAGTTTCTGTCAACATACGTAGCTACACTGCAAAATCAGCCAGCTGTTCACTGTTCATACAAAATTTCCACAAGGAGCATACAAAAGTCAATAACTTCTATGCATGTGCACCAATTTTGGTATAGCTAATACGTAGCTAGCTAAATGCTCACTGTGGTAATTTTGTATCTTTCATATAATTATATACTTGGCATGTTTTGCAGTCATGCTGTTAACCTGGCAGTATTAATTTGCTATGTAGCTAGCTACTGGCTATTCAGTATAATTATGAAAGCAGCTAGCTCGATGGCTGTTAGCGTTATCTACCAATTGCAAGTTAGTATTGTGTGAATATGTTAAGTTTATGGGCGGATCCAGGTAATTCCTAAACCATGGCAGGGAAAAGAATGATGTATTGGTATATGAAAACATGCACTAAATAATATACTACTGATTTTTTGAATTGTGTGTCATTTCGCGGGTCATTTCGATAAAACAAAATCTTTGCACTCACCACACCCCCTACTTGCTATATATACATTGTTTTGGTAAAACTCTTAATGCTCACACCAGCTGAGTTAAGTCATGCAATATATATCATAAGAACCAGTATCTATAGCTAGCTATATGACTGATCAGCCATGCCAATACATGACAATAATAATGATATTATGAAGGAATTAAATATGATGTATGTATCAGGCTTGTATGTAAAATGCTGACAGTTGCATACTTGTCTAGCAAACATGATTTAACAAGTCTCTATTGATGTCTTATTGTGTAATTACCATGATCAATCATGCCCAGTTGACATCTTATGTACAATGCAAGATAAGACAGGCCTCTATTACTAAGCTAACATCCTATCATGATATACAACAGGCCTCTAAATTATATATATTTTTTAAACTGGCCTTCTAGCTACTAGCTATGAAATGAAAAGCTACAACATTACATAAAGGAATTAATTACCAGTTGTACATTACTAACAAGATGAGAGTGCTCCAGTTACAAAAGTGGGTATGCCAGGCAGTTAGCAAAGTATTTCAGAGAAGGCTTACAGTGTCACAGTAAGAATTTCAGCTTAGACTTTGACCAGTGCACATGCATGTATCTAGTTTCTTGCAATTGAAATTGTTTTTGTCCGGGAAGCCATGCAGTGTGTGTGTTTGTGTGTGTGTGTGTGTGTGTGTGTGTGTGTGTGTGTGTGTGTGTGTGTGTGTGTGTGTGTGTGTGTGTGTGTGTGTGTGTGTGTGTGTGTGTGTGTGTGTGTGCGTGCGTGTGCGTGTGTCTTCTTAGTCTATTACAAACAATTCATGATCACATGAAATAAAACAAGCCTCAGTAACTGGCTGCTTTCAGTTTCTCTATAACTAGCACCTTTTTACACCAACTTGTTGAATGATAAAAATGATAGGTGTGAATATTGTGATAGTAAATTCTGTAAACAAGTAAGAAGTAAACAGCTTCAATGCCAAATTGTAACAATACATTTAGCTAACTACAGTCAAAACAATGCATTATGGGGCAAGCTGCTCAGAGCTGACTACTTGTTTGCAAATGATGTTTATGATGTAACAGCCAAAGCTGTTACATAACATCTGAATTCCACAACATTGCGCAAAGTTATGAATAACCTTCAAAGAAGTTATTGTTAATTAGTGATTATAGAACTTATTGTTAATTAATGATAGGCTTACTTCTTAGTTTGCTTGACACACTGTTTTTGAATATCCAGCTGGGATAGAAATGAGTGGACAGCACATATTTATGTTATTGCTCTATTACTGAGGGTAATGACTGTTATATTAGAGTAACACTGATTCTGTGACATCACAATTCATTAATTTTGGAGAGGTCATCCCTACAGCCCCGCCCCCTCTGCATTTAGCTATCAGTGTTTGAGAAAAGCTTGGCATGTTTAAACTTTTTCCCGAATAAATGTTCAAGGATGTTTCTGTTTTGCATCAGACACTTACGTATTAGCAGTAACTTTGTGAGCTAATCCGTTAAAGCAGCAAAATTGTTTACTTCGAAAATTTCCCAACATATGGTATACATACGTAGTTACGTACGTAGCTACACAAATGTATTCACTAATGATTCTCTATTCTAAAATCTGTCTATAATGCCATATAAAAATAATATATTGAAAACCCCATCACTTTTTGGTTATTCCATGCAGTGATCATTTATTATAATATATCAACACTGTAAACCTGACTGCTTTAATGGATTCTCTGACTATTTTATTAGAGTATAATTATAAATTTGCTTTCTATGACTTGAGCAAAAGACCAGCACTAGAAATACAATTATGCTAAAATTAATTGATTTTGCCATATTTCCACAGCTCTACCTTAGATAATTTGGCTCTATGCCTGCCAAAGTAATGATTAAATCTTGTAGATGATACATAGAGTATGTGCTTAATTTGCACACGTATTTACTTACGTACATATCAATTGAGTAAACATATGCAGTATACAATGCTGCATGTTTTTGTTATGACCCATAATTTACTTCAAAATAATAATAGTGATTCAAAGCGAATATGTCTGAGGAATGATATGGAAATTATGCAAGGAATTTCATCACTAGACCACTTACCTATGGACATAACCCTCCGCTTATCTGATGGTAACATCAAAGCCAACAAGATGATGCTAAGCATTGTGTCTCCAGTTTTTATGAAGATGTTATATGGAAGCTTCAAGGAAGCATCATCAGGTGAAGTAGATCTGCCTAAAGATGATTACAAAATCATGAAACTACTCTTTGATATAGTTTTTGAAGGGAGCTCTGAATTAGAAAGCCTTGATGATATTATTCCACTAATGGAGGTTGTTGATCGATACGAGATCAAGAAATTTCCAATGCAGCACATGTGTGATGAAGCCATACTGGCTGAGCTTGATCCCTCCAACTTTGTCACCCTCTTACAACAATTTGTCGGTGTGATGAGTGAAGCAAGTGTGAAAGAAGCAACCAATAAGGTGATGTGCTTTTGCAACAATGATTTTGTTAGCAAGTTTGACAAGATCAAGGATCTCCCAGAGGAGGTGCTACTTTTTCTGCTGCTGCAAAGAAATGATATTGATAATGCTGAAATTGAGTTGTTTGATTTTCTGATAAAGTGGCATGATCATCAAACAAAAGAACTGAAAACATTGCACCTGACACCTCAGCTATTTCAGTGTATCAGATATTATCTAATTAGCCCTCGACTTTTACTCACTAAGGTGGCTGGTTGCAGTTACATAGACAAGCATGTCTTAATGGAAACACTTGATTACCTGTTGCAGTTTGGTGAAGATAACCCACAGAAAACACCAAGGCTCTTTTGTAGCATGAAGTGGAAAGTTAAAGGTGGAGCAAGCATTAGGTATGATATGCAGAACAGAAAATTATGCTATGTTGAATTGAAAGGTGATACTATATTTTCAAAGCTAAATAATGGGTCATACAGTTTTACCGTGTCTAATAATGAGAACCTATCACTTTCTGTTTATAAACCAGGGGTTCATCTGTGTAAAATTCCCGCAGATGGGATTACAGTTACCCTGTTTGTATATGAAAATGACATATTTATGAAGGCTGCAAAAGGTAGTAAAATTTGTTCAACCTTTAGTGCCACTGCCCATTCCTTTGGTATCAACTTGACAGGGAGTAATAATAAGTTTCATATCATACATTCTTCAGATGTAATTGCAGAGTGAAGAAAATACTGATGATTAGCTAGATAGCTTCATGACTCTGCATATTTACTGATAAACAAATAATTATAGCTATTATAATTATAGCTACGTATATACATATTGCATAATCACACGTAGCAATTGTTATTCTGATGATGGTGTTGATTATTTAATCTGAGTGATGAATATTATAACAGGTATAGCTCTACAGTAATGAGGAGCCATAATAACTAATACAGTTAACTCCAGGGGTGGCTCTTTTACTTTGGGGGGCAAAGTCTGTCTTAGGACTAAGAAGAGATCTGATATAACCACTGTATAAATATACATGTAACACTTTCACACCTCAGATCAAAGGAATCTACAGGGATACATAAGCCATGCATCCCTATTCTCCTTCACATCTAGTGTACACCAGTGTACATGATCAAAAGGCAGATCAAAGAGTTCAAAGGAAAGATTTTCCCTGGTACACCGGTTGTATCCCGGGAAAATCTTTCCTTTGAACTCTTTGATCTACCCTTTGATCGATAAGTTGGTGCATCACTAGAGCTCTTTATATAGGCCCATAAATGTAATATCGATTGTGGCTTTTAGTTTTCTAAATTAATCTTTATTTGTAGTTGAAATATATACTTTGTTACTAGTCTTAAAATGTTTGTTTTCGTATCCATGGAAGTTTAGAAGCCGATATAAGCCAAAAAACGCCATTTAAGGTGAGTTTCTCACGTGATAAAAATAATCTATTTACTGTGTGACTTAATGTATCTACATTAATCTACTCTATTTGTAACACACTCACCATTAGTTTATCAGCGATTAAACGCGATTTTTGCCCATTTATAAGTCCTGCAGCTTAATAAAAAGTTGTGGTAAACCCACAATTACCAGCACTACCATGCAAGAACGTCATGACAACGATGAAATAGAGTCCCACAATCACAACGAGTACCCGTTACTATATAAAGAGGCGGAAATATCGACGTCAAGTTTGGGCAAATTTTTAGAGTGCCGGAAGTGTTACATATTACTTGTAACATGTGCACTCGTGATTTACCTGATATGTATGCCCTCAGCCCTCGGGCCTGCGGCCCTCTGGCTTCGGGCATACATATCAGGCAAATCCCTCTGCCCATGTTACAACCATTACATAGATGAAGTTGAAGCAGTCCAGTCGGATGACATGAATAAATTACAAGCCAAAGGAAACTTGATCATCAAGTTATCGCTTGATGAAATACAACTTGCACAGGGCGAGCTATAATCAAGTATGATATGATACATGTTACTGGAATACCTCAATTTTTTACCTATTGTGCTTTCTAAGATATTATCACAACATTATACATAATAATTATTTGCGAATGCTTTATTAAAGTATTTTAGCTATTTAAGCCAACTGTAGCTAGAATATTTGAAAATTAAATGAGTAGGGATTGATTATAGCTAGCTACAGTGCTACAAAAAGTAAGAAAACAATGAAAAGATTTTGGCATGAGAAAACACTAAAGATTTTGGCAGATGTAGGCTAAGAGAGGCAATTCAAGAGGTATAATGTCTTCAAGAGGTAATTTGGGTGGACAGGTAAAGGAAGCTATATGGCTACTGAAAGTTAGGGGACACTTATCAATTAAGTGATTTTCTATTGCAAAAAATGAATTCCTATGGAAAGTCTTAAAATGTAGAGGGGTCATAGCTACATGGCCCCTGTATGATCCCTCTGCTTCCCCTGCCTATATATATGTATTATGTAAACAGTTAAGTTGTCCAGCGCTAACACTCTACACTTAGCTATGTGCATGCAGCTGCTGGGGCAGGGTTTCATTTAAGGGGAGACGGGGAGGGGTGCTTGTCCCCCTTGACAAACTTCCGCCCCGCTTAAATTTTAAGCAAAAGTTGAAATTAAAGTCTCACTCATGACGTCAGCATTTAACACCATGCAGTGGAGTAACTGATCAGCATAATCTATAGAGTGATTATTATTGCTTATGGTGCATTTTGGCAGGTACAGTAGCTGATAACTGTACCTGAGAATGCATCAGAAACAGTAATAACCTGAGATTACTTCTGGTCATTCTCAGGTAACTGAGAATGTACCAGAAGCAATCTGAGGGAGTCTAAAATACAAAAATTTCCTGGGGGGGATTCCCCCAGACCCCCTAGATGCTGTGTACTTACACACATGGATCTTTACACCATCGCCCCCTTACTCTCATAAAAACTTATTTTGCCCCCCCTTGAGTCAATTTCTAGATGAAAGCCTGCATGTGCGGGTGATGGCAATGGTGTTCCTTTCAAGTGCAAAGTGTTGATGTCAGAGTAGCTATATTCAATTTGAGCGATATTGTTAAAATTGAAACCTTACCAGCATTAATTGGGACACTTGTATATATAAGCTAGCTACGTACCTACGTGATTATAGCTAGCTATAACTGGCTACGTAGAGCCTTTGGAAACAAGAATCGTGAAGCTTAAAGATCTAGTTACTGTTGCTGTATAATTATAGCTAGCTATATAGTGACATGAAGCTAGCTAGATCACTGTTAAGAGCAGAATTTTTCATAGATGTTCAGGATGACTAGATCATCACTCACTATTGGGATGGAGATCTAGAGTAGACTTGAACCAATGATGCCAGCATGTACGTAGCCAGCTATAAGTTTCACAAAATAAATAGTCGATCACGTGAATAACAAAATTCGGCTTCTCCGGGAAGAAGACTTAAAGGATTGCATTTTCCGGTTTCACGGTGGATCTGCGAGCACAAGTAACACCCCACAGTGGTTAAAGGATTAAACTGATTTCAAAAGTCGATTTTTGACGTTTCGGACCCTATATGCTAGGGCCTAGCCGGTATAGCTCAGTACCGGTCTAGCTACGCCTGATATGAAATTCTGTTTGCTTTCAAGGAGGTTTTCAAGTAGTCTTCGAATTATTCTCGGAATGACCACTATAGCTACGAACTTCAAGAAGATTAGCTACTAAATTCAAGAAGGCAGGGCTGGCGGAAGCGGTAGGGCTGCTAGGGCGGCTATAGCCCTACCACATTTTAGGCTCAATCATCATAATTATGACATGAATAATTATCTTCAGTATTTATTACATTACTGCTCAATTAT
Organism: Spongia lamella; assembly: GCA_963930835.1. Lineage (NCBI taxonomy): Eukaryota > Metazoa > Porifera > Demospongiae > Dictyoceratida > Spongiidae > Spongia > Spongia lamella. The sequence continues at coordinate 7,418,938 of OZ005746.1, read as the reverse complement.
AAGTACAGTTGTATACAGTTATTTAACTAGCTACGTAGTTTTTACTGCCTTACTGAGAGCATTGTATACACTTGCTTCATAGATCACTTTTTCGTAATATCTAGCCGTGATGCTGTTACAGCTTTACTGAGATAATGTATGGCAAGATACCGGGTATTAGGCTGCGACAAATGTTCAAAATGTTTGGACATTCATTTGTTTTCACGACTTAATCATTGTTTTAAATATTGTATAAAGCCCACTGAACTTGTTTTAATTGCTAATGGCAAGTGTTATCTTTTTATTGTTTGTATTGTTATATTAATTTTGTTTTTCTCCCCAGGGTTTCTTTCAGGATTTTAGCCAAGGGGGGTCAAAAAGAGGTATAACGGGATACTGGGGGGGGGGCAATGTGGTATGATCCTCCTGGAAGCAAACTAAGGGATCAGGAGCAAGGAATATACTCTGTGATCAGGAGCAGCAGCGGAGGAACTTATTCAGAACTGGGGGGGCTATTTAAATTCTCTGGACACATTTGTATGGAGAAAATCACAATCCTATGGAGTGATACTAAAAATAGGGGGAAGCCCCCTAGCCCCTCCTTTCTGCTGCCTATGACCAGGAGCAAATAGTTAAGTGGGGCCTTATTGTATAACAAGCTAAGTGATCGTATGTGTTATTGTGCAAAGCACAATCAGCATGCCAATGCTAGGGGCATGCCCCCCAGAAAAAAATTGAAAAGTAGATCCTCTGAGATTGAATCTGAGGGTATTTCAGAGTCAAAATATTATATAATGTAGAGTCAAAATAACTGTGAAATCAAGGGTCATCGCTAACTATAACATCATTATGGCATGCAGAACATGGGCGCTACTAAAGGAGAAACACTTGAATTGATTCACTGTCAGAACAAAATTCCCAAGGGGGGCAAGCCAAAGCCAAGGGGGCGAATGCTCCCCTGAAAGAAACCCTACTCCCTAATAGATAAATGACTTGTATAACAAGGGGGTGAAGGACCCATACACTATGTGCACACTTGTACCTTCAACCACAGTCAAACTTCAAAATCGGTTTTGACCCTTGACCTAGTAGTATTTTCTTGACTTTTGAGCATATTACAATCATGATTGTGGGTTTCAGTTGATATTTTGGCTTGAACATCAAGGACTGAAAGGATCATCACTTTTGACCGCATGCAGAATTTATTCTTGACCCTTGACTTGTGTTTTGACCACAGTCGCAGGTATCAGTACACAGCCTATGGGCACTTCACCTCCTTGAATAATTATAGAAATTAATATTAATACATGATGTAGCTACCTAAAGTGGTTCAACAATACAGTATCAAATTTTCAACTTCAGACAATCTGATTAAAACCAGATAAATATATCAACATGCACCACTACTGATTTTATGACCCTGAGTCTGAACTAAACACGTCAAAGTTTCCTTGGCATTTTTCACATAGCCATTTGGCATCTTTTTTTCCAATTGTTTAATACTCAAAATTGAAAGATTTACACATGTTTTATGGTACCACTCTTCGCATGTATAACACTGAATCATCTGACTATCATCAGATTTTTTGTATTTGGATGGTACATGAGAATATTCTCCTACATAAGGTAATCTGCATTTGCAATAAATACTCATTTTCTCAGTGAGGTAACCCAATTCACGTTTAAGTTTGATAGATGGAAACTTTCCATTTTTTGTTGCCTTAAGTTGTCTATCAAGTGCATTCTTAGTTTGTATGGTTTATCAAACTTCTCTGTGAAGGGTCTTCTCCATAGCAAAGGTCTGTAGCAAAAGCAATTGCATATATGCCACAGTCTAGAGAGTTTTCTTGAATTTGTGTTTGGCCCATTTTTAAAGTTATTTCATGGGATTTGCTACGCATTATTGACGCAATCTGCTTTTTTGTGAAATATGTTACAGAATGAAACATGCTGTCATAGGTTTTGACATCCTGTTCTGATTCTATGGACACGGTAACCCATGCAGTGATCAGATCCCGTATGGAGGATTTGAATGTAACTGTAACCAGCTAATAATAGAATGGAATTTACAGGAGGGAAGCTCAGGCTTTGTCCCAAAACTGGAGTATAAAGTCCCTGACTATCTGGAAACTGTTGACGTAATAATTGACAAGCTGCTGAAATATGCTCATCACTGAGTTTGCCTCCTTGCCTTATGGTACTGTAAAGTTTGTCAAATCTTATTGATGATGTGGATGTACTGGTTTCTAACTTGTCTTTGGTAATTAATTTCCTTTTACGACCTCTTAATTGTAACTAAAGGGTTGCTGGTAGGTAACTTCTTAGATCCATTTTGAAACCATCGATACTGGTCTGCCTTCCAGTCATCTGCAATAAAATTAAAAACTCTCATGTGGCCAGTCACAGGGTATTTGGGAGGGTTCACAGTGTTCACACAGTTTTAACACTTACAAATTATTGATTTATTCAAAGCTTTAAAAACCTAATGTGCTTGAACTTTAATTTTAAAAGTCAACTTTAATTTTAAAAGTCAATCAACACCCATGCAATAAAGTCTAGCCTGTTGGCCTTGGTAAGAGTGAGCACTGTGAACCCTCCCAAAGCCTTTTTGTGCAGGCACTTATAGCTATAACCTCTAATCTATAAGTGCCCTTCGTGAAATAGGGTCTCCATGGCCACTATATAGGCACAGAATTAGCCATGCACGTATACATACACCTGCATGGCACTACCATGCAGATCACTGGATCTTATAGCTACTTATGCAGAGCTAATCAGTCAAGGGTCAGGGACTTTACCACATCTGACCAAGTGCATGCTTATACCGTATACTGATGATCACCTCGATAAGTTTCGATTTATTATACTGGAAAGTATAGTACTCAACCGCGGTCTGTAATCTTCAAGGTTTGAGCAAGAGCTTCCACTAATAATTGCATGTTTGTTCAGCACGGAGTTCAGCATATAAACTCGAGACCATAATCTGAGTTACTAATATAGTGCAGGGCCGGCGGAACAGGTCCGGCAGACCAGGCAACTGCCGGACCAAAGTTACAGAAACCCACAACTCAAAACTTTTCACTGTTGTTTATATATATACTGATACTTTATATCAACAACAATACAACTTACTTTTTGTGTAAAACCATTGCTCTATTATAATAACAATACTAAAAGCAACTACTGGCTGGTTTTAAAGTAACAATGCCATCCCGAATTAAGCGCCTCTAAAATTAATTATCGAGCGTGCTAAATGAAGTATATAAAAGTTCTGATGAAAGAATATTGCATATAGATGTCTATTTAGTCTATTTATGAAGAAAAGAAGTCAAAATACCACCAGATTTAATCTGAGAGCTTCAGTTTTAATCTCAAAGCATCAATTTTCCTTAGAGAATCACTGAATTTTCCTGGGAGGCATGCTCAAGGGCCACCTTAGCATTGAGATGCCTCACATGCTGCTTATATTTTGCCTGACCAATGTAAAATTGCTTCCTCCGGCCCTGTAGTGTATGTATTCAGTCATCCGGTTGCGTAACTGGATGCCCGGTTGATTATCGGGACATCCGGTTGCGCAACCTGACAACGGTTACGCATCCGTGCGGAACATATACATGCACCTGCATGGCACTATCATGCAGATCACTGGATCTTATAGCTACTTATGCAGAGCTAATCAGTCAAGGGCCAGAGACTTTACCACATCTGACCAAGTGCATGCTTATACCGTACAAGATGGCTACTATAGTTCTGTAGTTAATGCATGCATGCAGATTAAACCATAGATAGTATATTATCTATGATTAAACTTACTGGTGTAGCTATCTGGACAAAAAAGATAAGCCTCTCCAGCTTTCGGTAAGCAGGGTGGAACTGCAATTGTTTTTTCTTCAACTTCACTAGTATAAGTAATGCTGCAGCTTCTTCGGGAGTAAAATCGTCTGATTTAGGTAAAACAGCTTCGTTATTTGACGAAGAGCAAGACTGATTTGCTTCGCCGTCCATCGTACCATAAACTAGTCTAATGAAGGACACTCGACACGTGTAGCTTAGCAAGCGATAGCAGGTGCATGTTACACGTGAACCGGAATGACATGTGCGCGTGCGCCAATAAATTTGGTCCGCGTCCGGTCCGACTTTTAGCCCTTTGGTCTGGTCCGGTCCGCATGGTCCGGTCCGAAAATAGACCACATCATAGCTATAGCTATAGCTAGCTACACTGCAAAATGCGGCTTTAAGTACAAGTATATATTAGCTAAGCCACCTGGTTCATACAAAATTTCCACAAGCCAAGGAGCATACAAAAGTCACCAACTTCTATCCTATATGCTCACTGTGGTAATTTTGTATGAACTTTCATATATACACTTGGCATGTTTTGGAGTGTATGGCGTTAACCTGGCAGCATTAATTTACTATATATAGCTACTGGCTATTCAGTATATGAAAGCAGCTAGCTCGCGATGGCTGTTAGCGTTACCAATTGCAAGTTAGTATTGTGTGAATATGTTAAGTTTATGGGCCAATCCATGCAGGTGATTCCTAAACCATGGCAGGGAAAAGAATGATGTACAGTATTGGTATGAAAACACTAAATAATAATTATACAGTAGCTACTACTGATTTTTTGAGTTGAGTGTCATTTTGATAAAACAAATGCATGGTTTGCACCCACCACACTCCTACTATATGTACGTACATTGTTTTGGTTAGAAAACTCTTAATGTGCTCACACCAGCTGAGTCAAGACATACAATATAATTATATCATAACAACCAGTATCTAGCTAGCTATATGACTGATCAGCCATGCCAATACATGGCAATAATAATGACATGATGCATGGAAATGTGATACATCAGGCTTGTAGCTAGCTATATTATTATGTAAAATGCTGACAGTTGCATACATATAGCTACTTGTCTATAGCAAACATGATTTAACAAGTCTCTTTTGTAATTACCATGATCAATCATGCCCAGTTGACATCTTATGTACAATGAATGCATGATAAGACATGCAGGCCTCTATTAGCTAACATCCTATCATGATATACAACAGGCCTCTAAATTATATTTTTAAACTGGCCTTCTAGCTACTAGCTAGCTATGAAAGCTACAACATTACATAAAGGAATTAATTACCAGTTGTACATTACTAACAAGATGAGAGTGCTGCAGTTACAAAAGTGGGTATGCCAGGCAGTTAGCAAAGTATTTCAGAGAAGGCTTACAGTGTCACAGTAAGAATTTTACCTCAGTGCACATGCATGTATCTAGTTTCTTGCAATTGAAATTGTTTTTGTGTGTGTGTTTGTGTGTGTGTGCGTGTGCGTGCGTGCGTGTGCGTGTGTGTGTGTGTGTGTGTGTGTGTGTGTGTGTGTGTGTGTGTGTCCCTTTAGTCTAATACAAACAATTCATGATCACATGAAATAAAACAAGCCTCATGCAGTAACTAGCTACTCTCTATAACTAGCATGCACCTTTTTACATCAACTTGTAGAATGCTAGGTGTGAATATTTTTATAGTAAATTCTGTAAACAAGTAGGAAGCCGGTAACTGAACAACTTCAATGCCAAATTGTAACAATACATTTAACTACAATCAAAGCAATGTATTATTGGGCAAGACATTCAGAGCTGACTACTTGTTTGCAATTGCTGTTTATGATAACAGCCAAAGCTGTTAGCTACGTAATATTTGAATTCTATAACATTGCACAAAGTTGTAAATAACCTTCAAAGAAGTTATTGTTAATTAACACTTGTAGAACTTATTGTTAATTTACGATAGATTTACTTCTTAGTTTGCTTGACACAAATACCCAGCTGGGTTATAAATGAGTGCACAACACATTATTATTGTAATAATTTATCTTGTAGGCTGGTTGATTATGTTATTGCTCTATTACTGAGGGTAATGCCTTTTATATTAGAGTAACACTGATTCTGTGACATCACAATTCATTAATTTTTGAGAGGTCATTCCTACAGCCCCGCCTCCTCTGCTGCCTCTGCATTTAGCTATTAGTGTTTGAGAAAAGCTTGGCATTTTAAAGCTTTTTCATGAATAAATGTTCAAGGATGTTTCCATTTTGCATCAGACACTTGCATATTAGCAGTAGCTTTGTGAGCCAATCTGTTAAAGCAGCAAAATTGTTTACTTCGAAAATTTCCCCAACATATGGTATACATACATACGTAGTTACACACATGCATTCACTAATGATTCTCTATTCTAAAATCTGTCTATTATGCCATAAAGTATATTGAAAACCCATCACTGTTTGTAATTCCAGTGATCATTTATAATATTGGGTCAACACTGTAAACCTGAATGCTTTAAAAGAATATCTGACTGTTTTATTGGAGCATATAAATTTGCTTTCTATGACTTGAGCAAAAGACCAGCACTAGAATACAATTATGCTAAAATTAAATGATTTTGCCATATTTCCACAGCTCTACCTTAGATAATTTGGCTCTATGCCTGCCAAAGTAATGATTAAATCTTGTAGGTGCTACGTAGAGTATGTGCTTAATTTGCACATGTATTTACTTACGTACACTGTATCAATTGAGTAAACATATGCAGTATACAATGCTGCATGGGTAGTGAAGGATAGCTATAATTCTTTACTAGCTACTTATTTGCTTATTTTTGTTATTTACTACAAATTAATTATAGTGATTCAAAGCGAATATGTCTGAGGAATGATATGGAAATTATGCAAGGAATTTCATCACTAGACCACTTACCTATGGACATAACCCTCCGCTTGTCTGATGGTAACATCAAAGCCAACAAGATGATGCTAGGCATTGTGTCTCCAGTTTTTATGAAGATGTTATACGGAAGCTTCAAGGAAGCATCATCAAGTGAAGTAGATCCACCCAAAGATAATTACAAAATCATGAAACTACTCTTTGATATAGTTTTTGAAGGGAGCTCGGAATTAGAAAGCCTTGATGATATTATTCCACTAATGGAGGTTGTTGATCGATACGAAATCAAAGGATGTCCAATGCAGTGCATGTGTGATGAAGCCATACTGGCTGAACTTGATTCCTCCAACTTTGTCACCCTCTTACAACAATTTGTCGGTGTGATGAATGAAGCAAGTGTAAAAGAAGCAATCAATAAGGTGATGTGCTTTTGCAACAATGATTTTGTTAGCAAGTTTGACAAGATCAAGGATCTCCCAGAGGAGGTGCTACTTTTTCTTCTGCAAAGAAATGATATTGATAATGCTGAAATTGAGTTGTTTGATTTTCTGGTAAAGTGGCATGATCATCAAGTAAAGGAACTTAAAACATTACACCTCACACTTCAGCTATTTCAGTCTATCAGATATTTTCTGATTACTGTAGCCCTCAACTTTTACTAACTAAGGTGGCTGGTTGCAGTTACATAGACAAGCAGGTCTTGATGGAAGCTCTTGATTGTTTGTACACCAAACCATTGAATGAATTACAGTGTGATGAAAGTAACAAACAGAAAGCTCCAAGGCACTTCTGCGGCATGCAATGGAAGGTGATCAATAAAGGAAGCATTACATATGATGAGAAACAGAGAAATTTATGCCATGTTCAAGGATGTGGTATAGAATCTTCCAAGCTGAAGAATGGGATATACAGTTTCAGTATATCTGATACCAGTTGGCAGATAATCCTTTCTGTTAAGTGTCATGGTTATGAACTTCGGATCCATGGCTCCCATGCAGACATTATTATGATTGTATATGAAAATGATATGTTTACTTGTATGAAGGTTACAAAAGATCATAGGGTATGTGCAACCTACAGTGCCACTACCGAATATGCCCATCCTAGTATAATAATAAAAAGTAGTGCTGGTAGTTTTAAGATTACACATGCATCAGATGTAATTATATCTACATCAGAGATTTGTCGCTGACATGACTATAAGCATATAGCTACTATACTGATAATGACCATAATTCTATCTTAGATGTGGCTATGCAGTGGATAGATACATGCATAGCTATTGTAGACATACACGTCACACAATCATGGTAAACATTATAATATTATTCTGATGACATTGATTTAACTTGTACATATACCAATATAGCTACATATAATGCGTACATACGGAAGTAGCTACCTAAGGGTTAACTAGTACGTACATGCTCAGATTACACATTAGTGTGTAGCTACATTTGAGATAATGTAGATGATAGCTATTTTATCCATTATTAGGGCTGTATCTATTATGCTCTGAAAATTGCCTATTATGCTTTTGGAATTGTTCCAATTTTGTGGCTTTTAGCTATGCTAGATTTTATGCTACTCCACAATCAATTATGCTAACTAATAGTAAACAGTTTAATATATATTTCTATATAAGCTCACTTGTTTATGAACCTCCAGTTACCTCTACATACAACACAAATTCTGATCTGCATGCCAGTGGGCAGTGGTATAAGAGCTACGTGTGTGTGGCTATTAATAATTTTAGAGGTGCCTAATGCATAGCGACTATTATGTGTATATACGTAGGTCTACATAGCATAGAGCTAATTATGTGTATATAGGTCTACATAACTCACAGCTGTAATTACTGTTAGCATTATCAAGGCATAAAATAGGAGAGTCCAAGCATAATAGGGGAAATTTTTGAGAAATTCCCATTAGGCAAATTTTCAAGCATAATTGATTCAGGCCTACCTATTATGCTGGCATTATGCTTGATGCTTTCAGCTACCTACGGTATTAGCTATGCACAGAATCAGTATGCTGGCATAATAGGCGGGTCCCTACCACTCATACAGTGGTCTAAACTTGCAGCTACACTTGATGTTTCATATTATCCACTGTTTAAATATAGCTAATTTCAATATAGAAAAGGATGCAGGTAGGTAGGTACGTAGTTTAAATATAGCTATAGGTAGGTAGGTACGTAGTTTTGTGGACAGTATAGGATGCAGGGGCGGATCCAGAGTTGGAGGGGGTCTGAACACAGAGGTGTATCTCTGATGCAGAGGATCTGGGGGTGCAGCCCCTCAGAAGCTATATAGGGCTTTTGTTATTATAAGACTAAAATCATGCTTATTGTAAGATTTAGAGCATATTTAAGTAAACACAAGGAAGAATTTAACCAAATATGGAGTAGGGGTGTTGTGGGTGCAACCCCTTGGAAGATATAGGTTGTTTTATTACATGAAGTGCTGAAATGGCAAGAAATAATGTGTTTTTATACCAATACATCACTCTTTTGGCTTCTTTGATATATTTCTGAAGGGGGGTCTCGAGACCACAAAGACCCCCCTGGATCCGGGAGTTTCTGAAACCCTGATCTCTTTGGACATAGGGGATTGTAATCCTAAGCAGGGGTGCATGTGATGGGTGCAACCCCACAATAGATGACACTTAATCAAAGAAATAGCTCCTTTTAATTAATGTTTTGTATAATTATATCATGCAATAGCTACATACATCAGACCTGATATCAGTGGTTGAGGAAGGGGTCTATATAAAGATCATTTCTGGATAATGCATAGAAAGTGCTTTTCTAACCCCCACATATATAACGTAGTTATAATAATAATTATGGGGCATGCAAATTTCTATAATTACGTAATGTAGATTGCTGCACATTTACTTACGTACATAAGATAAAAAGCCTTACACCTCACATTTAAAATTATCATTATTACGTGCATGTATACGCAGTCACCATTTTTTTGAGGGAAATATAATGTAACATGCAAATACCACTATAATAATTGGTAATGATTAAGGCTGCACCAATTCTGGTATCTGTATCGGTATCGGACCAATATATACCAGCATTTTTTGGTGGTATTGGAATTGGTAAAGTATGTTACACAAGTACCAATTCTGTTGTTAGTGTGTTATATCTACTATTTCTATGCACTTTTATACACTCTTTCATATAATTTTCAAGTTAATTAAATAATTAAAACGATTGCAGACTGTGGAGTTCTTTCATGTATCAGTATCAGTACTTGTACTTGTGAATAAATTTAACAGCAGTACTTGGTACTTGAAGTATCGGTAAAATTTGAAATCGGTGCAGCCCTAGTAGTGATGTTAAAAATGGTGTGACAAAGTAAGCATACACCACTGAATTGATTTTTGGCTAAAAATACAAATCTCTAGCTACGTAGCTAAACGTAGCTACATAGCTACATATGTACTTTTACATTGTAACTATTTTCTTTGTAACGATGATTGTCACAATGATACTATTTGCCCTCGAGCAATGAAAATCAGTCATTCAAGTTCTAGATCTGCCGCGCTCGCTAAGACCACACCTTAGGTCACCAGGTCAGCAATGTGCAGTGAAAATATCTTCATGCAAGGAGCAGCTTTTGCTCTTTGCTCCTATATGTTTGGAATTTAGAGAGTCATCGAAATGTAACTAGCTAGCTAGCTATGAAAATAGAAAACTTAAAAACCATAGGAAATACATGATAGAGAAGTCTGAATTTAAGCAACACAATTTTCAGTGTTTGCACTATATATTAATCTTGCAATTACCTCTGTATTTCAATGAGTAGTAGTTGAAGAGCTTGAGGTGGTTGATGGTAAGGCAGGCTTAAATGAAATGAAGGAAAAGGCAATAAGTTTAAATGTATTAAGAAGGCTTTTACAAAATATACTAACTCAACATAGCACAGGGCAGTAGAACAATTTCCCTGGCACACTAATACAAGGAAGAGAGACTGGGTGTTTTTGGGTCTTGACTTTGTAAAGAAGTGCAACTATAGACACTTACCTTATTGTTCTGTTGTATCAGCTATAGCCTACAGCTATAACGTGTATCAATAGCTAACAGTATAGATTAATAACAGTGTAACATACGTACGTAGCACCTGGTTTTTAGATGGTAAAACATCAACTTTATAATATTATTATGTACGTACGTAGCCATGCATATTATTATGTTTAGCTATAACACTTCTGCATATGTAATACCGTGTTAAGTTTTATCAATAGCCGTGACAATGCCACCCATTTCAATGCAAAGTCAAATAATCTGTATAAAGTAAAACATACACAGATACGTACTGCAGCTGGATAACTAATAAAGTTAACAGTAGTGCTAAACCTAATAGCTCTAAACAGCTAATATTTCAAAGGAATGATTCACATATACTTCGGAAGTAGTACAGTTTGCACTGATACGTATAGCAAAAGGTGAAGATCCAGAGGAGTAAAAATTCATTTTCACTTTATTGCCTTGTTTATCAACAACTTTGATAAAAATATCATCATCATGAGCATGTAGAGTGATTAAACTCATATCAGCTAAATCAGTGTTAGTAAGGACCTTCCCACTCTGATCAACAACGGCAATTGATAAAATAATACGTGTGTGTCTGTTTGAATGAGTACAAAATGAATAAATTCCACTTTTTTTAAGCTCCATTTTAACAAGTGACATCTGTTTACTTTTATTTTCAAAGTAGGCTTTAATAATATTGATATTTACGCTTTTTTCCAAAAGATCGATATTTACTCTATGAGTCTCCACAGCCCACCTCATGCTTTCCAGACTGTGGCAAGGTTTACGACTATCAATGGTTTGCTTGTAATCTTCATCAACAATATCATCACACTTTTCTAATGGATCGCAACTAGTGTATATTTGATTAAGAGCTTTAGTTATTAGTTGTTTATCAACAAGCTCACAGCTGGACACTTCCGTTAACAAAATACGAGGAAAAATTAAAGAATACCTGACACACTGAAAGAGTTGATTTGTTAGCCGTAATGAATTACCAAGATCTGTTTTCTTGTATTTGTGCCACTTTACTAAATATCTAAACAGCTCTAACTCACTGCATGGAATATCCTTTCTATTTAGCAGAAACAACAGCACTTCTTCAGGTAATTTTTTTGCTTTATCAAAATCTTTAACCCAAGCATTGTTAGTATAAAGCATTACCTTCCCAGCTGCTTTCCTCAGGCTATCCTCACTCATCAAACTAGCGTATTTTGATAATATGGTGAGGTAAGTATAAAGTCTTAGCTCTGATAGTATTGCTTCACTGCACATTTGCTGTAATGGGACTTTGTTTATCTGGTACCGCTCAGCAACCTCCATCAATGGGAATATGTCATTAAGGCTTTCCATCTCACAGCTCTCTTCAAACATAGCATTAAGGAGCAGCTTTATGATCTTGTAGTTGTCTTTAGGTAAATCTACATCATCTGATTTTCCCTCCTTAAACCCTCCGTAGAACATCTTTTCAAAAACAGGGGATACCATAGCTAACATCATCTTGTGGGCATTAATACTGCCATCTGATAGCTTGAGGGTCACATCAGTTGGTAGTGTTGTAGGTCTTCGTATAAAACCTGTTTGGTTTTTTAGCTTGATCATTGCTGGTCCTACCCTATTATAAAAGCATAACAGTAGCCACACTGTTAAAAATAGTAGCTAGTTGTGGCAACTTACTCCTCAAAGGAGTGATCAAAGTTAGCTACAACAACCCATTTTTAACAGTATGGCTAACACCATTACCACTAGATAGCTCACAAAAATCTGCTCCAATTATTTAAAAGAAATGCCATAAAGTATGAGGTGACGAGGAAAATAAATGTTGGGATAACTTTGTGAATTTTTCTTACAGACCAAACAGGTAGCTACATAGCTACAAACTTTGCAAAAGAAAATAACTATACGTATGTGCATTTGTGTACTTACAGGGATTTGTGGACTTCTTGCCTTACTGATTTTGGAGCATGTGCGTATTAGAATTTAAATGGTGATGCAAGTATTCTGTTGGGTCAGTTACTTTTCAGATATAATGGGATTCTGTGACTACCAAGATGAGGATAATGCCTGTACAGTGACGGCATGGCTACCAACACCGGCTGACCCAGCAGAAGACTTTTGGGTCGCCATTTAAATTCCAATACGCAGGTGCGTCAAAATTGGTAAGGCAAGAAGCCTGCAAATCCCTGTAGCTACACTATTGTATACGTAGATGTGCGCAAGTGTCTGTGTTAGTTTTGTGCATGTCATTGACTCATTGTGCATGTGTGTACATGCATGCATGTGTTTGTTTAATTATGCATGTACATAAAATTTGGATATGCATAGCTACTTTGATTAGGCTAGCTAGCTATATGTACAAGTTGAGATGAGATGCATTGATGTATCGCAATACATATACACAGCTAATAGTTCAATATACATACCGATACTGCAAATTGAATATCAATGCATCGCTGTGTATTGGTCAATAAATGCTGTGTGTAATGCATAAAACACATCTTTTTAACTTGTATATTATGGTATTTATCCTTGAAAAGATTATAGCTAGGTATATCATTGTTTTCAGGTATGTATTACCACAGAGAAAGCTCAAGTGTAATCTCATGCTTCAAAAAGCAGTGGCATATCATGATACTGTGATACTTTTGGCATGATGCATCAATACTCCTGTACACTGTATCATACGTACATCTCTATATCCACAAGCATAGCTTTATTCACACTTACTCATCAGCATCTGCAGGTTGAAGTGGGTTCTCATCTGCTTGAGGGGAAAGAGAGTAATCTTGTATGTCCTCCATAGTTGCTACGTACTTTCACTCGCTTTAGTACTGTTATAGTAGGATCAATAATATTTAATAGCTAGCTCCATAGATACGTAGCTAGCTATACGCTTACATAGCTTATATTTAGCTACGTATGCATGTTACCAATAGGTTTCATATATACAATTTGTATCATAGTGCATGGGCAGGTCAAAGGCTAGCACGGTGTAGCAACAAGGCCACAGATAGTATATTCCATGGCAAGGTGCTGTTTTCTGCGAGTTATCCAAAGCCATAGATATAGCCATGTACAGTAGCCGAGTAGTGATTGATCGAGCATAAGACTGAAGCCAAAAGTCATGTAGCTATAGCCAGGTATGTACGTATGATGACACGACGATTAATTGACAAATCCTTTCTACATACTGTACCTTAATGGCGCAAAACATAAGGCTGTTTATTCCACACTCACACAACCCAGCAGTAAAGCAAAAGCTATATAATAAAATGCTTAGTAACAAACACAAGTTGGGGGTGCCTTTGATCCACTAACGCACTAGTTATACTACAAAGCAGTTGTTTCAGTTTGTATCTGATTTATAAACACTCCACTATTGGACTGGGCCCTTGGGCATCATGTTTATAAATCAGATACAAACTCATGGATGTGTTATAACTATTACATGTACATTATATTAAATCGTACAGGACAATGAATAAGGCATACTTAGTAAGATTTTCACTGATTGATAGCCCATTTTTTTGTCACGTTGGATACCAATTTTCATGTTTATGACATCATTATAATGTCTGTGATATGTAAAAAGCTTGCGCACGTGATGTATCAATTATCGCCAACCGTGATCTATCATCGACCACTTGTACTCTTTGCAATATCTATTACCGGCCAGTGCTTAAACTTTGCGCCATAACTTCTATTAGATTTGATGGATTGTTAGATATTATAAAGGACATTTAACCAAGTGAGTTATGTGGTTTTGGTGTTATTACTATGTGTTTCCATTGTCACTTATAATGATATGGGTATATTTACCGTATAGCGCAATTTTTTGGCGGAGGATAATATTGGCGAATTTGGCAAACAGTATAAGAATCGCCAAAATATTCCCCACCAAAACTGCTAGGCATCCTCTAGAAACTGCTAGGCATCTGCCAAAATTTTCCCTGCCAAATATTCTAATAGTGGCAATTCGCCAAAGTTTTGCCCCACCAAAAAATTCCGCTATACAGTATTTTCAGAAACCTCTAAAGTAACAAACTTACCATGGCTTCTTGGTACTCATGAATATTGTAGGACTGTTTTAATGTGATTATTGATTCAGAAGCGGTTTCAGGTTATATTTAAATATCTGTATACTATAATTCTAATAATCTTTTGTGGACCTTGCGCAAGCCATAATATATGTATTATGAAAATCGGCCATAATAGATGTTGGCCGATAATTGGTAGTTTATGCTACCTCAGCAGATCCCTTTGAAGTATGACTTCAGTGGGACAGAATAAATAACTATACATAGCTAATACAGTTATGTACTAATTAGTCTGGTCCATTAATTACGTGTGAAAGCCTGAGTATGGAAAATACAGCAATGAGGGATGAAGTTGAGTGGCAAATACAGCACAAGGCGTAGTTGAGTGCTGTATTTATCTTGAGACCCCATTCCAAGTGCTGTATTTTCCTTCCAGCATGAGTATACGTACAGTGCTTTAAAGGTGAACTGCAGAGGAAAAATTATCCCATGT
Organism: Spongia lamella; assembly: GCA_963930835.1. Taxonomy (NCBI): domain Eukaryota; kingdom Metazoa; phylum Porifera; class Demospongiae; order Dictyoceratida; family Spongiidae; genus Spongia; species Spongia lamella. Next base: position 7,403,656 of record OZ005746.1, on the reverse strand, counting down.
TTTTATTTGACAGATGGCTTTAGCTAGTCATGCAGAATGCATAACAACAATTTTTATAATCTAATTATATGTTGTGTTCGAGTTATCGTTGGTCAAACATTGCAAAACGTCACTTCCGCAAAAATAACCGCAAGTGTTATACCTCTGCGTGACGTCATGGAAGGCCCTAGTATGCGTATTATCAATGGCAGAAAGTGAAGAATGAAGTTGTTACGGGGATCTGATAACGATTCGTTCCTCTCTGGATCTACAAATATCAGTGACGGTGACAATGTTTCTGATACATTGGTTTAGGCTGAGTTTGAAGTAGCACCAGTATCGTTTTGCGCCTGAACTAATGGCAGAAAGTGCCATGAAGATGCCTCAACGGGAAGGTAGATCCTGGCTAATTGGATGGTTTAAGCCCAGAACGGGTTGGATATATACTAATTGGCCTCACAAATATCGTTCACACTGTACCAGGCCTAAAAATTCGGTTGGGTCGGCATTCCCACTTCGTCACTTTCGAAAGTGAATGCCCGCCTTCGAATACAAAGCAGTCCTCTGTAAAGTGATTGGAACACAATAAAGAATGGATAAATGGACCATCCAAATTACTTCTCTGCTCCTTAATGGGTTTTATCCACTACTTTCTTATCATGGCGTCCTTTGAAAAGTTGTGAAGGCTTCAACCTTCCCCTACAACGCCGTCACGGCCAGCCGCAACACAAGGCCTTGGCATAGCTACTACACGTATATTTAATGCTAATGAATCGTTATATGTTTAAATATGCTGCTAACATTGCGTATAATAAGCTCCCCATGGCTATACAAAACTATGCATTTACCTTATGCGTGCTACACGGAAGTCCTTCCGTGACGTTTCAGTGGTCACTTCCTGAGATAAAACCGCAAAGGAGAAGTGCTATTTTCAAGTGTCAATTACTACTTAATCCAAGCAAATAATGAAAAAATAATTGATACCATGCATCACTATGATCAATAAGCTTCCATATGAGCACAAGTTATTTTTCCATTGCAGTTGACCTTTAACTGGTTAATATGGGATGGCACAGTTTAATCATTATAGCTCTGGCGTTAGCTTTGATTTGTCGAGAAATTATACCACCCCAAGATTCAGGACCATTAGATTTACTTGAAGTTGGCTTGTAAGAATCTGTATTGCTATGCAATCATATCTCACAAGTGACGAAGCTATATGTACGTACATACATAATATACAGGGAAAATGTGTTAAATCTGGCAGAACACAGTAACCAGGCTGTTGGTAAATGTCTACTGCAAGGGAACACAACATACTTGTACAGTATAGTGATTCTCTTTGTAACTATGGTTTTTACAATAGAATTCTGCCCTCAAGCAATGAAAACCTAGAGAATCCGGTTAATTGAGAAGCCATTCAAGTATGTGGTGCTCACGTAAGTGACCACACCTTAGGTTGCATATGGTCTACTGTATAGCACAAATTTTTCATGGTAGAAATTCTTGACGAATTGGGCGTCAGGAAAAATTTGACGAGTATATAAAATTTTGACGAATAGTACATGTAAACAGCAAAAAAATTTTTATGGTAAAATGTTTGACAAATTGCTCAAATCTGTCAATATTTTGCACCGTATGGTATATCACCATTGATATACGTAGCATAACTGTGCCATATTCATGACATTTCAAATCATTCACGGAAAGAATCAGTCCATTAAGTGACCAGGACAGAGCCGTAGCAACCGGTACGGCCATGGCCGTACCACTTTTTGACAAAGTAGCTAATAAATTCGAGCGGATTCTATCCCTTTTATTGGACTTATCTCGTAGCATGTGTCGTATACGAACATAGATATAGCCATTACGAAACACTTAAAATACCTGTTTAAAAGCACTGGTGCAAACTGGCCTATCTTCATAGATGATAGTAGCTAAGCGCCCTGGATTGTGCGCATAGGAAAATTTATTTTCATTCTCGAATATTTTATTTCGCACGCGTGCACGTGACGCAAACTGGTGGAGAATATAGCTACGTACTATCCATGGTGTAAGAATGGCTCAGTCAACTTTGTATTCAGATATTAAAGATATGCCTGAGCATCCTTTTCATATAGCTATGTACTTGTAGCATAAGATTTTGACTTCGCAAAAATTAAATTCGCGAAATTCTTAAAAATTTTCCGCGCTATGCGCGGTCCCACATTATCACTTTAATCCTGGCCGTACCACTTCAAGACTGCTTGCTACGGCTCTGCAGGATCACAACTTATATGCCTAATACAAGGGGCCCATAACTCCACTGAAACCTCGTATAGGCATGATCTTAGCTACGTATGGTGAAATTTGAAATCTTTAAAATCTGCAGATTCTCCGTATTCTTCTGAATATCAATGTTACACGAAGCAACATTATTATAAATAATTTCAAATACCGTAGAAATACATAGAATATACGTAAGCTGAAATCTTTTTCTGGATTTGTCATGACAGAATATTTGAATACCAAAATCACCACAAGGAAGGATAAGTGGCAAAACATATAGCATGCCTAAGCACAGTATGGGTAAGTACAAAACTTACAAATTTGAGTACACGAGGCAAGAAACTAGTAAGTGAACAAAGTAAAAGAAACAACTGTGAACAATGACAAACCATAGATATTTAACCACACACTGGATGCGAAACTGTGACATCACGAAAACACTCCTCACCTACAGGGTAAATTATCTCAAGTCTTTGGCTCGCTATAACTCCCATATAAATGTTTGAATATGCAAAACATTTACATTGGGGCAAATGGCAATACACAGGCTGTTGGTAATGCCGGTTATACTAGGATATAAATCGAAATGTATGAGTAATCGGTCCTACAAAATTCTGAGAGTTTCGTTTGAAGTTTATATACTGAGTTAGCGGAGTTACATACTTTGCTACATTGGGTTATTTCTTTTGATTACAAGTACATAAATCATACATTTTAATACCAATTGGGATATGGAATTATCCTTGATTAACTAGAAAATGGCTTAAAACTCTTCGAACATGACATCAATCCCTTGAAAACAGGTCCACACTCGGGCCCATAACTTATTTTATGCTGTGGGTGAGGAGTGCGCAGAGGAACAAAAACGTGATTCCTCCTTCTGAAGTAGGCCGTCGGCAAAATATAAGCCAGATATATCAAGTGGTGTATAAATAACTTAACAGTGCTCTGGCTTACATTAAAGATTCTAAAAAGACTGTTTTTAAAAAGAAAATTCGTTTACATCACGTGAGAGTTTCCAATCCCGTGCTGTATGGTTAAATATCTATGCATGGACAAACCTATAATTCTTAAATTCAGAATTTTTCAATTTTGGAGACTAGCTTTTCCTTATGCTGTCCTGTTTATTCTAGTGTACAGGCAAGTTCCATATTAAAACGAGGTGCTTGTCAGATCACGTATTTTGGTTCTCGTATCGGCATAGATTACAAATACCTTGTATCCGTAGGTATACATAATCTATGGTTTCAGTAAACATCACATGTACCAATAAATTTCATTTTACAGTGTGGATGCGGGGTGCCCATTGTTATAGACACATACATATGTGACTGGCTCTGCGAAAACCCTCCATGTTAGTGCAAATTTTGACCCAATTTTAATGAATTCAATAATTTAATGAATTTAGAAGGAAACTACATCAGTTGAAGAACTGTTTTCAGCAGTGCCCTATACAATTATAGCATACAGAAATAACTAGCTATAAAATATTAAAAGACAGAACATAATACAATAACAGAACAATAACTAACTTGTTTAAATCATTTAAAACTTGATAAACGATCAGTACCATACAAAACAGGGGATAAACTGTTCCAGATTACAGCTCCACAATAGAAAAAACTATTTTTCCCAATAGGTGTGCTAATTTATGATACAAACAAACGGTACTTATTTCAACCACTATATGCCCTGTATGAGCCTCAGCATAAATGAACCAATTCCTCAAATACTGTGGACAAAGGTCATGAAAAGCTTTATATACCTGTACAGCAGTATGAAAACGACACCGCTCCACTAATGTCAATTTAACAAAACAGAAACACCTTGTAAAAATTGAGAATGTAAGCATTCCAAGGGTTTTGACAGTGATACAGTTGTGGGTACCCAAACAGTATCACAATAATCAAGGACAAAAATCTGATACAACTGAAGTAACAAATGAACTGGCAATGGTTTCAAACGGTACAAAGCATGCAGCTTGTACTTACGTAATCCTCTTCAGAACATAATTAACAGATAATTTCCAAATCAAATTCTGATCAGTAATGACACCAAGATACTGAGTACTGGTTACACAGACGAGAGCCTTGTCATTAATAAACACTGATACACTATGATTCCATAACTTCTGCCAGGATCCAATTAACATTAACGCATGCAGATTTTGAAATATTTAGTTGCAACCTACCTGCAGCCAGTCTTGTACCCGATAAAGGTCAGACTGAAGATCATTCTGAACACATTGTAAATCCTTACCACAACAATGTAACTCAGTGTCGTCAGCATACATATTGATCTGTGCATGGTCCACAACAGTCAGTAAGTCATTCACAAAATTAATATAGAAAACAATAAGGGCCCTAATATTGAGCCCTGTGGTACTGCCGTTGTAGTTGGTGTACCAGTGGTACACCAACTCCCAACGGAACCCCACTTAGATAAGGAACCATTAAATCATAGATACTATAGACTCCGTACGCCCATACGGAGTCTATCATCAGTATGGTATCTATGATTAAACCTGACCGACTGTTGACGACCACACAAATAGCTCTCAAACCAAGCACGAGCACTCGTATCACCCACAACACCATAGTGAGCCAACTTGTCCAACAGAATACTATGATTGACACAGTCAAAGGCTCGCCAAGTCTAGAAAGCCAGCTACAACAAATTTACGAGCATCACTCGCTTTACGTTAGGATTTTAGAGCTTTATAATTGCATAACTCTTTAACCGTTCCTTGTAATGTTAGGAAATTTGGCTCACTTGTTGAAAAATGGTTCAGCTACATTTCAATACAAAAGCAATTATTTATATAACCATTAAGATTTTATGGCCATTTTTGTGAAGCTATGTAAAATATGCTAACATGGAGGGTTTTCGCAGAGCCAGTCGCATAATTATATAAAATGCATACGTACTTAGTATATACTTAGCCTCAGTAGCTTAAAATTCCTGCTAGATCTATTAGATACTGTCTAGTAGCTACAGCTCGGATGCGATTCCTTTAGACTATGCGCCTCCTAAAATATTTTAAACGGGCTCACGAGATTATTATGTTGCGAAATCGGGATGCAATCGAGAACTCTCGTCAGCAGTTAAGCAAATGGCAGCATCAGTTCTTACAGACTCAGGATGGGAATGGAAGACACAGTTATACGCTGAACAAGAGAGCAATGTATGGCCTAACGAAGGAAAGCATATTTTGGCGCAATGCGACGATGAAGGTGTGGTAGTGTATCAAGCCTATTGTCCTGAGATAGCTGAATATGCCGTCAAGAACCAAAGGTATCAACACATAAGATAGGCTAAGCAAAACAGGCGGGCGGTATAATGGTTTTATACGAAACAAAATGACTCAATCTTTTATCCTGAATCATCTGTCTGAAAATAGTCCAGACGAGAGCCCTGAAACTCTGTAAAATTTTGTACAGCCTCCTAGAAATCTGAAAGTCTGTAATCTTGTAAAAATCAGTGTTAAAGCATCACCCTGAAGAAAGTGGTCTCCCTACTGGAAATGTTGTGCATGTAACATGCATGTTACACCCACATTACATGCACACATGACTGTCACACTCATGCTACATTAGTGTTTTATATGAAATGCATGTTACAGTAATGGTAATATGTAATGTGATCCACTGCAGTTGTACATAACATGCATAAAATGTCATGCATGTCACATTTTATGCATGTAACATACATGGAAAACATCTGAAATTCATGCATGTGTTACATGAAACATGCATGTACATTAACATGATAATAACATGCATGTTATGTTGTTCATGTAAGTCAATGATAATTGCATGGAACATGCATGTTACATGCACATTATTTCCAGTAGGGCTAGTTCACGAGGCTACAGTGTACTAGATCTCCGTGTGTACCATTATACACAGAAAGTTTTCAGGGACTTACGCTTTGCAAAAGGCAAGTCTGAAAGGATTTTCACAGTATTAGTATCGCCGATCATCAGGTTGAATACATTGTGTCCTTAAGCCACTGCTTCTTTAAATTTCAGAGTCAGCATGCCTACAGCAAAATTCATGAATTCTACGTCCCTCAAAATTTTTGTGTATATTTATTAATTTATCACATATGCACTGTTTGATTTCTAGGTTTGGTGGTGACAAGTTTTCATTCAGTCGCATGTCATGGATCAAAACAAATTTTTTGTGGATGATGTACCGGTGTGGTTGGGCTACCAAGCCTGGCCAACAACGTGTTCTTGCTGTCCGAATATCCCGTGATGGGTTTAATACCATCCTGTCTCAGGTATTAGAATAGTGTCATAGTTTTGCATATAGTTTCTAGTGTTTGGCAATATATTGCAATCATATGTAGGACCATCTTTCCTTGATACCTTATCCGTGTATCGGTATACAAGTAGATATGCTTTTGAATATGATATATTACGTAGCTGAATCATAAATACATTATGTAATACAGGTATGTACTACCATGGATACACCTGTAGCAATGTGTTCAACAGACTCAAGAGTTACACGAAACATGTGTATGTGTATACATGTGTATACTGGTGTGTACATACACGTGTATACATGTGTATACCTGTGTAACTTAGGCTGGGTATTATTAGTGCCACTTAATTTTAGCAAAATGTTCCTAATTTACATTGTGCTTAGAATATTTTGATGCATTGACCACCCTACCACTAAGATTAAAAGATCGATATACTGTAATAGAACGGTCAAACAATCTAATAAAGCAGTCAGCAAGGGTACAGAGTCTATGCAGTCTACATGCATGATAGTTGAAAAACGCTAACATTTAGTTGTGCTAAATGCAAGTAGCTATGAAGTTGCTAAAATTTGTTGGCACCAATAATACCCAGCCTAAGGTATACTGGTATAGACTAGTACTGATGGTATTAATCAATTACGTATTCACTCTAATTGATATGATAGGCACTCACAGGTGCTGATGAGAGGGAGAGAGGACTAAAAGACAAATCAGATGTCAGACTACAGTGGGACCCAGATCACTTGCCTACTGGAGAATCTCACAGGAGAAGAGCCATACAGCTCGGTCTTAGAAACAAAGTATGTATCGTTATAAAACATATGTAACATAAATATTTTATACACTTTGTATGTAAGAAAGAATCCTATCGTATAGAAATAAGCCACTGGGTATCTATGTATGTATATACGTACGTATTATGTTGTGATGGTTTTGAGGAGCCATTTTTACAGTACCTCAAGAGTGTTTCTGTGTGTGTGTGTATATTCCATGGCAGCTGCTTGAAACTGTGATCTGCCTTCCTTTCTCTGATCACCTTAACAACAGTTTTCACTGAAATTTTAACACCAAACGTAAATGCCGCTCTACAGGTGTGTATATGCTCCGTTAGAGAGTTATGTGAGATCTACTGTTTAGCATTGTAACATAGTGTGTGTATCTATGATGTAGTTTTGTCATACGAATGAATAATGTGAACAAATTAAAGAGTTTCCACAGTGGGATAGCTAGTTGACATAAATAATATAAGACAGTGTTTGTGTAAAATTCGTAGGCAATACCTCATGGGTCGCATAAAATCCTACAAAAGTTTTCCCCCTCAAAGTAAATGTCCATCATATTACAATGTCTGCCAATACGTAGTTGTAATACTTATTTAGCAAATTTAGCAAAATATTTAAATAAAAAATGTTCAGCAATATTTAGCAAAAAATGTTTACTAAATTCTGTGTGATATTATTGCTGATTGCAGTGTGCGAAATAACTATTGTAGTACAAGGTGACACACTGTCAGAACGTTATAAAATTTGCATGGAAATGTGCAGATTTGTTCAGATGATATGTTATAAATTATGTATTTCTCAATAGCCTTACAGTAGCCTTTGCTTCGAGTGTTGGACCTCCCTCCCCGCACATACTGTATAGCCCAAATGTTTCGAGGATAATTTTTTGCTGATTTGTAAATTTTGCAGCTTGCTGAATTACTTTTTATTGCAGATAACTGAAGTGCTTACAATGAGGGTAAAACTTTCAAGGTTAAAATTGTCATGGTTTTTCAAAAATCTGTGAAATCAGTGAAAATTTCTCCCTCGAAATATTTAGGCTATATGGTAGCTACATATATGAATGACTATAATAATAACTGCAGGTGCTGGAGAGGTATGCTAAAGAATGGATCATGGAGATCAAGGACATCACATCTTTTGTCACTGAGCAGTACAGAGTTGTACAGTCAGGCAAGCTGGACAATCTACTAGTGGCTAGAGAAAGAGTTTACCCTGTGAACGATGATAACGTGATAAAACAGCTAAGATTGGATACATTCAAGTAGAGAAGCATTATTTTTTGTTTATTTTTTATATTATGTAATGGAAACCAGCTAATAATACTGCAATTCAGTTTGTGCACATGGGAAAGTGTATGCATGTATATCAGTGTGGGGTAGTCTTGTGAAGCAGATCATAGATAATAAGCGGCAGATGTATGAGCAGATCCTCGGGGTGTAGGTACGTATGCTCAAAATCTTTGCATTATATTCTACTCAGAATTTACCTAACTCAAAAAATGTGCTGTTTTAGAATGTTTGACTGCTCTATTAGAGTATATTTGTGACTTGACTGAAGGCCTAAACTTCTAATAATATATTTTTTGCATTATGCGCGCTTATCATCATAAGCGCCTCATATACAATCGATAAGCACTGTGATTTTGGTTCACGAGATTAGGGGCGGGGCTCCATCGTGAAGTGACAAAAGCTCTATTGTTAGCATGCACATATGCTCATTACTACAACTTTAGTTTTGTTCGCTACATCGGTAGGGGCACTTCTACCAAATGATCTCACATGTGGTAGCAAATCCGGTGGTCCACAGGACAACCCCATAGCAACACTGTACGGTAACAAATCCTACCCGTGGAATAACAGCATGGTCAACTGGAGTTGTGTATACAATGTGAAGGACTATAGTGGATCATTTGAGTCAACTCAAAAAGCTGCTGTTAGCAATGGAGGGTGTGTGGTCTACTATCCGCCTGGGACATACTCCTTCACCAGTAACATCATGATACAGAGTAACATTGTCATCAGGGGTATGCCTACAACTGACATGGCAAAGAAGGGAACTAATCCTGGACCGCTGGCACCGAAGACAATCTTTAAATGCACATTTGAAAAGCACCTTGGGATATTTAACAACGACCCCAAAGGAGCTAACTTTGGCATTGTTAATATTGAGTTAGATGGTTGCGCTGTAATGTTCTGGCCAGAATTAAAATCATCTTCGACAAATTTAAAGATGTACTGGTGGAACGCGGAGGATATCATTGGAATGGGCCAAAACAAAATCGTCCTAGGGAATAAAATTCATGATGTGACATACGAGCATCCCAATCCTGAATTGAACAGTGGAATAATTTGGCCTTGGTCATTTAGCACTGCTATTGCAGGCTACAGCGATAACAACACACTCGTTGCTTCTCCAAATCAAAAACTGAGAAGAAAACGACTGTCACATTGAGTGGTGACAAAATGACTGTTCCCTACCTCGTCGATAATCGGTATGGCATTGACGTCAACCAAATCTTACTGGGAGGAGTGGCTGGGAAATATATAGGTCACCAGTGTCCTAAGGAATGGGGAACGATGACCCCCTCATGTTTTCTTTTAATTCCTTGGAACTTCAGACGTGGATTGGTCATCCGTGATAACTATGTTTACTAGAATGGCCGCGTTGGAGTATCCTGGAGTGGAATGGGGGACGGGAAGACAGTTGGTTCAGGTACTCTAGTTTACAATAATCATGTTGAGGTGGCAGCAGGCACCACGTGCTGATCCTCTGATGGTGAGAAAAAGACTTTCGGTCACGACACCAAAACCGAGGATATGACCAAAAAGGATACGGCAGTAATGTGACATTAAACACAGGACATATCAATAGACAGAAAGCTGCCGATACTCCTTATTTGACAGTTGATGGAGAGGGGGTCCTTCAATAATCAGAGAATGGAAATGAAGGACTACGTAATTTGTGGTACAAGAACAATCTTTATGGAGGCAGCACAGGCTACCTTGCCTTCTACAACCTGTACAATGTGGAATATAACCACTTCATAGTAAGTTGTATACCGTATGTTCTTGTGATGTCATTTTAGTGAAATGTAAAGCTATATAGTTATGTACGTACGTACGTAAGACAAAGACAGCAGTTAAGTATGATCACAAATTGTAGATTGTAGGTACTATAGCTATAATGTTCAGGGCCGTAGCAAAGCCATTGGGCTGCTTTCACCTCTCCTAAATTTCTCAAAAAAAACAATAGCTCGAAATTATTAGAATACAATTCCGTTAGGACTTCTTCCTTCAACAGTGGCACTTTGTTATTATAGCTATAGTGATTTTATTGTGGTAACAGCACTAACAGGTAAAACAAGCAGTCTGCACACCCTATGCAGCTGTAGGCTTACTCGATTGCGTGGGCGTCCGATGTTTTGCAACTGCTTTTGTATACAATCTAGCCAAAGTAGTGTCACAAGGTGAGTTTAATATGCCTAGAATTCATATATTATGGTCATCTGCTCATATAAAAGCTATTTTGATGAAAATAATTTTTAATTCTGAAAGAAGTGGTCCGGCCAAAACTGGACTGGCCGGACTGGTTGCTATGGCCTTGATGTTACAGTCTAACTCAGTGGTAGTACCGAAAAACTTTTTTTTGGGGGGGGGGGCACTTAGCTAAGCTCAAGCGATTTTCTATTATAAAAATTGAATTCCTATGGAGAATTTTTAATTAAGATTTAGCTATAGAAGGGGCCATGGCCCCCTACTTCCACCAATTATTATTATTTACATTATTACATACTTATGGTATAATCAACACAACCATGTAGTTTTACTGTGTCATATATCCTATGGGATAACGTAGCTGCAGCAGATGAGTTCATTGGTGTAGTGACTGATGCAACACACCGTAATGTGAAGAACAATGTCTGCCAGGGCAACAAGCCAAAGTGCAAAGGAATGTGATAACCATAATTTAAAATTTGCTTGTGTGTGACTTAGTTTTAGAAATTGTTTGTAGTTACAGATTGCTGGAATAGCTACGTATGTCTTTGTAATTGTAACAACAAAGTTTTGCATCTATTTTGCATGTAGCAATATATTGACATGTTTTCCATACCCAGGATACACACTAGCTATGTGATATGCATACAATTGCATGAGGCTAATATAAACAATACAACTACGTACTGTAGAAATGGTCATCATCTTTTTTCACTTATACGTACATATAAATGCCATTTCTGTAGGATTACAGTATATCCTGTATGGGTTATGTTTTTACCATGTACGCAAAGTAAAGCACCAATACATAACACTGTCAGTGGATAATATATTATTTGGAATAGGAGAAATAATAAATACGATATGATTTATAATGACTATATCAGTATGTTCAGTACGTATGTACAATATTAAACAGAATTATATATCAACCTGAATTTTGATATCATGATTGAGTTATTGGTCCATCACTAACATATATTCTTCGATCCTTTGAACCAAACAGTAGTCTCTTTTGTTCTTCTAGCAATGCTCTGTAACGCTTTCTCCGATTCTCTTTATAAATTTCTATTCTTTTTTCCTCTTCCTCGTCATCAGAGAGGGCATTCTCCCACCGCAAGCTGTTCATCGAGCTGACACAGTGTTCAAATGTGAAGTCAGTTTTTGATGAAGAGTTCGCCGTGTGTGATGAGGAGACAGCTGAGGCGGATGATGCTGGTCTTGTTGGTGAACATGACATGCATTGTAGTGGTTCCAAGTTGCTATACATGCAATGACAACAAATTGCTACATGTAACACAGACACATACACACGTGCACACACACACACACACACACACACACACACACACACACACACACACACACGTACACATGTACAGACACATGCATGCATGCATGCATGCATGCATGCATGCACACACACACACACACACACACACACACACACACACACACACACACACACACACACACACACACACACACACACACACACACACACACACACACACACACACACACACACACGTACACATGTACAGACACATGCATGCACACACACACACACACACACACACACACACACACACACACACACACACACACACACACACACACACACACACACACACACACACACACACACACACACACACACACACACACACACACACACACACACACACACACACACACACACACACACACACACACACACACACACACACACACACACACACACACACACACACACACACACACACACACACACACACACACACACACACACACACACACACACACACACACACACACACACACACACACACACACACACACACACACACACACACACACACACACACACACACACACACACACACACACACACACACACACACACACACACACACACACACACACACACACACACACACACACACACACACACACACACACACACACACACACACACACACACACACACACACACACACACACACACACACACACACACACACACACACACACACACACACACACGTACACATGTACAGACACATGCATGCATGCATGCATGCATGCACGCACGCACACACACACACACACACACACACACACACACACACACACACACACACACACACACACACACACACACACACACACACACACACACACACACACACACACACACACACACACACACACACACACACACACACACACACACACACACACACACACACACACAAAAAGCAAAAGCAAAGCTTGTAGCTGCCAATTTCACAGTCACACCTACCCAGCACCCAGTGGGTAATCTAGAAGATAGATTGTCTGGAAACAAGCCTAACAAGGCTAGTGTCCTGCAAGGAGCATTACATGCCTCAAGGGTGACAGTTCGGGCACCCGAAGTCCCTCGACTATTATGTACGTAAGTAAGACATATATAATTTGACATGTGTTATCTAGCTATTACCAAGTCCCCATTACTATAGCTGGGTGGACTGGAGCAACGTGAGTATAGTTTCTTGCCCAAGGAAACAACAGCAGTAGCTGAGTGGGGTTAGCAGTCCAATAGACAACAACACAGCACACACACATATGTACACACAGACACACACAATACCACAACCAGGTGACTAATCAAAATGTTAATTGTAAATTGCATTGTTATTATTCAACACATCAATGCCAGTTAATTATGGGACACTTTTGAATTATCAACAGTAGCTGATAAACTGTATACAGTTCTTGTGCAACATTAGTGATGCATTGATTATTGGCTCAACATCGGAAAATCGGTTTATCGGCCTTCAAATTCAAATATTAGTATCGGTTTTCTTTAGCATATTTATTTATAACAACATAGAAGTAGATGACATATTATTTTAGTGATAAAATGTTTGCTACGTATTTCAGTCATAATTCTAATGAGGATGCTATGCTTAGACATAATTTAACGACAATTTCATAGCATAATCATGCCTGTTGTTAGCAGATCTGAAAACTGTGTTGATATATCGGATCGGTTATTATTGGCCAATGTTATATCGGTTAATCGGAACATCGGCAAAATCTCATATTGGTGCATCATTACATACATACATGGGCTACTATTTCAGAGGAATAGGTATAAAGGATTTTTTCAACCACCTACAGTGAATATATATATACACTATTGATTCAATAATGAAGGGGTCATTGTTACAAGGTGGTTATAGAGATAACACTATACTGATATAGTAATAGAAGAGTGAGCATGTGATGCTAGCTAGAAGCCTAGCACCCAAATTAATACTTGTAGTATTATCTACTACTGAGATGCATGGCCATTATCTACACTGTGGAATACGTAAAAATTTCTTACATACTGTACAATCATAATTAGGTACGCATGCAGTCCATAAACACAGGACCACGAAGGCTGCCAAAAGCTTAAGAAGTTTTCTAAATGGCCAGTACTATTATCAACTATTATTCAGTGGTTATTTGACTTTTATTGTATCAAAGAGTTTTGCACATCTACAACTTCTTTACAAAAATCTCACCACTTTGGTGGGTTAGGAGGGTGATCTGGTTTGTGTAGTATTTCTTTCTCTACAACGGGCGGTGGATTAACTTGGGACGAGTGAGACAACTTCAAGATGCCAGCTAAAAACGAAACATTTCACAGTAAGTATCTATGCTCATCGCCTGATAACTTACTCGTCATTTTCAGCGAAGGTAGGTGTACCTCGGCAGGTGACGAAACTGATTTTTTCATCTTTGTTGAAGACTTAGATGGCGTGGAAGCCGGCATGGTAGGCTTCTTCTTCTTCCGTTTGGCGAGTTTTGCACCGCCATCCTTCTTGCCTTTCACCATCATGCCATCGCAGCTGCTGCTTTTCGCCATCGCCGCCGTACGTCGTTTACGCATGGTGACCGCACCCGTCTTGTTCCCTCTGGTGTCCATTTTAATCTCGTTTCACCATGGCAACGCAAATACTATTCTAATAGAGCGCTCAAAAATTGCGTATCACGTGCATAGAGAACAATCTATGGTATTATTAATAGAATTGCATTAATTTTACATTTAGAAAATAGTCATGAAGGGTTTGTTGATCCAGTCTTTGAGAGCTATAAAGGAAACACAAGGATTTTTCTTGTCACACATTAATACGTAATGCCATGCAAAGTTTGAATAGCAGTTTCCCACTCAGCGGTTAGGCAGCCATTCATTATTATTCAAACAATCTTGCTTAAAAGTTTTTATCCTGGTCACGCGACAAGCCACACATGATACAAAAAATAAAGTTCATGCTGAGAGCATGTGGGTGATGACGAGAAACTGCTATTCTACTTTACATGGCCTAACTGAACAACACGTACGTGTTTTACAATATCCACCCAATTCCATCCGCGTGGCATTTCACCCTTGGTATCTGGGGGAATTAATTATAATGATTAAAGTTTTACTGGTGAATACACAACAACTCACTTTGTCTATCTGCTAATTTTCTTTTAGCCTGTTTACTCAAGTGCTCCTTCTTTTGTTTTGGCTGCTTTACTTCAGCCACCTATGGATCATTGTAACAAAATATAATTTGTTTTACGTAAGGGATCAACACACAATACATAATTATGGCATTACCGTATAATCGAAAATGTTATTTTTGTGGAATGAAGTTTCCACAAATTTCATGAGCAAAGTACCTTCTGTGAAAATATAATCGAGAATATTTCATAAATATATATTCTGGATACTGCAGCAAGTCAGCCAGGGCTCGTGAATATAAAACGTGAAAATCCTATTTTGAAAGTTTTCATGGAAATTTTGTCCCATAAAACTTTTGGACTATACAGTATATGCACATACACAAAAAGTTTCAAAACTCAGTACACACGTACGTACGTATGTACGTAGAATCAAGAGTTAAGATTATATATCATACTCCCATATACATACCTCTGTAGAATATCGTGTGGTATAAAGTTATGATGCAACAACAGTTGGTGTGATGTTGTGACATTTGTGAAGCCACAAGAATATCGGTAGCAATGACGAACTACGTAGTGCACACGACTTCAGAGGAGGGTGGAAGCGTTCGAAGCGCTGGTTAAAAATATTTTCAATATATTTCACGTGAGCCCATAGGTTCAACGCAAAAATCGGCACTGAAGCAGATGAATGGGGATGATTAGATATTTGAACACAGTACTCTGTTCTGTATGTCAGGTGGTATAATTCTTATAGCGATAGTTGTCTTCTTTAGGCAGAAAATCATAAATCATGTGCATCACTACTTAGCATGTGTAGGTTTACAATTACGACTATCTTACAGCACAATACCTCGATAATGGACTAATAACCAAAACATTTGAAGGTACGGTACAATGCAAAAAAGGTAGCACCCTGCTTGCAAAGGTTTGTGACATAATTGCTAGTCACAAAGATTCTCAAACTGGTTGCAATCTCTACATGATACTCGCCCATTACACTGATTAAGTTACTGTTTACATATCTAATGATTTTTCACAAGTAACAGCTCTATAGAGTTTCACTGTAACAAGGCGCTTGAAAGGTTGCTAATAGCATCACTTAATTAATGGTGTTTGTATAAGTGGTCAACTGTGCATGGCTTCATGAACTTCCACAAAGGTTTGAATGCTTCGCGATTGTTTCGTGGAAAATTGGCGACATAACCTGAACATGTCACAATACTATCGCTACCTTTTTTGCACTGTACCGTATGTATAGTGAAAATATTTTTAGCCGTGCTTCAATCGCTTCCACCCTCCTCTGACACGACTTTGTAGGAACAAGACAGAAATGAGGACTTGTGGTACTTCTCTTTCAAGTAAGTATGGCATTAGTTTCATTAGTACAAATCAAACTATCCTAATAGTTTGAACCAAATACGTAGGTTGGACACTAAAGTGTTGAGTGTAATCGATTTATAATTATGCTACGTATGTATGTATATTTGGTTGCTGAAGTCCCTTGTTGTATGGACAGATAAGTTCAGAAATGTTGGATTATATGTACGTACATAACTTTACGCTACACAATTCTAACAGGGTTAAGATATGGGAATAGGATACTCAAAAATATTGACGAATTTGGCTACTAAAGCACTTTCAAAATTTTCCCCTTCAATAGTTTCCATTAGCTAATACAGGTAGCCTAAAAATGTCCGTCAATATTTCCCCATTAAATTTTTCAATGAAGTACATCCATACATACACGACATAATGCGCGCATATGCAGGTTTTCTTTCAGGGGGGCGGGGGGAGCATTCGCCCCCCTTGGCTTTGGCTTGCCCCCCCTTGGGAATTTTGTTCTGACAGTGAATCAATTCAAGTGTTTTAAATCTCTCCTTTAGTAGCGCCCATGTTCTCCATGCCATAATGTAGTTAGCGATGGCCCTTGATTTCACAGTTATTTTGACTCTACCTTATATAATATTTTGACTCTGAAATGCCCTCAGATTCAATCTCAGAGCATCTATTTGGCATGTCCCCAGACCCCCCTAGCATTAGCATGCTACGCATGCTGATTGTGCTTCGCACAATAACACATACAATCACTTAGCTTGTTATACAATAAGGCCCCACTTTAACTATTTGCTCCTGATCACAGAGTATATTTCTGGATCCCCTAGTTTACTTCCAGGAGGATCATATCACATTGCCCCCCCAGCATCCCGTTATACCTCTTTTTGACCCCCCTTGGCTAAAATCCTGAAAGAAACCCTGATATGTATATGTACATACGTATATGCACACACATACACACACACACACACACACACACACACACACACACACACACACACACACACACACACACACACACACACACACACACACACACACACACACACACACACACACACACAACACACAAACGTAATTTTACTGCCTGAAGTTACTGTGGGACAAAGCTTCCGTCAATGCTTTACTCATTACCCAGTCAAATTTGCACTTTACTGTAAACTATACATATGAACTTACTGTACTGGGTGTGGGTATTTCTGCAGCAGTCACTGGAGGTTTCTCCTCAGGGACAACTAAATCTTCAATGTTGTCCCTACACCACTCAACGACAGAGTATGTTGATGCAGAGCCAAGCAATTCCTCAGCCTATATAAAACAATGTTATGTGTAAGTGTATATTGTACATACAATTAATTTCCATCTATTTTAGTACTTTTATCACATATTGCATTAACATACAAATATGTATGCAATTGTATGTATACACATCAGAGCGCCTTAATAGTTGAACACGGGTGGTAATTTTCCATTCATTTCATCATATTTCCAAGCAGATTTCAATTTGGTAGGACAAATTTAGTGTGCATTTCAACAGTCTACTTTATGAGTGGCCAACCAACTACGTACCAATCCTTATTTTGAGCTCTGAAGCATCCAGGCACACACTACATACATGCGTGCATATGTATATGTACACACATACACACACAGACACAAACACAGACACAAAAACACAACACACACGGACACACATACACAACACATGCACAAACACAGACATACAAATATAAACATAATTTACTGCCTGAAATTATGGTGGGACAAAGTTTCCACAAATTAGCAAAAAAGTTCTGTTTCGTAAAATTGTGAGCTTTGTTACAATATTTACTATTCATAAGTCTAAATCTAGTTGTCTACCTGATTCATGAATAAAATGCAATAATCCTGAAATTTCATCTTAGATTATACAGTACATATACGTATGTACATAGTTACCTGCTCATTTAACGAGGTTAGTATATTTGCTTTGTTTGTTTCAGAGCTGTGAAGAGAAAAAGTTCCATACATACGTATGTACGTACACATACGTAGCTATAAATGTCATACGTACATATTTGTACAATACATATTGCCATAATTGATGTGGCTATAACACTGATTCTATACATTATCACAATTTTCAGGCATCCATCAAGAGGATTCATCATACTCACAGATGATTGTTGAAGAAATTGTCCAATGAAAACGTAGGTAGTACTGATGGATACTGGTCTGACCACTCCACCTGTAACACGCAAGCCTTCGGCTCACCAGCATTGCCAAACTGTAGAGATAATGAAGGAGACATGATTTACATGTGGAACTTCATTGGCAACAGTAAACATTTAATTTGCTGCTTGGTTAACTCAATTATTTTTAGAGGGGTGTGCTCCTGAATTTTAATAGTTAGGGAGGCTCTAGCCCCTCCACCATCATAATAAGTAATTGTAATGTAACAATTATCATGTGTATGGAAAATGTAGTGATTGTCACATAACCAGTGACGATCCATTGTCCACTTTTCCAAACCAAATCTACTTTTAAAAACTTACCCTATAGCTAAAACTTGTTTCACTTAGTGCCTTAAAAGCATCATCACCTTCATATATTGACTGCAGCACCTCTCTTTCTTCCTATTACATCCGGGGGTCAAAGGCATAGCCCGTGCCCTAAATTAATAGAATACAAACCACACACCTGTTGTAAATCAATGCAAGATTGGGCAGCCATTCGCTATCTCATTTTATCACAATAGTTTTCCTGTGCGATTACTTCTGCGGCTTAAATTTTATGAATATATCAATGTGTTTTTAGCGCAGTGCCTTCTTTTGTTGTTAAATAAGCGCGTATACAATCAAATTTAGGGAATTCCCTTCACGAATTATTGTTGGAATTATCCACGTGCAGCAACAATTTTTATGAAAGAACAGCATGGCGACTTCTGGACAGCAAAGCGTAACGGAGAGAAGGCTACGACCTATTTACGGTAAATATTTTAGATGCTACCGTGTATTAACCTTGTGTATTCTAATAAATGCGCACCAATTCATCTTCCGAAGTAACCATTCCTAAAATTTCTGTCAATTCAGAGGCGATTGATAACATGCAGTACAAGAAGGCGGTGCAACTCTGTGATAAGGTCCTCAAAAAGCAGACGGATTTACAGGCGGGGAAAGCCTTGAAAGCTCTGGCTCTGAGCAGGCAACAGAGAGTGGAGGAAGCGACAGCCTTGATAAACCAGTTGGTGAGAGAGAAGCCGGTGGATGAAGGCACACTGCAGGCAATGACAATGTATTTCAGAGAGACAGGCCAGTGTGAGTTAACAACTACGTAGCATAGCATTATAAGAGTATAAAATTAGCTTTAGGTTTGACACCTGAATTACAATGCATATGTATGTTTTATGGACCCGTATAGTATGCGTTAGTTAATGTAAGGTATTGATATACAACTGTATAAAACCATAGATAGTATAGAGCGCCGAAGGCGCGAGGGATAGGAAGCGCCAATAGAACACTGTACTTTGATTTTGAACACTCCGCACCCCGGTTATCAACACCTACGAAGGTGTTGATATACAAGAAAACGGAAGTTTACTGTTAGTGCGACGGTGTATTGTTGGGGAAGCTGCGTGTTTCATGAAACATTTGTCTCGTTTTGAAGCATTATATTACAGTAAGTCACTAAACCGCTTCTATAATATCTAAAGTAAAACGTATAGGGTAAATAATAGCAGTTAGTTTAGTTTATGGATGAAAAATTGCTACTTTTCGAGTACTTCAATCACTTTTTTCCCCATATCTCCATAATGATTCTTTATAATGAAACGATTGTACGTTTCCATGCTGGAGTGAATGTTAGTGTATGGAAATGTGCAGGTAATTGGTGTTTCGAAAGTTATATAAACTCGACAGAGTAAGAAATCAAAAATTTATGCCGTTTCTTCTTGTACCTCTTACTGCAAGACTATACATCATATCCACTAGTTTCTTACGTTATTGTATACCTTAGATACTGTAGAATGTCTAACTTTTATCTATATTCCGAATTTCTGTATTCTTTTAAAAACCCTATAGCCAGCCGGGTACGGAGTGAACGTGTGAAAACCTGGGGTTTCCTATCCCGGTTACGCTCTCTACTATCTATGATAAAACCACATACATTAAGTGAACAAAATGATGTATTGTTCATGCTTGTACGTAGACTAGACTGTTCTTGCATAGCACATGTGTGCGTACACATGGACAGACACACACGCATGCACATGCACACACACACACACACACACACACACACACACACACACACACACACACACACACACACACACACACACACACACACACACACACACACACACACACACACACACACACACACACACACACACACACACACACACACCAGAATATGAAAAGACTACAAGGCATATATATGTCAATGCAATAATAAATTACATTTGATGTGTACTTTGATACTATATACGTATTGTCTTGAACACTTGTCAGAACAAACTGGGATTCAACATCAAAAGTTTATGCACATATTCATACATATATTCGTACATACAGCTGTAAGCTTATAATAATTGAATTGTACAAATATAGTGCAGAAGATTCCAGAGGTTTATGAGGCTGCAGTGAAGAAGAAGCCAAAGAATGATGAGTTGCTCTCTCATCTGTTCATGGCCTATGTGAGAACGGAAGACTACAAGAAACAACAACAGACTGCACTTGCATTGCACAAAGTGGTCCCTAGTAACCCATACTATTCCTGGGCAGTGATGAGTATTGTGATGCAGGTACTGTGTGTGTGTGTGTGTTTGTGTGTGTGTGTGTGTGTGTGCGTGTGCGTGCGTGCGTGCGTGCGTGCGTGCGTGTGTGATGTGCGTGCATAAGGATTGTTAGCTAGTTTAGATTGTTCCTATAGGCACAACAGGATCCTAAAATGGCAAAGGTGATGTTCCTCCCATTGGCCGAGAAAATGCTGGAAAAGTTTGTGAAGGAGAACAGGATGAATGCTCTTGCCGAGCTCCGTCTTCTTATCATGGTTTTGGAGATGGTCGATAAACCAGAAAGAGTCCTCCGGGTTGTGGAAGGCCCTTTAGGTAAATATGTTTGTATGCCAGTAAATAATTACATACGTACTTTTCAAGTAAATATTTCAGTTTGAGCAAACAGTTGTATATACATGTAATAAGACTATCCTTAATACACAACCTGTGGTATACTTGCGTATCACCAATACGAATATACGTAGTGCTTATGATAAGGGTTGAAGATTGTCCCGACATTCGTTTTCCTATTGTAAATTTATTGACTTCCCTATTGATAATGTATAGTAAATTTGTCTGGTCAAATTTAGTTTGGTTAGTCAAATGCCAAAGTTGGCCTGAAAATGTCTGATAACTGGCCATTAACATAATTAAGACTTATAGGCCAGGATAGGTAATTCCGTATGTCACTCACCATTGCCAACTGCGTTTACTCCAACTTGTTTCTGCACTGTGAATGACTCAGTATCTTGCCTGGACAAGCAGGCAGCTGGCTGTAAATTTACACATGGAAGGTAGGCCATTGATTTAAATTGTGATACCTAAAAGTTAAACATACGTATTTGACGAATGGCTAGTGATTCGTCAAAGTTTTCCTGCCAACCTTCTTGTCTTATAATGTTTATCGTAGCTATGAAACCAGCAATTGATTCATCAAAGTTTTGCGAGTCAAAATTTTGTACTATTTGCTATGTGGTAGTGGTGTCACGATATGAAAATATTTATATCACGATATTATAAATTTATATCACGATAATCACGATATGCTTAATAAACTAATTGTAGTATAATACTTGCTTTAAAAACTTCATCAAGTCAACTAATTTTGTAACAAAAGAAGATGCTCACAGGTATGTATATATTAAATTGCAATACTTGCATTAAATAATTAGAATTTTTATATCACGATATGCATTTTTGCATATCACGATAATCATGAGATTTTATATCACGATATATCGTATATCACGATTATCGTGGCATCACTACTATGTGGAGTGCATAAGAGCTTTAATTGATGCTGTAACTGTGCTGTTCAGTTTAAGAAAAGCTGTAATCCGTCACTTGGTGGATCCTTGTCCTTGCCCACCCACCTCCTCAGTGCTAGAAACAGCAGCTGGTCATTGGCTATTTTCCGACCAATTTCCATTTGGACGACCAAAATCCATTTTGGTCTGCCAAATTTACTATACATTTTTAATGGGAAGGCAATCAATAACCTACAAAATGTCCGATCTTCAAAAAAAATGGCTGACCAATTTCTGACCCTTATTTCTACCACTGCTCCTATGATACTTTAGGTATTGACTAAGCTATTCATAATGGTGGAAATTTAGGTACGTACATAGTAATCTGTTGAATAGTCAGTGATTTAGTTAGTGGAGAATTGTGGATTACCAGTCTCGGATTCAAGTGTGTTCTATATTTGTATGCAATGTAGTACATATGTTAATGTGGTTGCGTCATAAAATGATTTCCATTCACAGCCAAGTTCTACACCAGTATTGAAGAGAAGGAGTTGAAAATGCTTGAGTGTTGGTTGAAGTTGTCTCGGTGGAAGGACTGTACCCGCAAATACACTGATCTTATCCTACACAAGTATGTACATGCGTACATATACGTAGGTGCTCATTATGTAATACTGTACTTTCAGTAAGGTGCATTTTGAATGACTCCTTTGTCACAATAACCTGCTGAATATCAGGAATTCTTCGATTGACTGTTGTTTCATATTCATGATTTATCATGCTTTGTATCACAAATTACTCTAAAAAATGCAATCGGATAACTTTTCCGTGGCTTGATAGACATGTACATATATGTAACCCGTACATGTTAAATTTGACTTCACTTTTAGAATTTCAAAGTATTCAAACAAAATTTCATCATAATTATAATATGTACTGTATGTACGTATACACCATTAGTAAAGAATTTCACAAAACTTAGATTTTGAATAGTCACAGGTGTAGGGCTCTGGGGTATTGCCAGAAATGATATTTCGGTATATTGTAGGACAATACCTTGGTATTACTAAATATTGATATCACAACATATCCACACTTCAGTGTCCAAATCATCAAAATTTATGTAACCTACCCACTAAAGCTTGGCTGTATTGATCAACATAATCAATTTAAATTACTTAAATATATCATAAATATTTGTAAATTCATTAAATAATAGAGTTATGATATCGCGGTATTGAAAATTCATAATGGTATCCTAAAATGATATTGCGGTATTACTAAAATTCGGTATATATTGCAGAGCTCTACACTGGTGTATGTATTTCTGTGTTATATTATTGTTTGTTTTGTGTCACATAATATTGATGTGTTATTCTTGTATTACAGCCCAGACCATTGGTTATACTATGTAAACTACTTGAACTGTCAGATTAAACGCCATTCTACTGGTGGGGCCAATAGCGGCGGCCACTCCCCCATCATTGAGGCAAAGGACTTCATCAGGCATAACAAGTCAGTTGAGGAGGCAAAGAAGCAGGGAAAACTTCGAGCACCATTTCTGGCCGAGCTAGAGTTCATCTGGAAGCTGCGAGAAGCAAAACTAGAGGATGTAGTGGACCTTGGTTAGTTTTAAAAATGTACTGCGAAGTGTGTATGCGTGTAAGTATGTATGTGCGTACGTATGTATGAGTATGTATGTACGTATGTGTGTACGTACATACAGATATACCTGCATACATATGTATGTACATACATGTACATATGTGTATTAGTGTATGTGTATGTGTGTATGTATTTACAGTATGTAACATTTCTAATTGCTTACGTAGATGAGCCGCTGGATTTGTTGGTCGACTATTTCAAGAAGTTTGGCCACAAGCCATGTTGTTTTGACGATACTCATGTTTTCATTACTAAATTATTGACTACTACAGATGCAGACAAGGTGGGTGTGGCTCCTCTAGTAAGGTGCAAATTGGATGTCAATATTCTTAGCAACTGTGTGTTTTATTGGAATATTATCCTCGGAACGATAATTATTCGTGACTATGTAATGCTTGTGGATATCCTTATATAAGGCTGCATACGTAGCTCCATCCACTTTATTTTAGATCCGACCAGAGGTGATTATAATGACCAGCTGCCAGCCATTTTCCTATCAAAGCCTTGAGTTGCTAGTAGTTTCTTGTTTGTCCGAATATAATCGCCGATCACTTTCATGCAATTATAAGCACGTAAATTATATTGTGTACATACGTATGTATGTATTCACTGTTGTTACTATAGTATTTAGAAATAGTGGAGGAGAGTGTAACAGCTGATCCTGTGGAGTATGACTGTAATGATGATGAAATCCCTTTAAATGTGAGTATTATCATGTGGTGGTACTAATGCTTGTTAAAAATACATAAACATGATAGTCATAATTAATGTACAATTTTTTGAGGCATGTAAGTGTTTGCGAATGGCACAAATTTAAGATTTACCTGTCCATTCAAGATTTTGCTCATGTTCTTTCACTTCTGTGTCGCATGGTTGCATGTGTGTTTAAGGGTATTGCATGCTACGTACAATGTTTGATTGAGCCTAAGTCGATTATCCTCAAAATTTTACCCAAGACTTTTTTACTGACATACTTATTATGTTCCCTATCATGCTTGTCTGATGCTCCAATTTGCACAACGATGCTCCAAAGGATGACTCGGCATTTAGTCTATGAATGCTCTATTAGAGTATTTCAATAATCTTGACTATTTTATTAGAGTTATTAGAGTGTATCATACTTGCTATATAGCAGGTTATTTTCACTAGGTTTTTATTTTTGCTATGAGGTTAAAATGCTAAAATTAATTCTGCTGACATTTCTTCTACAATGAAAATTCTATGGGAAGCATCGCCAAAATGTGAAAATATAAACCTATGAAGATTTTATTATTAACTATACAGCTAGCCATACGGTTTGATTACTTTATTAGAGTATATATCCTGACTGTTCTATTAGAGTATGTTGATCTGTCTCGACGAATGAAAGAATGAAAGTTCATATTTCATTGAATACACACGCTATCATTATGCTATCATCTATATCTATTGGTATATCATCTCTTTGGGCTACTTGAATTTAATGTGTTGCAATATCTACCATAGGGCTGGGCGGTATCAAAACAAGGGAGATGGTACGGTATTGTTTTAAAATATCACGGTATTACTAAATATCACGATATTGTCATCATCATAATTTTGAGTCACCAGTGCATCAAAATCACCTTAAAGTAAAATCTCAATATAGATGTGGTAAGATGCATATATATGGTTCCCACAAGTAAACTTTTATCAAGTAACTGGTTATTAATACAAATTAGCACCTTCTATAACAGTAGGTTGGTGCTTGCCAAGAAAGTTTAAGTGTTAACTTCAGTGTTTACTTGCAGTATGGCTTCCTGGCCACCTCCAAGCCTCAAAAACTTTAGTTAAATATAACAAGGGGGTATTCAGGTATTCAGGTATTGCAATACCTTCATACTGATATGGGTTAAATACCGTCCATAAACATTACTGGTGTACCGCCCAGCCCTAAATTCTACTAGATAATCACAGTCCACTATAACGATCGTCCAGAACAAATTGAAAAGTGTGATGAGCCCCAATTAGGGACCCACCCATTAT
This sequence comes from Spongia lamella, assembly GCA_963930835.1. NCBI lineage: Eukaryota > Metazoa > Porifera > Demospongiae > Dictyoceratida > Spongiidae > Spongia > Spongia lamella. The sequence continues at coordinate 7,377,366 of OZ005746.1, read as the reverse complement.
ACCAGCATATTTTAAGCATAATAGGTAGCTAAAAGCATCAGGTAAAATGCCAGCATAATAGGAAGTGAAATTTATCATTAAGTGTAGTACTTAATAGTAGGGATCGACAACGATAAAACTTGGCGTCCAACCTTCTTGCGCCTCCAAAACATGTCTCACAATATACGTACCTTCACGTTTGTAACACCATAACAAAACTACACCTTTGTTAAACTTCTTGAAAAACTTAACGATACAATCTGTAAAGAGATTTGAAAATTTTGGAATTTCGTACCTGCCTGCCTTGCCTGCCTGCCTGCGGTAAGACCCACTAGCACTAAGAGCATGGCTCCAGATTTTTCACACAACAAGGGAATCGCGTTTGATTTAGTTCCGCTGAAGATTCATCCACTGCGCCTTAGTGTTTCTTTTCATCCCTCGCTATCTTCCTTGTTCTTCGTTTAGTTTGTAGAAAGGTGAGAAAATTATGAAAGGAAGTGATGATAAACTTGCACCTTCTGCTTTTACATCACCAAAACAACCGCTTACAGATGTGACATAATTAGTAATATGCCCACTGTTATACTATGAACAGATATAGAGTACATGCTGATATATAACTTAGACAAACATATTATTTTTGATGTTTTTCGGTACTTTACTACAATGCAGCTGCTCTGCCATGTTAACGCTGTTGTTAACATGCACCTGTAAAAAACAATTTAGTAATGTATTGGGACCTGGAAGGCGATTACTTTTGCATATATGCAATAAAAAGCAAACAAACTAGAATACGGTACAGTGCAAAGAAAAGGTAGTGATAGTATCGCAACAGGTTTATGAAACTTCAATTTGTTATGTCGCCAATTTTCCACAAAACAATCACGAAGCACTCAAACCTTTGTGAAAGTTCACGAAGCCATGCACAGTTGACCACTTACACAAACATCATTAATTAAGTAATGCTATTAGCAACCTTTCAAGCGTCTTGTTACAACGAAACTCTGTAGAGCTGTGGCTACATATATCAACAACTCGCAAGCCTTACTTGTGAAAAATTATTAGATATGTCAAACAGTAACTTAATCAGTGTAATGGGCGAGTTATCATGTAGAGATAGCAACCAGTTTGCGAATCCTTGCGACTAGCGATTATGTTGTGAACCTTCGCGAGCAGTGTGCTACCTTTTTCATTGTACCGTATTTAAAAATTAAAAATTTAAAGAGGTGAGTAGGGATCGCTCTTGCAATGCTAGCTAAAAAAAGTAAGGAAACAAGGGAAAAGATTTTCAAGTGGCATGAGAGTATACTAAAGATTCTAGCATGAGATAATTTATAAAACTATAATCCCTACTTTTGGCTCATTTTCAGTAGGTTAGTAAGAGTAAGCCAAATGTAGGGATTAAACTTTTATAAACAATCTCATGTTAGAATCTTTAGTGTTCTCTCATGCCACTTGAAAATGTTTTCCCTTGTTTCCTTACTTTTTAGCTAGCTTTGCAAGAGCGATGCCTACTCACCTTTTTAAATTAAAATAATATTATATTCTTAAAGCTATAGAAAATAAATACCAAAAGATTTATATACTCTAATAGAACACTCGCCATTTTATATTATTAAAATTTTTGTACAAGTGTATACAGTAAAATGTAAAAATAAGCATAATAGGCTTTCCAACTAATGCAAACAAAATTCCTTTTGCCAGTGAAATTTCAAAGAAAATTTTGTGGGTGACACTGACCACAATAAAACACGAAATTGCTTTTTTTGAAAAGTGTATGACTATTCTAATAGAGTAACTCAAGCTACTTTGCTTCATAAGTACATGTTAGCACATAATGTAGGAGACTCTGAAATAATAGTAAATACCAGTGTCCCATTCATACAGTAATTCCTGTTTGTAATTTGTATTGTATTGATGGGGTCTATCTGTGTTGTATGTGTTCATACTATACAGATTTCACGGATCACCAAACACATTTACATGCTACAACTTCGGAGATACCTTGGCAAGTATGACTCATTAAGTATAAAGGATAAATTATCATTAGTTGATGAGCTAAAACAACATCATATATCAGGACTTAAACTAGGTAAGTACGTGTATGTATTTGTGATCTGACTATGTTGTAGTGTGATGTGTATAAATATGTGTAATGCATGTGTGTATGTATGTGTTTGGTGTTTATGTGTTTGCGTATATGTACGTATGTATGTACATAGTCTTGCATGACCAGATTGTTTATATATGACCACTATATATGCGATCCCACATAAAACAGTAAGTATAAGAATTTTGCAGCTTTGGTTCTGGGTCTTTTGGCCTCACATAGAATTGTAATGAAATACCGTATAGCGAGTTTTTCACGCAGGCACAAACAATCGTGAAAATAAAGTGTTGCAATACAAAATAGTATTATTACTATTCGACTTGTTCACAAGATAAGATTTTTAATAATAGCTACTGTATACTGACCACGCCGTACCTTATCACTATTCGAGATAAGATTTTTAATAATAGCTACTGTATACTGACCACGCCGCACCTTAATCATTGAATTAATTGCGAAATACTGTAGCTTATACGAAATGTGTGCTCCATTGCTTGCTGTAGCTTGTCATGCATACAAATATACAATGCGTGCACTGTGCTACTTAGTTACGGCACTATTCGATACGAATTGCTCGGGCGTTGCTTTCCCATGTATTTGTGAAACACATTTATTTATAGTGTATTCTTGCATTTGACTCGTCTTTGAATTCATCAACATGATTCAAAATTCCATAGCATGTTTAGCTACGTATAGCCACACCTGATGTACATACGGACAGCAGAACCTCACCTACTGAAGTAGCTATACTGAATGAAGAGACGACGACGCATGCAGCAATATAGACTAGCTATATAGCTTTAGCTATGCAGTAGCTAAACCTCAGAACTAAGGATTAGCTACGCGACACAATAAAGTCAAGAAATAGAAATTCTTGCGGATTTTAATATTGCGTGTCGCAATATTGAATTCCTTGCAACAAAAACCCACTGTACAGTATGTAAATATGTTAATACATATGTATATCAATATCTAGTGTAAACCCACATTGTCAGTCATGCATCAGGCAGTTGTAGTTGAAATGGTAAGCTGTGTCGTTTGCATAAGTGCCGTGGTGCTGTAGATGAGCATGCCAGGGTAAGACTGAGTTACAAAGGAGGTTTAACTACTGTAAATGTATTTGAGTCTATTGAAACGTATTAGTAATGCTATAATAGTGCTGGTCATTTATTAAATTTTAATGTGGAAATACATACATAATTCAGCCTGTAGCTAGAAAAGTAAAATTGGCCTATTTATTGTCTGCCTACCAGCCTGTGTATCACAGATTAGACCCACTATTATTATAACACTGGGAGGATAGTTCCAGTAGAGCTCAACATAATAATAGTCTGTCACAGCTTATTTTCCGACCCACATCAGCATAAAGTACATAAAATATTTTCTGTACATTTCCATTGGGGAAGCTGATCATATTGTGTAATAATGTTCCTACTTTTGAATGAATGAGGATGTCCTATTGTATCAGGTGTTTATAAGCTCTACAAAATTTTCAAGTACCATATATATACAAGTTTTTTTGACGAGGGAAATTTATAGAGAAATTTGACAGAAAAATATTGACGGACATCATCCTAGGCTAGCTATACTACTGGAGATTATTGAAAGAGAAAATTTTGATGCATTACTATAGTTGGTTTGTGTTCACTGTGCGGTTGAGCCAACTGAAATGAGATCAAAGTGTTTTAGACATATGTTTCCTACGTCACAGTTTTAATTATGCGTAATATGCGTGCACAAAGGCTCACGTTCGCAAAAATGGCGTCTTCACCAAGACTTGTGCTACACTGTTTTACAGAAAGAAAAGCGCTTCTGGAGCGACTATAAGTATGTTTAATGAAAATATGTATCGATAAACCAAGAATGGCGAGGTAATATAAGTTTAGTGTGAACGATAAAATCAAAATAAATTAGTAAGTCGCTTTCTATATATAGCGTTATAAATTACACCAGATTTACAGTACCTTCAGTGGTATCTTTGAGCAAACAATTCACTATTAGCAACGAAAATATATGGCGCTTATTGTTGCTGATGAACTCGTCTACTTGACTGTATACGTCATGAACATGTGTTAACTCGGTAACTTCAAAGGATTGCACTTAAAAGGCTTCTACATAGGAAATGTATGGGAAAGCTTAAAAACTCCATAACATCCTCCAGCTGAAGCGCTTCTTTTTTAATCGTCTCCAGCATTTGACAGGCTTCACGATGATCTAAAAAAATTATTCTAGCAAGTTCCTACCAGAAGTTATTAAAGAAATAACGACCTTACAGTGAACGCGAACCAAGTGTCAAATCTGTCAATATTTCCCCAGTTAAAAATTTTGTTATACAGTACGTAGCTAAATTTTGGGCTGTGAGCTAATCTGTGGCTCAAAAGTTTCCTGTATATAAATTTTGTTATACATGTATGTATGTATTCATGTATTTATGTTATGTTGTATAAATGTACAACCATGCAGGTAGATTATTATGGAAATCGGAGAATCAGTATAGTGACTTCTACATACAACTAGCAGCTCATATGTTATTAGAAGTTTACCAAGAAACAGGTACGTAATGCTGAGATTTGTAATGGATAGTACGGTATGTATCTGATGCTAACACGCAAGTCCTTGTTACGTACCTTATAGTTACAGTACTGTAGTAACTTACTGAGCTCATCTGTATTATATGGTTTTAATGTTTACCATAATCCTGCAACCATGGATCAGTATTCATTGTGAGATTTAACCATCTTGTTCATTGTTAGACAACCTTGTCACAACCTTGTGAACAACCCTGTCATAACCTTGTTCATTGTAAACAACCTTGTCACGACCTTGTTCATTGTTAGACAACCTTGTCACAACCGCGTTCATTGTAAATGACCTTGTTACTATATACCTTGTACAACTTCACTTTATTTTTACGGGATAACATTTGAATCAGCATCATGTCAAGAGTAAATCAGCAAGTACATAGTTTACTCTGTATGATCACATATTTAATCACGGTAAGAGTTGTAGCTAATTATGTATACCGTATAGTGGGTTTTTCATGCGAGGATTTTAATCTTACGATTGGCTTAACTCGCAACATTAAAATTTGCAAGGTTTTTAATACGTTGCATTTTGTAACTCATGTGCATTTATCATGATAAAACTAGCAGTAATACTGGAGTTCTTCTTAACTGCAAGTGCGTATACATCAAGCCAGCAGACTTTATATAATTGCATAAACATTAGCTTTTATACACGTGTACGTGATTGATCGACAAAATGGGCGTGCCGATACAGCAAAATATACATAGATAAACACTAACTAAAGGCTACAATGATGGTTGGTTTCCGTACTATTTTGAAGGTATTTTAATCCTTCTACTATGATAGCAAAGCAAGCTCTTTTGGTCTTGAAGTGGGCATGGCACGCGATCGTTGATCGCACGCGATCGTTGATCGCACGCGATCGTTGATCGCACGCGATCGTTGATCGCACGCGATCGTTGATCGCACGCGATCGTTGATCGCACGCGATCGTTGATCGCACGCGATCGTTGATCGCACGCGATCGTTGATCGCACGCGATCGTTGATCGCACACGATGAAGTAAGGAAACACAGGGTGCAAAATAATATTTATCTGCATATATTTTCGTAAATTTAGTGCCATATGAGTGCATTGCGAAGATTTGCAGAATAGTTTTACTCTTCGTTTTTCATGCGAGTAATTTAATATTGCAAATAGGGTAGCTCGCAAGATTAAGTGCCGTTTAAATTTTATTTTGCAACTGTTTGTGTCCACATTAAAAACCCGCTATATGGTATATTATTATAGAAGGAAGGAAGAAGAGATCTATCACTCTGTATGGATCTTCTTTATAAGGAATAACATTGTCAATTGCTTTAAAGAAGTCATCACATTAGAAATCTGCTTATTTAAATGTAGTGCTGGGGTTCGATAGCTTCTAGGGTAAATTATTCTTCAGAAGGTTGTAGCCATAGTTACCAAAGCAACGATATATTAATAAGCAGTTCAGTAGCCTTGCTTCTTGGTCATACCGTATAGCGGGTTTTTCACGCGAGGATTTTAATTTCGCGACTGGCTTAATTCGCAACATTAAAATTGGTGAGGTATTCAATCTGTTGCATTTTGTAACTCGCGTGCACTAGCAAATCATTCAGTAATACTGGAGTTGTTCTTTCTGCAACTGCGTATACATCTAGTCTGGCACAGCCATGCCAGACTCAATTGTGTGAACATTAACTTTTTATGCACGACGCGATCGATTGATAAAATGGGTGTGTCTATACAGCAATCATACATAGATAAAACACTAACTAAAGGCTAAAAATGATGGTTTCCATGCATTATCTATCTATTTTGAGGTATTTAAAGCCTTCTACTATGGTAGCAAGCCCAACTTTTTGGTTTTAAAGTGGGCATGGCACATGAGCGTTGATCGCACAAAGGAAGCGTAGGGCGCAAAAGAATATTTGTTCGTGTATATTTTTGTTATTTAGTGTGATATAAGTCCATTACAAAGATTTGAAGGATAGTTTTACTCTTCGTTTTTTCATGCGAGCGATTTAATATCGCGAATAGGCTAGCTCGCGAGATTAAGTGTCGTTTGAATTTATTTCGCAACTATTTGTGTGTGCATTAAAAACCCGCTATACCATAGTTGTATATTGATGGATAAATTTAACCTGTTGGTAAGTTCTTACAATCTTATTCCTCAACTACGTATGTAGTGGTCATTTGAATTTATGTAACACTAAACCTTCAAACTTTATGTCAATTTTGATTGACTTAAACATTCTATAAGGATACGTACGTAAGTGTTTTTAAGCTGTTTTAAGTGGCCTAAACACACTTATGGGACAAAATCCTTATTTAATGCCACCCTAATACAGATAATATCAGTTTCCTATGGGACACAGCCATCATGTTGGAGCTTGGCTGGAAGAGGAGCAGAAGTAATGCACAGATACAGTTAATGTTGCTGAAGATATACGGAGAACTAGGTGAGGAATTATTTGCATGTTTATGATATGTACGTACATGTGCACGTGGTTGGTTGTTTAATTGGCAAGTCAAATGTTTAAGTAATGTTAATATATACTGTATGAATGTAAATTGTGGTTAAAGGATTTTAATGGTATGTACAGTATAAGAAAAGGAATCATTAATTTGTACTACGTATATATGATGCTGTAGGAGCCTTTGAGGTTTGTTCAGAGCTGTACGATGCCTTGGAGATTAAGAGTATGCAAGTTGACACATTAGGGTAAGCAAGACTACACAATAATACATAAATTAAAGGCTTATAATTATTATGTCAAAAATGTACTATTCGGTAAATTAATGCCTGAGGCTAAGTAAATACATACCAGAATGTTGGGTTGAAATCCTTATAAGAAATAAATGCCTAGGGTATACGTAGACGGACAAATATACGTAGAATGAACATACGTATGTATATTATGTAAGTATTTGCATATGTACGCTTGTACATCATTATGTAGTATTGTGTTTCATATCTTTCAGGTACCTTACTAGTCGTTACATGCAGGCGGTTGGCACTTTTCTGTTTGCAAATCACTTTTACAGTTTTGCTCTGAAATTCTATAAAACATGTGAAAGAGAGGTATGTACGTACATATGTACGTTTGTAGCTGAACTATAAAATGTTTATGTATATACTTAGAGTTCTGAGTGTTTGGTTCAGGCTTACAGAAATGGATGTTTTGTTAAGGTCAGTATATTGTAATACAGCATATTTGGATGGTCATAAGTCACTTATATTGTTGGTGTGGTAGCACTTAATAGTAGGGATCGCTACAGGGATAGAATAACACACATGCATCTGAGTCCTTGCGTGAGTTGTGTGTGAGATTTTTGTAGTTGTGTGACTTACTACTTGCACTGCTAAATGCACCAATTTCACTATTATACGCAAGGAGATGGTACTGTGTGGGCTTACACTAGCCTTCTAAGATTTAGTAGTTGGATACTGGCTTGCTTCCAGTGTGTTTGAGACTATTGTGATTGTTGAATGGTTGTACTCCATGAAGGAAGATTGATATGTAGCTTGGGCCTCTGCAAAGGAATGATACCTACTTACTCATCAATACAAAGATGAGGGGCATGTACTTGTGGCAAGAAGCACTGCGTGAGCTTGCTAGCTTGCATGCAAGGTTAATGTGAGTACCTCACAAGTGAAATGTGAGAGATCATTATCATGAGATGATATGATGATAAACACAAAACAACATTTGACTATTTCAATAGTCCCCTCAGTATTCTAATAGATTAGGGCTGTAACAAAAGTATCTAACTTGGTACAATAACACCTATGGGAAATGTTAAGACAGTACTTATAATATGTTGCTTTTTTATCTGTAGATACCAGAGATGACAGCCTTACATTATAGACTGAACAAGTCACATCATTATGCATTAGTCATGGTGGATCAACAACTATTACTGCTAACCAGCAATACTCACAGGTGTGTGTGTGTGTGTGTGTGTGTGTGTGTGTGTGTGTGTGTGTGTGTCTGTGTCTCTGTGTCTCTGTGTCTCTGTGTCTCTGTGTCTCTGTGTCTCTGTGTCTCTGTGTCTCTGTGTCTGTGTGTGTGTGTCTCTGTGTCTGTGTGTGTCTGTGTGTGTGTGTGTCTGTGTGTGTGTCTGTGTGTGTGTGTCTGTGTGTGTGTGTCTGTGTGTGTGTGTCTGTGTGTGTGTGTGTCTGTGTGTGTGTGTGTGTGTGTGTGTGTCTGTGTGTGTGTGTGTGTGTGTCTGTGTGTGTGTGTGTGTCTGTGTGTGTGTGTGTGTGTGTGTGTGTGTGTGTGTGTGTGTGTCTGTGTGTGTGTGTGTGTGTGTCTGTGTGTGTGTGTGTGTCTGTGTGTGTGTCTGTGTGTCTGTGTGTGTGTCTGTGTGTGTGTCTGTGTGTGTGTCTGTGTGTGTGTCTGTGTGTCTGTGTGTGTGTCTGTGTGTGTGTCTGTGTGTGTGTCTGTGTGTGTCTGTGTGTGTCTGTGTGTGTCTGTGTGTGTCTGTGTGTGTCTGTGTGTGTCTGTGTGTGTCTGTGTGTGTCTGTGTGTGTCTGTGTGTGTCTGTGTGTGTGTGTGTGTGTGTGTGTGTGTGTCTGTCTGTCTGTCTGTCTGTCTGTCTGTCTGTCTGTCTGTCTGTCTGTCTGTCTGTCTGTGTCTGTCTGTCTGTCTGTCTGTCTGTCTGTCTGTGTCTGTCTGTCTGTCTGTCTGTCTGTGTCTGTCTGTCTGTCTGTCTGTCTGTCTTGTGTATGCCTGTCTGTCTGTCTGTCTTGTGTATGCCTGTCTGTGTCTGTATGTGTGCATGTCTGTGCGTGTATAAGTATGTATGTGTGTGTGTATAAGTATATGTGTGAATTTGTCTGTGTAAGCTCTTTTAACACATGTACGTACTTATTACTATAGTGTAACTCAAGCCCAGAAGGCATATTCATCACTTCTATTATCTCCTCAATATGAAAACTACATTAAAGGTAGCCAATTTTTCTGGAAGTAATGTGTATTTATAATTTTATTTTGTATTTCAAGAATATTTTAGTAGTCTAGTAGATAACAGAGATTTTGATGTATTTGAAGATTGGCACTCACCGAAAAGGTACAATTTCTAATTCTCTAGTGTTCATGAACCACAGAAAGGCAAAAATGTATGACTACATAATTATATCTGAAAGCTGGAAGAAGTATGAGTCTTATAATATATGTGTAGCACAAACTTTTGACAGAAAATTTTGGCGAATGAATGCCCAAAATAATTTTGGCAGAGAAAACATTGGCGGATTGGTTACTTTGCATGTAGCATTGTGAAGGTCAGATCGATCCAGTCTGATTCCTCTGTATGTATTATTAGAGTGTTTCAGTAAAATTTAGTAATATCTGTTCTGATTTTTCTTTACGGCTACAGTAATAGTTTGGCACTAATTTTCATTGCCTTTAAAGCAACCTTCTTGTGTTTTGTATCAATTGGTCTCTTACCACTTTTAAAGTACTGTATAAAAAGTCTACAGACGCTGTTAATAGGCCATCAATCAAGCCTCCAACAAAGCAAAGTGAAAAATTGAAAATGGGGTCCATTCTATACAAAAAACTTGCCGCCACTTTTACAGTAATAATGGCCAAGGTAAATATCATTTTGAGGGTCTTGCTGAATAAGAGAGAAATTGTCTAGAGCCTGTGAAAGAGATTTTAGCACTCAGCTGCTTTTGTACGTAGTTCAGCCAATAAATATCTTCGATCTTACAACTCCATTTTTAAACTTTAGACACTTACACAATCTTCCTTCAGAGTTAAAAAAACTCTTCCACAGGCCCTTGGCAAAACATCTCTTGTTAAGGAGAAACCTTAAAAGTAGTGATTACCTTGGCCATTGTCACCATAAGTGGCAGAAACTGAAGCCATTGTCATCAATTTGTCTTGTTGGAGGCTTGGTTGATGACCTATCAACAGCATCTGTAAAATGATTATACAGTACTTTGGAGGCAGTGACGAGGCCAATTGATACAAAACACAAGGAAGCTGCTTTTAAAGACAATGAAAATTAGTGTCAATAAGGACTACCATAACCTTTAATATCATATAAAATTTGTAGTTTTATAATGAATCTTTGAACATGGAACTACTCATCAAGTAGCTACTTCATAAACTTTGCAGCAGTGTAATAGGGCATTGCACATGAAGCGATTTTTAGTCTTACTTTGCAATGGCTACAGCTTGTACAAAATCATGGTGTAACTGAAGTTGGCAGAGGCGGATTGGCTATCAACCGCCATATCCACCAAAGAATTTAATTTAGTGCTTTGATGAATCTGATAAATGCACCAGATTTGATTCCATCAATCACTCATGTTTAGACTCGTAGTTTAGGCTTCCATCAATTTGAAATCTGTCGAATTAAATCATCTCTCCAGTATTGTAATAAGTGAATACTTATGTCATACACGTACGTACGTATAAAATGTATTATTACAATGAATGTGGTAGCTATGTAGTATGTATATATGTACGTAGTAACTTAATGTTGTATTATTTACCAGAAAACTTTCAAAAGATTTGATAAAAGTTTCTTTCGAAGCTGAGGTATGTACGTATGTTAACTTTAGATGTTCATGTGTGTGAAGCCTTGCCAAAAGTTTAAATTAAATTATGGTAGGTGTCAATAAAAAGGTAACATTTGTAACTGTAGTTACGGATGTTGTGGTTACGGTAGTTGTATATCGTAATTACGATATTGAATACACATGTAATATGACTGTACTATGGGCATAATTATGTACTTAATACGTGCATAATTACGTTCCGTAGCTAGCTAAGTATGATCATTGAATTGTACTACAAATGAATTTTACCATTATCCTTGTAGGTACGTAGTTCACATACGCAGCCTCTGGATGGCTCCTAAATTCAGTCAGTGGCATCGAGAATGGCCGGTGTCCAAAGAAGCTCATGCATATACACATTTCTTTGTACGCACGCATTTTCTTTTGTTTAACTATAAATACATAGCTACGTACATGCCAGTAAAATATCCGACTTCCATGATTTGATCCAAGTAATAATACAATTATTATTATTAGCACTTAAGTAATATAGTGTTGGTGAATTACTCTAAGCAAAGCCGGGATCCTGCAGCATTTTACAGAGCGTCAACTAGCGCAAAGCTGTGCATACAAGAATGGATGGGTAGTTGTACGTAAGTCGTAACATCGTCTGGAGATTCTTGCGCTTCTATATGACAAGTGGTTGTATGAAGCGAAAAGAATTTGATGCCCCCAAAGGTAAACCATCGAGTAATAGCAACTATTGAACAACAAATGTTAAGACAATAAAATGACTCCACTTCAGCTTCATAAGCTTCTGATTGAGAAAGGTACTCAACGAGGAATCTGAAATCCAAAGCTACTGTACAACTTAGTTACAACTATCCCTTTTGTTTATTGATCAGGTATTGCTACTTAGCTACGTATTAACTACTATACTATAATGATTGCAATATAATGTACAAAGAAATGTATGCACGTAGGTTCATAAAATTTATGCATGAGCTTCTTTGCCACCATTCTCGATGCCACTGACTGAATTCAGGTTGCCTACATGAATTATCTGCAAAGATAATAATATATTCATTTTGTAGTACAATTCAATAAGTATACTTAAGTACGTAGCTATTTACGTATTATGCATCAATATTTACGCTTGTATTATGTATGTAATACGTCCGTAATTATGATGCATAATACAGCAGTGTAACAATAGTATATATTACAATCGTAATTACTACTAGGGATGGGCGATATTGATATTTTGGCATACGATTATTGTGAGGCAAAAATATCACGATTATCACGATCATTGCCTTAACTATGTCTATAGTGAAAACTGTTTACTAACATGTCAAACTGTCTATAAATATCTCTAAATACTCCAAAACTTATTATGGTAAGTGCCAATTATCACGATATTACACGATTATTGCTTCTCACGATTATTGTTATTAGTAAAAACTACGCGATATCGATTATTGGCAAAGGAAATATCACGGTTAATAGGCAAAACCGGTTAATTGCCCATCCCTAATTACTACGACGCTATGTTACCTTTTATTGACGCCTACCGTATCTTTGCTAGGAAGATTTTGCTTGTGCATTGCTACTGTACATTTACAGCAGTTATCCTTACGGTACCGCTCAAATGTAATGTCGCACTCGCTGGCAATTTTTCCTCGAGTAAGTGATTACTTGATAGAGTAACGAGTGAGTCTACAGAGCACTGACAACTCGAATCACGAGAAGTAATGAGTACTCGATATAGCGAAACTTGATATAACCTGTTTTGAGGACTATACGTAACTGCAAGTGGCGAGCACTCTACTACAATTCGATATTCCAAGCAAATTGGTTTGCTTGCTTGCTCGACTCGACTCGAGACAAATAAGCTGTCACTTCGGCTATTACTCGCACTTCGGCTATTACTCGCACCTCGACTTGTAGCCACAACACAATACACTAGGAACGAATTCAGTAGTACAGTTAGCCAGCAACTTACAGTTTTGATAAGGATCTCACACATAACACGATGAAAATGACAATTTGTTCGTAAAAACGATCGATAAAAGACACTGCCGTACCTATACAAAAATCTTACCAATAGCTGATCTACTAGTACCAGCGCGCACAGAACGACTAGACGCCATCTTCAATATGTGAACATGTGGCAAATACGCATGCACATATGCACTTTAGTGTGGTTTATTTTGAGTCTATTGTAATATCAGCCTCAAGATCCTTGTTGAGATCAGTTTAGCATTGAGTGCTATGATTAGTCTTATTAGTACAATGTTTGACAAAAGTGGTGAATCACATACGTAGTTAGCTAGCCACGTATATCGTAGTTAACATGAAACTCAAAGGAGCAAGTCAAGTCAACTCGAGTGATAGTCTCTCGTGAAGATCTGTCCACACAAGACTAGCTTGAGCAAGTGATCCAGCTGCGGTAAGGTACATACTTGAATTCAGCACTCAAGCAACAAAGCCAACACAACCTTGAGTGATTCGGTTCAGCCAGTCGAGTCCTCGATGCCGGCCTCGACTCTCGTAGAATTTGTGCAAGTACTTATAGAGAGAAGAGCACTGAGTATCGAGATTCGAGCAAAATACTTGCGAGTAAGTGCAACGTTACATTTGAGCGGTATACCGTATGTACTGCATATTTTAACATGCACATAAGACTTTTTATTGCATCCTGTATGGTACAGCTCAGATGTAACTTTATACTCACGAGCACTGTACTCTAGAGTACGATTATTGTACTCGAGAGTGTGACTTTTGTACTCAAGAGTGCAAATATTTCACTCTCGAGCCGTAACATTCGCGAGTGTATAGTCGAGTATATTACAATTCTTTATCCAGCCTATAGATTGTTTACTGTGCTTTAGCATGTGGGCTTTAAATAAGGGTCTATACAAGGCGCCACAAGTATTTCCACTGAGGTATGCTCAGGATGTCCGTTCCTCCATCTTGACAGCACAACACACATGCGTGAATGTGAATATCAGAAATTTGCCATTGATTACCAACAATAGGTACGTACAGATTTAATCTAGTGACAGAGAATTGAAAGGTGGCAACCAAAGTCACGATGAAGCTGCCATGTCGATATCGTGCCAACTAGACTCCTCAAGAGCAATTCGGACGAACTGGCAAGCTTGAGAGCATTACTTTTCAACAGTAAGAATTATATATGTTACGAGTGCTATTGAATCGCTCATGAGTCCATAGAAGTACTGTACTGCTCACACTCAAATTCACACTCGCGAGCATTGCACCCTCAAGTATCTTGAAGATCACTCGCACTCGAAATGCGAGTCGAGTGAAATTACTTGTGCATGTTTGCTCGTGAAAGTTGAGCTCTGCTCACAGTCATACTCATATCGCGAGTGAAATAAAGATATACTCTCGAGGTTTACTCGCCAAGCGTTAGTGTTCTTCGAGCCTTTCTTTCTCGAGCTTCACTCACGAGCGCTCGTCCAAGTCACTTTTGTTTCTTTGTGTACTGACTTCAAAAGCTAAACTTGTTGATTGTTTTCACACTACTGTGTAGTGATCCTGAGGTTGGACTTACAAACCAGAAGAAGAGTTATCACTCTTAAAATGAATTGATATGTGACCAGATTTGGCAAATGGTGCATTGTTTGCACACAATGTGGAAACACAGATTTCACCGCCATTTGATAGCTACATTAATAAACTAACAGTGCATGTGTGTATGGATGCCAACAGCTCATCAGTCTGCTTTTGCTGTGGCTGCTTTCTGGGGTGTGTCAGACGTCCACGAGTGCTCGTAGTGTCTTTAATTGGCTCTGGTGGCTGCCAATGAAAGGCCACCTGGCTGTAACTCACCACACGACTGCCTAGTGATGCTATCCATTGATTTGGCTACTTTTTATGCTAACTACAGCACAAATATGCCCATTTGGAAGTGTGAATACTTGATGTGTGTTTAGCCCTCTACTGTTGTGGTTCCCCACCACTCCTGACCACCACCCCTATATGATCACTTGTGGTACTGTTGAAAAACTATCTAAATTGGTGGGCAATTCAGCTAGCAACAGTAGGCCCACTGAATTATCTTGGGTAACTACAGATTTGTGGAGAATTGTGTGCAAGTAGCATAAAGCAGACTCGAGATATTACGAATTGAATATTTCAAAATGGTATTTCTAAATATTTATAAATGTGGGACATTTTCACAAATCCGGTCACATAAATGTCAAGAGGCATTTAGAACAGGAGTTAGCCGCCAGTCATTACACAAACTAGTTCCCATTTAATCAGTGCACGAGTATATGTATGTTACTTACCACCAGACCAGTTATTTTTCATTGGATGCTATTTTTAACAATGGATACACGATGATTACACGTGATCATTAAATACACAAATTAATGCGCAGGTGTTGAGCATTAAAAAGAATTAATCATAACGGTTTATCAATGACTAAAGAAATTGAAATTTCCAGATTTGAGTACCATTGAAAATTGTTGAAGAACAGAATGAATGCAAGTTACAGGCTCTCTATGAGGTTAGCTCGTTGCATGACTTGTGATCCACTCATGAAGTGGGCAGGATGAACTCTCGAGCAAAGGATGTATCGAGCGATTGCACTCGCAAGTAAGTTGTTAATGAGTAGCTAAGTTTAACGACCACTCGAAATGTACTGGAAGCTTCCCTTGCGAGTGACATAGCAAGCGCTCGTACTCGATTATAAGCTTGCGTGTGAGCAGTACTGTAGCTTGCGAGTCCATTGAAGAAGCTTACAAATCCATCCATTGAAATAGTTTGCAGGTCCATTGAAATAGTTTGTGGGTCCATTGAAGTAGTTCGTGAGTAAATGTAAAGTTACATCTAAGCTGTACCGTAGCTATGCACGATTATTAATAAGATTTAAATTCACAACCATGCACAATTTTATACTGTATTGGTGTGCTTATATTTATATCGTTTCTGTACATACGTACGTGTGTTTAATTGCATAAACACTTGCTAGATACATTCCAAAATAATTCTATTTTAGTGCCTGTGGCTACAGATATTAGCTGTGATGATTAAGCTGCTGAAAGGAGCAGTATTTTTTGTTCCTGTCAGTCATGAGGATACAGCTAGCCAATCAGATAGTGAACTACCTACACCGCCAGTGACAGCAAAGTTAACATCTGTTGAAGTGTACAAAGAAGACTTGGCCCTGCTTGAAGAGTCGGTGAAGGCTGCTGAAACACATGAAGCAATTTCTGCTTTCAAGCAGTTTAAAAATCATATGGTTAGTAGAAAACTATTGCTACGTGCGTACGTATATGGTTGTTTGTTTGCTTACAGGGTGTGTATGCATGTATACTATATGTATATGTATGCACTACAAACAGTAGTGAAAATCTGAATGTGAAATTTTTAAAAATTTGCACCAAAGTTAACGGTAATCGTGTGGACAGTAGAGCTCTGCTCAAGTTGTTGTGTATAACACCCCATTCACACTATCCCGGGTTACTCACAATGTAGAGTAACCCGAGTTGTCGAACTCGAGCCAGCTCTTGTTCACACTACCGCGTCCAACTCATGCTGGAGATTGTGCACGCCGAATAATAATGTACAAAAACAAGTGCACAATTTATAATAACTATTTGTTATTCGGCGCCTATCGAAGCAACAGTAAAGTTGAAGCGACTGAAAGCAGCGAAGCGATGAACAAGATGAAAGAATCTATACAATGGTATAGCGCTGGTGTTTTTGCTGGTGGGCGCTTCTTGACAAAGAATTGTCAATGCACCAATAGAGCGAAACAGCTGGAGTCGGGGGCCCCTTGGCTGGAGTCTATCTACCAAAGTACGTACCTTGCTGAATAAAACACTATCAATGATTATGAAATACAATTAATTTATATTTGATAAGCGTTTATTATTGTTAACCCGGGTTGACAGGCCCGGAAGGCATTCACATTCTATCCCAGCGCTGGTCAACTCGAGCCAGCCTACCTGTTGTTGCGGTGCTGTGCTGGGCCCGACTCGACACGGTTTGATCAGTTCACACTGCAGTCTATTCTGAGCCATCCCACGCTGTACCTGGGTTAGATGAGTAGTGTGAATGGGGTGTAACTCCCCCAAACCTATGAACTATATGCAGCTTTGATATGTTTAAGTGTCTTACCTGCTTCTTGCCATATAGCTAGGCCTGTGCGATAACCCATACACAACAGACAAGTCTGTTACAGATCTGTCACAGACTTGTACAGAACAGTTCTGTAACAGACATCTTACAGATCTGTATTTGAAACTGCCATAGAGCTGTTACAAGTATGTCACATATCTGCTACATGTCTGTTACAGATGAGTCATAACCATGTTTTTTGCTATATTTGACAGATGCAGTACACAGCATTGACATGCTGTACATAGCATTGACAGCCCCATACATAGTTGTTACATACTTAATAAATTAACATTAAAATGAAATACATGCCATTTGCAAATACACATACAAAAACTTAAATTGGATCCACTGAACAGTACATTGTCTTTACTGCAGCATCTTTCCTATGTTGTATTAAACCGTTTGTTTTCTTCTGGTATTGTAGTATCATTAATTCTGTTCACATCATCCGTCTCACCTTAGGCCACTTTCTCCAAAGCCGTCTTGCTCTACAAGATGAATTTTATAAAATCAGGATAGCAAAAATGAAAAGATTAATGTAGTCACTCACTTAATGACAACAAGCACGTATGTGTTTTCGCCACTGCAAAAATCAACTGCTAGTCTTTCCAAATACCATGTTGAGTTTCTGCGATCGCATTTGTATTATACATAAGTATGTACATATGTGCATACCTCAGGTGCTGTTCAACTGTCATTAGCACACACTAGATACGAAAATATAATAAGATTAAAGATTAAGTAAGTATATTAATCACCTCAGTTAGGTAGCTGTTTTGGTTAGTGCTATAGTATGCCAGTGACTAGCTAGATGAAGAATCTTGATAATGCCGCACATCATATTTAATATTGGTGGCTTCATGTCAAAGAGTGTTCATAGCATATGGTGCCCTTTAAAACAGTAACGTTGCCTAAATGTTACACATATATTTACTCACAAGATTCTCCCCAGTCCAAGGATCCATGTATGGAGTGAGATATATTGCCGTCGAAGATTCAATTCATTTGTAACAACGATACGCAGTAGGAATCTTGCGATGCCATTAAAGACTTCTTGCGATCGATTTCTTTCCAATTCTTGAATATTGTTACTGAGGATGTTAAAATCTTCTCACCATCTTCTTTGCGCTCTTTTAAAATTATGCTGTGTTGTTCGCACGTGCACTAATACAAAAATAATTTGATCCTGACGGCGTGCGGTGCTTGTCCAGGCCTCTTGAGTATTTTAGCACAGTTTATCTGCTATTACCTCGACTATTACATTGAAAGGTTAGTAGTCACTTGCACTCTATGCTTACACTACTATTCAGAATACGCAGGAAATCATATTAAAGCGCCCGTTTAAATAATTCCGAGTTGTCACTAATCTTTTATACGCACACTGATGCGCTTATATAGTCATAAAATTATATTAGCTATAATCTATGATTCAGTATATCACTGCCTAAGTCTGTGATCTTTGTTTTTTGAAACCATTCACTAGTAAAAACAGTGTTTTCTTCTCTTGACGATCATGAAGCCATAAAAGCACTACTTATAGTCCCTCTACAAGAGTTTATGCTGCTGTAAGCCTGTAACCACTCTAGCTATTTAAATTACATTACTTTACGTTTCCATACCCTATAACAATGTTAAAATTAGCTCCATCCAGGCTACCTGTCGCCTCCAGCAATAGAAAAGTCCCTAGCTATCACTTGTTTATGGTATGTGTGGTGGGTTGTCCTTACACCACAGACTGATTAGTAGGTGGTACTTTTGGTTTAGTCAAATTGTGCTTTAGCAGCTATATG
This sequence comes from Spongia lamella, assembly GCA_963930835.1. Classification (NCBI taxonomy): domain Eukaryota; kingdom Metazoa; phylum Porifera; class Demospongiae; order Dictyoceratida; family Spongiidae; genus Spongia; species Spongia lamella. The sequence continues at coordinate 7,358,270 of OZ005746.1, read as the reverse complement.
ACAACTATGGTCACCAGTTATACATTGTAACATGCAGTTCATATGTAAAGCTACAATATGTAGCATGTAAGCTCTGTGACATATCTGTAGAGAATCCAATTTACAAATTAACCGAAATTATTTACAGAGTTATGACAGATATGCAACAGATCTGTGACAACTCTGTTGATCTGTCCTAGGTCTGTCAAAACTCTGTAACAGACATGTAACAGATATAACAAGTCTGTAACAGACTTGTCTGTTGTGTATGGGAATGGAAGAAACTTTGTATATCTCTGCTTATAAAGTGCTACATGGACAGATCTAGAACCTACTGAGAGGGGGGAGGGGCAACAGGGTACCTGGGGGCACAACCCCCTTAATGTTGTAGGGTAATTTATGTTACAAAGCATAAAACAATAAAAATTAGTAAAGTTTCTGTGAAGGATATTTCTGAATTTAGCTGTGTACGTATGTATGTACACATGTGATTATTGTAATTATAATATTTAATCAGGTAGTTCACTCAGTAATTGGCATTGATTTTCAGTGGTGCCCTGAGCACAACATACAAAAAACATGTAATTCTTAATTGTCATTATACATAATTTTAACTTTATTATCTTACTAATATTATTATAATTGCTAACAGGTACCAGTATCACAGCCACCCTCTCCATTGTTGAACTTGTTTATAAAGTATCAGTATGGGCAGACTTTGATAGACGCCTTCAAAATTACCTGTCTTGTTCATGAGTTGACTCGATCATCTACGGGTATGTATGTACACACAATTCACTTATCTATTGTTGTATACGTATTATAACCAGTACATATGCAATTTTTGTGTCTTTATACCGTATTGTGCAAAATAATGGCGGGGTAAACCTTTGGCGAGTCAGTATAATATTCTTTTGAATTTTGGCGGGGAAAATATTGACAAATGCATGGATTTAGAAAATTGACTTGGCAAAATGTATTCTTGTACTTGAAATTTACCTACTAAATCTTGTTTGTTATCACGAATATTTACCTTGTAATAAACCCACAATTACTTCATTAATTACGTGCACGTGAGAGAAATTGTGTACACGTTTTCGATTGAAACAGTTGTGCAAAATTTCTTCGAATTGTGGTCGTTGTAGTGTCACTTGTTCTATTTCATAGCTACTTCTTCAGATAAGTCCCTTAACTACACATAGTCTGGCATCTTTTTTGCGCAGGATGTTATCGCAACACCTGTTCGAAAAAGACTGTGAGACTACTACTCGTTTGTCTTCTTCAAGTACAGTCAACAACTTATACACTAGCATTCGTGGATGAAGACCAATATAATCGTAATTTCTATGGAATAATTTGGAGGGATAAAACTTTGGTGAATCACTTGTAATTCGCCAAATTCGCCAAGTTTTGTGCTATACGGTATGTCATGGAACTTTATGTAGACATGCGTACATAGTGTAAATGCCATGCAGTTTACACAATTGTCTAGTTGGATGGAGTCAGTGCTTACGTATTTATTAAAGACAAGCTTCTAAATTCCCAGTAAATCAGCTACGTATTACTGCATGGTTAATAATCGCCAGTGGACAAAAATTAGGAGTATGAAATGTGTTGTTTATAGTGTATAAATTACTGTAGCATACGTAAGAAACATATATAGCTACCATAGCCAAGCATACATAGTAGAGCATAAACAATGCATTTAAGTTAAGGTAGCTATGTACATGTACATACATGTACATGTACCTGTTGTTTTTCTTCACAGTTGATGATGAAAAACTGACAGAAGTAAAGACACTACTTGATGGTGTAGTTTCACAATTAAAAGGTATGGCTAACTACATAACTGCTGTGTGTTTACGTATACATATATGTACATACGTACGTACACTGTATCCATTGTAATTTTCCTGGTTCAATAATAAAACAATACCGGAATAAAGAAACTGCAAAATCTGGCTGATTTAGAACGTTATCTATGTACCGTATAGTGGGTTATTTTCAAGGAGGAAATATTTCACGAATGCCCAGAGGTGCCATTATTCACGAGGAAAATTTTCACGAATGCATGGCTGTTACTAATACTGCTACACTTGCTTCAGCAATTTCACAGGGAAAATTTTCACGAATTAAGCTTAATTCGTGAAATTTGTAAAATTTTCCCCCCTCGAAAATAACCCGCTATGCGGTATGTATGTATATGCGTGTGTAGCTACCTGGTGTAAGCACCATCAAGTTCTCACATATCATTAAGTACGATAGTACTTAATAGTAGGGATCGACATGAAAAAACATGGCATCCGACTTTCACGCACCTCCATAACTCGCCTCACAATATACTTTTCACAAAAAAACCGACTAAAATCCATTTGTAACACTACTAGACAGATGTTTGAACATCGGGGGGCGAGCCTGAGCAATTGCAACCGAGGGGTCTGTCACAAGCAATTTTGGCGTACGTGATTTGAAAACATCTGTGTTTTGTGCTTGATTTGTGATTTGAAAACTGGTATTCGTGATTTGAAAACTGTATTTGTGATTTTAAAACTGATTTGTCGATATTTATAAATCTTTAAATACTAAATATATATGAACGATGATAGATGGAGGAGTAGAAAAGATTCACGTATAAATTTACCTTACCTTCGCATTACATCAATGAACAACACACGATTATCCACTACATTGCAGAGAAATAAACACTCGTGATACAGCACCATCTACTCATTATGCGCTATCTAAAAATAAAAATATAGGAGGCGCATTAAAGAGGCTAGTCATAACCGATAGAAAACGAAGTTTTACTGATCCATATTTATGTATTTATGATTTGAGAACCTGATTTTGAACTGATTTCGTGTTTTGAGAACTGATTTTGTGTTTTGAGAACTGATTTTGTGTTTTGAGAACTGATTTTGTGTTTTGAGAACTGATTTCGTGTTTTGAGAACTGATTTGTGTTTTGAAAACTGATTTTGTGTTTTGAAAGCTGATATGAGCCAAAGTGTACGTGATTTGAAAGCGTGTCGGACCCCTCGATTGCAACTGACCGACTAAAAAGATTAGTGTCCCGGCAAAAGTTTTTTCTCTGAGCTGTCCGCGTTGAATTGTTGTCAACGAACTATTATCAATCATGTGCAGTAATTGGAGAACAAGCATCTTCTTTCTCACTCTCTTCGTGCTGCTAGCCTTGATTCCCTTTGTTCCGGTGTTTCTGTACTTCTTCTTAATCCGTACAACTCCCTTCTTCTCCTCAGTCTTCCATAAACATAGTATATCAAATTCAATCGATAGACTATCCGTGCTCTATTAAATTTGCGCCGTTTATTTCTCGTGGCATGAACCACCGTATGAACATACATGGAGTGTCAGTAATCTTCTCCGTTTACAACTTCGTGGCATGAACCACCGTACGAACATATATGGAGTGTCAGTAATCTTCTCCGTTTATAACTTCGTGGCATGAACCACCGTACGAACATATATGGAGAGTCCAGTACTTGAAGTAGGATTTTGTCGTATCACATAAGCACTTGTATGGATTTAACGTAATTTATCCGTGTATTTTTGCGCATGAACCACCGTACCAAACTTACAGTAGTGTGGGGCATCCCGGATTTCGCCGTCGTTTTTCCGCGCACGAACCACCGTACTAGATTTACCGTCTGAGTGGGGCTCGCTCAGGCTCGTCCCAATAACAAAACTGTACCTTTGTTAAACTCCATGGAAAACCTAACAACACGATCAGTAGAGAGATTTAAAAATTTCGAAATCTACCAGAATTTCGTCTGACTGCCTGCCTGCCTGCCGGCCTGCCTGCCGTAAGACCCACTAGCACTAGGAGTATGGCTCCAGATTTCTCACAGAACAAAGGAAATTGTGTCCGATTTACGAAACTGCTGTTCCGCTGAAGATTCATCCACTGCGCCTTAGTGTTTCTTTTCATCCCTCACTATCTTCCTTTTTCTTCGTTTAGTCTGTAGAAAGGCGAGAAAGTTATGAAAGAAGGTGTCGATTGGCTTGCACCTTCGGCTTTTACGTCACCAAAACAGCCACTTACACATGTGACATAATCAGTAATGCGCCCGCCGTTAAATACTATGAACAGACGCGATGTTTTTGCATGTACTTTATTACATCTTCAACTATAGAGTACGTGTGAATATATAACTTATACAACATATTTTTGATGTTTTTCGAATGTATTTCACTACAGTGCAGCTGCTCCGCCATGTTAACGATGTTGTTAACATGCGCCTGTAAAAACAATTAAGTAATGTTTTTTGGAAAACGATTACTTTTGCAAGTATGCTATAAAAAGCAAACAAACTAGAATATTTAAAAATTAAAAATTTAAAAAGGTGAGTAGGGATCACTCTTGCAATGCTAGCTTAAAAAAGTAAGGAAACAAGGGAAAAGATTTTCAAGTGGCATGAGAGAACACTAAAGATTCTAGCATGAGATAATTTATAAAAGTTTCATCCCTACTTTTGGCTCATTTTCAGTATTAGGAGTAAGCCAAATGTAGGGATTAAACTTTTATAAATTATCTCATGCTAGAATCTTTAGTGTTCTCTCATGCCACTTGAAAATCTTTTCCCTTGTTTCCTTACTTTTTTAGCTAGCATTGCAAGAGTGATCCCTACTCACCTTTTATTTATTACTTAATCTATGTATTCATGATACAGCATGCAATGATAAAGAGATTTTTATTTTACTAACCCTGTAAATACGTATGGACTCTCTTTCTCAACAAAACTTAAAGTATTGAAGTAGCAAAATTGGAAGTGTGAACTAGGCTGGTGCATTCCATATAGCTAATTGCATTTGCTTACTGCATTTGCTTACTGACTGGGTTGTGTGGTGATAAGGTTTACTCATGCACAAGATCATACGTTGTTTCATACGTTGTTTCACATGTGGTTTCCACAGAGTCCAGTATCAATATTCCAGGAGTACCTGATGAAGTTAGGAAACAGTTTAAGGAGATGATACTGAATGACAAAGATTTGGCACCAGCAGGTGATGCTCAACCAGCCGCTGGTTCTAGTGATGACACATCAAATAATAAGAATGGTACAACTTCAATAATGTTCTCTTAGTTATTCAGTTAATTTATGTTTAGAGCCTGCTGTGCCTGATAAGCCAGTACATCCTTTTGATGTACTGAGAAAAGTGTCTATACAGTTTGAGCCTTATGTAATGTTTGTACAGGTGAGTAGAATAATGTATGTGTGTAGCTACATTTATGCAGTGCAAACAAATGTACTGAATTTGAGGTTTCAACCTTTGAATATTAAATGCAAAATTCAAAGTGTTTTTACGTCACTACATAAAGTGCAAAATTTTGGTGGTGGAAAATTTTTGGTGGAGTTATATTTTTGGGAGTGCCGTGGCATATCCATGAATAAATAATTATGAAAAACCGGTTTTACAGGATCCGTCAAAAATTTCCCCGCCAAACACGTGACTAGGAATGATTCACCAAAAGTTAACCCTACCAAAATTTTGCTATACGGTATTCATATTTGAACCTCGCAGTAATAACTACGTTTTACTTCTTGAAAGAATGAAATTTATTAACTCCACATTATGAATCAAATGATGATATAATTGACAGGTTGCTAGTTGTTTGCATGGCTTCAGAAATCCCATACACTGTATAACTCTCACAAGCTATAGCTACTTTACTGCATACACAAGTGCTAACATCTCATGAAAATTTAATGTATGTAGGTCACTGGATTTGTGACAATGCTGTGTGCAGTGTGTGCAGAGTTATTGTGTCCTTTGTGTGCCATGCCCGCTGCTCTTGCTGGGACTAAAAAGAAAAGATTTAAGTCAACAGTTCTTCCACCAGACATTGATAAACTACTGTTAGACTACATTGGTCAATTGAAATCCATCATATCTGAACTGACAGCAAGACATCCTTTACTTCCTAACATCACGGACACAGCTGGATTTGTAGAATCATTTTCCCGACTATCAGTAGATGATCAGGACACAAGTGATCCTTGGGAACACTTGGTAAGACAATGTACAGAATGTTATCCTTATTGTTTATCATAACTGGACTGCATTTTTATGTATACGACCACATTAATTTTAGTAAAGAATTTTTACTAAATTTAGGGGGTTAATTTAAAGGGGCAATGCATCACACTTGTTTTATTTTGAAGTCTTTGGGTCTAAGAAAATTACGTGTCACGATGCTGAGACACAACAAAGTGCAATAATGCTGCCTGGACATCCTTGTGCTGAAAGCTAGGTTTGTGTCAGCCTTTGACAAGTTACGCATGCTTGAGTAGAAGCATTTTTGTGAAATGTATTGGCTATAGACATCTATGTCAGTAATGTCACTTTATATCATGTTTGTGTACGTACTTAAAAGTACATTTCAGTAATAGAGCTATTGCTACCAGCATCGCTATCTCACTCTCCATCTCATTTGTGATTGCTGCTTGTTGCCATTTTTCTCCATAATATTTTTGACTTAATGTATATGTTAGTATAACATCACTGTTTAATATTTTTGGAAGACAAAAACAATGTAAGGGCATTGGCCTTTTAATTTGAATGTGTACATACACAGCAATAATGTACCTTAAAATTTAATATTCTTACTTGCATGTAGCTAGATTTTTTAATTAGCTACATAGCTTTATGTACGTATCTATCGGTGATGTTAAAGTTTACAGGTGCTATTGTATTTATCCAGGCTTGGTTAACATCAGCTACTCATACATTTCAAGAAGTTGTTGAGAGTTACAACAGTTCCCTAAAAAGTTGTGGTAACATTCTTGACTATAAACGACAACTTTTAGATGATGCATCTGTCCTGCTCAGCCATCATCTTCACAGTCTATAATTTAATAGGAGTCTAATGCACTTATTGTTTATACTGAGGCCATACACATCAATTTAGCTGCGCTCAACCTCTCACAATTATTTGTAGTTATGTTTTTTATTATTGTCTGACTCACTAATATTGTGTGTATATAATTGGGATTAGCCTTAGCGAGCCCCACCATATGGGAACAACAGTGAAATCAGTTTTCTTGCTTGATACGTCAAAATCCCTTTATGTGGCTGAAAGCCATGTAAGCGTAAACCAACATTACATCAAACAGGTGAGTGCTAACCAACCATAGCATGCGAACCAATAACTTAAATATGCCATTCAAGTGCTAACTATAATTTATTAACTACAATGCAATGTGTGAAACTTTCTAATCAAAGCTTAGTGCTTTGTGTTTGTAAAGCTGATCATTTGATGTTAGGATTGCATATAGCACTAGATAGATACATTAAAGTATAGTATCAGTTGCCTTGCTGCCCTATAGCCAGCTACATAGTTTTCTATAATATAAAGATAGATGACTATTAGATGTTGTTTATAAAAGATATAAGAAACAAATCTTCTTTTACACTTTGTCAAAAGGCTCACTATTTACTTTTCTTTATAATAGCCGATACCACCACTTTCTTATTATGCATGCTTGTGATACCTTTTGTGATGAATTAATATTATCACATATGTTATTTTAATCCACTGTAATTACTTTACTGTTAATATCCCAGTTTTCATGAAATACGTACTGGTACAAATTTTTAAGACCATCATGTAGATAACTGCACTGTTTCTTGTACACTGAGACTGAACTGTACATGTTTTGTTCTCTGCATGTGCTTATAATTACCACCAATGTCAAATTGCATTGTGAAGGTCATCAGTGGTAGTTAAGTGTATACATGCATCTATTAAAGTACCAGGCTTGCCCCTCAATGCCGTGCATTTCACCTATATACCATATAGCTCCAAATTTTCGTGGTTGAAAATTTTCGTGATCTTAGTTGATTTTCGTGATTCATCATTATTAAATTTTCGTGATTTGAAGTGTGAACCCCTGTACTTAAGGGTGGTGTAAGGAATTTTTCATGGCAAAAATTTTCGTGATTTCTGTGTAATTCACGAAAATCACGAAAATATTCGACCAAGAAAATTTGGAGCTATACAGTAATTATTGTACGTAACTAAAACTCAAGCAGTACATAAGCCTTTAAAATAGTGGTGCCTACTGTATAGCTACGTAGCAAGAGTTTATAATGATAGTACTAGGTTGAGTCCAGAGGACCATTGAATGGTTCATTTTACTTGTGCTAGCCATATTGTGTGATTTAATTGTTGAACATATCCTATTCATGACAACTATATCACATTGTGAAATTTAAGGCAAAACGTTTAGCGGATTAGTATGAGAGGTGATTAATGCCAAAATTATGAGCCATATATAAATAAAGGTAGTGTTTGTACAGGATGGTCAAATCTGGTTGGAGAGTATACATGAGTGCATTATGGTACAAACATTTTGCATTTGGGTATATACTAGGGCATAGACTTTTTATATTAGGGTATACCTTTTGTATTATTATGCACGACTTTTACATTAGAGTATAGACTTTCCATTAGGGTATAGACTTTTTCATTATTATGCACAACTTTTACATTGGGGTATAGACTTGTGCATTAGGGTATAGACTTTTTATATTAGGGTATAGACTTTTCCGATTAGGCTATAGACTTTTTGCATTATTATGCACAACTTTTACATTGGGGTATAGACTTTTTACATTAGGGTATAGACCTTTTGCATTATTATGCACAACGTTTACATTGGGATATAGACTTTTTACAGACATTTTGTATTATTATTATTATTATTATTATTATTATTATTATTATTATTATTATTATTTATTTATTGTCTTTTGCGTGGGCGGATCAAAGAGAAAAGTAGTACTGTATTTACCATAAAATGTCTAGTAGGCTGTTTTAGATATCAAGTGTGCTGTATAAGAAATACAGCACTGTGGTTAGCAAATACAGTACAGTTATTTCAATTATCGTCTGCGACAACTGCTGTAAACAACCCCCCTTGATAATTACTGCCCACCTTTATGGATTCTTAACACTCCTTAAATGGATCTTCAAAGATTATTGCCACACCTAAACACAAAGATTCAACTAACTTGTTTCAATAAAAGCCGTGACTGAAGGGCTGCATTGCGTCAGACGGTAAGCCTAGTCTTATACTGAAAGGGATAACGAACTGCGCCAAAAAAGATCTGGCTCGCGAGACTCAGTACAGTAAGCCTTACAATAAGCTAAAAACAATGCATAGCGCGCTCGACATCGCATTAGCCAGTAAGCCTTGCAATAAGCTAAAAAGCTTCACGCCTGACACGTTGAACAACCACTCCGACGCGCTTGAATGGCAGATTATCACAAAGCATCGCGTTAGATATACTGTACAAGCATCACCGATAATACTAACTTGGCTAAGAGCACCGCACTGAGCCTATCACTACAAAATAACACTGATAATCCTCCCACACAAAAACAATAAATGAGTTAAAGCACCGCCGACTCGTGATGTACGGAAGAATACAGCACTCGGGGTGGGGTCTCGTGGTAAATACAACATTTTCCGTACATCACTCGCGGCGGTGCTATAACATATACGTACAACTTTACATTGGGGTGTAGCTAACATTAGGGTATAGACTTTTTGCATTAGGGTATAGACTTTTTACATTAGGGTATAGACTTTTTACATTATTATGCATAACTTTTACATACGTATATACCACTTTTACATTTTAATTATATTAGGGTAACTACTGAAGACCTTTTGTATTAGCTTTTATCAACTTAGAGATTTTATATTATTAATGCCGGTACAATTTCAAGTTCTGCTGGTAGCTATAACCAACAGCATGGCAAGGTAGCTCCCACTGCATGTCCATGGTAACACTTCATCGGCATGGTAGCTATCACTGATCCCAACACTATACATACCTAGTATGGTAAGTTACCACTGTGTGTCAACGCCATTGCATGTCAACACTATGGCATATTGTGTTAACACCATAGCATATAGTGACACTGCATGTCAACACTATAGCATAACGACACTGCATGTCAACACTACATAATGACACTGTATGTCAACACTATAGCGTAACGACACTGCATGTCAACACTACATAATGACACTGTGTGTCAACACTAGCATAACGACACTACATGTCAACACTACATAATGACACTGTATGTCAACACTATAGCATAATGACACTGCATGTCAACACTACATAATGACACTGTATGTCAACACTAGCATAACGACACTGTAGCTATGTCAACACGATAGCATAATGACACTGTACGTATGTCAACACTATAATTATCATAACGACACTATGTCAACACGCATAGTGACACTGCATGTCAACACTATAGTATAGTACTAGTGTCACTACATGTCACCACTATAGCATGATAACACAGTATGGCATAGTGACGCTTCATGTCAACATAACACTATAGCACGATAACACACTGTAGCATAGTGATACTGCATATGTCAACACTATAGCATGATAACATACTATAGCATAGTGACACTGCATGTCAACACTATAGCATGATAACACTGCATGTCAACACCATGGCATAGTACGTACTAGTGTCACTTCATGTCAACGCTATAGCATCATGGCATCACTGCATGCAACACTATGCACTACAAGTGTCTCTATATGTGACTGGATTTGCAAAAAGGGGTCTTATACGCGCAATTATAAATATCTAGAAATACATTTTTGAAATATTCAATTAAATATATCTCGAGAATGCATGAAGCTGCTTGTGTGCAATTCTCCACGAATGCACAGTCACTCATGGTAGTTTATTGGATCAACTCTTCAATGAATAGTTAGCTGCGTTTCCCGCCATTTTAGATAGTTTATTTCACAAGGTAGTCAATACCACAAACAAATCTGGTGGGGTGGCAAGGGTGGGGGGTGGGGGGAGGGGGGAGGTGGGAGCCACGAAGTGGCGTGGCCATATGGTGTCAATTCAGGCTGTTTTCAGCCTCAGATATCACAAAATGTAGCTAAAATCACGGCCAATCTCGCCAGCTAGTCGTGTGGTGATTCCCTGCCGTCTGTCTGCTTGTCCAGGCAAGATGGGGCCATTTATAGAACATCCGAGCACTCTCGTACGTCATACAGGCTGGAGAAAGAAGCCTCAGTGAAAGCAGACTGCTGTACTTTTGGCCATGACAGCCATATCAACTGTTAGTTTAGTGTTGTGTCTGTCGAATGGCGGTGAAAAGTGAGACTTGAAACTGTGCGTGTATAAGACCCCTTTTGGCAAATCTGGTCACATATACATAAGTGATAATGCTCTGTATGACATGGCACCAGGAAGAATATTGTTAATGCTGAAAACAGCCAATTGCAACCATGCAGTGGTATTATGGTCCATTTATATAACTAAAAATAGATACACAGTGTAGAGCTGTGTGTATATTGGTAAGATCCATTCCATGCAGTGCCCAAACAACTGAACTGTTTATTGGTTTGTTGTGTTGCTGATCAATATAGCTACATACTTTAATCAGTAGAACAATCAAACGTTTTATTAAAGTACTATTAATTACATAGGCTATATAGTTATTCACCATGACGCATTGACGATTGTCATTTTGTAGCTAAACATTGTTGCCTTGCTACTAACTATAATAATAATTATCATGATTATTAACATTGATACAGCTATCTACGTAGCTATATATAGCCAGCAAATTGCAATTGGTCTAGTGCATGCACGCTTGTGTGAATAAACCTATAGATACTGTTATTACAATTTTTGCTACAAAAAATTAGCAACTATTCCAGTACTCTGCTAGCCTTGTATGCTTCCCTAAAGCTCACACGTACATGTAAATCATTCATCATGTGGTAGGCATATTATGGCACCACCTTTTAAGCTTGTTTCAACACTACAGCATGCAATATGGTATCATTACATGCATGCATATATGTTAGCCAGCATGATATCACTGATTCACTATATAGTTACATGTCAGTACTATAGCTACGTATGTATCATTATCAACACTGTGGAAAGGCATCACTGCACATCCACACTATGGCATGGTAGCTATCACTGTTTATCGATATAATCATAGTGTAGCTACAGTGGCTTGGACCAATGGTGTCACTATGTATATATATATCAGTACCATAATTTATGGAATAATAGCTACGTATATTTAGGACCAAGTGTTGCATAAGCTATATACGTAATGTTAAATTGGGTGAATTTTAGTCAACAAACCAATGCTCTAAAAATAGCTACACGATATCTTGTAAATTTATATGCTAGCTAGGAGAATCACATGGTAGCTAGCTATACTTATATTGATAATTGTGACCGGACCTGCAAAAATCAACCATGTGAGCGCAAATTACACCTAGTTAGTTATTCATGAATATCTTCAGTTCTCTAAGGAGTATTTTTATTCTGTAAGCTTTAAAAAATCCCCCATTAAATTCTGCATTAGTGATAAAACATTTAGCTTATTAGTATAAATAGAGCATAAGTTATGGTAAGATCTATTGGTAAAAACTAGGCAATTTTTGTGCGACTAGATGGTTGATTTTTGCAGACCCAGTCACAATTATTAATGTAGTGCTGCCATATGTGTACCATAAAAATCCTACGTATATATAATATTATGCCAATACTGCTTGCACTAAAACTCATTGATATAGCTAGCTACCATTAATACAATGACATTGTCCAATCAGTACGTATACCGTATAGCCTAAAAATTTCGAGGGTGAAAATTTTCGTGGATTTCGGAGTACCCACGAAGATTTTAGCCTTGAAATTTTTGTCCTACAGTGCAATACTTCTGCAATCCATGAAAATTTTAACCCTCAAAAATTTTAGGCTCTACGGTATATATATAATTATGTTGACACTGATTAATGTCAATATGATAGTACCATCCTAAGCACAGTGCATAGCTATTCAATGTAAAATGAGTCTTGCATTAGTGCACAGAGCCTGAGCTAGATCACTTGTAGTGTAAAAATCTGCAATAAAATTAATATATTCAAACTATGGGAATGTATACATAACTTTGTGTGAACTACATAGTACGTACGTAGCTATAAGGTTAATTTTAGCATACATAACTGTAGCTACGTATTAAGTACCATTTCAAGTCAACACAAAGGCATGGCATCATTGCGTATCAACACATGATATCAGTACCACATGCACAGCATTCAACACTTTGGCAAGGTAACTATCATATATGCTACCATTGTATTTAGTGCTGAGAATAGTGTACATTCAAGTATTCATACCATAGTGCCGAGAATAGTGTACAAGTATTCATACCATAGTGCTGACAAAGTTATCGCAAATATATCCGATAGCGCTGATCAGTAGGCTTGCGCCGATTATGCCGGCATACTAATTTTGGGCATAATAGGTAGCTGAAAGCATCAAGCATAATGTTGGCATAATAGGCAAAATTTCTAGCGCGCGGCGCCAGTTTTATAATGAAAACATAATCAAATCATTTATAAGGGCTACACGCTTACCATTTCACACATATTGTACTATCATACAACTGCTAGGCTGAATTCAGCAACTATTGCAATCCCTTTTACAGTCGTTAGATCAAGCGCCACTAAAAATAATTAAAATTATTTTGTGAATGGCTCCCTGTACAAGAGATTTCATGTTGTGTAGATGTACCAGAAAGACTACTAATACTCATAAACAAGTAAGAGGTAAAAGGATAGGGAGTGTTGAAATCAGGTTATTTCTTGGGGCATAATGTTATTTATGGAGCATAATTTGAGCATAATAGGAAGAATATTGGAGCATTGCTCCAAAGCATAATAGGCAATTTTAAAAGCATAATAGGCGCAAGCCTACTGATCAGTGAAACCAAGTTTTAAAAGCAATGTTGATGCGTGATTGCATGCCATCAGTGGTGTTGGCATGTAGTGGAGTGTGAGACTTGGTGATACCATGCCACAAGTAGGCATGCGTCTATTATGCTGGAATAATCGGATGAAAAAAGAATTGAGAATAATTCCGGAATAATAGGATATTTTAGTTTACACTGTGTTATAAACTAATACTTACGTAATTGTAGCTTAAAAGTACAAGAAACTTACTTTATAATCGCTGATATATATGACTGTCCGAGCGAAAACCAGCCTAGTTCACACTTCCAAATTTGCCACTTCAGTGCATGCTTTATAACTTTTGTTACATAAGGCATATAGGCTTCAAATTTACAGGATTAGTAGTAGAACAACCATCACTTTATCATGGCTGAAAATTTGAGTTTTGTGTAGTATTCTAGTAAGATTTTATGACCCATTAACTTGACAAAATCGGAGGTGTGAACTAGGCTGGTTTTCGCTCGGACAGTCACAATTATTTAAAATCAAGGTGGTTGTCTTGTTTTCCAAGCCATTATATACTTACACTTATATAAATTTAAACCCACAATCAAATATTTCTCGCATCTATGGCGACATCTGAGGAAATCTTTTGCTGCTGACAGCTTTATACTTAATTTTAGGGTAATTGTTTGTTGTAATATAATTTGTAATACCAAGTTTGGTTAAAAGTGCAATTTTTGTGGGAATAATTTCAGGAATAATACGTAGGTGATTTTAAAAAGAATTTCCGGAAAGAATAATAGGTAAATTTAAAAGCATATATAATAGACTTAAGCCTAGCCACAAGCATACGTATGTATGCATGGTGTTGACGTGTCATTATATGTACCAGACTGTTGATATGCAGTGTTACCAGCAATTCATACCACGTCACAGTGTTGAGATGCAGTGATACCATCCATGACTTTTATACAGCTACGTTTAGAGCAGGACCGGAGAAGCCACCAAAAGTATCCACATTGAGCCCATACCACACCACAAGGCCAGGGAGGCATCTAGCTAAAGATGGGAGCAGTTCCAGGCCATTGCCGGTCCAATTGGTACCCTCTATTGGCACCATTCTCTTAACCGTGACATCACAGGGTCAGCAAAATGCCCTCCAGAAAAGCAGACGTGCTCACATTGGACAGCAGAGACACTGTGTATAGATAGTTATTGAGCGTAGCTATACTCTTGTGCAATAAAAATGATTTCAGTTTTGGTGTGAACATGGTCGGTTTTTGCAGAGACAGTCACTTATATAGTGTTGCATGCGGTGATGCCATGATACCATGTCATGCAGTGTTAATATGCTATAGTATTGACATGACGTGATACTGGTACTAGGCCACGGTGTTGACATGCAGTGTCACTAACCCGTATACGTCAAAACATTTGAGGGGGAAAACTTTCGCGGTTTTCGCGGATTTTAACAAAACGCGAATGTTTTACCGTTTAAACTTTTCCTGCTTCACAGTTAGAAAATAATTACCGTTCGCAGTGAAGTCGCTCTCCAATCACAGGTGTCCATTTGTCTTGATACACATGATAACCACGGACAGAACTGTCGGTTTCAAATTCGACTTCAGCCATGCGCCCAACGCGCGTGTCAAACGTTATTCTAATTTGCGCACACTCTAAAATCCGTATTGCAGAGGCGCGCGTGGGCTTTAAGGCTGCAAACCGCGAAAGTTTCCCTACATAATGCACATTGTTGATGAACCGCGAAAGTTTTCCCCCTCGAATGTTTTGACGTATACGGTACTATATAGTGTGTCACTGCATGGCTATACTTAGTGCTGACATGCAGTATCGCCGGCTATGCTCTAGTGTTGAAATGCAGTGTCGCCAGCTATGCTCTAGTGTTGAAATGCAGTGTCGCCGGCTATGCTATGGTGCTGAAATGCAGTGTCGCCAGCTATGCTCTAGTGTTGAAATGCAGTGTCGCCAGCTATGCTCTAGTGTTAAAATGCAGTGTCGCCAGCTATGCTATAGTGTTGACATGTACATGTAGTGTTGCTATCAGTGCTATGGTGTTGACATGCAGTGTCACTATGCTGTAGTGTTTCCATGAAGTGATACTCCATATAATACCATGGTGTTGACATGCAATGGTATTGACACACAGTGGTAACTTACCATGCATGCTAGGGTACTTATGTAGTGTTGGGATCAGTGAATAGCTATTATACTATGTTAACGTTGATGCAGTGTTACCATGCTGTGGTGTTGATATGCAGTGGTAGCATGCCATACTGTTGGTTATACTAGGAGAACTAATGTAAAAATTGATTAATAATATAAAATCTCTATAGCTACCCTAATGTAAAAGTTGTGCATAATATACCCTAATGTAAAAAGTCTATACCCTAATGTAAAAAGACTATACCTTACTGCAAAATGTCTATACCCTAATGTAAAAGTCTATACCCTAATATAAAAAGTCTATACCATAATATAAAGTCTATACCCTAATGTAACAATGTATGTACCCAAATGCAAAATGTTTGTACCATATGATAATGCACTCATGTACACTCTTCAACCAGATTTGACCATCCTGTACAAAATCACTACCTTTATTTATATATATATATGTAACACTTTCACACCTCAGATCAAAGGAATCTACAGGGATACATAAGCCATGTATCCCTATTCTCCTTCACATCTAGTGTACACCAGTGTACATGATCAAAAGGCAGATCAAAGAATTCAAAGGAAAGATTTTCCCGGGATACATCTAGATGTATCCCAGGAAAAATTTTCCTTTGAACTCTTTGATCTACCCTTCGATCGATAAGTTGGTGCATCACTAGAGCTCTTTATATAGGCGCATAAATGTAATATCGATTGTGGCTTTTAGTTTTCTGAATTAATCTTTATTTGTAGTTGAAATATATACTTTGTTACTAGTCTTAAAATGTTTGTTTTCGTATCCATGGAAGTTTAGAAGCCGATATAACACAAAAAACGCCATTTGAGGTGAGTTTCTCACGTGATAAAAATAATCTATTTGCTGTGTGACTTAATGTATCTACATTAATCTACTCTATTTGTAACACACTCACCATTAGTTTATCAGCAATTAAACGTGATTTTTGCCCATTTATAAGTCCTGCAGCTTTATAAAAAGTTGTGGTAAACCCACAATTACCAGCACTACCATGCAAGAACGTCATGACAACGATGAAATAGAGTCCCACAATCACAACGAGTACCCGTTACTATATAAAGAGGCGGAAATATCGACGTCAAGTTTGGGCAAATTTTTAGAGTGTCGGAGGTGTAACATTATTTGTAACATGTGCACTCGTGATTTGCCTGATATGTATGCACTCGGCCCTCGGGCTTCGGGCATACATATCAGGCAGATCCCTCGTGTCCATGTTACAACTATTACATGAAAAACTTTGCGTGGGCGACATCAAAGCCTCGAGCTGTGGTATATAACTGATATACCATCAGAACATACCACAGTTGCAAGGTTATATACCACAGTTGCCTTATACGGCCTGTCTGGCTTTAATGAGATTACGAAGTGTATAATAAACCCGTTACGTGACATACGCATTTGCTTGTGGGTTTCGTTTTTAGGCCTGAAGTTTAATAAATTTTTAGGCGATTATCTTCGAGACGGCAGTTTAATAATGTCGAAGAAACTAAGTATAATGGAATCTTGGCTGATACCGTCTAATGAAGCAACTCACAATGGTCGCCATTCTACCAGAGGCGCCTTCGACTTTTCGCCAGGTAGGCCTAAGCAAAGTGTAACATAAATGTTATAACACAGCTTTGCTCGGGATTTGACTGATATATACGCACTCTCCCTCGGGCGCTACGCGCCCTCGGGAGTCGTGCGTATATATCAGTCAAACCCCTCGCGGCTGTGTTATAATATATTAATATGGCTCATAATTTTGGCATTAATCACCTCTCATAGATTAGTTCACGACCTAAAAAATTAGCTACTTGAAAATTTTTGTAGAGCTATCACAAGTGCCTGATAGGCTGAGCTGATATTATAAAACATCCTCAAAAAATTATTTTAAAGTGCAGGATTCTCCAAAATTTTCACTTTGACGAATTAAGGTCAGGAAAAATTACTACGTAGCTATGTGCTCCTTAGTGGTCAACATCACTGATTCACTGTATAGCTATAGTAATTATACTTAATTAACTTGTTTTATGTTTGAACTATATATACAGCAATTCTATAATTATATGCATGTGAATGTACTTTGTAGGAGCAAAAATTTAAGATAAATATTTCAAAAAATAATGCATAGCTAATACAGCTGGGGCTATAATAAAATATACATAGCTATTTACAATACAAAAATAGTGATGGTATGATATACATAGCTAACAACTACTTTACTAAATTTAGAGGATTAGAGCCCACTAATCCTCATGGAAAAACCTCTAAACATCTAACAAACATACAAAAGTTTAGAGGAAAAAACCCAATATGTACACACAGCTGTATAGCTACAAAACTAACTACTAAATATAACAACAACTTACTACTAACATATAACAAAATTCTATAATCTAGTGTTATTAGCTATTGTGTGTTAGTTTCAGAATCTTCACCTGCAGGGTCAGGTGGTGAATCAACAGATTTTGAACTATCATCATCTGTACCTGTATACATAACCAATAGCATATGCTTACAATGATGGTAAATAGAGCTGGGCAATATCATGATATTTATCGTATATTGTGATATGTAACACTTTCACACCTCAGATCAAAGGAAATCACTAGTATACATAAGCCATGTATACCTCATTCCACTGATTCCAGGGCTACAACTAAATGTAAACCGGTTTACATTCAGATATTGCCCGGGAAGGTGGTTCCTTTGAACTCTTTGATCTACTCTCTGATCTACCAACCAAAGTGCAACTACACTCTTTATATAGGCGCATCAATTCCATATCAATTGTGGGTTTTAGTTTGTAAAGTGTAGGCAGGTTTGTAGTCGTCATTTCTAGGCTAAAATCGTTCTAATTTATTGTCTACGTGTATATTTAACAAAGGGATATCAGTTTGAGGTGAGTTACTTGCATGACAAAAACAATCTGTTACCATGTGCTCATTATTCTATTTAAATGACACCACTAACCTTAATTTATCCATCAAAGCAATTTAAAGCAAATTTTCAACCGAAATAAGTCTTTTAGTCTTGCTTGTAGCTTGTAAACTTTTTTATAAACCCACAATCGTTGCGACTACGTGTGCAAGAACGTCATGAAAACATCATATCTAAAACTCACAATCGAAACTCACAAGCCACACTATAAATACAATCACCGCAAATTGACCGAACTCTTAGCTTGAGCTGTTGAGTCAGCTCGCTAAGGAAGTGTAACATAGTAGTTATAACATGGGCACTCGTACGAGCTTTGCCTGATATGTATGCCCTCAGCCCTTGGGCCTGCGGCCCTCGGGCTTACATTTAATAGTTGTAACACAGGCACGAGTGGTCTGCCTGATATGTACACCCGAAGCCCGAGGGCCGCAGGCCCTCGGGCTGAGGGTGTACATATCAGGCAGGCCACGAGTGCCTGTGTTACAACTATTATGTACCACTTCCTTAGCGAGCTGACTCAACAGCTCAAGCTAAAAGTTTGGTCAATTTGCGGTTATTGTATTTATAGTGTGGCTTGTGAGTTTCGATTGTGAGTTTTAGATATGATGTTTTCATGACGTTCTCGCACACATAGTCGCAACGATTGTGGGTTTATAAACAAGTTTACAAGCTACAAACAAGACTAAAAGACTTATTTCGGTTGAAAATTTGCTTTAAATTGTTTCGATGGATAAATTAAGGTTAGTGGTGTCATTTAAATAGAATAACGAGCACATGGTAACAGATTGTTTTTGTCGTGCAAGTAACTCACCTCAAACTGAGATCCCTTTGGTAAATATACTTCTACACTTAGTAGATAATAAATTAGAACGATTTTAGGCCTAGAAATAACGACTAGAAACCTGCCTAAACTTTAAAACTAAAACCCACAATCGATATCGAATTGATGCGCCTATATAAAGAGTGTAGTTCCACTTTGGTTTGTATATCAGAGAGTAGATCAAAGAGTTCAAAGGAACAACTTTCCCGGGCAATATCATTATAATGCCCTGTGAAGAGGGCAATATCATTATAATGCCCTGGTGAAGAGGGAATATGAGATATATTGCCCTGTTGTTTCCTTTGATCTGAGGTGTGAAAGTGGTACATATCAGGCTAAGCACTCGTGCCCATGTTATAACTATTACATGTAACCAATATCATGGCAAAAAGTTGCAACACTATAATATTATTATCGGCATTTCAATAATCACAGCTCATATAGGCGGCAAGTAATGTATAAGCATTACGGTTAACACAGCAATTTTCAAACAAGTGTAAGCCTGTTTACTTATAGGGATGTTTAATATGTATTCAGATAGATGATGTGAACTTTAACTTGTGGGGATGCTTTATGCTTACCTACGTACTATGCAATTTTAAATGACCTCTCAGCATGATATTGACCTACAAAACAATATCATGATATTTAGTAATATCGTGAAGTTTAAAGAAATATTTTATCGTCATCCATTTTTTAGATATCGCCCAGTAAATATTGTAAACAATTATCAGTGCTTATGTCTACAACATTGAGTATGTCACTATGCTAGCTATAATACGTAAAATAAATTCATTTTGATGTGACCATACATAGATTAAGACATAATAACACATAGCTATGTACATTAAAAATTATAATAATATACTACATACGTAGCTAACAAAAGGATTCTTGGGTGTTAACCATCATTTTGTGGTTGGATGGGATTTGTGAAAACCAATATAACTATGTAGCTATGATCCCTTTATAATTTGGTATTTTGAGAGGCACTGTAGCTACAGTTTATGTAAACAAGTGATAGCTACTTGAAATCACTGGGTTTTGAGACACTTTTGTTGAATATGACCTGGAATATCACAATTGTTGTGTATAAAGGGGTGGCCGGGTAAGAGAGGGATAACCAGCCTTAGGGTGGTGGGGTGGTATTCACTGCTAGTAGACACAGGCAGTTAACTATAAGCTATAGCTATGTGTTAAGTAGGTGATAAAAATAGCCACATTATCCCTTAGTGATACCAAAGATTGTGTTATTGCTTTACATGGCTTGACAGGGTCATCTATAAAAGCAAACCCGAACATTTACTATGATATAGAGAATTTGCAGGTTCACTATACATAGGATATTTAAGCACAGCATAATTCCAGGTCCAAACAAGAGAAACAATTAGAAAAATATTTTATCATACGTACATAGCATAATTACGTAACTACCTAGCTATAGCTACATACGTATGTACAAAGCTACGTACGTACATACATAATAATTAACTAATTATAATGTACATACATACCTTTGTGTTTAGTAGATTTCATTTCTAACAATTCCTTCCTCATAGCAGCCGTTACAGTTTTGCTATCAATACTACCATACTGCTCAGTAATGTCAAGAAATTTATAAAAATCTTCAGTAATTTCTGCGTCTAGTGCACAAGCAATTTTGCTTAACAGTAAGCCAGCTGCTTTAATAGGTGAAGGAACACTGAAAATTTCCATTTTTTCTGCAGATGTTATGATATTTTGTGCTACAAAATATGGAGACAATGTCTCAGCAGATAAACTGTTCACAATTTTACTGTAGTAACAAATGAAGACTTCATACTCAGCTGAGTGTTCTGTTGGAAGTATTAAAACATGACAATGCATGTGTTGGTCTTTATCATGTGTCAAATATTATGGCATAAAGACAAGCATAATAACAAGCATAATGGGCTAATATTAACACAATTTAGAATATTTGGAAAATATTTATAGTTGTTAAAATAAATCACTGCTGTCTAATAGAACAGTCTTTGCATAGTGAAATACTGCACGTGGCGAAATATTGGAGGGTAAAATATTGGCAAATTAAAATTTGGCGAATGGTAGTTGATTTGACAAAATTTAACCACTAAAGCTTTGCCTTTGAAATACCTTGAATGTAGTGTCTGTGATAATAATTAGTTGTAAACTAAGTAAAAAGCATTGCCTGAAAAAGTACCATCTTCTACTATACAATATTGCTTGTGGATTTTTGACGAGAATACAATTAGGCATGCGTCTATTATGCCAGAATAATTTTGGGAATAATCGGATGAAAAAAGAATTGAGAATAATTCCGGAATAATAGGATATTTTAAGTTACACCGTATTATAAACTAACATTTCTAGCTTAAAAGTACAAGAAACTTACTTTAAATCGCTGATATAGTATTTCCTATTTAAAATCAAAGCTGTTGCTTTGTCTCCCAAGCCATTATACACTCACACTTGTAAAAACTTGAACCCACAATCAAATATTTCTCGTATCTATGGCAACGTCTTAGGAAATCTTTTGTTGCTGACAACTTTTATGCTTACTTAAGGTAATTATTTGTTGTATTATAGTAAAAAGTGCAATTCCCTGAGAATAATTTCAGGAATAATAGGTGGAATTAAAAAGAATTTCCGGAAAGAATAATCGGTAAATTTACAAGCATAATAGACTTAAGCCTAAATACAATGCCATGTGGAAAACGTGGGGAGTATTTAAGCTGAAAAGTTTTCCAGCAAAACCGCTACACAAGTACAAAAAATATGGTACCATGTATTCCCAGTTCCCACGGATTGCCTTGTCAGTTACACGACACATCCAGTTAACCGGCATTAGTATTTCAGGTTGTCAGACACACAGCCGCCCTTTACACAACAGCGGCCAGTTATCCAGCTGACATTGATGTACTAATCGATTAGTTAACGATAGATAATGCTCTGTTTTAGTCTGTTACTCATGCCCACGTGTAGAGTTGGCTTGGAAAATACCCGATTAATAAATACGTATATGGATCACGTGAATACCGCATGCTACATACATTTTGCACTCGTAGCCAGTGGAGAATATAGTTCAATAGAAGAAAGAACGGGAGGTGAAAAATAGAATACGTTTAAGTTTTTTGTGAGTGGGAACTTGATTTAAATGAACATACCGTATGGAGGGAAACTTTGGCAGTGGGAAAATTTGGCAAATTCACTACAAAACACATTTGGCAAAAGATTATTTGGTTAATTTCCCATTCTTCAAAGTTTGAGTAAAAAGTATTTCATAAACAGATGTTTACGGTATAAAATGTGCAAAGATAGCAAGGATGGTGACATACACGTTTTCATTTAAGTCAATGGTACGAGGGTATCACAAATACAAAAGTATATGGACTAACCAGTTCGATGGGGAAGAATCGATTTGTGAACGAGAAGTGGGTAATCATAGTGATCTACAGGCTGTGGCCATGAAGAAGGAGATCAGTCACGTGCTACAAATCGTTGAACATGCGCCAAGGCGAATATCATCAATTTGTTCAATATTCTGGGGTTGTCAGATGTAGAGTAACTGAACCTCTGCGTTATTCTCACATGGTGGCCTTGAGTTGCTTTGTATATTAAATTTCATCGCAAAGGATTTCAAAGAAGGCAGTAAAGCAAAGAGGCTTATAAAGTCTACATTATCAATAGAAGTTATGAAGTAGACTCGAATAAACCAGAGACACCAGCGCAGTAATGTTACACCCACTGCGGGTAAAATATCAGCAGCTAAAGCCGAGCAAGACAATGATGCACAACCTGAAACATCAGCATTAATTGACCTAACAAATTTTAAAGATGATCAGTTGCAGTCCCCTCAGAAGGAAAGGCCCAAGAATATTGATATGGAACAGCTTATTATGAATGAAGAGCTGTGTGATGAAGAGATAAACTTAGTGCACAAGAATTGTTGAAGCTGCAGTTTTCAAAACTTAATGGTTTGCAGTCGACACTGTTCCAAGATAAACCACTAGAACTTACAGAAGATGCAGTAAAAAATAAAATCCAGATGGTACACTGTAAATCACGTCACCATTGGCTTGTTGTTTCCACAGTATGTTGTTCCTTAGGCTAAGTAAAAGTTTACGATTCGTTATTTACCTATTGTGATAAAGAAACTGAATTTGTCATATCAAATTTGTTTCACTGGAACATCTCAAAGCTAGTTATAACAGTTTCATGCTGTCAGAAGCAAAAAGGTATAACTGATTGCAGTTTGTCTGCAATAGCAAATGCCACTGCTATAGCCTTTGGTCAGAATCCTTGTAAAGTGAAATTTAAACAAGAAGCACTAAGGTCTCATTTAGTTGGCTGTTTTTGTGACATTATTTCGTCGTAAATAAAATTTAAATTGGTATTTATGTAATGAACAAACAAGCTTGAAATTTATCTACTGGTGATTACAAGACTGAAGTAACTTACAAACAATAGATATACTATAGTATTACAATTGTAATCTACATCAATGAAAAAAGGAATGAATTAAAACTTGGCAATAAACAACCAGCTTTGTTGATTTTTGACAACTTCAAGGCCCAGTGCACTTCATTCCTGTTAAACCTTCTCGACAGTCACCACATCAATGTTGCATTAATACTTCCTAATTGTACTGATAGGCTGCAGCCATTGGATTTAAGTATAAACATAGCAGTAAAAGGTCATTGTATGAGTATATCAAGAGTAATCCAAACACTTGTAAGGAATGGTTTTAAAGAAGCTGGAATTCTTGATTGCGTCTGGACATCCATAATAAAGATGCATTTAATTATGTACAAATCTTATCACTTGTCAGTGCACTGTGACGATGCCAGTTAACTGGCTATTTTGGGAGGAACACCTCGGCAGTCATGAACTCGGACAGTCATTTCACTCACCTGATTGTCTAAGGACTGAAATCAGTATACAGAATTGGCTTTCAGGGAAACGCAATACCCATGCGGAGGGCGAAGAAAAACAATCCTTACATCACTTATTCTATAAAGTATGGTAAGATAACACTATTGATGTTTTCTATCATTGCATGTTCATTAAACCAATGGTTCTCCAACTTTGTAACATTCCATGTAGAAGGAAACTGAAACTGTGGAAGACAGCGACCAGTCTTTCACTCATAAATTAGTTGCAGTGGTAAAAAATCCCCGGATGATGAACCTGCAAAAACTGCTGTAAGTTGTCTCTTATCATCTTTTGCGATTATTTCCACTCGCTTGGTCCCTTCTTTTCCATTATCCAATGTTACATTGGTACATAATTTAGAGCAGTCTGATCAAAATTGATCACTAGGTCTGTTGGAATCTCATCCATGCTTACAATATTTTTGATCTCCAACAAAAACTCATCTTTTAGCTGTTCGATCAACTTTTGTCTTACTGCAAGCCTTTCTTTTTACAAATCCCATACGACTCAGTAATGATTTGGCCCAGTCAGTAGTTAAGTTTAATATACTATCACCGTTACATGATAGGCATCTTTGTTCATAATAATTCCTTGTGCAATGGCAATCACTATGGCTGAAATGATGGTTGAGCCATTCTTGAACTTGACAGTCCAATTCATCTGGCAAAAGAAGTGGTCTGGTTTCTTTTTTTGCGTGGCAATTCTTGAACTTCATCTGGCATGGCGTTAGAGGCTCTTCGCTGCTTAACATTCTGATTGATACAAATTTTTGAATCTTCGTACGCTTGTTTCTTTAAGAGGCATTTCCAGGTACTTCTTGGCAAAATAACGAAGGGCAGCTGTAACGCCATGCGCTGCAGCTCTTTTGCTGACTTCATACCTCTGAGCTGGAGTCAAAATTAAATAGGGCACTGACCTGGTACCACGTGGTGCTTTATTCTTCACATTAACAACTTCGGCATTTGCCTTTTCAATTGCATTTGGTGGCACAACATTACTCAAAGAGCTGCTAGGTTCAGGCAATCCTTCATCTTGTATCGGCACGGGTACACACTTGAGATACTTCAAAATCGACATTGTAGTGCACTTAAAGACTCCAATCACGTGAGATTTTCTAACACCTAAAATTTGGTTGGGGGAACTTTTGGCTAATTTATGGTCATTTGCCATATTCACCAAAGTTTCCCTCCGTACAGTATTATTGCAGAGCCTAGAAGTAGAGGCATATCTCAGTAAGTTGGTTTATAATATTTGAACAGTGTATTAAATTTCTTAAATTAGGAGTGTCACTTTAATTTCAACAGACTGATTCACTGTGAAGATCTCTAGGACCAGCCACAGTGGAACTGCTATTCAAAGATGCTTGCTGTGTAGTTCCAGTTTCAACAGAATAATTCTCAGAACCATGGTGAAGACTATATACGTACCTTGGTAAGTTGGAAACACAGGGATGTGCCCAGGTTAAGAAATGCATTTCAAGTAGGACTACAACAAATATTTGATTCGTTCGGATATTCATTAAGATTTTGGTATTGGAATAGTAAAATCAACATCTGGTGTTCGTTTATCTTGTGTTTTATGTAGTTTACTGTTGGAAATAACCTTGTTTACCTGTACTTCCAGCCCCATCTTATGCTTGTGATACAGACATACACTTAGATCTGGATGCTAAATATGGTAATCTGTAAGTATGTTTTTAGTGTAAACAAATAGTTAGGTATTTATTCGTTAAGACATTCAAATATCTGGATACCAAAAATGGTATTCGTTGCAGCCTTATTTTCAAGCTAATAGTACTTCTCAATGAGTTTGTACAGCAGTGGTGGTCATTTTATCTGAGTAGTGGTTTGCCGACCAGACAATCAATATGGACAAATCCCACAAACATTGTATTTATTATCCATTGTTTGAAATAGGAACAACACTCAGTCTGCAGCTGAAAATGTATTTGAATATCTGTTGGAAGAGCACTAAATGGGAAATGTGGCAAAGAGTAATGTTTATAAGACGTGAACTTGTTGTTTATATTAGGATTGTCGATTGTCACTTTTTAAAGTCATCGATCTGAACATCTGTTGGACAGGCACTATGGGAAACGTGGCAATTACTTGGTTTATAACATACGTATGAACAATGTACTCCCATTGCTTATATTACGTAGGTTTGTCACTTTTAATTCAATGGTTTAATCAGTCTGGATGAGTACTAAATGGAAAACCTGGAGAAGAGTAAGACATACCTTGGAACAGTGTTTCATCATGAGCCATTGCTATATACTAGATAGATGTTTGAACATCGGGGGGAAAGCCTGAGCAATTGCAACTGACCGACGATTAGCGTCCCGGTAAAAGCTTTTTCTCTGAGCTGTCTGCATTGAATTGTTGTCAACGAACTATTATCAATCAGTAATTGGAGAACAAGCGTCTTCTTTCTCGCTCTCTTTGTGCTGCTAGCCTTGATTCTCTTTGTTCCGGTGTTTCTGTACTTCTTCTTAATCCGTACAACTCCCTTCTTCTCCTCAGTCTTTCTTCTCTCTCCATAGTATATTAAATTCAATCGATATGCATATTTAGACTATCCGTACTCTATTAAATTTGCGCCGTTTATTTCTCATGGCATGAACCACCGTACGAACATATATGGAGTGTCAGTAATCTTCTCCGTTTATAACTTCGTGGCATGGACCACCATACGAACACATATGGAGTGTCAGTAATCTTCTCCGTTTATAACTTCGTGGTATGAATCACCGTATGAACATATATGGAGTGTCAGTAATCTTCTCCGTTTATAACTTCGTGGCATGAACCACCATACGAACATATATGGAGAGTCCAGTACTCGAAGTAGGATTTTGTCGTGTTACATACACACTTGTATGGATTTCACGTAATTTATCCGTGTATTATTGTGCATGAACCACCCTACCAAACTTACAGTAGTGTGGGGCAGGCCGGATTTCGCTGTCATTTTCCGTGCGCGAATGACCGCACGAGATTCCACGTTAGTGTGGGGCTCGCTCAGGCTCGCCCCAATTATGTAGGTTTGTCACTTTTGTCAGTGTGGCATGTTTGACAAATGTGACTGGATTTTGTAAAACGGTTCCAAATCACACATTTTATTTAGTTGTATTTATCATTGCCACATGAACAGTATTACATACATACGGTACAGCTCAATTCTAACTTTAAACACGTGAATGGGTAACACATGTGTATTTTGTAATTTTACTCGAGTATTTTTAAAAAACTCGCGTGTTTGTACACAACTGCATGAGAATTTCACGTGCAGTACATGCACATTATCTTTGTGATTGCCACGAGTAACCTGTAACATGGATTATTAACCTCCTCCATTCCCGGGGGGTCTGACACGATTTCAAATCACGTACATAGCTGCCAAGATTATGGAATCATAAAACAAAACTTCAATTACTATTCCAGTAATTTTTGTATTTCTCCGTATATTATTAATCACATAATACGTAATGCCAAATTTGGTAAACAGAAATGAATGAAATCAAGTCATAAATCAATAAATCAAGCCAAAATTCCAAATCTTGTACAAAAAATCTTTAGTGTTGGACCCCTTGTCCATTCTTGTAAGCTGCACCACATGAGCATACTAGGACAAAGGACACGTGTGCATTCAGTATGCATATGCCAGTGATTTAAAGATGGGAAGGCTAAAAAGCAAAACAAAACATTGTTACTTTTATTCCAATCAATCCTGTCAATCATCGTGTCTGTCAAATTAAACGCGCTTGCTGACAAGCACCACGAAGAACATAGCACAACACACGAAGTAGCTACCCCGAAACAAGAAGCACAAAGCTAACACCCTACAACGAAACAAAATGCTACTGAAATAAGAAGCCATCCAATTCCGAGATCAAAGGTAATTGGCCTATGGTAGACTAATTAACAGGATCAAAGTGTTGGGATAAAAGCCAGTTATGTATATCACAAGGACACTCGACCTTGGGCTGCGCTCTCGGTCTCGTATAATAACACCAATATCACACCCATGCTTGTGATATAACTACGTACGTACGTAGCTATAACTTATTACTGACAAGCAGCAGAGAAGTACTGGGCATTAGTCACATATGTACGTATATGCATATGGCATACAATGTTGTAAATTAAACTTTTAAGCTTAATTTTGAAAACTTCAGCCCAGAAATTTTTTATAACTTACACAGAAGATTAATACATCAATATAGATTGTATACGTACATAGCTATGTCTGAAATTTTATGCAAATCATTTAAAGGGGGTCCAAGTTATGGAAACTATCAACTTGCAGTCTAATAGCCTTTCTTAAATACATTAAAGTGTCACTTCAGGTGAAAATAGTATGACAGGTAGAGCATACATGGGAGAAGTGCTGATACAAATTTGGTTGAAATCCATGAAGAAACGAGACTCAGTGAGTTATGTATTAGACAAACAAGTGAATGTACAAAATGAGAGTTTGTTCCGGGTATCACGCAAGCTCCCGCAAACCCATAAAAAGTGTGTGATGAAAATGAAAGAAACAAGACAGAAAAAATGATTGTCTCATAAAATTCTTTGTGGTGAAAGGAAGGACTTTATAAGGCTGTATCAGGAGACTAGCTAAACCAATTTCAATGAACTTTGGGTTATTGATTCTACAAACAATGATAAAAGTAGTAATGAGCAAATCAGATTGAAAATGATGCTAAAAAACTTGCAATGGCCGGTACTAAGAAATGGTGGCACCGGTTTCTTCCATTCTCATGATTGCTTATAGAGTGTTTTAATCAAGACTCATGATAGTGAGTCTCAAGGCCAAGGGATAAACAGGTTATTTACACATACGGCAGGTGTCAATAAAAAGGTAACATTTGTAATTGTAATTACATTGTAGTTACGGTAGATGTATACTATAATTACACTATTTAATACGCATGTAATACGACTGTACTATGGGCGTAATTACGTATACACGTAATACATGAATAATTATGCTTTGTAGCTCGCTAAGTATAATCATTGAATTGTACTACAAAATGAATTCCTTGCAGGTTATTCACATATGCAGCCTCTGGATGCGTCCTAGATTCAGTCCGGTAATGGCTTCGAGAGTACATGGTGTCCAAAGAAGCTCGTGCATTAAGACATGCACACATTTTCTTTGTTTATGAAAGCTAATACTATATATACGTAGCTACGTAGTTAAGTACCTGTGAGTTCCATGTGACATCCAAGTATTGGGCAAGTAATAATACAATTACTATTATTATTAGCGTTTAAGTAATATAGTGTTGACGAATTACTCTGGGATCCTGCAGCAGTTATAGAGCGCCAACTATCGCAAAGTTATGCAGACAAGAAGGGATGGGTATAGTTGTCAGTCATAACAACAGCTGGAGATTCTTGCACTTCTGTATGACGAGTGATTGTATACTGAAGCAAAAGGAAAGCCTCCAAATATAAATTGTTGAGTAGGTGCTGTATGTTGGCGCAAGCATTGATGAGTAGAATGCAAGCCATGCTTACTTCTCTAAGGAGTATGCCAATCAGATCCTAGGGTCCATCTATAACCGAATTATGAATAGAACGGCATTTATAATCTCTAATCTAGCCATAAGCACCTGCGTGAAAGGGTCTGGTAACATCAGAACAACACATTTCATTTATTACTGGAGTCCATTATAATGATCCTGTATAGGTAATGCCACAAACTGAAGACTCTACATGCAATGAACCAACTACTCAATGCATTGAGCACGCAAGACTACACGCTCGTGATAGTTGCGTGACATGGACCTGCTAAATTCCTGAAACTTGAGTGTTAGGCTCGTGAATTCCCAAACCATGAAAATTTCTGCCAAGGCAAAAGCTCAGCATTCGCAAAAAATTTCACCTCGTCAAGATAACCCGTTATATGGCAGCTATCACATGCATGCACATAAACAGTAACAAATGTTAACCTGTTATAGCTGGAGTAGTTGTTTCAGTTACTGGAGGAGCTGCTTCAGGAGAAAGTGATGATGACTCTAATGATTTAGTTAAATATAAGTCACTAACTGTATAATTATATGTAGTAACATAAGTAATAGTTATATCCCAGTACGAGTGGGTTATCTTAGTTATTACCCAAGTCTGAGGTGGATGTGACCAGGCTTAGGAAAATCAGCCATATATGTATATGCATTGTATTGTTTTAAGAAATACCATTTTAAAGCATTCAGTTAATTACGTAAAATGGACTACTAGCTACGTAGCTACCTGTCGCAATAAATAGCTACCTGTTGCAATAAATTGAAACTTAGTATTATTAACCTCCATATAAGTATGTACGTAACAAGGACTGATGATTGAATTTCAGGGTGTTTGAGATGATTTTTAAGGCAGAAACTAATTTTAGGCTAGCTGACAGATAGGGCTGTGTCTATTACGCACTGAAAATTGTCTATTACGCACTGAAAATTGTCTATTAAGATTTTGGAATTGCTCCAATTTTGTGCCTATTAAGCCAGATTTTATGCTACTCCACAATCAAATACGTATGTTACTAATAATACACAGTTTAATATATAGTTCTATGAAGCTCACTTATTAAATTTTGCCTATCATGCTGGCATTATGCTTGATACTTTAGCACACCTATCATGCTAAAATTATGCTGGCACACAGGCCTACTGAGAGAGAGCAGGTGTATAGATGGAGTAGAGGGAAGGGTGGGAGGTGACTCAGAAAACCACAAAGTATTGTCTAGAGTATGAACAAGTTGATGTTTTACCATCTAAAAACCAGGTGCTGTGTAAGTTAAACCACTGTTATTTAATGATTAATGAGTAAATCACGTAAGCAAAGACTCCACTAAGGAATACATAGCAACTCATACAAACTTAATTCTTCGGCTTTACACTCCAGTACTTTAGTAGTAAAACTTTAGTATAAAGTTGTCTTAGTCAAAAATCTTACTGTAATACTATAAGCCAGTCTTCTTATGAAATTTAAGCATGGTATGCCCACGTTTAAAATTGAAGCGCTTCATCTTGTTAGTAATGTACAGGTGGTTAAATAGCTTTTACTGTGAAATGAATGGCTGACATAACATTGACTTGCTCTTCTTTGGCAGTAACTCACAACACACGCACACGCACACACACACACACACACACACACACACACACATACACACACACACACACACACACACACACACACACACACACACACACACACACACACACACACACACACACAAACATATACCGACTTTGTGCACTAAAATAATTTCAAGAAACCAGGTGCGCCGCATTTAACTGTTGACGCCTGGTTTAAAAACCACCAAGGTAATCACAAAGTACTTATACGTACAAACTAGCAATGGGAGCAGTTCTAAATCTCATCCACCCAATTGATACCCTCTATAGGTGCCAATCTCACATTCACGACTTTACAGGATCAGTAAATTGTTTTCGCAGACCTGTTCACATTGGCCAGTGGAGACAGTGTGCATGGATAGTTCTTGAGTGTAGCTATAAGCCTGTGTAATAAAATGGAATGTGGTAAGTTTTTGTGAGTTTGCAGAGCCGCTCACATTAGTCCTTGTTAAGTTTGCTTACTTTTAAAGCTACTCTTTTAAGTTTCTACATTTAGCTACATATGTACATATACTACGTAGTATAGCTACTATAATAAGATACTATGAAAACAAGGTTTCAGGCATATACGTACGTATCTATTTACTTAGTATTGTGCATCTGCTTGTTTATAGATGCTAGTTGCTAAGATTTTTATGCAGCTGTATTTACAAAATTATTGTTTCAAATCTATTTGCCAATTACTCATGCATCTTCTTGACATACATACGTACATACGTATGTACAACTGGTACATACGTATGTAGCTACGTAAAGAATAATTTCACAAAGCATAGAGTTACAGTGCATGATCACTGTTATGTACCTTTTTCGCACTTGACTAATGAAAGTCTTTTTCTTATTTCCAGAGATATTGTTTTAGCTGTGTTAACACCATGGTAATCCATTATTAGTAACATCTTACTGAATACACTAGTATTGCCATTCTCTATCTGCAGCGAAACTTTATCCAGTAACAACTTAGCTGCATCTTGAGTTACTGCAGACTTTATAATCCTCTCATGATCAGTTAGTGATATTATCATCTCAGATACAAAATAATGAGAGAGATCACTGGCAGGTAAAGTATAAACCAGTTTACTGTAATACTCAGTGAACAACTTGCACTCTAAGGACTGTTGTCCTATATATGTGGTACATATAAAGATATTGTAAAATAGATAAACAAATAGCTAGCTATATAATTATGTAGTTAACAGTGATAATTGATGATGAAAGGTTAAATACCTAACAAACTCATAAGTTACGTATAGCTATAGCTAACTTAGTATCACCCTATAAGTTTTGATTGCTAAATCATATACATATTAACCTTTAATAATTAATAATTAAAATTAAAATTACAAGAGTAAACAATAGAAAGAGGAAATGAACAAGTAAGTAATCCAGGATGCTACATTTCTGGAGTGTGTTTGATTATTATTTACATACGTAGCTAACAACTGGATCCCAACAGCCAAGTCAATACTTTTTCGGAAGAAAGGCAATTGATTTTGGCACATGTGTACCTACTTGGTATGATGCCAAGTAACGATTCATTTGCAGTCGGTAATTATACATTATTGGAAAATTTAATGTAACTCTTTTGAAAATAACAATTTTGGTAAAAATTGCAGCAAATAAACATTTTTCTTACAAAACACATTTCTGAACTTGTTAAATTAAAGAGTGTGATAATTTGAATGGTTGTTGCAAATTAATGGCTGATTACCTTTTCAAGTAGCACAGCGAAAGAAACTCCATAATTTTTTGTACTCCAATTATTGCAGTACTTTGGCCTTAATTTGCTTAATGTAAGCACACATAAGCAAAAAATATGGATTAGGTAAAAGTATGTAGCTACCTATAGAATATTCGATTATTCATTTTTGTTCATTTGGATTTAGAATATTGTCAAAGTGGAATTGCCTTTTAAAAGGAGTCTCAAGGAGTTGGTATACGTATATATATTACGTAAGTGAAGAAAATGATCATAAAATCATTCATTAAGTAAAATGTAATTTTTTAATCTACGTATACGTAGCTACTTATGTGAACAAATAGCATGACTTGCTTTAGCCCTAGTTGTAAATAAAAATTTATCAACGTCACTGATGCATTGTGCACAGCAATCAAGGCGGTTAAATAGTTAGTTACAGCCTTTCACCAGAACCCATAGGACTCTATGCACTCATTTCACAAATCTTATATGTACCACTGTTTGTATTATCTACTCTTGCCCATACATATGTATATACGTACATATGTAGCTACAACCTTTGTTTGCATATACACATGTAGAGTTCTTATTATGTAAACTAACCTGCTGCTATTGTAGAGAGGAGTGATGTCTCTTTAACTAGTTGTTGTATTATTTCTGCAGCCAATTCCCTTAATAAATCACTATTAAGATATTCATCATCAGTCATGACAGTTAAAAGTTTATGTAAAGGTTCAATTTTATCAATATGTAGAGAAGGTTCAATTGCATTGTCCAAAAACCAAGAAGTTTTTTCAGCTTTTGTGGTCTTTGCCTGCACCTGCTCCTGAAGATCACCAGGAAACAGATTTTGTTTCCTTATTAGTTCTAAAAATATAGCATCACCCATTGGTAAAGATGTTATCAGTTTTATTCGAAAATCTTTGTACACTTTTTTGGTGGCCTCTGGATTCCAGTTACCTAATTAAATAATAGTTGTTCATTACACTCATCTATAAATTTATCATTTGAATAAATTAATGCATAGTAGCTACTGATGTATCTGATGACTAATTTACTGCAGTAAATGATAATGTTTACATTATTTGTCACTTGAATAGCACCACTTATAATTCCTATATGTAGCCATAATTTAATCCAGCAGCTATGTAGCTACATAGGTACATACCTGCAAGACTAGGTTGTACAGCATGATCAGGTGGCAAATCATCTGTTGCTAGATCAGAATGGTTAACTTCCTGTGTAAAAATAGTATAGTACGTACACTGTATGTGTATACATATGCGTACATGTGTTGTAGCTACAGCTACTAAGGCTATAGCTAGCCATTACCTGTGTCAGCCAAATAGTGTGTTCACATGTTAACTCAGTGTGACTGGTGCTTCCATATCTGCACATTGCATAATAATCAAACGGAGGAGTCAGTTTAGTGAGCACAGCTATGTGTGCTTCATTTATGCTTCCACATTTACAGTGAAAACCATACTGGAGTCGACCATGATTAAAGTTAAGCTGGTCACAAACGTTTACTAATGCCTTAACAAGAATATCTTGTACTTCCAGATGAATAGGAAATTGCTTGTAATAAGCATTTTTCTGATGTCTGATCTGTATCTCCAGAAATGACAACCTGTCCAATAATGATAAAAAGTAAGCTCCTTGTAATGTAAATGTTATCAAGTTACTGTAAGTGTGGTAAGTATCTCTTTGAGTAATAAGGTGATTCCAACCTTTTGGCAATTGCTGCAAAATCTGAACAGCTAAACAGCAGAAAAATCCCCTCGGTAATAGGTTAGATACAAACTGAATAAGAAGTGGTTCACCTTGAAGACAACCATATTGAGATATGAATATATCGTCACAGTGCGTATGGAGAGTATAAGTTGGTAGAATATACGGAATGAAGTAATCCTCTCCTTTACCATCTTCTCTTTGTATCGGAGCTATAATTTTCATTTCAACAAGAAGAGCAATAAAATGTTCCACTTTCAGTTCTGCCTTCCAATTTAAATTTTGAATTAATTCTTTGGTAAGAATTCCATTGTACTTTAAGGTGTTTGTAGCATGCATATTTTTAAAAGTGAAACAAACAATACTACTAATCCTATCAAATAGCCACTGATGATCAATAATCACATAATCACACAGACCAGGTACATCATGATAATATAACAAAACTCCCAATAAGTGATGATATATTAAGGAACTTTTCATTTCTTCTATATTAGGTATTAAGTTAGTTTGTATGGCAATAGAAGAACATTCCTTAAATGACATGTATGCCTTATCATTGTTGGAACACACTTTGCGTATTTCCAGTTCAAACAACATCCAGGTTATCGGCAATTCGTAAACATCTTTATCTGTTGACAATTTATCAATCTCATTTCGAATAAAATTTGCCATAGGATCTTCTTTAGTATCATTACCAGCAGTAGTGTTGTCTACCGGAAACAGAACACCACCATCCTCATTTTGCCATACCGACGCTTTACATTCAAGCTTCTCAACCATTGCAGTAAGTTGACTATCAATATTTTGTATAGTTACTCGACCAATTTTATCTGCATGTGTTCCTACGCAACAAAGATAGGAATTGTTATTTTTACCAGGAACTGTAACCAGTTGTGGAACTAGTGATGATGTTCTTTCTAAGGAATCATTAATACTAGACATAAGAAACTTGATCATATCAAAGTTAGAATATTTCAAATGGTAAGCTTCAAATACAGATTTTCCATGTTCACTATATTCAACCAACACTTGATCTTCAAGGCTTTTGGTTAAATCAAACACAACAAAATTTACCATTGGGTGTATATTGACTGTGGGTAATAAATGTATGTATTCTGGTTGTCCTCCAGTATCTAGTAATGTAATTATGTTAAAGACTTCCCTATGACAATCAAAATCATCTTTGATATTTGAATTGACACTATATTGTACGAGGCTATTAAAACTTTCCATTTTTTCACTTTTGACTGATCCTTGCCACAACCCAGTAACCCACTGCACAGTAGAAGAGCTTTGAAGAGTTACATATTCCTTCTTAGTGGAAGCTTCTTGTGTACTAGCTGTTTGGTTTGTAAATTTTGTATTGTTTGGCTTTGTTAATGTACTAGGTGATGATGATTTCGGTTCTTTAACAGCTTGCAATTTTTTTGAAGATGAAATATCAAGTGACAGTAAAATTTGCCTTAAATGACTCATTTGTGACTCATCGTTCATTTCTAACCACACAACATTTTGATCATCACATTGATTTGATCCAACCATAAAAGCCTTTTTAACAGAAACAGCATGTTTGGCTTGAACAATATTGGTGCTATGATGAAAGTTAACGAATTTATTCTTCATTAATAAATTAGCAAAGCTGGTTTTGCCAGCTTTTCCAGAACCAGTAAACAATATCTTAATAAAATTCACTTTTAGTTTTCCTCTTTGATTTTTAGCTTTAGTTATACATTTCTGCAGTGCAGCTATTGTGTTTTTCTAAATAGATTGAAACAGTATCGAACCAATCGATAACATATTATAGCCATTAACAGTTAGCCATGTACGTACATAGCTAGATAAGATACGTGTATGTCAGTAGCTGTGTATACAGGCCTATGGTAAAACGCAGAATTGCGGAATTCCACATCCGGAATTCCGGATTTTTGTAAAGTGCTGAGTTAAGTCGCGTGACGACTATTTACCGCCATCCTGTTTCGCACCAAGGTGGTTCACGCTCGTTTGGTTCTTCTTCTAGTAAAGTGTCTGGATTGTTTATAAAAGGTAGTTTGTTTACATTACTGCCAAAGTGGTTTTATTTTCACTGCTTTCATTTGCCACCCATACAGGCGTGCTTTCTTTAATTTAGCTTCATTTATGGACAGTTACGGCGCATAACGGATAAGCAACGCATTCATG
Organism: Spongia lamella; assembly: GCA_963930835.1. NCBI lineage: Eukaryota > Metazoa > Porifera > Demospongiae > Dictyoceratida > Spongiidae > Spongia > Spongia lamella. The sequence continues at coordinate 7,320,860 of OZ005746.1, read as the reverse complement.
AATGCCGAGATGTCTCACCCATTTGTAGTTACAATGCCTTAATAGTGTTGAGCTTGCAGAGGGCGCCATGACTCAACTTAGCGCCTGAGGAATTATGTGATGAGGTTGTCTCCGTCAATACAATCGTGTTCATCTATAAAACTAAAAACGAAACAAACGAGCACACTCTAACCGGGAAAGAAACACCATAATATACATCACGCGACATAATATACATCACGAGCGAGATCACGCGACTTAACTCAGCACTTTACAAAAATCCGGAATTCCAGATGCGGAATTCCGCGATTCCGCGTTTTACCATAGGCCGTGTATACATATATATGTAGATAATATGTACTTTTAACACTAAATGTTACATTAAAGTAAATGATTTTTGTTAAACAATAAAATCATACGTATCATTAGGTACGGTAGTAGCTACGTACGTACGTACTTAACATGAGGGATCGACACAAAACAGTCTTGTATGCCTATCTATGTACGTAGCTAAGTAGCTGTTTAGCTGTTTAGCCTATAGATACATAGACAACATTGTTTTGTCTACCCATGCAGACCTTACTTATAATTTAATGCCTTGTAAACCATGCAGTACTGTTAACACTATAAGGTTTCATTGTTTATTTAACACCTTGCAGTAGGCTGTGCCAGCTAGTACATACAACAGCTTAATCTACGTAGCTGCAAACAAACCGGTCATTCTGTTATTGCTAATCTTCTTTGATATGGTTAGGGCAACCTCAATCGAGGCTTCCAGGTAAATGCTATTTTGACGGACACACCCATTTATAGAGTACCCTGTATAGTGCTTGCTAGAAATGCATGGGCCTTTAGACATTTCTATTTATAGCTACAGTGGCGTATTATCCATCCACTGGCAAGCAAAATATAGTTCCATACACAGCACTGATACAACTACGTAGCATGCAGTTAAATGAAACACATGAGCATGGGTCTGATCACTTGTTGCATAGCTACGTACGTACATGTGGAAAAAGCAACCGGCATAAGTTTATAACTCCGTGAGCATATTGTCCACTAGCTCTCAGTTTAGATTATTATGTTGTTCATTGAAAATTGTGATACTGAACTGAAAGATTTTATAATAATAAAAATTACCGATCAGTTACACTGCACCATTACACCACTGCACTAAGAAATAAGACAGCTGGTTTTAGTCAAACGTGGATTCGCATCAGAAAACTACGACACTTAGCTAGAACTTTCAAAAGTAATCCCCAGAAGTCAGAGGACATAGCTTTCAGTTTAAGCAAGTCTGACGTATGTAGATAGATGCACGAAGCACAGAATAATTTGCATAACGAGTAAAATTGCAAACTGGCAGACAGGCGGACAATTTTCAGCTTAAGCTATATATGTAGTAGGTTTTAAGGCTTGTATTATATAGTATGTAGCAAGTGTAATACGTACGTATGTATGTGTTTTAGTTTAAAATGTGGGCATGGCAACCAAGGATCAAGATATATAACGAAAGCATTGGCTGTTGTAATACAGAACAATATTAACTTGTTTAACAATCCACTGTACTAGTTTTGAAAATTTCTCGGGATGTCGAGGACGTACATTATGATTGCTTGCACTGATATTCGCGTGTGTACCAATCAATGCTTGTGTGCGAATCACTTGCAAGTGAAATGTTGCATTGTGAAGTGATTCTGGTATGAGAGACTCATTTCAGAAAAGCAAGCCAAAAGTAAGGAGTAAAGTTTTAATTATCTCATGCCAGAATCTTCAGGTTTTTCTCATGTCAAAATCTTATATTCCTCATTTCTCTAATTTTGGAGCTACGTAGCTAGTACTGAGAGATACTCAAATTTTAATTTATACTATGCATAGTTATGTAAATTTAAAACCAAGTGCACACAGGCTTGGCTGCTTTAAATTGCTTCTATCTGGTAAGTTAGCATTTGTGTGTGTCCTGCACCCCAGGTTACTAAAACCATTCATGTAAAATAAAGCTTCAATAGCCAATTAAATACATAGGTCCTCAATTTCTATATATGACACTTGCTATCAATAACACTGATGGGTATCTCGTGTGGTAGTGAGGCATTTAAAAGGAGAGTGGCTTACAGTATTACTGTGATAATTTTGGCTACTATCTACTACATTTTGAAATGTCTATTTTTTAGTTACTGGAGTATACGTAACACACATGTAAAACATGAATGCGCTTGTATCCTTAGTGATGTGTCTTTGCTTGATACAGTACGTACATACGTATGTACGTACGTAACTAGGTATATACAAAATTGTGCATTCTAGTTTACTAATTTGTGTACTTATCAGTTTGCCATTTACTCAATAAAAAATTGCGAGCGAGTATTGCGATGTTACGTACCTTTGAGCGGCACTGTCAGGCATTTGGTATAAGTACATGTGAACCACTAAACACATAAAATTTAACTACAGAAAAATGTAACTACAGTACATATGTACGTAGCTATATACCGTATAGCGGGCTTTTATCATGAACATTATACATAGCTACCAAGTAATAAATATAAAATGACACAAAATAATACGAACTTACCACTTTCGCAAAATTTAAATCCGCGGTTAATTGTTTTTGTCAAGGCAAGCCAATAGCCTGAGAAGCTATGGAGAGACTCCTTTGTACATGCAAAACTAATACCTTAGTTAAAATGAAATACGGTCAGTGTACGTTTAATTTTGCACAAGGCCGAGGGTTATGCAGTTGATCTGACTCAAGTTGATCATTATTTGTAGCAATGCCGGATAAGCTGTTCCTCCAACAGGGAAGGTCAGCTTCTCCTTTTGGGTCTTTCTTTAGGTGAGTAAACTTTACTTTTCTGTATGCTTCGTGACTCGCAAATAATATTTCTATCACTGAATTTGAGGAAGAAATAGAAATCGAGGAAGAAGGAATAACTCTTGCCAAGGAATCTGAATCCCTAGGATTTGGAAGCGAATCTGAAAGAGACAATTTGCAGTGACACATACGTAGGCTTTTCAATATATCACGTGATATAAAATAAACAGTTCATAACACTACATACATGGATTTTAATACAGCGGTGTACCACCTGACGCAAAAATTAAATCCTCTCGTGATAAAAACCCGCTATACGGTATGTACATATGTACGTATGTGACTACCTTGGTTTTTCCATAATTTCTAATAGTACTCCTTATTTCAGTACTGCGTGCAACATCAACTGGTTTTCTTTCACTCTATAAATATGTACGTAAGATGCCATATACGTCAATATCTACGTACATAAGTACTTAATCAATTTATTATGATGACTTATTCATACGTATGTACATTGAGCAGATTAAACCACCAGGAATGTAGGTATGTACGTAGCTAGTTATCACAGGATGATAACTAGAACATTACATGCACATACACCTGTAGCTCTAGTAATGTAAATTTAAATTCTGGACAAAGTGGTAAATTTCAAATATTGTAGCTATAAGTGAGATACACGTACGTAGCTACATACTTAGAAACTAGCTATACATACTTGTAGCAACTGTGAAGGTTCTTTTCATGATTTATTTTGCATGATAGCATAAGCAATCATTTATCGACTGGCATCTGTTATTGGCCAAATCGATGTCTATTATTATCGGCTTAATAAAATCCATTATAAATTACGGAATTTCGTATTACTCTTTATCCTCATTTGCCATTATTTGATGCCTTTAAGACCTTTCAAGAGTTTTAATCTTCTATTCTTATGTTTTTGTTTTCAATATATAAGGTTTGAGTGTTAAAATAGTTTCGTTTCCCGGTTTTGCCAACAAGAAGAGAGTCTAATCGCTCCAGCCAAATCATCAAGTTGTTTTAAGGAATCTACGTACCACTCTATCAACCCAAGACTAGACCATTGTAGAGTAGTTCTTCAGAATACAGTGGAGCGACGAGCAATTAACAGCATTGGCACTTGTAGACTGGTCATGGGTCACATGACGCACTACAAACAGATGGATCCACGGAGATTGTATCAAGTTGATCCTGCTGATGTTGATGCCGACACCTGCAAAGTGTTTCCTTACATTATGGACATGGTTTGCATGCAATAGAAGTATGTGTACTAAACACGATTTTGTTGATTTTAATAAAATTGATTTATTGTATTTAAAAAATTGCACATAAGAATTCTTTGAAACTTTGTTGTAATTACAAATAACTACTGTAGATTCGATTCTAATTGTAAATACAACCTACTTTTGAAGTATATGTGATTGCCACTCAATGATATCAAAATTAGCCGATAATCGATGTACAAGATGCAATGGCTGGTTGATATTAGACGTCAGGTGCCGATAATCGATTTTTGCACGATCTTCTTCAGAGTGATGTAGCGTCTTGATACACACACTTAGGAAATGGTAAGTTCTTGTAGACATAGAAGAATTTCTCTTCCGCTTGGAGCAAAAACTATATAAATATTGTGCTCCAAACAAAAGTTACACGTCTTCGGGCCTAATACGGTGATAAATGATTGCTTACGCTATGATGTTTAAGAGGTTCCAAATTTTACAAGGAAAACTATCATTACATTAAACTTATAATATTTATTTGCATTTGCATAAACTCATGCTGTACATTCAGTATACTGAGACTATAGAATTGTTTTATTTGCTGCAAAAACAGTGCACGTACGTATGTACATACGTATTTAAAAAGCTCCTTACCACAATGTTTACTGTAGCTACTCAAGTGGTGAAATGTTAAAATAATTTCACCATTATTTACATGAGTAAAACGTATACGGTACAACATTTATTGAAATAGCTATATATAGTAAACTGTTAGCCTTTGAACGATGTTTGAAATCCTGATTAGGTTTGGGCGATAATGAATATTTTTTTCTTACGATAATTTGTCTTCAAATTTATCACGATTCACGATATTATTACAATATCTTGCCACAGTAAATAATTGGATATAATTGTCATACCTACCTGCACATAAAATGTTTTAATTCATTGAATTGCATAAACTAAAGCATCAGGATAGACTGCATATTTTTAGCAAGCAAATATGTATGCTGCATGTAGTTATTATACCTGTATGCTATTGGGCATCAGGATGGATACCATGCGTGTTTAATACTTCAAAGAGTAGCTACTTATAATTCCTGACAAGCTGTTTCCTTGCTGATTTTCATGATTTGTCTCAAAGACAAGCAACATGGAAATATTAGTATGTTTACAAGGTACTTTTATTACAGGTGCCCTACTGCCCTTTCCAAAGCCTGCAACTGGATTCAACTGAAAAACTAATAATTTTGTTACAGCCATGGCCATTCCCACAATATACTGCTAGTTTTAGACTAGATTATAAATGTAAAACATAGTAAACAAACTAAGCAGCTAGAAAGGGTATTAATCAACAGCTGGTAAGGATGTTAAATTGGTGCCTGGCATACAATTTTTATACTATCAACAACGTACAGCTGGAAAAAATCCTTAGAAGCAGCAACAAACTTTTACCATACCTCAATTTGTAATGTTGTTATAATACATCGCTTGTTTTGCTTGTTTACTGAGCTAACACTCCCAACAACTACCAATCATGCTGCACGAATTAATTAGAATCACGCGATCTTATTTATTACAGCAGTAACAAGCTTGTTTTACGTGAACTTTTAGTGACTCCATTATCAATAAAAGAATAGCATTTTAAGGTGAGTATTTATATAAATAAGTGAGTAAAGCAAAGTTTTCTGACACATGCACATTCAACAATAATATCGTCATGCTTAGTACACAGAGCGATATGATTATCAAGAGTTATTAAGCAGCGATATTATCGATATATTGAGTAATCGCCCAAGCCTAATCCTGATGTACGTACACTTGCATAGATAAATGCCAATAGGAGCAATCACTGTTGCCAGCAAATGTGTAAGGACAACTCCATAGTTATATGTAACTAAGTACATACCTAAGTATGTATATGTACGTAGCTACGTATATAGAAATTTCAGAAATGGCACAACCTAAAGATTTTCATGATTTGAACACAAACCATTTGCAGATATTGTTGTGTGCATGGTTTCACGTGACCAAAGGAATTACGTACCACTTCAAACAATGTTCATTTAAGAAATCTGAGTTTGATGTGTTAAAATTGCCACCGGATAACTAGCTATTATCAAATTTTAATATAATAGTTGTCCAGAATAAATTGAAAAGTATGGTGAATCCTAATGACATGGTGGTCATCACAATACTGAAGGTTAAAACTCGCTAAAAATATCAAAAATGTATATTAATATTGTTGTGATCATTTGTTATTATTTATTCCATAATGTTACTTTAGTTGATTAGTTGTAGAATAGCGCTACATTACATTAAGGAATACACATTGCTACTTACTGTATTTCTACAATTCACTTAAATAGAAGGGGTTTTTGCAGAACCAGTCACAATAATTGAATTAGAGACCTTGTGACTGGTTACACTGTATGTATTGTAATCACAATGAAACCATACAATTGTGTATACAGGCTTTTCACATTTTGTTATGCGTTCAAAAGTCATGGTAACTTGTAAAATATAGCTCCTATCATACGTACATTATGCTAAATCAGAAGCAGCATTGTAAACAGGTATGTGAGACCAAATAAGGTGGCCAAGTGACAAAGTCAATCATAGTTGTGAAAATATGCTATAAATTATTATATCATTTAAATAATTAAGATTTTTGATACGTAAGCAACTTCTTGTCCTCAACTGATATCAAAGTTTTGGTCTCACATATGTACCTACGTATTTACACTGCTGCTTCTGACTGATATACCAGGAACTTGTTGGGCCACTCATTATAAGTAGAGCAAGAAGAAAAGTCAAGAGTAAAGAGCAGTGGAGAAAAGGAATCAGAGAATGAATCAGAAAGCGAATCAGTTTATACAGTGCATAATGTTAGCCTATCACATAGCCAATTACTGGTGTATTACAGTTTTTGTTTGAGCAAGGTAAAGAACAAGTGTAAAAGCATTCCTATTAGTTAGCATTTCAATATGATATAGACGAGCTACATATATTAGGCATTTACGTAATATGTACGTATATATGTAAACTGAAATAGACATTGGATAAATAACAATTAAATATCGCATATTTCAAAGAACAACTGAACATTTGCTTAATAACTGAATTAGTTGTAGTTATTCTATTAAAAATTACACTGGAACAACTAATGTAACATTTTATAACAACAATATAGATACTATCCAATGTAGCTATTAATGTAGCTATATAATATCATTAAGTACGGTAGTACTTAATAGTATCATTAAGTACGGTAGTACTTAATAGTAGGGATTGGTAAGAAATTGTATGGTTTCCCGATTATTTGCACTTCATAAAACAACCTTCCAATAGGCTTTACCCGAAAAAACCGACTGGAATGCATTGGCAAGGCTGTAATGATGCTGTACCTTGGTAAAACGAAGTGACAAGTCGAATATTTCGACCTAAAGCCAACTTTGAAAATTTCGAAATTCACCTGTATTTCGTCTGCCTGCCTGCCAGCCTGCCCGCCTGCCTGCCTGCCAGCCTGCCGTAAGACCCGGTTGCGCTAGGTGTAGGGCTCCAGAACTTTCACACAATAAAGGTAATGGCGGCGGATTTACGAAAATGTTGTTCCGAAGACGATTTACCCACTGCGCCATGGCGATTCCTTTTATCCTTCATTCCCTTCCTTGTTCTTCTATATTCCTAGCAAGGTGTGAATCTCACCTTCGAAGGTGACGATAGCCTGTTACGGCTTCTGCTTATTACGTCACGCTAAAACCTGGCTTGCACGTGATATAATTAGTTACAGTGGCACCATGGCACGATGTTTTCGCGTGTACGCGTGTACTTTATTACATCGTGAACTTCAAGATTATAGCCTTGGACAAATAGCTTTTGCTGTTTTTCGAGCGTTATTTGCTATCACACAGCTGCTTTGCCATGTAAGCGCGTTGTTAACAAGCGCCTGAAAACAAGCATAATTATTACGTAAGCGCCTGTAACATTTGTGCGCCTGCTGAAAGATTATTATGAATGCTTAGCATGTATAAAAAGCAAACAAACTAGAATATTAAAAATTTAAAAGGTAAGTAGGGATTGAATTTAATAGTGCTACAAAAAGTAAGGAAACAAGGAATAAGATTTTGGGACGAGAGAACATTCTGGCATGAGATAATTTATAAAAGTTTAATCCCTACTTTTGGCTCACTTCAGCAGGTTTGCCAAAAGTAGGGATTAACTTTTAATTATCTCATGCCAGAATGTTCTCTCGTCCCAAAATCTTATTCCTTGTTTCCTTACTTTTTGTAGCACTATTGAATTCAATCCCTACTTACCTTTTAAATTTTTAAATTTTTTATCATTCTAGTATAGCTACTAGCTACATTACATTAAGGAATATACTTACTCTATTTCTACTATCCACTTCAGCACCCTTAGATAAGAGTAGTTCTACTATTTGCAAATGATTATTTTCTACTGCTATGTGCAGTGGAGTGTTAAGGACCTATAGTAACATAAAATTAGTAATCAACATTATATACGTATATCATTTGTGGACGGACACAAAGACACATACAATTTAAAGAAACCAACCTATTAATATAAATTGAAAGTAAGAAATAACTTAACACCTTAACACCCCTATAAAGTAGAATGCTCAAATTAATTTAAAACAATTAATTATTGGACCATCATTGTTGCTCTTTAATCTTTATGTCAACATACGTAGAAATTCCATCATTAATCACATAGCCTGCATAAATTGTGCCGCTAGTAGCTGTGCAATTATTCTCTAATTGCACGGTTATGGCATAGCAACTGTCAGTAATTGCACAGTAAAGTAGCCAGTCAAAATTCACAATTTGGGAAGCCGTTTAAGTGCAACAAGCAATGACATAATAAGCAGCGAATGAAATCAAATAGCACTGGAGATTCATAGAAACTGACTTGTATGGCAACCAAGTAACGGCTACGCGGCTGTGGAGTAGTACTCGGTAATCTCTACAAGAATTTCTCAATCCTAACCTTTTAGAATAAATCTCAAATCAATTCTGAACGTGCAGCTACGTACTAAAACAAGCGATACGGAACCAACAAGATTTTCGAGCGTGCCTCAGATAGAAATAAGCGGCGCGCCTGAGGTTAGAGTGGGAGTGCAAGTATCGTGCAATGCGATTAGAAGGCAATCACACGCATTTTTGTGCAATTCAAGAATAATTGTACACGTAACAGTCAAATTGCACTCGGCTTCGCCTCGTGCAATTACTTGACTGTTACTGGTACAATTATTCTCGAATTACACTCAAATGTGTGTGATTACCTATACTAATTAATTGCTTTTTGTTGCATTTTTAAACCAGGCGCGCTGGCCTTCGGCCGGTGCACGCCTGGTTTCTTGAAATCGTTTTCGTGAAAACATCGGTATGTGTGTGTGTCCGCCCCCCAGGCTATTAAAAACCATTCACGTGAAATGAAGTCTGAATAACCAATCAAATAAGTCCTACTGCTTTTCTATGACACTTGCTATCAATATTACTTATGGGCGGGGCCTTAGTAACGAAGCGAGTTGTGAGTTACTGTCGAATAAGAACAAGGTAATGCAGTGTTAGCTGTTCATTACATAGTAAAAACCGTTTGAACAGCTGTACATTACTAACAAGACGGAGCCTTTCAGTTTTGAAGTGGGCATGCCGTGCGGGTTGCAGAGCTTATAATACAAGACTAGCCTATAGTGTTACAGTAAGAATATCGGCTTAAAACAACTTTGTACTACTTTTAAAAGTTTTATCACTAAAGTACTGGAGTATAAGCCGGTTTAAACAAAAGAATTAAAATTGTATGCGTTGCTATGTGCCCCTTAGTGATGAGTCTTTGCTCACATGACTGATTCGTGACGTCATTAATTACTATTACAATACACTGAATAGCAGTTGATTAATAGTGGTTTAACTTATATACACATGTACATCGCCTGGTTTTTAGATGGTAGAACATCAACTTGTTATCAACTACATTTGTAAAGGTTAGTTAAGTGCGTACTATACACATTAGTATTAGTGGTCGATTATTGGACGTATTTCGACTAACTGCTGTAACTCGAGAAGTACCTGTCGTACTGACTTCCGGTTTTCACCAATCGATAGCCCACTCTTTGGAAACCAATATTCATGTTTGTGATGTAATTAGATTTTCCGTGACATGCAAAAGAGCACGGAGTGTTGGCAACGAAATATTGGATACGCAGATGAATTATTGGATGCTGTACTTTTCTAGGATGAATTATCGGACAGCCATAAAACTTTGTGGCATAGTTCCTTATAGGCTAGATGGATCCTTTAGATATTTTTGCAGAATGTAAGGGATATTATGCCAAATAAGCCCTGTAAGTTTGGTGCTGTTATCTGTCTCTGTCATTGTGTTGTAACGGTACGGGTATTTATACTTGGAAAATCAGCCAAACTGGTGAAAGTAGCAGCCTTAGAATATCTTACAAATTCTTTGTTATTGGGTTGATCTGGATAATTCCCATTCTTTCATTGTAAGTTTAATCTATATACTATGTTTGTCGTAACACTATCGCTTATGTTACGCATGTTTCAATACAAGAGGCCTTGTTCAATAGTACCACTTACGCTATCAAGTATTACAGTAATGTTAAATAAGTATAAATGTAGTCACTTACCCAATCTTTCCCATTAACATCCACTCCATTCTGGAGATGTTTCCTGACATCCTCCAGTAGACCCAATCTTGCAGCTTCACACAATCCATTAATGTTATACTACAATGAGTACAGTAGATGATAACAATGTGACATACGTACAGTAAGTGCCTCTAAAGAATGTTGTATACGCATTGAAAATAATACCAAGTGATCATGCAAGCATAATAAACTGGGTATACGTGTATGCACACAAAATACATTTGTTCATATTACGTATATCTCCTTTACTGTACAAGATTTGTAAGCTGCATGAGATTTTATAAAAACTATACAATTGTAATACTCTCCAATGTTTACAATAAAGATAACTTAATTTTTAACTCTAAATATGGTCAAATTTAATGTCCACATAAGCCTGGGGGTTCTCATGCCTAGTTTAATTTACAGAAAGCACAACTACGGTACAGCTCTCGACTAAGTTTACAAAAACACGCGTGTCCTCCGGCGTGCCTCGACAAATCTTGAAGATAACTCGCAGGTTGTTCTCGAACGCACGAGTGTTACAACGCACGTATGAATATTTCATGCACGTCAGTAGTGCTCGCGAGTAATTTCTAACGAATGGTGAATGCTCGCGAGTAAATCATGTCGTGCTCTTCAGCGCTCGCGAGTAATCACTGACGAGTGGTAAGCACTCGCGAGTAAATCCAGTCGTGCGCTTTCTCGTGCAGTATAGACTTACACAAGTTTGTCCGCGCTTGCTTTATCAAATCACGCCCTTTTTAGGTTCAACATATTGGAGTGCATCTCGGGACGTGTCTTCTTGTAATGATTTCGCAAATAGCGCCAGCTCCTTCACTTAAGTGCCTTATCACGTGCGCTTTGTGTTAGAACACATGCGCTTTGTCTAAGAACACATGCAAGAATTTAGCTGCGTATCCTGTCTCAGTCTCGTGTCATTTGGTCCGATTTGGACTCATTCGCGTGTTTGGTATTCAGTTTGGAGTAGTATACGTAGCTACATACAATGACTCGCGTGTAGCGCACGAGGTCTGACTCGCGTGCAGCATGCCATGTCTGACTCGCGTGTAGCACTCGATGTATGACTCGAGTGCATTGCATGAAGTATGACTCGCGTGTAGCAGCAGCGCACGAGGTATGACTTGCGTGCGGTGAGTCGGTGACACGCGAGCGCCGACTAATCGCTCAAATAAAATTGATAAACACACGCGTGAATGGTACACGCGAGTGTAAACTTAGTCGTGAGCTGTACCGTATGTCACTACATATATGTGATACTCATATGTCCCAAGCTATCATTAAGCACAGCAGTGAGATTGATAAGGAAAAGGATCAAATACAATCCTTACCCTTAGATTATAATACCCACATTCATACAATCATAACAATATGATACGAATAACGTGACATACGTACGTACAGTAAGTGATTCTAGAGTACATAGTTGTTGGGAACCAGGGGGGCTATAGAGGCTACAGACCTCTGAAATGATATACAGGAGGGCTAAGCTCACCTAAAACAAACAACTAACTAAACCAACTAGAAACTTTGGCACTGATATACACTCTAATAGAACAGTCAATAATCCTAATAAAGCAGTCAAGCTGTGGTTTATTTTCTAAGAATCACTACTTCAACAGTTTGACAAAGCTCAATTTTTATTAGTTAACCACGACTAACTATGTAATGTGCATTAGATACTCACAAATCCAGGTACATAGCTACGTATATAATGTTAAACTGAGCCCCAAAATTTATGACTTTAATTCCACACTCTGGAGTATGATGTGGATTACCAAAAGTAATACGTGATATAAAGTGCAGGTATGTATGTACCACTACTTGTGTACTCATACTACAAATTATTACAGTGTTTAATAGCTTTAGATTACAATAGATACATTGGCACATAATTATACATACGTATGTATGTATGTACATACTTATGATGCAAAGGTACCTTTACTGTATACCAAGAAGGGTATACTGTAATATTTTAAACACCTTAAACATCTTAATAAGCACATTATGTACACCCACAAAACCAGTGGAGACTATAACAGTCGGTCATCGGACATTTGAGGATCAATTAGCCTGTTTGTCTGACCAAAACATGTTTGCATCCATCAAAGACTGGTCAAAAGATATAGGCAGGTGTATAAGCCATTGTTTATACATGTCACCTACAGTGTTTATGTATCCTATAAAAACATTACACCTGGTTGCTAGGAGATACTATATGGTACCAACCCAAGGAGGAGTCTCTTTCCCATGGTAATGTGGCTTATTTTAGGTTGGTTATTACTTCCAGGTATCATGTCTGATCAAAACATAACAATGTTAGCTCAACCTCCATACTTGTCTGACATTTGTCAGATCACTCATCAACAGTTATAATGTCCACTGGAAAACTAATTATGTAATATTAGTCTCACTGTATGTGATAATTCTGTTATTTACGTACATACCACATACGTAGTAATTTTTGAATGACTAAATTTACGAAAATAGTTGCTTGCCAAGCATTTTGAAATAATATTTACGAAAATAGAAGAAAAAACCAACTGCTCCTTCATTGTGACCAGCGTGATACGAAATTTTATTTTTGAAAAGGACGCACGATTTCGAAATTTTCATAAATTAAGTCATTCGAAAATTACTACGTATACGGTACCTTGGAAAGTAAAATTCAAAAAGCAGTTAAGCTGTTGTAAGGATTGCCATAATGTTTACGATGTACGTACGTATATACTGTGGTAGGTGTTCCTTCACTTGCATTTGGTACAACTATTGATGAAGGCCCAACTGATTTAGACTATTGGTTGACGCATGCTTCATGCTTCGCACGCAATATTGCATATTAAATACCACAATCGCATGAACTTTGCTGACCTTCAACAAAAATTTTCCAGTTGACATAAGTATTTGTCAACTGCATTCAGGGTTCTACTCAGGAATTCCTGAGTGGTAGTCTAAAGTTAGCATGGTGTGTTATATCTTGTTTGTGTGTTATATTAGAGTATATTAAGTGGACTGTAATGTATGCATCAGTGATTTATGTAAGAATTGTACTGGTCGGATTTAAAAGGTATTGGTGGCTTTTTAAAGGTACTGGTTGGTTTCAATCACTGTTAACTAGTGTGGGCAGAACCCTGTGTATTGTCAGCCTACTGATCTCCATACTCATTGAATATATTGTGTATTATAAGAGTGATAAGTTGGTGTTCAGTTATTATGAGCCGTGACAGTGCTTCATAACAGGGATTAACCATGTTAAAGAACAGTCAATAAAATAAAAACATATTCTATAGTCTGTACTACATTTTTAAAAAGTCTGATTATGCTTTGGTCACAAGAACCTCAAACAACATGCTAGTTGTGTCTATTTAAAGGTTAGACTATTGCACACACACATACACACACACACACACACACACACACACACACACACACACACACACACACACACACACACACACACACACACACACACACACACACACACACACACACACAAACACACACACACACGTACATACATTGTTACTCTGACCTATAACACTCATCCCAAAGTTCTTACCAAGGTCATAGCTACCAGTTACAAAAAGGTTTTTTAATTAACTCAGGTAAACATTTATAAAAATTGAATATCAAAACTAATACATTTGAGCACTGAAAAAATCAACCTAAAATTTTTATTTCATCAAAAATCAATCTGACCACTCCATATTTGGTGGCTACAGCCCTGGTAGAGATGTTGGAGAGGTAAAATATTGACAGTTGTCAATTTCCCACTTAGTCAGCAGATGATCCAACAGTTGATTACTACCAATAGTTTTTAATACTTTGCCCCTCCAGTGTTTTGCTAGTAGCTATGTACACTTGGTCAAGTTATATACGTACATGTCACCATGTTAATATATCCTATACAAGTAGCAAAAGTACGTACATCCATACTAGGTGACTTAATTACATACATACCATATATGGAGCTAGTCTCAATGATTAGACGTTTTGGTACAGTTGTTAATATTTTCAGAATATTAAGTGCCCGTGTCAAAAAACAGTCTGGCACTACCAGCTACATGGCATTTAGTATAGTGACTAGACTATTAGACTAATTGAACATTTGGTATTTTAATACGTAGCTGGGGGACACGCCCACGCACGCACACTCACACACACACACACACACACACACACACACAGACCGACTGGAGATGGGATGATACAGGATACAGGAGTATCGATGCATCATGTCAAAAGTATTACAATAAATCACTACTTTTTAAAGCATTAGAATACACTTGAGTTTTCTCTATGGTAATACACAAAAGTAATGAAATAATCTCTTCAAAGATGAATCCAAAATATGACCATAATATACCGACAAGGTTTTTTCCCTACAATAGTTGTCATTATAAAATCTTTTATGCATTACAAACAGCATCGATCAATACACAGCGATATCTCGATACGTATATCCATGCATTGATACTCAATTTGCAGTATGGATAAGCATATTGAACCATTACGTTTGTATTGTGATGCATCATAGTATTGTCATTTCTCTAATACCGACTTTGTAGACGAAAACAATTTCAAGAAACCAGGAGGAAAGCATAAAAGAGCACTAGCACAAAAGTGGGAGCCATATAAAACACTTTTCAACCTTTGTTAGTAACAAGCACAAGCTGGGGTTGATCCACTCACACACTACACACATTTGGTTTGTACATATCTGATTGTAAACACTATGACTGTCTGAGGCTGCAAACCTCATGAATGTGTTTTTAAATGAAGCACTGCAGTGGAATTGATAAGGAAATGGTTTCAATACAATCCTTTCATTATAATACCCACATTCATACAATCATAACAATGGATAGTAATGTGACATGCGTATATACGGCATAGTTTATAGTTAATGAAATTTTTGAAGGTTGTCATTAAAACTAAACTGTAAAAAAATGCCATTGCATTTTTTACATGTCCAAATATATTTTGAGCCCATCTGAGTATTGTAACCAATGGAGCGCATGTGAAGTTTCATAACATATTTTAATACAGCAAACTTAATCTTAAACAAAGCTTGACCAACCCACCTGGTGTGTACATGATCACATGCATATGTATCTATAAACTATGTAGTTCAGCAGTATTATATATACTCACTATTTCACTTCTATCTCCTATAGCTCCTTTAGAAAACAGAAATTCTACCACTGTGTAATGCTTATCATCAGCAGCACCGCACAATGGAGTCCTACCACACTATAACAAAAACATAATCAGTAGATCATAACAGGTCAACACTACACACATACACAATAACTGACAATACAATAATTACACAAGTGTACTATAGTCTACGTATCTTCATCATAATAATTATTATGTATGCAGTATTACATAATATTATCATATACATGTTAATTTCAAAGTTGCTATATACATAAATTTATTAAGGACATTTTAAATGTCTTAGTACGTACTTCTACGTATATAGCTACACACATAACTATTATACACATTATCAAGTATTATAGTAATCTGAAAAGTATAAATATATCCCTTACCCTATCTCTCCCATTAACATCCACTCCATTGTGGAGATGTTCCTTGACATCCTCCAGTCGACCTTTACTAGCAGCTTCACACAATCCATCAACGTTATACTACAATGAGTACAGTAGGTGATAACAATGTGACATACATACAATAAGTGCCTCTAGAGTGTGATGTGCATTAATTAAATATATACCAAGAGTAATAAGTGATGTGTAATTGTGAGCAACCACAAGAAAACTGGGCTATGTACACAAAATACACGTTCTACAGGCTAATGCCTTCTGTACGTATATCCTTCCAGTGCCAAACTGATAATAATACAAAATAATATACCTACTCACATGTAAGTACATGTATAGGATGTATGTAACTTCTATATTGTACATAATAAATAATTATTTGTAATCTGAATGAGATACGTACACCACATAAATGTTACTTCGTAATTTGAAATATGGTCAAAATTTATGGTCCAAATATACTCAGTTTTTTTCATGCTTGGTCACAGTTAAACTATAGAAAGCACAACTTCATAACAGCATACTTGTCATCTACTTGCGCTTTGTCACTATAAGGCCTGTCACGTACATGCAGTACTTACGTAGCTTTATGTTAAATCATGCACTCGAGTTTACTTCGAGTACTCGTCACTTCACACGCTGCGAGCGCTTCAGTACACAAAACTCAATCGAGTAATGCTGTTTACTCAACAAAAATTTGCGAGCGAGTGCAACGTTACCTTAGAGCTGTACCGTATGTACACTTGGTCAAGTTACGGTCATGTCACCATGCTAATAATTATATCCTATACAAGTATGTAGCTATAGTGCATCCATACTAGGTGACATCCATCACGGTATAGATTTAATGCAATGACACACTCGTGAGTAGTCCATTCACAAGTGTGAGTGGCGATGCTCACGCGTGTGAGTGGCGCGAGTGCTTCATGAGTATATGTACCAATAGCAAGTACAAAACAAAACTATGTCCACATATGCCGTTCCCACCTTATAAACTGTAGTACTTCGACTTACAAACTTCATGCGCTAGATGTTTGGTAGGTGCCACGCCTACTTTATAAACTGTTATACTCCATGTTGCTACTTCAATACAAGCTTCATGCGCTCAATATATTCAGTAGGTGCCACACCCACATTATAAGCCCTGGTACTTCGTTCTGCTACTTCAATACAAGCTTTGTGTGCTTGATATTCGGTAAGTGCCATGTCCACTTTAGACGAACGCACTTTATTTATTACTTTATGCTAAAGCACTTTGTTTTGCTTTGCTACTAGAATATTATTACACAGCTTACAAACTGATTCCTGTGCACTACGTACTTCAATTGCAAGTAGTTTCACTTGCACCTGAGAATGCAATTCCTCGAGCTCATGTTTGATTGCACTCATACACGTGTGCGATTGCAATGTTGCGTTAAATGTTAGTTTAGAATTGTAAGGAATATAGACATATAGCTACGTAGTATAAAGTACATATAAACGGGAATATAGATTAATGCTCTATAAGAACAGGTAAACAACTATAGACTATTAATCTTTAGTTATTGCTATTGACT
The DNA here is from genome assembly GCA_963930835.1 of Spongia lamella. Lineage (NCBI taxonomy): Eukaryota > Metazoa > Porifera > Demospongiae > Dictyoceratida > Spongiidae > Spongia > Spongia lamella. Next base: position 7,303,008 of record OZ005746.1, on the reverse strand, counting down.
AATCATCTATACTGAGTGTACAAGAATATTAGTATATTCTAACGAATTCCAACCGACTAAAGTTTTTATATTTTATGTTTTAATGTATTAAATCACCTTTAAATATGTGTTGTTTTTGTAAACCTTGATGATGTTACGCAACCACATGAGGTAGCCCTCGGTGATTACGTAATATCCCCCCGGTTCAGCAAATGCTCCTAATGTTCCATAATCACCTTGGGCTAGCACTCGGTGATTATGTAACATTAATCACATTTGCTAAAGTAGTTTCCTGTGGTTTCTAAAGCAGTTCTAGCCATAACGCACGTGCCATTTACAAGTTAACTCATGTATAGATGACGAGAACTCACGTGCTATTCAGTTAAATTGCGTGATACGATATGGAATATAAAGCGGATACAGAATATAGAGTATTTGTCTATACCCAATAATACTAGAATGATAAAAAATTTAAAATTTAAAAGGTAAGTAGGGATTGAATTCAATAGTGCTACAAAAAGTAAGGAAACAAGGGATAAGATTTTAGGATGAGAGAACATTCTGGCATGAAATAATTTATAAAAGTTTAATCCCTACTTTTGGCAAACCTACTGAAGTGAGCCAAAAGTAGGGATTAAACTTTTATAAATTATCTCATGCCAGAATGTTCTCTCGTCCTAAAATCTTATTCCTTGTTTCCTTACTTTTTGTAGCACTATTGAATTCAATCCCTACTTACCTTTTAAATTTTTAATTTTTTATCATTCTAGTTTGTTTGCTTTTTATACATGCTAAGCATTCATAATAATCTTTCAGCAGGCGCACAAATGTTACAAGCGCTTATGTAATAATTATGCTTGTTTTCAGGCGCTTGTTAACAACGCGCTTACATGGCAAAGCAGCTGTGTGATAGTAAATAACGCTTGAAAAACAGCAAAAGCTATTTGTCCAAGGCTATAATCTCGAAGTTCACGATGTAATAAAGTACATGCGAAAACATCGTGCCATGGTGCCACTGTAACTATTTATATCACGTGCGAGTCAGGTTTTAGCATGACGTAATAAGCAGAAGCCGTAACAGGCTATCGTCACCTTCGAAGGTGAGATTCACACCTTGCTAGGAATACGTATAGAAGAACAAGGAAAGGAATGAAGGATAAAAGGAATCGCCATGGCGCAGTGGGTAAATCGTCTTCGGAACAACATTTTCGTAAATCCGCCACCATTACCTTTATTGTGTGAAAGTTTTGGAGCCCTACACCTAGCGCAACCGGGTCTTACGGCAGACGAAATACAGGTGAATTTCTAAATTTTCAAAGTTGGCTGTAGGTCGAAATATTCGACTTGTTGCTTCGTTTAACCAAGGTACAGCATCATTACAGCCTTAGCAATGCATTCCAGTCGGTTTTTTCGGGTAAAGCCTATTGGAAGGTTGTTTTATGAAGTGCGAAAAATCGGGAAACCATACAATTTCTTACCAATCCCTACTATTAAGTACTACCGTACTTAATGATAGAATAATAATCTATATTCCCTTGCCCCACTTCATAGATCATTTCACTATATTCCCTGTTTTTTCTATTATGGACTATATCTCTATATTGCTTATGTTATTATGTTGTAAATGTGTATTGTGCATACATATGTACCATATGTGACTGGCTCTACGAAAACCCTCCATGTTCTCATGCAAAATTTGATTCATTTTTAGAACTTTAAAGTCTCATGAGTTATAACTCTCTAATGGTGTAGAAATTTGCTAATTTGTTGATATATTATCCAGCCACATTTTAATACAAAGCATTTAAAATTTGATGCAACCATCAGGATATTACACCTATTTTTGTGAGACAATGTAAAATATGGAGGGTTTTCGCAGAGCCGGTCACATATATGGAGTTAGTTTCAAGGACTAGATATTTTTGGTACAAATTGTGAGTAATTTCAGCATAAGTGCCTACGCCAAAAAAACGTTCTGGCACTACCAGCTACACAGTATATAGTCAGGGGAGGGCCGACACGTTCACGTGAGCCGTAGATTTTGTACAGGTAAGGTATTTAAAGGGTTGTAAGAGTAAAATACATATCATTTGAAAGTTTGTTTCATGCTTAAATCAATAGCGCGATCAACCCCATCCAACCCCACTGTTTTTATATCCACTTTGAAATTGAATCACTTGCGCCTACCCTGAGCGGAAAGTCACTGCGAGGAAGATACCTGGGAAGATACAACACGGTTACACCGATTAGCATGCCTGTAGCGGGTTCTACAAGCATCCTAGGAGCTCAGTGCCAACCAAAGAGGGTTCCCTGCTCGCTAAATATGCAGAGCAATATGCAATTAAGGTAAATACATTTAGAAGCGCTTATATCGTGTCGGCCCTCCTCTGGTATATAGTATAGTGACTGTACTATTAGATTAAATAAATGATTGGTATGTATTTTAATTTGTAGGCTGAGTGACAAATGTCAGAGAAGTGTGGAGGTTGAGCTAAAATTATTGTGCTTTGATCTGAGATAATGCCTGGAAGCACGCACGTAATAACCAACAGTAAAATAAATGGGAAGAAACTCCTCCTTGGGTTGTTATCTCCTAGCGACCAGGGGTAATGTTTGTTTTAATAGGATACATAAACACTGTAGGTGACATGTTGAAAGATTCAATTTCCCCCCTAGCTGCATTTTATGGATCAGTGAAGATTATAAGGGTCAGTTACTTGAGGATCAACTAGTCTGTTTGTCTTACCAAGACATATTTACATCTGACATCAAAGACCAGTAAAAAGATACAGGCAGGTGTATAAGCTATTGTTACAGTGTAGGGGCTTGCCTTGTAAGCGCTAACACTATTATAGTTAGTCTGTTATCTTATAGCAGTCAGCCTTGTTGCCTCGTCCTTTATTTTTTGTATAGCACTCGTGGCACTGTTATGGCACAGACCTACAGTATATTATACATATATTGTACTCACTGTAGCTCCTTTAGAAATTAAGAATTGCACTACATGTTGATGTTGATTCCTTAGTGCTCTGTTCAATGGAGTATGACTATCCTGTGTATAATAATAAATTAATCAGTAAATTATAACAGGTTAACACTACACACATAAACAATAACTGACAATACAATAATTACACAACTGTACTAGTCTAACTCCACCATATAAAACTATGTGATATTATGTGTATGCATGTATCTACTGATCCACATGTAATACAGTGTTGGTATACAAATTACATACATATGTATTACATATGTATATGTAACAATTTCACACCTCACGTGTGTAACTTGATCTACATAGCTACACAGCTACGTAGCTATAGCTACTATACACATTATCAGCATTTTAGTAATTTGTGAAATAAGTACGTATAAATATAGTCACTTACCCCAACACTCCCATTAACATCCACTTCATTCTGAAGATGTTCCTTGACATCCTCCAGTCGACCACTTCTAGCAGCTTCAAACAGTCCATTAATGTTATACTACAATGAGTACAGTAGATGATAACAATGTGACATACGTACAATAAGTACCTCTAGAATATGATGTGCATTAATTACATATATACCAAGAGTAATAAGTGATGTTTAATTGTGACCAAGCATAAGAAAACTGGGCTATGTACGTACATATCTGATTGTAAACACTCTGACTGTCTGAGGCTGCAAACCTCATGAATGTGTTTTCACTTAAGCACTGCAGTGGGATTGCAGAGGCTGAAATTAGCTGAAAAAATGCTAAGACATAGTGTCAGAAGTAAACTGATTTTGATCAGACATTTAGAAATTTGTTCAGACAAAATAGTGTGAAATAAGGGAATATATTTAAAAATCAACAAAAAACCAAAAAATTTGTCCAGACAAAATGTCCGACCAAATTTCAAAATGTCCGCACATACGGTACTTTTGGTTGGAAAATGTCCGATGTCCGACCATTATTTCAAGCTCTGGGATTGATAAGGAAAAGGATCCAATACAATTCTTCCATTATAATACCCACATTCATACAATCATAATAATATGATGCTATAATGTGACATACGTACGTACATACGGTAATATATGACATTTTTGAAGGTTGTCGTTAAAAATAAACCTATATTTACTTAAAAAGGTGCTGTTACATTTCTTACATATCCAAATACGTATATGAGCCCAACTGAGTATTGTAACCAATGGAGCGTATGTGAACTTTTAAAACTATATTTTAATACAGCATGCTTAATCTTAAAAAAAGCTTCACCGACCCACCTGGTGTGTACATGATCACATGCATATGTATCTATAAACTATGTAGTTCATCAGTATTATATATACTCACTATTTTCCTTCTATCTCCTTTAGCTCGTTTAGATAACAGAAATCCTATCACTGCAGAATGACCATGATCAGCAGCACTGGACAATGGAGTACAACCATACTATAACAAAAACATAATCAGTTGATCATAACAGGTCAATACTACACACATATAACTCATACGTTGTCACAATAACTGACAATACAATAATTACACAAGTGCACTATAGTCTACGTATCTTCATCATAATAATTATTATGCATGCAGTATTACATAATATTTTCATATGCATGTTAATTTCAAAGTTGCTATATACATAAATTTATTAAATGTCTTAGTATGTCCTTCTACGTAGCTACACACATAACTATTATACACATTATCAAGTATTACAGTAATGTAAAAAGTATAAATGTAGTCACTTACCCTATTTCTCCCATTAACATCCACTCCATTCTGGAGATATACCTTGACATCCTCCAGTCGACCTTTACTAGTAGCTTCACACAATCCATCAACGTTATACTACAATGAGTACAGTAGATGATAACAATGTGACATACATACATACAATAAGTGCCTCTAGAGTGTGATGTGCATTAATTAAATATATACCAAGAGTAATAAGTGATGTGTAATTGTGAGCAAGCACAAGAAAACTGGGCTATGTACACAAAATAGATGTTCTACAGGCTAATGCCTTCTGTACGTATATCCCTTCTAGTGCCAAACTGATAATAATACAAAATAATACACCTACTCACATGTACGTACGTACATGTATTATAGTATTATAGGATGTATGTATCTCCTATATTGTACATAATAAATAATTATTTGTAATCTGAATGAGATATGTACCCCACATAAAAGTTACTTCATAATTTGAAATATGGTCAAAATTAATAGTCCATATATACTCAGTTTTTTTCATGCTTGGTCACAATTAAACCATAGAAAGCACAACTTCATAACGGCACACATATATAACTCATACGTTATAAATCATCAGTAAGCACTGCAGTGGGATTGACAAGCTATAGTGTTTACATACATACGTACATACCTCAGCCAATATAAACACTAACGTGATAAAGATAGTCAGTAAAGTATTTACATCCTCCCAGACATACGTACGTATCTGATGCATGTAAGTCCAGTTGGATATGGTACCATGTGATCTTTCTTCTTCTTAGTGGCATGGGCATAACATTCACATATTGCCTACTCACCTTTTCGAATTTTTATTCCAGTTATAATATAATGATAAAGACTACTACTTGTGTAACAGGTGGCAGAAGCAAGAAAATTAGGAGGAGGCTTGGGTATAATATTGCTTGTAAGATAAACATGACACATTAAATTGATACAATATGATAATAATGTGACATATATAGAGTAAAATAATTCCAGAGAGTATGGTGTGCATTACCAAGAATAATACGTAAGTGATCTTTAGTCTATAAAAGTACAACTAATTGTACAATTCATGCCATAACTGAATTATCTGTAGTGTTTAAAAACTTTAGATTTCAATAGCCACATTGGCACATACGTACGTATATATGTATATGCACATGTAATACTATATACTGCATAATTATACGGAAAACTTCAAAGGTTTAAATTTACAATGTTTACTTTAATTTTCTTTTCATAGATTATGGACTTCAAAACTTTTGTATTAATGCTCGCTTCTTAGCCTTGCACTTAATTAGCTGCATGGCTGCATGTGATGATTGAGAGATGAAGATGAGCGAGCATCATTTACATGATCAATTCTCCAATTGCATATATTAGAACCAGTCATGCCATAAGGATTGCCATAATGTTCATAACATTAGTTGTTGAAGGTGACATTGCCATTTGCTTTTATTCATTCACTGGACACAACTTTTGATGAAGGCCCTACTGAGGTTGACTAATGCTTAAAATACTTCACTGTGCCCTGCAGTGTATCATGTGGCAAAAACTTGCTAGGATAAAAATTTTGAGGTAAACCAATAATGTCAAACAATGATTGGGAGCTCTCGATAAACATCCACCAGGTTTTTCTTAATCTGTACAACACTTCTATAAGCTACGTAGGTCACTAAAATAGCACACTAGCTGTGTCTATTTAAAGGTATGACTACACAACACTATAATAGCTACCTTGTCACTATGACTAATTCGTAACACTCATCTTAAAAATTCTTACCAAGAGTATATAATAATAGAAGAGGAGGAGAGTGTCTAACTGCTATAGGTACGCCAAACACACTGCGCTAAGTTATGATGCAATCGGCCATAGCCACCTTAGGTGACAATTACCATATAAGCGCCTCAACACGCGCACACAAGAATAATCATTTCAATTTTGCATACGCGCTTCATTCACCAAGCAATATGTGGCGAGAGAAAGTTTTTGCGGACTCTAGTTCAAGCTCCAGTGATTCGGACTCCACCGAGTTATCACGTCCGAAAAGGAAACGAAGTTCTGGTAAACCCCCAATACTATTACTGCCAGAGTTGAGGTGAGCATTATTTTAAAAAAATGAAGAGTGACCAGATAACGTTCCGTCTTCTCCCGCTTGCGAATTTGAAAGCAATCTTCTTTGGCAACTTCCACTGTTGGTCTTTCTTCATAGCGGGGTACCCATCACAATAACCACGCCGAATCACACAATAGCCATGCTGCATTACGCGCCTTTTCCTCTGACACATTGCCGCACCACGTATTATGCGCAGGGGCTGTAAAACGAGCGACGTTATACTCTGGCTTCATTCAACACCAATCATCGAGTCTTCTGTTCTTTTGTAGGTATTAATTTTAAACGATGTTTTACTGTGTTTTACAGGCTGAACTTAGTGCAGTGTGTTTGTACGGGTTATATCGAGAGTTAGACACTCTCCTCCTCTTCTATTATTATATACTCTTGTTCTTACCAACGCTGTAGCCAACAGTTATTAGGTCGTTCAATTATTACGTACCTGATCACTTCTATAATCTATGTACTGTACCAGATAGGCAGAGCATACACAGAAGGTTTAGCCTGTACCAAGGACAGGCGAACATAAGAAATAAATGGCCTAATAGGACATTGATATTATTTGTGTTTACATAGCGTGGCAGTTGATCTAATACCTTACAGAAACTATACGTAGCTACTTGTTTGATTACACATTACAACAAAATAAAGCATTTGTGTGTGCATGCATTTGTGTACGCATGTACGGTACTGCTCTAAGGTAACGTCGCACTCGCTCGTAAATTTTTGTTGAGTAAACAGCATTACTCGATCGAGTTTCGTGTATTGAAGTGCTCGCAGCGTGTGAAGTGACGAGTACTCGAAGTAAACTCGAGTACATGATTTAGCATAAAGCTACGTAAGTACTGCACGTACGTGACAGGCCTTATAGTGACAAAGTGCAAGTAGACGACGAGTACTCAAGTGTGAAGAGTAACTTCACGAGTCAACTTTAGTTTCCTTTAGATATACTACGTATGTAACGTGCGGTAAAAGCCTAACACGCACAAAATATTAATCTATCAAGCTCTATTACCGCATATATAATAATTTATATTGCTCGAAAATATTAAGATACACTTACGTGCATTGTTCTTTTGTTGTGTTGCCTTCCTTGCCAGTCACAAATAATAAAATGATGAAACAAATCCTATTATAATCACTAACAAATTGAAGAACGAGTGAAATTAATGTACTGAGACCAGTACAGCGACTAATTGTAAAACGTGTCACTGTTTATGCGTATGCCCAAGTATTATTCTATTTAAAGCATAGCGTACGGTTCTAATAATAAATCTCGAGCAAACATTCCTAGTGATTCGAGGTTTTTGTGAACGCGAGTATCTTCAAGTTAGTAAACCCTCGAGAGCTTTATCGCTCAAGAGTGATCGAGTTCAGCGTATCGAGCATTCGAGTGGCGAGTGTGTAAGTTGCGAGGGAGTGCGACGTTAACTTAGAGCGGTACTGTATGTGTATAATATATTGCATTCTAACATATTCAAGCAAGGATACAATAACTGAATGAGATTGTTGTAAAGCACAGAAATAGGTATGTACTGTATAAAGGTTTCGATTACGTATCATAATTGTGAAAGATACGTACTTACTATAGCTGATTAACCAATCTGTATACATCTTGCATGCAAAGGTTCAACCTGACCACTTCAAATTTGGTGGCTACAGCCCTGGTAGATATGCTTTAGAGGTGCGTATGTAAAATATAATCATTTGGTGCCAATTTCCCACTAGCTACTCATGCAAATAACTTAAGTTATGACATATATCGTAAGAGTGAAAACCTTTAGTGGGGTTCAAAATTTCATTAATTTCATCGTAGCTTCCAGCAATCCACAAAACTTTATCTTGTGTCATTAACATAATCAATGAAACTTCATCCATCCGAAATTAAATACGTACAAATTTTTGTTTTGTTATCCTTAAAAATACTGTACATCTACGTAGCTTCCACTAAATTTAGCCCCCTACAATATTTGCCCCTCCAGTATTTTTCCAGTAGCTACCACTATAACATACCCTATAGCTATACAAGTACAGTACATCCTTACTAGGAGACATTTAGCTATTACATACCATATATGGAGCAAATTATTAAAAGTGCATATCCGCTACTTTATTCTATACACCCACGTCCATTAATTATCTGTAACTCAGAGAAACACAATAATATTAGTACTTTAGTTGACATTGCCTATTGTCTAACACATATTGTATCCCACTGAAGCCATACTTCAAAGGATTTTACTGGGGTATATCTAACATATACCCTAAACCATAGAGTGTTAATGTACTTTTGTGTACAAACTGTATTGTTTTTTTGGAGATACGTAATCAAATTCCGTGAATTTTGTGGACATTGGTACATTTGTGAAATTAAAATGCTAGAAACAATAAGCAAAAATGAAGAATAGCACCAAATATATACCATTTTGAAAAATCATCATCGTGAAAATGAAATCACAAAAAAGCTGTAAATTGGCCATCAGCGGAATATACGTACGTACCTTGAAAAAACCAACTATACACAGTTACTGTATATTTAATCACTGGACATGATTTTTAATGAAGGCCCTGCCAATCAAGGTTGACTCATGCTTAGTACGTATACGTATATGCTCAGAGCATAGTAAACTTTTTGTCACTTTTCAATTTATCATTGGCTATTGACAAAACAAGTTGATACATGTGAAGAAACTTAAAAGCAGTAGGAGTTGTTTGATTGGTTATTCAGGCTTCATTTCAAGTGAATGGCTTTAATAGCTGGGGGGCACGCACATGCGCGCGCACACACACACACACACACACACACACACACACACACACACACACACACACACACACACACACACACACACAGACCGACTGGAGATGGGACGATACAGGATACAGGAGTATCGATGCATCATGTCAAAAGTATTACAATAAATCACTGCTTTTTAAAGCATTAGAATACACTTGAGTTTTCTCTATGGTAATACACAAAATCAATCTTCAAGGATGTATCTAAATATGGCCATAACATACCGGCAAGACTTTTTCCCCACAATAGTTGTCATTATAAAATCTTTTATGCATTACAAACAGCATTGATCGATACACAGAGATATCTTGATACGTATATCCATGCATTGATACTCAATTTGCAGTATGGATAAGCATATCGAACCATTACGTTTGTATTGTGATGCATCATAGTAATGTCATATCTCTAATACCGATTTTGTAGACGAAAACAATTTCAAGAAATCAGAAGGAAAGCACAAAAGAGCACCAGCACAAAAGAGGGAACCATATAAAACACTTTTCAGCCTTTGTTAGTAACAAGCACAAGCTGGGGTTGCCTTTGATCCACTCACACACTACACACATTTGGTTTGTACATATCTGATTGTAAACATTCTGACTGTCTGAGGCTGCAAACCTCATGAATGTGTTTTAACTGAAGTACTGCAGTGGGATTGATAAGGAAAAGGTTTCAATACAATCCTTCCATTATAATACCCACATTCATACAATCATAACAATGGATAGTAATGTGATATACGTATATACGGCATAGTTTATAGTTAATGAAATTTTTGATGGTTGTCATTGAAACTAAACTGTAAAAAAATGCCGTTGCATTTTTTACATGTCCAAATATATTTTGAGCCCATCTGAGTATTGTAACCAATGGAGCGCATGTGAAGTTTCATAACACATTTTAATACAACAAACTTAATCTTAAACAAAGCTTGACCAACCCACCTGGTGTGTACATGATCACATGCATATGTATCTATAAACTATGTAGTTCAGCAGTATTATATATACTCACTATTTCCCTTCTATCTCCTACAGCTCCTTTAGAAAACAGAAATTCTATTATTCTTGCATGCCCATGCATAACAGCACTGGACAGGGGAGTCCTACCAAACTATAACAAAAACATAATCAGTAGATCATAACAGGTCAACACTACACACATACACAATAACTGACAAAACAATAATTACACAAGTGTACTATAGTCTATGTATCTTCATCATAATAATTATTATGTATGCAGTACTACATAATATTATCATATACCGTATACGTACAAATTTTCGAGGGACGTAAATTTCGCGGATGTAACAAATTCAGTATTTTCACGATTTTATTTTCGAGGATCACCCCATAAAACAATTTCGCGTATTTCGCGCGTATTTTTGTTTACCACGTGGTTGCACATGGCTAAGGATATTACGTACTACTTTAAACGATGTTCGAAATTTGATGTATCGAAATTGCTGCCGGATATATCACAATCCACTATAGTGGCCGTGGAAAATAAAGTGAAAGCCGTAGTTTGCTCCAACGAGTCGGTGACCACCTCAGAGACTACCCCAGCAGCTGCCAATAGGAGAGGTGCCTACTTAAAGATTTCTGCTAAAGACAAAGCGGTTATAGGAGAGTATGCCTCAAAAAATGGTTTAGCAGCTGCAATTCGCCATTTTAAGAAAACCGAATGATTTCTGAGCCTCAAGGAAACCAGTGTACGTGGATGGCGAGATGCCTACTGTAGGGAATTAGCCACCCAATCAAGGAAGCGTTCTGGTAGTCCGATTAGTGTAGTGGAATTACCAGTAAAGCGTCGTGGAAGACCACTCCTGCTAGGCGAAGAAATGGAAAGAAAGGTACAAAGTTTTATCAAATCTAGTCGAGAGTTGGGGACTGCAGTAAGCACAGCAGTCATTATGGCTACCGCCAGGGGAGTTGTGATTAGTCATGATGCCAATTTACTTGCTGAAAACGGAGGCTATATTGACATCACAAAGGACTGGGCTAAACGATTGCTTCAGAGGATGAACATGGTAAAACACCAAGGCACCACAAAAGCAAAAGTGATGCCTTCTGATTATGAAAGATTAAAAAAGCAGTTTCTATCAGATGTGCGATCAATTGTAATCATGGAAGACATCCCAGGAGAGCTAATAATAAACTGGGACCAGGCTGGATTGAAGTATGTCCCTGTTTCAGATTGGACATTTGAAGAGAAAGGCACTAAAAGAATTGAAATTGTTGGCCTTGATGACAAAAGGCAGATTACAATATTGCTGTCATGCTCAATGAAAGGAAAGTTATTGCCAACTCAAGTTATTTATGGAGGGAAAACACCAGCATGCTTACCAAAAGTAGCTAGTCCTAAAGACTGGTACCTCTGCTATACAGAAAATCATTGGTCAAATGAGGAGACCATGATGGCTTATTTGCAAAATATCTTGCTGCCTTATGTAATTAAAACACGTAAAGATCTCAAGCTGGCCAACACATACCCTTGTCTGGTGATATTCGACCAATTTAAAGCTCAGACAACCCAAAGATTCTTAAAGGCTTTAGAAGACAATAATATTTTAGTTGCCGAAATTCCAGCAAATTGCACTGACTGGTTGTAGCCATTGGATTTGGCTGTAAATAAGCCTGTCAAGAGCTACATGAAACGTCAGTTTCAACTTTGGTATGCTGATGAAGTTAAGAAGAGAATTGAGAATCCTACATCTGGTAGTGCAAAGGTTATAGACTTGAAATTAAGCAAACTGAAACCACTTGGTCTGCAGTGGCTAGTGGAGGCATGCCACTATGTTGAAAAAAACAACTTTATTAAGAACGGCTTTACTGAAGCAGGGATAACCGAAATCCTGAATAGCTATGTAAGTACTCACGAATGATTGCTGTTGCTAACCTTATATTATAGTTACTCTACAATAATATATAATAATTAATATGTTGATTAGCTTGCTATTACATTATAAAAATCACTAATGAAATGCATAGATATATACCAGTAGTTAGTATACCTATAATATTCTGGGGTTATCTCATTCTTCATTAATCAATGGAAAAGGTTTGAGGTCTTTTTGAGAAAAACAATTGACTAAATGTCGGCGCATTTCTTTTTCACAATAAACAAGTTGTGAAGGATCTCTTCCATGTGCAATGCTCGTGGCATTGGCAATTGCATATAGTCCACATTCAGCTCCGCCTTGCTGTTTCTGTATCTTCTTAAGTACTTTGATGCTGTGGGTATTACATCGAAATTGCTTTGTAAACATAGATATTGTGGATTTATCCCACTTTGTATACCATGAATCATATACTAATACCTGTTTGTGAGCAGTACCAATTGTTGTGGCACATATCCAGTGGTCTTCATTGACATGAAAAATTTGAATCGCATTACTTGTGCTTTGCTTGTGTGATTTGTTTTGAAGAACTGTTAATCGAAGACCATTGATACTCGGGAATTTGAGCTTCAAAATTCGCTGTGCGTAATTAATATGTTTATCTGTAAGTTTTTTGCCATGTTGCAATATCAATTTATCTTCTAATGTCAAAGAAATATCCTGAACCTTAATCCAGGTAACTGTACTAGCACCATCACATCCACATTCTCCAAGATCACTTGATTCACCATGATCATGCTCTCCGTCCTCATCCGATTCTATCTTAACTACTGGAGATTTATTTATGCTGCTAATAGAAGTATCTACATCAACGCTTTCATTGTTAGTATCACAACTGCAGGAGTCAGCTACAATACAGAATTAATAATTCACCATGCATAGCTAGCTACATGCTTACTCTGCAGATCTGTAAGCTCGCCAACTGTATTTCCTTCATCCTCCAAGAGTTTTCGAGCCTTTTGAACAAAGTTGCTTGGGCCATTAAACTTATAAATGCAAGGAAGCTCTAGTCCTCCTTGGGGCAAATCGCCTGAATGTCTCCGTGGACCTGACACACTGCTTACAATACTGCCACCGCGTCGTATAAATAAACTACAAATACAGGAAATATTTCGCAGAACGTGTCCTACGACACTATCACCCTTCTTTATGGCTACTGCGTATGGATCCTCACGGTTACCTGGTTCACGCTGACAATTACCTTCTTCGCCAATTTCGGGAGTCCAAATCTCCTTATAAATATGGTACCCTCGAATGCAGCTGGTAAGGTGAAAACTTGCCATCGTCGCTTGCAAGTGTCAAACGTATCACGTGTATCCAGCTGCTCTCCAATTAACGCAAACCAAATTCTTGGTCGGCAAAGAAATTTCGAGGATGAAAATTTCGCGGATGATAACTTGACCGCGAAAACAGCAAAATTTACGTCCCTCGAAAATTTGTACGTATACGGTACATGTTAATTTCAAAGTTGTTACGTAGCTACATACAAAAATTATGTACATTTTTAGTAATAATTAAATGTCATTACTTCTAGCTACACACATAACTATTATACACATTATCAAGTATTATAGTAATGTGAAATAAGTATAAATGTAGTCACATACCAAAATTCTCCCATTAACATCCACTCCATTCTGGAGATGTTTCTTGACATCCTCCAGTCGACCTTCACTAGCAGCTTCACACAGTCCATAAATGTTATACTACAATGAGTACAGTAGATGATAACAATGTGACATACATACAATAAGTGCCTCTAGAGTGTGATGTGCATTAATTGAATATATACCAAGAGTAATAAGTGATGTTTAATTGCGACCAAGTATAAGAAAACTGGGCTATGTACACAAAACAATATAGTATGTACAGTGTACATATGTCTCCTTTACTGTAAAAGATTTATAAGCTTCATGAGAATCCAACACAATTTTTAAAATGTAATTTGAAATACGTATGCTCTGAAAATACACTGTACACAAAACCAGCACAAAAGAGGGAGTCATTAACACTTTTCAGCCTTTGTTAGTAACAAGCACAAGCTGGGGTTGCCTTTGATCCACTCACACACTACACACATTTGGTTTGTACATATCTGATTGTAAACACTCTGACTGTCTGAGGCTGCAAACCTTTTAACTGAAGCACTGCAGTGGGATTGATAAGGATCTAATACAATCCTTCCATTATAATACTCACATTCATACAATCATAATAATGTGAATACATATATACAGGTGTATGTGGTATAGTATATAGTGAATGACATTATTGAAGGTTGTCGTTAAAATCAACCAAAATATGCCGTTGCATTTCTTACATGTGCAAACATATGAACCCAACTGAGTAATGTAACCAATGGAGCGCATGTAAACTTTTAAATGATATTTTAATACAGCATGCTTAATTTTAAACAAAGCTTGACCGACCCACCTGGTGTGTACATGATCACATGCATATGTATCTATAAACTATGTAGTTCAGCAGTATTATATATACTTACTATTTCCCTTCTATCTCCTTTAGCTCCTTTAGATAACAGAAATTCAATCATTCTTGCATGCCCACTATCAGTAGCACTGGACAATGGAGTATCACCACGCTATAACAAAAACATAATCAGTAGATCATAACAGGTCAACGCTACACACATACACAATAACTGACAATACAATAATTACACAAGTGTACTATAGTCTACGTATCTTCATCATAATAATTATTATGTATGCAGTATTACATAATGGTTGCAAATTCATGTTAATTTCAAAGTTGCTACGTACATAAATATTTTTTAAGTACATTATCTAGTACGTATAATAGTAATGTTAAATAAGTATAAATTAATGTAGTCACTTACCCACTCCCCATTAACATCTACTCCATTCTGGAGATATTCCTTGGCATCCTCCAGTAGACCCAATCTTGCAGCTTCACACAGTCCATCAATGTTATACTACAATGAGTACAGTAGATGATAACAATGTGACATACATATAATAATTAAGTGCCTCTAGAGTATGATGTGCATTAATTGAATATATACCAAGAGTAATAAGTGATGTGTAATTGTGACCAAATGCAAGCATAAGAAAACTGGGCTATGTACACAAAATATGCCTACTCATATGTACTTACATGTATTATAGTATGTACATATGTATGTATTTCTTATATTTTACAATGTTTGTAAGCTGCATGAAATTCTTTATCATGCTAATGTTTATATATTGGCTGAAGTATACATGTATATGTGACTGGCTCTGCAAAAACCCTCCATGTTCTCATGCAAATTTTGACCCATTTTTAGAACTTCAAATGTCATAACTCTTTAAAAGTTTCTTGTAATGTCACAGAAATTTGTATATTTGTTGCAAATTTAAAATAAAGCATTTAAAAATTGATGCAATTGTCAGGATTTTATAATTATAGTTACGTAGTTTTGTGAGGCTAGCTATTATGTTAATTACGCAAACATGGAGGGTTTTCACAGAGCCAGTCACATATGTAAGCACTATAGCTTGTCAATTCCTCTGCAGTGCTTAATGATGATTTGTAGCGTATGAGTTGCACATGTAGTTGTGCTTTCTATATAGATTGTGACCAAAGTGATAAGAATCCAGAAAATCGTATTAATTGAGAAGTTTTACGGTGCTCGCTAAGTGACCACCCCTGAATACTCTATAATGCAATTACAGTACATTCATACTAGGGGGCATCCATTATGTACCACATGAGGGGTAAAGTGCTAATACATCCGTTACTTTATAATATACAACCACACCCATTAATTACTATTATTCTTTCCAACACCAACAAAGGATCAAATACAGAGTCACTGTAACAGAACTATGTTGCCGATAATCAATACTGAAACGTATATCTGATATATTTTTATTATTTACCAGTACTGTGAAAACTTCTAAAAGAAGATTATACACAGATAGCTAGCTAATTATTTAATTATTAAGTCTCGTAATACTGACTTACAGTAAATGATTCGGTTGAGGTAGATTCAATCATGTGGCGTGGCAAAGAGTTCCATAGTCTGGACGATGATGGCACAAAAGAATACCTGTAAATGTCGGTATTACAAAATGTTTCAGCTAATCGGAGCATATGGCAAGATCTAGTTTGTGATTGGTATTGCGATATCTGTGAATGAAATTCAGGTATGTATTCAGATGGCAGGTAGATGTTCTGTTTTAAGATGTTATAGAGCATAATTAAACGAGATTGATCTCTACGTGACTCAAGTGACTCCCACTGTAGTTCGTTAAGCATTTGCATAACACTGGCATCATATGTATATATTCCCTTTACATATCGAGCAGCACTCCTCTGAACTTTCTCTAATGTATTTTTATCAGTTATCAGGTATGGGCTCCATACCGTAGCAGCATATTCTAGCTTTGGTCGGACTAAGCTAAGATATACCCTTTCTCTTAGCTGGAGAGATGGAGTTCTCAGGTTGCATTTCAATAAAGCAAGTGTTCGGTTGGCTTTGGAGGTAATCAATTGGATATGCTTATGCCATTTCAAGTCGCTCTGAATTGTGATGCCTAAATATTTGTAATGTTCGACAGAAGACAAAAAGTGATCATATATTTTGTATGATGAGGTAATCTTATTTCTTCTAGGATGAGAAATGCTCATAGCATCACATTTAGAAATACTCATAGCAAAACATTTATACAATGGCCGGCCGCGGTATACCGGCTAAATGATTACCGTTGTTGTGCGGGAGTATACAATGAGTAGCTAATAGAGTCCGTACAGTAAAGTAATACGTAGCTTACCAATCTACCCTCCACCCCCCGAACTTCCAAAGCCATCTCTGAGAAGCCCAAACTCTTGTTTTTATGCCTCAGATCAATGGAGGTCACATACAAGGCACGCGACTCTCCAAAAAATGGCTTCTACAAGGTAAAGGTGGTGATCAATTCAAAAAAGACATACAGTTCCATGGGAATTTATTGGCTAAAAGCTTTTAATTCGTTAGCGTTGCTTTGCTCTGGCTCAGCTGGCATGCACAGCAGTTACTCACGATTTCGTTCTCAGCCAGACAGCTGATCTGGACTAGTCTGGCGTATAGTAGCCGACCCTTTTATGCATCACCCTCCTGAAAAGGAGGGCGTCGCATAAAAGGGTTGGCTACGCCATACTAAAGATGGATCTGCTCTTCCAAACCCACAACTGATCATTTGCTGAGGCAGCCAAACAGGCTGCAATTGAGGGGACATTTTTAGCAGTGATATGATTCACTGAGCAATTAAAGATAGGGCTCAGTAGTATTGCATGGCAACAGCTTAGGTAGCTATAGTCACACAGCTGGCTACACTATCTGATGTCCATATGGTGGCAAAATAACACATTAGAGCAAAATAGTACAGTTTTGACCAAAAACCGCACCATATAGATCAAATCCCCTAGGCTGGTTGGCATGTATGGGTGCTTGTCAGATATTACTTTAGTGAAAAGCCAAAAACATTACTTGAGCATGTAGCTAGCTGGCTAGCGGAAGAATTATATATTTGGCGGCTTAAGCCAGATTTTAAACTTCTATATGCCAAATTTGTACGTATGTATATTTACAGTATTTATTGTGTATACATGTACATATGAGAAATTTAAACCAACCAGTGTATGTAGCTATATTACACTATTAGTTAGTTACATATAAATAGTTTGCGTGACTTGTTGTGTGGTAACTATATTGTTTGATAATTTCTTCTAATAAATGATATAGCATCCCTTCCCTCTCCATTATAATGTAACTATTTCTGTCCCATCATTGTTGTTTGTTCTTGTGTAAACATGGCTGTCAACTGCTTTCCTGCCCTCTCTTATACATCCATCATACATAACAATCAAGACAAATTGGCCTCCCCTTACTAAGTTCTCCCTCACGATATTCTGGAGGATACTCTTTTTATGACATGATCTTGTGAATCTAGGAAAATTATCAGTTTGCTCACAAACGTGGTGAAACACACCATCCCAACTCTTGCACCCACACAAATGGTTGCTCAATCCCAGCAAGTTGCTCAAGCACCCACACAAATGGTTGCTCAATCCCAGCAAGTGGCTCAAGTACCCACACAAATGGCTTCACAAGCCCAAGTGGCTGAAGCTAACAGGTGTTCAACTCCAACCATCATGGAGCTGTTGGAAACAACAGATGAGGAATTAGACTTCATTAATTCTCCCTCTTGGCAATCCGTATTGTCATCTGATAAAGAGTCAACTTCCACAGCTGCTCAAACACCTTCAGTAAATCCATCATTGGCAGCTTATCCAGTGACTCCACCAATGGCAGTCGATCCACCAGTTCCAACCAGATTATCTGTGACCCAGCTATCTAATCCATCGACTCCTTGGGGAACGTCAGCACATCCACCAGCTCCATCCAATCTACGTACTAACTCCAGCTGACTTAGTCACTCAGCCAACACCCACCTATTCAGTGACTCCACCGACTCAAATGAGTTCATTTTCTATGACCCAGTCATCTTTACCATCGACTCCATGGGGAATGTCAGCCCATCCACCATCAGCCCCACCCAATCCAGTTGATTCAGTTACTCAGATGACTCAGCCAATGTTAGTCAATCCACTAGCTCAAATGAGTTCATTTTGTATGACCCAGCCATCTTTACCATCAACTCCATAGGGAACGTCAGCCCATCCACCATCAGCCCCATCCAATCCAGCTGATTCAGTTGCTCAGGTGACTCAGCCAATGTCAGCCAATCAAGCGACCATTTTACCTCCTCCATTTAATACACCACCTAAGTTATTACCAGTAGAACAGGTAATGAGTGACTATCCCGGGAATGATGTGGCTTCGCTTTGCCGACTAACTACTGCTTTGGCTCGCGAAGCCATTTTTGGGAAAGACTCACTATCCAGAAGTAGCCTCAGCGGCAAAAACAATACGGGCTTACTAGATAAACAAAAATTAGACTACATAAAGGCTGTAGTTAGATCCAGAGTGCCCACCATGCCAGCTATCCAATTCAAAGGAATTTGAGACAAATGCCGAGCTTCCCTCTCCAAGTCTTGCCAGACGTTGAGAACTACGGCTAAGAAGAAGATACTTGGTTAATCTGGCAAAAAGAACAGTTTAGATTGATTTTGCTATAATTTATTTCGTCACATTAGGCCTTATAATGATATTGTTATAATTATAATATGCCAATCAACTCTAAATAATGTTAAAACTTACTTAATGAAGTGTGAATTTCTCTCTCGCACAGATACAAGGCTGATGGCAATTAAATCACGTGATGGTAATCAATGGAGCTACTAGGTGGGTGGAGGCCTCATTTAGCCCATGCAAGTAAGTTAAATTGTAAATCTGCTTTGTTAATCTTACCAGCTGTATGGATTAATTAATAGAATATCTTGAAGCAACCTATCTACTTATAGAATACAATAACAACCTTACAAAAACGTCGATCCATAGGCTCAAAGAGATTTTTTACCTACGGCTTTCAATAAAAAAATTTGATCGCCTAGCGTGCTATTTAGGAAAGTTATTTCCTCTGATAGGGTTTGTCTGATAAAAGTGCTGAACTTTGGGCACGTTATCTATGGTGAAGTGATACAAGTGTTTTCCATTTGAGGTTTAACAGAGGCCATTGCGTAAGCTTGGTAATCTAACAGTAGGGTAATAATGCGGATAAACCGAGCGATTGCATCATAGGAATCAACAAACCACTGTGATTACTTGATGGCTTCCTATGATTAACATGGGTTTAACGAGTAGCCACCTTATGACCACACTGAAGCTAGCAGACATCGTGGTGTTCATTTGTTCACAGCTTCCTGCACCGTTAACGCTGTATAGACAGAAGCCATCTAAAGCTATAGACAAGGTAATTTCACAAGTTTCAATCCTCTATTTGACATTACACTTGTCATGAAGTAGTATCTTATTGTATTATTTTAAATTTTAAAGGACTTAGTTATTGTAAAGGACTTAGTTATGCAGTATAATATTGACGTAGTAATTTTTTATAATAAAATCATTACAGTCACATCACATATTATTGACAGCAATTTATACATGATTATAATGAAATCAGTCAAATCACATCACAATAGAATACCAGTTCAATGTTAAAGCTTTTGGGTGCTAATAACCAGTAGCATCTCCATTAAAATCTATCACCTTTGGGATGACCTTCTTTAGATGACCAATGTACCTGGAACATTTGTGCTCGTCCACTGTTTCCCAGAAAGTAAGAATGCCATTAATCAATTCCTGCTTGTTTGTTGGTTTGATCACGCCACGTAGATAGTCCTTAAGTTCGTGCCATAAGTTTTCTATTGGATTAAGATCGGGTGACTCTGGGGGAGTACGCCACCAGTTGATGCCGGCCTCCTCATAGAATCTCTGAGCAGTTCTTGAACAGTGCTTGGGGTCATTATCCTGCATAAATCTATGTGAACCTGGAGATGGAAATTTTTCCTCAAGGAAAGGTAGAAGAGTTAGTCTTAGTATTTGGCAGAACAGTGCAGCATCCATTTTCCCCTCAAAGATACATATACCAGTGGCTCCTTTTTTGCTGATTCCGGCCCAGACATGCACTTTGGTGGGGTGCTTTGGGCGTGGTTTAGGACATGGCCTTTGTCCTTCTTTCCTACAACAGTATCTTCTGTGGCAGTCCAGCTGGATACTAGATTCGTCGGACCAAATAACGTCATCAAAGTTATCACGAAGATTTTGTTGAGCCCATTCAAGATGCTTTTGTTTGTTTACGTTTATTATAAGCTGGCAATAGGCTGAGCCACGATATATCCATCCCATCTGACGTCGATTATGGAGGATTGTGGTTAATGAGACATAAACATCATGGGATGCAAGGTTAGCTTGAATTTGAGTTGCAGTAGTTTCATCGTCTTCTTGCATGGCACGTTCTATTATCTGTAGAATGGTAGGAGATAACTTTAAAGCTCATCCAGAGACTGGCTTTCTTGCAATCGTGCCACGCTGTATGAAACGCTTAAGAAAAAGACGTATTGATTGCTTTGAAACGGTAGTATTGTCTTCCAGCACTAAAATATCGGCAATTATAGATATTTTGTACCTTTGCCAGTGCAAAGAAAGAATCCGCAACTTTGTATAGTCACTTAGCACCATAATAACTACGTAGATAACTAACGCGCGATTATTAAAAGCCAATAGCTAGTAGATAAAGGTCAGTTGTTGCACTCTAAGAAAATAAGCAGGATTTAATTAGCACAGCAATTTATACAAGTGCGTGCATCGCAAAAGAAGCGAACAACGTGAGTGTAGACGAAGCTACTTCGTCTCTACTTCGCAAACAAGATGTGTGCCATAGGCTCGCGATGGTTTACACATGGTAATTACCTGTACAAACCGCAACCCTACAAAATGCGGGACAATCCATCAATTGTATAAACTGTTTTGAGACCATTCCATTAACTTCATCACACCCTCGCGACTAAGGCTTCACGAAGATGTTGCGAATGTTCGCCACAATTTTGCAAACTTTTTTATGCAAGATACCATATATCCATGTATTGATACTCAACTTGCAGTATGAATATACGTACATATTGAACCATTACGTGATGCATCATGGTATTGTCATATCTGTAATACCGACTTTGTAGTTGAAAACAATTTCAAGAAACCAGGAGGAAAGCACAAAAGAGCACTAGCACAAAAGAGGGAACCATATAAAACACTTTTCAGCCTTTGTTAGTAACAAGCACAAGCTGGGGTTGCCTTTGATCCACCCACACACTACACACTTTTGATAAGTACGTACATATGTACGTATCTGATTGTAAACACTCTGACTGTCTGAGGCTGCAAACCTCATGAATGTGTTTTAACTGAAGAACTGCGGTGGGATTGATAAGGAAAGATTATAATACCCACATTCATATAATCATAACAATATGATAGTAATGTAACATATGTATATACGGTATAGTTTATAGTGAATGAAATTTTTGAAGGTTAATTGTCATTAAAACTAAACTTCAAAAATATGCCATTCCATTTTTTACATGTCCAAATGTACGTTGATTCCAACTGAGTATTGTAACCAATGGAGGGCATGTGAAGTTTTAAAACATATTTTAATACAGCGAACTTAATCTTAAACAAACCTTAACCAACCCACCTGGTGGTGTGAATGATCACATGCGTGCATATGTATCTATAAACTATGTAGTTCAGCAGTATTATATACACTCACTATTTCCCTTCTATCTCCTTTAGCTCCTTTAGAAAACAGAAATTCTACCACTGTGTAATGCTTATGATCAACAGCACTGGACAATGGAGTCCTACCATACTGATAACAAAAACATAATCAGTAGATCATAACAGGTCAACACTACACACATACACAATAACTGACAATACAATAATTACACAAGTGTACTATAGTCTACGTATCTTCATCATAATAATTATTATGTATGCAGCACTACATAATATTATCATATACGTACATGTTAATTTCAAAGTTATTACGTACGTAGCTACGTACATAAATTATGTACATTTTTAGTAATAACTAAATGTCTTATTACTTCTAGCTACACACATACGTAGCTACTATACACATTATCAAATATTACAGTAATGTGAAATATGTATAATTGTAGTCACTTACCCTATCTCTCCCATTAACATACACTCCATTCTGGAGATGTTCCTTGACATCCTCCAGTCGACCATCATAAGCAGCTTCACACAGTCCACTAATGTTATACTACAATGAGTACAGTAGATGATAACAATGTGACATACATACAATAAGTGCCTCTAGAGTATGATGTGCATTAAATGGATACATATCAAGAGTAATATATAAGTGATGTGTAATTGTGAGCAAGCATAAGAAAACTGGCCTATGTACACAAAATATTATAGTACGTATGTACAGTAGCTACATATATCTCCTTTACTGTAAAAGATTTATAAGCTTCATGAGAATCCACACGAAAAATTATTTATGTAATTTGAAATGTATGCTTTGAAAAATAACTTTACACAAAATCAGCTTAAAACAGGGAGCCATATAAAACACTTTTTAGCCTTTGTTAGTAACAAGCATAAGCTGGGGTTGCCTTTGATCCACTCACACACTACACACATTTGGTTTATGCATACATATCTGATTGTAAACACTCCGATTGTCTGAGGCAGCAAACCTCATGAATGTGTTTTCACTTAAGCACTACAGAGGGATTGATAAGGAAAAGGATCCAATACAATCCTTCTATTATAATACCCATATTCATACAATCATAATAATATGAAGTTATAGTGACATACGTACATGCAGTAATATAATATATATATTGAATAGAGTTGCACCAATATGCAAAATAACTGATATTCCGAAAGCCGATATACTGGCTAAGAAAATCACCGATTCCAATATTAAATACCGATATATTTTAATTCATCAATTAATCAGTTTCCATACTTGGAACATTCTCCTACAATATTTACACAGATAGTTTCAATTTGCTGCTGGAACATGTCTAAATCACTAGTAGATACGTACATGCATTTATGAAACTTATTGGTCAATAAAGCTTTTACCTTATGCCAATATTACCGATATCAGTACCTATATTACCGCTATCAGTACCGATATCGATACCGATATAATATCGGTAAGTCTATTGAATTTTACCAATATCCGATATTACCGATATTGCCGATATCGGTACCGATACTGATACTGATATTAATATCGGTGCATCTCTAATAGTGAATGGCATTTTGAAGGTTGTAGTTAAAAATAAACCTATATTTACTTAAAAAAGGCGCTGTTACATTTCTTACATATCCTGAGTCCAAATGAGTATTGTAACCAATGGAGCGTATGTGAACTTTTAAAATGATATTTTAATACAGCATGCTTAATCTTAAACAAAGCTTGACTGACTCACCTGATGTGTACATGATCACATGCATATGTATCTATAAACTATGTAGTTCAGCAATATTATATATACTCACTATTTCACTTCTATCTCCTACAGCTCCTTTAGAAAACAGAAATTCTATCACTTTGTAATGCTTATATCTAGCAGCACTGGACAATGGAGTATTACCAAACTATAACAAAAACATAATCAGTAGATCATAACAGGTCAACACTACACACATACACAATAACTGACAATACAATAATTACACAAGTGTACTATAGTCTACGTATCTTCATCATAATAATTATTATGTATGCAGTACTACATAATATTATCATAAGAATATTTAAAAATTAAAAATTTAAAAAGGTGAGTAGGGATCACTCTTGCAATGCTAGCTAAAAAAAGTAAGGAAACAAGGGAAAAGATTTTCAAGTGGCATGAGAGAACACTAAAGATTCTAGCATGAGATAATTTATAAAAGTTTCATCCCTACTTTTGGCTCATTAAGCCAAATGTAGGGATTAAACTTTTATAAATTAACTCATGCTAGAATCTTTAGTGTTCTCTCATGCCACTTGAAAATCTTTTCCCTTGTTTCCTTACTTTTTTAGCTAGCATTGCAAGAGTGATCCCTACTCACCTTTTTAAATTTTTAATTTTTAAATATTCTAGTTTGTTTGCTTTTTATAGCATACTTGCAAAAGTAATCGCCTTGCAGGTGCCAAAACATTACTTAATTGTTTTTACAGGCGCATGTTAACAACAGCGTTGACATAGCGGAGCAGCTACATTGTAGTGAAATACATTCGAATAACATTGAAAATATGTTGTCTAAGTTATATATCAGCAGTACTCTATAGTTCACGATGTAATGAAGTACACGCAAAAACATCACGTCTGTTCATAGTACTTAACGGCGGGCGCATTACTAATTATGTCACGTGTGTAAGTGGCTGTTTTGGTGACGTAAAAGCAGAAGGTGCAAGCCGATCGACACCTTCTTTCATAATTTTCTCACCTTTCTACAGACTAAACCAAGAAAAAGGAAGATAGTGAGGGATGAAAGAAACACTAAGGCGCAGTGGATGAATCTTCAGTGGAACAGTAGTTTCGTAAATCGGACACGATTTCCTTTGTTGTGTGAGAAATCTGGAGCCATACTCCTAGCGCTAGTGGGTCTTACGGCAGGCAGGCTGGCAATCAGACGAAATTCTGGTAGATTTCAAAATTTTCAAATCTCTACTGATCGTATTGTTAGGTTTCCCATGGAGTTTAACAAAGGTACAGTTTTGTTATAGTGTTACAAATGGATTTTAGTCGGTTTTTTCGTGAAAAGTATATTGTGAGGCGAGTTATTGAGGTGCGTGAAAGTTGGACGCCATGTTTTTTGTGTCGATCCCTACTATTAAGTACTACTGTACTTAATAATACATGTTAATTTCAAAGTTGCTATATACATAAATTTATTAAGTACATTTTAAATGTCTTAGTACTTACTTCTACGTAGTTACACACATAACTATTATACAGATTATCAAGTATTGTAGTAGTGTGAAAAGTATAAATGTATTCCTTTACCCTATCTCTCCAATTAACATCCACTCCATTCTGGAGATGTTCCTTGACATCCTCCAGTCGACCTTCACTAGCAGCTTCACACAATCCATTAATGTTATACTACAATGAGTACAGTAGATGATAACAATATGACATACATACAATAAGTGCCTCTAGAGTGTGATGTACATTAATTAAATATATACCAAGAGTAATAAGTGATGTGTAATTGTGAGCAAGCACAAGAAAACTGGGCTATGTACACAAAATACACGTTCAACAGGCTAATGCCTTCTGTACGTATATCCTTCCAGTGCCAAACTGATAATAATACAAAATAATACACCTACTCACATGTACGTACATGTATTATAGTATTATAGGATGTGTGTAACTCCTGTATTGTACATAATAAATAATTATTTGTAATCTGAATGAGATGTGTACCCCACATAAAAGTTACTTCATAATTTGAAATATGGTCAAAATTAATGGTCCAAATATACTCAGTTTTTTCATGCTTGGTCACAATTAAACTATAGAAAGCGCAACTTCATAATGACATACGTAAGTGCGGTTTTCAGTTTAAAACTTTGTTTTGCTCGGTTTACAGTAGGTTGTAAAACAAAACTGTACTCAGACAAAAAACCGAAATACTGCCCAGCACTACTAAAAGGTATGCAATTTGTTGTAGTTTGCTGTTGCAACCAAAAGACTACAGAATAAAATAATATGCGAAAACCCTCAATGATCTCATGCAAATTTTGACCATTTTTTAGAACTTTAAAATGTCATAACTCTTTAACCATTTCTTGTAATGTTGTAGAATTTGTATATTTGTTGAAAAATGATCCAGCTACATTTTAATATAAAGCATTTAAAAATTGATGCAATCAGCTATCTATCACGATTTTACAGCTATTTTTATGAGGCTGTGTAAAATATGCGAACATGGAGGGTTTTGCAGAGACAGTCACAAATTCTTGGACCGGGTTTGGACACATGTCAGTATGAAATAAATTTAGTGCTGTGATCTTACCAAAATGATCAGGCATTAGCAGAATATGCCTATTGGTTGTAGGATACGTATATACATACGTATGTGGCATGATATGAAACCATATATAAGCAACCTCACAAACATGAAATGGTCACTATGGTCTATGTGTTGTAAATAGCATAAATATTGTAAACTGTTTTTGCTGTAATTTATTTGTGATTGTCTGAGCAAATACCAGCCTACGTAGTTCACACCTCCAATATTCTCAAAGTAAATTCACATGAACAAGAAAAAATCACATGAAAAACAGTTTAAGCCAATCAAAATGTTTACTATCATATGCTTGCGTACTTAGAAACCATTAAATGGTATTAATTTTAAGGAAGTGTTGTATCTTTATAATCATGTACAACAGCTACGTACAACTTCTTAGAAAGAACAACTAGTACAACACTACATTACCCCCTACAGTAGGTATTATGGCAGCTTTTCATGATGTGCTCCATTACTAATAGAGCACGTCCACCCAAAACAATATTAAGTTGTCCGTGTTACATAATTACAATACAATTAACAAGTAACTACATGGAGTAGAGTGCAGTTTTGAGAATAAGTGCATGGCAACGTAGGCTTTTAATTACATTTGCTATTGCTCGTGCAATTGATAGCCTAAATTGTCTATCAAATCGCACTCTAATCCATGTGATTACCTACGTATATGTGTATATACAAATCAACCTGACCACTCCATATGTGGCTACAGAGCTAGTAGAGATAAAATATTGACAGTTGTCAATTTTCCACTGATCCACTAGTTGATTACTCCCAATAGTTTGTAAAGCGCATATTCATAAATACTTAGTCCCCCCAGTATTTCGCTAGTAGATACATAAACTTGGTCAAGTTACGTACACGTCAACATGCTAATATATCCTATACAAGTACGTAGTTATAGTACATCCATACTAGGTGACATCCATCACGGTATAGATTTAATGCAACGTCGCAGTCGCGAGTAGTACATTCACAAGTGGGAGTGGTGATGCTCGCATGTGTGAGTGGCGATGTGATGCTCATGTGTGCAAGTGGCGCGAGTGCTTCATGAGTTTGTGTATCAATAGCAAGTACAAGACAAAACTATATGCCGATATATGCATCCCGTGACCACCTTATAAACTGTAGTACTTCGACTTACAAGCTTCATGTGCTTGATATGTGGTAGGTGCCATGCCTACTTTATAAACTGTAGTACTCCATGTTGCTACTTCGATACAAGCTTCATGTGCTCAATATATTCAGTAGGTGCTACGCCTACTTATAAATCCTGGTACTTCGTCCTGCTACTTCAATACAAACTTTGTGCGCTCGATATTCGGTAGGTGCCATGCCCACTTTTGATGAAAGCACTTTATTTTACAATTACTTTATGCTAAAGCACTTTGTTTTGCTACTAGAATAATATGAAGCTATTATACGGCTTACAAACTGATTCCTGTGCACTGTTGTACTTGTGAGTAGTTTCACTCGTACCCGAGAATGCAATCGCTCACACTCGTGAGTGATTGTGCTTGAGCTCGAGTGTGATTGCACTCGTCACGCGAAATTGCGACGTTGCATTAAATCTCAGTTTAGTATCATAAGGAATATAGGCATATACGTAGTCTCTAGTACATAAAACAGGAATATAGATAAATGCTCTATAAGAGTAAACGACTATAGACTATTAATCTATAGTTTTATATTTTATGTTTTAATGTATTGAATCATTTAAAAAACGCTTCAAAACTGCTTTACAAACTGTGTTGTTATTTGTAAACATTGCTAATATTATGTAACTACCCACCTTAGGTAGCCCTCGGTGATTACGCAAATCCCCCCCGGTTTAGCAAACGTTCATAATATTTCTTAATCACCTCAGGCTAGCCCTCAGTGATCATGGAACTTTCCTCATGTTTGCTAAAGTGGTTTCCTGTGGTTTCTAAAGCAGTTTTAGCCGTAACGCACGTGCCATTTACACATTAGCTCACATACAGATCACAAGGACTCACATGCTATTCAATTGCCTGATACAATATGGAATATAAAGCAGATACAGAATATAGAGTAGTTGTCTATACCCAATAATATAGAATAATAATCTACATTTCCTTGTCCCACTTTAGAGATCATTTCTCTATATTCCCTGTTTTTTCTATTATAGACTATATCTCTATATTGCTTATGATATTATGTTGTAAATCTGTACCGCACATACATACGTACCATATATGGAGGTAGTCTCAAGGACTAGACCTTTTTGGTACAAATTGTGATTATTTTCAGCATAAGTACCCACGCCAAAAAACAGTCTGGCACTACCAGCTACACGGTATATAGTATAGTGACTGTACTATTAGAGTAAATAAATGTTTGGTATTTTAATTTGTAGACTGAGTGACAAATGTCAGAGAAGTGTGGAGATTGAACTAAAATTATTGTGTTTTGATCTGACATAATGCCTAAAGGTACGTACGTACATATGTAATAACCAACAGTAAAATAAATGGGAAGAAACTCTGCCTTGTGTTGTTATCTCCTAGCAACCAGGTGTAATGATTGTTTTAATAGAATACATAAACACTGTAGGTGACATGTTGAAAGGTTAAATTTCACCCTAGCTGCATTTTATGGATCAGAGAAGATTATAAGGGTCACTTACTTGAGGATCAATTAGCCTGTTTGAGACATATTTGTATCTGACATAAAGACCAGTCAAAAGATACATATAGGCAGGTGTATAAGCCATTGTTACAATGTAGGGGCGTGCCTTATAAGCCCTAACACTATTATACGTAGTTAGTCTGTTATATTATAGCACTCGGCCTTGTTGCCTTGTCCTTCATTTTTGTATAGCACTCGTGACAATGCTTTAACCCATACATACATACGTATAGAAATTCAATTTGTATTCCAAAACCTATGAGGCAAACATTAACCTAGTAGGGGACAGATTTCATCCCCACCCTTAAATGCAGCCCTGCAAACACTTTTTATTATTAGGCTAGGTGTTTATATTTTGCTACGTACCTACAGTAATAGGCTTAATGTTATGCAATAATTTATGCTGGTATAATCACCAGGTAACTATGTATACCATCAGGGTGGTCCAACTGATAAGCCTTAACATACTGAAATCACTCATACGATATTATTTTAGTTTCATTCCCAGTAATGTCTTAGTGTAGACATGATCACATGCATATCAATAAACTAATAAAGTTTCACAGACCTACAGTACATTATATGTATATTGTACTCACTGTAGCTCCTTTAGAAAGTAAGAATTGCACTACATGTTGATGTTGATTCCCTAGTGCCCTGTTCAATGGAGTATGACCACCCTACGTATAATAATATATTAATCAGTAAATCATAACAAGTCAACACTACACACAGTACACAATAACTGACAAGACAATAATTACACAACTGTACTAGTCTAACTCCACCATATGAAACTATGTGATATTATGTGTATGTATGTATTCACTGATCCTCATGTAATACAGTGTTGGTATACAAATTACATACATATGTATTACATATGTATATGTAACAATTTCACACCTCACGTATGTAACTTGATCTACATAGCTATACACAGCTACGTAGCTATAGCTACTATACACATTATCAGCATTTTAGTAATTTGTGAAATAAGTATAAATGTAGTCACTTACCCTTTCACTCCCATTAACATCCACTCCATTCTGGAGATATACCTTGACATCTTCCAGGCGACCTTCACTAGCAGCTTCACACAGTTCATCAATGTTACACTACAATGAGAACAGTAGATGATAACAATGTGACATACATACAATAAGTGCCTCTAGAGTGTGATGTGCATTAATTAAATATATACCAAGAGTATTAAGTGATATGTAATTTTGAGCAAGCATAAGAAAACTGGGCTATGTACACAAAATACACGTTCTACAGGCTAATGCCTTCTGTACGTATATCCCTTCCAGTGCCAAACTGATAATAATACAAAATAATATACCTACTCACATGTACGTACATGTATTATAGTATTAAAGGATGTATGTAACTCCTGTATTGTACATAAATTTGTAATCTGAATGATATACGTACCCCACATAAAAGTTACTTCGTAATTTGAAATATGGTCAAAATTAATGGTCCAAATATACTCAGTTTTCTTCATGCTTGGTCACAATTAAACTATAGAAAGCGCAACTTCATAACGACATACGTAAGTGCGGTTTCTGGTTTAAAACTTTGTTTTGATCGGTTTACAGTAGGTTGTAAAATAAAATTGTACTCAGACAAAAAACCGAAATACCGCCCAGCACTACTAAAAGGTATACATTTTGTTGTAGTTTGCTGTTGCAACTAAAAGACCACAGGATAAAATTAATCTGCAAAAACTCTCCATGATCTCAAGCAAATTTTGACCATGTTTTAGAACTTTAAAATGTCATTACTCTTTAACCATTTCTTGTAATGTTGTAGAATTTGCATATTTGTTGAAAAATGATCCAGCTACATTTTAATATAAAGCATTTAAAAATTGATGCAATTAGCTAACTATCAGGATTTTACAGATGTTTTTATGAGGCTGTGTAAAATACGTGAACATGGAGGGTTTTGCAGAGCCAGTCACAAATGCTTGGACTAGGTTTGGACACATGTTGGTATAAAATAAATTTAGTTCTGTGATCTTACCAAAATGATCAGGCATTAGTAGAATATGCCTACTGGTTGTAGGATACATACATACGTATGTGGCATGATATGAGACCATATATAAGCAACCTCACAAACATGAAATGATCACTATGGTCTATGTGTTGTAAATAGCATAAACATTGTAAACTGCTTTTGCTGTAATTTATTTGTGACTGTCTGAGCAAATACCAGCCTACGTAGTTCACACTTCCAAGTAAATTCACATGAACAAGAAAAAATCACATGAACAACAGTTTAAGCCAATCAAAATGTTTACTATCATATGTTTGCGTACTTAGAAACCATTAAATGGTATTAATTTTAAGGAAGTGCTATTTCTTTAAGGAAGTGCTATATCTTTATAATTATGTACAACAGCTACATATGTACAACTCCTTAGAAAGAACAACTAGTACAACACTACATTACCCCCTACAGTAGGTTTTATGGCAGCTTTTCATGATGCGCTCCTTTACTGATAGAGCACGTCCACCCGAAACAATATTAATTTGTCCGTGCTACATAACTACATTACAATTAACAAGTAACTACATGGAGTAGAGTGCAGTTTTGAGAATAAGTGCATGGCAACTTAGGCTTTTAATTACATTTGCTATTGCTCGTGTAATTGATAGCCTAAATTGTCTATCAAATTGCACTCTAATCCATGTGATTACCTATACAAATCAACCTGACCTCTCCATATGTGGCTACAGAGCTGGTAGAGGTAAAATATTGATAGTTGTCAATTTCCCACTGATCCACTAGTTGATTACTTCCAATAGTTTGTAAAGAGCATATTCATAAATACTTAGCCAACACAGTGTTTTGCTAGTAGCTACATACACTTGGTCAAGTTACGTACATGTCACCATTCTAATATATCCTATACAAGTACATAGCTATAGTACATCCATACTAGGTGGCATCCATCACGGTATATATTTAATGCAACGCCGCACTCGCGAGTAATACACTCGCAAGTGCAAGTGTTGATGTGATGCTCATGTGTGCGAGTGGTGCAAGTGCTACATGAGTTTGTGTACCAATAGCAAGTACAAGACAAAACTATATCATAGGCGTAGGAAGCAGGGGTGCTCCGGGTGCTGGAGCACCCCCTGTTTTTACTGTCACTCCATAGGAATGCTATTTTCTACATACAATTTTGACTTAAGGATCGCCTATAGCAACCCTAGATCTGATATAGCACCCCCAGCTCTGAACAGCTTCCTACGCCTCTGTATATGCCGATATATGCATGCCGTGCCCAATTTATTAACTGTAGTACTTTGACTTACAAGCTTGCTTCATGTGCTCGATATGTGGAAGGTGCCATGTGTACTTTATAAACTGTAGTACTCCATGTTGCTATACTTTGATACAAGCTTCATGTGCTCAATATATTCAGTAGGTGCTACGCCTACTTATAAATCCTGGTACTTCGTCAATACAAACTTTGTGCGCTCGATATTCGGTAGGTGCCATGCCCACTTTTGATGAAAGCACTATATTTTACAATTACTTTATGCTAAAGCACTTTGTTTTGTTACTGGAATAAATTTAAGAACTGATTCCTGTGGACTACTTTACTTGTGAGTAGTTTCACTTGTACCCGAGAGTGCAATCGCTCGTACTCGTGAGTGGTTGTGCTCGAGCCCAAGTGTGATTGCACTCGTAAACGCGTGCGATTGCGATGTTACATTAAATCTCAGTTTAGTATCGTAAGGAATATAGGCATATAGCTACGTACGTAGTGTCTAGTACATAAAAACGGGAATATAGATAAATGCTCTATAGGAGTAAACGACTATTAATAGACCATTAATCAATAGTTATTGCTATGGACTAATCATCTATACTGAGTGTACAAGAATACTAGTATATTCTAACAAATTCCAACCGAATAGAGTTATTCTATTTTATGTTTTAATGTATTGAATCACTTAAAAAACACTTCAAAAATGCTTTAAAACCTGTGTTGTTATTTGTAAACCTTGCTAAATGTTATGTAACTAACCACCTTAGGTAGCCCTCTATGATTATGCAACATTCCCCCGGTTTAGCGAATGTTCCTAATGTTCCATAAGCACCTCGGGCTAGCCCTCGGTGATTATGGAACTTTCCTCATGTTTGCTAAAGTGGTTTCCTGTGTTTTCTAAAGCAGTTCTAGCCATAACGTACGTGCCATTTACATGTTAACTCACGTACAGATCACGAGGACTCACATGCTATTCACTTCAATTGCCTGATACGATATGGAATATAAAGCATGGAGATACGGAATATAGAGTACTTGATAATATAGAATAATAATCTATATTCCCTTGACCTACTTTATAGATCATTTCTCTATATTCCCTATTTTTCTATTATAGACTATATCTCTATATTGCTTATGATATTATGTTGTAAATCTGTACTGTACGTACATACGTACCATATATATATGGAGCTAGTCTCAAGGACTAGACCTTTTTGGTACAAATTGTGATCATTTTCAGCATAAGTGCTCACACCAAAAAACAGTCTGGCACTACCAGCTACACGGCATATGTGACCCGGTCTGACAAAACCAGTCTTATTGCCGTGTAAATTTTGAGCTAATTTTCAGTATTCAAAACTTAATAATCATTTTTCTCAACATGCTATTATAACACAAACTTCACCTATTATGCAGAAAATCCTAAGGAATTCAATAAAATTAACAGAATTTGAATAGAACCGACAGAACAAGTGATAGGTATCATAAAATGAATATGTGTATTTTGCGGCAATAAGACTGGTTTTGTCAGACCGGGTCACATATAGTATAGTGACTGTACTATTAGAGGAAATAAATGTTTGGTATTTTAATTTGTAGGCTGAGTGACAAATGTCAGAGAAGTGTGGAGATTGAGCTAACATTAATTGACATAATACCTGGAAGTACGTACGTACGTACGTAATAACCAACAGCAAAATAAATGGGAGAAACTCCTCCTTGTGTTCTTATCTCCTAGCAACCAGGTGTAATGATTGTTTTAATAGAATACATAAACACTGTAGGTGACATGTTGAAAGGTTAAATTTCACCCTAGCTGCATTTTATGGATCAGAGAAGATTATAAGGGTCACTTACTTGAGGATCACTTAGCCTGTTTGTCTGACCAAGACATATTTGCATCTGACATCAAAGACCAGTCAAAAGATACATATAGGCAGTTGTATAAGCCATTGTTGCAATGTAGGGGCTTGCCTTGTAAGCGCTAACACTATTATACGTAGTTAGTCTGTTATCTTATAGCACTCGGCCTTGTTGCCTTGTCCTTTATTTTTTGCATAGCATTCATGAAAATGCTTTAACCTATACGTACATACATACGCATAGATCTTCAATTTTGTATTCCAAAACCTATGGGGCAAACATTAACCTAGTAGGGGACAGATTTCATCCCTGCCCTGAAATGCAACCCTGCAAACACTTTATATTATTAGGCTAGGTGTCTATATTTTGCTACCTACAGTACTATGCTTAACGTTATGTAATAATTTATGCTGGTATAATCACCAGGTACCTACGTACATATATCATCAAGCTGGTCCAATTGATAAGCCTTGACATACTGAAATCACTCATACAACATTATGATATTATTTTAGCTTCATTCCCAGTAATGTCTTAGTGTAGACATGATTACATACATATCAATAAACTAATGAAGTTTCACAGACCTACAGTACATTATACGTATATTGTACTCACTGTAGCTCCTTTAGAAAGTAAGAATTGCACTACATGTTGATGTTGATTCCTTAGTGCTCTGTTCAATGGAGTATGACCACCCTACGTATAATAATATATTAATCAGTAAATCATAACAAGTCATCACTACACACATACGTACACAATAACTGACAAGAAAATAATTATACAACTGTACTAGTCTAACTCCACCATATGAAACTATGTGATATTACGTGTATGCATGTATCCACTGATCCACATGTAATACAGTGTTGATATACAAATTACGTACATATATGTATTACATATGTATATGTAACAATTTCACACCTCACGTATGTAACTTAATCTACATAGCTACACAGCTATGTAGTTATAGCTACTATACAAATTATCAGCATTTTAGTAATTTGTGAAATAAGTATAAATGTAGTCACTTACCCTTTCACTCCCATTAACATCCACTCCATTCTGGAGATATACCTTGACATCCTCCAGGCGACCTTCACTAGCAGCTTCACGCAGTTCATCAATGTTACACTACAATGAGAACAGTAGATGATAACAATGTGACATACATACAATAAGTGCCTCTAGAGTGTGATGTGCATTACTTAAATATATACCAAGAGTATTAAGTGATATGTAATTTTGAGCAAGCATAAGAAAACTGGGCTATGTACACAAAATACACGTTCTACAGGCTAATGCCTTCTGTACGTATATCCCTTCCAGTGCCAAACTGATAATAATACAAAATAATATACCTACTCACATGTACGTACATGTATTATAGTATTATAGGATGTACGTATGTAACTCCTGTATTGTACATAAGTTTGTAATCTGAATGAGATACGTACCCCACATAAAAGTTACTTCGTAATTTGAAATATGATCAAAATTAATTGTCCAAATATATACTCAGTTTTCTTCATGCTTGGTCACAATTAAACTATAGAAAGCGCAACTTCATAACGACATACGTAAGTGCGGTTTCTGGTTTAAAACTTTGTTTTGATCGGTTTACAGTAGGTTGTAAAATAAAACTGTACTCAGACAAAAAACCGAAATACCGCCCAGCACAACTAAAAGGTATACATTTTGTTGTAGTTTGCTGTTGCAACTAAAAGACCACAGGATAAAATTAATCTGTAAAAACCCTCCATGATCTCATGCAAATTTTGACCATCTTTAGAACTTTAAAATGTCATTACTCTTTAACCATTTCTTGTAATGTTGTAGAATTGCATATTTGTTGAAAAATGATCCAGCTACATTTTAATATAAAGCATTTAAAAATTGATGCAATTAGCTAACTATCAGGATTTTACAGATGATTTTATGAGGCTGTGTAAAATATGCGAACATGGAGGGTTTTGCAGAGCCAGTCACAAATGCTTGGACTAGGTTTGGACACATGTCGGTATAAAATAAATTTAGTTCTGTGATCTTACCAAAATTATCAGGCATTAGTAGAATATGCCTACTGGTTGTAGGATACATACATACGTATGTGGCATGATATGAGACCATATATAAGCAACCTCATAAACATGAAATGATCACTATGGTCTATGTGTTATAAATAGCATAAACATTATAAACTGCTTTTGCTGTAATTTATTTGTGACTGTCTGAGCAAATACCAGCCTACGTAGTTCACACTTCCAAGTAAATTCACATGAACAAGAAAAAATCACATGAACAACAGTTTAAGCCAATCACAATGTTTACTATCATATGCTTGCGTACTTAGAAACCATTAAATGGTATTAATTTTAAGGAAGTGCTATATCTTTATAATAATGTACAACAGCTACGTACGTACAACTCCTTAGAAAGAACAACTAGTACAACACTACATTACCCCCTACAGTAGGTTTTATGGCAGCTTTTCATGATGCGCTCCTTTACTGATAGAGCACGTCCACCCGAAACAATATTAATTTGTCCGTGCTACATAACTACATTACAATTAACAAGTAACTACATGGAGTAGAGTGCAGTTTTGAGAATAAGTGCATGGCAACTTAGGCTTTTAATTACATTTGCTATTGCTCGTGTAATTGATAGCCTAAATTGTCTATCAAATTGCACTCTAATCCATGTGATTACCTATACAAATCAGCCTGACCTCTCCATATGTGGCTACAGAGCTGGTAGAGGTAAAATATTGATAATTGTCAATTTCCCATAGATCCACTAGTTGATTACTCCCAATAGTTTGTAAAGAGCATATTCATAAATACTTAGCCAACACAGTGTTTTGCTAGTAGCTACATACACTTGGTCAAGTTACGTACATGTCACCATTCTAATATATCCTATACAAGTACATAGCTATAGTACATCCATACTAGGTGGCATCCATCACGGTATATATTTAATGCAACGTCGCACTCGCGAGTAGTACACTCGCAAGTGCAAGTGTTGATGTGATGCTCATGTGTGCGAGTGGTGCAAGTGCTTCATGAGTTTGTGTACCAATAGCAAGTACAAGACAAAACTATATGCCGATATATGCATGCCGTGCCCAATTTATTAACTGTAGTACTTTGACTTACAAGCTTGCTTCATGTGCTCGATATGTGGTAGGTACCATGCTTACTTTATAAACTGTAGTACTCCATGTTGCTATACTTTGATACAAGCTTCATGTGCTCAATATATTCAGTAGGTGCTACGCCTACTTATAAATCCTGGTACTTCGTCAATACAAACTTTGTGCGCTCAATATTTGGTAGGTGCCATGCCCACTTTTGATGAAAGCACTATATTTTACAATTACTTTATGCTAAAGCACTTTGTTTTGTTACTGGAATAAATTTAAGAACTGATTCCTGTGGACTACTTTACTTGTGAGTAGTTTCACTTGTACCCGAGAGTGCAATCGCTCATACTCGTGAGTGGTTGTGCTCGAGCTCAAGTGTGATTGCACTCGTAAACACGTGCGATTGCGATGTTACATTAAATCTCAGTTTAGTATCGTAAGGAATATAGGCATATAGCTACGTACGTAGTGTCTAGTACATAAAAACAGGAATATAGATAAATGCTCTATAGGAGTAAACGACTATTAATAGACCATTAATCAATAGTTATTACTTTGGACTAATCATCTATACTGAGTGTACAAGAATAATAGTATATTCTAACAAATTCCAACCGAATAGAGTTATTCTATTTTATGTTTTAATGTATTGAATCACTACTTAAAAAACACTTCAAAAATGCTTTAAAACCTGTGTTGTTATTTGTAAACCTTGCTAAATGTTAAGTAACTAACCACCTTAGGTAGCCCTCTATGATTATGCAACATTCCCCCGGTTTAGCGAATGTTCCTAATGTTCCATAAGCACCTCGGGCTAGCCCTCGGTGATTATGGAACTTTCCTCATGTTTGCTAAAGTGGTTTCCTGTGTTTTCTAAAGCAGTTCTAGCCATAACGTACGTGCCATTTACATGTTAACTCACGTACAGATCACGAGGACTCACATGCTATTCACTTCAATTGCCTGATACGATATGGAATATAAAGTATGCAGATACGGAATATAGAGTATTTGATAATATAGAATAATAATCTATATTCCCTTGACCTACTTTATAGATCATTTCTCTATATTCCCTATTTTTCTATTATAGACTATATCTCTATATTGCTTATGATATTATGTTGTAAATCTGTACTGTACGTACATACGTACCATATATATATGGAGCTAGTCTCAAGGACTAGACCTTTTTGGTACAAATTGTGATCATTTTCAGCATAAGTGCTCACACCAAAAAACAGTCTGGCACTACCAGCTACACGGCATATAGTATAGTGACTGTACTATTAGAGGAAATAAATGTTTGGTATTTTAATTTGTAGGCTGAGTGACAAATGTCAGAGAAGTGTGGAGATTGAGCTAACATTAATTGACATAATACCTGGAAGTACGTACGTACGTACGTAATAACCAACAGCAAAATAAATGGGAGAAACTCCTCCTTGTGTTCTTATCTCCTAGCAACCAGGTGTAATGATTGTTTTAATAGAATACATAAACACTGTAGGTGACATGTTGAAAGGTTAAATTTCACCCTAGCTGCATTTTATGGATCAGAGAAGATTATAAGGGTCACTTACTTGAGGATCACTTAGCCTGTTTGTCTGACCAAGACATATTTGCATCTGACATCAAAGACCAGTCAAAAGATACATATAGGCAGTTGTATAAGCCATTGTTGCAATGTAGGGGCTTGCCTTGTAAGCGGTAACACTATTATACGTAGTTAGTCTGTTATCTTATAGCACTCGGCCTTGTTGCCTTGTCCTTTATTTTTTGCATAGCATTCATGAAAATGCTTTAACCTATACATACATACGCATAGATCTTCAATTTTGTATTCCAAAACCTATGGGGCAAACATTAACCTAGTAGGGGACAGATTTCATCCCTGCCCTGAAATGCAGCCCTGCAAACACTTTATATTATTAGGCTAGGTGTCTATATTTTGCTACCTACAGTACTATGCTTAACGTTATGTAATAATTTATGCTGGTATAATCACCATGTACCTACGTACATATATCATCAAGCTGGTCCAATTGATAAGCCTTGACATACTGAAATCACTCATACAACATTATGATATTATTTTAGCTTCATTCCCAGTAATGTCTTAGTGTAGACATGATTACATGCATATCAATAAACTTATGAAGTCACAGACCTACAGTACATTATACGTATATTGTACTCACTGTAGCTCCTTTAGAAAGTAAGAATTGCACTACATGTTGATGTTGATTCCTTAGTGCTCTGTTCAATGGAGTATGACCACCCTACGTATAATAATATATTAATCAGTAAATCATAACAAGTCATCACTACACACATACGTACACAATAACTGACAAGAAAATAATTATACAACTGTACTAGTCTAACTCCACCATATGAAACTATGTGATATTACGTGTATGCATGTATCCACTGATCCACATGTAATACAGTGTTGATATACAAATTACGTACATATATGTATTACATATGTATATGTAACAATTTCACACCTCACGTATGTAACTTAATCTACATAGCTACACAGCTATGTAGCTATAGCTACTATACAAATTATCAGCATTTTAGTAATTTGTGAAATAAGTATAAATGTAGTCACTTACCCTTTCACTCCCATTAACATCCACTCCATTCTGGAGATATACCTTGACATCCTCCAGGCGACCTTCACTAGCAGCTTCACACAGTCCACTAATGTTATACTACAATGAGTACAGTAGATGATAACAATGTGACATACAAACAATAAGTGCATCTAGAGTATGATGTGCATTACTTAAATATATACCAAGAGTATTAAGTGATGTGTAATTATGAGCAAGCATAAGAAAACTGGGCTATGTACACAAAATACATGTTCAACATGCTAATGCTTTCTGTACATATATCCCTTCCAGTGCCAAACTGATAATCATACAAAATAATATACCTACTCACATGTAAGTACGGTACAGCTCAGAGGTAACGTCGCCTCGCTCGCAACTTACACACTTGCCACTCGAATGCTCGATATGCTGCACTCGATCACTGTCGAGGGTTGAAGATACTCGTGTTCACACAAAGCTCGAATCACTAGGGATGTTTGCTCGAGATTTATTATTAGAACCGTACGCTATGCTTTAAATAGAATAATACTTGGGCATGCGCATAAACAGTGGTACGTTTTATAATGTAGTCGCTGTACTGGTATCAGTGCATCAAATTCGCTCATTCTTCAATTTGTTAGTGATTAAAATAGGATTAGTTTCATCATTTTATTATTTGTGAGTGGCAAAGAAGGCAACACAACAAAAGAACAATGCACGTAAGTGTATCTTAATATTTTCGAGCAATATAAAATTATTATCTATGCGGCAATAGAGCTCGATAGATTAATATTTTATGCGTGTTAGGCTTTTACCGCACGTTACATAGTATATCTAAAGGAAACTAAAGTTGACTCGTGAAGTTACTCTTCACACTTGAGTACTTGTCGTCTAATTGCGCTTTGTCACTATAAGGCCTGTCACGTACGTGCAGTACTTACGTAGCTTTATGCTAAATCATGCACTCGAGTTTACTTCGAGTACTCGTCACTTCACTTCGAGTACTCGTCACTTCACACGCTGCGAGCGCTCCAGTACACGAAACTCGATCGAGTAATGCTATTTACTCGACAAAATTTGCAAGCGAGTGCGACGTTACCTTAGAGCTGTACCGTACATGTATTATAGTTTTATAGGATGTGTGTATCTCCTATATTGTACATAATAAATAATTATTTGTAATCTGAATGAGATATGTAC
The DNA here is from genome assembly GCA_963930835.1 of Spongia lamella. Classification (NCBI taxonomy): domain Eukaryota; kingdom Metazoa; phylum Porifera; class Demospongiae; order Dictyoceratida; family Spongiidae; genus Spongia; species Spongia lamella. Next base: position 7,261,176 of record OZ005746.1, on the reverse strand, counting down.
CCCACATAAAAGTTACTTCGTATCTTGAAATATGGTCAAATTAATGGTCCAAATATACTCAGTTTTTTCATGCTTGGTCACAATTAAACTATAGAAAGCGCAACTTTATAACGTCATACATAAGTGCGGTTTTCGGCTTAAAATTTTGTTTTGCTCGGTTTACAGTAGGTTGTAAAACAAAACTGTACTCAGACAAAAAACCGAAATACCGCCCAGCACTACTAAAAGGTGTGCAATTTGTTATAGTTTGCTGTTGCAACTAAAAGACCACAGAATAAAATTAATCTGCGAAAACCCTCCATGATCTCATGCAAATTTTGACCATTTTTTAGAACATTAAAATGTCATTACTCTTTAACTATTTCTTGTAATGTTGTAGAATTTGCATATTTGTTGAAAAATGATCCAGCTACGTACATTTTAATATAAAGCATTTGAAGATTGATGCAATTAGCTATAACTATCAGGATTTTACAGCTATTTTTATGAGGCTGTGTAAAATACGCGAACATGGAGGGTTTTGCAGAGCCAGTCACAAATGCCTGGACCGGGTTTGGACACATGTCAGTATGAAATAAATTTAGTTCTGTGATCTTACCAAAATGATCAGGCATTAGTAGAATATGCCTACTGGCTGTAGGATATATACATATGTATGTGGCATGATATGAGACCATACAGTACCGCTCACTTTAAACTTGACGACACACGCGTGCAGCAACTGCTTGGCTCAACACGTTTTCAAAAATGCCCGCAACATTTTCCGCGTGCCCACGATAGACCTATGACGTATTACCATTGGAAATTGCACGCGTGCATGCACGAGACGTTCGTTTTGTTGGCGTGTGTAACTTGAACTGCACGCATGCATGCACAAGACATTCATTTTGTTGGCGTGTGTGGCTTGAACTGCACGCGTGCACGCACGAGACGTTCATTTTGTTGGCGTGTGTAGCTTGAACTGCACGCGTGCCTCGACGCATGCATATTATGCACAAGTGCAAAGTTCAGTGCACGAAAAGAACACTCATGCATTAACTGTTTGTACGAACTGCACTCGTGCATTTAGACACGTGTATGACTCTCAAGACTTACCATACACTGTACACAGTAGTAGATTTTGCGTGTTCCATTATTGTCCTTGCCATATACGAGTAGTTCACACCATAGTTACTACATTATGGAAAATTATAGTATCTTCAATTTTGAGTACCTTAGGCCAAGTTATTTTAACGATACACTAATTTTAGCGATTTTAGCGAGTGCCCTCACAAACGCTAAATTTTATACGCGTTAAAATATAAAAATTAATTATAATTAGCTAGCTATTGTTTAAATAGTGAATAATTTTTTGTGAAATCGCTAAAGTTGATATGCGCTAAATCCATGCTTACAAAAATCGCTAAAATTAGTGTATCGTTAAAATAGCTCGGCCTAAGGTAAATAACAAAAATTTACAACGAGTTACGGATTTCCACAAGTGGACACGTGTATTCTAATACTTTGAGTTGCCATTCAGTCGTGTTGCACATCTATCCTGCACTGCTGCATTGCTGTTAAGATTATGGCATATCCAAGGTTAGCACCCTCTTCCTCGTCTCTAAACTCATCCTTGCCATTTTTAAGAAATTAATTTCCGGTAAGTGTGGTTTTAATATACGGCAAAGGCACGTGATCAGTGGGTTCAATCAGCTGACTGGACAGTTGTCTGATAATGCTGTCGGGTGCCGTTGTACTGTAGAATTTGTAGTATTGTGACGTGAACCAGCTGCATTTCCTACGCAAATATACTGTACGTGCATGTGTAGTGATAAAACGTGCGCACGTAATGAGCATCTTCTTGGTGCACGTCTAGAGTGCCACGCGTGTTAGATGGCAAAATGTGCACACGTAGCGGGCATATTTGTTTAGTGCACGTCTAGAGTGCAACGCGTGTTAGATGGCAAAAACGTGTGCACGTAGCGGGCATATTTGTGTCGTGCATGTCTAGTGTTCCGCGTGCATTTGTGCGTACGCCAAATTTGCGTGCAGCACTGACGATACATGCCAAATTATTCTCTTTTACACGTGTTAAACGTGTGCATGCACGCGTGCACACACACGGGTGTGTCAAGTTTAAAGTGAGCGGTACTGTATATAAGCAACCTCACAAGCATGAAATAATCACTATGGTCTATGTGTTGTAAATAGCATAAATATTGTAAACTATTTTTGCTGTAATTTATTTGTGATTGTCTGAGCAAATACCAGCCTACGTAGTTCACACCTCAAAGTAAATTCACATGAACAAGGAAAAATCACATGAACAACAGATTAAGCCAATCAAAACGTTTACTATTATATGCTTGCGTACTTAGAAACCATTAAATGCCATTAATTTTAAGGAAGTGCTGTATCTTTATAATCATGTACAACAGCTACGTACAACTCCTTAGAATGAACAACTAGTACAACACTACATTACCCCCTACAGTAGGTTTTATAGCAGCTTTTCATGATGCGCTCCTTTACTGATAGAGCACGTCCACCCGAAACAATATTAATTTTTTCATGCTACATAACTACAATATGATTAACAAGTGATCACATGGATTAGAGTGCAGTTTTGGGAATAATTGCATGGCAACTTAAGCCTTTAATTACACTTGCTATTGCTCATGCAATTAATAGCCAAAATTGCCTATGCAATTATTCTCAAATCGCACTCTAATCCATGTGATTACCTATATACGTATATACAAATCAACCTGACCACTCCATATGTGGCTACAGAGCTGGTAGAGGTAAAATATTGATAGTTGTCAATTTTCCACTGATCCACTAGTTGATTACTCCCAATAGTTTGTAAAGAGCATATTCATAAATATTTAGCCCCTCCAGTGTTTTGCTAGTAGCTACATACACTTGGTCAAGTTACGTACATGTCACCATGCTAATAATTATACCCTATACAAGTACATAGCTATAGTGCATCCATATTAGGTGACATCCATCATGGTATAGATTTAATGCAATGATGCACTCGTGAGTAGTACATTCGCAGGTGGGAGTGGCAATGTTCGCGTGTGCGAGTGGCGCGAGTGCTTTATGAGTATATGTACCAATAGCAAGTACAAAACAAAACTATGTCCACATATACCGTGCACACCTTATAAACTGTAGTACTTTGACTTACAAGCTTCATGCGCTAGATGTTTGGTAGGTGCCACGCCTACTTTATAAACTGTAGTATTCCATGTTGCTACTTAAAGACCACAAAATAACAGGAATAACATGAATATACAGGAATAACAGGTTTTCGCAGCTCAAGCCTGATGCATACGTTTACTGAACTCCTTTTATATACGCACTTGCGATGGTTCGATTGTGGGTTTCGAATTAGTTTCCAGGAAACATGTGCTACAAATATTATCAAAAACTAGCGCTCAGAAATAGAGACAAATGGTGAGTGTAATAAATATAGTACTATAGCGCGTTTTGCACTGTATAAGAAGCGAGTTTTGCATTGTATAAGTGTGTTACTATATTCTAATTATTGCCATGCGGGTAACTCACTTTAAACAGCTTCCTCTTTGTACATAAACTTCCATACAACAACCAGTAGGGTACAAAGAAAACGTTTAGCGATTAAATTCCACTTCCTAAACTATGTTAATACTAACAAATTCAAACCCACAATCAATAGACGTATGTTGTGTCTATATAAAGAGTGGCATAAGCTGTAGATGCAGATCAAGGGTACATTTTCCCAGGATACAACTAGTTTCCCAGGATACAACTAGTTGTATTCCTGCTTTTTCAGAGATACATCAGATTTGTATCCCTGCTTTTCCCTTTGATCCGCCCACACAAAGTGATACATAATATATTGTATTCTAACATATTCAAGCAAGGGTACAATAACTGAATGAGATTAGTAAGCAAATAAGTGTAACTTGTTGTAAAGCACAGAAATAGGTATGTATAAAGGTTTCAATTATGTATCATAAATGTACGTAGATACGTACTTACTATAGCTGATTAACCAATCTGTATACGTACGTACATCTTGCATGCAAAGGTTCAACCTGACCACTCCAAATTTGGTGCCTACAGCCCTGGTAGATATGCTGTAGAGGTACGTACGTAAAATATAATCATTTGGTGCCAATTTCCCACTAGCTACTCATGTAAACAACTTAAGTTATGACATATATCGTAAGAGTGAAAATCTTTTGTGGGGTTCAAAATTTCGTTAATTTCATCGTAGCTTCCAGCAATCCACAAAACTTTATCTAGTGTCATTAACATACGTAATCAACGAAACTTTATCCATCCGAAATTAAATACGTACAAATTTTTGTTTGTTATCCTTAAAATTACATCTAGGTACCACGAAATTTAGCCCCCATACGGTAGCCAGCAGTTGATGAAATATTTGCCCCTCCAGTATTTTTCCAGTAGCTACCGCTATAACATACCCTATAACTATATAAGTACAGTACATCCTTACTAGGAGACATTTAGCTATTACATACCATATATGGAGCAAATTATTAAAAGTGCATATCCGCTACTTGTTCTATACACCCACGTCCATTAATTATCTGTAACTCAGAGAAACACAATAATATTAGTACTTTAGTCAACACTGACTATTGTCTAACACACATTCTATCCTACAGAAGCCATACTTCAAAGGATTTTACTACGTAACATATACCCTAAACCATAGAGTGTTAATGTACTTCAAAAGCATTATTGTGTACAAACCGTATTGATTTTGGAGATACGTACGTAATTAAATTCCGTGAATTTTGTGGATATTGGTACATTTGTGAAATTAAAATGCTCCAAACAATAAGCAAAAATGAAGAACAGCACCAAATAAATACCATTTTGGAAGATCATCATCGTGAAAATGAAATCACAAAAAAGCTGTAAATCGGCCATCCGCGGAATATACGTACGTATGTAAATACCTTGTAAAAACCAACTACACAATTAGTGTATATTCAATTACTGGACATGACTTTTGATGAAGGCCCTGTCAATCGAGGTTGACTCATGCTTAGTACGTATACGTATATGCTTCAGAGCATAGTAAACTTTTTGTCACATAAACTTTTCAATTTATCATAGGCTATTGACAAACATGTTGATACATGTGAAGAAACTGAAAAGCAGTAGTACTTGTTTGATTGGTTATTCAGGCTTCATTTGAAGTGAATGGTTTTAATACCTGGGGGCCACGCGTACGCACACACACACATACACACACACACACACACACACACACACACACACACACACACACACACTGACTGAAGATGGGACGATACAGGATACAGGAGTATATCAATGCATCATGTCAAAAGTATCATGATAAATCACTGCTTTTTAAAGTATTAGAATACACTTGAGTTTTCTCTATGGTAATACCCAAAATCAATGAAATAATCTCTATCTAAATATGATCATAACATACCGGCAAGGCTTTTTCCCTACATTAGTTGTCATTATAAAATCTTTTATGCATTACACACAGCATTAATTGATCAATAAACAGTGATAGCTCGATACGTATATCCATGTATTGATACTCAATTTGCAGTATGGATATACATATTGAACCATTACATGATGCATCATGGTATTGTCATATCTCTAATACCGACTTTGTAGTCGAAAACAATTTCAAGAAAGCAGGAGGAAAGCATAAAAGAGCACCAGCACAAAAGAGTGAACCATATAAAACACTTTTAAGCTTTTGTAAGTAACAAGCACTAGCTGGGGTTGCCTTTGATCCACTCACACATTACACACTTTTGATAAGTACATACATACGTACGTATCTGATTGTAAACACTCTGACTGTCTGAGGCTGCAAACCTCATGAATGTGTTTTAACTAAAGCACTGCAGTGGGATTGATAAGGAAAGATTATAATACCCACATTCATATAATCATAACAATATGATAGTAATGTAACATATGTATATACGGTATAGTTTATAGTGAATGAAATTTTTGAAGGTTGTCATTAAAACTAAACTTCAAAAATATGCCATTCCATTTTTTACATGTCCAAATATATGTTGATCCCAACTGAGTATTAATTGTAACCAATGGAGCACATGTGAAATTTTAAAACATATTTTAATACAGCAAACTTAATCTTAAACTAGTCTCACGTGGCAAGACCGCTATTTCCGCGCAGGACATTTATCGTTTGCAGTATAAGCGCCCGTGCAGAAAAGGGTCTGGGAGGTTTCACAGTATCAACTCATACTGAGGCCAACAGATTTTGTTGGGCGTTGATTGATTACACGTGACACATTGATTGATTACACGTGACACGTTGATTGATTACACGTGACATAAACTTAAGCACACAGGGCTATTACAAAGTTAATATATCGACACGTTTGAAAGTGTGAAAACCAAGTCAGCACTGTGAAACCTCCGAGACCCTTTTCTGCGCGGGCGCTTATACTGCAAGCGATAAACGCCCAGCGTGGAAATAGTGGTCTGGCCACGCAAGACTAATCTTAAACAAAGCTTAACCAACCCACCTGGTGTGCAAATGATCACATGCATATGTATCTATAAACTATGTAGTTCAGCAGTATTATATATACTCACTATTTCCCTTCTATCTCCTACAGCTCCTTTAGAAAACAGAAATTCTATTATTCTTGCATGCCCATGCATAGCAGCACTGGACAGGGGAGTCCTACCATACTATAACAAAAACATAATCAGTAGATCATAACAGGTCAACACTACACACATACACAATAACTGACAATACAATAATTACACAAGTGTACTATAGTCTACGTATCTTCATCATAATAATTATTATGTATGCAGTACTACATAATATTATCATATACATGTTAATTTCAAAGTTATTACGTAGCTACGTACATAAATTATGTACATTTTTAGAATGTCTTATTACTTCTAGCTACACACATATTAACTATTATACACATTATCAAGTATTGAAAAGTATAAATGTAGTCACTTACAATATTATTCCCATTAACATCCACTCCTTTCTGGAGATGTACCTTGACATCCTCCAGTCGACCTTCACTAGCAGCTGCACACAGTCCTCTAATGTTATACTACAATGAGTACAGTAGATGATAACAATGTGACATACATACAATAAGTGCCTCTAGAATGTGATGTGCATTAATTACATATATACCAAGAGTAATAAGTGATGTGTAATTGTGACCATGCATAAGAAAACTGGGCTATGTACACAAAATACACCGACTCATACACACGTACATATTGTAGTACTTATGTACGTATCTCCTATAGTGTGCAATATTTGTAAGCTGAATGAGATTCCCCACACAAAAAGTTACTTATGTAATTTAAATATGGTCAAATTTTATGTCCAAATAAACTCAATACCCTTATAAAAATTTTGTACTGGGACAGGCCTGTGACTATCCTTTTTAACCAGATTTAATGCTTGTAACAGATCTGTTTTGGTGTACAACCCTGTCTCGGACCTGGTAATAAAGAACTTTTCAGGCTTGCCATATATGTATGTACCTTGAAAAGTATTTACAGGCCTGTGAAATAATCTTAGCCTGTGCAAAGCCGGTGTTTCTGGCCGTAATATTCATGTTATTCCTGTACCAAGCCTGTAATTACGTATTTGTAACAAGCCTGCTTTGCTTAACATACGTAGTATCAAGTTTAGCCTGTACCAGGCTTATAAAGATATGTATTGTGCAGTACAGCCTGGTGATAATTATATTGCAATGATACATACAGTAGAGTGCAAAATAAAGTTAACGTAATGTAATTGTAATAACTGTGTAATTACAGATTGTAGTTTTTCTGTAATTGTTGTGCATGAGAATTATAATGCTCCCACTGTTCTCTTATTAAATGGAAATTTAGTAATTGCATGTTTCTTCAAGTTCTCAAGATAAGAATTTAAAATTTAGACTTACACTGACAGTGTTAAAGGCAAATTACAATTTGTACTACAGTCTGTAATTACACAGTAATTACGGTACAAAACATTAACTTTATTTTGCACTCTGCTGTACATACATTAATACGTATGTGACCAGGTCTGCAAAAATCAACCATCTAGTCACACAAAAATCACATATATCTTACCATACCTTATGCACTAAAAAGCTAAATGTTTTACCACAAATGCATAATTTAATGGGGGATCTTTTAAAGCTTACTGAATAATAATATTCCTTATAGAACTGAAGATATTCATGAATATCTAACTAGGTGTAATTTGCGCTCACATGGTTGATTATCGCAGGCCCAGTCACATATGTATATATTGTTTATTTAATTTCATGTACACGTCGACATCTGTACCAACCGTATATTTTCAATGAACACTACAGTACATGATGTTTGCATGACATTTATGAAATTTACATAATTATACAATGTATATACTCAGCTTATCATGGTGTTTTTAATAAGTATGTACATTATGCCAATGAAAAGTTAATGGAAATGTAGTTACCATCCGTAGCTTTATATATAACTTCTGATAAACAGAAGCAACGCCTGAAAAGTGAACTACAAAAACTTTTAGCCTATGAAAAGCAATGTTAAACATTTACGTATAATACATTATTCTAATTAGTGCCCATTGTGCGCAAAATGCTTAGTAACCAGGTTAGCTTTTAGCAACAGTGGAAAAATGAAGTTGTTACTTACTCTAAAGTGAATAGTTTGTATTTACAAGTGTCATAGAAATTTTTCTTATAACTGGCTGCTTTTTAGTAGTTCAATTAAGATTTGATGGAATGTTACACATGTATCCTAATTTTGCTGTCTAATAAACAAGACTCTGTACAATGTAAAAGTTGGAGGAGCTCAAGTAGTTTGACAAATTTGATGGATTTTCCAAGCTACCAATTCCTATAGTTGGCGTAGCTGGCAGCTGGACTTTGCAGCAACACAAAAGCCATTACAACAGTAATTTCCATGTTGTTTGTCTTGTATGTACTAAATACAGGTATAACAGTGTATATTAGGAGGTGTAAGCTTGATTAGCAGTTTCTCATGTATTGGGAGGTTTAATAATGTTGTTACAGCTGAACATTTTGGGAAAAACCAATCAAATCCCTATACTAAAACATGTGCATTAAAAAAGAGGTTTCAATATAGAAGTAAGAAAAAAATTACAATTATAGTTCAAGTATTGTGGAATGTAGCTAGCCAAACTGAATTATAAGCAGTTACATAGTACCCTAAATATAAGGCTGTGGCTTGATAAATAATCACTCAGTGATGATCATTACAAAAACCAATATACATTCGTATATGTACCTGTTCACGTACAGGTTTTACAATGGAGCAAAACAGTGGAGAGAGCTTGTAATAGAAGAGCTAGTACCTTGTACACCAACTTAAGGAAGCACCAGTTTAGCAGGGCGATGAGAAATGCGACCAGAAGCCGAACAAAAGTTGCCACTAGCCATGTAAGAATAAAGCAACTGCACTGTACCATATAGCCACTGTGCACTGTATACATTATGTTGTAATAATACAATGTGTATAATCTGTAATAAGCATGTGACAGGACGGCCTTTAAGGCAACCAGTAAATCATTATGGAAAAGGCTTGTGACAGGCATGTCATACACACAGCTAGGCAGTGCACAGGACTACTGATTACAGTTCTGTATTTCAAAAATATGGCTTGCAACAATTCAAATACAAACCTGTAGCAATCCTGTCAGACAGGACTGTCACAGGAATGTTACAGCAACAAATTGAAGGTGGCATGCATGCAACAGGCCTGATATATACCATTTGTATAGGCCTGTTACAGGCATTATACCTGCCTTTATTTTAGTAAGGGTGTTCACAATCTATAGTAAGCACAACATGTACATAACTACATTTGCAACTCGTATGCCATAAATCATCATTAAGCACTGCAGTGTGATTGATAAGCTATAGTGTTTACATACATACCTCAGCCAATATAAACACTAACATGATAAAGATAGTCAGTAAAGTATTTCCATCCTCCCAAATATATCTGATGTACGTAAGTCCGGTTGGATATGGCATCATGAGATCTTTCTTCTTCTGGCATGCACATAATGTTCACAGATCGAACCCTACTCACCTTTTTAAAATGCTTCACGGTACATGTACGTACATATCGTGATATAAATTATATCGTATCGTGACTCCTATACCCTGATATGAAAATTTTGCATATTGCACACCCCTACGGTACACGTAAGGTAAGTCACTGGCACAACCGAAAGTGTTTTGTCCACTATTCTTTACCAGCTCCCATGCGTGTAGTCTTAAAACAACTTAGTACAAGTAAATAATGCAGCTAAGCTCTCAAAAACCACCATTTCAATATATAATTTTTTCTACCATGTAATTAATTTGTTGACTGTATTGTCAGCCTATCTGCATATTCACTGAATATGCTAAAAAGAACCTCAAGCTAGCTGTGTTCATTGACAGGTTTGACTATACGTGACACTGTAATTACATGACTACACAACACTATAATAGCTACCTTGTCACTGTGACTAATAACACTCATCTTAAAATTCTTACCAAGGCTGTAGCCAACAGTTACGTACTAGGTCAGTCAATTATTACGTACCTGATCACTGTTATAATCTACTGTACCAGATAGGCAGAGCATACACAGAAGGTTTAGCCTGTACAAGGTGTTTATCCAAGGACAGGGGAACATAAGAAACAAATGGCCTAATAGGACATTAATAGCATTTATGTTTACGTGGCGTGGCAGTTGATCTAATACCTTACAGAAACTATACGTAGCTACTTGTTTGATTACACATTACAACAAAATCAAGCATTTATGAAGGTATGCATTTGTGTGTGTGTGTGTATGTATATATACATATAATACATTGTATTCTAACATATTCAAGCAAGGATACAATAACTGAACGAGATTAGTAAGCAAATAAGTGTAACTTGTTGTAAAGCACAGAAATACGTATGTATAAAGGTTTCAATTACGTATTATAATTGTGAAAGATACGTACGTACTATAGCTGATTATCCAATCTGTATACATCTTGCACGCAAAGGTTTAACCTGACCACTCCAAATTTGGTGGCTACAGCCCTGGTAGATATGTTGTAGAGGTATGTACGTAAAATATAATCATTTGGTGCCAATTTGCCACTACCTACTCACGCAAATAACTTCAGTTATGACATGTATATCGTAAGAGTGAAAACCTTTTGTGCATGGGGTTCAAAGTTTCATTAATTTCATCATATGTAGCTTCCAGCAATCTACAAAACTTTACCTTGTGTCGTTAACATAATCAATGAAACTTCATCCATCCAAAATTAAATACGTATGAACAAATTTTTGTTTTGTTATCCTTAAAAACACATCTAGCTACCACTAAATTTAGCCCCCATACAGTAGCCAGCAGTTGATGCAATATTTGCCCCTCCAGTATTTTTCCAGTAGCTACCGCTATAACATACCCTATAGCTATACAAGCACAGTACATCCTTACTAGGAGACATTTAGCTATTACGTGCCATATATGGAGCAAATTATTAAAAGTGCATATTTGCTACTTGTTCTATACACCCACATCCATTAATTATCTGTAACTCAGAGAACTACAATAATATTAGTACTTTAGTCAACACTGACTATTGTCTAACACACATTCTATCCCACTGAAGCCATACTTCAAAGGATTTTACTAGGGTATATCTAACATATACCCTAAACCATAGAGTGTTAATGTACTTTTGTGTACAAACCGTATTGTTTATTTGGAGATACGTAATCAAATTCCGTGAATTTCGTGGATATTGGTACATTTGTGAAATTAAAATGCTCCAAACAATAAGCAAAAATGAAGAATATAGCACCAAATAAATACCATTTTGAAAAATCATCATTGTGAAAATGAAATCACAAAAAGCTGTAAATTGACCATCAGCGGAATATACGTACGTACATACGTATGTAAGTACTTTGAAAAACCAACTACACAGTTACTGTATATTCAATCACTGCATGGACATGACTTTTGATGAAGGCCCCGCCGATCAAGGTTGACTCATGCTTAATATGTATACGTATATGCTTCAGAGCATAGTAAACTTTTTGTCACTTAAACTTTTCAATTTATCATTGGCTATTGATAAAACAAGTTGATACATGTGAAGAAACTGAAAAGCAGTAGGACTTGTTTGATTAGTTATTCAGGCTTCATTTAAAGTGAATGGCTTTAATAGCTGGGGGGCACGCGCATGTGCACACACACTCAAACACACACACACACACACACACAGACCGACTGGAGATGGGATGATACAGGATACAGGAGTATATCGATGCATCATGTCAAAAGTATTATAATAAATCACTGCTTTTTAAAGCATTAGAATACACTTGAGTTTTCTCTATGGTAATACACAAAAGCAATGGAATAACCTCTTCAATTGCAAGGATGAATCCAAAGTATGGCAATAATATACCGACAAGGCTTTTTCCCTACAATAGTTATCATTATAAAATCTTTTATGCATTACAAACAGCATTGATCGATACACAGAGATATCTCGATACGTATATCCATGCATTGATAATCAATTTGCAGTATGGATAAGCATATTGAACCATTACGTTTGTATTGTGATGCATCATAGTATTGTCATATCTCTAAAACTGACTTTGTAGACGAAAACAATTTCAAGAAATCAGGAGGAAAGCACAAAAGAGGGAACCATATAAAACACTTTTCAGCTTTTGTTAGTAACAAGCACAAGCTGGGGTTGCCTTTGATCCACTCACACACTACACACATTTGGTTTGTACATATCTGATTGTAAACACTCTGACTGTCTGAGGCTGCAAACCTCATGAATGTGTTTTAACTGAAGCACTGCAGTGGGATTGATAAGGAAAAGGTTTCAATTCAATCCTTCCATTATAATACTCACATTCATATAATCATAACAATGGATAGTAATGTGATATATATACATCATAGTTTATAGTTAATGAAATTTTTGAAGGTTTTCATTAAAACTAAACTTTTTAAAAAAATGCCATTGCATTTTTTACATGTCCAAATACGTATATGTTGAGCCCATCTGAGTATTGTAACCAATGGAGTGCATGTGAAGTTATAAATCATATTTTAATACAGCGAACTTAATCTTAAACAAAGCTTGACCAACCCACCTGGTGTGTAAATGATCACATGCATATGTATCTATAAACTATGTAGTTCAGCAGCATTATATATACTCACTATTTCCCTTCTATCTCCTACAGCTCCTTTAGAAAACAGAAATTCTATCACTGTGTAATGCTTATGATCAGCAGCCCTGGACAATGGAGTCCTACCAAGCTATAACAAAAACATAATCATTAGACCATAACAGGTCAACACTACACACATACACAATAACTGACAATACAATAATTACACAAGTGTACTATAGTCTACGTATCTTCATCATAATAATTATTATGTATGCAGTACTACATAATATTATCATATACATGTTAATTTCAAAGTTGCTACATACATAAATTAATTAAGTACATTTTAAATGTCTTAGTACGTACTTCTACGTAGCTACACACATAACTACTATACACATTATCAAGTATTATAGTAATGTGAAAAGTATAAATGTATTCCCTTACCCAATCTCTCCCATTAACATCCACTCCATTCTGAAGATGTTCCTTGACATCCTCCAGTCGACCTTCAGTAGCAGCTTCACACAGTCCATTAATGTTATACTACAATGAGTACAGTAGATGATAACAATGTGACATACATACAATAAGTGCCTCTAGAGTATGATGTGCATTAATTGAATATATGGAGTAATAAGTGATGTTTAATTGTGATCAAGCATAAGAAAACTGGGCTATGTACACAAAATACGCTTACTCATACGTATGTACATACATGTATTATCAAGACTCACGATAGTGAGTCGCGAGGCCAAGAAGAAGCGCAGCAATGCGACCACCGAGTGAGTTATTTACACGTAGCACCGCCTTCAAACTCGTAAACGCTCTAGCTAAGCCGTCATTAAAGCTATCGCTTAGTTATTACCGACCCACAACGTTCTTTCTATATAGAATCAACAAACCAAGATTGGAGGAAATAGGTGCAACCATTCCTAAGTACCAGCCACTGCGAGTTTTATGGCGCCCATTGTGCGACTACGCACGACGAACCATCCCTTCCCGCCCAATTCGCCCGTTTACTAGAGAATTAGTACCTTCATTGTTTGAAGAATCAATATCCCGAAGTTGATCGACATCATTTCAGCCATTCTTCTGATACAGCCTTATAAATGCCTTCCTGTAACCACAAAAATTTTTACGCGGTAGTCGTTTTTTTCTTCTTTCTTTTATTTTCATCGCACACTTTTTCGGGGGCTTGCGGGAGCTTTTGTAAACCCCGGAAGTTTATGTCAAACTCTCTTTTTATACATTCACTTGTTTGTCTAATAACTCACTCATTTCTTCATGGATTTCAGCCAAATTTGTATCAGCACTTCTCCCATGTATGCTCTATCTGTCATACTATTATCAGTCTGAAGTAAACACTTGAATGTATTTGAGAAGGGCTATTACACTGCAGGTTGATAGTTTTTATAACTTGGACCCCCCTCATATGATTTGCATAAACTTTCAGATATGCAATCTATATTGATGTATCACTCTGTAGTGAAAGTTTTAAAAAAATCTCGGACTTGAGTTTTTCAAAATTATGCTTCAAAGTTTAATTTGCAATATTGTGTGCTAGGCAAGTACAAGTTATGCCCATGCAGTACTTCTCTGCTGCTTGCTGGTAATAGCATGTGTTTATACTTCCAAAAAAGTAGTGATATGCTAAACAAAAACACCTTGGGTATAAAAAATGTGCGAGGCCAATCAGAAGCAGCATTGCAAATAGGTATGTGCGACCAAAAACTTTGATATCATTTGAGGCCAAGAAGTTACTTATCAAAAATCTTTTTCACTAATTGAATGACATACAATAGTTTATAGCATATTTTCACAACTATGATTGGCTTTGTCACTTGGCCACCTTTTTTACACCATCATTATTAATAAAGGTGGCCAAGTGACACAGCCAATCATAGTTGTGAAAATATGCTATAAACTATTGTATGTCATTCAAGTAGTGAAAAAGATTTTTGATAAGTAACTTCTTGGCCTCAAATGATATCAAAGTTTTTGGTCGCACATACGTACCTATTTGCAATGCTGCTTCTGATTGGCCTTGCACTTTTTTTACACCCAAGGTGTTTTTGTTTAGCATAGTATATACCAAGAGTTAATAATATATATATAGAGGAGAGTATCCTACTCCCATATACCTCTGTAGAAGAGCGTAGCGTAAAGTTATGACGTAACGACACTGGTTGTTGTGTTATGACGTTTATGAAGCCCCTAAAATGTCTGTAGCAACAATGAACTAGCGCACACAATGCCATAGTAACAATACAAGAACTCGTACTACGCGATGACTTACGGCGTTTCTCTTTCAAGTAAGTACTGGTTTAGTTTCGTGGTGCAAACCATATAAATAATTAGCCTGATAGTCTGAACTTAAGCTGTGCGCTAAACCATCGAGCATAATCGATTTTTAACGATACCATGTTCAGTTGTTGACGTCACTCGTTATACAGGAAGAAACAGATAAATTTGGAAATGTTACGTCATAACTTTATGCTAGGGTCTTCTACAGGGGTAGGATACTCTCCTCTTTATAAGATTTTTTTAAAATTGAATTTTAAAAAGGGGAGTAGGGATCGTAGCTCAGTATAAAAAGTAAGGAAACAAGTTGTTGATCACTCACCACCCAGCATATTGCATGTGTTTACTCAAGTATACAATTGCAGCTGGGTAAGCGTTCATACATGCACAAACGAAACACATTCTCTAGCACTTCTACAAGATTTAATCCCTACGTTGGCTGCATGATGTTTTGCTTTGAATGCTGGCTGCCAAAGTAGGGATTAAATCTTGTAGAAGTGCTAGAGAATGTGTTTCATTTGTGCATGTATGAACGCTTACCCAGCTGCAATTGTATACTTGAGTAAACACATGCAATATGCTGGGTGGTGAGTGATCAACAACTTGTTTCCTTACTTTTTATACTGAGCTACGATCCCTACTCCCCTTTTTAAATTTTTTTTAAAAATCTAGTTTGTTTACTTTTTAGCTAGCTGTTACAGGCACTCAAGACTGGAATTATTTCTTAGCAATTGATATCTACATAGTTTACAATGGCTCGCTACGTATGTGCCACGCTCACCTTTACAACAGACTCGTTTCATCACAATACCAAGTGTCTATATGGTAAAACGACTTGTACTGTGAAGGAAGGACTATATTCTACTCGTAGCCAGACCATTTTATTTAATACGCAGCTACTAGGTCGTTAATAGGCGTCCGATTATAAGCGCTTAATGTTATAATTAACATCCGGCGCTTACAATTCAGAAGATCGATAAAGCAGCTGCGTGGAAATAAATTGGTCTGGCTAATGGAAGACGAAACTATAGGGAAAGACTGAATTCTTCTTCCATTACGCGTTACGGACTCAGTTGCATCAGTAAGCATGCGCCTATCCAAGGTGTTTATTGTTTCATTTTAACACCTTGCGTAGAATGTTGACACCTTCGTAATATTTCGTCATCCTTCGGTTGAGGAAGATCAGTCGATGAAGATAGAATAAAGGACAAGCTATGGCGCAGTGGACAAACCTTAATCAAAATAACATTTTCGTAAATCCGACGTGATTACCTTTGTTGTGTGAAAAATCTGGAGCCATACACCTAGCGGAACCGGGTCTTACGGCAGGCAGGCAGGCTGGCTGGCAGACGAAATACAGGTAAATTTCGAAATTTTTAAAATTCGCTGTGGATCGAAATATTAGACTTTTCGCTGCGTTTAACAAAGATACAGCCTAATTACAGTAGTACTAATGCATCCAGGTAGGTTTTTTTCGGCTAAAGCCTGTTATAAGGTTGTTTTTAAAAGTGCGAAAATTCCGGAAGCCATAGTTTTTCATAGCGATCCCTACTATTACTAGATTGATGAAAAAATTGAAAATTCAAAAGGTAAGTAGGGATTGAATTCAATAGTGCTAAAAAAAGTAAGGAAACAAGGAATAAGATTTTGGGACGAGAACATTCTGGCATGAGATAATTTATAAAAGTTTAATCCCTACTTTTGACAAACTGCCTACTGAAGTGAGCCAAAAGTAGGGATTAAACTTTTATAAATTATCTCATGCCAGAATGTTCTCGTCCCAAAATCTTATTCCTTGTTTCCTTACTTTTTGTAGCACTATTGAATTCAATCCCTACTTACCTTTTGAATTTTCAATTTTTTTATCAATCTAGTTTGTTTGCTTTTTATACATGCTAAGCATTCATAATAATCTTTCAGCAAGCGCACAAATGTTACAGGCGCTTACGTAATAATTATGCTTGTTTACAGGCGCTTGTTAACAACGCGCTTACATGGCAAAGCAGCTGTGTGAGCAAATAGTGCTCGACAAACAGCAAAAGCTATTTGTCCAAGGCTATAATCTCGAAGTTCACGACATAATAAAATACACGCGAAAACATCGTGCCAGTGGTGCCATTGTAACTAATTATATCACGTGCAAGCCAGGTTTTTGCGTGACGTAATAAGCAGAAGCCGTAACAGGCTATCGTCACCTTAGGTGAGATTCACACCTTGCTAAAGGAATATAGAAGAACAAGGAAGGGAATGAAGGATAAAAGGAATCGCCATGGCGCAGTGGGTAAATCGTCTTCGGAACAACATTTTCGTAAATCCGCCGCCATTACCTTTATTGTGTGAAAGTTCTGGAGCCCTACACCTAGCGCAACCGGGTCTTACGGCAGGCTGTCAGGCAGGCAGGCTGGCAGGCAGACGAAATACAGGTGAATTTCGAAATTTTCAAAGTTGGCTGTAGGTCGAAATATTCGACTTGTCGCTTCGTTTAACCAAGGTACAGCATCATTACAGCCTTACCAATGCATTCCAGTCGGTTTTTTCGGGTAAAGCCTATTGGAAGGTTGTTTTATGAAGTGCGAAAAATCGGGAAACCATACAATTTCTTACCAATCCCTACTATTAAGTACTACCGTACTTAATGATTAACTCCTGATAGTACGTATGTACATATTTCCTATATTGTACAATATTTGTAAGCTGAATGAAATTCCCCACACGCTACTAGTTTATACAACTCATATGCCATAGATCATATCATCATTAAGCACTACAGTCAGATTGACAAGCTATAGTGCTTACATACGTACCTCCGCCAACATAAACACTAGCATGATAAAGATAATCATTAAAGTATTTCCATCCTCCCAGATATACGTATCTGATGGATGTAAGTGCGGTTGGATATGGTATCACGTGATCTTTCTTCTTCTGACATGTGCATAATATTCACAGATCGAATTCTACTCACCTTTTTAAAATGCTTCATGGTACATGTACATAATTATCGTGATATAAATTATATCGTATTGTGGCTCCTATACCCTGATATGAAAATTATACATATTGCACACCTCTACGGTGCATGTAAGGTAACTAACGTGAATTCTTTAATAAAGCCACTGCCATGGTGTGAACTTACTGAGAGCATTTCGTCCACCATTCTTTGCCAGCTCCCATGGGTGTAATCTTAAAATAACTTACTACGAGTAAATAATGCAGCTAAGCTCTCAACAACTACCATTCCAATATATCAGATTTTTCTACCATGTAATTACGTAATTTGTTGACTGTATTGTCAGCCTATCTGCATACTCACTGAATATGCTAAAAAGAACCTCAAACAACATGCTGGCTGTTTGCTTGACTATATGTGACATTATAATTACATACCCTGTTACTGACTAATACGCTAACCTTAAACTTCTTAACACTCAATACTTTTACCCTCATTCAAGCATAAGAATCCAGAGAATCTGAGAAGTTTTATGGTGCTCGCTAAGTGACCACCCCTAAATAGTCTATAATACAATTACAGTACATTCATACTATAGGGAGCATCCATTATGTACCATATAAGGGGCAAAGTGCTAACACATCCGTTACTTTATAATATACAGCCACGCCCATTAATTACTATTATTCTTTCCAACACCAACAAAGGATCAAACACAGAATCACTGTAACAGAACTATGTTGCTGATAATCAATACTGAAACATATACCTGATATACAATGGCCTGTACACCGGCTAAATGATTACCGTTGTTATGCGGAAGTGTACAATGAGTAGGTAACAGAGTCCGTACAGTAAAGTAATACGTAGCTTACCCATCTACGGTCCGCTCCCCAAACTTTCAAAGCCATCTCTGAGAAGCCCAAACTCTTGTTTTTTACCTCAGATCAATGGAGGTCACGTGCAAGGCACGCGACTCTCCAAAAATGGCTTCTGCGAGGTAAAGGTGGTGATCAATACAAAAAAGACATACAGTTCCATTGGACTTTATTGGTTAAAAGCTATAATTTTATTGCTCTGGCACAGCTGGCATGTACAGCAGTTACTCACGATTTCATTCTCGGCCAGACAGCTGGTAGCCTACCCTTTTATACGGCGCCCTCCTGAAAAATAAAAGGAGGGCCGCATAAAAGGGTAGGCTATACGCCAGACTAAAGATGGACCTGATCTTCCATACCCACAACTGATCATCTGCTGAGGCAGCCAAACAGGCTCCAATTGAGGGGACGTTTTTAGCAGTGTTATAATCCACTGAGCAATTAAATTAAGATAGGGTTCAGTCAGTAGTAGCTACTGTGGCATGGCAACAGCTTAGGTAGCTATGGGCACATAGCTGGCTACACTATCTGATGTCCATATGGTGGCAAAATAACACATTAGAGCAAATTAGTACAGTTTTGACCGAATACCACACCAGGCAGGTTGGCATGTATGGGTGATTGCTTAGATAGTATATTCTCCATAATCATGGCAGTGGTGTTTGGCAGATTTTACTTTAGTGAAAGCCAAAAACATTGCTTGAGCATGTAGCTAGCTAGCAGAAGAATTATATATTTGGCCAGATTTTAAACTTCTATGCCAAAATTTGTACGTACGTATTTTTTACAGTATTTATTAATTGTGCATACATGTACATATGAGAAATTTAAACCAACCAGTGTAGCTATTAGCTAGTTACATATAAATAGTTTGGGTGACTTGTTGTGTGGTAACTATATTGTTTGTTAATTTCTTCTAATAAATAATACAGCATCCCTTCCCTCTCCATTATAATGTAACTATTTCTATCCCATCATTGTTGTTTGTTCTTGTGCAAACATGGCCGTCAACTGCTTTCCTGCCCTCTCTTGTTCATCCATCATACATAATAATTAAGACAAATTGACCTCCCCTTTACTCAGTTCTCCCTCATGATATTCTGGAGGATACTCTTTTTATGACATGATCTTGTGAACCTAGGAAAATTGAAACACTTGCTTAAGTAGCTATATAACTATATATATAGAATTTTGCGTGGGAGGATCAAAGCCGAAAACAGTGCTATATTGCAGATATAGAACCGGAAATGCGTGAACAGTGCTATATTGGGTAGTTATAGAACCGGAAATGCGTGAACAGTGCTATATTGGGTAGTTATAGAACGGGAAATAAAATGAAAGACTTTAAACCTCTTGTTTTCGCTGTATATATTGATGGACAATTCAGTAAACAGTAGGAAACACTGGGATACATCAATGCTAAAGCCGTTCTGCTGAAAGATTAATGGCACACAAATTTGTAGGGGAAATTCTCTATAACAGTTAAAGCATTGCCTTGCTTGTGCTATATGAAAAATAAAGCACTCGGCACTTGGCCTCGATGCTAATATAGCACTCGGCTTCGCCTCGTGCTATATTAGCCATCTCGGCCTCGTTGCCTCGTGCTTTATTTTTCATATAGCACTCGCGGCAATGCTTTAACTCTTACTTATATATATATATATATATATATATATATATATATATATATATATATATATATACGTACTTCTATATTGCATGTGAACCACTTTTGTTGCTTAATTGGAAGCACAAGGTAATCCCCTTCAATAAACTGTTAATTACATCAGTATGGATTAGGCAACTATTCTACGTATGTGGCAGCAAGGAATAGTAGTTGCTATGTGCGTATGCATATACATAATATAATCATTACTTTGTAATGCATATACGCACGTATGCAGACCATTAGACTAGACGTATGTAGAACTCACAGAAGGGAATGATATAATAAGGATACTTGTATCTATGAAGGTACCAAATTGTAGTAATATAACAAATGGATTTTGAATAGTACCCGTGACAATCATAATTACATTGTAATAAATGCCAACTTTGAACAGTAGCCGCCCTTTACTAGTGGCTCCAGCTACCAATATTACCACAGCTGGATAGAGACCAGTAAGATACTTAGTGTTTTGCAACACTGATATTGTATGTGTGAGTATTGCATCTGTGATGGTTTACATTAGTATTCTTGAGGTGTATATGACCTTGGTGTTATTGTACCATGAATATTCCTACACATTCCTGAGGTAATATATGCATCCTGTTTATCCCTTATTTGTACATGTGTTTTTGTATCCATTCAAAAGAAGGACCTTTGAGTATAAAGACTGACTGTTGATCGCAGGGTACTGGCTTGGTGCAACATTTTATTTAATGATCACCATGACCACTATGTAACCTAGGCAACAGTAACCTGACATAGCCAAACTCACAGAATACATATGGGACAAAAATTATATAAGAAATATTCAACAAATTTTACTGACGGATTTTGCGTTAAGTTGGCAATCCATCAAATTTTCGTTTCAATACTTTCCTATAACACACATACAGGGATAGCTAGTGCAGTTGGCCTAAGATACTGTCCGTCAATATTTTCCCTATCAATTTTCATAAAGAAGTACATTTGCTTTATCAAAACAATTGCGCTATATAGATACTATACCGTTTGTCAAAAATTTTTTCCTATATGCTGTTCCCTAAATTTCTCTTAAAAAGTACTAGCTACTACGTACATATGGTAGAGATAGTTAAAACAATGCTAAACAAAAACACCTTGGGTGTAAAAAAGTGCGAGGCCAATCAGAAGCAGCATTGCAAACAGGTGCGACCAAAAACTTTGATATCAGTTGAGGCCAAGAAGTTACTTATCAAAATCTTTTTCACTACTTGAATGACATACAATAGTTTATAGCATATTTTCACAACTACGTATGATTGGCTTTGTCACTTGGCCACCTTTATTAATAATGATGGTGTGAAAAAGGTGGCCAAGTGACAAAGCCAATCATAGTTGTGAAAATATGCTATATATAAACTATTGTATGTCATTCAAGTAGTGAAAAAGATTTTGATAAGTAACTTCTTGGCCTCAACTGATATCAAAGTTTTTGGTCGCACCTGTTTGCAATGCTGCTTCTGATTGGCCTCGCACTTTTTTACACCCAAGGTGTTTTTGTTTAGCATATCACCACTTTTTTGGAAGTATAAACACATGTTATTACTAGCAAGCAGCAGAGAAGTACTGCATGGGCATAACTTGTACTTGCCTAGCACACAATATTGCAAATTAAACTTTGAAGCATAATTTTGAAAAACTCAAGCCCGAGATTTTTTTTTAACTTTCACTACAGAGTGATACATCAATATAGATTGTATATCTGAAAGTTTATGCAAATCATATGAAAGGGGTCCAAGTTATGACAACTATCAACCTGCAGTGTAATAGCCCTTCTCAAATACATTCAAGTGTTTACTTTGTACTGATAATAGTATGACAGGTAGAGCATACATAGGAGAAGTGCTGATACAAATTTGGCTGAAATCCATGAAGAAATGAGTGAGTTATTAGACAAACAAGTGAATGTATAAAAAGAGAGTTTGAAAAAAACTTTCGGGGTTCACGAAAGCTCCCGCAAGCCCCCGAAAAAAGTGTGCGATGAAAGAAAGAAGAAAAAAACGACTGCCGTGTCAAAAATTTTTTGTGAAAGGAAGGGCTTTGTAAGGCCGTATCTGAAGACTGGCTGAGCCGATTTCGATGTACTTCGGGTTATTGATTCTTCAAACAATGAAGGTACTAATTCTCTAATTAACCAGCGAAAAGGGGCGGGGCAGATGGTTCGTCGTGCGTTGTCGCAAAACGGGCACCATAAAACTTGCAATGGCTGATACTCAGGAATGGAGGCACCTATTTACTTCATTGTTTGTATATTGATTCTATATAGTAAGAACGTACTAGGTCTGTAATAACTAAGCGGTAGCTTTTATGGCGGCTTAATTACAGCGTCTGCGAATTTTTGAGCGGTGCTACCTGTAAATAACTCACTCATTCGTCGCGTACTGCTGCTTCTTCTTGGCCTCGCGACTCACTATCGTGAGTCTTGATTATCCTACATATGTGCATACGTGTATGCAGTATTTCATGTACATACCATGGGACTATGATCAATACTAAAACAGAGAAGGTAAGACAACTCATACCATATAAGGTGAAGCTTCACATGCTTAATAATGTACAACATGTAATAGAAAGGTTGGCATCATCCTTATGTGAATAAGCAAAAACAATTTTCCACTTCAGTTGACTTTTAGGTTGTCAGTTTGATCACATGATGACATCTGCTTTGACTTAATCTTGTGTAGATTATCATTAATTGTAATATGTAGCACTGCTCTAAAGTTTTATTGGGAATTTTGAATATTGTGGTATTGATTGTGTATGATGATAAATGTACATAATGGAATTTATTAGTGGTGGAAATATTATTGTCATTGCTTCAACAGTTTAGTTGCTGATATTTGAGCATTTATAGCTTGTGGTATTGTTCCTGGAATCATAAATGTAATGTCATGTCAGGCTCAAGAGTACACAGTTTAGATCTTATCATCTTTCCCTCAATCTCACACTCTCATAATAATAATTATGATGTTAACAAGAGTTTTATGTATCCCACAATTAAGCTGTTATGCTAGTGGGTAGATTTCTTAGCTCTTCAAGGCTCACAGTGATGAGAATATCACGGCTTGTGACTCCCAGCCCTAACATGTGACAATGTATGACTTATTAACAAACACTCTAATAGTAGTCCTACATGTTGTGAAAATGTTCACTGCATTGGGAAACATACAGATTTGACACAATGTTATAATATGATTTAAAGGACATCACAATTCCATCAGATAACTGGCTCAAGTTAAGGACACCTTATAATAATTCTTAATATTGCCCACTATATGTAAACATTTGTAAAAACACTTCTCCCCTTACTATCGTATAGCACAATTATGCGGCACGGGAAAATATTGGCAAATAGGCTTATCTGCAAGGATTGGTGGGGGAATATTTGGCGATTTTGGATTTAAGAGTAAAGGTACTAAGTTGGTAAGTAAGTATTGGTAGGTAAAATATTGACGAATGGCAGTCGATTTGCCAATATTTTCCCCCACCGCATAATTGCGCTATACGGTATACGGTATACAATGCATGTAGTAATAGAGTTCTTACACATACGTAGGAAAAGCTCACTACGTTAATGTATAACACATAATAGTGGTTGGCAATATTGCCATGAAATTAGCAGATTTGCAATGAGAAATATGTACAATGGGATGTTGCTACATAGTCATATGTGTACATAGCATTTCCCTCTGCAAGCACTAGGATAACAGCGATTTCCCTGTTTTCAACCTCCAATAGTACTACACATTTTGCACTATATGGTATTCTACATACGTAAATACAATTTACATTTATGATACTGTATGGTATAATTTTTACCATTGACACATTAGATGCTATACGCTAGTAATTCATCAAAGTTTTCCATTTCAATAGTTTCCAGTAGTAGCTATAGCTTTTACAGGTGGCCGGCCCCCAAGATATTGTCCATAAATATTTGTATCCAACAATATTTTTCCCAACAAAAATTGCACTATATGGTAGTACATACAAGCTTCACACTTAATCAGTACAATAAATATTTTATGGCACAATCAATATTAGCTATACGGCACAATTAATATTATACGGCATAATAAAAATGACTACCATTAACAAACCTTGTAACTGTACAATCAAGACTCACGTTAGTGAGTCGCGAGGCCAAGAAGAAGCGCAGCAACGCGACCACTGAGTGAGTTATTTACACGTAGCACTGCCCTCAAACTCGCAAACGCTCTAGCTAAGTCGCCATTAAAGCTATCGCTTAATTATTACCGACCCACAACGTTCTTACTATATAGAATCAACAAACCAAGAATGGAGGAAATAGGCGCCATCATTCCTAAGTACCAGCCATTGCGAGTTTTATGGCGCCCGTTGTGCGACTACACACGACGAACCATCCTTTCCTGCCCAATTCGCCCGTTTACTAAACAATTAGTACCTTCATTGTTTGAAGAATCAATATCCCGAAGTTGATAGACATCAATTCAGCCATTCTTCTGATACAGCCTTATAAATGCCTTCCTGTCACCACAAAAATTTTTACGCGGCAGTCGTTTTTTTTCTTGTTTCTTTCTTTTATTTTCATCGCACACTTTTTTTAGGGGGCTTGCGGGAGCTATCGTGAACCCCGGAAGTATTTTCAAACTCTCTTTTTATACATTCACTTGTTTGTCTAATAACTCACTCATTTCTTAATGGATTTCAGCCAAATTTGTATCAGCACTTCTCCTATGTATGCTCTACCTGTCATACTATTATTAGTCAGAAATAAACACTTGAATGTATTTGAGAAGGGCTATTACACTGCAGGTTGATAATTGTCATAACTTGGACCCCCTTCGAATGATTTGCATAAACTTTCAGATATACAATCTATATTGATGTATCACTCTGTAGTGAAAGTTAAAAAAAAATCTCGGGCTTGAATTTTTCAAAAATATGCTTCAAAGTTTAATTTGCAATATTGTGTGCTAGGTAAGTACAAGTTATGCCCATGCAGTACCTCTCTGCTGCTTGCTAGCAATAACATGTGTTTATACTTCCAAAAAAGTAGTGATATGCTAAACAAAAACACCCTGGGTGTAAAAAAGTGCGAGGCCAATCAGAAGCAGCATTGCAAATAGGTGTGACCAAAAACTTTGATATCAGTTGAGGCCAAGAAGTTACTTATCAAAAATCTTTTTCACTACTTGATTGACATACAATAGTTTATAGCATATTTTCACAACTATGATTGGCTTTGTCACTTGGCCACCTTTTTCACACCATCATTATTAATAAAGGTGGCCAAGTGACAAAGCCAATCATAGTTGTGAAAATATGCTATAAACTATTGTATGTCATTCAAGTAGTTAAAAAGATTTTTGATAAGTAACTTCTTGGCCTCAACTGATATCAAAGTTTTTGGTCGCACCTGTTTGCAATGCTGCATGCATGCTTCTGATTGGCCTCGCACTTTTTTACACCCGGGGTGTTTTTGTTTAGCATACAAATTACAATGTCAACAGAAGATAAAATGTTACTGAAGCTAGTCACATAAAAATTTCCTGACCACTACCTGGTAGGTGGTAAGTATTGACAATTCTCTATGCTGATATTCCCATCGAAATGTCAGCCATAGACATACCATATAGCAGGTTTATGTGCGAGGTCAAATTTTTATAAAACCATAGCATTCACAAATATTCCACTAAATTCTGATATTTTTGTTAATATTACATGTCAACTAGAATATTTGCAAACAATCAAATAGCAAACATTACATACTTATGAAGCTGATTTTTCGAGCTCACAAAAATTGCGTGTAATATTTAATACCCACTATACAATATTTTGCCTCAACATGTCAGATGTGGAATTGTTACGTATGTCATAAACATGACCTTTTACAATAATTCACATTATAAAATACAGGCCGGGGTGAATAGCATAGTAATGTACTAATAATCTCACTAAAATGTATTTCACAGTTACTACTAATATCTCATGCTTGGGCTGCAATATTATCTACTAGTAAAAGTATTTTATCATTGTTACTTGTTCTTGAGTAAACATGGCTGTCAACTTCTTTCCTGCCCTCTCTTCATTAACAGTAACACACCAAATGACCTCTCCCTTGTTCAGTTCTCCATCATGATATTTTAGAGGAGATAAGTTATGATATCATCTTGTGAGCCTAAAAACCAGAGAAATATATAAGTTATAACATCTGTTCTGTTGGCAGGTAAGCTAAAAATTATAGTCACTCTATATATATAGTCATTAAATTTTTATACCATTATATATTCATAGAGTGACCTTCATGGCAATAATTAGCATAATGTAATATAGCTTCATCATAATCAAATTTACATTATCATAAAATTCACAAACAACCCAGCTGACAATAATTGTGATTAAATTCCCACACAATCATTGGGAATACATATTAAATGGAAAGATGCTCTGATTTTATCAGTTGACATATTTTGATCATACGTACACACAATCATAATGCATACATATTCAGAAATACAAAACATTCAACACATTATACAGCATGTATGTTAAGAAGGCATTAAGCTTACGAGAATCAAATATAGTTTTGTCGGACAAATGTCAACGTGGCTGGAAAATATCCAATGACTGCTCATTATCATAAGCTATGATTTATTACCATAATCATCAAGTGATCATGATAAAGTGTAACTTGCCATTGTGTGCATGGAAGCACCTTTTGATAAATATGGTCACATATATACACAATTGTCAGGTCACATGATATTGATAAGAGTAAGTCACCGAATGTCAATCAGCACATAGAGTTCTATATATTGTACATTATTAGTGACACGGAGATATACTGGATTATACTAGCGTATTCTTACCAACCCCTACAAATCAGATCATTCTTGTAGTATCATGGTCCCAAAAAGGCTTGAAGACTATACCAAGCTTAAAATTGGTGCTCAACTTTATGTTTTGAAATTCCAATGAAAAATGTACAGTGCATGACTTTAGGTGCTACTGCAGTGTGACTTACAATTAAACTACAAGCTTTTAGAACTGTCTTAGATCAATTGCTAAAATTTAATGTTATCATAACCTAATAACATTTCTGTCATTAGACAACAAAAAGGTCACTTCCTTACATGCACCATACAGAAATTTTACAAGAACTTGTGAATTGAATCTGTAAGGTATAATCGATCTGTAAAGTGTGGTCTGCAAAGTGTAAGTGTCCTTTAAAGTAAGCTCATGATCATGGCAGCTGACAATACATATTAGTAAACAATAGCATAATTATTTTACAAGCTACTATCTCCTTAGGCAAAGCTTTAGACATGGATGATAATGATTGATGGGTTACACTTTTCAGACCAACTTTGTAAGATGTCTGTATAAAACTTGTACCATTATTTCTATGGTTACAAAATGAAGACTAATACAAAACACTGTCACAACTTTCAGTGACTCACACTATGCTGTTTTCAATAATCAGAACTGCAACATTTGTCGTGATGTTTTGTGATATAAAGCTACACAAATACACATGAACTTGTATAAACCATAAAGAGATAAATAAACTTGTACTGCACCTGACAGTATATGTGAAATATCAACTAGAAATGAGCTAATTATCCTTTACACTTTTGCTCATCTCTTAGCTCAAACTTTTATGCTATACGTGCTATAGAAGTGTATAATTCACACACACTAATATCAAACACTAACCTCTTGGTCGCTTCACTCTGAAACTTATTCCCTCTAGCCGAAGTCTCCTCTCCGTGTGCCTTCATATCAACAGGAATCATTGGAGGGAGAAGCCCTTTACTACCATTCAGCAATTTTTTTATTTCAATTAACGCACAATTTGTTCTAAATATAGCGCATCTTTGCTGGAACAGCTAGTAGCGCGAACCAGCGATTTACAGGAGAAGAATTCTGTGTGGGATAGGATATATGGGAGGTCACTTTGTTAACAGAGACAACTTACACAACAGTATTTACTGAAGAGTCCGCCAACAATTTGGCTCGTTTTCGGAAACTCGTTCGGATAGGTAAAGAGCATTTCCTTAAGGTACTGTTATACTCAAAGTATATTTATATTGTTTAATGTCATCCATGATACAGATAGCATTTATTCTTATGGACAGCAGTTTGACATGTTGGGGCTGGCAATTATCAGTATCAAGAGTTGATGATAATGATGCCACAACTTGTACAACACTCAGCGCTCACAATTGAGAGAAGAAGGTGGCCACTCTAAGGGATAAGCTCTGTTGAAGAGCAAAGCCAATTGGAGTCCATTAAAACTCTTTAATGTAATATCACTCCCCGCTCTACACCAGTATTGAAGATTAGAAGTTATAATTTGACTGTTGGTTGAAATAGTCCAGCTGGAAGGATTGTACCTGATAATACACTGATCTTATCCTATACAAGTATGTAATCAGTAAAATGTACTTATTTCCAGTATATGTAGGTGTAATGATATACGTAAGTACTAAATAGTTACAGAGCTGTAAAACAGACAATCATAATATACCACTACAGCATCAGTCATAAAATACTGTATGTATAAGTGTACAGTGTTAATGTCAATACATCGATATGTCACGATATTCAATATATCAATATGACCTAAATGTGTCGATACAGTAATCACACTGCCTAATGTATAACAATATGGCGATATATAGATATATTGTTGCATCTCTATAATTCCAACTTATAAACCTCACATGCATACTGTATAGCACAAAACAATTAATGGTGAGAGAGAACTTTGGCATTTTGGCTTTTGATAGTCCATTATTTGTCTATACGTACATCCTGTAAATCTACCACAAGGACATACTGTACTTCCTAAGCTCTGCTAGCAAAGGAAATAGCAAGGAACTCCTTTTTTAATTCTCACTTTATATACGGACATATATAGTATTTGTGTAAAATCATATGGAGTTTCTTAAACACTCTAATAGAACATACAGCAGCTAATTTTTAAGACTGTTCAAAACAATTAATCCACCGATTATCTTTACACAAAAAATACTTTGTGGACTAACTTGCCAAAGATTTGTACCCCCAATGGTTTTTACTATACCATGCATGATACCTTTAACACCAATGCCTAATACTTATGTAGTATTGTTTGCCTTCTGTAGAAAACTGTCAGTGTGTACCTCACTCAGATTTAGATTTAACAAGGGACTCAGAGCCAATTAAAGAAGAGAACATCAGAAACTAGTTCTCTTATAATTACATGTGTACAATATACATACATAATATGCTAGCGGTCATTCTGAGAATGTAAACTTATAGAAGGCCACTATGTATTTAAGATGAGACATCACTCTGCTGGTAAAAATGTTAATGCTGGTCACTCCCCCATCATTGAGGTCAAGAACCTGATCAGGGATGAATCCAGAAAATGCAGCTAGGGGAGCAAATTGAAGCTTTTCAAAATGTAGGGAGCATATCTTGTAAGCACTAATACTATTATAGCCTATATATAGTCTTTTAACATACATAGTTGGGGCGAGCCTGAGCGAGCCCCACATAAATGGTGTATCGAGTCGAAATCACTACATTCCGATGGTACGACGTACGTACGTTACTCTAATTGTAAGCGCTATGGTAAGCAGTTATACACACTTACTTAGCTATTTATAAATTATAGACTATAGTCTACGCGCCTATGCAAATATAATGTGGTTCTTCAGTTAGACACCGTCATGCAGTCTCTTTCTATCGCTACTCACAACTGTTGCTGTGGCAAACAGTTATGCTAACTAGCTACTCCACAGTTATAGCGTCTACGCGCTTACGCTGTCGCAAATTAATATGTATAGTAGCTACTTCAGTTAGACACCTATCACAAGGTCTCAGTATAGATATATCACTACTCACGACTGGCAAAGAAATAAAGTTATGACGAAAATATTTCCAATCTAAGCGCCATTATATAAGCACTTGCTATAAATAGATATATGCGCTTATATGCATAGAGACAAAGCGCTTAATTAACAAAGTGGACTAATTGCACTAATTTAATACAAAGTTCTATACATCAATAGCTAATGTAATTATGCAAGAGTCATGTAGTCTAACTATAGAGTGTGCTTCATCAAGACTATAGACAATTATCAGCATCACCTTGCAGTCACTGATCTTGTCACTTGTGATTATTGAAGGAGTCATGATCATTCCAATTTCATCACTTAATTTTTACACAAAAGTGTGACCTTACTTTTAAACTATATATAGCCGGGCTATATCATCGCCTTAGAAAACAATTAATAATATCTCACTAACACAACATGACCTTGGCATGTATAATGTTAACTATGCATACAGCCATACATGTCACCAAACTTCGCGAAGGCTCGCCCCACGATGTTGAAACATCTGTCTAGTTATCAGTGGTTATCAGTGGAGATTATAACATCAGTCATGACATTTGAGGATCATTTAGCCTGTTTGTCTGACCAAAACTCTGACATCAAAGACTGGTCAAAAGATATAGGCAGGTAAATAAGCCATTGTTTATACATGTCACCTACAGTGTTTATGTATTCTATAAAAACATTATACCTGGTTGCTAGGATATACTACATGGTACCAACCCAAGGAGGAGTCACTTTCCCATTGTAATGTGGTTTATTTTACTATTATGTCTGATCAAAACACAACAATGTTAGCTCAACCTCCACACTTGAAGAGATAGATACTGTAAGATGAATAGGTGTATTTTGTGTAGATAAGACTGGTTTTCTCAGGCCTGCAGTCACATATATAGAATTTCAATTTTGTATTCCAAAATTTAGGGACAGGAATCAACTAGGAGGTGCGAATGCCCCCATCTCCCTGAAATGCAGCCCTGCTGATAAGGTACAACAAGGCAGTTGAGGAGGCTAAGAAATAAGAATCAAACATTTTAAGGATTAATTCTAACTGAGGTGTGGCTTATATCTGAAAACTATGACAAGCAAATTATAGTCAACCTGTGAAGGATTGTTGTACACTGTAGCTATACGTATATACGTTATCACAACAGATCATACTAGATAGCTACTGTAGTATACGTATTACATACATGTATACACATGCTCTGATGATCATAGTGAATTCTACACTTCCGTAGCTTAACATTACTGTATACAATACAACTCTAGTCAGATATGTATTAGTGTAATTTTAACTCTATGTACGTATGTATTGTATATAGCTATGTACATATGTATGTATGTATTCACTGTTGTTACTATAGTATTTAGAAATAGTGGAGGAGAGTGTAACAGCTGATCCTGTGGAGTACGTCGTATGACTAATGATGATGAAATTCCTTTAAATGTAGGTGTACATTAATTGTAATTAAAGAATTTATTTTACAAACGTATTGTGTGTGTGTATAGTATAATCATGTGGTAGTACTAATGCTTGTAAAAATACATACGATAGTCATACATACAAATTTTTGAGCCATGTCAGTTTTACTTACAAATTTAAGATATTTGCAATTTTATTTCAAGGATCACCTGTCCATTCAAATGATTTTGCTCATGTTCTGCTGCATGATTGCATGTGTGTCTAAGAGTATTACATGATACTTCAGTGGATGTTCGAATTGTCCAAAAGGCTTTCAGGAATTTCTTTAATTTTTTACCCATTATGCTCTTCACCTCTCCTATTATGCTTGTATTATGCTCCAATTTGTACAACATTGCTCGTAATGATGACTCAACATATTAGTTTATGAATGCTTTATTAGAGTATTTCAATAAACCTTGCATCCAGACTGCTTTATTAGAGTAGCAAAGAAACTTTAAAATCACTTGTATACGAAGTAGCTGTAACATACCCCCCTGACTGTTCTATAGTATCAACAGTTCATATTTCACCTAATATGTTAGGATTATGCTGGCATCTATTATTATGCTGGTATACAATATTTGACGCAGGCCTAATTGAGAAGTCTAAGTTTTATGTGTTGAAATATCTACCAGATATATCACAGTGCACTGTAATGGTCATTCAGTACAAATTAAAAAGTGTGATAAGCCCCAATGAGGTGTTGACCATCTCAGTACTGAAGGTCTTATTGTTCACTACTGCCAAACTTAGCTAGTTATCTGTTTAACGTGTATCCTGCTTTCCAACTAACGCAAACCAGTGAAATTTTTGGGAAAATATTTTGCGGATAACACTGACCACAATAATAAACTAAATTGCATTCTTTGAAAATTGTTTGACTGTTCTAATAGAGTAACTCAAGCTAATTTGCTTCATAAGTACATGTTAGCACATAATGTAGGAGACTCTTGAAATAATTGTAATTACCAGTTTCCCATTCATTTTTGTATTGAGGTCTAATTTATTCAAGGTTTGAGATGTAGTGTAATGTGTGATGTGTACAATATAATATTGTGTGATGCACATATGTACGTATGTACGTATACATATATGTGTGTTGATGTTTACATATACGTATGTGTATACATATATGTACGTACATAGTCTTGCATGGCCAGACCGTTTATTATCGCTATGTAATTCCGCACAAACAATATGGACAATAACTTTGCAGCTTCTATTCTGGCCTCCCATAGAATTCTTTGTAAATTAATGAAACACGTAAAGATGTTAATACATAAATGATTAGTAATGTAATCCAGTCATGCACCAGGTAGCTGAAATGGTAAGCTGTGTTGTTTGCATACGTACCTAATTAGGTTATAGTTTCTGTGGGCTGTACCTCCAAACCCCCTTGTTTCAGAGATCCCCTACTGCTCTAAGCACCCCTCTCATGAAGCCCTAGAACTACTACTGTGATTCCTGCTCTTTTTAAATTGAATGTTTTGTTTAGCTGCATTTAAACTGTTCATGAATAAATTTTAGAGGGTGTTTTGTTATATCAGACACTTATAATTGTTAGCTCTACAGAAATTTCGATTAGATAAATTTTGAGAGTGTGTACTAATCTGCGAAAACAGCGTCAATTTATTCCTCAAAAATGTTCAAATATACCGGGAATGATATATAAGGTATTTATAATTTGTTATACATGTATTTGTGTACAGTGTATTTACATATGTCATGTACAAACGTGCAGGTACAGTGTAAGTAGATTATTACAGAAATTGGAGAATCAATATAGTGACTTCTACATACAACTGGCAGCTCATATCTTATTAGAAGTTTATCAAGAAACAGGTAATGCCAAGAGTTTATAAGACTTGTTATGGATAGTAACATGTGGGCCCTCGATATGTGTTATGTGCCTTGTACGTAGTTGTATTACCATAGTAACTTACCAAGTTCATCTGTGTACAAGATTGAAATACGTATGTATATATAACCCTGAATACAGATAATATCAGTTTCCTATGGGACACAGCCATCATGTTGGAGCTTGGCTGGTAGAGGAGCAGAAGTGAAGCACAAATACAGTTAATGTTGTTGAAGATATGGTGAGGAAATCGTTGCATGCTTATCATACGTACATTTATGTGGTTGGTTTCTTGACATTCACAATTCAGATACGTACTTTTAATATATGTATGTACGTATATGAATTGTGGTTAAAGGATTTTAATGGTAACAAGAATCATTAATCTGTATGTATGATGCTGTAGGAGCCTTTGAGGTGTGTTCAGAGCTGTATGATGCCTTGGAGATCATCAAGTATACAAGTTGACACATTAGGGTAAGGAATGTGTGTGCATGTAGTGAAGCATGTTAAAGCATCTCAGTTTCAGAAATATAATTTGGCTGTTGCTTTTAAACCATCTGTGCATCGATACTACTGTACCCTGTATTGTCCCATTTCTAGTGTGTGTATGTGTGTGTGTGTGTGTGTATGTGTGCATGTGTGTGTGCATGTGTAGCAAGAAGCAATGCGTGAGCTTGCTAGCTACGTAGCTTGCATGCAAGGTTAATGTGAGTACCTCACAAGTGAAATGTGGGTGCTTGTTGCCTTGTAACTGTGTTGTACTGTGTGGTGACATGAATGCTGTATGATAGTATGATATATTGATCACAAAGATCATTATCATGAAATGATATTATGACAGGCACAAAACAACATTTGACTATTTCAATAGTTTACTATAAATTAGGGCTATAACAAAAGTATCCAAATATTTGGATACCTTGGTACCATAACACATACATAGGTACGTATGTGAAAATGTTAAGACAGTACTTATGATACGTACGTATGTACAAAAACAATTTCTCACTTCCTTGCTTTTCTCATGTCATCATGTACTTAGATACCACAGAGATGACACCCCTACATTATAGACTGAACAAGTCACACCATTATGCATTAGTCATTGTGGTATTACTGCTAACCAGCACTACTCACAGGTGTGTGTGTGTGTGTGTGTGTGTGCGTGTGTGTGTGTGTGTGTGTGTGTGTGTGTGTGTGTGTGTGTGTGTGTGTGTGTGTGTGTGTGTGTGTGTGTGTGTGTGTGTGCGTGTGTGTGCATGTCTCTGTATGTGTGCATGCATGTGTGTGCATGTATAACTATGTATGTGTGTGTGCGTGTATGTGTAAGCTCTTTTAACACATGTACATATTACTATAGTGTAACTCATTGACAAGCCCAAAAAGCATATTCATCACTTCTATTATCTTGAAAACAACATTAAAGGTAGGCAAATTTTCTGCAAGTACGTAATGTATTTAATAATCAATTTGATATTTCAAGAATATTTCAGTAGTCTAGTAGAAAACAGTGATTTTCTATGGGGTGCCGTTTGTGTCAAAATTCAGTAATGAAAAATCCACCTATTTATTATTCAAAACGACCAAAACTCAAGCGATTTGTAAATCGAGAACTGCGATATAGTAAATCGGTAACTTCGATTTACTAAATCGGATGCCATACGATTTAGTAAATCGCAAATTTCCATTTACTAAATCGGATACCATACGATTTAGTAAATCGCTACATTCCATTTACTACGTAAATCGTCAACACTAGCTGTCGGACTGGTCATACCGACACGAGGCACGAGGTCACACGCTCGAACACGTACATCGATATTGATTTCTATTTAACGCGCTGTTTGTGAATAGCTGTAGTTTTCACAGAGTTTTTAATTTAATAAATCGTCGCCAGCGATCTACTATATCGAACTCGTCGATCGATTTAATAAACCGTATAGCATACGATTTAGTAAATGGAATGTAGCGATTTACTAAATCGTATGGTATCCGATTTAGTAAATGGAAATTTACGATTTACTAAATCGTATGGTATCCGATTTAGTAAATCGAAGTTACCGATTTACTATATCGCATTTCTTGATTTACAAATCGCTTGATTTTTGAATAGTAAATAGGTGGATTTTTCATTACTGAATTTTGACACAAACGGCACCCCATAATTTTCATGTACATACATATTTGAAGACTATAGGGATGGGCAATTAACCGGTTTGGTTTATTAACCGTGATATTTTCTTTGTCAATAAACGATATGGTACAATTTTTACTAATAACAATAGAGGCAATAATCGTGGTAATCGTGATACATTTGCATTACAATAATCGTGTACCAAAATATGAATATTGCCCATGATAGAAGAATGGCACTCACCGAAAAGGTACAAATTGTACTGTAAAACTGGAAACTTTGGCGAACGGAAACTTTGGCGAACGGAAACTTTGACGGATTGATTACTTGGCATACTGTAGCGTTGTGAAGGCCAGATCGATCCTGTCTGATTTCAGTGTATGTATTATTAGAGTGTTTCAGTAAAATTCAGTATCTGTTTCGATTTTTCATTTAATATTGTATAAAATTAGTTACATTTCCTATGTTGTAGTTCATGTACTGACAAATTATAGGCAGCTGCTACTGTACATTTCCAATGACAAAAATCATTTGTACAAGCTTGTCACTTCAAAGACTTTTCTTGTAAGGTCAAGGTGAACACAAATATACGTAGTATAGCAAAGATAACTTTTATATAAACTTTTGGCAAGGTTTCACATTCGTACATACATACAGTACATGAACATCTAAAGTTGACATGCGTACATACCTCAGCTTCAAAAGAAACTTTTATCAAATCTTTTGAAAATTTTCTAGTAAATAATACAAAATTAAAAGTTACTACATACGTAGCTAAATACATAGCTACCACATTCATTGTAATAATACATTCCACACGTATGTACATATGACATTAAATGTATTCCCTTATTACAATACTGTAGAGATGATTTGATAGATGTTAAATTAGTGGGAGCTTAAACTGTGAGTCTGTTTTATGTGCAAGCATGAGTGATTGATGGAATCAAATCTTGTGCAAATATCAGATTCGTCAAAGTGTCAAATTACATTCCATACAAACTTTGGCGGTTGATAGCCAATCCTCCTCTGCCAACATTCTATTTCACCATGATTATGTACAAGCTCTAGCTATTGCAAAGTACGTAATAAAGCATTACTAAAAATCGCTCAATGTGCAATGCCTTATTACACTGCCAGAGGAGGGCCAACACGATATAAGCGCTTCTAAATGTATTTACCTTAATTGCATATTTCTCTGCATATTTAGCGAGCAGGGAACCCTCTTTGGGTGGCACTGAGCTCCTAGGACGCTTGTAGAACCCGCTAACAGTATACTAATCGGTGTGACCGTGTTGTATCTTCCCTCCTCGCGGTGACTTTCCGCTCAAGGTAGGCGCACGTGATTTAATTTCAAAGTGGATATAAAAACAGTGGGGTTGGATGGGGTTGATCGCGCTATTGATTTAAGCATGAAACAAACTTTCGAATGATATGTATTTTACTCGTACAACCCTTCAAATAACCCTACCTGTACAAAACCTACGGCTCACGTGAATGTATCGGCCCTCCTCTGTTACACTGCTAACAAAGTTAATATACCTTATGAAGTAATTGGTGAGTAGTTGATGTTCTAAGACTAATTTTAAAACATGGTAAAAATTTGTCAGGCCATGGATGGATACCTCCCTTGTTTATAGCCTATCAGAGTATCAGAGCGCTTCTTTTATTAATGTTTTGGGTGTTTGAAGGGCTTCACTACAATATAAAATTTGTAATCATAGGATGAACACAAGGAAATTATTCAAGGGAATGACTGGCAAGGTGAATGCGAACAGACTATAGGAAGATTTTACCTATGCCTTAATACTGAACATTTACAGCAATGATCCATATGTACTGCATGTTTTAACATGCACATAAGACTTTATTGCATCCTGTAGCTACGTACGATTATTAATAAGATTTAAATTCATAGCCATACACAATTGATACTAGTACTGTATTGGTGTGCTTATATTAAGAGATGTCCTTTTTATGTATGTGTGTTTAATTGCATACTCACTTGCTAGATACGTACATTCCAAAATTATTCTATTATAATATTTAGTGATTGTGGCTACAGATATTAGCTGTGATGATTAAGCTGCTGAAAGGAGCAGTGTTTTTTGTTCCTGTCAGTCATGGGGATACAACTAGCCAATCAGATAGCCCATCACACAATAGTGAACTACCTACACCGCCAGTGACAGTAAAGTTGACATCTGTTGAAGTGTACAAAGAAGATTTGGCCCTGCTGGAAGAGTCGGTGAAGGCTGCTGAAACACATGAAGGAATTTGTACTTTCGAGCAGTTTAAAAATTATATGGTTAGTAGAAAACTATTGCTACATAATATGTATATACGTAATATGATATGCATACTTTATGTATATGTGTGCACCACATATGCAAATTTGAATGTGAAAGTTTTAAAAGTTCACACCAAAGTTAACGGTAATCATGTGGACAGTAGAGCTTTATAGTGAACAGCTCAGTTTGTTGTGTATAACTCCCTGAAGCTAGCCCCCATGCCTATGAGTTATGTAAAAACATATTTGCAGCTTTGATATGTTAAAGTGTCTTACCTGCTTCTTGCCATATAGCTATAGGCTTGTGCGATAATGGAAGAAACTATGTATATCTCTAACTATACGTGTACTTATAAAGTACCACATGGGCAGATCTAGGACCTACTGAGAGGGGCAGCAACAGAGTGTTTAGGGGCACAACCCCCTTAAAGTTATAGGGTAATAATGTTATAAAGCATAAAACAATAAAAATATCTGTGAAAGATATTTCAGATTGTAACTGTGTGTGTATCAGGGGCGGATCCAAGGTGGGTTTTGGGGTCTTGAGACACCCCTCCAGAAATTTAATAGAGAAGCCAAAAGAAGATAAAACAACCTATATCTTTCAGGGGGTTACACCCACCACATCCCCAACTCCATATTTGATTTAAAATGTCCTTATATTTACTTAAATATATGCTCTAAATCTTGCATTAGGCATGATTTTGATGTCATACGTATCAATAAAACACCCTATAGCTTCTGAAGGGCTACGCCCCCATACCCCCTGCTTTAGAGATCCACCTCTATATTGAGACCACCCTCTCAGAAAATCCTGGATCCGCCCCTGTACATACACATGTAATTATTGTAATTATAATATTTAATCAAGTAGTCCACTCAGTAATTAGCACTGATTTTCAGTGGTGCCCTGAGCACAACATACAAAACACATGTAATGGTTAATTGTCATTCTTTACTAATATTATTATAATTACTAACAGGTGCCAGTATCACAGCCACCCTCTCCATTGTTGAACTTGTTTATAAAATGTCAGTATGGGCAGACTTTGATAGGTGCCTTTACAATCATCGGACTTGTTCATGAGTTGTATACTGAATATTTTGCTTCTGCTTCTAGCCAAGACAAAATTTTAGCTTGTACTAAAACTAAAATAAATTTTCTACCTTGTACTAAAACTAAAATTAAATTCAACTTTGTACTAAAACTAGAACAAAAACTAAAATGAATGAATTGCTTTACTAAAACAACACTGGTATTAATACAGTGTGAAATGTGTTGTTTATATTATAGTGTATACTAGTGTATCATATGTAAGAAACATATGCAGCTACCATAGCCAAGCATAGTAGAGCATAAAGAATGTATGTTTTAAGTTAAGGTTACTTTAAGTAGCCATTATGTGTGTACATGTGCATATACATACGTACATGTGCCTGTTGTTAATCATTAATATTTCTTCACAGTTGATGATGAAAAACTGATAGAAGTAAAGACATTAATTGATGGAGTAGTTTCACATTTAAAAGGTATGGCTAACTACGTACATAAATGCTGTGTGTTTACATATCCATATATGTACATACGTACGTACACTGTATCCATTGTAATTTTCCTGGTTCAAAAATAAAACTATTCCGGAATAAAGAAACTACAAATGGGTATAAATAAAATCTGGCTGATCTAGAACATGTATATACGTAGTTAGCTATGTATGTATATGTATGTGCATATGTAGCTATGGTACCGCTTAAAGCCAACTTTGCACTCGCTCGCTAACTTTTGCTCGACTTGAGACTGCTCGTTACAATCAACTCCAATGATACTTGAGCAAAATTCTGCATGCACGCATGTCTTAAATTGCTCGCAAATCTGTATTCCACTCAACTCGCAATAGTCCAGTTTCACACAAGCTAAAATATTTACGGAACGTTAATGAACTCAATTAACGATGGTTGCGCAACATCCTCTTGTCACTTGGAGGCCGTAAAATATACAGAAACCTATTGGACACCGAGCTTTGGGCATCTCATGTGCCTAAACCATACTGAATTTCTTAATTGTAAGAACGAATTTGTAAAGTACAAAAGGTGCTTGAGCTGATGATGTACGAAAAGTGACACTATGTTGTAGTATCAGTGGGAACCAGGCGACATTCTGTAGACTTGCAAATCATAAACAATACGTATTTCAAAGCAACCAATATTTCGTTTGTTAACGTTAAAACGAGTCTATGGCATCATCATTAGTGGTAGAGGACCCCAGTATCTCAAAGATTAGTGAAAGGCCTACGGGACAAATCGAGTTGCAAGGGCCATGGAAGTCACGCAATTTCAGGCCTATACTACATCGTTGTGGCTTCTACTGGCCTGTTTACTACCACTACAATTTTACTATGGCCATCAAACGGTGAGAGAGAAACTAGCTATATAGTTTGTTTTCGCTATTTATGGCTTACATGTGCACAGAATAATGCCTGATTCTCGGTGATACTACAACACAGTGTCATCTTTCGCACATCATCAGCTCGAGCACGACTTGTACTACACTGTAAAAACATTTGTGTATATGTTACGCAAAAATTTGTGTGAAGAAGTTGCAACTTATTTCCCACAAATTTTTGCATAACATTTACACAAAATTTCATGTAGACATTACATGTTTTGTCATGTGATTTCAACCCCTCATTTTGCGTTTACATTACATACTTTTTGTATTTCTGTAATTACACTATAATTAATGAATTCACAAATACAATGTACAGTAATACAGTCTGTGTATGCTTTTTGGTTCAGTTTTAAGTATCATCCTGATCCAGCTGAAAAGAATTCTCTGTGACAACCACTTGCAAGTGTGTCTTTCAACATTCTCCCTGGATGGTAGCCAACACTTTCAGGTCTGTTGGATCTAAAGAATGCCAAAGATTTTAAACTAACTTTACAAAACAAACATTAAACACACCAGTTTGCCTGTGCTTCAACACCGTGTGATGAAGAAGGGCTTTGAAGACAGTGTAACTCTATGAAATGAAATCATCATGCATGTAGATACTTTGCCTTGTAGCAGGTGATGCTGACTACAAGAAAAAGAATTTATGAAGTAGTTACAATACCACATAAAACTAGTATTTCACCTGTGATTCCTCTCCCCCATCTTGCCACCATAAGCTCATTCCACTGCATCCACTGAATCAAGATATAACAACACAAATGTATCTACCTAGTGTTAAGAAATTCAAGCCAAGGTATTAAAACTATAACCTTGGAGAAGTGTCAGAAGCACATGTATTCCTCATTTGCAATTTGCAACCATGTATGGTTGCTTCCAAATCCCTAACTGATGAAAATGAAATTGTTAACATTTCAAAGTTCAATTTAAAATGACTCACCGACTACTGATAGCATTCTTGAAACATTAAGGCGAGAATAAATTTCTAAAGCGCTAAAGGAGCATTAGATAACTTTAAATACTTATGGCGACCATATGAGCTACCTGCCGGGCTACACTAGTGAGTTTCACTGTTCGACAAAAACAACTTCGTCACACAATTTCGCTGCTTCCTTTTGCATCTCCAAATTTCCTATTTACTTCTAAATGCTGAAAGAAACTCGAGTGCTCAACTCCAGGTGCAAGGACCTCGGCAAGGACTGATGGTTACTAAGAAAATGTTGGAAAAAAGTACGTCAATCGATCAAAATTTTGTGATAATCCCACGCGCGCCAAACAAAGAGCATTGATACAAAGGAACTACCCGAGAACTACCAATAATTTACTGTTCTTCAGTTTGAGAATTTCTAAAGCTCGCGTCGCTGGTGTGAAGGATTAAAGAATCACGTACGCAAGCTCAGTGGTATGTGCTTATACTGTTGCAATCATTGCTACACCATGTAAAAATCCAGGATCCACATACTCAATTTCTTGCATGAACAATTCGTTAGCTTAGGAGCTGCATGGCGGCAGTAAATGTAGGGAATTTGGAGGGCATTATATTTGGAAAACACTGTTGTGTTGATATTATCTTTCCACTTTTTGTTACTGCTCAAGATAGCAATCTTCAGTATTAATTCCTTCAAAGGAATAGTTGATAGGTCATAACAGGCAATGTGTGTGGTAGTTGTATACTAACAGTATTCCAAAGCATGAAGTTATATCGACAGTAATTTTATATATTTTTTTGGTTGCACAAAATCTGTTTCTGGTCCAGCCATCTCGCAAAATTGACCAGGCCACCCTTTTAATTGTTAGCTTTTCTGCAGTTCATTAATTCCTATTTTTCAAGTCTATGTACCTACGTACGTACATGGTGAATTAAAGTGATCAATATCACTTTAAACTTTTGTAATTTGTGTGTATATCGTGTGTTGTGTGTGAGTGCGTGCATACGTGTGTGTGTGTGTGTGTGTGTGTGTGTGTGTGTGTGTGTGTGTGTGTGTGTGTATGTGTGTGTGTGTGTAGGTAGGTAGGTGTTAGTGATGTGCAATATTTAATAGTATATTGTGTATCATGATAGAAAATTTCCGGTATGAAATTTATGAAGTGATATACTAATTTTAGTATTTCCCTTCATAGTTCATTGTGTGAATAGTGTTCTACATGTTATAATGTTGTTGCTAAATAACAAATTTGTTGCCTATGAATATCTTCATAGTAATGCTTCATGGTAATTTTAGACCACAGGTGCATATTGTGATATATATCGTATCGTGATAAAATG
Organism: Spongia lamella; assembly: GCA_963930835.1. Classification (NCBI taxonomy): domain Eukaryota; kingdom Metazoa; phylum Porifera; class Demospongiae; order Dictyoceratida; family Spongiidae; genus Spongia; species Spongia lamella. The sequence goes on along the minus strand of OZ005746.1, from coordinate 7,217,773 downwards.
TCTCCTATATCATATGAAAATTTTGTATTTCGCACACCTCTATAGTTGTTATCATTTGGCAAAAAATGACTAGATCAGAGACGTAGTTTAAGCCATTAATTGGAAAATGCCTTGTAATATACAGCACTAAATTTTTGGTAGTTTGATGCCCTGTAATCAACGTATTACTAATTGTTAGCGTGGCACGTATGTAATGATAGGAATTGCCTAATATTATTTTTCATTTTTACGTACAGCTATCACTCAACTACTGAGTTTTGTTACTTCGCCATGATGTCCAATGTGTATGTGCATTTGTGCATACACGAACAAACTCACTCTGAACTCACTTGTTACGCCACACCAGTCAGCCATTTTGTCATCACGTGATATATGGAGTTTGGGGTATGACTTATGGAAAATAAATTGAAGTTTGGTGAGCATTAATTAGGGATAACAGGGGCGGATCCAGGATTTTCTGAAAGGGGGGTCTGAACATAGAGGTGTATCTCTGAAGCAGGGGGTCTGGGGGGCTGTGCCCCCCAGAAGCTATAGGGTTTTTTGTTATTACAACACCAAAATCATGCTTATTGTAAGATATAGAGCATATTTAAGTAAATACAAGGAAGTATTTAACCAAATATGGAGTAGGGGGTGTGGTGGGTGCAACCCCTTGGAAGATACAAGTTGTTTTATTATATAAAGTGCTGAAATGACACTTATTTCAAGAAATAATGCATTTTAGTGTTTTTATACCAATACATCATTATTTTGGCTTCTTTGATATATTTCTGGAGGGGGGGTCTCGAGACCCCAAAGACCCCCCTGGATCCACCCCTGGATAACAGCATGCCATGTTCATACTTTTGTTGAAACAGTTTGATTGTGCATGCAAAGATATAATATTATGCAGAAGAACTTTATACACTCAGGGTTTACCATCTCTGATGTTATTTCTTATTTGACAGTAATAAATTTTATACCTTGTTTAAATATCATAATATAATATAAATATATAAATATACAAATAAATAAAAGTGTCATTGGTAATGTTATTGTGCATTGGCACAGTAAGTTATAAAATGAGATAGGCAGGCTGTCATCTTTTTGGGTTTCGTATTCAATATTACGTATTCTAAAAATGTGTAAAATGTGTGCAGGCCTAAAGGATAAGACATGTTATACACGTAATAAGCAGCTAATAATGCTATTGGGGCTTCCTCAAATTTATCTATTGTGCAGATTATCTTCTTTTCAGCTACTAAAAACATCTGGCTTCCAGTCAATATCAGTGATGGTGCTGGATGACAAATATCATCTGCCACGGTTTTTGGGTCTATAGTGGGCTAAGAATTTGACCTTGTAAATTTAAGTACAGACAATCACATACGGAATATACTTACAGGTGATGACACTATTAGATATTCATGTGATGGTTTCGTTTTATGATCTTTCAGAAGATATGGCAGTGTGAACATCAGTTTGGCTGTCAAAGTATCAGCTGTACAAAAGTCATTGTAAGTTTTTGCAAACGTTAGCTAGTTACTTAGCTATGTACCATCAGGTTCATCAAAGTCATCTTGATGATTGATGTGAGGCTGCAGAGATTTCAGAGCTGTTGCTGTGATGTTCTCTTTCACTGTAACACTGATCTTAGACAGGGATTCCTGCCACCTTTCATTAAAGTTGCTCCTCTCATTCTGGAATATTCGGCATAACTCATCTATCAACTAACAAATTATTAAGTTGAACTTAATTACATAAAATTGATAAATAATTAGATGCAGTGTACCTGATTATAATGTCCCAAGAAAGGGAATTTCTCAAGCAGTTCTGCTAATGGTGTAGGCTTTGGTTACGTCGCATCTCAAAGCTGATGTCCATCAGCTGTTTAACAATGTTTTGATTTGGCTTGCTTCGCTTTGCCTGTGCTTGTAAAGCAAGGTTGTGTCTTGCAAATGAAGCATCATCCTCTCCTGGTGGTACCTAATGGAAAGGGATTTCAATACATAATTATTATATCTGTATTCTGTATAGCTGTAACAGTACGTATGCTGTATCAAGGGGGCACATGTCACCCTATAGTGTCACCACATAGCGGTATTTTTCTGTCCTGTTGAGTTATTGTGTGCCCCTCCCAGTTTGGAGGGTATACTCCTCCTCCTCCAGTATATCTGTATAGTGCAAAGTTTGATGGGGAAAATATTGACGGACAGCATCTCAGGCCACCTGTATTAGCTATACTACTGGAAATTTATTGAAAGAGAAAATTTTGACAGCTTATAGTGTCAAATCAGTATTTTCCTCTCATCAAAAACTTGCACTATACGTATTGATTTTGAGATATGTACATATTATATTTATACTATTTATTTATTTATACTATTTATATTATATATTTATACTATTTATATTATACTATTTATTTATACTATTTATTTATTTTATATATTTATATTTATATTATTATATTTATATTTATTTACACGTATTATTATATTTATATTTATACGTATTATTATTATTATATACGTATTATTTTGAGATATATACGTTTTTTCCCTGTCCACAAACTAGATACCTCTATGACATCGTTGGACTCCTGGGCCTGCAACTTTGCTTATTTGGTTTGTTTTCATTTATTGATCCGGACCTTGAGACTACAATTTTTGCCTCAGTGTTTTTGGTACGGTTTCTCCTGTATTCCCTAGCCCTATCTTTGAGGCCAGTTAAAAAGGATTCCTATAAAATAGACATATTGTTACTTAAAAAGAATTTGGAATTCTAATTCACTAACTTCATTAGCAGGATTCTTTAGGAATGAATATTTCCTCATCACTTGTCTTGTCACATTCTTCAAAGTGTCTGTTGTCGGATAACGCTGATACTGTGCTATTATCCCTGAAATCCTTGACTTGAATGCAGCAAGAAGGCGTGGATCTAATTTTCCTTTAATTATAGGTCCTGAATGTAAATCTAAAATGCAATGTAACTAGTACCTAGCTGAAGAGCAGCATCTATGTCACTACCATATGTAACTGGGAAGGGAAATAGGTTAGGGATTTCCCTGTCCTCAGCAGCTGACAAAATGATGACTGGCACAGGTGGTTTTTTGTTAGTATTATCTACAATGACTTCTTCCAATTGCACTGCCTGTATTTATACATCATTTAAATACTGACAATATTTAACACTATGCTATATCTCTCCACAAAAATTTGATGGGGAGATAATGATGAGATTTTAAGCAATTCATCTAAATTTTACAATCTAAATTTTTCTCCTGAATCTTGCCCCAAATTTTATTAATCCCAGTTTGTCAAAAATTTGCACTATAACGTGAAAAATACAGTAAAAATGCAGTACATAAATACATATATAATACATTAACGCGTAATACTTAGTACTTACATCATCATGTTCCACATACACATCTTGGTGTATTTCACGGTCAAGGTCATCAATCTCATCATGGTCAAGACAATCAATATCAGCAGTGCTAGTGTCCATCCCAGTGATCCCACCATGATCAGTATTAGTGTTACTTGTTGACTAATAAATAGCAAACCACTAGTTCATCTAACAGTAATTTGTGAACTAGTCATGAACTACTTGTATGTATAAATCAGTGGCATAGCCATGCTAGGGTCTGGAATCTGAGACGGTGGGCAAATTGGGGTCTCGGTGCATGTGTTTATACAGGATGTTTCATTATAATATTATAATTACCAGCATGTCTTGTACTGATTCTTCACAATTTTCATTGTTACAACTTGCTTGTTGTCCGATGTGTACATGTCCAGGTTGTTGTACACTTTCTTTCTCCACACCAAATTTCTAAATGTGTACATTAAATAATTTTATTAATATGATAAAGCAAGAATATGTATATATACATGCATGAGCTATATGCTATACATGTTTATAAACAGTATACATATTATCTAATTTTAAGTGGCCCCCTGAATTATGTTACCTTAATTAAATTAAGGAGCAACTTTCTATCTCCCAGTGTCTTTACTCCCAGTTCCAATAAATCTTTAGTATCCAGCAGTGGCATCACTTCACCAGTAATTTTGTCATCTTTAAACAAGGTGATAATCTATTAAAAATGTAGCTTATAAATACACCCACGCAATTATATACATACGTCGTCATCGAAGTTATTTCTTCTTATAAAGTCACACACTTCTTCCACAGTCCAACTTTCCATTTTTACATGGTAAAATTATGCTGAGCATGAGCTGCCCATCAATATTCTTCGTATTTTAACCAATCCTGCATGATTCAGAGCTATAACTAATGGCGCGAGCGCGAGCTCGAGTAGTATACAGCGTGCAATCTTCGCGGGAAATTAATTAAAGCAGTAACTATATATATATTGTAGCCTGCAGTGTGTGGAGGTTGGCATCGAATGAAATACTGGATGTTTGTCGGATTTGGTGATATAAGTTGTTGCTACAATTGATCAGCTGATCAACTGGTATAATTAGCTGCGCTATTATAGTGCCTGTTGCTACAGAAACTGTTACAACCATTGTACAAGTAATTTGTAGTTTTACAACCATTTGTACAAGTAATTTGTAGTTTTACAACCATTTGTACAAGCAATTTGTAGTTTTACAACCATTTGTATAAGCATTTGACTCATTACAGTTTAATAATTATACTGAGCCCTAATTATTGTTATTCCTCTTACCAGCACCAGGAAAAAATGTTGACATGTCAATTCTGTGAGAATTTTAGTGCTCAAACTTATGGAGCTGTACTGAGGCATATAGCAGATGTTCACCAGTTTGAGCCAAACTTCAAAATGTCGTGTCATATTTGTTCACAAACATTCATCACTGCATGTTTCTGGGTACAAGTATAAGCTTGATATATCTTACTGTACTCAGAGTTGGGGTCGTTACTTTTAAAAAGTAACTAGTTACATATTACTCATTACTTTCAGGAAAAGTAACTCGTTACAGTTACATATTACTCTCCCACAGAAGTAACTAGTAATATATTACTAGTTACTTTTTTCACTAAACTACTATAAAAGTCACTTATTTGGTGGTAAAAATTATGTTTAGCACTGATTCTCTGATGATAAGTAGTTTATTTTACATGAGATATGTCTGTGTAACAGTACTCATACAATTTATAAAGGAAATGATTATTAGTGAACGGACTTTTATACAGAAAAATATGGAAAGTAATATAACTAATTGTAAATTTTTACAAAGTAATATTATTACTAGTTACATATTACTTTTGAGAAAAGTAACTCGTTATATTACTTAGTTACTTCGAAAGTAATATATTACGTAACTTAGTTACAAAGTAACTAGTTACCCCCAACTCTGACTGTACTTATGGTATACACATTTAAAATGACATTTAGGTCACACTTTTACAGAAAACATGGTGGAAAGGAAGTAGTAGATGTCAGCGGAAGTGACAGTGTTCCAGATGATGTTAACATGATTGAATATGACACAAGTAACACTATACACTGTATACACTGTTACTGTTAACACAAGCACAGATGACGATCCTCAGATGAACAACGTAGAAACGGAAAGAACAGAAGTGGAAAGACAAAAAAAGGCAGCACTTTTTATTCTAAAGGCAAGGGAGGAAAGGTTGCTGACGCAAGATGCTCGTGATGGATTACTTGAAGACATCACTTGTAAGTACCTATTTACGGTGTAATAGCATGCATGCGTAGAAGCGTTTTTGGGATTGAGTAGTGAAATGTATTGGCTATAGATGTCTATATACTAGAGCTGTGCCTATTATGCTTTTATTTTTACCTATTAGCTATTCTTTTGAGAATTTCTTTTGAACTTTACCTATTATTCCCCATAAATAACTAGTGTTGTACCGATTAATCGGATCACAATCGGAAACAGCAGATTATTGGGGAATTTTGTGACAATCGGTATATCGGTAGATTTTAGGTTACAATATCGGTTTATTAAAATCAAATAATTCAAGAGCCTTGTGCTTGTAACTGAACCAATAGATTTGCTAATTTTGACAGAATCTTACACTTTTGTAAGTTTTATTGTATGTTTGTAATAATCGGTATCGGATTGAAATATCGGCTGTCTGGAATGTAAAATAATTGGATATCGGTATACTCCTAAAATCTGGCAATCGGTACAACACTATAAACAACTACTTATTAAGCACACAACATAATATTTATTACCTTAAATCTGCAAGAATAGGCCCTCTAAAGCATTTGAAGTTGTCATGGACACGAGAAATATTTGATTGTGGGTTTAAGTTTCCATTAGTTTAACTCGCATGTTAAAGATTTTGCAGCAGCGTATTTAACTTTCATTATCAGAGTACAGAGCTTACAAGTGAGTGTCTTGTATTTGTGGCGGATTTATAGTGTAGCATAATTTAAATTTGCCCTATTATTCCAGCATAATTCTTAATTCTTTTCACTTCCTATTATTCCCAAAATTTTGCCAGCATATTAGGCGCAGCCTTACTATATACGTCACTTTATATTACGTACTTAAAAGTACATTTCAGTATCAGAGCTATTGCTACCAGCATCACTATCTCGCTCTCCATCTCATTTGTGATTGCTGCTTATTGCTCGATGCCATTTTTCTCCATACTTTATGTATGTTAGTATAATGTCACTATTTTTATTTGAAAGACAAAAACAATGTGACACATTGCCTTTTAATTTGAATGTGTACATACACAGTAATAATGTACCTTAAAATTTAATACTCTTACTTGCATGTAGCAAGATTTTTATTAGCTACATAGCTTTATGTACGTATCTATTGGTGATGTTAAAGTTTACAGGTGCTATTGTATTTATCCAGGCTTGGTTAACATCAGCTACTCATACATTTCAAGAAGTTGTTGAGAGTTACAACAGTTCCCTAAAAAGTTGTGGTAACATTCTTGACTCTAAACGACAACTGTTAGATGATGCATCTGTCCTGCTCAGCCATCATCTTCACAGTCTATAATTTAATAGGAGTCCATTACACTTATTGTTTATACTGAGGCCATACACATCAATTTAGCTGCACTCAACCTCCCACAATTATTTGTAGTTATGTTTTTTATTATTGTCTAACTCACTAATGTTGTGTGTATATAATTATACATTACTGTTGTAACTAAAACTCAACCAATAAATGCATGAGGTTTTAGTTTATAATAGTAGCTACTAGGTTGAGTCCAGCGGATCATTGAGCAATTGTTTTACTTGTGCTAGCTATTTTCAGCCATTTTGTGATTTTATTGTTATTCATGACAGCTCTATCACATCGGGAAACTTAAGACAAAACGTTTAGTGGATTAGCTCACAACCTCAAAAATTAGCTCTTTGAAAATTTTTTTACAGCTATATTAAATGCCTGATAGGCTGATACAATAGAACATCCTAATACAGTATTCTCCAAAATTTTATGTACAGTGCAAAGTTTTGACAGTGGAAAGTTTTAACGAATTGGGGGTCAGGAAAAATGTGACTGAGCTAAAACCAGCCTAGTTCACATGCACTTCCAAATTTGCCACTTCAATGTTAGATGTGATATCCGCATAAAGAAACGCGCATTAGTGCGTGGACATTTGAGCGGCTTTAAAAATTCGCGTACACTCTTAAATCAAAATGTAAACACAGGCTAGTATAAACACTCTTATTTTAATATAATAAGCGTTTATACTAATAGAATAAGCCACTGAGAATAAGACATTATTACAACTGTATTAGCTATGTGTTCTATAAGCCTTAGTTAGGTCTACTCTATTAGACTGCAGTGCTCTACATATTGATATCTTTTGTCCTACTCTGTTGATCCCCACTCCTAGTTCCATCGATCCTGCCCCTCCTATAATTATATTCTGTTGTCCCCCAGTTTATGCTCTAACAAACATCCTAGAGATGTACATATGTCAGGCTAAGTCTTAATGTTACCATAATAATAATAATAATAGTATAGCGTAAAATTTTGAAGAGGAAAACTCTGACAAATGAAATATCTACAAAACTTTGACGAATTGATTGTGGGCTTGATGCTAGCCATTTGTCAATATTTCACCGTCAAACTAGTACTTTTGTGCTATACAGTATTTTCCTTTACTGATAGCAACCTTACTGTAGTGTAGTTAGCTGCACATAACTGAGATTTCAGTTTCCTCAGGTTCACATGTCCATATTACAAGTCCAAATTTTTACGACCTTGACTTCAGAAGAAATGTTTGCTATTTAAATATTTGTGAATCTAGTGGGAATGTACAAAGAATATTAAACGAAATTACGTATAAGAATTTAGTGGAAATATTTGTAAATGATGTACTACGTACGTAATTCACAAATTTCACAAAAATTTGTACCTCGCACATAGCAAGTCCCGTTATATGGTAATAGTGGTTGGGAAAGCATTGGCAATTTTGTCCATGAAATCAGCCAATTTACAAAGATACGTTACGTACATACATACAAAGTTGCTGTATGTACGTAACATTTCCTTCCAAAATTAAGCACTATAGGATACCAGCGATTTCACCTGTTGTCAACCTCCATTAGCACTACATATTTTGCAGTATTCTACATACGTAAATACATACTTCATACTATTAAAATATGTAGTACTGTATACAGGTCAAAATAATGGTCTGTCATAGGTCATTTTCTGACCTACTTGAGTATATGATCAAGCAAATTCCAATTCAGACTACATTTCCAATGGGAAGCCATTTATTGTCTATAATAATTTCCTACTTTGAATGAATGACCGACTGATCAATTATCAACTCTTATTTTGATCAGTGCAGTATGTATATTTACTTCACACTTAATCATGATCAGTACACTAAAACTTTTTAAAGGCATAATACATAAATGATCACGATTAACATTATTCTGTAATTTTACATTACAAATACAGAGCATGAAAATGTCAGCAAATTATAAATTTTACTGAATCTGGTCACATAAAATTGTTCTCAAATTGTGATCATACCTACAACAGCATAAATTGTACATAATAGTTATACGCACACACCAAGGAGTCTACGGAATTTATAAACCCGAAGGCCCGAGGCTATAGCACACGAGCGCAGCGAGGGCACTACTAAGGGCCTGAGGGTTTATAAATTTCATAGACTCCTTGGTGTATGCGTATAACTGTTTTAGACTCTATAGTAAAAAAACATTGTTACACAATGTATCTTTGGTTAATTTGTTGACACGGCGATACTAGCCTTGAAAAGACGCTAAATTTCAAATGCCATAGCAACTACTTAAGTGCCTGCGCGTATTCCTAGTTAACAAGTTTATCTTTTCGCCTCATTCTTCTATGCAAGTTATGGCTGTGGCAAAGCGATATTGTTAGTGAATGTGACAAATTAATGAAGCACACCATGTAACCTGTTGAAAAATAAGGTAATATTGTATTTCTCACATTTATGTTTCTTTGTGCCCAAGAGCGAGGGACATAAGTAGCGCGGGCCAGGATATACGAGATTTATGTCCCAAATAGAGTGTAAAGTAGAGTGTAATGCATGTGCCAAATAGAGTCTAATGTTAAATTATATTTCGGTTTGCACATCTCTCAGACAATTTTAAATACAGAGCTGTTATTTCATACATAAATTATCTTTCAAATTACAAAATACACACTACAACATGTCAGATGTGGAACCGTTAGCTATATGTCATAAACATGACCTTTTACAATAATTCACATAAAAAATACAGGCTGGGATGTATAGCATAGTAATGTACTAATAATCTAAAATGTATTTCACAGTTACTACTAATATCTCATGCTAGGGCTGTATTATTATCTACTAGTAAAAGTATTCTATCATTGTTACTTGTTCTTGAGTAAACATGGCTGTCAACGTCTTTCCTGCCCTCTCTTCATTAAGTCACACACCAAATGACCTCCCCTTTGTTCAGTTCACCATCATGATATTTTGGAGGATACAGGTAAGTTAATTATGATATGATCTTGTGAGCCTAAAAACTAGAGAAATATTTAAGTTATAACATTTGTTCTGTTGGCAGCTAAGCTAAAAATTATAATGACCCTAGCAATTTAATTTTGATTACATTGTATATTCATAGAGTGGTCTCCATGGAAACAATTAGCATAATGTAATATTGCTTTTACATTATCATAAAATTGATCTAAACAACCAGCTGACAATAATTGTGATTAAATTCCCACACAATCATTGGGAATACATCTTCAATGGAAAGATGTTCTGATTTTATCAGTTGACATTTTGATCATACGTACACACAATCATAATGCATACATATTCAGAAATACAAAATATTCAATACATTATACAGCATGTATGTTAAGAAGGCATTAAGCTTATGAAAAACAAGTTTAGTTTGGTCGGACAAATGTCAACATGGTTGGAAAATGTCCAACGACTGCTCATTATCATAAGCTATGATTTATTACCATAATCATCAAGTGATCATGATAAAGTGTAACTTGCCATTGTGTGTATGGAAAGCATCTTTTGACAAATATGGTCACATATATACGTAAACAATTGTCAGGTCACATGATATTGATAAGAGTAAGTCACCAAATGTCGCTCAGCACCTAAAGTTCTATACATCATTAGTGACACGAAAATATACTGGATTATACTAGCATGTTCTCACCAACCCCTACAAATCAGATTATTCTTGTAGTATCATGGTCCCAAAAAGGCTTGAAGACTATACCAAGCTTAAAATTGGTGCTCAACTTTATGTTTTGAAATTCCAATGAAAAATATACAGTGCATGACTTTAGGTGCTACTGCAGTGTGACTTACAATTAAACTACAAGCTTTTAGAACTGCCTTAGAACATATTTGTAAACAATAGCATATCATACAAGTTACTATCACCTTAGGAATAATCATTTGAGCTTTAGACATTGGATGCCTATGATTAATGGGTTACACATTTTAGATCCAATTTTCAAGGTGTCTATATAAAACTTGTATAATTATTTCTATGGTTACAAAATGAAGGCTCATAAAAAACACTGCACAACTTTCAGTGACTTACACTATATAATTATGCTGTTTTCCAAATTAGAAGCAATGTTCAACATTTGTCATGATGTTTTGTGATATAAAGCTACACAAATACACAAGAACTTGTATAAACCATAAAGAGATAAATAAACTAGTACTGCACCTGACAGTACATGTGTAGAAATGAGCTATTCCTTTACACTTCTGCTCATCTCTTAGCTCAAACTTTTTTATGCTAGAAGTGTATAATTTAACCTGCCAGCCACCTATTATTCTATTTAAACAACCACGTGCACATTGCATAGATTTTATAAACCCCGCGTACCTGCCATGGGGTAACCTTTCAGTTTCGCTCTGAGATCTCCAAAGTCCCCGCTCACCAATATCATAGATACTATAGACTACGTAACCTATATAGACGTATATAGTAACGTATATAGACTACGTTACGTAGTCTATATATCTATGCCAATATCCCTTAAACACATTACTCTGTGCTCAACTGTTCCGGTGCTCTGCCAGATCAATAGTGCTCCAATTAATGCGCAATGTTGTTTTAAATAGAGCGCAATATTTTACAACAGCTGGATCGTGAACGAGCGACTTACAGGAGAAGAGTTCTGTGTGAGATAGGATATATGGGAGCTCGCTTAAGCTAACAGAGACAACTTATTTACCGAGGAGTCCGTCAACAGTTGCGCTCGTTTTGGGAGTAAGTCTATTAAAAGAACATTCCCTTTAATACAGGTAGTGTTATAGTCAAAGGTTTTTAATAACATTGCTCTTATGGTCAGCAGTTTGACATATTACAATATTGGTATCAAGGATGATTATAATGATGCCAGTATAGGTGTGGTTTACTTATCCACAACTTATACAACACTCAGTGCTCATAATTGATAGAATAGGTAGCCACTCTAAGGGACAAGCTCAGTGGAAGAGCAAAACCAAATGGAGTCCATTAAAACTCTTTAAATGTAATATCAATCCCGCTCTACACCAGTATTGAAGAGTACAAGTGACTGTTGATAGAAATAGTCCAGCGGAAAGATTGTACCTGATAACACACTGATATTATCCTATACAAGTATGTAATCAGTAAGATGTTCTTATTTCCAATAATTTCAGCTTATGAAACAGATAATGTTTTGTTATATTCATGCATATGTATGCATTGATAGTTTTAAAGGTACAAGATTTGGTATGAATTGCTAGTGTAAATTTTGAAGGGGGAAATTTTGTGAAATGAGCTCAATTTGTGAAATTTTCCTTCTTAAAATTTGCTAAAGTAATTGTAGCAATATGTTATGAAGAGCCATGCATTCATGAAAATTTTCCTCGTGAATAATGGCACGACTGGACATTCATAAAATATTTGCCGCTCAAGATAACAGTATGTACATACATATGTATGATGCTTCCTAGCCATGTACATAACTTCCTTGTGATATCACTGAAATAAGTAATTGTTAGAGTATCTGCTTTATGGATAACTCCTGTGTATAAGAATTTTATCTGTAGGAATACTTTCTATATTAAATACTTTATGCATAGAAAATTTATGCTTCAAACAAACAATCATACTAATGTATGTACACATGTACTACCTGACAACACTAGTTACTCTAATAATTCAGTCGGCTTTATAAGAGTAGAACACTTCTACTTGTCTTTGTATGTAAAACATGCCCATATATGTATATATTGATATGTTATGTTTTTAGTACAGCCCATAGCATTGGTGATACTGGGTGAACTGTCAGGTTAAGCATCATTCTACTGGTGAGGACAGTAAAGCTGGTCACTGCTCATTGTGAAAGCAAAGGACTTTATCAAGCACAACAGTTCAGTCAATGAGATACAGGAGGAGGAGGAGGAGGAGGGAAGATTCCAAGTACCATTTCTGGCTGAGCTGAAGTTAATCCGGAAACTACAGAAGCTACGTAGCTATAAGATATAGTTAACCTACGCAGGTTAGTTGTAAAATGCATATATGATCACAATAATAATGAATATTAAACATTGTGTATTAGATATATAATATACTTGTACTGGTTGAATTGTGTCATCAATTTCATTGATATCTTTCTTATTACAACGGGATCACAAACTGATAAAGGTAATGTACCATCCATTGGCTGAGATAATGTTGTCAAGGAGACTAAGATGAATGCTCTCATTGATTTTATATTATAGTAGAGTTAGTTCACTGAGTTCTGGCAGCTCCTCTAGGTATGTATGTTTGTACTAGTGTTGCATTAGTATGTACTTATGTATTGTTCCTGCCCTAGCTACCGTACATATGTATGTACTGTATAATGGTGAAGGAGGAGGAGGAGGGAAGATTCCAAGTACCATTTCTGGCTGAGCTGGAGTTTTCCGGAAACTGCAGAAGCTACATTACAAGATGTACGTAGTTAACCTACGCACTTTAGTTGTAAAATGTAGCTCTGATGAAATGATCACAAATGATGAGTATTAAATTTTGAATATTAGATTATATAAATTGTACTGGTTGAATTGTGTCATTAATTTCAGTGGTTTGGAATTTTCAGGAAAATGGCAAATCCACCAAAATTTTGTACAACATTATTGCAAAATAAAGTGATCGTTCATTAAAAGTGCTTCCTTGATATTTTACGTACAATATAGGCTAGAGTTTACTGAAACACTCTAACAAAACATACATCTGATATATTTCCGAAACTTCAAGCCCTTTATATACAAATACCAAATATTTGAATATTTTGAGTGAAATTGCCACCAAAGTTTTTATCCCCAATGGTTATTGCTATGTATACTGATGTATGTTGTATGTGTCATCTTTAGACTTGTGTTAGTACATGCATATAATATGTTGTATTATTTGCCTTCTCGAACATTATGACAATTTAATTAGTCACAACCTACGTACGTAGGGGGTTAGTCATATAATATACTGCACTGTACGTATGTATGTATTATCACAATAGATCATAGTACAATATATGTAGACTGTGTTTCCAAATAAAGATTTTGTGTGTGTGTGTACGTGTGTGTGTGTGTGTGTGTGTGTGTGTGTGTGTGTGTGTGTGTGTGTGTGTGTGTGTGTGTGTGTGTGTGTGTGTGTGTGTGTGTGTGTGTGTGTGTGTGTACAAACTGGCCTATCATGCCTTTATTTTAGCTGTACATCTACTTATGTGTGAGATTTAGATTTGTGCTTGGGAAATAAGCTACTGTGAATATAACTTACACAAAAGTCATCGTAACAAGAGTTCATGAAAAATATGAATTCTCATTATGGCAATTGTTTTATAAGAGTATATTGATCTTTTGTGTTACAATAATTTTCCATGTTTTAGCCAGTCATTTCCTATTATAATCATTGTGCTTGTGTTTTCCAATGCCGTGTGTAGGGATTATTTTATAATGTCCAGTCAACACCTCCTGGGCAGCTGGATAACACTAACACTAACGTCAACGTTGATCATATTCTGTGTGCCAAGTTCGGGATGCCATCTGATGGTATCACTTGCAATTGGCACACACCAATCTTATGACTGTGTGGGTTTAGAGGGTAACACCAGTGGACATACCACTTGTCCAGGTGTGCATGATGCTGCTGGATTGACAATGTGTCCTATGGTTTCTGTGCACCTGCGTCATGACCATTGTCAGTAAACCAGGTGTAAACTGGCAGTGTTGTGCCCTGCTCTAACTGTTTTGGTTCCTTCCTCTTTTGGAAGATCACGTGGAGTTGTATATTAGACATTATATGTGTGTAGCTACATGTGCATGTAAATGCATTATTATACAATGAGCTTATGTAACACAACTACGCAAAGTAATAGAATCGATGTTGCAATTGGCATGGCCTGGAAAACAGAAGTTTAGATCATTGCTCATTACACTCCATCTCGTATGTACTAGCTACGTACCTTTTGAGCGTACTTCATCAGAATTTGAAGAAAAAGAACGGCTTGCTGAAATTGATGGAATGTTTGAAATTGGTAGCATGCGTGTGTACATATGTACCTTTAAATTCGTGACTGTACTATTAGAGCATGTTACCATATTGACTTCTGTACAATTATAGTGTATGCCACAATTTTATATTTTATTTTAGCTGCTATAGTAAACATACATACTCTTGGTCACAAGCAGTGGTATGGAAGATCACATGTATATATATACCGTATATTGCAAATCGTTCGAGGTGGGAAAGTTTTGCGGTTTTCGCGGATTAATTGGTGACCGTGAAACTTTTCCAGCTAAACTTTTTCATTCTAGGGAATATCACGGTTGATCGTGAGCACATTTTGACCAGGGCGAACGAATCGCGAAAGTTTTCCAGCGAATTTGAAGTACCTTATCCATCCGTGAAACTTTTCCACCTCGAACGATTTGCAATATACGGTATATTTCCCAGTGAAGCCATACATCAAAGAGATTTGTAGGGTGATAATTCTGATATCACTAACCACAGGCTGATATCTACTTATTGTCCTAGGAGGATAAGTAGATATCACCTGAGAAAAAGTTTAAAAGAAAGCTTATTAATGTACAAAGGAAGCTTTGATAGGTGAAAATAACCAGAAGCCATTGCTGCTGTCCTACAAAGGAAGTATTAATTGGTATAGTCCTTTGGGAAATAAGCCAGTTATAACCCAGTTACATTCATATGATATCTTTGTTATTAACACTAGTCCTCAGCTTCGATGATAATGCTCTATAGAGATTTCTAGCTAGCTAATACATCAGTGACAGTATTACAAGCACTGAAATTGTGAACATATAGCTATAGGATGAAATATTTTACATACGTAATAAGCAGAAGCCGTAACAGGCTATCGTCACCTTAGGTGAGATTCACACCTTGCTAAAGAAATATAGAAGAACAAGGAAGGGAATGAAAGATAAAAGGAATCGCCATGGCGCAGTGGGTAAATCGTCTTCGGAACAACATTTTCGTAAATCCGCCGCCATTACCTTTATTGTGTGAAAGTTTTGGAGCCCTACACCTAGCGCAACCGGGTCTTACGGCAGGCAGGCTATCAGGCAGGCAGGCTGGCAGGCAGACGAAATACAGGTGAATTTCGAAAATTTCAAAGTTGACTGTAGGTCGAAATATTCGATTTGTCGCTTCGTTTAATCAAGGTACAGCATCATTACAGCCTTACCAATGCATTCCAGTCGGTTTTTTCGGGTAAAGCCTATTGGAAGGTTGTTTTATGAAGTGCGAAAAATCGGGAAACCATACAATTTCTTACCAATCCCTACTATTAAGTACTACCGTACTTAATGATACACAGTTAATGCAACTAACTCAAAGCTGTATACACAGTTAATAGAGCTAATTATGTGTATATACATAACTCACAGCTGTAATTACTGTTAGCATAATCGAGCATAATAGGAGAGAGTCCAAGCATAATGGGGGAAATTTTTGGGAAATTCCCAAAAGCATTTTAGGAAAAATTTCAAGCATAATCGACTCAGGCCTCTATAATCTACATAAAATTTTGCTACTTTCATGGATATCTTCACCATCATCATAATAATATTATTATGCCTCATTTTAAACAATCTTTCAGATCATTTATCCATTGCAACTTCCAATTATTCTTGTACTGGCAAACGTACCTGCCCTATCATGCAGGTGTAGCTAAATGTACTCCCTAGTCCGCTAACCTGTGTATGCTTAACTATATCAAGTCTCTTATGCGGTGCCTGCTGCTGCTACTGAGGCTTTAGACACTTGCTGGCTACTTCCAGCTGAAGCGGAAGCTGGGTAATGGCTAATGGCATTTTGGCAGCACAACCGTCTTCGCATAAAAAGTACATGCATATAGGTAAAAAAAAGTGAAGTGACTCACCCCCCGACCACTGGACTCAGACCATCAACGCAATAATTTCAATGATTTATGGCTGTTATGGTAGACACGGGTGTCCATCGGGCACTCGTTCCAAGAAAGCATAGCTCTTAGAAACTTTTAGAAACAAACTTTGAGATGCCAGAGGACATAGCTTTGATTTCGAGCAAGTCCCGCGTCGATCGATGCAGAGACGGCAGGGTTAACAGCCTGACGAAGAAAGAATGCAAACGGACGGACAGACGGCTTTTCAGCTTTATATAGTAGAAAGAAAGATAGAATGTGCTTGCAAATGTCCTATAATTATTCTCATTAAAATTGCAACCTAACATGATATTCTCAAAAATTAATTATTGTTATAGACTCAATCTCATGATTTTCCCTGCACACGCATGCGTACAAATACATGATGCTATTACAACATAATCAATCTCCTAACATCTCCCCTACATTATAAAAAAAAAATTTGGAGTACACTTTATGCTGCACGTGTTGCATTTGATTGGAAATACAATACTGAAAAAAAACTACAATCAATATTGATTTGAATTTACATGGTGTGTATGCATAAATAGTTAGTGTTTCACATAATCTGTCAGCCGGTCAGGCAACTTTACTACTCTGCCCCTGGATGTCACTGTTTGATTAGTCGTGGCACTGACGGCATTGTCAGATGGGCTATTTGTCATCTCATTTTGCCTCTGCGTGTCTCCTTCTTCGGGGCTATCGGCTATTTGATTGTCTGGGTCACAATTATGCTGGCATATTAGGCTCATGCAGGCCTAATATGTACACATTTTGTAAACATTATTATTGAAGATTGGCTAGCTATATACATATGCATGCTAAACAAAAACACCCTGGGTGTAAAAAAAGCGTGAGGCCAATCAGAAGCAGCATTGCAAATAGGTAGCTATGTGCAACCAAAAACTATCAGTTGAGGCCAAGAAATTACTTATCAGAAATCTTTTTAACTACTTGAATGACATACAATAGTTTATAGCATATTTTCACAACTATGATTGGCTTTGTCACTTGGCCACCTTTATTAATAATGATGGTGTGAAAAAGGTGGCCAAGTGACAAAGCCAATCATAGTTGTGAAAATATGCTATAAACTATTGTATGTTATTCAAGTAGTTAAAAAGATTTCTGATAAGTAATTTCTTGGCCTCAACTGATATCAAAGTTTTTGGTCGCACATACCTATTTGCCAGGGGCGGATCCAGGGGGGGGTCTTTGGGGTCTGGAGACCCCCCCCCCTCCAAGTTGGGTCTTATTCTAAAACAAGCGCTTCAAATAATTATTATTATAGGCGCTAAAATAATTATTAGTATTTGTACTTTTAAGCGCTATAGAACCATGTCTGAGGATTCACGAAAGAAACAATGCACCACGGATATCAGAACTTTTTTTGCATCTGAAAGGTTAGTATAAATGATAAATTGCTGACCGGAAAGTCAGCTACTTGGGTGGCCACGTGCTAGCATTCCGTAGCCTCATTTGCACGCTACTCCAGCTGAGCGCGATCATCCTACTTCTGTGGCGGCTGGCCCCACCATCAGTATCTCACGTACCCGTGCAGGTACGTAACAGTTCAAATAAAGTACTATCAACTTTGTGCTCTGTGTACACAACTATTACTATTATGATATACGTACCTTTCAAAGGACTGAAAGGAGTGAGCTAGTACTCAAAACGTCGAGTTGCCGATACAAGCGCCATTAAGAATATTTTAGATAATTATTTCCGGTTAGTCTACTAATCATTTGACTGGTTTAATATGGCGGATGTCATGAGCAGTCGGGTTGTGAGGTTAAATGGTTGAAGTACTGAAGATTTAATCGTCACGAGAAGTCTGTACGTCATTTCTTCCAGGAATTTAACATTCAGCTTATCGGTCATTAGGACCCGTCATTCTGTTGTGTCACGCGAGGTGTCACAGATCCGTTATTTAATGGAATAAGGCAGAACAACTCAAGCTACGTAACAGATGGATGATCGATTGTGAGCATTACAAGTGAAGAATTGCGGAAACAACTAGAGTAGATCACTCAATGATTTGAATTTATGCTCACGTGAGGAATTGTCGGCAGAAGCACTAAAAAGATTTTGGCTACAGGAAAGAAGCAGCGTGATATGAAGTATCTATATGAATAAGTAACCAAGCACACTTAAATTTATGAATGCACATGGTTCCATATAAATAAGTAACCAAGCACACTTAAATATCCCGATGGTATACTATACGTAGTTATACAATCACTGAGCTGCAGGAACAGCAGCGAGTAGCTTCATGCATATATATAGTGTTCAGTAGGTTACAATGCACTTTTTCATTAAAAAATAATAATGTGAATAATTGCAATGTATTATATAATATACTTAATACGTAACCAATGTCTCAACTGAGATCCCCCCTTCAAAAAATCCTGGATCCGCCCCTGTTTGCAATGCTGCTTCTGATTGGCCTTGCACTTTTTTTACACCCAGGGTGTTTATGTTTAGCATATCACTAGGCTTAAGTCTATTATGCTTTTAAATTTACCTATTAGCTATTCCTTCCGGAAATTCTTTTTAAAATCACCTATATTATTCCTGAAAATTAATTATTCCCACAAAAATTGCACTTTTAACTTAACTTGCTAGTACAAACTATATTACAACGAATAGCTAATTACCTTAAAATTAAGTATAAAAGCTGTCAGCAGCAAAAGATTTCCTCAGATGTTGCCATAGATACGAGAAATATTTGATTGTGGGTTTAAATTTATATAAGTGTGAGTGTATAATGGCTTGGAAAACATGACAACCACCTAATTTTCACCCTCAAAATTTTTAGGCTATACGGTACATCAGCGATTATAAATTTAAAGTAAGTTTCTTGTACTTTTAAGCTACAATTGCAAGTGTTAGTTTATAACACAGTGTAAACTAAAATATCCTATTATTCCAGAATTATTCTCAATTTTTTTCATCTGATTATTCCCAAAATTATTCCAGTATAGTAGACGCATGCCTACATATCACTACTTTTTTGGAAGTATAAACACATGTTATTACTAGCAAGCAGCAGAGAAGTACTGCATCGGCATAACTTGTACTTGCCTAGCACACAATATTGCAAATTAAACTTTGAAGCTTAATTTTGAAAAATTCAAGCCCGAGATTTTTTTTTAACTTTCACTACAGAGTGATACATCAATATAGATTGTGTATCTGAAAGTTTATACAAATCATTTGAAGGAGGTCCAAGTTATGACAACTATCAACCTGCAGTGTAATAGCCCTCCTCAAATACATTCAAGTGTTTACTTCAGACTGATAATAGTATGACAGGTAGAGCATACATAGGAGAAGTGCTGATACAAATCTAGCTGAAATCCATGAAGAAATGAGTGAGTTATTAGACAAACAAGTGAATGTATAAAAAGAGAGTTCTTCCGGGGTTCACGAAAGCTCCCGCAAGCCCACGAAAAAAGTGTGCGATGAAAATGAAAGAAACAAAGAAAAAAACAACTGCCACATAAAAATTTTTGTGGTGACAGGAAGGCATTTATAAGGCTGTATCAGAAGAATGGCTGAATAGATTTCTATGAACTTCGGGATATTGATTCTTCAAACAATGAAGGTATACTACACTGGACCAATATTACCGTTTACTGCACCAGGACATCTGTCTGAAAGGCCATGTTTCCTTTTTGTATTTGTCACCTTTCCTTTTGCAGGATAGTTGGAAATTTCCTTCAAATTTCTTGCTACAGTATAGGGCAGAATTTCCTATAGAATTTACTTTATCGGTTGGGCACCTGGCCTTGGCATGTTCTGGGATCACACACATGACAAATTATTTGGATTTCCTTCGGTATTTTCAATACCTGGTAAAAGTATAGGAAATTTCAACTTTTTCTGATACAGTGTGGGGCATGCATGATGCAGTATCCTGTGTATGCATATATTTTGCTGGACAGATGATATTTCATATTGTGCTGCTACACAGATGATATTTCATGCACATGCCCTGCACACATGTAAACCACACATTTCCTAATTCTATACAATGTAGATTAATAACAGTACATGCAAGGTTGAATAGGAACTAACTTACCTATCTATAATATAGTTTTCGTTATGTATAAATAACCTGTGATTCATAGTGAAACATTTAATTGTGGGCTTGGGATTTGAAATTTCTGACACTAGACATGTGCAGGACACATCAAATGTTCTTGAGCATAAAATTACAAATAATGTCGTAAAGCATTAATTAAATTAATTGTGCCAATAACATGACATTTCCTATTCATTGAAAATTTTCTGTAGATTTCCTGCAGCTTTTTAAGGCAGGAAATTTGACTTTTCCAATGATGTAGGTACATAAGATGTGCCCTGTACTTTAGGATTCATTCAGTTCTAGGTGAACTGTCCTACAATAAAGGAAAGGTGCATAAGAATTCCATATGTCAGATGCAGGCTAGGCAAAGGAAATTTGATGGCTACATGTCCTGCATATTTCCTTACCTTGCAGAACTATAGGAAATGTCTATATTTTTCCAGTGCTAATTGTCTAGTAAATGGGCGAATTGCTGGGAAAGGATGGTTTGTCGTGCGTAGTCGCACAACGGGCACCATAAATTTCGCAATGGCTGGTACTTAGGAATGGTGGTGCCTATTTTCTGCATTCTCGGTTTGTTGATTCTGTATAGAAAGAACGTTGTGGGTCAATAATAACTAAGCAATAGCTTTAATGGCGGCTTAGCTAGAGCGTTTGCGAGTTTGAGGGCGGTGCTACGTGTAAATAACTCCCTCAGTGGTCGCATTGCTGCACTTCTTCTTGGCCTCGCGACTCACTATTGTGAGTCTTGATATAATTTATTATATTTACAGATGTGATAGAATTCAGTGTCAAGATTGAGGTTGTCTCTAATTCAATCATGAAGTCACAGAACAGTACTAGTTTACAAGGAGATAGCTAATAATGATAGTAAGAGTGTGCAAGTAATGTCCAACCAGCCATGATGACATATCTACATACTGCAGTTGTTTTCATACGTAGCTGATGCGCATTTAAATATATAAGCTAAGGAATTTCAGATAAGATTGCATGTATTCATGCAGTGTTTAATGTAATGGACGCTTTAAAACTACATCCTAATCCTACAGCTATCTACGCAGTCATGCATATACTACATAGCAGTAAAGGTTATGATAAATATTTTCAAAAATAATGCATATAATAGCTAATACAGCTGGGGCTACAATAAAATATACACAGCATACAATACAACAATAATGATACATACAATTCAACAACTACTTTACTAAATTTAGAGGATTAGAGCCCACTAATCCTCAAGGAAAACCTCTAAACAGCTAATTAACATACAAAAATTTAGAAGAAAAAACCCAATATGTACACACAGTTGTATAGCTACAAAACTAACTAGTCTAACTACTAACAACAACTATTACTAACATAATTATAACAAAGTTTTATAATCTATTACATATTATTAGCTATTGTGTGTTAGTTTCAGAATCTTCACCTGCAAGGTCAGGTGGTAAATCAACAGATTTTGAAATATCATCATCTGCACCTGTGTACATAATCAATAGCTAACACACAGGCTAGTCCACATAGTGTGTATACGTATATACGTAGGTGGCTACATTAGTACTTAAAAATAGCATGGATCAACCAGGAAAAATATGGCTTCTGAAAAAATGCACCCAAATAAACCACCTTGTTAAAAACTATATAGCCATATAGCTAGCTAGCTATGTAGTGATGTAACATCAAACATGTATCCAAAGTAGCTATGTAGCTATTCTATAGAAGTCAAGTTCATAGTAATTCTTTAGCTACTATATACAGATATTTTTTCATTTGACCAAGATAGCTACCACCTATACCTTTCACAGAGTAAAGAATATTTCAGTTACAGTATGTCAATGGATAGGTGTTAACTGGCAATATCCATAACCTCCTTCCATTAACTCCGGTTAACCATAGTTAACCATCATTTGATATAATGAAGATATGTATCTAGCTAGATTATATAGAAAAGTTTCACAAGGTTCTGAAAAAGTAACTTGCAATTTTCTCTCCACGCACTTTTAATGCTTGACAGTAATTTAAAGAAAATCATTCCTACTATAAACACTCAACAGTTTATTTTCCCCAATTAAAAATTTGCACCATAGTTCAACATATTGTTGTCATAGCTACTAAATGTATCAGTTTACTGAACAGGCCAGTAAAGAAAAAGTTCCCGAAATGTTAGACCCAACAATTGACTAAAGAATTAGCTGTTGCTCAGGTACTATGTAAGATATTAGAAATCTGTACAAGTTGAATGAGATTACTCATGAAAAGCTGCATATGTGGTGAGAATTTTATTACATCCCTATAATTACTTGTAAAGTTATTTAAGTTTGAAATCCAAAAAATTAATGTAGTCAATTTTAATGTGTACGTAAGTCTTACTTTCTTATGCTGGGTCATATTTCAGGAATACTTCAGGTATATGTATAGCCAGTAGGGCTGTGCCTATTATGCTTTTATTTTTCCCTATTATTCTTTTGAGAATTTCTTTTAAACTTTACCTAATTATTCCCAACTTTTACCTACTATTCTTCAATAAAAATCACTTTTTACCTTAAATGATTACAATATCTTAGCTACGTATTTATTAAGTACACAACATAACATTTATTATCTTCAATATACAAAATAGGCCCTCTACAGCATTTGAAGTTGTCATGAACATGAGTAATATTCGATTGTGGGCTTAAGTTTACATAACTATAAGCTCACATGTTTTTAAAGACTTTGCAGCAGCATTTTTTAACTTTGATTATTATATAGAGAGTTTACAAGTGAGTGTTTTGTACTTTAGATAGTCTATAGTGGGTAGTATAGCATAATTTAAATTTGCCCTTTACTGATTCTTTTCACTTCCTATTATTCCCAAAATTATGCGGGCATATTAGGTGCAGCTGTAATACTCAGTCATGTGTAAGAATTGTGCTAAGGAATAAACCACTAATCTTTCCTATAGACGGTTCTATTAGAGTGTTCGCCTGACCATATAAAGCATCAGGTGTAGTGAGTGTTCTATTAGAGTATAGTGATCATTGACGAACTTATTTACCACTGCCTGCTGCAAAGTAGGGGTTTGGCCCCTGTGGCCCCTCCTGTTCCTATGCTCAGGCAACATGTTAGAAACTCACTTGATTCAATATTCTTTCTCAAAATCTCCACTCCTTGGTTAAGACCTTCCTCATGCATAGCAGAAATTAATTTACAATAGCAAGGTTTCACATTCTGTTGCATCCATTCTTCCAGCATTCTAAAGGCACACTTTTCAACTTTTTGTGAATTTAGCTCAATAGTTTTAAGTAAACTATGTTCAAGTCCTAATATATATCCAACATGTTCCCACTGTGAACCAAACTCCATCCTAATACTTGATAATATCCGGTAGTTTGGATGAAAACAGTAATTTCCTATAATTTAATAAATACAATAGCTGATGGTTAACCAATAACATACAAAGCTAATCATAACTTCATACATAGTTATGTAGATACTAAATACAATGGCAGTTAAACATAAACTTGAACATATGTAAGGACTATGCAAAAGGGTTTAGGGAGCTTAGGAGCTAATCGAGGTCTACACTCTGCGTGTAAAGCACAATAATAATAATTATGCTGTGCATGTTCAAGCTTGAGTGCAACTCTCCAATTGTTGTGATAGTTCGGCCTGCATCTACTATGCTTGAAGAATGCCTGTTTTTTAGAATTGTTCCAATTCTTCACCTATGTATTATATACATTTTAAGCTATCCAGTTTCAATTATGCTACCATTAATTAACATAAAACAGGTGTTCTTTACTTGTTTATTATACCTTTGTATTTACATACTTCTAGTATCACCTAGTAATCTTTCAAAATCATCTTGTATAATAATAGAGCTATTAACAAAATTACTTTAGCAGTGCTTAATGTGATTATGGCAAACATACTGAGCTGCATAAGCAATAGCACACAACTGAAGAGCAGTCAGGTGAGTGATGTTATTTCTTTCGTGCTATAGCTACCATGTTAGTTCCCTAAAATACTTTGCCAATGTGTAATTTTCTGGCAAACGCTTAAGCATATTGTTACTGTATAGCGGGTTATTTTCCCTAGGTGCAAACTTTCCCGAATGCTGAGCTTTTGCTTTAGCAGAAATTTTCACGATTTAGAAATTCACGAGCCTAACACTCACGTTATCAAGATTTAGCAAAGATTTACGGGAATTTAGCAGTTCCGTGTTACGCAACTATCACGAACGCATAGTCTCGCGTGCACGATGCATAGAGTAGTTGGTTCACTACATGTAGAGTATTTAATTTGTTACAGTACCTATACAGGATCATTATAATACACTCCAGTAATAGATGAAATATGTTGTTCTCACGTTTTCGTGCAAGGGCTTATAGCTAGATTAGAGATTATAGGCACCGTTCTATTCATACTTCAGTTTTAGATGGATCCTAGGATCTGATTAGCATGCTCCTTAGATAAATAATCTTAAGGCAATGCTTGCATTCCACTCGTCAACGCTCGCGCCAACGTGCAGCACCATCATAGCTATGGCTAGTTTGGCGTAGCCAGACCCTTGGATTTGCGTGCGCCCCAATCCAAGGGTCTGGCTATGCCAGACTAAGCTATGGCAACATTAAACCCACAATTGAATCTTATAAGCAGACCAGCATAAATTTTCCGGAGTCGTGAGCCAATTCGGGAAAATTTGCACCTAGGAAAAATAACCCGCTATACGGTAGTACAATAGGCAAGCTTTATAGGTCATGTGTAAGCTAAAAAATAATAATAATTTGATTTGCAAGCTATACAATTTAGCTACACTATATTAGTAAAATGTATATACGTAGCTAGCCTCTTAATTTCACATACCATGGTTAATTGTATCAGGTTGAACAGAAACAGATGATTTGATAGATGAAATCTTTTTGTGTGCCTCTGCAAAATCATAGAAAATGTGATAGCTATGTATGTTGTACATATTTAATAAAAGTTTTAAATGTACACAAGTTAAAAATTTTACCCATGTAGCTACATACATATACGTATGTCATAATGATTTCAGTAGTATAAATATACAGTAAGCCTGTGAGATTGGAAAACAAAATAATTTGACATGTTTAGAGCAGATAAGGATACCTTCTATGAAAGTAAGCCAGTTCATATTCGCCAGTAAAGACACAGTTGTTGAATGTAGCTATAGGCATATAAAAAGATTTCAATTTTGGTGTGGCCATGGCTGGTGCTGCAAAAACCATTCTGGAAATTTTATTACACATTGCATTACATACGTACGTATGTACGTAGATAGCTATTGGTGATAGTTATATAATTACAAAATGCTATTCTTGCTCATAAAATGTTCAAGAATGATTACTCCAATTGTAGCTGCTTAGTTGAGCATCAAAGTTAGAAATTTTCATAAACTACTTACTACATCCAATTTTCAGTTCCAAAACTTAGAAAAGTTAATGCTACAGTACTGGTGTGTATTTGTAGTGTTGTAATGTCAGAAATGAATGTATATTAATACTTAGTTAAATAAAAAGAGCTGTTTATGCAAGCAGGAAATGATATTATTCTGCGAAACTGAACAATAGGTGGAATATATAAGCACCAAATAGTGAGTCTGATTTATGAGGCACAAATTTTATGAATCATTGATTTTAAACGTATGTAGTCCAGCAGTAATATCAAATTTACAAACTGAGTAACAACTACATAGAAAGTCTATTGTCATATGTATGTAATTAAAATTTGCTAGCTGGCTCATGATTCCTTACAAAATTTGCACAAATTAGGACCTCGCAAATAAAACTCGATATATGGTAATGCTATGTATGTGTTCAACAAGTGATCATGATGTTTGACTACTACAAGTATATTAGATAGCCACATGTTTGTACACAAGGTAACACTATAACATGAGAAAACAGGCTTATTTCCGTGCATAACAAGTTGATGCTTTACCATCTAAAAACCAGGCACTAAATTACTGTTAATCAACTACTATTCAATGTAATGTAATAATATTTAATGACATCGCTAGCAAAGTCACATCAGCAAAGACTTGGAATACATATTAACTACAGATACAAATTAATAAATGTGACCCGGTCTGACAAAACCAGTCTTATTGCCGCAAAATACACATATTCATTTTATGATACCTATCACTTGTTCTGTTGGTTCTATTCAAATTCTGTTAATTTTATTGAATTCCTTAGGATTTTCTGCATAATAGGTAAAGTTTGTGTTATAATAGCATGTTGAGAAAAAGGATTATTAAGTTTTGAATACTGAAAATTAGCTCAAAATTTATGTGGCAATAAGACTGGTTTTGTCAGACCGGGTCACAAATAATAAATATAAAATAATAAGGCACAGGCCCCCCAACTTTTGAACAGGGGACTTGCCTTTGTAATTGTGAAACAATGGGTCAAACACAATTAAATCAGTGCATATATTGTTTTACATGTTTCAAGATACAAAATGGACAGATAGCTATTCAAAGAAATGAAATTATTTTGGACAATTTTAAACATGTAGCTAGTTAACCAGTTATATTTATTGATTTGAAAACATTATGAGGATCAATAACTGCTTTATTCATAAATTATATTTGAGTAGCTATGTAAGTGACCCAAATACAAAAGGTCTTGCTATGTAACTGTATCAAAGTTGTGACCCCGCGCCCTTATGGATTTCGTCTTCATACTCCTCTGAGCTCCATGTGCTTTGTATGTGTTCAACAAGTGATAAATAAAAGGTTAAACATTTAACACTATAATATAAGAAAACAGGCTTATCACTACGCACAACAAGTCGATGCTTAAAAACCAGGCACTGCGTAATCAGCTGCTATTCAATGTAATAGTATTTTAATGACATCATGAGTAAAGTCACATTAGCAAACACTCGTCACTAAGGAACACATAGCTATGCATACAAATTTAATTATTTTGGCTTCATACTAGCCTAATTTCTTTACCGTCACATCATATGCCAGTATTCTTTTATTATGGCATGTTTACTCTTAAAGCTGAATAGCTTTGTCATGTTAGTATTGTAGCTACAACTGATTAAACAGCTTTACTGTGAAATAAATGGCTAATACAGCATTACCTAGCTCTCCTTTGACAGTAACCTAGAAGGAACTTTGTTACTAAGGCCATGCTCATCAAAAGAAACTGACAAGCATTAGCTAGCTACAACTTGTTCAGGCTTCACTTCACATTAAAAGTTTTTAATAACCTTGGGGGACATACACACACACTGTCACACACGCACGCACACACGCACGCACGCACCCACGCACGCACGCACGCACACACACACACACACACACACACAAACTTCATGGACAAAAGCAGACCCAAGAAACCAGGCAGAATTTAATTAACTTTTACGATCACAATTCAATAATAGTTATAGCTCCAGCTTTCAATAGAAACCTCACGTAGCTACATAGCTTGCAGGTTTTGTATAGTTACAGTAAACCTATATATGTACTATAATATAGGGCTTGATTATTCATCAAATATTTGAATATTCTATTAATTGAATACAATTTTGGATATTTGAATATTTGCTTCATAGGAAATCAATAGCTACGTACGTAGAGTATGTATGTACATAAAAATCACTTTAAATACTTTAACTTACATCAGTAATCAAGTCGTTTTAATTCTCTGTTGTATTAATGTAGTAGCAACTTCACAGGTTCATTATGATACCTCATACCGTACAACAGATTTTATTTGTGAGATCCAAATTTGTGCGAATTCTTGCAAAATTTGCAAGAAATCGCGAGTTAGCAAATTTTTAAACTGATATACGTAAAGTACAAATAAAAATAGACTTTTCTATGCAACTATTATGCAGTTTGCAAATTTATACAAATAAAACCTGCAATATGGTACATACTAAAGAATATTTGAATATTTGGCAGTTGTCTCTAAAGAGTGTTTGAATACCAAAAATCACTGTTCATTTGAGCCCTACTAATGTGAACAGGTGTATTTTGTGGGTATACATACTTATATAGCTATATCTGATTTTCTGGTTTTCTATTGTATATGATGGCCAGCAAAAAATTAACTAGGTGGACATTAATTACGGAGCCTTCGAATATTCCAAAGGTTTGAAGGTTAAGCAAACTTCAAACGTGAATTCAATTGGTCGATTTTTCAAATTTTCAAGCAATCACGTGCGTCCGAATATTGATCCGCTGACACTCCGGTTTCTTTGATTTGTAATTCACAATCAGAAGGATTAACTTGAAATAAACTATGTATTTATAGAAAGTAGAAGAGTTACCCTTTCACGTGAATGCAACAAAAGTTTTGTTAGCCTTGCGATAAATAAACGTCAAGGGCTGTCCATAAATAGAGGTGATTGGCCAAATATTGATGTTTTCCGGACAGGTGGATTTAGGCTTGCTGTTCCCAGACGAAGATTCACAGAGGTTTGATTTTTCGCGTGCAAGCTTCCACAGTCTCGAGGTATCTAAAGGTATATAAAGCATTTAAATATTCTTCGTAGGTTGGCGGCCGAACATAGGTGGCTTACTCTACATTTTGCGTGATCGACTTTCGTGTGACATAAGCCAAATATTTTGGCTTTTCTACCACAATAGAAGCTTCAAAACGCCTTCTAAACGATAGGTAATGCACAAAAATCATCATTTTAGCATTTAGATAGCATTTGGCTATGCATGGTTGCTGCATGAACATGCCCATTTTTGCGATCGATGGATGGCATCATTCTGAACTGCCGTTTGAAGTTAACCAAATATTTATATAACTTATCAAATAGCTTTAACACCAAAACTTCGAACCTTCAGTAAATTTTATCAACGAAGGTTCGAAGGTTAGATTTTAACCTTCGTTTCAGCCCTAGTGGACACCTAATAATAAAATAACATGTGTCTTGACTGCTGCTATATAGGATACTTGTATTCTGTAAGTTGAAAAAAGCTTTCCTTATTAAGTTCTGTATTTCGAGTTGAAGTTTCATAATGACAACACAAATAAAGCATCGGATAACAAATTAGGATATTGTATGTGCCTGCAGGTCACATGCAAGTCCATCTAACACAGAAAAATAATAAACTACTTAACAACAAATTTATGTAATTAGCTACTTTACCTTATATCGAAATTTACAAGACTGTAGTTGCATAGCTATATGCAGGTATGTACATACATAGCACATATAAACATGCATACTACTTTGTAACTACATTTAAAATTGCTAAGTGCAAGGAATTTTATTGGTCTCACTGTCATTGCATGTAACAAGAAGGCCTACAGCAACCATGCAGATTATCTATAAGTCATCTTTATAGCCAAACAGTTACGCATGTACGTGCATAGCTAAGTAAATACATGTAGTTAGCTATGTACATAGTTATGAAATAGTATAAATCAATATACATAGATAAATTACTTGATTTGATATTCTTTTTAAAAACATCTACTCCTCTGCCAAGACCTTGTTTATACATCGCAGAAATTAACCTGCAATAGCAAGATTCCAAATCTCTTTGTAACCATTCATTCAACATTTGGAACGCTTGTTCTTCAACTTCATGCACATTTTGCTCAATAATTTTAAGCACACTACGTTCAAGCCCTAAATTATATCCAATATGAATCCATTGTGCACCAATTTCCCTTCTAATACTTGATAACACCCGATGCTCTGGCTGATAACAATAGTCTTCTAAAATGTAATACATAAATGCAACAGTTGGTCATGTAGCTATATCTTACAAAAATTAATACAATTATCTATGTACGTATGTAGCTATTACTCTAATACGTATTTAGCTATATACGTATATACATAATGTGTAGCCTTACATTAGTTTACCATGCATACAGAGATTGTCAAGGACAACATGGGAAAATTTGTATAGGAAGAAGTAAATTTGATAAGTTTTCGTCAGATTGCCAACCAAAATCTCTAAAATATGCATCATATTTCTTTAATATAGATTAATACGTAGGTGCCTGTATTGAGCATTTGACTACTATAAAATATTCTAAGTTTGGATTCAACAAAACTTAATGACGTCAAAAGGTTACTGATATGGTTAAGAAATTTGAGTTCTGTATATATTTATTGAAAGTACAGAAAACTTAAAATTCACACAAGATTTCACTTGAAGTACAATAGTATGGCATGTACATAACATGAACCAGGACTGGCACATAATTATACATACATATGTAGTTATGAAGTCCTTTAAATTCATACGTAACTATATAGGTATGCCTAACAACAATAGAAGCTTGTAGGTAAATTTAATGAGTTAAGCTGCATATAACTATTTAATACCATAGTGCTCAT
The DNA here is from genome assembly GCA_963930835.1 of Spongia lamella. Classification (NCBI taxonomy): domain Eukaryota; kingdom Metazoa; phylum Porifera; class Demospongiae; order Dictyoceratida; family Spongiidae; genus Spongia; species Spongia lamella. The sequence goes on along the minus strand of OZ005746.1, from coordinate 7,186,471 downwards.
GGTAGTACACAGGTTGATTGATAGAAGCTTCCTGAGATTCCTATAGAACAAAAAACAAAGTCCATGTGTAGCTAGAAGAAATTTAATATACGTAATATGCAGCTACGTACGTACATATGTGATACACACAAATCGAAACTAAATAGCTACTTGTAATATTATTGACATAGCTATATAATTATGTACCTCTGTTAGCCAAACAATGTGTCCTTTCATTAGCTTAGTTGAAATAAGGCTTCCATGCCTACATTGTGCATAATCAAATGGAGGAGTCCTCGTATGTGTGGCAAGGTGCTCAATATCATACTCTCCACACTGACAATTAAAACCATATTGGAGTCTCTTATGATCAAAGAATAATTGCTCACAAACAATTTTTAATACATTATCAAGCATGTTCATTACTTCAATATGAATAGGAAAATGATTATAATGATGATTTTTTTGATGCCTAATTTGGACTTCTAAAAATGATAACTTATCTAGCAGTGATAAGTAGTACGAACTTTGTGAACAAAAAGTTATTAAGTTGCTGTAAGTATGATGAGTACCCTTTTGATTTAAGACATGATTCCAACCTATTGGTAACTGCTGTAACATTTCAACTGCTAAACAGCAGAAAAATCCTCTTGGTAACAGGTGAGATACAAACTGAATAAGAAGTGGTTCACCTTGAAGACAACCATATTGGGACAATATATCATCACATTGTGGTTGGATAGTATAAGTTGGTAGTATATATGGAATGAAGTAATCCTCTACATTACCATCCTCTCTTTGTATTGGAGCTACAATTTTCATTTCAACAAGAAGAGCAATAAAATATTCTTCTTTTATTTCTTCTTTCCAATCCAATTCTTGAATTAATTCATTTGTAAGTATTCCATTGTATTTTAAGCTATTTGTAGCATGCATATCTGAAGAATATTTTAGCGCAAAACAAACAATACTACTAATCTTATCAAAAAGCCACTGATGATCAGTAATCACATAATCACACAGCCCAGGTACGTCAGGATAATATAATAAGACTCCTAAAAAATGATGATATGTTAAAGCACTTCTAACTTCCTCTGTGCTAGATATTAAGTTAGTTTGATTGGCAATGGAACAACATTCTTTAAATGACATGTAAGCTTTACCACTGTCAGAACACACCTTGCGTATTTCCAGTTCAAGTAACATCCAAGTTATTGGTAGTTCATGAACATCTTTATCTTTAGCTAAATGGCTAAGCTTGTTTCGAATAAAGCTTGCAATGGGGTCTTCTTTATCTTCATCTCCAGCAGTAGTGTTATCTACTGGAAACAAAACACCATGGTCTTTGTTCTGCCATATTGCAGCTTTACAATCAAGCTTTTCAACCATTGTGGTTAGCTGACTGTCAATATTGTGTATGGTATCTGTACTAACTTCGTCTGCATGTGTCCCCACACAACAAAGATAAGACTTATTATTTTTACCAGGAATTGTAACAAGTTGCGGTACTTGTGATGACGCTTTTTCTAAGGAATCGTTAATACTAGACATTAGAAATTTAATCATATCAAGATTAGAATATTTCAAGTGGTAAGGTTCAAATACAAGTTCTCCATGTTCACTATATTCAACCAACACTTGATCTTCAAGACTCTTGGATAAGTCATGAATAACAAAGTTTACCATTGGATGTATATTGATTGTGGGTAATAAATGTATGTATTCTGGCTGTCCTCCAGTATCTAGTAAGGAAATCATGTTTAAGAATTCTCCATGATTATCATATTCATATGTACCTTTAAGCATATTGGAATTGACACTGTTTTGTACAAGGCTTTTAAAACTTGCCAATTTTTCACTTTTAACTGATCTTTTTAATAACCCAGTAACCTGCTGTACAGCAGAAGAGCTTTGATGAGTTACATATTCCTTAGTTTTTTGTACTTCACTGTTTTGACCAGTTGCTTGGTTAGTAAATGCTGTGTTATTTGGTTGTGGTAATGTACTATGTGATGATAACTTTAGCTCTTCATTTTGTGTCTTTAGCAAAGACGAAATGTCAAGTGACAGTAAAATTTGCCTTAAATGACTCATTTGTGAATCATCATTCATTTCTAACCATACGACACTTTGATCATCAGATTGATGTGATCCAACGATTAAAGCTTTTCTAACAGAAACAGCATGTTTAGCTTGAACAATATTTGTGCTATGATGAAAGTTAACAAATTTATTCTTCATTAATAAATTAGTGAAGCTAGTTTTTCCAGCTTTTCCAGAGCCAGTGAACAATATTTTAATAAATTTCAACTTTACTTTTCCATTTTTATGTTTAGCTTTAGTTATACATTTCTGCAGTGCAACTATTGTGTTTTTCTAAATAGAATATAACAGTACCAAACAAACTATATACATATTATAGCCATTAACAGTTAGCCATATACGTACGTACGTACGTAGCTAGATATGTGTGATGTCAACTGCTCACTAATAATATGTAGTTACTTTTAACATTAAATTTGATTTTTGAGATAAACAATAAAGTTTTAGTTGTATGTCTCATTATACAGCCATTTAATATATAGGGTTTTGCTCAACTCCTTCTTTGTAAAATCGCTAAAATTCTAATGAATGCCTATTTCGAGTGACCATGTGGAGTTTCGGATAACTCAGTATAATATCGGCGTGACCTGAGTGAACCTGCATAAAGCTAAGCTTAATAATTTGTTTTGTTTTGGTTGTTACATTGCATTTGATTTGTTTGTATAGCAATAGTATTGTGTACTTATTCAATTTGTATGAAGCGCTTCCACATTGATTAATGGCTTTACAGGCAAATTAGTAGTGGCTGATGTGTTGGCAATGCCATGCCAAACGACCTTTGTGGTAAGTTGGCTAAATAAATATAGCAGTTATATACTTTATTGCCAACTAGGCTTATAGTCTGATTCAGTTGTGAGCCATGTATTCTCTAATGTTGTTTGAACTTTATAGTGTCCGGATTCATGTGTGTCTGATGTGAAATAGCTATATATATTGCTAGCTCTATTATATACACCATGAGTGTAAATAATCTATAACCTTCTGCACTGTTATGTCTATATGATCTCAGAAAATAGCTATAGCTAATACTATGTTCGCGTTCACCTTGCCGGTCGTTTCCCTTGAATAACTTCCTTTGCGAATGGGCTAGAAGAAAAATTTTTATAATGCTGTGAAGCCCTTCAAATGCCGGAACGTTTAGAAAAGAAGCAGTTCCATAGGACTAAGCGCCAAGAAGATATGGCGCTTTAAATTTTCTCTATACATTTGTATAGAGGAAACCTTTCAAGCATAAGGCTTTGAAGTTTATTGCTTGGCAAATTAGTGGTTGAAGTCCAACAAGTTTTACGCACGCTTATATCATTGACTGTTATAAAATTACATAATCATCTTTTCTTTCGCTCAATCTTCACTCGATATAGCTTATCTTACCCATTGTTTTGTATGTTTTCTTAACAATTTTCGAATGGCCTTTTGCTTCTTTGTTTTGCTCTCGAAGTATTTCATCACATTCACGAGTAGATGATCCATTAGCCTTGTAAAGCACTTTACTTTGAAAGAATACTTCTCACCATGCCAAACAAGAAGAGTCCTTTAGTTTCAGCTGCTTATTTATTGTTAGTGACACTGTAGAATCTAGCGACACCATTATTATTTGCACTGAAAGGTAATGGCTATTACGTAGTTGCGTGATGTTACGTAGTTCAATAATTGGTGATTGCTTTGAACTTAAATGGCTTCCTGTGTTGAGTTTCAACTGCAAGGTGAGCGTATACTGTGACCTATGGTTTTAATACTAAAACTAATTATAATAGCCTTTTGTTTTTTGGTTATTTCATTTTGTTTTGTTTTGTGGTGTAACCCTGTCCTATGGTACCATAATTACATACGTAACCATATTATAAAAAATAATCTTATAAATAATTAATCAATTAAATAATTTAATTAATTAATTAATGTGTGGCAAACTGGGAAGGGCTAGCTTTATAATAATACTGCCAAAAGAAAAGACTTCATACAAAGGGAAATTAAAACAAGGGGATTTTTAAAAGACCATTTTATTGCTGAGATATCCCAACTTCTTCAAAATTGATACCATTTTGCCTTCATTTTGAAAACGAAATGATTGCAAGAGCCTGTAATTACCAAAGCATTTAAGCTACCGCATTGCAATTTATATTACAAAAATTGCTGTTTTATAAGGAATACAATGATTTTTGTTTCAGCTTTATACGAGCTGGCATATAGAAGTTATGACCTATTTTCTACTGACAAGCAAAAGTATGTTAAATCGCTGCTAGTGCCATGATTACGTACATGCAATTACAAATGGCCTTATAAAAACCACTGTGTTGCTTCTATGAAGCTAAAATAAAGTTTAAATGATTCATTATGCTTCAGCAAATCGATTTATGTAGATTTCAAGTGACACAAACCTTCAGTCTAGCAACTGAAGCCTCCTCTAAATGGAATTCACAAATGAAAATGCAAAAAGCTAATGGCTGCCAAGAAGAAGCCTCCGTTTGCTGTTTTACAAGAGTATGTAACTGTCGAAGTATTAAACATATAACCAGTTAATATAGCTTAAAATAATTGCTGTTCTATATGGAACAGATTGATGTTTGTTTAAAATTTGTAGAAGCTAGCATCCTGAAGTTATGACCTACTTTCTACTAACATGCAATTTTTCTGTTGACGCCATATAAATAAAATGTTTACAACAACTAAGAAAAACACACGTAGCAAACAACTGGCGTGTCCTATGGCTTTACAATATGGCGTAAAAGATTCGCCTTGCTCTACTGAATAAATTGATGTGTGTTACAAATGTACCAGCAATTTCTTTAAATAGTATGGAGTCATTTCATCAACTATGCGTGTATTCAAAAAAGCTCGAAAAAGCCGAGTCAAATACAAGTACTAATGCTTGCCTACTCATAATTATGGTTTATAAAACAAAGCGTTTCAGTATAAAAACGAAATGTTTTTACCTGTAAACACAGTTTAAACAGACGTTTTGCTTTGCCTCCAAGTGTATGAATAAACGGAATACCGTGTTGCGTGTGTTGCTAACACGCATACATATGTAAGTAGATGAGAGGACCTGCTTTCAGACCTGGAAATTCGTTCTCAAACTTCTGAGTTAACTTTATGTGTCAGTGAGTAGCTTGATGGGATATTAAAAGATATGATTTCAATTTTGAAGTAAGTCTTAAGCTATATAGGTTGGAATTGACTGCTCTATTAGATGGTTTTAATTTTGTGTACTTGAAGATGTTGCGTCTTCATCTATGATCCAGAGTCTGAGATGTGTTTTCCTTCAACGTAACTTACATTTTGCATATATAGATTATCTTTAACTCAACTGGGTTCCCTGGTAATTTGAAAACAACCCTATCACACATCAGTTACCCAATGTGTGATATTGGATGAAGCAGGTATCTTTGCCTCTTGCAAGGTTATATCTTGGTGTTTGTATATGATTATGTAGTCCGCAGGCTTGTGATATAATAATAATAAAATAATAATGGTGTGAAAAACTGGCCAAGTGACAAAAGCCAATCATAGTTGTGAAAACATACTACATATAAACACATGCTGTGAAGACATGCTCCTTAGCTATCATTTTGCCATTTACTTGATAAAAACTCGTGAGCAAGTGCGATGTTACCTATGAGTGGTATCATCAGGCATTTGGTATAAGTACATGAGAACCACTAAACACGGCAAATTTAAATGGCTATTTCTGGATATAAAAGTCACGAAATACAAGAAATATATATTAAATACATAAATATTATGTATGGTAAACTGGTACTAGTGGTACTGCTGGTACTAGTGGTACTACTGGTATTAGTGGTACTGCTGGTACTAGTGGTACTGCTGGTACTAGTGGTACTGCTGGTACTAGTGGTACTGCTGGTACTAGTGGTGCTGCTGGTACTGGTGGTACTAGTGGTACTAGTGGTACTGCTGGTACTAGTGGTACTGCTGGTACTAGTGGTAATAGTGGTATTACTGGTACTAATGGTACTGCTGGTAGTAGTGGTACTGCTGGTACTAGTGGTACTACTGGTACTGCTGGTACAAGTGGTACTGCTGGTACTAGTGGTACTAGTGGTACTGCTGGTACTAGTGGTACTGCTGGTACTAGTGGTACTGCTGGTACTAGTGATAGTGCTACTTACATAGCTGGCGGGTTTGCTAAGAGGAGGCAAAAGAGGCACTTCTCCCTTGTTCCATTGATTAGATGGCCCTTTGTTGGCTCGATCCAAGGCATACATTGTAGACTAGTAATAATATACATTATGTTATAGGCATACCAAGTAGCCTTATATTACTGTAGTATATCCCAGTACAGATCTCAAAATGAAGAGCTAGCTAGATAACTACTACAAAGGCCTAGGCCTCTTTTAATTGTGTTAGCCTCTTGTGATTGTGTCACTTATTTCCTTATATTTTACACATTTTAGCTATGCACCATAGCTAACTATACGTAGCTATATAGTTACATGTAGGTCATTTCCTTTCAAACTGCCAGATACAAGATTTATATTGTATCTTTCTATCTATATAAATATACTAGAATGATAAAAAATTAAAAATTCAAAAGGTAAGTAGGGATTGAATTCAATAGTGCTACAAAAAGTAAGGAAACAAGGAATAAGATTTTGGGACGAGAGAACATTCTGGCATGAGATAATTTATAAAAGTTTAATCCCTACTTTTGGCAAACCTAATGAAGTGAGCCAAAAGTTGGGATTAAACTTTTATAAATTATCTCTGAAGTTTGCCAAAAGTAGGGATTAAACTTTTATAAATTATCTCATGCCAGAATGTTCTCTCGTCCCAAAATCTTATTCCTTGTTTCCTTACTTTTTGTAGCACTATTGAATTCAATCCCTACTTACCTTTTGAATTTTTAATTTTTTTATCAATCTAGTTTGTTTGCTTTTTATACATGCTAAGCATTCATAATAATCTTTCAGCAGGCTCACAAATGTTACAGGCGCTTACGTAATAATTATGCTTGTTTACAGGCGCTTGTTAACAACGCCCTTACATGGCAAAGCAGCTGTGTGATAGCAAATAATGCTCGAAAAACAGCAAAAGCTATTTGTCCAAGGCTATAATCTCGAAGTTCACGATGTAATAAAGTACACGCGAAAACATCATGCCATGGTGCCACTGTAACTAATTGTATCACGTGCAAGCCAGGTTTTTGCGTGACGTAATACGCAGAAGCCGTAACAGGTTATCGTCACCTTAGGTGAGGAATATAGAAGAACAAGGAAGGGAATGAAGGATAAAAGGAATCGCCATGGCGCAGTGGGTAAATCGTCTTCGGAACAATATTTTTGTAAATCCGCCGCCATTACCTTTATTGTGTGAAATTTCTGGAGCCCTACACCTAGCACAACCGGGTCTTACGGCAGGCTGGCTGGCTGGCTGGCTGGCAGACGAAATACAGGTGAATTTCTAAATTTTCAAAGTTGGCTGTAGGTCAAAATATTCGACTTGTCGCTTCGTTTAACCAAGGTACAGCATCATTACAGCCTTATCAATGCATTCCAGTCGGTTTTTTGGGTAAAGCCTATTGGAAGGTTGTTTTATGAAGTGCGAAAAATCGGAAACCATACAATTTCTTACTAATCCCTACTATTAAGTACTACCGTACTTAATGAATATATATGATTTTCATGTTGTATGATATTCAAGCATTTTAAATACCATAAATGACGAAAGTTTGGAGGGACTAAAGTTTGGCGAATTTGGCGAATTGTGATATTTCGCCAAACTTTATTCGCCAACATAAATATTATAGACTACCAGTATATGGCCTGATTCACGTTCCGCTACACTTACGTATATTAAATTATACGCGGCAAGAACAAACCATGTCAACGTCTATCCTAAAGTATTTCAAGTTGGTCAAGCCCGCTGCTGATAGGCTTAGCAGCACAGCTAAGCTATCTGATATTATATACCTGAGGATATATGAGGCTTCTGCAGCTTCAGATTTCTTCATGCGCTGATTGTCCATGCTCTCACGTTCTAAACCTTTGTTCCTTGTCAGGATAACTCCGCGTTAGGATAACTCTGTGTTTCGAATAAGGGAAATCGAGTCCCACTTTTAGAATGGAGATTAAGCAAAAGTGATAGGGAGAGCGCTACAGATTAAGTGGTACATGTAGGGGACTAAAACAAAAATATGATAGGTAATTTCTAGAAGTGTGATTAATTGATTATAGTACTGAGTAAGACAGCCAAAGGCTGATACAACTCAGGGGGCATATCATCTAACTACTTATATACATTAAAATTTGGTAGTATTTAGTGCAACCAGCTTACCACAAAGAATTAATATTTCTGACAGTGGGCGTCATAGCAGTATCACTGAGTACCAACAGTTCTACTAGTACCAGTAGTACAACTAGTACCAGCAGTACAACTAATACCAGCAGTATCAATAGTACCAGCAGTACCAGCAGTACCACTAGTACCAGCAGTACCACTAGTACCACTTGTACCACTAGTACCAGCAGTACCACTAGTACCAGCAGTACCACTAGTACCACTAGTACCAGCAGTACCAGCAGTACCAGTAGTACCACTAGTACCACTAGTACCAGTAGTACCAACAGTACCACACTAGCACCAGCAGTACCACTAGTACCAGCAGTACCACTATGTACCAGCAGTACCACTATTACCAGCAGTGCCACTAGTACCAGCAGTACCAGCAGTACCACTAGTACCAGCAGTACCACTAGTACCAGCAGTACCACTAGTACCAGCAGTACCAGTAGTACCAGTAGTACCACTAGTACTAGCAGTTCCACTAGTACCAGCAGTACCATTAGTACCAGCAGTACCACTAGTAGCAGTACCACTAGTACCAGTTTACCATACATAATATTTATGTATTTAATATATATTTCTCGTATTTCGTGACTTTTATATCCAGAAATAGCCATTTAAATGATAACTACAGATAAATGCATGTGTACATATGTGACTACCTTGGTCTTTCCATAATTTCTAATAGTACTCCTTATTTCAGTACTGCGTGCAACATCAACTGGTTTACTTTTATCCTATAAATAAACAAATATGTACATACATACGTAAGATGCCATATATGTAAATAGACACGTACATATATACGTACGTAAGTACACACGTAGTCAATCTATGATCATTTATTCTATGTATGTACATCCCTGTGCATGAGCAGATCAAACTACCAGGAACGCAGCTACTTTTATAAGTGACTTTGCATGGTGAGTTGTAATAATCATTTCATCATTTTTACTGACATGAGTAAAGCATATACCATACATAATACAAGGTACAAATTTATTTGTACGTATATATAGCTATGTAGTAATTTAAAACTGCTAAAGCCTTTAATGATTTTTTTTAAATCTTGATGTACGTACGAACATACACTTGCATACATTAATGCCATTAGAAGTTATCACTGCTGCCAACAAATGTGTAAAAGAAATGTAAAGACAACCAACTCCACAGCCATATGTACATAACTACATATATAGTTATACATACCTATAGACATGTAAATTTCACAAATGGCACAACCTAATGATTTTCAATGATTTTCAATGATTTTCATGATTTGATCACAAACTATTTGCAGATTTTGCTGAGCGCATGGTTTCATGTGACTAAAGTAATTACGAACCACTTCAAACAATGTTCAATCAAGAAAGCAAATTTCCACTGGATAGCTAACTAGCCATATCAAATTCTACTATAATAATAATGGTTGTCCAGAACAAGTTGAAAAGTATGGTAAGCTCCAATGACGTGGTGATCATCTCAGTACTGAACGTTAACACTTGCTCAAAAATATACTAATATTGTTGTGATCACACTTGTTATACTTTATTTCATAATGTCACAGTTGATTAGTTGTGGAATAGGGCAATATTACATTATGGATACTTACTATATTTCTACTATCCAATTCAGCACCCTTAGATAAGAGTAGTTCCACTATTTGCAAATTATCATCTCTTGCTGCTATGTGCAATGGAGTGTTGTTGTACTATAGTAGAATAAAATTAGCAATCAACATTATATATATACACATCACTTGGAGTACACAAACATACACAATTTAATGTATGTATGCTCATGTATTAATACTTACGTAAAACAGCAGCTACATGATACGTACGTATATGGGTCATCCTATATCTGAACCACTTTGAACTACTGCAGTATGTACCCATACAGTACCAATTTAATGTAACGTTGCAATCGCGTGTGTATGCAAGTAAAATCACACGCGAGTGTGAGCACAGCGAGTAAAACTACTCGCAAGTGAAAGACCACAAATCGGTTTATAAGCCATGTAATAGCTTCAATTTATTGCAGTAGTAAAGCAAAATGCTTTAGTATAAGGTAATTGTAAAATGAAGCGCATTTGTCTTAAAGGTGGGCGTGGTACCTACTGAATATCGAGCACACGAAGCTGATATTGAAGTAGTAACACGGAGTACTATAGTATATAAACTGGGCATGGCAACTACCGAATATAGAGCACATGAAGCTTCTATTGAAGTAGCAACATGAAGCACTACTGTTTATGAAGAGGGCGTACCATACACATTTCGGCATAGTTTTGCCTTGCACTTGCTATTGGTATATGGCTGTTACTAGTATTTGTGAGTGTTTGTACTCGCACATGCAAGCATTATCGCTCACACTGTGTGTGAGTATAGACTCGCGAGTGTGCGAGTATAAACACTAATGAGTACATACTAGTAACAGCAATGTAGCTACCAATAGCAACTATAAGGCAAAACTATGGTGATATATGGCGCGCCCTCTTTATAAACAGTAGTACTTCATGTCAGCGCTACTTCAATACAAGCTTCATGCGCTCGATACACGCCCACTTTATATACTACAGTACTTCATGTTACTACTTCAATACAAGCTTCATATGTGACCAGATTTGGCAAAATGTGCATTGTTTGCACACCGGCAATGTGGAAACACAGATTTCACAGCCATTCGATAGCTACATCAATAAACTAACAGTGCATGTGTGTATGGATGCCAACAGTTCATTAGTCTGCTTTTGCTGCGGCTGCTTCCTAGGGCATGTAGGACATCCACGAGTGCTCATAGTGTCTTCAATTGGCTCTGGTGAATGTCAATGAAAAGCCACCTGACTGTAACTTGCCACACGACTGCCTAGTGATACTATCCATTGATTTGGCTACTTTTTTTGTCATATACAGCACAAATGTGCCCATTTGGAAGTGTGAATACTTGACGTGTGTTATTTAAAATGGTATTTCTAAATATTTACAATTGTGCGAACAATGCACATTTTTGCAAATCCGGTCACATATTATGTTTGGATTTGTGAAACCCCTCCTCCATTGATTGTATGCAAACACTGACCCTTTTAGAAATTTAAATATCATCACACTAATTTTTCCTTTTCATGTCGTAGAATTAGAATTTTGTCCATTTGTTGAGAATACTTCAGGTACATATTAATATACATCAATTAAAAATTGACAGAAATTACGTATATAAATAGAAGGGCTTTTTGTAGAGCCAGTCAAAAAAATTGAATTAGTGTCCTTGTGACTGGTTACACTGTATGTATGCATTCTTGTCACATGATTTTATGCATAATAGCAATGGTGACTTGTAAAATATAGCTCCTAGCTATGTATGTACATTAGCTACATGGTCACGTCACTCACTCATTATTGAGTGGAGCAGTAAGAAAAGTCGAGGATAAAGAGCAAAGGAGAAAAAAGAGATCAGAGAATGAATCAGAAAGCGAATCAGTTTATACAGTGCGTAATGTTAACCAATTGCATAGCCAATTACTGATGTACGTATACTACAGTTTTCGTATGAGCAAGGTACCGAACAAGTGTAATAGCATTCCTATTCAATATGATATACATGAGCTACGTACATTAGGCATTTACGTAACACATACGTATATACGTATGTAAACTGAAATAGATATTGGATAAATAACAATTAATTATCGCATATTTCAAAGAACTACTGAATATTTGCTTAATAGCTGAATTAGTTGTAGTTATTCTATTAAAAATTACACTGGAACACTAATGTAGCATTTTATAACAACAATATAGGTATCCAATGTAGCTATTAGTGTAGCTATCTACTATATATAGCTGATAAGCAGTCTACCTGTCTGTCTGTCTGTCTGTCCTGTACACCGATAACTCTGTCGTGCCTGCATGGATTGATGTCAAACTTGCACAACGTGATAGCTATGTCTTCAGGCATCAGCAAGCTTATTTCTAAAAGTTTCTAAGAGCTACGTACGTATGCCTTTTTGAAACGAGAGTGCGATGGACACTCATGTTGACCAAATCTTTTTTGCATTGATGGTAATGCACTTGACTGTGACACCTGAGTCCAGTGGTCGGGGATTGAGTCACTACACATTTTAAAACTTATATTTAGCTACTTTTTATGTGGCGACCGGTTGTGCTGCCAAAATGCCATTAGCCATTACTTAGCAACAGTCAATAGATTAAGCTTTTATTAGCTGGTCATATCAAAAATACGAAATACATTTATGAAACAAGTATAAATTTACTAATTAGCAGATGTATATATATATATATCTTCCTCATACTCCAGGTTTCAAAGATTATAAACCGAGCAATAACGTCAGTTAACGCACTTTCATTGTCATAAAAAGTCATAACTAGCCTAGTGACCACCTTTGTGCTATGGTATTAATCCAAAACAGGAGATATAAGTTTTGGCATGCCGTATGCGACTTCTTCTTCATCGCCCAAACAGGCCTAACATCCATCCTTACATGTTCATAAAAAACAAACATACTTACTCCATAAGCCCGTTTTCCTTTGTCTGACACGTAGTACATTCACTTCAAAATATTTAAATGCAAAAAGCAAGATGGCGAATAAGGAATTCATAGTTTTATAAATACAGAACTTTATAGAGAATTCAATTGCAACCATATGTTTTGTATTACTTTCTTAAATATTTCTCTGGAAAACTTTTTTCAAGACTTACCTGAACCCACAATACATTTTGTATTGAAACTAGAGCAAGCATGGCCAACTGTATAGCGGAAAGCAGCAAATCACTTTTTCACGCTGAACTGAAATTTTCATGAAGTATGTATTGAAGGTAGTTTTATTTAATACCAACTGTATTTTTTACATTACAAATTGTGTGTCTAGTTTTAAATGGTTTTGTGTAAATTCTATGAATTTCCAATAAAAATAAGCATAAAAACTTGTTTTTGGGGGTGTGTACTTTATTAACATAATGCATTGAATGTATCGCGTATTTTTGACATGTACAGCCCACTCAATTAAGGTGTTAAATTTGGCTAACAGTCAGTAGATTAAGCTTTTATTAGCTGGTACAGCCTATTCAATTAGCTAATGTGTTACAAAGGTGTTAAATAAACAATGCCTTGAAACTTTAGTGTAAACAGACAAGCTATTGTCATTGTCATAACAAGGCATGAGCTATAAAGTTTAAAACAAAGTAGGTATAGGCAAGGAAACTAGGTATGCATAGGACACTATAGGTATAGGCATAGGAGACTTAGTATACATATAGTTATAAGCATATAGGCATGCAGACACTATGCAGCAGGGTATAGGTTTAGGAGACTAGATAGGTACATATATATAGGAGTCTAGGTAGGTATAGGAGTCTAGGTAGCAGTCTTATAACTGACAGACAAGCGAATCCTGTTATATTACCTATAGCCATACCATGCATATAGTATGCATTTAGCTACACTTGCATGACAGGGCAGACATAGCCAATAGGCATAACAGACTAGGCAGTAAGGCTGAGTAGACTAGATTGACATATGCATAAGACTGAGACTACTAGAGACACATATGTGTAGGACACTGCATGAATTGTATGTATGTCTTGACTAAGGAAAAGGCTCAAGATATTAAGTAGCAGCTAAGCTATAGGGCATGCAGGCTAAGTAGACTGGAGACACAGGACACCAGGTATAAGTAGGCATTGGAGACTTAGTACTTTATAGAATTGACAGACTTAAGGCATCAGGGAATCCTGTCATCTGCTGTATACCTACCTTGCACAGCATACATTTAGCTACACCTGCACGATAGGGCAGGTACAGTTGCTAGTATAATATGCTACATTACATTAAGGAATATACTTACCCTACTTCTACTATCCACTTCAGCATCCTTAGATAAGAGTAGTTCTACTATTTGCAAATGATTATAATCTGCCGCCTTGTGTAATGGAGTGTAATGGTTCTATAGTAACATAAAATTAGTAATTAACATTACATATGTATATCATTTGGGGATGGATACAATGATAGACAATGTAAAAAAATGGCCTAATGAACAGTGATTACTGTATTAATACTTAACACAGTATGGTATATGAACTACTGTAGTATATACGTATGTACATAATTATGAAACTTGAATTCTTAATATAAATTGAAGGTAAGAAATAGCTAACACCTTAACACCCTCATAAAGTAGCTAGAATGCTCAAATTAATTTAAAACAATCAATCATTAGACTATTTTTCTGGATAAAAAGACCTGGTTTGATCTGGATAAAAAGTGTTAACTCCCATTCCTTCGTTGTTAGTTTAATCTGTATACTATGTTTGTCGTAACACTATCACTTATGTTACGCATGTTTCAATACAAGAGGCCTTGTCCGATAGTACCACTTACACTATCAAGTATTACAGTAATGTGAAAATGTAGTCACTTACTCTATCTTTCCCATTAACATCCACTCCATTCTGGAGATGTTCCCTGACATCCTCCAGTCGACCTTCACTTGCAGCTTCACACAATCCATCAATGTTATACTACAATGAGTACAGTAGATGATAACAATGTGACATACGTACAGTAAGTGCCTCTAGAGAATGTTGTACATGCATTGAAAATAATACCAAGTGATCATGCAAGCATAATAAACTGGGTATATGTGGATGCACACAAAATACATTTGTTCATATTATATTTCCTTTACTGTACAAGATTTGTAAGCTGCATGAGATTTCATAAAAACTATACAATTGTAATAGTCTCCAATGTCTACAATAAAGATACTTAATTTTTAACTCTAAATATGGTCAAATTTAATGTCCACATAAGCCTGGGGGGTTCTCATGCCTAGTTTAATTTACAGAAAGCACAACTATGTCACTATGTATATGTGATACTCATATGTTCCAAGCTATCATTAAGCACTGCAGTGAGATTGATAAGGAAAAGGATCAAATACAATCCTTACCCTTAGATTATAATACCCACATTCATACAATCATAACAATATGATACGAATAACATGACATACGTACATACAGTAAATGATTCTAGAGTGCATAGTTGTTGGGAACCAGGGGGGCTATAGAGGCTACAGACCTCTGAAATGATATACAGGAGGGCTAAGCTCACCTAAAACAAACATCTAACTAAACCAACTAGAAACTTTGGCAAAGAAAATGCATTGATATACACTCTAATAGAACAGTCAATAATCTTAATAAAGCAGTCAAGGTGTGGTTTATTTTCTAAGGATCACTACTTCAACAGTTTGACAAAGCTCAATTTTTATTAGTTAACCACGACTAACTATGTAATGTGCATTAGATACTCACAAATCCAGGTACATAGCTACGTATATAATGTTAAACTGAGCCCCAAAATTTTATGACTTTCCTTCCACACTCTGGAGTATGATGTGGATTACCAAGAGTAATACATGATATAAAGTGCAGGTATGTATGTACCACCACTTGTGTACTCATACTACAAATTATTACAGTGTTTAATAGCTTTAGATTACAATAGATACACTGGCACATAATTATACATACGTATGTATGTACGTAAGTACATACTTATGATGCAAAGGTACCTTTACTGTATCCTAAGAAGGGTATACTATAAAATTTTAAACACCTTAAACATCTTAATAAGCACATTATGTACACCCAGAATACCAGTGGAGATTATAACAGTCGGTCATTGGACATTTGAGGATCAATTAGCCTGTTTGTCTGACCAAAACATGTTTGCATCCATCAAAGACTAGTCAAAAGATATAGGCAGGTGTATAAGCCATTGTTTATACATGTCACCTACAGTGTTTATGTATCCTATAAAAACATTACACCTGGTTGCTAGGAGATACTATATGGTACCAACCCAAGGAGGAGTCTCTTTCCCATGGTACTGTGGTTTATTTTAGGTTGGTTATTACTTCCAGGTATTATGTCTGATCTAAACACAACAATGTTAGCTCAACCTCCACACTTGTCTGACATTTGTCAGATCACTCATCAACAGTTATAATGTCCACTGGAAAACTAATTATGTAATATTAGTCTCACTGTATGTGATAATTCTGTTATTTACGTACATACCACATACGTAGTAATTTTTGAATGACTAAATTTATGAAAATAGTTGCTTGCCAAGCATTTTGAAATAATATTTACGAAAATAGAAGAAGAAAAACAACTCCTTCGTTGTGACCAGCGTGATACGAAATTTTATTTTTGAAAAGAACGCACGATTTTGAAATTTTCATAAATTAAGTCATTCGAAAATTACTACGTATACGGTACCTTGGAAAGTAAAATTCAAAAAGTAGTTAAGCTGTTGTAAGGATTGCCATAATGTTTACGATGTACGTATATACTGTGGTAGGTGTTCCTTCACTTGCATTTGGTACAACTATTGATGAAGGCCCAACTGATTTAGACTATTGGTTGACACATGCTTCATGCTTCGCAATATTGCATATTAAATAACATAATCGCATGAACTTTGCTGACCTTCAACAAAAATTTTCCAGTTGACATAAACCGTACCAAGTATTTGTCAACTGTATTCAGGGTTCTACCCAGGAATCCCTGAGTGGTAGCCTAAAGTTAGCATGCTGTGTTATATCTTGTTTGTGTGTTATATTAGAGTATATTAAGTGGACTGTAATGTATGCATCAGTGATTTATGTAAGAATTGTACTGGTCGGATTTAAAAGGTATTGGTGGCTTTTTAAAGGTACTGGTTGGTTTCAATCACTGTTAACTAGTGTGGACAGAACCCTGTGTATTGTCAGCCTACTGATCTCCATACTCATTGAATATATTGGGTATTATAAGAGTGATAAGTTGGTGTTCAGTTATTATGAGCTGTGACAGTGCTTCACAATAGGGATTAACCAGGTTAAAGAACAGTCAATAAATTAAAAACATATTCAATAGTCTGTACTATATTTTTAAAAAGTCTGATTATGCTTTGGTCACAAGAACCTCAAACAACATGCTAGTTGTGTCTATTTAAAGGTTAGACTATTGCACAAACACACACATACATACATTGTCACTCTGACTACAACACTCATCCCAAAGTTCTTACCAAGGTCATAGCCACCAGTTATAAAAAGGTTTTTAATTAATTCAGGTAAACATTTATAAAAATTGAATACAAAACTAATCCATTTGACCACTGAAAAAATCAACCCGAAAATTAATATTTCATCAAAAATTAATCAGACCACTCCATATTTGGTGGCTACAGCCCTGGTAGAGATGTTGGAGAGGTAAAATATTGACAGTTGTCAATTTTCCACTTAGTCAGCAGATGACTGACCAGTTGATTACTCCTAATAGTTTGTAATACTTTGCTCCTCCAGTATTTTGCTAGTAGCTGCGTACATACACTTGGTCAAGTTACATACATGTCATCATGCTAATATATCCTATACAAGTAGCAAAAGTACGTACATCCATACTAGGTGACTTATTTACATACATACCATATATGGAGCTAGTCTCAATGATTAGACGTTTTGGTACAGTTGTTAATATTTTCAGAATATTAAGTGCCCGTGTCAAAAAACAGTCTGGCACTACCAGCTACATGGCATTTAGTATAGTGACTATACTATTAGACTAATTGAACGTTTGGTATTTTAATACGTAGCTGGGGGGCACGCGCACGCACGCACACTCACACACACACACACCGACTGGAGATGGGATGATACAGGATACAGGAGTATCGATGCATCATGTCAAAAGTATTACAATAAATCACTGCTTTTTAAAGCATTAGAGTACACTTAAGTTTTCTCCATGGTAATACACAAAAGCAATGGAATAATGTCTTCAAGGATGAATCCAAAATATGGCAATAATATACCGACAAGGCTTTTCCCTACAATAGTTGTCATTATAAAATCTTTTATGCATTACAAACAGCATTGATCGATACGCAGCAATATCTCGATACGTATATCCATGCATTGATACTCAATTTGCAGTATGGATAAGCATATCGAATCATTACCTTTGTATTGTGATGCATCATGGTATTGTCATATCTCTAATACTGACTTTGTAGACGAAAACAATTTCAAGAAATCAGGAGGAAAGCACAAAAGAGCACCAGCAAAAAAGAGGGGAACCATATAAAACACTTTTCAGCCTTTGTTAGTAACAAACACAAGATGGTGTTGCTTTTGATCCGTTCACACACTACACACAATTGGTTTGTACGTATCTGATTGTAAACACTCTGACTGTCTGAGGCTGCAAACCTCATGAATGTGTTTTAATTGAAGCACTGCAGTGGGATTGATAAGGAAAGATTAAAAATATCCACATTCATATAATCATAACAATATGATAGTAATGTAACATATGTATATATGGTATAGTTTATATTGAATGAAATTTTGAAGGTTGTCATTAAAACTAAACTTCAAAAATATCCCATTCCATTTTTATATGTCCAAATATACATTGATCCCAACTGAGTATTGTAACCAATGGAGCGCATGTGAAGTTTTAAAACATATTTTAATACAGCAAACTTAATCTTAAACAAAGCTTAACCAACCCACCTGGTGTGCAAATGATCACATGCATATGTATCTATAAACTATGTAGTTCAGCAGTATTATATATACTCACTATTTCCCTTCTATCTCCTTTAGCTCCTTTAGATAACAGAAATTCAATCACTGCAGAATGACCATGAGCAGCAGCACTGGACAATGGAGTCCTACCACGCTATAACAAAAACATATTCAGTAGATCATAATAGGTCAACACTACACACATACACAATAACTGACAATACAATAATTACACAAGTGTACTATAGTCTACGTATCTTCATCATAATAATTATTATGTATGCAGTATTACATAATATTATCATATACATGTTAATTTCAAAGTAGTTACGTAGCTACGTACATAAATTAGGTACATTTTTAGAAATAACTAAATGTCTTATTACTTCTAGCTACACACATATTAACTATTATACACATTATCAAGTATTGAAAAGTATAAATGTAGTCACTTACAATATCTTTCCCATTAACATCCACTCCATTCTGGAGATGTACCTTGACATCCTCCAGTT
This sequence comes from Spongia lamella, assembly GCA_963930835.1. Classification (NCBI taxonomy): domain Eukaryota; kingdom Metazoa; phylum Porifera; class Demospongiae; order Dictyoceratida; family Spongiidae; genus Spongia; species Spongia lamella. The sequence goes on along the minus strand of OZ005746.1, from coordinate 7,166,967 downwards.
GACCTTCACTAGCAGCTTCATACAGTCCATTAATGTTATACTACAATGAGCACAGTAGATGATAACAATGTGATATACATACAGTAAGTGCCTCTAGAGTATGATGTGCATTAATTTGAATATATACCAAGAGTAATAAGTGATGTTTAATTGTGACTAAGCATAAGAAAACTAGGCTATGTACACAAAAAATTATAGCATGTACAGTGTACATATATCTCCTTTACTGTAAAAGATTTATAAGCTTCGTAAGGATGCTCTGAAAATACACTGTACACAAAACCAGCACAAAAGAGGGATCATAACACTTTTGAGCCTTTGTTAGTAACAAGCATAAGATGGGGTTGCCTTTGATCCACTCACACACTACACACATTTGGTTTGTACATATCTGATTGTAAACACTCTGACTGTCTGAGGCTGCAAACCTTTTAACTGAAGCACTACAGTGGGATTGATAAGGATCCAATACAATCCTTCCATTATAATAATCACATTCATACAATCATAATAATGTGAATACATCCATTACAGGTGTATGTGGTATATATAGTTTATAGTGAATAACATTATTGAAGGTTGTCATTAAAATAAACCAAAAAATATGCCGTTGCATTTCTTACATGTGCAAACACATGAACCCAACTGAGTAATGTAACCAATGAAGCGCATGTCAACTTTTAAAATGATATTTTAATATAGCATGCTTAATCTTAAACAAAGCTTGACTGACCCACCTGGTGTGTACATGATCACATGCATATGTATCTATAAACTATGTAGTTCAGCAGTATTATACGTATATACTCACTATTTGCCTTCTATTAGCTCCTTTAGAAATAAGAAATTCTATCACTGTGTAATGCTTATGATCAGCAGCCCTGGACAATGGAGTTCTACCACGCTATAATAATAACATAATCAGCAGATCATAACAGGTACACACTACACACATACACAATAACTGACAATACAATAATTACACAAGTGTACTATAGTCTACGTATCTTCATCATAATAATTATTATGTATGCAGTACTACATAATATTATCATATATATGTTAATTTCAAAGTTGCTATATACATAAATTTATTAAATACATTATAAATGTCTTAGTACGTACTTCTACGTAGCTACACACATAACTATTATACACATTATCAAGTATCATAGTAATGTGAAAAGTATAAATGTATTCCCTTACCCTATCTCTCGCATTAACATTCACTCCATTCTGGAGATGTTCCTTGATATCCTCCAGTCGACCTTCACTAGCAGCTTCACACAGTCCATTAATGTTATACTACAATGAGTACAGTAGATGATAACAATGTGACATGCATACATTAAGTGTCTCTATAGTATGATGTGCATTAATTAAATATATACCAAGAGTAATAAGCGATGTATAATTGTGAGCAAGCAAAAGAAAACTGGGATGTGTACACACAATACATGTTCTACAGGCTAATGCCTTCTGAACGTACGTATATCCCTTACAGTGCCAAACTGATAATAACACAAAATAATACACCTACTCACATGTACGTGTACGTACTAAAAATTTTCCCACGTATGATAATAAATAATTATTTGTAATCTGAATGAGATACGTACCCCACATAAATGTTACTTCGTAATTGAAATATGGTCAAAATTAATGATCCAAATATACTCAGTTTTTTCATGCTTGGTCACAATTAAACTATAGAAAGCGCAACTTCATAACGGCATACGTAAGTGCGGTTGTCGGTTCAAATTTTTGCTTTGTTCGGTTTACAGGAGGTTGTAAAACAAAACTGTACTCAGACAAAAAACCGAAATACCGACCAGCACTACTAAAAGGTATGCAATTTGTTGTAGTTTGCTGTTGCAACTAAAAGACCACAGAATAAAATTAATCTGCGAAAACCCTCCATGATATCATGCAAATTTTAACCATTTTTAGAACTTTAAAATGTCATAATTCTTTAACCATTCCTTGTAATGTTGTAGAATTTGCATATTTGTTGAAAAATTATCCAGCTACATTTTAATATAAAGCATTTAAAAATTGATGCAATTAGCTAACTATCAGGATTTTACAGCTATTTTTATGAGGCTGTGTAAAATACGCAAACATGGAGGGTTTTGCAGAGCCAGTCACAAATGCTTGGACCGGGTTTGGACACATGTCAGTATAAAATTAATTTAGTTCTGTGATCTTACCAAAATGATCAGGCATTAGTAGAATATGCCTACTGTCTGTAGGATATATACATACGTATGTGGCATGATATGAGACCATATATAAGCAACCTCACAAACATGAAATGATCACCATGGTCTATGTGTTGTAAATACGTAGCATAAATATTGTAAACTATTTTTGCTGTAATTTATTTGTGATTGTCCGAGCAAATACCAGCCTACGTAGTTCACACCTCCAATATTCTCAAAGCAAAATCACATGAACAAGAAAAAATCACATGAACAACAGTTTAAGCCAATCAAAATGTTTACTATTGTATGCTTGCGTACTTAGAAACCATTAAATGCCATTAATTTTAAGGAAGCGCTGTATCTTTATAATCATGTACAACAGCTACATACAACTAGGACATTAATAGTATTTGTGTTTACGTGGCGTGGCAGTTGATCTAATAACATACAGAAACTATACGTAGCTACTTGTTTGATTACACATTACAACAAAATCAAGCATTTGTGAATGTATGCATTTGTGTGTGCGTGTATGTGTATATAATATATTGTATTCTAACATATTCAAGCAAGGATACAATAACTGAATGAGATTAGTAAGCAAATAAGTGTAACTTGTTGTAAAGCACAGAAATACGTAGGTATGTACGTATAAAGGTTTCAATTACGTATTATAATTGTGAAAGATACGTACGTACTATAGCTGATTAACCAATCTGTATACGTACATCTTGCATGCAAAGGTTCAACCTGACCACTTCAAATTTGGTGGCTACAGCCCTGGTAGATATGTTGTAGAGGTATGTACGTAAAATATAATCATTTGGTGCCAATTTCCCAATAGCTACTCATGCAAATAACTTGAGTTATGATATAATTATATCGTAAGAGTGAAAACTTTTCGTGGTGTTCAAAATTTCATTAATTTCATCGTAGCTTCCAGCAGTCCACAAAACATTATCTTGTGTCATTAACATAATCAATGAAACTTCATCCATCCGAAATTAAATACGTACAAATTTTTATTTTGTTATCCTTAAAAATACATCTAGCTACTACTAAATTTAGCCCCCATACGGTAGCCAGCAGTTGATGAAATATTTGCCCCTCCAGTATTTTTCCAGTAGCTACCACTATAACATACCCTATAGCTATACAAGTACAGTAGATCCTTACTAGGAGACATTTAGTTATTACGTACCATATATGGAGCAAATTATTAAAAGTGCATATCCACTACTTTGTTCTATACACCCACGTCCATTAATAATCTGTAACTCAGAGTAACACAATAATGTTAGTACTTTAGTCGACACTGACTATTGTCTAACACACATTCTATCCCACTGAAGCCATACTTCAAAGGATTTTACTAGGGTATATCTAACATATACCCTAAACCATAGAGTGTTAATGTACTTTTGTGTACAAACCGTATAGTTTTTTTGGAGATATGTAATCAAAATCCGTGAATTTTGTGGATATTGGTACATTTGTGAAATTAAAATGCTCCAAACAATAAGCAAAAATAAAGAATACGTAGCACCAAATAAATACCATTTTGAAAGATCATCGTGAAAATGAAATCACAAAAAAGCTGAAAATCGGCCATCCGCGGAATATTATATGTACGTACGTACGTAAGTACCTTGAAAAAACCAACTACACAGTTACTGTATATTCAATCACTGGACATGACTTTTGATGAAGGCCCTGCCGATCAAGGTTGACTCATGCTTAGTATATATACCTATATGCTTCAGAGCATAGTAAACATTTGTCACATAAACTTTTCAATTTATCATTGGCTATTGACAAAACAAGTTGATACATGTGAAGAAACTGAAAAGCAGTAGGACTTGTTTGATTGGTTATTCAGGCTTCATTTCAAGTGAATGGCTTTTAATAGCTGGGGGGCACGCACACGCACACATGCACACAAACCGACTGGAGATGGGACGATACAGGATACAGGAGTATCGATGAATCTTATCAAAAGTATTACAATAAATCACTGCTTTTTAAAGCATTAGAATATACACTTGAGTTTTCTCTATGGTAATACAAAAAAGCAATGGAATAATCTCTTCAAGGATGAATCCAAAATATGGCCATAATATACCGACAAGGCTTTTCCCAACAATAGTTGTCATTATAAAATCTTTTATGCATTACAAACAGCATTGATCGATACACAGCGATATCTCGATACGTATATCCATGCACTGATACTCAATTTGCAGTATGGATAAGCATATCGAACCATTTGTGATGCATCATAGTATTGTCATATATTTAATACCGACTTTGTAGATAAAACAATTTCAAGAAATCAGGAGCAAAGCACAAAAGAGCACCAGCACAAAAGAGGGAACCACATAAAACACTTTTCAGCCTTTGTTAGTAACAAGCACAAGCTGGGGTTGTCTTTGATCCGCTCACACACTACACACAATTGGTTTGTACATATCTGATCGTAAACACTCTGACTGTCTGAGGCTGCAAACCTCATGAATGTGTTTTCACTGAATCACTGCAGTGGAATTGATAAGTAAATGGTTTCAATTCAATCCTTCCATTATAAAACCCACATTCATACGTACAATCATAACATTGGATAGTAATGTGACATATAATACAGTATAGTTTATAGTTAATAAAATCTTTGAAGGTTGTCATTAAAACTAAACTTTAAAAAAATGCCGTTGTATTTTTTACATGTCCAAACATATGTTGAGCCCATCTGATTATTGTAAAAATGGAGCATATGTAAAGTTGTAAAACATATTTTAATACAGTGAACTTAATCTTAAACAAAGCTTGACTGACCCATCTGGTGTGTACGTACATGATCACATGCATATGTATCTACGTATAAACTATGTAGTTCAGCAGTATTATATGTATATACTCACTATTTCCCTTCTATTAGCTCCTTTAGAAATAAGAAATTCTATCACTGTGTAATGCTTATGATCAGCAGCCCTGGACAATGGAGTTCCACCACGCTATAATTATAACATAATCAGCAGATCATAACAGGTCAATACTACACACATACACAATAATTGACAATACAATAATTACACAAGTGTACTATAGTCTACGTATCTTCATCATAATAATTATTATGTATGCAGTACTACATAATATTATCATATACATGTTAATTTCAAAGTTGCTATATACATAAATTTATTAAATACATTTTAAATGTCTTAGTACGTACTTCTACTGTACGTAGCTACACAAATAACTATTATACACATTATCAAGTATTACAATAATGTGAAAAGTATAAATGTAGTCACTTACCCTATCTCTCCCATTAACATCCACTCCATTCTGGAGATGTTCCTTGACATCCTCCAGCTGACCATTATAAGCAGCATCACACAATCCATCAATGTTATACTACAATGAGTACAGTAGATGATAACAATGTGACATACATACAATAAGTGCCTCTAGAATATGATGTGCATTAATTAAATATATACCAAGAGTAATAAGTGATGTGTAATTGTGATCAAGCATAAGAAAACAGGGATATGTACACAAAATACATGTTCTACAAGCTAATGCCTTCTGTACGTATGTCCTTCCAATGTCAAACTGATAATAATACAAAATAATATACCTACTCACATGAACGTATGTACATGTATTATAATATTATAGGATGTATGTAACTCCTGTATTGTATATAATAAATAATTATTTGTAATCTGAATGAGATACGTATCCCACATAAAAGTTACTTTGTAATTTGAAATATGGTCATATTAATGGTCCAAATATACTCAGTTTTTTTCATGCTTGATCACAATTAAACTATAGAAAGCGCAACTTCATAATGACATATGTAAGTGCGGTTTTCGATTTAAATTTTGTTTTGCTCGGTTTACAGTAGGTTGTAAAACAAAACTGTACTCAGACAAAAAACCGAAATACCGACCAGCACTACTAAAAGGTATGCAATTTGTTGTAGTTTGCTGTTGCAACTAAAAGACCATAGAATAAAATTAATCTGCGAAAACTCTCCATGCATATTGTCTCATGCAAATTTTGACCATTTTTTAGAACTATGAAATGTCATAACTCTTTAACCATTTCTTGTAATCTTGTAGAGTTTGCATATTTGTTGAAAAATTATCCAGCTACATTTTAATATAAAGCATTTAAAATTTGATGCAATTAGCTAACTATCAGGATTTTACAGATATTTTTATGAGGCTGTGTAAAATATGCGAACATGGAGGGTTTTGCAGAGCCAGTCACAAATGCTTGGACCGGGTTTGGAAACATGTCAGTATGAAATACGTAAATATAGTTCTGTGATCTTACCAAAATGATCAGGCATTAGTAGAATATGCCTACTGGCTGTAGGATATATACATACGTATGTGGCATGATATGAGACCATATATAAGCAACCTCACAAACATGAAATGATCACTATGGGCTATGTATTGTAAATAGCATAAACATTGTAAACTGCTTTGCTGTAATTTATTTGTGACTGTCTGAGCAAATACCAGCCTACGTAGTTAACACTTCCAAGTAAATTCACAAGAACAAGAAAAAATCACATGAACAACAGTTTAAGCCAATCAAAATGTTTACTATCATATCCTTGCGTACTTAGAAACCATTAAATGGTATTAATTTTAAGGAAGTGCTATATCTTTATAATTATGTACAACAGCTACGTACGTACGTACAACTCCTTAGAAAGAACAACTAGTACAACACTACATTACTCCCTACAGTAGGTTTTATGGCAGCTTTTCATGATGCGCTTCTTTACTGATAGAGCACGTCCACCCAAAACAATATTAGTTTGTCCGTGCTACATAACTACAATACAATTAACAAGTAACTACATGGAGTAGAGTGCAGTTTTGAGAATAAGTGCATGGCAACTTAGGCTTTTAATTACATTTGCTATTGCTCGTGTAATTGATAGCCTAAATTGTCTATCAAATTGCACTCTAATCCATGTGATTACCTATATAAATCAACCTGACCACTCCATATGTGGCTACAGAGCTGGTAGAGGTAAAATATTGATAGTTGTCAATTTCCCACTGATCCACTAGTTGATTACTCCCAATAGTTTGTAAAGAGCATATTTTCATAAATACTTAGCCCCCCCAGTGTTTTGCTAGTAGCTACATACACTTGGTCAAGTTACGTACATGTCACCATGCTAATATATCCTATACAAGTACATAGCTATAGTACATCCATACTAGGTGGCATCCATCACGGTACATATTTAATGCAACGTCGCACTCGCGAGTAGTACACTCGCAAGTGCAAGTGTTGATGTGATGCTCATGTGTGCGAGTGGTGCAAGTGCTTCACAAGTTTGTGTACCAATAGCAAGTACAAGACAAAACTATATGCCGATATATGCATGCCGTGCCCAATTTATTAACTGTAGTACTTTGACTAACAAGCTTGCTTCATGTGCTCGATATGTGGTAGGTGCCATGCCTACTTTATAAACAGTAGTACTCCATGTTGCTACTTCAATACAAGCTTCATGTGCTCAATATATTCAGTAGGTGCTACGCCCACTTATAAATCCTGGTACTTCGTCAATACAAACTTTGTGCGCTCGATATTCGGTAGGTGCCATGCCCACTTTTGATGAAAGCACTTTATTTTACAATTACTTTATGCTAAAGCACTTTGTTTTGCTACTGGTATAAATTTAAGAACTGATTCCTGTGGACTACTTTACTTGTGAGTAGTTTCACTTGTACCCGAGAGTGAAATCGCTCGTACTCGTGAGTGGTTGCGCTCAAGCTCAAGTGTGATTGCACTCGTAAACGCGCGCGATTGCGATGTTACATTAAATCTCAGTTTAGTATCGTAAGGAATATAGGCATATAGCTACGTAGTGTCTAGTACATAAAAACGGGAATATAGATAAATGCTCTATAGGAGTAAACGACTATTAATAGACCATTAATCAATAGTTATTGCTATGGACTAATCATCTATACTGAGTGTACAAGAATATTAGTATATTCTAACAAATTCCAACCGAATAGAGTTATTCTATTTTATGTTTTAATGTATTGAATCACTTAAAAAACGCTTCAAAAATGCTTTAAAACCTGTGTTGTTATTTGTAAACCTTGCTAAATGTTATGTAACTAACCACCTTAGGTAGCCCTCTATGATTATGCAACATTCCCCCGGTTTAGCGAACATTCCTAATGTTCCATAGGCACCTCGGGCTAGCCCTCGGTGATTATGGAACTTTCCTCATGTTTGCTAAAGTGGTTTCCTGTATTTTCTAAAGCAGTTCTAGCCATAACGCACGTGCCATTTACATGTTAACTCACGTACAGATCACGAGGACTCACATGCTATTCACTTCAATTGCCTGATACGAGATGGAATGTAAAGCAGATGCAGAATATAGAGTAGTTGATAATATAGAATAATAATCTATATTCCCTTGTCCCACTTTATATATCACTTCTCTATATTCCCTATTTTTCTATTATAGACTATATCTCTATATGTAATCGGATTTGCGAAAAGGGGTCTTATACACGCATCCAATTTTGCAACTTTAAGAATGTGTAACTCAGCTCATGTTTGACCTACAACTTTGAAATTTGGAACCTGGCCTTTCCTATCATTGTGGTTATACAAGAGAAATTTTCAGCTTAATAGCTCACTCACAAATGAAGTTATGCCTCTTCAAAGTTGCAAAATCGGATGCATGTATAAGACCCCTTTTCGCAAATCCGGTCACATATTGCTTATGATATTATGTTGTAAATCTGTACTGTACGTACATACGTACCATATATGGAGCTAATGTCAAGGACTAGACCTTTTTGGTAATTGTGATCATTTTCAGCATAAGTGCTCACGCCAAAAAACAGTCTGGCACTACCAGCTACACGGCATATAGTATAGTGACTGTACTATTAGAGCAAATAAATGTTTGGTATTATAATTTGTAGGCTGAGTGACAAATGTCAGAGAAGTGTGGAGATTGAGCTAACATTAATTGACATAATACCAGGAAGTACGTACGTACGTAATAACCAACAGCAAAATAAATGGGAGAAACTAATCCTTGTGTTCTTATCTCCTAGCAACCAGGTGTAATGCAGACCTCTCAACTCTCACGATTTGGTCGTGAGACACACGATTTCAGCATTGGTCTCACGACTGCTTGTTCATATCACGATTTCTCAAGATTTTACAGAAATATTATTAATATGCGCTAAAATATGCATTTATTGTGTCACGTAATCCCACACGTGATTTCAGATTTGAATTAATCGAAAGAACTTCGAAGCGGAAAGCTCGGCGAAAAGGCTAAACCCCACTCAGGAATGAAAAGATTGATGCGGCAAAGTTGCCAGTGAATATTATTGCAAATGTTTATGCAAATTATTTTGTTGTAAGCTGACTACACTGGCCCCAAGAGGAGAATATCAGGTCGTACTCCATGACTTCATAAAAGATACAAGAGTGAACAGGTGATCAGTACAATGAAGTTAACAATGGTGCGAAATTGATGAGTATTCTAGATATGAACCGACTTCATAATGTACTCACGTGATACAAGACTAGTCGTGCCAAACGAAGCTCGTGGATTTTATCATATACAGATTATCATAGTGTAGACTACACCATCGCATAGGAGAAATAATGAGCTGTAGAAACAGCAGTGTTGCATCTAGCTAGCTAGGTAATCATGCATTTCCAACATTTTTTACAAAATTGTGTGTGCATGCTGCATGGGGTGGGTTTCTCATGACCAGCTCTGTTCCCAGGTTGAGAGGTCTGTGTAATGTTTGTTTTAATAGAATACATAAACACTGTAGGTGACATGTTGAAAGGTTAAATTTCACCCTAGCAGCATTTTATGGATCAGAGAAGATTATAAGGGTCACTTACTTGAGGATCACTTAGTCTATTTGTCTGACCAAGACATATTTGCATCTGACATCAAAGACCAGTCAAAAGATACATATAGGCAGGTGTATAAGCCATTGTTGCAATGTAGGGGCTTGCCTTGTAAGCGCTAACACTATTATACGTAGTTAGTCTGTTGTCTTATAGCACTCGGCCTTGTTGCCTTGTTCTTTATTTTTTGCATAGCATTCATGAAAATGCTTTAACCTATACATACATACGCATACATCTTCAATTTTGTATTCCAAAACCTATGGGGCAAACATTAGCCTAGTAGGGGACAGATTTCATCCCTGCCCTGAAATGCAGCCCTGCAAACACTTTATATTATTAGGCTAGGTGTCTATATTTTGCTACCTACAGTACTAGGCTTAACGTTATGTAATAATTTATGCTGGTATAATCACCAGGTACCTATGTACATATATCATCAAGCTGGTCCAATTGATAAGCCTTGATATACTGAAATCACTCATACAACATTATGATATTATTTTAGCTTCATTCCCAGTAATGTCTTAGTGTAGACATGATCACATGCATATCAATAAACTAATGAAGTTTCACAGACCTACAGTACATTAAACGTATATTGTACTCACTGTAGCTCCTTTAGAAAGTAAGAATTGCACTACATGTTGATGTTGATTCCCTAGTGCTCTGTTCAATGGAGTATGACCACCCTACGTATAATAATATATTAATCAGTAAATCATAACAAGTCAACACTATACACATACGTACACAATAACTGACAAGACAATAATTACACAACTGTACTAGTCTAACTCCACCATATGAAACTATGTGATATTATGTGTATGCATGTATTGACTGATCCACATGTAATACAATGTTGGTATACAAATTACGTACATATGTATTACATATGTATATGTAACAATTTCACACCTCACGTACGTATGTAACTTGATCTACATAGCTACACAGCTACGTAGCTATAGCTACTATACACATTATCAGCATTTTAGTAATTTGTGAAATAAGTATAAATGTAGTCACTTACCCAATCACTTCCATTAACATCCACTCCATTCTGGATATGTACCTTGACATCCTCCAGGCGACCTTCACTAGCAGCTTCACACAGTTCATCAATGTTATACTACAATGAGTACAGTAGATGATAACAATGTGACATACATACAATAAGTTCCTCTAGAGTGTGATGTGAATTAATTAAATATATACAAAGAGTATTAAGTGATATGTAATTTTGAGCAAGCATAAGAAAACTGGGCTATGTACACAAAATACACGTTCTACAGGCTAATGCCCTCTGTACGTATATCCCTTCCAGTGCCAAACTGATAATAATACAAAATAATATGCCTACTCACATGTACGTACATGTATTATAGTATTATAGGATGTGTGTAACTCCTGTATTGTACATAAATTTGTAATCTGAATGAGATATGTACCCTACATAAAAGTTACTTCGTAATTTGAAATATGGTCAAAATTAATGGTCCAAATATACTCAGTTTTCGTCATGCTTGGTCACAATTAAACTATAGAAAGCGCAACTTCATAACGACATACGTAAGTGCGGTTTCTGGTTTAAAACTCTGCTTTGATCGGTTTACAGTAGGTTGTAAAATAAAACTGTACTCAGACAAAAAACCAAAATACCACCCAGCACTACTAAAAGGTATGCAATTTGTTGTAGTTTGCTGTTGCAACTAAAAGACAACAGAATAAAATTAATCTGCAAAAACCCTCCATGATCTCATGCAAATTTTGACCATTTTTTTGAACTTTAAAATGTCATTACTCTTTAACCATTTCTTGTAATGTTGTAGAATTTGCATATTTGTTGAAAAATGATCCAGCTACATTTTAATATAAAGCATTTAAATACTGATGCAATCAGCTAACTATCAGGATTTTACAGATATTTTTATGAGGCTGTGTAAAATACGCGAACATGAAGGGTTTTGCAGAGCCAGTCACAAATGCTTGGACCGGGTTTGGACACATGTCAGTATGAAATAAATTTAGTTCTGTGATCTTACCAAAATAATCAGGCATTAGTAGATTATGCCTATTGGCTGTAGGATATATACATACGTATGTGGCATGATATGAGACCATATATAAGGAACCTCACAAACATGAAATGATCACTATGGTCTATGTGTTATAAATAGCATAAATATTGCAAACTGTTTTTGCTGTAATTTATTTGTGATTGTCCGAGCAAATACCAGCCTACATAGTTCAAACCTCCAATATTCTCAAAGTAAATTCACATGAACAAGGAAAAATCACATGAACAACAGTTTAAGCCAATCAAAATGTTTACTATCATATGCTTGCATACTTAGTAACTATTAAATGGCATTAATTTTAAGGAAGTGCTGTATCTTTATAATCATGTACAACAGCTACAACTCCTTAGAAAGAACAACTAGTACAACACTACATTACCCCTACAGTAGGTATTATTGCAGCTTTTCATGATGTGCTCCTTTACTTATAGACCACGCCCACCCAAAATAACATTAAGTTATCCGTGTTACATAACTACAATACAATTAACAAGTAACTACATGGAGTAGAGTGCAGTTTTGAGAATAATTGCATGGCAACTTAGGCTTTTAATTACGTACATTTGCTATTGCTCTTGTAATTGATAGCCCAAATTGTCTATCAAATTGCATTCTAATCCATGTGATTACCTATACAAATCAACCTGACCACTCCATATGTGGCTACAGAGCTGGTAGAGGTAAAATATTGATAGTTATCAATTTCCCACTGATCCACTAGTTGATTACTCCCAATAGTTCGTAAAGAGCATATTACAGTTTATAAGGTGGGCACGGGAAGCATATATCAGTATATAGTTTTGTCTTCTACTTGCTATTGGTACACAAACTCATGAAGCACTCGCGCCACTCGCACACATGAGCATCACATCACCAGTGTACTACTCGCGAGTGCGACGTTGCATTAAATCTATACCGTAATGGATGTCACCTAGTATGGATATACTATAGCTACGTACTTGTATAGGATATATTACATGGTGACATGTACGTAACTTGACCAAGTGTATGTATCTACTAGCGAAACACTGGGGGGGCTAAGTATTTATTAGTACTTCGACTTATAAGTTTCATGTACTTGATATGTGGTAGATGCCATGCCTACTTTATAAACTGTAGTACTCCATGTTGCTACTTCAATACAAGCTTCATGTGCTCAATATATTCAGTAGGTCCTACGCCTACTTATAAATCCTGGTACTTCGTCAATACAAACTTTGTGCACTCGGTATTCGGTAGGTGCCATGCCCACTTTTGATGAAAGCACTTTATTTTACAATTACTTTATGCTAAAGCACTTTGTTTTGCTACTAGAATAAATTTAAGCTATTACACCACTTATGAACTGATTCCTGTGCACTACTTTACTTGTGAGTAGTTTCACTTGTACCTGAGAGTGCTATTGCTTGCACTCGCAAGTGGTTGCGCTCGAGCTCGAGTGTGATTGCACTCGTACACGCGTGTGATTGTGACATTGCATTAAAATAAAAGTTTAGTATCGTAAGGAATATAGGCATATACGTACGTAGTCTCTAGTACATAAAAATGGGAATATAGATTAATGCTCTATAAGAGTAAACGACTATAGATTATTAATCTATAGTTATTGCTATGGACTAATCATCTATACTGAGTGTACAAGAATATTAGCATATTCTAACAAATTCCAACCGAATAGAGTTTTTATATTTTATGTTTTAATGTATTGAATCACTTAAAAAAACTTCAAAAATGCTTTAAACCCTGTGTTGCTATTTGTAAACCTTGCTAAATGTTATGTACGGTACACTTCATAATAAAGTTTACGTTTCGTACCGTAGTACGATCGTAGTACGATCCGTAGTACGAGTAATTGCAAGAGTAATTGTACCTTAGTATGGAATGTAATTTACAACGTACCATACCTTACTTTCGTAATTAAGTACGCGTACTTACGTACTAGTAATTACGCGTACTTATTAATTCTTAAACCCCTGTTGGCGCCATATCGATGGTATAACTTACCTGATGGACTTGCTAACAAGTTTCTTGTGCATTTCAGTAGCCGGTGCGCTTATTATAGAAAGGTCACACCACTAATGGGTCGTTTACTAACATACCCGGGTTCCGTTCACGGAGTATTATTTGTGTCAGGTAAAAATAGTTGTCTCTGGAGAAAAGTTATAGCGATACTTAGGTTTGTTTAGTGTTGTAGAAATGCAATACAAAGAAAACAGGCTTGAAACTTGGTTGTATTGTTGATTGGCATCGTTTGTTAATCGTGGGCGTGTATACGCATTTTGAAACTGGAAGGAAACAGGTTTGCGAATAATCGCTGCATACAGAAAAGATATAAAATAGTGTATAAACACTGTTTTGTTGCCATTTAAAGTGTTTTGTTTGGCTTGCGTAGATGTTTAGCAACATTCTTGCGGTTAATAATGGGATGAATTTTGGTAGATTGCCTTGGGGATTCCCTTGGGGATTCCTTCAGCTGAGTCCTAACATTTCCTGATACAATAAGCTAAGTACGTATCGTATCGTAATTACGCCATAGTACGTTTCGTAGTAACTTGTAATCGTAATTACGCTGTAGTATTTTTCGTAGTAACTTGTAATCGTAATCGTACCGTGATCACGAAACGCTAACTTTATTATGAAGTGTACCGTAACTAACCACCTTAGGTAGCCCTTGGTGATTACACAACATTCCCCCCGGTTTAGCGAACGTTCCTAATGTTCCATAATCACCTCGGACTAGCCCTTGGTGATTATGGAACTTTCTTCATGTTTGCTGAAGTGATTTCCTGTGTTGTCTAAAGCAGTTCTAGCCATAACGCATGTGCCATTTACATGTTAACTCACGTACGATCACGAGGACTCACATGCTATTCAATTAAATTGCCTGATACGATATGGAATATAAAGCAGATACGGAATATAGAGTATTTGTCTATACCCAATAATATAGAATAATAATCTATATTCCCTTGTCCCACTATATAGATCATTTCTCTATATTTCCTGTTTTTTCTATTATAGACTATATCTCTATATTGCTTATGATATTATGTTGTAAATCTGTACCGTACATACATACGTACGTACTATATATGGAGCTAGTCTCAAGGACTAGACCTTTTTGGTACAAATTGTGATCATTTTCAGCATAAGTGCCAAAAACAGTCTGGCACTACCAGCTACATGGCATATAGTATAGTGACTGTACTATTAGAGCAAATAAATGTTTGGCATTTTAATTTGTAGGCTGAGTGACAAATGTCAGAGAAGTGTGGAGATTGAGCTAACATTAATTGACATAATACTTGGAAGTACGTACGTACGTAATAACCAACAGCAAAATAAATGGGAAGAAACTCCTCCTTGTGTTGTTATCTCCTAGCAACCAGGTGTAATGTTTGTTTTAATAGAATATATAAACACTGTAGGTGACATCTTGAAAGGTTAAATTTCACCCTAGCTGCATTTTATGGATCAGAGAAGATTATAAGGGTCAGTTACTTGAGGATCAATTAGCCTGTTTGTCTGACCAAGACATATTTGCATCTGACATCAAAGACCAGTCAAAAGATACAGGCAGGTGTATAAGCCATTGTTGCAATGTAGGGGCTTGCCTTGTAAGCGCTAACACTATTATACATAGTTAGTCAGTTGTCTTATAGCACTCGGCCTTTTGCCTTGTCCTTTATTTTTTGCATAGCATTCATGACAATGCTTTAACTTATACATACATAAATACGCATAGATCTTCAATTTTGTATTCCAATACCTATGGGGCAAACATTAACCTAGTAGGGGACAGATTTCATCCACACCCTTAAATGCAGCCCTGCAAACACTTTTTATTATTAGGCTAGGTGTTTACATTTTGCTACCTACAGTACTAGGCTTAACGTTATGTAATAATTTATGCTGGTATAATCACCAGGTACCTACGTACGTATATCTTCAAGCAGGTCCAATTGATAAGTCTTAACATACTGAAATCACTCATACAACAATATGATATCATTTTAGCTTCATTCACAGTAAGGTCTTAGTGTAGACATGATAACATGCATATCCATAAGCTAATGAAGTTACACAGCCCTACAGCACATTTTATATATATTGTACTCACTGTAGCTCCTTTAGAAAGTAAGAATTGCACTACATGTTGATGTTGATTCCTTAGTGCTCTGTACAATGGAGTATGACCACCCTAAGTATAATAATAAATTAATTAGTAAATTATAACAAGTCATCACCACACACATATGTACACGATAACTGACAATACAATAATTACACAACTGTACTAGTCTAACTCCACCATATGAAACTATGTGATATTATGTGTATGCATGTATCCACTGATCCACATGCAATACAGTGTTGGTATACAAATTACGTACATATGTACTACATATGTATATGTAACAATTTCACACCTCACGTACATATGTAACTTGATCTACACAGCTACACAACTACGTAGCTATAGCTACTATACACATTATCAGCATTTTAGTAATTTGTGAAATAAGTATAAATGTAGTCACTTACCCAATCACTCCCATTAACATCCACTCCATTCTGGATATGTACCTTGACATCCTCCAGTCGATCATCTCCAGCAGCTTGACACAGTCCATTAATGTTATACTACAGTGAGTACAGTAGATGATAACAATGTGACATACATACAATAAGTGCCTCTAGAGTATGATGTGCATTAATTAAATATATACCAAGAGTAATACGTGATGTTTAATTGTGACCATGCATAAGAAAACTGGGCTATGTACACAAAATACACTGACTCATACATACGTACATACGTATTGTAGTACTTATGTACGTATCTCCTATATTGCACTACCAGCTACACAGCATATAATATAGTGACTATACTATTAGAGTAAATAAATGATTGGTACGTATTTTAATTTGTAGGCTGAGTGACAAATGTCAGAGAGTGTGAAGGTTGAGCTAACATTATATTGCAATGATACATACATACATTAATATGTGACCAGGTCTGCAAAATCAACCATCTAGTCACACAAAAATCGCATATATCTTTCCATACCTTATGCTCTGTTTATACTAATAAGCTAAATATTTTACCACAAATGCATAACTTAATGGGGGATCTTTTAAAGTTTACAGAATAATAATACTCCTTATAGAACTGAAGATATTCATAAATATCTAACTAGGTGTAATTTGCGCTCACATGGTTGATTTTCGTAGGCTCGGTCACATACGTATATATTGTTTATTTAATTTCATGCACATGTCGACATCTGTACCAACAATATATCTTCAATGAACACTACAGTACATGATGTTTGCATGACATTTATGAAATTTACATAATTATACACTGTATATACTCAGCTTATCATGGTGTTTTTAATAAGTATGTACATTATGCCAATGAAAAGTTAATGGAAATATCTTAAGTGTAGCTATACCATCCGTAGCTTTATATGTAACTTCTGATAAACAGCAAGAAGCAACGCCTGAAAAGTGAACTACAAAAACTTTTAGCCTATGAAGAGCAATGATAGACATTTACGTATAATACATTATTCTAATTAGTGCCTATCGTGCACAAAATGCTTAATAACCAGGTTAGCCTTTAGCAACAGTGGAAAAAAGTGAAGTTGTTACTTACTCTAAAGTGAATTACAAGTGTCATAGAAGTTTTTCTTATAATTGGCTGCTTTTTAGTAGTTCAATTAAGATTTGATGGAATGTTACATATGTATCCTAATTTTGCTGTCTAATAAACAAGACTCTGTACAATGTAAAAGTTGGAGGAGCTCAAGCAGTTTGACAAATTTGATGGATTTTCAAAGCTACCAATTCTTGTAGTTGGCGCAGCTGGCAGCTCGACTTTGCAGCAACACAAAAGCCATTACAACAGTAAGTTTCATGTTGTTTGTCTTGTATGTACTAAATACAAGTATAACAATGTATACAATTAGGAGGTGTAAACTTGATTAGCAGTTTCTCATGTATTGGGAGGTTTAATAATGTTGTTACAGCTGAACACTTTGGGAAAAACCAATCAAATCCCTACACTAAAACATGTGCATTAAAAAGGAGGTTTCAATATAGAAATAAGAAAAAAATTACAATTATAGTCCAAGTATTGTGGAATGTAGCTAGCCAAACTGAATTATAAGCAGTTACGTAGTACCCTAAATATAAGGCTGTGGTTTGATAAATAATCACTCAGTGATGATTACAGAAACCAATATATATTCACATACGTATGTACATGTTCACGTACAGGTTTTACAATGGAGAAAAACAGTGGAGAGAGCTTGTAATAGAAGAGCTAGTGCCTTGTATACCAACTTAAGGAAGCACCAGTTTTGCAGGGCGATGATAAATGCTACCAGAAGCCAAACAAAAGTTGCCACTAGCCATGCAAGAATAAAGCAAATGCACTGTACCATATACGTAGCTACTGTGCACTGTATATAATTATTATGTTATAATAATACAATGTGTATAATCTGTAACAAGCATGTGACAGGACAGCCTTTAAGGCAACCAGTAAATCATTATGGAAAAAGAGTTGTGACAGGCATGTCATACACACAGCTAGGCAGTGCACAGGACTACTGATTACAGTTCTGTAATTCAAAAATATGGTTTGCAAAAATTCAATTACAAACTTGTAGCAATCCTGTCACACAGGACTGTCACAGGACTGTTACAGCAACAAATTGAAGGTGGCATGCATGCAACAGGCCTGATATATACCATTTGTATAGGCCTGTTACAGGCATTATACCTGCCTTTATTTTAGTAAGGGTGGTCACAATCTATAGTAAGCACAACTATGTACATAAATACATTTGCAACTCGTATGCCATAAATCATCATTAAGCACTGCAGTGTGATTGACAAGCTATAGTGTTTACATACATACCTCAGCCAATACAAACACTAGCATGATAAAGATAGTCAGTAAAGTACTACTTACCCTCCCAGACATATCTGATGTACGTAAGTCTGGTTGGATATGGCATCATGAGATCTTTCTTCTTCTGGCATGCACATAATATTCACAGATCGAACCCTACTCACCTTTTTAAAATGCTTCACGATACATGTACGTACATATCATGATATAAATTATATCGTATCGTGACTCCTATACCCTGATATGAAAATTTTGCATATTGCACACCCCTACGGTACACATAAGGTAAGTCACTGGCACAACCGATAGAGTTTTTGTCCACCATTCTTTTCCAGCTCACATACGTGTAGTCTTAAAACAACTTACTACAAGTAAATAATGCAGCTAAGCTCTCAAAAACTACCATTCCAATATATCAGATTTTTCTACCATGTAATTAATTTGTTGACTGTATTGTCAGCCTATCTGCATACTCACTGAATATGCTAAAAAGAACCTCAAGCTAGGTGTGTTCATTTACAGGTTTGACTATACGTGACACTATAATTACATGACTACACAACATTATAATAGCTACCTTGTCACTGTGACTAATAACACTCATCTTAAAATTCTTATCAAGGCTATAGCCAACAGTTACGTACTAGGTCAGTCAATTATTAAGTACCTGATCACTTTTATAATCTACTGTACCAGATGAGCAGAGCATACACAGAAGGTTTAGCCTGTACACGGTGTTTATCTAAGGACAGGGGAACATAAGAAACAAATTGCCTAATAGGACATTAATAGTATTTGTGTTTACGTGGCGTGGCAGTTGATCTAATACCTTACAGAAACTATACGTAGCTACTTGCTTGATTACACATTACAACAAAATCAAGCATTTGTGAATGTATGCATTTGTGTGTGCGTGTATGCGTATATAACATATTGTATTCTAACATATTCAAGCAAGGATACAATAACTGAATGAGATTAGTAAGCAAATAAGTGTAACTTGTTGTAAAGCACAGAAATAGGTATATATAAAGGTTTCAATTACGTATTATAATTGTGAAAGATACGTACGTACTATAGCTGATTAACCAATCTGTATACATCTTGCATGCAAAGGTTCAACCTGACCACTCCAAATTTGGTGGCTACAGCCCCGGTAGATATGTTGTAGAGTTATGTACGTAAAATAATTATAATCATTTGGTACCAATTTCTCACTAGCTATACTCATGCAAATAACTTCAGTTATGACATATACGTATATCGTAAGAGTGAAAACCTTTTGTGCATGGGGTTCAAAGTTTCATTAATTTCATCATAGCTCCAAGATCCACAAAACTTTATCTTGTGTCGTTAACATAATCAATGAAACTTCATCCATCCAAAATTAAATATGTACAAATTTTTGTTTTGTTATCCTTAAAAATACATCTAGCTACCACGAAATTTAGTCCCCATACGGTAGCCAGCAGTTGATGCAATATTTGCCCCTCCAGTATTTTTCCAGTAGCTACCACTATAACATACCCTATAGCTATACAAGCACAGTACATCCTTACTAGGAGACATTTAGCTATTACGTACCATATATGGAGCAAATTATTAAAAGTGCATATCCACTACTTTGTTCTATATACCCATGTCCATTAATTATCTGTAACTCAGAGTAACACAATAATATTAGTACTTTAGTCGACACTGACTATTGTCTAACACACATTCTATCCCACTGAAGCCATACTTCAAAGGATTTTACTGGGTATATCTACCATATACCCTAAACCATAGAGTGTTAATGTACTTTTGTGTACAAACTGTATTGTTTTTTTGGAAATACGTAATGAAATTCCGTGAATTTCGTACATTTGGGAAATTAAAATGCTCCAAACAATAAGCAAAAATGAAGAATAGCACCAAATAATTATATACCATTTAAAAATCATCATCATGAAAATGAAATCACAAAAAAGCTGTAAATTGGCCATCCGCGGAATATATGTACGTACGTAAGTACCTTGAAAAAACCAACTACACAGTTACTGTATATTCAATCACTGAACATGATTTTTGATGAAGGCCCTGTCAATTGAGGTTGACTTATGCTTAGTACATATATGTATATGCTTCAGAGCATAGTAAACTTTTTGTCACATAAAATTTTCAATTTATCATTGGCTATTGACAAAACAGGTTGATACATGTGAAGAAACTGAAGAGCAATAGGACTTGTTTGATTGGTTATTCAGGCTTCATTTCAAGTGAATGGCTTTAATAGCTGGGGGGCACGCACATGCGCACACACACTCATACATACACACACACACACACACACACACACACACACACACCACACACACACACACACACACACACACACTCACACACACACTCACACACACACGCGCACACACACACAGACCGACTGGAGATAAGACGATACAGGATACAGGAGTATCAATGCATCATGTCAAAAGTATCATGATAAATCACTGCTTTTTAAAGCACTAGAATACACTTGAGTTTTCTCTATGGTAATACACAAAAGCAATGGAATAATCTCTTCAAGGATGTATCTAAATATGGCAATAAATACCGACAGAGTTTTTCTCTACAATAGTTGTCATTATAAAATCTTTTATGCATTACAAACAGCATTGATCGATACACAGCGATATCTCGATACGTATATCCATGTATTGATACTCAATTTGCAGTATGGATAAGCATATCGAACCATTACGTTTGTATTGTGATGCATCATGGTATTGTCATATCTCTAATACCGACTTTGTAGACAAAAACAATTTCAAGAAATCAGGAGGAAAGCACAAAAGAGCACCAGCAAAAAAGAGGGGAACCATATAAAACACTTTTCAGCCTTTGTTAGTAACAAACACAAGCTGGGGTTGCCTTTGATCCGCTCACACACTACAAACATTTGGTTTGTACGTATCTGATTGTAAACACTCTGACTGTCTGAGGATGCAAACCTCATGAATGTGTTTTAACTGAAGCACTGCAGTAGGATTGATAAGGAAATGGTTTCAATACAATCCTTCCATTATAATACCCATATTCATACAATCGTAACAATGGATAGTAATGTGACATATATACAGTACAGTAAAATTTAGTTAACAAAGTTTTTGAAGGTTGTCATTAAAACTAAACCAAAAAAAATGCCGTTGCATTTTTTACATCTCCAAATATATGTTGAGCTCATCTGAGTATTGTAACCAATGGAGCGCATGTGAAGTTTTAAAACATATTTTAGTACAGCATGCTTAATCTTAAACAAAGCTTGACTGACCCACCTGGTGTGTACATGATCACATGCATATGTATCTATAAACTATGTAGTTCAGCAGTATTATATATACTCACTATTTCACTTCTATCTCCTTTAGCTCCTTTAGAAAACAGAAATTCTACCACTGTGTAATGCTTATGATCAGCAGCACTGGACAATGGAGTCCTACCAAGCTATAACAAAAACATAATCAGTAGATCATAACAGGTCAATACTACACACATACACAATAACTGACAATACAATAATTACACAAGTGTACTATAGTCTACGTATCTTCATCATAATAATTATTATGTATGCAGTACTACATAATATTATCATATACATGTTAATTTAAAAGTTAAGTACATAAATTAATTAAGTACATTTTAAATGTCTTAGTATGTACTTCTACGTAGCTACACACATACGTAACTATTATACACATTATCAAGTATTATAGTAAATAAATGTGAAAAGTATAAATGTATTCCCTTACCCTATCTCTCCCATTAACATCCACTCCATTCTGGAGATGTTCCTTGACATCCTCCAGTCGACCTTCACTAGCAACTTCACACAGTCCATTAATGTTATACTACAATGAGTACAGTAGATGATAACAATGTGACATACATACAATAAGTGCCTCTAGAGTATGATGTGCATTAATTGAATATATACCAAGAGTATTAAGTGATGTTTAATTGTGAGCAAGCACAAGAAAACTGAGCTATGTACACAAAATGCATGTTCTACAGGCTAATGCCTTCTGTACGTATATTCCTTCCAGTGCCAAACTGATAATAATACAAAATAATATACCTACTCACATGTACGTACATGTATTATAGTATTATAGGATGTATGTAACTCCTGTATTGTACATAATAAATAATTATTTGTAATCTGAATGATATATGTACCCCACATAAAAGTTACTTCGTAATTTGAAATATGGTCAAATTAATGGTCCAAATATACTCAGTTTTTTCATGCTTGGTCACAATTAAATTATAGAAAGCGCAACTTTATAACGGCATACGCACGTAAGTGCCGTTTTCGGTTTAAAATTTTGTTTGCTCAGTTTACAGTAGGTTGTAAAATAAAACTGTACTCAGACAAAAAACCAAAATACCGCCCAGCACTACTAAAAGGTATGCAATTTGTTGTAGTTTGCTGTTGCAACTAAAAGACCACAGAATAAAATTAATCTGCAAAAACCCTCCATGATCTCATGCAAATTTTGACCACTTTAAAATGTCATAACTCTTTAACCATTTCTTGTAATGTTGTAGAAATTACATATTTGTTGAAAATTTATCCAGCTACATTTTAATATAAAGCATTAAAAATTGATGCAATTAGCTAACTATCAGGATTTTACAGATATTTTTATGAGGCTGTGTAAAATACGCGAACATGGAGGGTTTTGCAGAGCCAGTCACAAATGCTTGGACCGGGTTTGGACACATGTCAGTATAAAATAAATTTAGTTCTGTGATCTTACCAAAATAATCAGGCATTAGTAGATTATGCCTACTGGCTGTAGGATATATACATACGTATGTGGCATGATATGAGACCATATATAAGGAACCTCACAAACATGAAATGATCACTATGGTCTATGTGTTATAAATAGCATAAATATTGTAAACTGTTTTTGCTGTAATTTATTTGTGATTGTCCGAGCAAATATCAGCCTACATAGTTCACACCTCCAATATTCTCAAAGTAAATTCACATGAACAAGGAAAAATCACATGAACAACAGTTTAAGCCAATCAAAATGTTTACTATCATATGCTTGCATACTTAGTAACTATTAAATGGCATTAATTTTAAGGAAGTGCTGTATTTTTATAATCATGTACAACAGCTACAACTCCTTAGAAAGAACAACTAGTACAACACTACATTACAACTACAGTAGGTATTATTGCAGCTTTTCATGATGTGCTCCATTACTGATAGACCACGCCCACCCAAAATAATATTAAGTTGTCCATGTTACATAACTACAATACATTAACAAGTAACTACATGGAGTAGAGTGCAGTTTGAGAATAATTGCATGGCAGCTTAGGCTTTTGATTACGTACATTTGCTATTGCTCGTGTAATTGGTAGCCCAAATTGTCTATCAAATTGCATTCTAATCCATGTGATTACCTATACAAATCAACCTGACCACTCCATATGTGGCTACAGAGCTGGTAGAGGTAAAATATTGATAGTTGTCAACTTCCCACTGATCCACTAGTTGATTACTCCCAATAGTTCGTAAAGAGCATATTACAGTTTATAAGGTGGGCATGGGATGCATATATCAGCATATAGTTTTGTCTTGTACTTGTTATTGGTACACAAACTCATGAAGCACTCGCGCCACTCGCATGCATGAGCATCACATCACCAGTGTACTACTCGCGAGTGCAACATTGCATTAAATCTATACCGTGATGGATGTCACCTAGTATGGATGTACTATAGCTACGTACTTGTATAGGATATATTACATGGTGACATGTACGTAACTTGACCAAGTGTATGTATCTACTAGCGAAACACTGGGGGGGCTAAGTATTTATGAGTACTTCGACTTATAAGTTTCATGTGCTTGATATGTGGTAGATGCCATGCCTACTTTATAAACTGTAGTACTCCATGTTGCCACTTCAATACAAGCTTCATGTGCTCAATATATTCAGTAGGTGCTACGCCTACTTATAAATCCTGGTACTCCGTCAATACAAACTTTGTGCACTCGATATTCGGTAGGTGCCATGCCCACTTTTGATGAAAGCACTTTATTTTACAATTACTTTATGCTAAAGCACTTTGTTTTGCTACTAGAATAAATTTAAGCTATTACACCACTTATGAACTGATTCCTGTGCACTACTTTACTTGTGAGTAGTTTCACTTGTACCTGAGAGTGCTATTGCTTGCACTCGCAAGTGGTTGCGCTCGAGCTCGAGTGTGATTGCACTCGTACACGCGTGTGATTGTGACATTGCATTAAAATAACAGTTTAGTATCGTAAGGAATATAGGCATATACGTACGTAGTCTCTAGTACATAAAAATGGGAATATAGATTAATGCTCTATAAGAGTAAACGACTATAGATTATTAATCTATAGTTATTGCTATGAACTAATCATCTACACTGAGTGTACAAGAATATTAGTATATTCTAACAAATTCCAACCGAATAGAGTTTTTATATTTTATGTTTTAATGTATAGAATCACTTAAAAAACACTTCAAAAATGCTTTAAACCCTGTGTTGCTATTTGTAAACCTTGCTAAATGTTATGTACGGTACACTTCATAATAAAGTTTACGTTTCGTACCGTAGTATGATCGTAGTACGATCCGTAGTACGAGTAATTGCAAGAGTAATTGTACCTTAGTATGGAATGTAATTTACTACATACCATACCTTACTTTCATAATTAAGTACGCATACTTACGTACTAGTAATTACGCGTACTTATTAATTCTTAAACCCCTGTTGGCGCCATATCGATGGTATAACTTACCCGATGGACTTGCTAACAAGTTTCTTGTGCATTTCAGTAGCCGGTGCGCTTATTATAGAAAGGTCACACCACTATTGGGCCGTTTACTAACATACCCGGGTTCCGTTCACAGAGTATTATTTGTGTTAGGTAAAAATAGTTGTCTCTGGAGAAAAGTTATAGCGATACATAGGTTTGTTTAGTGTTGTAGAAATGCAATACAAAGAAAACAGGCTTGAAACTTGGTTGTATTGTTGATTGGCATCGTTTGTTAATCGTGGGCGTGTATACGCATTATGAAACTGGAAGGAAACAGGTTTGCGAATAATCGCTGCATACAGAAAAGATATAAAATAGTGTATAAATGTTGTTTTTTTGCCATTTAAAGTGTTTTGTTTGGCTTGCGTAGATGTTTAGCAACATTCTTGCAGTTAATAATGGGATGAATTTTGGTAGATTACCTTGGGGATTTCCTTGGGGATTCCTTCAGCTGAGTCCTAACATTTCCTGATACAATAAGCTAAGTACGTATCGTATCGTATCGTAATTACGCTGTAGTATGTTTCATAGTAACTTGTAATCGTAATTACGCCGTAGTATGTTTCGTAGTAACTTGTAATCGTAATTACGCCGTAGTATTTTTCGTAGTAACTTGTAATCGTAATCGTACCGTGATCACGAAACGCTAACTTTATTATGAAGTGTACCGTAACTAACCACCTTAGGTAGCCCTTGGTGATTACACAACATTCCCCCCGGTTTAGCGAACTTTCCTAATGTTCAATAATCACCTCGGACTAGCCCTCGGTGATTATGGAACTTTCATCATGTTTGCTGAAGTGGTTTCCTGTGTTGTCTAAAGCAGTTCTAGCCATAACGCACGTGCCATTTACATGTTAACTCACGTACGATCACGAGGACTCATATGCTATTCAATTAAATTGACTGATACGATATGGAATATAAAGCAGATACGGAATATAGAGTATTTGTCTATACCCAATAATATAGAATAATAATCTATATTCCCTTGTCCCACTATATAGATCATTTCTCTATATTTCCTGTTTTTTCTATTATAGATTATATCTCTATATTGCTTATGATATTATGTTGTAAATCTGTACCGTACATACATACGTACATACTATATATGGAGCTAGTCTCTAGGACTAGACCTTTTTGGTACAAATTGTGATCATTTTCAGCATAAGTGCCAAAAAACAGTCTGGCACTACCAGCTACATGGCATATAGTATAGTGACTGTACTATTAGAGCAAATAAATGTTTGATATTTTAATTTGTAGGCTGAGTGACAAATGTCAGAGAAGTGTAGAGATTGAGCTAACATTAATTGACATTATACCTGGAAGTACGTACGTACGTAATAACCAACAGCAAAATAAATGGGAAGAAACTCCTCCTTGTGTTGTTATCTCCTAGCAACCAGGTGTAATGTTTGTTTTAATAGAATATATAAACACTGTAGGTGACATCTTGAAAGGTTAAATTTCACCCTAGCTGCATTTCATGGATCAGAGAAGATTATAAGGGTCACTTACTTGAGAATCACTTAGCCTGTTTGTCTGACCAAGACATATTTGCATCTGACATCAAAGATCAGTCAAAAGATACATATAGGCACGTGTATAAGCCATTGTTGCAACGTAGGGGCTTGCCTTGTAAGCGCTAACACTATTATACGTAGTTAGTCTGTTGTCTTATAGCACTCGGCCTTGTTGCCTTGTCCTTTATTTTTTGCATAGCATTCGTGACAATGCTTTAACCTATACATACATAAATACGCATAGATCTTCAATTTTGTATTCCAATACCTATGGGGCAAACATTAACCTAGTAGGGGACAGATTTCATCCCCACCCTTAAATGCAGCCCTGCAAAAACTTTATATTATTAGGCTAGGTGTTTACATTTTGCTACCTACAGTACTAGGCTTAACGTTATGTAATAATTTATGCTGGTATAATCACCAGGTACCTACGTACGTATATCTTCAAGCAGGTCCAATTGATAAGTCTTAACATACTGAAACCACTCATACAACAATATGATATCATTTTAGCTTTATTCACAGTAAGGTCTTAGTGTAGACATGATAACATGCAATCCATAAGCTAATGAAGTTACACAGCCCTACAGCACATTATACATATATTGTACTCACTGTAGCTCCTTTAGAAAGTAAGAATTGCACTACATGTTGATGTTGATTCCTTAGTGCTCTGTACAATGGAGTATGACCACCCTGCGTAAAATAATAAATTAATTAGTAAATTATAACAAGTCATCACCACACACATATGTACACGATAACTGACAATACAATAATTACACAACTGTACTAGTCTAACTCCACCATATGAAACTATGCAGTATTATGTGTATGCATGTATCCACTGATCCACATGCAATACAGTGTTGGTATGCAAATTACGTACATACGTATGTACTACATATGTATATGTAACAATTTCACACCTCACGTACATATGTAACTTGATCTACACAGCTACACAACTACGTAGCTATAGCTACTATACACATTATCAGCATTTTAGTAATTTGTGAAATAAGTATAAATGTAGTCACTTACCCAATCACTCCCATTAACATCCACTCCATTCTGGATATGTACCTTGACATCCTCCAGTCGATCATCTCCAGCAGCTTGACACAGTCCATTAATGTTATACTACAATGAGTACAGTAGATGATAACAATGTGACATACATACAATAAGTGCCTCTAGAGTATGATGTGCATTAATTAAATATATACCAAGAGTAATACGTGATGTTTAATTGTGACCATGCATAAGAAAACTGGGCTATGTACACAAAATACACCGACTCATACATATGTACATACGTATTGTAGTACTTATGTACGTATCTCCTATATTGCACTACCAGCTACACAGCATATAATATAGTGACTATACTATTAGAGTAAATAAATGATTGGTACGCATTTTAATTTGTAGGCTGAGTGACAAATGTCAGAGAGTGTGAAGGTCGAGCTAAACATTATATTGCAATGATACATACATACATTAATATGTGACCAGGTCTGCAAAATCAACCATCTAGTCACACAAAAATCGCATATATCTTACCATACCTTATGCTCTGTTTATACTAATAAGCTAAATGTTTTACCACAAATGCATAACTTAATGGGGGATCTTTTAAAGCTTACAGAATAATAATACTCCTTATAGAACTGAAGATATTCATAAATATCTAACTAGGTGTAATTTGCGCTCACATGGTTGATTTTCGTAGGCTCGGTCACATACGTATATATTGTTTATTTAATTTCATGCACACGTCGACATCTGTACCAACAATATATTTTCAATGAACACTACAGTACATGATGTTTGCATGACATTTATGAAATTTACATAATCATACACTGTATATACTCAGCTTATCATGGTGTTTTTAATAAGTATGTACATTATGCCAATGAAAAGTTAATGGAAATATCTTAAGTGTAGCTACCATCCGTAGCTTTATATGTAACTTCTGATAAACAGCAAGAAGCAACGCCTGAAAAGTGAACTACAAAAACTTTTAGCCTATGAAGAGCAATGATAGACATTTACGTATAATACATTATTCTAATTAGTGCCCATCGTGCACAAATTGGAATGATCATTGTAGGTATTGTAGCTACAATGCCCATCGTGCATTGTTGATTGTCATTTAAATTGGAATGATCATTGTAGGTATGTTGCTGCTAAGGCTACAAGGTCTCTTAATTTTCTCCGTCATTGTTTATTTAATTGTTCTAGTATGATTAAATTAGAAGCTTATAAATGCATAGTTCGGCCTATTATGGAGTATGCCTGTCGAGTCTGGTTTCTCTATACGGCTAAGAATATTAATACTCTGGAGCGTGTTCAGTATCGAGCTGCTCGTTGGGCTTCTGGTAGTAAATGGAATCCATCTTCTTATTGTTGGAGTAAGTCCTCAGATGATTGTTTACAAGAACTGAAATGGTCTTGTATCCATCAACGTCACATTTATTTTTCCATTTGTCAACTTCATGAGATTCTTCATTATGGAACTTTTACTGAATACTTTCAGTTTTCCTGTGCTTCCACTCGGTCTCATCCTCTCACTATTCGACCTGTTTCATCATCTATCAACTGTTATCGTTACTCTTTTTTTGTAAACAGTCCTTTTTTATGGAACGCTATTCCTTATGTTGTCCTTAAGATTGAACAGTCCGGCTCATTCCGCTCCGCCCTGCGTCGTTTTCTCTTTTGACTCTTGTAGTTAGCTTTATTGTGTGTAGTTGTGTGTTTGTATCTATACTAGTTTTGTTTTGTAATTTATGATTGTAGTTATTTGTTATTGTATGATTAATAATTTACTTATTTGTGTACGTATGTATGTATGTAGCTATGTTGTAGTTGTATGTAGTTATGTATGTATGTGGGGGAGCACGTTTGCAGGCTTGTCCTTTTGTGTGACCCTGTCATTTGACAAAATTGATAATAATAATAATAATAATAATAATAATAAAATGCTTAATAACCAGGTTAGCTTTTAGCAACAGTGGAAAAAAGTGAAGTTGTTACTTACTCTAAAATGAATAGTTTGTATTTACAAGTGTCATAGAAGTTTTTCGTATAATTGGCTGCTTTTTAGTAGTTCAATTAAGATTTGATGGAATGTTACATATGTATCCTAATTTTGCTGTCTAATAAACAAGACTCTGTTCAATGTAAAAGTTGGAGGAGCTCAAGCAGTTTGACAAATTTGATGGATTTTCCAAGCTACCAATTCTTGTAGTTGGCGCAGCTGGCAGCTCGACTTTGCAGCAACACAAAAGTCATTACAACAGTAAGTTTCATGTTGTTTGTCTTGTATGTACTAAATACAAGTATAACAGTGTATACAATTAGGAGGTGTAAACTTGATTAGCAGTTTCTCATGTATTGGGAGGTTTAATAATGTTGTTACAGCTGAACACTTTGTGAAAAACCAATCAAATCCCTACACTAAAACATGTGTATTAAAAAGGAGGTTTCAATACAAAATAAGAAAAAAATTACAATTATAGTTCAAGTATTGTGGAATGTACGTAGCTAAGCTAACTGAATTATAAGCAGTTACGTAGTACCCTAAATATAAGGCTGTGGTTTGATAAATAATCACTCAGTGATGATTACAGAAACCAATATACATTCGTATACGTACATGTTTACGTACAGGTTTTACAATGGAGCAAAACAGTGGAGAGAGCTTGTAATAGAAGAGCTAGTGCCTTGTATACCACTTACCAGTTTAGCAGGGCGATGAGAAATGCTACCAGAAGCCAAACAAAAATTGCCACTAGCCATGCAAGAATAAAGCAACTGCACTGTACCATATAGCTACTGTGCACTGTATATATTATGTTGTAATAATACAATGTGTATAATCTGTAACAAGCATATGACAGGACGGCCTTTAAGGTAACCAGTAAACCATTATGGAAAAAGGCTTGTGACAGGCATGTCATACACACAGCTAGGCAGTGCACAGGACTACTGATTACAGTTCTGTAATTCAAAAATACGGCTTGCAACAATTCAATTACAAACCTGTAGCAATCTTGTCAGACAGGACTGTCACAGGAATGTTACAGCAACAAAATGAAGGTGGCATGCATGCAACAGGCCTGATATATACCATTTGTATAGGCCTGTTACAGGCATTATACCTGCCTTTATTTTAGTAAGGGTGGTCACAATCTATAGTAAGCACAACTATGTATATAACTACATTTGCAACTCATATGCTATAAATCATCATTAAGCACTGCAGTGGGATTGATAAGCTATAGTGTTTACATACATACCTCAGCCAATATAAACACTAGCATGATAAAGATAGTCAGTAAAGTACTACTTACCCTCCCAGACATATCTGATGTACGTAAGTCCGGTTGGATATGGCATCATAAGATCTTTCTTCTTCTGGCATGCAAATAATATTCACAGATTGAACCCTACTCACCTTTTTAAAATGCTTCACGGTACATGTACGTACATATCGTGATATAAATTATATCGTATCGTGACTCCTATACCCTGATATGAAAATTTTGCATATTGCACACTCCTACGGTGCACGTAAGGTAAGTCACTGGCACAACCGAAAGCGTTTTGTCCACTATTCTTTGCCAGCTCCCATGCGTGTAGTCTTAAAACAACTTACTACAAGTAACTAATGCAGCTAAGCTCTCAAAAACTACCATTCCAATATATCAGATTTTTCTACCATGTAATTAATTTGTTGACTATATTGTGAGCCTATCTGCATACTCACTGAATATGCTAAAAAGAACCTCAAGTTAGCTGTGTTCATTTACATGTTTGACTATACGTGACACTATAATCACATGACTACACAACACTATAATAGCTACCTTGTCACTATGACTAATAACACTCATCTTAGAATTCTTACCAAGGCTGTAGCCAACAGTTACGTACTAGGTCAGTCAATTATTACGTACCTGATCACTTTTATAATCTACTGTACCAGATAGGCAGAGCATACACAGAAGGTTTAGCCTGTACAAGGTGTTTATCGAAGGACAGGCGAACATAAGAAACAAATGGCCTAATAGGACATTAATAGTATTAGTGTTTACATGGCGTGGCAGTTGATCTAATACCTTACAGAAACTATACGTAGCTACTTGTTTGATTACACATTACAACAAAATCAAGCATTTGTGAATGTATGCATTTGTGTGTGCGTGTATGCGTATATAATATATTGTATTCTAACATATTCAAGCAAGGATACAATAACTGAATGAGATTAATAAGCAAATAAGTTGTAACTTGTTGTAAAGCACAGAAATAGGTACATATGTATAAAGGTTTCAATTATGCATTATAATTATGAAAAATAGGTACGTACTATAGCTAATTAACCAATCTGTATACATCTTGCATGCAAATTAAGGTTCAACCTGACCACTTCAAATTTGATGGCTACAGCCCTGGTATATATGTTGTAGAGTTATGTACGTAAAATATAATCATTTGGTGCCAATTTCCCACTAGCTACTCATGCAAATAACTTCAGTTATGGCATACGTATATATCGTAAGAGTAAAAATCTTTTGTGAATGGGGTTCAAAGTTTCATTAATTTCATCGTACGTAGCTTCCAGCAATCCACAAAACTTTACCTTGTGTCGTTAACATAATCAATGAAACTTCATCCATCCAAAATTAAATATGTACAAATTTTTGTTTTGTTATCCTTAAAAATATATCTAGCTACCACGAAATTTAGCCCACATACGGTAGCCAGCAGCTGATGCCCCTCCAGTATTTTTCCAGTAGCTACCACTATAACATTCCCTATAGCTATACAAGTACAGTACATCCTTATTAGCAGACATTTAGCTATTATGTACCATATATGGAGCAAATTATTAAAAATGCATATCCGCTTCTTGTTCTATACACCCACGTCCATTAATTATCTGTAACTCAGAATAACACAATAATATTAGTACTTTAGTCAACACTGACTATTGTCTAACACACATTCTATCCCACTGAAGCCATACTTCAAAGGATTTTACTGGTTACATCTAACATATACCGTATAGGCGGTAATTTTCGAGGCATGAAAATTTTGCTAAAAGCTTAAAAATAGGATTTTCGTGTTTATTTGTTCGCGAGACACCTAAAGATTGGAGGATGCACGTTACACAGGCAATAGTATAATTAATGATGCACGAAATGTTCGCGATTATATTTTCACAAAGGCTATCATACTCGCGAAATTCGTGAAAATTTCATCCCTCGAAAATTACCACCTATACGGTACCCCAAGCCATAGAGTGTTAATGTACTTCAAAAGCATTATTGTGT
The DNA here is from genome assembly GCA_963930835.1 of Spongia lamella. NCBI lineage: Eukaryota > Metazoa > Porifera > Demospongiae > Dictyoceratida > Spongiidae > Spongia > Spongia lamella. The sequence continues at coordinate 7,133,066 of OZ005746.1, read as the reverse complement.
ACGAATCGTATTGATTTTGGAGATACGTATGTAATTAAATTCCATGAATTTCGTGGATATTGGTACATTTGTGAAATTAAAATGCTCCAACAATAAGCAAAATGTGACCAGATTTGCGAAAAGGGGTCTTATACACGCATCCGATTTTGCAACTTTGAAGAGGCATAACTTAATTTGTGAGTGAGCTATTAAGCTGAAACTTTCTCTCTTATAACCACAATGTTAGGAAAGGCCAGGTACCAAATTTCAAATTTGTAGATCAAACATGAGCTGAGTTACACATCCTTAAATTTGCAAAATTGGATGCGTGTATAAGACCCCTTTTCGCAAATCCGGTCACAAATGAAGAATAGCACCAAATATATACATACCATTTTGGAAGATCGTCATAGTGAAAATGAAATCACAAAAAAGCTGAAAATCAGCCATCCACGGAATATACGTACGTACGTAAGTACCTTGAAAAAACCAACTACACAGTTACTGTATATTCAATTACTGGACATGACTTTTGATGAAGGCCCTGTCAATCGAGGTTGACTCATGCTTAGTACGTACACGCTTCAGAGCATAATAAACTTTTTGTCACTTAACTTTTCAATTTATCATAGGCTAGTACTTGTTTGATTGGTTATTCAGGCTTCATTTGAAGTGAATGGCTTTAATAGCTGGGGGAAACGCGTACGCGCACACACTCATACATACACACACAACCTCTCTCTCTCACACACACACACACACACACACACACACACACACACACACACACACACACACACACACACACACACACACACACACACACACACACACACAAACACACACACAGACACACACACACACACCGACTGGAGATGGGACGATACAGGATACAGGAGTATATCGATGCATTATGTCAAAAGTATCATGATAAATCACTGCTTTTTAAAGCATTAGAATACACTTGAGTTTTCTCTATGGTAACACCCGAAATCAATGAAATAATCTCTTCAAGGATGTATCTAAATATGGCCGTAACATACCAGCAAGGCTTTTTCCCTACAATAGTTGTCATTATAAAATCTTTTATGCATTACACATAGCATTAATTGATCAATAAACAGTGATAGCTTGATACATATATCCATGTATTGATACTCAATTTGCAGTATGGATATACATATTGAACCATTACGTGATGCATCATGGTATTGTCATATCTCTAATACCGACTTTGTAGTTGAAAACAATTTCAAGAAACCAGGAGGAAAGCATAAAAGAGCACTAGCACAAAAGAGGGAACCATATAAAACACTTTTCAGCCTTTGTTAGTAACAAGCACAAGCTGGGGTTGCCTTTGATCCACTCACACACTACACACTTTTGATAAGTATGTACGTACGTACGTATCTGATTGTAAACACTGACTGTCTGAGGCTGCAAACCTCATGAATGTGTTTTAACTGAAGCACTGCAGTGGGATTGATAAGGAAAGATTAAAATACCCACATTCATATAATCATAACAATATGATAGTAATGTAACATATGTATATATGGTATAGTTTATAGTGAATGAAATTTTGAAGGTTGTCATTAAAACTAAACTTCAAAAAATATGCCATTCCATTTTTTATATGTTCAAATATACGTTCATCCCAACTGAGTATTGTACCCAATGGAGCACATGTAAAGTTTTAAAACGATATTTTAATACAGCATGCTTAATCTTAAACAAAGCTTAACCAACCCACCTGGTGTGTACATGATCACATGCATACGTATGTATCTATAAACTATGTAGTTCAGCAGTATTATATATACTCACTATTTTCCTTCTAACTCCTACAGCTCCTTTAGATAACAGAAATTCTATCACTGCAGAATGCCCACTATCAGCAGCACTGGACAATGGAGTCCTACCAAACTATAACAAAAACATAATCAGTAGATCATAACAGGTCAACACTACACACATACACAATAACTGACAATACAATAATTACACAAGTGTACTATAGTCTACGTATCTTCATCATAATAATTATTATGTATGCAGTACTACATAATATTATCATATATATGTTAATTTCAAAGTAGTTACGTAGCTACGTACATAAATTATGTACATTTTTGGTAATAACTAAATGTTTTATTACTTCTAGCTACACACATACGTATTAACTATTATACACATTATCAAGTATCGAAAAGTATAAATGTAGTCACTTACAATATCTTTCCCATTAACATCCACTCCATTCTGGAGATGTACCTTGACATCCTCCAGTCGACTTTCTCTAGCAGCTGTATACAGTCCATCAATGTTATACTACAATGAGTACAGTAGATGATAACAATGTGACATACATACAATAAGTGCCTCTAGAGTATGATGTGCATTAATTGAATATATACCAAGAGTAATAAGTGATGTGTAATTGTGACCTAGCATAAGAAAACTGGGATATGTACACAAAACATTACAGTATGTACATACAGTGTACATATATCTCCTTTACTGTAAAAGATTTATAAGCTTCGTAAGGATCCAACACAAAAATAATTTGAAATACGTGTGCTCTGAAAATACACTGTACACAAAACCAGCACAAAAGAGGGAGCCATAACACTTTTCAGCCTTTGTTAGTAACAAGCATAAGCTGGGGTTGCCTTTGATCCATTCACACACTACACACATTTGGTTTGTACATATCTGATTGTAAACACTCTGACTGTCTGAGGCTGCAAACCTTTTAACTGAAGCACTGCAGTGGGATTGATAAGGATCTAATACAATCTTTCCATTATAATACTCACATTCATACAATCATAATAATGTGAATACACCTATGGTACAGTGCAAAGAAAAGGTAACGATAGTATCGCGACAGGTTCGCGAACCTTCGCACAATTCGTTATGTCACCAATTTTCCAAGAAACAATCATGAAGCCTTTGTGGAATTTCACGAAGCCATTCACAGTTGACCACTTATACAAACACCATTCTTATTACAGTGAAACTCTGTAGAGCTGTGGCTACATATATCAACAGCTTGCAAGCCTTACTTGTGAAAAATTACTAGGGGAAATGCACGGCATTGGGGGGCGAGCCTGGTGCTTTGATAGATGTATGTATACACTTAGCTACGTACCACTGATGACTTCACATGCAATTTGACATTGTAATAATTATAGCACAGGGAATAAAACATGTACAGTTCAGTCTCAGTGTAGCTATCTACATGATGGTCTTAAAAATTTGTACCGGTACGTATTTCATGAAAATTAGCCAGATATTAATTACAGTAAAGTAAAGTAATTACAGCGGATTGAAATAACATATGTAATAATATCAATTGATCGCAAAAGGTATCACAAGCATGCATAATAAGCAAGTCACGGGTGGTATCAGCTATTATAAAGAAAAGAGACATAGTGAGGCCTTGTGGCTTTTAAGGAAGATCTTATATCTTTTATAAACAACATCTAATAGTCATCTATCTTTTATATTGTAGAAAATTATGTAGCTGGCTATAGGGCGGCAAGGCAGCTGATACTATACTTCAATGTATCTATCTAGCCATTCAGTGCTATATGCAATCCTAACATCAAATGATCAGGTTTTGAGTAGAAAGTTGTATTCACACATTGTGGTTAATAAATTATGGTTAGCACTTGAATGGTATATACACACCTACGTATGGTTAGCATTTAATGGTTTGAGTGCTATGTTTAGCACTCCATCTGTTTTATGTAATGCTTGTAATGTTTGATGTAATGTTGATTTGCACTTAAACGGCTTTCAGCCATATAAAGGAATTTAGATGTATCAAGCATGCAAGCAAGCAAGCAAGAAGACAGATTTCATTGTTGATCCCATATGGTGGGGCTCGCTAAGGCTCGCCCCAATTAGATATGTAAACATGTCGCAAACAGTAACTTAATCAGTGTAATGAGCGAGTATCCCATAGAGATTGCAACAAGTTCGCGAATCCTTGCGACTAGTGATTATGTCGTGAACCTTCGCGAGCAGTGTGTTACCTTTTTTGCATTGTACCGTACATATACAGGTGTATGTGGTATAGTTTATAGTGCATGACATTATTGAAGGTTGTCGGTAAAATAAATCAAAAAATATGCCGTTGCATTTCTTACATGTCCAAACATATGAACCCAACTGAGTATTGTAACCAATGGAGCGTATGTAAACTTTTAAAATGATAGTTTAATACAGCATGCTTAATCTTAAACAAAGCTTGACCGACCCACCTGGTGTGTACATGATCACATGCATATGTATCTATAAACTATGTAGTTCAGCAGTATTATATATACTCACTGTTTTCTTTCCATCTAATTCATTAGCTCCTTTAGATAACAGAAATTCAACCACTGCAGAATGACCATGATCAGCAGCACTGGACAATGGAGTCCTACCATACTATAACAAAAACATATTCAATAGATCATAACAGGTCAACACTACACACATATACACAATAACTGACAATACAATAATTACACAAGTGTACTATAGTCTACGTATCTTCATCATAATAATTATTATGTATGCAGTACTACATAATATTATCATATACATGTTAATTTCAAAGTTGCTATATATTTATTAAGTACATTATCTAGTACGTATAATAGTAATGTGAAATAAGTATAAATTAATGTAGTCATTACCCAATCACTCCCATTAACATCTACTCCATTCTGTAGATGTTCCTTGACATCCTCCAGTCGACCCAATCTTGCAGCATCACATAGTCCATCAATGTTATACTACAATGAGTACAGTAGATGATAACAATGTGACATACATACAATAAGTGCCTCTAGAATATGATGTGCATTAATTAAATATATACCAAGAGTAATAAGTGATGTGTAATTGTGACCAAGCATAAGAAAACTGGGCTATGTACACAAAATACGCCTACGCATACGTACGTACGTACATGTATTATAGTACCAAGAGTTAATAATATATTATAAAGAATTTTGCGTGGGAGGATCAAAGCTGAAAACGGTACTATATTGCAGATATAGAACCGGAAACGCGTGAACAGTGCTATATTGGGTAGTTATAGAACTGGAAATGCGTGAACAGTGCTATAATAGGTAGTTATAGAACGGGAAATAAAATCAAAGACTTTAAACCTCTTGTTTTCGCTGTATATATTGATGGACAATTCAGTAAACAGTAGGAAACACTGGGATACATCAATGCCAAAGCAGTTCTGCTGAAAGATTGGTAAGGTTGGACGTTATAATGGCGCGCAAATTTGTAGAGGAAATTCTCTATAACAGTTAAAGCATTGCCTTGCTCGTGCTATATGAAAAATAAAGCACTCGGCACTCAGCCTCGATGCTAATATAGCACTCGGCTTCGCCTCATGCTATATTAGCCATCTCGGCCTCATTGCCTCGTGCTTTATTTTTCATATAGCACTCGCGGCAATGCTTTAACCCTTACATATAGAGGAGAGTATCCTACTCCCGTATACCCTGTAGAAGAGCGTAGCATAAAGTTATGACGTAATAACACTGGTTGTTGTGTTATCACGTTTATGAAGCCCCTAAAATATCTGTAGCAACAATGAACTAGTGCACGCGATGCCATAGTAACAATACAAGAACTCGTACTACGCGATGACTTACGGCGTTTCTCTTTCAAGTAAGTACTGGTTTAGTTTCGTGGTGCAAACCATATAAATAACTAGCCTGATAGTCTGAACTTAAGCTGTGCACTAAACCATCGAGCATAATCGATTTTTAACGATACCATGTTCAGTTGTTGATGTCACTCGTTATACAGGAAGAAACAGATAAATTCGGAAATGATACGTCATAACTTTATGCTACGTTCTTCTACAGGGGTAGGATACTCTCCTCTTTATATATTATTAACTCTTGATAGTACGTATGTATATATTTCCTATATTGTACAATATTTGTAAGCTGAATGAAATTCCCCACACGCTACTAGTTTATACAACTCATATGCCATAGATCATATCATCATTAAGCACTGCAGTCGGATTGACAAGCTATAGTGCTTACATACGTACCTCAGCCTATACAAACACTAACATGATAAAGATAGTCAGTAAAGTATTTCCATCTTCCCAGATATATCTGATGCATGTAAGTCTGGTTGGATGTGGCATCACGTGATCTTTCTTCTTCTGGCATGCGCATAATATTCACAGATCGAAGCTCTACTCACCTTTTTAAAATGCTTCATGGTACAGGTACATAATATATTATCGTGATATAAATTATATTGTATCGTGGCTCCTATACCATGATATGAAAATTATGCATATTGCACACCTCTACGGTGCATGTAAGGTAACTAACATGAATTCTTTAATAAAGCCACTGCCACGGTGTGAACTTACTGAAAGCTTTCATCCACTATTCTTTGCCAGCTCCCATGCGTGTAGTCTTAAAACAACTTACTACAAGTAAATAATGCAGCTAAGCTCTCAAAAACTACCATTCCAATATATCAGATTTTTCTACCATGTAATTAATTTGTTGACTGTATTGTCAGCCTATCTGCATATTCACTGAACATGCTAAAAAGAACCTCAAACAACATGCTGGCTGTTTGCTTGACTACATGTGACATTATAATTACATACCCTGTTACTGACTAATACGCTAACCTTAAAATTCTTAACACTTAATACTTTTACCCTCATTCAAGCGATAAAAATCTAGAGTATCTGATTAATTGAGAAGTTTTACGGTGCTCGCTAAGTGGCCACCCTAAATAGTCTATAATACAATTACAGTATTGTACATTCATACTATAGGGAGCATCCATTATGTACCACATGAGTAGCAAAGTGCTAACACATCTGTTACTTTATATACAACCACGCCCATTAATTACTATTATTCTTTCCAACACCAACAAAGGATCAAACACAGAATCGCTGTAACAGAACTATGTTGCTGATAATCAATACTGAAACATATACCTGATATACAATGGCTGGTACACCGGCTAAATGATTACCGTTGTTGAGCGGGAGTGTACAATGAGTAGCTAATAGAGTCCATACAGTAAAGTAATACGTAGCTTACCCGTCTACCGTACGCCCCCCGAACTGCCAAAGCCATCTCTGAGAAGTACAAACTCTTGTTTTTTGCCTCAGATCAATGGAGGTCACGTGCATGTGACTCTCCAAAAATGGCTTCTGCGAGGTAAAGGTGGTGATCAATACAAAAAAGACATACAGTTCCATAGGAATTTACTATAATTTTGATATGATTTGGCCGTGCTTTGCTTTGGCTCAGCTGGCATGCACAGCAGTTACTCACGATTTCATTCTTGGCAAACAACTGATCTCATAAGATCGACCGCTAGTCTGGCGTATAGCAGCCGACGATATTATGCGGCGCCCTCCTGAAAAATAAAAGGAGGGCGCCGCATGAAAGGGTCGGCTACGCCAGACTAAAGATGGATCTGCTCTTCCAAACCCAAAACTGATAATTTGCTGAGGCAGCCAAACAGGCTGTAATTGAGGGGACATTTTAGCAGTGATATGATCCACTGAGCAATTAAAGATAGGGCTCAGTAGTACTGCATGGCAACAGCTTAGCAGGTTGGCATGTATGGGTGCTTGGCAGATTATACTTTAGTGAAAGCAAAAAACATTGCTTGAGCATGTAACTAGCCAGCTAGCAGAAGAATTATATATTTGGCGGTTTAAGCCAGATTTTAAACTTCTATGCTAAATTTGTACGTACGTATATTTACAGTATTTATTGTGCATACATGTACATATGAGAAATTTAAACCAACCAGTGTAGCCATTAGCTAGTGACATATAAATAGTTTGGGTGACTTGTTGTGTATTATTGTTTGATAATAAATGATACAGCATCCCTTCCCTCTCCATTATAATGTAATTATTTCTGTCCCATCATTGTTGTTTGCTCTTGTGCAAACATGGCCGTCAACTTCTTTCTTGCCCTCTCTTGTACATCCATCATGTGAACTATGCACTGACCACACATCAACAGCTTCTCCTATTGAGATGTCTAAGACCATAGAACTATATTTAAACCATAATAGAACAGGCACGCGCCTGGTTTCTTGAAATCATTTTCGTGAAAACGTCGGTATGTGTGTGCATGTGTGTGTGTGTACATGTGTGTCCGCCAGCCCAGCTATTAAAAGCCATTCACGTGAAACGAAGCCTGAATAACTAATCAAATAAGTCCTACTGCTTTTATATGACACTTGCTATCGATATCTCTGATGGGCGGGGCCTTAGTAATGAAGCGCATCGTGAGTTACCGCCAAATAAGAACAAGGTAATGCAGTGTTACCCGTTCATTACATAGTAAAAGCCGTTTGAACAACTGTACATTACTAACAAGACGGAGCCTTTCAGTTTTGAAAGTGGGCGTGCCATGCGGGTTGCGGAGCTTATAATACAAGACCAACCTATAGTGTTACAGTAAGAATTTCGGCTTTAAACAACTTTATACTACTTTTAAAACTAAAGTACTGGAGTATAAAGCCGGTTTAAACAAAAGAATTAAATATGTATATGTTGCTATGTGCCCCTTAGTGATGAGTCTTTGCTCACATGACTTATACTCATGACACCATTATAATTACTATTACAATACACTGAATAGCAGTTGATTAACAGTGGTTTAAATTACACATCGCCTGGTTTTTAGATGGTAGAACATCAACTTGTTTTGTTCTGTATAAGAAGTGAGATTCCTTGTGTTGCTGAAACACACTTGCTTTGGATATGATGATACATTAGATTCCAGTACAGAATGGCTACAAATCTTTTGCGTATTTCACTTTCTAAACTGCCTTTATTTCCACTAATGTAAACTTTCCTTTATTACTTCAAACAAACATTACTCGCTTTGCTGATATACCTGAACATGTAGTACTGTGGCTACTGCCCGCATTTAGTTAATAAAGCATTGAAATTATTTCCCTATTTTATCTGCTCAACTGCGATTGACCCATGGCAAGTAATGACTAGCCTTGGAACAAGCTCTGTATTATCGAATATACTTCTGGCAATGATGTATCTGGCTGGTAGCGCTTTCACTTGAAATAACCATTGGCTCAGCAAATCTAGATTCACAATTAAGACTAAGATAAATTTTCTTCTATTACTTGCTAATATACTACATACTCTAAACTTTCTACAATTCTCAGCCAACCCGCTTGTTTGTTCACTGCTTACAGCACTCTGACAGCATGCTACAATTAGAGTTGTTTACTGGCACCAGCCTGCTTAATTAAGCACACCAGAAAATTCCTGCCAAACTAGGAATTTGCTATACCATCAACATGTTGATGTTAGCTACTCACAAGTATAATTATGTAGTAGTCAACCTTTTAGTTAACCCTTGCATTTAAACTTGTAATACCCAAGCATTAGTAAAGTGTTTATATACTTCAAAAAACATTTTTGCTAACATATAGCTACAATATAGCTACAGTACCTCAAGCCACCAAAAGTAGACTGTTGAAGCCAGTTAAAGCAGTGGTCCCATAGAAAAGTTCCTTTGTGCACTCGTAGGATATCCTTGATATTAACACTTGGCCTCGTGTAATATCAAGGAAATCCTACCGGGGTTTAACTAATAGCGCCACATAATCAATTAACCGAACGTGAGTACGTACTATACCGATACTGTAGCTAGCACAATTTGTTTAATTTAATGGAGTGTATATGGGCAAGCCATCTATTATGCAGTAAAATATTCGCTTACTTGTTTTGTCCGTGGCCACTGCCGGGCCATCTTTCAATGTACGGATCAACGATAAAATACGATCACAGAGAATCTTTGATCGCTTACTACACTAGATGGTGGTGGCATATTCCGCTCCATTTTGTTACCTCCGTTTACTATTACATCACGTGACATAATATTTTTGTACAGCGTTTTTAAGAGTCTTCTCAAAGCAAATTCGTTGAAATTTGTGATCACAAACAATATGCAATGTATATAGTCTCGTGAACTAGATCACTTTCTTCCTTTCTTCTGGGCGGGCGCTTATCGATTGCAGATAATAAGCACCTATCGGAGAGGAGTCAAATGCCTACCCCACTTCTCTGTACACCCTCCGGTGCTAACTGGTGGTAAAGTTTACTGCATATAATGGACAGCCTACTTCTGCATGAGACACGAGAAGCTTAAGACGAGCGATATTAAAGCTGCCAAACAAGCATGCCGGAGTCAAGGGCTTCTTCTTACATCTCAGAAGTTGTTTTTTACCAATAAACAATCGTACTATATGGACAAAATGTCGATTTTTAGAATAAAACTCTTGTAATAATCGATAAGCGCCTGCGCGAAAATCCTTACGTATTTCATATTTCAATTACAAAAGTGAAATACATGAAATGGAACGGAATTGGTCCCTTAACCATCTAGTGTAGCAAGCGATCAGAGACGGACTGTGATCGTATTTTATCGTTGATCCCAATGTACTGACGCGCACTTTCCCTCCCGCTTGCCAACTGCTGTTTTACTGATAGAGATCACGTAAAAAAAGGCGGGTGGCCTGATCCGCGAGGTAACTAACTACAGTATTACCACTAAAGTTTGCTACTTATGTGAACTCCAATTATGCGTAGTTTTTAATTTGAAAACAGTTCTGATCAATCAATCAATCATGATTTCATTACTCCTACTAATAGCATTCACAATCACCGATAGAATGACTTCTGTGCCGAAGTCTTGATAGGTGATGAGTTTTTTTACGAACAAATAACTGAAAGGTATGCAATTTGTTGTAGTTTGCTGTTGCAACTAAAAGACCACACAATAAAATTAATCTGCGAGAACCCTCCATGTTCTCATGCAAACTTTGACCCATTTCCACTAGAACTTTAAAATGATCCAGCTACATTTCAATATAAAGCAAATTGATGCAATTAGCTAATTATCAAGATTTCACAGCTATTTTTATGAGGCTGTGTAAAATTACTAAAATATGCGAACATGGAGGGTTTTGCAGAGCCAGTCACAAATGCTTGGACAGGGCTTGGACACATGCCAGTATGAAATAGCTAAAATTAATTTAGTTCTGTGATCTTACCAAAATGATCAGGCATTAGTAGAATATTCCTACTGGCTGTACGATTGCATTTTAGCTCATTACTACAACCAATATGAAAGCTTGCAGAAAATGGTCATCAATATAATCCTTTCATGCAGCACCCTCACAAACATGAAATGATCACTACGTATATGGCCATGGTCTATGTGTTGTGAATAGCATAAATATTGTAAATGTATAGCTAAGCTGTTTTTAGCTGTAATGTACTCAAACTTCATTTGTGACTGTCCGAGCAAAAACCAGACCACCAATTTTGTCAAGTTAATGTACCAAAAGTTTATTTGAGAACAAAGCTCAAATTTTCAGCAATGATGAATTGCATGATGTTTCTTCTGCCAACCCTATAAATATGGACTATCTGTCTTCCTATAAAGTATTGAAGTGGCAAATTTATAGCTAGCTAAGTGTGAATTAAAAGATATGGCCATTTCAGTATCACAATCGATATTTTATCAAACATTCACAATACGATTATTTTACAACATAGTTATTTCGATCTCTTATAGGTTTCATGTATTTCTGCAATACTTTACCATAAGTTTACAATGCACAATTTTTATTTGTTTCGATGTATTTGCCAGTCTTGGCTGGAAAGCATTTCTCCTTTCATATTTCAGTTTTGACCCTTACTATAGTACCCATCAATAATAATAACATGCATGTGTATCATCATTTTGACTTTTACTGATGTGTATATACAGCCCTATTCAATGGGTATCACGATACTGTAGTTACTAGGAAAAATCACAATATCAATATTTATTTATTTAATATCATGATATATCACCAAAACGGTAGTATTGCTTAGCCTCATAAGATACACTAATGATCATTAAGAAATAGGTTCGAGCTCTTTATTTGTTAATCAGAAATATCACATCCCCACATCCCATGCAAATAGATATCATTTAAATTTCAGTTTTTACGGATGGCCATGCTAGAGTCATTGGACCCTTTTATTTTCAGGTGCTGCATTCAGAAGGGTCGACTACGAGTCTACTCATAAAATGTTAGGCTGCATGTTTTCTCATGCTCTTATATTGAGTATGTTTTAATTGAAAACTTAGTTAAATATTAATCTTTATGCTACGTACGCATTTACAACATGTACTCTATAGCAATTACTATAACCACACATGTTATGTATGTATTGCACAATTAGGGGTTGAGCAACACTTACGTGCATAAAGGATTATAAAGGCTAACTGAATAGTGGTAGACACCTAATTTTTCTTAAAACATGTTATAGGCTTGATATTGTGGTAATTAAAAGGATAATTTTTCTACACTACTTTGAGATGATGGATGGATGGATGGGGAGATCATGTGATCAAATGCAAGACAAATAGGGAAGGCAATAATAATTAACACAGCTGCTGGCTAAGCACATACAAATTGAGGCTGATCACATAATATTAATTATATCAATCCATGGATGACAACATGAAAGCAATACTTGCCAATCATAAATATACTAAGTAGCTACAGATATCCCTTTGACAAAATTATCCATGGATAACACAGATATACTATGACGTACATTGGACATACTTAGTACATGGCCACAGTACTCTCCTAAGTCAGGATATACTATGTACGTATGCTCAGGTTACATGATGTTATGGTGATCATTAAATAAAATGTTGCAATTATCAAAGACTATTTATATGCAAAAACACATGTACAAATATGGGATAAACAGGGTACATATACAACCTCAGGCTCAGTAGGAATACTCATGGTACAATAACACTGAGGTCATATACACCTCAAGAATGCTAACAGGGTAAACACACACAATATACAAAATCCCTAAGTGACTACTGATCTTGATCCAGTTGTGATAGTATCAGTAGGGTACGTACTTCCATACACTCTTTGGTCTGCAGTGTGACTTTCCAACATGGAGGATGGGACATCTTGATCTCTCTCTCCCAGGTTTCCCATTTTTGGACTGTTCTTATAAGCCTACATACTTCTTCCATGGCTGGAAGACATTTTAAGCAATTTTTCATTCCTGTCATGCCAGACAACTGCCTCATCTTTCACTACAGATTATTTGTAAGATTGAACTAAGAGAACAATACATCAAAACATGCACCAGTCCCTCCTTGTTTATCTCCTGGCAGGGATGGGCGATTTTGAAGATCAATGCTAATGCTACAATACTTGTCCACTAAAATATCATGATTATTGCAATATCACAATATTGATTGAATTGGCAATAACATTAGTACAAGTACTGAAGTTCTGAACATATGTTATGTATACAAATTGTATTGTTTTTGAGCAATATACCTTACGATTTTTACGGTATTTAAGATAATATCACGATACCGATGTTTCAATAAAGAAAAAATCCTTTAATATCGGTTATCATGGCACTTAATATATGAATTCACAATAATATCGCCCAACCCTATCTCCTTGGCAATAAAAATATAAAGTACCTCCTAGCATTGTTTGATTTGAGACACTCTATACCACTCAATTATGTATAACAACCAACTTGAGGTACGTATATTTCAACAAATTATTTGTTGATTATAAATACATTTCATCAATACAACATTATATGACAACTTCAAAACTTCAATTTCTGGTAAGTTGTTACAATGCTTCAATGTACGTCTGGAAACAAAGTGGTGTATTGTATACGGCAAAACATTTGAGGGGGAACACTTTAACAGTTTACACGATTTTTACTCAACCGTGAATGGTTTACCACATAGATTAGGCACTCATTATAATAGAAGCTGCTACCGCAAAAGTTTTCCCGTGAATTTTCATTTTATTCTAATTGCGAAAGTTTTCTCCCTCGAATGTTTTGTCGTATTACTAAACTTAAAAGTACTAAAATTATGAAGATGAGAATGGCTCAGTTTTATCAAACAGATAGTTTTCCTTAAAGAACAGTAGAGCAGCACTGTTGCATCATGCTACTCTTCAAAACATCTTTGACGTGGTTGAAAATGATTAATAGGCTTTGATGTTGGTGGCATGTAGAGACAATTTGCTGCTCTACAGTAGCTACAAAATCATATCCACTATATTAGGTTACAAATACAAACACAATCTATCCTATGATCTCTACACAAGTGGTAAGCCAAAGTATCTATTGTATACATACATAGTTGCATGGTTTTTTCGAGATACTTAATTCCACAAATTTTGCGGATATTGGTAGATTTGTGAAATTAACATGCTCAAAAATAAGCAAAAACAAAAACAAGCACCAAATATATACATTTGGGAGGGCCATTCGTGAAAATAACACAAAAAACTAAAAAATCAGGCATTCGCAAATATAAGTACCTCAAAAAACGCCATCATGTGATCAAACTGTTAACCTAAAGGTCTACGTAACTATGTACATAACACATTAACATAGTATGTGTACTAATAATCTCTCATAATACGTATATATTCTCATAATCTCACTAAAATGTATTTCACAGTTACTACTAATATCTCATGCTTGGGCTGTATCATAGTCATAGGAGCCGCACCAGGTGGTCAGGCCATGGCCTGACCACTTTTCAGCAGTCAAAAAGAAAATGAAGAACTGTGACAATAGCCTACAATTAGACAATAAATTACAATAGGCTTTACCAGTCTGTGCATGCATCAACACCATATTTAAAAAACAAAACACAGTAGAACAGTTTAGAACAAATATGCCTAACTGAGATGTACATAATATGCAAATTAATCCTCCTGGTGCCAGTAGCACTTCGAAATATAAAATAAATTAAGAGGTATGCACGTGTAAGCCATCAGTGATCGATTGTCTGTGGAGAATAGCTGATTGTTGATTCATCGAGTTCCACATAGACTAATAGTCTGTATAATTATGTGCATTAATAAGTAAGTGAACTGTTTTTGATAATGAATACTAATACATGTATACGTACGTATGTAGCAACTACTATTCCTTGCTGCCATATACGTACATATAATCACCACAATGAAACTTCCCTAGCAGTGCTACATATGATCTACACAACAGTACATACGTCAAAGTATCTGCAGGTTCCATCATGTGATCAAACTGACAACTTAAAGGTCAACTGAAGTGGAAAATTATTTTTGCTTATAATAAAGTTTATTGACAGTAATAATGTGTGGTGGAAATATTATAGTAATTACTTCAACAGTTTAGCTGATTCGTATTTGAGCTCTTATAATATCTAAGTGTATTTAGTGACAATAGTTGTTCCACTATAGTTGACCTTAAGTCATTCTTATCATCTTTCCCTCAATCTCACACTCTCATAATAATGATTATGATGATAACAGGAGTTTTATGTATCCCACAATTAAGCTGTTATGCAAGTGGGTATACAGTGGACACACATGATGATGAGAACATCACGTCTTGTGACACCAACTGACTCCCGGCCCTAACATGTGACAATGTATGACTCATAAACAAATACTCTAATAGTACCAGACATTGTCACATTACACATTGTTTCACAACACCCACAAAACAGTAATGGCAAACTACGTATGGTATCAAGTGTCAGTTAATTGTAGCTATATACATACTTTGGTAAAGACTCAAATTGACTTTTGATCACTTAACACAAAATAGACATTTGCCTGTAATAGCTAACTTGCTAGTGCAACTACTGCCATACTACGTATGTAAATATACAGCTTTATTATTTTAGATTACAAACATAACTATTATGTATATAGTACATGTAGTACTTAATAGTAGGGATCGACACGAAAAAACACGGCGTCCAATTTTCACGTGCTTCCATAACACGCCTCACAATATACTTTTCACAAAAAAAACCAACCAAAATCCGTTTATAACACTATAACAAAACTGTACCTTCATTAAACTTCATGGCAAACCTAACGATACGACCTGTGGAGATTTGAAAATTTTAAAATCTATCAGAATTTCATCTGACTGCCTGCCTGCCTACTTTTGGGCTCATTTTCAGTATGTTATTAAGAGTAAGGGATTAAACTTGTATAAATTATCTCATGCTAGGATCTTTAGTGTTCTCTCATGCCACTTGAAAACCTTTTCCCTTGTTTCCTTAGATAGCATTGCAAGAGCTATCCCTACTCACCTTTTAATTTTTATATTCTTGTATACAGTACATGTAGCTACTTCCGTAAGGACTCTTTACTACATTAATAGCCTTTTATATACTCATCTTATTCACGTTTCTAAAATGCACCACCGTGCAAGTTGAGGTGAACCACGTGTACATAGCTACTATTTTATTAGTCAGGCCTTTCAAGCTAAATAAACATCATAATATCAAGTTAGCATACCAAGCTAATTGACACTGTGGGAGTAGTGACCATCATTATTGTAACAGTGTGATTAACTCTACACACACATTCTTCACATTCTCGTGCCTTAACATTCCATGGCAGTGGTCCAATGCTATGCACCAGCTATGGATCCAATAAGATTGTAAATTGAAACTCAGGGCATGTCTTCACTGACCTTAATGGTTTCCTGTACCCCAGCCTTGCTATGACAAGTGTTATACTTATAGAAGTTACGTACACATGTATATACATACGTAGCTTGAAACCAGGTAAAAGGTGTTGACCGGATGGCATAATGACACAGATGTGATCCAGATTGTTTAAAAACTTAGTACCTACAAAACACAAATTTGCATTAGAAATATAATTATATGTAGCATCTGTAGTTTCTCTAATAGAGCAGTCATCAATACCATATGCACTTTAGTGAAACATTTGATGGGAAAATATTGACACACATCATCTTAGGCCACCTGTATTAGCTACATATACTACTGGAAACTATTGAAAGGAGAATTTTGATGAATTGCTAGCTTAGCACCAAATCTGTCAATATTTCCCTCATCCAAACATTACGCTATATGATGTAATAATAACAGAGAGTGTTACAAACTCAAGGTTGTTTGGCTTGATCTGGATACCTGTGTAACCTGGGGAATTGACCCAACCTTGTTTCGACCCTGGCTACACAATGCCACACTTTGTACTTGATTATACAGTGATATAAGATGTTCTATAGCATTGTGATACACAATTACGTATAATAATGAGATGTTTGATTGACCATAGTTGTTATTAGTTAGAATATGTACTAGAATTGTTAACTCTTTATACATATATATACATACCTACATACAGGTATATACATACAGAGTTAGCATATCACATACCAGCAAAGAATACTGAACCTATACATGTACGTATATGTACATAACCTCTCTCCGAGTTAAGGATATGATAGAAAAAAGCAATACAAGTTGTTCACTTCTGAAAAAGGAAACGCCTCTATGCAAAAAACAAAACATTAGCCACTTCCAAATTGAATGAGCAAATTATTGTATCTGTTTAATTTGGTCACAGATCAATTTGTTGTTTTTGTGATTATAGACTTTGAAAATATCCAGTGCTTAATGATAAGAGTTGAAAGTTGAAATTTGTTTTCCCATTATACATTTATTGACTTCCCTATTGATAATGTAAAGTAAATTTGTCTGATCAAATTTGCTTTGGTCGGTCAAATGTTAAGGTTGACACCATAAAACTTGCCATTACTCACGCATGGTGGGGCCAATTTCCTCAATATATAACTTTTTGATTCATTGATTTGAACTAAACTTACACTTTTCTCCTATGTACGTATACTATACAAGTCAAGCAGGGTCAAGAAAATACATTAGCATACTGGAGAGAAATTTCCATAGCAGGACAACACATCACAATAGCTTAACTATATTCATTCTAAAATATAGCAAGAGAGGGTAGGAGTTCAACTGACTGCTAAGTGCAGTTGCTGAGTAAGTTTCATTGAGGCCTAAGAAAAATCCCTGATCATCAAATTTCCTTTTTTGGAATTATGGTACTGCTACCCATCTTGTGTTATATCACTTCAGTTAATTCCTACCCAATAAACAAATTACTCTACGTAATATGTATATATACGTTACACCGTAGGATCTTTACTATCCAAATGTCCATTTTGTTGAGTCGCTTAATTGTGTAGAGTTTGAAATTCAAAAGTGTCCACCTGCATACAGTGTGTATATTAAAAGTATGTACAGTGAGTGTAGCTAGTTGTGTTGTTAGGTTGTAAAATCATCAAAGGACCATTAAAATACTTCAAATCTACTAGCCATTTTTGTGGTAGTGTGGGTTGATTTTTGTTTTGACTGTAATAAGCAAATAAGCAACATAGAGGAAAAGGTAATTATGAAAGAATTTTTATGAAGTGTTGATAAGGTGACAAGTGTAATACAACATATATACATAGATTTATGAATATTTCTTACTTGCATGAAAACAAAATAGCATGTGCTGTGAGATACACACTCAATATAATCGAATTATCGAGAAATTTATTCCTAAAGAAAAGGTTTATATTAGTCACATGCACTTGCTAGTGTCATAAACCTATACAGTGAGTAGCTACATATCCTTTATTACTTAGCAGATCCACCGAGCTATGAAATTTCACATATGGAGCAGGCACAAGTTTCTTGTTAGTGTTGCCATTATAGATATTGTAGTGTCGAATACACAAAGATTATACCAACAAAATGTGCTGTCAAATGTATCCCTGAATCACCACTAAAGTTGGAATCATCTTCCATATTCACTACTTTGTTGTCACTACGCATATACGTATCTGATTTGTCAGCAGAGATGAACACAATTCCTGAACTGGATTGGTGGCCATAGAGCTTCTCTTGAAATATTACCATCAAATATCTAGCGCCTAATTGGACAAACCTGTTTTGTAGCCACAAATGCCAGTTGTGATGACATCAAATTAATTGGTGCTCAGCACCTCCTACCCATTCTCTGTTAGTATCTATGTGCTAGCAGATTAAACTTTATAGCATATCAAGTACAGGAATCTGATATGTGGTAAGGTTAAAAGTTAAGTTACGTGCTGTACCATTCCGTAACTTGTATTAGCTAGGTATAGATAACATTAAAAACGTTGGATACTCAATTCCTGGGTCCACCGTTTATACTAATCCATAAATACACGTAAGCATACTATATGATTTAAGTTATCATACCAAGCTAATTGGTATGATAACAACACTGTGGGAGTAGTGAACACCATTGTTATGTGATTCTACTTTCTCATGCATTACACACATTTCATGGACCTTCGTTAGCTACAGGAGGGCCTTCCTAGGTATCTACGTAGGAAGGAATGCACCAGTTAGCCAACATAGCACCAGGTCACGCTCTACCTATTTATGATCAATTCAATCACAACTAGTTTGCTTGAACTGCAATTCTTTAGTAGCTACATACAAATAATATAATGATCTACTCCTCCCGGCCTTGGTAGTGGCATTACCTGAATTAAAACTCATATCAAATCTAATATAAACGTATCCAAAATTTTTTAGTGGAATCCATCACTCTAGCAATACTGTTTGATCTAGTCTGGCCCAATCCATGTTTTAACGAAGGCCCATTTCATGGTAGTAATCAGATATCGATGCTATGCACCAACTATCAGCCTGTAAATTGTAACAGGCCATGGCCTCACTAAGTGGTTGCCTGGCTTGCTATGAAACATTATATTTATAGAAAGTTACATTATATACACACGTACATATGCGTGTATAGGTTAAAGCATTGCTGCAAGTGCTATAAGAAAAATAAAGCACGAGGCAATGAGGCCGAGATGGCTAATATAGCACGAGGCAAAGCCGAGTGCTATATTAGCAACAAGGCCATGTACTGAGTGCTTTATTTTTCGTATAGCACAAGCAAGGCATTACATTAACTGTCACAGAGAATTTCCTCTACAAATTCCTGCACCACCATAAAACGTCCAACCTTTACCAATCTTGCAGCGGAGCGGCTCCATTATCGATGTTTCCCAGTGTTTTCTACTGTTTACTGCCTTGTCTGGTTCTCGTTGTTTATTGAAGTTTATTGTTTTGTTGGGAGGTGTTTTTAAGAAAAAGAGGCTGTAAACAAAGCTTCTACAGCTGTGCTTATGTTTTTGGAACCCTACAATAATATGCATGTATGCATTAACATGCTGTCGCTCTTCCTTCAGGTGAGAAATAGTTTGTCATTTGTTTAATGTTTTTACAAGTGATTTGTAATGTTTGTTTGTACATTAATAGCCACAGGGAAGAGTGATTTAGCTGATATCAGCAATGCCAGGATAACAACAACTTTCCTTGGGCACCAAATTTCATCTCAGCCGGTCAATCAGCCAACAGCAGAGTTGTAGATATTTGCAAAGACTTGACAGGGGCATTGGCAAGAGTTGCAGCCGTGAAATAGACACTGTTTTGTGTGCTTGTGGTTTCAAAAATGTTTATGGTTTATTGTGGCGAGCGCATATACGTACACACTGTGTTTAAAAATCTAGCTATCTAGTTTTTGTACGATTGTCATGGAGCTCTCAATTTTTGATATGATACTGACAACTTAATTTTACAGATCATCTCATACAATTTTGTAAAAATAACGTTGGAGGAGTAAGTTATGCACGAGCTGTAACTTAGCCAATTTATAGACACTCGGAGTTCCAGTTTGGTTTGTCGAACAGTGTAAAGACTGGCCATTCAGCCAATCACTGATGCGAGGTGCTTTACAGATACGAGGCAATGTTATAAAGTCGGTCATGGGCTTCAGAAACCCGTAACCACCCTTAAAAGAAAACTAGTCAGTAAACAATGTCAGCTTAAAACAACTTTTAAAACTAAAGTACTGGAGTATAATGCTGGTTTAAACAAAACAATTTAAAAAATTTGTATGCGTTGCTTAGCGATGAGTCTTTGCTCACATGACTTACTTGTGATGTCGTAATGTCATTACAATACATTGATTGAATAGTAGTTGATCAACAGTGGCCCGGTTTAACTTACATACACAGCGACTGGTTTTAAATGGTAAAACACCAACTTATTGCAGTACCATGAATTTTCTATTCATGCTGCTGTGGTTCATACCGCAGTACTGTGATATTTCATTCTTACCATTTTTAAACACTGGCGGTAATAAACACCCTTATAGTACAGTCATACATATTGTGAAAATGTTCACTGCATTGGGAAACATAGAGATTTGACACATTGTTATAATATGATTTAAAAGACATCACAATTCCATCAGATAACTGGCTCAAGTTAAGGACACCTTATTATCATTATGATAACTCTTAATATTACCTACTACAAGTGTATAGGAAACATCAGATGTAACATTGCTATGTCATACGTACAACCTTATCTTATACACACAAAAATTCAAATTACGCCGGGATGAATAGCATATGTAGTAATGTACTCAAAATCTCACTAAAATGCATTTCACAGTTACTACTAATATCTCATGCTTGGGCTGTATTATTATCTACTAGTACAGTATTCCATCATTGTTACTTGTTCTTGAGTAAACATGGCTGTTAACTTCTTTCATGCCGTCTCTCTTCATGAACAGTCACACACCAAATGACCTCCCCTTTGTTCAGTTCTCCATCATGATATTTTGGAGGATACAGTTGATTTATGATATGATCTTGTGAGTCTAAAAACCATAAGTTATAACATTTGTTCTCTTGGCAGGTAAGATAAAAATTTATAATCACTCTACAGTAGCAATTTAATTTTATTACATTGTATATTCATAGAGTGATCTCCATGGCAACAATTAGCATAATTTAATATTGCTTACACATCATAATCAAATTTACTACATTTCATAAACAACCAGCTGACAATAATTGTGATTAATTTCCCACACTATCATTGGGAATACATCCTCAATGGAAAGATGCTCAGTTGACATTTTGATCATACGTAAACACAATTATAATGCATATATATTTAGAAATACAAAACATTCAACACATTATATAGCATGTATGTTAAGAAGGCATTAAGCTTATGAAAATCAAATTTAGTTTGGTCAGACAAATGTCAACATGGCTGGAAAATGTCCAATGACTGCTCATTATCATAAGCTATGATTTATTACCATAATCATCAAGTGATCATGATAAAGTGTAACTTGCCATTGTGTGCATGGATGACAAATATGGTTACATATATACACAATTGTCAGGTCACATGATATTGATAAGAGTAAGTCATTGAATGTCACTCAGCACCTAAAGTTCACATTATTGGTGATACGGAAATATACTGGATTATACTAGCATGTTCTCATCAACCCCTACAAAGACTATACCAAGCTTAAAATTGGTGCTCAACTTTAGGTTTTGAAATTCCAATACAGTGCATAACTTTAGGTGCTACTGCAGTGTGACTTACAATTAAACTATAACCTAATAACATTTCTGTCATTAGACAACACAAAGGTCACTTCCTTACATGCACGATACATAATTTTTTACAAGAGCTTGTGAATTGAATCTGTAAGGTATAATCTGTAAAGTGTGGTCTGCAAAGTGTAAGTGTCCTTTAAAGTAAGCTAATGACTTGTCTTAACATAAGACAAGCTCATGATCATAGCAGCTGACAATATGTATTTGTAAACAATAGCATATTATACAAGCTACTATCACCTTAGGCAACAATCTTTCATGACAAATGTTGCAGTTCTGATTTTTGAAAACAGCATAGTGTGAGTCACTGAAAGTTGCGACAGAGTTTTGTATTGTAACCATAGAAATAATGGTGCAAGTTTTATACAGACATCTTACAAAGTTGTTCTGAAAAGTGTGACCTGTCAATCATTATCATCCATGTCTAAAACTCGATGTTTTGTGATATAAAGCTACACAAATACACAAGAACTTGTATAAACCATAAAGAGATAAATAAATTTGTACTGAACCTGACAGTACATGTGAAATACCAACTAGAAATGAGCTAATTATCCTTTACACTTTTACTCATCTCTTAGCTCAAACTTTTATATTTATCATTAGAAGTGTATAATTCAAACCTGCCAGTACAAACACTAATGTCTAACACTAACCTCTTGGTCGCTTCACTCTGAGACTTATTCCAACAGAAGTCTCCTCTCCGTGTGCCTTTATATCAACAGGGATCCTTGGAGGTTGAAGCACTTTGCTCCCATTCAGTTATTCTTCCATTTCAATTAGCGCGCAATTTTGTTCTAAATAGAGCGCATCTTTGCTGCAACAGCTGGGAGCGCGAATCAGTGATTTTTACAGAAGAATTCTGTGTGGGATAGGATTTATGGGAGGCTCTTGAGACAACTTATAAATAACAGTATTTACTGAAGAGTCCGCGCCAACAATTGCGCTCCTTTTCGGAAACTCTTTCGGACAGGCTAAAGAACATTTCCGTAAAGGTACTGTTATACTCAAAGTATATTTATGTTGTTTAATGTCATCCATAATATAGATACCATATGTTCTTATGGTACATGTAGGGGCTGGCAATTATCAGTATCAAGAGTTGATAATAATGATGCCAGTATAGGTGTAATTTACTTATCCACAATTTGTACAACACTCAGTGCTCACAATTGAGAGAAGAGGTGGCCACTCTAAGGGACAAGCTCAGTGGAAGAGCAAAGCCAAATGACACCCCTCTCTATACCAGTATTAAAGATTAGAAGTTAAAATGTTTGACTGTTGGTAGAAATAGTCCAGCTGGAAGGATTGTACCTGATGATACACTGATCTTATCCTATACAAGTATGTAATCAATAAGATGTACTTATTTCCAGTATATGTAGGTGTAATGATATACGTAAGCACTAAATAGTTACAGAGCTGTAAAACAGACAATCATAATATACCACTACAACATCAGTCATAAAATACTGTATGTATAAGTGTACAGTGTTAATATCAATACATCGATATGTCACGATATTCAATTATCAATATGACCTAAATGTGTCGATACAGTAATCACACTGCCTATTGTATCACAATAATCATGGCGATATATAGATATATTGTGGTATCTCTATAATTTCCACTTATAAACATCAGTGACTTGACATGCATACTGTAATGTGAGAGAGAACTTTGGCAGTTTGGCTTTTGATAGTCCATAATTGATACCTACAGGTAGCTGAGCTAAACTGAATTTAGAACATACTCTATTTCCCTAATATTTATGTTAAATTTGCTTGCTAGCACATGTAAACGGAAGAGCAATAAAGTGATTTTTATTAATGCTTGTATTTGTGCAAAATTATATGGAGTTCTAAAGTATCCTAAAAAAACATGCATACATCAGCTAATCCAGTACTTTAGTGGTAAAACTTTTTAAACATCGTATAAAGTTGTTTTAAGCCGAAATTATTACTGTAACACTATATGCCAGACTTATTTTATAAGCTCTACAACCCACATGACATGCCCACTTTAAAATTGAAGCTCTCTGTCTTGTTTGTAGCCAGTAAAACGGCTTTAATGATAAATGAACGACTATAATACAGCATTGTCTTAGTGGTAACTCACGACACACTTCATTACTAAGGCCCCACCCATTGCCTGTATCAATGGCAAGTGCCATACAAAGAAACTGAAAAGCAGTAGAACTTGTTTAACTGGTTAATTCAGCCTTTATTTCACGTGAATAGTTTTTAATAGCCTGGGGGCAACAAAGATTTGTACCCCCAATGGTTTTTACTATACCATGCATGATACCTTTAACACCAATGCCTAATACTTATGTAGTATTGTTTGCCTTCTGTAGAAAACTGTCAGTGTGTACCTCACTCAGATTTAGATTTAACAAGGGACTCAGAGCCAATTAAAGAAGAGAACATCAGAAACTAGTTCTCTTATAAACAATATACGTACATTATATGCTAGTGGTCATTCTGAGGATGTAAACTTATAGAAGGCCACTATGTATTTAAGATGAGACATCACTCTGCTGGTAAAAATGTTAATGCTGATCACTCCTCCATCATTGAGGTCAAGAACCTGATCAGGGATGAATCCATAAAATGCAGCTAGGGGGGCAAATTGAAGCTTTTCAAAATGTAGGGAGCATATCTTGTAAGCACTAATAATATTATAGTCTATATATAGTCTTTTAACATACGTAGTTATCAGTGGTTATCAGTGGTTATCAGTGGTTATCAATGGAGATTATAACATCAGTCATGACATTTGAGGATCATTTAATCTGTTTGTCTGATCTGACATCAAAGACTGGTCAAAAGATATAGGCAGGTAAATAAGCCATTGTTTATACATGTCACCTACAGTATTTATGTATCCTATAAAAACATTACACCTGGTTGCTAGGAGATACTAAATGGTACCAACCCAAGGAGGAGTCTCTTTCCCATTGGACTTCCAGGTATTATGTCTGATCAAAACACAACAATGTTAGCTCAACCTCCACACTTGTCTGACATTTGTCAGATCACTCATCAACAGTTATAATCTAGTTCACTGGTAGTTCGCCTGGTGCAAGTAAAATTTGACCTGATTTTCAGTCTTTAAAATTTAATCTCTTTTTCCTAACATAGTATTTTCACACAAATTTTATCATATGTATATGTAGAAATTCCTAAGGAATTCAATAAAACTTACAGATTTTGAATAAAAAGAGATAGATACTGTAAGATGAATAGGTGTATTTTGTGTAGATAAGACTGGTTTTCTCAGGCCTGCAGTCACATATGTGACCGGATTTGCGAAAATGTGCATTGTTCGCACATGTACAAGTATTTAGAAATACCGTTTTGAAATATTCAATTCGTAATATCTGGAGTCTGCCTTATGCTACTAGCACGAAATTCTCCACAAATCTGTAGTTGTACAAGGTAATTCAGTGGGTCTACTGTTGAAAGGCTTGCTAGCTGAATTGCCCGCCATTTTAGATAGTTTTTAAACAGTACCACAAGTGATTATATAGGGGTGGTTGGTCGGGGGTGGTGGGGAGCCACGGCAGTGGCGGGGAAACACACGTCAAGTGTTCACACTTCCAAATGGGCATATTTGTACTGTAGATAACACAAAAAGTAGCCAAATCCCTGAATAGCATCACTGGGCAGTCGTACGGCGAGTTACAGCCAGGTGGCCTTTCAGTGACAGCCACCAGAGCCAACTGAAGACACTAAGGGCACCCGTGGACGTCTGACACACCCTAGAAAGCAGCCGCAGCAAAAGCAGACTGATGAGCTGTTGGCATCCATACACACATGCACTGTTAGTTTATTGGTGTAGCTATCGAATGGCGGTGAAATCTGTGTTTCCATATTGTGTGCGAACTATGCACATTTTGCCAAATCTGGTCACATATATAGAATTTCAGTTTTGTATTCCAAAATTTAGGGACAGGAATAAACTAGGAGGTGCGAATGCCCCCATCTCCCTGAAATGCAGCCCTGCTGATAAGGTACAACAGGGCAGTTGAGGAGGCTAAGAAGTAAGAATCAAAAATTTCAAGGATTAAATCTAACTGAGGTGTGGATTATATCTGAAAACTATGACAAGCAAATTATAGTCAACCTGTGAAGGATTGT
Source organism: Spongia lamella (assembly GCA_963930835.1). NCBI lineage: Eukaryota > Metazoa > Porifera > Demospongiae > Dictyoceratida > Spongiidae > Spongia > Spongia lamella. The sequence goes on along the minus strand of OZ005746.1, from coordinate 7,106,495 downwards.
TGTACACTGTAGCTATACGTATATACGTTATCACAACAGATCATACTAGACAGCTACTGTAGTATACGTATTGCATACATGTATACACATGCTCTGATGATCATAGTGAATTCTACACTTCCATAGCTAAACATTACTGTATACAAAACAACTCTAGCCAGATATGTATTAATGTAATTTTTATATGTACGTATGTATGTATTCACTGTTGTTACTATAGTATTTAGAAATAGTGGAGGAGGGTGTAACAGCTGATCCTGTGGACTATGACTGTAATAATGATGAAATTCCTTTAAATGTAGGTATGCATTAATTGTAAATAAAGAATTTATATTTACATACGTATTGTGTGTGTGTATAGTATAATCATGTGGTGGTACTAATGCTTGTAAAAATACATACGATAGTCATACATACAATTTTTTTGAGGCATGTCAGTTTTACTAATGGCACAAATTTAAGATATTTGCAATTTTAACACTGTCCATTCAAAGGATTTTGCTCATGTTCTGCTGCATGGTTGCATGTGTGTCTAAGAGTATTACATGATACTTCAGTCGATGTTTTAAATGCTTTCAGGGATTTCTTTAAAATGTTTTACCCATTATGCTCTTCACCTCTCCTATTATGCTTGTATTATGCTCCAATTTGTACAACATTGCTCGTAATGATGATTCAGCATATTAGTTTATGAATGCTCTATTAGAGTATTTCAATATACCTTGCATCCCGAGTGCTTTATTTGAGTAGCAAAGAAACTTTAAAATCACAGACACTTGCATACGAAGTAGCTGTAACATACCCCCTGACTGTTCTATAGTATCTACAGTTCATATTTCACCTAATATGTTAGGATTATGCTGGCATCTATTATTATGCTGGCATACAGTATTTGACGCAGGCCTAATTGAGAAGTCCAAGTTTTATGTGTTGAAATATCTACCACATATATCACAGTCCACTATAATGGTCGTTCAGTACAAATTAAAAAGTGTGATAAGCCCCAATGAGGTGTTGACCATCTCAGTACTGAAGGTCTCATTGTTCACTACTGCCAAACTTAGCTAGTTATCTGTTTAACGTGTATCCTGCTTTCCAACTAACGCAAAACAAAAAATCATTTTTCCAGTGAAATTTTGTGGAAGAAAATTTTGTGGATGACAATGACCACAATAAAAGATGAAATTACATTCTTTTAAAATTGTATGACTGTTCTAATAGAGTAACTCAAGCTACTTTGCTTCATAAGTACATGTTAGCACATAATGTAGGAGACTCTTGAAATAATTGTAATTACCAGTTTCCCATTCATTTAGTAATTCCTGTTTTGCATTTAGTTTTGATGAGGTCTAGCCTCCTAAAAATTGAGATGTAGTGTAATGTGTGATGTGTACAATATAATATTATATGATGCACATGTGTGTGTGTGTGTGTGTGTGTGTGTGTTGTGTGTGTTGATGTTTTACGTATACGTATATGTATACATGTACGTATGTATGTACATAGTCTTGCATGGCCAGACCGTTTATGATCGCTATGTAATTCCACACAAACAGTATGGACAATAACTTTGCAGCTTCTATTCTGGCCTCCCATAGAATTCTTGGTAAATTAATGAAACACTTAAAGATGTAATACATAAATGGTTAGTAATGTAATCCAGTCATGCACCAGATAGCTGAATGGTAAGCTGTGTTGTTTGCAAACGTACGTGAACAGCTTATGTTATCTGGGGACTGTACCTCCAAACCCCCTTTCTTCAGAGATCCCCTACTGCTCTAAGCACCCCTCTCATGAAGTCCTAGAACTTCTCCTGTGATCCCTGCTCCTTTTAAACTGAATGTTTTGTTTAGCTGCATTTAAACTGTTCATGAATAAACTTAAGAGGATGTTTAGATTATATCAGACACTTGTAATTATTGGCTCTACAGAAATTTCAAGTAGCTAAATTTTGAGATTGTGCTAAAACAGCAACAATTTATGCCTCAAAGTTTTCCCAATATACCGGGGATGTTATATAAGGTATTTATAATTTGTTATACATGTATTTGTGTACAGTGTATTTACATATGTCATGTACAAACATGCAGGTACAGTGTACGTAGATTATTACAGAAATTGGAGAATCAATATAGTGACTTCTACATACAACTGGCAGCTCATATCTTATTAGAAGTTTATCAAGAAACAGGTAATGCCAAGAGTTTATAAGATTTGTTATGGATAGTAACATGTGGGCCCTCGATATGTGTTATGTGCCTTGTACGTAGTTGTATTACCATAGTAACTTACCAAGTTCATCTGTGTACAAGATTGAAATACGTATGTATATATAACCCTGAATACAGATAATATCAGTTTCCTATGGGACACAGCCATCATGTTGGAGCTTGGCTGGTAGAGGAGCAGAAGTGAAGCACAAATACAGTTAATGTTGTTGAAGATATGGCGAGGAAATCATTGTATGTTTATCATACGTACATTTATGTGGTTGGTTTCTTGACATTCTGCAATTCAGATGTTTAGTAATACGTAGTTTTAATATATATGTACGTACGTATATAAATTGTGGTTAAAGGATTTTAATGGTAACAAGAATCATTAATCTGTACGTATGATGCTGTAGGAGCCTTTGAGGTGTGTTCAGAGCTGTATGATGCTTTGGAGATCATCAAGTATACAGGTTGACACATTAGGGTAAGGAATGTGTGTGTGCATGTAGTGAAGCATATTAAAGCATCTCAGTTTCAGATATATAAATTGGCCGTTGCTTTTAAACCAACTTTGTGCTGGTGTGTGTGTCAGTGTGTGTGTGTGTGTGTGTGTGTGTGTGTGTGTGTGTGTGTGTGTGTGGTGTGTGTGTGTGTGTGTGTGTGTGTGCGTGCGTGCTTGCGTGCGTGCATGTCTCTGTATGTGTGCATGCATGTGCAGAGCTTGAAATTAGCTGAAAAAAATGCTCAGACATAGTGTCAGAAGTAACTGATTTTGATCAGACATTTAGAAATTTGTTCAGACAAAATAGTGTAAAATATGGGAAACACTAAAAAATCAACAAAAAACAAAAAATGAGCAAATTTCAAAATGTCCGGACATCCGGTACTTTTGGTCGGAAATGTCCGATGTCCGACCGTTATTTCAAGCTCTGCATGTGTGTGCATGTATAACTATGTATGTGTGTGCGTGTATGTGTAAGCTCTTTTAACACATGTACGTATTACTATAGTGTAACTCATTGACAAGCCCAAAAGGCATATTCATCACTTCTATTATCTTGAAAACCACATTAAAGGTATGCAAATTTTCTGCAAGTAATGTATTTAATTATCAATTTGATATTTCAAGAATAGTAGATAACAGTGATTTTTATGTACATACGTATTTGAAGAATGTAAGGATGGGCAATTAACCGGTTTGGCTTATTAACCGTGATATTTTATTTGTCAATAAACGATATGGTACAATTTTTACTAATAACAAAAGAGGCAATAATCGTGGTAATCGTGATACGTTTGCATTACAATAATCGTGTACCAAAATATCAATATCGCCCATCATAGAAGAATGGCACTCACCGAAAAGGTATAAATTGTACTGTAAAGCTGGAAACTTTGGCGAAGGGAAACTTTGACAGATTGATTACTTGGCATACTGTAGCATTGTGAAGGCCAGTCTGATTCCAGTGTATGTATTATTAGAGTGTTTCAGTAAAATTCAGTATCTGTTTCGATTTTTCATTTAATATTGTATAAAATTAGTTACATTTCCTATGGGGAATATTCCTTTGTAGTTCATGTACTGACAAATTATAGGCAGCTGCTACTGTACATTTCCAATGACAAAAATCATTTGTACAAGCTTGTCACTTCAAAGACTTTTCTTGTAAGGTCAAGGTGAACACAAATATACGTAGTATAGCAAAGATAACTTTTATATAAACTTTTGGCAAGGTTTCACATTCGTACATACGTACATGAACATCTAAAGTTGACATGCGTACATACCTCAGCTTCAAAAGAAACTTTTATCAAATCTTTTGAAAGTTTTCTGGTAAATAATACAAAATTAAAAGTTACTACATACGTAACTAAATACATACCATTAGCTACCACATTCATTGTAATAATACATTCCACACGTATGTACATATGACATTAAATGTATTCCCTTATTACATTACTGTAGAGATGATTTGATAGATGTTAAATTAGTGGAAGCTTAAACTATATGAGTCTGTTTTATGTGCAAGCATGAGTGATTGATGGAATCAAATCTTGTGCAAATATCAGATTCGTCAAAGTGCCAAATTAAATTCTATACAAAATTTGGTGGTTGATACCCAATCCTCTTCTGCCAACATTCTGTTTCACCATGATTATGTACAAGCTCTAGCTATTGCAAAGTGCATAAGAAAACATTACTAAAAATCGCTCAATGTGCAATGCCCTATTACACTGTTAACAAAGTTAATAATATTATACCTTATGAAGTAATTGGTGAGTAGTTGATGTTCTAAGACTAATTTTAAAACATGGAAAAAATTTGTCAGGCCATATCTCCCTTGTTTTATAGCCTATCAGAGTATCAGAGCGCTTATTTTATTAATGTTTTGGGTGTTTGAAGGGCTTCACGACAATATAAAATTTGTAATCATAGGATGAACACAATGGAAGTTATTCAAGGGAAATGACAGGCAAGGTGAATGCGAACAGACTATAGGAAGATTTTACCTATGCCTTAATACTGAACATTTACAGCAATGATCCATATGTACTGCATGTTTTAACATGCACATAAGACTTCATTGCATCCTGTAGCTACGCATGATTATTAATAAGATTTATATTCACAGTCAATCACAATTGATACTATATTGGTGTGCTTATATTAAGAGGTGTCCTTTCTGTACGTATGTGTGTTTAATTGCATACTCACTTGCTAGATACATTCCAAAATTATTCTGTATTTAGTGATTGTGGCTACGGATATTAGCTGTGATGATTAAGCTGCTGAAAGGAGTGGTGTTTTTTGTCCCAGTCAGTCATGGGGATACAACTAGCCAATCAGATAGCCCATCACACAATAGTGAACTACCTACACCACCAGTGACAGCAAAGTTGACATCTATTGTGAAGTGTACAAAGAAGATTTGGCCCTGCTGGAAGAGTCGGTGAAGGCTGCTGAAACACATGAAGGAATTTGTACTTTTGAGCAGTTTAAAAATCATATGGTTAGTAGAAAACTATTGCTACATAATATGTATATACGTAATATGATATGCATACTTTATGTATATGTGTACACCACATATGCAAATTTGAATGTGAAAGTTTTAAAAGTTCACACCAAAGTTAACGGTAATCATGTGGACAGTAGAGCTTTATAGTGAACAGCTCAGTTTGTTGTGTATAACTCCCTGAAGCTAGCCCCCATGCCTATGAGTTATGTAAAAACATATATGCAGCTTTGATATGTTAAAGTGTCTTACCTGCTTCTTGCCATATAGCTATAGGCTTGTGCGATAATGGAAGAAACTATGTATATCTCTAACTATATGTGTACTTATAAAGTACCACATGGGCAGATCTAGGACCTACTGAGAGGGGCAGCAACAGAGTGTTTAGGGGCACAACCCCCTTAAAGTTATAGGGTAATAATGTTATAAAGCATAAAACAATAAAAATATCTGTGAAAGATATTTCAGATTGTAACTGTGTATGTAACACTTTCACACCTCAGATCAAAGGAATCTACAGGGATACATAAGCCATGTATCCCTATTCTCCTTCACATCTAGTGTACACCAGTGTACATGATCAAAACGCAGATCAAAGAGTTCAAAGGTCTTCCCGGGATACAACTAGATGTACACCGGTGTACATCTAGTTGTATCCCGGGAAAATCTTTCCTTTGAACTCTTTGATCTACCCTTTGATCGATAAGTTGGTGCATCACTAGAGCTCTTTATATAGGCGCATAAATGTAATATCGATTGTGGCTTTTAGTTTTCTAAATTAATCTTTATTTGTAGTTGAAATATATACTTTGTTACTAGTCTTAAAATGTTTGTTTTCGTATCCATGGAAGTTTAGAAGCCGATATAAGCCAAAAAACGCCATTTGAGGTGAGTTTCTCACGTGATAAAATAATCTATTTACTGTGTGACTTAATGTATCTACATTAATCTACTCTATTTGTAACACACTCACCATTAGTTTATCAGCGATTAAACGCGATTTTTGCCCATTTATAAGTCCTGCAGCTTAATAAAAAGTTGTGGTAAACCCACAATTACCAGCACTACCATGCAAGAACGTCATGACAACGATGAAATAGAGTCCCACAATCACAACGAGTACCCGTTACTATATAAAGAGGCGGAAATATTGACATCAAGTTTGGGCAAATTTTTAGAGTGCCGGAAGTGTTACATATTACTTGTAACATGTGCACTCGTGATTTACCTGATATGTATGCCCTCGGGCTTTGGGCATACATATCAGGCAAATCCCTCGTGCCCATGTTACAACTATTACATAAATAAAATCTGGCTGATCTAGAACATGTATATACGTAGTTAGCTATGTATGTATATGTATGTGCATATGTAGCTATGGTACCGCTTAAAGCCAACTTTGCACTCGCTCGCTAACTTTTGCTCGACTTGAGACTGCTCGTTACAATCAACTCCAATGATACTTGAGCAAAATTCTGCATGCACGCATGTCTTAAATTGCTCGCAAATCTGTATTCCACTCAACTCGCAATATTCCAGTTTCACACAAGCTAAAATATTTACGGAACGTTAATGAACTCAATTAACGATGGTTGCGCAACATCCTCTTGTCACTTGGAGGCCGTAAAATATACAGAAACATATTGGACACCGAGCTTTGGGCATCTCATGTGCCTAAACCATACTGAATTTCTTAATTGTAAGAACGAATTTGTAAAGTACAAAAGGTGCTTGAGCTGATGATGTACGAAAAGTGACACTATGTTGTAGTATCAGTGGGAACCAGGCGACATTCTGTAGACTTGCAAATCATAAACAATACGTATTTCAAAGCAACCAATATTTCGTTTGTTAACGTTAAAACGAGTCTATGGCATCATCATTAGTGGTAGAGGACCCCAGTATCTCAAAGATTAGTGAAAGGCCTACGGGACAAATCGAGTTGCAAGGGCCATGGAAGTCACGCAATTTCAGGCCTATACTACATCGTTGTGGCTTCTACTGGCCTGTTTACTACCACTACAATTATACTATGGCCATCAAACGGTGAGAGAGAAACTAGCTATATAGTTTGTTTTCGCTATTTATGGCTTACATGTGCACAGAATAATGCCTGATTCTCGGTGATACTACAACACAGTGTCATCTTTCGCACATCATCAGCTCGAGCACGACTTGTACTACACTGTAAAAACATTTGTGTATATGTTACGCAAAAATTTGTGTGAAGAAGTTGCAACTTATTTCCCACAAATTTTTGCATAACATTTACACAAAATTTCATGTAGACATTACATGTTTTGTCATGTGATTTCAACCCCTCATTTTGCGTTTACATTACATACTTTTTGTATTTCTGTAATTACACTATAATTAATGAATTCACAAATACAATGTACAGTAATACAGTCTGTGTATGCTTTTTGGTTCAGTTTTAAGTATCATCCTGATCCAGCTGAAAAGAATTCTCTGTGACAACCACTTGCAAGTGTGTCTTTCAACATTCTCCCTGGATGGTAGCCAACACTTTCAGGTCTGTTGGATCTAAAGAATGCCAAAGATTTTAAACTAACTTTACAAAACAAACATTAAACACACCAGTTTGCCTGTGCTTCAACACCGTGTGATGAAGAAGGGCTTTGAAGACAGTGTAACTCTATGAAATGAAATCATCATGCATGTAGATACTTTGCCTTGTAGCAGGTGATGCTGACTACAAGAAAAAGAATTTATGAAGTAGTTACAATACCACATAAAACTAGTATTTCACCTGTGATTCCTCTCCCCCATCTTGCCACCATAAGCTCATTCCACTGCATCCACTAAATCAAGATATAACAACACAAATGTGTTTTCAGCCTTTGTTCAGCAAACATAATCTACCTAGTGTTAAGAAATTCAAGCCAAGGTATTAAAACTATAACCTTGGAGAAGTGTCAGAAGCACATGTATTCCTCATTTGCAATTTGCAACCATGTATGGTTGCTTCCAAATCCCTAACTGATGAAAATGAAATTGTTAACATTTCAAAGTTCAATTCAAAATGACTCACCGACTACTGATAGCATTCTTGAAACATTAAGGCGAGAATAAATTTCTAAAGCGCTAAAGGAGCATTAGATAACTTTAAATACTTACTTATGGCAACCATATGAGCTACACTAGTGAGTTTCACGGTTCGACAAAAACAACCTCGTCACACAATTTCGCTGCTTCCTTTTGCATCTCTATTTACTTCTAAATGCTGAAAGAAACTCGAGTGCTCAACTCCAGGTGCAAGGACCTCGGCAAGGACTGATGGTTACTAAGAAAATGTTGGAAAAAAGTACGTCAATCGATTAAAATTTCGTGATAATCCCACGCGTGCCAAACAAAGAGCATTGATACAAAGGAACTACCCGGGAACTACCAATAATTTACTGTTCTTCAGTTTGAGAATTCCTAAAGCTCGCGTCGTCACTGGTGTGAAGGATTAAAGAATCACTTACGCAAGCTCAGTGGTATGTGCTTATACTGTTGCAATCATTGCTACACCATGTAAAAATCCAGGATCCACATACTCAATTTCTTGCATGAACAATTCGTTAGCTTAGGAGCTGCATGGCGGCAGTAAATGTAGGGAATTTGGAGGGCATTATATTTGGAAAACACTGTTGTGTTGATATTATCTTTCCACTTTTTGTTACTGCTCAAGATAGCAATCTTCAGTATTAATTCCTTCAAAGGAATAGTTGATAGGTCATAACAGGCAATGTGTGTGGTAGTTGTATACCAACAGTATTCCAAAGTATGAAGTTATATCGACAGTAATTTTATATATTTTTTGGTTGCACAAAATCTGTTTCTGGTCCAGCCATCTCGCAAAATTGACCAGGCCACCCTTTTAATTGTTAGCTTTTCTGCAGTTCATTAATTCCTATTTTTCAAGTCTATGTACCTACATGGTGAATTAAAGTGATCAATATCACTTTAAACTTTTGTAATTTGTGTGTATATCGTGTGTTGTGTGTGAGTGCGTGCATACGTGTGTGTGTGTGTGTGTGTGTGTGTGTGTGTGTGTGTGTGTGTGTGTGTGTGTGTGTGTGTGTGTGTGTGTGTGTGTGTGTGTATAGGTAGGTGTTAGTGATGTGCAATATTTAATAGTATATTGTGTATCATGATAGAAAATTTCCGGTATGAAATTTATGAAGTGATATACTAATTTCAGTATTTCCCTTCATAGTTCATTGTGTGAATAGTGTTCTACATGTTATAATGTTGTTGCTAAATAACAAATTTGTTGCTTATGAATATCTTCATAGTAATGCTTCATGGTAATTTTAGACCACAGGTGCATATTGTGATATATATCGTATCGTGATAAAATGTCTCCTATATCATATGAAAATTTTGTATTTCGCACACCTCTATAGTTGTTATCATTTGGCAAAAAATGACTAGATCAGAGACGTAGTTTAAGCCTTTAATTGGAAAATGCCTTGTAATTATTGTAATATACAGCACTAAATTTTTGGTAGTTTGATGCCCTGTAATCAACGTATTACTAATTGTTAGCGTGGCACGTATGTAATGATAGGAATTGCCTAATATTATTTTTCATTTTTACGTACAGCTATCACTCAACTACTGAGTTTTGTTACTTCGCCATGATGTCCAATGTGTATGTGCATTTGTGCATACACGAACAAACTCACTCTGAACTCGCTTGTTACGCCACACCAGTCAGCCATTTTGTCATCACGTGATATATGGAGTTTGGGGTATGACTTATGGAAAATAAATTGAAGTTTGGTGAGCATTAATTAGGGATAACAGGGGCGGATCCAGGATTTTCTGAGAGGGGGCTCTAAACACAGAGGTGTATCTCTGAAGCAGGGGGTCTGGGGGGCACAGCCCCCCAGAATCTATAGGGTTTTTTGTTATTACAACACCAAAATCATGCTTATTGTAAGATATAGAGCATATTTAAGTAAATACAAGGAAGTATTTAACCAAATATGGAGTAGGGGGTGTGGTGGGTGCAACCCCTTGGAAGATACAAGTTGTTTTATTATATAAAGTGCTGAAATGACACTTATTTCAAGAAATAATGCATTTTAGTGTTTTTATACCAATACATCATTATTTTGGCTTCTTTGATATATTTCTGGAGGGGGGGGTCTCGAGACCCCAAAGACCCCCCTGGATCCACCCCTGGATAACAGCATGCCATGTTCATACTTTTGTTGAAACAGTTTGATTGTGCATGCAAAGATATAATATTATGCAGAAGAACTTTATACACTCAGGGTTTACCATCTCTGATGTTATTTCTTATTTGACAGTAATAAATTTTATACCTTGTTTAAATATCATAATATAATATAAATATACAATTAAATAAATATACAAATAAATAAAAGTGTCATTGGTAATGTTATTGTGCATTGGCACAGTAAGTTATAAAATGAGATAGGCAGGCTGTCATCTTTTTGGGTTTCGTATTCAATATTACGTATTCTAAAAATGTGTAAAATGTGTGCAGGCCTAAAGGATAAGACATGTTATACACGTAATAAGCAGCTAATAATGCTATTGGGGCTTCCTCAAATTTATCTATTGTGCAGATTATCTTCTTTTCAGCTACTAAAAACATCTGGCTTCCAGTCAATATCAGTGATGGTGCTGGATGACAAATATCATCTGCCACGGTTTTTGGGTCTATAGTGGGCTAAGAATTTGACCTTGTAAATTTAAGTACAGACAATCACATACGGAATATACTTACAGGTGATGACACTATTAGATATTCATGTGATGGTTTCGTTTTATGATCTTTCAGAAGATATGGCAGTGTGAACATCAGTTTGGCTGTCAAAGTATCAGCTGTACAAAAGTCATTGTAAGTTTTTGCAAACGTTAGCTAGTTACTTAGCTATGTACCATCAGGTTCATCAAAGTCATCTTGATGATTGATGTGAGGCTGCAGAGATTTCAGAGCTGTTGCTGTGATGTTCTCTTTCACTGTAACACTGATCTTAGACAGGGATTCCTGCCACCTTTCATTAAAGTTGCTCCTCTCATTCTGGAATATTCGGCATAACTCATCTATCAACTAACAAATTATTAAGTTGAACTTAATTACATAAAATTGATAAATAATTAGATGCAGTGTACCTGATTATAATGTCCCAAGAAAGGGAATTTCTCAAGCAGTTCTGCTAATGGTGTAGGCTTTGGTTACGTCGCATCTCAAAGCTGATGTCCATCAGCTGTTTAACAATGTTTTGATTTGGCTTGCTTCGCTTTGCCTGTGCTTGTAAAGCAAGGTTGTGTCTTGCAAATGAAGCATCATCCTCTCCTGGTGGTACCTAATGGAAAGGGATTTCAATACATAATTATTATATCTGTATTCTGTATAGCTGTAACAGTACGTATGCTGTATCAAGGGGGCACATGTCACCCTATAGTGTCACCACATAGCGGTATTTTTCTGTCCTGTTGAGTTATTGTGTGCCCCTCCCAGTTTGGAGGGTATACTCCTCCTCCTCCAGTATATCTGTATAGTGCAAAGTTTGATGGGGAAAATATTGACGGACAGCATCTCAGGCCACCTGTATTAGCTATACTACTGGAAATTTATTGAAAGAGAAAATTTTGACAGCTTATAGTGTCAAATCAGTATTTTCCTCTCATCAAAAACTTGCACTATACGTATTGATTTTGAGATATGTACATATTATATTTATACTATTTATTTATTTATACTATTTATATTATATATTTATACTATTTATATTATACTATTTATTTATACTATTTATTTATTTTATATATTTATATTTATATTATTATATTTATATTTATTTACACGTATTATTATATTTATATTTATACGTATTATTATTATTATATACGTATTATTTTGAGATATATACGTTTTTTCCCTGTCCACAAACTAGATACCTCTATGACATCGTTGGACTCCTGGGCCTGCAACTTTGCTTATTTGGTTTGTTTTCATTTATTGATCCGGACCTTGAGACTACAATTTTTGCCTCAGTGTTTTTGGTACGGTTTCTCCTGTATTCCCTAGCCCTATCTTTGAGGCCAGTTAAAAAGGATTCCTATAAAATAGACATATTGTTACTTAAAAAGAATTTGGAATTCTAATTCACTAACTTCATTAGCAGGATTCTTTAGGAATGAATATTTCCTCATCACTTGTCTTGTCACATTCTTCAAAGTGTCTGTTGTCGGATAACGCTGATACTGTGCTATTATCCCTGAAATCCTTGACTTGAATGCAGCAAGAAGGCGTGGATCTAATTTTCCTTTAATTATAGGTCCTGAATGTAAATCTAAAATGCAATGTAACTAGTACCTAGCTGAAGAGCAGCATCTATGTCACTACCATATGTAACTGGGAAGGGAAATAGGTTAGGGATTTCCCTGTCCTCAGCAGCTGACAAAATGATGACTGGCACAGGTGGTTTTTTGTTAGTATTATCTACAATGACTTCTTCCAATTGCACTGCCTGTATTTATACATCATTTAAATACTGACAATTTGATGGGGAGATAATGATGAGATTTTAAGCAATTCATCTAAATTTTACAATCTAAATTTTTCTCCTGAATCTTGCCCCAAATTTTATTAATCCCAGTTTGTCAAAAATTTGCACTATAACGTGAAAAATACAGTAAAAATGCAGTACATAAATACATATATAATATATTAACGCGTAATACTTAGTACTTACATCATCATGTTCCACATACACATCTTGGTGTATTTCACGGTCAAGGTCATCAATCTCATCATGGTCAAGACAATCAATATCAGCAGTGCTAGTGTCCATCCCAGTGATCCCACCATGATCAGTATTAGTGTTACTTGTTGACTAATAAATAGCAAACCACTAGTTCATCTAACAGTAATTTGTGAACTAGTCATGAACTACTTGTATGTATAAATCAGTGGCATAGCCATGCTAGGGTCTGGAATCTGAGACGGTGGGCAAATTGGGGTCTCGGTGCATGTGTTTATACAGGATGTTTCATTATAATATTATAATTACCAGCATGTCTTGTACTGATTCTTCACAATTTTCATTGTTACAACTTGCTTGTTGTCCGATGTGTACATGTCCAGGTTGTTGTACACTTTCTTTCTCCACACCAAATTTCTAAATGTGTACATTAAATAATTTTATTAATATGATAAAGCAAGAATATGTATATATACATGCATGAGCTATATGCTATACATGTTTATAAACAGTATACATATTATCTAATTTTAAGTGGCCCCCTGAATTATGTTACCTTAATTAAATTAAGGAGCAACTTTCTATCTCCCAGTGTCTTTACTCCCAGTTCCAATAAATCTTTAGTATCCAGCAGTGGCATCACTTCACCAGTAATTTTGTTATCTTTAAACAAGGTGATAATCTATTAAAAATGTAGCTTATAAATACACCCACGCAATTATATACATACGTCGTCATCGAAGTTATTTCTTCTTATAAAGTCACACACTTCTTCCACAGTCCAACTTTCCATTTTTACATGGTAAAATTATGCTGAGCATGAGCTGCCCATCAATATTCTTCGTATTTTAACCAATCCTGCATGATTCAGAGCTATAACTAATGGCGCGAGCGCGAGCTCGAGTAGTATACAGCGTGCAATCTTCGCGGGAAATTAATTAAAGCAGTAACTATATATATATTGTAGCCTGCAGTGTGTGGAGGTTGGCATCGAATGAAATACTGGATGTTTGTCGGATTTGGTGATATAAGTTGTTGCTACAATTGATCAGCTGATCAACTGGTATAATTAGCTGCGCTATTATAGTGCCTGTTGCTACAGAAACTGTTACAACCATTGTACAAGTAATTTGTAGTTTTACAACCATTTGTACAAGTAATTTGTAGTTTTACAACCATTTGTACAAGCAATTTGTAGTTTTACAACCATTTGTATAAGCATTTGACTCATTACAGTTTAATAATTATACTGAGCCCTAATTATTGTTATTCCTCTTACCAGCACCAGGAAAAAATGTTGACATGTCAATTCTGTGAGAATTTTAGTGCTCAAACTTATGGAGCTGTACTGAGGCATATAGCAGATGTTCACCAGTTTGAGCCAAACTTCAAAATGTCGTGTCATATTTGTTCACAAACATTCATCACTGCATGTTTCTGGGTACAAGTATAAGCTTGATATATCTTACTGTACTCAGAGTTGGGGGTCGTTACTTTTAAAAAGTAACTAGTTACATATTACTCATTACTTTCAGGAAAAGTAACTCGTTACAGTTACATATTACTCTCCCACAGAAGTAACTAGTAATATATTACTAGTTACTTTTTTCACTAAACTACTATAAAAGTCACTTATTTGGTGGTAAAAATTATGTTTAGCACTGATTCTCTGATGATAAGTAGTTTATTTTACATGAGATATGTCTGTGTAACAGTACTCATACAATTTATAAAGGAAATGATTATTAGTGAATGGACTTTTATACAGAAAAATATGGAAAGTAATATAACTAATTGTAAATTTTTACAAAGTAATATTATTACTAGTTACATATTACTTTTGAGAAAAGTAACTCGTTATATTACTTAGTTACTTCGAAAGTAATATATTACGTAACTTAGTTACAAAGTAACTAGTTACCCCCAACTCTGACTGTACTTATGGTATACACATTTAAAATGACATTTAGGTCACACTTTTACAGAAAACATGGTGGAAAGGAAGTAGTAGATGTCAGCGGAAGTGACAGTGTTCCAGATGATGTTAACATGATTGAATATGACACAAGTAACACTATACACTGTATACACTGTTACTGTTAACACAAGCACAGATGACGATCCTCAGATGAACAACGTAGAAACGGAAAGAACAGAAGTGGAAAGACAAAAAAAGGCAGCACTTTTTATTCTAAAGGCAAGGGAGGAAAGGTTGCTGACGCAAGATGCTCGTGATGGATTACTTGAAGACATCACTTGTAAGTACCTATTTACGGTGTAATAGCATGCATGCGTAGAAGCGTTTTTGGGATTGAGTAGTGAAATGTATTGGCTATAGATGTCTATATACTAGAGCTGTGCCTATTATGCTTTTATTTTTACCTATTAGCTATTCTTTTGAGAATTTCTTTTGAACTTTACCTATTATTCCCCATAAACAACTAGTGTTGTACCGATTAATCGGATCACAATCGGAAACAGCAGATTATTGGGGAATTTTGTGACAATCGGTATATCGGTAGATTTTAGGTTACAATATCGGTTTATTAAAATCAAATAATTCAAGAGCCTTGTGCTTGTAACTGAACCAATAGATTTGCTAATTTTGACAGAATCTTACACTTTTGTAAGTTTTATTGTATGTTTGTAATAATCGGTATCGGATTGAAATATCGGCTGTCTGGAATGTAAAATAATTGGATATCGGTATACTCCTAAAATCTGGCAATCGGTACAACACTATAAACAACTACTTATTAAGCACACAACATAATATTTATTACCTTAAATCTGCAAGAATAGGCCCTCTAAAGCATTTGAAGTTGTCATGGACACGAGAAATATTTGATTGTGGGTTTAAGTTTCCATTAGTTTAACTCGCATGTTAAAGATTTTGCAGCAGCGTATTTAACTTTCATTATCAGAGTACAGAGCTTACAAGTGAGTGTCTTGTATTTGTGGCGGATTTATAGTGTAGCATAATTTAAATTTGCCCTATTATTCCAGCATAATTCTTAATTCTTTTCACTTCCTATTATTCCCAAAATTTTGCCAGCATATTAGGCGCAGCCTTACTATATACGTCACTTTATATTACGTACTTAAAAGTACATTTCAGTATCAGAGCTATTGCTACCAGCATCACTATCTCGCTCTCCATCTCATTTGTGATTGCTGCTTATTGCTCGATGCCATTTTTTTCCATACTTTATGTATGTTAGTATAATGTCACTATTTTTATTTGAAAGACAAAAACAATGTGACACATTGCCTTTTAATTTGAATGTGTACATACACAGTAATAATGTACCTTAAAATTTAATACTCTTACTTGCATGTAGCAAGATTTTTATTAGCTACATAGCTTTATGTACGTATCTATTGGTGATGTTAAAGTTTACAGGTGCTATTGTATTTATCCAGGCTTGGTTAACATCAGCTACTCATACATTTCAAGAAGTTGTTGAGAGTTACAACAGTTCCCTAAAAAGTTGTGGTAACATTCTTGACTCTAAACGACAACTGTTAGATGATGCATCTGTCCTGCTCAGCCATCATCTTCACAGTCTATAATTTAATAGGAGTCCATTACACTTATTGTTTATACTGAGGCCATACACATCAATTTAGCTGCACTCAACCTCCCACAATTATTTGTAGTTATGTTTTTTATTATTGTCTAACTCACTAATGTTGTGTGTATATAATTATACATTACTGTTGTAACTAAAACTCAACCAATAAATGCATGAGGTTTTAGTTTATAATAGTAGCTACTAGGTTGAGTCCAGCGGATCATTGAGCAATTGTTTTACTTGTGCTAGCTATTTTCAGCCATTTTGTGATTTTATTGTTATTCATGACAGCTCTATCACATCGGGAAACTTAAGACAAAACGTTTAGTGGATTAGCTCACAACCTCAAAAATTAGCTCCTTGAAAATTTTTTTACAGCTATATTAAATGCCTGATAGGCTGATACAATAGAACATCCTAATACAGTATTCTCCAAAATTTAATGTACAGTGCAAAGTTTTGACAGTGGAAAGTTTTAACGAATTGGGGGTCAGGAAAAATGTGACTGAGCTAAAACCAGCCTAGTTCACATGCACTTCCAAATTTGCCACTTCAATGTTAGATGTGATATCCGCATAAAGAAACGCGCATTAGTGCGTGGACATTTGAGCGGCTTTAAAAATTCGCGTACACTCTTAAATCAAAATGTAAACACAGGCTAGTATAAACACTCTTATTTTAATATAATAAGCGTTTATACTAATAGAATAAGCCACTGAGAATAAGACATTATTACAACTGTATTAGCTATGTGTTCTATAAGCCTTAGTTAGATCTACTCTATTAGACTGCAGTGCTCTACATATTGATATCTTTTGTCCTACTCTGTTGATCCCCACTCCTAGTTCCATCGATCCTGCCCCTCCTATAATTATATTCTGTTGTCCCCCAGTTTATGCTCTAACAAACATCCTAGAGATGTACATATGTCAGGCTAAGTCTTAATGTTACCATAATAATAATAATAGTATAGCGTAAAATTTTGAAGAGGAAAACTCTGACAAATGAAATATCTACAAAACTTTGACGAATTGATTGTGGGCTTGATGCTAGCCATTTGTCAATATTTCACCGTCAAACTAGTACTTTTGTGCTATACAGTATTTTCCTTTACTGATAGCAACCTTACTGTAGTGTAGTTAGCTGCACATACGGTACAGCTCACGACTAAGTTTACACTCGCGTGTACCACACACGCGTGTTTTTATCAATTTTATTCGAGCGATTAGTCGGCGCTCGCGTGTCACCGAACGCGAGTAATACCTCGTGCGCTGCTGCTACACGCGAGTCATACTTCGTGCAATGCACTCGAGTCATACATCGAGTGCTACACGCGAGTCGGACCTCGTGCGCTACACGCGAGTCATTGTATGTAGCTACTTATACTACGTACGTATCACTCCAAACTGAATGCCAAACACGCGAATGAATCAAAATGACACGAGACTGAGACAGGACAAGCAGCTAAATTCTTGCTCGTGTTATTAGACAAAGCGCACGTGTTCTAACACAAAGCGCACGTGATAAGGCGCTTAAGTGAAGGAGCTGGCGCTATTTGCGAAATCATTACAAGAAGACACGCCCCGAGATGCACTCCAACATGTTGAACATAAAAAGGGCGTGATTTGATAAAGCAAGCGCGGACAAACTTGTGTAAGTCTATACTGCACGAGAAAGCGCACGACTGGATTTACTCGCGAGTGTTTACCACTCGTCAGTGATTACTCGCGAGCACTGAAGAGCACGACACGATTTACTCGCGTGCATTCACCACTCGTTAGAAATTACTCGCGAGCACTACTGACGTGCATGAGGTATTTATACGTGCGTTGTAACACTCGTGCGCTCGAGAACAACCCGCGAGTTTTCTTCAAGATTTGTTGAGGCACGCCGCAGGACACGCGTGTTTTTGTAAACTTAGTCGAGAGCTGTACCGTAACTGAGATTTCAGTTTCCTCAGGTTCACATGTCCATATTACAAGTCCAAATTTTTACGACCTTGACTTCAGAAGAAATGTTTGCTATTTAAATATTTGTGAATCTAGTGGGAATGTACAAAGAATATTAAACGAAATTACGTATAAGAATTTAGTGGAAATATTTGTAAATGATGTACTACGTACGTAATTCACAAATTTCACAAAAATTTGTACCTCGCACATAGCAAGTCCCGTTATATGGTAATAGTGGTTGGGAAAGCATTGGCAATTTTGTCCATGAAATCAGCCAATTTACAAAGATACGTTACGTACATACATACAAAGTTGCTGTATGTACGTAACATTTCCTTCCAAAATTAAGCACTATAGGATACCAGCGATTTCACCTGTTGTCAACCTCCATTAGCACTACATATTTTGCAGTATTCTACATACGTAAATACATACTTCATACTATTAAAATATGTAGTACTGTATACAGGTCAAAATAATGGTCTGTCATAGGTCATTTTCTGACCTACTTGAGTATATGATCAAGCAAATTCCAATTCAGACTACATTTCCAATGGGAAGCCATTTATTGTCTATAATAATTTCCTACTTTGAATGAATGACCGACTGATCAATTATCAACTCTTATTTTGATCAGTGCAGTATGTATATTTACTTCACACTTAATCATGATCAGTACACTAAAACTTTTTAAAGGCATAATACATAAATGATCACGATTAACATTATTCTGTAATTTTACATTACAAATACAGAGCATGAAAATGTCAGCAAATTATAAATTTTACTGAATCTGGTCACATAAAATTGTTCTCAAATTGTGATCATACCTACAACAGCATAAATTGTACATAATAGTTATACGCACACACCAAGGAGTCTACGGAATTTATAAACCCGAAGGCCCGAGGCTATAGCACACGAGCGCAGCGAGGGCACTACTAAGGGCCTGAGGGTTTATAAATTTCATAGACTCCTTGGTGTATGCGTATAACTGTTTTAGACTCTATAGTAAAAAAACATTGTTACACAATGTATCTTTGGTTAATTTGTTGACACGGCGATACTAGCCTTGAAAAGACGCTAAATTTCAAATGCCATAGCAACTACTTAAGTGCCTGCGCGTATTCCTAGTTAACAAGTTTATCTTTTCGCCTCATTCTTCTATGCAAGTTATGGCTGTGGCAAAGCGATATTGTTAGTGAATGTGACAAATTAATGAAGCACACCATGTAACCTGTTGAAAAATAAGGTAATATTGTATTTCTCACATTTATGTTTCTTTGTGCCCAAGAGCGAGGGACATAAGTAGCGCGGGCCAGGATATACGAGATTTATGTCCCAAATAGAGTGTAAAGTAGAGTGTAATGCATGTGCCAAATAGAGTCTAATGTTAAATTATATTTCGGTTTGCACATCTCTCAGACAATTTTAAATACAGAGCTGTTATTTCATACATAAATTATCTTTCAAATTACAAAATACACACTACAACATGTCAGATGTGGAACCGTTAGCTATATGTCATAAACATGACCTTTTACAATAATTCACATAAAAAATACAGGCTGGGATGTATAGCATAGTAATGTACTAATAATCTAAAATGTATTTCACAGTTACTACTAATATCTCATGCTAGGGCTGTATTATTATCTACTAGTAAAAGTATTCTATCATTGTTACTTGTTCTTGAGTAAACATGGCTGTCAACGTCTTTCCTGCCCTCTCTTCATTAAGTCACACACCAAATGACCTCCCCTTTGTTCAGTTCTCCATCATGATATTTTGGAGGATACAGGTAAGTTAATTATGATATGATCTTGTGAGCCTAAAAACTAGAGAAATATTTAAGTTATAACATTTGTTTTGTTGGCAGCTAAGCTAAAAATTATAATGACCCTAGCAATTTAATTTTGATTACATTGTATATTCATAGAGTGGTCTCCATGGAAACAATTAGCATAATGTAATATTGCTTTTACATTATCATAAAATTGATCTAAACAACCAGCTGACAATAATTGTGATTAAATTCCCACACAATCATTGGGAATACATCTTCAATGGAAAGATGTTCTGATTTTATCAGTTGACATTTTGATCATACGTACACACAATCATAATGCATACATATTCAGAAATACAAAATATTCAATACATTATACAGCATGTATGTTAAGAAGGCATTAAGCTTGTGAAAAACAAGTTTAGTTTGGTCGGACAAATGTCAACATGGTTGGAAAATGTCCAACGACTGCTCATTATCATAAGCTATGATTTATTACCATAATCATCAAGTGATCATGATAAAGTGTAACTTGCCATTGTGTGTATGGAAAGCATCTTTTGACAAATATGGTCACATATATACGTACACAATTGTCAGGTCACATGATATTGATAAGAGTAAGTCACCAAATGTCGCTCAGCACCTAAAGTTCTATACATCATTAGTGACACGAAAATATACTGGATTATACTAGCATGTTCTCACCAACCCCTACAAATCAGATTATTCTTGTAGTATCATGGTCCCAAAAAGGCTTGAAGACTATACCAAGCTTAAAATTGGTGCTCAACTTTATGTTTTGAAATTCCAATGAAAAATATACAGTGCATGACTTTAGGTGCTACTGCAGTGTGACTTACAATTAAACTACAAGCTTTTAGAACTGCCTTAGAACATATTTGTAAACAATAGCATATCATACAAGTTACTATCACCTTAGGAATAATCATTTGAGCTTTAGACATTGGATGCCTATGATTGATGGGTTACACATTTTAGATCCAATTTTCAAGGTGTCTATATAAAACTTGTATAATTATTTCTATGGTTACAAAATGAAGGCTCATAAAAAACACTGCACAACTTTCAGTGACTTACACTATATAATTATGCTGTTTTCCAAATTAGAAGCAATGTTCAACATTATTTTGTCATGATGTTTTGTGATATAAAGCTACACAAATACACAAGAACTTGTATAAACCATAAAGAGATAAATAAACTAGTACTGCACCTGACAGTACATGTGTAGAAATGAGCTATTCCTTTACACTTCTGCTCATCTCTTAGCTCAAACTTTTTTATGCTAGAAGTGTATAATTTAACCTGCCAGCCACCTATTATTCTATTTAAACAACCACGTGCACATTGCATAGATTTTATAAACCCCGCGTACCTGCCATGGGGTAACCTTTCAGTTTCGCTCTGAGATCTCCAAAGTCCCCACTCACCAATATCATAGATACTATAGACTACGTAACCTATATAGACGTATATAGTAACGTATATAGACTACGTTACGTAGTCTATATATCTATGCCAATATCCCTTAAACGCATTACTCTGTGCTCAACTGTTCCGGTGCTCTGCCATATCAATAGTGCTCCAATTAATGCGCAATGTTGTTTTAAATAGAGCGCAATATTTTACAACAGCTGGATCGTGAACGAGCGACTTACAGGAGAAGAGTTCTGTGTGAGATAGGATATATGGGAGCTCGCTTAAGCTAACAGAGACAACTTATTTACCCAGGAGTCCGTCAACAGTTGCGCTCGTTTTGGGAGTAAGTCTATTAAAAGAACATTCCCTTTAATACAGGTAGTGTTATAGTCAAAGGTTTTTAATAACATTGCTCTTATGGTCAGCAGTTTGACATATTACAATATTGGTATCAAGGATGATTATAATGATGCCAGTATAGGTGTGGTTTACTTATCCACAACTTATACAACACTCAGTGCTCATAATTGATAGAATAGGTAGCCACTCTAAGGGACAAGCTCAGTGGAAGAGCAAAACCAAATGGAGTCCATTAAAACTCTTTAAATGTAATATCAATCCCGCTCTACACCAGTATTGAAGAGTACAAGTGATTGTTGATAGAAATAGTCCAGCGGAAAGATTGTACCTGATAACACACTGATATTATCCTATACAAGTATGTAATCAGTAAGATGTTCTTATTTCCAATAATTTCAGCTTATGAAACAGATAATGTTTTGTTATATTCATGCATATGTATGCATTGATAGTTTTAAAGGTACAAGATTTGGTATGAATTGCTAGTGTAAATTTTGAAGGGGGAAATTTTGTGAAATGAGCTCAATTTGTGAAATTTTCCTTCTTAAAATTTGCTAAAGTAATTGTAGCAATATGTTATGAAGAGCCATGCATTCATGAAAATTTTCCTCGTGAATAATGGCACGACTGGACATTCATAAAATATTTGCCGCTCAAGATAACAGTATGTACATACATATGTATGATGCTTCCTAGCCATGTACATAACTTCCTTGTGATATCACTGAAATAAGTAATTGTTAGAGTATCTGCTTTATGGATAACTCCTGTGTATAAGAATTTTATCTGTAGGAATACTTTCTATATTAAATACTTTATGCATAGAAAATTTATGCTTCAAACAAACAATCATACTAATGTACGTACACATGTACTACCTGACAACACTAGTTACTCTAATAATTCAGTCGGCTTTATAAGAGTAGAACACTTCTACTTGTCTTTGTATGTAAAACATGCCCATATATGTATATATTGATATGTTATGTTTTTAGTACAGCCCATAGCATTGGTGATACTGGGTGAACTGTCAGGTTAAGCATCATTCTACTGGTGAGGACAGTAAAGCTGGTCACTGCTCATTGTGAAAGCAAAGGACTTTATCAAACACAACAGTTAAGTCAATGAGACACAGGAGGAGGAGGAGGAGGAGGAGGGAAGATTCCAAGTACCATTTCTGGCTGAGCTGAAGTTAATCCGGAAACTACAGAAGCTACGTAGCTATAAGATATAGTTAACCTACGCAGGTTAGTTGTAAAATGCATATATGATCACAATAATAATGAATATTAAACATTGTGTATTAGATATATAATATACTTGTACTGGTTGAATTGTGTCATCAATTTCATTGATATCTTTCTTATTACAACGGGATCACAAACTGATAAAGGTAATGTACCATCCATTGGCTGAGATAATGTTGTCAAGGAGACTAAGATGAATGCTCTCATTGATTTTATATTATAGTAGAGTTAGTTCACTGAGTTCTGGCAGCTCCTCTAGGTATGTATGTTTGTACTAGTGTTGCATTAGTATGTACTTATGTATTGTTCCTGCCCTAGCTACCGTACATATGTATGTACTGTATAATGGTGAAGGAGGAGGAGGAGGGAAGATTCCAAGTACCATTTCTGGCTGAGCTGGAGTTTTCCGGAAACTGCAGAAGCTACATTACAAGATGTACGTAGTTAACCTACGCACTTTAGTTGTAAAATGTAGCTCTGATGAAATGATCACAAATGATGAGTGTATTAAATTTTGAATATTAGATTATATAAATTGTACTGGTTGAATTGTGTCATTAATTTCAGTGGTTTGGAATTTTCAGGAAAATGGCAAATCCACCAAAATTTTGTACAACATTATTGCAAAATAAAGTGATCGTTCATTAAAAGTGCTTCCTTGATATTTTACGTACAATATAGGCTAGAGTTTACTGAAACACTCTAACAAAACATACATCTGATATATTTCCGAAACTTCAAGCCCTTTATATACAAATACCAAATATTTGAATATTTTGAGTGAAATTGCCACCAAAGTTTTATCCCCAATGGTTATTGCTATGTATACTGATGTATGTTGTATGTGTCATCTTTAGACTTGTGTTAGTACATGCATATAATATGTTGTATTATTTGCCTTCTCGAACATTATGACAATTTAATTAGTCACAACCTATGTACGTAGGGGGTTAGTCATATAATATACTGTACTGTACGTATGTATGTATTATCACAACAGGTCATAGTACAATATACGTAGACTGTGTTTCCAAATAAAGATTTTGTGTGTGTGTGTGTGTGTGTGTGTGTGTGTGTGTGTGTGTGTGTGTGTGTACGTGTGTGTGTGTGTGTGTGTGTACGTGTGTGTGTGTGTGTGTACGTGTACGTGTGTGTGTGTGTGTGTACGTGTGTGTGTGTGTGTACATGTGTGTGTGTGTGTGTGTGTACATGTGTGTGTGTGTGTACATGTGTGTGTGTGTGTACATGTGTGTGTGTGTACGTGTGCGTGTGTGTGTGTGCGTGTGTGTGTGTACGTGTGTGTGTGTACGTGTGCGTGTGTGTACGTGTGCGTGTGTACGTGTGCGTGTGTACGTGTGTGTGTGTGCGTGCGTGTGTACAAACTGGCCTATCATGCCTTTATTTTAGCTGTACATCTACTTATGTGTGAGATTTAGATTTGTGCTTGGGAAATAAGCTACTGTGAATATAACTTACACAAAAGTCATCGTAACAAGAGTTCATGAAAAATATGAATTCTTATGATGGCGATTGTTTTATTAGAGTATATTGATCTTTTGTGTTGCAATAATTTTCCATGTTTTTAGCCAGTCATTTCCTATTATAATCATTGTGCTTGTGTTTTCCAATGTGTGTAGGGATTATTTTATAATGTCCAGTCAACACCTCCTGGGCAGCTGGATAACACTAACACTAACGTCAACGTTGATCATATTCTGTGTGCCAAGTTCGGGATGCCATCTGATGGTATCACTTGCAATTGGCACACACCAATCTTATGACTGTGTGGGTTTAGGGGGTAACACCAGTGGACATACCACTTGGCCAGGTGTGCATGATGCTGCTGGATTTACAATGTGTCCTATGGTTTCTGTGCACCTGCGTCATGACCATTGTCAGTAAACCAGATGTAAACTGGCAGTGTTGTGCCCTGCTCTAACTGTTTTGGTCCCTTCCTCTTTTGGAAGATCACGTGGAGTTGTATATTAGACATTATATGTGTGTAGCTACATGTGCATGTAAATGCATTATTATACAATGAGCTTATGTAACACAACTATGCAAAGTAATAGAATCGAAGTTGCAATTGGCATGGCCTGGAAAACAGAAGTTTAGATCATTGCTCATTACACTCCATCTCGTATGTACTAGTTACATACCTTTTGAGCATACTTCATCAGAATTAGAAGAAAAAGAGCGGCTTGCTGAAATTGATGGAATGTTTGCAATTGGTAGCATGCGTGTGTACATATGTACCTTTAAATTCGTAACTGTACTATCAGAGCATGTTACCATATTGACTTCTGTACAATTATAGTGTATCAACAATTTTATATTTTATTTTAGCTGCTATAGTAAACATACATACTCTTGGTCACAAGCAGTGGTATTATAGTAAACATACATACTCTTGGTCACAAGCAGTGGTATGGAAGATCACATGTATATATATATATATATACACCGTATATTGCAAATTGTTCGAGGTGGAAAAGTTTCGCGGTTTTCACGGATTAATTGGTGACCGCGAAACTTTTCCAGCTAAACTTTTTCATTCTAGGGAATATCACGGTTGATCGTGAGCACATTTTGACCAGAGCGAACGAACCACGAAAGTTTTCCAGCGAATTTGAAGTACCTTGTCCATCCGCGAAACTTTTCCACCTCGAACGATTTGCAATATACGGTATATTTCCCAGTGAAGCCATACATCAAAGAGATTTGTAGGGTGATAATTCTGATATCACTAACCACAGGCTGATATCTACTTATTGTCCTAGGAGGATAAGTAGATATCACCTGAGAAAAAGTTTAAAAGAAAGCTTGTTAATGTACAAAGGAAGCTTTGATAGGTGAAAATAACCAGAAGCCATTGCTGCTGTCCTACAAAGGAAGTATTAATTGGTATAGTCCTTTGGGAAATAAGCCAGTTATTACCCAGTTACATTCATATGATATCTTTGTTATTAACACTAGTCCTTGGCTTCGATGATAATGCTCTGTAGAGATTTCTAGCTAGCTAATACATCAGTGACAGTATTACAAGTACTGAAATTGTGAACATATAGCTATAGGATGAAATATTTTACATACTGGTGTTATAAAATTTATGTTTGAGCTATAAATCCTACGATAATCATGGTAGCTATATCGTACTGTCGATATCACGACACTAAAAATTTCTCTTCAATATTGATTATCGTGACACTTTAATATCACAATAATTATACGATAATGTCATAATAGCTATTTCCCAACTCTACTAAGTGCCTGATACAATAGGCATCCTCGAAAATTTATTTGTGAAAAAGTTAAAATGCATCATCCTCAAAAATTTCCTAATAAATATACGGTACATAGCTAATTTCAGTTGTTCTAGTCAACTGAATAACTCATGTGGTCACGACTATTAGCTGTAACCACATTACATTTGTGACCAGATTTTGGAAAACAGACCATTTTGTCACATTTGGTATCATTTATATTTCTGTTAATTTAAGACACTCCATATGGCACTACTGGTTTAATAAATGATTAAATCAATCACAGACAAGTTGAATTACTATTTAAGCATGGGAAATATTTTGGAAGTAGGTACTTGTTGAAATTACATAAGCATAGACATGGAAATTCTATTTATTTCACGTGTGATAATGTGGTCTGTTTTCCAAAATCCGGTCACATTTATGGATTTGCTCTATACTACCATATTATCTCAAAAGTGGTTTCTAGAGTATATGACCACATAATAATATACGTAAGATAGCTATATGCCGCTGGGGTTTCTACATTCCATGTAGCTATATGTATGTGCTGCTTACTGGATTGTGTAATAAGCGTCATCCCAGATAATATGTGACTAGCTAGCTAGATACAAGATTTAGATGGGAGGTTAATTCATCTCAGTGCAGTGAAGTGAGCACAAACTTAGTTTAGACAGGTAACTATATATAGCTATAGCTAGAATAGTATAATGAACAATTCAAGATCGAACATTTATACTTTTTGTACAGACTGTATATGGCAAACATTCGAGGGGGAAACTTTCGCGGTTAATGTTGTAATAGAAAATGAACGTTCACAGGAAAACTTTCACGGTAGCAGCTTCTATTAATAAGAATGTCTATTGCTAGCTAACCTATTCGTCGTAAAACATTCACGGTTGAGTAAAAAATCGCAAAAGTTTTCCCTCTTGAATGTTTTGCTGTATATGGTATTAGAAGAATGCTCATCCAAAATCCCTACAGTGAAAGTATTAGAATCCCATAATATGTACTAGGGCTGAGCCAAAGTTTTACCTATTACTCAATTCCTTCCGGAACTTCCCAAAATTTTGACCCATTAAATTTTTATTCCCACATCACCTATTATTCCTACTTATTCTTGTAATTTTTATTGTATCGATGATAATAATGTCCACAATACACACAGTGACTATTATACTGGTGAATAGGATATTGCCAGTGTAGACTTTTCTTCAGAATCTACATTAGGCCTGCATCAAATATGCCGGTATAATTTAAAGCATAATAGGCTTACCTGCTATGCTGGCATAATGCCGGCATTTTAGGGTAGTATCCTGAAATAAATCGTAATTTTTAGTAAATTGTCTCAATATTGTGCTCCATGTGACAGTAGACACAGCAACGGCTGTTGCAAAGTTCGTGATGATGTTATAGTAGTAGTATATATCATAGATCTATGTAAATATATAGCTTCAACAGCCTTCCAAGATAGCTACGTATGTATACTGTATAGTAAGTACATGGTGGCACGTGTCACTGAGATGGTAAGTTGTAACTAAAGCCATAGTACAGTTGTATACACAGTTAATGCAACTAACTCAAAGCTGTATACACAGTTAATAGAGCTAATTATGTGTATATACATAACTCACAGCTGTAATTACTGTTAGCATAATCGAGCATAATAGGAGAGAGTCCAAGCATATATAATGGCGGAATTTTTTGGGAAATTCCCAAAAGCATTTTAGGAAAAATTTCAAGCATAATCGACTCAGGCCTATATAATCTACATGAAATATTGCTACTTTCATGGATATCTTCACCATCATCATAATATTATGCCTCATTTTAAACAATCTTTGAGATCATTTACCCATTGCAACTTCCAATTATTCTTGTACTAGCAAACGTACCTGCCCTATCGTGCAGGTGTCTCTTATGCCTACCTATAGTCTACCTATAGTGTCCTATATATACCTAGTCTACATATAGTGTCGACCTATGCCTATACTGCATAATATATTATCATAGATAGTATAAGGTTTCATTGTTTATTTAACACCTTGTAGTTATTTAACACCTTGTAGTAGGCTGTACCAGCTAATAAAGCTAATCTATTGATTAGCCAATTGACTGTATACTTATAGAGCTAGCACTACAGCAAAAGGACTTGTCTATACTGTCTTCCTTCATGGCAAGGATGAAGTTGAGCCGGCATCAATTGGATTTCGATGGACATGCACGCCATATTAAAAAAACGTTAGGACAGAAGTTTGACAAATTCAACGAATAGTAAGTAATTCTTCTGCTAACGTTTTCTTAATGTTTCTCCTATAAAACCTACAGTCAATTTGTCACCAAACTTTAATTTTGCACATGCCCCAATTTGTTAAAGACTTAAAGGAAGAATTTTCACTGTTACTTTTTAAGCCAGGTGTGCATCTGATTTCTTAAAATCACTTCAGAATGATTGATTAAAGGTATTCACTAAAATTTAATGAGTAAAACTTCAATGATTCCTACGAGCACTGTGGTACAACACTCTATGACACACTTAACAGTATAAGTATGCAGCTATAAGTAGAAGGGCTTTGGTGGTTTCTTTACATACTGGCATGTACATTGTATGAATTCACAGTTGTGTACACATTTACGTAGCTACGTGTGTATTAATATTTTAACTACCGTATAGCTCCAAATTTTTGTGGTTGAAAATTTTCGTGATCTTAGCTGATTTTCGTGATTCATCATTATTTCGTGATTTTGAAGTGTGAAGCCCTGTACTTAAGGGTGGTGTAAGGAAATTTTCATGATTTCTAGTGTAATTCACGAAAATCACGAAAATATTCGACCACGAAAATTTGGAGCTATATGGTAGATAGTTAACTTCCTCATTACAGTGCTTATGATAAGGGTTAAAAATTATCCGGACGTTTGCTTTCCTATTGTAAATTTATTGACTTACCCATTGATAATGTATAGTAAATTTGTCTGGTCAAATTTGGATTGATTGGTCAAATGTCAAAGTTGGCTGGAAAATGTCTGATGACTGGCTGTTATCATAAGCCCTGCATTATACACCTCTATATGCATTACAAATAAGAAACATTTAATTATATTGGGCTTTTCAGTAGCCTAGTACGTATATACTGAATGCATATACATACGTAGCTATGCCACACCAAACCTGAATGAAAATAATGGAACATATATGTACAATATTCTATAGCATTTGGAGTTTGAAAAAGCTGCAATTCCAGAAGAAAAAGAAAGAAAACTGGAGCTGGCAAGAAAGTTGCAGTTCCATAACATTTCCCTAGTTCAGTATGAACATGTGCTGGCTCAGAGAAATATTGAATAGTATGTTTTCACTTTTTGTTGTTATTGCATTTACAATTAACGCTAGCTATATAATACAGTAAGGGGCCTGGTAAATGTCATACGTATGTTCTACTGCCTGAAAAAATCTTTATACTGTTAAATGAAAAATCAATGTACATAAGAACTTTTATTCTGTAAATTCTGCATGCTCCATGTGGTTGCTATGACATGAACAGTATCAAATTTGAAAGTTAAAACTCACAAGATAGCTTATCATGGTCAACTTTTTAAAGTAAATATAGGATGAGTACATACGTAAGCTTTTAATTCTACATTAAGCAGTAACAGTATCACTTGTCAAAAATGTCAGACCCTTGATTGCTGTGAAAAGTTTATGGTTTACCGATTTTTCACACCTTTAAAAACCACAGGCTTTAGCCGAAAAAACCGACTTAAATGCAATGGTACTGTTGTAATAATGCGGTACCTTTGTTAAATGAAGCAAATGGTCGATTATTTCAATCTATAGAGAATTTCTTCTATATTCTTTAAACAAGATGAGAAATTTGCTAAAGTTGTTGATTACAGCTTCAGCATTTCTGCTTATTACGTCACATAAAAATGTTGGCTTGTGCATGTGATATGATTATGTTGACACAATGTTTCAGCATGTAGTTCATTACATTGTGAACTTGAAAACATATGCTATTATAGCTTTCAACAAATAAATTGCAGTGTTTTTCGAAGGTAATTTGCTACAACACAGCTGCTTCACCATGGAAGCACTTTGTTAATAAGCGCCTGTAAACAAGCATAATAAGCTGGTGCCTGTAACATTTTACTCCTAATAGGTGCCTGAAAATTATTGTGTGCTTATGCCAAGCATTCCATAAAACGCAAACAAACTAGAATGATTAAAAATTTAAATAGTAAGTAGGGATTGATCTCTATCAGTGCACCAAAAAGTAAGGAAACAATGAATAAGAGTTTGGCATTAGATAATTTATACAAGTTTAATCCCTACCTTTGACAAACTTTCTGGAATAACCCAGGTTGAGTTCTATTTTCGTAATGTTGAATATAGTTGAATGTGTGTATAAAACCCCTTTTTACAAATGCAGTCACATAATTATGTAGGC
Organism: Spongia lamella; assembly: GCA_963930835.1. Lineage (NCBI taxonomy): Eukaryota > Metazoa > Porifera > Demospongiae > Dictyoceratida > Spongiidae > Spongia > Spongia lamella. The sequence continues at coordinate 7,075,440 of OZ005746.1, read as the reverse complement.
CACTTCAACTCAATTGTCCTGAGTATATGTACTTGTATAAAAGAGAGCTTTATTGATTGTATTGAACTTAGTTGCAAGCAGCTGTTAACACTTTTGTTAATATGTAGCTAGCTACATACATAGCTGGGATTACTTTTGTGTAATTTCTTATAGTCTAACGACTCTGACCTATCAACCATATAATTATGGTCATACTGTATTGTGCATTTATGTAGTTCAACATCAATTAAGAGAAAGATCAGTGTGTCACAAGAGGAGCCTGTCAAACATCCAAAGACCACGGAATAAGAAGACTAAATGCTGAATGCTGCTATACTGTTTACACAATTCACTATACATACATATACGTAGCTAGCATTTTTCATAGGTAGCTACGTATGTGCCTTATAGCCATATTTTAAATTATTATGTGTACAGCTTCCTATAATTACATTAGCTCATATTCCACAGCTCGTACCTGTTAAAGTTTACAGATTAGACGTTCTTCATAAATGCTATATAGGATGTCCTTGAGTGTCCTTAGGACATCCTGTGATACACAAGGACATATTCAACTTAGGACTTGAGCCATTTGATGCTATGTAGGACGTCCTTGAGTGTCCTTTGGACATCCTGGGATACACAAGGACATGTTCGACTTAGGACTTGAGCCATTTGATGCTATGTTGGACATCCTTGAGTGTCCTTAGGACATCCTGGGATACACAAGGACATGTTCGACTTAGCGGGACTTGAGCTATTTGACACTATGTAGGATGTCCTTACGTAGGAATGCTTAGGATACCCTGAGGACATATTCGACTTAGGACTTAAATATACTTAGCAGCTGACTATATAAGATGTCCTTGAGTGTTCTTTGGACATCTGAGTTGCATGTGTGACATGGGACATTTCAAATCTTAGGGATGGTCCATGGCAATCCTAGACCTTCCTGATGTATGTAGTAGCTACTTATGTCAGGTTAAGTCTTTACTGTACAGCGCAAAATGTTGAGCAATATTATTTTGTCAACTTTCAAAAGTTCCTCACAATCAAATATTGTAAACAGCCCAGCATAAATTTTCCTGAGTTGTGAGACTATTCGTGAAAATCATGAAAATTTGCACCTCGTGAAGATAACCCTTATATGGTAATTACTGTTAGCATAACCAAGCATAATTATAATTAATAGGGGAAAATTTTTGGGAAATTCCCAAAAGCATTTTAGGCAAATTTTCAGTGGAGGCTTAGACTGGCCTAAAGTGGTTTACAGCAAGAATCTCAGGTTACAAGCACTAGCAGATATTACACATATATGGCTATGTGGCTCGCTGCATGTATATAATAATTATTCACTATTCAGTGCTGGGTAGCCTTGTACGTACTCTTCTAGCAAGTGATTGTTCTATAAGAATATTTCATGTATGTAATACATACATATAGTGAGCAACACCAATAATTATTTTAATTTGGTGTACATACTTTTAACAAAGTATCAATACAATAAATTATATAATTATTATACTAAGTACATGATACAATTAATATGATGAAAATGAAACATGTCAAATTAATGACTCAATCACATTTTATCATCTTATTGATGTAACATAAACATAGTGTTTTGTTAATAATTTGTACTTTAAATCAAAAATGTAAACACAGGCTAGTAATACTCTTATTTTATTATACTAATAGAATAAGCCACTGAGAATAAGACATTATTACAACTGTATTAGCTATGTGTTCTATAAGCCTTAGTTAGGTTTACTCTATTAGACTGCAGTGCTCTACATATTGATATCTTTTGTCCTACTCTGTTGATCCCCACTCCTAGTTAGGGATGGGCGATATTGATATTTTGTCATACGATTATTGTGAAGCAAAAATATCACGATTATCACGATTATTGCCTTAATTGTGTCTATAGTGAAAACTGTCTACAAACATGTCAAACTGTCTATAAATATCTCTAAATACTCCAAAACTTGTCATGGTAAGTACCAATTATCACGATATTACACGATTATTGCTTCTCACGATTATTGTTATTAGTAAAAACTACACGATATCGATTATTGGCAAAGGAAATATCACGGTTAATAGACAAAACCGGTTAATTGCCCATCCCTACTCCTAGTTCCATCGATCCTGCCCCTCCTATAATTATATTCTGTTGTCCCCCAGTTTATGCTCTAACAAACATCCTACAGATGTACATATGTCAGGCTAAGTCTTAATGTTACCATATAGTGTAAAATTTTGAAGAGGAAAACTCTGACAAATAAAATATCTACAAAACTTTGACAAATTGTTGTGCACTTGATGACAGTGTGGGTTACTGCACAGTTATTTATGATTTGGGACTTGCAGATATGGTATACTGTGATAAAGAAGCAGTTTTGTACGGTATATATACTGCACATACATAACCTGCCAATATATTTTCCCACAACTACAAGCACATAACTGAGATTGCAGTTTCTGCAGGTTCACATGTCCATAGTACAAGTCCAAATTTTTGCGAACTCAGCTCCAGAAGAAATGTTTGCTATTTAAATATTTGTGAATCTAGTGGAAATGTACAAAGAATATTAAACAAAATTACGTATAAGAATTTAGTGGAAATATTTGTGAATGATGTACTACGTAATTTACAAGTTTTGCAACAATTTGGACCTCGCCACATAGCAAGTCCCGCTATATGGTAATAGTGGTTGGGAAAGCATTGGCAATTTTGTCCATGAAATCAGCCAATTTACAAGATACATACATACATACAAAGTTGCTGTATGTACGTAACATTATTATTTGAAATACTAAAATATTGAAATACGCGATACTTAGAAAATTTAGATAAATTGAGCTAAAAACTAAGAAATCAAGCAGAATTGAACCCTTAACAGGCAGATTATGAAGCAAGGTACCTATACAATAGGGTAACAACAACGGTACTGAACTGGAATGTTTTCAAGCCTTCCTTATTTTCTTTTCCGTTTTTACCTACTGCAATGCATATTATACTAAATGTATTTCAAATATGTATTTATTAATTGGTGTGTGCAACACCAAGACAACACCAACATTTCCTTCCAAAATTAAGCACTATAGGATACCAGCGATTTCACCTGTTGTCAACCTCCATTAGCACTACATATTTTGCAGTATTCTACATACGTAAATACATACATCATACTATTAAAATATGTAGTACTGTATACAGGTCAAAATAATGATGTCATAGGTCATTTTCTGACCTACTTGAGTATATGATCGAGCAAATTCCAATTCAGACTGTATATTTCCAATGGGGAAGCCAATAATTGTCTATTATAATGTTCCTACTTTGAATGAATGACCGGCCCTCAACGGCCTATGGTTAAACGCAGAATCGCGGAATTCCGGATTTTTGTAAAGTGCTGAGTTAAGTCGCGTGATCTTGCTCGTGATGTATATTATGTCATGTGATTTATATTATGGTGTTTCTTTCCCGGTTAGAGTGTGCTCGTTTGTTTCGTTTTCAGTTTTACAGATGAACACGATTGTATTGACGGAGACAACCTCATCACATAATTCCTCAGGCGCTAAGTTGAGTCATGGCGCCCTCTGCAAGCTCAACACTATTAAGGCATTGTAACTACAAATCAGTGAGACGGCACTACCATAGACGTGTACATTAAAGAAAGCACGCCTGTATGGGTGGCAAATGAAAGCAGTGAAAATAAAACCACTTTGGCAGTAATGTAAACAAACTACCTTTTATAAACAATCCAGACACTTTACTCTGACTATTAGAAGAAGAAGAACCAAACGAGCGCGAACCACCTTGGCGCGAAACAGGATGGCGGTAAATAGTCGTCACGCAACTTAACTTAGCACTTCACAAAAATCCGGAATTCCGGATGAGGAATTCCGCGATTCTACGTTTTACCATAGGCCACTATCAACACTTATTATGAGCAGTGTGGTATGTATATTTACTTCACACTTAATCATGATCAGTACACTAAATCTTTTTAAAGGCATAATACGTAAATGATCACCATTAACATTATTCTGTAATTTTACATTACAAATACAGAGCATGAAAATGTCAGCAGAAGATAATTTTACTGAATCTGGTCACACAAAATTGTTCTGACAAATACCAAATTGTGATCATACCTACAACAGCATAAAATGTACTGTAAAATTATATTTAGGTTTGCACATCTCTCAGACAATTTTAAATACAGAGCTGTTATTTCATACATAAATTATCTTTCAAATTACAAAATACGCGCTACAATAATTATGTCATATGTAGAACTGTTAGCTATAAGTCATAAACGAGACCTTTTACAATAATTCACATTATAAAATACAGGCCGGGGTGAATAGCATAGTAATATTCCCATAATCTCACTAAAATGTATTTCACAGTTACTACTAATATCTCATACTTGGGCTGTATTATTATCTATTAGTAAAAGTATTCTATCATTAATTGTTACTTATTCTTGAGTAAACATGGCTGTCAACTTCTTTCCTGCCTTCTCTTCATTAACAGTCACACACCAAATGACCTCCCCTTGTTCAGTTCTCCATCATGATATTTTGGATGGTATAATTAAGTTATGATATCATCTTGTGAGCCTAAAAACCAGAGAAATATTTAAGTTGTAACATCTGTTCTGTTGGCAGCTAAGCTAAAAATTATAATGACTCTAGCAATTTAATTTTTATTACATTGTATATTCATAGAGTGGTCTCCATGGCAATAATTAGCATAATGCAATCATAATCAAATTAATTTTATATTATCATAAAATTCATAAACAACCAGCTGACAATAATTGTGATTAAATTCCCACACAATCATTGGGAATACGTCCTCAATGGAAAGATGCTCTGATTTTATCAGTTGACATTTTGATCATACGCACACACAATCATAATGCATACATATTCAGAAATACAAAATATTCAACACATTATACAGTATGTATGTTAAGAAGGCATTAAGCTTATGAGAATCAAATATAGTTTTGTCGGACAAATGTCAACATGGCTGGAAAATGTCCAATGACTGCTCATTATCATAAGCTATGATTTATTACCATAATCATCAAGTGATCGTGATAAAGTGTAACTTGCCATTGTGTGCATGGAAAGCATCTTTTGACAAATACAGTCACATATATACAAATTGTCAGGTCACATGATATTGATAAGAGTAAGTCACCGAATGTCGCTCAGCGCCTAAAGTTCTATATATTGCCTATCATTAGTGACACAGAAATATACTGGATTATACTAGCATGTTCTCACAAGTCCCTACAAATCAGATCATTCTTGTAGTATCATGATCCCAAAAAGGCTTGAAGATTATACTAAGCTTAAAATTGGTGCTCAACTATGTTTTAAAATTCCAATGAAAAATGTACAGTGCATGACTTTAGGTGCTACTGCAGTGTGACTTACAATTAAACTACAAGCTTTTAGGACTGCCTTAGATCAATTGCTAAATGTTATCATAACCTAATAACATTTCTGTCATTAGACAACACAAAGGTCACTTCCTTACATGCACCATACAGAAATTTTACAAGAACTTGTGAATTGAATCTGTAAGGTATAATCTGTAAAGTGTGGTCTGCAAAGTTTAAGTGTCCTTTAAAGTAACATAAGACAAGCTCATGATCATAGCAGCTGACAAGTAAACAATAGCATATTATACAAGCTACTATCGCCTTAGGTAATAATCATTTACGCTTTAGACATTGGATGCATATGATTGATGGGTTACACATTTCAGATACAATTTTCAAGATCTTATAAAGTGTCTATATAAAACTTGCACCATTATTTCTATGGTTACAAAATAAAGGCTAATACAAAACACTGCACAACTTTCAGTGACTTACACTATATAATTATGCTGTTTTCCAAATTAGATGCAACATTCAACATTTGTCATGATGTTTTGTGACACAAATACACAAGAACTTGTATAAACCATAAAGATATACATAAACTTTAACTGCACCTGACAGCTAGCACACATGAAATACCATGCAACTAGAAATGAGCTATTCCTTTACACTTCTGCTCATCTCTTTGCTCAAACTTGAAGTGTATAATCAGAGATACTCTACCCTCCCAGGATTGGAAACTTCTCACGTGAGCCCATTGCATGCTGTATATTTTGAGCGATATCCGCAACTGCATGTAATTGGTGAGAAAAACTGACAAACTTCGTTGTAGAGAGCATCAATGGCGAAAGGGTTGTTCTTCTTTGTTAGGTGAGTAATTGTTTCCAAACTGTTTATTCGAATGGCGTAAACATCGGGCCAAAAGGGAGATTTTAATTCAGAGTGTCTAACCGACCGACAGAGGCAACCTTTTGTCTGCCATAAATCCTCAAGGGTGTAACCTACAGCTTTGAAACTTGGTGTAGAGTAGTAAAATACTATAAATAATCGAACTGGCATGTTTCAAAGGCGCTGTTTTACATTTTGGTTGGTTTTTAGGTTTCATGCCATTGTGCCTTCGCCATACTTTGGTCCGCTATAACTGCCGATTGCTTAGTCGAACCAGGTTGTTTTATTTAGAATGAAGTTGCGGATGTAAGCGAGAAAAATCAAGCTTCCAATCCCGGGAGGGTAGAGTATCTATGGTATAATTTAAACCTGCCAGCCACCTATTATTCTCTTTAAACCACCACGTGCACATTGCATAGACTTATAAACCCCGCGTACCTGCCGTGGGGTAGCCTTTTTCATTTTGGTCGCTTCGCTCTGAGATCTATTACCAAAGTCAAGTCTCCGTTCACCAATATCTCTTACACGCCATTACTCTGCGCTCAGCTGTTCCGGTGCTCTGCTAGACCAATACTGCTCCAATTAATGCGCAATGTTCTAAATAGAGAGCAATATTTTACTGCAACAGCTGGAGCGCGAACGAGCGACCCACAGGAGAAGAGCTCCGTATGGGATAGGATATATGGGAGCTCACTTAAGGTAACAGAAACAACTTATTTACCGAGGAGTCCGCCAACAGTTGCGCTCGTTTTGGGACTCAACTAGTCTATTATAAGAACATTCCCTTACAGGTAGTGTGATACTCAAAGCTTTATGTTGTTAACATTGCTCTTATGGTCAGCAGTTTGACATATTACAATATCAGTATCAAGGATGATAATAATGATGCCAGTATAGGTGTGGTTTACTTATCCACAACTTATACAACACTCAGTGCTCACAATTGAGAGAAGAGGTAGCCACTGTATGGGACAAGCTCAGTGGAAGAGCAAAGCCAAATGGAGTCCATTAAAACTCTTTAAATGTAATATCACTCCCTTCTGCCTAGCCAGTATTGAAGAGTAGTAGTGACTGTTGTTAGAAACAGTCCAGCTAGAAAGATTGTAGCTGATAATACACTGATCTTATCAGTATGTAACAGTATGTACATACATATGTATGATGCTTCCTAGCCATGTACATAACTTCCTTGTGATATCACTGAAATAAGTAATTGTTAGAGTATCTGCTTTATGGATAACTCCTGTGTATAAGAATTTATCTGTAGGAGTACTTCAGATTAAATACTTTATGCATAGAAAATTTATGCTTCAAACAAACAATCATACTAATGTACGTCAAGGGCGTAGCCAGGAATTTTTAAAGGAGGTTTCCACTGGAAGTAGATCCCAGATGCAGGGGTCTGGGGGCGCAGCCCCCTGACGCTGACAAATTATCAATTATAATCAGATGTAAAATAATAATATTTGTGTGTACCTAGCTGCTGCATGAAACATTATAAAGGTATCTAGTAGCTAAAATCTTCCTGGCATGGGTTTACATATTTAAACCACAATACTGAATTTACTAAGCAACTGCTACTAAGCTAAGCAATTCTGCAATTGCAGCCAGCTACAAAAGGATTCCTTTTACAGACTTATGATTACTTGTTCATAAGCCTGTACTGAAAAGGTAGCTGACTGAAATTGCTTAGCTTGGTAGTTAGTAAGTTCAGTATTATGCTTTAAAACCCATGGAACAACATGCATATAAAGAAACACATGAATTTCATACCTTTGCTTAGTTTTCACAAAACTAAACCCATCTAAAGTTATCTGGCGCTTCATAATTAAATACACGTGTAAATTCTAAATAATACATACCCCGTAAATGGTGATGTTCCCATTCTGGTACAGAAGGTTGATAGAAAGTTTAAAGCAAGTAAGTTACTATATATTATAATGTATAACTAAAGCTATATTGAGCCTCAAAGTTTTTGTCATTTATATCATTTGTAATATCACTGGTGGAACTTTGTATTATGTACTGAAAATTGAAGGGGGTTTCCTGAACCCAAGGAAACCCCCCTCCCTACGCCCCTGTACGTACACATGTACTACCTGACAACACTAGTTGCTCTAATAATGCAGTCGGCTTTATATGAGTAGAACACTTCTCCTAGTCTTGAGAAAATTGTGTATGTAAAACATGCCCATATACATATTGATATGTTATGTTTTTATTACAGCCCATAGCATTGGTGATACTGGGTGAACTGTCAGGTTAAACATCATTCTACTGGTGAGGACAGTAAAGCTGGTCACTGCTCATTGTGAAAGCAAAGGACTTTATCAAGCACAACAGTTCAGTCAATGAGACATAGGAGGAGGAGGAGGAGGGAAGATTCCAAGTACCATTTCTGGCTGAGCTGGAGTTTTCCGGAAACTGCAGAAGCTACGTTACAAGATGTACGTAGTTAACCTATGCACTTTAGTTGTAAAATGTAGCTCTGATGAAATGATCACAAATGATGAGTGTATTAAATATTGAATATTAGATTATATAAATTGTACTGGTTGAATTGTGTCATTAATTTCATCGATATCTTTCTTACCTAGGCACAACAGGATCACAAACCTCCCATTGGCTGAGATAATGTTGTCAAGGAGACTAAGATGAATGCTCTCACTGAGCTTGAGTAGAGTTAGTCCACTGAGTTCTGGACAGCTGTTCTAGGTATGTATGTGTGTACTGGTGTTGCCCTAGCTACTGTACATACTGTATAATGATGAAATTTGGCAGCTGATCATCACATTTGACATTTTAGCTTCATAACATGATTGACTGTAATTTGTTATGTTTGCTCATCATAGTTGGAAGTTAAACCGTTGATGGGATTTTAACATTTGCAATTCACCCTCCCTAGCTACAACATTTTCCTACTTATACATACAGAGTACATACATACATACATACATATATACATACATACTTACGTACATACATACGTACGTACGTACGTACGTACATACATACATACATACATACACACATACATACGTACGTACATACATACATACATACATACATACATACATACATGCGTACGTACATACATACATACATACATACACACATACATACATACATACATACACACACACACACACACACACACACACACACACGCACACGCACACGCACACACACACACACACACACACACACTGTATACATGCATGCATGCATACATACATACATACATACATACGTACATACATGCATACATACATACATACATACATACGTACATACATGCATGCATACAGTACATGGATGCATACACATGCATACATACATATACATACATACACATATACTAACTACCTTTTTACCATCTACCACATGAATTTATGTACGTATGTACGTACGTACGTAGGTATGTATGTATTTACGTACATACGTACATAAATTCATGTGGTAGATGGTAAGAAAGGTAGTTAGTATATGTGTAGGTGTATAATTGTACTAGTTAAATTAGTAAACACATTGGTATTTTATCCTTCAGGCATTTCAAAATGAGAAGGTCATGTGACTGCTCGTGATGGGAGAGGAAGTATCACTGAATAGTATGAATGCTCTTATTTAGCTCTGAGGTTTAGTCTTGAAAATGGTTGATAGGGCATATGAGGATAAACCATAACAAGTCATACAAGTGCTGCAAGGCCCTATAGGTACATACAATCTAGAGATGGGATGATACAGGGTATAAGAGTATCAATGCATCATGTCAAAAGTGTCACGATACCACGATACATCACTGCTTTTTGAAGCATTAGAATACACTTGAGGTTTCTATGGTAATACCTAAAAGCAATAATATCATCTTTTCAAGGACAAATCCAAACTATTGCCACAACACACAACTGAAGGCTTTCCTCAACAACATACATAGCTTTGTATGTATTGTGATGCATCGATGCATCACAGTATTGTCCCATCTCTAATACAATCATACGTAATGTTACATAGTACTTACAGTCTGTGTGTGTGTTTGTGTATTTGTGTATTTGTGTGCGTGCGTGCGTGCGTGCGTACGTACGTGCATGTGTGCACGTATGTGTGTATACATAAGGTAGTGTGGTGTTTCCAGTCATCTAGTGAACAAATATAGTGATCAAACTACGGACAACACTAAGATATGTAATTGAATATTTAGAGAGACATGCACTGCTATATAGGAGGGAAATTTGCTCTTCGGTATTTTACCTTAGCCTTAGCCCGTGAACTGGCAGATCTGATGCAATAGTACATACATATGTAGTAATATTCAGCCTTCATTACTTGTTTTACTACAAATTGTCAAACCATCAAATTTTACTGCTATGCAACAAGCAAGTGAAATGCTTTACAAAAGTTATACACATTAAGTATTTTATGTTGTTTACATCATGTGACCGGGCCTGAGAAAACCAGTCTTATCCACACAAGATACATCTATTCATATTATGATATTTATCTCTTTTTCTGTGTGTGCTATTCAAAATCTGTAAGTTTTGTTGAATTCTTTAGGAAATTCTAGTTACTGTTCATGATGTGTTTACGCATCTAATTTAACAAATTAGTCACAAGTAAAGTTTGTGAGCTGTTGATATATGTAGCCACAGCTCTATATACAGAGTTTCACTGTAACAATCCACTTGAAAGGTTGCTAATAGTCACTTGATTAATGGTGTTTGTATACGTAAGTGGTCAACTGTATATGGCTTGGATTGCTTCACGTTCGTGGAAAATTTGCGACATACCAAGTTGTGGGAAGGTTCACACGAATCTATCGCGTTATTGTCGTTACCATTTTTGCACTGTACCGTAAGTCTCCTTCTGTTCATTGTTATTGTATGCATGTAGTGGAACTTGTTCATAATGAACAGTTTAGGAGTAAAGTTTATTAAAGCAGCGCCAATGTATGTCAGTCTGGTTTTTGGATAAAGCTTATTGTAAGGTGGTTTTTGAAATGCATAAAATTTCCATAAATTTTCATAGTGATCCCTACTATTATAGTACTACCATACTTAATGATGATGTTATTAATACCTGAATGTTACCTCACCTGAATAGTGCCTGCCTCACCCTTAAGACTACAATGAGCAATCTAGAGCATGATAAGCTACTGGATCACTTGATCATTACATCTACCTAGGCACAATCAGCCGACAACAAATTCTCATCTTAGCTCATTATCCGTCTCGGCATTAGCAGCCAGTCACTTCAGTTGAAGACAGAGACAGCCACTCTTCACAGCAATACTTACAAGTGTATATGGTACGTACAGTGGTGTGGAATTTATGTGAATATGGAGTTTTAATTTGTGACCCAGCATGAGGAAATAGAGCTTACGTATGTGCACATAAAATTTGACCACATTTTTACATTTTTGGATTTCAAAATTAAGTAACTTTGTGTATACGCACGAGATTCTGATACAATTTATTAAGTATATGTATGCATCATAGGGATAAAAGTTTTCTAGAGTATTAGTGCATTAACTGGAACTGTTTACAGCAGATAGTCAGGAATTACTGCTAAATGTGAGGTATTTGTATGTGTGAACTCATCGTAAATGTTGTACTTATATAAAATGTGTTCATAACCTGTTGACATTGTGTTTGTAAGTATTGGAGAATTGTATAGATAACTTATCTGCTTAATGATATTTCTGTGTACAGTTGCTTAACTATTTCTCATTTATAGATTGTTCATACAACATTATCACATGCCTACTCATAATAATATAGTACATGTAACATTATCATTGACCTACATGAGCTCCCTAACATCACATGTTATTATTTAATGTACATGACATGTTTCATGTAACATTCCATACATTTGAAATAAAAATCTGACTCAGTGCATTATGTCATGTATGAGTGACAGTTGGGATGGGTTCCTACAGGCATGCACACACATCATGTGTTATGAGTGTTATCTGCAAGTCACTATATTTGAACTATATACCTGTAACATGTGCATGACTTACTCTTACTCTACTGTATAAGGTTTATATTGGTAATCAGTTATACCTTATGCGGAAAAATATTCGAGGGAGGTGATGTGTATACCATAAATTCATTTAGAGTAGAAATTATAATGCACATTTTTGTGGGAGCAGCTTCTTTTAATAATGAAAGCTTAATCTAGTGAACTATTTGATGTAAAAGACTCAAAGATTCTCAGTTGAGTAAAACAGAAAGTTTTCTGCTTGACTGTTTGTCATATACGTACAACATGTTACATTGTAATTACCTATTACATTTATACGTACTGTATGTACGTATGTACGTTACCATCCCCCCAGAAATTTTTGCATTTTAGACTCTCTCAGATTGCTTCTGGTGCATTCTCAGGTACCTGAGAATGACTGCAGAAGTAATGTCAGGTTATTATTGTTTCTGATGCATTCTCAGGTACAGTTCTCTGCTACTGTACCTGCCAAAATGCACCATAAATCACCCTGTAGATTATGCTGATCAGTCACTTGACTGCTGACATCATAGTGAGACTATAATTTCAACTTTTGCTTAAAATTTAAGGGGGCAGGAGTTTGTCAAGGGGTGAGCGCCCCTCCCCACCCCCTTAAATGAAACCCTGGTTACAGTATGTATTACCTTGCAACGTACGTACGTACATACTGTAAACCACAAAAAATTGGTAGTTTTGAATGTTTGAGGGATGACAGTCAATGCATGGCCACCAATATAATTTTTATTTTTTGGTTTTTGTGCTAATTAATATTGTTGCAAAATAAAGTGATTGTTAATGAAAACTGCTTCATTGATGTATCCTTATACATACATTAGAACTTTTTAGGTACTGACCATGTTTTACTGATTAGTACGTAGCTGCGGCAGAAAATGGATGCTACAACTAAGTGATCAAGACTCACAGTAGTGAATCGCGTGGCCAAGTAAAGTAGGACGTGCGACCCCCATGAGTTATTTACACAAACGCCTAACTCCAATAGAACGCTCATCCAAAATCATCTCATAAAATTCAACTTTCTAGAAAACCAGCGTGCAATATAAAACAACCTTTAGTAACGCATTATACAAGAATATTGCTATGCAAGTAGTCACTAATAGTCTTTAGAAATACCCCATGACATTTTGCCGAAATTGTCGTACGTATTCTTCTCCTTCTCCTTCTCCTTCACATACTCGTTAGCGCAAAAAGGCTCATGCGACCAAAACTTTTGAAGCTTATATCTTAGACTATGTTAATATCAGAGCCTTGCAATTGCTACTATACGTTATTTGGGTATTGGAGTTTATTTCAGACAAAAATTGAGGTTCCAGCTTGCTTGTGAGAACCCCCATAACACGATTTCTCAAAGTTTGATTCATTTGCTTGTGCGCTTCAAGGAACAAACTTTGATATACGTATAATAAAACTTTTCAAGAAGTTTGGCTTGATTCTGACCTGCCGTTTGTCTGTAAAGTGATCAGTTAATTGTATACGTACAGCGCGCTTATACGCCCCTGCTAATTGCTTGATTGGTCTTGAATCCAAATTTAAGTCACCCTTCTAGTAGTGCTATTTACAATCAACACTATTGAAAGTGTGGTGATGATTGCGTCTTAAGACTCTTGTCTCCATTGCTGTTGTAAGTGTGATTGTGTTTACGAGAAGGTCCAGCCCAACGTTTAAGTTTATTCATGCATGCGTATTTAAATGCTATTGCTGTATAGTAGAAAAGTCGAAAGAATTTCCCAACTGTATGCAGCTGCTTAAGTCATGTTCAATGTATTGTAACAAAACCACAAGTTGTTGTGGTGCCTGTTTTTATGCACGCACTTTTTTTAATTTAACATATTGTGTAAAAGTACCTTGAAAATACCATTGCTTACTATATATACGTAGTTGTTGTATCATTGGATTGCATTTTATAAATGAAATATTTAATTGTTAAGTAATTAGGGCAGAGACACTGTACATCATTGTATATCCTTGATTATACAATAATCAGAATCTTCGTAAAAATGTCCAACTGTTGAGACGTTGAATATTGGTAAGATGATGGATCAACTCTAATAAGCAATAATCAGACAGTAAATAACAATGCAAAATGCTGTGTTGGTTATCTTATCAAAATGTGTGATATACCAAACAAAAACAACAGGGCTGTAAAAAAAGGGCTCCGCCAAGCAATGTAAGATCAATAGTACAACTGGTAACAACAAGGACTGATATCAAGTTGCGGCCAAGTAGCTAGATGGGAATATTACCACAATCAATCTATTAAAACAACTGGTAAGAACAAGGAGTGATATCAAGTTGCGGCCAAGTGTATATAGTACATCATGATCACCCATGCTACATGTTTGTAGCTAGCAATATATAATGAAAACTAGACAATACACATGCAAGTGTCATTAAATTGTCATTTGACCGCTTTTTTGTACGGTGACATCAAAAACGTGATGTCACAGATGTACAAAAAGGCGGTCAAATGACAATTTAATGACACTTGCATGTGTATTGTCTAGTTTTCATTATATATTGCTAGCTACAAACATGTAGCATGGATGATCATGATGTACTATATACACTTGGCCGCAACTTGATATCACTCCTTGTTCTTACCAGTTGTTTTAACAGTTGATTGTGGTAATATTCCCATCTAGCTACTTGACCGCAACTTGATATCAGTCCTTGTTGTTACCAGTTGTACTATTGATCCTACTTTGCTTGGCAGCGCCCTTTTTTTACAGCCCTGCTGTTTTTGTTTGGCTACTTTTATATCAAAATCACACACAAGGTATTATTAAATTGTATTTTTCAATGTTTTACTATGCGGCAACTATAGTCTAACTAGTAAAAATAAAACACAGTGCTAAGTTTGTTGAAACACTCTAATATAACATACATCAGATTTATTGCCAACATTTCAAGCCTTCTCAATGCTGTACAAAATAACTACCGTATCGCCTCAAATTATGGCTGGTCTCGTATAAACATTCAGTCCCATTTAGTAGCTGGGGGTTCAAGCCTAAAACAAAAATAAACAACGGGTGCTGTCAAAGTTTCTTTATGCAGTGTAGTCCATGGTAAGCAGTATCTGGTTGGCACACAATGAAAAAATCAACTAATAAGCGCCTGTCTCATATTATCGCTTGTCTCATTTAGTGGCCGGGGGTCAAAGTTGCTGTTAAGAAATGAACGCCCGGGCGATAATTCGAGACAATGCAGTAATCCACCAATGTTTTGTCAACAAAAATACTAAATTGCCCCTAAGTTTTTTTTCTTCTATGGTTTTTACCATACACTACACCATTCATGGCATGTGTATCATCTTTGTTATATGCATATACGTAAGTATTTGTGTGTATTTGTTACTACCAAAAAGTTCTTAGTTTCTCATCTTAACTAGTTGCGTACATACATATATCACATCAGTCACCAGTGGCGTAACTAAACCCGGGCCTACCCTGGCCTAGGCCCGGGTAGCACTACTGAAATAAAAAAATTAGCTAGCCAGCTGCGGCTATGGTAAAGTAAAATAATTAACTTATCACTTAGCTCAGTTACCTAAATCATATTCATATGAGTCGTTTGGGTGGCATTGTAGCCATAAACGCAGCTGAAATGATGCAATGAATATCCATCACAGCATCACAGGATTTCAAAACCTTGATACAAGACACAAAAATTTAATTGTAGGCGCTAGCGCTATATTACGTGTACAATGGAATGGAAGAAGTGAAAGTGCCGTTAGCATCGGTTATTGCTGTTAATGCATCACTGATTAACATTATCGTATTCATAAGCCACAAGAGGATAAGCTGGAAGTGATTATGGCAATAACGATGGTGCCACAAGATAAAGCACATGCATGCACGGACATATCATTTATAATTAGCTAGCAGCCAATATAAGAGCAAAAACTATACAGTATTACGTAGCTAGTCCAGGATGTAGAAACATAAAAGATATATTATGCTTAGTGCTAAATGTTTACTAATATAGTCGGTGAGAATTGCATCACTCTTGTACTGTGACATAGCTATATCAGTTAGCTATCAACTCAGCTGCAGCTATAACATTGTCATGATAATTATTGTATAGTGCCTGCAGTGCCAGAGAGCTTTCTTGGCTAATAGCCCAGCTAATAGTGTCTCCAATGCTATTGACTCCAATGCTATAAGGGTCAAAAATACTCTCAAATTCAATCTCAGAGGGTCCAATTTTTCAAAATTTTCTGGGGGGGGCATGCCCCAGACCCCCCTAGTGTGGGCATGCTTCGCATGCCATGTGTGCTTTGCACACAATCTGCCAACACCCTATAGAATATATAGAGGAACATGTTGACTGCTTATATATAGGCCCTGGTATCATAAGTAGTCTAGTTACGCCACTGTCAGTCACCTCCAGCTCTGACAAACTATGCAGAGCTCCACCCCCTCCCCTATCTCTTTACGTGACTCTCAACAAAAAAATTTTTACTAGAACTATATTTACATATTACATAACATCTACCAAACATCATGTTAATATTCTAATAGCATGCATACCGATGAACCTGCTTGATGACAACTCTACAACTACGTATAGTCCCAAAACACAGCTGTCCCCAGAAACTATCAGTACACAAACTTGGTAGTAGAAGCTTCATATTGTGGAGAACAGATATTGCTGGCTCTTCTACACACAACGTAATATCACTCCCCTTCTCTGCCTAGTTCTACACCAGTATTGCAAAAATAGAAGTTAAAATGTTTGTAGAAATAGTCCAGCTGGAAGGATTGTACCTAATAATACTGTACACTGATTTTATTCTAATAATTCTATACAAGCATGTAATCAGTAAGATGTACATATTTCCAGTAATTTCAACTTACGTATACAACTTCAATGAACTACTGTATAGTACAAAAGGCTGGTAGGTGGAAAACATTGATGAAATTGGCAATTGTCTTTGAAATCATCTAAATTTTTACATATCCAAGTATCTAAACTAGATTGACCTGCGTATTAATGGAGCAAGTATGTACGTACATAACTTCCTTGTAATAAGATCTGCTTATAGATAACTCCTGTGCATGTGTATAAGAATTTAATCTGTAGGAATACTTTATGCATAGAAAGTTTTATGCTTCAAACAAACAATCGTACTAATGTATGTACACATGTACTACGTACGTACCTGACAACACTAGTTACTCTAATAATGCAGTCGGCTTTATAAGAGTAGAACACTTCTCCTTGTCTTGATAAAATTGTGTGTGTTTATTACAGCCCAGATCATTGGTGATACTATAGAACTGTCAGGTTAAACATCATTGTACTGGTGAGGACAGTAAGGCTGAGGCTCCAAATTTACAGGATTAGTAGAACAAATGTCACTTTATCATTGTTGAAGATTTGAGCTTTGTGTAGCATTCTAATAAGAGATTTTATGGACCAGTAACTTTGTAAATGGCATTACGATTGGCATTATGCTTGAATGCTTTTAGCTACCGGTTTGCTTAAAATTATGCTGGCATATGTAATAGGCCTACATAGCTGCAGTGATATTTTGCTTATGTGTGAGATCTACATAGATTGTTGTATAGGGAATAAACTAATAATTTACACACAACAAGTTCACTGTTTAGTATGGTGATTGTTCTATTAGGGTGTGTGTATTGATCTTCTGGCTTTTATGTTTAGCTACATACCAATAATACTTATACTTAATTATTAAAATTATATACTAATTATTATAATTGCATAATTTGTGTGTATATAATTATGTGTGTGTGTGTGTGTGTGTGTGTGGGATCGATTTCTTAGTGCTGATTGGAAACTGCTATATATTTGTGACCGGGCCTGCGAAAATCAACCATGTGCAAATTACACCTAGTTAGATATTCATGAATATCTTCAGTTTTATAAGGAGCATTTTTATTTGTAAGCTTTAAAAGATCCCCCATTAACTTCTGCATTTGTGGTAAAACATTTAGCTTGTTAGTATAAATAGAGCATAAGTTATGGTAAGATATATTTGAAATATCTAAGTGATTTTTGTGTGACTAGATGGTTGATTTTTGCAGACCCGGTCACATTTGCTGATTAACATTGACGACGATCACAAGATTGTATCTGTGTATATACATCTAGCTACCATGTCCAACTAATGGCCTGTGCAGGGTTTTTACAAGCCTCAGGAACAACATCTGTAAATTTGTACTTAGGGTAAGGACAGTTGTAGTTGTAGTTGGCAAACATGCATTAACAATTTTGCATTTAATTTACAGACACAGCATACATAACATCCTGACTATACTCTGTTCACATTCACCTTGTTTCCCTTGAATAACTTCTGTTGTGTACATCCTATGATGACAAATTTTATATTGTCATGAAGCCCTTCAAACGCCGGAAACATTAATAAAAGAAGCGCTCTGATAGGCTATAAAACAAGGGAGATATGGTCTAACAAATTTTTACCATACAATTCCTATAGGGAATATTCCTTTGTAGTTCATGTACTGACAAATTATAGGCAGCTGCTACTGTACATTTCCAATGACAAAAATCATTTGTACAAGTTTGTCACTTCAAAGACTTTTCTTGTAGCAATTACAAGGGCAAACGGGAACATAGTAGATATAGTAAACACAAGATCGAGTAGCTACATATTTGTATAGTACTTTATATTTATGATTCGACATGAGAAAACAGGGCTTAGCTATGTGCATATAAAGTTTGATCATATTAATTTTTTGGATTTCAAGGTTAAATAACTTTGAGTACCGTATAGTGGGAAATTTACGAAGGGTTTTATTTTCAAAAATTTCGAAATATTCAAGCATTTATCGAAAAAACTTTCAAAATACCTAGCTACATAATTATCTTTTAATAGTGAGGAATGCTCATCCAAAATTCCTAAAGTGGAAGTATTAAAATTCCATATGTACGTACATACATACATACTTTGTGGAGTATTTGTGACAAGGCTTATTGAAGATTTTACTAGGCCTAGCTATAAGCTATTGTATTTTATTGGATCTCATTGGCCATAGTTACACAAATTTTTATTTTATAGCTGTGATAGAATTCAGTATCAAGATTCCAAGGGTGTCCTACTTCATGAAGTTACAGAACAGTTTAAGGAGATTATCAATTTGGCACCAGGGTACAACAAGTCATGATGAACTATCAGATGATATTGTTAACGTTACTGCAGTTGTTTTCATACATATGTAACTACATAATTATATTGATATAATTATAGAATGATAAAAATTAAAAATTTAAAAGGTAAGTAGGGATTGAATTCAATAGTGCTACAAAAAGTAAGGAAACAAGGAATAAGATTTTTGGACGAGAGAACATTCTGGCATGAGATAATTTATAAAAGTTTAATCCCTACTTTTGGCAAACCTACTGAAGTGAGCCAAAAGTAGGGATTAAACTTTTTATAAATTATCTCATGCCAGAATGTTCTCTCGTCCCAAAATCTTATTCCTTGTTTCCTTACTTTTTGTAGCACTATTGAATTTAATCCCTACTTACCTTTTAAATTTTTAATTTTTATCATTCTAGTTTGTTTGCTTTTTATACATGCTAAGCATTCATAATAATCTTTCAGCAGGCGCTTACGTAATAATTATGCTTGTTTTCAGGCGCTTGTTAACAACGCGCTTACATGGCAAAGCAGCTGTGTGATAGCAAATAACGCTCGAAAAACAGCGAAAGCTATTTGTCCAAGGCTATAACCTCGAAGTTCACGATGTAATAAAGTACACGCGAAAACATCGTGCCATGGTGCCGCATAAAAGGGTCGGCTACGCCAGACTAGGTGCCACTGTAACTAATTATATCACGTGCGAGTCGGGTTTTAGCGTGACGTAATAAGCAGAAGCCTTAACAGGCTATCGTCACCTTCGAAGGTGAGATTCACACCTTGCTAGGAATATAGAAGAACAAGGAAGGGAATGAAGGATAAAAGGAATCGCCATGGCGCAGTGGGTAAATCGTCTTCGAAACAACATTTTCGTAAATCCGCCGCCATTACCTTTATTGTGTGAAAGTTCTGGAGCCCTACACCTAGCGCAACCGGGTCTTACGGCAGGCTGGCAGGCAGACGAAATACAGGTGAATTTCTAAATTTTCAAAGTTGGCTGTAGGTCGAAATATTCGACTTGTTGCTTCGTTTAACCAAGGTACAGCATCATTACAGCCTTAGCAATGCATTCCAGTCGGTTTTTTCGAGTAAAGCCTATTGGAAGGTTGTTTTATGAAGTGCGGGAAACCATACAATTTCTTACCAATCCCTACTATTAAGTACTACCGTACTTAATGATATATATTTAAATCCAGTTCAATATTTGTTACCGGATTTGCGAAAAGGGTTCTTATACATGCATCCGATTTTGCAACTTTGAAGAGGCATAACTTCATTTGTGAGTGAGCTATATATTAAGCTGAAATTTTCTGTCGTGTAACCACTACACCGTAGGCCTGAGTCAATTATGCTTGAAACTTTGCCTAAAATGCTTTTGGGAATTTCCCAAAAATTTCCCCTATTATGCTTGGGACTCTTTTCTATTATGCTCGATTATGCTAACAGTAATTAGGGAGTACATATAAAGTATAAAGTTTGTTAATCAAATGTTTATATAAAAGAAATAATATGCTTTTGTTTTTGCAGATATATAGACACCCCTTCCATATTAAAGGATCAAGATGTCGCTGAGTTATCCGCGATGCTCAATTCCTTTATATACAAAGGAATTCCAAGTTCGCGTATATGGTCATGACACTCGCGATATTAAATCCCTTTTGTACTAAACGATGGCGATGCTGCTGAGTTATTCACGATGCTCAATTCCTTTATATACAAAGGAATTCCAAGTTCGCGTATATGGTCATAACACTCGCGACATTAAATCCCTTTTGTACTAAACGATGGGGATGCTGCTGCGGAGTTATTCGCGATGCTCGATTCCTTTATGTACAAAGTTGTGCGTATATTGACATGACAATTGCGATATTAATTCCTTTTGTATTAAACGATGATGGCGATGCTGATTCATTTGCGATGCTCAATTCATTTGTATAAAAAGGAAGTGCAAGTTGCGTGTTTGGCGAGACATGTTGCGCAGGGCGTAATACAATTAAGCGGCACGCGTGAATTGTGGCGGGAAAGTTACCACGTGTTATCGCGCAATTCACTGGTCATATATTGCTTTTTAGGTACCGACACAGTGTTGTAAGGTTTGTTTTATACATAATTTATACAAAGCATGTCAGTAGCTAGGCACTTATAATAAGTTATATTGGGAGTAACGATTTATGATATTGCGAGTGCAACTGGTTAATACGTGCAATGGATTGGCTACGCACCTAGACACTGATTCTCCTTCAGGAAACCTTGTCTAGGTAGATAGGTTGTTTCCACATAATATAATTATGCAGTTGGGATATAGCTATAGCTATATACTTACCTGATTTGACATCACCTATATACTGATATCCGCTTCAGGTTGTATACTGAATCAACATGGAACCACCTTCTACGAAGAAGCGAAGAATCTATATCTTCCACTGAAAAAGCTACATGGCTATATAGCTATATGCATTTGGCCACGTGACGTTTGTAATAAAAGGAATGAGGATGTCGCGAGTGTATCTTAGGGCACACGTGACGTTTGTAATAAAAGGAATGAGGATGTCGCGAGTGTATCTTAGGGCACACGTGACGTTTGTAATAAAAGGAATGAGGATGTCGCGAGTGTATCTTAGGGCACACGTGGCGTTTGTAATAAAAGGAATGAGGATGTCGCGAGTGTATCTTAGGGCACACGTGACGTTTGTAATAAAAGGAATGATGATGTCGCGAGTGTATCATAGGGTACACGTGACGTTTGTAATAAAAGGAATGAGATGTCGCGAATGTATCATAGGGTACACGTGACGTTTGTAATAAAAGGAATGAGATGTCGCGAGTGTATCATAGGGTACAAGTAACGTTTGTGATAAAAGGAATGAGATGTCGCGAGTGTATCATAGAGGTACACGTGACGTTTGTGATAAAAGGAATGAGGTGTCGCGAATATCTTATACTTAATGGCGATCTGATATCCTTTATATACAAACCTAATGGGGATTGCGTGTACATGTGATGGATGATTATCCTTTAATGCAAAAGAGATATTGGCGACTAATTTAGCTTTTATACAAAAGTTGTAAGTAGTAGAAATTTGTTTGTTGTCTGACATCCGCAGTAATTACTGCTGTGAGTTATATAATTAGCTCTATTAACTGTGTATACAGCTTTGAATTAGTTGCATTAACTGTGTACACAACTGTACTATGGCTTTAATTACAACTCACCATCTCAGTGACACGCGCCACAATGTACTATACAGTATACGTACGTAGCTACCCTTGGAAGGCTGTTGAAGCTATGTATATACTACTACTATATCATCATCATGAACTTTGCAACAGCTGTTGCTGTGTCTGCTGTCACATGGAGCACCATCTTGAGACAATTTACTAAAAATTACGATTTATTCCAGGATACCACCCCAAAATGCCGGCATTATGCCAGCATAGCAGGTAAGCCTATTATGCTATTATGCCGGCATATTTGACGCAGGCCTAGTAACCACAATGATAGGAAAGGGCAGGTACCAAATTTCAAAGTTGTAGGTCAAACATACACGTCCTTAAAGTCACAAAACTGGATGCGTGTATAAGATCCCTTTTCGCAAATCCGGTCACATTTTATGTAATGGACACTTTAAAACTTACAACCTAATCCTACTTATGTACATATGTACGTAGCTATGCATGTACCGTATATGGTACAAAATTTTGATGGGGAAAGTGTTGACAGTTTTGACAAAGTTTTAGCAATTTATCCAATCAAATTTTTCCCAATGGCTGTTTGCATGTAAGGTTGCATTGATAGGTACAATTCGTCAAAATTTTACTTGTCAAATTTTTTCTGACCCTCAATTTGTCAAATTTTTGCATCATCAAAATTTTGTGCCATATAATCCCATATTGTATACTTTATATATAACAATAAAGGTTATGATAAATATATTTTCAAAATATAATAGCTAATACAGCTGGGGCTACAATAAAATATACACAGCATACAATACAACAATAATAATGCATACAATTCAACAACTACTTTACTAAATTTAGAGGATTAGAGCCCATTAATCCTCAAGGAAAAACCTCTAAACAGCTAATAAACATACAAAAATTTAGAGGAAAAAACCCAATATGTACACACAGCTGTATAGCTACAAAACTAACTACTAACAACAACTACATATACGTACTAACATAACAAAATTCTATAATCTAGTGTTAATTATTAGCTAGCTATTGTGTGTTAGTTTCAGAATCTTCACCTGCAGGGTCAGGTGGTGAATCAACAGCTTTTGAACTACCATCATCATCTGTACCTGTGTACATAATTAATAGCTAGCTAATGTACACTCAACAAAGTGAATCGATATCATTTAATTTAATACATTAAGAGCTGACTAGTAGCTAATTTGTTATACCAATACAACTAACTACATGGCACTCCAGCTTAGTGTTGGATTATAGCTAGATGCTGACTTCTGCATGTACCTAGCTAGCTATGTAGGATTTTACCATTTGCATGGCATAGTAGAATTATTTATCACGATGGGCCCCATTTGTTATTTGCTATAGCTATATAGCTAAGCTAGGTTAGCTAAACTAATGTACCTTAAAACATACTGTATACAAAAAACATTTGAGGGGGAAATTTTTTGCGGTTAGAATAAAACAAACATTCACAGGGAAACTTTCGCAGTAGCAGCTTATTTCAACAATGCACTATATATTTTGGAGATATATAATATTATTAAGGTGTGACTTACACATGTGCACTATGGAAAAAATAGCACTCAGGTGTTATACGTAGCACTTGCCTTTGATCACTTTGTGCTATATATGTTACCCTCTCGATCACTTCCTCATGCATAGTGTACTTGCCATCACACATTAACAGCTACGTAAATGATTAAGAATATATATATAAAATACCTTTAACTTCAGACTTCAAATCTATCAGCTTCTTCTTGATAGCGGTAGCTATAGTTTTGCTTTCAATGCTGCCATACTGCTCAGTAATATCCAGAAATTTATAGAAACTTTTATTAAAATCTACTTTTAATGCAAAAGAAACTTTGCTTAATAACAAACTAGCTGCTTTAATACGTGAAGTAACATTAAGAATTTCTTCATGATCCTGATCTGATATAATGTTCTCTATTACAAAATGTGGGGCCAATGCCTTAGCAGACATACAACACACAAGCTGACTGTAAAAGTTAATGAACATTTCATGCTCAGCTGAAATTTGTTCTGTTGGTATAAAAAAAGCAACAAATGCGTAATTAAAGTGCATGTACAAACATATCATAATAATAATATATTATTATTGTATTTTCTTGTGTCAAAAGCATTAAAGATCTTGTAGATACGTACGTACGTACATATACATAGTTGCTAATGTTAATAAATTATGTATGTACGTACATACATACATGTATAGCTACGGTACAGCTCAGTTTAAACTTGACATTTTCACGCATGTGCTAGTAGAGTCACTCGAGAGATTTGGCGTGAAACTTGTGAGCTGCGCGCGAGCGCACAATTCGAGTAGTGCTATTCGATCCTTCAGACGAGTGATACGCTCATGACGTGCTACTTTATTCGCGAGCTACATACACATGTATCACGTTACGTGCTCTATAGCACGCGAGCAAACACACGTGTAGTTTATCCTCTAGATCTCGTGCCTCGCCACTACGGAATTCAGCTCATAAGCTGTTGTAGCGTACATTACATGAAGTACAAGTGTCCAAACTGTTTAACTACAGCTGGTCATCATAGACTACGTAGCTACCTATTTAATACAGACACAGTACCACGTATGGGGTCCCAGCGATGGCACTTATTATAAGTGGTAGCACGTGCTCAGAATAGTTTCTATTATTTTCGGACGGTAGTAACACATGCAATATTTGTTAGCTAGCAGTTGCAGTGTTTTTGGAGTCAAGGATAATGCCGACAGCTGAATGATTGAATAAGAGGTAAGACAGTAATTATTGTGAAGGGCGATGATTCGCCGGCTATCTAGACTCCATACTTAGCCTCGCCATGTTGGAATTGTCCCTTCAGAAGCGTAAGGCATAAGTGTGCGTGCATTGCGAATAACTTACAAGTAAGGTGTGTGTCGAGAGACGTCTTGAGGCTCTTGTTTATGCTTGTGATGAGGTTCGCATTTACCAAATTTGCTCGTGAATAAATTGGATTATTCTCATGCGCTCGCATGTGATTTCGTTCGCGTGTCATTTCGTTCGCGAGCAACTCGCGAGTTATACGCAAAAATCAATGGCAAACACGCAAGTATGGTACACGCGAGTGTCAAGTTTAAACTGAGGTGTACCGTATGTAGCTATGCATGGATGCATTGTATAGCACAAAATTTTGATGGTGGAAAATATTGACAAATTGGGAGTGAGGAAAAATTTTACGAGTAAAATTTTGACAAGCAAACAGCCATGGAAGCATGGTAAAATTTTGACGAATTCATAAAAATTGTCAAATTCATCAATATTAATATTTTTCTCCGTAAAAATTTTGCACCATAGCTATAGGATATATTCATCAGTGAGTTAGCTATACAATAGTTATACACATGTAGCTTATGTGACTACATACATACGTAGCTATATGATACAGATAAAGCTACACTGTACACATGTGCAAAATAGGTATTATATGTACCTTCTGCAATTAGTTGAGTAGTTACTGTTGTTTCTAGTAGAGTAGGATTTGATGATACCTCTGACTTAACTATGTATACACAACAACACAAATTAACAGAAATACATAATGTAGGTAGGTAGCTATAGGTATAGCTAACATACACAGGTACATAATTATTTTTGATTCAGCACTATTAACCCTTTAACCCGCATATTCTTTTAAAACGCAATAATACGCAAGCATACCCGAATAAGGCATTCAAAGGCCTAGCCATGGACTGGTGCCAAAACGCAAGCGCTATATATTATATATGAAACTAATCTACAACTTATAACCTTTCTACCCATATAAAAACTTACAAGATATGTTAAAGAACTCGCTAGTTATGAAGCAAAGAAACAGCACGCATTCTTTTCGCCGGCGTAATTCACCGCACGGCCGCCATTTTTTTATCACGGTAACTGAAACTTTTTAGATGCAGAATCACGTGAGGAACAAGATGGTCGAAACTATTTTTTGATGGGGGCCACGGCAGCTTAGTTATGGTTGTTTTAACAACAGGATGTAGCATAAAAGAGAGAAAAGATGATTATTTTGTATCTTCTTCGTGCTTCAAGCTGCTCCTGAAGAAGACGCTTTTATTGGAGCTTCTGGCCGACTTGATGGTTCCAATCGGACTATAATGGTGAACAAAACAATATAAAAACTATTATTCTAGGCCTGTTAGGATTGAAACTATGGGAGTTTGTTTGGTTGCGTGTGTGCTTACCAGTATACTGGCGATTGCGGGTTAAAGGAACAGCAAATAATGGCATCATAAGGTTAACTAGCTACTGAAACATCATCATTTAAATCAAGATGAATTTTGGGGTTTTGGGACATATTTTCAGGCTTTCGACATGTGCATAGCTAAGGTGGATGAGTTTTGGTTCAAACACACACAAAATACTGCTCAAAGGATATACCTTAGGCCGAGTTATTTTAACGATAGACTAATTTTAGCGATTTTAGCGAGTGCCCTCACAAACGCTAAATTTTATACGCGTTAAAATATAAAAATTAATTATAATTAGCTAGCTATTGTTTAAATAGTGAATAATTTTTTGTGAAATCGCTAAAGTTGATATGCGCTAAATCCATGCTTACAAAAATCGCTAAAATTAGTGTATCGTTAAAATAACTCGGCCTAAGGTAACTAAAACTATTACAATGCATGCTGCCCCTACGTAAATCACATATGTAATAGATTTCATGCCAAAAACCAGAGAACAATTTACCAATTGTAAAATACGATGCTAAATACATGCTAGTGATGCCACGATAATTGTGATATACGATATATAGTGATATAAAATCTTGTGATTATCGTGATATGCAAAAATGTTTATCGTAATATAAAAATTCTAATCATTTAATGAAAGATTGTTTGGTAATGCAAAAATTAAAATATTATCTACACATGTTTTGATAGTGTGTACTTGTATCAGAAAAGTACAGTTGACTTTGTGAAGTTATTGAAGCAAATAATGAGGTGCATCCAGTTATATATAATATTAACACGTTCAGCATATTTAGCATTTCGTAACTATCGTGATAATAATTTCTATGATATCGTGATTATTGTGATACAAGTAATTTCATATCGTGGCATCACTAATACATGCTATATATGACTGTTTATTGTTACCTTGCTCATAACTGCTAACAAAAGGGATTTCACTCTTAACTGCTAACAGTTTACTTCTTATTTCTGTTGATAACGCTTTGACAGCAGCAACTCCGTGATGATCCATTATTAATAACATGCTATTCAACACTCTACTGTTGCCTTTCTGTAACTGAAATGAAACTCTGTCTAGCAGCAATCTAGCTGCCTCCAAAGGTAACAACGATCTTATAATCTTTTCATGATCAGTTAGTGATATGATCTTATCAGATACAAAGAAATGAGAGAGATCACTGGCAGACAAAGTATCTACTAGTTTACTATAATAGTCAGTGAATATCTTGTACTCCATTGACTGGTGACCTGTATGATACATGTCATGTTATTACTGCATACGTAAATAATGAACATATACGTAGCTAGTTAGCTACGTAGCTACATATCGTAAATGTGCTAGTCTGACAATCAAATTGACCTCAGGACTTATGTATGTCAAGCACTGCCACATGCCAGCTTCAAAATACAGCATGAGAGGCATGTATAGAAACAAAATTAATACAGCACAAGGTGAAGCCGAGTGCTGTATTAGTCTTGCGACACCCCTGAGTGCTATATTTTTCATACAGAGCATAAGGTGGAGATTTAATTGATATATTATTGTACTTACGGATGTAAAAAATTGTTAATGTTAGCGTACCTAATATATTCTAGCTAATGATTATTTGATGCCAGAATAGACTCGTTGGTACATATATGCGTACCTCCTAAAACTATAATGTAAGTGCTGAAAATTAAGGCAATTTTGGTGAATGTTCCTGTGTTATTATTGCACCCTTTAAGTGGGCTGAGGAATGCTGGAAGGAGTCCTATGTTGTTTAGGTTGTAATTACGTATATTTTTATACTTTATATTCCACTAAAGCCATCCTTCAAAGGAATTTATTGTACTACATAATTATCAGTTACTGCCAAGCAATATATGTAACTGAGATATTGTACAGTAAGGTGAGAGTAGGAATCAACACCCTTCAGTCACAGAAAGTGTGTATAGAATCAAAGCCACATAGCTATGTAGCTACTTTACAATATACGTAAGCCAGTTATAAGCCATAAGCCAGTTAATGTAGCTAACTGGTAAAGTGGGCATGCTGGTCCTATCACTTTTAGCTTTACTTCCCTGTAGTTTCACGTGCCAGATGACAAATCAGTAGCTAGTTCCTGTTTAGAACTGTGATTTGTTTTCATGGTGACCTTTTAACAAGGGCTACACCCATCCAGCAACATTGATTGACTAGGACTATACAATGATTTTGACAACAACAGCTAGTATAAGCTTATTGAAGCTACATACAGCAACTTACTACTAACATATAACAATTTTTTATAATCTAGTGTTATTAGCTATTGTGTGTTAGTTTCAGAATCTTCACCTGCAGGGTCAGGTGGTGAATCAACAGCTTTTGTACTATCATCATCTGTACCTGTGTACATAATTATATATAGCATCAAGACTCACGATAGTGAGTCGCGAGGCCAAGAAGAAGCACAGCAACGCGACCACTGAGTGAGTTATTTACATGTAGCACCGCCCTCAAACTCGCAAACGCTCTAGCTAAGCCGCCATTAAAGCTATCGCTTAGTTATTACCGACCCACAACGTTCTTACTATATAGAATCAATAAACCGAGAATGGAGGAAATAGGTGCCACCATTACTAAGTACCAGCCATTGCGAGTTTTATGGCGCCCGTTGTGCGACTACGCACGACGAACCATCCTTTCCCGCCCAATTCGCCCGTTTACTAGACAATTAGTACCTTCATTGTTTGAAGAATCAATATCCCGAACTTCGTAGAAATCTATTCAGCCATTCTTCCGATACAGCCTTATAAATGCCTTCCTGTGACCACAAAAATTTTTACACGGCAGTCGTTTTTTTTTTCTTTCTTTCTTCTTTCTTTCTTCATCGCACACTTTTTTCGTGGGCTTGCGGGAGCCTTCGTGAACCCCGGAAGTTTTTTTCAAACTCCCTTTTTATACATTCACTTGTTTGTCTAATAACTCACTCATTTCTTCATGGATTTCAGCCAAATTTGTATCAGCACTTCTCCTATGTATGCTCTACCTGTCATACTATTATCAGTCTGAAGTAAACACTTGAATGTATTTGAGAAGGACTATTACACTGCAGGTTGATAATTGTCATAACTTGGACCCCCTTCAAATGGTTTACATAAACTTTCAGATACACAATCTATATTGATGTATCACTCTGTAGTGAAAGTTAAAAAAAAATCTCGGGCTTGAGTTTTTCAAAATTAAGCTTCAAAGTTTAATTTGCAATATTGTGTGCTAGGCAAGTATAAGTTATGTCCATGCAGTACTTCTCTGCTGCTTCAGGGGCGTGGCCAGCCATTTCTTGATGGTCAGGCAACGGTTCAAGCATGCAACTAAGTATATTGTTATATATTAATGCATACATATGCCCACTTTCATGTGAGCATTTACTTCCTTTGAAAAGTGTATGTACACTATCCTAGCTATGATGTTAATGTATAACAAATGCTGCTGCATGAAGCTATAGGTACTCGATCATAAGATCCAGGAAACTATCCAGCAATGATCACGACTATACCAGCTCACGTGCCTCTGGATTACTTGAATGGGCATCTACTAGACATTGAAAATATATATCAGTATTATAATGTTTGAAATAATGTAACCACACAAGATGGCATGTATACACAAGGCCAACAGTAAGGAGGCACCCTGTTTTTCACACAAGTCCTTAATTTTATAACCTGGGTGTTGGGATACGTTTATACATGCATAATTGACCTTGATATCCAGCTGTCTCAAAGCTCCAGTCTGCATGCATGTCGAAGGCTGGAGGATTCATCAGTAATTCTTCTATATGACCCTTGTAAATCAGTGGACAGTCATTGGCCTCACCTGGTCAGGTACTTCGGCATGTACAAACCATTCAATTGCATGTCTTGTATCATAAAATACCTACGGTACCTGCTCACAAAACATGAATCAGGTGGGGCGACAATGGTGATCCGCTATGGTGCATCATTGCAGTCCACCATATTTGCGACTTCATTTTAGTATCATTACACTAATGGATCACGTGACCTTACTTTTGTCACACGACTTGTCACCAGCGTAATAACACTGCCGATACCACTCCTCTCAGTACATGTTAAAAGAAGTAACGTTGATTTTACAATAGCTACATTATATATTTTTAAATCTTGATAATGGGGCAAAGATCAGTGATGGTCGGGCAAATGCCCCACCATGCTCACCCCTAGCTACGCCTCTGCTGCTTGCTAGTAATAACATCTGTTTATGCTTCCAAAAAAGTAGTGATATGCTAAACAAAAACACCCTGGGTGTAAAAAAAGTGCGAGGCCAATCAGAAGCAGCACTGCAAACAGGTGCGACCAAAAACTTTGATATCAGTTGAGGCCAAGAAGTTACTTATCAAAATTTTTTAACTACTTGAATGACATACAATGGTTTACAGCATATTTTCACAAATATGATTGGCTTTGTCACTTGGCCACCTTTTTCACACCATCATTATTAATAAAGGTGGCCAAGTGACAAAGCCAATCATATTTGTGAAAATATGCTGTAAACCATTGTATGTCATTCAAGTAGTTAAAAAATTTTGATAAGTAACTTCTTGGCCTCAACTGATATCAAAGTTTTTGGTCGCACCTGTTTGCAGTGCTGCTTCTGATTGGCCTCGCACTTTTTTTACACCCAGGGTGTTTTTGTTTAGCATTATGCTTACAATGATGAACTGTAAATATTGCAAATAATAAAACGCATACACTGTGAAGTGTATGAAATTTGTAAACCAGAAGGCCCAAGGCTGTAGCGCATGAGCAAAGCAAGGGCACTACTAAGGGTCTGAGGGTTTCTAAATTTTGTAGACTCCATGGTGTATGCGTATAACTGTTTTATACTCTATTTACGACAGATAGTCTTACTATTATTTGTTGTGTCGACCAACAGCCTTGAGAAGAGGTTGCGTAAAATCTAGACCGCATAATACTAAAGCACCAGAGCATAACTTTGTGTATAAAGTAGTTATGACGACCAACAAATTGATATGCGTGGCTCTCAGCATGGCCTAACGAAGTCTTCGTGTGAACCTTATAGTTAAGGAGTAAGCCTATAATTTATTGTATCAGTCATTCTTTTTTAACTGTAAATGGCGATACATGCATGGTAGGTGCTTGTATTATTGAAAGTGTTTCTTTGTGCCTCAACGCATGGAGTATTATAGAAAACAAGGTGGAGTATAAGAGATCTATGTCCCAGCTAAAACACACGATATAGAGTATAATTGATGGTAAGAGTGTTTACATGTACAGCTACAACATTATCTCACTAGATATGCCATAAGCTTGTCGATGATTTAGGTATGTAGCTATGGCCATGGATTAAGACAGTCACATGATAATACATACATAATTATGTTATACTACACAGCTAACTAACAAAAGAATTAAGGGGGTGTTAACCATCATTAATTTTGTGGCTGGATTTGCAAAATAATAACTTTAATATTTTTTTATTTTTGTTTGTAAAGAAATACCAATTTGAAATATCCAAAGTACTGTGACTCTCTTATGCTTCATTGTAGCCATGCCAGATTTGTAGAGTATAGTTCTTATAGCTACAAAAAGTGACAGCTTCGGATTCATACTTGACTTGTTGATTTTGACATTTTGAACATGACCTGGAACATCACTAGTGTTGTGTATGAAGAGAAGGGTAGGAGAGGGATGACAAGTCTTAGGGTGGTGGAGTGGGTGGGTAGGTAATCACTGCTAGTAGACACAGGCAGCTAAGCTGTGTGTTTAGTAGGCGACAGAAACAGTCACAGTAGCCTAAGACCATACATCATGAACCCAGATGGACATTGAGAGCAGTTTGGCACCCCATGCATGCCAACTTATTAATGCCCCTCAGTGATACCAAAGGTTGTGCTGTGGCCTTACATGGCTTGACAGAGTCAGCAAAAAGCCACCTGTAAAAGCAAACCTGACCATTTATGTGATAGCTATAGCAAATTTCCAGGTTCACTAAATCTCTTAGTTATCTACGTACACATGTTCACTTAGTCACCTACACAAGTTTACCCTCAGACATGAAGGAGTATTAATTAAATTTCGTTGTACATTGTAGCCACAGCATCAAAATTTATATTGAAATTCAGTGTTTAAAAATATTTCCATGTTGAAATAATTTTGGATTCATAGCTCTCACTGTACGAAATTGCTCGATTTTTAATTTTATGAAACTTTATTAACACAAAATTAACACAATCTACGTATTTTGACTTGCCATTATGACATAAGAATATGCACAATATGATTCTAACTATTGCTATTGTCACAAAGATATACACTAGTGGCGGTTTCGCAGGTTTGATCCAGACTCACTGCATGCAGAGTCTGCATCACCACCATGCCCTCCTACTAGTCTTAAGCACCAGCTATGTATTTACGTAGGTTCTTGAATCATAGCAAAATTAGATGTCCAAACAAGTAAAGCATTTAGCAAATTATTTTATCATTCGTAGCTACATATATACAAAGCTAGCTACGTAGCTACATAATAATTATTATGTACATACCTTTGTGTTGAGTAGATTTCATTTCTAACAATTTCTTTCTCATAGCAGTGGCTACGGTTTTGCTATCAATACTACCATACTGCTCAGTGATGTCAAGAAATTTATAAAAATCTTCAATAATTTCTGCATCTAGCCCACAAGCAATTTTGCTAAACAATAAGCCAGCTGCTTTAATAGGCGAAGGAACACTGAAAATTTCCATTTGTTCTGCAGATGTTATAATATTTTGTGCTACAAAATATGGAGACAATGTCTCAGCAGATAAACTGTTCACAATTTGACTGTAGTAATAAATGAAGACTTCATACTCAGCTGAGTGTTCTGTTGGAAGTAATAAAACAGGTTAATCTATATCATAGCCAGTAATTAATCAAAATATATATGATCATGAGTAGCTAAATAATTACAGAAGTGTCTCTAATTTGATGACTTTTTGATGAATTTTGAAGGTCATCATTCCTGCTGGGCTTCAGTTGATTATAAAATTTACAAAATATTCTTTATAAATATTAAGTAATGTAGCAGCTACGTATGCACGACATTGCTTTTTAAGACTCATCATCTTAAGTTTAATGAATGAGTATTCTTGTACGATTGACCTACGTATGTACGTAGTTATGTAGCATTGCACAGTCCTTTTTAAAGCTATATTCAATGTATGTACAAGTACTGTTCTATTATTAGACAGAAGTTACAACAGTAAATATTTTCCCAATATTCTAAATTATGCCAGCATAACTTATGCTTATTATTATGCTTACTTTTATACCACAATATTTGACACATGTAAGCTACAGTACCGCTCTAAAAGTGAATAATTTGGCGTGTATCGTCAGTGCTGCACGCGAATTTGGCGTACGCACAAATGCACGCGGAACACTAGACATGCACGACATAAATATGCCCGTTACGTGCACACGTTTTGCCATCTAACATGCGTGGCACTCTAGACATGCACCAAGCTAATATGCCCGCTACGTGCGCATGTTTTGCCATCTAACACGCGTGGCACTCTAGACGTGCATCAAACTACGTAACATGCTCGTTACGTGCGCACGCTTTATCATTACACATGCACGTACAGTATATTGGCATAGGAAATGCAGCTGGTTCATGTCACAATACTACAAATCCTACAGTACAACGGCACCCGACAGCATTATCAGACAACTGACAAGTCAGCTGATTGGACCCACTGATCATGTGTCTTTGCCGTATATTTAAACCACACTTACCGGAAATTCATTTCTTAAAAATGGCGAGGATGAGTCTAGAGACGAGGAAGAGTCTAGAGACGACGAAGAGGGTGCTAACCTTGGATATGCCATAATCTTAACAGCAACGCAGCAGTGCAGGATAGATGTGCAAAATGACTGAATGGCGACTCAAAGTATTAGAATACACGTGTCCACTTGTGTAATTCTGTAACTCGCCGTAAATTTTTGTTATTTACTCAAAATTGAAGATACTATAATTTTCCATAATTTAGTAACTATGGTGTGAACTACTCGTGTATGCATGGCAAGGACAATAATGGAACACGCGAAATCTACTACTGTGTACAGCGTATGGTAAGTCTTGAGAGTCATACACGTGTCTAAATGCACGAGTGCTGTTCGTGCAAACAGTTAATGCATGAGTGTTCTTTTCGTGCACTGAACTTTACACTCGTGCATAATATGCACGCGTCCAGGCACGTGTGCAGTTCAAGCTACACACGCCAACAAAATGAATGTCTCGTGCGTGCACGCGTGCAGTTCAAGCTACACACGCCAATAAAATTAACGTCTCGTGCATGCACGCGTGCAATTTCCAATGGTAATACGTCATAGGTCTGTCGTGCGCACGCGGAAAATTTTGCGGGCATTTTTGGAAACGTGTCGAGCCGTGCAGTTGTTGCACGTGTGTGTTGTCAAGTTTAAAGTGAGAGGGGTACTGTAGTTCCTCTTTGCCGACCAAATATAGGCAAAGTTGTTGTTACAATGCAAATGCCCTTAGCTGCTATTGCCCTTAGCTACAATAATTTCTATGAAAATTGTTAATACTATTCAATCCCTATTGCATTAATTAATAAATGATACAGCTGATCCCTTAAGAGATCATTTATTCTATCAAGAAACGTAGATAGCTTGTTATACTCTTGAAATTAACACATGTAGCTACAGTTCTGTAACTAACTGACTAGATGTATTGTACATACGTAATATGTAGCTGCGTAGCTAGTTAGTTAGTCATCATAAATGCAAATATTAGCCTCAATATTTGATTGTAGCTTCACCATTCACATGCAGCACACAAAAACTAACAGGGATTAACCTCTTATAGCTTGAGTAGCTGTTTCAGTTACTGGAGGAGCTGCTTCAGGAGTATATGATGATGACCCTTATGATTTAAATAACATATAAGTCACTAACTGTATAAATACATACAGTGATATAGAATCACTAATAATAACACAATTTAGCTACGTATGAGCTACATACAATTATTATATCATTAAAGTTCATCTTTAAGTGAATGATGATTTAATTTTTATTATAAAGCTTATATATGAGTCCTTATTTATATTACACATACAGCTAGCTACTACCGTAATTCGGGAAATTTTCATGTGAAAATTATTCATGTGATTAATATTCATTTCGATTAATTTTCGTGGGTCAAGGGTACCCACGAAAATATTTTTACACGAATATTTATTATCAATGTAGCATATACTGATAACACTAGCTAAATATACAGAGCTTACGGTTTAACACGCTGTAGCTTGAGGCCTGTACCTCGATCTATACACATATGCCATATAAAGCACACCTCTGTTATAATTAGTTACGAGTCACGTGTTTTAATATTGTTAAAGAATTTTCGTGAGTTTAATTTTTGTGGGTTACGGGTACCCACAAAAAATTTTTAACCTTGAAAATTTCCCAAATTACGGTAGTATACTACATATAAAAGATACTATGAATTACAAGGTTTTAGGTGTATCTACCGCAAATGATATAACTTATGTATGTGGGGTAAAACTTTTGTGATTTACTGGGTTCACTCATGCAGAGAAAACTTTCGTGGTTAGTTGAAAATCTGCAAAATCTTCAAAAGTGTAAGATTTATTGTTTGTGGCATTTACTAATGTACGTATATGCATTTGTTTACTTAAGTATGCTAGTTGATATTACGCAGTTGTAATTACAAAACATTGTTTGTATGTCCCACTGAACTGTACTATATACATTAAATTTATTGCCCAGGTAGCTAATAAGGTAATGATTAAGATACGTACCTGTATTTGTACAGTAAGGTGAGAGTAGGAATCAACATTACTCAGTCAAAGAAAGTGTACATAGAAGCCACATACATTACAATATCTATTAGAGCATTGTTGGGATATAAGCCAGTTACGTATACGTATCACAGTAGTCATAGGATATATTTGTTATTAACACTCATCCTCGGCTTTGCCTTAGACTCGTGTAATAACAAAGATATCTTACTACGGTACCGTTCAACTATAACTTCATTTTTACACGCGTGAATACGCGTGGTACCACTAGAAATGTACACAGCATCCCCGTTACGTGTTTGCGTGGACCACGTTTCCTCGTAGCGTGTGTCGTGTATTTTATCACGGGGACTACACGCGTGAAACAATTACTTAGTTTACACGCGTGGAACAAGCCACGCGTGCACTCACACGTTTAAATTATATACTCACTGAGTATCGAGCACCACCACAGCTGTAAGAAACGCATGTAATTCATTGGTAAACTACCACAGATGTAAGCAACACGCGCGTAGTACGTACATTGCTAAACTGTCAGCCAGCTTCCATCACGTAATTAAGCTACGTACGCTTTAATAGCGCACACATAAAATCTAACGAATAAATTTAGTGGCGCTTTTTGTTGCACGGATACTTAGGTGGATGGTGGATACAGGAAGTACGTTTAACAATGCCAGACGAAGTACGTACAACACAGGAGATGTAAGAAAATGGTAAGTAGATTTAGGGCGTTAGAGCCTATTATTAACCAAAAGATCACGTGACGAAGTCAGACATTTTGTAGTCTAACTTACGCGCACCAGGTGAAGCACGAGGAGAAATGTCTAGACGCTGTTCAATGCTTGTTGCTGACAATTTTATTACAATATTGCGAAGGGTATCGTTAAAAAGTTACACTACGTAGAGTCTATTTAATATATATACAGCAGTGGATGTTGACACCAAATCAGCTTGTGTGAACACGCGTGCGTGCATCAGTACCTTGCTTGACGTCGTCGGCTATACCTGCAATAGACAATTCATGTAAACTAAAAGTATATACAATTGCCTATGAAAACGTATGGTTGTTTGGCTTGTGCTACGTATATGGTTCTCGTAAACTTCTATGTATATAATTAGCCACGAAAACGTGTCGTGTAAACACGAACACGTGGGAGTCTTGTCATGGCATTTCACGTGTCGTGCAAATTTACACGTTCCCGTCTCGTGTAAATCATTATTTCCACGATAATTTTTTGCACTTCACACGCGAAATCATGCGTGATATCACACGTGGAACGTCACGCGTGTGTGAAGTTATAGTTGAACTGTACCGTAGCTCCTACTGTGATACATTTAACTAATACGTATTTCAGACCTATTTGATAAAGCATAACTACTGTAGCTACGTAATTACTCATGCATCTTGACCTATACGTACAATTGGTACATGTATGTACATACGTACATATATGGAGTGCATATTCACTGTTACCTTTTTCACACTTGATTGCCAAAAGCTTTTTTCTTATTTCCAGAGATATTGTTTTAGCCGTATTAACACCATGGTAATCCATAATTAGTAACATCTTACTGAATACACTTGTACTGCCATTCTGTATCTGCAGTGAAACTTTATCCAGTAACAGTTTAGCTGCATCTTGAGGTACTATGGACCTTATAACCCTCTCATGATCTTCTAGTGATATTATCTTATCAGATACAAAATAATGAGAGAGATCACTGGCAGGTAAAGTATTAACCAGTTTACTGTAATACTCAGTGAACAACCTGTATTCCAAGGACTGTTGTCCTAAGTATGTGGTATAAATATACTATCAAATAGTAAAGCATTTATACGTATGTCTGCAAGAGTTACGTACTATGTATTACTAAACACATTGCATTAAGATACACTATTCACTGCCATAACTGTTTATGTGCTTTGTGTAGTTAGGTAATTTGTAGTGTAGTAATTTGGTAGTGTACAGTGGTGAGGTCATAATTTTGCAAAGTTTGTGAGATATCACGAGCTTGCAAACTTTATTCTGATCAAGTTTTCATACTTTCCTAGTAAAAGTATAACAAATACTAGATACCCTTCCATATGCATGTGTCCAACTAGAGTTGTACCTTACACGTGGCAACAGCAAAAGAATGATGGTGATTGCATGATCACGACAACAAAGCAGCTCTTCTCTGGTAGCACCTGACCAAACCTCTTTGTAAAAATGGTATTCTTTAATTACAGATCAATTGTAAATGATTCGACTTCAGATTCCTTTACACATGCAACAGACACACAAATTTTCTATGCAATTGCATGATGCAATCCATGCCAAGGTTTGCGAATGATATACGTATGTAATAGCAAATACCACTACTGAATGAAAAATTGATGGTTTTCAAAAACTACACCTAGCTACCCACTGTACAGTATTAACAAACTTAAATGCAAACTCTGTTAGTGATACTATCATCTTATAGCTAATGAGAGAGATCACTACCAGGTATAGTAGCTAACTAGCTATGGTACGCTGCAAAAAAAGGTAACGTTTCGTAATTGTAATTACGAAGCTACTACAGAGCTTTGTAGTAATACTACAATACGTAGAGCACAAAATTACAACTCCTACTACAGAAATTTACAATGCGTACTTCGCAAAACTACAGGTGCTAGTACGCAACACTACGGTACATCTACGTAGCGTAGAGCAAATTATGATTTGTACTGTGCAACCAGTATAGTACGATGACTGATGCACAAAGCCATTATACAGTGCCGCAACGTGACAGCATCCCGCCTGAGAGTGTTCTGCGTGTGTGTTACGCGATCTGAGCTACACTAAAAGGTCTGACTAGCAAACAATTTGTATGAATTTATTATTCTGCATGAAATTCTGCTGTCTTACAGGTGATTCTCTACAGTTCATCCTAAAGTCAGACAAGTATGCAGCCGGCGGCCATTCAAGATTCCTTTTGTCGATATAGCCAGCTAACTATAGCTTATTTTAAAACATTTGCAAATCATTGTATATTAAATATTGTTATGGTATAGCTATCCTACAATGCTATATCACCTGCATAGAGTTCAAGTTCAACTCATCATCACGCGTCACTGAAAACCCAACACAGTGACAACTGTCACGACAGAAAACAAGCTAGAAACTAACCTGCATTATTTGTAAATGGCCTAAACTACTATAAAACTACAACTATGCTACCTAAACATTCCATTTCTATAACTAAATAATCCAGAAAACCTAGGCGCCTAAAATTTACTAAAAGTGTGCACTAATTGGAATGGCATTGTTCTAATGTGCAAGGCGATAGTATAGTCTACTTGCATGTTTCAGTAATCAGTTGGTTTGTCAGAATAGCTCGAAGTATGGTACGTGCATGCAATTACAGTATGAAAACTTAGTACTATGTATACAACTACGAATCGTAGCTAGCTACAATACAAAACAAATTGTAATACGCAAAATTACAAATTGTATTACAGAAAACTACTAATCGTATTACAGAAAACTACTAATCGTATTACAGAAAACTACTAATCGTATTACAGAAAACTACTAATCGTATTACAGAAAAATGTAATTGTACTACAATTACATTACACTACACAACGTTACCTTTTTTTGCAATGTACCGTAGCTACGTAGCTATCACAGTTTACTATGATGTGAATAAAACCTTTACTGCATGGATGGCTGTATAAAGTACAGCCAATAAAATGATGTGCTTGCAGTAAAGGAGACTTGTATTCTGCACAACACATACGGGTCATTCACAATAATTATTTTTGGCTATTATGTGAGTACACAAAGAATATTCATTTTGTTAACCTCTCATAATATGAAAATGCTACCCCCTCCTCCCTATCACAAAGTATACTATGAAATGTTGCTGTCATGCACATGATTACCATTAATTTTCCATATCAACAATTTAAGCACACATACATTTTTCATCCTACCCTAACACACGTATTCTTTGTACGCTTGTATAAAGACTGAAAATTGCTAAAATTTAATAACCCCTTATATTATAATAGCTAGTGTAGATGTACGTAACAGCAGGAGTACTAACAGTTTATATCACAGTAATTGTTTAGCTAGAGGGTAACATACATACACACGTAGTGATTGACATGCATTTATTGACTGCATACACTGTACATAGTAGGTTACATACGTAGTTACAAGCATAAGAACTGATACAATAAATTGCAACATTAATCATACCATAGTGATTATGATGACATGTAGTTACAGGTTGGTTTAAAGGAACATTTGTGACAATTGTTGTTTGCATAGATTCCTACAGAATTTAAACACAACACAATAACCCAATTTATGCAATGTACATAAAATCAAACAAATATTATGCAAGTAGTTACCTATTATGCAATGTACAAATTTGACTTACTTCTGGTAACCAAATTGTATGTTCATTTTTCAGCTTGGTTGCAACGACACTTCCATACCTACACAATGCATAGTCAAATGGAGGAGTCAATCTTGTGAGTAAAGCAATGTGATCACCATGTTCTCCACATTGACAACAAAAACCATATTGAATTCTTCCATGATTAAAGGTCAGTTGCTCACAAACATTTTCTAGTGCATTAGAAAGGGTTTCTTGGACAACAGTATGAATTGGAAATTGGTGATAATAATCACTCTCCTGATGTCTAATTTGTACTTCTAAATATGATAATTTGTCTATCAGTGATAAGGAGTATGCACTCTGCAAACGTAATGTTATCAAGTTGCTATAAGTATGACGAGTTTCCTTTTGAGAATATAGATTACCCCAATTTTTTGGTAACTGTTGTAACATTTGAACTGCTAAGCAGCAAAAAAATCCTCTTGGTAAAAGGTTAGATACAAACTGAATAAGAAGTGGTTCACCTTGAAGACAACCATATTGAGATAATATATCATCACACTGTGGTTGGGAAGAATAAGTTGGTAGAACATATGGAATGAAGTAGTCCTTTCCATTACCATCTTCCCTTTGTATTGGAGCAATAATATTCATTTCATCAAGAAGGGCAATAAAATATTCTTCTTTTATTACTTCCTTCCACTTCATATCTCGAATTAATTCTTTTGTAAGGATTCCATTGTATAATAAGTTATCTGAAGCAAGCAAATTAGAAGATTGTTTAAAGGTTAAACATACAATACTACTAATCTTGTCAAATAGCCACTGATGATCAGTTATCACATAATCACAAAGACCAGGTACATCAGGATAATACAATAACACTCCCAGCAGGTGATGGTATATTAAAGCATTTTTCACTTCTTCCACGCTAGATATTAAATTAGTCTGATGGGCAATAGAACAACATTTTTTAAATGAAAGAAAACCTATCTTACTGTCAGAACATACTTTGCGTATTTCAAGTTCAAGCAACATCCAAGTAACGGGTAACTCGTACACATCTTCATCTGCAGTTAATTCATCAATTTTGTTTCGAATATAATTTGCAATTGGATCTTCATTATTGTCATTTCCAGCTGTAGTGTTGTCTACTGGAAATAAAACACCACCACCTTTGTTAGGCCATACTGCAGCTCTGCAGTCAAGCTTCTTAACCATTGCAGTAAGTTGTCTATCAGTATTGTGTATGGTATCTGGAACAACCCTATCTGCATGTGTTCCTACACAACAAAGATATGAAATATTATTACTACCAGGAATTGTAACCATTTGTGGAACTTGTGATGATGCTCTTTCTAAGGAATCGTTAATGCTAGACATTAAGAATTTAATCATGTCAAAGTTAGAATATTTCAAGTGGTAGGGCTCAAATACAAGTTTTCCATGTTCACTATATTCAACCAACACTTGATCTTCAAGACTCTTGGATAAGTCATGAATAACAAAATTTACCATTGGATGTACATTGACTGTGGGTAATAAATGTATGTATTCTGGCTGCCCTCCAGTATCCAGTAAAGTGATTATGCTTAAGACTTCTCCACGATAATCAAAATCATCCCTAAACATATTTGAATTGACACTATTTTGTACAAGACTATTAAAACTTTCCATTTTTTCACTTTTGACTGATCCTTGAAACAACCCAGTGACCCGCTGTTTAGCAGAAGAGGTTTGAGTTACATATTGCTTTTTAACAGAAGCTTCTTGTACAATATTGCTTTTACTAGCCGTTGGGTTTGTAAATGTTTTGTTGTTTGGTTGTGCTAATGTACTAGGTGATGAGGATTTTGGTTCTTTAACAATTTGGTTTATTTGTAAAGATGAAACATCAAGTGATAGCAGAATTTGCCTTAAATGGCTCATTTGTGTATCATCATTCATTTCTAACCAAACAACATTCTGATCATTACATTGGTTTGATCCAACAATAAAAGCTTTTCTAACAGAAACAGCATGTTTAGCTTGAACAATATTTGTACTATGATGAAAGTCAACAAATTTATTCTTCATTAATAAATTAGTGAAGCTGGTTTTGCCAGCTTTTCCAGAACCAGTAAACAATATTTTAATAAATTTCACTTTTAATTTTCCTTTTTGCTTTTTGGCTTTAGTTATACACTTCTGCAGTGCAACTATTGTGTTTTTCTAAAGAGAAGAAAACAGCATCAAACCAAAGTGATGCAAGCATTATAGCCATAAACAGTTAGCAAATGTAGCTAGCTACGTACGTAGATACATATGTAGTAGATACATATGTCAGTAAATGTGTATACACACGTACGTAGCTGCTCACTAATCAAGACTCACGATAGTGAGTCGCGAGGCCAAGAAGAAGCGCAGTAACGCAACCACTGTAGGGAGTTATTTACATATAGCACCGCCCTCAAACTCGCAAACAATCTAGCTAAGCCGCCATTAAAGCTATCGCTTAGTTATTACCGACTCACAACGTTCTTACTATATACGTAGAATCAACAAACTGAGAATGGAGGAAATAGGCTCCACCATTCCTAAGTACCAGCCATTGCGAGATTTATGGAGCCCGTTGTGTGTCTACGCACGACGAACCATCCTTTCCCGTCCAATTTGCCCGTTTACTAGACAATTAGTACCTTCATTGTTTGAAGAATCAATATCCTGAAGTTGATAGACATCCATCCAGCCATTCTTCTGATACAGCCTTATAAATGCCTTCCTGTGACCACAAAAAAATTTACGCGGCAGTCGTTTTTTTTCTTTCTTTGTTTCTTTCTTTCATTTTCATCGCACACTTTTTCGTGGGCTTGCGGGAGATTTCGTGAACCCCGGAAGTTTTTTCAAACTCTCTTTTTATACATTCACTTGTTTGTCTAATAACTCACTCATTTCTTCATGGATTTCAGCCAAATTTGTATCAGCACTTCTCCTATGTATGCTCTACCTGTCATACTATTATCAGTCTGAAGTAAACACTTGAATATTTTTGAGAAGGACTATTACACTGCAGGTTGATAGTTGTCATAACTTGGACCCCTTTCATATGATTTGCATAAACTTTCAG
This sequence comes from Spongia lamella, assembly GCA_963930835.1. NCBI lineage: Eukaryota > Metazoa > Porifera > Demospongiae > Dictyoceratida > Spongiidae > Spongia > Spongia lamella. The sequence goes on along the minus strand of OZ005746.1, from coordinate 7,031,276 downwards.
ATACACAATCTATATTGATGTATCACTCTGTAGTGAAAGATAAAAAAAAATCTCGGGCTTGAGTTTTTCAAAATTAAGCTTCAAAGTTTAATTTGCAATATTGTGTGCTAGGCAAGTAGAAGTTATGCCCATGCAGTACTTCTCTGCTGCTTGCTAGTAATAACATCTGTTTATACTTCCAAAAAAGTAGTGATATGCTAAACAAAAACACCCTGGGTGTAAAAAAGTGCGAGGCCAATCAGAAGCAGCATTGCAAATAGGTATGTGCGACAAAAAACTTTGATATCAGTTGAGGCCAAGAAATGACATACAATAGTTTATAGCATATTTTCACAACTATGATTGGCTTTGTCACTTGGCTACCTTTTTCACACCAATCCTCCATCATTATTAATAAAGGTGGCCAAGTGACAAAGCCAATCATAGTTGTGAAAATATGCTATAAACTATTGTATGTCATTCAAGTAGCTAGTTAAAAAGATTTCTGATAAGTAATTTCTTGGCCTCAACTGATATCAAAGTTTTGGTCGCACATACCTATTTGCAATGCTGCTTCTGATTGGCCTCGCACTTTTTTACACCCAGGGTGTTTTTGTTTAGCATCATATTGTACTGCTAACACTAAATTGTGACCGGATTTGACAATACCCAGCTTCCACGCACAATTATAAATAATTAGAAATACCACTTTCAATTATTTAACTCGAGAAGAAAGGAAGCTGCATACATGGAATTCTTCGTAAGTCTGTAGTTAATTATAGTCTTTCAGTGGACAAACTCTTCATTGGATAACTAGTTGAATTTACCGCTGTCTTAGATATTTTTATCAGTACACAAATAGGGAAGGAGGGTGGGGTGGTGAAGGGTTTGTTACAGATATATAAATTTTTCCACAAACATGAAACACAGCTAAATAGTCTTTCCTGAGGCCATTTTAGGCTTCAAATGCCCCAAAATGTGGCCAAATTGATGGTTAACACAATTATCCAGTCGTCTGCTGGTTTCCAGCCAGGTGGCTACTTCGGATGTCCCACCAGAGCCATTTAAAGACCACCTGAGCACTCGTGGATGTCTGACAAGTCCTAGAAACAACCCACAGGAAAAGCAGACTGCACCAGTAAATACACAAAGTATCAGTTAATTGGCATAGCTATTGTTTGGTGATGAAAAGTGTGTCTGGTTATTGTGTGCATCAAAGCCGCTTTTTGTCAAATCCAGTCACCATTTTGTTTTAATTAATTAACTAATTAACCATTAACTGCTGACAATGCCATATAGCGTACCAGTGGCATAACTCGTCTCTTTCAACATGCAACAAATTTTATTGGACATTTCAGCAGCCAGCACGCTTATTCCAGGAAGGTCATAACTCTCTGTTCTGGCTTACTAGCCTAAGGATAACCATGTACGTCGTGGACAAGTGCGAGAGTCTGCCTGAAAAATCTTCCATACAAAATACTTATGGTTATGAATAGGTTTGTTAACTACATATGTAAGTACGTTCTTAAAAAACGTATTATAGAAGAAACGAGCTTGAAAGTTGCTTTTGCAGGGGTTGGAATATTTACCATGATTACAGATATACTTTTGATGCATTTTGAACTAGATTTTACATAATTGAAAGTTTCACTCTTTTCACTTTGCTGAAAATGCTCAGAATTGTCTGTTTAAGAAAATACAAAATCTTAACTATGAACTCAGCCAAGATACTAACATGTGTTTTACACAATAAGAAGCGATTGTTCTAATTAATGCACACAAATAACAGCTATCACATGCACAATTACAAATGTGTATTACATCATATACTAACTATAGTTCATAAGGTCACATCTTCCACAACTACGTACGTATACCAAATGGGATTACAGAAAATATCTGCTCAACCATGATTCCAGACATGTTTTTGTGTTCAGTTTGACAAACACAATGATGTGATAACCATGAGGGCATTTACGCATTCATATTGCTATCCTTTGTTTGAAGGTTGAACAAAAACAAGTTTGTGAATCATCGCTGCATATAGCTAGAATAGCATAGCAGTAGAATCAAATTTGCTACTACGATAATATATGTAGCTACGTATGTACATACTGCTGGTCAGGTTTAGTTGATAATTTATGTATTATCGCCTGTGGTGAAACAATAATGCATGCAAGATAGGATAATTCATTTTGAGATAATTGAGGTTGCAATAATTATATTATCAATTTGTTACTGGGGAATATTGTGCATGTCATCTCATCACAATTTGTCATATTGATATCATTTTGCATTCTATGAGATACTTTAATTGTTAAAAATAGGATTGCTTCTTTGCCAGTTAATCCTTGGCTTATACTATATATGTAGAAGAAAAGAAAGGTACGTAGCTACACAGTGAAGGATGAAAAGAAACACCATCATGGCTATTAAAATCTATTAACGTGAAATTAAGCTTGAATAACTAATCAAAATTCCTACTGTTTTTAATTTCTTTATGTGACATTTGTTACTGTAATACTGATGGGTGTGCCAAGTGGTGTGTTACAGTAATAATTTGGAATATAAATGCATTGCTATGTGGTCCTTAGTGATGAGTCTTTGCTATGTACGTACGTATACCCAAAATTGCATAATTTGTGCACTTATCACCTTAAAGCTTGCCGTGTACTTGACAAAAACTCGTGAGCAAGTGTAATGTTACCTTTGAGCAGTATATAAGTACATGTGAACCACTAAAAGCACAAAATTTAAATGATAACTACATATAAATGTAACTACGGTACAGTTTGATTTCACTTAAGTACGTGAGTGGGCAACACGTCTGTTTTTTGTAGCTCTACTTAACTATTTTTAAAAAACTTGTGTGTTTGAACACAACCAAAAAAGAATTTTGCGTGCAATACACGCACGTTATCTTTGTGATCGCCGCAAGTAACCTGTAAGCTGCACCACATGAGCATACTAGGACATAGGACACGTGTGCATTCAGTATGCATACACAAGCGATTTAAAGCTAAAAAGCAAACACAGAAACATTGTTACCTTTATTCCAATCGATCCTGCCAGTCTTCTTGTCTGTCAAATATACGTGCAGCTGACAAACACTTGTTAGTCACAAAAGACTCGCATAAAATTATTAGAATCACGAGTGCACGTGATATACATACTTGCTGTTAACAAGGGATAATGGAAGGGCACGTAGCACCTTAACTTATAAAGAAGTTGGACTGGCCGGTAACCTTCCTGGCCAGTTTAAAGGTAAGCACATACGTTGCTGAGATTTACACGCGTTCATACTATACTTTAGTAGACGCCACGTGTCGAGTGCACAGGCTTATTTAGACTCGTGACGAGTTTTTTTACTCTCCGCGAGCAGTTGAGACGCCATCAGCTTCTCGTGCACTCGCAGACACGCCACGAAATATTTGCTGTTCGTGTAGTGCGTGTATAAACAAGTTTTCTTAAAGTTTAAATTGAACTGCACCATACGTACGTACATACATACATACATACGTATGTGACTACCTTGGTTTTTCCATAATTTGTAATAGTACTCCTTATTACAGTACTGTGAGTAACATCAACTGGTTTTCTTTCATCCTATAAATACGCACATGTGCAAGATGCCATACACATGAATAGCTACGTACATAAGTACAATACGTACATATGTAGTCAACTTAGTTAAATTTTATTCTATGTACATCCATGTGCATGAGCAGATCAAACCACAAGGGTTGTAGGGTAGGTATATAGCTAGCTAGTTATCACAGTATGATAATTAGGACATTACATGTACATAATGTACACCTGTAGCTAATGTAAATTTAAGTTCTTAACAAAGTGGTAGCTAAATTTCAAATTTTGCACAAGTGAGATACATGTACGTACGTAGCTATAGCTACATACTTAGCTAATTGGCTACATACTTGTAGCAACTGTGAAAGTTCTTTTCATGATGTATTCTGCATCAATGTTTAAGAGTTGCCAAATTTTGCTATGAAAACTACCATAACATGGGGTTGGGTGGTACGTATTTAGTCTTACCCGGTATTGTGGTTACAAAGTACAGTATGTACATATGTAGGCAATATCGTATGTGTCTTATGGTATCAAAAAATCAATTGCCCAGCATATATTTTATATGGATTCAGGGATTCAGCCCAGCTGTTGTGTTATTGCATGTGTTGTACATATTAAAGAAACAGATGGAGCTAGTGGATAAACCTGGTTACAAATCAGCAGTGTGGAAGTATTTTGGCCTAAGGTGTGATGTAGTTATTGACTGGCACGAGTTTTGCCGAGAGCGTAAGGGCAAGGTGGCAGCTCACAATGGAAACACATCTAACTTTATTGCGCACCTACGAAACAATCACCCAACTATTTATGCCAACTTCTGGAAAGGGCAAACAAGTTCCAAGGAACACAAGCGCCTCACAACAAATATCGATAACAGAGGTGCTTGTTAGCAACCAACCCTACGATCGAAAACAAGAAGTGGATGGAGCTTACTAACTCTGTTACCTACTGCAATGCAAAGGATATGCTACCGATGTGCAGCTTGGAAAAGTCAGGATGTTAGCAGTATTCAACAAGTGATGCAAGCTACCACATGCGTATAATATCACAAAGGAGCAAGTTGTCAATGATCTTTCATGCATTGAACATTTTCAGCTACAACTGATTGCTAGTCCAGCCAAGGTACATATGAAGCCTTACCTTAGCTACACTATCCATTATATTGACCATGAATGGGTTATGGAAAGTTGTTGCCTACAAACTTTATTCTTGCCAGAAGACCATACAGCAAGCAGTCTAGCTGAGGGTTTGGAAGAAACCCTCTGATCATGGTCACTTGATGTAACTATCCATAGGCAAGCATGTATTACCACTGACAGTGCCAGCAACATTAAGCGAACAACTGAAGATTTATAGGCTGGAGATACATTTCATGTTTTGGCCATAATCTTAACCTTGCTGTAAGTAAAGCTCTTACTGATAGTCGTTGTCAGTCCACCATTGAGACTTGTATAAACTGGTTAGTGCTTTCAGTATGAGCTGGAAGAGAAGGCGGGATTTGCCTTTCACCCAAGTTACAATGAAACTACCCCAGCATTCTTTGTCTGCAGATTGTGTTACTAGATATATCTAGTAACACAATCTGCAGACTACGTATATCTAGTAACACAATCTGCAGACAAAGAATGTTGGGGAAGTTTCATTGTAATGGTTGAACAGATCAGGAAACAACAAGAGTCTATTAACTTGGTTCTTAGCAATGATTGAAAAGCATCACATCTAATTCTTAACTGGCAACAAAAGGATGTGTTAGAAGCAAGGTTTTGTCTCCATTAAAGATGACAGATTTATTGTCTGGTGAAGATTATGTGACCATTTCAGCAATCAAGCCAATATTGCAGCATACATTTGAGGACATTTTAAAATCCAAATAATTATGACAACTCAACTTTAACAAAGGACATGCGGAAAGTTATAAAAGATGATCTTGAAGCATGATACAGCAGTGCCAGCGGGGAGATTATGAACTTAGCCAATTTTATTAATCTAGACTCTTGCTGCCCTTCACCCTCTACCATATCTGCTTCATACTAGGGCTGTTTCTGTTCATCACTTGTGTCACCCTGACTGCTGATATCCACATAGGCGTAGGGTGGGCTGCAGCTCCCCCAAAATTTTGCCATATGTATCTGTATGAGCAGACAGATACCTAACTAATTATTAGCTAATGTATACCTAAAAACAAACAATTCATTATTAATATACTTTCTTCACTTGTTTGTCATATCGGTGACGTTATAGCAATAGGCACCTCCAAAAATAATTATTGCACTTGATTAGAATCAGAATTTATTCATAGCCACATGATTGAGATTTAAAAAAGGTAAGCAGTTAACTATTTGTTAGGCATTAAATCAATATTCTAGTATTGCATGTAAGCTTATAAATGTGTTATGCTTGTAAATATTAACCTTAGTATTTCTTAGCTGGTTAGATTGCAATGTGTCACTATTAGCAAAGAATTTATAGAATTTATATGGTAAAAAGAATAATTGTTTAGCCCCCCAAACCAAGATTTGCTTCCTATGCCTATGGTTATCCATCATATCCATTACCACCAATACCTACTTTATCAGTACTAGTTCATCATCAAGTAGTAATGAGCATACAGAACCACCTAAGAAAAATCAAAGACTGATAAAGCAATAAAGAAAGGACAGATAAATTTGGGTCAAATTTTCAAGAAGCTAAAAGAACAGAAAAGGAGTTCTCCCTCTACTAGTGATGGGGTTATGAAGCTTGAGTTTGAAATAGATCATTATATTAAGTCACCAGTGGCTGACCCAGAGAGTGATCCTTTAGACTGGTGGAAGATTAATAATATGCATTACCCATTTTTAGCAAAGATTGCTAAAATGTACTTGTCGATCTGCACTACAAGCTGCCTGTCCTTCAGAAAGGCTCTTTAGCTCTTCAGGTGAAATTGTATGCACACTTAGAAACAATCTGAAAGTAACCATGTTAGCATTCCTTTCAAAAAACATCAAGTAAGTGGCTAACTATTCTTGCTTAGCGTCATGCTATTTATATGTACGTAATTATATGTTATGATATTTATTTCCTGTACATATTTATTTTAGTTATACCGAGGTATTTGTTAGCAAGGTATACTGTTGAAGGTATTGTTGATACTGCCCAACCATTAAACTTACAGTATTTATTTGGATTTGCACATACGTATAACCAGTACATTTAGTATACTGAGACTATAGAATTGTTTATTTGCTGCACAAACATGCATGTACGGTAGGCGTCAATAAAAAGGTAACGTTTGTAGTTGTAATGACGTTGCAGTTATGGTAATTACGATATTGAATACATACGTACGTATTACAACCATAATACGGGCGTAATTACGTACGTAATATGTGCATAATTTTGCTCCGTAGCTAGCTAAGTATAATTATTGAATTGTACTACAAAATGAATTCTTAATATTATCCTTGCAGGTAATTCACATACACAGCCGCTCCTACATTCAGTCTGTGGTGTCAAGAATGGTGTCAAAGAAGCTTGTGTCACATAAAGATTTTATATATGCATGCACACATCTTCTTTGCATGCACAAATCTTCTTTGCTTAATATTATTCCTTGTATTAGTATATACTGTATACATACGTAGCTACATATGCGTTGGAACCGGAGGGGCCAGGGGCTATGGCCCCAAGGAATTTTTAAAATGCCTTTTGGCCTCCCACTTTTTACCAGCTAGCTGCAACAGTACAAGTCAAGTAGACACTTGTCAAACAAAATTAAACAAAAATCTGCATAATAAATGCTATTGTATTCTAATTGGGGTGAGCCTTAGTGAGCCCCACTCTAGCAAGTCGCCCCCTCAAATTTTGGTGTTATCGACCATGCACAAAGAATTACAACTGCTTGCCAGTGTAAGACCTGGTGCTCACGAGTGTAAGGATTAGCACTCCCGAGTACTTATACTCGCGAGTACTGTACTCGTACGTGCAACTCGTGAGACTACTATCATTCGCAAAGTTTTACGAGTGCTATGGTGCACACTCGCGAGTACTCTACTCATGAGTGTGATGTTACATAAGTTCTGTACCGTATATGGGTTGGTGTTATCATTCATGCCACGATAAGTGAACGGCGTAGATTACAGTCCATTAACATATGGTTCGTATTGTCCATTCCACATGCTTTAGCAGTTAAGTGATAGGAAAGTTAGGTATTTAGTATTCGACAGTTGCATGACTGCATACATGTGTATGTTGATTAGAAATGAACCATGAAGAGAGGTTGCAGTGAAGAAGGAATCTTTATAGGCAATGAAGGGACAGGGAAACAGAGGAAAAAGACAAAAGAGGCTGAGAACTTTCAATTTAAGCACTCCATTACACTAGCTTTGCGCACATATAGTCTTTCTCACCACTTATTGACGACATCAACACAAACTGTGCACCTTTTCTTGATGCTTTTTTACATTGAAAGGGTATAGCTACCTAGCTATAACCTTGCGGGTTCTGTCTCTCGATGCTGCTAGCATCTGTCTAGTTTATTAGAATGAGTAATTTATTAGTTTGCTTATAGCTACGTAGCTACAGTACAGCTCAATTCTAACTTGAAACATGTGTGTCACCTACACACGTGTATTTTGTAACTCTACTCCAGGCCATAGGAACCGGTCAGGCCAGTCAGGCCATGGCCTGACCATTTTTGTCAATACATTTATCATGAAATACAACAGGCTAAACCTTATAATTTAGGTTAATGCAAAAATATAGATTGATACTCTCTAATAGAACAGTCAGCGTGCATTACACCACATACTTTAAAACCAAACTATCTAGTTTAAAGTACAAAACACTTTTAAACTCTCTAGAATTTGATAATCAAAGCTCAAAATACTGCTAATAAGTCTTTAACATGTGTGAGTTTATACTTATTTAAACTCAAACCAACAATCAAATACTTCGCGTGTCCATGACAACTACATATGCTGCAGTGGGCCTTTTCTTGCACATTCAAGGTAATAAATGTTAGCTTGTGTGCTTATAGTAGAATAAAAGTGATGGACTTGCATAGATTTACGGTAAAGTGGTGAAGTAATAATAGGTAGTTAATTTTAAGAAAAAGTTCTGTAAAATTATAAGCATAATAGGCATTGCCCTAAATCCACTAATATATCTTTGAGCAGTGATTGTGCACATAGAGCATGGAGTATGGTGATTGATGAAGAACATAATGGGCAGAAATTCCAGAAAACCAGCATTTAGGGAAAATTCAAGCTTAAACCAATGCAAGAAGTCTCGACACAACTCTGCATGTTGTCTCTAGCGATTTGGATCAATATTGCCTCAATGCAACTCTGCATGTGGTCCCTAGAGAGCTGTCTAATAGGTAGCTAGATAGTTATCATAGAAAAGGTTTATATACGTAATTAGCTTACAGTACGTATGGTACACATATTCCATAATTGTGACTGGATTTGCGAAAAAGAGTCTTATACATGCATCTGATTTTGCAACTTTGAAGAGGCATAACTTCATTTGTGAGTGAGCCATTAAGCTGAAAGTTTCTCTCGTATGACCACAATGATAGGAAAGGCCAGGTACCAAATTTCAAAGTTGTAGGTCAAACATGAGCTGAGTTACACATCCTTGAAGTCGTAAAATTGGATGCGTGTATATGACCCCTTTTCGCAAATCCGGTCACAATTTCTAATAGTACTCCTTATTTCAGTACTGTATGCAAAATCAATTGGTTTACTTTTATCTTATAAATAAACAAATATGTACATACGTATGTAAGATGCCATATACGTACATAGACACGTACATACGTACATAGGTACATACGTAGTCAATTTATGATCATTTATTCCATGTACGTATGTACGTACATCCCTGTGCATGAGCAGATCAAACTACCAGGAATGTAGGGTAGGTAGCTACGTAGTTATCACAGGATGATAACTAGGACAATACATGTACGTACATACACCTGTAGCTAATATAAATTTAAGTTCTAGACAAAGTGGTAAATTTTAAATACTGTAAAAGTGAGATACGCATACGTAGCAACATATGTATACTTAGCTAACTAGCTACGTACATACATACGTAGCTACTTGTACATAGCAACTGTGAAGGTTCTTTTCATGATTTATTCTGCATTAATGCTTAAGAGTTGCCAAAATTTACTAGGAAAACTACCATAACATTAAACTTACAGTAACGTATAGCGTAATAATTATTTTGGCAGTGGAAAAATTTGACGAATTTGAAGAATGGTTACTAATTCATCAAAATTGTGCTCTCAAAATGGTGTATTTTGGAGTATAGAATACTGATCTGAAAGACATTTGTCAATTTTTCCCCAATAAACATATCTGGAAAAGCAATTCATCAAAAATTTTCACTGCCAAAATATTACACTATATGGTTTTGGATTTGCATACACTCAGTAGCTACATTCAGTATGCTGAGACTATAGAATTGCTTTAAGTATTTGCTGCACAAACAGTGCACATACGTATGTACATACGTATATAAAATGCTTCTTCCCACAACATTCACCATCTTATGTAGCTACTTTTATAAGTGACTTTGCATGGTGAGTTGTAATAATCATTTCATCATTTTTACTGACATGAGTAAAGCATATACCATACATAATATAAGGTACAAATTTATTTGTACGTATATATAGCTATGTAGTAAACTGCTAGCCTTTATGATTTATTTAAATCTTGATGTACGTACGAACATACACTTGCATACATTAATGTCATTAGAAGTTATCACTACTGCCAACAAATGTGTAAAAGAAATGTAAAGACAACCAACTCCATAGCCATATGTACATAACTACGTATATACGTAGCTATACATACCTATAGACATGTAAATTTCACAAATGGCACAACCTAATGATTTTCAATGACTTTCAATGATTTGATCGCAAACTATTTGCAGATTTTGCTGAGCGCATGGTTTCATGTGAATAAAGTAATTATGTACCACTTCAAACAATGTTCAATCAAGAAAGAAAATTTCCACTGGATAGCTAACTAACCATATCAAATTCTACTATAATAATAATAATGGTTGTCCAGAACAAATTGAAAAGTATGGTGAGCTGCAATGATGTGGTGATCATCTCAGTACTGAACATTAACACTTGCTCAAAAATATACTAATATTTTTGTGATCACACTTGTTATACTTTATTTCATAATGTCACATTAGTTGATTAGTTGTAGAATACGGCAATATTACATTATGGATACTTACTGTATTTCTACTATCCAATTCAGCACCCTTAGACAAGAGTAGTTCCACTATTTGCAAATTATTATTTCTTGCTGCTGTGTGTAATGGAGTGTTGTGGTACTATAGTATCATAAAATTAGCAAATGACATTATATACAGTTTTAACTTGACACTCGCGTGTACCACACACGCGTGTTACTCGTGGATTTTAGCGAGAAACTCGCGAGTCATTTTATGTTACACGCGAACGCACGAGAACAATACAACTGCTATGCGAGTGCAATCACCCGCGAGTGCGAGCGTAATCACTCGCGAGTGCAAGTGAAACTACTCGCAAGTGAAGTAGTGCATACGAATCAGTTTATAAGCCGTATAATAGCTTCAATTTATTCCAGTAGTAAAGCAAAGTGCTTTAGTATAAAGTAATTGTAAAATAAAACGATTTCATCTTAAAAGTGGGCGTGGCACCATCTGAATAACGACCGCATGAAGCTTGTATTGAAGTAGCAACACGGTTTATAAAGTGGGCGTGGCACTTACCAAATATATCAAGCGATTGAAGCTTGTATTCAAGTAGCAACACAAAGTACGACAGTTTATAAACTTGGCGTGGCACCTATCGAATATCGAGCGAATGAAGCTTGTATTGAAGTAGCAAGACGAAGTACTACAGTTTATAAAGTGGGCGCTGCATATATCGGAATAGTTTTGCCTTGTACGTACTTGCTATACTCGTGAATGTTATTAGTAGCACTCGCGAGTGTTTGTACTCGCACACGCGAGCGTTGCCACTCGCGAGTGCGATGTTGCATTAAATCTGTACCATAGCTCGTGAGTAAATACTACTCGCGAGCGCGCTTTACGAGTGCATCACTCGTGTGGAGGATCGAATTTTGAGCTCTAGAGTGTGCGTTCGCGTGACACTCGCGAGTTGCCCGACAAATCTGTCGAGCGACTCGCGTAGGACACGCGTGCAAATGTCAAGTTTAAATTGAGCTGTACTGTACGTATATACACATCACTTGGAGTACACAAACATACACAATTTAATGCATATATGCTCATGTATTAATACTTACGTATGTAAAACAGCAGCTACATGATACGTATGTATATGGGTCATCCTATATCTGAACCACTTTGAACTACTGCAGTATGTACCCATATGGTACTAATTTAATGTAACATTGCAATCACGTGTGTGTGCGAGCACAATCACAGGAGAGTGCGAGCACAGCGAATAAAACTACTCGCAAGTGAAGTAGTGACCACAAATTGGCTTATAAGCCGTATAATAGCTTCAATTTACTCCAGTAGTAAAGTAAAATGATTTAGTATAAGGTAGTTGTAAAATGAAGTGCATTCGTCTTAAAGGTGGGCATGATACCTACTGAATATCGAGCACACGAAGCTGGTATTGAAGTGCGTAGTAACACGGAGTACTGTAGTATATAAACTGGGCATGGCAACTATTGAATATCGAGCGCATGAAGCTTGTATTGAAGTAGCAACATGAAGTACTACTGTTTATAAAGAGGGCGTACCATACGCATTTCGGCATAGTTTTGCCTTGCACTTGCTATTGGTACATTGCTGTTAGTAGTATTCATGAGTGTTTGTACTCGCATATGCGAGCGTTATCGCTCACACTGTGTGCGAGTATAGACACTCGTGAGTGTGCGAGTATAAACACTCACGAGTACGTACTAGTAACAGCAATGTAGCTACCAATAGCAACTACAAGGCAAAACTATGTTAATACGTATATGGCGCGCCCTCTTTATAAACAGTAGTACGTACTTCATGTCAGTGCTACTTCAATACAAGCTTCATGCGCTCGGTATTCGGTAGGTGCCATGCCCACTTAATATACTACAGTACTCCGTGTTACTACTTCAATACAAGCTTCATATGTGACCAGATTTGGCAAAATGTGCATTGTTTGCACATCGGCAATGTGGAAACACAGATTTCACCGCCATTCCATAGCTACATCACTAAACTAACAGTGCATGTGTGTATGGATTCCAACAGTTCATCAGTCTGCTTTTGCTGCGGCTGCTGTCTAGGGCGTGTAGGACGTCCACGAGTGCCCGTAGCATCTTCACTTGGCTCTGGTGGCCATCAATGAAAAGCCACCTGACTGTAAAGTGCCACACGACTGCCTAGTGATACTATCCATTGATTTGGCTACTATTTCGCCATCTACAGCACAGATATGCCCATTTGGAAGTATGAATACTTGACGTGTGTTTAGCCCGCCACTTCCGTGGCTCCCACCACCCCTAATAGGCTATATAATCATTTGTGGTACTGTTGAAAAACTATCTAAAATGGTGGGCAATTCAGCTAGCAAGCCATTCAACAGTAGACCCACCGAATTATCTTGTATAATTACAGATTTGTGGAAAATTGCGTGCAAGTACGGTACCGTTCAACTATAACTTCATTTTTACACGCGTGAATACGCGTGGTACCACTAGAAATATACACAGCATCCCCGTTACGTGTTTGCGTGGACCACGTTTCCTCGTAGCGTGTGTCGTGTATTTTATCACGGGAACTACACGCGTGAAACAATTACTTAGTTTACACGCGTGGAACAAGCCACGCGTGCACTCACACGTTTAAATTATATACTCACTGAGTATCGAGCACCACCACAGCTGTAAGAAACGCATGTAATTCATTGGTAAACTACCACAGATGTAAGCAACACGCGCGTAGTACGTACATTGCTAAACTGTCAGCCAGCTTCCATCACGTAATTAAGCTACGTACGCTTTAATAGCGCACACATAAAATCTAACGAATAAATTTAGTGGCGCTTTTTGTTGCACGGATACTTAGGTGGATGGTGGATACAGGAAGTACGTTTAACAATGCCAGACGAAGTACGTACAACGCAGGAGATGTAAGAAAATGGTAAGTAGATTTAGGGCGTTAGATATTATTAACCAAAAGATCACGTGACGAAGTCAGACATTTTGTAGTCTAACTTACGCGCACCAGGTGAAGCACGAGGAGAAATGTCTAGACGCTGTTCAATGCTTGTTGCTGACAATTTTATTACAATATTGCGAAGGGTATCGTTAAAAAGTTACACTACGTAGAGTCTATTTAATATATATACAGCAGTGGATGTTGACACCAAATCAGCTTGTGTGAACACGCGTGCGTGCATCAGTACCTTGCTTGACGTCGTCGGCTATACCTGCAATAGACAATTCACGTAAACTAAAAGTATATACAATTGCCTATGAAAACGTATGGTTGTTTGGCTTGTGCTACGTATATGGTTCTCGTAAACTTCTATGTATGTAATTAGCCACGAAAACGTGTCGTGTAAACACGAACACGCGGGAGTCTTGTCATGGCATTTCACGTGTCGTGCAAATTTACACGTTCTCGTCTCGTGTAAATCATTATTTCCACGATAATTTTTTGCACTTCACACGCGAAATCTTGCGTGATATCACGCGTGGAACGTCACGCGTGTGTGAAGTTATAGTTGAACTGTACCGTAGCATAAAGCAGACTCGAGATATTACGAATTGAATACTTCAAAACGGTATTTCTAAATATTTACAAATGAGCAAACAATGTACATTGTCGCAAATCCGGACACATATTAATTATTATGTTTGGATTTGTGAAACCCCTCCTCCATTGATTGTATGCAAACACTGACCCTTTTACAAATTTAAATATCATCACACTAATTTTTCCTTTTCATGTTGTAGAATTAGAATTTTGTCCATTTGTTGAGAATACTTCAGGTACATATTAATATACAGCAATTAAAAATTTACAATAATTACATATATCTTTTTGTAGAGCCAGTCACAAAAATTGAATTAGTGTCCTTGTGACTGGTTACACTGTATGTATGTATTCTTGTCACATGATTTTATGTATAAAAGTAATGGTGACTTGTAAAATATAGCTCCTAGCTACGTATGTACGTACATTAGCTACATGGTCACTCACTCATTATTGAGTGGAGCAGGAAGAAAAGTCGAGAGTAAAGAGCAAAGGAGAAAATAAGAGATCAGAGAATGATTCAGAAGGCGAATCAGTTTATACAGTGCGTAATGTTAACCAATCACGTACATAGCCAATTACTGATGTACGTATACTATGGTTTTTGTATGAGCAAGGTAACGAATAATGGTAATAGCATTCCTATTAGTTATTTTATGTAGCATTTCAATATGATATACACGAGCTACAGATATTAGGCATTTACGTAATACGTACGTACATACGTATGTAAACTGAAAAAGATGTTGGATAAATAACAATTATTAAATATTGCATATTTCAAAGAACAACTGAACGGTTGGTTAACTGAATTAGTTGTAGCTATTCTAGTACAACTTTACACTGAAACAACTAATGTAACATTTTATAACAACAATATACGTAGCTATCCAATGTAGCTATTAGTGTAGCTACGTATCTACTACGTATATAAGCTGAAAAGCTGTCTGCCTGTCTGTCTGTCTGTCTGTCTGTCCTGTATGCCGATAACTCTGTTGTGCCTGCATGGATTGATGTCAGACTTGCATAACACGATAGCTATGTCTTCAGGCATCAGCAAGTTTATTTCTAAAAGTTTCTAAGAGCTACATATGCCTTTTCGAAACGAGAGCGCGATGGACACTCATGTCGACCAAAACAGCCATAAATCACTGAATTTTTGCATTGATGGTAACGCACTCGGCTGTAACACATGAGTCCAGTGGTCGGGGATTGAGTCACTCCACATTTTAAAACTTATATTCAGCTACTTTTTATGCGACGACTGGTTGTGCTGCCAAAATGCCATTAGCCATTAACTAGCAACAGTCAATAGATTAAGCTTTTATTAGCTGGTCATATCAAAAATACGCAATACATTTATGAAACAAATACGTACAAATTTATTAATTAGTGGATATATATATCTTCCTCATACTCCAGGTTTCAAAGATTATAAACGGAGCAATAACATCAGTTAACACACTTTCATTGTTATAAAAAGTCATAACTAGCCTAGTGACTGCCTTTGTGCCATGGTATTAATCCAAAACAGGAGATATAAGTTTTGGCGCACCGTACCCGACTTCTTCTTCATTGCCCAAACAGGCCTAACATCCATCCTTACATGTTCATAAAAAAACAAACTTACTTACTCCATAAGACCGTTTTCTTTTGTCTGACACGTAGTACATCCACTTCAAAATATTTAATGCAAAAAGCAAGATGGCGAATAAGGAATTCATAGTTTTATAAATAGAGAACTTTATAGAGAATTCAATTCCAACCGTATGTTTTGTATTACTCTCTTAAATATTTCTCTGGAAAACTTTTTTCAAGACTTACCTGAACCCACAATACATTTTGTATTGAAACTAGAGCATGCATAGCGAACTTTATAGTGGAAAAGCAGCAAGTCACTTTTTCATGCTGAACTGAAATTTTCACAAAGTATGTATTGAAGGTAGTTTCATTTAATACCAATCGTATTGTTTTACATTACAAATTGTGTGTCTAGTTTTAAAAGGTTTT
This sequence comes from Spongia lamella, assembly GCA_963930835.1. NCBI lineage: Eukaryota > Metazoa > Porifera > Demospongiae > Dictyoceratida > Spongiidae > Spongia > Spongia lamella. Next base: position 7,014,926 of record OZ005746.1, on the reverse strand, counting down.
GCATAAAATTCTATGGATTTCCAATAGAAATAGGCATAAAAACTTATTTTTGGGGACGTGTACTTTATTAACATAATGTATTGTAAATGTATTGTGTATTTTTGACATGTATAGCCTACTCAATTAAGGTGTTAAATTTGGCTAACAGTCAATAGATTATACTTATATTAGCTGGTACAGCCTACTCAATTAATGTGTTAAATAATTACAAAGGTGTTAAATAAACAATGTCTTGAAACCTTAGTGTAAACAGACAAGCTGTTGTCATTGTCATAACCAGGCATGAGCTATAAAGTTTAAAACAAAGTAAGAAAACTAGGTATGCATAGGAGACTATACGTACGTAGGTATAGGCATAGGAGACTTAGTATACATATAGTTATAAGCATATAGACATGCGGACACTATGCAGGCAGAAGAGACTATAGGTATAGGTTTAGGAGATTAGGTAGGTACATAGGAGTCTAGGTAGGTACGTATAGGAGTCTATATGTAGGTATAGGAGACTAGGTAGGTATAGGAGTCTATAGGTAGGTATAGGAGACTAAGTAGCAGTCTTATAACTGACAGACAAGCAAGTCCTGTTATATGACTTATATAGCCATACCATGCATATAGCATGATTTAGCTACACTTGCATGACAGGGCAGACATAGCCAATAGGCATAACAGACTAGGCAGTAAGGCTGAGTAGACTATAGATTGACATATGCATAAGACCGAGACTACTAGACACATACGTATGTGATGGACACTGCATGAATTGTACGTATGTCTTGGCTTAGGAAAAGGCTCAAGATACTTAGTAGCAGCTAAGCCGTAGGCCATGCAGGCTAAGTAGACTGGAGACACAGGACACCAGGTATAAGTAGGCATTGGAGACTTAATACTTTATAGAATTGACAGACTTAAGGCATCAGGGAGTCCTGTCATCTGCTGTACAGCTGCCTTGCACAGCATACATTTAGCTACACCTGCACGATAGGGCAGGTACAGTTGCTAGTATAATATGCTACATTACATTAAGGAATATACTTACACTATTTCTATTATCCACTTCAGCACCCTTAGATAAGAGTAGTTCTACTATTTGCAAATGATTATAATCTGCTGCCTCATGTAATGGAGTGTTATCATTAAGTATGGTAGTACTTAATAGTAGGGATTGGTAAGAAATTGTATGATTTCCCGATTTTTCGCACTTCATAAAACAACCTTCCAATAGGCTTTACCCAAAAAAACTGACTGGAATGCATTGCTAAGGCTGTAATGATGCTGTACCTTGGTTAAACGAAGCAACAAGTCGAATATTTCGACCTACAGCCAACTATGGAAATTTAGAAATTCACTTGTATTTCGTCTGCCAGCCTGCCTGCCAGCCTGCCTGCCGTAAGACCCGGTTGCGCTAGGTGTAGGGCTCCAGAACTTTCACACAATAAAGGTAATGGCGGCGGATTTACGAAAATGTTGTTCCTAAGACGATTTACCCACTGCGCCATGGCGATTCCTTTTATCCTTCATTCCCTTCCTTGTTCTTCTATATTCCTTTAACAAGGTGTGAATCTCACCTTCGAAGGTGACGATAGCCTGTTACGGCTTCTGCTTATTACGTCACGCAAAAACCTGGCTTACACGTGATATAATTAGTTACAGCATAGATATTATACGGTTACGCGTATAATATCTATGATTACAGTAGCACCATGGCACGATGTTTGATGTTTTCGCGTGTACTTTATTACATCGTGAACTTCGAGATTATAGCCTTGGACAAATAGCTTTTGCTGTTTTTCGAGCATTATTTGCTATCACACAGCTGCTTTGCCATGTAAGCACGTAGTTAACAAGCGCCTGTAAACAAGCATAATTATTACATAAGCGCCTGTAACATTTGTGCGCCTGCTGAAAGATTATTATGAATGCTTAGCATGTATAAAAAGCAAACAAACTAGATTGATAAAAAAATTTAAAATTTAAAAAGGTAAGTAGGGATTGAATTCAATAGTGCTACAAAAAGTAAGGAAACAAGGAATAAGATTTTGGGACGAGAGAACATTCTGGCATGAGATAATTTATAAAAGTTTAATCCCTACTTTTGGCTCACTTATTATTATTATTATTATTATTATTATTGATTTAGTCGGGATGGCTGTATCTACCAGAAGGTAGGTATACAGGTCCTCAATGACAAACAATATACAACTGATAAACTACAACAACTGAACAAAACTAACACTTCAGTATAGGTTTGCCAAAAGTAGGGATTAAACTTTTATAAATTATCTCATGCCAGAATGTTCTCTCGTCCCAAAATCTTATTCCTTGTTTCCTTACTTTTTGTAGCACTATTGAATTCAATCCCTACTTATTTTTAATTTTTCTATCAATCTAGTGGTCCTATAGTAACATAAAAATAGTAATCAACATTATATATGTATACATATCATTTGGGGACGGACACAATGATACAGACAATTTAAAGAACTGGCCTAATGAAGAGTGAGTACTGTATTAATACTTAACACAGAATGGTATATGAACTACTAACACCTTAACACCCCTTAGCTAGAATGTTAAAATTAATTTAAAACAACCAGTTACGTATTAAACCAATATTATTGCTAGATGACAAGCGACAGCTTCTGCAAGCTTGGGTGACCACGGTCACCCATGGTCACTCATGATCACTCACGGTCACCCATGATCACTCACGATCACTCACGGTCACACATGATCACCCACGGTCACTCATAATTACTCACGGTCACCCATGATCACTCACGGTCATCCATGGTCACTAATGATCACTCACAGTCACTTATGATCACTCATGGTCACCCATGGTCACTCATGATCACTCACAGTCACTTATGATCACTCACAGACTCATGGTCACTCATGATCACTCATGGTCACTCATGATCACTCATGGTCACTCATGATCACTCACGGTCACTCATGATCACTCACGGTCGCCCATGATCTCCCACAGTCACCCATGGTTACTCTGCTTACTCATGGTAACTCACGGTCACCTATGGTCACCCATTGTCACTCACAGTCACCCATGGTCACTCACGGTAACCCATGGTCACTCACGATCACTCACGGTCACCCATGATCACTCATGGTCACCCATGATCACTCACGGTCACCCATGATCACTCACGGTCACCCATGATCACTCACGATCACTCATGGTCACCCATGGTCACTCACGGTCACCCATGGTCACTCATGATCACTGACGGTCATCCATGGTCACTCATGATCAGTCACGGTCACCCATGATCACCCATGGTCACCCATGATCACTCACGGTCACCCATGGTCACTCACGATCACTCACAATCACCCATGATCACTCACGATCACCCAAGATCACCCAGGGTCACCCATGGTCACTCATGATCACTCACGGTCACCCATGGTCACTCATGATCACTCAAGGTCACCCATGATCACCCATGGTCACCCATGGTCACTCATGGTCACCCATGGTCATTCACATTCACTAAAAATCACTCATGATCACTCAGTCACCCATGGTTACTCACGGTCATCCATGGTCACTCACGTTCACCCAAGGTTACCCATGGTCACTCACAATCGCTCTTAGTCACCCATGGTCACTCACGGTTACCCATGGTTACCCATGGTCACTCACAATCGCTCTTAGTCACCCATGGTCACTCACGGTTACCCATGGTCACTGACGATCACTAAAAGTCACTCATGATCACTCACGGTCACCTATGGTCACTCACGATCACCCATGGTCACTCATGATCACTTACGGTCACTCACGATCTCCAACGGTCACTCACGATCTCCAACGGTCACTCACGATCACCAACGGTCACTCATGATCACTCACGGTCACCCATGGTCACTGACGGTCACTCGTGATCACCCATGGTCACTGATGGTCACTCACTGTCACCCTTGATCACTCACGGTCACCCATGGTCACTCATGATCACTCACGGTCACCCATGATCACTCACAGTCACCCATGGTCACTCATGATTACTCACGGTCACCCATGTTCACACACGATCACTCATGGTCACTCATGGTCACCCATGGTCACTCACGGTCACCCATGGTCACTCACGATCACTTACGGTCACTCATGATCACTCACGGTCACTCATGGTCACAGACGATCACTCACGGTCACTCATGATCACTCACGGTCATCCATGATCACTCACGGTCACCCATGGTCACTCATGATTACTCACGGTCACCCATGTTCACACACGATCACTCATGGTCACTCATGGTCACCCATGGTCACTCACGGTCACCCATGGTCACTCATGATCACTTATGGTCACTCATGATCACTCACGGTCACTGATGGTCACAGACGATCACTCACGGTCACTCATGATCACTCACGGTCATCCATGGTCACTCATGATCAGTCACGGTTACCCATGATCACCCATGGTCACCCATGGTCACTCACAATCACTTACAGTTACTCACGATTACGGTCACTGACGGGTCACCCATGATCACGAACGATCACTCACGGCCACTCATGGTCACCCATGGTCACTGACGGTCACCCATGGTCACTGACGGTTACCCGTGGTCACTGACGGTCACTCATGGTCACCCATTATCACTCACGGTCACTCATGGTCACCCATGGTCACCGACGGTCAATCACGATCACTCACAATCACCTATGGTCACTGATGGTCACTCACGATCACTCATGGTCAACCTTCTACACTCACACAGTCAATGTTCGCTTGCACACTCTATTATTGAGCACTTTCCACTGCCTATGCATAACTCATGTGTACCATGTGCACTGGTAAACACTACAAGCACCTAAACAACTCGGTCTTAAATCATACCATATCTCAAATATTACACTACATGGTTTTACACTCAGTAGCTACATTCAGTATGCTGAGACTATAGAATTGTTTTAAGTATTTGCTGCACCAACAGTGCACATACGTATGTACATATGTATATAAAATGCTTCTTCCCACAACATTCACCATCTCATGTAGCTGCTTTTATAAGTGACTTTGCATGGTGAGTTGTAATAATCATTTCATCATTTTTACTGACATGAGTATTGAGTAAAGCATATACCATACATATTACAAGGTACAATTTTTTTTGTACGTATATATAGCTATGTAGTAAACTGCTAGTCTTTAATGGTTTTTATAAAATCTTGATGTACGTACGAAAATACGTACACTTGCATACATTAATGCTATTAGAAGTTATCACTGCTGCCAACAAATGTGTAAAAGAAATGTAAAGACAACCAACTTCATAGCCATATGCACTTAACTATATATATACCTATAGACATGTAAATTTCACAAATGGCACAACCTAATGATTTTCAATGATTTTCATGATTTGATCACAAACTATTTGCAGATTTTGCTGAGCGCATGGTTTCATGTGACTAAAGTAATTACGTACCACTTCAAACAATGTTCAATCAAGAAAGAAAATTTCCACTGGATAGCTACGGTACAGCTCACGACTAAGTTTACACTCGCGTGTACCACACACGCGTGTTTTTATCAATTTTATTCGAGCGATTAGTCGGCGCTCGCGTGTCACCGAACGCGAGTAATACCTCGTGCGCTGCTGCTACACGCGAGTCATACTTCGTGCAATGCACTCGAGTCATACATCGAGTGCTACACGCGAGTAGGACATGGCGTACTGCACGCGAGTCAGACCTCGTGCGCTACACGCGAGTCATTGTATGTAGCTACTTATACTACGTACGTATCACTCCAAACTGAATGCCAAACATGCGAATGAGTCAAAATGACACGAGACTGAGACAGGACAAGCAGCTAAATTCTTGCTCGTGGTATTAGACAAAGCGCACGTGTTCTAACACAAAGCGCACGTGATAAGGCGTTTAAATGAAGGAGCTGGCGCTATTTGCGAAATCATTACAAGAAGACACGTACCGAGATGCACTCCTACATGTTGAACCTAAAAAGGGCGTGATTTGATAAAGCAAGTGCGGACAAACTTGTGTAAGTCTATACTGCACGAGAAAGCGCACGACTGGATTTACTCGCGAGTGTTTACCACTCGTCAGTGATAACTCGCGAGCACTGAAGAGCACGACACGATTTACTCGCGAGCATTCACCACTCGTTAGAAATTACTCGCGAGCACTACTGACGTGCATGAAGTATTTATACGTGCGTTGTAACACTCGTGCGCTCGAGAACAACCCGCGAGTTATCTTCGAGATTTGTCGAGGCACGCCGCAGGACACGCGTGTTTTTGTAAACTTAGTCGTGAGCTGTACCGTAACTAGCCATATCAAATTCTACTATAATAATAATAATGGTTGTCCAGAACAAATTGAAAAGTATGGTAAGCTCCAATGACGTGGTGATCATCTCAGTATTGAACGTTAACACTTGCTCAAAAATATACTAATATTGTTGTGATCACACTTGTTATACTTTATTTCATAATGTCACATTAGTTGATTAGTTGTAGAATAGAGCAATATTACATTATGGATACTTACTGTATCTCTACTATCCAATTCAGCACCCTTAGATAAGAGTAGTTCTACTATTTGCAAATTATTATTTCTTGCTGCTACGTGCAATGGAGTGTCTTCGTACTATAGTAACATAAAATTAGCAATCAACATTATACATATACACATCATTTGGAGTACACAAACATACACAATTTAATGTATTTATGCTCATGTATTAATACTTACGTAAAACAGCAGCTACATGATACGTACATATATGGGTCATCCTATATCTGAACCACTTTGAACTACTGCAGTGTGTACCCATACGGTACCAATTTAATGTAACGTTGCAATCGCGTGTGTGTGCGAGCACAATCACACGTGAGTGTGAGCACAGCAAGTAAAACTACTCGCAAGTGAAGTAGTGACCACAAATCGGTGTATAAGCCATGTAATAGCTTCAATTTACTCCAGTAGTAAAGTAAAATGATTTAGTATAAGGTAATTGTAAAATGAAGCGCATTCGTCTTAAAGATGGGCGTGGTACCTACTGAATATCGAGCACACGAAGCTGGTAATGAAGTAGTAACACTGAGTACTGTAGTATGTAAAGTGGGCATGGAAACTACCGAATATCGAGCGCATGAAGCTTGTATTGAAGTAGCAACATGAAGTACTACTGTTTATAAAGAGGGCATACCATACGCATTTCGGCATAGTTTTGCCTTGTACTTGCTATTGGTACATTGCTGTTACTATAGTATTCGCGAGTGTTTGTACTCGCACACGCGAGTGTTATCGCTCACACTCGCAAATGTACATAGTATGGTATACCAATTTAATGCAACGTTGCACCTACACTCACATGTGCGAGTATAAACACTCGCGAGTACGTACTATATAGTAACAGCAATGTACCAATAACAAGTACAAGGTAAAACTATGCTGATATATGGCACGCCCTCTTTATAAACAGTAGTACTTCATGTTGCTACTACAATACAAACTTCATGCACTCGATATTTGGTAGGTGCCACGCCCACTTTATATACTAAAGCACTCTGTGTTACTACTTCAATACAAGCTTCATATGTGACCAGATTTGGCAAAATGTGCATTGTTTGCACACAGTGTGGAAACACAGATTTCACCGCCATTCAATAGCTACTGTACATCAATAAACTAACAGTGCATGTGTGTATGGATGCCAACAGTTCATCAGTCTGCTTTTGCTGTGGTTGCTTTCCAGGGTGTGTAGGACGTCAACAAGTGCCTGTAGTGTCTTCAATTGGCTCTGGTGGCCGTCAATGAAAAGCCACCTGGCTGTAACTTGCCACACGACTGCCTAGTGATGCTATCCATTGATTTGGCTACTTTTTTGCCATCTACAGCACAAATATGCCCATTCGGAAGTGTGAATACTTGACATGTGTTATTCAAAATAGTATTTCTAAATATTTACAAATGTGCGAACAATGCACATTTTTGCAAATCGGGTCACATAATATTATGTTTGGATTTGTGAAACCCCTCCTCCATTGATTGTATTCAAATACTGACCCTTTTAGAAATTTAAATATCATCATACTAATTTTTCTTTTTCGTGTCGTAGAATTAGAATTTTGTCCATCTGTTGAGAATACTTCAGGTACGTATTAATATACATCAATTAAAAACTGACAGTAATTACGTATGTAAATGTAGAGCCAGTCAAAAAAATTGAATTAGTGTCCTTGTGACTGGTTACACTGTATGTATGTATTCTTGTCACATGATTTTATGCATAAAAGTAATGGTGACTTGTAAAATATAACTCCTAGCTATGTACGTACATTAGCTACATGGTCACGTCACTCACTCATTATTGAGTGGAGCAGGAAGAAAAGTCGAGGGTAAAGAGCAAAGGAGAAAAAAAGAGATCAGAGAATGAATCAGAAAGTGAATCAGTTTATACAGTGCGTAATGCTAACCTATCACTAGTGTTGTTTTGGTACTACCATAACTAAAACCAAGAGTTAATAATATATATATAGAGGAGAATATCCTACTCCATTATACCCCTGTAGAAGAACGTAGCGTAAAGTTATGACGTAACGACACTGGTGACATTACGGAAGCCCCAAAAATGTCAGTAGCAACAACGAGCTAGCGCACGCGACGCCATAGTAACAATACAAAAATTCGTACTTCGTGATGACTTACGGCGTTTCTCTTTCAAGTACGTAAGTATTGGGTTAGTTTCGTGGTGCAAACCATATAAATAATTAGCCTGATAGTCTGAACTTAAGTTGTGCGCTAAACCATCAAGCATAATCGATTCTATGTTCAGTTGTTGACGTCACCTGTTATACAGGAAGAAACAGATAAATTCGGAAAAGTTACGTCATAACTTTACGCTACGCTCTTCTACAGGGGTATAAGGGAGTAGGATACTCTCCTCTATATTATATTATTAACTCTTGCTAAAACTAAAAGTATTTTGGTATGGCCATTTTACTTTTGGTTAACCAAAAACTATAACTAAAATTAATAAGTAAAAATTACTATAACTAATATTCAAAACTAAAACTAAAATTTTGGTTATGACATTTATAAAATCTATGTTATACGTACATGCTTTCCTACAAAAATTTTGAAACTAGAAAGTGATTTGCTATATGTATCCCTGAAGAACATTTTCTGTTGCCGGTTACTCTTGCAATGGTACGTAAGAAGAATTGGTTAAACTTACTGTAATTGTGAAAAAAGTTGTTATTTAATTATTGTGCTTAATACACCTATTCATTTTATAGAGTATCTCCTTCAACTACCATATAGCTTGCAATTTTGATAGTGCCATGATGAATTGGGGGTTAGGAAAAATATTGATGAGTAAAATTTTGATGAATTGTATATGCAAATAGCTATTGGAAAGAAAGGTAGCTAAAACTTTGACAAATTGCAAAAACTCATCAAATTCATCAATATTTCCCCCTTCGCAATTTTACACTGTACAATACTACAAAATTCAACCCTGTTAAAACCACCATCAGAAATGGTGAAAATTGCATTTCACTCCTATGCTTATGCAAAGAATTCCAAAAACTTGTACGTAGTGAATTTTTCATGCTGGAATTTTAAATTGAAAATTACCAAAAATAAAACTAAAATTTAAAAATAAAACTTTTGGTATAACTAATTCGTGAAAATTTTGCTCTCAAAATGGTGTAATTTTTGAGTATAGAATACTGATCTGCAAGACATTTGTCAATTTTTTCCCAATAAACATATCTGGAAAAGCAAAAATTTCAACCATCAAAATATTACACTATATGGTTTTGGATTTGCATACACTCAGTAGCTACATTCAGTATGCTGAGGCTATAGAATTGTTTTAAGTAGTGCTGAAAGGAATAATCAAATATTCGGACTATTCGTTAGTAGTAATGATATTCGTATACGTAGTTTGAAACCAATAGAATATTCGTTTTTCTATTTAAAGCCTTACTTTTATCCAGTACAGCAGTTTTTGCTTGTTTTTGTTGCATAATGGATATTTGACTAAAGTTGATAATTTTTACTTTTTAGTTGCTTTTTGCTTCTTTTCATACTTACCTGATAATAAGTTGTTTTATCAGAGGTATTCGGTCATTTTTATATATGGTTTTGGACAATAGATTAATCAGTATTCGTTTGAATTGGTAACCAACTATTCGAATAGTAAAAATTGCTATTCGTTTCAGCACTACTATTCGTTTGCTCTCAAAATGGTATATTTTTTGAGTATAGAATACTGACCTGCAAGACATTTGTCAATTTTTCCCCAATAAACATATCTGGAAAAGCAAAAATTTCAACCGTCAAAATATTACACTACGTATATGGTTTTGGATTTGCATACACTCAGTAGCTACATTCAGTATGCTGAGACTATAGAATTGTTTTAAGTATTTGCTGCACCAACAGTGCACATACGTATGTACATACGTATATAAAATGCTTCTTCCCACAACATTCACCATCTCATGTAGCTACTTTTATAAATGACTTTGCATGGTGAGTTGTAATAATCATTTCATCATTTTTACTGACATGAGTAAAGCATATACCATACATATTACAAGGTACAAATTTATTTGTACGTATATATAGCTATGTAGTAAACCGCTAGACTTTAATGATTTTTTAAAATCTTGATGTACGTACGAACATACACTTGCATACGTACATTAATGCCATTAAAAGTTATCACTGCTGCCAACAAATGTGTAAAAGAAATGTAAAGACAACCAACTCCATAGCCATATGTACATAACTACGTATATACGTAGCTATACGTACCTATAGAAATGTAAATTTCACAAATGGCACAATCTAATGATTTTCAATGATATTCATGATTTGATCACAAACTATTTGCAGATTTTGCTGAGCGCATGGTTTCATGTGACTAAAGTACCACTTCAAACAATGTTCAATCAAGAAAGCAAATTTCCACTGGATAGCTAACTAGCCATATCAAATTCTACTATAAGTATATGTAATAGGATGGGGTGCTGTAGTATTTGGAATTAATTGCGCAAGTAATGCAGGCAAAAAATTGTAATAGTGCGAGGCGAAGCCGAGCACTATTACAGTTTTCTGCCTGCATTACGAGTGCAATTAATCCAAATACTACAGCAACCCATACTGTTACAAATTAATCTAACATGTTTTAGTGTAACTTGGTGTGCTAGTGAAGAGGTGTGGTGATTTAACATGTGCCACTGAAACAAAATATTACAAGCGTTGGCAACAGCGTACTGGTGTAGTATCCATGTGTAGTGGCTGTGTCTTTGAAATGCCGTTGCCTGATAGTATCGCTAATAACTGATATCCCAGAACTTGCTGGCGAGCTTGTTGGGATGGAGCTTGTTGGGATGTTTTTGTCGGCTGCCCATTAATTAGTGAAACAAGAAGAAAAGCGGTTAGTACAGGCCTGTTGAGCAGTTGAGAAATTAAAAGGAAGCTGAAAGTGAATTTAGTAATTGTAATTATTGTATACCAGTGACAACAATTTGTAATTGTAATGTCAACAAATTAGCCAATTAGAGGCGTATTACAGTTTTTGTTTGAGCAAGGTACGTATCAAAAAAGTGTAATAGCATTTCTATTGGCTATTTACTGTAGTATTACAAAATAATACATACGAGCTGTATCAGGTGTTTTCTATGTAAACTGTAATACATGTTGGATTATAATAATAATGGTTGTCCAGAACGTATATAAAACACTTTTCCTACAATGTTCACCATGGGAGAGACTAAGTTCACCCAAGTTGATGTGGCACCTCAAAATAATTAATTCTATTTATTGATGGTAACGTCACTTCTGCTATTGTATTATGTCTGTATTATGCGCACGTTGCTCATGGCAAGGTTTATAGTAGTATCATTGACAACTGTTACTCTTTTTGCCACCATGGATGTGCCAAATTGGGCACAGGACTTAAAACATGTGGGACTTTATTATGAAGGTTTCGTTGAAGATATAGATTTAGTTAGACAGAAACACCTCACAGCAATCATGTCATCATTTGGAATCAGAAGGTCCAGAAGTAACGTTAACCCTGCAGAAACACAATCTGTAGAAAAATGTGATGATCATAATGACAAAGAGAACAAGATGAGCATTTATTTGAATAGTTACATGTGAAATGCACAGTAACAGATAGAAGTGTTGTAGTTGGCTTGGGGCATATGTAAATAATAAGTATCGCTTGTTCTTTCAAAACGTAGGATCCCATATGCAGCAAGGACCAGAAAATTTTCTGGGAAAAGAAGGACGGAACAAGATTTGATGACATTCCATTTACCATTGATAAACACACAGAGTTAGATTGCCAGTATGGCTCCAAGTATTTTAAAGACAAAATATCTAAACATGCAAGATTCAGACTACAAGGATGAGGAAAATAGGCTGTTGTGCTCATATCCGATTAATACAGTTCACCCTTTTCCTTGATTACCAGATTAAAACTGCAGAAAAAGAGGCTTTCTTGAAATGGAAGCTGAGACAGTTACGGGAAGCCAAGGTAGCAAGGTAGCAAACTTAAGAAAGGAGCTGGAGATTGGTATGCCAAATGCCAAAATTGCCTATTTTGTGTCATTACCAACCAATGAAGCACACAGCAATCACCCAACTGGGCCAGATATTGTATTTGCCCAAAAGGTACATCCATTGCTTATAGCAAAATATCTGATTTGGTGTCATCAAATATTTGTGATGTGCATAAAGTGAAGAAGATGATAAAACATTACTCAGATAATGAGAGCTTGGCTTTAAGCCACATGAGCATGATCGTGCATTTTATCCAGACATAACTGATATCAAAAATCATATTTACAAGGCCAAAAGAGCATTGGAGCTTTCAAAAATAGACCAGGAGAATCTCAGATTGAAAGTAAATGAATGGGCAGCCAACAACTCAGAGAATAAATTTTATTTGCGTCCATATATAGTGGCCAGTGATGCCTCGAAAAAGGAGACGTCTGATGTACAGAAGGATATGGAAATTGGTATACATGGATTTTGTGGTAATTCAGGAGAAGATGACAACTGGTATGAAGTTTTAGGTAGTAGCAAACAATTTTCACAAAGCTTTTTGTATGTTCACCAGTCATCATGGCAAAAGAGGTTGCTAGAACGTTACGAAAACACTATGTGCCTTCTAGATGCAACATACAAGACCACACAATATGATTTGGCATTGTTTTTTGTTTGTGTGAGGACCAATGTTGGATATATTGTTGTTGCTGAATTCATTACCCAACAAGAAGATGCTGAGCACATATCAGAAGCTCTACGACAGTTGCAGTCGTGGAATCTCACATGGAAACCAGATTTCTTTATGACAGATTACTCAGAAGCTGAGCGGTTAGCTATTGAGCAATGTTTTTCTGGTGTTCAAGTGTACCTGTGTGATTTTCACCGTGAGCAGGCATGGGAACGATGGATAAACAAACATAAGATCAAGGAGTTCAAGGAATGCCTTTTGTCACTGCTAAGGAGTTGCGCTAATGCACTACCTTCTCCTGACTCCACACTTTCGAAGGACTCGAATTATCAACAAGCTCTGAAAGATCTGAAGGCATCTGACATATGGAAAAGTAACAGTGATGTAAGAGAATGGCTTGGAAAAAATGGCTGCCTATAGCTCAGGTAATACATACTTTATTTACCAAGAAAAGAAAAATATACTTGTTGCATGCGCTGCAGTGTTTATCGTAATGGCCAGCCATCAGCTACACAACTTAAGCATTTAACCAGTCAAGCCAATGAATTTAGTCACAAATTTTTCAATAGGAAAGTCAATGAGTTTGAAATAGAAAGACCAGTGTCTGCACAATTTTTAATTCTTATCAGTGGGAAAGACTAGCTACGTAGCTACCACCTACAAAATGAACTCCTTTCTCACAGCGTTGTTCCTTATCTCTTACCTTAACCACAGTTCTCTATCTTTGTCGTAACTAATGCCCATGCCCCTTGTATGTGCACGTGGACATAGTACTATAGTACATATTAGTGTTGGGGTATACCAGTATTCTTGGTATTCTTAGTAAGGTATGTATTAGGTTTATTTAATTCTTCCTTAAAAGGATACCAACATTAGGTATTGTAATCAAAGACGTGGGCAAAGTTGTAATTGATTTAATATGTGACTACACATGTAATATAAACAGCAAAATAGCATATATTTGTACCTGCCATAATAGTGTAAGTGCAACCGATCAAAATACTGTGAAATACCAAATACCGTTTTGAATTTGTAATGCCGTATACTGAAAGTAAAATATCGATACCGCCCAACACTAGGATCATACATATCTACAATATAATGCTTGTTACAATATACATTGTTGTGATGTGTGCAGTACATGCATACGTATATATGTCCATAATTTAATTCTCATTATATGTACATACAGTGTAATAGTATTTACAGAGATGGGCAAGGGCATATCGTGATGATATACTGTATACGTACAAATTTTCGAGGGACGTAAATTTTGCTGTTTTTGCAGTCAAGTTATCATCCGTGAAATTTTCATCCTCGAAATTTCTTTGCCGGCCAAGAATTTGGTTTGCGTTAATTGGAGAGCAGCTGGATACACGTGATACGTTTGACACTTGCAAGCGACGATGGCAAGCTTTTACCTTACCAGCTGCATTCGAGGGTACCATATTTATAAGGAGATTTGGACTCCCGAAATTGGTGAAGAAGGTAATTATCAGCGTGAACCGGGTAACCGTGAGGATCCATACGCAGTAGCCATAAAGGGTGATAAGTGTCGTAGGACACGTGCAACCACGTGGTAAACAAAAATACGCGTGAAATTGTTTTATGGGGTGATCCTCGAAAATAAAATCGCAAAAATACTGAATTTGTTACATCTGCAAAATTTACGTCCCTCCAAAATTTGTACGCATACGGTATATCATGCAGCAGTTGACACCAATAGCGGTATGGAAGCAATGAACAAAACATTAAAATATAATTATCTGCCTAAAGGGAAGAACATCACATTATCACAACTAGTTTCAATTCTTATTTAGCAGTTTCTACCTGAAATGTTTCGCAAATATCAGAAACAGAATTTTGCCATGTCGGAATTAGAAAGGCAGCAAAATTTAAAGAGGGATCAATAAAGCAAACCAATGATGCTGGTCACTTTCAAATCAACAGCCCATTTGGTAAACAACATGAAGTAAAATTTCAAATGGTAGTGGTTATCCAGAATGCACTTGCAAAGATTGGATTCGTTGGCATCTATATTGTAAGCACATGTTTGCGGTTTTTACCTTTACACAATGTAAGTGGTCTGATTTACCAAGCATTTACCTCCGAAATGAATACCTCTGTGCTGATTCAGCAGCACTAAGTAGTTCACTAATGAAGGGTGATGACTGTGCATCCCTTCTAGACTGTGAAGATGACAATGGTCAGGTGTGTATCATGGAAGATGCCACAGAATGCAGTCATGATTTACCTACGTAAGTGTAAGGTTAGTGTTTATATTATAGTCAAATTAGATTTATGCACAAGGAGATTTACTTGCAGCATACTATTTCTGCACAGAAAGTACAGAAGAAGGTGTGCATTACTTTGAAGGCTATTGAGTCCCTTTCATATAACTGCCTTGAAAGCGACAAGCTTCAAATGCTCCATGAATTGCTTAAGAATGTAGAGGATAAATTTAGATCTTTATTACCTCATCAGGATGGCTTGCTACTACGACCTACTTTGATGACCCATACTGCAACAACAGCAAGAAGAATTTCTCAGAAATATAGAAGGCTACAGTTAAGATCTTCAAGATATGGATCTCTACCTTTGCATAAAAGAACTTGTAAAGGGACAATGGGTGAATGGTGATATTTTAATCATGTTGGGAAGAAGGCTGATGAACATAAGAAAGTACGTAGTTATAAATAATTATATTATAATTTTTACAACACTGCATTGTATGTACTGTATACTACACTATTTCAGTATGTGTCTGCACATCTGTATATACAACAGATTGCTGAAGAATTATTAGCTGCTAAAAAGTCACTGACATCACAAAATTTTTCTGCTTCAGATGGTTCTTTACAAACAGCTCCAAGCGCTATTGCTACGTACTAGTAAGGAATAATGCAATTTATGATCTGTATAATAGTTCCTTTTTAGATCGGAAACAAAAACAGCAATGTGGTGAATGCCCTGGGTGCATTAGTGAAGATTGTAATGAATGCAAATTTTGTCTATATAAAAAGAAAAATGGTGGAGCTGGCTTAAAAAAGCAGCACTGTGTTAAAAGAAGATACATACGCACAGCCAAGAATGGATCAGATATTGACATTGCTATTTCGCAGTTAAGCCAGTTACGAGACAAATATGTAAGTGACTGTAGCTACCATATATAGAACTACAATGGATTCATACACATGTACGTATGTCATATATTTACAGTTTCTCATGGGTCAAATTTGAATGATAAAGTGTCTGATGAAGAATTTGTGCAGGTGAGCCATTTTAACATGGCAAATGGTATTTAATGCCATGTAGGGATACTTTCAAACGTTTACCAAATTTCAGAAGCTGCCTGATTCTGAATTCGGTGATATTCTAGTGCCTCCTATGTATGTCCTATCTTTAAAGAAAGCTGCTGGTATACTTTTACTTCAACATATGAATCACTGATATAGGAATTTAGGCGTCTAGTGTTATATGCAATATTGGGGATGAAGAGTACAGCAGCAAATGTTGACAAGATCAGTCATGCTCCATGTCCTATACCAACTACAGAATCATACAAAAATTTAGAAATGGATTTGGGAAAGCAATGCAGAATAGACTATATAAACCCTGATGGGAACTGCTTATTCAGATCATTGTCTAAGGAACTGCTGGGTCATAAAAAGTTTCACCACTTGATACGGCAAATTTTAATGAATTTATACAGGAAAATGATGTAAGTTTAGAGCCTATGTAATAGGGCTGAGCAATACTAGCGTTTTGGCGATAAATAAATATCGATATCGTGATAGTAACTGTCACGATATCTGTTGAATAGGGCTACGCATCAGTAAAAATCAAAATGATGATACACATGCCAGTGGTTTTTATTAATATGATGGACACTAGTAAGGTTCAAAACTGAAATATGAAAGCAGAAATGCTTTCTAGCCAAGAATGGCAAATACATCGAAACAAATAAAGAGTGTGTTATAAACTTTGTAAGAAAATGGTAAAGTATTGCAGAAATACATGAAACCTAAGGTTCATGAAATACATCGTGAAATAATCGTATCGTAATTGTATTGTGAATGTTTGACAAAGTATCGATCATGATACTGAAATGGCAGTATCGCTCAGCTCTACTATGTAATCGGAGAGTCTGTAGAAAATTACTGTAAACGGATAGAAAAACTAGGTGAATGGGGGACACAGGCTGAGATTTTTGCAGCAGCAACACTATTTGAAAATACAAATATTTTTATTCACGTGGGAACCAGCAAGACAAAAGTATCACTGGCTCTGCTATAAGCCACTGGGGAGGGGTTACATTGCATTGTTCAATTGCAACCTGTACAGACAAACTATGGAAGCTCACGCCTCCAAATAATTATCATATTGAACTCATAAATTCATTCCAAAACCATTTTGATTGAGTTGCTCCATCAGATCTAACATGTACGTACTTCAATGGAGAAGACACCTCAAATTAGTGACAGTATTGATTTTATTACTCTTTGACTCTTTTGATCATTATAATCATTAGTTGAATATAAACATCAAGTGGACACAATTACATATTAATGGCGATGTTGTACAGACAAACATTTAAGGATTATAAATAATGAAATCTGATGTGGTCATATCAATGACAAATATAAATAGCTAGTTGAATCTCGACCTTGTGGTTTACATAATTTAAGGTGATAGTGGTTTCAATAGATAGTGTTTAATATTCCATTTGAACTCCACAAAACATGCACCAGCATAGCTGCAACTACCAAATCCAAGTCCCCCCGGATATCCAAACATGTTCACAATGTTTAGCAGTTATCTAGTAAAGGTTACGAGATACGTACCACTGCACATCGCTACGCACATTAAATTTAGTGTCATAGACTGGGCCAAGCGAACTTGATTACTTGTTTCTCATCCCCGCCTGCATGGGTTTCAATAGGGACCACCACCTCAACTTTCATCATCCTAAAATTCCACAATTTTTGCCTATTTTTTACGACTTTACAAGCTTTTTGAATAATGAATAATGAAAAATGACTGCCTGCCCACATAGCGTAAGTTACCAATCACTGACCAGGCTCAATTAACAGAAACGCATGGCTCAATTACCGAACGTGACATTTCCAAGAAAATCCGACGTTTTTCCGTTTACTCACTTAGGCGCATAACATGGCAACCTTTTGTTTGTTGAAGCATGGTTAGAATTGTTACTGGTACTAGCTTAATCCTGGCCAGATGACGTTAAAAGAATGTTTTACGTGTGGCAGGTATGTTTTTTATAATTCCATTTTGTTTTCAGTGCCACTCATGCTTAGCAAGATTGGGCGAGATTAATGGCTGTTTGTCCCTAAAGACGAGCCTAATTATGTTAAGCCCTATCCCATAATAGTAATTAAGAAGAACTTGCAATAGTTTATTGGTTAGTAACTCTGTACAATTCATTCACAGGTCTAAATTTCTAGAGCGCTGCCGGGTAAAACAAATCTCGCTGAAAGAAGACTGAGCCGGCCAAGTTTTAAGAGCCTTCAGGCAGCCGTCGATATAATCACTGCAAGGCAGAAAAAACAGTGGATTGATGTAGCAATGGAGGCTGCTAATGCTGCATGTATGATGTGAGAAGTGGAGATAATAGTATCTGTTGTTTGCAGCTGAACTGCATTGTGTAACTACTCAAGTCTATATGCCCTTCATTGTGTATCAGGCAATTGTAACTAATCATAGATACTCTACACAGATTTTTTATAATTATAACACTATGGAATACAAGACGAGTGCATAGCATTGTTGGAATGGCTGTGCACGACAAAAGTAGATGGTCAGCAGTCTCTCATGCACTGTATATACATCACTTGGAGATGTACACAAACATACACAATATATAATGTATATATGCTAGTCCTATTAACAGTGAGTACTATATTAATACTTAACACAGTAGCCAAGGTACCGCTCAATTTAAACTTGAAGCTCACGTGTGGTAAACCCGCTTGTATTTTCCATAGTTTTCTTCGAGTATTTTCTGTAAACTCACAAATAATCCTGCACATGCACAAAAGTTTGTCGTATCAGTCTCACATGCATGCGTTCGAGCTCGAGTATCAGAAACTCGCATGTTGGAGTAATTTATTCATTAAATTTATTAGTTAGGTGTTGGAGGCATACACAGAAGGGAAAGCCTGTACAAGGTATTTACGGTACCAATTTAATGCAACATCGCACTCGCAAGCACTACACTCGGTTACCACTCGCGAGTGTGCCAATTTGGGCCAGAGCTAAATACCATTAATATGTTGGGCTTCCAACCGCTGTCCCAAACAATTAGAAGCTGTTCTCGTGCAGAGCTTTGATAGTTTTAAAATATAATTCTTCAAGTTCTCGATTTTGCTTGTCATTTAAAGTGGATGAACTACGTATAATGACTTTGGTTAAACCCAGATACCCAAGCAACCCGGACAAAATGTCACGGAAGGTTTGAGTGTTAAAATAGTTTCAATTCCTGGTTTTGCCAATAAGAGGGGAGTCTAATCGCTCCAGCCGAATCATCAAGTTGTTTTAAGGAATCTACCACTCTATCAACCCAAGACTGGACCATTGTAGAGTAGTTCTTCAGAATACAGTGGAGCGACAAGCAATTAACAGCATTGGTAATTGTAGATTGGTCATGGGTCACGTGACGCACTACAAACAGATGGATCCATGGAGATGGTATCAAGTTGACCCTGCTAATGTTGATGCCGACACCTGCAAAGTGTTTCCTTACATTATAGACATGGTTTACGCGCAATAGAAGTACGTATGTACGTATACTAAACACTATTTTGTTGATTTTAATAAAATTGATTTATTGTATTTAAAAATTGCACATAAGAATTCTTTGAAACTTTGTTGTAATTATAAATAACTACTGTAGATTCGATTCTAATTGTAAATACAACCTACTTTTGAAGTATATGTGATTGCCACTCAATAATATCAAAATTAGCCGATAATCCATGTACAAGATGCAATGGCTAGCTGATATTAGACGTCAGGTGCCGATAATCGAGTTTTGCACGATCCTCTTCAGAGTGATGTAGCGTCTCGATACACACACTTAGGAAATCGTAAGTTCTTGTAGACATAGAATTTCTCTTCCACTTGGAGCAAAAACTATATAAATATTGTGCTACAAACAAAAGTTACACGTCTTCAGGCCTAATACGGCGATAAATGATTGCTTATACTATGATGTTTAAGAGTTTCCAAATTTTACAAGGAAAACTATCATTACATTAAACTTATAATATTTATTTGCATTTGCATAAACCCATGCTGTACATTCAGTATACTGAGAATATAGAATTGTTTTATTTGCTGCAAAAACAGTGCACGTACATATGTACATACGTATTTAAAAAGCTTCTTACCACAATGTTTACTGTAGCTACTCAAGTGGTGAAATGCTAAAATAATTTCACCATCATTTACATGAGTAAAACGTATACGGTGCAACATTTATTGGTATATATACAGTAAACTGTTAGCCTTTAAATGATGTTTGAAATCCTGATTAGGCTTGGGCGATAATGAATATTTTTTCACAATAATTTGTCTTCAATTTATCACGATTCACGATATTATCACGATATCTTCCCACAGTAAATAATTGGATATAATTGTCATACCCACCTGCACATAAAATGTTGTAATTCATTGAATTGCATAACCTAAAGCATCAGGATAGACTGCATATTTTTAGCAAGCAAATATGTATGCTGCATGTTGTTATTATACCTGTATGCTATTGGGCGTTGGGATGGATACCATGCGTGTTTAATACTTCAAAGAGTAGCTACTTATGATTCCTGACAAGATGTTTCCTTGCTGATTTTCATGATTTGTCTCAAAGGTAAGCAACATGGAAATATTAGTATGATTACAAGGTACTATTATTACAGGTGCCCTACTGCCCTTTCGAAAGCCTGCAACTGGATTCAACTGAAAAACTAATAATTTTGTTACAGCCATGACCATTCCCACAATATACTGCTAGTTTTAGACTAGATTATAAATGTAAAACATTGTAAACAAACTAAGCAGCTAGAAAGGGTATTAATCAACAGCTGGCAAAGATGTTTAACTGGTGCCTGGCATACAAATTTTTATACTACCAACAACGTACAGCTGGAAAAAAGCCTTAGAAGCAGCAACAAACTTTTACCATACCTCAATTTGTAATGTTGTTATAATACATCGCTGCTAACACTCCCAACAAATGACCAATCATGTTGCACGAATTAATTAGAGTCACGCTATCTTATTTTATTACAGCAGTAACAAGCTTGTTTTACGTGAACATTTAGTGACTTCATTATCAATAAAAGAATAGCATTTTAAGGTGAGTATTTATATAAATAAGTGAGTAAAGCAAAGTTTTCTGGCACATGCGTATTCAACAATAATATCGTCATGCTTAGTACACAGAGCGATACGATTATCGAGAGTTATTAAGCAGCGATATTATCGATATATCGAGTAATCGCCCAAGCCTAATCCTGATGTATGTACACTTGCATAGATAAATGCCAATAGAAGCAATCACTGTTGTCAACAAATGTGTAAGGGCAACTCCATAGTTATACGTAACTACGTAAGTACATACTTATGTATATGTACGTAGCTACGTATATAGAAATTTCACAAATGGCACAACCTAAAGATTTTCATGATTTGAACACAAACCATTTGCAGATATTGTCGTGTGCATGGTTTCATGTGACCAAAGGAATTACGTACGTACCACTTCAAACAATGTTCATTTAAGAAATCTGAGTTTGATGTGTTGAAATTGCCACCGAATAACTAGCTATTATCAAATTTTAATATAATAGTTGTTCAGAACAAATTGAAAAGTATGGTGAGTCCTAATGACATGGTGATCATCACAGTACTGAAAGTTAAAACTCGCTAAAAATATCAAAAATGTATATTAATATTGTTGTGATCATTTGTTATTACGTATTTATTCCATAATGTTACTTTAGTTGATTAGTTTTAGACTAGTGCTACATTACATTAAGGAATACATATTGCTACTTACTGTATTTCTACAATTTACTTAAATAGAAGGGGTTTTTGCAGAACCAGTCACAACAATTGAATTAGAGACCTTGTGATTGGTTACACTGCATATATTGTGATCACAATGAAAACATACAATTGTGTATACAGGCTTATCACATTTTGTTATGCATTCAAAAGTCATGGTGACTTGTAAATTATAGCTCCTATCATACGTACATTATGCTAAACAAAAACACACTGGGTATAAAAATGTATGAGATCAATCAGAAGCAGCATTGTAAACAGGTACGTATGTGAGACCAAGTAAGGTGGCCAAGTAACAAAGCCAATCATAGTTGTGAAAATATGCTATAAATTATTGTCATTTAAATAATTAAGATTTTTGATACGTAAGTAATAGGGATGGGCGTTATTGATAATTTGGTATGCGATTATTGTAAAGCAAGTATATCACGATTATCACGATTATTGATTTAACTGTATTTGTTATGAAAATTGTCTAAAAATGTGTCAAACTGTCTACAAATGTGTCTAAACACTCCAAAACTGATCACGATAAGTGCTGATTATCACGATATTACACGATTATTGCCTCTCACGATTATTGTTATTTGTAAAAATTGCACGATATCGATTATTGACTAACAAAATATCACGGTTAATAGGCAAACCGGTTAATTGCCCATCCCTAGTAAGTAACTTCTTGTCCTCAACTGATATTAAAGTTTTTGGTTTCACATATGTACCTACGTATTTACACTGCTACTTCTGACTGATATCCTGGGAACTTGTTGGCCACTCATTATAAGTAGAGCAAGAAGAAAAGTCGAGAGTGAAGAGCAGTGGATAAAAGAGATCAGAGAATGAATCAGAAAGCGAATCAGTTTATACAGTGCGTAATGTTAGCCTATCACATAGCCAATTACTGATGTATTACAGTTTTTGTTTGAGCAAGGTAAAGAACAAGTGTAAAAGCATTCCTATTAGTTAGTTATTTTATGTAGCATTTTAACATGATATACACGAGTTGCATATATTAGGCATTTACGTGATACATACGTATATATGTAAACTGAAATAGATATTGGATAAATAACAAATAAATATCGCATATTTCAAAGAACAACTGAACATTTGCTTAATAACTGAATTACAGTACAGCTCAAAAGTAACGTTGCCTCGCTCGCAACTTACACACTCGCCACTCGAATGCTCGATACGCTGAACTCGATCACTGTCGAGGGATAAAACACTCGAGGGTTGAAGATACTCATGTTCACACAAAGCTCGAATCACTAGAGACGTTTGCTCGAGATTTATTATTAGAACCGTACGCTATGCTTTAAATAGAATAATACTTGGGCATGCGCATAAACAGTGGCACGTTTTATAATGTAGTCGCTGTACTGGTCTCAGTGCATCAATTTCGCTCGTTCTTCAATTTGTTAGTGATTAAAATAGGATTAGTTTCATCATTTTATTATTTGTGAATGGCAAAGAAGGCAACACAACAAAAGAACAATGCACGTAAGTGTATCTTAATATTTTCGAGCAATATAAAATTATTATCTATGCGGTAATAGAGCTCGATAGATTAATATTTATGCGTGTTAGGCTTTTACCGCACGTTAAATAGTATATCTAAAGTAAACTAAAGTTGACTCGTGAAGTTACTCTTCACACTTGAGTACTCGTCGTCTACTTGCGCTTTGTCACTTTAAGGCCTGTCACATACATGCAGTACTTATGTAGCTTTATGCTAAATCATGCACTCGAGTTTACTTCGAGTACTCGTCACGTCACACGCTGCGAGCACTTCAGTACACGAAACTCGATCGAGTAATGCTGTTTACTCGACAAAATTTGCAAGCGAGTGCGACGTTACCTTTGAGCTGTACTGTAGCTGTAGCAAGAGTTAATAATATGGAGAGGGAGAGTGTCTAACACTATATAGGGTTGTAAAAAATGATTGCGTGAATTCCAAGGGATTCCCATCAGCAAAACTCTGTAATTTTCTGCGTATTCGACGGGTGACGATTACTGTGATCAACACTTTTTCTAGTCTCGCGGTGATGCCATAAGAGCATGTTCTTGCGATATTATCGTTTTTCGAGCCGTCTTCAGTTGATCAACAGTTGATAGAGCAAGTAAGAGATATGATGGGTCACGGAATGCCACATCGTCAGCCCGAACAACACTCAATGTCGAGACTTTTAGAGTTATTTTCTACATCTCAAGATATGATCTATGGAAATAACCATCTGGATAGAGCGAGTGAAACGCTAGATGGAACGGCGGACCATGAAATGCCTTCTTGCCCATCAAGACACTCCTCAGCGTCGAGACTCTTCGACTCATTTTCGACGTCCGGACTCGCGGTCTTTTTGGTAATCACCTTCACTTCACGTTTCCTACTATCAGCTGTCACTGCTCGGGTAGCTCTTTGTTTGGCGGCCCTATTTCACGTAGTAATACTCACATGGACGGATATCGATACTAGTTCACCTTGTAAAGCGCACGCCCGTTTTCAAGATTAATTTAACACGTTAACACGTCTGATAGGAATCCCTTGGAATTCACGCAATCATTTTTTACAACCCTATACAGCGTTAGTCACTCTCCCTCTCCATATTATTACTCTTGGTTGTAATTATTCTATTAAAAATTACACTAGAACAGCTAATGTAACATTTTATAACAACAATATAGCTATCCAATGTAGCTATTAATGTAGCTATATAATATATAGCTACTAGCTACATTACATTAAGGAATATACTTACTCTATTTCTACTATCCACTTCAGCACCCTTAGATAAGAGTAGTTCTACTATTTGCAAGTGGTTTTTTTCTGCTGCATTGTGCAGTGGAGTGTCATGCCGCTATAGTAACATAAGATTAGTAATCAACATTATATACGTATATCATTTGGGGACGGACACAAAGATACATACAATTTAAATAAACCAGCATAATGAACAGTGAGTACTGTATTAATATATAACACAGTATGGTATATGAATTACTGTAGTCGCTATGTACATAACTAACTATGAAACTTGAATTCTTAATATAAATTGAAGGTAAGAAATAGCTAACACCTTAACACCCCTATAAAGTAGAACATTCAAATTAATTCAAAACAATTAATTATTGGACCATCATTGTTGCTCTTTAATCTTTATGTCAACATATGTAGGAACATAATTTATTGTTTCATTAATTAACGACTTTTTTGCATTTTTATCAACTACATTTGTAAAGGTTAGTTAAGTGTGTACTATACACATTAGCGCAAGTGGTCGATTATCCGACGCATTTCGACTAACCGCTGTAACTCGAGAAGTATCCGTCGTACTGACTTCCGGTTTTCACCAATCGATAGCCCACTCTTTGGAAACCAATATTCATGTTTGTGACGTAATTAGATTTTCTGTGACATGCAAAAGCGTACGGGGTGTCGGCAACGAAATATTGGATATGCAGATGAATTATCGGATGCTGTACTTTCCTAGGATGAATTATCGGACAGCCATGAAACTTTGTGGCATAGTTCCTTATAGGCTAGATGGATCCTTTAGATATTTTTGCAGAATGTAAGGGATAATATGCCAAGTAAGCCCTGTAAGTTTGGTGCTGTTATCTTTCTCTGTCATTGTGTTGTAACGATATGGGTATTTATACTTGGAAAATCAGTCAAACTGGTGAAAGTAGCAGCCTCAGAATATCTTACAAATTCTTTGTTATTAGTTTGATCTGGATAAAAAGTGTTAATTCCCATTCTTTCGTTGTTAGTTTAATCTGTATACTATGTTTGTCGTAACACTATCGCTTGTGTTACGCATGTTTCAATACAATAGGCCTTGTCCGATAGTACCACTTACGCTATCAAGTATTACAGTAATGTGAAATAAGTATAAATGTAGTCACTTACTCTATCTTTCACATTAACATCCACTCCATTCTGGAGATGTTCCCTGACATCCTCCACTCGACCCGATCTTGCAGCTTTAAACAATTCATCAATGTTATACTACAATGAGTACAGTAGATGATAACAATGTGACATACATACAGTAAGTGCCTCTAGAGAATGTTGTACACTCATTGAAAATAATACCAAGTGATCATGCAAGCATAAGAAAACTGGGTATACGTGTATTCACACAAAATACATCTGTTCATATTATATCTCCTTTACTGTACAAGATTTGTAAGCTGCATGAGATTCCATAAAAGCTATACAAATGACAAAAATTGTAATAGTCTCCAATGTTTACAATAAAGATACTTAATTTTTAACTCTAAATATGGTCAAATTTAATGTCCACATAAGCCTGGGGGTTCTCATGCCTAGTTTAATTTACAGAAACACAACTACGGTACAGCTCACGACTAAGTTTACACTCGCATGTACCACACACGCGTATTTTTATCAATTTTATTCGAGCGATTAGTCGGCGCTCGCGTGTCACCGAATGCGAGTAATACCTCGTGCGCTGCTGCTACACGCGAGTCATACTTCGTGCAATGCACTCGAGTCATACATCGAGTGCTACACGCGAGTTGGACATGGCGTACTGCACGCGAGTCAGACCTCGTGCGCTACACGCGAGTCATTGTATGTAGCTACTTATACTACGTACGTATCACTCCAAACTGAATGCCAAACACGCGAATGAGTCAAAATGACACGAGACTGAGACAGGACAAGCAGCTAAATTCTTGCTCGTGTTATTAGACAAAGCGCACGTGTTCTAACACAAAGCGCACGTGATAAGGCGCTTAAGTGAAGGAGCTGGCGTTATTTGCGAAATCATTACAAGAAGACACGTCCCGAGATGCACTTCAACATGTTGAACCTAAAAAGGGCGTGATTTGATAAAGCAAGCGTGGACAAACTTGTGTAAGTCTATACTGCACGAGAAAGCGCACGACTGGATTTACTCGCGAGTGTTTACCACTCGTCAGTGATTACTCGCGAGCACTGAAGAGCACGACACGATTTACTCGTGAGCATTCACCACTCGTTAGAAATTACTCGCGAGCACTACTGACGTGCATGAAGTATTTATACATGCGTTGTAACACTCGTGCGCTCGAGAACAACCCGCGAGTTTTCTTCGAGATTTGTCGAGGCACGCCGCAGGACACGCGTGTTTTTGTAAACTTAGTCGAGAGCTGTACCATACGTCACTACGTACATGTGCTACTCATATGCCCCAAACTATCATTAAGCACTGCAGTGGGATTGATAAGGAAAAGGATCAAATACAATCCTCACCCTTAGATTATAATACCCACATTCATACAATCATAACAATATGATACGAATAACGTGATATACGTACGTACAGTAAATGATTCTAGAGTACATAGTTGGTGGGAATCAGCAGAGCTATAGAGGCTACATATGTACCTCTGAAATGATATACAGGAGGGCTAAGCTCACCTAAAACAAATATCTAACTAAACCAACTTGAAACTTTGGCAAAGAAAATGCATTGATATACATTCTAATAGAACAGTCAATAATCCTAATAAAGCAGTCAAGCTGTGGTTTATTTTCTAAGGATCACTACTTCAACAGTTTGACAAAGCTTAATTAATGAAACCCAACAACTAATTATGTAATGTGCATTAGATACTCACAAATCCAGGTACTTACATAACTACGTATATATTAATAATGTTAAAATGAGCCCCAAAAATTTATGACTTTCCTTCCACACTCTGGAGTATGATGTGGATTACCAAGAGCCAAGAGTAATACGTGATATAAAGTACAGGTATGTATGTACCACTACTTGTGCTCTCATACTACAAATTATTACAGTGTTTAATAGCTTTAGATTACATTAGATACATTAGCACATAATTATACATACGTACGTATGTAAGTACATACTTATAATGCAAAGGTACCTTTACTGTATACCAAGAAGGGTATACTGTAATATTTTAAACACCTTAAACATCTTAATAAACACATTCTGTACACCCAGAAAACCAGTGGAGATTATAACAGTCGGTCATTGGACATTTGAGGATCAATTAGCCTGTTTGTCTGACCAAAATATGTTTGCATCTGACATCAAAGACTGGTTAAAAGATATAGGCAGGTGTATAATCCATTGTTTATACACGTCACCTACAGTGTTTATGTATGTATCCTATAAAAACATTATACCTGGTTGCTAGGAGATACTACGTACATGGTATCAATCCAAGGAGGAGTAACTTTCCCATTGGAATGTGATCTATTTTACTGTTTGTTATTACTTCCAGGTATTATGTCTGATCAAAACACAACAATGCTAGCTCAACCTCCACACTTGTCTGACATTCATCAAATCACTCATCAACAGTTATAATCTCCACTGGAAAACTAATTATGTCATATTAGTCTCACTGTATGTGACAATTCTGTTATTTATGTACATACCTTGGAAAGTAAAATTCAAAAAGCAGTTAAGCTGTTGTAAGGATTGCCATAATGTTTACGATGTACGTATATACTGTAGTAGGCGTTCCTTCACTTGCATTTTGTACAACTATTGATGAAGGCCCAACTGATTTAGACTATAGGTTGACGCATGCTTCATGCTTCGCAATATTGCATATTAAATACCACAATCGCATGAACTTTGCTGACCTTCAACAAAAATTTTCCAGTTGACATAAACCATACCAAGTATTTGTCAACTGTATTCAGGGTTCTACCCAGGAATTCCTGAGTGGTAGCCTAAAGTTAGCATGGTGTGTCATATCTTGTTTGTGTGTTATATTAGAGTATATTAAATGGACTGTAATGTATGCATCAGTGATTTATGTAAGAATTGTACTGGTCGGATTTAAAAGATACTGGTGGCTTTGAAAGGTACTGGTTGGTTTCAATCACTGTTAACTAGTGTGGGCAGAACCCTGTGTATTGTCAGCCTATACTGATCTCCATACTCATTGAATATATTATGTATTATTATAAGAGTGATAAGTTGGTGTTCAGTTATTATGAGCCGTGACAGTGCTTCATAATAGGGATTAACTAGGTTAAAGAACAGTCAATAAATTAAAAACATATTCAATAGCCTGTACTACATTTTTAAAAAGTCTGATTATGCTTTGGTCACAAGAGCCTCAAACAACATAATAGTTGTAGTTGTGTCTATTTAAAGGTTAGACTATTGCACACACACACACATACACACACACACACACACACACACACACACACACACACACACACACACGTACATACATTGTCACTCTGACCTATAACACTCATCCCAAGGTTCTTACCAGGGTCATAGCTACCAGTTACAAAAAGGTTTTTTAATTAATTCAGGTAAACATTTATAAAAATTGAATATCAACACTAATGCATTTGAGCACTGAAAAAATCAACCTGAAATTTTTATTTCATCAAAAATCAATCTGACCACTCCATATTTGGTGGCTACAGCCCTGATAGAGATGTTGGAGAGGTAAAATATTGATCCCACTTAGTCAGCAGATGATCCAACAGTTGATTACTCCCAATAGTTTGTAATACTTTGCCCCTCCAGTATTTTGCTAGTAGCTACATATACTTGGTCAAGTTATATACATGTCACTATGCTAATATATCCTATACAAGTAGCAAAAGTACGTACATCCATACTAGGTGACTTAATTACATACATACCATATATGAAGCTAGTCTCAATGATTAGACATTTTGGTACGGTTGTTAATATTTTGAGAATATTAAGTGCCCGTGTCAAAAAACAGTCTGGCACTACCAGCTACATGGCATTTAGTATAGTGACTATATTATTAGACTAATTGAACGTTTGGTATTTTAATATGTAGCTGGGGGGCATGCGCACGCATACACACTCACACACAGACCGACTGGAGATGGGACGATACAGGATACAGGAGAATCGATGCATCATGTCAAAAGTATTACAATATATCACTGCTTTTTAAAGTATTGGAATACACTTGAGTTTTCTCTATGGTAATACACAAAAGCAATGGAATAATCTCTTCAAGAATGAATACAAAATATGGCCATAATATACCGACAAGGCTTTTTCTCTACAATAGTTGTCATTATAAAATCTTTTATGCATTACAAACAGCATTGATCGATACACAGCGATATCTCGATACGTAAATCCATGCATTGATACTAGATTTACAGTATGGATAAGCATATCGAACCATTACGTTTGTATTGTGATGCATCATAGTATTGTCATATCTCTAATACCGACTTTGTAGACGAAAACAATTTCAAGAAACCAGGAGAAAAGCATAAAAGAGCACTAGCACAAAAGAGGGAACCATATAAAACACTTTTCAGCCTTTGTTAGTAACAAGCACAAGCTGGGGTTGCCTTTGATCCACTCTCACACTACACACATTTGGTTTGTACATATCTGATTGTAAACACTCTGACTGTCTGAGGCTGCAAACCTCATGAATGTGTTTTAACTGAAGCACTGCAGTGGGATTGATAAGGAAATGGTTTCAATACAATCCTTCCATTATAATACCCACATTCATACAATCATAACAATGGATAGTAATGTGACATATATACGGTACAGTGAAATTTAGTTAATGAAGTTTTTGAAGGTTGTCATTAAAACTAAACTCAAAAAATGCTGTTGCATTTTTTACATTTCCAAATATATGTTTAGCCCATTTGAGTATTGTAACCAATGGAGCGCATGTGAAGTTGTAAAACATATCGTTTTAATACAGCATGCTTATTAATCTTAAACAAAGCTTGACTGACCCACCTGGTGTGTACATGATCACATGCATATGTATCTATAAACAATGTAGTTCAGCAGTATTATATATACTCACTATTTCACTTCTATCTCCTTTAGCTCCTTTAGAAAACAGAAATTCTACCACTGTGTAATGCTTATGATCAGCAGCACTGGACAATGGAGTCCTACCAAACTATAACAAAAACATAATCAGTAGATCATAACAGGTCAACACTACACACATAAACAATAATTGACAATACAATAATTACACAACTGCACTAGTATAACTCCACCATATGAAACTAAGCAGTATTATGTGTATACGTATACGTATGTAACAATTTCACACCTCATGTATGTAACTTGATCTACATAGCTACACAGCTACGTAGCTATAGCTACTATACACATTATCAGCATTTTAGTAATTTGTGAAATAAGTATAAATGTAGTCACTTACAATATCACTCCCATTAACATCCACTCCATTCTGGATGTGTACCTTGACATCCTCCAGTCGATCGTCTCCAGCAGCTTGACACAGTCCATTAATGTTATACTACAATGAGTACAGTAGATGATAACAATGTGACATACATACAATAAGTGCCTCTAGAGTATGATGTGCATTAATTAAATATATACCAAGAGTAATGAGTGATATTTAATTGTGACCATGCATAAGAAAACAGGGCTATGTACACAAAATACACCGACTCATACATACGTACATATTGGAGTACTTATGTACGTATCTCCTATATTGCACTACCAGCTACACAGCATATAATATAGTGACTATACTATTAGAGTAAATAAATGATTGGTACGTATTTTAATTTGTAGGCTGAGTGACAAATGTCAGAGAGTGTGAAGGTTGAGCTAACATTATATTGCAATGATACATACATACATTAATATGTGACCAGGTCTGCAAAATCAACCATCTAGTCACACAAAAATCGCATATATCTTACCATACCTTATGCTCTGTTTATACTAATAAGCTACGTAAACGTTTTACCACAAATGCATAATTTAATGGGGGATCTTTTAAAGTTTACAGAATAATAATACTCCTTATAGAACTGAAGATATTCATAAATATCTAACTAGGTGTAATTTGTGCTCACATGGTTGATTTTCATAGGCTCGGTCACATACGTATATATTGTTTATTTAATTTCATGCACACGTCGACATCTGTACCAACAATATATTTTCAATGAACACTACAGTACATGATGTTTGCATGACATTTATGAAATTTACATAATTATACACTGTATATACTCAGCTCATCATGGTGTTTTTAATAAGTATGTACATTATGCCAATGAAAAGTTAATGGAAATATCTTAAGTGTAGCTATACCATCCGTAGCTTTATATGTAACTTCTGATAAACAGCAAGAAGCAACGCCTGAAAAGTGAACTACAAAAACTTTTAGCCTATGAAGAGCAATGATAAACATTTACGTATAATACATTATTCTAATTAGTGCCCATCGTGCACAAAATGCTTAATAACCAGGTTAGCCTTCAGCAACAGTGGAAAAAGTGAAGTTGTTACTTACTCTAAAGTGAATAGTTTGTACGTATTTACAAGTGTCATAGAAGTTTTTCTTATAACTGGCTGCTTTTTAGTAGTTCAATTAAGATTTGATGGAATGTTACATATGTATCCTAATTTTGCTGTCTAATAAACAAGACTCTGTACAATGTAAAAGTTGGAGGAGCTCAAGCAGTTTGACAAATTTGATGGATTTTCCAAGCTACCAATTCTTGTAGTTGGCGCAGCTGGCAGCTCGACTTTGCAGCAACACAAAAGCCATTACAACAGTAAGTTTCATGTTGTTTGTCTTGTATGTACTAAATATAAGTATAACAGTGTAACAATTAGGAGGTGTAAACTTGATTAGCAGTTTCTCATGTATTGGGAGGTTTAATAATGTTGTTGTTACAGCTGAACACTTTGGGAAAAACCAATCAAATCCCTACACTAAAACATGTGCATTAAAAAGGAGGTTTCAATATAGAAATAAGAAAAAAATTACAATTATAGTCCAAGTATTGTGGAATGTAGCTAGCCAAACTGAATTATAAGCAGTTACGTAGTACCCTAAATATAAGGCTGTGGTTTGATAAATAATCACTCAGTGATGATTACAGAAACCAATATATATTCACATACGTACGTACATGTTCACGTACAGGTTTTACAATGGAGCAAAACAGTGGAGAGAGCTTGTAATAGAAGAGCTAGTGCCTTGTATATCAACTTAAGGAAGCACCAGTTTAGCAGGGCGATGATAAATACTACCAGAAGCCGAACAAAAGTTGCCACTAGCCATGCAAGAATAAAGCAACTGCACTGTACCATATACTTAGCTACTGTGCACTGTATATATTATGTCGTAATAATACAATGTGTATAATCTGTAACAAGCATGTGACAGAACGGCCTTTAAGGCAACCAGTAAATCATTATGGAAAAAGGCTTGTGACAGGCATGTCATACACACAGCTAGGCAGAGCACAGGACTACTGATTACAGTTCTGTAATTCAAAAATACAGCTTGCAACAATTCAATTACAAACCTGTAGCAATCCTGTCAGACAGGACTGTCACAGGAATGTTACAGCAACAAATTGAAGGTGGCATGCATGCAACAGGCCTGATATATACCATTTGTATAGGCCTGTTACAGGCATTATACCTGTCTTTATTTTAGTAAGGGTGGTCACAATCTATAGTAAGCACAACTATGTACATAACTACATTTGCAACTCGTATGCCATAAATCATCATTAAGCACTGCAATGTGATTGACAAGCTATAGTGTTTACATACATACCTCAGCCAATATAAACACTAGCATGATAAAGATAGTCAGTAAAGTACTACTACGTACTTACCCTCCCAGACATATCTGATGTACGCAAGTCCGGTTGGATATGGCATCATGACATCTTTCTTCTTCTGGCATGCACATAATATTCACAGATCGAACCCTACTCACCTTTTCAAAATGCTTCACGGTACATGTACGTACGTACATATCGTGATACAAATTATATCGTATCGTGACTCCTATACCCTGATATGAAAATTTTGCATATTGTACACCCCTACGGTGCACGTAAGGTAAGTCACGAAAATAAGTAGGTAAAAATTTATGACTTTCCTTCCACACTCTGGAGTATGATGTGGATTACCAAGAGTACTACGTGATATATAGTACAGGTATGTATGTACCACCACTTGTGTACTCATACTACAAATTATTACAGTGTTTAATAGCTTTAGATTACAATAGATACATTGGCACATAATTATACATATGTACGTATGTAAGTACATACTTATGATACCTTTACTGTATACTCAGAAGGGTACTGTGATATTTTAAACACCTTAAACATCTTAATAAACACATTCTGTACACCCAGAAAACCAGTGGAGATTTATAACAGTCGGTCATCGGACATTTGAGGATCAATTAGCCTGTTTGTCTGACCAAAACATGGTTGCATCCATCAAAGACTGGTCAAAAGATATAGGCAGGTGTATAAGCCATTGTTTATACATGTCACCTACAGTGTTTATGTATCCTATAAAAACATTATACCTGGTTGCTAGGAGATACTACATGGTACCAACCAAAGGAGGAGTCTCTTCCCATTGGAATGTGGTTTATTTTACTGTTTGTTATTACTTCAAGGTGTTATGTCTGATCAAAACACAACAATGTTAGCTCAACCTCCACACTTGTCTGACATTTGTCAGTTCACTCATCAACAGTTATAATCTCTACTGTAAAACTAATTATGTAATATTAGTCTCACTGTATGTGACAATTCTGTTATTTACGTACATACCTTGGAAAGTAAAATTCAAAAAGCAGTTAAGCTGTTGTAAGGATTGCCATAATGTTTACGATGTATGTATATACTGTGGTAGGTGTTCCTTCACTTGCATTTGGTACAACTATTGATGAAGGCCCAACTGATTTAGACTAGGTTGACTCATGCTTCATGCTTCGTAATATTGCATATTAAATACCACAATCGCATGAACTTTGCTGACCTTCAACAAAAATTTTCCAGTTGACATAAACTGTACCAAGTACGTATTTGTCAACTGTATTCAGGGTTCTACCCAGGAATTCCTGAGTGGTAGCCTAAAGTTAGCATGGTGTGTTATATCTTGTTTGTGTGTTATATTAGAGTATACTAGGGGAAATGCACAGCATTGAGGGGCGAGCCTGGTGCTTTGATAGATGCATGTATACACTTATGTAGCTACCACTGATGACTTCACATGCAATTTGACATTGTAATAATTATAAGCACAGAGAATAAAACATGTACAGTTCAGTCTCAGTGTAGCTATCTACATGATGGTCTTAAAAATTTGTACCGGTACGTATTTCATGAAAAACTAGCCGGATATTAATTACAGTAAGTAAAGTAATTACAGCGGATTGAAATAACATATGAATTGATTGCAAAAGGTATTACAAGCATGCATAATAAACAAGTCATGGATGGTATCAGCTATTATAAAGAAAAGTAAATACGTATAGGGCGGCAAGGCAGCTGATACTATACAGTACTTCAATGTATCTATCTAGCCATTCAGTGCTATATGCAATCCTAACAGCAAATGATCAGCTTTACTATTGCTTACTAGGCTTTGAAAGTTATATTCACACATTGTGGTTAATAAATTATGGTTAGCACTTGAATGGTATATACATGCCTATGGTTAGCATTTAATGGTTTGCGTGCTATGGTTTGCGTGCTATGGTTAGCACTCCATGTGTTTTATGTAATGCTTGTAATGTTTGATGTAATGTTGGTTTGCACTTAAACGGCTTTCAGCCATATCCAGGTATTTTGACGTTACAAGCAAGCAAGCAAGCATACAAGCAAGAAGACAGATTTCACTGTTGATCCCATATGGTGGGGCTCGCTAAGGCTCACCCCAATTAAGTGGACTGTAATGTATGCATCAGTGATTTATGTAAGAATTGTAATGATCGGATTTAAAAGGTATTGGGTATTGGTGGCTTTTTAAAGGTACTGGTTGGTTTCAATCACTGTTAACTAGTGTGGGCAGAGCCCTGTGTATTGTCAGCCTACTGATCTCCATACTCATTGAATATATTGTGTATTATAAGAGTGATAAGTTGGTGTTCAGTTATTATGAGCCGTGACAGTACTTCATAATAGGGATTAACCAGGTTAAAGAACAGTCAATAAATTAAAAACATATTCAATAGTCTGTACTATATTTTTAAAAAGTCTGATTATGCTTTGGTCACAAGAACCTCAAATAACATGCTAGCTGTGTCTATTTAAAGGTTAGACTATTGCACACACACACACACACACGTACGTACATTGTCACTCTGACTATAACACTCATCCCAAAGTTCTTACCAAGGTCATAGCCACCAGTTATAAAAAGGTTGTTTAATTAATTCAGGTAAACATTTATAAAAATTGAATATCAAAACTAATCCATTTGACCATTGAAAAAATCAACCAGAAAATTTTTATTTTATCAAAAATTAATCTGACCACTCCATATATTTGGTGGCTACAGCCCTGATAGAGATGTTGGAGAGGTAAAATATTGACAGTTTTGTCAATTTCCCACTTAGTCAGCAGATGATCCAACAGTTGATTACTCCTAATAGTTTGTAATACTTTGCTCCTCCAGTGTTTTGCTAGTAGCTACATACACTTGGTCAAGCTATATACATGTCACTATGCTAATATATCCTATACAAGTAGCTATAGATTACATACATACCATGTACGTATGGAGCTAGTGTCAAGGACTAGACCTTTTGGTACAGTTGTTAATATTTTCAGAATATTAAGTGTCGTGCCAAACTACCAGCTACACAGAGTTTAGCATAGTGACTATACTATTAGAGTAAATGAACATTTGGTATTTTAATATGTACCAAGCAAAATCTGGGCTGATTCAGTTGAGCTAACATTATCGTGTTTTGATCTGACATAATACCTGGAAGTAACCAACAGAAATAAACCACATTCCAATGGGAAAGAAACTCTTCCTTGGGTTGGTACCATGCTAATAACTTCTAGCGACCAGGTGTAATGTTTGTTTTAATAGGATACATAAACACTGTAGGTGACATGTTGAAAGATTCAATTTCCCCCCTAGCTGCATTTTATGGATCAGTGAAGATTATACGTATATCTCCTTTATTGTAAAAGATTATAAGCTTCATGAGAATCCACACGAAACATTATTTACGTAATTTGAAATACGTATGCTTTGAAAAATACACTGTACACAAAATCAGCTTAAAATCAGCTTAAAATAGGGAGACATATAAAACACTTTTTAGCCTTTGTTAGTAACAAGCACAAGCTGGGGTTGCCTTTGATCCACTCACACATTACACACATTTGGTTTGTACATATCTGATTGTAAACACTCTGACTGTCTGAGGCTGCAAACCTCATGAATGTGTTTTCACTTAAGCACTGCAGTGGGATTGATAAGGAAATGGTTTCAATACAATCCTTCCATTATAATACCCACATTCATACAATCATAACAATGGATAGTAATGTGATATATACAGTATAGTGAAATTTAGTTAATGAAGTTTTTGAAGGTTGTCATTAAAACTAAACTCAAAAAAATGCCGTTGCATTTTTTCATCTCCAAACATATGTTCAGCCCATCTGAGTATTGTAACCAATGGAGCGCATGTGAAGTTGTAAAACATATTTTAATACAGCATGCTTAATCTTAAACAAAGCTTGACTGACCCACCTGGTGTGTAAATGATTACATGCATATGTATCTATAAACTATGTAGTTCAGCAGTATTATATATATATATACTCACTATTTCACTTCTATCTCCTACAGCTCCTTTAGAAAACAGAAAACTTATCACTGTGTAATGCTTATGATCAGCAGCATTGGACAATGGAGTCCTACCATACTATAACAAAAACATAATCAGTAGATCACAACAGGTCAACACTACACACATACACAATAACTGACAACACAATAATTACACAAGTGTACTATAGTCTACGTATCTTCATCATAATAATTATTATGTATGCAGTACTACATAATATTATCATATACATGTTAATTTCAAAGTTGCTATATACATAAATTTATTAAGTACATTTTAAATGTCTTAGTACGTACTTCTACGTATATAGCTACATACATAACTATTATACACATTATCAAGTATTAAAAGTATTGAAAAGTATAAATGTAGTCACTTACAATATCTTTCCCATTAACATCCACTCCATTCTGGAGATGTTCCTTGACATCCTCCAGTCGACCTTCACTAGCAGCTTCACACAGTCCATCAATGTTATACTACAATGAGTACAGTAGATGATAACAATGTGACATACAAACAATAAGTGCCTCTAGAATATGATGTGCATTAATTAAATATATACCAAGAGTAATAAGTGATGTGTAATTGTGAGCAAGCATAAGAAAACTGGGCTATGTACACAAATACACGTTCTACAGGCTAATGCCTTCTGTACGTATATCCCTTCCAGTGCCAAACTAATAATAATACAAAATAATATACCTACTCACATGTACGTACATGTATCATAGTATTATAGGATGTATGTAACTCCTGTATTGTACATAATAAATAATTATTTGTAATCTGAATGAGATACGTACCCCACATAAAAGTTACTTCGTAATTTGAAATATGGTCAAAATTAATGGTCCAAATATACTCAGTTTTTTTCATGCTTGGTCACAATTAAACTATAGAAAGCGCAACTTCATAACGGCATACGTAAGTGCGGTTTTCGGTTTAAAATTTTGTTTTGTTCGGTTTACAGTA
This sequence comes from Spongia lamella, assembly GCA_963930835.1. Classification (NCBI taxonomy): domain Eukaryota; kingdom Metazoa; phylum Porifera; class Demospongiae; order Dictyoceratida; family Spongiidae; genus Spongia; species Spongia lamella. The sequence continues at coordinate 6,975,921 of OZ005746.1, read as the reverse complement.
GGTTGTAAAATAAAACTGTACTCAGACAAAAAACCGAAATCGGTTTAAAATTTTGTTTTGTTCGGTTTACAATAGGTTGTAAAATAAAACTGTACTCAGACAAAAAACCGAAATACCGCCCAGCACTACTAAAAGGTATGCAATTTGTTGTAGTTTGCTGCTGCAACTAAAAGACCACAGAATAAAATTAATCTGCGAAAACCCTCCATGATCTCATGCAAATTTTGACCATTTTTTAGAACTTTAAAATGTCATAACTCTTTAACCATTTCTTGTAATGTTGTAGAAATTGTATATTTGTTGAAAAATTATCCAGCTACATTTTAATACAAAGCATTTAAAAATTGATGCAATTAGCTAACTATCAGGATTTTACAGCTACTGTATTTTTATGAGGCTGTGTAAAATACGCAAACATGGAGGGTTTTGCAGAGCCAGTCACAAATGCTTGGACCGAGTTTGGACACATGTCAGTATGAAATAAATTTAGTTCTGTGATCTTACCAAAATGATCAGGCATTAGTAGAATATGCCTACTGGCTGTAGGATATATACATACGTATGTGGCATGATATGAGACCATATATAAGCAACCTCACAAACATGAAATGATCACTATGGTCTATGTGTTGTAAATAGCATAATTATTGTAAACTGTTTTTACTGTAATTTATTTGTGATTGTCCGAGCAAATACCAGCCTACGTAGTTCACACCTCCAATATTCTCAAAGTAAATTCACACGAACAAGGAAAAATCACATGAACAACAGATTACACCAGTAAAAATGTTTACTATTATATGCTTGCGTACTTAGAAACCATTAAATGCCATTAATTTTAAGGAAGCACTGTATCTTTAAAATCATGTACAACAGCTACGTACAACTCCTTAGAAAGAACAACTAGTACAACACTACATTACCCCCTACAGTAGGTTTTATGGCAGCTTTTCATGATGCGCTCCATCACTGATAGAGCACGTCCACCCGAAACAATATTAATTTGTCCATGCTACATAACTACAATTATGATTAACAAGTGATCACATGGATTAGAGTACAATTTTGGGAATAATTGCATGGCAACTTAAGCCTTTAATTACACTCGCTATTGCTAATACAATTAATAGCCTAAATTGCCTATGCAATTATTCTCCAGGGGCACACTCTGGAGTATGATGTGGATTACCAAGAGTAATATGTTATATAAAGTACAGGTATGTATGTACCACCACTTGTGCACTCATACTACAAATTATTACAGTGTTTAATAGCTTTAGATTACAATAGATACATTGGCACATAAATAATAGTTAGACACGCGTACTATGGTGTCTATGAAATTTATAAACCCTCAGGCCCTCAGTAGCGCCCTCGCTTCGCTCGTGCGCTACAGCCTCGGGCCTTCGGGTTTATAAATTTCATAGACACCATAGTACGCGTGTCTAACTATTTTAGGCTATATCTACGTAAGTAATTGTCACTTACAATTATTATCGCCACAATTATCGCTGAATTTATCATTCTACTGATATTCTTGTCCGTTGCTTGACTACAGCAACATTTTCCGCGCATGCTATAAGCACCCACAAAAATAATAACTACACGCATTTTGATTGGCTAGAGATGTTGTTCACATTGGTAACTATGATAGCTAGGTGAAGAAGTAATGGAAGCAGAGAAAAACGAACTAGAAGACTTTTTAGACGAACAATTACTACAATTTATTACAGACGACATGCTGATGCTTTTACCTTCCAGCCACACCCACCAGCAGAATTATTTCGATGATATGGATGATACGGAGGGAATACTACTGGAGGCAATTGAACAATTCGAAAAAGCCAGCCAATAAACTTTTAAAAGTGATTCTTTGCAAAAGTGATTCAAGATCTCAATCGCATCATGTATCTCTGGAATATGCATCAAACAGCTCTGCTCCAGTATTTAAAATATCTAATTGCTCATCCGTATCTATCAGCTTTTCCAAATAACTGCTATAACTATGTGACGTAATATAATAGCTAATTGTTTATTAATCATAATGTATTGTACATAACAACTAAAATTAGTTGCCTAAGGGCATGGTATATATCAGCTGACATGGTATATATGAGATTTATAAACCTTACATTTACACATCAGATATAGTCTAAATAATAGTTATACGCATACACCAAGGAGTCTACGGAATTTATAAACCCGAAGGCCCGAGGCTGTAGCGCACGAGCGCAGCGAGGGCGCTACTAAGGGCCTGAGGGTTTATAAATTTCGTAGACTCCTTGGTGTATGCGTATAACTGTTTTAGACTCTATTTAATAAAAACATTCTTACGCAATGTACCTTTGCTTCCTTTGTCGACACGGCGATACTAGCCTTGAAAAGACGCTGAATTTCAAACGCCATAGCAACTACTTAAGCGCCTGCGCGTATTCCCAGTTAACGAGTTTACCTTTTCACCTCGTTCTTCTATGCAAGTTATGGCCGTGGCGAAGCGATATTGTTAGTGAATGTGACAAATTAATGAAGCACACCATGTAATCTGTTGAAAAATAAGGTAATATTGTATTTCTCGCATTTATGTTTCTTTGTGCCCGAGAGCGAGGGACATAAGTAGCGCGGGCAGGGATATATGAGATTTATATCCCTGCCCGCGTGTGCCAAATAGAGTCTAATTATACATATGTACGTATGTAAGTACATACTTATGATACCTTTACTGTATACCAAGAAGGGTACTGTAATATTTTAAACACCTTAAACATCTTAATAAACACATTCTGTACACCCAGAAAACCAGTGGAGATTTATAACAGTCGGTCATCACACATTTGAGGATCAATTAGCCTGTTTGTCTGATCAAAACATGTTTGCATCCATCAAAGACTGGTCAAAAGATATAGGCAGGTGTATAAGCCATTGTTTATACATGTCACCTACAGTGTTTATGTATCCTATAAAAACATTACACCTGGTTGCTAGGAGATACTACATGGTACCAACCAAATGAGGAGTCTCTTCCCATTGGAATGTGGTTTATTTTACTGTTTGTTATTACTTCAAGGTATTATGTCTGATGAAAACACAACAATGTTAGCTCAACCTCCACACTTGTCTGACATTTGTCAGTTCACTCATCAACAGTTATAATCTCCACTGTAAAACTAATTATGTAATATTAGTCTCACAGTATGTGACAATTCTGTTATTTACGTACATACCTTGGAAAGTAAAATTCAAAAAGCAGTTAAGCTGTTGTAAGGATTGCCATAATGTTTACGATGTATGTATATACTGTGGTAGGTGTTCCTTCACTTGCATTTGGTACAACTATTGATGAAGGCCCAACTGATTTAGACTAGGTTGATGCATGCTTCATGCTTCGCAATATTGCATATTAAATACCATAATCGCATGAACTTTGCTGACCTTCAACAAAAATTTTCCAGTTGACATAAACTGTACCAAGTACGTATTTGTCAACTGTATTCAGGGTTCTACCCAGGAATTCCTGAGTGGTAGCCTAAAGTTAGCATGGTGTGTTATATCTTGTTTGTGTGTTATATTAGAGTATATTAAGTGGACTGTAATGTATGCATCAGTGATTTATGTAAGAATTGTACTGGTCGGATTTAAAAGGTACTGGTGGCTTTTTAAAGGTACTGGTTGATTTCAATCACTGTTAACTAGTGTGGGCAGAGCCCTGTGTATTGTCAGCCTACTGATCTCCATACTCATTGAATATATTGTGTATTATAAGAGTGATAAGTTGGTGTTCAGTTATTATGAGCCATGACAGTGCTTCATAATAGGGATTAACCAGGTTAAAGAACAGTCAATAAATTAAAAACATATTCAATAGTCTGTACAACATTTTTAAAAAGTCTGATTATGCTTTGGTCACAAGAACCTCAAACAATATGCTAGTTGTGTCTATTTAAAGGTTAGACTATTGCACACACACACGCACGCACGCACGCACGCACACGCACACACACACACACACGTCACTCTGACCTATAACACTCATCCCAAAGTTCTTACCAAGGTCATAGCTACCAGTTACAAAAGGTTTTTTTAATTAATTCAGTTAAACATTTACAAAAATTGAATATCAAAACTAATGCATTTGACCACTGAAAAAATCAACCTGAAATTTTTATTTTATCAAAAATCAATCTGACTACTCCATATTTGGTGGGTACAGCCCTGATAGGAGAGGTAAAATATTTACAGTCGTCAATTTCCCACTTACTCAGCGGATGATCCACCAGTTGATTACTCCCAATGGTTTGTAATACTTTGCCCCTCCAGTGTTTTGCTAGTAGCTATGTACACTTGGTCAAGTTACATACATGTCACCATGCTAATAATTATATCCTATACAATTAGCAAAAGTACATCCATACTACGTAGGTGACTACCATATACGGAGCTAGTCTCAAGGATTAGATGTTTTGGTACAGGTTGTTAATATTCTCAGCATATTAAGTGCTTGTGCCGAAAAACGGTCTGGCACTACCAGCTACATGGCATTTAGCATAGTGACTATACTATTAGACTAATTGAACGTTTGGTATTTTAATATGTACCAAGCAAAATCTGGGCTGATTCAGTTGAGCTAACATTATCGTGTTTTGATCTGACATAATACCTGGAAGTAACCAACAGAAATATACCACATTCCAATGGGAAAGAAACTCCTCCTTGGGTTGGTACCATATTAGTAACTCCTAGCAACCAGGTGTAATGTTTCAATAGCCAAGGATGCATAAACACTGTAGGTGACATGTTGAAAGGTTCAATTTCCCCCTAGCTGCATTTTATGAATCAGTGAAGATTATAAGGGTCAGTCACTTGAGGATCAATTAGCCTGTTTGTCTACCCAAAACATGCTTGCATATGACATCAAGATACAGGCAGTTGTATACAGTAAGTCTTTGTTACGGTCTAGGGGCTTGTCTTGTAAGTGCTAACACTATTACAGCTACGTAGTATGTATAGGTATGTTATAGCACCGCCGCGATTGATGTATGGAAAATACAGCACGAGGGGTGGGGACGAGGGTAAATACAGCACGAGGCGTAGCCGAGTACTGTATTTACCACGAGATCCCACCCCGAGTGCTGTATTTTTCCATATATCACGAGTCGGCGGTGCTTTAACTCATTTATTGTTTTTGTGTGGGAGGATTATCAGTGTTATTTTGGTTTATTTTGTAGTGATGGACTCTCAGTGCGATGCTCTTAGCCAAGTTTGTATTATTATTGGTGATGCTTTAAAAGTATATCTAATGTGATGCTTTGTGATAATTTGCCATTCAAGCACGTCGGAGTGGTTGTTCAACGTGCCAGGCGTGAAGCTTTATAGCTTATTGCAAGGCTTACTGGCTAATGCGATGTTGATGTTTTTAGCTTATTGTAAGGCTTACTGTAGTCGCGCGAGCCAGATATTTTTTTGGCACAGGTCGTTATCGCTTTCAGTATAAGACTAGGCTTACCGTCTGACGCAATGCAGCCCTAATGGATCTTCAAAGGTTACCACACCTAAACACAAAGATTCAACTAACTTGTTTTAATAATAGCCATGAAGCATCATGTATATATAGGGCTGCATGCGTCAGACGGATGAGACAGTAAGCCTAGTCTTATACTGAAAGCGATAACGACCTGTGCCAAAAAAATATCTGGCTCGCGTGACTACAGTAAGCCTTACAATAAGCTAAAACCATCGACATCGCATTAGCCAGTAAGCCTTGCAATAAGCTACGCCTGGCATGCTGAACAACCACTCCGATGCGCTTGAATAGCAGATTATCACAAAGCATCGCGTTAGATATACTTTAAAAGCATCACCAATAATAATACTAACTTGGCTAAAAGCATCGCACTGAGAGTCCATCACTACAAAATAAATGAAAATAATGCTGATAATCCTCCCACACAAAAACAATAAATGAGTTAAAGCACCGTCGACTCATGATGTACGGAAAAATACAGTACTCGGGGTGGGGTCTCGTGGTAAATACAGCACTCGGCTACGTCTCGTGCTGTATTTACCAGTGGTCTCCACCCCTCGTGCTGTATTTTCCATACATCATTCGCGGCGATGTTATAACATATACATACATATAGAAATTCAGTTTTGTATTCCAAAACTTATGGGGCAAAAATTAACCTACGTATGAGGGGATGAATTTTATCCCTGCCCCTAAATACAGCCCTGCATTTGCAAACACTTTAGAATTAGGTTAGGTGTTTATATTTTGCTTCCCATAGATACATTACTAGGCTTAATGTTATGCAATAATTTATGCTGGTATAATCACCAGGTACCTACGTACATATATCATCAAGCTGGTCCAATTGATAAGCCTTAACATACTAAAACCACTCATACAATATTATCAGGGTTTCTTTCAGGGAGGGCGGGGGAGCATTCGCCCCCCATGGCTTTGGCTTGCCCCCCTTGGGAATTTTGTTCTGACAGTGAATCAATTCAAGTGTTTTAAATCTCTCCTTTAGTAGCGCTAATATTCTCCATGCCATAAAGATGTTTTCTAGTTAGCAATGACCCTTGATTTCAGTTATTTTGACTCTACAATATATAATATTTTGACTCTGAAATTCCCTCAGATTCAATCTCAGAGCATCTATTTTTCAAGGGGGGCATGCCCCCGACCCCCTAGCATTAGCATGCTACGCATGCTGATTGTGCTTTGCACAATAACACATACGTAATCAATGAAACTTCATCCATCCAAAATTAAATATGTACAAATTTTTATTTTGTTATCCTTAAAAATACATCTAGCTACCACTAAATTTAGCCCCCATACGGTAGCCAGCAGTTGATGAAATATTTGCCCCTCCAGTATTTTTCCAGTAGCTACCGCTATAACATTCCCTATAGCTATACAAGTACAGTACATCCTTACTAGGAGACATTTAGCTATTACGTACCATATATGGAGCACATTATTAAAAGTGCATATCTGCTACTTGTTCTATACACCCACGTCCATTAATTATCTGTAACTCAGAGAAACACAATAATATTAGTACTTTAGTCAACACTGACTATTGTCTAACACACATTCTATCCCACTGAAGCCATACTTCAAAGTATTTTACTGGGTATATCTAACATATACCTCAAGCCATAGAGTGTTAATGTGCTTCAAAAGCATCATTGTGTACAAACCGTATTGTTTTTTTGGAGATATGTAATTAAATTCAATGAATTTTGTGGATATTGGTACATTTATAAAATGAAATAACAAAAAAGCTGAAAATTGGCCATCTGCGGAACATACGTACGTAAGTACCTTGTAAAAACCAACTGCACAGGCAGTTACTATATATTCAAGCACTGGACATGAGGTTTGATAAAGGTCCTGCTGATCGAGGCTGACTCATGCTTAGTATGTACGTATATGTATATGCTTCACAGCATAGTAAACCCTCGTCATATGAACTTTTCAATTTATCATTGGCTATTGACAAACAAGTTGATACATATGAACAGGGGGTAGCTAGAGGGGGGCTAGGGGGGGCATTTGCCCCTCCATCACTTCTCTTTGCCCCCCATTAATTTTAAATGCCTTATTAATTATTCTTATTAAGGGGATACCTTAAATACTATCCCCAGCCCAAGTTTTAGTCAATTAGTAATATAGAACTCTGCATCTGCTTGCACCACTGACAGCTAAGTAAACGCAATAAAGTGATCGAAAATAATAGAATACAACAAGGCTAACTTCTCACATGATAAATGAAGTTTGAAAATTAAAGGAAAATGGCGATAAGGAGCAAGGTAAATGCTGTATGCCTGGAGTACAGAGTAGGAGAAAAGATGTAATCATCGCAGTCAGGCAAAATAGGTTAAGTGTACGTGTAGTACCACTGTGACATGACCTAATTATACAACTGCATGAAGCTCAAACTTAAGCTGCTAACTAGCTAGATGTTACAAGACCAGCCGGAATAGCGATAACAACAGCACCCATTATAAAATTGTAGCGGTAAGCTGTAATTCAGTAACAGAAACGAAGCATGAGTATATACGAATTATTCTACTCGCTTATGATATATCTAACTCCGTAGTGATTTATTTTGATGAATCTGTCCTATATTATTACTTGTATATGAAGATTAAAAAAGATTAGTTACCCAATGGTTGCGTGTTCCAGACATCATGGCAATAATTATATCAACCAAACTAAGTCTGAGATGATGTAATGTACCAGCAAGACAATAGTGTATTAACTATTAGCCTGTGTAATTGCTAGCTACGTACAGTAGTTAGGTTGTGGATCTGTTGTACCACTTTTTACTACACTGCATGTTAGCTAGCCCATCACTGGGTCATTAGCTTTTTGTTGTTGATTCAAATATTATAATGTTTGCAGGGTCACAAGAAGTTTGTTGCTTACGTATGCCCCCCCCCCCCCATCGGTTGAAGGCTGGCTACTCCCCTGCATATGAAGAAACTGAAAAGCAGTAGGACTTGTTTGATTGGTTATTCAGGTTTCATTTCAAGTGAATGGCTTTAATAGCTGGGGGGCACGTGCGCATGCAAGCACACACACACACACACACAGACTGGAGATGGGATGATACGGGATACAGGAGTATCGATGCCTCATGTCAAAAGATAAATCACTGCTTTTTAAAGCATTAGAATACACTTGAGTTTTCTCTATGGTAATACACAAAAGCAATGAAATAATCTCTTCAAGGATGAATCCAAAATATGGCCATAATATACCTACAAGGCTTTTTCCCTACAATAGTTGTCATTATAAAATCTTTTATGCATTACAAACAGCATTGATTTATACACAGAGATATCTCGATACGTATATCCATGCATTGATACACAATTTGCAGTATGGATAAGCATATCGAACCATTACACTCACCTAAAACTAACATCTAACTAAACCAACTAGAAACTTTGGCACTGATATACACTCTAATAGAAAAGTCAATAATCCTAATAAAGCAATCACTCTGTGGTTTATTTTCTAAGGATCACTACTTCAACAGTTTGAAAAAGCTCAATTTTTATTAGTTAACCACGACTAACTATGTAATGTGCATTAGATACTCACAAATTCAGGTACATAGCTACGTATATAATGTTAAGCTGAGCCCAAAAATTTATGACTTTCCTTCCATACTCTGGAGTATGATGTGGATTAATAGATTAATGTCAGATAATAGACCAGCTATTGTACAACGATCACCACAAGCTAGTTCAGGAGGTGCTGCAGTTTTACCTTCAACATGTCGGTCTCCCTCAGTAACATCAAATACTAGACCAGCTACTGTTCGAAGATCACCTCTGTCTGAGCTGCTCATTATTCCTGTTGCTAATAAACCTAAGAAGAGTGTACCTACTGGGAAGGCATGGGTGTTAACAAGTGCAGAATGTTTAAAAGCTCTACAAGACAAAGAGAATGAAAAAAAACAAAAGGCCAAAGAAAAGGAACAGAGGAAAGAACAGAGATTATTGAAAAAGCAACAAAGAGAAGAGGAATTGAAGCGTAAAGCAGAAGAAAAGGCACATAAGGCAGCGCTGAGAGAAGCTAAACTTCTTGAAAAACAATCACAAAAACCAACAAGAAGAAAGCAAGGTAAACGTACATCAAGCAGTATGCCTGATGTTGCAGCAGAAACGACACATGATGTACCAACAGATGCTCCGGTGGCTGATGTAACCACAGATAACCTAACACCTCATGCACCAAGAGCAACAACAGATGAGCTGGTAGATGAGACACACGGTAATAGAGGCCCTTCAAAGCGAAAATCTACTAGTCATGCACAGCCTAATGCGAAGAGATCAAAAAGCAGTGCTGATGATGAAATTGATGTCAACAGGTGCTGTGCATTCTTTGGTATGTATGCTGATGATGCTGGCACTGGGAGGGAGTGGCTGCAGTGTCGGTGCTCCAGATGGATTCATGAGGATTGCATTGACGATGATGATGTAGATGTAGAACAGTGTATTTTTTGTCCACTTTATTAAGTTGAAATATACAATTAACTGTAGCGAAAAATTGGCGCATAAGAATTGCATGAAATTTTATTACAGGATGTGTTAAATAATTCTAAATATCGTAGTGCTTTTGAAATTCTTCAATTATTTGTGAGTAAACCGAAATGGCATGAAATATTGCAAATGGCCGATAATGAAGATACGATAATTCTATGGGCGGCCGATATAGGAGTGCACTGGCCGATAGAAGGGTTCATACAAAACTTGGTCTCAAGATCCGTATCTTGTTGCTAAAATACCGGACAAGACTAAGATTTTCACCCCATCTACAGGAGGTATTGAGGTTTGTCACGAGCGTTTTTGGAGATTTTAAGGTCTTCTGTGTGGGTATATGGGATGAAGGGGCAACTCCCAGTCGATAATTGGGTGCTTACGCTACCAAGAGTAATAAGTGATGTGTAATTGTGAGCAAGCAAAAGAAAACTGGGATATGTACACAAAATACATGTTCAACAGGCTAATTCCTTCTGTACGTATATCCCTTCCAGTGCCAAACTGATAATAATACAAAATAATATACCTACTCACATGTACGTACATGTATTATAGTATTATAGGATGTGTGTATCTCCTATATTGTACAAAATAAATAATTATTTGTAATCTGAATGAGATACGTATGTACCCCACATAAAAGTTACTTCACAATTTGAAATATGGTCAAAATTAATGGTCCAATTATACTCAGTTTTTTCATGCTTGGTCACAATTAAAATATAGAAAGTGCATAAGTGCGGTTTTCGGTTTAAAATTTTGTTTTGCTTGGTTTACAGTAGGTTGTAAAATAAAACTGTACTCATACAAAAAACTGAAATACCGCCCAGCACTACTAAAAGGTATGCAATTTGTTGTAGTTTGCTGTTGCAACTAAAAGACCACAGAATAAAATTAGTCTGCGAAAACCCTCCATGATCTCGTGCAAATTTTGACCATTTTAAAATGTCATAACTCTTTAACCATTTCTTGTAATGTTGTAGAATTTGCATATTTGTTGAAAAATGATCCAGCTACATTTTAATATAAAGCATTTAAAAATTGATGCAATTAGCTAACTATCAGGATTTTACAGCTATTTTTATGAGGCTGTGTAAATATGTGAACATGGAGGGTTTTGCAGAGCCAGTCACAAATGCTTGGACCGGGTTTGGACACATGTCAGTATGAAATAAATTTAGTTCTGTGATCTTACCAAAATGATCAGGCATTAGTAGAATATGCCTACTGGCTGTAGGATATATACATACGTATGTGGCATGATATGAGACCATAAATAAGCAACCTCACAAACATGAAATGATCACTATGGTCTATGCGTTGTAAATAGCATAAACATTGTAAATTGTTTTTGCTGTAATTTATTTGTGACTGTCAAATACCAGCCTACGTAGTTCACACTTCCAATATTCTCAAAGTAAAATCACATGAACAAGAAACAAGTTGATGTTCTACCATCTAAAAACCAGGTGATGTGTAAGTTAAACCACTGTTAATCAACTGCTATTCAGTGTATTGTAATAGTAATTAATGACATCATGAATAAGTCATGTGAGCAAAGACTCATCACTAAGGGGCACATAGCAACGCATACAAATTTAATTATTTTGTTTAAACCGGCTTTACACTCCAGTACTTTAGTGACAAATCTTTTTAAAAGTAGTACAAAGTTTTCTTAAGCTGAAATTCTTACTGTAACACTATAGGCTAGTCTTGTATTATAAGCTCCACAACCCTCACGGCACGCCCACTTTCAAAACTGAAAGGCTCCATCTTGTTAGTAATGTACAGCTATTCAAACGGCTTTTTCTATGTAATGAATGGCTAACACTGCATTACCTTGTTCTTATTCGGCAGTAACTCACGACGCACTTCGTTACTAAGGCCCCGCCCATCAGTAATATCGATAGCAAGTGTCATAGAAAAGCAGTAGGACTTATTTGATTGGTTATTCAGGCTTCATTTCATGTGAATGGTTTTTAATAGCTGGGGGACGGACACACACACACACATGCATACCAACGTTTTCACAAAAACGATTTCAAGAAACCAGGCGCGCCAGGTTTAAAAATCACATGAACAACAGTTTAAGCCAATCAAAATGTTTACTATCATATGCTTGCGTACTTAGAAATCATTAAATGGTATTAATTTTAAGGAAGTGCTGTATCTTTATAATCATGTACAATAGCTACAACTCCTTAGAAAGAACAACTAGTACAACACTACATTACCCCCTACAGTAGGTATTATGGAAGCTTTTCATGATGCGCTCCATTACTGATAGACCAAACCCACCCAAAATAATATTAAGTTGTCTGTGTTACATAACTACAATACAATTTACAAGTAATTACATGGAGTAGAGTGCAGTTTTGAGAATAAGTGCATGGCAACTTAGGCTTTTAATTGCATTTGCTATTGCTCCTGTAATTGATAGCCTAAATTGCCTATCAAATTGCACTCTAATCCACGATAGTGAGTCGCGAGGCCAAGAAGAAGCAGCATACGCAACCACTGAGTGAGTTATTTACATGTAGCACCGCCCTCAAACTTGCAAATGCTCTAGCTAAGCCGCCATGAAAGCTATCGCTTAGTTATCACAGACCCACAACGCTCTTACTGTATAGAATCAATAAACCGAGAATGGAGGAAGTCAGCACCACCATTCCTAAGTACCAGCCATTGCGAGTTTTATGGTGCCATTCGTGCGCCCACGTACGACGAACCATCCCTTCCCACCCGATTCGTTCGTTACTCGAGAATTAATACTTTCATTGTTTGAAGAATCAATGACCTGAAGTTTATCGAAATCGGTTCAGCCAGTCTTCAGATATGGCCTTATAAAATCCTTCCTTCCACAAAATTTTTTTTGACACGGCCGTCATTTTTTTCTTCTACTTTCTTTCTTTCATTTTCATCGCACACTTTTTTCGTGGGCTTGCGGGAGCTTGTGTGAATCCCGGAAGTTTTTTTCAAACTCTCTTTTTGTACATTCACTTGTTTGTCTAATAACTCACTCATTTCTTCATGGATTTCAGCCAAATTTGTATCAGCACTTCTCCCATGTATGCTCTACCTGTCTTACTACTTTCAGCCTGAAGTAAACGCTTAACTGTATTTGAGTAAGGCTATTACACTGCAGGTTGATAGTTGCCATAACTTGGACCCCCTTGAAATGATTTCCATAAGCTTTCAGATACACAATCTATATTGATGTATCACTCTGTAGTGAAAGTTTAAAAAAATTGTAGGCCTTAGGTTTTCAAAATTCAGCTTCAAAGTTTAATTTACAATATTGTATGCTAAGCAAGTACAAGTTATGCCCATGCAGTACTTCTCTGCTGCTTGCTAGTAATAACATCTGTTTCCAAAAAAGTGGTGATATGCTAATCAAAACCACCTTGGGTGTAAAAAAGTGCGAGGCCAATTAGAAGTAGCTTTGCAAACAGGTGCGACCAAAAAACTTTGATATCAGTTGAGGCCAAGAAGTTAGCTACTTATCAAAAATCTTTTTAACTACTTGAATGACATACAATAGTTTATAGCATATTTTCACAACTATGATTGGCTTTGTCACTTGGCCACCTTTTCACACCATCATTATAAAGGTGGCCAAGTGACAAAGCCAATCATAGTTGTGAAAATATGATAAACTATTGTATGTCATTCAAGTAGTTAAAAAGATTTTTGATAAGTAGCTAACTTCTTGGCCTCAACTGATATCAAAGTTTTTGGTCGCACCTGTTTGCAATGCTGCTTCTAATTGGCATCGCACTTTTTTACACCCAAGGTGTTTTTGTTTAGCATTACCTATACAAATAAACCTGACCACTCCATATGTGGCTAAAGAGCTGGTAGAGGTAAAATATTGATAGTTGTCAATTTCCCACTGATCCACTAGTTGATTACTCCCAATAGTTTGTAAAGAGCATATTCATAAATACTTAGCCCCCCAGTGTTTCGCTAGTAGATACATACACTTGGTCAAGTTATGTACATATCACCATGCTAATATATCCTATACAAGTATGTAGCTATAGTACATCCTTACTAGGTGAATCCATCACGGTATAGATTTAATGCAACGTCGCACTCACGAGTAGTACACTGGTGATGTGATACTCATGTGTGCGAGTGGCGCGAGTGCTTCATGAGTTTATGTACCAATAGCAAGTACAAGACAAAACTATATGCCGATATATGCATCCCGTGCCCACCTTATAAACTGTAGTACTTCGATTTACAAGCTTCATGTGCTCGATATGTGGTAGGTGCCATGCCTACTTTATAAACTGTAGTACTCCATGTTGCTACTTCGATACTAGCTTCATGTGCTCAATATATTCAGTAGGTGCTACGCCTACTTATAAATCCTCTTACTTCGTCCTGCTACTTTAATACAAACTTTGTGCGCTCGATATTCGGTAGGTGCCATGCCCACTTTTGATGAAAGCACTTTATTTTACAATTACTTTATGCTAAAGCACTTTGTTGTGCTACTAGAATATAATGAAGCTATTACACGGCTTATGAACTGATTCCTGTGCACTACTGTACTTGTGAGTAGTTTCACTTGTACCCGAGAGTGCAATTGCTCGCACTCACGAGTGGTTGCACTCAAGTTCAAGTGTGATTGAACTCATACATGGGCGCGATTGCAACGTTGCATTAAATCTCAGTTTAGTATCGTAAGGAACATAGGCATATACGTAGTCTATAGTACGTACATAAAACTGGAATATACGTAGATAAATGCTCTATAAGAGTAAACTATTAATCAATAGTTATTGCTATGGACTAATCATCTATACTGAGTGTACAAGAACGTTAGTATATTATTACGTATAACAAATTCCAACCGGTGAGAGTTTTTATATTTTATGTTTTAATGTATTGAATCACATAAAAAATGCTTCAAAAATCTGTGTTGTTATTTGTAAACCTTGTTAAATGTTATGTAACTAACCACCTTAGGTAGCCCTCGGTGATTACGCAACATTCCTCCTGGTTTAGCTAACATTCCTATTGTTCCATAATCACCTCGGGCTAACCCTTACAGATTATGGAACTTTCCTCATGTTTGCTAAAGTGGTTTCCTGTGTTTTCTAAAGCAGTTCTAGCCATAATACACGTGCCATTTACATGTTAACTCATGTACAGATCATGAGGACTCACATGCTATTCAATTAAATTTCCTGATACGATATGGAATATAAAGCAGATACGGAATATAGAGTATTTGTCTATACCCAATAATATAGAATAATAATCTATATTCCCCTGTCCCACTTTATAGATCATTTCTCCATATTCCCTATTATAGACTATAGTTGGTTCGTGTTCACCGTGCGGTTGAGCCGGCTGAAATGAAGCCATTTAAGATCAAAGCGTTTTGGACATATGTTTCCTACGTCACGGTTTTAATTATGCGTAATATGCACGCACAAAGGCTCACGTTTGCAAAAATGGCGTCTTCACCAAGACCTGGGTTATACTGTTTTAAAGAAAGAAAAGTGCTTCTGGAGCGACTATAAGTATGTTTAATGAAAATATGTATCGATAAACCAAGAATGGCGAGGTAATATAAGTTTTAGTGTGAACGATAAAATCAAAATGAATTGGTAAGTCGCGTTATATGTATAGCGCTGTAATTACACTAGATTTACAGTACCTTCAGTGTTATCTTCGAGCAAACAATTCCCCAATAGCGACGAAAATGTATAGCGCTTATTATTGCTGATGAAATATTGGCGCGTCTACTTGGCTTTATATGTCACGAACATGTGTTAACTCGGTAACTTCAAAGGATTGTACTTAAACGGCTTCTACATAGGAAATGTATGGCAAAATTTAAAAGCTCCATCACTTCCAAGCGCTGGCTCCAGCTGAAGCGCTTCTTTTATAATCGTCTCTGACATTTGACGGGTTTCACGATTATCTAAAAAAATTTATTCTAGCTCGTTCCTACCGGAAGTTATTAAAGAATTACGGACCACACAGTGAATGCGAACCAACTATAGCTACGTATATCTCTATATTGCTTATGATATCATGTTGTAAATCTGTACCGTATGTACATACGTACCATATATGGAGCTAGTCTCAAGGACTAGACCTTTTTGGTATAAATTGTGATTATTTTCAGCATACGTAAGTGCTCACGCCAAAAAACAGTCTGGCACTACCAGCTACATGGCATATAGTATAGTGACTGTACTATTAGAGTAAATAAATGTTTGATATTTTAATTTGTAGGCTGAGTGACAAATGTCAGAGAAGTGTGGAGATTGAGCTAACATTAATTGACATAATACCTGGAAATACATACCGTATAGCCTAAAAATTTCGAGGGTGAAGGATTTCGTAGATTTTGGAGTACCCACCTTAAAAATTTTGTCCTATAGTATAAGTCAATGCAATCCTTCTGCAATCCGTTCCACGAAATTGCTAAAATTGCCATTCCACGAAAATTTCAACCCTCGAAAATTTTAGGCTATACGGTATGTAATAACCAACAGCAAAATAAATGGGAGAAACTCTTCCTTGTGTTGTTATCTCCTAGCAACCAGGTGTAAGGTTTGTTTTAATAGAATACATAAACACTGTAGGTGACATGTTGAAAGGTTAAATTTCATCCTATCTGCATTTTATGGATCAGAGAAGATTATAAGGGTCAGTTACTTGAGGATCACTTAGCCTGTTTGTCTGACCAAGACATATTTGCATCTGACATCAAAGACCAGTCAAAAGATACAGGCTGGTACGTATAAAAGCCATTGTTACAGTGTAGGGGCTTGCCTTGTAAGCGCTAACACTATTATAGCCAGTCTATTATCTTATAGCACTTGGTCTCGTTGACTCGTGCTTTATTTTTCGTACAACACTCGTGGCCATGCTTTCACCTACGTATACATACTTATAGAAATTCAATTTTGTATTCCAATCTTATTAGGGCAAAAATTAACCTTATAGGGGACAGACTACATCCCCGTCCTTAAATGCAGCTCTGCAAACACTTTTTATTATTAGGCTAGGTGCTTATATTTTGCTACCTACAGTACTAGGCTTAACGTTATGTGCTGCTATAATAACCAGGTACCTACGTATATCATCAAGCTGGTCCAATTGATAAGCCTTAACATACTGAAATCACTCATACAACATTATGATATCATTTTAGCTTCATTCACAATAATGTCTTAGTGTAGACATTATCACATGCATATCAAAAAACTAATAATGTTTCACAGCCCTACAGTACATTGTATGTGTATTGTACTCACTGTAGCTCCTTTAGAAAGTAAGAATTGTACTACATGTTGATGTTCATTACTTAGTGCTATGTTCAATGGAGTATGACCACCCTGCGTATAATAATAATAAATTAATCAGTAAATCATAACAGGTCATCACTACACACATACACAATAACTGACAATACAATAATTACACAACTGTACTAGTCTAACTCCACCATATGAAACTATGTGATATTATGTGTATGCATGTATCCTCTGATCCACATGTAATACAGTGTTGGTATACAAATTACGTACATATGTATTACATATGTATATGTAACAATTTCACACCTCACGTATGTAACTTGATCTACATAGCTACACAGCTACATAGCTATAGCTACTTTACACACTATCAGCATTTTAGTAGTTTGTGAAATAAGTATAAATGTAGTCACTTACCCACTCCCCATTAACATTCACTCCATTCTGGAGATGTACCTTGACATCCTCCAGTCGATCATCTCCAACAGCTTTACACAGTCCACAAATGATATACTACAATGAGTACAGTAGATGATAATAATGTGACATACATACAATAAGTGCCTCTAGAGTATGATGTGCATTAATTAAATATATACCAAGAGTAATAAGTGATGTGTAATTGTGATCAAGCATAAGAAAACTGGGCTATGTACACAAAATACACCGACTCATACATACGTACATACGTATTGTAGTACTTATGTACGTATCTCCTATATTGTGCAATATTTGTAAGCTGAATGAGATTCCCCACACATAAAGTTACTTATGTAATTTAAATATGGTCAAATTTTATGTCCAAATAAACTCAGTTCCTTTATAAAAATTTTGTACTGGAACAGGCCTGTGACCATCCTTTTTAATCAGATTTAATACTTGTAACAGATCTGTTTTGGTGTACAACCCTGTCTCAGACCTGGTATTAAAGAACTTTGCAGGCCTGCCATAAATGTACGTACCTTGAAAAATATTTACAGGCCTGTGAAATAATCTTAGCCTGTGCAAAGCCTGTGTCTCTGGCCGTAATATTCATGTTATTCCTGTATCAAGCCTGTAATGATTTGTAACAAGACTGCTTTGCTTAACATGCGTAGTATCAAGTTTAGCCTGTACCAGGCTTATAAAGATATGTATTGTGCAGTACAGCCTGGTGATAATTATATTGCAATGATACATACATACATTAATATGTGACCAGGTCTGCAAAAATCAACCATCTAGTCACTCAAAAATCGCATATATCTTACCATACCTTATGCTCTATTTATACTACATAATAAGCTAAATGTTTTACCACAAATGCATAATTTAATGGGGGATCTTTTAAAGCTTACAGAATAATAATACTCCTTATAGAACTGAAGATATTCATGAATATCTAACTAGGTGTAATTTGCGCTCACACAGTTGATTATCGCAGGCCCGGTCACATACGTATAATATATTGTTTATTTAATTTCATGCACATGTCGACATCTGTACCAACCGTATATTTTCAATGAACACTACAGTACATGATGTTTGCATGACATTTATGAAATTTACATAATTATACACTGTATATACTCAGCTTATCATGGTGTTTTTGTACATTATGCCAATGAAAAGTTAATGGAAATATCTTAAGTGTAGCTACCATCCGTAGCTTTATATGTAACTTCTGGTAAACAGTAAGAAGCAACGCCTGAAAAGTGAACTACAAAACCTTTTAGCCTATGAAAAGCATTTACATATAATACATTGTTCTAATTCGTGCCCATCGTGCACAAAATGCTTAGTAACCAGGTTAGCCTTTAGCCAGCGGCGGAGGAACCAATTCAGAACTGGGGGGGGGGGGGCTATTTAAATTCTCTAGACACACATGTATGGAGAAAATTACAATCCTATGGAGTGACACTAAAAATAGGGGGGGCTTCAGCCCCCTAGCCCTTCCCATTCCGCCGCCTATGCCTTTAGCAACAGTGGAAAAAGTGAAGTTGTTACTTGCTCTAAAGTGAATAGTTTGTATTTACAAGTGTCATAGAAGTTTTTCTTATAACTGGCTGCTTTTTAGAAGTTCAATTAAGATTTGATGGAATGTTACATATGTATCCTAATTTTGCTGTCTAATAAACAAGACTCTGTACAATGTAAAAGTTGGAGGAGCTCAAGCAGTTTGACAAATTTGATAGATTTTCCAAGCTACCAATTCTTGTAGTTGGAGCAGCTGGCAGCTCAACTTTGCAGCAACACAAAAGCCATTACAACAGTAAGTTTCATGTTGTTTGTCTTGTATGTACTAAATACAAGTATAACAGTGTATACAATTAGGAGGTGTAAACTTGATTAGCAGTTTCTCATGTATTGGGAGGTTTAATAATGTTGTTACAGCTGAACACTTTGGGAACAAGTTGATGTTCTACCATCTAAAAATCAGGCGATGTGTAAGTTAAACCACTGTTAATCAACTGCTATTCAGTGTATTGTAATAGTAATTAATGACGTCACGAGTAAGTCATGTGAGCAAAGACTCATCACTTAGGAGCACATAGCAACACATACAAATTTAATTCTTTTGCTTAAACCGACTTTATACTCTAGTACTTTAGTGATAAAACTTTTAAAAAGTAGTACAAAGTTGTTTTAAGCTGAAATTCTTGCTGTAACACTTATTATAAGCTCCGCAACCCGCACGGCACGCCTACTTTCAAAACTGAAGCGCTCCGTCTTGTTAGTAATGTACAGCTGTTCAATCGGCTTTTACTATGGAATGAACGGCTAACACTGCATTACCTTGTTCTTATTCGGCTGTTACCCACGACGCGCTTCATTACTAAGGCCCCGCCCATCAGTAATATCGATAGCAAGTGTCATAGAAAAGCAGTAGGACTAATTTGATTGGTTATTCAGGCTTCATTTCACGTGAATAGTTTTTAATAGCCTGGGGGGCAGACACACACACACACGCAAACACACAAACACGCATACCGACGTTTTCACGAAAACGATTTCAAGAAACCAGGCGCGCGCTTGGTTTAAAAACCAATCAAATCCCTACACTAAAACATGTGCATTAAAAAGGAGGTTTCAATATACGTAGAAATAAGAAAAAAATTACAATTATAGTCCAAGTATTGTGGAATGTACCTAGCCAAACTGAATTATAAGCAGTTACGTAGTACCCTAAATATAAGGCTGTGGTTTGATAAATAATCACTCAGTGATGATTACAGAAACAAATATACATTCGCATACGTACATGTTCACGTACAGGTTTTACAATGGAGCAAAACAGTGGAGAGAGCTTGTAATAGAAGAGCTAGTGCCTTGTATACCAACTTAAGGAAGCACCAGTTTAGCAGGGCGATGATAAATGCTACCAGAAGCCAAACAAAAGTTGCCACTAGCCATGCAAGAATAAAGCAAATGCACTGTACCATAAACGTAGCTACTGTGCACTGTATATAATTATTATGTTATAATAATACAATGTGTATAATCTGTAACAAGCATGTGACAGGACGGCCTTTAAGGCAACCAGTAAATCATTATGGAAAAAGACTTGTGACAGGCATGTCATACACACAGCTAGGCAGTGCACAGGATTACAGATTACAGTTCTGTAATTCAAAAATACGATTTGTAAAAATTCAATTACAAACCTGTAGCAATCCTGTCAGACAGGACTATCACAGGAATGTTACAGCAACAAATTGAAGGTGGCATGCATGCAACAGGCCTGATATATACCATTTGTATAGGCCTGTTACAGGCATTATACCTGCCTTTATTTTAGTAAGGGTGGTCACAATCTATAGTAAGCACAACTATATATGTACATAACAACATTTGCAACTCATATGCCATAAATCATCATTAAGCACTGCAGTGTGATTGATAAGCTATAGTGTTTACATACATACCTCAGCCAATATAAACACTAGCATGATAAAGATAGTCAGTAAAGTACTACTTACCCTCCCAGACATATCTGATGTACGTAAGTCCGGTTGGATATGGCATCATGAGATCTTTTTTCTTCTGGTATGCACATAATATTCACAGATTGAACCCTACTCACCTTTTTAAAATGCTTCACAGTACATGTACGTATATACTGTACGTATAGTGATATAAATTATATCGTATCGTGACTCCTATACCCTGATATGAAAATTTTGCATATTGCACACCCCTACGGTGCACGTAAGGTAAGTCACTGGCACAACCGAAAGCTTTTTGTCCACTATTCTTTGCCAGCTCCCATGCGTGTAGTCTTAAGGTTACGGGTAATGCGCTTAATATTCAATATTATTTTTGGTGGCGTGATTATTGTTTTGGCTTAATATCCATCACAATGCTTCGTTTTACCTCATGGTCAGTATCAGTGTTGAATATAAGTATAAGCAATTATTGAAAACCACTTTTAAGTCATGTGGGAAGCCTTTCTTCCTCAAAATTTACCACACGCGCAATTGAAATGCACGGCTTCACTGTTCATCAAAAATGCCAATTTTCAGCCGAGTCTAGCCAATTCTAGCTACTAGTATCGATATAAAGAAACATTATCTAGGTCCTGTCGTGGAGATTTTGTGAAATAAACGCTTTGTGAATTCAGGACTAAACTTGTTTCATGCTACCGGCTGTAAGAGCCATTAAAAGATGGCTGCCGACAAGGCTTTTAAGCTTTACGGTCAATTTGTACAGCGTTTATTTCACAAAATCTCCACGACAGGACCTAGATAATATTTCTGTATATCGATAGTAGTAGCTAGAATTGGCTAGACTCGGCTGAAAATTGGCATTTTTGATGAATAGTGAAGACGTGCATTTCAATTGTGCGTGTGGTAAATTTCGAGGAAGAAAGGCTTCCCACACGATTTAAAAGTGGTTTTCCATAATCGCTTATACTTGTATTCATCACTGATACTGACCATGAGGTAAAACGGAGCATTGTGATGGATTATTAAGCCAAAACAATAATCATGCCACCAAAAATAATATTGAATATTAAGCGCATTACCCGTAACCTTAAAACAACTTACTACAAGTAAATAATGCAGCTAAGCTCTCAAAAACTACCATTCCAATATATCAGATTTTTCTACCATGTAATTAATTTGTTGACTGTATTGTCAGCCTATCTGCATACTCACTGAATATGCTAAAAAGAACCTCAAGTTAGCTGTGTTCATTTACAGGTTTGACTATACGTGACACTATAATTACATGACTACACAACACTATAATAGCTACCTTGTCACTATGACTAATAATACTCATCTTAAAATTCTTACCAAGGCTGTAGCCAACAGTTACTAGGTCAGTCAATTATTACGTACCTGATCACTTTTATAATCTACTGTACCAGATAGGTAGAGCATACACAGAAGGTTTAGCCTGTACAAAGTGTTTATCCAAGGACAGGAAAACATAAAAAACAAATTGCCTAATAGGACATTAATAGTATTTGTGTTTATGTGGCGTGGCAGTTGATCTAATACCTTACAGAAACTATATGTGGCTATTTGTTTGATTACACATTACAACAAAATCAAGCATTTGTGAATGTATGCATTTGTGTGTGTGCGTGTATGTGTATATAATATATTGTATTCTAACATATTCAAGCAAGGATACAATAACTGAATGAGATTAGTAAGCAAATAAGTATAACTTGTTGTAAAGCACAGAAATAGGTATGTATAAAGGTTTCAATTACGTATTATAATTGTGAAAGATACGTACGTACTATAGCTGATTAACCAATCTGTATACATCTTGCATGCAAAGGTTCAACCTGACCAATCCAAATTTGGTGGCTACAGCCCTGGTAGATATGTTGTAGAGTTATGTACACAAAATATAATCATTTGGTGCTAATTTCCCACTAGCTACTCATGCAAATAACTTCAGTTATAACATATATATCGTAAGAGTGAAAACCTTTTGTGCATGGGGTTCAAAGTTTCATTAATTTCATTGTAGCTTCCAGCAATCCACAAAACTTTACCTTATGTCGTTAACATAATCAATGAAACTTCATCCATCCGAAATTAAATATGTACAAATTTTTGTTTTGTTATCCTTAAAAATACATCTAGCTACCACTAAATTTAGCCCCCATACGGTAGCCAGCAGTTGATGCAATATTTGCCCCTCCAGTATTTTTCCAGTAGCTACCGCTATAACATACCCTATAGCTATACAAGGACAGTACATCCTTACTAGGAGACATTTAGCTATTACGTACAATATATGGAGCAAATTATTAAAAGTGCATATCCACTACTTTGTTCTATATACCCATATCCATTAATTATCTGTAACTCAGAGTAACACAATAATATTAGTACTTTAGTCGACACTGACTATTGTCTAACACACATTCTATCCCACTGAAGCCATACTTCAAAGGATTTTACTGGGTATAACTACCATATACCCTAAACCATAAAGTGTTAATGTACTTTTGTGTACAAACTGTATATTGTTTTTTTGGAAATACGTAATGAAATTCCGTGAATTTCGTACATTTGAGAAATTAAAATGCTCCAAACAATAAGCAAAAATGAAGAATAGCACCAAATAATTATATACCATTTAAAAATCATCATCATGAAAATGAAATCACAAAAAAGCTGTAAATTGGCCATCCGCGGAATATATGTACGTACGTAAGTACCTTGAAAAAACCAACTACACAGTTACTGTATATTCAATCACTGGACATGACTTTTGATGAAGGCCCTGTCAATTGAGGTTGACTCATGCTTAGTACATATACGTATATACTTCAGAGAATAGTAAAGTTTTTGTCACCTTAACTTTTCAATTTATCATTGGCTATTAACAAAACAGGTTGATACATGTGAAGAAACTGAAGAGCAGTAGGACTTGTTTGATTGGTTATTCAGGCTTCATTTCAAGTGAATGGCTTTAATAGCTGGGGGGTACGCGCATGCGCACACACACTCATACATACACACACACACACACACACACACACACACACGCACACACACAGACCGACTGGAGATGGGACGATACAGGATACAGGAATATCGATGCATCATGTCAAAAGTATCATGATAAATCATTGCTTTTTAAAGCATTAGAATACACTTGAGTTTTCTCTATGGTAATACACAAAAGCAATGGAATAATCTCTTCAAGGATGTATCTAAATATGGCAATAACATACCGACAGGGTTTTTTCTCTACAATAGTTGTCATTATAAAATCTTTTATGCATTACACACAGCATTGATCGATCGATGCACAGCGATATCTCGATACGTATATCCATGTATTGATACTCAATTTGCAGTATGGATAAGCATATTGAACCATTACGTTTGTATTGTGATGCATCATAGTATTGTCATATCTCTAATACCGACTTTGTAGACGAAAACAATTTCAAGAAATCAGGAGGAAAGCACAAAAGAGCACCAGCAAAAAAGAGGGGAACCATATAAAACACTTTTCAGCCTTTGTTAGTAACAAACACAAGCTGGGGTTGCCTTTGATCCGCTCACACACTACACACATTTGGTTTGTACGTATCTGATTGTAAACACTCTGACTGTCTGAGGCTGCAAACCTCATGAATGTGTTTTAACTGAAGCACTGCAGTGGGATTGATAAGGAAATGGATACAATCCTTCCATTATAATACCCATATTCATACAATCGTAACAATGGATAGTAATGTGACATATATACGGTACAGTAAAATTTAGTTAATGAAGTTTTTGAAGGTTGTCATTAAAACTAAACCAAAAAAAATAACGTTGCATTTTTTACATCTCCAAATATATGTTGAGCTCATCTGAGTATTGTAACCAATGGAGCGCATGTGAAGTTTTAAAACATATTTTAATACAGCATGCTTAATCTTAAACAAAGCTTGACCTACCCACCGGGTGTGTACATGATCACATGCATATGTATCTGTAAACTATGTAGTTCAGCAGTATTATATATACTCACTATTTTCCTTCTATCTCCTTTAGCTCCTTTAGATAACAGAAATTCTATCATTGCAGAATGACCATGATCAGCAGCACTGGACAATGGAGTCCTACGAAGCTATAACAAAAACATAATCAGTAGATCATAACAGGTCAATACTACACACATACACAATAACTGACAATACAATAATTACACAAGTGTACTATAGTCTACGCATCTTCATCATAATAATTATTATGTATGCAGTATTACATAATATTATCATATACATGTTAATTTAAAAGTTAAGTACATAAATTAATTAAGTACATTTTAAATGTCTTAGTACGTACTTCTACGTAGCTACACACATAACTATTATACACATTATCAAGTATTATAGTAAATAAATGTGAAAAGTATAAATGTATTCCCTTACCCAATCTCTCCCATTAACATCCACTCCATTCTGGAGATGTTCCTTGCCATCCTCCAGTCGACCTTCACTAGCAGCTTCACACAGTCCATTAATGTTATACTACAATGAGTACAGTAGATGATAACAATGTGACATACATACGTACAATAAGTGCCTCTAGAGTATGATATGCATTAATTGAATATATACCAAGAGTAATAAGTGATGTTTAATTGTGAGCAAGCACAAGAAAACTGGGCTATGTACACAAAATACATGTTCAACAGGCTAATATGCCTTCTGTACGTATATCCCTTCCAGTGCCAAACTGATAATAATACAAAATAATATACCTACTCACATGTACGTACATGTATTATAGTATTATAGGATGTATGTAACTCCTGTATTGTACATAATAAATAATTATTTGTAATCTGAATGAGATATGTACCCCAAATAAAAGTTACTTCGTAATTTGAAATATGGTCAAATTAATGGTCCAAATATACTCAGTTTTTTCATGCTTGGTCACAATTAAATTATAGAAAGCGCAACTTCATAACGACATACACACGTAAGTGCGGTTTTCGGTTTAAAATTTTGTTTTGCTCGGTTTACAGTAGGTTGTAAAATAAAACTGTACTCAGACAAAAAACCGAAATACCGCCCAGCACTACTAAAAGGTATGCAATTTGTTGTAGTTTGCTGTTGCAACTAAAAGACCACAGAATAAAATTAATCTGTGAAAACCCTCCATGATCTCATGCAAATTTTGACCATTCTTTAGAACTTTAAAATGTCATAACTCTTTAACCATTTCTTGTAATGTTGTAGAATTTGCATATTTGTTGAAAAATGATCCAGCTACATTTTAATATAAAGCAATTATAAATTGATGCAATTAGCTAACTATCAGGATTTTACAGCTATTTTTATGAGGCTGTGTAAAATACGCGAACATGGAGGGTTTTGCAGAGCCAGTCACAAATGCTTGGACCGAGTTTGGACACATGTCAGTACGAAATAAATTTAGTTCTGTGATCTTACCAAAATGATCAGGCATTAGTAGAATATGCCTACTGGCTGTAGGATATATACATACGTATGTGGCATGATATGAGACCATATATAAGCAACCTCACAAACATGAAATGATCACCATGGTCTATGTGTTGTAAATAGCATAAATATTGTAAACTGTTTTTACTGTAATTTATTTGTGATTGTCCGAGCAAATACCAGCCTACGTAGTTCACACCTCCAATATTCTCAAAGTAAATTCACACGAACAAGGAAAAATCACATGAACAACAGATTACACCAGTAAAAATGTTTACTATTATATGCTTGCGTACTTAGAAACCATTAAATGCCATTAATTTTAAGGAAGCACTGTATCTTTATAATCATGTACAACACCTACGTACGTACGTACAACTCCTTAGAAAGAACAACTAGTACAACACTACATTACCCCCTACAGTAGGTTTTATGGCAGCTTTTCATGATGCGCTCCTTTACTGATAGAGCACGTCCACCCGAAACAATATTAATTCATCCATGCTACATAACTACAATTATGATTAACAAGTGATCACATGGATTAGAGTGCAATTTTGGGAATAATTGCATGGCAACTTAAGCCTTTAATTACACTCGCTATTGCTAATGCATTTAATAGCCTAAATTGCCTATGCAATTATTCTCCAGGGGCACACTCTGGAGTATGATGTGGATTACCAAGAGTAATACGTGATATAAAGTACAGGTATGTATGTACCACCACTTGTGTACTCATGCTACAAATTATTACAGTGTTTAATAGCTTTAGATTACAATAGATACATTGGCACATAATTATACATAGTACTTATGTAAGTACATACTTATGATGCAAAGGTACCTTTACTGTATACCCAGAAGGGTATACTGTAATATTTTAAACACCTTAAACATCTTAATAAACACATTCTGTACACCCAGAAAACCAGTGGAGATTTATAACAGTCGGTCATCGGACATTTGAGGATCAATTAGCCTGTTTGTCTGACCAAAACATGTTTGCATCCATCAAAGACTGGTCAAAAGATATAGGCAGGTGTATAGACGATTTTCCAGTGTAACGGACTAATTTAGTAAATTCCGGAATGCGTTACGTTGGTAGGCAAATTTAAAATGCCAACTACATGTGTGGTCATAGGGTGTCATAACCGCCAATCAAAACATTGCCTATTAAGTTTTTATCGCTTTCCTAAGGAGAAGGAGCGTCGTCGAAGGTGGATTGCCTTTGTTTCATGTAAGAATAGTGATGGTTCGGCTTGGGAACCGGGCAATGGAGACCGTATTTGTTCAGAACATTTCATCACGGGCAAGAAGTCTGATTTGTTCGCCAGCCCGGATTTTGTGCCATCAATTCAGGTTAAGAATTCGCGAGCTACTGAATGTAATGCAGCCCTGTCACGTTTTGAACGTGCTAGCCATCGCGCCAAATTACAGACGGAGAGGAGAAGGCAAGAAGAGCGAAATACGTTGAAGGATGAGGAGTTGATTCTTTGTACCGTTCGGGCATTCAACAATGACCACACATACGCGCGACAGCTACTAACAGAAGACACACCGAGGGAAGAACCACCAGCACTGCATTGTAGGCATGTAGATCTTCCGGCTGTAGACAACGCGGTTGTAGTTTTCCAGCCAACATTGTCACAATCAGAACAATCTTTCAAAGATTGTTGCATCCCCGCAGAAATAGGTATGGTGGTAACCTTGACTCTGGTATTATTAAACAATCAATTAAAAGATTTATGTAGTAAACAAAACAGCTGATCATGAATTTTAATTCTGTACACATGTCATACACTTCACTTGTAGTTGAACATGTGTAATTATACCTACTTGTTCTTGTACTTGTACATGTGCTGTGTAGCTTGAAGCATTTAACACCATTTTAGAACAGGGCTAGCAATTTGAAATGGCTACTTCACAAGAAGTTCGAGGCTGCTTTTGTGTGTTGCTTTGTGTGCTGTAATAATTTTATCCATATGTTAATTCCTGTAGAATCCCAGACAGAAGTACCTTGGTCTACAGTTGAAGAACGAATCAGCCTACTGGAAGCAGCATTACACCAGAGACCTGAATTTAGTGTGTCTACAATACTGGGGGGAAATGATAAGCTTACCCGATTTTATACAGGGATGCCAACATATGACACTTTTGTAGCTTTTGTCAAGTACCTTGAGCCAAAAGCTTTACATTTGCAATCTTGGAGAGGAAGTGAAACGGCAAGGCTAGATGATGAAATGATCGGTGTAGAAGAGCTGAGTTTATGGAAGAAATCTGTTTGTTTTTCTTGTCTGTCAGTGGCCAATCAATTGTTTGCAGTTTTGATTAAATTACGGCGAGGGCTAGAGTCACTTGATGTCAGCATTAGGTTTAAGATCAGTGAGACTACATACAGTAGAATGTTTACAACCTGGATTACCTTTTTATCTAAAGAGCTGAGGCTGCTCTTTCCATTCCCATCAAGGCAGCAAGTGCAGCAGTGGCTTCCTGATCGTTTTAAGAATTTTAGAAACATATGTGTAATTATTGACTGCTATGAAATTGAGTGTCAGACAGAGGATAGACAGAAGCAAAACATCATGCAAAAATTTATGACTTTCTTCCCACACTCTGGAGTATGATGTGGATTACCAAGAGTAATACGTGATATAAAGTACAGGTATGTATGTACCACTACTTGTGTACACATACTACAAATTATTACAGTGTTTAATAGCTTTAGATTACATTAGATACATTGGCACATAATTATACATATGTACGTATGTAAGTACATACTTATGATACCTTTACTGTATACCAAGAAGGGTACTGTAATATTTTAAACACCTTAAACATCTTAATAAACACATTCTGTACACCCAGAAAACCAGTGGAGATTATAACAGTCGGTCATTGGACATTTGAGGATCAATTAGCCTGTTTGTCTGACCAAAACATGTTTGCATCTGACATCAAAGACTGGTCAAAAGATATAGGCAGGTGTATAAGCCATTGTTTATACATGTCACCTACAGTGTTTATGTATCCTATAAAAACATTACACCTGGTTGCTAGGAGATACTACATGGTACCAACCCAAGGAGGAGTCTCTTCCCATTGGAATGTGGTTTATTTTACTATTTGTTATTACTTCCAGGTATTATGTGTGATCAAAACACAACAATGTTAGCTCAACCTCTATACTTGTCTGACATTTGCTCAACCTCTATACTTGTCTGACATTTGCTCATTTGCTCAATGTTAGCTCAACCTCTATACTCATCAACAGTTATAATCTCCACTGTAAAACTAATTATGTAATATTAGTCTCACTGTAAAGTAGAATTCAAAAAGCAGTTAAACTGTTGTAAGGATTGCCATAACGTTTACGATGTACGTATACACTGTGGTAGGTGTTCCTTCACTTGCATATTGATGAAGGCCCAACCGATTTAGACAAGGTTGACTCATGCTTCGCAATATTGCATATTAAATACCACAATCGCATGAACTTTGTTGACCTTCAACAAAAATTTTCCAGTTGACATAAACCGTACCAAGTATTTGTCAACTGTATTCAGGGTTCTCCCCAGGAATTCCTGAGAGGTAGCCTAAAGTTAGCATGGTGTGTTATATTTTGTTTGTGTGTTATATTAGAGTATATTAAGTGGACTGTATGCATCAGTGATTTATGTAAGAACCAGATTTAAAAGGTACTGGTGACTTTTTAAAGGTACTGGTTGGTTTCAATCACTGTTAACTAGCGTGGGCAGAGCCCTGTGTATTGTCAGCCTACCGATCTCCATACTCATTGGATATATTGTATATTATAAGAGTGATAAGTTGGTGTTCAGTTATTATGAGCCATGAAAGTGCTCCATAATAGGAATTAACCAGGTTAAAAACATATTCAATAGTCTGTACTACATTTTTAAAAAGTTTTGGTCACAAGAACCTCAAACAACATGCTAGTTGTGTCTATTTAAAGGTTAGACTATTGCGCGCGCGCGCACACACACACACACACACACACACACACACACACACACACACACACACACACACACACACACACACACACACACACACACACACACACACACACACACACACACACACACACACACACACACACACACACACACACACACACACACACACACACACACACACACACACACACACACACACACACACACACACACACACACACACACACACACACACACACACACACACACACACACACACACACACACACACACACACACACACACACACACACACACACACACACACACACACACACACACACACACACACACACACACACACACACACACACACACACACACACACACACACACACACACACACACACACACACACACACACACACACACACACACACACACACACACACACACACACACACACACACACACACACACACACACACACACACACACACACACACACACACACACACACACACACACACACACACACACACACACACACACACACACACACACACACACACACACACACACACACACACACACACACACACACACACACACACACACACACACACACACACACACACACACACACACACACACACACACACACACACACACACACACACACACACACACACACACACACATTGTCACTCTGACTATAACACTCATCCCAAAGTTCTTACCAAGGTCATAGCTACCAGTTACAAAAAGGTTTGTTAATTAATTCAGTAAAAATTAAATATCAAAACTAATGCATTTGACCACTGAAAAATCAACCTAAATTTTATTATTTCATCAAAAATCAATCTGACCACTCCATATTTGGTGGCTACAGCCCTGGTAGAGATGTTGGAGAGGTAAAATATTGACAGTTGTCAATTTCCCACATAGTCAGCAGATGATCCACCAGTTGATTACTCCCAATAGTTTGTAATACTTTGCCCCTCCAGTGTTTTGCTAGTAGCTACATACACTTGGTCAAGTTACATACATGTCACCATGCTAATATATCCTATACAAGTAGCAAAAGTACATCCATACTAAATGACTTAATTACATACATACCATATATGGAACTAGTCTCAAGGATTAGATGTTTTGGTACAGTTGTTAATATTTTCAGAATATTAGGTGCTCATGCCAAAACACAGTCTGGCACTACCAGCTACACAGCGTTTAGCATAGTGACTATATTATTAGACTAATTGAACGTTTGGTACTTTAATATGTACCATGCAAAATCTGGGCTGATTCAATTGAACTACAGTACCGCTCACTTTAAACTTGACGACACACGCATGCAGCAACTGCACGACTTGACACGTTTTCAAAAATGCCCGCAACATTTTCTGCGTGCGCACGACAGACTTATGACGTATTACCATTGGAAATTGCACGCGTGCATGCACGAGACATTAATTTTGTTGGCGTGTGTAGCTTGAACTGCACGCGTGCATGTACGAGACGTTCATTTTGTTGGCGTGTGTGGCTTGAACTGCACGCGTGCACGCACGAGACGTTCATTTTGTTGGCGTGTGTAGCTTGAACTGCACGCGTGTCTCGACGCGTGCATATTATGCACGAGTGCAAAGTTCAGTGCACTAAAAGAACACTCATGCATTAACTGTTTGCACGAACTGCACTCGTGCATTTAGACACGTGTATGACTCTCAAGACTTACCATACGCTGTACACAGTAGTAGATTTCGCGTGTTCCATTATTGTCCTTGCCATATAAGAGTACAGTACCGCTCACTTTAAACTTGACGACACACGCGTGCAGCAACTGCACGGCTCGACACGTTTTCAAAAATGCCCGCAACATTTTCCGCGTGCGCACGACAGACCTATGACGTATTACCATTGGAAATTGCACGCGTGCATGCACGACACGTTCGTTTTGTTGGCGTGTGTAGCTTGAACTGCACGCATGCATGCACGAGACGTTCATTTTGTTGGCGTGTGTGGCTTGAACTGCAAGCGTGCACGCGCGAGACGTTCATTTTGTTGGCGTGTGTAGCTTGAACTACACGTGTGCCTCGACACGTGCATATTATGCACGAGTGCAAAGTTCAGTGCACGAAAAGAACACTCATGCATTAACTGTTTGCACGAACTGCACTCGTGCATTTAGACACGTGTATGACTCTCAAGACTTACCATATGCTGTACACAGTAGTAGATTTCACGTGTTCCATTATTGTCCTTGCCATATACGAGTAGTTCACACCATAGTTACTACATTATGGAAAATTATAGTATCTTCAATTTTGAGTAAATAACAAAAATTTACGGCGAGTTACGGATTTACACAAGTGGACACGTGTATTCTAATACTTTGAGTCGCCATTCAGTCGTGTTGCACATCTATCCTGCACTGCTCCGTTGCTGTTAAGATTATGGCATATCCAATGTTAGCACCCTCTTCCTCGTCTCGATCTAGACTCATCCTCGCCATTTTTAAGAAATGAATTTCCGGTAAGTGTGGTTTTAATATACGGCAAAGGCACGTGATTAGTTGGTTCAATCAGCTGACTGGTCAGTTGTCTGATAATGCTGTCGGGTGCCATTGTAGCTACTGTAGGATTTGTAGTATTGTGACGTGAACCAGCTGCATTTCCTATGCCAATATACTGTACGTGCATGTGTAATGATAAAACGTGCGCATGTAACGAGCATATTAGCTTGGTGCACGTCTAGAGTGCCACGCGTGTTAGATGGCAAAACGTGCGCACGTAGCGGGCATATTAGTTTAGCGCACGTAGCGGGCATATTAGTTTAGTGCACGTCTAGAGTGCCACGAGTGTTAGATGGCAAAACGTGTGCACGTAGTGGGCATATTTGTGTCGTGCATGTCTAGTGTTCAGCGTGCATTTGTGCGCACGCCAAATTTGCGTGCAACACTGATGATACACGCCAAATTATTCACTTTTACACGCGTTAAACGTGTGCATACACGCGTGCACACACACGCGTGTGTCAAGTTTAAAGTGAGCGGTACTGTAGTTCACACCATAGTTACTACATTATGGAAAATTATAGTATCTTCGATTTTGAGTAAATAACAAAAATTTACGGCGAGTTACGGATTTATACAAGTGGACACGTGTATTCTAATACTTTGAGTCGCCATTCAGTCGTATTGTAAATCTATCCTGCACTGCTGCGTTGCTGTTAAGATTATGGCATATCCAAGGTTAGCACCCTCTTCCTCGTCTCTAGACTCATCCTCGCCATTTTTAAGAAATGAATTTCTGGTAAGTGTGGTTTTAATATACGGCAAAGGCACGTGATCAGTGGGTTCAATCAGCTGACTGGTCAGTTGTCTGATAATGCTGTCGGGTGCCGTTGTACTGTAGGATTTGTAGTATTGTGACGTGAACCAGCTGCATTTCCTATGCCAATATACTGTACGTGCAAGTGTAATGATAAAACGTGCGCACGTAACGAGCATATTAGCTTGGTGCACGTCTAGAGTGCCACGCGTGTTAGATGGCAAAACGTGCGCACGTAGCGGACATATTAGTTTAGTGCACGTCTGGAGTGTCATGCGTGTTAGATGAAAAAACGTGTGCACGTAGCGGGCATATTTGTGTCGTGCATGTCTAGTGTTCCGCGTGCATTTGTGCGCACGCCAAATTCGCGTTCAGCACTGACGATACACGCCAAATTATTCACTTTTACACGCGTTAAACGTGTGCACACACACGCGTTTGTCAAGTTTAAAGTGAGTGATACTGTAACATTATCATGTTTTGATCTGACATAATACCTGGAAGTAACCAACAGAAATATACCACATTCCAATGGGAAAGAAACTCCTCCTTGGGTTGGTACCATGTTAGTAACTAGGTGTAAAGTTTCAAAAGGATGCATAAACATGGTAGATGACATGTTGAAAGGTTCAATTTCCCCCTAGCTGCATTTTATGGATCAGTGAAGATTATAGGAGTCAGTTATATGAGGATCAATTAGTGTGTTTGTCTGCCCAAAACATGTTTGTATATGACATCAAGATACAGGCAGTTGTATATAGTAAGTCTTTAGCTAAACAAAAACACCCTGGGTGTAAAAAATTGCGAGGCCAATCAGAAGCAGCATTGCAAATAGGTATGTGCGACCAAAAACTTTGATATTAGTTGAGGCCAAGAAATTACTTATCAGAAATCTTTTTAACTAGCTACTTGAATGACATACAATAGTTTATATCATATTTTCACAACTATGATTGGCTTTGTCACTTGGCCACCTTTATTAATAATGATGGTGTGAAAAAGGTGGCCAAGTGACAAAGCCAATCATAGTTGTGAAAATATGCTATAAACTATTGTATGTCATTCAAGTAGCTAGTTAAAAAGATTTCTGATAAGTAATTTCTTGGTCTCAACTGATATCAAAGTTTTTGGTCGCACATACCTATTTGCAATGCTGCTTCTGATTGGCCTCGCACTTTTTTACACCCAGGGTGTTTTGTTTAGCATATCACTACTTTTTTGGAAGTATAAACACATGTTATTACTAGCAGCAGCAGAGAAGTACTGCATGGGCATAACTTATACTTGCCTAGCACACAATATTGCAAATTAAACTTTGAAGCTTAATTTTGAAAAACTCAAGTCCAAGATTTTTTTTTAACTTTCACTACAGAGTGATACATCAATATAGATTGTGTATCTGAAAGTTTATGCAAATCATTCGAAGGGGGTCCAAGTTATGACAACTATCAACCTGCAGTGTAATGGTCCTTCTCAAATATATTCAAGTGTTTACTTCAGACTGATAATAGTATGACAGGTAGAGCATACATAGGAGAAGTGCTGATGCAAATTTGGCTGAAATCCATGAAGAAATGAGTGAGTTATTAGACAAACAAGTGAATGTATAAAAAGAGAGTTTGAAAAAACTTCCGGGGTTCACAAAAGCTCCCGCAAGCCCACGAAAAAAGTGTGCGATGAAAATGAAAGAAAGAAAGAAAAAATAAAAAAAAAACGACTACCGCGTAAAAATTTTTGTGGTGACAGGAAGGCATTTATAAGGCTGTATCAGAAGAATGGCTGGATGGATGTCTATCAACTTCGGGATATTGATTCTTCAAACAATGAAGGTACTAATTGTCTAGTAAACGGGCAAATTGGGTGGGAAAGGATGGTTCGTCGTGCGTAGTTGCACAACGGGCGCCATAAATCTTGCAATGGCTGGTACTTAGTAATGGTGGCGCCTATTTCCTCCATTCTCGGTTTGTTGATTCTATATAGTAAGAACGTTGTGGGTCGGTAATAACTAAGCGATAGCTTTAATGGCGACTTAGCTAGAGCATTTGCGAGTTTGAGGGCGGTGCTACGTGTAAATAACTCCCTACAGTGGTCACGTTG
Source organism: Spongia lamella (assembly GCA_963930835.1). Lineage (NCBI taxonomy): Eukaryota > Metazoa > Porifera > Demospongiae > Dictyoceratida > Spongiidae > Spongia > Spongia lamella. The sequence goes on along the minus strand of OZ005746.1, from coordinate 6,939,767 downwards.
CTGCGTTTCTTCTTGGCCTCGCGACTCACTATCGTGAGTCTTGATTACAGTCTAGGGGCTTGTCTTGTAAGCGCTAACACTATTACAGCTACGTAGCCTATTATCTTACAGCACTCGGCCTCATCTCCTCGTGTTTTATTTTTCATATAGAACTGCAGCAATGCTTTAAACTACATATACATATAGAAATTCAGTTTTGTATTCCAAAACTTATGGGACAAAAATTAATCTACGTATGAGGGTATGAATTTCATCCCTACACCTAAATACAGCCCTGCATTTGCAAACACTTTAGAATTAGGTTAGGTGTTTATATTTTGAAACCGAGTAGGCTTAATGTTATGTAATAATTTATCCTAGCATAATAACCAGGTACCTACATATATCATCAAGCTGATCTGATTTATAAGCCTTAACATACTGAAATCACTCATACAACATTATGATATCATTTTAGCTTCATTCACAGTAAGGTCTTAGTGTAGACATGATCACATGCATATCAATAAACTAATAAAGTTTCACAGCCCTACAGTACATTATATGTATATTGTACTCACTGTAGCTCCTTTAGAGAGTAAGAATTGCACTACATGTTGATGTTGATACTTTAGTGCTCTGTACAATGGAGTATGAACACCCTACGTATAATAATATATTAATCAGTAAATCATAACAAGTCATCACTACACACATACGTACACAATAACTGACAAGACAATAATTACACAACTGTACTAGTCTAACACCACCATATGAAACTATGTGATATTATGTGTATGCATGTATCCACTGATCCACATGTAATACAGTGTTGGTATACAAATTACGTACATATGTATTACATATTTATATGTAACAATTTCACACCTCACGTACTTATGTAACTTGATCTACATAGCTACACAGCTACATAACTATAGCTACTATACACATTATCAGCATTTTAGTAATTTGTGAAATAAGTATAAATGTAGTCACTTACCCTATCACTCCCATTAACATCCACACCATTCTGGAGATGTTCCTTGACATCCTCCAGTCGACCTTCACTAGCAGCTTCACACAATCCATCAATGTTATACTACAATGAGTACAGTAGATGATAATAATGTGACATACATACAATAAGTGTATCTAGAGTATGATGTGCATTAATTGAATATATACCAAGAGTAATAAGTGATGTTTAATTCTGAGCAAGCACAAGAAAACTGGGCTTTGTACACAAAATACATGTTCTACAGGCTAATGCCTTCTGTACGTATATCCCTTCCAGTGCCAAACTGATAATAATACAAAATAATACACCTACTCACATGTACGTACATGTATTATAGTATTACTAGAATGATAAAAAATTAAAAATTTAAAAGGTAAGTAGGGATTGAATTCAATAGTGCTACAAAAAGTAAGGAAACAAGGAATAAGATTTTGGGACGAGAGAACATTCTGGCATGAGATAATTTATAAAAGTTTAATCCCTACTTTTGGCTCACTTCAGTAGGTTTGCCAAAAGTAAGGATTAAATTTTTATAAATTATCTCATGCCAGAATGTTCTCTCGTCCCAAAATCTTATTCCTTGTTTCCTTACTTTTTGTAGCACTATTGAATTCAATCCCTACTTACCTTTTAAATTTTTAATTTTTTATCATTCTAGTTTGTTTGCTTTTTATACATGCTAAGCATTCATAATAATCTTTCAGCAGGCGCACAAATGTTACAGGCGCTTACATAATAATTATGCTTGTTTTCAGGCGCTTGTTAACAACGCGCTTACATGGCAAAGCAGCTGTGTGATAGCAAATAACGCTCGAAAACAGCAAAAGCTATTTGTCCAAGGCTATAATCTCGAAGTTCACGATGTAATAAAGTACACGCGTACACACGAAAACATCGTGCCATGGTGCCACTGTAACTAATTATATCACGTGCAAGCCAGGTTTTAGCGTGACGTAATAAGCAGAAGCCGTAACAGGCTATCGTCACCTTCGAAGGTGAGATTCACACCTTGCTAGGAATATTGAAGAACAAGGAAGGGAATGAAGGATAAAAGGAATCGCCATGGCGCAGTGGGTAAATCATCTTCGGAACAACATTTTCGTAAATCCGCCGCCATTACCTTTATTGTGTGAAAGTTCTGGAGCCCTACACCTAGCGCAACCGGGTCTTACGGCAGGCTGGCTGGCAGGCAGGCTGGCTGGCAGGCAGGCAGACGAAATACAGGTGAATTTCTAAATTTTCAAAGTTGGCTGTAGGTCGAAATATTCGACTTGTTGCTTCGTTTAACCAAGGTACAGCATCATTACAGCCTTAGCAATGCATTCCAGTCGGTTTTTTCGGGTAAAGCCTATTGGAAAGTTGTTTTATGAAGTGCGAAAAATCGGGAAACCATACAATTTCTTACCAATCCCTACTATTAAGTACTACCATACTTAATGATAAGTACTACCGTACTTAATGATAGGATGTATGTAACTTCTGTATTGTACATAATAAATAATTATTTGTAATCTGAATGAGATACGTATGTACCCCACATAAAAGTTACTTCGTAATTTGAAATATGGTCAAAATTAATGGTCCAAATATACTCAGTTTTTTTCATGCTTGGTCACAATTAAACTATAGAAAGCGCAACTTCATAACGACATATGTACGTAAGTGTGGTTTTCGGTTTAAAACTTTGTTTTGCTCGGTTTACAGTAGGTTGTAAAACAAAACTGTACTCAGACAAAAAACCGAACTACCGCCCAGCACTACTAAAAGGTATGCAATTTGTTGTAGTTTGCTGTTGCAACTAAAAGACCACAGAATAAAATTAATCTGTGAAAACCCTCTATGATCTCATGCAAATTTTGACCATTTTTTAGAACTTTAAAATGTCATAACTCTTTAACCATTTCTTGTAATGTTGTAGAATTTGCATATTTGTTGAAAAATGATCCAGCTACGTACATTTTAATACAAAGCATTTAAAAATTGATGCAATTAGCTAACTATCAGGATTTTACAGCTATTTTTATGAGGCTGTGTAATATGTGAACATGGAGGGTTTTGCAGAGCCAGTCGCAAATGCTTGGACTGGGTTTGGACACATGTCAGTGTGAAATAAATTTAGTTCTGTGATCTTACCAAAATGATCAGGCATTAGTAGAATATGCCTACTGGCTGTAGGATATATACATACATATGTGGCATGATATGAGACCATATATAAGGAACCTCACAAACATGAAATGATCACTATAGTCTATGTGTTGTAAATAGCATAAATATTGTAAACTGTTTTTGCTGTAATTTATTTGTGACTGTCTGAGCAAATACCAGCCTACGTAGTTCACACCTCTAATATTCTCAAAGTAAAATCACATGAACAAGAAAAAATCACATGAACAACAGTTTAAGCCAATCAAAATGTTTACTATTGTATGCTTGCGTACTAAGAAACCGTTAAATGCCATTAATTTTAAGGAAGCGCTGTATCTTTATAATCATGTACAACAGCTACAACTCCTTAGAAAGAACAACTAGTACAACACTACATTACCCCGGGTCCCCTACTGTAGGCTTTATGGCAGCTTTTCATGATGCACTCCATTTACTGATAGACCACGCCCACCCAAAACAATATTAATTTGCCCATGCTACATAACTACAATACAATATGATTAACAAGTGATCACATGGATTAGAGTGCAGTTTTGAGAATATTGCATGGCAAACTTAGGTTTTTAATTACACTCGCTATTGCTCGTGCAATTAATAGCCTAAATTGCTTATGCAATTATTCCCAAATCACACTCTAATCCATGTGATTACCTATATACGTATATACAAATCAACCTGACCACTCCATATGTGGCTATAGAGCTGGTAGAGGTAAAATATTGATAGTTATCAATTTTCCACTGATCCGCTAGTTGATTACTCCCAATAGTTTGTAAAGAGCATATTCATAAATATTTAGCCCCTCCAGTGTTTTGCTAGTAACTATGTACACTTGGTCAAGTTACGTACACATCACCATGCCAATATACCTTATACAAGTATGTAGCTATAGTACATCCATACTAGGTGACATCCATTACAGTATAGATTTAATGCAACATTGCACTCACGAGTGCAAGTGGTGATGCTCGTGAGTGCAAGTGGTGCAAGTGCTTCATGAATTTGTGTACCAATTACAACTACAAGACAAAACTATACCGATATATCCCGCGCCCACCTTATAACTGTAGTACTTCAACTTAAAAAGCTTCATGTGCTCGATATGTGGTACGTAGGTGCCACACCTACTTTATAAAATGTAGTACTTCGTGTTGCTGCTTCGATACAAGCTTCATGTGCTCGGTATATTCAGTAGGTGCCATGCTTACTTTATAAATACTGGTACTTCGTCCTGCCACTTCAATCTAAGCTTTGTGCGCTCCATATTCGGTAGGTACCATGCCCACTTTTGATGAAAGCTCTTTATTTTATAATTATCTGATGCTAAAGCACTTCGTTTTGCTACTGGAATAAACTGAAGCTATAACACGGCTTATGAACTAATTCCTGTGCACTACTTTACTTGCGAGTGGTTTCACTCGTACCCAAGAGTGCAATCTCTCTTGTCCTTTCGAGTGGTTGCGCTCGAGCTAGAGTGTGTTTGCACTCGCACATACAAACAATTGCAACATTGCATTAAATCTCAGTTTAGTATCATAAGGAATTATAGACATATACGTACGTAGTTTATAGTACATAAAAACGGGAATATAGATAAATGCTCTATAAGACAGGTAAACGACTATAGACTATTAATCAATAGTTATTGCTATGGACTAATCATCTATACTGAGTGTACAAGAACGTTAGTATATTCTAACAAATTCCAATTGAATAGAGTTTTCATATTTTATGTTTTAATGTATCAAATCACTTAGAAAAGAGCTGTTTTTGTATTTTGTATTCCAAAATATGACTGGAAATAATACCAAAAAGTCAGATCAATGAGCCTCTGAGGCTTTTTCTCCTGTGCCTAAGTATTTTGAAGAAGGTCTAAGGCCTGCACAAGTGGATGAGTAACACTACATGTTTGCAAAATTTGCAGATGATGTGACTGGTTTACCCATCGTACAATGCATGGGAAGGGTTCCAATTTGGGAGGGTACATCATGATCATCTGGTGCAGAGGGAGACATGCAAGATAAAATTTTCTGTAGACGGATACACTGCAATTAGTCAGTTAAATATTACACTGGGGAACAGCCCAGCGGCAATATACTTACTGCCTGGTGGTATGTATTATACGTTAAATATGCTTTTACCGGGTTTTTGCACTGGGAAACAAACAGTCAGTTTTGTCAATAGAGGACTTGTTACTGCCTGGTGTAGTACATACATATACTATTACTGATGTGTATATTACAGCTACGGTACAGCTCTCGACTAAGTTTACAAAAAAACGCTTGTCCTCCGGCGTGCCTCGACAAATCTCGAAGATAACTCGTGGGTTGTTCTCGAACGCACGAGTGTTACAATGCACGTATGAATATTTCATGCACGTCAGTAGTGCTCGTGAGTAATTACTAACGAGTGGTGAATGCTCGCGAGTAAATTGTGTCGTGCTCTTCAGCGCTCGCGAGTAATCACTAACGAGTGGTAAGCACTCGCGAGTAAGTCCAGTCGTGCTTTTTCTCGTGCAGTATAGACTTACACAAGTTTGTCCGCACTTGCTTTATCAAATCACGCCCTTTTTAGGTTCAACATATTGGAGTGCAGCTCAGGACGTGTCTTCTTGTGATGATTTCGCAAATAGCGCCAGCTCCTTCACTTAAGTGCCTTATCACGTGCGCTTTGTGTTAGAACACATGCGCTTTGTCTAAGAACACGTGCAAGCATTTAGCTGCGTATTCTGTCTCAGTCTCGTGTCATTTGGACTCATTCGCGTGTTTGGTATTCAGTTTGGAGTGATACGTACGTAGTATACGTAACTACATACAATGACTCGCGTGTAGCGCACGAAGACTGACTCGCGTGCAGCACGCCATGTCTGACTCGCGTGTAGCATTCGATGTATGACTCGAGTGCATTGCACGAAGTATGACTTGCGTGTAGCAGCAGCGCACGAGGTATGACTCGCGTGCGGTGAGTCGGTGACACGCGAGCGCCGACTAATTGCTCGAATAAAATTGATAAACACACGCGTGAATGGTACACGCGAGTGTAAACTTAGTCGTGAGCTGTACCGTAGGAATCAGTAGTACATTTTTACTCTATGAGATTGGCTTGGTGATGATGGTATACTGAAAGAAGGATCAATGAGCCTCTGAGGCTTTTTCTCCTGTGCCTAAGTATTTTGAAGAAGGTCTAAGGCCTGCACAAGTGGATCAGTAACACTACATGTTTGCAGAAGATTGAGTAGAAGCAAGAATAAACAAAGTTTTTGTTAGATAAGTAACATAGTGATTATGTTTTTATGTTTGTGGTTTTAAAAAATTTGTTTTATTAACCATAATTGTTTGAACGGCGCACGCTAGATCAGCAGGGTCTTGAAAAAAGCGATCTACTTTTTTGAATGACTATCGAGAAGCTTTGAAACTTTTCCTGGCTAATCTTCAATAAATTTGGAAGGCTTCAGCGCTTGAATATTTTTTATAAGTGGCTCCAGTCGTTTGTTATGCCGATTTAAAGTTGGAGTTCCATTGCGTGACTTCACCTTTCATTCTTTTACTGAAGAGTGGTTAGTGGAATTGCAAAATCCAAGCGAGAAGATTTGACAAATCGTCTGAGAAGGTTCTTAATCGAAAAATGGAATCGCTGCGAGGTATTGTACAAAACTAGTTTTAGAAAAACGGTTATTCACTTTGAAGCATTGATGTGCGACTATACATTGGTGTTAAGGAATTTAGTTTGATTTATTTGAAAGCTTAAGCTTGCTAGTTTCTTATAAACCATGTCTAGACGCCATGCATTGAATCCAGTTTTAAGAGAGAATGTATAAAAAGTGTCGTATGTATGGCTTCAGAAACCCGCGGGCACCCTTAAAGGTTAGACTATTGCATACACACACACACACACACACACACACACACACACACACACACGTACATTCATAACTAGAACACTAATCCCAAAGTTCTTACCAAGGTCATAGCTACCAGTTACAAAAAGGTTTTTTAATTAATTCAGGTAAACATTTATAAAAATTGAATATCAAAATTAATGCATTTGAGCACTGAAAAAATCAACCTGAAATTTTTATTTCATCAAAAATCAATCTGACCACTCCATATTTGGTGGCTACAGCCCTGGTAGAGATGTTGGAGAGGTAAAATATTGACAGTTGTCAATTTCCCACTTAGTCAGCAGATGATTGACCAGTTGATTACTCCCAATAGTTTGTAATACTTAGCCCCTCCAGTGTTTTGCTAGTAGCTACGTACATTTGGTCAAGTTATATACATGTCATCATGCTAATAATTATATCCTATACAAGTAGCAAAAGTGCGTACATCCATACTAGGTGACTTTATTACATACATACCATATATGGAGCTAGTCTCAATGATTAAACGTTTTGGTACAGTTGTTAATATTTTCAGAATATTAAGTGCCTGTGTCAAAAAACAGTCTGGCACTACCAGCTACGTACATGGCATTTAGTATAGTGACTATACTATTAGACTAAATGAATGTTTGGTATTTTAGTACGTAGCTGGGGGGCACGCACACACACAGACAGACAGACAGACCGACTGGAGATGGGATGATACAGGATACAGGAGTATCGATGCATCATGTCAAAAGTATTACAATAAACCCCTGCTTATTAAAGCATTAGAATGCACTTGAGTTTTCTCTATGGTAATACACAAAAGCAATGAAATAATCTCTTCAAGAATGAATCCAAAATATGGCAATAACATACCGACAAGGCTTTTTCCCTACAATAGTTGTCATTATAAAATCTTTTATGCATTACAAACAGCATTGATCGATACACAGCGATATCTCGATACGTATATCCATGCATCGATACTCAGTTTGCAGTATGGATAAGCATATCGAACCATTACGTTTGTGTTGTGATGCATCATAGTATTGTCATATCTCTAATACCGACTTTGTAGACGAAAACAATTTCAAGAAATCAGGAGGAAAGCATAAAAGAGCACCAGCACAAAAGAGGGAACCATATAAAACACTTTTCAGCCTTTGTTAGTAACAAGCACAAGCTGGGGTTGCCTTTGATCCACTCACACACTACACACTTTTGGTTTGTACATATCTGATTGTAAACACTCTGACTGTCTGAGGCTGCAAACCTCATGCATGTGTTTTTAACTGAAGCACTGCAGTGGGATTGATAAGGAATACAATCCTTCCATTATAATACCCACATTCATACAATTATAACAATGGATAGTAACGTGACATATATACAGTATCGTGAAATTTAGTTAATGAAGTTTTTGAAGTTTGTCATTAAAACTAAACAAAAAAATGTCATTGCATTTTTTACATCTCCAAATATATGTTCAGCCCATCTGAGTATTGTAACCAATGGAGCGCATGTGAAGTTGTAAAACATATTTTAATACAGCATGCTTAATCTTAAACAAAGCTTGACTGACCCACCTGGTGTGTACATGATCACATGCATACGTATGTATCTATAAACTATGTTCAGCAGTATTATATATACTCACTATTTCACTTCTATCTCCTTTAGCTCCTTTAGAAAACAGAAATTCTACCACTGTGTAATGCTTACGATCAGCAGCACTGGACAATGGAGTCCTACCACGCTGTAACAAAAACATAATCAGTAGATCATAACATGTCAACACTACACACATACACAATAACTGACAATACAATAATTACACAAGTGTACTATAGTCTACGTATCTTCATCATAATAATTATTATGTATGCAGTATTACATCATATTATCATATACATGTTAATTTCAAAGTTGCTATATACATAAATTTATTAAGTACATTTTAAATGTCTTAGTATGTACTTCTACGTAGCTACACACATAACTATTACACATATTATCAAGTATTATAGTAATGAAAAGTATTGAAAAGTATAAATGTAGTCACTTACAATATTTTTCCCATTAACATCCACTCCATTCTGGACATGTTCCTTGACATCCACCAGTCGACCTTTACTAGCAGCTTCACACAGTCCATCAATGTTATACTACAATGAGTACAGTAGATGATAACAATGTGACATACAAACAATAAGTGCCTCTAGAATATGATGTGCATTAATTAAATATATACCAAGAGTAATAAGTGATGTGTAATTATGAGCAAGCATAAGAAAACTGGGCTATGTACACAAAATACATGTTCAACAGGCTAATGCCTTCTGTACGTATATCCCTTCCAGTGCCAAACTGATAATAATACAAAATAATACACCTACTCACATGTACGTACATGTATTATAGTATTAGTATATGTAATAGGATGGGGTGCTGTAGTATTTGGAATTAATTGCGTGAGTAATGCAGGCAAAAAATTGTAATAGTGCGAGGCGAAGCCTAGCACTATTACAGTTTTCTGCCTGCATTACGAGTGCAATTAATCCAAATACTACAGCAACCCATACTGTTACAAATTAATCTAACATGTTTTAGTGTAACTTGGTGTCCTAGTGAAGAGGTGTGGTGATTTAACATATGCCACTGAAACAAAATATTACAAGGGTTGGCAACAGTGTACTGGTGTAGTATCCATGTGTAGTGGCTGTGTCTTTGAAATGCCGTTGCCTGATAGTATCGCTAATAACTGATATCCCAGAACTTGCTGGCGAGCTTGTTGGGATGTTTTTGTCAGCTGCCCTTTAATTAGTGAAACGTACAAGAAAAAACAAGAAGAAAAGCGGTTAGTACAGGCCTGTTGAGCAGTTGAGAAATTAAAAGGAAGCTGAAAGTGAATTTAGTAATTGTAATTATTGTATACCAGTGACAACAATTTGTAATTGTAATGTCAACAAATTAGCCAATTAGAGGCGTATTACAGTTTTTGTTTGAGCAAGGTATCAAAAAAGTGTAATAGCGTTTCTATTGGCTGTTTACTGTAGTATTACAAAATAATACTGTACGAGCTGTATCGCTGTATCCGGTGTTTTCTATGTAAACTGTAATACATGTTGGATTATAGGATGTATGTAACTCCTGTATTGTACATAATAAATAATTATTTGTAATCTGAATGAGATATGTACCACAAATAAAAGTTACTTCGTAATTTGAAATATGGTCAAAATTAATGGTCCAAATATACTCAGTGTTCTTCATGCTTGGTCACAATTAAACTATAGAAAGCGCAACTTCATAATGACATACGCAAGTGCAGTTTTCGGTTTAAAATTTTGTTTTGCTCGGTTTACAGTAGGTTGTAAAATAAAACTGTACTCAGACAAAAAACCGAAATACCGCCCAGCACTACTAAAAGGTATACAAATTGTTGTAGTTTGCTGTTGCAACTAAAAGACCACAGAATAAAATTAATCTGCGAAAACCCTCCATGATCTCATGCAAATTTTGACCATTTTTTAGAACTTTAAAATGTCATACGTAACTCTTTAACCATTTCTTGTAATGTTGTAGAATTTGCATATTTGTTGAAAAATGATCCAGCTACATTTTAATATAAAGCATTTAAAACTGATGCAATTAGCTAACTATCAGGATTTTACAGCTATTTTTATGTGGCTGTGTAAAATATGCGAACATGGAGGGTTTTGCAGAGCCAGTCACAAATGCTTGGACCGGGTTTGGACACATGTCAGTATGAAGTAAATTTAGTTCTGAGATCTTACCAAAATGATCAGGCATTAGTAGAATATGCCTACTGGCTGTAGGATATATACATACATATGTGGCATGATATGAGACCAACCTCACAAACATGAAATGATCACTATGGTCTATGTGTTGTAAATACGTAGCATAAATATTGTAAACTGTTTTTGCTGTAATTTATTTGTGACTGTCAGAGTAAATACTAGCCTATGTAGTTCACACCTCCAATATTCTCAAAGTAAAATCACATGAACAAGAAAAAATCACACGAACAACAGTTTAAGCCGATCAAAATGTTTACTATTATATGCTTAAGTACTTAGAAGCCATTAAATGCCATTAATTTTAAGGAAGTGCTGTATCTTTATAATCATGTACAATAGCAACAACTCCTTAGAAAGAACAATTAGTACAACACTACATTACCCCCTACAGCACTTAGCCCATCCAGTGTTTTGCTACTACGTAGCTACGTACACTTGGTCAAGTTATGTACACGTCACCATGCTAATATATCCTATACAAGTACGTAGCTATTATTATAGTACATCCATACTAGGTGACATCCATCACGGTATAGATTTAATGCAACGTCGCAGTCGTGAGTAGTACACTCGCGAGTGCAAGTGTTGATGTGATGCTCATGTGTGCCAGTGGCGCAAGTGCTTCATGAGTTTGTGTACCAATAGCAAGTACAAGACAAAACTATATGCTGATATATGCATGCTGTGCCCACCTTATAAACTGTAGTACTTCGACTTACGTAAATTCATGTGCTCGATATGTGGTAGGTGCCATGCCTACTTTATAAACTGTAGTACTCCATGTTGCTACTTCAATACAAGCTACATGTGCTCAATATATTCAGTAGGTGCTACGCCTACTTATAAATCCTGGTACTTCTTCAATACAAACTTTGTGCGCTCGATATTCGGTAGGTGCCATGCCCACTTTTGATGAAAGCTCTTTATTTTACAATTACTATATGCTAAAGCACTTTGTTTTGTTACTAGAATAAATTTAAGCTATTACACGACTTATGAACTGATTCCTGTGCACTACTTTACTTGTGAGTAGTTTCACTTGTACCCAAGAGTGCAATTGCTCGCACTCGCGAGTGGTTGCACTCAAGCTTGAGTGTGATTGAAATCGTACACTTGTGCGATTGCAACGTTGCATTAAATCTCAGTTTAGTATCGTAAGGAATATAGGCATATACGTAGTCTCTAGTACATAAAAACGGGAATACAGATAAATGCTCTATAAGAGTAAACTATTAATCAATAGTTATTGCTATGGACTAATCATCTATACTGAGTGTACAAGAACGTTAGTATATTACGTATAACAAATTCCAACCGAATAGAGTTTTTATATTTTATGTTTTAATGTATTGAATCACTTAAAAACGCTTCAAAAATGCTTTAAAACCTGTGTTGTTATTAGTAAACCTTGTTAAATGTTATGTAACTAACCACCTTAGGTAGCCCTCGGTGATTACGCAGCATTCCCCCTGGTTTAGCAAATGCTCCTAATGTTCCATAATCACCTCGGGCTAGCCCTTGGTGATTATGGAACATTCCTCATATTTCCTAAAGTGGTTTCCTGTAATTTCCAAAGCAGTTCTAGCCATAACAAACATGCTATTTACACGTTAACTCATGTACAGATCACGAGGACTCACGTGCTATTCAGTTAAATTGCTTGATACGATATGGGATAAAAACAGATACGGAATATAGAGTATTTGTCTATACCCAATAATATATTACCTTGACCCACTTTATAGATCATTTCTCTATATTGTCTGTTTTTTCTATTATGGACTATATCTCTATATTGCTTATGATATTACGTATGTTGTAAATCTGTACCGTACATACGTACATAAATACGTACCATACGTATATGGAGCTAGTTTCAAGGACTAGACCTTTTGGTAAAAATTGTGGTTATTTTCAGCATAACTGCCCACGCCAAAAACCAGTCTGGCACTACCAGCTACACAGCATTTAGTATAGTGACTGTACTATTAGAGTAAATACATGTTTGGTATTAATTTTTAATTTGAAGGCTGAGTGACAAATGTCAGAGAAGTGGAGAGGTTGAACTACCTGGAAGTAAGTATGTAATAACTAACATTAAAATACGTAAATGGGAAGAAACTCCTCCTAGGATTGTTACCGTACGTGGAAAAATTTTGAAGTGGGAAAAAATTGGAGAATTTGGCGAATAGAAGGCCATTTGCCAATTTTTTATCTGCCAATGTTTCTTTTTAGGATCAGTTTTAGCTATACATGCGGCTCATTTGCCAATATTTTACCCTTCAATTGATTCAGATCAGCACATTCGCCAATGTTTTACCCCACTAAAATTTTCCCACGTATGGTATCTCCTAGCGACCAGGTGTAATGTTTGTTTTAATAGGATACATAAACACTGTAGGTGACACATGTTGAAAGGTTCAATTTCCTGCATTTTATGGATCAGTGAAGATTATAAGGGTCAGTTACTTGAGGACCTATTTGTCTAACCAAGACATATTTGCATCTGACATCAAAAGATACATATAGGCAGGTGTATAATCCGTTTTTACAGTGTAGGGGCTTGTCTTGTAAGTGCTAACACCATTATAGCTAGTCTATTATCTTATAGCACCAGGCCTTGTTGCTTTGTCCTTTATTTTTCGTATAGCACTTGTGAAAATGCTTTAACCTATACGTACATACGTATAGAAATTAAATTTTGTATTCCAAAACCTATGGGGCAAAAGTTAACCTAGTAGGGGACAGATTTCATAATTACAGACCTGCAAACACTTTCTATTATTAGGCTAGGTGTTTATATTTTGCTACTTACAGTACTAGGCTGAACGTTATGCAATAAATTTATGCTGGTATACTCACCAGGTACTTACGTATGTACATATATCATCAAGCTGGTCCAATTGATAAGCCTTAACATACTGAAACCACTCACACAACATTATGATATCATTTTAGCAGTAATGTCTCAGTGTAGAAATGATCACATGCATATCAATAAACTAATAAGTTTCACAGACCTACAGTACATTAAACGTATATTGAACTCACTGTAGCTCCTTTAGAAAATAAGAATTGCATTACATGTTGATGTTGATTGCTTATTGCTCTGTTCAATGGAGTATCACCACCCTGTGTATAATAATATATTAATCAGTAAATCATAACAAGTCAACACTACACACATACGTATGCAATAACTGACAAGACAATAATTATACAATTGTACTAGTCTAACTCTAACATAAGAAACTATGCAGTATTATGTGTATGCACGTATCCACTGATCCACATGTAATACAGTGTTGATATCAAGAACCACGATAGTGGGTTCATAATAGGGATCGCGAGAAAATTTTGCAAAAATCCTAATGGAACGTTCACTAAATCAATTTTAAAAATCACCTTAACAGTTCTCATTTTTGACGAAAAACCTTTGAGGGTGTCCTTTAGTATTGCTTAGATGAGGGAAAATTAGTAAGGCTTAACTCAATTGTTTTCATGATTTTCACTGACTACCGAAAACACCTCAGATCTCCATATTCTTATTCTTATTATTATTTCTTGTTTGGAGAGGCTACAGCAAATCAAGAGAGAGTATATCTGAATTAACTTTTAAACCATGTTTAGAAGATGCGTGGCCAGCTCTGTGGCTATTTAGAAATTTCGTTATCTAATGCGAATACAAGATATAGCACAAAACAGCTTCTTCCCCGACGCGATCGATCGTGAAGCCATGAAAGCACGGGCCAACGCCCAGCCTCAGAACAGCCTCCCTGACTAGGATATTGCGCTAAAAGCTATTCATACCTACTTAACAACGTCCTATAAATCATAGTGAACTATTTTAAGCCCGTTTCTTAGAGTTGTAATTTCCAGTGTCAGAAATTTTGTAAGTTTTTTGTCCGCTTCTTCCACTTACCTTGTATCGCCGGCCCCGTTAATCTAATTGGTTTGCAACCGTGTGCGTTTTGAATCGTTCAGTAGCAGCATTTTTTGAGGTAAAATAGAAAGCTATATGGTAAATAGTAAGATTATAAGACTATAACATTATTGATACTATCATATAACTCTGCTTTCCGTCGCTTCTAATGTTTTAGCGCATATACATAATTTATATAGCTCATATATGTACCCTACTTACTTACCTGCCTTACATATTGCCCTGTTTTAGAACTATTATACTGCTCACAATATTCTCCAGACTAGCTATTTGTATCAAAAGCCATGCATGCCCATATTTCACAGCAGGAGTTGTTGACAACAATCTAGCTGAATAGCAGTGGTATTTCCTGTTAATTTATGATTGGTCTAAGGGTTGGAGGTACTAAACACATAAATGCATGGCTCAATGAGAGGTTAAAGCTTATAAGATTACCTTTGAGTAATAATATACTATGCCACACAAACCTGTACATGCATGTGAGAACAAAATCCCACTGCGAACATGCATAGCTACACCCATGTGACAGTGAAATCACCAGTAGATCCACTTCAACAAGTGAGCACACTAGAAATGTGTTGCAGTGATTAAACCATCATAGTCAAGGGTTAAGAATTGTACAGCTGACAAGTTAAAAGTATACATAAACAGGGAGCCTGGAGCAAAACAATACCTACATACGTACGTATGTACACCACACCATTTAGTCAATTGACACTATTAATCCCTGTTTGGTTTCTATTGTTTCTATAAGCCTCTCATGATGTTACCAATATATATTCTATATAATAGCCCACCAAGTGGGCATGAAAAAACTTAAGAAACTAGATTAAATATAAAAATTTTCAATTTCTAAAAAGGAAATAGGGATCGAAAATGCTACTAGAAATCGGCAACCTAGTGCTATAGATCAAAAGGATAGATAAAGATCAAAAAAGTACAGAAACAAGAAGGAGATTGTAACCACGTAGATAGGACTGTTATTCCAAAGCATTTGCGATCCCTATTCTGACTGCATCAGGATTACTACTGTATAGCGCAATTATGCGGCGGGGCAAAATATTGGCGAATCAACTGCCATTCGCCAATATTTTACCAACCAATACTTTCTTACCAACTTAGTATCTTTACTCTTAAATCCAAAATCGCCAAATATTTCCCCACCAATCCTTGCAGATAAGCTTATTCGCCAATATTTTCCCTCGACGCATAATTGCGCAATACGGTATGTATAGATAGGACTATTATTCTAAAGCATTTGCTATCCCTATTCTGACTGCATCAAGATAATGGATTCCTCTGAAAGCAGTCAGAATAGGGATCACAAATGCTTTAGAATAACAGTCCTATCTACGTGGTTACAATCTCCTTCTTGTTTCTGTACTTTTTTGATCTTTAACTTTATCTATCCTTTTGATCTATAGCACTAGGTTGCCGATTTCTAGTAGCATTTTCGATCCCTATTTCCTTTTTTGAAATTGAAAATTTTTATATTTAATCTACAAATTACGTACATATGCATTACATATGTATATGTACAATTTCACACCTCACGTATGTAACTTGATCTACATAGCTACATAGCTACGTAGCTATAGCTACTATACACATTATCAGCATTTTAGTAATTTGTGAAATAATTATAAATGTAGTCACTTACCACATCACTCCCATTAACATCCACTCCATTCTGGAGATGTTCCTTGACATCCTCTAGTCGACCCAATCTTGCAGCTTCACACAATCCATCAATGTTATACTACAATGAGTACAGTACATGATAACAATGTGATATACGTACAGTAAGTTCTCTAGAGTATGATGTGCATTAATTACATATATACCAAGAGTAATAAGTGATGTGTAATTGTGAGCAAGCATAAGAAAACTTGGCTATGTACAGTGTACATTTATCTCCTTTACTGTAAAAGATTGATAAGGTTCATGAAAATCCAACACGAAAATTTTTTATGTAATTTGAAATACGTATGCTCTGAAAAATACACTGTACACAAAACCATCACAAAAGAGGGAGCCATATAAAACACTTTTCAGCAAGCTATTTTTATGAGGCTGTGTAAAATACGCGAACATGGCCTGTTACATGTCTGTTACAGAGCTTTGACAGACCTAGGGCAGATCAACAGAGTTGTCACAGATCTGTTGCATATCTGTCATAACTCTGTAAATAATTTCAGTAAATTTGTAAATTGGATTCTGTACAGATACAGGGGCGGATACAGGATTCTCAAAGGGGGGTCACTAAGAAGTAGCTATGCATATATAGTTTTGTGCAACAAAACTGGCATGCAAAGCATGCCCATTCTAGGGGGTCTGGGGGCATGCCCCCCCAGGAAATTTTTGAAAATTACACTCTCTGAGATTGATTCTGGTGCATTCTGAGGCAAAAACTGTCATACTGAGTAAACTGTAAATATGCTACGTATAAAGCCTAAACTCAGTAGCTATATAGCTACGAAGCTAGTACATGTACTGCATATATACACACATGCACATATAACTAATAGACTAGCTAGCTATGTAGCTATGTAGAAGATTTGTATACATCGGCTAAAATTATGTGATGATTGTGATATTTTGTGCATTTATCTACGTATATATAGCTACTGTGCAGGTCGATTACAGCAAAAGTTTGCGCAGCTGAGGGTGACGAATATCAAATTCCTCTTCAGCTTCAAGTGGAATGTGATGAATATACTGCATCATGGCTAGCCCATTTAGCCCCGTTATGAAATTATATACGTATAGCTAATTAGCTAGCTATGTACGTAGCTCATAACATAGCTATTAGCTAAGTAGCTACGTATATGCGCGTGTTTATATAGCTTCATACGTAGGTAGCTATATAGCTACAGTTATAGCTAAAAATAAAGCTATAGCTGTGTATAAGTGTTGCTATTAGCTATATAGGAAACCTTATAGCTATCGCTATCGTGCAACTGCCTGCCCTCCGTGTCATTAATTAACTAACCTTGTACACGCAGACGATAGCGTGCTTGAAAAAACCCCGTATATCCTTGGAAACTTCTTTGATACTGGCCCTTGCTCAGATATCTCTCCATAAGCGCTACTGCTGCTACCGTGACGTTTCGCGGACATCACGGTGTATTGTATAATTAGTGCCTCTTAATAATTATAAGCACCTCTATAATAATTATTAAATGTCACCAGCGCTAATTTAGCGTTTATTCTGAAGGGGGGGTCATCTGACCCCTATGACCCCCCCTGGATCCGCCCCTGAGATATGTCACAGAGCTTACATGCTACGTATTGCAGCTTTACATACGTATGAACTACATGTTACAATGTATACGTAACTAGTGACCATGGTTGTCATATAGCTGCTAAAGCACAATATGACTAAACCAAAAGTACCACCTACTAATTAGTCTGTGGTGTAAGGACAACCCACCACACATACCATAAACAAGTGATAGCTAGGGACTTTTCTATTGCTGGAGGCGATAGGTAGCCCGGCTGGAGGCGACAGGTAGCCCGGATGGAGCTAATTTTAACATTGTTATAGGGTATGGAAACGTAAAGTAATGTAGTTTAAATAGCTAGAGTGGTTATAGGCTTACAGCAGTATAAACTCTTGTAGAGGGACCATAAGAACTAGTGCTTTTATGGCTTCATGATCGTCAAAAGAAGAAAACACCGTTTTTACTAGTGAATGGTTTTGAAAACAAAGCTTTTAAATGTTCACACACTTACGTAGGCAGGGATATACTGAATCATAGATTATACGTAGCAGAGGCGGATCCAAGATTTTCTGAGAGGGGGTCTGAACACAGAAGTGTATCTCTGATGCAGGTGGTCTGGGGGCGCAGCCCCCCAGCAGCTATAGGGTTTTTTGTTATTATAACACTAAATTCATGCTTATTGTAAGCATATTTGAGTAAATACAAGGAGCTATTTAGCCAAATATGGAGTAGGAGATGTGGTGGGTGCAATCCCTTGGAACATATAGGTTGTTTTATTACATAAAGTGTTGAAATGACACTTATTTCAAGAAATAATGCCTTTTAGTGTGTTTTTATACCAATACATACATCAATATTTTGGCTTCTTTGATATATTTTTGGAGGGGGGGCTCGAGACCCCAAAGACCCCCTTGCATCCGTCCTTGCATAGCTAATATAATTTTATGACTAAGTGCAACACAACTCGGAATTATTTAAACGGATGCTTTAATATGATTTCCTCCGTATTCTGAATAGTGGTGTAAGCATAGAGTGCAAGTGACTACTAACCTTTCAATGTAATAGCTGAGGTAATAGCAGATAAACTGTGCTAAAATATTCAAGAGGCCTGGACAAGTACCGCATGCCGTCAGTATCAAATTATTTTTGTATTAGTGCATGTGCGAACAACACAGCATAATTTTAAAAAGAGCGCAAAGAAGATGGTGAGAAGATTTTAACATCCCCGATAATAACATTCAAGAATCGGAGAGAAATCGATTGCAAGAAGTCTTTAATGGCATCGCAAGATTCGTATTGCGTATCATTGTTACAAACGAATTGAATCTTTGACGGCAATACATCTCACTCCATACACGGATCCCTGGACCATGGAGAATCTTGTGAGTAAATACGTATATGCATAGCATTTAGGCAACGTTACCATTTTAAAGGGAACCATATACTATGAACACTCTTTGACATGAAGCCACCAGTATTAAAATATGATGTGCAGCATTATCATGATTCTTCATCTAGTCACTGGCGTACTTTAGCACTAACCGAAACAGCTACCTAACTGAGGTAATTAATATACTTACTTAATCCTTAATCTTAATTATTATATTTTCGTATTTAGTGTGTGTTAATGACAGTTGAACAGCACCTGAGGTATGCATGTATATACATACTTATGTGTAATACAAATGTGATCACAGAAACTCAACATGATATTTGGAAAGAGTAGCAGTTGATTGTCTAGTGGCGAAAGTACATACGTGCTTGCTGTCATTAAGTGAGTGACTACATTAATCTTTTCATTTTTGCTATCCTGATTTTATAAAATTCGTCTTGTAGGGCGAAAGACAGCTTTGGAGAAAGTGGCCTAAGGTGAGACAGATGATGTGAACAGAATTAATGATACTGCAACACCAGAAGAAAACAAACAGTTTAATACAACACAGGAAAGATGCTGCAGTAAAGACAATGTACTGTTCAGTGAATACAATTTAAGTTTTTGTATGTGTATTTGTAAATGGAATGAACGTTAATTATTAAGTATGTAACAACTATGTACGGGGCTGTCAATGCTATATACAGCATCTGTCAAATATAACAAAAAACATAGTAATGACTCATCTGTAACAGACATGCACCAGATATGTGACATACGTACTTGTAACAGCTCTGTGGCAGTTTCAAATATAGATCTGTAACAGACATGTTACAGATCTGTTCTGTATAAGTCTGTGACAGATCTGTAACAGACTTGTCTGTTGTGTATGGGACGCCTACTTTATAAACCCTGGTACTTTGACCTGCTACTTCAATACAATTTTTGTGTGCTCGATAGTAGGTGCCATGCCCACTTTTGATGAAAGCGCTTTATTTTACGATTACTTTATGCTAAAGCATTTTGTTTTGCTACTGGAATAAATTTAAGCTATTACATTGCTTATGAACTGATTCCTGTGCACTACTTCACTAGCGAGTAGTTTCACTCGCACCCAAGAGCACAATCACTCGCACTCTCAAAAGGTTGCGCTCGAGCTCGTGTGTGTTTGCACTCGCACACGTGCGCGATTGTGAGCCTTGTTCTTCTGTATTCCTTTAGCAAGGTGTGAATCTCACCTTCAAAGCTGACGATAGCCTGTTATGGCTTCTGCTTATTACGTCACGCAAAAACCTGGCTTGCACGTGATATAATTAGTTACAGTGGCACCATGCTTTGCCATGCAAGCGAGTTGTTAACAAGCGCCTGTAAACAAGCATAATTATTATGTAAGCGCCTGTAACATTTGTGAGCCTGCTGAAAGATTATTATGAATGCTTAGCATGTATAAAAAGCAAACAAACTAGAATGATAAAAAAAAATTCAAAATTCAAAAGGTAAGTAGGGATTGAATTTAAAGGTGAACTGACATGTAAAATCACACTGCCATTTTATTAGTTAAATATGTTTATTTGATCATACAATGCACAAAACAACATTTTAAATAATAATATTGTAATGAATTATTGAGATATTAAGTCGAAAAAGAGGAATACGTCACTTCCTTAAAATATTGTGACGTCACATCGAGATCCGGATATACTTTTATTCCATGTGTTTTATTGGCGAAAGATGGTAGTTCTCAAGAAACTTACCCTGTGCTTCGGAAATAAGAAGTGATAAATCCGGATTGATTCTTTAACTTATCTATAAACTATTCGGTGTTAAAAGGATCATGTCAAAAGCCAATGCTGACTTGAAATATCGTGTTATCAGCGCACTTGTCAAACTACTCATGAAAAAGACCGAAGTGACATATCATTCGTGCAATGTACACGATTAAGGCAGCTGGATCGCCCGGATGGATGGATGGTTGTCTACCTTTAGTCTGGTATCCGGCAGTAAGGAGTGTAAATGTTCATTCCTATATGATTATCACCTTGCATGATACCGGCCTACCTTGCGTTACTCCATATACGCACGCATGTGCACGTATCCCGGCTATAAACGACAAACATAACGTGCAACTATTCTTTGTTGCCCTTGTGCTAGTCTTGCTGTAGTGTGGTTGTGACATTGCTATATACAAAGGGTGAAATCTCTCCCTTAGAGCTTGTGGTAAATATATATCTCCTCAGTAGTCATCAGATTGCTGGTGCCAGCTGGTTGTCTTGCTGAAATCTTTTGTTCTTCAAGATCAAGTGAACTGTAAACTGTTGTGCTTGGTATATACATGTACGTACTTGATTATTGTACATTGTGTTGTCATGTTTCATACTGTATGTAGCTAGCTATGTGATTGATTATTGTACACAGTAGTTAATCATTGAAATAAAATATGTATCTACAATTAACACTTTACAACACTTGGTTGTGTCTTCTGGTCGAGTCACTACAGCACGAGATAGCTAGCTATTCATCTGCTGGACATGCCTGCATGTATATATAGCAAACATAAAGCGACATAATAATCCCGGCATCATGGCCTTATGCTTGCCTTCTATCCACATACTTATTGCTATGTATCAGCTGTCACCTTGGATGGGGAAATGTAACAATGATCCAGTGCAACAACATAGGACCATGCAAGAATCTGGCGTACGAGAGACATACGTATAGCTAATATATACAACTGCATGGTGATCTGGCTTAGCAAAAAGCCTACCTGGATCGATCTTTATTACAATTATCCTACTAGTAACGCCAACTATATCCACCATTCCATCAAAATTAATAAGTGACTGGAGCTGAAGTGTAAGAAAGCTTGCTTAAGACGTCTTACTATATCCCATTCATCGGTCCCCTCGGTGATTCCGGTCTCACAAATCCGCCATTTCGCAGCTCCATCGAATTAAATTTCCGTTGCAATGCAAGCTGTAAGTGTGATAATCGATCTGCAATGCTAAGGGCGCTTCACCATGGTCCTTTACTGGAAATCAGTCCGAAGAAACACGCAACTCCATACATTTCTATACAAACGCGCGTGTCCTTATTCTCGATATGACGTTTAATGATATCACTAACCGCAATGTTTAAAACTGCCTGTAGTAGCTAAACGAAGTGGAATACCACCAAATCACACATACCACTCTTCATTATTATCACTAAGCTACATTATAAGCATAGCTCAATTTTCCATGTCAGTTGACCTTTAATAGTGCTACAAAAAGTAAGGAAACAAGGAATAAGATTTTGGGACGAGAGAACATTCTGGCATGAGATAATTTATGGAAGTTTAATTCCTACTTTTGGCAAACCTACTGAAGTGAGCCAAAAGTAGGGATTAAACTTTTATAAATTATCTCATGCCAGAATGTTCTCTCATCCCAAAATCTTATTCCTTGTTTCCTTACTTTTTGTAGCACTGTTGAATTCAATCCCTACTTACCTTTTGAATTTTGAATTTTTTATCATTCTATATTTTATGTTTTAATGTATTAAATCACTTAAAAAACACTTCAAAAATATGTTACAACTGTGTTGTTATTTGTAAACCTTGGTAATGTTATGTAACCACCTTAGGTACGTAGCCCTCATTGATTACGTAACATTCCCCCGGTTTAGCAAACGCTCCTACTGCTCCATAATCACCTCGAGCTAGCCCTCAGTGATTATGGAACATTCCTCACATTTGCAAAAGTGGTTTCCTGTGGTTTCTTAAGCAGTTCTAGCCATAACGCACGTGCCATTTACACGTTAACTCATGTACAGGTAACGAGGACTCGCGTGCTATTCAGTTAAATTGCGTGATACAATATGGAATATAAAGCAGATATGTAATATAGAGTATTTGTCTATACCCAATAATATATTCCCTTGCCCCACTTTATAGATCATTTCTCTATATTTCCTGTTTTTTCTATTATGGACTATGTCTTTATATTGCTTATGATATTATGTTGTAAATCTGTACTGTACATACATACGTACAATATATGGAGCTAGTTTCAAGGACTAGACCTTTTTGGTATTATTTTCAGCATAAGTGCCCATGCCAAAAAACGATCTGGCACTACCAGCTACGCAGCATATAGTAGAGTGACTGTACTATTAGAGAAAATAAATGTTTGGTATTTTAATTTGTAGGCTGAGTGATAAATGTCAGAGAAATGTGGAGGTTGAGCTAACATTGTTGTGTTTTGATCTGACATACGTAATACCTGAAGTACGTACATACATAATAACCAACAGTAAAATATATGGGAAGAAACTCCTCCTTGGGTTATTATCTCCTAGCGACCAGGTGTAATGTTTGTTTCAATAGGATATATACACACTGTAGGTGACATGTTGAAAGGTTCAATTTCCCCCCTTACTGCATTTTATGGATCAGTGAAGATTATAAGGGTCAGTTACTTGAGCCTGTTTGTCTGACCAAGACATATTTGTATCTGACATCAAAGACCAGTCAAAAGATACAGGCAGGTGTATAAGCCATTGTTACAATGTAGTGGCCTGCCTTGTAAGCGCTAACACTATTATAGTTAGTCTGTTATCTTATAGCCCTCGGCCTTCTTGCCTTGTCCTATATTTTTCGTATAGCACTCGTGGCAATGCTTTAACCTGCACGTACATACGTATAGAAATTCAATTTTGTATTCCAAAACCAATGGGGCAAAAATTAACCTATCAGGGGACAAATTTCATCCCTACCAAGAAATGCAGCCCTGCAAACACTTTTTATTATTAGGCTAGGTGTTTATACGGTACAGCTCAAATGCAACTTGATACACGCGGGAAGGGCACACACAGTTTTTCACCATGTCGCCTGCACCCTAGTGCGCGTGTATGGGCCTACACACCCGCCAAAGGATAACTGCAACGGGTAATGACACGGGTTCTTGAATCGCTCTTCTCACCTTCCTCAGTTCTTCATGCTGGTTAGTTTACTCTTCACTTACTTATACGTATACATAGGCTGTCGTGTCTTCAGTGCTGTCATGTCACGTATCTGCTAATTTATACCCATTTTGATCAATTGTATTGCCATGCCTTGTTAGCAAATGTACACAACAAGAGGGAAAACTGGTTTTCCTATGTACTGCACTGGCCACTCTATTTTACAAAATGAAAAAGGGAAATTCGGTAGCGCCCTGGGCGTTTATTAAGTAGCCAAGTATTAATTAATGTGCATGCAGTCACCTCATGCTTTCCTCGCACTTGATAATAGTTGATGCCTTTAGGAATTGAGTTGAGGATTCACTATGACTTTCTATATTAGTGTAATTAATCGAGAAAAAATGTCAAGAGTCAATGGTTCTTTAATAGTGAGTAGTAATTTCTTTTTAAATAGTTGTATCGAAACAAACGGCATAGATTCTTGATTGCAGAGACCTGACAGGCGTTACAGGTTACCTGACACAAGTAGGATCCTTTACGGGCACCCGCGCCCGTTTGTTGTGAATTCTGTAAACCACCCGAGACTTTTCACCTGACAACCCTCGTGCGGGCGTCAAGTTGCATTTGAGCCGTACCGTATTTTGTTATCTACAGTACTAGGCTCAACATTATGTAATAATTTATGCTGGTATAATCACCAGATACTTACGTATATCATCAAGCTGGTCCAATTGATAAGCCTTAACATACTGAAACCACTCATACAACAATATGATATCATTTTAGCTTAATTCACAGTAATGTCTTAGTGTAGACATGATCACATGCATATCAGTAAACTAATGAAGTTTCACAGACCTACAGTACATTATATGTATATTGTACTCACTGTAGCTCCTTTAGAAAGTAAGAATTGCACTACATGTTGATGTTGATTCCTTAGTGCTCTGTACAATGGAGTATGACCATACTGTGTATAATAATAAATTAATCGGTAAATCATAACAAGTCATCACTACACACATACGTACACAATAACTGACAAGACAATAATTACACAACTGTACTAGTCTAACTCAACCATATGAAACTATGCAGTATTACGTGTATGCATGTATCCACTGATCCACATGTAATACAGTGTTGGTATACAAATTACGTACAAAAGTATTACATATGTATATGTAACAATTTCACACCTCATGTATGTAACTTGGTCTACATAGCTACACAGCTACGTAGCAATAGCTACTATACACATTATCAGCATTTTAGTAATTTGTGAAATAAGTGTAAATGTAGTCACTTACCCTATTACTCCCATTAACATCCACTCCATTCTGGAGATGTTCCTTGACATCCTCCAGTCGACCTTCACTTGCAGCTTCACACAGTCCATTAATATTATACTACAATGAGTACAGTAGATGATAACAATGTGACATACATACAATAAGTCCTCTAGAGTATGATGTGCATTAATTGAATATATACCAAGAGTAATAAGTGATGTGTAATTGCAACCAAGTATAAGAAAACTGGGCTATGTACACAAAACATTATAGCATGTACAGTGTACATATATATCTCCTTTACTGTAAAAGATTGATAAGGTTCATGAAAATCCAACATGAAATTTTTTATGTAATTTGAAATACGTATGCTCTGAAAAATACACTGTACACAAAACCATCACAAAAGAGGGAGCCATATAAAACACTTTTCAGCAAGCTATTTTTATGAGGCTGTGTAAAATATGCGAACATGGCCTGTTACATGTCTGTTACAGAGCTTTGACAGACCTACGTAGGGCAGATCAACAAAGATGTCACAGATATCTGTCATAACTAATTTCAGTTAATTTGTAAATTGGATTCTGTACAGATATGTCACAGGGCTTACGGCATGCTACATACCGTAGCTTTACATATGAACTGCATGTTACAGTGGTCAAATAGCTACTAAAGCACAATATAACAAAACCAAAAGTACCACCTACTAATTAGTCTGTGGTGTAAGGACAATGCACCACACATACCATAGACAAGTGATAGCTAGGGACTTTTCTATTGCTGGAGGTGACAGGTAGCCCAGATGGAGCTACGTAATTTTAACATTGTTATAGGGTATGGAAACATAAAGTAATGTAGTATAAATAGCTAGAGTGGTTACAGGCTTACAGCAGCATAAACTCTTGTAGAGGGACCATAAGAAATAGTGCTTTTAGAACTATATTTTTGTTCTGTATAAGAAGTGAGATTCCTTGTGTTGCTGAAACACACTTCCTTTGGATGATACATTAGATTCCAATGAAGAATGGCTGCAAATCTTTTGGGTATTTCACTTTCTAAGCTGCCTTTGTTTCGACTAATGTAAACTTTCCTTTATTGCTTCACTATAAAACATTACTCACTTTAATTTGCTGATATACCTGAACATGTAGTACTGTGGCTACTGCCCGCATTTAGTTAAAGCATTGAAATTATTTCCCTATTTTATCTGCTCAACTGCGGTTGACCCATGGCAAGTAATTAATGACTAGCCTTGGAACAAGCTCGGTATTATCGAATATCCTTCTGGCAATGATGTATCTGGCTGGTAGAGCTTCCACTTGAAATAACCATTGGCTCAGCAAATCTAGATTCACAATTAATACTAAGAGAAATCTTCCTCTATTACTTGCTAATATACTACATAATCTAAACTTCCTACAATTCTCAGCCAACCCGCTTGTTTGTTCACTGCTTACGTATACAGCACTCTGACAGCGTGCTACAATTAGAGTTGTTTACTGGCACCGGCCTGCTTAATTAAGCACACCAGGAATTTGCTATACCATCAACATGTTGATGTTAGCTACCCACAAGTATATGTAGTAGTCCAAGGGCGGTGGAATAGGGGGGCTGGGGGGGCTGTAGCCCCTCCACTTTTTGTCTGGTTTTAAAAATTGTTGTACTGACACTGTTGATATAAATTTGATATACTGCAAGTCTTAATTATACATAAGCCAGCTAATAGAATCTATAGCAACTCACAGAACAACTGCAGCAAAATAACAATACAAATCACGTGAGCTTAGAAATGCTCAAATAAATAGGCATCAATAAACTGCTTGCCTAATCCAGAATTGATGTAACAATAACAATATCAGTTTAAGCCTGTCCATACTGCTCTACTGCATTGGAATTCTTTTTCTGATGATAATTCTAATTACCAAAATTAAATAAATAGAAGCGCCATAAAATTAATTACTGTACACAATTACAGTCAGTCATGATGAGGAAAATAGCAACAAGAGAATGGACAAGAAATTTATGAAATAGTGTTGGATCCATAGTGTTTTCTGGAATACGGACTTCTATACTTTTAGACTGGTTAGGCAAAGCACGCCAGAAACCATGGTGAGCGTTATATAAAAATAGTTGATATAAGTTCTTACACACATGTTGTAAGAGATATATAACTAGTTTAATTGTTGTAGCTAGTTTAATTGTTGTAGCTAGTTAGAACACAAAGCAAGGTGGAAAAAGAATAGCAGGGTTGATTCTGAAATCGGTCTGCAGTCGTTGGAGCCTGTCATGCGTCCCGTTCTACTGCGCACAGAGCTATATGAATATAGCAATTTTTAACAATATTTTATGTATGATATACCGGAATATATAACTGATCTGCATGATCAATAATGGTGGTCACCTATTTATAATGTGTGGCTACTGTTACTAAGGTTTACAGTAGTTAAAATTGTTTGGGCCAGCCCCCCATTTCATAGTAGCTTCCGCCACCACTGTAGTAGTCAACCATTTAGTTAACCCTTGCATTACTTGTAATACCCAAGCATTAGTAAAGTGTTAATATACGTACTTCAAAAACGTTAATGATTGCTAACATATACAATATAGCTACTTCAAGCCATCAAAAGTAGACTGTTGAAGCCAGTTAAAGCAGTGGTCCCATAAAAATGCAGTTCCTTTGTGGGATAGAAGCCAGTTAATTCCACTAGCACTCGTAGGATATCCTTGATATTAACACTTGGCCTCGGCTTCGCCATGGCCTCGTGTGCCGGCTATCAAGGAAATCCTACTGGGGTTTAACTATTATAATAGCGGCTACATAATCAATTAACCGAACGTGAGTACTGACTATACCGATACTGTAGCTAGCACAATGTGTTTAATCTAATGCAGGAGTGTATATGGGCAAGCCATCTATTATGCAGCAAAATATTCGCTTACTTGTTTTGTCCGTGGCCACTGCCGGGCCATCTTTCAATGTACTGACGCGCACTTGCCCTCCCGCTTGCCAACTGCTGTTTTACTGATAGAGATCACGTAAAAAAGGCGGGTGGCCTGATCCGCGAGGTAACTACCAACACTAAAGTTTGCTACTCATGTGAAGCCAATTATGCGTAGTTTTTAATTTGAAAACAGTTCGGATCAATCAATCAATCATGATTTCATTACTCCTACTTATAGCATTCACAATCACGGATAGAATGACTTCTGTGCCGAAGTCTTTTACAGACAAATAACTGAAAGGTATGCAATTTGCTGTTGCAACTAAAAGATCACACAATAAAATTAATCTGCGAGAACCCTCCATGTTCTCATGCAAACTTTGACTCATTTCTACTAGAACTTAAAAATGTTTTAACTCAGTCTCTGTAACCTTTCTTGTAATGTTGTAGAATTTGCATATTTAATTTGTTGAAAAATGATCAAGCTACATTTCAATATAAAGCAAATAATTTAATTGATGCAATTAGCTAACTATCAGGATTTTACAGCTATTTTTATGAGGCTGTGTAAAATATGCGAACGTGGAGGGTTTTTGCAGAGCCAGTCACAAATGCTTGGACCGGGCTTGGACACATGCCAGTATGAAATAGCTAAAATTAATTTAGTTCTGTGATCTTACCAAAATGATCATGCATTAGTAGAATATGCCTACTGGCTGTACGATTGCATTTTAGCTCATTAGTACAACCAATATCAAAGCTTGCAGAAAATAGTCATCAATATAATCCTTTCATGCAGCACCCTCACAAACATGAAATGATCACTACGTATATGGTCTATGTTTTGTAAATAGCATAAATATTGTAAATGTATAAACTGTTTTTAGCTGTAATGTACTCAAACTTCATTTGTGACTGTCCGAGCAAAAACCAGACCACCAATTTTGTCAAGTTAATGTGCCAAAAGTTTATTTGAGAACAAAGCTCAAATTTTCAGCAATGATGAAGTGCATGCATGATGTTTCTTCTGCCAACCCTATAAATATGGACTATCTGTCTTCCTATGAAGTATTGAAGTGGCAAATTTATAGCTAAGTGTGAATTAAAAGATATGGCCATTTCAGTATCACAATCGATACTTTATCAAACATTCACAATACGATTATTTTACGACATAGCTATTTCAATCTCTTATAGGTTTCATGTATTTCTGCAATACTTTACCATAAGTTTACAATGCACAATTTTTATTTGTTTCAATGTATTTGCCAGTCTTGGCTGGAAAGCATTTCTCCTTTCATATTTCAGTTTTGACCCTTACTATAGTGCACATCAATAATAATAACATGCATGTGTATCATCATTTTGACTTTTACTGATGTGTATATACAGCCCTATTCAATGGGTATCACGATATTGTAGTTACTAGCAAAAATCACATGCAATATCGATATTTATTTATTTAATATCATGATATATCGCCATAACGGTAGTATTGCTTAGCCTCATAAGACACACTGATGATTAGTATGAAATAGGCTTGAGCTCTTTATTTGTTAATAAATATCATATCCCACATCCCATGCAAATAGATATCATTTAAATTTCAGTTTTTATGGATGGCCATGCTAGAGTCATTGGACCCTTTTATTTTCAGGTGCTGCATTCAGAAGGGTCGACTATGAGTCTACTCATAAAATGTTAGACTGCATGTTTTCTCATGCTCTTATATTGAGTATGTTTTAATTGAAAACTTAGTTAAATATTAATCTTTATGCTACGTACGCATTTACAACATGTACTCTATAGCAATTACTATAACCACACATGTTATGTATGTATTGCACAATCAGGGGTTGAGCAACACATATTATGTGCATAAAGGATTATAAAGGCTGAATAGTGGTAGACACCTAATTTTTCTTAAAACATGTTATAGGCTTTGATATTGTGGTAATTAAAAGGATAATTTTTCTACACTACTTTGAGATGATGGATGGATAGGGAGATCATGTGATCAAATGCAAGACAAATAGGGAAGGCAATGATAATTAACACAACTGCTGGCTAAGCACATACAAATTGAGGCTGATCACATAATATTAAGTATGCGTATAATATCAATCCATGGATGACAACATGAAAGCAATACTTGCCAATCATAAATATACTAAGTAGCTACAGATGCCCCTTTGACAAAAGTATCCATGGATACCACAGATATACTATGACGTACATTGGACATACTTAGTACATGGCCACAGTACTCTCCTAAGTCAGGATATATTATGTATGTATGCTCAGGTTACATGATGTTATGGTGATCATTAAATAAAATGTTGCAATTATCAAAGACTATTTATATGCAAAAACACATGTACAAATAAGGGATAAACAGGATACATATATAACCTCAGGCTCAGTAGGAATGTGTAGGAATACTCATGGTACAATAACACTGCATGAGGTCAAGAATGCTAACAGGGTAAACACACACAATATACAAAATCCCTAAGTGATTACTGATCTTGATCCAGTTGTGATAGTATCAGTAGGGTCCTTCCATACACCCTTTGGTCTGCAGTGTGGCTTTCCAACATGGAGGATGTGACATCTTGATCTCTCTCTCCCAGGGTTCCCATTTTTGGACTGTACCTATAAGCCTACATACTTCTTCCATGGCTGGAAGACAGACAACTATACACTACAGATTTTTTGTAAGATTGAACTAAGAGAACAATACATCAAGACATGCACCAGTCCCTCCTTGTTTATCTCCTGGCAGGAATGGGCGATTTTGAAAATCAATGCTAATGCTACAATACTTGTCCACTAAAATATCATGATTATTGCAATATCATGATATTGATTGAATTGGCAATGACATTAGTACAAGTACTGAAGTTCTGAACATATGTTATGTATACAAATTGTATTGTTTTTGAGCAATATACCTTACGATTTTTACGGTATTGAAGATAATATCACGATACCGATGTTTCAATTAAGAAAAATCCTTCAATATCAGTTATCATGGCACTTAATATATGAATTCACAATAATATTGCCCAACCCTATCTCCTTGGCAATAAAAATATAATGTACCTCATAGCATTGTTTGATTTGAGACACACTATACTACTCAATTATGTATAACAACCAACTTGAGGTACGTATATTTCAACAAATTATTTGTTAATTATTAATACATTTCATCAATACAACATTATATGACAACTTTAAAACTTCAATTTCTGTTAAGTTGTTACAATGCTTCAATGTAGGTCTGGTAACAAAGAGGTGTATTGTATACGGCAAAACATTTGAGGGGGAACACTTTAACAGTTTTCACGATTTTTACTCAACCGTGAATGGTTTACTACATAGATTAGACACTCATTATTATAGAAGCTGCAACTGCAAAAGTTTTCCCGTGAATTTTCATTATTGCGAAAGTTTTCTCCCTCGAATGTTTTGTCGTATTACTAAACTTAAAAGTACTAAAATTATGAAGATGAGAATGACTCAGTTTTATCAAACAGATAGTTTTCCTTAAAGAATAGTAGAGCAGTACTGTTGCATCATGCTACTCTTGTCAAAACATCTTTGACATGGGTTGAAAATGATTAATAGGCTTTGATGTTGGTGACATGTAAAGACAATTTGCTGCACTACAGTAGCTACAAAATCATATCCACTATATTAGGTTACAAATACAAACACAATCTATCCCATGATCTCTACACAAGTGGTAAGCCAAACTATCTATTGTATATATACATAGTTGCATCGTTTTTCGAGATACTTAATTCCACGAATTTTGCGGATATTGGTAGATTTGTGAAATTAAAGTGCTCAAAAAATAAGCAAAAATAAAAACTAGCACCAAATATATACAATTGGGAGAGCCATTCGTTAAAAATAACACAAAAAACTAAAAAATCAGGCATTCGCAAATTTAAGTACCTCAAAAAAGCCAACTATACAGTAGATCTAGATATGCAGATGCCATCATGTGATCAAACTGTTAAGTAAACCGAAAGGTACTAACATAGTATGTGTACTAATAATCTCTCATAATATATATTCTCATAATCTCACTAAAAAGTATTTCACAGTTACTACTAATATCTCATGCTTGGGCTGTATCATAGTCATAGGAGCCACACCAGGTGGTCAGGCCATGGACTGACCACTTTTCAGCAGTCAAAAAGAAAATGAAGAACTGTGACAATAGCCTACAATTAGACAACAAATTACAATAGGCTTTACCAGTCTGTGCATGCATCAGCACCATATTTAAAAAACAAAACACAGTAGAACAGCTTAGTAACAAATATGTCTCACATACATGATATGCAAATTAACTCTCTTGGCACTTCGAAATATAAAATAAATTAAGAAGGTGCACATGTAAGCCATCAGTGATTGATCATCTGTGGAGAATAGCTGATTGTTGATTCATCGAGTTCCACATAGACTAATAGTCTGTATATGTGCATTAAAGAGTAAATGAACTGTTTTTGATAATGAATTACTAATACATGTATACGTATGTATGTAGCAACTACTATTCCTTGCTGCCATATACGTACATAGAATCACCACAATGAAACTTCCCTAGCAGTGCTACATATGATCTACACAACAGTACATATGTCAAAGTATCTGCAGACTGCAGGTACCATCATGTGATCAAACTGACAACTTAAAGGTCAACTGAAGTGGAAAATTATTTTTGCTTATAATGAAGTTTAATTTATTGACAGTCATAATGTGTGGTGGAAATATTATAGTCATTACTTCAACAGTTTAGCTGATATTTGAGCTTTTATAGCTTATCTAAGTGTATTTAGTGACAATAGTTGTTCCACTACAGTTGACCTTTAAGTCATTCATACCATCATTCCCTCAATCTCACACTCTCATAATAATAATTATGATGATAACAAGAGTTTTATGCATCCCACAATTAAGCTGTTATGCTAGTGGGTAGATTTCCTAGCTCTCAAGGCTATGCACAGTGGACACACATGATGATGAGAACATCATGGCTTGTGACACCTTTCAAGCTAAATAAACATCACAATATGAAGTTAGCATACCAAGCTAATTGACACTGTGGGAGTAGTGATCACCATTACAGTGTGATTAACTCCCCACACACATTCTCATGCCTTAACATTCCATGGCAGTGATCTAATGTTATGCACCAGCTATGGATCCAATAAGATTGTGAATAGTAACTCAGGGCATGTCTTCACTGACCTGAGTGGTTCCCTGTACCCCAGCCTTACTATGACAAGTGTTATACTTATAGAAGTTACGTACACATGAATATACACACATAGCTTGAAACCAGGTAAAAGGTGTTGACCAGGTGGCATAATGACACAGATGTGATCCAGATTGTTTAAAAACAATTTTAAAACTTTGTACCTAAAAAACACAAATTTGTAACAGAGTATAATATATGTAGCATTTGTAGTTTCTTTAATAGAGCAGTCATCAATAGCATATGTGCTTTAGTGAAAAATTTGATAGAATATGTACTAGAATTGTTAACTTTTTATACAAATATACATACCTACATACAGGTATATACATACAGAGTTCGCATATCACATGTCAGCAAAGAATACTGAACCTATACATGTACGTAAATGTACATAACCTTTCTCCAAGTTAAGGAAAAAACCAATTCACTTCTGAAAAAGGAAACACCTCTATGCAAAAACAAAATAATAGCCACTTCCTATTTGAATGAGTAATTTATTGTATCTGTTTAATTTGGTCGCATATCAATTTGTTGTTTTTGTTATTATCCACTTTGAAATATATCCAGTGCTTAATGATAAGGGTTGAAAGTTGTCTGGAAATTTGTTTTCCCATTATACATTTATTGACTTCCCTATTGATAATGTATAGTAATTTTTGGTCAAATTTGGTTTGGTCGGTGAAATGTCAAAGTTGGCTGGAGAACGTCTGATGACTGGCCATTATCATAAGGTCTGATATCCTGTTGTACACACAATGTAATTTAATACTGCATAGTGCAAAATTTTTGATGGTGGAAACTTTGACGAAGTAGCGGTTAAGAAAAAATCAACAAGTAAAATTTTGACGAATTGTATATACAAGCTTCAGAGAAAACTTTAAATGATAAAATTTTGACGAATTGCAAAAAATTTGTCAAAATTGTCAATATTTAATATTGCGCCATACAGTATGCCATGCCAAAGCAGTAAACATTATCACAATGTGTATGACTGTAATATTAGAATGTTTGTTAATATAAAGTAAGGCTGCCACTGGCGGTAACTTGTGACTGCCACCACCTTGAATAGTGGCCATGTTTATTTTGCAAAGATGATCAATAGTATCCGTGGTGCTGCTTAACCAAGCAAATACAGTACATCATTCAAAATTATAAAATATGTATATACGTATACGATTGTACATGCACATCCGCACCCTATGTGCACGCATGCACGCACACGCGTACACACAGACACACATATGTATATAAGTATTTATGAAGTTACACAGAAAGTTACAATGTAATTATGTGGTATGTGGTTGTACATAGATATGGAGTATGTGTATGAGAGTAGATTATGTGATACTAGAAAATGTTGCATTGCAGTTATTGCAATAAGCAACTATTGCCTCCATAGAACATGTGTACCAAGTAATCACCATTATAAAACTGTTTGATTTCAGTATCAGATGTGAAGTAACATTTCTACTTGCATACTTCACTGCAATACGTGGTGATATTCTGTGACGTGTTGCACGTACGTACTGTACATATTACTGACATGTGAAAAGTTTTGCAATATCGAATGTTACTTACGTATTATGTGATAAATTCTATCATAATTGTACATACATACAAAATACACACAAGAAGTTATACAACGGTTTGCCTTTAAGTCAGGTGCATACACAATTCAACTTCATCAAACATAGACAAATATTCTAATTAAAAATACACTTGTGTATATACAGTACATCTCAACATACATATTTGACACATTGTTATAATATGATTTAAAGGACATCACAATTCCATCAGATAACTGGCTCAAGTTAAGGACACCTTATTATCATTATGATAACCCTAAATAATGCCTACTATATGTACATACTTGTAAACACTTCCCCTTACTATATAATATATGTAGTGTTAGAGTTCTTACACTAGACAAAGCTCATATACTGTACATATGTACTTATTGTATAATACAGAATAGTGGTTGGGAAAGCATCGGTAATTTTGTCCATGAAATCAATGAAATACGTACAATGGAAATTTGCTATATACATTTGCAATATTTCCTTATAAAAGTACTAAAATACCAGTGATTTTCCATTATCAACCTTCAATGGTACTACATATTTTGCACTATACGGTATAAATACATCATACACACATTTAACATAGTATGTATAATTATTTGCTTCATGGTCAGTTAAGGCATTAAAGCATAATAAAAATGATTACCATTAACTTTACAATATGAATACAGAGCATGAAAATGTTAACAGAAAATAAATTTCACTGAAACTGGTCACATAAAAACTGTTCTGTCTACTACGAGTATAAACATGTATGTTCTATAAAAATAAAGTCTGGATTTGTACATCTCTTAGACAATGTTAAACACAGAACTGTTATTTCATAACATTATCTTTCACATAACAAAATACAGGCCGGGGTGAATAGCATAGTAATGTACTAATAATCTCAGTAAAATGTATTTCACAGTTACTACTAATATCTCATGCTTGGGCTGTATTATTATCTACTAGTAAAAGTATTCTATCATTGTTACTTGTTCTTGAGTAAACATGGCTGTCAACTTCTTTTCTGCCCTCTCTTCATTAACAGTCACACACCAAATAACCTCCCCCTTGTTCAGTTCTCCATCATGATATTTTGGAGGATACCGAATTTATGATATGATCTTATGAGCCTATAAAAACCAGAGAAACATTAAGTTATAACATTTGTTCTCTAGCAATTGGCAAGTAAGCTAAAAATTGTAATCACTTTAGCTTTTAATTCTATTTCATTGTATATTCATAGAGTTATCTCCATGGCAACAATTAGTTTTGCTTACATCATAATCAAATTTAAATTATCATAAAATTCATAAACAACCAGCTGACAATAATTGTGATTAAATTCCCACACAATCATTGGGAATACATCTTCAATGGAAAGATGCTCTGATTTTATCAGTTGACATATTTTGATCATATGTACTCGGGCATCGTGCGTATATATCAGGCAAAGCACTCTTGCCTGTGTTATAACTATTACATATAAACTCTTAATAATCAACAAAACATTAAAGCTACTGCTGTACTGAGTGTACATACTGAACATTAAAGTATTAGCCAACAATTTGTGATAATTAAACAATTATGAGCTAACACAGGATAGCTACAATTATTACACGTTTCTAAACACAGAGCACCAATAACAATACCGTATAGTTGGTTTTTTCGTGATACTTAAATTCCGCAAATTTCGTGGATACCACGGATTCGTGAAATTAAAGTCCTTGAAAAAATAATTAACCAAAAAATTAGAATAAAAATATTGACACGTGGCACTCAACACGTGGAAACACGTGAACATTCGCACAAGAATGAAATGTATACGTTTGAGGTGCAGAGCTGCATTAGAGGTTATCATGTGTACCAGAATGTCTGGACTATGTCTGTAGGAGAAGTTTTAAGGTGTGTGAAAGAACCCCGAAATCGCGAAGATCCATATGCTGTTGCTACCAAGACCAGTACTAGTGGTATGGTTGTTGGGCACGTTCCACGAAGCGTGTCGTGTATATTCTCCACAATTTTATGTCAAATCAATAACCCTTTTATCATTGTCTCCAGTTAGTATCTTGTTCCGTATCCCAGCAGCATACCACTTATGAAAACAAGACTTTAAATGGTCTTTCACTGGTTTGTTAATGCTTAGGTCTAAGGGTTGCAAACGATCAGTACAGTTACCAGGAACTTCCACGACTGAAATGTTTTTTTTTCTAAAGTAGAAAGGAAGTTATTGGTGGTTTGTGCCTTAAATTGATCAAAGATTACCAGTGCTCGGTGTTTGCTATTTAACTGTAGTTCTGCACGTGTCTTTTCAACATATGGAAGTAGAATGGAATGTAGATACACCATCATTGTTTCCTCATTGGACCAGTGGTTCTGTGTGAAAGTTACGTTCCAACCATCAGGGAATTTTACCTTTGGTAAGCAGGCTGGTGTCTTCCCAGCATAGATCAATTGTGGCGGAAGGAACTTGCCACTAAGTGTGTAAGAAAACAAGGCTGTAATCTGTCGTTTGTCATCGCAGCCAGCTATTGCTATCTTTTTGGCCCCTTTATGCTCCATGGTCCAGTTGGAGACAGGCACATATTTCAAGCCAGTGTGATCCCAGTTTATAATAAGATTGGTAGGGATGTCTTCCATATACACTTTGGTACAGATGTCAGCCAGGTACTGTTTCTTCAGTGTTTCAAAATCTTTTGGGTCAACCTTAGCTTTCGTTGTACCTTGCCTCTTAACTAGACCCATCCTCCTCAATAGCCTTTTAGCCCATTCTCTAGATATGTCAATTGGGCCACCATTTGTCGAGAGTAAATTAGCATCATAAGTAGACACCACTCCTATAGCAGTACCAATTGCAACTTCAGTGTTTACCACAGTTCCCTCCTTCCGCATTGCTTCAATCAACAAATGAACTTCTGCTTCCAGATGGTCACCAATCAGCAAAGGCCTTCCTCGGCGTTTGGTTGGTAGCTGGAGTATTGGTTCACTGTCACACGAACTTCTCTTTTTTGCCCTGGCCTTCAATTCTTCACAATACTGGTTTTTCCAGTCACGAACTGTACTCTCCTTCAAATCTGCATTTTCGTGGTTTCATCTAAAATGCCTAATGGCAGCAGTGACTCCATTCTTAGCAGCATAACCTCCAATTTTAGCCCTTTCCTCTGCAGAAATTTTAATATATGCCCCTCTGTTGTTGGTTGGCTCGGCGGTGTTTCGCGCTTTGAGTTGCTTCTGAACTACAAGGATGGTTGCTTTCGACACAGAAGTAGGTAGACTAGACTCTAAGTTAGATGTTGTCGGCTTGAAATATTGCCTTATGTCCGCCATGCTCTCGATTTTAGAAAATTGCGCCAGTAATCACGTGATAAATCAATGGCTATTTCGCTAGATCACGGTAGCATACTACAACTCATGTGAGCTATTTGGGAGGACCAATCGTGAAAATAAAACTGCGAAAAAACTGAGAATCAGCCATTCACAGAATTTAAGTACCACGAAAAAAACCAACTATACGGTACCCACATACTACACAAAAACCATAACAACACTTTCATAACAAGCTTGTGACATTGTCACTGTGTGTACAACTACTGTATTATCAACTCACCCATGGATATCCACAAGCACCACGAGTATCAACATCAATCTTCTTCTCTTATATTAACTCTTTCAAGGTGGTAATGTCACCATCTTGAGCAGCTTTCATCAACTGCTCCACCTCCTCCTGTAACAAGTGTTATCATAGTAACTACATAAACTATAGACATGTATTTATAATTTAAACACATAATATTACACATAACTACTGTAAATAATATATTCAACAATTTTGTAGAGTAAAACATGCACAGACAATGTTGCATTAAGGCATTCAGTCTAGTGATTAGATGAATTATTTCACTTTACAAGGCTTGAAATAACCTTTAACAACCACTTGATATCATCCAACATAAAACACCAGTTTTGTCTGGCCATATTTGCAGTACGTCATGAAAGATTTTGTATGGACAAAAATGTCCAGACAATTTCTATAGTGATCGATGTTACTGATATGAGATTACGTTGATATTTTGTTGGATCAATATTCCCTTTCCTATATTGGCTGATACCCAATAATCTAATATCAACACGACTTCCAAATCTGTTAACATGATGTAGATATTATCATTATAAACCTTAACTCCTTTAAGCAAATATGTACTAAAATAATGATGCCATTTCCTTACGTAAATCTGCTAATTAAATAACTGGTATTTTAATATAAAGCATTTTCTGATAATTATAGTGTATGAACTGATCATTGGTGCTTTAAACATTTATCCACTATTTGAGCCCCGACCACCGTGCTTTGGTTAACTGCGGTAATACTGGTGGCCTAAGATGCTGTCCATCAATATTTTCCCACGTCAAAGTTCCCAATGAAGTTCATCCATCAATATTTGCACTATACAGTATATTAGAGGCTAACATGCGGTGATGAATTAAACATCGTATATGACAAAACATTCGAGGGGAAAACTTTTGCAGTTAGAATAAAAATGAAAATTCACAGGAAAATTTTCATGATAGCTGCTTGTTTATATTAATGAGTGCATAATCTAGTAAACTATTTGGTGTAATCCTGAAAGTTCCCCCCTCGAATGTTTTGTCATATACGGTACATCACCTTCTACGTATGTTAGCATGATAGCTACAAGGGAAGAAAATATAAGCAGTGAGGTCTTGCAGACAACAAAGATGTCCGCCAGGCGCAAGGAAAATAATGAGTCACAATCAACAACAATACCACAATATCAGTTATAAAGCATATACACTCCCAGGATAATATTCTACGTACACGACATTAAGCCAAGTTTAGTTTGGTCGGACAAATGTCAACATGGCTGGAAAATGTTCAATGACTGCTCATTATCATAAGCTATGTTTCATTACCATATAATCATCAAGTGATCATGGAAAAGTGTAACTTGCCATTGTGTGCATGGATGATACG
The DNA here is from genome assembly GCA_963930835.1 of Spongia lamella. NCBI lineage: Eukaryota > Metazoa > Porifera > Demospongiae > Dictyoceratida > Spongiidae > Spongia > Spongia lamella. The sequence continues at coordinate 6,899,353 of OZ005746.1, read as the reverse complement.
TAAATATAATCACTTATATAATACACCATTGTCAGGTCACATGATATTGATAAGAGTAAGTAACCGAATGTCAATCAGCATCTAATTAAAAGTTCTATATATTGCACATCATTAGTGACACAGAAATATACTGGATTATACTAGTATGTTCTCACCAACCCCTACAAATCAGATCATTCTTGTAGTATCATGGTCCCAAAAAGGCTTGAAGACTATACCAAGCTTAAAATTGGTGCTCAACTTTATGTTTTGAAATTCCAATGAAAAATGTACAGTGCATGACTTTAGGTGCTACTGCAGTGTGACTTACAATTAAACTACAAGCTTTTAGAACTGCCTTAGATCAATTACTAAATGTTATCATAACCTAATAACATTACTGTCATTAGACAACACAAAGGTCACTTCCTTACATGCACCATACAGAAATTTTACAAGAACTTGTGAATTGAATCCGTAAGGTATAATCTGTAAAGTGTGGTCTGCAAAGTTTAAGTGTCCTTTAAAGTAAGCTAATGACTTGTCTTAACATAAGACAAGCTCATGATCATAGCAGCTGACAATATGTACCGTATATTGCAAATTGTTCGAGGTGGAAAAGTTTTGCAGATGGACAAGGTACTTCAAATTTGCTGGGAAACTTTTGCGGTTCATTCACCCTGGTCAAAAATGTGATCACGTGCGTACGCGGTTTGATTAATCGAACGCATCTGCTTAATAATTCCGAATAATTATATGTACTGCTTAACTTGTCGCTTTCTGAGCTTGGCAGTGTGGCTGTAAGATTGTATCAAGCTGGAAATCACACAATGTAGCCTGAGCTACAGTTTCGGCAAAGTCGATGTGCGGCGTGCCAACTGCGTGGACACGTGAAATCAGTCTTATTTAATGGCAGAGGAGTTCAAAATAACCAGCAGTATATCGTCCTATTTTCTTCCTGTAGTGTTCAACCGTGACATTCCAATTTAAAACTAGAACGAAAATGTTTAGCTGGAAAAGTTTCGCAGTCACCAATCAATCCGCGAAAACCGCGAAACTTTTCCACCTCGAACAATTTGCAATATACAGTATTTGTAAACAATAGCATATTACAAGCTACTATCACCTTAGGCAATAGTCATTTGATAGACATGGATGATAATGATTGACGGGTTACACTTTTCATACTAACTTTGTAAGATGTCTGTATAAAACTTGCACCATTATTTCTATGGTTACAAAATGAAGGCTAATACAAAACACTGTCACAACTTTCAGTGACTCACACTATGCTAGGGATGTGTATCACCAGCAACTTTTACTATCGATTATCACTACCTCAACTATCATGATACGATTATTTGTCACGATAATTATGTATACTTAGTTTTGTATTGATACTTATGAATAAAAGTTTAACTCAATTACTGTATTATATAAGTTAGTGTACGTATGCAAGATAGCAAGTTACCACTTGATTTTCACTTTCATTTTACAATCTGCACATTTTATCACGGCGCGTTTTATTGAAAATCAACCAGAAGCATTAACACTAAAGTATCTCCATGCCACCATGTAGTGGCTTGAACTATTAATTTAAATGTGCATGTGTATAAATTAGCATGCATAGAAATATCGATATATGAAATCTACTATTGCTATCATGATAGTTATTTTGTATCGATATTATCAGTATATCGATATATATCGCACATCCCTACACTATGCTGTTTTCAAAAATCAGAACTGCAACATTTGTCATGATGTTTTGTGATATAAAGCTACACAAATACACAAGAACTTGTATAAACCATAAAGAGATGAATAAACTTGTACTGCACCTGACAGTACATGTGAAATACCATCTAGAAATGAGCTAATTATCCTTTACACTTTTGCTCATCTCTTAGCTCAACCTTTTATATTTATCATTAGAAGTGTATAATTCAAACCTGCCAGTACAAACACTAATGTCTAACACTAACCTCTTGGTCGCTTCACTCTGAGACTTATTCCCTCTCGCCGAAGCATCCTCTCCGTGTGCCTTCATATCAACAGGGACCCTTGGAGGCTGAAGCCCTTTGATAACATTCATCAATTCTTCTATTTCAATTAATGCGCAACTTTGTTCTAAATAGAGCGCATCTTTGCTGCAACAGCTGGGAGCGCAAACCATCGACTTACAGGAGAAGAATTCTGTGTGGGATAGGATATATGGAAGGTCACTTATGTTAACAGAGACAACTTAAACAACAGTATTTACTGAAGAGTCCGCCAACAATTGCGCTCGTTTTCGGAAACTCGTTCGGAAAGGCTAAAGAACATTTCCTTACAGGTACTGTCATACTCAAAGTATATTTATGTCATCCATAATACAGATAACATTAATTTTATTCTTTTGGTCAGCAGTTTGACATGTTGGGGCTGGCAATTATCAGTATTACGAGTTGATAATAATGATGCCAGTATAGGTGTGGTTTACTGATCCACAACTTGTACAACACTCAGTGCTCACAATTGAGAGAAGAGGTAGCCACTGTATGGGACAAGCTCAGTGGAAGAGTAAAGCCAAATGGAGTCCATTAAAACTCTTTAATGTAATATCACTCCCCAGTCTACACCAGTATTGAAGAGTAGTCCAGCTGGAAGGATTGTACCTGATAATACACTGATCTTATCCTATACAAGTATGTGAAAGGTGTGAAAGGTGTGTATCCTTTATTAATAATGATGGTGTGAAAAAGGTGGCCAAGTGACAAAGCCAATCATAGTTGTGAAAATATATATATGCTATAAACTATTGTATGTCATTCAAGTAGTTAAAAAGATTTTTGATAAGTAACTTCTTGGCCTCAACTGATATCAAAGTTTTTGGTCGTACCTGTTTGCAATGCTGCTTCTAATTGGCCTCGCACTTTTTTTACACCCAAGGTGTTTTTGTTTAGCATATCACCACTTTTTTGGAAACAGATGTTATTACTAGCAAGCAGCAGAGAAGTACTGCATGGGCATAACTTGTACTTGCTTAGCATACAATATTGTAAACTAAACTTTGAAGCTGAATTTTGAAAAACTTAAGCCTACAATTTTTTTTTAACTTTCACTACAGAGTGATACATCAATATAGATTGTGTATCTGAAAGTTTATGCAAATCATTTCAAGGGGGTCCAAGTTATGGCAACTATCAACCTGCAGTGTAATAGCCTTTCTCAAATACATTCAAGTGTTTACTTCAGGATGAAAGTAGTATGACAGGTAGAGCATACATGGGAGAAGTGCTGATACAAATTTGGCTGAAATCCATGAAGAAATGAGTGAGTTATTAGACAAACAAGTGAATGTACAAAAGGAGAGTTTGAAAAAATCTTCCGGGGTTCACGCGAGCTCCCGCAAGCCCACGAAAAAGTGTGCGATGAAAATAAAAGAAAGAAAGAAAGAAAGAAAGAAAGTAGAAGAAAAAAAAACGACTACCGCGTCAAAAATTTTTTTGTGGAAGGAAGGATTTATAAGGCCGTATCAGAAGACTGGCTGAACCGATTTCGACGAACTTCAGGTTATTGATTCTTCAAACAATGAAGGTACTAATTCTTGAGTAACGGGCGAATCGGGCGGGAAGGGATGGTTCGTTGGACGTGGGTACACGAACGGCGCCATAAAACGCGCAATGGCTGGTACTTAGGAATGGTGGCGCCGACTTCCTCCATTCTCGGTTTATTGATTCTATATAGTAAGAACGTTGTGGGTCTGTGATAACTAAGCGATAGCTTTCATGGCGGCTTAGTTAGAGCGTTTGTGAATTTCAGTGCGGTACTACGTGTAAATAACTCACTCAGCGGTCGCGTATGCTGCTTCTTCTTGGCCTCGCGACTCACTATCGTGAGTCTTGATTTAAACACATAATGTTACACACAAGTAGTGTAAATAATGTATTCAACGATTTTGTAGAGTAAAACTTGCACAGACAATGTTGCATTAAGGCATTCAGTCTAGTGATTAGATGAATTATTTCACTTTACAAGTCTTGAAATAACCTTCAACAACCACTGGATATCATCCAACATAAAACACCAGTTTTGTCTGGACATATTTGCAGTATGTCATGAGAGATTTTGTATGGACAAAAGTTTCCAGACAATATTTATAGTAATCGATGTTACTGATATGAGATTTTGTTGATATTTTGTTGAATCAATATTCCCTTTCCTATATTGGCTGATACCCAATAATCTAATATCAACACGACTTCCAAATCTGTTAACATTATGTAGATATTATCATTATAAACCTTAACTCCTTTAAGCAAATATGTACTAAAATAATGATGCCATTTCCTTAAATCTGCTATAATTAAATAACCGGTATTTTAATATAAAGCAATTTCTGATATAGTGTATGAACTGATCATTGGTGCATTAAACATTTATCCACTATTTGAGCCCCGCCCACCCTGTTTTGGTTTGCTGCCCTGCTTTGAGTATTATGGGTAATACTGGCGGCCTAAGATGCTGTCCGTCAATATTTTCCCACGTCAAAGTTCCCAATGAAGTGCATCCATCAATATTTGCACTCTACAGTATATTAGAGGCTAAATTGCGGTGATGAATTAAACATCGTATACGACAAAACGTTCGAGGGGAAAACTTTTGCAGTTAGAATAAAAATGAAAATTCACAGGAAATTTTTCATGATAGCTGCTTGTTTTTATTAATGAGTGCATAATCTAGTAAACTATTTGGTGTAATCCTGAAAGTTCCCCCCTCGAATGTTTTGTCATATACGTTACATCACCTTCTACGTATGTTAGCATGATAGCTACAAGGGAAGAAAATATAAGCAGTGAGGTCTTGCAGACAATAAAGATGTCCGCCAGGCACAAGGAAAATAATGAGTCACAATCAACAACAATACCACAATATCGGTTATAAACCATATACACTCCCAGGATAATATTCTACGTACACGACATTAAGCTTATGAAAATCAAGTTTAGTTTGGTCGGACAAATGTCAACATGGTTGGAAAATGTTCAATGACTGCTCATTATCATAAGCTATGATTTATTACCATAATCATCAAGTGATCATGGAAAAGTGTAACTTGCCATTGTGTGCATGGATGACAAATATGGTCACTTATAATACACCATTGTCAGGTCATATGATATTGATAAGAGTAAGTCACCAAATGTCAATCAGCACCTAAAGTTCTATATATTGCACATTATTAGTGACACAGAAATATACTGGATTATACTAGCATGTTCTCACCAACCACTACAAATCAGATCATTCTTGTAGTATCATGGTCCCAAACAGGCTTGAAGACTATACCAAGCTTAAAATTGGTGTTCAACTTTAGGTTTTGAAATTTCAATGAAAAATGTACAGTGCATGACTTTAGGTACTACAGTGTGACTTACAATTAAACTACAAGCTTTTAGAACTGCCTTAGATCACATAACCTAATAACATTTCTGTCATTAGACAACACAAAGGTCACTTCCTTACATGCACCATACAAAAATTTTACAAGAACTTGTGAATTGAATCTGTAAGGTATAATCTGTAAAGTGTGTTCTGCAAAGTTTAAGTGTCCTTCAAAGTAAGCTAATGACTTGTCTTAACATAAGACAAGCTCATGATCATAGCAGCTGACAATATGTATTTGTAAACAATAGCATGTTATACAAGCTACTATCACCTTAGGCAATAATCATTTGATAGACATGGATGATAATGATTGACGGGTTACACTTTTCAGACCGACTTTGTAAGATGTCTGTATAAAACTTACACCATTATTTCTATGGTTACAAAATGAAGGCTAATACAAAACACTGTCACAACTTTCAGTGACTCACACTATGCTGTTATCATTAATCAGAACTGCAACATTTGTCATGATGTTTTGTGATATAATTAAGCTACACAAATACACAAGAACTTGTATAAACCATAAAGAGATAAATAAACTTCTACTGCACCTGACAGTACATGTGAAATACCAACTAGTAATGAGCTAATTATCCTTTACACTTCTGCTCATCTCTTAGCTCAACCTTTTATATTTATCATTAGAAGTGTATAATTCAAACCTGCCAGTACAAACACTAATGTCTAACACTAACCTCTTGGTCGCTTCACTCTGAGACTTGTTCCCTCTAGCCGAAGCATCCTCTCCGTGTGCCTTCATATCAACAGGGACCCTTGGAGGCTGAAGCCCTTTGATACCATTCATCAATTCTTCTATTTCAATTAACGCGCAATTTTGTTCTAAATGGAGCGCATTTTTGCTGCAACAGCTGGGAGCGCGAACCAGCGACTTACAGGAGAAGAATTCTGTGTGGGGTAGGATATATGGGAGTTCACTTAGTTAACAGAGATAACTTAAACAACAGAAGAGTCCGCCAATAATTGCGCTCGTTTTCGGAACTTCGTTCGGAAAGGCTAAAGAACATTTCCTTACAGGTACTGTCATACTCAAAGTATATTTATGTCATTTAATGTCATCCATAATACAGATAACATTAATTTTATTCTTTTGGTCAGTAGTTTGATATGTTGGTAATGACAATTATCAGTATCAAGAGTTGTTAATAATGATGCCAGTATAGGTGTAGTTTACTTATCCACAACTTATACAACACTCAGTGCTTACAATTGAGAGAAGAGGTAGCCACTCTATGGGACAAGCTCAGTGGAAGAGCAAAGCCAAATGGAGTCCATTAAAACTCTTTAATGTAATATCACTCCTGCTCTACCAGATTAGAAGTTAAAATGTTTGACTGTTGGTAGAAATAGTCCAGCTGGAAGGATTGTACCTGATAATACACTGATCTTATCCTATACAAGTATGTAATCAGTAAAATGTACTTATTTCCAATAATTTCAGCTTATAAAACAAAGCAAACAAAAGTTTTTTTTGCATAGTGACTGTTATATTAGAGTATATCAAGTAGAGGGGCTCTGTCTTGCATTTTAAGTTGGGTGGGCTCCCCCTCTGCTGCCACTATAAACCTCAGTAAACTACTGTATAGTACAAAAGGCTGGTAAGGGAAAACATTGATGAATTTGACAATTGTCCTTGAATTCATCCAAATTTTTGCATGTCCAAATATCATCAATAGATTGACCTGTGTATAATGGAGAAGTGCTACAATCACCAGTTTCCTTTCCAAGTAAAATGATTTTGCCTAAATTTTATTATTCCTATATTTTGTACTACGTACTACATAATTATACCGTAACTGCTGTTTTATTCACGGGATGTTATTTTCACGAATTTCACGAAAAAGCTATTAGTCTGTGAATATATAATCGTGAATATTCTGAAGATTACAGGATACCACATGCGGCTCAACTTCAGTGCTGAGATGTCAAAAGGATTCATGAAAATACAATTGTGAACTGTGAAAACATTAGGGATTCGTGAAATAGAAAATAACAGCTGTTACGGTAATACATTTATAATATTTGTCATGTTCATGCATATGTATGCATTGATAGTTTTATTGGTTTTAAGGTACAAGTTTTGGTATAAATTGCAAGCATAAGATTATTTTCAAGGGGGAAATTTTGCAAAACGAGCTCAATTTGTGAAAATTTTCCTTCTCATAATTTGCTAAAGTAATTGTAGCAATATGTTATGAAGAGCCATGCATTTGTGAAAATTTTCCTCATGAATAATGGCACGACTGGACATTCGTAAAATATTTGCCGCTCAAGATAACAGTATGTACATACATATGTATGATGCTTCCTAGCCATGTACATAACTTCCTTGTGATATCACTGAAATAAGTAATTGTTTAGAGTATCTGATAACTCCTGTGTATAAGAATTTTATCTATAGGAATACTTCAGATTAAATACTTTATGCATAGATAATTTATGCTTCAAACAAACAATCATACTAATGTACGTACACATGTACTACCTGACAACACTAGTTACTCTAATAATGCAGTCGGCTTTATAAAAGTAGTCCTTGTCTTGATAAAATTGTGTATGTAAAACATGCCCATATATGTACATATTGATATGTTATGTTTTTAGTACAGCCCATAGCATTGGTGATACTGGGTGAACTGTGACAGAAATGTTATTAGGTTATGATAACATTTAGCAATTGATCTAAGGCATAAAAGCTTGTAGTTTAATTGTACGTAAGTCACACTGCAGTAGCATCTAATATCACATACTGTACATTTTTCATTGAAATTTCAAAACATAAAGTTGAGCAATTTTAAGCTTGTCTTGAAGCCTTTATGGGACCATGATACTACAAGAATAATCTGATTTTTAGGGGCTGGTGAGAACATGCTAGTATAATCCAGTATATTTCCGTGTCACTAATGATGTGCAATATATAGAACTTTAGGTGCTGAGCGACATTCGGTGACTTACTCTTATCAATATCATGTGACCTGACAATTGTGTATATATGTGACCATGTTTGTCAAAAGATGCTTTCCATGCACACAATGGCAAGTTACACTTTATCATGATCACTTGATGATTATGGTAATAAATCATAGCTTATGATAATGAGCAGTCATTGGACATTTTCCAGCCATGTTGACATTTGTCCGACAAAACTATATTTGATTCTCGTAAGCTTAATGCCTTCTTAACATACATGCTGTATAATGTGTTGAATATTTTGTATTTCTGAATATGTATGCATTATGATTGTGTGTACGTATGATCAAAATGTCAACTGATAAAATCAGAGCATCTTTCCATTGAGGATGTATTCCCAATGATTGTGTGGGAATTTAATCACAATTATTGTCAGCTGGTTGTTTATGAATTTTATGATAATGTAAATTTGATTATGATGTATAACCAATATTACATTATGCTAATTGTTACCATGGAAGCAACTCTATGAATATACAATGAATGACTACAGTGATTATAATTTTTAGCTTAGCTGCCAACAGAACAAATGTTATAACTTAAATATTTCTCTGGTTTTTAGGCTCACAAGATGATATCATAACTTACCTGTATCCTCCAAAATATCATGATGGAGAACTGAACAAGGGGGAGGTCATTTGGTGTGTGACTTAATGAAGAGAGGGCAGGAAAGAAGTTGACAGCCATGTTTACTCAAGAACAAGTAACAATGATAGAATACTTTTACTAGTAGATAATAATATAGCCCAAGCATGAGATATTAGTAGTAACTGTGAAATACATTTTAGTGAGATTATTAGTACATTACTATGCTATACGCCCCAGCCTGTATTTTGTTATGTGAATTATTGTAAAAGGTCATGTTTATGACATATAGCTAATGGTTCCACATCTGACATGTTGTAGCGTGTATTTTGTAATTTGAAAGATAACTTACGTATGAAATAACAGCTCTGTATTTAAAATTGTCTGAGAGATGTGCAAACCGAAATATAATTTAACTTTAGACTCTATTTGGCACATGCATTACACTCTACTTTACACTCTATTTGGGACATAAATCTCATATATCCTGGCCTGCGCTACTTATGTCCCTCGCTCTTGGGCACAAAGAAACATAAATGCGAGAAATACAATATTACCTTATTTTTCATCAGGTTACACGGTGTGCTTCATTAATTTGTCACATTCACTAACAATATCGCTTCGCCACAGCAATAACTTGCATAGAAGATTGAGGCGAAAAGGTAAACTCGTTAACTAGGAATACGTATGTGAACTTAAGTAGTTGCTATGGTGTTGGAAATTTAGCGTCTTTTCATAGCTAGTATCGCCGTGTCGACAAAGGAAGCAAAGATACATTGTGTAAGAATGTTTTTTTTATTAAATAGAGTCTAAAACAGTTATACACATTAGTGCATAAACAAATGTACTGGGTTCGAACAAACCTTCGAAGGTTCCAACCATCGAATGTTAAATGTGACATTCGAATGTTTATACTTCACTACATGTCCATTACATGAGCAGCCAAAAAGGTGAATTTACATTTCTAGGCCTTATGCAATACAATTACATGTGTAACTAACACCTTTAGTATCAGAAGAAAACATTTTGTTGGTAACTTTTGTGCATAAGTTATCACTAACAGTGAAAATATATGACTAAAGTAAGCAAAAGAAACATTTGCCAAAGCTTCGAAGGTTGTAGACAAACCTTAGAATGTTAAAATTGACATTTGTTTATGCACTAATACACATACACCAAGGAGTCTACGAAATTTATAAATCCTCAGGCCCTTAGTAGCGCCCTCGCTGCGCTCGTGCGCTACAGCCTCGGGCCTTCGGGTTTATAAATTCCGTAGACTCCTTGGTATATGCGTATAACTATTATGTACATTTTATGCTGTTGTAGGTATGATTACAATTTGAGAACAATTTTATGTGACCAGTATCAGTAAAATTTATAATTTGCTGACATTTTCATGCTCTGTATTTGTAATGTAAAATTACAGAATAATGTTAATCGTGATCATTTATGTATTATGCCTTTAAAAAGATTTAGTGTACTGATCATGATTAAGTGTGAAGTAAATATACGTACTGCACTGCTCAAAATAAGGGTTGATAATTGATCAGTCGGTCATTCATTCAAAGTAGGAAATTATTATAGACAATAATTGGCTTCCCATTGCAAATGTACAGTCTGAATTGGAATTTGCTTGATCATATACTCAAGTAGGTCAGAAAATGACCTTTGACAGATCATTATTTTGACCTTTATACAGTACTACATATTTTAATAGTATGAAGTATGTATTTACGTATGTAGAATACTGCAAAATATGTAGTGCTAATGGAGGTTGACAACAGGTGAAATCGCTGGTATCCTATAGTGCTTAATAAGGCTGCGCCTAATATGCTGGCATAATTTTGGGAATAATAGGAAGTGAAAAGAATTAAGAATTATGCTGGAATAATAGGGCAAATTTAAATTATGCTACACTATAAATCCGCCATAAATACAAAACACTCACTTGTAAACTCTCTAGTATCTAAGTTAAATACGCTGCTGCAAAATCTTTAACATGTGAATTAGACTAATGGAAACTTAAACCCACAATCAAATATTTCTCGTGTCCATGACAACTTCAAATGCTGTCGATGGCCTATTCTTGTACATTTAAGGTAATAAATATTATCAAGAGTCCATAATAGGGAAGAGAGTGTCTGACTCTCATATACTGTATCAAAAATGAGCCCTATAATTATAGTTACTGTCAAAGAACGTGTTAAATCAGATGTTCAGTTTAACACATGGCACCTGCTGGCTTGTATAGCTGTAGACACCCCCCTTGAAGTGTTGACACCTGTTTTTGTAATTGCAATTTGTAGGCTATTAACACTTGTATGATAGCTGGTCACTGCTCATTGTGAAAGCAAAGGACTTTTATATCAAGCACAACAGTTCAGTCAATGAGACACAGGAGGAGGAGGAGGAGGGAAGATTCCAAGTACCATTTCTGGCTGAGCTGAAGTTAATCAAGAAACTACAGAAGCTACGTAGCTATAAGATATAGTTAACCTACGCAGGTTAGTTGTAAAATACATATATGATCACAATAATAATGAATATTAAACATTGTGTATTAGATATATAATATACTTGTACTGGTTGAATTGTGTCATCAATTTCATTGATATCTTTCTTATTACAATGGGATCACAAACTGATAAAGGTGATGTACCTCCCATTGGCTGAGATAATGTTGTCAAGGAGACTAAGATGAGTGCTCTCATTGATTTTATATTATAGTAGAGTTAGTTCACTGAGTTCTGGCAGCTCCTCTAGGTATGTATGTTTGTACTAGTGTTGCATTAGTATGTACTTATGTATTGTTCCTACCCTACGTAGCTACCGTACATATGTATGTACTGTATAATGGTGAAGGAAGAGGAGGAGGAGGAGGAGGGAAGATTCCAAGTACCATTTCTGGCTGAGCTGGAGTTTTCCGGAAACTACAGAAGCTACCTACATTACAAGATGTAGTTAACCTACACATATTAGTTGTAAAATGTAGCTCTGATGAAATCATCACAAATGATGAGTGTATTAAATATTGAATATTAGATATCAAGACTCACGATAGTGAGTCGCGAGGCCAAGAAGAAGCAGCATACGCGACCACTGAGTGAGTTATTTACATGTAGCACCGCCCTCAAACTCGCAAACGCTCTAGCTAAGCTGCCATGAAAGCTATCGTTTAGTTATCACAGACCCACAACGTTCTTACTATATAGAATCAATAAACCGAGAATGGAGGAAGTCAGCGTCACCATTCCTAAGTACCAGCCATTGCGAGTTTTATGGTGCCGTTCGTGCGCCCACGTACGACGAACCACCCATTCCCGCCCGATTTTCCCGTTACTCGAGAATTAGTACCTTCATTGTTTGAAGAATCAATAACCTGAAGTTCGTCGAAATCGGTTCAGCCATGCAGTCTTCAGATACGGCCTTATAAAATCCTTCCTTCCACAAAAATTTTTTTGACACGGCTGTCGTTTTTTTTTTATACTTTCTTTCTTTCATTTTCATCGCACACTTTTTTCGTGGGCTTGCGGGAGCTTGCGTGAATCCCGGAAGTTTTTTCAAACTCTCTTTTTGTACATTCACTTGTTTGTCTAATAACTTAATTATTAAAATTATATACTAATTATTATAATTGCATAATTTGTGTGTATATAATTATATATGTGTGTGTGTGTGTGTGTGTGTGGGATCAATTTCTTAGTGCTGATTGGAAACTGCTATATATTTGTGACCGGGCCTGCGAAAATCAACCATGTGCAAATTACACCTAGTTAGATATATATTCATGAATATCTTCAGTTTTATAAGGAGCATTTTTATTTGTAAACTTTAAAAGATCCCCCATTAACTTCTGCATTTGTGGTAAAACATTTAGCTTGTTAGTATAAATAGAGCATAAGTTATGGTAAGATATATTTGAAATATCTAAGTGATTTTTGTGTGATGGTTGATTTTTGCAGACCCGGTCACATTTGCTGATTAACATTGACAACGATCACAAGGTTGTATCTGTGTATATACATCTAGCTACCATGTCCAACTAATGGCCTGTACAGGGTTTTTACAAGCCTCAGGAACAACATCTGTAAATTTGTACTTAGGGCAAGGACAGTTGTAGTTGTAGTTGGCAAACATGCTTTAACAATTTTGCATTTAATTTACAGACACAACATACATAACATCCTGACTATACCGGCTCTGTTCGTGTTCACCTTGTTTCCCTTGGATAACTTCCGTTGTGTACATCCTATGATGACAAATTTTATATTGTCATGAAGCCCTTCAAACGCTGGAAACACTAATAAAAGAAGCGCTCTGATAGGCTATAAAACAAGGGAGATATGGCCTAACAAATTTTTACCATACATTTCCTATGGGGAATATTCCTTTGTAGTTCATGTACTGACAAATTATAGGCAGCTGCTACTGTACATTTCCAATGACAAAATTCATTTGTACAAGTTTGTCACTTCAAAGACTTTTCTTGTAGCAATTACAAGGGCAAGGTGAACTCGAACATAGTATAGTAAACACAAGATTGAGTAGCTACATATTTGTACAGTACTTTATATTTATGATTCGACATGAGAAAACAGGGCTTAGCTATGTGCATATAAAGTTTGATCATATTAATTTTTTGGATTTCAAGGTTAAATAACTTTGAGTACCGTATAGTGGGAAATTTACAAAGGGTTTTATTTTCAAAAATTTTGAAATATTCAAGCATTTATCGAAAAAACTTTCAAAATACCTAGCTACGTAATTATCTTTTAATAGTGAGGAATGCTCATCCAAAATTCCTAAAGTGGAAGTATTAAAATTCCATATGTACGTACATACATACATATTTTGTGGAGTATTTGTGACAAGGCTTATTGAAGATTTTACTAGGCCTAGCTATAAGCTATTGTATTTTATTGAATCTCATTGGCCATAGTTACACAAAATTTTATTTTATAGCTGTGATAGAATTCAGTATCAAGATTCCAAGGGTGTCCTACTTCATGAAGTTACAGAACAGTTTAAGGAGATTATCAATTTGGCACCAGAGTACAACAAGTCATGATGAACTATCAGATGATATTGTTAACGTTACTGCAGTTGTTTTCATACATATGTAACTACATAATTATATTGATATAATTATATATTTAAATCCAGTTCAATATTTGTTACCGGATTTGTGAAAAGGGTTCTTATACACGCATCCGATTTTGCAACTTTGAAGAGGCATAACTTCATTTGTGAGTGAGCTATATATTAAGCTGAGATTTTCTGTCATGTAACCACTAGGCCTGAGTCAATTATGCTTGAAAATTTGCCTAAAATGCTTTTGGGAATTTCCCAAAAATTTCCCCTGTTATGCTTGGGACTCTTTTCTATTATGCTCGATTTAATATGCTAACAGTAATTACTGCTGTGAGTTATATAATTAGCTCTATTAACTGTGTATACAGCTTTGAATTAGTTGCATTAACTGTGTACACAACTGTAGTATGGCTTTAATTACAACTCACCATCTCAGTGACACACGCCACAATGTACTATACAGTATACGTACGTAGCTACCCTTGGAAGGCTGTTGAAGCTATGTATATACTACTACTATATCATCATCACGAACTTTGCAACAGCTGTTGCTGTGTCTGCTGTCACATGGAGCGCCATCTTGAGACAATTTACTAAAAATTACGATTTATTCCAGGATACTACCCCAAAATGCCGGCATTATGCCAGCATAGCAGGTAAGCCTATTATGCTATTATGCCGGCATATTTGACGCAGGCCTAGTAACCACAATGATAGGAAAGGGCTAGGGATGAGCCTATTTTGCTTTTTTTTCACCTATTTTTCTTTCTGGCAATTCTTTTTTTTCCAACCTATTTTGCTCGATATTTTGCTCAAAATTTATCTATTTTGCTCAATGGTAATTAAAACATATAGCTACATAGTTTACACAACATATATGAATAGTTCATACAAGCACAACTAGAAATTGTCTAATCCTACATGTCCTGTTGGTTATGGTTAAATCTTAACATTACAGATGCCTCAATATAATCTCTAAGAGCATTATCTTGCAGATCTCCGAATCCTGTATTCAGCAATGAAAATACTCTCTCTGCTGCAGCTGAGGAAGGCTGTATTGCTAAGACTTTTTTAACTCCATGTGACCAAGACGGCAAATCCATTGAATTTAGTTTCCACCATTCAAGTGCACTGAGGTCAGAGCTAATTCCATCAGCTTTTGCTATGTAAGTAGGGAGCTCAGCTTTCAACCTTTCCAATTCACTGTCTTCAAATGCAGGGATAACTCGCAATGAATTGACATGTGAGACATCTGGTTTAAGTGTGGCAAGCTTGTGTGGATTAAAAATTTGAACTGCTTTGAATGCAGACATTGGAACCTGTAATGAGGACTCTAGCTGATGCTGAAAATACTCGAGGGCTTTTTGCACACAGTTTTTAGCATAAATGCGCAGTCTCTGCTGTACAGAAGTTTGTGTTGAAATAGTTCGTATAATAGCTTCAGTATTAGGTGTGTGTGCAACCCTAATTGCTGCAACAACCCTTTGCACTTCCTCGTAACATGTAAAAGCCAATGGGCCATCTCCCTCAAGATTATAGGTAGCCTTGACAAAAACCTCTCCCCAATCAATCACAGAAGCAAGTTCCAGCTTCAGATGTTTCAGCTTTTCTGGATTTGTTAAAATTGCTAGCAACCTTGGCCGGGAAGAAGGTCCCAGATCAGTGTTGTGGTTCAGAAAGGGTTCAATTTCACCAAACTGGACCATCATTTGTTTCATAAGCTCCCACTTACTCCACCACCTAGTAGCACTGTATGATGCCATTGTTTGTCCCGTTCGCTGCTTCCAAAGGAACTTAGCCTTAATACTGTGGGAAAAAAGTGTCAGCCAATTTGTAACAAACTCTGTAAGGTTTGGAATGTTGAAATGTTCCCCGACTCGATCAATTGTGTGGCTAAAGCAACCAACATCAAATATTTTAGGATACACAATTTTGACTGTTCTCATTGCTACGCCATTTACTGAAGCTCTGTCCCGCATTGCAGCAATGAGGTGATCCGTGGAAATGCTGTAATTGATTGATAGCTCTTGTATTAACTCATGCGCAATTTCCTCTCCAGTAAGGGACTTTGATAGCAATCTGATACAGAGTAGCTGCTGCTGGACATTCCATGAATCATCGATATAACGGACCAAAATAGCTAGTGCCTCTCCACAGTGTGATGTACCATCAAAAATAACACTTAACCATTTTCCTTGTATTGACAGCTTGATATTCTGCTTTTCTTCCTCCAAAATAAATGGAATTAAGTCAAACAAATGCCTCCTGTCTGTAAGACGATGCCCGGTCTCTTCCAAAAGCTCACAAAAATGCCCTACTTTACTGAGGGGTACACCAGCTTGTAGAAATGTTTTCACTACTTTAACACGAAAGACTTGTTGTTGCTCTGGAAGTGTCTCACCTCTTGCATGCACTTCTTCATTGTACTTTCTAAGAGATTCCGCGATGTCTTGATCTTTCACTTTCCGTTGCTCTAGCCTTTTCTTTCCATCACTGTGTTTGGTTGACTTGATATGGTAGCTAATGCTACTTTTCTTCAGTGGCAATTCTTCCCTACACCCCTGGCAAAAAAGCTTACTGGATGATACAATGAATGGTTCTGTCGGATATTCTTTAACCCTTTGCTGAGGCTTGATACCTTTTGGATTACTTTGACAGCTAGAGCGTGCTCTTCTCTTGCCAGTTGGTGGGTTCTTCGTAACTTTTCGCTTACGAGACAGCTCTGACATGTTTGGGGCTTTAAGAACACTTAGCAAGGAAACAGAAGAATTTCCACTACGCATAGAAGAATCAGATTCGATGCTTACAGCTTGGCTGGAGATATTTGTCACCTGATCAGATTCGTTTTCGCTATGACCACCATCTTCTACTGCGACTCGATCTTCCATCGCATTTCCATCACTGTCGCTACTAGATTCAGAGTCCAACTGATTTAAAACGTTCATGGCGGGGCTGGAATAGCAATAGCTAGAACGATTCTCACAATTAATTTAGCCTCGTGATTAACACCAACAAAGAAATTACCAACCTCGTGTTAGACAGTGTATTGTCAAATTCGATTGTGGGTTATGCACCAAGGCACTATGATTCAGTCATGATATTATAAAGAGGAAACTCGTTGTATGGTATGTTACCTTACTTCTGTGTGTTTCATGTACTCATACTGCAGTAATATCACTCGTTTTGCCGTTAGACTATATAACATAGTTAATTTTGCTGAAATTTCCTCCTATTTTTCCAGCATTTTGCTCTTTGCTTTTATGTTCCTATTATTCTAAATATTCTGCGGGCAAAATCGGCGCATCCCTAGAAAGGGCAGGTACCAAATTTCAAAGTTGTAGGTCAAACATACACGTCCTTAAAGTCACAAAACTGGATGCATGTATAAGACCCTTTTTCGCAAATCCGGTCACATTTTATGTAATGGACACTTTAAAACTTACAATCTAATCCTACTTATGTACATATGTACGTAGCTATGCATGTACCGTATATGGTACAAATTTTTGATGGGGAAAGTGTTAACAGTTTTGACAAAATTTTAGCAATTTATCCAATCAAATTTTCCCAATGGCTGTTTGCATGTAAGGTTGCATTGATAGGTACAATTCATCAAAATTTTACTTGTCAAATTTTTTCTGACCCTCAATTTGTCAAATTTTTGCATCATCAAAATTTTATGCCATATTGTATACTTTATAACAATAAAGGTTATTATAAATATATATATTTAATATAATAGCTAATACAGCTGGGGCTACAATAAAATATACACAGCATATAATACAACAATAATGATACATACGTACAATTTAACTACTACTTTACTAAATTTAGAGGATTAGAGCCCATTAATTCTCAAGGAAAAACCTCTAAACAGCTACGTAATTAACATACAAAAATTTAGAGGAAAAAACCCAATATGTACACACAGCTGTATAGCTACAAAACTAACTACTAACAACAACTACGTACTAACATAAAATTCTATAATCTAGTGTTAATTATTAGCTATTGTGTGTTAGTTTCAGAATCTTCACCTGCAGGGTCAGGTGGTGAATCAACAGCTTTTGAACTATCATCATCATCTGTACCTGTGCACATAATTAATAGCTAGCTAATGTACACTCAACAAAGTGAATCGATATCATTTAATACATTAAGAGCTGACTAGTAACTAATTTGTTATACCAATACAACTAGCTACATGGCACTCCAGCTTAGTGTTGGATTATAGCTAGATGGTGACTTCTGCATGTACCTAGCTAGCTATGTAGGTTTTTACCATTTGTATGGCACAGTAGAATTATTTATCACGATGGGCTCCATTTGTTATTTGCTATAGCTATATAGCTAAGCTAGGTTAGCTAAACTAATGTACCTTAAAACATACTATATACAAAAAACATTTGAGGGGGAAATTTTTTGCGGTTAGAATAAAACAAACATTCACAGGGAAACTTTCGCAATAGCAGCTTATTTCAACAATGCACTATATATTTTGGAGATATATAATATTATTAAGGTGTGACTTACACTTGTGCACTATGGAAAAAATAACACTCAGGTGTTATACGTAGCACTTGCCTTTGATCACTTTGTGCTATATATGTTACCCTCTCGATCACTTCCTCATGCATATAGTGTACTTGCCATCACACATTAACAGCTACGTAAATGATTAAGAATATATATATCATACCTTTAACTTCAGACTTCAAATCTATCAGCTTCTTCTTGATAGCGGTAGCTATAGTTTTGCTTTCAATGCTGCCATACTGCTCAGTAATATCCAGAAATTTATAGAAACTTTCATTAAAATCTACTTTTAATGCAAAAGAAACTTTGCTTAATAACAAACTAGCTGCTTTAATTAGGGGTGAGCCTATTTTGCTTTTTTTTCACCTATTTTTCTTTCTGGCAATTCTTTTTTTTTCAACCTATTTTGCTCGATATTTTGCTCAAAATTTATCTATTTTGCTCAATGGTAATTAAAACATATAGCTACATAGTTTACACACAACATATATGAGTAGTTCATACAAGCACAACTCTGACATGTTTGGGGCTTTAAGAACACTTAGCAAGGAAACAGAAGAATTTCCACTACGCATAGAAGAATCAGATTCGATGCTTACAGCTTGGCTGGAGATATTTGTCACCTGATCAGATTCGTTTTCGCTATGGCCACCATCTTCTACTGCGACTCGATCTTCCATCGCATTTCCATCACTGTCGCTACTAGATTCAGAGTCCAACTGATTTAAAACGTTCATGGCGGGGCTGGAATAGCAATAGCTAGAACGATTCTCACAATTAATTTAGCCTCGTGATTAACACCAACAAAGAAATTACCAACCTCGTTAACAGCTCGTGTTAGACAGTGTATTGTCAAATTCGATTGTGGGTTATGCACCAAGGCACTATGATTCAGTCATGATATTATAAAGAGGAAACTCGTTGTATGGTATGTTACCTTACTTCTGTGTGTTTCATGTACTCATACTGCAGTAATATCACGGATCAACGATAAAATACGATCACAGTCCGTCTCTGATCGCTTGCTACACTAGATGGTTAAGGGACCAATTCCGTTCCATTTCATGTATTTCACTGTTGTAATTGAAATATGAAATACGTAAGGATTTTCGCGCAGGCGCTTATCGATTACAAGACCTTTGTTCTAAGAATCGACATTTACGATTGTTTATTGGTAACAAACAACTTCTGAGATGTAAGAAGAAGCCCTTGACTCCGGCATGCTTGTTTGGCAGCTTTAATATTGCTCGTCTTAAGCTTCTCGCGTCTTATGCAGAGGTAGGCTGTACATTGACCAGTAAACTTTACCAGTTAGCACCGGAGGGTGTACAGAGAAGTGGGGTAGGCATTTGACTCCTCTCCGATGGGCGCTTATTATCTGCAATCGATAAGCGCCCGCCCAGAAGAAAGTGATCTAGTTTACGAGGCTATATACATTGCATATTGTTTGTGACATAAATTACAAAGAATTTGCTTTGAGAAAACTCTTAAAAACGCTGTACAAAAATATTATGTCACGTGATGTAATAGTAAACGGAGGTAACAAAATGGAGCGGAATATGCCACCAACCATCTAGTGTAGTAAGCGATCAAAGATTCGCTGTGATCGTGTTTTATCGTTGATCCATCTCACTCGTTTTGCCGTTAGACTATATAACATAGTTAATTTTGCTGAAATTTCCTCCTATTTTTCCAGCATTTTGCTCTTTGCTTTTATGTTCCTATTATTCTAAATATTTTGCGGGCAAAATCGGCGCATCCCTAGCTTTAATACGTGAAGTAACATTAAGAATTTCTTCATGATCCTGATCTGATATAATGTTCTCTGTTACAAAATGTGGGGCCAATGCCTTAGCAGACATACAACACACAAGCTGACTGTAAAAGTTAATGAACATTTCATGCTCAGCTGAAATTTATTCTGTTGGTATAAAAAAGCAATAAATGCATAGCTAATTAAAGTGTACAAACATATCATAATAATAATAATTATTGTATTTTCTTGTGTCAAAAGCATTAAACACCTTGTAAATACGTACGTACGTACATACATACATGTATAGCTACGGTACAGCTCATGCAGTTTAAACTTGACATTTTCATGTGTGTGCTAGTATATAGAGTCACTCGAGAGATTTGGCGTGAAACTCGCGAGTTGCGCGCGAGCGCACAATTCGAGTAGTGCTATTCGATCCTTCAGACGAGTGATACGCTCGTGACGTGCTATTTTATTCGCGAGCTACATACACACGTATCACGTTACGTGCTCTATAGCACGCGAGCAAACACACGTGTAGTTTATCCTCTAGATCTCGTGCCTCGCCACTACGGAATCCAGCTCATAAGCTGTTGTAGTGTACATTACATGAAGTACAAGTCTCCAAACTGTTTAACTACAGCTGGTCATCATAGACTACGTAGCTACCTATTTAGTACAGACACAATACCACGTATGGAGTCACAGCGATGGCGCTTATTATAAGTGGTAGCACGTGCTCAGAATAGTTTCTATTATTTTCGGACGGTAGTAACACATGCAATATTTGTTAGCTAGCAGTTGCAGTGTTTTTGGAGTCAAGGATAATGCCGACAGCTGATTGAATAAGAGGTAAGACAGTAATTATTGTGAAGGGCGATGATTCGCCGGCTATCTAGACTCCATACTTAGCCTCGCCATGTTGGAATTGTCCCTTCAGAAGCGTAAGGCATAAGTGTGTGTGCATTGCGAATAACTTACAAGTAAGGTGTGTGTCGAGAGACGTCTCGAGGCTCTTGTTTATGCTCGTGATGAGGTTCGCATTTACCAAATTTGCTCGTGAATAAATTGGATTATTCTCGTGCGCTCGCATGTGATTTCGTTCGCGAGCAACTCGCGAGTTATACGCAAAATCAATGGCAAACACGCGAGTATGGTACACGCGAGTGTCAAGTTTAAACTGAGGTGTACCGTATGTAGCTATGCATGGATGCATTGTATAGCACAAAATTTTGATGGTGGAAAATATTGACAAATTGGGAGTGAGGAAAAATTTTACGAGTAAAATTTCGACAAACTGTATTAGCCTTGTGAATGCAAACAGCCATTGGAAGCATGGTAAAATTTTGACAAATTCATAAAAATTGTCAAATTCATCAATATTAATATCTTTCTCCGTAAAAATTTTGTGCCATACGTACACTGTAGGTATAGGGTATATTCATCAGTGAGCTAGCTATACAATAGTTATACACATGTAGCTTATGAGACTACATACATACGTAGCTATATGATATAGATAAAACTACACTGTACACATGTGCAAAATAGGTATTATATGTACCTTCTGCAATTAGTTGAGTAGTTATTGTTGTTTCTAGTAGAGTAGGATTTGATGATACCTCCGACTTAACTACGTATACACAACAACACAAATTAATAGAAATACATGATGTAGGTAGGTAGGTAGGTAGCTATAGGTATAGCTAACATACACAGGTACATAATTATTTTGATTCAGCACTATTAATTAAAGGAACAGCAAATAACGGCATCATAAGGTTAACTAGCTACTGAAACATCATCATTTAAATGAAGATGAATTTTGGGGTTTTGGGACATATTTTCAGGTTTTCGACATGTGCATAGCTAAGGTGGATGAGTGTTGGTTCAAACACACACAAAATACTGCTCAAAGGATATAACTAAAACTATTACAATGCATGCTGCCACTACGTAAATCACATGCGTAATAGATTTCATGCCAAAAAACAGAGAACAATTTGCCTATTGTCAAGGCCGTAGCAACCAGTCCGGCCAGTCCGGTTTTGGCCGGACCACTTTTTTCAGAATTAAAAAAATATTTTCATCAAAATAGCTTTTATATGAGCAGATGACCATAATATATGATTTCTAGGCATATTAAACTCACCTTGTGACACTACTTTGGCTAGATTGTATACAAAAGCAGTTGCAAAATATCGGCCGCCCACGCAATCGAGTAAGTATACAGCTGCATAGGATGTGCAGAGTCTGCAGACTGTTTGTTTTACCTGTTAGTGCTGTTACCACAATAAAATTACTATAGCTATAATAACAAAATGCCACTGTTGAAGGAAAAAAGTCCGAACGGAATTGTATTCTAATAATTTCGAGCTCTTGTTTTTATTGAGAAATTTAGAAGAGGTGAAAGCAGCCGGACCACTCCCAATGGCTTTGCTACGGCCCTGATTGTAAAACATGAAGCTAAATACATGCTAGTGATGCCACAATAATCGTGATATACGATATATAGTGATATAAAATCTCGTGATTATCGTGATATGCAAAAATGTATATCGTAATATAAAAATTCTAATCATTTAATGAAAGATTGTTTGGTAATGCAAAAATTTAAATATTATCTACACATGTTTTCAGAGGCGTAGCCAGACCCGGGAATTTGCCCGGGCATCAACTTACTTTGCCCTACCATCACCAAATCAGACCAAAACTTAAAGGAAGCAAATAATGACTTATCTTGTAATGCTAGTAGCACTATCCTAATTTTAGTAGTGAATCTAGTGCTTGATAAACACTCGGACTGAAACACTCGATAACACTCCGACTGAATTCATTAGAATTAAAATAGCTCACGGGATGTGCATTTAAATTTTTCAAAATGGAGGCAAGGCAGTACTGGAAACTCGACTGTAAATGTGCGAAATGGCCATAGAAGACTTGAAATACACGGTTCAACTTTTAAAGAGAAATACAAGTAAGTGACTGAATTAGTCAAGCTTTGTTTTCTTCACTCCCGTTTGTACAGCTCATTGTGTGATTCCAACGGCCGAACCCGCCAACGATATGCAACGTGGCTAGAAGAGTTAAGTGATAACCGTGCATCAACCGTCTTTGTCTACGTATGGAAATGAAGAAATTGTGGATGTATTTGAGACTAACCCCGTAAAAGATGTTTTTCGAGAAAAAACGGCAGGCGTAGCTTTTGAATTTCTACAGCAGTAGTAACTACAAGAATTGTTGTCTTTATGTGGCTGATATCAGTGAAGGAAAGAAGTCTTGCTCGTAGCTTAGATGTATGTGTGGCACACGTGATCATCTGGATGCGTTCCCACAATCGATAGTTAATAATTCATGCACTATATTTCGTAGATGGCTCAAGCAGTTTGTATAGTTTATGCATTCGTTATACACCTCATGCTGTTACACTATATTAGCTATAGCTAGTCGTGCCGTGCACTTGCTAACAACAACTTAATAATGCACGTATGAACCAGCATGGTATAGATAGCCAGCGACGTATATA
Organism: Spongia lamella; assembly: GCA_963930835.1. Taxonomy (NCBI): domain Eukaryota; kingdom Metazoa; phylum Porifera; class Demospongiae; order Dictyoceratida; family Spongiidae; genus Spongia; species Spongia lamella. The sequence goes on along the minus strand of OZ005746.1, from coordinate 6,875,456 downwards.
CTGTATTATAAAAATTGTGTGCCCGGGCATCAGGTGAAGTCTGGCTACGCCCCTGCATGTTTTGAGTGTGTACTTGTATCAGAAAAGTACAGTTGACTTTGTGAAGTTATTAAAGCAAATAATGAGGTGCATCCAGTTATATATAATATTAACACGTTCAGCATATTTAGCATATCGTAACTATCGTGATATAATTTCTATGATATCGTGATTATTGTGATACAAGTAATTTCATATCGTGGCATCACTAATACATGCTATATGACTGGTTATTGTTACCTTGTTCATAACTGCTAACAAAAGGGATTTCACTCTTAACTGCTAACAGTTTACTTATTTCTGTTGATAACGCTTTGACAGCAGCAACTCTGTGATGATCCATTATTAATAACATGCTATTCAACACTCTACCGTTGCCTTTCTGTAACAGAAAGGAAACTCTGTCTAGCAGTAATTTAGCTGCCTCCAAAGGTAACAACGATCTTATAATCTTTTCATGATCAGTTAGTGATATGATCTTATCAGATACAAAGAAATGAGAGATCACTGGCAGACAAAGTATCTACTAGTTTACTATAATAGTCAGTGAATATCTTGTACTCCACTGACTGGTGACCTGTATGATACATGACATGTTATTACTGCATATGTACATAATGCACATATACGTAGCTAACTAGCTATGTAGCTACATACATATACGTATGTCATAATGATTTCAGTAGTATAAATATACAGTAAGCCTGTGAGATTGGAAAACAAAATAATTTGACATGTTTAGAGTAGATAAGGATACCTTCTATGAAAGTAAGCCAGTTCATATTCGCCAGTAAAGACACAGTTGTTGAATGTAGCTATAAGCATATAAAAAGATTTCAATTTTGGTGTGGCCATGGCTGGTGCTGCAAAAACCATTCTGGACATTTTATTACACATTGCATTACATACGTACGTACGTATGTACGTAGATAGCTATTGGTGATAGTTATATAATTACAAAATGTTATTCTTGCTCATAAAATGTTCAAGAATGATTACTCCAATTGTAGCTGCTTAGTTAAGCATCAAAGTTAGAAATTTTCATGAACTACTTACTACATCCAATTTTCAGTTCCAAAACTTAGAAAAGTTAATGTTATAGTACTGGTGTGTATTTAATTTGTAGTGTTGTAATGTCAGAAATGAATGTATATTAACAATTAGTTAAATAATAAAAAGAGCTGTTTATGCAAGCAGGAAATGATATTATTCTGCGAAACCGAACAATAGGTGGAATATATAAGCACCAAATAGTGAGTCTGATTTATGAGGCACAAGTTTTATGAATCATTGATTTTAAACGTATGTAGTCTAGCAGTAATATCAAATTTACAAACTGCGTGACAGCTACATAGAAAGTCTATTGTTATAATAATTATGTAATTAAAATTTGCTAGCTGGCTCATGATTCCTTACAAAATTTGCACAAACTAGGACCTCGCAGATAAAACCCGGTATATGGTAATGCTACGTATGTGTTCAACAAGTGATCATGATGTTTGACTACTATATATACAAGTATATTAGCTAGCCACATGTTTGTACACAAGGTAACACTATAATATGAGAAAACAGGCTTATTTCCACACATTACAAGTTGATGCTTTACCATCTAAAAATCAGGCACCAAATTACTGTTAATTCAATGTAATGTAATAATATTTAATGACATCACTAGGAAGTCACATGAAGTAGGGGAATTTAATGAGTTTAGCTGCATATAACTATTTAATACCATAGTGCTCATGGTAGTACACAGGTTGATTGATAGAAGCTTCCTGAGATTCCTATAGAACAAAAAACAAAGTCCATGTGTAGCTAGAAGAAATTTAATATATGTAATGTGGAGCTACGTACGTACGTACATATGTGGTACACACAAATCGAAACTAAATAGCTACTTATAATATTATTGACATAGCTAGCTATATAATTAATTTATGTACCTCTGTTAGCCAAACAATGTGTCCTTTCATTAGCTTAGTTGAAATAAGGCTTCAATGCCTACATTGTGCATAATTAAATGGAGGGGTCCTCTTATGTGTAGCAAGGTGCTCAATATCATACTCTCCACACTGACAATTAAAACCATATTGGAGTCTCTTATGATCAAAGAATAATTGCTCACAAACAATTTTTAATACATTATCAAGCATGTTCATTACTTCAATATGAATAGGAAAATGATTATATAATAATGATTTTTTTGATGCCTAATTTGGACTTCTAAAAATGATAACTTATCTAGCAGTGATAACGTAGGGATTAAACTTTTATCATAGATTATATATACACTTACCCGGGATTGCGTACCGAGCTATTTCAAAGTAAGGAACAATCCGCGTTGTACCAATCAACACCTTTTCTTTGTAGAGTTAGCATCGCGTTAGTTGGTGAAGGGAGTCACATCGGACACGCTGTACCGTTTTGACCTTGGATATACCAGCAGAACAGCGTGGTAAGTTAGACATGTGTGTTCAATCTGTTCATGTATTCTATTCGTTCGTTTAAACGTTTAAAATAGCCTGTACAGTCGGAACAGTAACATAAAAATGCGTTTCCGTGGTTGATGGCAGCGGTTTGGGGCTCTGAGGAACAGTGGCGTATCTAGACTTCAAAAGTTAGTGGGGCCTATAAATAGTAAATGTCCGGCGCGTAGCGCGAAAATTTTGATAGTGACCACGCCCACTTCTTCGAGATTTCATATGAAATTTCTTCGAGTGAAAGTCAAGTAATGTTAATTTTTTGTATTTTTGGGGAAAGCCATCTTGACGAAATCCAAAATACATAAATTAACGCGCAGCTCGGGCGCTTATACTGCAAGCGATAAACGTCCTGCGCGGAAGATAGACTCGTGACTACATAGCGCGGCCACCACTTCGGCACTTCCAGGTTATGCCGACTTATGCGTACGCATATAACAGCTACAAGAAAGGTAAGTTACATGTTTATTTAATATATAAACTGAAAGTTCTGAAAGTTAGTGGGGCACATGCCCCACTAGGCCCCACTGTAGATACGCCACTGCTGAGGAAGCTCTAAACGTGAAGTATCAAATCTTGATAAACGCCATTCGTTCCAGCTTATAAATACGGAGGGTTTAAGGTACTGGCTGGTATCCAGTATAGTGGACCGGACTGGGGCTAAAAATTGCGGATTTGTATCCAAAAGTTTGGAGTTCGGTAAATCTTTTGTACACCTTGTATCCTTTATTTCTGGTTATTTTCTGGTAATTTATTCATTCAAAAATGGTTCTGGAATATTGTTTAGCTAAAGTTTTAATTTCAACAAAATGAAATCTTTCTTGTTATGTTATGATGTATTGTAATTTAACACATTATAGCTACCTGGGTGTTTTATGTAGTCAACTAAATGAATGACAGAAGGGGACACAGAAAGCTAAGGCTTACAAGTAGAAAACACTTTAAGCCTAAGCCAAAGCAAGTCCGAAACAGGGTTCCAATCAGCCTGTCACAGGAACTGCAGCCTCCTGACTTGAAGATTTCACTGCCATTACAGGCATATATTGATGGACGTGTGAAATCTGTTGATATCATACAGAATAGAGTAAGTAGCTAAATGAAAGGATGATGAGGGGATTCACTCGGTGGGAGCTAGTAGTCATTGTTGTTTCTTTGGAGATTGTTAGTGAGTTTGTGGTGTGATTGTTTGTTTTCTTTAGTTTGGTTGTAGTACAATAAATATATAGTATTTATATATATTTTTAATTTACTTTTAAGTCGAAAAGTGTTATAGTTGAAGGGGTGCTTTGGTTGGAATTTACGTTATTTTATTTTGTTATGTTTGTCTTGTGATTTTGTATAAATCGGTTCGTTATTTCTATCAGTGTCGTGGAAGTTCACTCAGCAAGAGTAGTCAATGGTGTCCTTTGGAAGATCGATGGTGAGTTTTGTAGTGTGGTTGTCATTATCTTTTATGGGTGGGCGAGGTTGTAAATTGTTAGGCATTGTATACTTCAGTGGGGGCACATGCCTACCGTTTTGTTTTGGTGGTTGTTATTATGTCATTTATGAGTGGGTGATTTGAGTTTTGTTGTGTGTTAGATTGTTGTGGTTGATTAAGGGTGTTTATGTTAGAATATCTTGTTTTGTTTTGTGGTACATTGTTTTGTTGTTTGTATTTTGTGTTTCTGATGATGTGTTGTTTGGTTCAAGTTTTCGTACTATAGGTGGTGTGATGTACAAGATAGTGCCAATTATATTCTGGTGTATCGTTTGACTGGGGATGGCTATTTGAACGAGCAACGATGGTGTTGATTGTTTAGAGTTGTTGTATTGTTGAGATGATTGGATGATAATGATTGATTGAAAATGCTACCATAAGATTAACATGATAGGAGCAGTCAAATGTGTTGTATTGTTTTTTTCTTCATGGTATCGGCTTGTTTACAAACACACCTGACCAAGGTAGACAACAATATTACAATGAATGTAATTACACTCTTGTCTTCTTACAAAAGGTGATCAAGAAAACAACCGACAAGATCAGAGACTCGGCAAGAAAGTCGATAAGAACAATCAAAACAATCCGAGGACAGCCCGCCACCAGTGAACAGATTGAGCAAGCTGTTCGGGAAGCAAATGAGGAACGATGTAAAAGAAATGAGGCTAGAGAAAAGAGAAGATTGGAAGCCTCCAACAACAATGTCGACAACGGAAAAAGGAACGAACAAAAATCATGAGAAAGAAGAGAAAAACAATATAACACATTTGATTTTCCACATACTACTATATAATTGTATCATGTTAATTTATTGTAATCATGTTGGAACGTTTGCAGCAGACTCTTTTCGGCTTGTGCTAGGATGTTTTTGCGACCTGGTAAAGGAAAGGCTTAATATGACACAAAATCAATTTATTACTGAATACCTGTGCTTGTTTCTTCCGGATTAGATTCAGATTCTCCTCGAAACGACGCCATGTTAATGTAAAATTACGGAAATGTCACGAAAAACCGGATATTAAAGTACAACGCGGAGTGTATGTGTTGATTGGTGTTAACGAACTCGGTATGCAATCCCGGGTAAGTGTATATATACCGTATACGTCAAAACATTCGAGGGGGAAAACTTTCGCGGTTTTCGCGGATTTTAGCAAAACGCGAATGTTTTACCATTGAAACTTTTCCTGCTTCACAATTAGAAAATAATTACCGTTCGCAGTGAAGTCGTTCTCCAATCACAGGTGTCCAATTGTCTTGATACACATAATAACCATGGACAGAATTGTCGGTTTCAAATTCTCCTTCAGCCATGCGCCCAGCGCGCGTGTCAAACTATATTCTAATTTGCGCACACTCTAAAATCCGTATCGCAGAGGCGCGCGTTGGCTTTAAGACTGCAAACCGCGAAAGTTTTCCCTACATAATGCACATTGCTGATGAACCGCGAAAGTTTTCCCCCTCGAATGTTTTGACGTATACAGTAATCTATGCTTTTATAAATTATCTCATGCCAGAATATTCTCTCATCCCAAAATCTTATTCCTTGTTTCCTTACTTTTTGTAGCACTATTGAATTCAATCCCTACTTACCTTTTGAATTTTCAATTTTTTTATCATTCTAGTATATGTTTAAATCCAGTTCAATATTTGTTACCGGATTTGCGAAAAGGGTTCTTATACACACATCCAATTTTGCAACTTTGAAGAGGCATAACTTCATTTGTGAGTGAGCTATTAAGCTGAAATTTTCTCTCTTGTAACCACAATGATAGGAAAGGGCAGGTACTAAATTTCAAAGTTGTAGGTCAAACATGATCATGAGCTGAGTTACACATCCTTAAAGTCGCAAAACTGGATGCGTGTATAAGACCCCTTTTTGCAAATCCGGTCACATTTTATGTATATAATGGACACTTTAATTTAAAACTTACAACCTAATCCTACTTATGTACATATGTACGTAGCTATGCATGTACCGTATATGGTACAAATTTTTGATGGGGAAAGTGTTGACAGTTTTGACAAAATTTTAGCAATTTATCCAATCAAATTTTCCCAATGGCTGTTTGCATGTAAGGTTGCATTGATAGGTACAATTCGTCAAAATTTTACTTGTCAAATTTTTTCTGACCCTCAATTTGTCAAATTTTTGCGTCATCAAAATTTTGTGCCATATTGTATACTTTATAACAATAAAGGTTATTATAAATACATTTTCAAAATATAATAGCTAATACAGCTGGGGCTACAATAAAATATACATACAATACAACAATAATGATACATACGTACAATTCAACAACTACTTTACTAAATTTAGAGGATTAGAGCCCACTAGTCCTCAAGGAAAAACCTCTAAACAGCTAATTAACATACAAAAATTTAGAGGAAAAAACCTAATATGTACACACAGTTGTATAGCTTCAAAACTAACTACTAACAACAACTACGTACTAACATAAAATTCTATAATCTAGTGTTAATTATTAGCTATTGTGTGTTAGTTTCAGAATCTTCACCTGCAGGGTCAGGTGGTAAATCAACAGCTTTTGAACTACCATCATCATCTGTACCTGTGCACATAATTAATAGCTAGCTAATGTACACTCAACAAAGTGAATCGATATCATTTAATTTAATACATTAAGAGCTGACTAGTAACTAATTTGTTATACCAATACAACTAGCTACATGGCACTCCAGCTTAGTGTTGGATTATAGCTAGATGGTGACTTCTGCATGTACCTAGCTAGCTATGTAGGTTTTTACCATTTGCATGGCATAGTAGAATTATTTATCACGATGGGCCCCATTTGTTATTTGCTATATATAGCTATATAGCTAAGCTAGGTTAGCTAAACTAATGTACCTTAAAACATACTGTATACAAAACACATTTGAGGGGGAAAATTTTTGCAGTTAGAATAAAACAAACATTTACAGGGAAACTTTCGCAATAGCAGCTTATTTCAACAATGCACTATATATTTTGGAGATATATAATATTATTAAGGTGTGACTTACACTTGTGCACTATGGAAAAAATAACACTCAGGTGTTATACGTAGCACTTGCCTTTGATCACTTTGTGCTATATGTGTTACCCTCTCGATCACTTCCTCATGCATAGTGCACTTGCCACCACACATTAACAGCTACAGTACGTAAATGATTAAGAATATATCATACCTTTAACTTCAGACTTCAAATCTATCAGCTTCTTCTTGATAGCGGTAGCTATAGTTTTGCTTTCAATGCTGCCATACTGCTCAGTAATATCCAGAAATTTATAGAAACTTTCATTAAAATCTACTTTTAATGCCAAGGAAACTTTGCTTAATAACAAACTAGCTGCTTTAATACGTGAAGTAACATTAAGAATTTCTTCATGATCCTGATCTGATATAATGTTCTCTGTTACAAAATGTGGAGCCAATGCCTTAGCAGACATACAACACACAAGCTGACTGTAAAAGTTAATGAACATTTCATGCTCAGCTGAAATTTGTTCTGTTGGTATAAAAAAGCAACAAATGCATAATTAAAATGTACAAACATACTGTATCATTATTATTATTGTATTTTCTTGTGTCAAAAGCATTAAACACCTTGTAGATACGTACGTACATACGTACATACATAGTTGCTAATGTTAATAAATTATGTATGTACGTACATACATACATACATGTATAGCTACGGTACAGCTCAGTTTAAACTTGACATTTTCACGCGTGTGCTAGTAGAGTCACTCGAGAGATTTGGCGTGAAATTCGCGAGTTGCGTGCGAGCGCACAATTCGAGTAGTGCTATTTGATCCTCCAGACGAGTGATACGCTCGTGACGTGCTACTTTACTCATGAGCTATGTACACACGTATCACGTTACGTGTTCTATAGCACGCGAGCAAACACGCGTGTAGTTTATCCTCTAGACCTTGTGCCTCGCCACTACTGAATCCAGCTCATACGCTGTTGTAGTGTACATTACATGAAGTATAAGCATCCAAACTGTTTAACTACAGCTGGTTATCATAGACTACTTAGCTACCTATTTAATACAGGCACATGCTGTACCACGTATGGGGTCCCAGCGATGGCGCTTATTATAAGTGGTAGCACGTGCTCAGAATAGTTATTATTTTCAGATGGTAGTAACACGTGCAACATTTGTTAGCTAGCAGTTGCAGCGTTTGTGGAGTCAAGGATAATACCGACAGCTGATTGAATAAGAGGTAAGACAGTAATTATTGTGAAGGGCGATGATTCGCCGGCTATCTAGACTCCATACTTAGCCTCGCCATGTTGGAATTGTCCCTTCAGAAGCGTAAGGCATAAGTGTGTGTGCATTGAGAATAACTTACAAGTAAGGTGTGTGTCGAGAGACGTCTCGAGGCTCTTGTTTATGCTTGTGAATAAATTGGATTATTCTCGTGCGTTCGTGTGTGATTTCGTTCGCGAGCAACTCGCGAGTCGTACACGCGAGTGTCAAGTTTAAACTGAGGTGTACCATATGTAGCTATGCATGGATGCATTGTATAGCAATAGTGGAAAATATTGACAAATTGGGGGTGAGGAAAAATTTTACAAGTAAAATTTTGACAAACTGTATTAGCCTTGTGAATGCAAACAGCCATTGGAAGCATGGTAAAATTTTGACGAATTCATAAAAATTGTCAAATTCATCAATACTAATATTTTTCTCTGTAAAAATTTTGTGCCATAGCTATAGGGTATATTCATCAGTGAGCTAGCTATACAATAGTTATACACATGTAGCTTATGAGACTACATACGGTACAGCTCTCGACTAAGTTTACAAAAACACGCGTGTCCTGCGGCGTGCCTCGACAAATCTCGAAGAAAACTCGCGGGTTGTTCTCGAGCGCACGAGTGTTACAACGCACGTATAAATACTTCATGCACGTCAGTAGTGCTCACGAGTAATTTCTAACGAGTGGTGAATGCTCGCGAGTAAATCGTGTCGTGCTCCTCAGTGCTCGCGAGTAATCACTGACGAGTGGTAAACACTCGCGAGTAAATCCAGTCGTGCGCTTTCTCGTGCAGTATAGACTTACACAAGTTTGTCCGCGCTTGCTTTATCAAATCACGCCCTTTTTAGGTTCAACATGTTGGAGTGCATCTCGGGACGTGTCTTCTTGTAATGATTTCGCAAATAGCGCCAGCTCCTTCACTTAAGCGCTTTATCACGTGCGCTTTGTGTTAGAACGCGTGCGCTTTGTCTAATAACACGAGCAAGAATTTAGCTGCTTGTCCTGTCTCAGTCTCGTGTCATTTTGACTCATTCGCGTGTTTGGCATTCAGTTTGGAGTGATACATACGTAGTATAAGTAGCTACATACAATGACTCGCGTGTAGTGCACGAGGTCTGACTCGCGTGCAGTACGCCATGTCCGACTCGCGTGTAGCACTCGATGTATGACTCGAGTGCATTGCACAAAGTATGACTCGCATGTAGCAGCAGCGCACGAGGTATTACTCGCGTTCGGTGACACGCGAGCGCCGACTAATCGCTCGAATAAAATTGATAAAAACACGCGTGTGTGGTACACGCGAGTGTAAACTTAGTCGTGAGCTGTACCGTACATAAGTAGCTATATGATATAGATAAAGCTACACTGTACACATGTGCAAAATAGGTATTATATGTACCTTTTGCAATTAGTTGAATAGTTATTGTTGTTTGTAGTAGAGTAGGATTTGATGATACCTCCGACTTAACTACGTATACACAACAACACAAATTAATAGAAATACATACGTATGTAGGTAGGTAGCTATAGGTATAGCTAATATTTTATACACAGGTACATATTTTGACTCAGCACTATTAAAGGACAGCAAATAACAGCATCATAAGGTTAACTAGCTACTGAAACATCATCTTTTAAATCAAGATGGATTTTGGGGTTTTGGAACATATTTTCAGGCTTTCGACATGTGCATAGCTAAGGTGGATGAGTGTTGGTTCAAACACACAAAATATTGCTCAAAGGATATAACTACAACTATTACAATGCATGCTGAATCACATACGTTCATACCAAAAACCAGAGAACAATTAGCCAAATGTAAAATATGATGCTAAATACATGCTATATGTGACCGGATTTGGGAAAATGTGCATAGTTTACACATCCGATTTTTTGCATTCAAAGATTCATAAAATCTGGTAGGAACAGTATACAAATCTGAAATTTGCAGGAATTGTAGGGAAATGATAGCTCTATATACCACTTTCACACCTTACATAAAAAGATGCAGGTGTGGTATAACCTGGATATCAGCACACTTGGCTGTGGTATAACCAGGACATCAAAGGTATAAGTGTGGTATAACCTGATGTCACCTATTTGAGGTGTTCAACACCTTTAACTTACTCTTTATATAGTCACACCAATGCAATATCGATTGTGGTTTTTAGTTTTATAAACTGATTATTAATTGTGCGTGCGTGGGAGTCCGCCCCAAAACCATTCACGTGAAATGAAGCCTGAATAACCAATCAAATAAATCCTACTGCTTTTCAGTTTCTTTTTACGACACTTGCTGGCGATATTACTGATGGGCGTGGCATTAGTAATAAAATGCATCGTGAATTCCTGCCAAAGGAAAGCAAGGTAATGCTGTACAGTAAAAGGCATTTAAACAGTTGTACATTACTAACAAGATGGAGCGCTTTAGTTTTAAAAGTGGGCGTTACCTAGTGTATATTAGTGATTTTCAGTCCATTATAAGTGTTGTAGCTTTATAAAAAGTTGTGGTAAACCCACAATTACCGTTACTACCACGCAAGAACGTCATGACAACGATAAAATAGAGTCCCACAATCACAACGAATACCCATTACTATATAAAGAGAGCAAGACTTTAGCATTAAGTTTGGGCAGATTTTAGAGTGCTGGAAGTGTAATAATGCTTATAATATGGTCAGTTGGGATTTGCCTGATATATACGCACTCGCCCTCGGGCGCTGCGCGCCCGAGGGCTCGTGCGTATATATCAGGCAAATCTCTCCTGAACATGTTATAACCTTTACATAAACCCTACAGTATATATGTCATCCTCAACACATTTTATGAATCTTCAAAGTTGAAAAATTGGATGTGTGAACTATGCACATTTTCACAAATCTGGTCACATAATATTATAGTGATGCCACGATAATCGTGATATACGATATAATAGTGATATAAAATCTCGTGATTATTGTGATATGCAAAAATGTATATCACAACATAAAAATTCTAATCATTTCATGCAAAATTGTTTGGTAATGCAAAAATTAAAATATTATCTACACATGTTTTGATAGTGTGTACTTGTATCAGAAAAGTATAGTTGACTTTGTGAAGCAAATAATGAGGTGCATCCAGTTACAATATTCAGCATATTAAGCATATCGTAACTATCATGATTATAATTTCTATGATATCGTGATACAAGTAATTTCATATCGTGGCATCACTAATAGATGCTATATATGACTGTTTATTGTTTACCTTGTTCATAACTGCTAACAAAAGGGATTTCACTCTTAACTGCTAACAGTTTACTTCTTATTTCTGTTGATAACGCTTTGACAGCAGCAACTCCGTGATGATCCATTATTAATAACATGCTATTCAACACTCTACTGTTGCCTTTCTGTAACTGAAATGAAACTCTGTCTAGCAGCAACCTAGCTGCCTCCAAAGGTAACAACGATCTTATAATCTTTTCATGATCAGTTAGTGATATGATCTTATCAGATACAAAGAAATGAGAGAGATCACTGGCAGACAAAGTATCTACTAGTTTACTATAATAGTCAGTGAATATCTTGTACTCCACTGACTGGTGACCTGTATGATACATGTCATGTTAATACTGCATACGTAAATAATGAACATATACGTAGCTAACTAGCTACGTAGCTACATATCGTAAATGTGCTAGTCTGACAATCAAATTGACCTCAGAACTTATGTATGTCAAAGCACTGCCACATGCCTACATCAAAATACAGCATGAGGGGTATGTATGTATAGAAACAAAATTAATACAGCACAAGGTGAAGCCGAGTGCTGTATTAGTCTTGCGACACCCCCAAGTGCTATATTTTTCATACAGAGCATAAGGTCTGTGGAGATTTAATTGATATATTATTGCACTTCCGGAGGTAAATTCTTGTTATTAGCGTACGTAATATATTCTAGCTATTGATTATTCGATGTCAGAATAGACTCGTTGGTATATGTGTTATTATTATTGCACCCTATAAGTGGGCCGAGGAATGCTGGAAGGAGTACTCATGTTGTTTAGGTTGTAATTACGTATATTTTTATACTTTATATTCCACTGAAGCCATCCTTCAAAGAAATTTATTGTACTATATAATTATCAGTTACTGCCAAGCAATATATGTAACTGAGATATTGTACAGTAAGGTGAGAGTAGGAATAAACACCCTTCAGTCTGTATAGAATCAAAGCCACATATGTAGCTACTTTACAATATACGTAAGCCAGTTATAAGCCATAAGCCAGTTAATGTAGCTAACTGGTAAAGTGGGCATGCTGGTCCTATCACTTTCAGCTTTACTTCCCTGTATTTTCATGTGCCAGGTGACAAATCAGTAGCTACGTAGTTCCTGTTTAGAACTGCAATTTGTTTTCATGGTGACCTTTTAACAAGGGCTACACCCACCCAGCAACATTGATTGACTAGGACTATATACAATGACCTTGACAACAACAGCTACAGTAGTATAAGCCTATAAAAGCTACATACGTAGCTAGTTGGCTATTCATTCACAAAGAGTTTATTTGCGTGAAATGATTTTATTGCTAAAGTGGCTTGACTTAAATTTGGCGATTAACTTTTAAATTTGTCAAACCTCCAAATGAAGATAATCGCCAAAATATACCATGTACGTACACGGTAGCTTTGTACTTAAAGAATACAGTAAAATACAAAACTTCCAAATATTGGAAAAAATATATGCTAGCTACCATACCAGCGTCACTTGGTTGAGCATGAGTAGCAGGTACACTGTCTATCAGTAAATCAGAATGCCGAACATCCTATAGCATGTTTATAAGCATAACAATAATATTAATAATTATAGCAACTATTATACATAGCTACCTGTGTTAGCCAAATAGTGTGCTCATATGTTAACTCAGTGTGATTGGTGCTTCCATATCTGCACATTGCATAATAATCAAATGGAGGAGTCAGTTTAGTAAGCACAGCTATGTGTGCTTCATTTATGCTTCCACATTTACAATGAAAACCATACTGGAGTCTACCATGATTAAAGTTAAGCTGATCACAAACTTTTACTAATGCCTTAGCAAGAATGTCTCGCACTTCAAGATGAATGGGAAACTGCTTGTAATAAGCATTTTTCTGATGTCTGATCTGTATCTCCAGAAATGACAACCTATCCAATAGTGATAAAAAGTAAGCTCCTTGTAATGTAAATGTTATCAAGTTACTGTAAGTGTGATACGTATCTCTTTGAGTAATAAGGTGATTCCAACCTTTTGGTAATTGGTGCAAAATCTGAACAGCTAAACAGCAGAAAAATCCCCTAGGCAACAGGTTAGATACAAACTGAATAAGAAGTGGTTCACCTTGACGACAACCATATTTCGATATCAACATATCGTCACATTGGGTATGGAGAGTATAAGTTGGTAGAATATACGGAATGAAGTAATCCTCTCCATTACCATCTTCTCTTTGTATCGGAGCTATAATTTTCATTTCAACAAGAAGAGCAATAAAATATTCCTCTTTCAGTTCTTCCTTCCAATCTAAATTTTGAATCAATTCTTTGGTAAGAATTCCATTGTACTTTAAGGTGATTGTAGCATGCATATTTTTAAAAGTGAAACAAATGATACTACTAATCCTATCAAATAGCCACTGATGATCAATAATCACATAATCACACAGACCAGGTACATCATGATAATATAACAAAACTCCCAATAAGTGATGATATATTAAGGCACTTTTCACTTCTTCTATATTAGGTATTAAGTTAGTTTTTATGGCAATAGAAGAACATTCCTTAAATGACATGTATGCCTTATCACTGTTGGAACACACTTTACGTATTTCCATTTCAAATAACATCCAGGTTATTGGCAATTCGTAAATATCTTTATCTCTTGACAATTTATCAATCTCATTTCGAATAAAATTTGCCATAGGATCTTCTTTAGTATCATTACCAGCAGTAGTGTTGTCTACTGGAAACAGCACACCACCATCCTCATTTTGCCATACCGACGCTTTACATTCAAGCTTTTCAACCATTGCAGTAAGTTGACTATCAATATTTTGTATAGTTACTCGACCAATTTTATCTGCATGTGTTCCTACACAACAAAGATAAGAATTGTTATTTTTACCAGGAATTGTAACCAGTTGTGGAACTAGTGATGATGTTCTTTCTAAGGAATCATTAATACTAGACATAAGAAACTTGATCATATCAAAGTTAGAATATTTCAAGTGGTATGGCTCAAATATAGATTTTCCATGTTCGCTATATTCAACCAGTACTTGATCTTCAAGGCTTTTGGTTAAATCATACACAACAAAATTTACCATTGGGTGTATATTGACTGTGGGTAATAAATGTATGTATTCAGGCTGTCCTCCAGTATCTAGTAATGTAATTATGTTAAAGACTTCTCTATGATAATCAAAATCATCTTTGATATTTGAATTGACACTATTTAGTACGAGGCTATTAAAACTTTCCATTTTTTCACTTTTGACTGATCCTTGCCACAACCCAGTAACCCGCTGTACAACAGAAGAGCTTTGAAGGGTTACATATTCCTTCTTAGTGGAAGCTTCTTGTGCACTAGCTGTTTGGTTTGTAAATTTTGTATTGTTTGGCTTTGTTAATGTACTAGATGATGATGATTTTGGTTCTTTAACAGCTTGCAATTTTTTTGAAGATGAAATATCAAGTGACAGTAAAATTTGCCTTAAATGACTCATTTGTGATTCATCGTTCATTTCTAACCACACAATATTTTGATCATCACATTGATTTGATCCAACCATAAAAGCCTTTTTAACAGAAACAGCATGTTTAGCTTGAACAATATTGGTGCTATGATGAAAGTTAACAAATCTATTCTTCATTAATAAATTAGCGAAGCTGGTTTTGCCAGCTTTTCCAGAACCAGTAAACAATATCTTAATAAAATTCACTTTTAGTTTTCCTCTTTGATTTTTAGCTTTAGTTATACATTTCTGCAGTGCAGCTATTGTGTTTTTCTAAATAGATTGAAACAGTATCGAACCGATTGATAACATATTATAGCCATTAACAGTTAGCCATGTACGTACATAGCTAGATAAGATACGTGTATGTCAGTAGCTGTGTATACATATATACGTAGATAATACATATGTATGTACTTCTAACACTAAATGTTACATTAAAGTAAATGATTTTTGATAAACAATAAAATCATACGTATCATTAGGTACGGTAGTAGCTACGTATGTACGTACTTAACATGAGGGATCAACACAAAACAGTCTTGTATGCCTATCTACGTACATACGGTACAGATTTAATGCAACGTCGCAATCGCGAGCAGAAAATTCTCGAGTGCGAAGGGCGATTTTCTTACGAGTGCTTCGAGACGAGCAAATTTACTCGCACTCGATAGTGGTAAAATTGCGAGTGCAAGGAGCACGTACGTACGTACGAGTGCGAGGGGCAATTTTCTTATACGAGTGCTTTGAGACAAGCAAATTAACTCGCACTCGATAGTGGTAAAATCACGAGTGCGAGGAGTACGTACGTACGTACGTATGAACTTCTTACAAGGCTACATTGAAAATTTGATGGCAAATCGTTAACAAATCAGCTAATGTTTTCCTCCCACCAAAATTTTCCGCTGTATGACACTTAGAATATGTTACAGCTAGCCCAGCAGCAACAGCAATTGAAAAATAAACTATCATGTGGCCATATCTAATTAACGCCTACCTAGATTTAGCAGAAGAAAGCAAAACATCTACAAATAACAAAATAACCATACGTATACGTACATACTCTCACCTTTGGAATTTTTACGAGCTCTACACAAGGATGACATCTTGACTAGCAAGTTAGCACGACAGCACAATTAAGAAGGCTAAACACGTGTAACCATTCCAATAGAAGCCTACTACTATAATTTTCTATTTACCTATATAAAGCGCCACAAGAAGCGGCATATGATAGATACTAAACAGTAAGCGGAACTTTAATTAAGCAAGCTGCAATAACCCAGCTGGCGATATATGTTGCTATGCACGTGTAGCGGCGCCTTGAAGATACGTATGATTTGCAGTAGCACGTGACGGCTAATGGCTTGCATGCAAGACTTGCATTCAAGCGCTCGCCTGAAATACGTACGTATGTAGCTATTCCAAAATCGAACAAATTGAGCACTCTGCTTTCGTACTGTCGTGTACGTACGTACGTAATCTCGATGCTTCGCTTGATGCTCGAACCAGCCTTACCCTCGCTCGATGCTCGAACCAGCCTTACCCTCTTGACGCCCAATGCTCGAACCCTCGCTCGATGCTCGAACCCTCGCTCGATGCTCGAACCAGCCTTACCCTCTCGACGCCTCGCTCGATGCTCGAAATCGAGCACTCGATATTTCTAGCGCACTTTTAATTCGAGTGCGAGTGTCCGCGAGCTCGAGCAATCGCGACGTTGCATTAAATCTGTACCGTAGCTAAGTAGCTGTTTAGCCTACAGATACATAGACAACATTGTTTTGTCTACCCATGCAGACCTTACTTATAATTTAATGCCTTGTAAACCATGCATTACTGTTAACACTATAAGGTTTCATTGTTTATTTTACACCTTGCAGTAGGCTGTACCAGCTAGTACGTACAACAGCTTAATCTACGTAGCTGCAAACAAACCGGTCATTCTGTTATTGCTAATCTTCTTTGATATGGTTAGGGCAACCTCAATCGAGGTTTCTAGGTAAATGATATGCTAAACAAAAACACCCTGGGTGTAAAAAAAGTGCGAGGGCAATCAGAAGCAGCATTGTAAATAGGTATGTATGACCAAAAACTTTGATATCAGTTGAGGCCAAGAAAATACTTATCAAAAATCTTTTAAAATACTTGAATGACATACAATAGTTTATAGCATATTTTCACAACTATGATTGGCTTTGTCACTTGGCCACCTTTTTCACACCATCATTATTAATATAGGTTGCCAAGTGACAAAGCCAATCATAGATGTGACAATATGCTATAAACTATTGTATGTCATTCAAGTAGTTAAAAATATTTTTCATAAGTATTTTCTTGGCCTCAATTGATATTAAAGTTTTTGGTTGTACGTACCTATTTACAATGCTGCTTCTGATTGGCCTCGCACTTTTTTTATACCCAGGGTGTTTTTGTTTAGCATATCACTACTTTTTTGGAAGTATAAACAGATGTTATTACTAGCAAGCAGCAGAGAAATACTGCATGGGCAAAACTTGTACTTGCCTAGCACACAATATTGCAAATTAAACTTTGAAGCTTAATTTTGAAAAACTCAAGCCCAAGATTTTCTTTTAACTTTCACTACAGAGTGATGCATCAATATAGATTGTGTATCTGAAAGTTTATGCAAATCATTTGAAGGGGGTCCAAGTTATGACAACTATCAACCTGCAGCGTAATAGTCCTTCTCAAATACATTCAAGTGTTTACTTCAGACTGATAATAGTATGACAGATAGAGCATACATAGGAGAAGTGCTGATACAAATTTGGCTGAAATCCATGAAGAAATGATTGAGTTATTAGACAAACAAGTGATTGTATAAAAAGGAAGTTTGAAAAAAAACTTCCAGGGTTCACGAAAGCTCCTGCAAGCCCACGAAAAAAGTGTGCGATGAAAATAAAAGAAAGAAATAAAGAAAGAAAGAAAGAAGAAAAAAACGACTGCCGCGTAAAAATTTTTGTGGTCACAGGAAGGCATTTATAAGGCTGTATCAGAAGAATGGCTGAATAGATTTCTATGGACTTCGGGATATTGATTCTTCAAACAATGAAGGTACTAATTGTCTAGTAAACAGGCAAATTGGGTGGGAAAAGGTGGTTCGTCGTGCGTAGTCGCACAACGGGCGTCATGAAACTTGCAATGGCTGGTACTTAGTAATGGTGGCACCTATTTCCTCCATTCTCGGTTTGTTGATTCTATATACGTAGTAAGAATGTTGTGGGTCGGTAATAACTAAGCGATAGCTTTAGCGGCGGCTTAGCTAGAGCGCTTGAGAGTTTGAGGGCGGTGCTACATGTAAATAACTCACTCTGTGGTCGCATTGCTGTGCTTCTTCTTGGCCTCGCGACTCACTATCGTGAGTCTTGATTTTGATGGACACACCCATTTATAGAGCACCCTGTATAGTGCTTGCTAAAAGTGCATGGGCCTTTAGACATTTCTATTTATAGCTACAGTGACGTATTATCCATCCACTGGCAAGCACCATATAGTTCCTTACACAGCACTGATACAGCTACGTAGCATACAGTTAAATGAAACACATGAGCATGGGCCCGATCACTTGTTGCATAGCTACGTACATGTGGAAAAAGCAACCGGCATAAGTTTATAACTCCGTGAGCATATTGTCCACTGGCTCTCAGTTTAGATTATTATGTTGTTCATTGAAAATTATGATACTGAACTGAAAGATTTTATAATAATAAAAAATACCGATCAGTTACACTGCACCATTACACCACTGCACTCAGAAATAAGATGGCTGGTTTTAGTCTATCGTGCATTCGCGTCAGAAAACTACGACACTTAGCTAGAGCTTTCAAAAGTAATCCCCAGAAGTCAGAGGACATAGCTTTCAGTTTAAGCAAGTCTGACGTATGTAGATAGATGAACAAAGCACAGAATAATTTGCATAACGAGTAAAATTGCAAACAGGCAGACAGGCGGACAATTTTCAGTTTAAGCTACGTATATACGTAGTAGGTTTTAAGGCTTGTATTATATAGTATGTAGCAAGTGTAATACGTACGTATGTATGTGTTTTAGTTCAAAATGTGGGCATGGCAACCAAGGATCAAGATATATAATGAAAGTATTGGCTGTCATAATACAGAACAATATTAACTTGTTTAACAATCCATTATGAGTATTGTACTAGGTTTGATAATTTCTCGGGATGTTGAGTACGTATATTATGGCTGCTTGCACTGATATTCGCATGTGTACCACTCAGTGCGAATCACTTGCAAGTGAAACGTTGCATTGTGAAGTGATTCTGGTATGAGAGACTCATTTCAGAAAAGCAAGCCAAAAGTAAGGAGTAAAGTTTTAATTATCTCATGCCAGAATCTTTAGGTTTTTCTCATGTCAAAATCTTATATTCCTCATTTCTCTAATTTTGGAGCTATGTAGCTAGTACTGAGAGATACTCAAATTTTAATTTATACTATGCATAGTTACGTAAATTTAAAACCAAGTGCACACAGGCTTGGCTGCTTTAAATTGCTTTTGTCTGCATTTGTGTGTGTCCTGCACCCAAGGTTACTAAAATCATTCATGTAAAATAAAGCTTGAATAGCCAATTAAATACATAGGTCCTCAATTTCTTTATATGACACTTGCTATCGATAACACTGATGGGTATCTCGTGCGGTAGTGAGGCATTTAAAAGGAGAGTAGTATTATTGTGATAATTCTGGCTACTATCTACTACATTTTGAAATGTCTATTTAGTTACTGGAGTATACGTACATACGTAAACTACGTATATGTAAAATATGAATGCACTTGCATATATAGTGATGAGTCTTTGCTTGATATAGTACGTACATACATACTAGGTATATACAAAATTGTGCATTCGAGTTTACTAATTTGTGTACTTATCAGTTTGCCATTTACTCAATAAAAAATCGCAAGCGAGTATTGCGATGTTATGTACCTTTGAGCAACACCGTCAGGCATTTGGTATAAGTACATGTGAACCACTAAACACATAAAATTTAACTACAGAAAAATGTAACTACGTACATATGTACGTAGCTACATACCGTATAGCGGGCTTTTATCATGAACATTACATAGCTACCAAGTAATAAACATGACACAAAATACTACTAACTTACCACTTTCGCAAAATTTAAATCCGCGGTTAATTGTTTTTGTCAAGGCAAGCCAATAGCCCGAGAAGCTATGGAGAGACTCCTTTGTACATGCAAAGCTAATACCTTAGCTAAAATGAAATACGGTCAGTGAAAGTTTAATTTTGCGCAAGGCCGAGGGTTATGTACGTAGTTGATCTGACTCAAGTTGATCATTATTTGTAGCAATGCCGGATAAGCTGTTCCTCCAACAGGGAAGGTCAGCTTCTCCATTTGGGCCTTTCTTTAGGTGAGTAAATTTTACTTTTCTGTATGCTTCGTGACTCGCAAATAATATTTCTATCACTGAATTTATCCTCAGAATAGAAATCAAGGAAGAAGGAATAACTCTTGCCAAGGAATCTGAATCCCTAGGATTTAGAAGTGAATCTGAAAGAGACAATTTGCAGTGACACATACGTAGGCTTTTCAATATATCAGTTCATAATACTACGTACGTACATGGATTATAATACAGCGGTGTACCACCTGACGTAAAAATTAAATCCTTGTGATAAAAACCCGCTATATGGTATGTACATATGTACGTATATGACTACCTTGGTTTTTCCATAATTTCTAATAGTACTCCTTATTTCAGTACTGTATGCTGCTTTTCTTTCACCCTATAAATACGTATGTAAGATGCCATATACGTCAATATCTACGTACATAAGTACTTAACCAATTTATTATGATGACTTATTCATACATATGTACATTGAACAGATCAAACCACCAGAAATGTAGGGTATGTAAGTAGCTAGTTATCATAGGATGATAATTAGAACATTACATACACATACACCTGTAGCTATAGTAATGTAAATTTCAGTTCTGGACAAAGTGGTAAATTTCAAATGCTAAACAAAAACACCCTGGGTGTAAAAAAAGTGCGAGGCCAATCAGAAGCAGCATTGCAAATAGGTATGTACGACCAAAAACATTGATATCAGTTGAGGCCAAGAAATTACTTATCAAAAATCTACTTGAATGACATAATAGTTTATAGCATATTGTCACAACTATGATTGACTTTGTCACTTGGCCACCTTTATTAATAATGATGGTGTGAAAAAGGTGGCCAAGTGACAAAGTCAATCATAGTTGTGACAATATGCTATAAACTATTATGTCATTCAAGTAGATTTTTGATAAGTAATTTCTTGGCCTCAACTGATATCAATGTTTTTGGTCGTACATACCTATTTGCAATGCTGCTTCTGATTGGCCTCACACTTTTTTTACACCCAGGGTGTTTTTGTTTAGCATATCACTACTTTTTTGGAAGTATAAACAGTTGTTATTACTAGCAAGCAGCAGAGAAGTACTGCATGGGCATAACTTGTACTTGCCTAGCACACAATATTGCAAATTAAACTTTGAAGCTTAATTTTGAAAAACTCAAGCCCGAGATTTTTTTTTAACTTTCACTACAGAGTGATACATCAATATAGATTGTGTATCTGAAAGTTTATGTAAATCATTCGAAGGGGGTCCAAGTTATGACAACTATCAACCTGCAGTGTAATAGTCCTTCTTAAATACATTCAAGTGTTTACTTCAGACTGATAATAGTATGACAAGTAGAGCATACATAGGAGAAGTGCTGATACAAATTTGGCTGAAATCCATGAAGAAATGAGTGAGTTATTAGACAAACAAGTGATTGTATAAAAAGGGAGTTTGAAAAAAACTTCCAGGGTTCACGAAAGCTCCTGCAAGCCCCCAAAAAAAGTGTGCGATGAAGAAAGAAAGAAAGAAAGAAAGAAAAAAAGAAAAAAAAACAACTGCCATGTAAAAATTTTTGTGGTCACAGGAAGGCATTTATAAGGCTGTATCGGAAGAATGGCTGAATAGATTTCTACGAAGTTCGGGATATTGATTCTTCAAACAATGAAGGTACTAACTGTCTAGTAAACGGGCGAATTGGGCGGGAAAGGATGGTTCGTCGTGCGTAGTCGCACAACGGGCGCCATAAAACTCGCAATGGCTGGTACTTAGTAATGGTGGCACCTATTTCCTCCATTCTTGGTTTATTGATTCTATATAGTAAGAACGTTGTGGGTCGGTAATAACTAAGCAATAGCTTTAATGGCGGCTTAGCTAGAGCGTTTGTGAGTTTCAGGGCGGTGCTACGTGTAAATAACTCACTCAGTGGTCGCGTTGCTGTGCTTCTTCTTGGCGTCGTGACTCACTATCGTGAGTCTTGATATTGTAGCTATAAGTGAGATACACGTACGTAGCTACGTACTTAGAAACTAGCTATACATAATTGTAGCAACTGTGAAGATTCTTTTCATGATTTATTTTGCATGATAGCATAAGCAATCATTTATCGACCGACGTCTGTTATTGGCCAAATCGACTTCTATTATTATCGGCTTTATAAAATCCATTATAAATTACGGAATTTCGTGTTACTCTTTGTCCTCATTTGCCGTTATTTGATGCCTTTAAGACTTTTCAAGAGTTTTAATCTTCTATGCCTATGTTTTTCTTATCTTCTATTCATAACAATTAAATATCGCATATTTCAAAGAACAACTGAACAGTTGCTTAACAACTGAATTAGTTGTAGTTATTCTATTAAAAATTACACTGGAACAACTAACGTAACATTTTATAACAACAATATAGCTATCCAATGTAACTATTAGTGTAGCTATATAATATATAGCTACTAGCTACATTACATACTTACTGTATCTCTACTATCCTCTTCAGCACCCTTAGATAAGAGTAGTTCTACTATTTGCAAATTCTTATATTTTGCTGCTATGTGCAGTGGAGTGTCATGGTACTATAGTAACATAAGAATATTAATCAACATTATATACGTATATCATTTGGGGACGGACACAAAGATACACACAATTTAAAGAAACCAGCTTAATGAACAGTGAGTATACTGTATTAATATATGATATATGAACTACTGTAGTCGCTATGTACATAGCTAACTATGAAACTTGAATTCTTAATATAAATTGAAAGTTAAGACCTTAATACCCCTATAAAGTAGAACGCTCAAATTAATTCAAAGCAATTAATTATTGGACCATCATTGTTACTCTTTCATCTTTATGTCAACATACGTAGGAACATTATTTATTCCTTCATAAATTAATTACTTTTTGTTGCCTTTTTTATCAACTACATTTGTAAAGGTTAGTTAAGTGCATACTATACACATTAGCGTAAGTGGTCGATTATCGGATGTATTTCGACTAACTGCTGTAACTCGAGAAGAATCCGTCGTACTGACTTCCGGTTTTCACCAATCGATAACCCACTCTTTGGTTTCTTTGGAAACCAATATTCATGTTTGTGACATAATTAGATCTTCCGTGACATGCAAAAGCACACGGAGTGTCGGCAACGAAATATTGGATACACAGATGAATTATCGGATGCTGTACTTCTCTAGGATGAATTATCAGACAGCCATGAAACTTTGTGGCATAGTTCCTTATAGGCTAGATGGATCCTTTAGATATTTTGCAGAATGTAAGGTATAATATGCCAAGTAAGCCCTGTAAGTTTGGTGTTGTTATCTTTCTCTGTCATTGTGTTGTAAGGATACAGGTGTTTATACTTGGAAAATCAGCCAAACTGGTGAAAGTAACAGCCTTAGAATATGTTACAAATTCTTTGCTATTGGTTTGATCTGGATAAAGTGTTAATTCCCATTCTTTTGTTGTTAGTTTAATCTGTATACTATGTTTGTCGTAATACTATCGCTTACGTTACGCATGTTTCAATACAAGAGGCCTTGTCCGATAGTACCACTTACGCTATCAAGTATTCCAGTAATGTGAAATAAGTATAAATGTAGTCACTTACTCTATCTTTCCCATTAACATCCACTCCATTCTGGAGATGTTCCCTGACATCCTCCAGTCGTTCCCTTCTTACAGTTTCACACAATCCACCAATGTTATACTACAATGAGTACAGTAGATGATAACAATGTGACATACGTACAATAAGTGCCTCTAGAGTATGATGTGCGCTGTTTGAATATAATACCAAGTGATCATGCAAGCATAAGAAAACTGGGTAGCTATATACGTGTATGCACACAATACATTTGTTCATATTATATCTCCTTTACTGTACAAGATTTGTAAGCCACATGAGATTCCATAAAAGCTATACAAATGACAAAAATTGTAATAGTCTCCAATGTTTACAATAAAGATATTAATTTTTAACTCTAAATATGGTCAAATTTAATGTTCACATAAGCCTGGGGGCTCTCATGCCTAGTTTAATTTACAGAAAGCACAACTACGTCACTACATACATGTGCTACTCATATGCCCGAAGCTATCATTAAGCATTGCAGTGGGATTGATAAGGAAAAGGATCAAATACCATCCTCACCCTTAGATTATAATACCCACATTCATACAATCATAACAATATGATATGAATAACGTGACATACGTACGTACGTATAGTAAATGATTCTAGAGTACATAGTTGATGGGAACCAGGGGGGCTATAGAGGCTACAGACCTCTGAAATGATATACAGGAGGGCTAAGCTCACATAAAACAAATATCTAACTAAACCAACTAGAAACTTTGGCAAAGAAAATGCATCGATATACACTCTAATAGAACAGTCAATAATCCTAATAAAGCAGTCAAGCTGTGATTTATTTTCTAAGGATCACTACTTCAACAGTTTGACAAAGCTCAATTTTTATTAGTTAATGAAACCCCACAACTAATTATGTAATGTGCATTAGATACTCACAATCCAGGTACATACATAGCTACGTATATAATGCTAAAATGAGCCCCCAAAAATTTATGACTTTCCTTTCACACTCTGGAGTATGATGTGGATTACCAAGAGTAATACGTGATATAAAGTACAGGTATGTATGTACCACTACTTGTGCTCTCACACTACAAATTATTACAGTGTTTAATAGCTTTAGATTACAATAGATACATTGGCACATAATTATACATACCTATGTATGTAAGTACATACTTATGATGCAAAGGTACCTTTACTGTATAGCTACCCAGAAGGGTACTGTAATATTTTAAACACCTTAAACATCTTAATAAACACATTCTGTACACCCAGAATACCAGTGGATATTATAACAGTTGGTCATTGGATATTTGAGGACCAATTAGCCTGTTTGTCTGACCAAAACATGTTTGCATCTGACATCAAAGACTAGTCAAAAGATATAGAAGCCATTGTTTATACATGTCACCTACAGTGTTTACATATGTATCCTATAAAAACATTACACCTGGTTGCTAGGAGATACTACATGGTACCAACCCAAGGAGGAGTCTCTTCCCATTGGAATGTGGTTATTTTACTGTTTGTTGTTACTTCCAGGTATTATGTCTGAGCACAACACAACAATGTTAGCTCAACCTCCACACTTGTCTGACATTTGTCAAATCACTCATCAACAGTTATAATTTCCACTGGAAAACTAATTATGCAATATTAGTCTCACTGTATGTGACAATTCTGTTATTTACGTACATACCTTGGAAAGTAAAATTCAAACAGCAGTTAAGCTGTTGTAAGGATTGCCATAATGTTTACGATGTACGTATATACTGTGGCAGACGTTTCTTCACTTGCATTTGGTACAACTATTGATGAAGGCCCAACTGATTTAGACTAGGTTGACGCATGCTTCATGCTTCGCAATATTGCATATTAAATACCACAATCGCATGAACTTTGCTGACCTTCAACAAAAATTTTCCAGTTGACATAAACCGTACCAAGTACAGTATTTGTCAACTGTATTCAGAGTTCTACCCAGGAATTCCTGAGTGGTAGCCTAAAGTTAGCATGGTGTGTTATATCTTGTTTGTGTGTTATATTAGAGTATATTAAGTGGACTGTAATGTATGCATCAGTGATTTATGTAAGAATTGTACTGGTCGCTTTTTAAAGGTACTGGTGGCTTTGAAAGGTACTGGTTGGTTTCAATCACTGTTAATTAGTGTGGGCAGAACCCTGTGTATTGTCAGCCTACCGATCTCCATACTCATTGAATATATTGTGTACGTACGTATTATAAGAGTGATAAGTTGGTGTTCAGTTATTATGAGCCGTGACAGTGCTTCATAATTGGGATTAACCAGGTTAAAGAATAGTCAATAAATTAAAAACATATTCAATAGTCTGTACTACATTTTTAAAAAGTCTGATTATGCTTTGGTCACAAGAACCTCAAACAACATGCTAGTTGTGTCTATTTAAAGGTTAGACTATTGCACACACACGCACGCACGCACGCACATGCACACGCACGCGCACACGCACGCACACACACACACACACACACACGTACATACATTGTCACTCTGACCTATAACACTCATCCCAAAGTTCTTACCAAGGTTATAGCTACCAGTTACAAAAAGGTTTGTTAATTAATTCAGTAAAAATTAAATATCAAAACTAATGCATTTGACCACTGAAAAAATCAACCTAAATTTTATTATTTCATCAAAAATTGATCTGATCACTCCATATTTGGTGGCTACAGCCCTGATAGAGATGTTGGAGAGGTAAAATATTGATAGTTGTCAATTTCCCACTTAGTCAGCAGATGATCCACCAGTTGATTACTCCCAATAGTTTGTAATATTTTGCCCCTCCAGTGTTTTGCTAGTAGTTACATACACTTGGTCAAGTTACATACATGTCACCATGCTAATATATCCTATACAAGTAGCAAAAGTACATCCATACTAGGTGACTTAATTACATACATACCATATATGGAGCTAGTCTCAAGGATTAGACGTTTTGGTACAGTTGTTAATATTTTCAGAATATTAAGTGCTCGTGCCAAAACACAGTCTGGCACTACCAGCTACACAGCGTTTAGCATAGTGACTATAATATTATTATTAGACTAATTGAACGTTTGGTATTTTAATATGTACCAAGCAAAATCTGGGCTGATTCAATTGAACTAACATTATTGGGTTTTGATCTGACATAACACCTGGAAGTAACCAACAGAAATATACCACATTCCAATGGGAAAGAAACTCCTCCTTGGGTTGGTACCATGTTAGTAACTCCTAGCAACCAGGTGTAATGTTTTAATAGGATACATAAACACTGTAGGTGACATGTTGAAAGATTCAATTTCCCCCCTAGCTGCATTTTATGGATCAGTGAAGATTATAAGGGTCAGTTACTTGAGGATCAATTAGCCTGTTTGTCTGACCAAGACATATTTACATCTGACATCAAAGACCAGTCAAAAGATACATATAGGCAGGTGTATAAGCCATTGTTACAATGTAGGGGCTTGCCTTGTAAGCCCTAACACTATTATAGTTAGTCTGTTATCTTATAGCCCTTGGCCTTGTTGCCTTGTCCTTTATTTTTTGTATAGCACTCATGGCACTGTTATGGCACAGACCTATAGTACATTATACGTATATTGTACTCACTGTAGCTCCTTTAGAAAGTAAGAATTGCACTACATGTTGATGTTGATTCCTTAGTGCTCTGTTCAATGGAGTATGACCATCCTACGTATAATATTAAATTAATCAGTAAATTATAACAGGTCATCACTACACACATACACAATAACTGACAATACAATAATTACATGACGGTACTAGTCTAACTCCACCATAAGAAACTATGCGGTATTATGTGTATGCATGTATCCACTGATCCACATGTAATAAAGTGTTGGTATACAAATTACGTACATATGTATTACATATGTATATGTAACAATTTCACACCTCACATATGTAACTTGATCTACATAGCTACACAGCTACGTAGCTATAGCTACTATACACATTATCAGCATTTTATTAATTTGTGAAATAAGTATAAATGTAGTTACTTACCCTATCACTCCCATTAACATTCACTCCATTCTGGATATGTACCTTGACATCCTCCAGTCGATCATCTCCAGCAGCTTTACACAATCCATTAATGTTATACTACAATGAGTACAGTAGATGATAACAATGTGACATACATACAGCAAGTACCTCTAGAGTATGATGTGCATTAATTAAATATATACCAAGAGTAATACGTGATGTTTAATTGTGACCATGCATAAGAAAACTGAGCTATGCATATGTACACAAAATACACTGACTCATACATACGTACATATTGTAGTACTTATGTACGTATCTCCTATATTGTGCAATATTTGTAAGCTGAATGAGATTCCCCTCACAAAAAGTTACTTATGTAATTTAAATATGGTCAAATTTTATGTCCAAATAAACTCAGTTCCCTTATAAAAATTTTGTACTGGGACAGGCCTGTGACCATCCTTTTTAACCAGATTTAATGCTTGTAACAGACCTGTTTTGGTGTACAACCCTGTCTCAGACCTGGTAATAAAGAACTTTGCAGGCCTGCCATATATGTACGTACCTTGAAAAATATTTACAGGTCTGTGAAATAATCTTAGCCAGTGCAAAGCCTGTGTCTCTGGCCGTAATATTCATGTTATTCCTGTACCAAGCCTGTAAGGATTTGTAACAAGCCTGCTTTGCTTAACATGCGTAGTATCAAGTTTAGCCTGTACCAGGCTTATAAAGATATGTATTGTGCAATACAGCCTGGTGATAATTATATTGCAATGATACATACATACATTAATATGTGACCAGGTCTGCAAAAATCAACCATCTAGTCACACAAAAATCACATATATCTTAACATACCTTATGCTCTATCACTGATTAAGTACGGTAGTACTTAATAGTAGGGATTGGTAAGAAATTGTATGGTTTCCCGATTTTTTGCACTTCATAAAACAACCTTCCAATAGGCTTTACCCGAAAAAACCGACTGGAATGCATTGGTAAGGCTGTAATGATGCTGTACCTTGGTTAAACGAAGTGACAAGTCGAATATTTCGACCTACAGCCAACTTTGAAATTTCGAAATTCACCTGTATTTCGTCTGCCTGCCTGCCTGCCTGCCAGCCTGCCATAAGACCCGGTTGCGCTAGGTGTAGGGCTCCAGAACTTTCACACAATAAAGGTAATGATGGCGGATTACGAAAATGTTATTCCGAAGACGATTTACCCACTGCGCCATGGCGATTCCTTTTATTCTTCATTCCCTTCCTTGTTCTTCTATATTCCCTTAGCAAGGTGTGAATCTCACCTTCGAAGGTGACGATAGCCTGTTACGGCTTCTGCTTCTTACGTCACGCAAAAACCTGGCTTGCACGTGATATAATTAGTTACAGTGGCACCATGGCACGATGTTTTCGCGTGTACTTTATTACATCGTGAACTTCGAGATTATAGCCTTGGACAAATAGCTTTTGCTGTTTTTAGAGCCTTATTTGCTATCACACAGCTGCTTTGCAATGTAAGCGCCTGGTAACAAGCGCCTGTAAACAAGCATAATTATTATGTAAGTGCCTGTAACATTTATGTGCCTGCTGAAAGATTATTATGAATGCTTAGCATGTATAAAAAGCAAACAAACTAGATTGATAAAAAATTAAAAATTCAAAAGGTAAGTAGGGATTGAATTCAATAGTGCTACAAAAAGTAAGGAAACAAGGAATAAGATTTTGGGACAAGAGAACATTCTGGCATGAGATAATTTATAAAAGTTTAATCCCTACTTTTGGCTCACTTCAGTAGGTTTGCCAAAAGTAAGGATTAAACTTTTATAAATTATCTCATGCCAGAATGTTCTCTTGTCCCAAAATCTTATTCCTTGTTTCCTTACTTTTTGTAGCACTATTGAATTCAATGATTTCAATCCCTACTTACCTTTTGAATTTTGAATTTTTTATCAATCTAGTTTATACTAATAAGCTAAATGTTTTACCACAAATGCATAATTTAATGGGGGATCTTTTAAAGCTTACAGAATAATAATACTCCTTATAGAACTGAAGATATTCTATCTAACTAGGTGTAATTTGCGCTCACATGGTTGATTATCGCAGGCCCGGTCACATACGTATATATTGTTTATTAAATTTCATGCACACGTCGACATCTGTACCAACCGTATATTTTCAATGAACACTACAGTACATGATGTTTGCATGACATTTATGAAATTTACATAATTATACACTGTATATACTCAGCTTATCATGGTGTTTTTAATAAGTATGTACATTATGCCAATGAAAAGTTAATGGAAATATCTTAAGTGTAGCTACGGTACCGCTCAACTGTAACTTCATTTTTACACGCGTGATCACGCGTGGTACCACGGCAATACTACAATGCATCCCTGTTGCGTGTTTGCGTGGACCACAGTTAGTCGTGTCATGTAATATACACGTCTCGTGGAAGCTCACGCGTGGAAGTGTACGTCTCGTGGAAGCTCACGCGTAGAAGTGTACGTCTCGTGGAAGCTCACGCGTGGAACAAAACACGCATGCACTCACATGCACGTAAAAAACGTACTTACCGAGTCTATCGCATTACATTACACCAATATTCTGTTGTTTTACCAGCACAATGTCACGTATCGACTCTTCAGTAGCATACATATAAAATCTTGATGAATTTTTAGTGGCGCACGAAAGGTCTAAGTCGTTTTATGAATTAAATTAATGTGTCACGTGACGAACTTAAACCATTTTGTTGTTTGGCGCACGTGCACGAGGTGAACGGGAGAAGAAATGGCAAGTGGTCGCTCCGTGAGATGCGCTGTACAAAACCCTTTAGATCAGTTACTAGAGGGTATCACAGGCTTTTAATGGTTCAATGAATATTTTTTTCACAGGACCAAAACCAAGCGCTTCGCATGCCCTAGTAGATTTTGGCGATGAAGGCACCACAATAATACTGTTCGCAAGTTTCCATTTAATGCCCTGCTTGCTACTCATTGATTTTCTAACAGTTGTGCACGACCACTTGAGATTAATAAGAAATCTGCTTATGCTGAACTCATGGACGATATTTTTTTGCATAACGTTTGTTATTATTACACGTCGTTATATGCAACAGTCGTGGACTTGTTTGTGCTTAGCCATAAGTCCAGGCTGGACCGGTCTCCGTGTACATGAGATGTCTCGTGGTACTTCACGTCTCGTGGCTCTTCACGTCTCGTGGCACTTAACGTCTCGTGGTACTTCACGTCTCGTGGTACGTACTCCACGTCTCATGCTACTCCATGTCTCGTGGTACTCCATGTATCGTGAAATCAAGATGAATTTTACACGCAAATATCTGCGTGTAGCCACGCGTGGACTGTCACGCGTGAGTGAAGTTATAGTTGAGCTGTACCGTAACATCTGTAGCTTTATATGTAACTTCTGATAAACAGCAAGAAGCAACGCCTGAAAAGTGAACTACAAAAACTTTTAGCCTATGAAAAGCAATGACAAACATTTACGTATAATACATTATTCTAATTAGTGCCCATCATGCGCAAAATGCTTAGTAACCAGGTTAGCCTTTAGCAACAGTGGAAAAAGTGAAGTTGTTACTACTCTAAAGTGAATAGTTTGTATTTACAAGTGTCATAAAAGTTTTGCTTATAACTGGCTGCTTTTTAGTAGTTCAATTAAGATTTGATGAAATGTTACATATGTATCCTAATTTTGCTGTCTAATAAACAAGACTCTGTACAATGTAAAAGTTGGAGGAGCTCAAGCAGTTTGACAAATTTGATGGATTTTCCAAGCTACCAATTCTTGTAGTTGGCGCAGCTGGTAGCTGGACTTTGCAGCAACACAAAAGCCATTACAACAGTCAGTTTCATGTTGTTTGTCTTGTATGTACTAAATACAAGTATGACAGTGTATACAATTAGGAGGTGTAAACTTGATTAGCAGTTTCTCATGTATTGGGAGGTTTAATAATGTTGTTACAGCTGAACACTTTGGGAAAAACCAATCAAATCCCTACACTAAAACATGTGCATTAAAAAGGAGGTTTCAATATAGAAATAAGAAAAAATTACAATTATAGTCTAAGTATTGTGGAATGTAGCTAGCCAAACTGAATTATAAGCAGTTACGTAGTACCCTAAATATAAGGCTGTGGTTTGATAAATAATCACTCAGTGATGATTACAGAAACCAATATACATTCGTATGCGTACATGTTCACGTACAGGTTTTACAATGGAGCAAAACAGTGGAGAGAGTTTGTAATAGAAGAGCTAGTGCCTTGTATACCAACTTAAGGAAGCACCAGTTTAGCAGGGCGATGAGAAATGCTACCAGAAGCCGAACAAAAGTTGCCACTAGCCATGCAAGAATAAAGCAACTGCACTGTACCATATAGCTACTGTGCACAGTATATATTATGTTGTAATAATACAATGTATATAATCTGTAACAAGCATGTGACAGGACGGCCTTTAAGGCAACCAGAAAACCGTTATGGAAAAAGGTTTGTGACAGGCATGTCATACACACAGCTAGGCAGTGCACAGGACTACTGATTACAGTTCTGTAATTCAAAAATACGGCTTGCAACAATTCAATTACAAACCTGTAGCAATCCTGTCAGACAGGACTATCACAGGAATGTTACAGCAACAAATTGAAGGTGGCATGCATGCAACAGGCCTGATATATACCATTTGTATAGGCATGTTACAGGCATTATACCTGCCTTTATTTTAGTAAGGGTGGTCACAATCTATAGTAAGCACAACTATGTACATAACTACATTTGCAACTCGTATGCCATAAATCATCATTAAGCACTGCAGTGTGATTGACAAGCTATAGTGTTTACATACATACGTACTTCAGCCAATATAAACACTAGCATGATAAAGATAGCCAGTAAAGTACTACTTACCCTCCCAGACATATCTGATGTACGTACGTACGTAAGTCCGGTTGTATATGGCATCATGAGATCTTTCTTCTTCTGGCATGCACATAATATTCACAGATTGAACCCAACTCACCTTTTTAAAATGCTTCACGGTACATGTACGTACATATCGTGATATAAAATATATCGTATCGTGACTCCTATACCCTGATATGAAAATGTTGCATATTGCACACCCCTACAGTGCACGTAAGGTAAGTCACTGGCACAACCGAAAGCATTTTGTCCACTATTCTTTGCCAGCTCCCATGCGTGTAGTCTTAAAACAAGTTACAACTAAATAATGCAGCTAAGCTCTCAAAAACTACCATTCCAATATATCAGATTTTTCTACCATGTAATCAATTTGTTGACTGTATTGTCAGCCTATCTGCATACTCACTGAATATGCTAAAAGAACCTCAAGTTAGATGTGTTCATTTACAGGTTTGACTATACGTGACACTATAATTACATGACTACACAACACTATAATAGCTACCTTGTCACTATGACTAATACGTAACAAATCTTAAAATTCTTGCCAAGGCTGTAGCCAACAGTTACTAGGTCAGTCAATTATTACGTACCTGATCACTTTTATAATCTACTGTACCAGATAGGCAGAGTATACACAGAAGGTTTAGCCTGTACAAGGTGTTTATCCAAGGAAAGGCGAACATAAGAAACAAATGGCCTAATAGGACATTAATAGTATTTGTGTTTACGTGGCGTGGCAGTTGATCTAATACCTTACAGAAACTATAGCTACTTGTTTGATTACACATTACAACAAAGTCAAGCATTTGTGAATGCATGCATTTGTGTATGCATGTACGTATTTGTATAATATATTGTAATCTAACATATTCAAACAAGGATACAATAACTGAATGACATTAGTAAGCAAATAAGTGTAAGTTGTTGTAAAGCGCAGAAATAGCCTATGTATAAAGGTTTCAATTATGTATTATAAATTATGTGAAAGATATGTACTTACTATAGCTGATTAACCAATCTGTATACATCTTGCATGCAAAGGTTCAACGTGACCACTCCAAATTTGGTGCCTACAGCCTTGTAGATATGCTGTAGAGGTACGTACGTAAAATATAATCATTTGGTGCCAGTTTCCCACTAGCTATGCATGCAAATTACTTACGTTATGACATATATATCGTAAGAGTGAAAACCTTTCGTGGGGTTCAAAATTTTGTTAATTTCATTGCAGCTTCCAGCAATCCACAAAACTTTATCTTGTGTCGTTAACATACAGTACAGCTCAGTTTTAACTTGACACTCGCGTGTACCACACACGCGTGTTACCCGTGGATTTTAGTGAGAAACTCGCGAGATGTTCGTGAGTCATTTTATGTTACACGCGAACGCATGAGAACAATACAGCTGCTCTGCGAGTGCAATCACCTGCGAGTGCGAGCGCAATCACTCGCGAGTGCGAGTGAAACTACTCGCAAGTGAAGTAGTGCATACGAATCAGTTTATAAGCCGTATAATAGCTTCAATTTATTCCAGTAGCAAAGCAAAGTGCTTTAGTATAAAGTAATTGTAAAATAAAACGATTTCATCTTAAAAGTGGGCGTGGCACCATCTGAATAATGACCGCATGAAGCTTGTATTGAAGTAGCAACACGGTTTATAAAGTGGGCGTGGCACTTACCAAATATATCAAGCGCATGAAGCTTGTATTGAAGTAGCAAGACGAAGTACTACGGTTTATAAAGTGGGCGCAGCATATATCGGCATAGTTTTGCCTTGTACGTACTTGCTATACTGTACTCATGAATGTTATTAGTAGCACTCGCGAGTGTTTGTACTCGCACACACGAGCGTTGCCACTTGCGAGTGCAATGTTGCATTAAATCTGTACCATAGCTCGCGAGTAAATACACGCGAGCGCGCTTTACGAGTGCATCACTCGTGTGGAGGATCGAATTTTGAGCTCTAGAGTGTGCGTTCGCGTGACACTCGCGAGTTGCCCGACAAATCTGTTGAGCGACTCGTGTACGACACGCGTGCAAATGTCAAGTTTAAATTGAGCTGTACCATATTCAATGAAACTTCATCCATCCGAAATTAAATACGTACAAATTTTTGTTTTGTTATCCTTAAAAACACATCTAGATACCACTAAATTTAGCCCCCATACGGTAGCCAGTAGTTGATGAAATATTTGCCCCTCCAGTATTTTTCCAGTAGCTACTACTATAACATATCCTATAGCTATACAAGTACAGTACATCCTTACTAGGAGACGTTTGGCTATTATGTACCATATATGGAGCAAATTATTAAAAGAGCATATCCACTACTTGTTCTATACTCACACATCCATTAATTATCCGTAACTCAGAGTAACACAATTGTATCAGTGCTTTACTCGACACTGACTATTGTCTAACAAACATTCTATCCCACTGAAGCCATACTTCAAAGGGTATATCTACCATATACCCCAAGCCATACAGTGTTAATGTACTTCAAAAGCATTATTGTGTACAAACCGTATTGTTTTTTGGAGATACATACGTAATTAAATTCCATGAATTTCGTGGATATTGGTACATTTGTGAAATTAAAATGTTCCAAACAATAAGCAAAAATGAAGAATAGCACCAAATAAATATCATTTTGGAAGATCATCATAGAGAAATGAAATCACAAAAAGCTGAAAATCGGCCATCCGCGGAATATACGTACATACATACGTAAGTACCTTGAAAAAATCAACTACACAGTTACTGTATATTCAATCACTGGACATGTCTTTTGATGAAGGCCCTGCCGATCAAGGTTGACTCATGCTTAGTATGTATACATATACGTATGCTTCACAGCATACTAAACTTTTGTCACATAAACTTTTCAATTTATCATTGGCTATTGACAAAATAAGTTGATACATGTGAAGAAACTGAAAAGCAGTAGGACTTGTTTGATTGGTTATTCAGGCTTCATTTCAAGTGAATGGCTTTAATAGCTAAGGGGCACGTGCATGCACACTCACACACACACACACACACACACACACACACACACACACACACACACACACACACACACACACACACACACACACACACACACACTCACACACACACAGACCGACTGGAGATAGGACGATACAGGATACAGGAGTATCGATGCATCATGTCAAAAGTATTATAATAAATCACTGCTTTTTAAAGCATTAGAATACACTTGAGTTTTCTCTATGGTAATACACAAAAGCAATGGAATAATCTCTTCAAAGAAGAATCCAAAATATGGCCATAATATACCGACAAGGCTTTTTCCATACAATAGTTGTCATTATAAAATCTTTTATGCGTTACAAACAGCATTGATCGATACACAGCAATATCTCGATACATATATCCATACATTGATACTCAATTTGCAGTATGGATAAGCATATTGAACCATTATATTTGTATTGTGATGCATCATAGTATTGTCATATCTCTAATACCGACTTTGCAGATAAAAACAATTTCAAGAAATCAGGAGGAAAGCACAAAAGAGCACCAGTACAAAAGAGGGAACCATATAAAACACTTTTCAGCCTTTGGTAGTAACAAACACAAGCTGGGGTTGCCTTTGATCCACTCACACACTACACACATTTGGTTTGTACGTATCTGATCGTAAACACTCTGACTGTCTGAGGCTGCAAACCTCATGAATGTGTTTTAACTGAAGCACTGCAGTGGGATTGATAAGGAAATGGTTTCAATTCAATCCTTCCATTATAATACCCACATTCATATAATCATAACAATGGATAGTAATGTAACATATGTATATACGGTATTATAGTTGATGAAATTTTTAAAGGTTGTCATTAAAACTAAACTTTAAAAAAATGCCATTGCATTTTTTACATGTCCAAATATATGTTGAGCCCATCTGAGTATTGTAACCAATGGAGCGCATGTGAAGTTCTAAAACATATTTTAATACAGCGAACTTAATCTTAAACAAAGCTTGACCGACCCACCTGGTGTGTACATGATCACATGCATATGTATCTATAAACTATGTACGTAGTTCAGCAGTATTATATATACTCACTATTTCACTTCTATCTCCTTTAGCTCCTTTAGAAAACAGAAATTCAATCACTGCAGAATGACCACGATAAGCTGCACTGGACAATGGAGTCATACCAAACTATAACAAAAACATAATCAGTAGATCATAACAGGTCAACACTACACACATACACAATAACTGACAATACAATAATTACACAAGTGTACTATAGTCTACGTATCTTCATCATAATACTTATTATGTATGCAGTACTACATAATATTATCATATACATGTTAATTTCAAAGTTGCTACGTATATACGTACATAAATTTATTAAGTACATTTTAAATGTCTTAGTACGTACTTCTACGTAGCTACACACATAACTATTATACACATTATCAAGTATTATAATAGTGTGAAATAAGTATAATGTAGTCACTTACCCTATTTCTCCCATTAACATCCACTCCATTCTGGAGATATACCTTGACATCCTCCAGGCGACCTTCACTAGCAGCTTCACACAGTTCATCAATGTTACACTACAATGAGTACAGTAGATGATAACAATGTGACATACATACAATAAGTGCCTCTAGAGTGTGATGTGCATTAATTAAATATATACTAAGAGTAATAAGTGATGTGTAATTGTGAGCAAGCACAAGAAAACTGGGCTATGTACACAAAATACATGTTCTACAGGCTAATGCCTTCTGTACGTATATCCCTTCCAGTGCCAAACTGATAATAATACAAAATAATATACCTACTAACATGTACGTACATGTATTATAGTATTATAGGATGTGTGTAACTCCTGTATTGTACATAAATTTGTAATCTGAATGAGATACGTACCCCACATAAAAGTTACTTCGTAATTCGAAATATGGTCAAAATTAATGGTCCAAATATACTCAGTTTTCTTCATGCTTGGTCACAATTAAACTATAGAAAGCACAACTTCATAACGACATACGTAAGTGCGGTTTCTGGTTTAAAGCTTCAGTTTACAGTAGGTTGTAAAACAAAACTGTACTCAGACAAAAAACCGAAATACTGCCCAGCACTACTAAAAGGTATGCAATTTGTTGTAGTTTGTTGTTGCAACTAAAAAACCACAGAATAAAATTAATCTGCAAAAACCCTCCATGATCTCATGCAAATTTTGACCATTTTTTAGAACTTTAAAATGTCATAACTCTTTAACCATTTCTTGTAATGTTGTAGAATTTGCATATTTGTTGAAAAATGATCCAATTACATTTTAATATAAAGAATTTAAAAATTGATGCAATTAGCTAACTATCAGGATTTTACAGCTATTTTTATGAGGCTGTGTAAAATACGTGAACATGGAGGGATTTTGCAGAGCCAATCACAAATACTTGGACCAGGTTTGGACACATGTCAGTATAAAATAAATTTAGTTCTGTGATCTTACCAAAATGATCAGGCATTAGTAGAATATGCCTACTGGCTGTAGGATATATACATACGTATGTGGCATGATATGAGACCATATATAAGTAATCTCACAAACATGAAATGATCACTATGGTCTATGTGTTGTAAATAGCATAAACATTGTAAACTATTTTTGCTGTAATTTATTTGTGACTGTCTGAGCAAATACCAGCCTACGTAGTTCACACTTCCAAGTAAATTCACATGAACAAGAAAAATCACATGAACAACAGTTCAAGCCAATCAAAATGTTTACTATCATATGCTTGCGTACTTAGAAACCATTAAATGGTATTAATTTTAAGGAAGTGCTACGTATATCTTTATAATCATGTACAACAGCTACGTACGTACAACTCCTTAGAAAGAACAACTAGTACAACACTACATTACCCCCTACAGTAGGTTTTATGGCAGCTTTTCATGATGCGCTCCATCACTGATAGACCACGCCCACCCAAAATAATATTAAGTTGGCTGCGTTACATAACTACAATACAATTAACAAGTAATCACATGGAGTAGAGTGCAGTTTTGAAAATAAGTGCATGGCAACTTAGGCTTTTAATTACATTTGCTATTGCTCGTGTAATTGATAGCCTAAATTGTCTATCAAATTGCACTCTAATCCATGTGATTACCTATACAAATCAACCTGACCACTCCATATGTGGCTACAGAGCTGGTAGAGGTAAAATATTGATAGTTGTCAATTTCCCACTGATCCACTACCCATACACAACAGACAAGTCTGTTACAGACTCTGTTACAGACTTGTTATATCTGTTACATGTCTGTTACAGAGCTTTGACAGACCTAGGGCAGATCAACAGAGTTGTCAGAGATCTGTTGCATATCTGTCATAACTCTGTAAATAATTTCGGTTAATTTGTAAATTGGATTCTCTACAGATATGTCACAGAGCTTACATGCTACATATTGTAGCTTTATATAGCTGCTAAAGCACAATTTGACTAAACCAAAAGTACCACCTACTAATCAGTCTGTGGTGTAAGGACAACCCACCACAAATACCATAAACAAGTGATAGCTAGGGACTTTTCTATTGCTGGAGGTGACAGGTAGCCTGGATGGAGCTAATTTTAACATTGTTATAGGGTATGGAAACGTAAAGTAATGTAATTCAAATAGCTAGAGTGGTTACAGGCTTACAGCAGCATAAACTCTTGTAGAGGGACTATAAGAAGTAGTGCTTTTATGGCTTCACAATCGTCAAGAGAAGAAAACACTGTTTTTACTAGTGAATGGTTTCGAAAAACAAAGATCACAGACTTAGGTACTGAATCATAGATTATAGCTACGTAATATAATTTTATGACTATATAAGCGCATCAGTGTGCGTATAAAAGATTAGTGACAACTCGGAATTATTTAAACGGGCGCTTTAATATGATTTCCTGCGTATTCTGAATAGTAGTGTAAGCATAGAGTGCAAGTGACTACTAACCTTTCAATGTAATAGCCGAGGTAATAGCAGATAAACTGTGCTAAAATACTCAAGAGGCCTGGACAAGCACCGCACGCCATCAGGATCAAATTATTTTTGTATTAGTGCACGTGCGAACAACACAGCATAATTTTAAAAGAGCGCAAAGAAGATGGTGAGAAGATTTTAACATCCTCAGTAACAATATTCAAGAATCGGAGAGAAATCGATCGCAAGAAGTCTTTAATGGCATCGCAAGATTCCTACTGCGTATCGTTGTTACAAATGAATTGAATCTTCGACGGCAATATATCTCACTCCATACATGGATCCTTGGACTGGGGAGAATCTTGTGAGTAAATATATGCGTAACATTTAGGCAACATTACTGTTTTAAAGGGCACCATATGCTAGGAACACTCTTTGACATGAAGCCACCAATATTAAATATGATGTGCGGCATTATCAAGATTCTTCATCTAGCTAGTCACTGGCGTACTATAGCACTAACCAAAACAGCTACCTAACTGAGGTGATTAATATACTTACTTAATCTTTAATCTTATTATATTTTTGTATCTAGTGTGTGCTAATGACAATTGAACAGCACCTGAGGTATGCACGTATGTACATACTTATGTATAATACAAATGCGATCGCAGAAACTCAACATGGTATTTGGAAAGACTAGCAGTTGATTTTTGCAGTGGCGAAAACACATACGTGCTTGTTGTCATTAAGTGAGTGACTACATTAATCTTTTCATTTTGCTATCCCGATTTTATAAAATTCATCTTGTAGAGCAAGACAGCTCTAGAGAAAGTGGCCTAAGGTGAGACGGATGATGTGAACAGAATTAATGATACTACAATACCAGAAGAAAACAAACGGTTTAATACAACATACGAAAGATGCTGCAGTAAAGACAATGTACTGTTCAGTGGATCCAATTTAAGTTTTTGTATGTGTATTTTAATGTTAATTTATTAAGTATGTAACAACTATGTATGGGGCTGTCAATGCTATGTACAGCATGTCAATGCTGTGTACGGCATCTGTCAAATATAGCAAAAAACATGGTAATGACTCATCTGTAACAGACATGTAGCAGATATGTGACATACTTGTAACAGCTCTATGGCAGTTTCAAATACAGATCTGTAAGATGTCTGTTACAGAACTGTTCTGTACAAGTCTGTGACAGATCTGTAACAGACTTGTCTGTTGTGTATGGGTAGTTGATTACTCCCAATAGTTTGTAAAGAGCATATTCATAAATACTTAGCCCCCCAGTGTTTTGCTAGTAGCTACATATACTTGGTCAAGTTACGTACATGTCACCATGCTAATATATCCTATACAAGTACATAGCTATAGTACATCCATACTAGGTGGCATCCATCACGGTATAGATTTAATGCAACGTCGCACTCGCGAGTAGTACACTCGCAAGTGCAAGTGTTGATGTGATGCTCATGTGTGCGAGTGGCGCAAGTGCTTCATGAGTTTGTGTACCAATAGAAAGTACAAGACAAAACTATATGCCGATATATGCATGCCGTGCCCAATTTATTAACTGTAGTACTTTGACTTACAAGCCTGCTTCATGTGCTCGATATGTGGTAGGTGCCATGCCTACTTTATAAACTGTAGTACTCCATGTTGCTACTTCGATACAAGCTTCATGTGCTCAATATATTCAGTAGGTGCTACGCCTACTTATAAATCCTGGTACTTCGTCAATACAAACTTTGTGCACTCGATATTCGGTAGGTGCCATGCCCACTTTTGATGAAAGCACTTTATTTTACAATTACTTTATGCTAAAGCACTTTGTTTTGCTACTGGAATAAATTTAAGAACTGATTCCTGTGGACTACTTTACTTGTGAGTAGTTTCACTTGTACCCGAGAGTGCAATCGCTCGTACTCGTGAGTGGTTACGCTTGAGCTCAAGTGTGATTGCACTCGTAAACGCGTGCGATTGCGATGTTACACTAAATCTCAGTTTAGTATCGTAAGGAATATAGGCATATAGTTTCGTAGTGTCTAGTAAATAAAAACGGGAATATAGATACGTAAATGCTCTATAGGAGTAAACGACTATTAATAGACCATTAATCAATAGTTATTGCTATGGACTAATCATCTATACTGAGTGTACAAGAATATTAGTATATTCTAACAAATTCCAACCGAATAGAGTTATTCTATTTTATGTTTTAATGTATTGAATCACTTAAAAATGCTTCAAAAATGCTTTAATACCTGTGTTGTTATTTGTAAACCTTGCTAAATGTTATGTAACTAACCACCTTAGGTAGCCCTCTATGATTATGCAACATTCCCCCGGTTTAGCGAACGTTCCTAATGTTCCATAAGCACCTCGGGCTAGCACCTCGGTGATTATGGAACTTTCCTCATGTTTGCTAAAGTTGTTTCCTGTGTTTTCAAAAGCAGTTCTAGCCATAACGCACGTGCCATTTACATGTTAACTCACATACAGATCACAAGGACTCACATGCTATTCACTTCAATTGCCTGATACGAGATGGAATATAAAGCATGCAGATACGGAATATAGAGTATTTGATAATATAGAGTATTTGATAATATAGAATAATAATCTATATTCCCTTGTCCCACTTTATAGACCATTTCTCT
The DNA here is from genome assembly GCA_963930835.1 of Spongia lamella. NCBI lineage: Eukaryota > Metazoa > Porifera > Demospongiae > Dictyoceratida > Spongiidae > Spongia > Spongia lamella. The sequence goes on along the minus strand of OZ005746.1, from coordinate 6,832,790 downwards.
ATATTCCCTATTTTTCTATTATAGACTATATCTCTATATTGCTTATGATATTATGTTGTAAATCTGTACTGTACATACATACGTACCATATATGGAGCTAGTCTCAAGGACTAGACCTTTTTGGTACAAATTGTGATCATTTTCAGCATATGTAAGTGCTCACGCCAAAAAACAGTCTGGCATTACCAGCTACACGGCATATAGTATAGTGACTGTACTATTAGAGGAAATAAATGTTTGATATTTTAATTTGTAGGCTGAGTGACAAATGTCAGAGAAGTGTGGAGATTGAGCTAACATTGATTGACATAATACCTGGAAGTACGTACGTACGTAATAACCAACAGCAAAATAAATGGGAGAAACTCCTCCTTGTGTTCTTATCTCCTAGCAACCAGGTGTAATGTTTGTTTTAATAGAATACATAAACACTGTAGGTGACATGTTGAAAGGTTAAATTTCACCCTAGCTGCATTTTATGGATCAGAGAAGATTATAAGGGTCACTTACTTGAGGATCACTTTGCCTGTTTGTCTGACCAAGACATATTTGCATCTGACATCAAAGACCAGTCAAAAGATACATATAGGCAGGTGTATAAGCCATTGTTGCAATGTAGGGGCTTGCCTTGTAAGCGCTAACACTATTATACGTAGTTAGTCTGTTATCTTATAGCACTCGGCCTTGTTGCCTTGTCCTTTATTTTTTGCATAGCATTCATGAAAATGCTTTAACCTATACATACATACGCATAGATCTTCAATTTTGTATTCCAAAACCTATGGGGCAAACATTAACCTAGTAGGGGACAGATTTCATCCCAGCCTTGAAATGCAGCCCTGCAAACACTTTATATTATTAGGCTAGGTGTCTATATTTTGCTACCTACAGTACTAGGCTTAACGTTATGTAATAATATATGCTGGTATAATCACCAGGTACATACGTACATATATCATCAAGCTGGTCCAATTGATATGCCTTGACATACTGAAATCACTCATACAACATTATGATATTATTTTAGTTTCATTCCCAGTAATGTCTTAGTATAGACATGATCACATGTATATCAATAAACTAATGAAGTTTCACAGACCTACAGTACATTATACGTATATTGTACTCACTGTAGCTCCTTTAGAAAGTAAGAATTGCACTACATGTTGATGTTGATTCCTTAGTGCTATGTTCAATGGAGTATGACCACCCTACGTATAATAATAAATTAATCAGTAAATTATAACAGGTCAACACTATACACACATACGTACACAATAGCTGACAAGACAATAATTACACAACTGTACTAGTCTAACTCCACCATATGAAACTATGTGATATTATGTGTATGCATGCATCCACTGATCCACATGTAATACAGTGTTGGTATACAAATTACGTGTATACGTATGTACAATTTCACACCTCACGTACATATGTACGTAACTTAATCTACATAGCTACACAGCTACGTAGCTATAGCTACTATACACATTATCAGCATTTTAGTAATTTGTGAAATAAGTATAAATGTAGTCACCTACCCACTCTCCATTAACATCCACTCCATTCTGGAGATGTATCTTGACATCCTCCAGTTGACCATCTCCAGCAGCTTCACACAGTCTACTAATGTTATACTACAATGAGTAGAGTAGATGATAACAATGTGACATACATACAATAAGTGCCTCTAGAGTATGATGTGCATTAAATGGATACATATCAAGAGTAATAAGTGATGTGTAATTGTGATGAAGCATAAGAAAACTGGGCTATGTACACAAAATATTATAGTATGTACAGTAGCTACGTATATCTCCTTTACTGTAAAAGATTTATCAGCTTCATGAGAATCCACACGAATAATTGTTTACGTAATTTGAAATACGTACGCTTTGAAAAATACACTGTACACAAATCAGCTTAAAACAGGGATACATATAAAACACTTTTTAGCCTTTATTAGTCACAAGCATAAGCTGTGGTTGCCTTTGATTCTCTCACACTAGACACATTTGGTTTGTACATATCTGATTGTAAACACTCTGACTGTCTGAGGCTGCAAACCTCATGAATGTGTTTTCACTTAAGCACTGCAGTGGGATTGATAAGGAAAAGGATCCAATACAATCCTTCCATCATAATACCCACATTCATACAATCATAATAATATGATGACATACGTACATACGGTAATATATAGTGAATGACATTTTTGAAGGTTGTCAATAAAAATAAACCTACGTACGTATATTTGCTTTAAAAAAGATGCTGTTACATTTCTTACATATCCAAATATATGAGCCCAACTGAGTATTGTAACCAATGGAGCATATGTGAGCTTTTAAAACGATATTTTAATACAGCATGCTTAATCTTAAACGAAGCTTGTCCGACCCACCTGGTGTGTACATGATCACATGCATATGTATCTATAAACTATGTAGTTCAGCAGTATTATATATACTCACTATTTCACTTCTATCTCCTTCAGCTCCTTTAGAAAACAGAAATTCTACCATTGTGTAATGTTTATGATCAGCAGCACTGGACAATGGAGTCCTACCATACTGATAACAAAAACATAATCAGTAGATCATAACAGGTCAACACTACACACATACACAATAACTGATCATGACAATACAATAATTACACAAGTGTACTATAGTCTACGTATCTTCATCATAATAATTATTATGTATGCAGTATTACATAATATTATCATATACATGTTAATTTCAAAGTTGTTACATATACAGCTACGTACATAAATTATGTACATTTTTAAATGTTTTATTACTTCTAGCTACACACATAGCTACTATACACATTATCAAGTATTATAGTAATTTGTGAAATAAGTATAAATTAATGTAGTCACTTACCCTATCACTCCCATTAACATCCACTCCATTCTGGAGATATTCCTTGACATCCTCCAGTCGACCACCTCTAGCAGCTTCACACAGTCCATCAATGTTATACTACAATGAGTACAGTAGATGATAACAATGTGATATACATATAGTAAGTGCCTCCAGAGTATGATGTGCATTAATTAGATATATACCATGAGTAATAAAAGTGATGTGTAATTGTGACCAAGCATAAGAAAACTGAACTATGTACACAAAACATTACAGTATGTACAGTGTACATACGTATATCTCCTTTACTGTAAAAGATTTATAAGCTTCGTAAGGATCCAACACAAAAATAATTTGAAATACGTACGTATGCTCGGAAAATACACTATATACAAAACCAGTACAAAAGAGGGAGCCATAACACTTTTCAGCCTTTGTTAGTAAATAGTAACAAGCACAAGCTGGGGTTGCCTTTGATCCACTACACACATTTGGTTTGTACATATCTGATTGTAAACACTATGACTGTCTGAGGCTGCAAACCTCATGGATGTATTTTAACTTAATGATATATACTCTAATAGAACAGTCAATCAATAAAGTAGTCAAGCTGTGGTTTATTTTCTAAGGGGTCACTACTTCAACAGTTTGACAAAGCTCAATTTTTATTAGTTAATGAAACCCCACAACTAATTATGCTATGAGCATTATCTCACAAATACTCACAAATCCAGGTACGTATGTAGCTACTTATATAATGTTAAACTGAGCCCCAAAAAAATTATGACCTTCCTCCCACACTCTGGAGTATGATGTGGATTACCAAGAGTAATATGTGATATAAAGTACAGGTATGTATGTACCACTACTTGTGCACTCATACTACAAATTATCAGTGGCGTATCTAGACCACTATGATTGGTAGGGCACAGCTAGATTGGAGATCACATGGAGATTGACTGGCTAGCTACATATTGTGCGAAGCACAATCAGCATGCAAAGCATGCTAATGCTAGGGGGTCTGGGGTATGCCCCCCAGGAAAATTTTGAAAATTGGATGCTCTGAGGTTGATTCTGATGATAAATTTGTATGATTTTACAACACTACATGTGCAGTAAGCTAGCTAGCTATTTTTATTAATTGAATTATGCCAACTGATACCGCTACCGTTTGTGTGGTGGCCGTGGTCCTCGCCGTCGTCTATATAACAATCAGACTCATCAGTATAGTTATAAGGCTCTGGATCAGACTTGTCACCTTGCTCGTCACAGTCACTATAATCACACTCATCACTAGTAGACTCACTAAACTCACCAGAATGCTCCATTGGCCTTGAAACTTCGCTTTCTACATCATCACACCGTTTCTTTTGTATAACATGAAAATTATCAAGTTTCAATTGCCGCTTGCTTGCCATATCGTCACAAGATGTCACGTGCTTCCATGTTTGGCATTAAATAAAATATTTAAACTCGCGTTGAATGCAGTGTAGAAGAATCTGAAGAAGGTATATATTATCGCCAAAAGTAGCTAGCTATGTTATTTGTTATATTTATTAATCATTGTGGGATCACAAATCACAGTAGGCAGGGCACCAGCTATCCTAAGCAGGGCCTATGCCCTGCTGGGCTCTGCTGTAGATACGCCACTGCAAATTATTGCAGTGTTTAATAACTTTAGATTACAATAGATACATTGGCACATAATTATACATACATACGTATATGTAAGTACATACTTATGCAAAGGCCTTTACTGTATACCCAGAAGGGTACTGCAATATTTTAAACACCTTAAACATCTAAATAAACACCTTTGATTCATTCTGTATACCCAGAAAACTAATTATGTAATATTAGTCTCACCGTATGTGACAATTCTGTTATTTACGTACCTCGGAAACTAAAATTCAATAAGCAGTTAAGCTGTTGTAAGGATTGTCATAATGTTTACGATGTACGTATATACTGTGGTAGTTGTTCCTTCACTTGCAATTGGTACAACTATTGTTGAAGGCCCAACTGATTTAGACAAAGTTGACTCATGCTTCGCAGTATTGCATATTAAATACCACAATCACATAAACTTTGCTGACCTTCAATAAAAATTTCCAGTTGACATAGACCGTATCACATATTTGTCAACTGTATTCAGGGTTCTCCCCAGGAATTCCTGGGTGGTGGCCTAAGGTTAGCATGGTGTGTTATAATTTGTCTGTGTGTTATATTAGAGTATATTAAGTGGACTGTAATGTATACATCAGTGATTTATGTAAGAATTGTACTGGCTGGATTTAAAAGGTACTGGTCGCTTTTTAAAGGTACTGGTTGGTTTCAATCACTGTTGACCAGTGTTGGCAGAACCCTGTGTATTGTTAGCCTATCGATCTCCATACTCATTGAATATATTGTGTATTATAAGAGTGATAAGTTGGTGTTCAGTTATTATGAGCTGTGACAGTGCTTCATTATAGGGATTAACCAGGTTAAAGGTAGTCTGCAGTGGAAAAATGACTTGGGCTTATACTTTACCTTAGTGTTAGTAATGAGGATTGGTATGTGTGATTTGGTGATATTTCATTTGGTTTAGCTACTACGGTAGTTTTAGCACATTGCAGTTTCTTACATCACACGACATCACATCGGGAATAAGAACACATGTGTTTGTATGGAAATGTATGGAGATTCATGCGCTTCTTGGATTATCGGCTAACAAAGAGGCTTGTTGGAGCACCATTGTATTTCTGGCAGTAATATACACGTATGGACATCGATAGTGTTCGTTGTGAAGGAGGTTTATTCATAAAACATGAATTGTGAAAGGCGGACGTGTACTAGTGGGATCCATAACTAGTAACTCATGGCTAGTTTTTGTCGAGTTATGTTCACTATGTGTCTATCATTCCAGTTGTCGTGTATTGTCGGATAGAATGATGCATTAGTCAGCCTTAATTGGCTTTAGCATTTTGATTAGCACAACTATGCGCGTTAGTGTTCATGTCACACAGTGGTGCTCGCAGTGGTGGCAGTGAATCCAGCCTCCTTATCGTCGCAAGATTCTTTATCACACATGGTAAGGACATATACTTGTTATCATTAAACAATTCATCTAAACGTAGACTAGCTCTTCATTTTGAAAATCCCATATTCACCACCTTCATTCATCGTTGTCGTGTGACTGGCAATGCATTGATTCAGAGGACACGCTCTTTTTGTCACTACCTTGCTAGGAGAGAAGTGTAACAATCAAAAACCCGGGCTTTCTTGTATCTCCCTACTCAATACAAGGTGAGTTATAGTGCCTTCTTACGCCTTCACTTCAAAAGTTTATCACGAAATTTTGAAATTTGGATAAATTTAAAGTTCACGCAAATTTCTAATTTCAAAATAAATTTCTAAATTTCTAGCAACTTTCTAGTCTCGTGCACCCGACTTTCTAGAGATGGAATTTCAAAATTTCTGCCTAAAATTGCTTCTTTCAGAAGGGATTTCTCTTCTGTTATCTCTTCATCCATATACTTACTGGTTAGGCACTGGAAGTCTATTGTGGATTGCGGCAGATTGTCTTAGACAATTTGCGGGTCAGTTATAGACTAATTGTATCAAGTGTTGCCGGGTGTAGTGTAATCAGATTGCTCCAGCAAATCAAATAAAGAGAGGGTTCATGTATATTTAAACCTCAATTTAAACGCAAATAGATATAGTCTAGCTACAGGTACGTAGTAATAAATTCACGTAAATAACCATACATTTCTGAACTGAATTTCAACAGTTCTGATGCCAGCATATTTCTAAATTTCTGATTCAAATTTCTATTCCAAATTTCTAAATAGCCACTTCCATCGACGACATTTCTAGAAGTGAAGTACCCCTCGCCTTCTTCCAATAAATATGTACAATAAGACTTCCGGAGCCCAATCTGATGTCACGTATAATTACGGATGTGACGTTTTGTAACTTTGCAGCTTAACATCTCAATAATACACCATAATTCAATTATAAATAATGTTGTTTTCTGCATTGCATGATTAAATAAGCACATCTAACTAATAAAAAGCATTTGTTATTTGTCACTGCAGTCTACATTTAAAGAAGAGTCAATAAATTTAAAAAAATATTCACTAGTCTGTACAACATTTTTAAAAAGTCTGATCATGCTTTGGTCACAAGAACCTCAAACAACATGCTAGTTGTAAGGTTTGACTATGTGACACTATGATTACACATGTACGTACATTGTCACACTTATCTAATATGACTATAACACTCATCCCAAAGTTATTACCAAGGTCATAGCCACCAGTTATATAAAGGTTTTTTTAATTAAATCAGGTAGACATTTATAAAAAGTGAATATAAAAACTAATGCATTTGACCACTGAAAAATCAATCTGAAAATTTTTATTTCATCAAAATCAATCTGACCACTCCATATTTGGTGGCTACAGCAGCCCTGGTAAAGATGTTGGAGAGGTAAAATATTGACAGTTGTCAATTTCCCACTTAGTAAGTAGATGATTGACCAGTTGATTACTCCCAATACTTTCCCCCTCCAGTGTTTTGCTAGTAGCTACATACACTTGGTCAAGTTACATACATGTCACCATGCTAATATATCCTATACAAGTAGCTAAAGTACGTCCATACTAGGTGACTTATATATCACATACGGTACAGCTCAGTTTAAACTTCACAAGGAATGCGTGTGGCATGTACTCGACACGACACGCTTTTCATTTTGCACGTGTGTAGACATGTGCTCGCTCACAAGATCGATGACGTAGAAACTCTCGTACAGAGTACTCGTGTATGCACGAGACATGTGGCAGAAGTACGCGTGCATGTCAGGTATGTACACGCCAAATCTGGTTTGCGTGCACCTTGGCGTGTATACGAATTGCAAGCCGAGCATAACGTTATAAACTCTATGAACATGTACTTGACCTAAGGCGTGATTCCCATCAAGACCCAAGACGCAAAAACGCTGCTAAACAATTTCTTACTGTAAAGCTAAAGCCTATAGATTATATTTGGGGGTGTGTCTTTTACCGATTATCATCGGTAATTCTCGGATAAAAATTCCAATGTGAAAAATTAATGTTGATATCCTAAACGTGTTGTATATAGCTAACTGACAACGTGAACACATTAGTAGCTATCGCTATATATACAGTTGTTACTTTTCAAAGTTGCAGATAGTTTTTGCGCTGTACAATACTCGATCTTGTCCACTCATGACACAAAGATATCCTAGCATATTCGGTATGAACACGCCCCTTCATTAGAACCTTTGAGCGATACTCATTACAACAGATAAAGAAGCCGATCAGCTGCAAAACAGTTGCATTTCATTGCCTACAGCTACTGTACCTGTAGTTACACGACACGTGTAGTGTGGCAAACCAAGTGCGAGCTCATGATGTGCATCTCTCATGTGTCGCGTGTGTTCACTGGCCCGTGTACGCATGCCAAAATTGCGTGGAACAGTGCGTGCACATACCAGTTTTTGAAGTTTTACACGCGTTAAACGTGCAAGCACACGCGTGTGCCTGCACGCGTGTGTAAAGTTTAAACTGAGCTGTACTGTACATATCATATTATGGAGCTATTCTCAAGGACTAGACCTTTTTGGTATTATTTTCAGCATATTAAGTGCTCATGCCAAAAAAACAATCTGGCACTACCAGCTACACGGCATTTATTATAGTGACTGTATTATTAGAGTAAATAAACGTTTGGTATTTTAATATGTAACAAGCAAAATGTGGGCTGATTCAGTTGAGCTAACATTATCGTGTTTTGATCTGACATAATACCTGGAAGTAACCAAGAGAAATAAACCACATTCCAATGGGAATGGAACTCCTCCTTGGGTTGGTACCATGTTAGTATCTCCTAGCAACCAGGTGTAATGTTTTAAAATTAAATTAATTAATTAATTAATCCTTTAAGAACCAAGAGCCACTGAAGTGACTCAAAACACACATTAACAAACAAACTGTTTTAAGGTGAACTACGTATATAAGTGCAACCAGGCTGTTTAGACCACCATTCGATTCGCTGTTCTTTAAGGAATAAAATGGTGCCCATGGTTAAGCCATAGATACTAGAGAGCACATACGGGATAGGAAACCTCAGTTTATCACACGTTTAGTTCGCATCTCGTCTTATTTTGGCTTCCTTAAAACTGAAACCCACAACTATACTGCATACGTAGCTGAAGCATCATGGCAGCTTGTGAAACAGGGAATGCACAAGAGAGCAATGACCACACTAGTAAGCTTTATGGCGATTGCAATCATATATACGTACAGTATAATAAATTACCAGAGGGCATTTATGCCAGCTAACATAAGCCGCACTATAGACTAAGTGTATTGCAGCATAGATTGCAGTTTTTCCATTTTCACTGTAGGTGGTTGTGTTAGATTATTTTGAAGCGTCATGATGGGAATACTCAACGACGAAGTAATGCAAATTGATTCAGAAGGTGCAAAGCTTTGTGTTTGTTATGCAAACAGTTTTCATTCAGCGATTGTCAAATCCATCACCCAGTGATATAAAATTTACAGAAGAGATAGTTTCTACCTTAAATAAACCTATAGATGATACCCTTGGGTGTGGTAAAACAGATAGTGAGAAGATATGGTCCAATTTTCACAAAATTCGATCATCCCAAGAATATATTACAAAATGGAGAAGCTATTTGTTAAACATCAACTTTACAACCAAGCCAATATTTTATCAGCACATCACATTGGAACTGTTTGAACAACTTCTTTGTCAAAAGCTTCAGGAACAGGATAAATCCACAGCAGATAGAAATATCATTATTTCTTATGAGGAAGAAAACGCAGTACGTTACATGGCTGGATATGTAATCCGAAAGTTAAATAAGAAGCATTATTCTGTAGATTTTCTCATAGAGAAAGACAAGGATAGTATTGCTGAGACAAAGTCAACTAAATGGGTCAACCTTATTGATCGTGGTGGGTTAATACATGTAACTGAATAGTGCTATCAGTTATTTATATCAATTGAGTTTGTGACACGCCATCATATGAGCATTGCAAATGTAAAATCAATGGATGAAGATTTTCGTAGACATCTTGAAAACATGATAGTCACTGATGATGAAGTTTTATTTAACTGGACAATGACTGGTGCTGAAAATGAAGAGGTGCTTGTTGAGATTATAAAACTTTGGTTGGATATTCAAGGCTTTTCATTTGCCAAGTCAGTAATGGAAAAGTATAAACAAGAAACCAAAAAGAGTACCAGAAAATCAAAATCCTTGCGCACCAAATTATTTACAGACCAGTTATAGCATTTTATGTTGTGTGTATATGTGCATGTGCATATCAAGACTGTGACAGCTTCTGTTTGAGTTGAAGCTGACTCAAATGTGACCATCAAAATCAGTCTGTGTATAGTTGTTAACTAAACTTCCAACCTCTTCATCTCGTACCGCTTCTTTCTTCTCAGAGGAATGCTTCTTATATGTCAACTTAAATTTACGACCCATTTTTCTGCCAGAATTGAGCAACTACAGTTATAGAAAAACCTATGTTTAATAAACTACGTAGTTCAAATAATATGCTCTGAGAAATACTATAAAACAAACAAATACTTCATAAAATACACCATCCCTGGATAGCAGGTACACAAAGTAGGGTATGATTTTGTGAAAAAATGGTTTCTGCACCATTAGCAGTTTCATAAAAAGTAATTATTTCTGGCTATTTCCACTTAGAAATATCATGTCTACTTCCAGAACGAAAATCTTTTGAATACGTAAAGATATATGGGATTTATGTGTACAAAACCATTTTTAATCAGTCATTGTAGGATTTTTACTGACTAAAAACAGCGCCCTTGAAATGTAATTAGCCTTTAGTTACTTTCTTTACGTACGGTACAGCTCGATTATAACTTGAAACACGCGTGTCACCTACACGTATGTATTTTGTAACTCTACTCGAGTATTTTTAAAAAACTCGCGTGTTTGTACACAACTGCACGAGAATTTCGCGTGCAGTACACACACGTTATCTTCGTGATCGCCACGAATAACCTGTAAGCTACACCACACGAGTGTACTGGGACAAAGGACACGTGCTCGTTCAGTATGCGTACGCCAGTGATTTAAAGAATAAAGGCTAAAAAGCAAACATAAAACATTGTTACCATTATTCCAATCGATCTTGTCAGTCATCGTGTCTGTCAAATAAATGCGCCTGCTGACAAGCAGGTGTTAGTCACAAAAAATCTTGCATAAACTTATTAGAATCACATGTGTACGTGATATACGTTTTTGTTCTTAACAAGAGATAATGGAAGGGCACGTAGCACCTTATCTTAAAGAAGTTGGGACTTGCAGGTAACCTTCCCGGCCAGTTTCAAGGTACGTACGTACATTGCTGCTCGTTTACATGCATTTGTACTATACTCGAGCAGACTCCACGTGTCGATCGCACGAGTTTATTTAGACTCGCGAGAAGTTTTTTAACACTCTGCGAGCAGTTGAGACGTCATCAATTTCTCGTGCACTCGCAAACACGCCACGATACTTTTGCTGTTCGTGTAGTGCGTGTGTAATTGTGCACGCGAGTTTTTTTAAAGTTATAATCGAGCTGTACCGTACATAAACTTACTTTCAATGGAGACCTAAACTATTCCACTCTAGATAATCAGTAATTTTCGGCACCAACTTCAAGTCATGCGTCTTCTCAATAGTTGCATTCGTTTTTTCTCAGTAAACCTCCGTATTGTAATTTATTTACACCTAGGTATGGTGAAAACCACCCAGGTGCGGAGTGTGCAAAATCAAAGTACAGGAGCCTATGAGCATTTCCTATCCCGTATGCGCTCTCTAGTATCTATGGTTAAGCCGACTGACAAAACCCGACTTGTCTGAAATGCTTTAACCCTTAAACCCGCATATTTATACAAAATATCCGTGCATAATAAACCGCTCGGGTTTTAAGTTACAGGGTTATTATGCCTTATAACGGCCCAGCAATGGCCCTGGTGCGAGGCGCACGCACTATTTGTTATACATTAAACAACTCTATGTTTTATCAGCTATCTAAATAACTAAACAGTTATATTTTTTAAAAACTCACTGGTTATGAAGCTATAAAGAGTGATACCTTCTTTTCGGCGATATTTGGCCAATTTGTGTCTTGCGGTCTGCCATTTTTTTAATCGCGATAACCAATATATCACCAGATGCAGAATCACGTGAGAAACAAGATGGCAGAAATCATTTTTGATAGGAGCACTGGCCACTCAGTTATGGCTGTTTTTAGGCCAGCATGTAGCCGACAAGGAAGAAGAATTGTTCCTTTTGTTTGTTTGAGCATTCCTGAGGATGGATGCTTTTACTGGAGTTGCTTGCCAATTCGATCATGATAATCAGAATTTAATGATGAGTAAAACAGTATAAAAACTTTTATTCTAGGCCTTTCAGGAGTGTAGCTATGGATGTTTGTTTGGTCGCATATGTTAGAAACTATATATAGGCTTATGCGCTTTCGGAAGTGTAAAGGGAAGTCACAATAATCCATCTAACTACATATAGACCAAGATGGCTTAATGGAGCATTTAACCAGTTATAATCTAATCACTGATGAACAATTTGGTTTTGTTCCATCTAGATCATGTTCATTACATTTGCTATCTGCACTGAATCAATGGACTAATTTACCTCAGAATGGCAACCCTGTAGATATTGCATATTTTGACTTTCGCAAAGCCTTCGATTCAGTCCCCCATGAATGTTTGCTTAGTAAATTACTTTTGTATGGTATTGAGGGGAAACTTCATGGATGGCTTCGTGAGTTTATTACTTGTAGGTCCCAAAGAGTAGTCTTAAATGGCAAATTATCAGACTGGAGAACTGTAGTAGATTTATGTATTTATAGTTATCTCTATTTCAACATGTTGTAAATCCAGCTGGTTTTGTATAACCTGTTTTACCGGTTAAACCGGATGTATGAATGTATATATATACTCGTGTTTTATTGTTTGATTTTGGTGTTCCTTTGTTATAAGTTACTGGTTGCATCGTGCGTTCGTTTTCCTCTTTTTCGAGTTACTCGGACACCACATAATTGGCGATGATGATGGCTCTCCTCGGGAACATTGAACAATTTGACCCTGCAACGGAAGATTGGGCAAATTACGTGGAGTGACTTGAACAGTTTTTCGAGGCAAATGACATAGTGGGAGACGATAATGCGGCGAAACGACGCTCGACTTTTTTATCTGTTGTTGGTTCTGGCCCATACAAGTTACTCAGGAGTATTGTGGCACCTACCAAACCAAGCGAGAAAACCTTTGAGCAGTTAACGGAGGTGCTCAAGAACCATTACAATCACCCACCGTCTGAAGTGATGCAATGTTTCAGGTTCAACACCCGTGTCCGCAAGCCTGGAGAGTCCATGGCAACCTACGTGGCAGAGTTAAGGCGTCTAGCTGAGTTTTGCAACTTCGAAGCAACTCTGGATAAAATGATCAGAGACAGACTGGTCAGTGGAATAAATGACGATAATATACAGAAAAAGTTATTGTCGGAGTCAACTTTAACCTACGCAAGAGCTATTGAGATAGCCCAGGGGGTAGAGGAAGCTGAAAGGAACTTGAGAGAAATGAGAGCACCCAGACGCAAACGTGATGTAGCGGGATCACAGGCTACTAGTAAACCAGACCCGGTGCACCAGATCACCAAACAGTTCAAAAGGCCAAGTTTTAGTTGTTATTGCTGTGGAACACCTGGACATAAGGCTGCAGAGTGTCGATACAGGAATAAATCATGTCGTCTGTGTAATAAGAAGGGCCACTTGGCTAAGATGTGTAAAGCACACCAATCAGGGACCCGCCGGCCGCAGAACACAAGACAGAAACAAATCCGGCAAGTGGAAGATGACCCAAGTAGTGACTCTGAGGATTCACTGGGAGTTTGTGAAACAGTCAGGGGGTAAGCTGCCACCCCTGAAGGTATGTGTACAACTTGATGAATGTAACATTCCAATGGAAATAGATACAGGGGCATCTATGTCTATAATGTCAGAGGACACTTATAGAAAAATTTGGCCAGCAAAGAAGTTAGAAGTATCTAATGTTAAGTTACAGACATACTCCAAAGAACCCTCACCAGTAGTGGATGCACGATATGTACAAGTACAATATGAGGGTCAGTCAGCGACCTTACCATTAATTGTGGTTAAGGGTAATGGACCAACCCTATTGGGTAGAAATTGGCTGGGTATAATTAAAATAAACTGGTGTGACATTCATTATACTCCAAGTATAGGGTTGCAGAATCTCTTAGAGAAGTATGATGTGATGTTTCAGGACAAGTTGGGACACTTTCAAGGATGTCAGGCTAAGATTGAAGTGGATCCTGAAGCAACCCCTCATTTCTGCAAGGCTCGAACACTGCCCTACTCCATGAGAGCTAAAGTGGAGGAGATCGATAGACTGGTTGCAGAAGGCATCCTAGAGCCAGTAGAGTATACAGATTGGGTGGCACCTGTCATAGCTGTGCTTAAGAGTGACAGGAAAGTGTGCGACTATGTGGAGATTTTCGGATGACAGTGAACCCTGTTGCCAAATTACATAGACATCCTATTCCCTATTCCGAGAGTGGAAGATTTGTTTGCAACACTAGCTACAAGGAGGCAAGAAGTTCACAAAGCTTGATTTAAGCCAAGCTTATCAGCAGCTACTATTGCACCCAGATTCTAGAAAGTATGTGGTGATAGTGACACACAAGGGCTTGTATCAATATACACGACTGCGCTTCGGGATCTCATCTGCTCCAGGAATCTTCCAGAAAGAAATGGACCAGTTGCTAGCTGGCATACCAGGAGTTGTCGTCTACCTAGACGCTCTCGAGACTGGAGCAACAGAGAATGAACATTTGCAATCTCTGGAAGAAGTTTTGAAACGACTTGAGAGATCTGGACTAAGAGCAAGGAAGAGTAAATGTTTGTTTATGGCTCCTTCCGTGTCCTATTTGGTGCACAAGATTGACGCAGAAGGATTACATCCTTTACCTGACAAGTTACAGGCAGTGAAAGCAGCTCCCACCCCGAGAAATATTACAGAGTTAAAGTCGTATTTGGGCTTACTGACGTATTACGGTAAGTTCCTTCCAAATTTGTCGACTAAGCTCCAACCACTGTATCAGCTGTTAGCCAAAGATTGTCAATGGAAAGTGGACAAAAGCCCAAGAGAAGGCTTTCCAAGAATCGAAGGACTTGCTCCAATCATTTCAGCTTCTAGTACACTTTAATCCGCAGCTCCCTTTGATGTTAGCTTGCGATGCATCTGCATTTGGTATCGGAGCAGTGTTGGCATACCAAATGCCAGATGATCTGAGAAACCCATCGGATATGCTTCTCGTACACTGAATAAGGCTGAACGTAACTACTCACAACTGGAGAAAGAAGACCTCTCATGTGTTTTTGGGGTTAAACATTTTTACTCCTATCTGTTTGGCCATTTGTTTGAGTTGGTGACAGACCACAAGCCATTGTTAGGACTTTTGGGAGAGAGCAAACCGACATCACCGCAGGCTTCAGCAAGAATAAGACGTTGGGCTCTTTACCTTTCATTGTTTGAGTACACCTTGAAGTTCCGAAGGACTACAGCTCATGGTAATGCAGATGCACTGAGCCGTTTACCACTCCCTGTTGAACCAGCCATAACTAAGACACCACCTGAGTTAGTCTTGTTAACAGAGCACTTGGACAACTCACCTGTGACAGCAGACAGACTTCGTGCTGGAACCCGTCGAGATCCTGTATTGGCACAAGTTGTACAGTTCTTGCAACAAGGATGGCCCAGTGTCCAAGTTGACCAAAAGCTCAAACCATACTTCGCCAAGAAAGATCAACTGTCCCTTTATGGAGGCTGTATTCTATGGGGGGCGACAGTAGTAGTTCCAGCTCCTGATCGAGATGCCATACTGATTGAACTACACGAAGGACATCCAGGAATGGCGAGAATGAAGGCCTTGGCCAGAATGTATGTGTGGTGACCTGGAATAAGTGATGATATTGAGAAAACAGTGAGACAGTGAACAGAATGGCAACTCCATCAACCAACACCTCCATTGCAACCATGGCAATGGCCAACCCGACCATGGACAAGACTCCATCTAGATTATGCTGGTCCAGTGAAGGGGAGAATGTACCTAATTATTGTGGACGCTCATTCCAAATGGATTGAAGCTGTGTGTACACCATCTGCTACATCTGCTGCCGTGATTGAGTAACTAAATGTTTTGTTTGCTCAGTTTGGATTGCCAGATACCATTGTCACTGATAATGGTACTTGTTGTACCAGTTGCTGCTTATTTGAAGAAATATGGGATCAAGCAGATCACATCCGCACCATACCATCCCGCAACAAATGATATGGCTGAATGAGCAGTACAGATAGTGAAACAAGGTCTCAAGAAAATAACCCAAGGTAGTATCCGTACTCGACTTGCTAAGGGTCTCAAGGCCTACAGGTTAACCCCACATTCGACTACGGGCATGTCGCCCGCAGAGATGTTGCTTGGACGTCACCCTAAGGCCAGACTAGATCTCTTGAAGCCTTTGACTGCTGAGAGAATCGAGGCCAATCAGTGGAAGTAAAAGCAACAGCATGATGTCAGGTCCAGTGATCGTTGTTTTTATGAAGGATACATTGTTTTTGTGAAGAACTTTCAGTCTGGAGACAAATGGTTGCCTGGTGTAATAAGTAAGAGAACAGGACCAGTTTCTTTTGTCGTACGGCTGTCTGATGGACATGAAAGATGTTGTCATCAAGATCAACTGCAGAAAAGGACAGTTGAAGTGACAATTGAAAGCCCTGTTGAAACAGAAACTCCAGTTCCACGTGTAAGTGCAACAGATCCGAATTCCTCATCAGGAACTACAGTATCAAGTAGTCATGTTGTACCAGAACAGTCTGAATCTGCTCCTGCTCCTCCTACCAGGAAGACTTATCCAACTAGAAGACGTACAGCCGTACAGAGATATGAACCTACTTTATAATTACGTAAGTTTTTGTATTAGCTAAGTAGTTAAGTTGTTTTGCTTTTATTGTATTTACTTAGGAGGGAGGTAATGTAGTAGATTTATGTATTTATAGTTATCTCTATTTCAACATGTTGTAAATCCAGCTAGTTTTGTATAACCTGTTTTACCAGTTAAACCAGATGTATGAATGTATATATATACTCATGTTTTATTGTTTGATTTTGGTGTTCCTTTGTTACAAGTTACTGGTTGCATCGTGCGTTCGTTTTCCTCTTTTTTGAGTTACTCGGACACCACAAGAACAATGCGTAGTGGAGTACCCCAAGGATCCGTCCTAGGCCACTTGCTTTTTCTACTTTTTGTAAATGATATACCCTCTTCCACATCAAATTCTTTACTTATGTTCGCAGATGATATTAAATTATTTTCTCAAGTGTGCAATTAAAATGATATATTCCAACTTCAACAAGATATACGTAGACTCTTTGATTCAGTGGTCAGAGTTATGGCAGTTAAGGTTTAACCCAGACAAATGTACGATATTACACCTGGGGAAGGTTAACCCACATTACACTTACCAAATGGGATCCCACCTTTTGGAAGCCAGTGACTACCAAAAAGACTTGGGAGTGATTGTGGATAGCAACCTCAATTTTCATAGGCATTGTGCATCAGTCATATCTAAAGCCAATCAACGTCTGTCAGTAATAAGAAGATCTTTCACCTTCCTGGATGCTCACACTTTATTATTATTCTACAAGTCGTTGATTCGTCCAGTTTGGAGTATGGGAACGTTGTATATGGGGCCCAAGATTCAAACTTGATCAACAGATGCTTGAGAAGGTCCAGCGGTGTGCCACAAAGCTTGTTCCTTTCTTATATAATTATCCATACGAAGAAAGATTACATACGTTGGAATTACCATCATTGTACTATAGGCGTAGAAGAGGTGACACGATTGCAACTTACATTATTTTAACAAATAAAGTGAACATAGATTATAAACAGTTCTTTCACAAAGCAACTTCACTTATAACAAGGGGCCACAATCTTAAATTATTTAAGCCCAGAAGTTATCTGGAGCTAAGAAGGAACTTTTTCTCTGAGAGGATCATCAATGACTGGAATGATCTTCCTGGGGAAGTCATCAATGCGCCAACTGTAGGAACTCCTTGATAGGTTTGGGTCATACTTATTTAATTATAATTCATTTTATTTTGCTGATTGTACATTTAACTAGTTGATTATAATTTGACTTTTACAGGTAAACAGACTCCCGCCTTTATGTACCTGCATTAATATAATATAAAACGCATGGACCTATATACGTATTTAGGTTTATGCAGGTTTAAGGGACATACCTGTAGAAAAATAGCAATAATTCCTTCATCTTTCGTCCTACGAAGATGCAATAAACTTTAATCGACTCCTCACGTGCAGGCGATTCCAATGAACTATAGGATCACATGACTAGACAAAGAAACAAAATAGCGGAGCTCCTTATCGATCTGTTTGTCGATCATTTTACAGGAAAAGAGCATGCATATCTTCATCGTTTCATAACTTTTTGTAATAGTAAAGAGTTTTAACAGGATGCATAAACACTGTAGGTGACATGTTGAAAGGTTTAATTTCCCCCCTAGCTGCATTTTCTGAAGATTATAAGGGTCAGTCACTTGAGGATCAATTAGTCTGTTTGTCTGACCAAAACGTTTGCATCTGACATCAAGATACAGGCAGGTGCATAATTAATACTCTGACTGTCTGAGGCTGCAAACCTCATTGATGTATTTTAACTTACGTAAGCACTGCAGTGGGATTGATAAGGAAAAGGATCCAATACAATCATTCAATTATAATACCCACATTCATATAATCATAACAATATGATGGTAATGTGACATACATATGGTATAGTTAATATAGCAAATGGCATTTTTGAAGGTTGTCATTAAAAATAAGCATTTACGTAATTCAAAAATTATGCCATTGCATTTCTTACATGTCCAGATATATGTTGAGCTCAACTGAGTATTGCAACCATTGGAGCGCATGTGAACTTTTAAAACAATATCTTAATACAGTGCACTTGTAATCTTAAACGAAGCTTGACCGACCCACCTGGTGTGTACATGGTCACATGCACATGTATCTATAAACTATGTAGTTCAGCAGTATTATATACGTATACTCACTATTTCCCTTTTATCTCCTTTAGCTCCTTTAGATAACAGAAATTTAATTATTCTTGCATGCCCCCAACGTGCTGCACCGGACAATGGAGTCCAACCATCCTATAACAAAAACATAATCAGTTGATCATAACAGGTCAACACTACACACACATACACAATAACTGACAATACAATAATTACACAAGTGTACCATATATATAGTCTACGTATCCTCATCATAATAATTATTACATATGCAGTACTACAAACATATGTACATGACAAACGTTAATTGATATAATAAACTTATTGATTTCAAAGTATGTAGTTACATAAAACTAAATGTCTTACTACGTACGTACGGTACAGCTCGATTTAAACTTTAAGAACACACGCGTGTGCAATTGCACGCGCACTACACGAGCATAGAAATATTCGTTACGTGCTCGCGAGCACACTGGAGATTGATGACGCATTAACTGCCCGTAGAGAGTAATAACACTCGTTACGGGTCAGTCCATAGTGCACTCGTTACGAGTCCGTCTATAGTGCACTCGTTACGAGTCAGTCTATAGTGCACTCGACACGCATCGCTCGCCGAGACGCGTGCCTCATCTCCGGGCGTGCACTTAGCTCGTAACGTGAGTGAACCTGTCAGTCGACTAGGGATAACAAATATATTACTATAAAATACCGTATGGACGTAGCTATGTACTTTGTAACTGGTTGAACCGAAGCTGCACCAACAGGGACGCTTCGCGCACCTTTCTACATCAGTACGTATCACGTGCGAAGTTGGTTCTAATTAACTGCGCAGTAACACGTGGCACTTGAAGTCGCTTCCTTTTGAATCGGGGCATCTTTCTCTTTGAATAATGACGGACAAAAAGACAGAGGTGGACTGGAATAAAGGTGAGAGTGTTTTTACACACTGAACGGAGTTACTCGTAGCGATCGAAATTTCCTAACGTAGATGTGCTTGCATGCACGTACGTACGTACGCGAGCATGTAGGGCGATGTCACAGGTGCGTGTATGGCACGCGAAATTCCCGTGCAGTTGTCTACAGACACGAACGATTTTGAAAAATACTCGAGAGGAGCTACGAAACACACGCGTGTCACCCGCACGCGTGCATGTATGGCGACGTCACACGTGCGTGTATGGCACGCGAAATTCTCGTGCAGTTGTCTACAGACACGCACGATTTTGAAAAATACTCGAGAGGAGCTACGAAACACACGCGTGTCACCTGCACGCGTGCTTCAAGTTTAAATTGAGCTGTACCGTAGCTACAAAACACGTACATTATCAAGTATTATAATAATGTGAAACATGTAATGCAGTTACTTACAAAATTTTTCCCATCAACATCCACTCCATTCTGGAGATATTCCTTGACATCCTCCAGTCGACCCCATATTGCAGCTTTACACAGTCCATAAATGTTATACTACAATGAGTACAGTAGATGAAAACAATGCGACATATGTACAGTAAGTGCCTCTAGAGTATGATGTGCATTAATTGGATGTATACCAAGAGTAATAAATGATGTGTAACTGTGAGCAAGCACAAGAAAACTGGGCTATGTACACAAAATATTATATTACATATGAAGAGCTATCTCGTAAAACCTTAATGAGAATCCCATGCACATGAAAAGTTACTTACGTATGTAAACTTAAATACGGTACAGCTCAATTATAACTTTAAAAAAACTCGCGTGCGCAATTACACGCGCACTACACGAACAGCAAAAATATTGTGGCGTGTTTGCGAGTGCACGAGAAATTGATGACGTCTCAACTGCTCGCAGAGTGTTAAAAAACTCCTCGCGTGTCTAAATAAACTCGTGCACTCGACACGTGGAGTCTGCTCGAGTATAGTACAAATGCATGTAAACGAGCATCAACGTAAGTACGTATCTTGAAACTGGCCGGGAAGGTTACCTGCAAGTCCCAACTTCTTTAAGATAAGGTGCTACGTGCCCTTCCATTATCTCTTGTTAAGAACAAAAACGGATATCACGTGTGCATGTGATTCTAATAAGTTTATGCGAGAGTTTTTGTGACTAACATGTGCTTGTCAGCAGGCGCATTTATTTGATAGACATGATGACTGATAAGATCGATTGGAATAACGGTAACAATGTTTTATGTTTGCTTTTTAGCCTTCCCATCTTTAAATCACTGGCGTACGCATACTGAACGCGCACGTGTCCTTTGTCCCAGTACACTTGTGTGGTGCAGCTTACAGGTTACTCGTGGCGATCATGAAGATAACGTGCGTGTACTGCACGCGAAACTCTCGTGCAGTTGTGTACAAACACGCGAGTTTTTTAAAATACTCAAGTAGAGTTACAAAATACACGCGTGTAGGTGACACGCGTGTTTCAAATTATAATCGAGCTGTACCGTATGCTTTGTTAGTAACAAATACAAGCTTTTGATCCACTCACACACTACACATTTGGTTTGTACATATCTGATTGCAAACACTCTGACTGTCTGAGGCTACAAGCCTCATGGGATGTGTTTAACTTAAGCACTGCAGTAGGATTGATAAGGAAAAAGATCTAAATAATCCTTCCATTATAATACCCACATACAATCTAATTAATGTGACATACAAACGGTATAGTTTATATAGCGAATGACATTTTTGAAGGTTGTGATTAAAAATAAACACTTACGTAATTCAAAAATTATGCCGTTGCATTTCTTACATGTCCAAATATATGTTGAGCCCAACTGTGTATTGCAACCAATGCAGCGCATGTGAACTTTTAAAACAATATATCGGTAGTACTTAATAGTAGGGATTGGTAAGAAATTGTATGGTTTCCCGATTTTTCGCACTTCATAAAACAACCTTCCAATAGGCTTTACCCGAAAAAACCGACTGGAATGCATTGGTAAGGCTGTAATGATGCTGTACCTTGGTTAAACGAAGCGACAAGTCGAATATTTCGACCTATAGCCAACTTTGAAAATTTCGAAATTCACCTGTATTTCGTCTGCCTGCCAGCCTGCCAGCCTGCCTGCCTGCCGTAAGACTCGGTTGCACTAGGTGTAGGGCTCCAGAACTTTCACACAATAAAGGTAATGGCGGCGGATTTACGAAAATGTTGTTCCGAAGACGATTTACCCACTGCGCCATGGCGATTCCTTTTATCCTTCATTCCCTTCTATATTCCTTTAGCAAGGTGTGAATCTCACCTAAGGTGACGATAGCCTGTTACGGCTTCTGCTTATTACGTCACGCAAAAACCTGCCTTGCACGTGATATAATTAGTTACAATGGCACCACTGGCATGATGTTTTCGCGTGTATTTTATTATGTCGTGAACTTTGAGATTATAGCCTTGGACAAATAGCTTTTCCTGTTTGTCAAGCGATATTTGCTATCACACAGCTGCTTTGCCATGTAAGCGCGTTGTTAACAAGCGCCTGTAAACAAGCATAATTATTACGTAAGCGCCTGTAACATTTGTGCGCCTGCTGAAAGATTATTATGAATGCTTAGCATGTATAAAAAGCAAACAAACTAGATTGATAAAAAAATTAAAAATTCAAAAGGTACGTAAGTAGGGATTGAATTCAATAGTGCTACAAAAAGTAAGGAAACAAGGAATAAGATTTTGGGACGAGAGAACATTCTGGCATGAGATAATTTATAAAAGTTTAATCCCTACTTTTGGCTCACTTCAGTAGGTTTGCCAAAAGTAAGGATTAAACTTTTATAAATTATCTCATGCCAGAATGTTCTCTCGTCCCAAAATCTTATTCCTTGTTTCCTTACTTTTTGTAGCACTATTGAATTCAATCCCTACTTACCTTTTGAATTTTGAATTTTTTTATCAATCTATTAATATAGAGCACTTTATCTTAAACAAAGCTTGACTGACCCACCTGGTGTGCACATGATCACATGCACATGTATCTATAAACTATGTAGTTTGGCAGTGTTATATATACTCACTATTTCCCTTCTATCTCCTTTAGCTCCTTTAGATAACAGAAATTCTATCACTTTGGAATGCCCACGATCAGCAGCACGGCCCAATGGAGTCCAACCATCCTATAACAAAAACATAATCAGTAAATTATAACAGGTCAACACTACACACATACACAATAACTGACAATACAATAATTACACAATAGTCTACGTATCTTCCTCATAATAACAACAGTACTGCATAATATTTGCATATACATATTAATTTCAAAGTTGTTATGTACGGTACAGCTCAAGTGTCGCAAGACTCGCGCGAGTGACACATAGTTGGCTCGCGAGTCACACACAAGGCTCTTGTGAGTCAATCACTCGGAACTTGCGGGCATTACACTCGTGTGTACTCGCGCTTGTACTCGCGAGCCAGCCTGTTCAGTGTTAAGCAAACCAGCCCACTCCATTTAGGTAGCTGCTTATCAACTAAAACTGTGCTACAGTTGACCCCCACCATAAATACTTTTGAATTCCCCACCTTATACGATCTATATGGTCCTACTCAATATACGGTACAGCTCACGACTAAGTTTACACTCGCGTGTACCATTCTCGCGTGTGTTTATCAATTTTATTCGAGCGATTAGTCGGCGCTCGCGTGTCACTGCACGCGAGTCATACCTCGTGCGCTGCTGCTACACTCGAGTCATACTTCGTGCAATGCACTCGAGTCATACATCAAGTGCTACACGCGAGTCAGACATGACGTGCTGCACGCGAATCAGACCTCGTGCACTACACGCGAGTCATTGTATGTAGCTACGTATACTACGTACGTACGTATCATTCCAAACTGAATACCAAACACGCGAATGACTCCAAATGACACGAGACTGATACAGGACACGCAGCTAAATTGTTGCACGTGTTCTTAGACAAAGCGCACGTGTTCTAACACAAAGCGCACATGATAAGGCGCTTAAGTGAAGGAGCTTGCGCTATTTGCGAAATCATTACAAGAAGACACGTCCCGAGATGCACTCCAATATGTTGAACCTAAAAAGGCGTGATTTGATAAAGCAAGCGCGGACAAACTTGTGTAAGTCTATACTGCACGAGAAAGCGCACGACTGGATTTACTCACAAGTGTTTACCACTCGTCAGTGATTACTCGCGAGCACTGAAGAGCATGACACGATTTACTCGCGAGCATTCACCACTCGTTAGTAATTACTCGCGAGCACTACTGACGTACATGAAATATTTATACGTGCGTTGTAACACTCGTGCATTCGAGAACAACCCGCGAGTTATCTTTGAGATTTGTCGAGGCACACCGGAGGACACGCGTGTTTTTGTAAACTTAGTCGAGAGCTGTACCGTAGCGCGGCGGGACCCGCGTTAAAATTCAATTAAATTTCCCGTGGTACTTTTTAATTTAGCCTCGAATTTAGCTACTGTTCGAAATGCCAAGATTGTCCACAGAGACCAGAAATCGTGTTGTTGATCTTTATAATGCCAGAATGCATATTTCTGCCATCAAGCAAAGATTAGAAGAAGAAGGGTCAGCGATATCTTTGAGGTACTGAATATCCTTTTTGCACATGATCACCATGAACCTCCAGCTATAATGTTACTTATACGTAGCTAGCTACGTGCCCTTGTTTTGTAGGTCACTTCAACGGTTACTAGCAAAGAAACTTGAGACTGGAAGTGTCATAGACATGTTGGCTTTCACGTGACCTCAAGATTTGCTATGAACTGATCCACTTAGTCTCCCTATAGGTTTTACCGGTATATACGTATACAGGTAAAGGAAGCCTATCTATGAAAAATCTATGGCCACACCAAACTGAAATTTATGCGCATGCTGGCAGGGCCTAGGAGTT
This sequence comes from Spongia lamella, assembly GCA_963930835.1. Classification (NCBI taxonomy): domain Eukaryota; kingdom Metazoa; phylum Porifera; class Demospongiae; order Dictyoceratida; family Spongiidae; genus Spongia; species Spongia lamella. Next base: position 6,807,859 of record OZ005746.1, on the reverse strand, counting down.
AGTAAATCACTATAGCTATAGCTAGCCGGCCAATCAGGTGCGAGATGCGAGCCCGTAGAGGATAAGCCCAGGTATTTATCACCATGCTTAATATCTCCAATCTATAAGGTATTGTGCTTTGGCTTACAAAAGTATCTTGAATATGACTGGTAGCTCCAGAATCACTGCACTCGCAAGGACCCAAGGCACGCACGCATGTTGAATCCGAGGGACTCGCGTGTTAGATTTAAGATACTCGTGTGTTGCAATAGAGTAACTCACGTGCTCCCCTCGAGTTGCTCACGAGCACACGTGACGTTACACTTGAGCTGTACCGTACGTAGCTACATACTAGGTGACAAATAACTTCGAAAATTCTTTGATTTTTAATGTTTGAATGTTTGAACACCCACACAATGAATAGTTACGTAATGCACCAATTTACATGCTTATAATAACAATTTTAAGTTTAAAATAAGTAGACAAGGTAGCTGAAAGATGCATGTACCACCATTAGAGCTTATGATAATGGCCAGTCATCAGACATTTTCCAGCCAACTTTAGCATTTGACTGACCAAACCAAATTTGACCAGACGAATTTACTATACATTATCAATGGGGAAGACATTTAATTCACAATGGGAAAATAGATGTCCGGACAAATTTCAATCCTTATCATAAGCACTGCACAATGGCTCATGCAGATAATGTTGGGCATTAAATAGACAAATGTATTTCGAATGTCAAAAGTCAAAATTTACTATCAAGTGTTACTTAAATGAATGAACATTCAAATGTTACAACATTCATTTGCACCTTACTACATACATACATAAATTACGTACAGTTTTAGTAATAACTAAATGTCTTATTACTTCTAGCTACACACATACATACCTACTATACACATTATCAAGTATTTTAGTAATGTGAAATAAGTACGTATAAATGTATTCCTTTACCCAATCAAATATATTAACATCCACTCCATTCTGGAGATGTTCCTTGACATCTTCCAGTCGACCATTAGCAGCAGCTTCACACAGTCCTCTAATGTTATACTACAATGAGTATACGTAGATGATAACAATGTGACATACGTAAAGTAAGTGCCTCAAGAGTATGATGTGCACTAATTGAATAATAATATTATACCAAGAGTAGTAGCTAAGTGTGTTTAATTGTGACCAAGAAAACTGGGCTATGTATGTACACAAATACACGTTCTACAGGCTAACGCCTTCTGTGTATCGCTTCCAGTGCCAAACTGGTAAAATTAGATAATAAGAATACAAAATAATACACCTACTCACATGTACATACATCTATTATAGTATGTATGTATCTCCTATATTGTACAATATTTGTATGAGATACCCCACACAAAAATTACGAAGTAATTTGAAATATGGTCAAATTAAATAGTCCAAATATACTCAGTTTCTTCAAGCTTGGTCACAATTAAATTATAGAAAGCGCAACTTCATAATGACATATACAACTCATATGTTATAAATCATCATTAAGCACTGCAGTGGGATTGACAAGCTATAGTGTTTACATACATACCTCAGCCAATATAAACACTAGCATGATAAAGATAGTCAGTAAAGTATTTCCACCCTCACAGACATACGTATCTGATGTACGTAAATCCAGTTGGATATGGTATCATGTAATAATTCTTCTGGCATGCTCATAACATTCACAGATCAATCCCCTTTTAATAATTTTAATTCCAGTTATAAGGATAAAGATTGCTACTTGTATAACAGGCAGCAGAAGCAAGAAAAATTAGGGGGTGGCTTGGGTATAACATTGCTTATAAGATAAACATAATTCATACAATATGATAATAATGTGACATATATAGAGTGAATGATTCCAGAGTATGGTGTGCATTACCAAGAATAATAAGTGATGTTTAGTCTATAAAAGTACAACTAATTATACAACTCATGCCATAACTGAAGTATCTGCAGTGTTTAAAAATTTTAGATTCCAATAGCCACATTGGCACATGCGTACGTATATGCACATGTAATACTGTATACTGCATATACAGAAAACTTCAAAGGTTTAAATTTACGATGTTTAATTTAATTTTCTGTTCATAGATTATGGACTTCAAAACTTTTGTAGTTATGCTCGCTTCTTAGCCTTGCACTTAATTAGCTGCATGGCTGCATGAGATGATTGAAAGATGAAGATGAGCATCATTTACATGATCAATTCTTCTATTGCATATATTAGAACCGACAGTCATGCCATAATGTTCATAATATTAGTTGACATTGCTATTTGCTTTTATTCATTCACAGGGCACAACTTTTGATGAAGGCCCTGCTGAGGTTGACTGATGTTTAAAGTACTTCAGTATGCGCTGCAATGTATTATGTGGCAAAAACTTTTCTAGGATAAAAATTTTTGAGGTAAACAAATAATCTCAAAAAATGATTGAAAATTGGAGCTCTCAAAAAACATCTAAATGACAGTTAGAAATATTCACCAGGTTTTTCTTAATCTGTACAACACTACTTAGGTCACTAAAATAGCACACTAGCTGTGTCTATTTAAAGGTATGACTACACAACACTATATTAGCTACCTTGTCACTGTGACTAATTATAACAACACTCATCTTAAAATTCTTACCAAGGCTGTAGCCAACAGTTACTAGGTTGGTCAATTATTACGTACCTAATCACTTTTATAATCTACTGTACCAGATAGGCAGAGCATACACAGAAGGTTTAGCCTGTACAAGGTGTTTATCCAATGACAGGGGAACTTAAGAAACAAATGATCTAATATGTAGGACATTTAAATTATTTGTTTTTACATGGCGTGGCAGTTGATCTAATACCTTACAGAAACTATACGTAGCTACGTACTTGTTTGATTACACATTACAACAAAATCAAGCATTTGTGCATGCATGCATTTGTGTGGCATGTATGTGTATAATATTTTGTCTTCAAGCAAGTATACAATAACTGAATGACATTGGTAAGCAAATACAGTAAGTGTAACTTGTTATAATTGTGAAAGATACATACTTACTATAGCTGATTAACCAAACTGTATACATCTTGCATACAAAGGTTCAACCTGACCAATCCAAATTTGGTGGCTACAGCCCTGGTAGATACTGTATATTGCAAATCGTTCGAGGTGGAAAAGTTTCGCGGATGGACAAGGTACTTCAAATTCGCTGAAAAACTTTCGCGGTTCGTTCGCCCTGGTCAAAATGTGCTCACGATCAACCGTGATATTCCCTAGAATGAAAAAGTTTAGCTGGAAAAGTTTTGCGGTCACCAATTAATCCGTGAAAACCGCAAAACTTTTCCACCTCGAACAATTTGCAATATACGGTATGTTGTAGAGGTACGAACGTACATAAAATATAATCATTTGGTGCCAATTTCCCACTAGCTACTCATGCAAATAACTTAAGTTATGACATACGTATATCATAAGAGTGAAAACCTTTCGTGGGGTTCAAAGTTTCGTTAATTTTGTTGTAACTTCCAGCAATCCACAAAACTTTACCTTGTGTCATTAACATAATCAATGAAACTTCATCCATCCGAAATTAAATATGTATGTACAAATTTTTGTTTTGTTATCCTTAAAATACATCTACGGTACAGATTTAATGCAACGTCGCGATTGCTCGAGCTCGCGGGCACTCGCACTCGAATTAAAAGTGCGCTAGAAATATCGAGTGTTCGATTTCGAGCATCGAGCGAGGCGTCGAGAGGGTAAGGCTGGTTCGAGCATCGAGCGAGTGTTCGAGCATCGAGCGAGGGTTCGAGCATCGGGCGTCGAGAGGGTAAGGCTGGTTCGAGCATCGAGCAAGGGTAAGGCTGGTTCGAGCATCGAGCGAGGGTAAGGCTGGTTCGAGCATCAAGCGAAGCATCGAGATTACGTACGTACGTACACGACAGTACGAAAGCAGAGTGCTCAATTTGTTCGATTTTGGAATAGCTACATACGTACGTAGTTCAGGCGAGCGCTTGAATGCAAGTCTTGCATGCAAGCCATTAGCCGTCACGTGCTACTGCAAATCATACGTATCTTCAAGGTGCCGCTACACGTGCATAGCAACATATATCGCCAGCTGGGTTATTGCAGCTTGCTTAATTAAAGTTCCGCTTACTGTTTAGTATCTATCATATGCCGCTTCTTGTGGCGCTTTATATAGGTAAATAGAAAATTATAGTAGTAGGCTTCTATTGGAATGGTTACACGTGTTTAGCCTTCTTAATTGTGCTGTCGTGCTAACTTGCTAGTCAAGATGTCATCCTTGCGTAGAGCTCGTAAAAATTCCAAAGGTGAGAGTATGTACGTATACGTATGGTTATTTTGTTATTCGTAGATGTTTTGCTTTCTTCTGCTAAATCTAGGTAGGCGTTAATTAGATATGGCCACATGATAGTTTATTTTTCAATTGCTGTTGCTGCTGGGCTAGCTGTAACATATTCTAAGTGTCATACAGCGGAAAATTTTGGTGATTTCCACACGTAATCTCGAAAGCATTGGAAATTAGAAATTTTTGGCACCTTCAGCCAATTCACGTGATACTAGATATGACGTTATTCAGTATTGAATGGCGATCCAATCCGGAAGTGGCTGGCACGTTTGACGGAATTGATTGATGGTGGTTTAAGGCTGTACCCCACGAGGTAAGCAAGCTATATCCCCTCGATATCCCTAAGAGCACAATGCGTATAGGCTCTACACTCTTGGGAGTTATAATGGTCTCTAGCGCTTGCATCCTGCTAGACAGCACTCGATATTTCGAGTAAATTTGCTCGCCTAGAAGGCCTTGTAAGAAGTTCATACGTACGTACGTACGTACTCCTCGCACTCGTGATTTTACCACTATCGAGTGCGAGTTAATTTGCTCGTCTCAAAGCACTCGTATAAGAAAATTGCCCCTCGCACTCGTACGTACGTGCTCCTTGCACTCGCAATTTTACCACTATCGAGTGCGAGTAAATTTGCTCGTCTCGAAGCAATCGTAAGAAAATCGCCCCTCGCACTCGAGAATTTTCTGCTCGCGATTGCGACGTTGCATTAAATCTGTACCGTAGCTACAATGAAATTTAGCCCCCATACAGTAGCCAGCAATTGATGCAATATTAATTTTGCCCCTCCAGTATTTTTCTAGTAGCTACTGCTATAACATACCCTATAGCTATACAAGTACAGTACATCCTTACTAGGAGATATTTAGCTATTACGTACCATATATGGAGCAAATTATTAAAAATTCATATCCGCCACTTTGTTCTATATCCCCCACGTCCATTAATTATCAGTAACACAATAATATTAGTACTTTACTCGACACTCACTATTGTCTAACACACATTCTATCCCACTGAAGCCATACTACAAAGGATTTTACCATGGGGTATATCTAACATATACACCACTTACAGTGAGATAAGTTATGACCACCCGTCCATGGCTGTTACAGTGAGATAAGCCATGACCACCAGTCAATGGCTACTTTGTGGAGATACATATGCCTTGACACTTTCCTATTACTACTTGATGTGTGCCTTGACCACCCATCAATGGCATATTTTGTTTTTGATAAAACCCAGGACCTGCCATCATTTCTTCCTATGGCTGCTGCGATGAGATCTTAATTCCAGGGGTAGCATCAATCCTTGATAGGCTTGTATGTTTGAGTGATAAGTTTCTTCATCTCAGGATGAGCTTGGTCAAACTTACCTGAGCTGTGGCCACCTCTCTATGACTCTTTTGCTGGTCTACTGGTCTCTGAGGTCATGCCATGACCGCTTGTTAATAGCTCACAGTAAGTGAATATGCTATGACTACTCAAGTTGTCTATGGCTAGCAGTAATGAGATATGCCATGACCACTTGTCAATGGCTACTAGCAAGATTTAATAGAGAGGAGAGTATCCTACTCCCATATACAACTGTAGAAACACGTAGCGTAAAGTTATGATGTAACATTTAATTTGTCCGTTTTTCCCTGTATAACGAGTGACATCAACAACTGAACACAGTGTCATTAAAATCAATTATGCTCGATGGCCTGGCACAACAACTTGAGCTCAGATTATTTTGCTACAGTACTTACTTGAAAGAGAAACGCTGTAAGTCCTCGTGTAGTAAGAGTTTTTGTCTTGTTACTATGGCGTCGCATGCGCTGACTCATTGTTGCTACTGATAATTTTGGGGCTTCACAAACGTCACAACACAACAACCTGTGTCGTTACGTCATAACTTTATACTACGAGTTTCTACAGGGGTATATGGGAGTAGGATACTCTCCTCTCTATAATTATATATTATTAACTCTTGCTATTAGTGATAAAAACACTGTGATTGTCTGTAGATGAGACTAACTACATGTGAATCTGTCACATTTATTGCCGTGGGAGAAACATGTAATGTTGCTGACAAAGTAGGCAGGCAGGCGAGGACTTGATGCTGATTGAATTGTATATATATATATATATATATTGACAGTATAACCAACAGAAGTTCACACCGTCTATAGGTAACCTCTGTGAACCATGCTTTGATACACATCTCCTATGGAGATATCTAAGACCATAGAACTTTATTTTTTGTTCTGTATAAGAGGTGAAATTTCTTGTGCTGCTGAAACACACTTCCTTTGGATGATACATCAGATTCCAGTACAGAATTACTATAAATCTTTGGGGTATTTCACTTTCTGAGCTGCCTTTATTTCAACTAACGTAAACTTTCCTTTATTACTTCAAACAAACATTACTCACTTTGCCGATATACTTGAACATGTAGTACTGCTGCTACTGCCCACATTTAGCTAACGCATTGAAATTATTTCCCTATTATATCTGTTCAACTGTGGTTGACCCATGGCAATAGTGGCGGATCTAGGATTTTTGAAAGGGGGTTTCCAGTGTAACATCACTATTATAGCTATTGAATGGCATGCGAAGTATGCCTAACTAGGGGGGTCTGGAGGCATGCCCCCAGGAAAATTTTGCAAAATATATAGGATTAAAATACACGAATTTTGGAGTATTTTCATGGTTAAATATACAGTTTATGCCTAAGCATACATTGTGTCTTATCTGCTCTTGCTATAGAAAGATAATAATATTGGCTTGAAATAGTCATCTCTAAGTACAAGGCGCTATCCCTCGAAACAAGCATGTGTAAAATATTTATCTAGTGTAGAGTGCAGCTACTCTAGAATACTTGTAGTTAGTCTTGGTTTCAGTTGGAAATGAAAGTAACAGTTTCTGTGAGTTACATGTTGTTTGTTAAATGGCACTGTTACGTACAATGATAAGATATTTCTCAAACGGAAGAATGATAGCTTTATCTGAATGAATTCTGAAAGGAGGTTTCTGTCGAAACTACCAAAACTCTTCTAGATTCGAAACTGGGCAAGTAATGACTAGCCTTGGAACAAGCTCTGTATTATCCAATATCCTTCTGGCAATACCGTATAGCGGGCTTATCTGCGAGGTCCTAATTTGTGCAAATTATGCGAGATGCTGTAGGCTCACAGAATTTAATTAAATATACAGTTACTCTTATACTTTCATTTTAACTCGGTGATCTCGTCTGCACGTGTTACAGTCTGAAATGTTTATGTATGTCTCTTTACAAGTATATACGTACTTCAAAAGAGTGGACATTTCTGCCTCGTTGCCTGATCCAAAAGGTCCTTTGTCAGGCCACTTACCTACAGCGTTGATTGCAGAAGCAAACAAAGAGATTTTGAAAGTAGTAGCTGAAGCTGAATACAAGGCAAAAGTTGCCAAGTTCGCTTCTATTAACGGAAATAGCATCGCTGCCAGGAAATGTACTAAACATTTAAGGAAGAACTTGAACGAGAGCACCGTTCGTTTGTGGGTAAAGAATTATAAGTTGGAATTAGAGCGCAAGCAAAAAGCTGGTGATCTTGACCCCGATGTGCAAGTTCTGCGTACAGCAAAAAGAGGGCATCCATTATTGCTTGGAGAGAAGCTGGATGGACAAACACAAGCATATATACGGCACAGCTCGATTATAACTTGAAACACGCGTGTCACCTACACGCGTGTATTTTGTAACTCTACTCGAGTATTTTTAAAAAACTCGCGTGTTTGTACACAACTGCATGAGAATTTCGCGTGCAGTACACGCACGTTATCTTCGTGATCACGAGTAACCTGTAAGCTGCACCACACGAGTGTACTGGGACAAAGGACACGTGCGCGTTCAGTATGCGTACGCCAGTGATTTAAAGATGGGAAGGCTAAAAAGCAAACATAAAACATTGTTACCGTTATTCCAATCGATCTTATCAGTCATCGTGTCTATCAAATAAATGCGCCTGCTGACAAGCACATGTTAGTCACAAAAAATCTCGCATAAACTTATTAGAATCACATGCGCACGTGATATGCGTTTTTGTTCTTAACAAGACATAATGGAAGGGCACGTAGCACCTTATCTTAAAGAAGTTGGGACTTGCAGGTAACCTTCCCGGCCAGTTTCAATGTATATACGTACGTTGCTGCTCGTTTACATGCGTTTGTACTATACTCAAGCAGACTCCACGTGTTGAGTGCACGAGTTTATTTAGACTCGCGAGGAGTTTTTAACACTCTGCGAGCAGTTGAGACGTCATCAATTTCTCGTGCACTCGCAAACACGCCACAATATTTTTGCTGTTCATGTAGTGCGTGTGTAATTGCGCACACGAGTTTTTTTAAAGTTATAATCGAGCTGTACCGTACAAGATGTTCATGATGCTGGTGGTGTGATTACAACAGGCATAGCAATTGCAGCTGGTAAGGCTATTGTCCATAAATTTAATGCAACTTTATTTGATGAAAAGAATGGCCCTGCTTTAGAGTTGATGCCCAACTGGGCAAAATCACAGAATGGGTTTTGCCAAGCAAAAAGGATGTTCTACCAAGAAGCTAATGGTGCATAATTTTGAGGAGCTAAAAGAACAATTTCTAAATGTGACTGTCCGAGCAAAAACCAGCCTAGTTCACACTTCCAAATTTGCCACTTTAGCGTTTCATAATTTTTGTTGGGTAAGGCATACAGACTTCAAATTTACAGGATTATTAGTACAGATATCACTTTATCATTCTGAAAAGTTGAGCTCTCTGTAGCATTCTAATAAGATTTTATGGACCATTAACTTGGCAAAATCGGAGGTGTAAACTAGGCTGGTTTTCGCTCAGACAGTCACAAATGATATTAACACTATGGCAACTATGGAGGATATCCCAGATGAATTGATACTAAACTGGGAGCACACAGCTTTAAACATTGTGCCTGTGTCTTAATGAACAATAAATCAGAAAGGAGAAAAACGAGTTGAAATAGTCGGCTTGGGGATGATAAACGCAAATCACTGTTGTTCTTTGTGGAGCAAATATTGCCGTTTCAATTGATCTACCCAAGGGCGGATCTAGGATTTTTTGAGGGAGGGGGCTAAACCTAGTGGTGGATATCTGAAGCTGGGGGGCACAGCCCCCCAGAAACTATAGGCTATTTGGTTTTCGAACTATTAAAATCACAGATTTAGAGCACATTTGATGGATTTGTTAAAAGGGGCTAATAAAATACATGTAATTATAAAAATGCACTAAAACACATTATGTAATTCTTGCATTAAGTATCATTTTTACACTTTACAAAATAAAACAACCTATGCCCTCCAATACATAGAGTCTTTTATATTCCTTGAGGTGGCAAGGAGAGGGGGCTATAGCCCCCTAGCCCCCTAAATCCGCCACTGACTATCAAGGAAAAACATCCACATGTTTGCCTGAAGTAAAGCTTCCTAAAGATTGGCTGCTGAGCTTCACACCAAACCATTGGTCCAATGAAGACAAAACCGAGGATTATATTCACTCAATACTCTTGGAGAAGAAAAGAGCAGAATTAGGACTTTCTGAAACTTTTCCTGCTGTTGTGTTATTTGATGCGTTTAAAGGTCAGACAACTGAGAGAATATATCGGTTGCTGGAAGCTAACACCGTGTACACGATAAATATGCCAGCTAATTGTACTGATAATCTTCAGCCGATGGACCTAAGCGTCAATAAAACCCTGAAACATTTCATGAAGAAGGAATTTAATGAATGGTATTCTTCAGTGGTGTATGAGACACTTGATTCAGAAAATCCAACACCAGCTGATTTACGAATGGCAGTTATGAAACTCCTTGGTGCTCAGTGGCTATTAAAGGCTTACAAACATTTAATAATCAACAAAGAAAACTAATCATTAAGAATGGATTCAAGGCTGCAGGAATTGCAGATGGCCAGATGCCCTGAAGGAACAATGATCACTGCAGTAGCAGCTACCAGGAACTTGCATTATAATAATTTGATTATTTGATGATTAGTAAATTACTGAAAATGTACAGCTAAAATCATAACATGGTAAATGTACTTTAAATCAATTATTTACATTCTGATATCAGTCGTGTAGTTTACTTCTGATGGCGAGATGGGAAGGATGACATCTTTCCTTGACTCAAACAGTTGATTACATGTGACCTCATTTGCGATTGGCAAAAGTAAGTCCTTTCTGGATTATGTTTCTTAGCCAAATGTACTGTGTATGCAATTGCAAATAGTCTACAGTCACTGAAACCTTGTTATTTCTGTACAGGTACCACGTGAACCTCCTTAATACCAAAAAGCTGCTGTATGATCTTAAGGCTTTCTTCATCTACAGAATCATAGAGTGAATCATAGAGTCATAGACGTTCAATGCATTAGGTTTTGACAATATTGTGCTGGCAGTTATCCAATGATTACCTCTGGCATGGACAATTTGCAGCTTGTTAACTCTGGGAGTCAAGGTTGTCTGTAGTAGAGTGGATTGCAAACCTTGAATTGAAACCTGGCACTTCAGTATGTTTTGGGTGTAGTTAATGTGCTTGTCATTTAGTTGTAAACCACCAGCAATTTCATCACTGTCTGAAAGAGTAAGAGACACTCTTACAAATTTCACCCATGTAGAATTGGAGAGCCATGTGGACGCACTGCCTTGATGCTTCACAGTATCTTTGCTACCACTAGTACTTTCAACTGGATCTAGTAAAACCATAGGCCTCAGCATCATATTTCTGACTTTATTTTGAGGTAGAATTTCTCATCTAGGGGCCCATCTTGACATGACAGTTCACATTCCTTGCTTGCCGTGCGATCAGTGTTGTCTTCGTGTACCCTTACAGCTTCCTGGGTCATAGCTTCTACTTGTGTGTCTGGTAGAGTGTCAACATTTGCTTCCACAATAAACTCTGTACCCTCAGGTTGCTCTGGTTCATCTAAACTACTGGAGCTACGTATATACTGCTCACATCACTGGGACCAGTACCACTGCAGACTCTAACTGGCACAGGCCTAGAAACAGGTACTGGCCTTCTCGTGTCAAGTAGTAGAGACTTCGCTTTATTCACCATCACCTTGTCACCAGCAAACTTCATTACCCACGGAATCTCCATGCCACCTTGCAGCAGGTCATGAGAGTACCGACTCGACCCTGTAACTGTGCCAGTTATCGTTGCTCCAGAAAAACATAACAAACTGCAGATATCTATCTGGGCATGTGTCCCACTACAGTCGTCCCCTTACATACTGTAACAGCAAAAGGATCGTGGTGGTTGTGTACATCACGGTGACAGGACAGCACTTCTCCAGACCAAACATCCTTGTAAACATGATGCTAAACAAAAACACCTTGGGTGTAAAAAAAGTGCGAGGCCAATCAGAAGCAGCATTGCAAACAGGTGCGACCAAAAACTTTGATATCAGTTGAGGCCAAGAAGTTACTTATCAAAAATCTTTTTCACTACTTGAATGACATACAATAGTTTATAGCATATTTTCACAACTATGATTGGTTTTGTCACTTGGCCACCTTTATTAATAATGATGGTGTGAAAAAGGTGGCCAAGTGACAAAGCCAATCATAGTTGTGAAAATATGCTATAAACTATTGTATGTCATTCAAGTAGTGAAAAAGATTTTGATAAGTAACTTCTTGGCCTCAACTGATATCAAAGTTTTTGGTCGCACCTGTTTGTAATGCTGCTTCTGATTGGCCTCGCACTTTTTTTACACCCAAGGTGTTTTTGTTTAGCATATCACTACTTTTTGGAAACAGATGTTAGCTACGTATTACTAGCAAGCAGCAGAGAAGTACTGCATGGCAGAGGTGTAGCTAGGGGTGGGCATGGTGGGGCATTTGCCCGACCGTCACTGATACAGCGATACTTCTGTTAAAATACACTGAGAGGAGTGGTATCAGCAGTGTTGTTACGCTGGTGACAAGTCGCGTGACAAAAGTAATATCATTTACAAGGGTCATATAGAAGAATTACTGATGAAGCCTCCAGCCTTCAACATGCATGCAGACTGGAGCTTTGAGACAGCTGGATATCAAGGTTAAGCAATGCATGTATAAACGTGTGCCAGGTTATAAAATTAAGCACTTGTGTGACACCTTACTGTTGGCCTTGTGTATACATGCGATCTTGTGTGGTTGCAAAAATTATTATTATTTCAAACATTATAATAACTAATATATATTTTCAATGTCTAGTAGATGCCCATTCAAGTAATCCAGAGGCACGTGAGCTCGTATAGTCATGATCATCACTGGATAGTTTCCTGGATCTTTTGATCGAGTACCTATAGCTTCATGCAGCAGCATTTGTTATACATTACATCATAGCTAGGATAGTGTGCATACACTTTTCAAAAGAAGTAAATGCTCACATGAAAGTGGGCATATGTATGCATTAATATATAACAATATACTTAGTTGCATGCTTGAACCGTTGCCTGACCATCAAGAAATGGCTGGCTACGCCCCTGCTGCATGGGCATAACTTGTACTTGCTTAGCATACAATATTGTAAATTTAACTTTGAAGCTGAATTTGAAAAACTCAAGCCTACAATTTTTTTTTAACTTTCACTACAGAGTGATACATCAATATAGATTGTGTATCTGAAAGTTTATGCAAATCATTTCAAGGGGGTCAAAGTTATGGCAACTATCAACCTGCAGTGTAATAGCTTTTCTCAAATACATTCAAGTGTTTACTTCAGGCTGAAAGTAGTAAGACAGGTAGAGCATACATAGGAAAAGTGCTGATACAAATTTGGCTGAAATCCATGAAGAAATGAGTGAGTTATTAGACAAACAAGAGAATGTACAAAAAGAGAGTTTGAAAAAAACTTCCGGGATTCACGCAAGCTCCCGCAAGCCCACGAAAAAAGTGTGCGATGAAAATGAAAGTAGAATTAGAAGAAAAAAAAACGACGGCAGCATCAAAAAACTTTTTGTGGAAGGAAGGATTTTATAAGGCCGTATCTGAAGACTGGCTGAACCGATTTCGACGAACTTCAGGTCATTGATTCTTCAAACAATGAAGGTACTAATTCTCGAGTAACGGGCAAATCGGGCGGGAATGGATGGTTCGTCGTACGTGGGCGCACGAACGGCGCCATAAAACTCGCAATGGCTGGTACTTAGGAATGGTGGCGCCGACTTCCTCCATTCTCGGTTTATTGATTCTATATAGTAAGAACGTTGTGGGTCTGTGATAACTAAGCGATAGCTTTCATGGCGGCTTAGCTAGAGCGTTTGCGAATTTCAGTGCGGTGCTACGTGTAAATAACTCACTCAGTGGTCGCGTATGCTGCTTCTTCTTGGCCTCGCGACTCACTATCGTGAGTCTTGATATCCTCTGATCATAGAGTCTATAGTAAAGGATTCTACTGCAGACGCGAGCTCAGATGCCATTGCACGTGTAGCATACCATGATTTTAAATGAGATCACATGTTTTGATGATCGAAGGGTTCGCAGATGTTATAATTGCAGATATTATTGTTGGGCAAAAAATCACTTCTTCACAGAAATTGTGCCTCGCACATTATACTCGCTATATGGTATCTGGCTGGTAGAGCTTCCACTTGAAATAACCATTGACTCAGCAAATCCAGATCCACAATAAATACTAAGAGAAATTTTCCTCTATTACTTGCTAATATACCAAACGAAAAACTTTCTACAATTCTTAGCCAGCCCACTTGACTGTTTGTTCACTGCTTACAGTGCTCTAACAGCATGCTATGATTAGAGTTGTTTACTGGAACCTGTTAATTAAGCACACCTGGATTTTTCTGCCCAACTAGGAATTTGCTATACCATCAACATGTTGATGTTAGCTACCCATAAGTATGTAGTAGTCAACCTTTTAAACTTGCAATACCCCAAGCCATAGAGTGTTAATCAAATTCAAAAGCATTATTGCAGTATTGCCAACATATACCTCAAGCCATATAGTGTTGATATGTAGAGATGCACCAATATTAATATCGGTATCGGTATCGGTACCGATATCGGCAATATCGTATCGGTAAAATTCAAAAGACTTACCGATATTATATCGGTATCAATATTGGTACTGATATCGGTAATATCGGTACTAATATCGGTAATATCGGTACTAATATCGGTACTAATATTGGTAATATTGGCATAAGGTAAAAGCTTTATTGACCAAAAAGTTTCATAAATGCATGTATCTACTAGTGATTTAGACATGTTCCAGTAGCAAATTGAAACTATCTGTGTAAATATTGTAGTGAGAGAATGTTCCAAGTATGGAAACTAATTAATTGATGAATTAAAATATATCGATATTTAATATCGGAATCGGTGATTTTCTTAACCAGTATATCGGTTATCGGAATACTGGTTATTTTGCATATTGGTGCACCTCTATTGATATGCATCAAAAGTATACTGTTGAAGCCAGTTAAAGCAGTGATCACATAAAAAGCACAGTTCCTTAGATACGAGTCGGGTCCGACACGATTCCAAATCTCGTACAAGGCTGGATTCTGGAATCATAAATCAAACTTCGATTTACTATTCTTGTAAATTTTTGTATTTCTCCGTATATTATTAATCACGTGATACGGTTGCTAATTTGGTAAACAGGAATCAAGTCATAAATCAATAAATCAAGCCAAGATTCCAAATCTCGTACAATAAATCTGGTAGTGTCCCCTCGATACGAGTATAATTATATGCTAAACAAAAACACCTTGGGTGTAAAAAAAGTGGGAGGCCAATCAGAAGCAGCATTGCAAATAGGTATGTGCGACCAAAAACTTTGATATCATTTGAGGCCAAGAAGTTACTTATCAAAAATCTTTTTCACTACTTGAATGACATACAATACAGTTTATAGCATATTTTCACAACTATGATTGGTTTTGTCACTTGGTCACCTTTATTAATAATGATGGTGTGAAAAAGGTGGCCAAGTGACAAAGCCAATCATAGTTGTGAAAATATGCTATAAACTATTGTATGTCATTCAAGTAGTGAAAAAGATTTTTGATAAGTAACTTCTTGGCCTCAAATGATATCAAAGTTTTTGGTCGCACATACCTATTTGCAATGCTGCTTCTGATTGGCCTCGCACTTTTTTTACACCCAAGGTGTTTTTGTTTAGCATATCACTACTTTTTTGGAAGTATAAACACACGTTATTACTAGCAAGCAGCAGAGAAGTACTGCATGGGCATAACTTGTACTTGCCTAGCACACAATATTGCAAATTAAACTTTGAAGCATAATTTTGAAAATATCATGCCCAAGATTTTTTTAACTTTCACTACAGAGTGATACATCAATATAGATTGCGTATCTGAAAAGTTTATGCAAATCATATGAAGGGAGTCCAAGTTATGACAACTATCAACCTGCAGTGTAATAGCCCTTCTCAAATACATTCAAGTGTTTACTTCAGACTGATAATAGTATGACAGGTAGAGCATACATGGGAGAAGTGCTGATACAAATTTGGCTGAAATCCATGAAGAAATGAGTGAGTTATTAGACAAACAAGTGAATGTATAAAAAGAGAGTTTAAAATAAACTTCCGGGGTTCACGAAATCTCTCGCAAGCCCCCGAAAAAAGTGTGCGATGAAAATAAAAGAAAGAAAGAAAGAAAGAAAGAAGAAAAAACGACTGCCGCGTAAAAATTTTTGTGGTTACAGGAAAGCATTTATAAGGCTGTATCAGAAGAATGGCTGAAACAATGTCGATCAACTTCGGGATATTGATTCTTCAAACAATGAAGGTACTAATTGTCTAGTAAATGGGCGAATTGGGCGGGAAAGGATGGTTCGTCGTGCGTATTCGCACAACGGGCGCCATAAAACTCGCAATGGCTGGTACTTAGAAATGGTGGCGCCTATTTCCTCCATTCTCGGTTTGTTGATTCTATATAGTAAGAACGTTGTGGGTCAGTAATAACTAAGCGATAGCTTTCATGGCGGCTTAGCTAGAGCGTTTGCGAGTTTGAGGGCGGTGCTACGTGTAAATAACTCACTCAGTGGTCGCGTTGCTGCGCTTCTTCTTGGCCTCGCGACTCACTATCGTGAGTCTTGATTATCTAAGGTTAACACTTGGCCTAGGCTTCGCCTCGGCCTCGTGTAATAGTATCAAGGATATACTACTCGTAGTGGGGTTTAAATAATACATAATCAATTAACCGAACGTGATTACTATACTGTAGCTAGCACGGTGTGTTTAAAAATATTCGCTTACTTCTTTTGCCCGTGGCCACTGCCGGGCCATCTTTCAATGCCCTGTTCAATGTACTGACGCTCACTTGCCCTCCCACTTGCCAACTGCTGTTTTACTGGTAGAGCTTCCACTTGAAATAACTATTGGCTCAGCAAATCTAGATTCACAATTAGTAGCTACTAAGAGAAATCTTCCTCTATTACTTGCTAATATACTACATACTCTAAACTTTCTACAATTCTCAGCCAGCCTGCTTGTTTGTTCACTGCTTACAGCACTCTGACAGCGTGCTACAATTAGAGTTGTTTACTAGCACCGGCCTGCTTAATTAAGTGCACATGAAAATTCCTGCCAAACTAGGAATTTGCTATACCATCAACATGTTGATGTTAGCTATAGCTCAGTTACCTAAATCATATTCATAAGAGTCGTTTGGGTGGCATTGTAGCCATATGAAACGATGCAATGAATATCAATCACAGCATCACAAGATTGCAATACGTACCTTGATACAAGACACAAAAAAATTAATTGCAGGCACTAGCGCTATATTAAGTGTACAATGGAATCATAGATGGAATGGAAGAAGTGAAAGTGCTGTTAGCATCTGTTATTGCTGTTAATGCATCACTGATTAACATTATCGTATTCATAAGCCACAATAAGCTGGAGGTGATTATGGCAATAACGATAGTGCCACAAGACTAAAGCAAACCACACATGCAGGTTGCAACGTATTATTTATAATTAGCTAGCAGCCAGTATAAGAGCAAAAACTATACAGTACTACGTAGCTAGTCCAGGATGTAGAAACATTCAAGTATTAAATTATAAAAAGATACATTATGCTTAGTGCTAAATGTTTACTAATATCAGTGAGAATTGCATCACTCTTGTACGTAGCTATCAGTTAGCTATCAACTAGGCATGCGTCTATTATGCTGGAATAATTTTGGGAATAATCGGATGAAAAAAGAATTTAGAATAATTCTGGAATAATAGGATATTTTAGTTTACATTGTATTATAAACTAACACTTGTAGCTTAAAAGTACAAGAAACTTACTTTATAATCACTGATATATTTAAAATCAAGGCGGTTGTCTTGTTTTCCAAGCCATTATACACTCACACTTATATAAATTTAAACCCACAATCAAATATTTCTCGTATCTATGGTGACATCTGAGGAAATCTTTTGCTGCTGACAGCTTTTATACTTAATTTTAAGGTAATTATTTATTGTAATATAATTTGTACTAGCAAGTTTGGTTAAAAGTGGGAATACAGTACCGCTCACTTTAAACTTGACACACGCGTGTGTGTGCACGCGTGCATGCGCACGTTTAACGCGTGTAAAAGTGAATAATTTGGCGTGTATCGTCAGTGCTGCACGCGAATTTGGCGTGCGCACAAATGCATGCGGAACACTAGACATGCACGACACAAATATGCCCGCTACGTGCACACGTTTTGCCATCTAACACACGTGGCACTCTGGACGTGCACCAAACTAATATGCCCGCTACGTGCGCATGTTTTGCCAACTAACACGCGTGGCACTCTAGACGTGCACCAAACTAATATGCTCGTTACGTGCGCACGTTTTATCATTACACATGCACATACAGTATAATATTATTGGCATAGGAAATGCAGCTGGTTCACGTCACAATACTACAAATCCTACAGTACAACGGAACCCTATAGCATTATCAGACAACTGACCAGTCAGCTGATTGAACCCACTGATCACGTGCCTTTGCCGTATATTAAAACCACACTTACCGGAAATTCATTTCTTAAAAATGGCGAGGGTGAGTCTAGAGACGGAAGAGGGTGCTAACCTTGGATATGCCATAATCTTAACAGCAACGCAGCAGTGCAGGATAGATGTGCAACACGACTGAATGGTGACTCAAAGTATTAGAATACACGTATCCACTTGTGTAATTCCGTAACTCGCCGTAAATTATTGTTATTTACTCAAAATTGAAGATACTATAATTTTCCATAATGTAGTAACTATGGTGTGAACTACTCGTGTATGGCAAGGACAATAATGGAACACGCGAAATCTACTACTGTGTACAGCATATGGTAAGTCTTGAGAGTCATACACGTGTCTAAATGCACAAGTGCAGTTCGTGCAAACAGTTAATGCATGAGTGTTCGTTTCGTGCACTGAACTATGCACTCGTGCATAATATGCACGCATCGAGGCACGCGTGCAGTTCAAGCTACACACGCCAACAAAATGAACGTCTCGTGCATGCACGCGTGCAATTTCCAATGGTAATTCATCATAGGTCTGTCGTGCGCACGCGGAAAATGTTGCGGGCATTTTTGAAAACATGTCAAGCCGTGCAGTTGCTGCACGCGTGTGTCGTCAAGTTTAAAGTGAGCAGTACTGTAATTTCAGGAATAATAAGTGATTTTAAAAAGAATTTCCGGAAAGAATAATAGGTAAATTTAAAAGCATAATAGACTTAAGCCTACTATCAACTTAGCTGCAGCTATAACATTGTTATTGTATACTGCCTGCAGTGCCAGAGAGCTTTCTTGGCTAATGGTGTCATCAATGCTATTGACTCCAATGCTATTGATTAACCTTTGGCTATATAAGGGTCAATAAACAGTCAAAAATACCCTCAAATTCAATCTCAGAGGGTCCAATTTTTCAAAATTTTCTGGGGGGTATGCCCCCAGACCCCCTAGTATGGGCATGCTTCGCATGCCATGTATGCTTCGCAACAATCTGCCAACACCCTATAGAACATGTCGAGGAACAATCACCTGCCTATATAGGCCCTGGCATCATAAGTAGTCTAGTTACGCCACTGATGTGTCTCATGCACACCTAATGGGTGAGACTTGGTAGCTCTGTTTGAAATGGTGCAGCTCTCTAATAATTTAGCATGTATATAATTATTAGGCCTGGGCCTATTATGCTTTTTAAATTGCCTATTATGCTTTGGAGCAATGCTCCAATATTCTTCCTATTATGCTCAAATTATGCTCCATAAATTAACATTATGCTCCAAAAAATAATCTGATTTCAACACTCCCTACCCTTTTAGCTTACTTTAATCACACCTCTTATTTGTTTATGAGTATTAGTAGTCTTTCTGGTACCTCTACAGCATTAAATCTCTTGTACAGGGAGCCATTCACAAAATAATTTTAATTATTTTTAGTGGCGCTTGATCTAACGACTGTAAAGGGATTGCAATAGTTGCTGAATTCAGCCTAGCAGTTGTAAGATAGTACAGTTTGTGTGTAATGGTAAGCATGTGGCCCTCATAAATGATTTGAGTATGTTTTCATTATAAAACTGGCGCCGCGCGCTAGAAATTTTGCCTATTTTGCCTATTATGCCAGCATTATGCTTGATGCTTTCAGCTACCTATTATTCCCAAAATTATGCCGGCATAATCGGCCCAGGCCTAGTGTATATATATCTAGTATATATTTATACAGTACTAACTTAAGCGAGTACATGTCATTATCACCAACACTATAGTACTCTATATACCTTTCCAAGACCGGAAATCTCACATCTGCATGGCATGCACCATTCAACACAAGGGTGAAGCATCCATATGCTGTGTACTTGCACCTTCAACCGCGGTCAAAAATTTTGACCACTAAAAATCCTCCTTGACCCTTGACTTGTACTCCTTGACCCTTCGTTTTGAAATCGATTGTGGATTTTAGTTATACGTATATAGCTAATATTATAACTCTTGCCGGACCGTATGCATGGCTCTGAAACGATTGTGACCGTTGACCACTTTCAGAATTTCTTATTGCCCTTTGACTTGTGTTTCACCGGACTGCGGTCGAAGGTAGCATATGGGTGCTTCACCCCCTTGTTCAACACCTTTAATTGATTAAGACAAACCAATACGTTCCTGCGTATACTATCGTGTACCATGATAATTTCAGCTTGTTTGGTTCATTCGGTACATCGGCGGGCCAGACCTATTTTGGTGTAGGTCGTTATCGCTTGCAGTATAAGCGCCCACGCCTAAACAACGGCGCCAGTGCTTATACTGCAAGCGATACCGTATACTGGTGGGGTATATTTCACGGAACGGAACGGACCAGAACGGAAATTGTGTAAAATGCGGAACAGAAGTATAAATTATAAATACGCGGAACCGTCTAGTTAGCTTATGTTAGTCACTTCCGGTACAGCATTCCGTCAAATATAGTCTCGGCCCTGTATACTAGCCTAAATACTTGCTAAATAAGTGGTTTTTCAAAATCCGTGTAATCACAGCAAAAATTCACCCTCTAATATTTAGGCTAGCTAGCTATACGGTAACGACCTACGCCAAAAACGAATAGGTCTGGCCCACGACTGCCGCAAGACTATGCATGGTTGAGGGTTCATTCATCATCCTCGTTCATCAGAGTACGTAGTCATACAATGCAGCCGCATAAAGTGGCTCAACCTCGCTCAACTATATTAAAAGATCACAGGGAATCCTACGTAGCTAGCTACGTCCACCAAAATGTTATGTTTTAGAGCCGCCCATGAAGGTCTTTCTAGGGCTGGCGCCGCTTCAGTTCTTATTCGGTAAGCCAAATTGAAAGCACCCTAAGGCTTTGATTTAACCGGTTAAAGTAGTCATAATTATAGAAAGTCGAGCTTTGCTGAGAAAATTCCGGTGGGTGTGGCGCTAACATCATTATGTGCTCACATGATAGGCTTTTCATGATTCTACTTATACGTATATATACCATATATTATGAAGCAACGCATATTATACATAATTAGTTACATCCCTGTTTATTTTGTACATGTAGCCACGCCCATTAATTATTATTAATACTCTTTCCAACACCATCACTTCAACAGGTCTAGAATTAATTGTTGCTGATAGCAAGCTAATTACAATGGCTACACCTATATATAGGCTATAGCCACGTAGCTACATTTATAGCTACAATGTTATATCTACATGCATGCATGTATGCTATTAACTATATGAGTGCATGTATAAAGAATTAGCTTACCCGTCTGCCATCCGCCGGCACCCCCGAAGCACGTAAAGCCATCTTTGTAGATCGTAAATGCGCGTTTTTACCTCGGTCAGTTTGACGTTAAATGGAGGTAACCGGCGAGTAAGGCCGGCACGCCCTCCAAAAATGGCTTCCGCACGAGATATGTTTAATACTGATATACAATTCATAGATTTCATGCAAGCTTGGCCAAAATTATAATGTCTTAATCCTCAGCAATTTGTCATCTTCCGACATTCCGCTTGTGTTACTCTGCCCTCATGGCCTCAGGATCATGCACTCATGCATCATTCTCAGGACTAAGGATATCCTCCAAATTCATATGGTAATCTGTTGAGGCTATTGACTGAGGGGGCAGTTTAGTAATCAGATTATCAAAGTAGCTAGTGATTAGTAACACTGATAACGGCTAGCTGGATGATGACTGGCAGCATAGAGAGCACTTATGCACTATCTAATGTCTATCATCGACAATGCATGCAAGCATGGCGTTCAATGAAAGTTCATAAGGCCAGGCAAAGTTGATTCACTGTTTATCGTCATGCGAAGCGATTCATGTTGAAAAATTAGTCTAGGCAAACACATTAGAGCAAATTAGTGCTATTACAAATTCCTTTAGTTACAGTCATGCATGCATGCATAATGCAGCAAACCTTTGCAGTGTTATAATTGGGCGGATCGGAAAATACAGATGGCGGGTTTGTCAAAACCACCAAATAAAAAGTGGTTGCGCTCGAGCTCGTGTGTGTTTGCACTCGCACACGTGCATGCATACGATATATGGAGCTAGTTTCAAGGACTGGACCTTTTTGGTATTATTTTCAGCACAAGTGCCCACGCCAAAAAACGATCTGGCACTACCAGCTACACGGTATATAGTATAGTATCCGTACGATTAGAGTAAATAAATGTTTGGTATTTTAATTTGTAGGCTGAGTGACAAATGTCAGAGAAGTGTGGAGGTTGAGCAACGTAACATTATTGTGTTTTGATCTGACATCATACCTGGAAGTATGTACATATGTAATAACCAACAGTAAAATAAATGGGAAGAAACTTCTCCTTGGATTGTTATGTATCTCCTAGCGACCAGGTGTAATGTTTGTTTTAATAGGATACATAAACATTGTAGGTGACATGTTGACAGGTTCAATTTCCCCCTAGCTGCATTTTATGGATCAGTGAAGATTATAAGGGTCAGTTACTTGAGGATCAATTAGCCTGTTTATCTGATCAAGACATATTTGCATCTGACATCAAAGACCAGTCAAAAGATACAGGCAGGTGTATAAGCCATTGTTACAATGTACGGGCTTGCCTTGAAAGTGCTAACATTATTATAGTTAGCCTGTTATCTTATAGCCCTCAGCCTTGTTGCCTTGTCCTATATTTTTCGTATAGCACTCGTGGCAATGCTTTAACCTGTACGTACATACGTACGTATAGAAATTTAATTTTGTATTCCAAAACCTATGGGGCAAAAATTAACCTTATAGGGAAAAGATTTCATCCCCACCATTAAATGCAGCCCTGCAAACATTTTTTATTATATAGGTTAGGTGTTTATATTTTGCAACCTACAGTACTAGGCTTAACGTTATGCAATAATTTATGCTGGTATAATCACCAGGTAGCTACGTATATCATCAAGCTGGTCCAATTGATAAGCCTTAACATACTGAAACCACTCATACAACATTATGATTTATGATATCATTTTAGCTTCATTCACAGCAATGTCTTAGTGTAGACATGATCACATGCATACAATAAACTAGTAAAGTTTCACAGACCTACAGTATATTATACGTATATTGTACTCACTGTAGCTCCTTTAGAAAGTAAGAATTGCACTACATGTTGATGTTGATTCCTTAGTGCTCTGTACAATGGAGTATGACCATCCTACGTATAATAATAAATTAATCAGTAAATCATAACAAGTCCTCACTACACACATACGTACACAATAACTGACAAGACAACAATTACACAACTGTACTAGTCTAACTCCACCATATGAAACTATGCAGTATTATGTGTATGCATGTATCCACTGATCCACATGTAATACAGTGTTGGAATACAAATTACGTACATATGTATTACATATGTATATGTAACAATTCACACCTCACGTATGTAACTTGATCTACATAGCTACACAGCTACGTAGCTATAGCTAATATACACATTATCAGCATTTTAGTAATTTGTGAAATAAGTATAAATGTAGTCACTTACCCTATCACTCCCATTAACATCCACTCCATTCTGAAGATATTCCTTGACATCCTCCAGTCGACCACCTCTAGCAGCTTCACACAATCCATCAATGTTATACTACAATGAGTACAGTAGATGATAGTAATGTGACATACATACAATAAGTGCCTCTAGAGTATGATGTGCATTAATTGAATATACACCAAGAGTAATAAGTGATGTGTAATTGTGAGCAAGCATAAGAAAACTGGGCTATGTACACAAAATACATGTTCTACAGGCTAATACCTTCTGTACATATATCCCTTCCAGTGCCAAACTGATAATAATACAAAATAATATACCTACTCACATGTACGTACATGTATTATAGTATTATAGGATGTATGTATCTTCTATATTGTACATAATAAATAATTATTTGTAATCTGAATGAGATACGTACCCCACATAAAAGTCACTTCGTAATTTGAAATATGGTCCAAATATACTCAGTTTTTCATGCATGGTCACAATTAAACTATAGAAAGCGCAACTTCATAACAACAGACGTACGTAAGTGCGGTTTTCGGTTTAAAATTTTGTTTTGCTTGGTTTACAGTAGGTTGTAAACCAAAACTGTACTCAGACAAAAAACCGAAATACCGCCCAGCACTACTAAAAGGTATGCAATTTGTTGTAGTTTGTTGTTGCAACTAAAAGACCACAGAATAAAATTAATCTGTGAAAACCCTCCATGATCTCATGCAAATTTTGACCATTTTTAAACCATTAAAATGTCATAACTCTTTAACCATTTCTTGTAATGTTGTAGAATTTGCATATTTGTTGAAAAATGATCCAGCTACATTTTAATATAAAGCATTTAAAAATTGATGCAATTAGCTAACTATCAGGATTTTACAGATATTTTTATGAGGTTGTGTAAAATACGCGAACATGGAGGGTTTTGCAGAGCCAGTCACAAATGCTTGGACCGGGTTTGGACACATGTCAATATGAAATAAATTTAGTTCTGTGATCTTACCAAAATGATCAGGCATTAGTAGAATATGCCTACTGGTTGTAGGATATATACATACGTATGTGGCATGATATGAGACCATATATAAGCAACCTCACAAACATGAAATGATCACTATGGTCTATGTGTTGTAAATAGCATAAATATTGTAAACTGTTCTTGCTGTAATTTATTTATGACTGTCCGAGCAAATACCAGCCTACGTAGTTCACACCTCTAATATTCTCAAAGTAAATTCACATGAACAAGGAAAAATCACATGAACAACAGTTTAAGCCAATCAAAATGTTTACTATTATATGCTTGCATACTTAGAAACCATTAAATGCCATTAATTTTAAGGAAGTGCTGTATCTTTATAATCATGTACAATAGCAACAACTCCTTAGAAAGAACAATTAGTACAACACTAGATTACCCCCTACAGTACTTAGCCCCTCCAGTGTTTTGCTAGTAGCTACGTACACTTGGTCAAGTTACGTACATGTCACCATGCTAATATATCCTATACAAGTACGTACGTAGCTATAGTACATCCATACTAGGTGACATCCATTATGGTATAGATTTAATGCAACGTCGCAGTCGCGAGTAGTACACTTGCGAGTGCAAGTGTTGATGTGATGCTCATGTGTGCCAGTGGCGCAAGTGCTTCATGAGTTTGTGTACCAATAGCAAGTACAAGATAAAACTATATGCCGATATATGCATGCCGTGCCCACCTTATAAACTGTAGTTCTTCGACATACAAACTTCATGCACTCGATATGTGGTAGGTGCCATGCCTACTTTATAAACTGTAGTACTCTATGTTGCTACTTCGATACAAGCTTCATGCGCTCGATATATTCAGTAGGTGCTACGCCTACTTATAAATCCTGGTACTTCGTCCTGCTACTTCAATACAAACTTTGTGCGCTCGATATTCAGTAGGTGCCATGCCCACTTTAGACGAAAGCACTTTATTAATTACTTTATGCTAAAGCACTTTGTTTTGCTACTAGAATAAATTGAAGCTATTACACGACTTATGAACTGATTCCTATGCACTACATACTTCAGTTGTGCGTAGTTATACGTATGGTCAAATTGTAGCTATGCCCAGTTTTCTCATGCTTGGTCACAATCTATAGAAAGTACAACTACATGTGCAACTCATACGCTATAAATCATCATTAAGCACTGCAGAGGAATTGACAAGCTATAGTGCTTACATACATACTTCAGCCAATATAAACACTAGCGTGATATAGATACGTCATCAGTTAAGTATTTTTACCCTCCCACACATATCTAATGTACGTAAGTCTGGTTGGATATGGCATCATGTGATCTTTCATCTTCTGACATGTGCATAATATTCACAGATCGAAGCTCTACTCACCTTTTTATAATGCTTCATGGTACAGGTACATATCGTGATATAAATTATATTGTATCGTGGCTCCCATACCATGATATGAACATTATGCATATTGCACACCTCTACGGTGCATGTAAGGTAACTAACGTGAATTCTCTAACAAAGCCACTGCCATGGTGTGAACTTACTGAAAGCGTTTTGTCCATCATTCTTTGCCAGCTCCCATGCGTGTAGTCTTAAAACAACTTACTACAAGTAAATAATGCAGCTAAGCTCTCAAGAAGTACCATTCCAATATATCAGATTATTCTGCGACGTACGTAATTAATTTGTTGACTGTATTGTCAACCTATCTGCATATTCACTGAATATGCTAAAAAGAACCTCAAACAACATGCTGGCTGTTTGCTTGACTATATGTGATATTTTAATTACATACCCTGTCGGACTAATACGTTAACCTTAAAATTCTTAACACTCAATACTTTTACCCTCATTCAAGCGATAAGAATCCAGAGAATCTGATTAATTGAGAAGTTTTACGGTGCTCGCTAAGTGACCACCCCTAACTAGTGTATAATACAATTACAGTACATTCATACTAGGAGGCATCCATTATGTACCACATGAGGGGCAAAGTGCTAACATATCCGTTACTTTATAATATACAACCATGCCCATTAACTAGACAGATGCATACAGCATCGTGGGGCGAGCCTGAAAACCCATGCACTTATCGTGGCATGAACGATAACACCAAACCATATATGGAAGCACTGTAATCTACGCCGTTCACTTATTGTGGCATGGACGATTACACAAGCCATATAAGAACGCGCTGTAATCTACGCCGTTCACTTATCGTGGCATGGACGATTACACAAGCCATATAAGAATGCGCTGTAATCTATGCCGTTCACTTATCGTGGCATGGACGATTACACAAGCCATATAAGAACGCGCTGTAATCTACACCATTCACTTATCGTGCCATGGACGATTACACAAGCCATATAAGAACGCACTGTAATCTACGCCGTTCACTTATCGTGGCATGGATGATTACACAAGCCACATAAGAACGCGCTGTAATCTACGCCATTCACTTATCGTGGCATGGACGATTACACAAGCCATATAAGAACGCGCTTCACTTATCGTAGCATGGACGATTACACAAGCCATATAAGAACGCGCTGTAATCTACACCGTTGAATTCTCGTCGCATGCGTAAGTTATCCAATTTTTGTCGTAATTTTTGGTGCATGGTCGATAACACCAATATTTGAGGGGCGACTCGCTAGTGTGGGGCTCGCTCAGGCTCGCCTCAATTACTATTATTCTTCCAACACCAACTAAGGATCAAACACAGAATCACTGTAACAGAACTATGTTGCTGATAATCGATACTGAAACATGTAATAGTTGTAACATGGGCGCGAGGGAATTGCCTGATATGTATGCCCGAAGCCCGAGGGCCGCAGGCCCGAGGGATGAGGGCATACATATCAGGCAAATCACGAGCACACATGTTACAAGTAATATGTATCACTTCCGTACGTGGGCGAGCGCTAAGCAGCTCAAGCCTGACACATACGTTTGCTGAACTCCTTTTATATATGCACTTACAAAGGTTCGATTGTGGGTTTCGAATTAGTTTCCAGGAACATGTGCTACAAATATTATCAAAAACTAGTGCTCAGAAATAGAGACAAATGGTGAGTGTAATAAATATAGTACTATAGCACGTTTTGCACTGTATGAGAAGCGAGTTTTGCATTGTATATAACCGTGTTACTATATTCTATTTATTGCCATGCGAGTAACTCACTTTAAACAGCTTCCTCTTTGTACATAAACTTCCATACAACAACCATTAGGGTACCAAGAAAACGTTTAGCGATTAAATTCCACTTCCTAAACTATGCTAATACTAACGAATTCAAACCCACAATCGATAGATGTTATGTTGTGCCTATATAAAGAGTGGCACAAGTTGCAGATTCAGATCAAGGGTATATTTTCCCAGGATACAACTAGTTGTATCCCTGCTTTCAGGGATACATCAGATTTGTATCCCTGCTTTTCCCTTTGATCCGCCCACGCAAAGTGATACATATACCTGATATACAATGGCCAGTACAAAGGCTAAATGATTACCGTTGTTATGTGGAAGTGTACAATGAATAGCTAATAGAGTCCGTACAGTAAAGTAATACGTAGCTTACCCATCTACCGTACACCCCTGAACTGCCAAAGCCATCTCTGAGAAGCCCAAACTCTTGTTTTTTGCCTCAGATCAATGGAGGTCACGTGTAAGGCACACGACTCTCCAAAAATGGCTTCTGTGAGGTAAAGGTGGTGATCAATACAAAAAAGACATACAGTTCCATAGGAATTTATAAGCTAAAAGCTATAATTTTGATATAATTTGGCATTGCTTTGCTCTGGCTCAGCTGGCATGCACAGCAGTTACTCACGATTTCATTCTTGGCAGACAGCTGATCTCATAAGATGGACCACTAGTCTGGCGTATAGTAGCCGACCCTATTATGCAGCGCCCTCCTGAAAAATAAAAGGAGGGCACCGCATAAAAGGGTCGGCTACACCAAACTAAAGATGGACCTGCTCTTCCAAACCCACAACTGATCATTTGCTGAGGCAGCCAAACAGGCTGCAATTGAGGGGACATTTTTAGCAGTGATATGATCCACTGAGCAATTAAAGATAGGGCTCAGTAGTACTGCATGGCAACAGCTTAGCAGGTTGGCATGTATGGGTGCTTGGCAGATTATACTTTAGTGAAAGCCAAAAACATTGCTTGAGCATGTAGCTAGCTAGCTAGCAGAAGAATTATATATTCGGCGGTTTAAGCCAGATTTTAAACTTCTATGCCAAATTTGTACGTACGTATATTTACAGTATTTATTGTGTATACATGTACATATGAGAAATTTAAACCAACCAGTGTATGTAGCTATATTACACTATTAGCTAGTTACATATAAATAGTTTGGGTGACTTGTTGTGTAGTATTGTTTGATAATAAATGATACAGCATCCCTTCCCTCTCTATTATAATGTAACTATTTCTGTCCCATCATTGTTGTTTGTTCTTGTGCAAACATGGCCGTCAACTTCTTTCCTGCCCTCTCTTGTACATCCATCATGTGAACTATGCATCAACAGCTTCTCCTATTGAGATGTCTAACTATTATTGTTGTTCTGTATAAGAAGTGAGATTCCTTGTGTTGCTGAAACACACTTCCTTTGGATGATACATTAGATTCCAGCACAGAATGGCTGCAAATCTTTTGGGTATTTCACTTTCTAAGCTGCCTTTGTTTCAACTAACGTAAACCTTCCTTTATTACTTCAAACAAACATTACTCCTGATATACCTGAACATGTACACTGTTAAAAATGAGGAGTTGTGGTAACTCCAAAAGGAGTTGTTTTCAGACTTTTTGGTCTGAAAACAACACCTTTTGGAGTTACCACAACTACCCATTTTTAACAGTGTAGTACTGTAGCTACTGCCTGCATTTAGTTAAAGCATTGAAATTATTTCCGTATTTTATCTGCTCAGCTGCGGTTAACCCATGGCAAGTAATGACTAGCCTTGGAACAAGCTCTGTATTATCGAATATCCTTCTGGCAATGATGTATCTGGCTGGTAGAGCTTCCACTTGAAATAACCATTGGCTCAGCAAATCTAGATTCACAATTAGTAGCTACTAAGAGAAATCTTCCTCTATTACTTGCTAATATACTACATACTCTAACTTTCTACAATTCTCAGCCAGTCCACTTGTTTGTTCACTGCTTACAGCACTCTGACAGCGTGCTACAATTAGAGTTGTTTACTGGCACTGGCCTGCTTAATTAAGCACACCTGAAAATTCCTCCCAAACTAGGAATTTGCTATACCATCAACATGTTGATGTTAGCTACCCACAAGTATATGTAGTAGTCAACCTTTTAGTTAACCCTTGCATTTAAACTTGTAATACCCAAGCATCAGTAAAGTGTTAGCTAATAAACATTATTGCTAACATATATGTAAGGCACCAATTAGAAGACCAAGAACACGTGAGTGAAGGGCGTGCGCTGAATACTGCTAAGAGATAGGACATTAAGAAGTGGCGCCAGACTGAACAGTATTATAATCTAGATATACAGCCTATAGTGATTGTTTTAATAATAATAATAATCATTTATAGTAATGGCATCCTACCAAGATTGTGGCAGGTGCGAATTTCAAGAAAACCCCGAAAAGAACAAGACAGGAGCGATGGAAAACCAGTGTGTGACGTGCAGAGAAGAAGTAGATCCCGATGACAAAGCAATTCTCTGTGAGATATGTGAATCCTGGGAGCACGTGGCGTGCGTAAGGAAAAGTGAAAGACCTAGTGAAGCACTCTATGAGGCAATGGTAAACTGTCGAAGTAAGGCAGTAGTATTTGCGTGTACGGGCTGCCGAAAGCGTGGCTCCATTGTAAAAAGATTAATGCAGCATGAGTGTGAAAACACACGTGCCCATGACGAGCGGCTGGCCAGCGCGCGTCTATTAGAACAGAAAGAGGAAACGGTTGCGAGGTTACAAGCGGAGTTAGAGAAACTCCGTACAGAGAGAGACGACATGTACAAACGATTGTTATCTCAAGCGACCATCAAAGAGCAGGCCAGTGTGACTAGTGGGGGCATCATTACTCGAAAGAAGTGAATTAATCGAGAGTGCCACAAAGGTGAAACGTGAAAGCAATGTGGATGAGTCTGCGAGGCCGAAGTCCTAAAGCTCAAGTGGGTCGTCATCATCGGAGCAATCCTCAGAGGAGCAGGACAGTGTGGGATCCGATGAAGTAAATCGATCGGGACGACGAGCTAGTTGCCACCCACACCCGCCTGGATTTAAGGAGCTGTGCAGCCGAGTAGAAAAGTTTAGCGGACTAACAAGTGATTGTGATTTTGAGCTGTGGCTCAAAGATTTTGAAGAGGCCTCTAGAGATTGTGGCTGGAGTAACAAGCAACGGGCACAGTGGTTCTCTTGGTTTATTTCAGGCCCAGCCAAGAACACATGGCAGAGGACTCTAAAGAGTGAGGAGAAGGCTTCATGGAAAGCTATCACGAAAGTTTACTGAGGACAATATGGTATATATCTTGACCCGCGTGCAGCGTATCAACGGTGCCATGAGCTGCGATACGAACAGTTCAACTCAGTCCAAGGTTTGCTAAATGTCATGCGTGATTATCAGAAGATGGCGCCACACAAGCTGAGGGACGAGACTCTGGAGTCAATTTTAATGGAATAAAGTTCCAATTGAACTGCAGCAAGAAGTCCGAGAGATTACAGATGGTTCAGTACAGGAGTTGCTCAAAAGTTACTCAGAGCAGAGTCAGTCATTGCAGAGAGGAAACGATGCAACAGCAGACAAGGTAATCGAGATTTTTCAACAGGGAAAAGTAGAGTTCCTGCGGTACCACAACTAACAGGTAGAATACCTGAAGGACCCCAAGCTGCCAAAAACAATGACACCAACACTACACGGCCCTCAACCAGAACAGTACCACAGTCTGGGTTTCAAGGTGAGAGTAGTCGGCAGAATGTGAAGTGTTTCAAAAGGCCATATGGCAGCAGATTGCCCCGATCCCCCTAAGAAGAAGACATCAGACACAGCTCGGATGATAGAACATGGCAATTCTGCTGAATCAAGTAAGCCACAAGACCCTTGGATACTGACAGTCAGCACGAGTGAGGACAAAACTGTGAGGACTGATGGAGTTTTACCCAGGTGAGGACCCACATACAAGGTAGTGGCAGAAGCTGATGGAGTCCGAACCAGAGCCTTGTTAGATCCCGGTGCCCAGATATCACTGGTCCGTCAAGAGTTACTACCAGTCATTCAAGAGAAATAGGATTGAACAGAAGAACAGTACCGACAAAGGAATATGGAACTAGACCGACAACCAGTTGGAGCCAGTGGAGAAGCTCTAGGAGTCATGGCGGTGGTCATGCTCAAGATCACTATGGGAGGTGACAATAAAACTTTCACAGTTCCCTGTTACGTGTTGAAGTCAGACAAACCTTTGTGGAAAGGTGAGTTAAGTGACTGTGCATTAGTGCTAGGTACTAATGCACTAGAGAGTTTTGGGTTTCAGATAATTCATCCGGATGGTGGTGTGGTAGAACCAGTTATGGTAGGAACTGAGGCTGAGGTAAGGGAAACTCAACCCTCAGGGAGTACAGCGGTACACATGATACTGGACAAGAGGCTCCAGCTTGGACCATTCCAATGTAAGGTGGCAGATGTAAGAGTAAGGGAGGGTACATCTGTACCACTGGGAAT
Organism: Spongia lamella; assembly: GCA_963930835.1. Lineage (NCBI taxonomy): Eukaryota > Metazoa > Porifera > Demospongiae > Dictyoceratida > Spongiidae > Spongia > Spongia lamella. Next base: position 6,775,269 of record OZ005746.1, on the reverse strand, counting down.
GCTTATACCACACTCCACTCTGTCAGAGAGACAATGTGACTTTGCTGAACAATTATGGGAAGAGAAGCCCATAGGAGGACTATCAATCAGGAACTGGGGTGGAGAGCCACGTACGATCGAACCTGGGACAATTATTGGTGACATTGAGGAAGTGTCGGTAGTTGTCCTGGATGACCCAATATGGGGAGAGCAAGCAGTGCAGGTAGCCAGGATTAGCTAATGTTTAGAAGAGGAAATTAGACAACGCAAGGAGGAGCTCAAGACTCAGTTAGTTATTGGGAACACCTGTTCAGAGGAGGAACAGAAGCAGTTTGCAGAGTTGCTGTTGTCAAGACATGACAGTTTTGCAATGAGCGATACCGAGTTGGGTGAGACAGACATAGTGGAACATGCCATAGACACTGGGGAAGCTAAACCTGTGAGGACATGTCCACGTAGGCTACCATATGCTCTTAGGAAAGAGTTACAAGAAGAACTTGGAAGACTCACTGCGTCAGGCTGCATAGAGCCTTCCACCAGTCCGTACGTATCAGGTTTAGTATTGGTGCACAAGAAGGATGGCTCCTTGAGAGTATGTGTAGACTATCGGAGGATCAATCAAGACACTGTCCCTGATCGATACCCCATGCCCAGAGTGGACGAGCTAGTAAATGCGATTGGACGCCAGAAAGGAAAGTACTTCTCCACCTTGGACATGATGAAAGGATACCACCAGGTAAAAATGGAAGAGCAATCAAAACAGAAGACTGCGTTTACCTGTCACTTAGGACTTTTTCAATATCGTCGAATGCCTTTTGGCTTAACAAATGCTCCGGCGACGTTCCAAAGGCTAATGGACAGGTTATTTCCAAGCCCGGAGTGGGACTCAGTTTTTGTCTATCTGGATGATATTTTGATTGTGTCTGCTACATTTGAAGATCACCTAAGAGAAGTGGGACGTGTTCTGGATAAATTAAGTGAGGCAGGTCTACATCTGAAGCCGAGCAAGTGTTCATTTGTCCAAAAAGAAGTAGAGTACTTAGGATTCACCATTTCTGCAGAAGGTGTACGTCCTAACAGTGCCAAGATCAAAGCAATAATTGATTTTCCCCATCCAATGGACAGTACTTCAGTAAGAAGGTTCTTGGGAATGTTAAATTTCTACAGGAGACATGTCTCAAACCTGGCTATGGTGGCCAGACCTTTGACTGCTCTGACACGAAAGGACAAGACTACTGATGAGACCGTACAATTTAACTGGACCAATGATTGTGAGCAAGCTTTCGCAGAGCTGAAGCGTAGACTAGTGAGTGCACCAGTCTTGCAACCACCAGATTTGTCAAAACCCTTCTATGTTTGGACGGATGCAAGTATAATGGGTTTTGGTGCAGTACTAGAGCAACTTGATGATCAGCAGCAGCGTCATCCCATTGCGTTTGCAAGCCGGCAAACAAACCAAGCTGAGAGGAAGTACGCACCAACCGAACTGGAAGTGGCTGCTCTAATATTCGCAGTGGAACACTTTGAAGTGTACCTACTTGGCAACCAGTTTACAGTTTACACTGACCACCAGGCGCTGGTCAGTGCTTTTATTGTGCACCTGAAGAGTCAGACACGAGGTCTGCTAGCCCGATGGTACCTGCGGATTGCAAAGTTTATGCCACAGATGAAGTTGGAATACAAGCCTGGCTCAGCAAATGTTGTAGCTGATGCCCTTTCAAGAGCACCAGTGGAGAGTAGTGAGGCATCTGTTTTACAGTTGTCACTGGAGACTAGTAGCTCAGCACAAGGAGTAGACTCATCCCTGCAGCGAGTACAAGTAGAACAGAGGAAAGATGAGAAGTTGGTGAAGATTATGAATTTCCTAACTGATCAAACGTTACCGACTGATCCTCAGGAGGCTAAGGTGGTTCTAGCTACAGCCAAAGGAGGTTACCATATGGTCGATGGGATCCTCTACTACGAGGGTGCAGATGCCCCTGATAGACACCGTGTGGTGGTACCACAACACTTACGACAGCAAATCTTGGACGAGCATCATGATTTGCCATTCTCAGGACACTTTGCAGCAAGGAAGATGTCACAAAGAATCAGTCAATACTTCTACTGGAAAGGACTCAAGAGTGATGTATACAAGAAATGCTCTCCTTGTGTAGTGTGTGCTTCAGTCAAAGGACAAGGGAACCGTGGTACCCCACCACTTGTGAACATACCTGTTGGAGGACCTTTCGACTGCATCGGAATGGACTTCGTGGAGCTGGATGTCAGTCAGGATGGGAACAGGTATGCTTTAGTAATTCAAGATTATTTGACTACATGGCCCGAAGTGTATGCTCTCTCAAACAGGAAAGAAGAGACCGTGGCTAAGTGCCTGTTGGATGTAGTATGGAAGCATGGAGTGCCAAACAAAATTATTCACGACAGAGCAGCGGAATTCCTGTCTGAGGTGCTTCAGGAGACAGCTGAACTGCTAGGGTTGAATCAGTTACCAACATCAGTGGGCCATCCCCAAACCGATGGCCTCGTTGAGCGATTTAATCGCACCATGAAGCAAATGTTGGCCAAGGTAGTTAGCAAGAATGGGAGAGATTGGGACAAGCAGCTGGGACCAGTGCTTCTTGCTTATAGAGCAACACCCCATTCCTCAACAAACATGTCACCATTTCATCTGTTATATGGGCGAGACCCCCAGTTACCCAGTGCTCTGGGTTTCCAGGTACCAGTGAGTAGATTCCCAACAGTGGAGACAGATTACGGACAAAAGTTGGCAAAGGACTTGAAGAAGGTCAGGGAGATAGCCAGAGGAACAATACAGAAGAAGCTGAAGGAACAAAAGAAGTTCTATGACCAGAAGTGTAAAGAGGTGAAGTTGAAGGTAGGAAATTTGGTTATGCTGAAAATGGAGCCCAGATTCTGTTTAGACTGTTCATACAAAGGACCCTTTGTGATTAGATCACTTACTTCAACTAATGCTGAAATTCAATTGAAGGGTGATACTACGGCAGAGTTATTGAATGTCTCCCGACAGCACCTATCGCTGTGTAATCCAGAGATGTCACAGTCCATACCCTGGGTGGGACATTCAGGTAAATTGAGGAAGCGACATAGAGTACGCAAGCGGAAGAAGCCTGAGCCTAATGATCCAGAGGCAGCAGGAGACCCTACTGACAGAGTTTCATCTAGTGTAGATGGTGAGAAGACAACAGTAAGTAGGAGTGGTCGACAGGTCAAGAAACCAGCAAGATTTCATCTGATTGAACCCCAGGTTCACTCACAAAATGAGGGAGAAGTTGTAAGGCACCAATTAGAAGACCAAGAACACGTGAGTGAAGGGCGTGCGCTGAATGCTGCTAAGAGATAGAACGTTAAGAAGTGGCGCCAGATTGAACAGTATTATAATCTAGATATACAGCCTATAGTCATTGTTTTAATAATAATAATCATTTATAGTAACGTCCTTACAATACAATATAGCTAGCTACCTCAAGCCATCAAAAGTAGACTGTTGAAGCCAGTTAAAGCAGTGGTCCCATAAAAAAGCAGTTCCTTTGTGGGATAGAAGCCAGTTAAACCCCAACTAGCACTAGTAGGATATCCTTGATATTAACACTTGGCCTCGGCTTCGCCATGGCCTCGTGTACTATCAAGGAAATCCTACCTGGGTTTAACTAATTTTTTTTTTGATCCGGCCCTAAAGGCACTCCCTTCCACCCACACGTCTCTAAAGAAGTAAACTAAATTGATGTTCGGAATGGGGTAGTTCATTATGAAGTTCATTCCTACAGAAAAGATTCCTATGAAGACCTACAGAAGAAAGTTAGGGAAATTAGTCACCGCTTGTAGCCAAGTGGCCCTCTGCTACAACAAGATCAACAGCTGCAGGGACACCAGGACTACCAGAACTGGAGCGGGAGCCACGGAGACACATCAGTGAGGAGCGGAGCAAGGAGAAGCCAAGTGAACAACGGAGCCAACCCATGATCAAGGAATATGGGGAATTCCATCTGTCACTAAGAAAGTTGGCAAGGCGGCAATACATCACGGTAGCAGCTTTCCCCATACCTCCCGAGGATGAGAACACAAGAGGTGTGAGACTGCCCCTTTCCACCTCACGCACTCGCTCCTCATAGGCACGACGTTTCACACCTTCATGTTTGCGAAAAGTTGCAGCCAAACTAGAAGATTGGTTACTGTCAGCTAAGTCATTAAAAACACGGACATCAAAAAAGGAGCGGTGATGACGACAACCCTAGAAACCAGCTGTTCGAATAGCGGCTACACTGATAATCAATTAACCGAACGTGAGTACTATACCGATACTGTAGCTAGCATAATGTGTTTAATTTAATGCAGGAGTGTATATGGGCAAGCCATCTATTATGCAGTAAAATATTCGCTTACTTGTTTTGTCCGTGGCCACTGCTGGGCCATCTTTCAATGTACTGACGCGCACTTGCCCTCCCGCTTGCCAACTGCTGTTTTACTGATAGAGATCACGTAAAAAAAGGCTGGTGGCCTGATCCGCGAGGTAACTACTAACACTAAAGTTTGCTACTCATGTGAAGTCGAGGGGTAAGACAGGATTCCGAATCTCGTCGATGGTTGCCAAGATTCTGGAATCTGGAATCTTAACTTTCATTAATATTCTTGTAAAACTTTGTATTTATCCGTATATTGTTAATCACGTGATATGGATAGCCTTATTTGGTATACAGGAATCTTTAGAATCAAGTCAGGAATCTTGGAATCAAGCCAGGAATCTAGGAATCCTGCCAAGATTCCGAATCACGTCGAAGAAAATTCATAGTGTCGGGCCCCTCGTGTGAAGTCAATTATGCGTAGTTTTTAATTTGAAAACAGTTCAGATCAATCAATCATGATTTCACTACTCCTACTTATAGCATTCACAATCACGGATATAGAAGGTAATGGTTAGTGAACCGACAGTCGGTTTACGTATTTTATAATTATTGAACCGACAGTTACGTGTTTGCCGTTTTAATCACGTGTGGTTTATTAAACTTTATGGTTTGATGGATTATACCATAGATAATACACGCTTAACAGCGTAAAGCCTCACAGCGTAATGCCCTTTGTGACAGCGATCAAAAATATGTGTCCAAGAAAAAATCGATAACCGGACAAAAAATCTATTTTACAGACATAGGTTTGTAAAGTACCTTAACTTTGTGAAATTTTATATTATAATACACCCACTTATGTGCAACTCTCATACAAAATTTGGGCTTTACAGCTTTTAAAGTAGAGTAGTTACAATTGATCAAACTCAAGTTGTATCAAAAAATCAATTGTCGGACACGAAATGCGTGTAATAGCCGGCTAACTGGAATAACAAATGCTGTAATGCTTCTACATGCAGACTAATACATCAATTACCATCATATATAGGCTCTCCTAAAGCATTAAAGCTTTTATAGACACTGCATAATAGGCTGCTGGCTATAGGCTGCACTATAGTCTCGCGTGGCCAGACCACTTTTTAGCGCAGGGCGTTATCGCTTGCAGTATAAGCGCCCGCACTCAAAAAGGGTCTGGTATGGTTCACAGTGCTGACTCGTTCTTGACACCTCCACAGGTTCGGAGGTGTTGATGACGACGTCCATTACGTATTACTTTATTTCCTGTTTTACAGGCGCGCGTCGTTAAGAACGATGGAACCGGCATGTGTACTATGTTGTGTGACACCAACTACAAGTTCAGTGAGAAGCAAGCAGAAATACTTGAACCGAACAAATTGCCGCGATGAACGCGTAACGTTAAACAAGCTGCTCATAAATAGACATTCTGGGTAATCATGTTCCTGTTTTGCTGTGATGAGTAATCCCACAACTATACTTTGTGTATACTGTCAAAAGGAAACTGCTTAGAATTAAGAAGCTTGAAGAAGAGATTTGTACCTTGTTAGCTCAGCTTAACTTGAAAATAGATAGTTTCCATGAAAGAAGTAAGTGATTGATAATGAATAATGCATGTTAGTGCTTGGTATGTGTAAAATTTTTAATGCACCATCAGTCCAGCAGCCAGTTGTAACAAGTGAGGAGCCACCATCAGTCCAGCAGCCAGTTGTAACAAGTGAGGAGCCATCATCTGTGGATACAGTTATCAGCACTATTGGAGAGGCAGTTGGAACTCCTACTAGAATGTCTCAAACTGGCTTTACTGCAGCTGCAGCATCACCAACTATGTGTGAACTGCCTGGTACTCGGAAGAGGCCCTCTCCTGCCTTGTCGGTAAATGCTAGTTTGTTGTTGATACATAAGTATTATACCGTATACAGCAAAACATCATTATTAAAAGGAGCTGCTACCGTGAATATTTTCCTGTGAACAGTCATTTCCTATTCCAACTGTGAAAGTTTCCCCCCTCGAATGTTTTGCCGTATACAGTATATAATTGTGCTATTTATATTTCCTTTAGCTTCGTTATGACTATAAGAGTGGCACAAAGTTTGTAAAGATCACTCCAACACGGAAAAAGATGATTAATTCCTTAGGACGCAGGTGTTACAAGACAGTGGCAACAGAAGTTTCAGCACACAAAGAAGCCAGTTCATATGCCTTAACATCGTTAGCACTGCAGGTGCGCAAGGAGATGTCAAATATATCCGCCCTGAACCATAATTCTTTGTTGAGAAATCCCCACAGTGCCATCAAACACTTTTCTTGGAAATCCATTTTATTTGAATTTACCATCAAACTCCCAACTTTACTGCGATTATTAAAGGGAATACTTCTGAAGTCAGATGACAAGTTCATCGTATTTATCATTGCCATGATGCTGAAGAAAAAATGCAAGCACATGTCACTAGTGCAGCGTGTAATTTCTGTGCTGCTTTATGGTAATGCTACAAGTAAAGAGGTAAGAGAACACAATTGTTAAGCCTTGTAAACCTTTTAATGTGGTTAGGTATACAACTGTCTTCAGCCATTTATGATCTGCATGTCATCATCAGTTACATTAGATGTGATTGACATATTAGCTGATGATTTTGATGCTGCTGTGCTTGCTTGGAAAGATGAACTTTCAGGTAAATGATGGTCATGCATGATGATTCATTTTAATGTGGTTATGTAGATGAGTTGTCCACCTGATGCAATTCGACTACCGGGAGAGCTATGTGAAGGAATACCTGAACAATTTTTTGAAGCAGCATATGGGGACTACAGTGATGGGGAATATAGTCATGGGTCAGATTCAGAATCGATATCTTCACCTGAATGGGAACCGTTAGAGGAAAATATGGGTGAAGAAGATGAACTGACTAATTTAGATGTTGATGGTCAGAGAGAGTGGGTGGAAGCTGCAGGTATGTCTTCTGCATGCAAATGTGCTGTTAACTACTGACCATTTGTCCCAGTTAGTGAAGTATCAGTAAGAACGGAATCATCCAATTTAGTTGAGACATCTACTGGAGATAATGTAGAATCATCAGTTGAAGGACACAATGTAGTTGAGACATCTACTGGAGATAACTGTGGATTTGTATTGGTCACTGATAATGTAGACAAAAACATTAGACGGAGTTTTCAGAGAGAAAGTAGACAGACAGTATCATTACATTATTGTCATTCCTGTGCTGTTAAAAACCGAGTTAACGTTTCCGGATTGTCTGACAAACCAAGCTCGGCAGAAATAACTGTAGAGACATTTCTTCCAAGTGTTAGTGATTTAACCAAGCTGTTGAGTGATTTTGAAGTTTTTGTGGCAAGGTATGTGTAATGTTCAGCTCTGTTACAATATTGTTAGCATATTTTCACAGAGTGGTAGTGCAACATATGGCAAGTTTAAAGGGCAAAAAAACAAGGTTACTTGGCATATAGAATCTGATTTCACTCAAGAAATGTCATCCATGTCAACAGCAGTTAGTTGATGTTGTCTTTTATATATAAACATGTGTACATACTCCTTCACAGGTTCCAATAGGTGTCCAGCCTAAAAATGAAATATACCTCACTGAGATGTGATGTTTTGGACAGTTTTAATAAGTATGTACCTATGGAAGTACATACAAACAGTGTGGAAGTAAAAGGCAACACATACATATATGATAACAGTAAGATGATTCAGTTGCTTTTCTTTGGTGACCAGCTTACTGTGGCACGTGCATGGGGTGCCTCAATGTTGCGTGATCCTCAAGTGGGCAAAAAAGACACACTAAAAGCATTTGTGCCTACCATCTCAGACTGGCACACTAGAATCTGTTTGCTAGAGGTAATGGATCTCTATGTTGGTCTCCTCATTGTATACTCTGTTTTATAGATCATATGGAAGATATTCTTTTCCAAAAAATCTGTGAATGATAAAGGTACCCTTTACCAACTAAAAGAATTGATTCATCGGACATCTGTTGGAAATGACCCCAAGCATAGGACTAAATCCAGTGAAGATTTCTTGCTGACAGTTTTACATGCTCACATCATAGCAGCAGCCAAAGTGTGTTGTAGAGAGCAAAATATTGAAGACTGTCTAGTTTGTGCAAAGGAGGTGGTTAAGAAATTTGTTAATGTGCAACTATCATCACAAATCCCTGTTGCCAATTCTAATGACATGTCTTACAATTATGCTACTAACTTGTTAACTCTAGGACTAGTGTGGCATGGCTATCATGATGCCATCAAAGAGGCAGACGGCAACAGAATTTTGCTCTACTGGAAGTTCCTGATACCAATTTTTCATCAAGAAAGGCATTACAATTATGCAAAAGAGGGCTTTCATTTGTTAGTACAGTCAAGTATTTTGTCAGAACGTAAGATTATGGAACTAAAATGGAGCAGAACTGTCAATATGCATGGACGACAAGGATGCAACATTCCCATTGATTTATTCATGGAACATATGAATAGGCGCTTGAAGTACATGATTGGAAACCTGCAATCAAATGTAACACCATCCACAATTCAACGTGTTGCGAAATCACTGGATGTGGTCAAACAAGTCTGCCATGTTTTTCAAAGAGAAACAGAAGTGTCAGAAAACAAAGGGTATGCTTCATATCCATCATTTGAAGAGGATTGCCATAAGATTGTGAAGCAACTAGAAGATGAAGCAGTATTTGTTTTACAAGAAAGTGCTCGTCATTTAGAAAGCTTCAACAGCCAGCCATTACTTAGCCACATAAAGTGGAAGAACGTGACTTCTTGGCTGAAAGAGAATATTTTAAATGTACATGTATATTAGCATACTGTATTCAGTACAATGAAGAATAACAAACAGTGTACAGAATAAATTTTAGCTACAAACAATTAGAACAATTACACAGTTTTTCACATAGGTCACAACATCGACAAGCCTTTGTTGGATGAGTATTATTGCAAAACATAAATTTTGATAATAAAAATAACCGATGACACATCACTTTATTGTTACCATACTCATCAATGCACTTAGAAGTGAATCATCCTTTTCTAAAGTAGAGGACTGCATCAGCTTCTCTGCCATCTCTACCAGCTCTCCCTGTTTGCTGTACAAGTTCCTCAATTGTATTTGGTGCTCCCCAATTAATTATGCGGACTATGTCAGGGCAATCGACACCAAGACCAAAGGCACTTGTTGCTATGACAAGTCGCAAAATTGTTTCTGTTTTGCAAAATTCTGCCAGGACTTTTTCTCGCATTTCAGGGGTAGTTGCAGCAGTAAACAAATTGATCAAGCAAAATTCAACAATATTTGGCAATCCTGGTGGCTCTGTGATGTTTTTCCCTAACTGCCTCTTTAATCTGCCATATATTTCACCACATTCTAGTAGTGTGCGGCAAAACAAAACTGTTTTTGGAAATTTTTCACGTAGAGTTAAAAGTTCATCTAATCTTGTACAAATTTCGGCTTGTGAACTTTTCGCACCCAGAATGTATTTGATGTTGGACCGGTCAACATCGTCTCCAATTATTGTGGTATCCTTCATTGACAATCGTTCTATAACACAATCTACCGTTTCTTGTGTAGCAGTTGCAGTCAATGCTAATACGCGGACTGACTTAGGCAAAATGCTTCTTAAAGTTCCAATTTCTGAAAAAGCTCTTCGAAATGCATCTCCCCTATATAAGTTGATGTATAATCATTACATATTAAACATTTACATCTACATACCACAATTTGACACAGTGTGCCTCATCTACCACCAATGCTATCATTTTTTGTTGATAAATGTCCTTTTCAAACATACCACAGAATTTTCTGTTGTTCAGCAAGTTTTCGGGTGATATAAAGACTAACTGAACAGTGCCATTCAATACAGCAGCTGTTGCAGCTGGATCATCTTGAGCACTGCCAACAAACTCTGCACTCAATCCCATGGTAGAAAACCTTTTCCTTTGATCAAACATCAAGGCTGTTAAAGGTGTTACAACAACTGCTATACTTCCTTTATAGCCTATATAAGATTCAGAAAGCAAAAATGTATACTAATTCTTAATTATTGGAATACTCACCAAACATATAATCAAACATGAGTGGTAGCACACCATATATAACTGATTTCCCGTATCCAGTTGGCAAAATAACAAAGGTGTCTTTACCAGAAATAAAACTCTTCACAGCCTCCACCTGCAATACCACTGTATAAAGCAAAACTCATTAACAAAACGTACCTGCTTAGATTTCAGTGGAGGGAGTAGTAAGGTTGAAACAGACGAGTCCAGAGCAGCTTGAAATTCCATTTCACAACGAGCATTCACGTTTTTAACGACGCGCGCCTGTAAAACAGGAAATAAAGTAATACGTAATGGACGTCGTCATCAACACCTCCGAACCTGTGGAGGTGTCAAGAACGAGTCAGCACTGTGAACCATACCAGACCCTTTTTGAGTGCGGGCGCTTATACTGCAAGCGATAACGCCCTGCGCTAAAAAAGCGGTCTGGCTACGCAAGATTAAGGCTGCACGTGTATTAGCTAGCTATAGTACAGTAAGCCAGCTCTTATGCAGTGTCTATAAGAGTTTTAATGCTTTAGGAGAGCCTATATATGATGGTAATTGATGTATTAGTCTGCATGTAGAAACATTACAGCATTTGTTATTCCAGTTAGCTGGCTATTACACATATTTCGTGTCCGACAATTGATTTTTTGATACAACTCAAGTTTGATTGATTGTAACTACTCTACTATAAAAGCTACAAAGCCCAAATTTTGTATGAGAGTTGCACATAAGTGCATGTATTATTATACAAAATTTCACAAAGTTCGGCTGCTGTTTAGGTACTTTACAAACCTCCGTCTGTAAAATAGATTTTTTTGTCCGGTTATCAATTTTTTTCTAGGACACATATTTTTGATCGCTGTCACAAACCTTTTGCCATATATGTATGTGCCATCCATTTTTATCCACCAAGTGATTTGGATTTATAGTGGCTAATCTCTTAAGAACTGCACTTTTCAACTGCTTAGCTTCTATACACTGCAGTGACTTTCGACCTTCATTAGTTGATGCACCTGCCAAGCAAAAAAAGATTTAGGCTATCTAAAGTTTAATATAATAACCGTTATACAGGGATTGGAAGCAGAAGTATATTGCATGATCTGTATCTAAAAAATTTATATGTGGGTGACAAAATCCTAAAAGTATATCCATGTTACACCTCCATGTGCAGGTAGTTTACTCATATACATAGTCCATGGAAAACTTTCAAAACCACAAAAGTTTTCGAACCCAATCGCATGTACAATGGCATCACTAAGCAAAATATCCACAAAGAACTCCATAATTGATCATTAATCACCTATTAGAGGTATCATGTATGTATGTAGATTATGTACACAAGCACTGAGTACTTGAACGTTCCATCAGTCGCATTCTCTGGAACATTTTATTTTCCATTCCAACTGCGAAAGTTTTCCCCCACAAATGTTTTACTGTATACGGCAGTCTAACTTGTGGAATTCTTTGTGACCAATTGCAATCGATTACAAATATTTTAATAGTCGTAATCTGTGACAAAATGTGATTTAATCGCATGTAAGTTAGAATTTACAATGCAATTTGAATACATTTGATAAACACGGTAATTGCAATCACATTCCCAACAACTCAAAGTAATTGCAATCGTAATTGATTTTTGTCGTGTAATCGTCCCATCCCTGATAGCTACCCTACCAAAGCTCATGAATATAACAAATTGACCATTATTTTCATATGAAATGATCGTGTGCACACATGTGGCGATAATATTGATATCACAAATTTTATATCATCATCACAATATGGAAAGTATATCATAATATTGCACATCACTATTTTCTTTATAGCCTGTTTATGTTTACAGTCTCCACCACACTGGATATGATTCAGATGTTGGTTCGTCAGTGACATCCTGCCCACAAAGCATGTATATGGTTGATACCCAGCTGAATAATAAATTTGAAATAAGAAAATACCTTATAATAAAGAAAACGTGAAACTTGTACGTAGGTGAACAGTTTGAATACGGGCTCCAATTGGAGTAGTCTAAGATTGAAATGAATAGGCGGCAAAAATTATCTGTCTTACAGCTGACATAACAAAACGTTTCATCTAGTGCCTAGTGAAATTCCGTGTATAGCTACTTAATAAAATCTTGTGAAGCATACATTTTTATCTAATATAAACATAATTGGTTGATTCCGTGAATTTGCTAATAAACATACTCTCAAGTGTGTACTACAGGTATACGATTACCCCATGCTAGGTAGTCATTTACTGTCTATAGTAACTGTACTTATGTATGTTGTATTTACTTAGCTAGCTCTTTGGTTTTGGGTTTTGTAATTAGATAGCTAATGTAGTTAATCATATTCATATTTTGTACAGTATAAATAGACCTTCTGTAATTGTCTAGTTCAGTTGTCCTGTTCTTAAGTTGTATTGTATTGCTCGTGTGATTATCATAATCGCTATCTACCTCCGCAACGGTTACTACATATTTTGGCGACGAGGATCAAAATGGTCAGTAATCATGGACTAATGGGAGAATTCAACAGCCAGGTAGAGGACTGGCGCTCCTATACTGAACGTTTACAGAACTATTTTATTGCAAATGACATTAAAAGTGAAGCTAAGCAGCGTGCTATTCTGCTCAGTGTGTGTGGTCCTCGCACCTACAAACTTATCCGTTCGTTACTTTCTCCAAAGGAGCCTAAGGACACAAGCTTGGCAGATATTGTTAAACAAATGACAGATCACTACCAGCCCAAGCCTTCCATAATTGTGCAGCGTTTTAAATTCCATTCCCGCTCTCGCAAGCCAGGGGAATCAGTTGCAACATATATTGCTGAGTTAAAACGACTCTCCGAAGACTGTGATTTCGGTGATTTCCTACAGGAAATGCTTCGAGATCGGATAGTTTGTGGAATCAACGATCCACGCATTCAACGCCGCTTATTAGCAGAACCTGAACTCACCTACAAATCAGCATTTGAGCTGGCGCAGTCTATGGAAACGGCTGAACAGAATACTAGTGATCTGCAAGCAGCCTCATCTCGAAGTGAGCCACGTAACAAATCAGAAGATTTTCACTATACACCACGAGCACCCTTTCAACCACGTACACCACCCTGTTTCAATTGTTATCGCTGTGGAGGTAACCACAAAGCTCCAGATTGCAAGTACAAGGATGCTATTTGTAATTCCTGTAAAAAGAAAGGGCATCTCGCAAGGGTATGTCGCAGTGCTCCAGCCAATACCGAAGCTCCGAGGAACCGGAAGCAGCAGCGACAGCAAGCCAATTCACAATCACCTACAGTGCCTCCAAGGAAGGACACTAAGACTGCAAAGACTCACCACCTGGATGCAGGCTCAGATCAAGATGAATACAATTTATTTACCGTGACCTCCAGCACCAATAAACCTTTGACAGTTTCACTTACCCTTAATGGTGCTAATTCGATTATGGAGATTGACACAGGTGCCGCTAGGTCTGTAATAAGTGATAAGATGTTTACTCAATTATGGCCTAAAGACCTACAACCTCCTTTGAAACCTACAAATGCTATACTGAAGACTTACACTGGTGAGAACATTAAACCATTGGGTGTTATTTCTGTACAGGTAGAGGTTAACAACCAAAAACAACAGCTGGAGCTGCTGGTTGTTCCTGGCAATGGACCATGTCTCCTTGGTCGCGACTGGCTAAGTCATCTTAGACTAGACTGGGCCGAAATCCACCACATCAGTCATGCAGATTCGCTACAGGTAGTGTTGGACCGCCACACTACTGTTTTCAAAGAATCACTGGGACGGGTAGAAGGAGTAACTGCAAAAATACACGTTGATTCCACAGCCCAACCCAAGTTTTTCAAAGCCAGGCCAGTACCTTATGCCCTCCGTGAAAAACTGGAGAAGGAGCTTGACCACCTAGTAAAGGAAGGGGTCATTCAACCTGTAACACATTCTGATTGGGCCACTCCAGTGGTGCCAGTTGTGAAGCGTGATGGCTCAGTTCGCCTGTGTGGGGACTACAAAATTACAGTCAACAAAGTTGCTAAGTTTGATAGTTACCCATTACCACGTATTGACGATTTGTTTGCTTCTCTCTCAGGTGGGAAGACCTTCACAAAACTGGACTTAGCACACGCCTACTTACAAGTACCTTTAGATGCAGAGTCTAAGAAGTTTACGACTATTAACACCCACCGTGGCCTGTATGAGTACAATCGCCTACCTTTCGGGATTTCTTCAGCACCGGCAATTTTTCAGAGGACAATTGAGAACACCTTACAAAATTTATCGCATACCTGTGTGTACTTGGATGACATTCTCATTACAGGTAAAACAGAGACTGAACACATACGAAACCTGGAAGAAGTGCTAACCTGTCTGGAGAAAGCAGGACTGCGGCTGAAGAAGCAGAAGTGTTCCTTCATGCTCACCTCTGTCGATTACTTAGGCCATACAATCTCCTCAGAAGGGTTACAGCCGACCAGGGAGAAGGTTCGTGCCATCAAAGATGCTCCTACTCCTACTAATGTGGCACAATTGAGATCGTTCCTTGGACTTGTGAATTATTACGGAAAATTCCTACCTCAACTAGCCACTACCCTTGCCCCACTTTATTCACTGCTGCGACAAGACAGCAAATGGAATTGGACAGATAAACAGCAAAAGGCCTTTGAAGCTGCCAAGGACCAACTGTCATCTGGTAAACTCCTAGTTCACTATGACCCTGACAGAGAACTCGTATTAGCCTGTGATGCCTCGCCATATGGCATCGGGGCTGTCCTATCTCAGATATGTCCAGATGGGAATGAGAAGCCAGTTGCTTTTGCATCAAGATCCCTGGCTCCAGCGGAACGTAAATACTCTCAACTAGACAAGGAGGGTTTATCAATTGTTTTTGGAGTGAGGAAGTTCCATCAATATCTCTTTGGCAGGAAGTTCACAGTTCAATCTGACCACAAACCTCTTCAACACATTTTTGGTGAAACTCGCCCAGTCCCACACATGGCTTCAGCTAGACTTCAAAGATGGGCTCTGACTTTAGGAGCTTACAATTACAACATCCGCTACAAGCCAGGCAACTCTCACAATAATGCAGACATGTTAAGCAGATTGCCACTGCCTGAGAGTCCACCAGATATACCTCTCCCAGGAGAAACAATTTTACTACTTGAACAGTTACACTCATCACCTATCACAGCTGCACAGATTAAGCAGTGGACTAACCAAGATCCTGTTCTGTCAAGAGTGAGGAACTATGTATCACGAGGTTGGCAATCACCTGCGGGGGAACAGACAACACCATACTATCAATGCAGAGAAGAGCTGAGCATACAAGACGGATGTCTTCTGAGAGGCAGCAGAGTAGTGGTACCACCAGCAGGAAGACAAGCCGTGCTTGAGTTGTTGCATGAGAGTCACCCCGGGGTATCCCGCATGAAGAATCTCGCGAGAAGTTATGTATGGTGGCCTAACATTGACAAAGACATTGACATGATAGTGAAGACCTGCTATGAATGCCAACAGACTCGCCACTCTCCACCTGTTGCCCCACTACACCCTTGGGAATGGCCTCAACGCCCATGGGCCCGCATACACATTGATTACGCTGGTCCTGTTGAAGGGAAGATGCTACTTGTCGTTGTCGATGCCCACTCCAAGTGGCTCGATGTAGCTGTGGTCACTTCAGCCACATCCTCTGTTACCATTGAGAAGCTGAGAAGCATGTTCGCCACTCATGGGATTCCAGAGATTGTTGTCTCTGATAATGGAACAGTCTTTACCAGTGACGAATTTGAAACATTCATGACATCTAATGGTATAAGACACATCAAATCAGCTCCATACCACCCTTCAACTAATGGTCTTGCTGAACGTGCTATCCAGACACTAAAAGGGAACTTAAAAAAGAGCAAGACAGGACCACTTGAGACCAGAATCTCCCGCTTCCTTTTCAAATATCGCACGACACCACATACTACCACTGGAATCTCTCCAGCAGAACTCCTGATGGGTAGACAGCTGCGCTCACATTTGTCGATTCTTCACCCTGATTTTACAATACAGACCAGAGTTACTAACAAGCAGCAGAGACAGAAAAACAATCATGATTCCCATGCCAGCAAGCGACACCTTACCATTGGTGACACTGTTTTTGTTCGTGATTTTCCAGCTGGTAAGAATTGGCTTCCAGGCACTGTCACACAAAGCAAGGGCCCACTGTCATTTTTGATAAAGCTTGTTGATGGTCGTGTCATTCGCCGCCACATTGACCATATTCGAGAACGCTCACCCTTAGCCACTGCTCCACTTCCAATTCACCCTTCACGTGATGATGACTGGCCAGATGACATTATTTCCCACACTCCTAATCCTCCTAACCAATCACATGATGCTTTGCGACGATCATCACGCCACAGGAAACCTCCAGATCGTTTACACAGCTAAACCCTCTGACTTGAACTTGTTTTCCTCTTAGGGGGGGAGGAAATATAGTAACTGTACTTATGTATGTTGTATTTACTTAGCTAGCTCTTTGGTTTTGGGTTTTGTAATTAGATAGCTAATGTAGTTAATCATATTCATATTTTGTACAGTATAAATAGACCTTCTGTAATTGTCTAGTTCAGTTGTCCTGTTCTTAAGTTGTATTGTATTGCTCGTGTGATTATCATAATCGCTATCTACCTCCGCAACGGTTACTACACTGTCATTTTATAGTGGGGAGAATTAGTCCGCCAATATACCTTGTTATTATTTTAGTGCATAGTGGCTCCACTATTATACATGAATTATTATATCGTGATAATAATCGTATCATGATAAATTTGGTGTGCAATAATCGTCATAGGCAATATAATAATATTATAAATATTTTATATTGCACATCACTCGAAGAAAATATTGTGATGTGATTTGTAATAGAATATACCGTATACGTCAAAACATTCGAGGGGGAAAACTTTCGCGGTTTTCGCGGATTTTAGCAAACCGCGAATGTTTTACCATTGAAACTTTTCCTGCTTCACAATTAGAAAATAATTACCGTTCGCAGTGAAGTCGCTCTCCAATCACAGGTGTCCAATTGTCTTGATACACATGATAACCACAGACAGAACTGTCAGGTTTCAAATTCGGCTTCAACCATGCGCCCAGCGCGCGTGTCAAACGTTATTCTAATTTGCGCACACTCTAGAATCCGTATTGCAGAGGCACGCGTGGGCTTTTAGGCTGCAAACCGCGAAAGTTTTCCCTACATAATACACATTGTTGATGAACCGCGAAAGTTTTCCCCCTCGAATGTTTTGACGTATACGGTATATGTAGAAAATAATAGTCCGCATGCTCCATGCTAGTGGTAGTAGCTACTTATTTAAGGCCATACCAAATAAATTTTATGTTTCACGGATCCAGTCGGGTCCCTTTTTCAAAAATGTAGATCATGTGATCAAAGTCATGTGACGTAAACAGGATTAAAGAGACTAGTGTGGTGGACTATTATGATCATGAGTGCATAGTAAGTGTTGAGTTAAAGCAAGGTGCAATTGTTGTGAAGAACAGTTATAATAGTAGCTAATAGTAACTGACATTTTATATAACTAATCATGCAAGTTGCATGGTACATGACTTCTTATGCTGTGATTTTGATATAAAACAGCTTTATGAGACAATGCTTTTTATTTTGCTCCAAACTGCCAGGTCACACTGACAAGGTAAATAATCCGTGTAACAAATTATTTGGTATGGCATAATGGGAACCTAATAAGCCAGTACTGTAGTGTTTTTGTATTACAATTACATTCCCTTTTTTGACTCCCACCGTAAGTACCTATAATCCCTCTTACCCACATAATATGAAGTGCATATGTTACCTAATAAAAATGCCTGTATCATCCCAGAATTTCTTGTCTTTGTGTACCACTCAGCTTTTCCCATCTGTGTACATCAAGAATGATATATCTTGGAAAATTTCTTGAACTGTTCGTTTTGATCCTAAACTCCACTACGTGCATTTCACTGAGTGCGTTTAACTGCTTCACTTACTATCACACATAACTTAACCTAGCTCTCAGGAGTATGATAATCGGCCAACCATATTCCAATTGGTGCACACCGAGGTGCACACGCATCTGTTACAGAGGAGGTTGGACACGCTTAAGTGCTGCTAAAAATAATCTTTTGTTTTCTGTTTATTACGACTACTATTATAGCGATGTTTAGTCATTATATCTTGCATTATATTAATTACCGTTCAGGTAGAAAAGGCTTAATCTTTCTTATCGACGGTATGCGTACTTTATATTTGTAGCCAAAATAAGAGAGCTATCACTATGAAACCTACACCACCTTGAAGCTTATGGCGGATTACTAACCAAATATTTACTCTACCTCATTCAACCCCGTCCGAGGGGTCCGACACTAACTGAAATCTCGTACGCTCTGCCAGAAATCACTGGCTCCCGTCAGTCCCGATTTTTATATTATAACCTATGGGCTCACGTGAAATATTTTTAAAACCTCCTCTGCATCTGTTGTATCTCGGTTTTCGACGGGGATCAAAGGGCTGAAATATCATGAGTCAAATGGATGAATACTTTCAGTAAAGACAAACACCGCTAGGTCCGCCGCTTATTAATCTATACGTATGTATATACAAACCGAGATACAAACCTATCACTCAATAGCGTCAGTATGCCTGATGTCACAATAATAGTCGCGTGCTTCGCACGTGTGCGCACCCAGCACCTTTCGTGCTAAAATAGCACACCTATAGATATAGTGCTAAAACAGCACACTATAATAGATAAACAGCACACTTATAGGTTGGTGTGCTAAAACAGCACATTTGTAAATATTGTGTGCTAAAACAGCACACTGATGAGTATGGTGTGCTAAAACAGCACACTTCATATGACTAGCACACCTATAGCATGCTAATATAGCACATTAAAATGTGCTATTTTTAGTGTGCTATCGGCTAGCCAACCATTTAGCACATTA
This sequence comes from Spongia lamella, assembly GCA_963930835.1. Classification (NCBI taxonomy): domain Eukaryota; kingdom Metazoa; phylum Porifera; class Demospongiae; order Dictyoceratida; family Spongiidae; genus Spongia; species Spongia lamella. The sequence goes on along the minus strand of OZ005746.1, from coordinate 6,755,863 downwards.
TAATTACGTGTGCTAAATTAGCACACTTATACACTATAGCACACTGTACTGTGCTAAAATAGCACACCATTTTTTACTGTGTATAATAACAAGCAAGATCAGGCTACACTGCGTCACGGAAGTATACTAGCACCCGTGTTAGATATCACGTGATTTTGATTCGATTACCTTTAAGAAAGCTTTTGAAAAAGGAGAAATGAAGTTGCTGTAAACTATAAATTAGCTGCTTGATTTAGAGCTAAAGTGAAATTGTTGATTGTCAAATTTTAAGCATTATAATACTTGATTTTCAAATTTAATAATCTTTTGCAAATAGCAGTAAGCTAGTGGTTAGTTATATGTATTTAGCTAGCTAGCTAGCTATATATTATGGCTAGCTATAGTTAGCTAGCTACGTATGCATAGCTATTTAGCTAGCTAGCTAGCTGTCCAATTCTTTCTACTGATTCTGGTCTGTTAAAGTCACCATTCTAGCAATTTAGGAATCTTTCTATTAAAGATAATCAAAGTCGCCATTATCCCAGCAATTTAAGAATGTTTCTATTAAAGGTAATCAAAGTCGCCATTATCCCAGCAATCAGATAATCTTTAATGTTTTCTACACTATAGGACCTAGCTAAAGGGAATAAAATTGCCATTATTCCAGCGATTTCACGAATCTTTCTATTAAAGGTAATCAAAGTCGCCATTACCCAGCAAATTAAGAATCTTTCTATTAAAGGTAATCAAAGTCGCCATTATCCCAGCAACTTAAGAATCCTTTCTATTAAAGGTAATCAAAGTCGACATTATCCCAGCAACTTAAGAATCTTTCTATTAAAGGTAATCAAAGTCACCATTATCCCAATGACTTGAGAACGTTTGTATTAAAAGGTAATCAAAGTCTGCATAATCTCAGCAGCTACTTTTTCGTTGTAACAAAAGATGTTTGCAGCAAATTGAATACCTTTAAATTAACAGAAAAATTTTAGTAGTGAAAGTTTCGTAGAAGTCTGATATCCGGTATTTAGGAGGGCTATCTCTATTCTATTATTCACTGGACACAAGTGTTTTCTAGCTGTGGTGTTTGTTTCCTTCAACTGAATATTTGACACCTGCACTGATGCAGACCCGAGTGAAGTCCTCATTTCTTCAAAAGTTTTACTGAATAGCTTTTAGCTATAATTTCCATCTACAGCTACAACAATGACCTCATGACAAGTAGTTGTGCTTGATTTGAGCAGTGAATATAGTTTATATTTTGCATAGGACTTACAGGCAAGATTGCACTGCAACCATCAAAGGCATATGGCAGTCACTACAGCAGGTAAGATGAAGTGGGAAACTATCATTGTGTGTTTTGATTTCTTCATAGGAAAACCAGCCACTTTGCGTGACTTAACAAACTGCTTCTTTGAGTCCTGTACAGCAAAACTAGATCCACAATAACCATGAGTTGCAATGTATGTTGTCATCGGTGCCACCTTTCTATGCAGCTGACATACTGGACAAAAATGAATACTTCATTATAGCAAAATCCCAACTTACTCCTTGGATGTGTGGTTCTGCCAAGCTTGCATATATATTACTTCTTCTCACCAAATGGTTGGCCTTACATATAGTACATACCATGGACTTTTATAATCATTAAAATTAATTTTGTTCTCCAAGTGATACATGATGAATGAAAAATACATTATAATCAATTGTACATGAATAGCTAGTTGGTTCATCAAATCGTCCAATAGTCAGTTACAATATTAATCACGCAACGTTTAACGTTAGTGTTCTACAGTACTTGATCAGAGCCTCCATTTTGTCAATCCACATGTACGTGACCCTATATAGGTGATATGACAAGGCACACACATCATAGAGAATTAACCAAAAACACTGAAGTAATCACTAAGAGGTTCTTGACTCGGTATAATCACGCAAAGTGACTGGTTTTCCTATGAAGAAATCAAAACACACAATGATAGCTTCCCACTTCACCTTACCAGCTGTAGTGACTGCCATATGCCTTTGATGGTTGCGGTGCAATCTTGCCTGTAAGTCCTATGCAAAATATATACTATGTTCACCGCTCATATCAAGCACAACAACTACTGTCATAAGATCATTGTTGTAGCCGTTGCTGTAGATGGAAACTACGTATATAATGGCTATTTAAAAAGAATTCACTCTGGTCTGCAAGTGTCAAACATTTGAGGTAAACTAAAACACCACAGAAAAACACTTGACAATGTGTTCATAAACTGGAATCCAGTGAATAGATCTAGGGATAGCCCTCCTAAACAGTGAAATACTTACATTTGCTGTGGCCTGGTTCCAGTTTTAAAATGTCTTCCACCCTATAATTCAAAAACGTGTTTAACAGTTTCCACTAATGTTGAAAAATTATCCAGCAACAATTTAATATAAAGCATTTAAAAGTTGATGCAACTAGCTAACTATCAGGATTTTACAGCTATTTTTGTGAGGCTGTGTAAAATACGCAAACATGGAAGGCTTTTGCAGAGCCAGTCACAAATGCTTGGACCGAGTTTGGACACATGTCAGTATGAAATAAATTTAGTTCTGTGATCTTACCAAAATGACCAGGCATTAGTAGAATATGCCTACTGGCTGCAGGATTGCATTTTAGCTCATTAGTACAACCAATATCAAAGCTCGCAGAAAATTTCTTGGTCATCAAAATAATTATGTAATCCTTTCATGCAACACCCTCAGTCCCTCACAAACATCAAATGATCACTATGGTCTGTGTGTTGTAAATAGCAAGATTGATAAAAAAATTGAAAATTCAAAAGGTAAGTAGGGATTGAATTCAATAGTGCTACAAAAAGTAAGGAAACAAGGAATAAGATTTTGGGACGAGAGAACATTCTGGCATGAGATAATTTATAAAAGTTTAATCCCTACTTTTGGCAAACCTACTGAAGTGAGCTAAAAGTAGGGATTAAACTTTTATAAATTATCTCATGCCAGAATGTTCTCTCGTCCCAAAATCTTATTCCTTGTTTCCTTACTTTTTGTAGCACTATTGAATTCAATCCCTACTTACCTTTTGAATTTTCAATTTTTTTATCAATCTAGTTTGTTTGCTTTTTATACATGCTAAGCATTCATAATAATCTTTCAGCAGGCGCACAAATGTTACAGGCGCTTACGTAATAATTATGCTTGTTTACAGGCGCTTGTTAACAACGCGCTTACATGGCAAAGCAGCTGTGTGATAGCAAATAGCGCTCAACAAACAGCAAAAGCTATTTGTCCAAGGCTATAATCTCGAAGTTCACGACATAATAAAATACAGGCGAAAACATCGCCAGTGGTGCCATTGTAACTAATTATATCACGTGCAAGCCAGGTTTTTGCGCGACGTAATAAGTAGAAGCCGTAACAGGCTATCGTCACCTTAGGTGAGATTCACACCTTGCTAAAGGAATATAGAAGAACAAGGAAGGGAATGAAGGATAAAAGGAATCGCCATGGCGCAGTGGGTAAATCGTCTTCGGAACAACATTTTCGTAAATCCGCCGCCATTACCTTTATTGTGTGAAAGTTCTGGAGCCCTACACCTAGCGCAACCGGGTCTTACGGCAGGCAGGCTGTCAGGCTGGCTGGCAGGCTGGCAGGCAGACGAAATACAGGTGAATTTCGAAATTTTCAAAGTTGGCTGTAGGTCGAAATATTCGACTTGTCACTTCGTTTAACCAAGGTACAGCATCATTATAGCCTTAACAATGCATTCCAGTCGGTTTTTTCGGGTAAAGCCTATTGGAAGGTTGTTTTATGAAGTGCGAAAAATCGGGAAACCATACAATTTCTTACCAATCCCTACTATTAAGTACTACCGTACTTAATGATAAAATATTGTAAACTTTTTTGCTGTGATGTACTCAAACTTCATCTGTGACTGTCCTAGCGAAAATCCATGCATCTTAATTCACACCTCCAATATTCTCAAAGTTAATGTGCCAAAAATCTACTATATAGCTACGCGGTAATTTTTCATTGTCTTATATTTCGCGGAAGGCAAGCCAGAAGGATTTTTGCGATTTATTTTTGCTGATCATTAAGTTTAATACATTGTCTCCTTAAGCCATTGCTTTTCGATGATTAAAATTCACGCTCCGCAAGCATATAGCAAAATCCGCAAAATCTATATCCCTCGAAAATTACCACATATACAGTATTTGGGATGAGACATAAAGCTCAAATATTCAGCAATGATTAAGTAATGTTTCTTCTGCTAAACCTATAAATATGGACTATCTGTCTTCCTATAAAGCACTGAAGTGGCAAATATGGAAGTGTGAACTAGGCTGTTTTTTGCTTAGGCAGTCACATTTTCTAAAGATAGGATTGAATGAATTTTGTTCCTCTGTAACATAATTATTCAAAAACCCAAAAAAGAAGTTTTGTCACCATACGTACTTCAGTTTTCATTGTGTGTGTTGTGTCACTAAGGTACACAAAATAGGCTCTTTTTGTTTGTTAATTGGAAATATCACATCCCCATATCCCATCATTAAGTACGGTAGTACTTAATAGAAGGGATTGGTAAGAAATTGTATGGTTTCCCGATTTTTCGCACTTCATAAATCAACCTTCCAATAGGCTTTACCCGAAAAAACCGACTGGAATGCATTGCTAAGGCTGTAATGATGCTGTACCTTGGTTAAACGAAGCAACAAGTCGAATATTTCGACCTACAGCCAACTTTGAAAATTTAGAAATTCACCTGTATTTCGTCTGCCAGCCAGCCTGCCAGCTAGCCTGACAGCCTGCCTGCCGTAAGACCCGGTTGCGCTAGGTGTAGGGCTCCAGAACTTTCACACAATAAAGGTAATGGCGGCGGATTTACGAAAATGTTGTTCCGAAGACGATTTACCCACTGCGCCATGGCGATTCCTTTTATCCTTCATTCCCTTCCTTGTTCTTCTATATTCCTAGCAAGGTGTGAATCTCACCTTCGAAGGTGACGATAGCCTGTTACGGCTTCTGCTTATTACGTCACGCTAAAACCTGGCTTGCACGTGATATAATTAGTTACAGTGGCACCATGGCACGATGTTTTCGCGTGTACGCGTGTACTTTATTACATCGTGAACTTCGAGATTATAGCCTTGGACAAATAGCTTTTGCTGTTTTTCGAGCGTTATTTGCTATCACACAGCTGCTTTGCCATGTAAGCGCGTTGTTAACAAGCGCCTGAAAACAAGCATAATTATTACGTAAGCGCCTGTAACATTTGTGCGCCTGCTGAAAGATTATTATGAATGCTTAGCATGTATAAAAAGCAAACAAACTAGAATGATAAAAATTAAAAATTTAAAAGGTAAGTAGGGATTGAATTCAATAGTGCTACAAAAAGTAAGGAAACAAGGAATAAGATTTTGGGACGAGAGAACATTCTGGCATGAGATAATTTAATCCCTACTTTTGGCAAATCTGCTGAAGTGAGCCAAAAGTAGGGATTAAACTTTTATAAATTATCTCATGCCAGAATGTTTTCTCGTCCCAAAATCTTATTCCTTGTTTCCTTACTTTTTGTAGCACTATTGAATTCAATCCCTACTTACCTTTTAAATTTTTAATTTTTTATCATTCTAGTACCATTTACATTTCAGTTTTTATGGATGGCCATGCTCGAGTCATTGGACCCTTTGATTTTCAGGTGCTGTATTCAGAAGGGTCGAATGTGTGAGTTTATATACTTACCGTATAGTGGGTTTTTTTCGAGGAGGAAAATTTTCACGAATTTCCCTAATCCAACTTTTTGAGGGGGAAAATTTTCACGAATCTCGTCAAGAGCACACAGTGCCTAATGCTTTTAGTAAATATTTCGAGGGTAAAATTTTCACGAATGGCTATAGATTCGTGAAATTCGTGAAAATTTTCCCCCTCGAAAAAAACCCGCTATACGGTATATATAAAATGTCAGGCTGGTTTTTTCATGCTCTTACATTGATCATGAGTAGCTATGTTTAACTGAAAGCTTAGCTAGATATTAATATTTATGCTACATACGTATTTACAGCATGTACTCTATAGCAATTACTATAGCTAACTACATGTGTTATATAGCTATGTATTGCGCAATCAGGGGTTGAGCATAATTATAATGAGCAATATATCCTTATGATAAAGGTTTTCCTAAGATACTTACATTTTTTCTTAAAATGTGTCATATAGCCTCATAGGCTTTGATAGTGATAAATAAAAGGATGATTTTTCCACTCTACTTTGAGATGATGGATAGAGAGATCATGTGATCAAGACAAGTTGAGAATGCAATAATAACACAGTTGCTGGCAAAGCACATACAAATTGAGGCTGATCTCACATATGTACGTGTATCGATCCATGGATGACAACAATGAAAGAAATACTTGCCAACCATTAATATACTAAGTAGCTACAGATACCAGTGGAGATTATAAGTCAAAGAAAATGATCAGACAAAAGCTATATTATCACTCAATTTGGTTGGGTAATACATTTGATTAGATAGTTGACATTAAAGTACTCAGACATTTAGCCAAATTGATCTGAAGATGTCGGATGTCAGACTGTTATAATCTCCTCTGACAGATACCCCCTTTGACAAAAGCATCTGCGGATCTCTGACCTACCAAACATACTTAGTATATGGCCACAATACTATCCTGAGTCAGGCTATATATACCATGCTCAGGTTACGTGATGTAATTGATGTTATGGTGATCAATTTTGTCTGTAGGAATGTGTAGGAATATTCATGATACAATAGAGTCAGGCTATGTTTACCATGCTCAGGTTACATGATGTTATGGTGATCAATTTTATCTGTAGGAATGTGTAGGAATATTCATGACACAATACGTAACACTGAGGCCATATACGTACCTCAAGAATACTAATCCATCACAGGGTAAACACACTGATACAATATTCAAAACTCCCAAAGCAGCTACTGATCTTGATCCAGTTGTGATAGTATCAGTAAGGTCCTTCCATACACTCTGCGGTCTAGAGTGTGGCTCTCCAACACGTGGGTTGACCTCTCTCCCAGGGTTCCCATATTTGGACTGTTCCTATAGGCCTACTTACTTCTTCCATACCTGGAAGGTACGTAAGATCTTAGTGAGTGGGAGTATTTCATTCCTGTCATGCCAGACAACTGCCTCACCTTTAGCTAGCTATTGTATAAGAGAACAATCGAGACATACACCAGTCCCTCCTTGTTTACATACTGGTAGCAAGTTTTTATAAAGATATAAAGTAGCTACCTCCTAGCATTGTTTGTCAATGTAATCTATACTACTCAATTATGTATAACAGCCAACATGTGGTTACTTAAATTATTAATTTCAAATACAGTTCATCAACATAAATTAATTATTACAACAACTCCAAAAACTTCAATTTCTGGCAAGTCAATTGTTACAATGCTTCACATATAGTAGGTCTGGTATTGTCCTAAAAACAAAGAGGTGTATCATATACAACAAAACATTCGAGAGGGACAGTTTTTGCGATTTTTACTCAACTACGAATGGCACTCATTATTAAAGAAGCTGTTACCACAAAAGTTTTCCCGTGAATTTTCGTTTTTATTCTAATCGCAAAAGTTTTCCCCCTCAAATATTTTGTCGCATCACTAAACTTAACATAGTACTAAGTTAGGAGGATGAGAATTAATGTTATGGCTCAATTTTATCAAACAGAGAGTTTTCCTTAGAGCAGTACTGTAGCATCATGCTACTCTTCTCAAAACATCATTCACATGGTTGAAAATGATTAATAGGCTTTGATGTTGGTGGCATGTAGAGACAATTTGCTGCTCTACAGTAGCTACAAAATCATATCCACTATATTAGGTTACAAATACAAACACAATCTATCCCATGATCTCCACACAACTGGTAAGCCAAAGTATCTACCGCGTATAGTTGGATTTTTCAAGGTGCTTAAACTCTGTGAATTTTGTGGATATTGGTATATTCGTGAAATCAAAGTGCTCAAAAATAAGAAATAGCACCAAATATACAGTATACATTTGGGAAAGCCATTCATGAAAATAATGCGAAAAACCTGAAAATCGGGCATTCGCGGTATATAAGTACCTCAACAAAACCAATTATATGGTAGATCTGCAGATGGCATCATGTGATCAAACTGTTAACTTAAAGGTCTACATAACTATGTACATACAAAACACGTTTAACAGTGTACTAATAATAAAAGTTATGATTTCAAAGAATGCGTATAGTGATAGAGGCCACCTTTATTAATAATGATGGTGTGAAAAAGGTGGCCAAGTGACAAAGCCAATCATAGTTGTGAAAATGTGCTATAAACTATTGTATGTCATTCAAGTAGTGAAAAGATTTTTGATAAGCCACTTCTTGGCCTCAACTGATATCACAAAGTTTTTGGTCGCACATACCTATTTGCAATGCTGCTTCTGATTGGCCTCGCACTTTTTTTACACCCAAGGTATTTTTGTTTAGCATATCACCACTTTTTGGAAGTATAAACACATGTTATTACTGGCAAGCAGCAGAGAAGTACTGCATGGGCATAACTTGTACTTGCCTAGCACACAATATTGCAAATTAAACTTTGAAGCATAATTTTGAAAAACTCAAGCCCGAGATTTTTTTTTAACTTTCACTACAGAGTGATACATCAATATAGATTGTATATCTGAAAGTTTATGCAAATCATTTGAAGGGGGTCCAAGTTATGATAACCATCAACCTGAAGTGTAATAGCCTTTCTCAAATACATTCAAGTGTTTACTTCAGACTGATAATAGTATGACAGGTAGAGCATACATAGGAGAAGTGCTGATACAAATTTGGCTGAAATCCATGAAGAAATGAGTGAGTTATTAGACAAACAAGTGAATATATAAAAAGAGAGTTTGAAAAAAACTTTCGGGGTTCACGAAAGCTCCCGCAAGCCCCCTAAAAAGTGTGCGATGAAAATAAAAGAAAGAAAGAAGAAAAAAACGACTGCCGCGTCAAAAAATTTTTGTGAAAGGAAGGACTTTGTAAGGCCGTATCTGAAGACTGGCTGAGCCGATTTCAATGTACTTCGGTTATTGATTCTTCAAACAATGAAGGTACTAATTCTCTAATTAACAAGCGAAAAGGGGCGGGGCAGATGGTTCGTCATGCGTTGTCGCAAAACGAGCGCCATAAAACTTGCGATGGCTGATACTTAGGAATGGAGGCACCTATTTACTTCATTGTTGGTATATTGATTCTGTATAGTAAGAACGTACTACGTAGGTCTGTAATAACTAAGCGGTAACTTTTATGGCGGCTTAGTTACAGCGTCTGCGAATTTTTGAGCGGTGCTACCTGTAAATAACTCACTCATTCGTCGCGTACTGCTGCTTCTTGGCCTCACGACTCACTATCGTGAGTCTTGATCCCCAAGCTAAATACGTAGCTACATAATAAAAAACAAAACTGCTATACACTATGTATAGCTACTGTACAATATGTAACTAGCTACGTAGGTATATACTGACAACAACAACTACTAACATAACAAAATTATATAATCTAGTATTATCAGCTATTGTGAATTAGTTTCAGAATCTTCACCTGCAGGGTAAGGTGGTGAATCAACAGCTTTACTATGATCGTCTGTACCTGTGTACATAATCAATAGCTAGCTAATGTACACTCAACAAAGTGAATTGTGTATATAGCAGATGTGCACAATTTGCAAATACATACGTACATATGTACGTAGCTACTATAAATTATAGTAGGAAATTTTTGGAAACAAAATTTCATAAATCCTAACAAGAGAGTCTAAACACAATAGTAATACTGAGTATGGAAACCATCATCTTTTTAAAAATGTTAACCACAAATTATTATATACGTAGATAACTAGCTACCTGAGAATTGAAGTTTCGGTGATTTAAATTATGCAGGTGATGATACCATTATTATATACAAATAGGCCTGCTTCAAATATGCCGGCATAATTTAAAACATATAGGCTTACCTGCTATGCCGGCATAATGCCGGCATTTTGAGGATAGTATCCTGGAATAAATCATAATTTTTAGTAAATTGTCTCAAGATGGCGCTCCATGTGGTAGCAGACATACGTAGCAACAGCTGTTGCAAAGTTCGTGATGATGATATAGCAGTAGTAGTATATACATAGCGTCAACAGCCTTCCAAGGGTAGCTACGTACATATACTGTATAGTACATTGTGGTGCGTGTCACTGAGATGGTCAGTTGTATATAATTAAAGCCATAGTACAGTTGTATACACAATTAATGCAACTAATTCAAAGCAGCTATATACACAGTTAATAGAGCTACGTAATTATGTGTATATACATAACTCACAGCTGTAATTACTGTTAGCATAATCGAGCATAATAGGAAAGAGTCCAAGCATAATAGGGGAAATTTTTGGGAAATTCCCAAAAGCATTTTAGGCAAATTTTCGAGCATAATTGACTCAGGCCTATATACAAATAATTATTACGTATGCAAATTTGGTATCTAAGGCTATACTAAACCATATAATATATGTAATCATAAGCATTAGCTGATTAGCATACTGACTACGTATGTTACAACTATGTTTATACATTTACGCATACATTTACGCATACCTATGCATAATAATACCTTTGCCATTACATTTCAATCTCTTCCGCATGGCAGTAGTTACACTACTGTTATCAATACAATATTGCTCAGTAATGTCAAGAAATTTATAAAAGCTTTCAGTAATTCCTGCATTTAGTGCAGAGGAGATTTGCTTAACAGTAAGCCAGCTGCTTTAATAGGTGAATGAACATTAAAAATTTCCATTTGTTCTGCTGGTGTTATGATCCTGTGTGATACAAAATGTTGAGACAGTTCCCCAACAGATAAATTGTTTACAATCTGACTATAGTAATAAGTAAATACTTCCAATTCAGCTGCATGATGCTCTGTTAGTAAAAAATAAATGACGTGTGATAATAATTATAATATAAAAATCAATCCCTGTTCACTTTACAATATTTTTTTACAGTATACGTAGTTACTTGAATTACAACCAAAGTAAAGGTATGTACCAAGGTGTAGTAAAATAGTAGGCTTGGGTGAAAAAGCTAAGGAATCAAAATGGGCGGCCAAGACATGCGACTAGGTTATCACTATCAAAACTTTTACTGGAAATAGCTTTCCTACACAGGACTTAGCTGACCATTTTTGATTACATAGCTTTAATTTAAGCCTTTACTTGGTTGGCCACAACATTTTCACCTTGGATGTTTTGGTTTTATCATAAAATTAGTTTAAGTGCCTAGCTAATGTAGCTAGCTACTTGTTTTTCTTCATAAGTTGCCAAATTCCTGCCCAGTTTAGAAAGGTTCACTTTCAATAGATTTAAGGCCTGCAAATTTGTAGCTTTTATTTTCAAAGCACATACCATATTTTGCCATAGCTACTACATACGTATGATGCAGCAACTAACTGAGACATTTATCAGTACCAAAATCATGTACAAAATACGTATTAATTTGTGTTTCCAATGTTTTAGTATGCGGCTACTATCCGAGGGCGATCAAAGCTGCGGATTCTAGTACAGTAGCTACGTACTGTAGCTATTTCAAAATGAAAAATATAACAATCTTCCAATTAGGGATGCGCACATGATGCTTTTAAAATTTCCAATTATTCTTTCTGGCAATTTTTTCTTCACCTATTATTCTCAAAATTATTCCCTGGAGTGATCCCAGGTATAGGCAGCTTAACATGTTTTTTCTGTTGCAATTTTAGCTAGATATATATTATTAGACAAGCAAGTACAAAACTAGCATAAAATATCGAGATACTCTAATAGAGCAGTCATGTGCATCACGTCTCTTTGATGTGGAGCTTAGGTGTCATCGTTAGATTCACTACTGAGGCTCTGTATGTCATTATCATTGTCATCTGAGAGTAAAGTGTCCAACACTTCATGCTGTCATTTTATTCCCGGAAATTGCCTTAAACTATTCTTTATGGTTTGAGGTTCCAGAAATTATTTAAGCATAATGTGCGCGTCCCTACTTACAATAAGCCTACACTATAATTATTGCTGCTTACTGTAAAATAACACATGGGTCACAGCAAAAAAGCAAGCAAACGCACACTCGTCTTCCTACTACGTATATTATACTACTTGCGGTTGTCTTTCATACAAACGCTATGACATCCCATAACCCCTGTGGCTAGCTATATTCCGTAAATATACAGTTATTGGAATAGCTACATGAACTGTAGTGATTTTGTCATCTTAGGCATTTATATTACTCAAATCTTACCCTGTAGAGTAGCTATGCTGATAACCTGATAACTGTTCAGCCATTATTAGCTACTATGCACAAACCTTTTCTCAATGGTTGAGCAGTTGTTACAGTTACTGGTGGAACTGCTTCAAGATTAACTGATGATGACTCTAGCTGACCAGCTGTAGTGTCTGTACCTACGTCACAGAACACAGAAGTCACTAACCTGAACACCATTACTAGATTAGTAGTATACCTTGTTAATAACTATGTACTGCATGTATTTAGTGTCTACAAACTATTGAGAATCATCTTAGTGCAAAATTTGTGAATGATTTTAGCACTTCCTGTGACTTACTCTTGGATTAAAATATTCACATGGTTTTTAAATAATGCAGGGTAACAGTAATTTCATTGTTTAATAAGTATTCAACTATGCTTTACACTGGAATAATGCTGGTTACCTCCCACTGCATCTGCAGTTAATTATTCCATTTCATACCTTATACAGCATACGTACGTAGCATAAAATTTTGATGAATTGTCATATTTTTACATTTGACAAAAAATATTGTTTCAAGCATCAATATATGTTTAATGCACAATGCAAAGCAAAAGTATATCAGCGCTACATACGTATGTTCTATGAAAAATATGTATTTTGACAAATGGACAAATTTTTGCCAAATTCTTTAATCGTAAATTTTATGCTAGCTATACAGTAGCTAGTGGATTAGCTATTTACAAAGAAATTTTTACATAAAATCATTTGATGAATTTAGTTTCATGCAGTGATATAAAATTCCTTAGTGGCTAGAACCAGTAATGCTAATGTGACAGTTGTGGTAACATTACTACGTAGATGTAGACATTGCATTATTCTAGAGTTTTGAATATTCATAAATTTTCAGTCAGTTAGACTATTTCAAACAAGTATGAGAAAATGAAATACGTAAGTACGTACATAGCTAGAAAATACGTAACCTGCTATACAGCAAAGACACAGCATGGTCAGAGAAATGAAAGTTGCAAGTGACGTGGCCATGCCTAACTAATTCTCAAACTTGTAAATGGCTACCAAAGCATGAAATAAGGACTTAAAGTGTTTGGACATATGTCAGCACAGAATAAAATTAGTTCTGACATTTGCCAAAAATGATCAGATATGAGTAGAAATATTGTACTGTAGCATTATATTTTGGCTTGGACATTTGTCAGGATTTGTACAGGTCACCCCAAAAGTGCTCAGAAAATGTCTGATGTCCGACTGTCATTTCATGCTCTGGCTACATACAGCAAGTCTGTCCTTTCTACTACTCATCTCTTTTTGGCATATCAAATTTCACCAATAAAGGATTCACATGCATATCTTGATACAAGTGGTGGTTTCCTTCTTCTCCAGGCTATAGCTAATACGTGTTTGTGTATATACAAAAAGTTACATACGTAATTATACACCCTGTACCTATAGCGCAAACAATATGTCAGAGTACACGTCAGTTTACGACAATAGACCTAACCAGTCCCCAGCGTGACCAGAACAATACACTAGGCTACTCGTAAACTCGCTCGTAAACGTTCAGTATACGGTACCAGTAATTGCTGCATATTCACATCAGGTCAATAAGAGAAATTAAGTTGTCACAAAGACACAGGTATATGTTGTATGAGTCCACATGCGTTCAGCATTAGTCAACTCGATAGCTTTTGCTGAAACCTTTCAGCCAGGGGTCAGGATCAAAGGGTTGGAGAAGTAGACGATGTGACAGGTGTTAAATTAAAATACTTCAGAATACTACCCGCAGCCATGTTTGAATGAACCATGCATTAAATCAACTGGATCATGTGAGATCAAATTTATGGATTTGAAAACATTGGAAGGGAAAATTTTGACAAATCGAAGTTCAATTAGCCAAAATCGCCAATGTTTTCTACCGCCAACGTTTCGCGCTATATGGTAACTGGTCAGATCCTTTTTGTAGCACAGCAAATCACTACTTGCAAGCTTAAAGTGCCACACTTAAAAAATAAATTTTCTTTTTGTATACATACAAGTATCAACACCAAAATAACTTTAGTGCTAACACTTATAATAAATAAAGCAGTTTATTTTATTATTTAAAGGGAAGCCTTATGAGTCTACTATGAGGAATGGGGAGTTGTGAGATATGTAAATACCATACTAATGAGACTATAATGAATGTCATTATAATAAGAATGCCAAGCTTGATGCAAAGTGTTCTTATGTAGGTACGTAGCTTAATGCAATAGATCAAACTCTTAGTAAGTAGTACTGTATACTCTCTAAAGTAATACCGTTAGCTGGAAATTTTCGAGGGACAAAATTTTCGATGATTACCTCTTTCCAACTTTTCGCGAATAAATTTTCGAGGTATAAGCTCTTTCACCAATAAATATTATCTTAAAACCAAATTTCGAGGTTTTTATTTTTGAGGATACATCAAAATCCTCGAAAACCTTGAAATTTTTGTCCCTCGAAAATTTCCAGCTATACGGTAAAATCAAGTTTACAATCTGGGTTGATATCATGATTACCATCATTCATAATCTAATGGGTTTCTCCCATTTCCTTGTAATAAAATGAACAGGAAAGCTCAATGCCAGCACTTATTGCCTTTTGCGTGGGTGAGAACAAACCAAAATCTGTATTGTGTTTTTATACAGAAGAATTGTGTTATATATATAGAAAATACAGTACAGTGGCTAGCAAGTATGTACAGCACCAATGGGCAATCCAAAAGGTATCTAGCTATATAGTCAAAGATCTAATTAAGGGAGGGATTACCACAGATCACATGATAATGAGTCCTTGATGTTAGTCAATATTTTTAGTAGCCTTTTATCTATTCAACGCACTTAAAGGAACCCTGAAAGAAGCCTGTAGATTATGGCTTCGCCACCCGCATGATATGATTGGAAAAATATCCTTACTACGACTTTTACAAACTTACAAATCTATGCTTAGTAAATCTAATGGTCCAGGATCTTTAAGCAATAATTTCTATCCAATTTAACCAAATTAAGCTAGCAAATAAGACTCTGAGCAAATTGAAGTTAACATGAGAACTATGTATGATTAACCGGCGCCCTCCCATGCACAGTTAAAGCACTGTCTATTCGTGCTGTATAGCACTTGAGGTGGGGTCTCGTGCTGTATTTTCCATACAGCACTTGAGCCTAGTATTAAAATACTGAGGGCTGGCACAGGTAAAATTTGCAGCTAAAAGGCTACTAAAAGTACATCAAGAACTACATTACAATGTTTACTGATGTGTTATTTATGTGGTCCATGATAATCCCTCCCTTATTTAGATCTTTGACACCTTTGGACTACCCATTGTGCTGTATTTGTTAACCAATGTTCTGTATTTTCCATACAGCACACTTGCTTCTGTATGGAAAATACGAGACTCTGTGATTTTAGATTTTGCGATTTCTCTATGTAATTTCTGAAGTGCCCAAATCTTGTATAAAATTTTGAAATCTCAGATTTCTGAGAAAATTGTAATCAGGATTTCAAATTCTTTTGAATTAAAGTATTTTTATTGTTATTTGGAATATGAATTAGATCAAAGTATTACACAAATACTGTATGCTTTAGCCCCCCTATGACTCCTGATCCAACACTTACATGACTCAAACTACATGTTTTATATGGAATTCTAAACACCAGAATTTCAATTAACATTTCTGAAGGTGTAACTATCATGGGGTTTTTAAGTGTTCGGGCCCCCACATATACCTAGCTATTGTGTCCCAGCTTCGGTTGCGAGATAAAGTCAATCTAGCTAAGTCGCCCAAGCCAGCTAAGTTTATTAACTGAAAGCCATTTTTCACAAAAATTAAGGTACCTACTAACACACTGTTACACACATGCTGAGCTACGTACGTATATACGTGGTTTTGATATTTATTTACGGAAGGGATTCAAGTTCTATATCTCTAGCTATACATATATAATTATATGTACCAGACCCCTCGGCATAGCTATCAATAGCTATGTGTAATCGTACATTTGCGCGGCTGTAACTAAGGCCACCATAATACACTTGTAATTATGTTTCTGATCCACTGCCCGCATCACTTCCAAATTTTAGAAATATAGCAATACGCATGCATATATCTCACATATAACTTCTCATGGCTGCTTTATTTATTTTTAATAGTGCCATGTTCTTGTTTAGCTTCACACTCCCAGATAATTTTATACGTCAACAGCTTTTCATATCAATGGGAGTTGTCACCTTCAATAATTATTATTGAATTTTATAAAAACATGTTGCTCACAGTTAATAAGTACAGCAATTGTAAACAATAGCAATTGTTATAATTCTATGATGATTCTGTGCCATTACATTACTAAATGATCTACTAAACATGGAGTTTAAACTTCATCTTCTGACAATCCCCATAGCAAATAGCTACATGTAATTTTATATCATTCTGCAACTTAAAAAAGAACAAGCATGCACTTAACCTTTGTCAATGCTGATAATCTTGGTACCATTCAATTCCTCATGAATTGCTCTATTTAATGCCGACTGAACTAAGTTGATAATCGCTATGGTTACCAATTAATGGCACTTTTAATGCGATTTTTGTTTAGGCTAATTGTATTGCAATTTCTATGGCGTAAGTTGCTAGTTGCTACGTACTTGTAACTGTTTATAGCAAAATACAGTGTGTTAGTGCTTACCACTAGTCTTACGTAATTTTAGTATAAAAAGAAAGTGGAGAATTTGCAGATAATAATTTATAATTCCGTCCGAACAAATTTAATATCATTCTCTGAACTAAATTTAATATCATTCTCTGAACTAAAGATATGGATAAAAGAATGTGTTACAAACAGTTTTTTTCATAGGATCCTGTACATTTATTCACGTGTCGTGGCATAAAATAATGTATGGCAAAGGTGACATAGGTTTTGATGTGTAAAATTATTTTTAGCACCATGATGGTTACTGGGCTGTATTGTATTGTAACCTCGATCGCTCCATCCTTCCTTGGAAACTGAATTATGCCCATTGGACCTCCTGGTATTGAAATTTTATAAGAATTTGTTGTTTTGTTGTTGAATTCCCGCCCGCCCGCATCTAAAATTAAAATGCACACTCGGAACCAGACATAATTACAAGTTGGAGTAGCTTAAGAGGCTCTGCGCGCTCTGCAGAGTTAGCTACTCTATTAAGACAACGTAAACCTAGCTAGGCAAACAAAACATTCAGAACGAGATTCAGAAAAGCAACTTACTCCTTCCTTCCACCTGGCCATCACTGAGTGGCTTAATAATCGTAAGCACGCCGGCTTTCCGCTTCTGCCGAGGCTTCTGCTGTCTATAGGGATCTCAGTAGAGGTCACGTGACGTGCGAGGCTATATTATACTGGCTAGTCTTGAAAAACTCGAGGAAAACTTCACCCGACTGACTTCCTGTTTCAGTAATGACATATATTGCACGTGAGCTAGCGAATGACGTATTGTATTATGGATAAGCTGGAACACAGAGATTCATTGGCGACGGAATCAGACAAAGTAAAATTATTATCAACCAAGTACTAGAATAATAAAAAAATTGCGGTTAAGTGACGTCAAAAATGGACGTATATAAGTCCTAGGTAATTAAGTATTAGGTAATTAAGTATTAGGTAATTAAGTCTTAGGTAATTAAGTCTTAGGTAATTAGATCTAAGTATTAGGTAATTAAGTCTTAGGCCAGTAATTAAGTCTTAGGCCGGTAATTAAGTATTAGGTAATTTATAAAAACAGCGAAACTACGCACTCTAGATGCATATACTAACCTTTACTCGGGTCCTTATTCAATGGCGTTCATTTAATATATAGGGTTTTGTTCAACTCCCTCTCTTTGTAAAATCGCTAAAATTCTAATAAACGCCTATTCCAAGTGACCATGTGGAGTTTCGGATAACTCCGTATAATATCGGTGTGACGTGAGCGAACCTACACAAAGGTAAGTTTAATGTTTTGGTTGTAGTGTATAGCAATAGTATTGTGGTTCAATTTGTGTGAAGCGCTTCCGCGTTGGTTAATGGCTTCAGCGGGCAAATTAGCAGTGGCTGAGAAGCCATGCCAAACGACCTTTGTGGTAAGTTAGTTTGTATTGGCTAAATAAATATAGCAGCTATATATATGCTTTTTACCAACTAGCCCTATAGTCTGATTCAATTGTAAGCAGGGCGGGTGGATCCAGGGGGATCTTTGGGGTCTCGAGACCCCCCTCCAGAAATATTTCAAAGAAGCCAAAAGAGTGATGTATTGGTATAAAAACACACTAATTAAAATGCATTAGTTCTTGTCATTTCAGCACTTTATATAATAAAACAACCTGTCTCTTCCAAGGGGTTGCACCCTCCATATTTGGTTAAATACTTCCTTGTATTTACTAAGTATGCTCTGTATCTTACAATGAGCATGATTTTGGTGTTGTAATAACAAAAAACCCTATAGCTTCTGGGGGGCCAACCCCCCTGCTTCAGAGATACACCTCTGTGTTCAGACCCCCAGCTCAGAAAATCCTGGATCAGCCCCTGGTAAGCTATGCATGTATTCTCTGAATTTTATCAGTAGTGATTCATGTGTATCTGATGTGAATTACTATACTAGCTCTATTATTTAGACGAGAATACACACCATGAGTGTAAATAATCTATAACCTACTGCACTGTTATGCCTATATGATCTCAGAAAGTATAGCTATACTGTGACCTATGGTATTAATATCAGCGACTAAAATTAATCCGCTGGTGATTGATTCGTAATGACTGTACTTGGTTGTATGTCATCGTTGCTAGTAATTATCAACCAAGTACTAAGAATAATAAAAATTGCGGTAAAAAGTGACGTCAAAAATGGGCGTATATAAGTCTTAGGTAATTAAGTATTAGGTAATTTATAAAAAACAGCGAAACTACGCACTCTAGATGCATATACTAACCTTTAATCGGGTCCTTATTCAATGGCGTTCATTTAATATATTGGGTTTTCCTCAACTCCCTCTCTTTGTAAAATCGCTAAAATTCTAATAAACGCCTATTCCAAGTGACCATGTGGAGTTTCGGATAACTACGTATAATATCGGCGTGACGTGAGTGAACCTGCACAAAGGTAAGTTTAATGTTTTGGTTGTAGTGTATAGCAATAGTATTGTGTGCTAGTGTGGTTCATTTGTGTGAAGCGCTTCCGCGTTGGTTAATGGCTTCAGCAGGCAAATTAGCAGTGGCTGAGAAGCCATGCCAAACGACCTTTGTGGTAAGTTAGTTTGTATTGGCTAAATAAATACAATATTATATAGCAGCTATATACTTTATTACCAACTAGCCCTATAGTCTGATTCAGTTGTAAGCTATGCATGTATTCTCTGAATTTTATCAGTAGTGATTCATGTGTATCTGATGTGAATTACTATATATATAATATTACTAGCTCTATTGTATAGACGAGAACTATACACACCATGAGTGTAAATAATCTATAACCTACTGCACTGTTATGCCTATATGATCTCAGAAACTATAGCTATACTGTGACCTGTGGTTTTAATATCAGCGACTAAAGCTAATTCGCTGGTGATTGATTCGTAATGACTGTACTTGGTTGTATGTCATCGTAATAATAATAATAATAATAAATTTGTTTTGAACTACAGGTAATATAAATACCAATGTATGGAGCAAAAGGGATCGCCAACCAGCACTACCCTAATTATCTCTGTTAGCTAGTACTATGCTTTATCAGTGTCGCATTGCCAAGTGAAGAATACCTTAGCAATAGATCAGTTCAAATGACCTACCTAGTCTCGCCATAAGGGTATATATAATCTATGGTCTCGCGTAGTCAGACCCTCTACGCCCAGGCACTTATCGATTAGAGATTATAAGCGCCGAGCTAATCGATAAGCGCCTGGGCGTAGAGGGTCTGGCTACGCGAGACTATGACCTACCCTATGTCCTTGGAGCATCAATCCCTTGGTAATGCCCCACCCAACCACACATTAGGGGTTACATTTTGAAAGTTGAGCATGCCTTAACATGACATGTGTAGCTAGCTAGCATGACTGAAGCTCTGATTTAGGTGTGAAAGTGTTGAATACAGCAGCTAGCCATAATTAGTAAAGACCAGATGCAGATCTAGACTTTTGAAAAGGAGAGGACACACAGAGAAAAGAAGCAGATTTATTTTGAATGTGAGGGGTGCAGCCCACAGAAGCTGTAGCTATAGAATATTTTATTTTAATTAAAAAGTATGCCAAATGCTGCCATCTGCTGCCATCTGCATGCAATGTGTAGCTACTATACACTGCTAAGTATGGATTTTAAGGCTTAGCTATAGCTATATGTGAAAGCAATGTTCTGCTACAACTCTACCTGGTAAACCCACCACTGACTAGCTAGCTACATGAATAATATCCTGTTGTGCAGTGACATAGCCAAGAGATGGTCTGGATGGGCACATGCTTGTCCAACTCTACTCTAATAGAACAGTCATAGCTATACTGAAGTGTACCCACCTAATGGAACAACGCCATACTATTATGGAATTATAATTCTATAGCTATATAGCTATACAGCAATTTTCTGAAGATAAAATATATATTATATATTATATACATACACTATAAAGAAGCCATACATCAAAGGAATTTCAAGGTGTATATACAAGCATTTTTTATTGGCTTTATGGTGTAAACACACCAAAGGACCGATGGTAACATGTAGCTACCAACAGCCATATACACCTACTAGAGTGCATCATACGTAGTACTATCATATGAACTAGTGAGGTGAATATAGCAAACATACGACTCTTGTCCTCAGGAGTTGGGTCGTATATTTGCTATATTCACCTATTAGCCGTGGTTTATATTAAACCACGGCAAGGGGTTTATCATGGTAACCTTCTGATGACCGAGGACAAGGGTCATATATATATGCTTGCTATATTCACTGTATTAGCCGTGGTTCATATGATATATACTATGATGCGTGCCAGTAGGTATACATGCTTGTATATACACCTTGGAATTCCTTTGATGTATGGCTTCATCATAGTATATAATTATTATAAATAATATAATATATAAATTAGTGGAATATTAAAATGCTATTGATTGTGGGATTCATGAACAAATACAATAATAGAGCAATGATTAGTAATGTGTATTTATAAATTCTGAAAGTTATCAATTAATGGGATATCTCCCAGTGCTTGAGAAGTGGGCGGATCAAAGAAACTAACAAGGAGATAATTGTAAGTTATTTATCACCTGGTTGATATATGAGTCTCTCTGCCCAGCAGCACGTATATTTGGTTATTGACAAATAATAAAGCTGCCTAATAACAAATGCTAACAAGCATTGATTGGTCAATCATGGGGATAACTTCAGTCTTGTGTAATAACAAGGATACCTTAATCTTCTGGGGTATAACTAATATGTATGTACTTCTATCCCAGAGAGTGGATGGATCAAAGAACTTACCAAAAGGTTATATCAGTTATACAAGGTAGATAATTATCCACCTTGTGAACAGGGTCAGCAGCAGAGGAACCTATTAAGAACTGGGGTGGCTATTTAATTCTCTGGACACATTTGTATGGAGAAAATTACAATCCTATAGAGTGACAGTAAGGGCTTCAACCCCCTAGCACCCCTTCCCGCCGCCTATGAACAGGGTATCTATTAATAGATAACTATGTAGTTATCCTTGAGGTTTTAATTTAAACTCCCATATTCGGCAATTGCTGTTCTTCCATATGGGAGTACAGAAAAGACAATACAACTACAACAAGTACAATACAACTACAAAGACAATAAAGCTATAAAAGACAATCAGAGGCGTAGCCAGACCCGGGCATCAACTTACTTTGCCCTACCATCACCAAATCAGACCAAAACTTAAAGGAAGCAAATATGACTTATCTTGTAATGCTAGTAGCATTATCTAATTTTAGTGGTGAATCTAGTGCTTGATAAACACTCGGACTGAAACACTCGATAACACTCCGACTAAATTCATTAGAATTAAAATAGCTCACGAGATATGCATTTAAATTTTTCAAAATGGAGGCAAGGCAGTACTGGAAATTTGCGAAATGGCCATAGAAGAAATACATGGTTCAACTTTTTAAAGAGAGTTACAGAAATACAAGTAAGTGACTGAATTAGTTAAGCTTTGTTTTCTTCACTCCCATTTATACAGCTCACTGTGTGATCCCAACGACCGAACCCGCCAACGATATGCAATGTGGCTAGAAGAGTTAAGTGATAACCACGCATCAACCGTCTTTGTCTACGTATGGAAATGAAGAAATTGTGGATGTATGTGAGACTAACCCCGTAAAAGATGTTTTTCGAGAAAAGACATCAGGCGTAGCTTTTGAATTTCTACAGCAGTAGTAACTACAAGACTGGAGCACCAATTGTTCTCTTTATGTGGCTGATATCAGTGAAGGAAAGAAATCTTGTTCGTAGCTTAGATGTATGTGTGGCACACGTGATCATCTGGATGCGTTCCCACAATCGATAGTTATTAATTCATGCACTATATTTCGTAGAATGGCTCAAGCAGTTTGTATAGTTTATGCATTAGTTATACACCTCATGCTGTTACACTAGATTAGCTATAGCTAGTCATGCCGTGCCGTGCACTTGCTAACAACAACTATTAATAAATGCACGTATGAACCAGTATGGTATAGATAGCTAGCTATATACAGTAGTGTATTATAAAAATTGTGCCCGGGCATCAAATGAAGTCTGGCTACACCCCTGAAGACAATACAAAGAAACAACTGAATCATAACTAATCACAAAACTCTAGCTACTGTACAAAAAGACAAGTCACAGAAAAATACATGTACACTTATAATTACACAAATACACAATTATGGCTGCTTACAGAAAATAAATCATGATGTAGCTAAAAGGTAGTCATGTACTGTGGAGGTAAATTGGTAGGGAGTGGATGAAACAACATGATCCTGCAATGCTTCTCGAAATGTAGCTAGTTCTAATTAGGGATCAGCCTATTATGCATTTATTTTTACCTATACTGTAGTGATGTGACTACCTAACTTTTAAGTGTGTAATATAGCTACATAAGTAATCCACACCTTTCTTGTAAATAGGCATGCATATATATATAGCCATGTAAGCACGTGGACAGTCAGTCGCTAGATGAACCAGAGACCAGTCATTACATTGGCGTAGTCGACAGGATTCGAACTTGTGTGCCATCAAGCGAGTAGCCGCGTCTGGCCAGTCCGAACCCCTCGTAAAGAAGCTGTGGTACCGTGGCATTTAACGGTACCCATTAAGGTTCAGACTATCACAAGTGTGTACCTGTTGTGTTGTTTTTTTTTGGCGTAGACGAACGTTGGGGACGCGATGAGCACTCCAGATGGAGGTAACCAACCGGATGATGGAGCGGGTCGCCAGTCAACAACTCGCCCGTTGGTGTTGCACGAGAAATTTGATGGCACAGGGAATTTTGAGGAATGGATCAGCCATTTTGAAAGCATCGCAGCCATAAATAAGTGGGGCGAGGAAGAAAAGAGTCTCTGGATCCGTGTTCGATTAACCGAGAAAGCTCACGTGGCACTCACGCGACTCCAAAGTGACACTATTCAGACGTATGAGGCTATCAAGAAGGCTTTAAGAGAGCGTTTCGAACCATCTAGTAAACAGGAAGTGTATAAAGCAGAATTCGAGAGTCGAAGAAAACGAAAAACAGAGAGTTGGGGAGACTTTGGAGACGAGCTACTCCGCTTAGTGGATAAAGCGTTTCCCAAGCTGCAGTTCGAAGGGAAAGAACAACTGGCGCTTTCGCGCTACCTGGACCAGCTGGAACCAATACACGTTTCCTTTGGGGTAAAGCAGCGTCAGCCCAAGACTGTGCACGAAGCGGTCAGTTCGACCCTCGAGTTAGAATCGTACTTAGCTAAACCACGGTCAGGAAGTGTCTCCAATGTCGCCGTACCCGATGAACCCCCAGTAGAAAGCATTCAAGCCGTCCAGAGGGATATGATTGGAGCCATGCAGAAGCTAGTTGAACGGGTGGAGAAGCTCGAAGTAGCAACAAAACAGCAATACCCCGTTGTGCATGGACATGCCACCCCGACGAGGAAGAGGAAGACAATGAAACCCAGGGGCCCAGATTATTTGCAGGAGATGTAACCAACCAGGGCACTATGCTCGAGGGTGTGCTGCCATCGTGGACCAACAGGGGCTGAGAGGCCAAGGCACTCAAGGAAGCTGGCATCAGGGCAATGAACTCAATGTACCTAACATGCCAAATGTACATGTTAACAATATATCAAGTTATTTTGTTGTTGGGAAAGTGCTTGAAACTCCTGTGTCCTTCTTAGTAGACACGGGAGCGGGGGTATCCTTGCTTCGAGGGGACATATGGGATAGAGTGATGCCAGAAAACAATGGGATGGATAAGGAAGCGGCATATCGTCTAGTAGGGGTGGATGGGATTCCCATTAAAGTTCGAGGAACTGTCTCAGTGAAAGTTTCCCTTGAGGGCCTGGTGTTTAATCAGAAGTTTGTGATTGCAGATGGGATAACAGCTGAAGCTATATTGGGTATGGACTTTTTAGAGGCAAACAGATGTGTGCTTGATTTATGCAGAGGAGAGCTGGTAGCAAAAGACGTAGGAATGATCCCACTACAGCCTCATTCATCAAGTAAATCCAGTTGTCTCAAGGTCACCCTTGTAGAGACTATGGCTATCCCAGCAGCCTCTGAAATGGAGGTAAAGGCTAGGGTGTGTGTCCCAAGTGATGAACACATTTGGATGATTGAAGGGAGGACAACAAGGGTGCCAATACGAGTTGCCAGAGCACTGGTAAAACCACAAAATAATTTGATACCACTGCGCATAGTAAACACCACCCTAACTCCAGTGACAATATACAAGGGTTCCACAGTAGCACATGCAGAACGTGTGGATGAAGCCAATATAAATGTTGTATCCGAGAATACAGAAGATGGGACAATCAGTGCTGTGGACCGGGACTCCAACTTGTGCAACAATTTAGAAGAGATGTTACCCGAGGACATCAATGAAGATCAGAAGGAAAAAACATTAGCTCTGTTAGAGCTCTATGCCGATGTGATTGCTAACGGGGACAATGGTCTAGGACGGACGGACATACTGAGGCACAGCATAGACACGGGAAACGCAAGTCCTATCCACCAGCAGGTAAGGCGGACGTCATTACTAGCTAAGGAGAAGGTCAGAGAATTGCTCAAGAACATTATGCAGAAGAAGGTGATCTCACCATCAAAGAGCCCATGGGCTTCCCCCATCGTTCTTGTGCAGAAGAAGGATGGCTCAACAAGATTTTGTGTTGATTACCGGAAGATAAACGAGGTCACCAGGAAGGACGCCTACCCTATCCCAAGAATCGATGAGACACTAGACACACTGGCAGGGGCAACATTTTTTTCCACACTTGATTTAAGGAGTGGATACTGGCAGGTGGAAATGGACCCAAAAGATCGGGAGAAGACAGCATTTTGTACCCCAGAGGGACTCTTTGAGTTCAACGTGATGCCATTTGGGTTGTGTAATGCCCCTGCCACATTCCAGCGGCTGATGGACTCTATTCTTGCTGGTCTGCACTGGAGAAGCTGTCTAGTGTACATAGATGATATAGTGGTTATTGGTAAGTCTTTTGATGAACACCTGTATAACTTACAGCAGGTACTGGAACGCCTCAGGCAAGCAGGACTGAAATTGCAACCCCACAAATGCAAGTTTTTGCAGGCACAAGTTACATACCTGGGACATGTTGTATCAGCACAGGGTGTATCTCCTGACCCAGAGAAAACAAGTAAAATCAAGTCCTGGCCAATACCCCAGTCAGCCCAAGAGGTTCAACGATTCTTGGGGCTAGCTAACTACTACCGTCGGTTTATTAAGGACTTCGCAACCATGGCAAAACCATTACATCGGCTGACTGAGAAAGGAGTGGCTTTCAGTTGGACTCCTGAATGCG
Source organism: Spongia lamella (assembly GCA_963930835.1). Lineage (NCBI taxonomy): Eukaryota > Metazoa > Porifera > Demospongiae > Dictyoceratida > Spongiidae > Spongia > Spongia lamella. The sequence continues at coordinate 6,729,542 of OZ005746.1, read as the reverse complement.
AGAATTCCTTTAATTCCCTGAAAACTCAACTCACCTCAGCCCCCATCTTGACACTTCCTAACTAGTCACGACCATTTATACTGGACACTGACGCCAGTGACACTGGAATTGGAGCTGTACTCTCCCAACTGCAAGAGAACGGAAGTGAGTGTGTGGTGGCATATGCTAGCAGAGTCCTGAGTAAACAGGAGAGGAACTACTGTGTTACACGAAGAGAGTTGTTGGCAGTGGTAGCATTCCTGCAGCACTTCAGGCAGTATTTGCTCGGTACACCCTTCACTATCCATACTGATCACAGTGCTCTAACTTGGCTGCAGAATTTCAAGCAGCCTGAGGGCCAATTAGCACGCTGGTTGGAGCAACTGCAGGAGTTTGAGTTCACAATTATTCACCGTCCTGGTAAGGCCCATTGCAATGCTGATGCATTATCCTGTCGGCATTGCAGCAAAGACTGTCCAGACACTCACAGCACTGCTACAATTGTGGCAGCAACCACACCAATAGGGTACTCACATGTAGAACTATGTCAAGCCCAACTTGAAGACCCAATCATTGGAGAAATTCTTCAGGCCAAACAAGGGAATTGCAAACCAGCCACAGAACATGCCAAGGGCCAAAACCTAGAATACTGCAGGCTCTTCCAACAATGGGAACAGCTAACAGCGTCAGATGGGATCTTATGGCGAGAGTATGCACAGCCAAGAGAGGACCGAGGATGGACTCAACTGGTGGTTCCCAAGAAATTTCGTCAAGACATTTTAAGGGATTTACATGAAGGAGTGACAGGAGGCCACCTGGGAGAAATGAAAACTCTAAGTAAGCTGAAGGAAAGGTTCTATTGGCCTGGGCACTATAATGATGTTAGGGATTGGTGCCAAACCTGCAAGGCATGTGCCAAACGCAAATCACCAGTACCAGGTAGACAGGCTCCCATGCACACAATAACTGCAGGATACCCAACACAAGTTATGGCAGTTGATCTGTTGGGACCGCTCACAGAAAGCAAGAATGGAAATCGTTATGTGCTGGTGATAGGGGATTATTTTTCCCGTTGGATGGAAGCCTTACCTGTGCCCAATCAAGAAGCTTCAACAGTAGCTGAGAAACTAGTGGATGAGGTCTTCCTCCGATTCTCACCACCAGAACAATTGCACTCGGATCAAGGCCGACAATTTGAATCTAAACTGGTAATGGAGGTTTGCAAGTTGCTGCATATCAACAAAACAAGGACTACACCTTATCACCCTCAATGTGATGGGTTAGTTGAGTGGTTTAACCGGACTCTGCTCCACATGCTTGCTACCTGCACTGAAGATCATCCAGGTGACTGGGAACAACACATTAGGAAGGTGTGCATGGCGTATAATGTGAGTGTCCATCCTTCTACTGGATTTTCACCATTTTATTTAATGTTTGGGCGACAGGCCAGGTTGCCAATAGATCTGATATATGGCACAGGACCACAAGTTGTGGAGAATCAGTCAGTAGGGGAGTACGCAGCCTCTCTGAAGAGTAGAGTATCTGCAGCATTTGATTTAGTGCGGAGGAACATATCACAGCACCATGTGTACCAAAAAGAACTCTATGATCAGAAGGTACATGGGCAACCATTCAGTACAGGAGATTGGGTGTGGTTACACTCACCTGTGGTTGGCAAAGGTGGTAGCCGTAAACTTAATTGCCCATGGAAGTGACCCTACACTGTGATAAAAAAGATTTCTGATGTCACATACAGAATTCAAAATCTACAGAGACGAAAAGATAGGCAAGTTGTCCACTTCAATAGACTCAAACCCTGTCCTAAGGACATCCGTCTGGAAGGTGAAAATCAGCCAGCAACCCAACTGTCTCAATCTAGAGATGCAGCTCCTCAGACCCGACCAACACCATTGCCAAGTGACATTGAAACAGTCAGTCGCTAGATGAACCAGAGACCAATCATTACAATACGTACATAGATGGATAACTGCATATGCTGGCAAATTATGCTGGCATAATAGGTGGGTCCCTACTTCTAATACAAAGGACTTGAAAATTAACACATGCATATGCATGTACATAGGTAGCAGTTGTTAAAAATAAGTATACTAGTCACACAAAACAACTATGCTTAGCTAAGCTAAATACCCAATCTTGCAATCCTGAAATTTGGTTGCACTACAAAATCAAAGTAAGATCAAAAACTGAGAAGCCACTTAAATCTCGTTGCACTCATAGGTTATCATTATCTGCTCCACCTTGGACTTGTGTAACAATGATAACCTACTCATACTCTTGAGCTCATACATATAGTAGGAATTAAGTATTATGTATAAGTTTCAGTTTAGTTTTGATACTCTGATGTACGTAGCTGCAACATAATTGCAAAAGTTAAAAGTTTGATAGGGGCACTGGCTGCCTAATAAGCTAAGACCCAAATTTACCCCTGAAGCCACGTAGCCCTCTCGAAAGGACAAGCCAATGGCACCCCTGTTTGCATCTGTTCTTCCCCATGGCCAGGTGATGTGTACATGCAAATTCTTGATATACATAAATGCATGTCATTGGATGAATGTAACAAGGAGTATTCGAAACAAAAATGACGACTCATTAATTCTTCATAAGATCTGTTTTCCTGCTCAACATCCCTGAAAAACTGTAGTAGAGTTACAGCTACAGCCTTCAGCTTAGTATACAAAAGAATTATGGCTATTACCCTCACATTATAATTAAAAGGCATTCCAATGGTTAACTCATCCGTGAACCACTATATGTGTGAATGTGTTCCATCATCAATTATGGCTAATCTGTATATAGTAAAAACATTAGCTATACAGGATACTGGGCAGACTTTGACATCTTTTCCATAATTTGAGTGCTCAGGAAGATACGTATTTAGAGCTCAAGATGATTATCAAGATACGTAACTATAGACCAACTGTATACGTACTTCATAACATTTGAAATGTTTTCATTGTGTTTGTGTTGGTGACCAACACAAACACAATGAAAAAATTTCAAATATTATGAAGTATAGCACTCCCATAACACTTCATATTCAATTGCTCATTACTAGCTACAACTACTATTCATTGTCCATGCACAATAAACAAATTATGCCCCCTGCAAACTGTTAAAGATAAGAAATAATTAACAAGGTGGTTGACCTGAAGCACTACGAAATGAATAGGAATGAATGTTGTAGTACCTACGTAGTATTTTAGTGCTACATAGCTATAAATGATACTGTAAAAAGGTCTAATGCATCATGTGGAACTGTTAACTATGTATATGCATAATGAGAATGGAGAGAAAATTGTATTTTTGTATTAATTTATTTTATTATACACATAAATTTAAAATGGTGAAAGAAAGTGCCAATAATATGTACCTCACATGTGCATAGCTTTATATGTGGTTTCCACTTTCACTAGAATGTGTTGAGACCAGTGATCACAACAGATTGCATCTACGTATGTACGTACATATGTAGATCAACACAAATGGCCATAATCATAATCTTTAAATTAATGGGGGATTCAATGTGGCTAACTAGCTACCGTATAGCAGGGTTTATTTGTGAGGTGCAATTTTTGTGAGTCTATATACCTGTAGCAGGAATATTTGTGAACTGCATGACAGCTACATGTACGTACGTAGCTACGTTCTATTGGTATTATTTTTGTAATTATCTCAGTTTAAAATTTGCTAGCTTGTGATTCCTCACAAAATTCGCACAAACTAGGACCTCGCAGATAAAATATACTACGGAATTTAGACAACTTGTATATACTTTAGTGTACTGCACGTATTGGATGTACTAGTAGCTAAGTGTTTCATTCATAACCTCCATATAGCTAGCTAGCTCACTACAGTGATAATCCCCAACTAATTATAAGGCAGCCATTTGTATTTTGTGAGCTGAGGTTATTTGAGATAAGACTTATTGAAGGGTTTTACCCATCACAAAGTTACATATATTATTAGTTTTTTATATGTAGCTAAGTGGCATCTCATAGAATCAGTATATATCAAGATTCCAAATGTAAATTGGACTGATGAAGTTAATTACGTAGTATGTGCATAGCTACAAGCAATTTGTACATAACAACAACAATTATAAAAATGCAAAGCAATATATACGTACGTAACTAAATACAGCTGGGGCTACAATGAAATATACATACAATACAAAAATAAAGAAACATGCAATTTAACAACTACGTTACTAAATTTAGAGGATTAGAGCCCACTAATCCTCAAGGAAAAACCTCTAAACAGCTAATTAGCATACAAAAGTTTAGAGGAAAAAACCCAATATGTACACACAGCTGTATAGCTACAAAACTAGCTAACATATGTAATTATACATAACATAATCTATATCTAGCTACAAATAGTGTTATAAGCTATTGTCTGTTAGTTTCAGAATCTTCACCTGCAGGGTCAGGTGGTACGTAAATCAACATCATCATCGTTATCTGTGTACATAACCATTGGCTAATGATCACTCACTATGAATAATTGTGACCAGATTTGACAATACCCGGCTTCCACGCACAAATCAGATATACGTATGTACTATTTATAATTATTTAATTTATTCTACAGTATATCTTGAGAAAGCAAGGAACTACATGCATGCAGTTCACCATAAATCTCTAGTTATTAGATTTCATAGTCTTTCAGCTTCATTGGATAGCTAGTTAATGAACTGCCCACCATTTTAGATAGGTTTTTATTAGTATCACAAACACCTCTATGTAAGAGGAAGGTGGGGTGGTGGTGGGTGGGTTACAGCATTAAAATATTTCCACGAAACTGATACACAGCCAAATAACCTTACCTCTAGCAAAATGTATCCAAATCGATGTCAGTTGCCTGATGGTTTCAAGCCAGGTGGCTACTTTTCAAGCGCCTACTAGAGCCATCTATATTTAAAGACCACCCAAGCACTCATGGATGTCTGTCTGGCCCCAGAAACATACCACAAGAAAAGCAGACTAAAGAACTTTAGACACTACTACACGCAAGAACTGTTAGTTGATTGGCATAGGTATCGAGTAGTGGTGAAAAGTGTATTTGGTTATTGTTGTGTCAAAGCCGGCTGTTGTCAAATCCTCACAATTTAGTTAGTTAGCTGCATACGTAACTAGATAAATCTATGTCACATAAAACTACATAGCTAAGTTTACCTACATAGCTATGTATACAATTAACTCTACATATACATGGCTGCATAGCGCCCTGTATCATTTCAAGAAATATCAATTTGAAACATTCAATCAAATTCATCGAATTTAAGTTCCTTGAAAAAGACCAACTATATGGTATTTTGCACACAGCTCTTGAATAATTGTCACTTTGATTAATAGGTAAAATTAAAAGCATGCCCTACATTTTGTACAAAGCATACTACACGAATCAACATTTTGGAAATCCTTGTGTAATTTTAGGAAATCTGTAGTGATAATTTGATGTAAGCAATAATTCATAATTATGTAGTAGCTTGCTTAGCTACCTTAGGCCAATGGTTGCATGGATAGAACGAGGGCCTGCTGAGAGAGAGGACAACTTAACACTACTAGTAAATCTCTGAGATGAGGGTCTGGAGGTGTAGTTCCTCAGAAGTCAGAGTGTTTACATTGTAAAGCACATAAATGATGATACGTAGCTATACAAATAAATTATATACATACAGTACATGTATCTTAGTTATATAGTAGTGCCTCCTTTACACCCATTACATCCACCTATACATATTAATGTTCAAGACTAACTAGATTATTTACATAGCCAAAGTATAGCTATGTTCCAGAATAAACTATACCAATAACCACTATGTGTTATTTATATTATTATAAGTAGTATTTCATACATGTGTCCTTATTTACACTAACATGATGAGATGAGTGACGTCTCTCTATATATTCCTTGTTGTACTTCTGCAGCCAATTCTCTCAATGATTTGTCTTTAAGATATTCATCATTACTCATAACAGTTAAAAGTTTTTGTAAAGGCTCAGTCATTTCAATATCCAGACCACGCTGAATTGCATGGTCCAAAAACCAATCAGTCTTTTCAGCTTTTGTACCCATTGTTTGCACTTTTTCCTCAAGATCACCAAAAAATAGATCTTGCTCCCTTAGTAGTCCTAAAAATATTGGATCATTCATTGGTAAAGATGTCAACAGTTTCATACGAAAGTCTTTGTAAACTTTTTTGGTGGCTTCTAGATCCCAGTTACCTAGCAATTATTTGTAAATATATATATGTAGCTACATACATACGTAGCTAGCTATGTATAATAGTTATAGAACTATTAATATACGATCCAACACTGACGGTGTTAAATCATTATTGTATATTTGAGTTTTTATAACTAAGTACGTACATACTACAAGTTACACAAAGTGCTATAAAAGTTCCTATTACGTATGGTGTTATGGATAAGTCTATTTTTAGTAATTCAAATCCAATTAATGAGCACGACTGTGCAAGTTAGGAGTAGAAATTTTTTAAGGTTATACTTTCTCCCATTAGATTTTACATTGTAGCTACGTATGTACGTAGCTATAGCTACGTATGTACGTAGCTATAGCTACGCCTCAAGCTTTTACACACCCACAATTGAGCAGAAATTTGTGCTAGAAGAGGGAGTGCATAAATGCCATTTTGACTATTGTAAGCAGATTAACTAGAAGCCATGTTATGTACATATCTTAGTGGTAAGTTAGATTGTGCTAAGTAACGCATGGGAATTTAGCAGCACTTAGCTTGATGTTTACTACGCATATCATCATTCCAATTCATATTGGTATTTTTCTGTTACCCCACAATATGTTGTATGACACCATCATGGAAGGCTGAATAAGTGGCAGGTACGTAGTATATAAATGTATCAATTAATATCATATGCATAGGAATTATGTGTAATTCTGTGGTTTTAATATATGTGTCTAGATATTAATGTGGACACATGTCATGTGTGCAAGTGTTTGTATTTGTGTAATGTAGTAAAATAGAAGCCTCAACATCTTCCTTACTGAATTTGATGTGATTTACTTTTGTTATGTGTAAAAACTGCAGGCAGGCTAACAGGTTAAACTAAATGTCATATGTACCTTTAGCATCTTCAGAGCATTTACGTAACAAAGGTATTAATATAGTGTTATTAATTGCATTCCCAATGCATTTCAGTCAACCTTCTCAGGTATCCGGTACAGTTTATCGTGAAGTGCATGCATGTGTTTCGGAGATGTGCAAAATTAGGACACCAATGTTTTTTGTATCAATCTCTACTAAATAAGTATTATAGCTATCATGCTTAATCATAAGTTTACCATACCAGAAATATCTGGATCCGGAACATAAGGTTTCTACAGAATGTAAACAAAATTTATGTATGTATTATGTATTACACATATACGTAGCTATGCAAGTTTGTGATGCACACATACATATCGACCAGCTTATTTTTAAATGTTGACATACTTCTGCTAGCCAAACAACATGACCTTTCTCTAGCTTGGTTGAAGTAATACTTCCATGCCTACATTGTGCATAACAAAATGGTGGAGTTTTTGCATGTGCAGCAAGGTGTTCATCATCATACTCTCCACACTGACAATGAAAACCATATCGGAGTCTTTTGTGATTAAATATTAATTGTTCACAAACTTTATTTAATGCATTATTAAGAATACTCATTACTTCAATATGAATAGGAAAATAGTTGTAATAACCACTTTCTTGATGTCTAATTTGCACTTCTAAGAATGATAACTTATCCATCAGTGATAAGTAGTACAAGTTTTGTGAACGAAATGTTATTAAGTTGCTATAATTATGACAGGTATGCTTTTGATGTAAGACATGATTCCAACCCATTGGTAATTGCTGTAAGATTTGAACTGCTAAGCAGCAAAAAAATCCCCGTGGTAACAGGTTAGATACAAACTGAATCAGAAATGGTTTACCTTGAAGACAGCCATATTTAGATAATATATCATCACACTGTGGTTGGATAGTATAAGTTGGTAGAATATATGGAATGAAGTAATCCTTTTCATTACCATCTTCTCTTTGTATTGGAGCTATAATTTTCATTTCAACAAGAAGGGCAATGAAGTAATCTTCTTTTATTTCTTCCTTCCACTTTAATTCTTGAATTAATTCCCTTTTAAGAATTCCATTGTACTTTAAGTTATCTGCAGCAAGCAAATTAGATGATTGTTTAAAGGTTAAACATACTATACTGCTAATTCTGTCAAATAGCCACTGATGATCAATGATCACATAATCACAAAGACCAGGTACACCAGGATAATACAACAAAACTCCCAACAGGTGATGGTATATTAAAGCATTTTTCACTTCTTCCTTACCAGATATTAAGTTTGTATGATGGGCAATAAAACAACATTCTTCAAATGAAATAAAAGCTTTATTATTTCTAGAACACACTTGACGTATCTCCAGTTCAAATAACATCCAAGTAATGGGTAATTCATAAACATCTCTATCTGCGGCTAACTTGTCGACTTTGCTTCGAATAAAGTTTGCAATGGGATCTTCTGCACTGTCGATTCCAGCAGTAGTGTTATCTACTGGAAACAGAACACCACCATCTACATTCTTCCATACAGCAGCTTTGCAGCGAAACCTTTTAACCAATGCAGTGAGTTGACTATCAGTATTGCGTATGGTATCTGGACCAACTTCATCTGCATGTGTTCCCACACAACAAAGATATGAATTATTGTTTTTACCAGGAATCGTAACCAGCTGTGGAACTTATGATGATGTTCTTTCTAAGGAATCATTAATACTAGACATTAGAAATTTAATCATATCAAAGTTAGAATATGTCAAGTGGTAAGGTTCAAATACAGCTTTTCCATGTTCACTATATTCAACCAACACTTGATCTTTCAATTTCTTGGATAAGTTATGAACTACAAAATTTACCATTGGATGTATATTGACTGTGGGTAATAAATGTATGTATTCTGGCTGTCCTCCAGTATCTAGTAAGGTAATTATGTTTAAGACTTCTCCATGATAATCAATATCATTTTTAAATATATTTGACTCAATACTATTTTGTACAAAGATGTTAAAACTTTCCATGTTTTCACTTCTAACTGATCCTTGAAACAATCCAGTAAACCACTGTACAACAGAAGAGCTTTGATGTGTTACATATTCCTTGTTAATAGAAGCTTCTGGATCTTGGATGTCATCACTTTGACTAGCTATTGAATTTGTAGATGTTGTGTTGTTTGGTTGTGTTAATCTACTTAATGATAATGATTTTAGTTCTTTGGTTTTTCGTAAAGATGAAATATCAAGTGACAGTAAAATTTGCCTTAAATGACTCACTTGTGAATCATCATTCATTTCTAACCACACAACATTTGGATCATCAGATTGATGTGATCCGACAAGAAAAGCTTTCTTAACAGAGACAACATGTTTAGCTTGGACAATATTTGTGCTATGATGAAAGTTAACAAATTTATTTTTCATTAATAAATTACTGAAGCTCGTTTTTCCAGCTTTACCAGAACCAGTAAACAATATTTTAATAAATTTAACTTTTACTCTTCCTTTTTGATTTTTAGCTTTAGTAATACAATTTTTCAGTGCAACCATAGTATTTTTCTAAACAGAACAATAAGAAAAGATATTAACAGTATCTAAGACTACGTATAATAGACATTGTAGCTATTAGTAAACACATACAGAGTAGTTAGTTAATTATGCAGATACATACAATGGTAATATATAAGTAGTTAACACCTGGTTTTTACTTGTTTTTCAATTAATTGATCATACCATTTAATTGATCATACCATACACATACTATACAAAAAGAATTTTGCGTGGGAGCATCAAAGCTGAAGACAGTGCTATATAAAGATGTGGACAGTGCTATTATCAGATCATGAGAACCAGAATTGTACATACGTAGCTAAATCACATGGCTTGAACACAGAGAAATGGCTATTTTTATGTACCAGCATGGGTCACTATTTAACATGGGCGAGACTCCAGCTTACCCCCTGGTTATTCCATCCTAGTTACTGCCCTTGAGGCCAGGGATGTTATCAGCCTGAGCTATGTCCAACAGTCGCTCATCTGTGAGGAACAGAGATTGAAAGGGAGTAACACACTACACACAAGTTTGGACACAATGGGTGGAGCAGGACAGGCATTAATAGGAAAGCAGGAATCTCAGACAAGTAAGAGGTGCCAATATAAGAAGCCATGCTATTTGTGTGGTGAGAGTGGATATTTTTGCAAAGACTGTCCAAAGAATTTTCACCAAAAGTTGTTTAAGTCTAAGCACAAAACCAAGTCTGCTTGTATGGTATCTCAAGGAGAGTCTCACTCAGACACTGAATCTGATGAAACAGTGTTTAGAACATCATCCCAGTCACACAACCCACAGGATTGGATAGTCGACTCAAGAGCGTCAAGTCACATGGCAAAGATGAAAGAGCTCCTAGTGAACTATGAGGAGTTTGACAACCCTCAAAAGGTGGGCATGGGAGATGGGAGCACAGTATGGTAGTACAACAGGTTATGGGCCCAGGCCATGCGTAAAGTCACTCACTGCCATATTTCGAGGAGTCAGTGGAAAAGAGAGCTTCACAGAATCATGGCTGAATTTGACAAGTGGTTGATTGATAAGCTAAATTCGTCGAATTGGATGACGTGGAAATTTCAGATTAAGCATCTTCTGTTAGCGAAGGATATGTGGGGGGTCATTGACAGAACTGAAACTCTACAAGAGAATGCATCCACACAACAACGAACAGATTTCAATAAGAAATCTCAGAAGGCATTCTCAACTATAGTAAATTTGTCACTGATTACCTCTTGTGAAGAACCAGCAAGAGTGTGGACGGCTCTGAGAAACCATTTTGAGAGGGATATGCTGGTGAATAAGCTGATGCTTAAAAAGCAGTACTTTAGAGTGGAAATGAAAGATGGCATTCTGAGCAGGTGAATATGGAGCTGAAAGTTCATGACATATCCCTCTGGATTGAAGGTAAGTGTCAAACTCCTTAGAGAGATACTCTTCACCGTTATCTGTTCGTAAAGTCCCTACAGAGCAGAGTTGCTGAAAGGTTTAACAGAACCTTAATGGAGTCAGCATGCACCATGATGGCTCAGGCAGGATTATCTAAGCATTATTGGGCAGAAGCAGTAGCAACTGCTGTTTATTTGAGGAACCGAGTAAGTACAAGATCACTAAAGAAGACAACACCCTATGAGAAATGGTATGAGAGAAAGCCTGACCTGAGTCATATAAGGGTGTTTGGCTGTATGTGTTACGCCTACATACCAGATACAAACAAGAAAGGAAAGCTGAGTAAAAAGGCCGATAAATGGCACTTTATTGGGTACAGCCTTCAAACAATGGGATATCGTTTGTTTGATGAGGGAACATCAAAAGTTCTTGTTCAGCGAGATGTCATCTTTAATGAGGTTGATTTTCAGTACAAGTCAGGTACAGTAGAAGTTACTAATGGAGAAACAACAAATGGCCAAGAGCAAGTTGTGATACCTGAAGATAAGGAAGAACCAATAGAACATCCTGAACAAGTTAATCCAGAAGGTGACCAATACCAGTATCCAAGAAGACATAGAAGTGCACCAGTCAGGTATGGGATTGATGAGTATGTTGATGCTGCCTTCTTGGGTGCAGGTCAAATGGAAGAACCAAAAAGCATTGAGGAAGCACTGAAGAGTAAAGAATAAAAATAAGCAGCTGACTCTGAGTATCAGTCATTGATGGAGAATGAAACATGGAAGCTTGTAAAGGTACCAAGTGGACAAAACCCAGTAGGGTGCAAATGGATTTTTAAGACAAATTGCACAAGTGATGGAAAAGTAGCTAGGCTAGTGGCAAAGGGTTATACCCAAAAACCAGGAGACAATTATGATGAGACATTCTCACCTGCAGTACAGTACTCATCTGTTCGTACACTCTTAGGGTTTGCGGTCCAGAATGGCATGATGATTCACCAGATGGATGTGGTGATAGCCTTCCTGAATGGAACATTAGATGAAGAGATATACATGGAACAACCATAAGGGTATATTAAGCAAGGAGAAGAGCATTTAGTTTGCAAGCTGAAGCGATCACTCTATGGACTAACCAATCACCTAGATGCTGGAACACTGTATTTAAGCAATACATGGAGTCCATCAATTTTAAACAATGCACAGCTGATCCATGTAACTTTGTTTCAAGTGAAGGGGCTGATTTACGTAATCATTACTACAGTACGTATATGTTGATGATTTAATTATCATCAAAACCCCAGAAACAATGAAGAAGATAAATGACAGTCTAGCTGCATGCTTTAAGATGAAAGACCTTGGAAAACTCCATTATTGCCTGTGGATTTCTATTAAACATGACAAAGATGGAGGGTACTTGTGGATGCACCAGAGGCAATATATTCAGTCATTACTAGAAAGATATGGACTATCCCAGGCAAAACCATCTGCAACTCCAGCTGATGTTAACGTCAAGTTAGTTAAGAATGATAGAGTTAGTAAGTCAGTAGGTCAAATGAGCTATCAGTCAATGGTAGGTAGTCTGCTGTATGCCTCCATTGCAGTGGAAGCTGCATCAAAATTTAATTCTTGCCCTACTGAAGCTCACCTAACTGCAGTAAAAGCGAAATTTTCATTGTCTCAAGAGAACAATTAACCTTGGTATAAAGTATGAGAGATCAGCTGATGATCACTTGGTTGGGTTTTCAGATGCAGACTGGGCAGGAGATATGGATGATAGGCATTCTACTACAGGAAATGTATTTTTGATGTCTGGAGCTGCCATCGACTGGTTTGGCAAGAACAACCAGTTGTTGCGCTATCCACCACTGAAGCAGAGTACGTGGCTCTTAGTACAGCTACACAAGAGGTAGTGTGATTGAACAGACTTTATCAGACATCAAAGCAACACCACAAATGCCAATAGTCATTAAAGAGGGTAACCAAGGAATTATTGCAGTAGCAAGAAATCCAATTTCTCATAATAGAACCAAGCATATAGATATCAAATTTCACTATGTGAGTGAAGCCTTGGAAGATGGAATTATTGATTTAATATATTGTCTGACTGAACAGATGGCAGCAGATATATTGACAAAACCTCTAACTCGTCAACGTTTTGAAACTCTCAGACCTGAGATGGGACTAAAGAATTTACCAAGTATCAAGTCAATTTAAGTGGGAGTGTTGTGATATTAATTGACTTTAATAGCTTGACATGATTTAATTAATGGTGCACATGATTTTTAGAGAATCTGCAGTCATCACGAATAATAGAGAACAGTTTAGAACATTCTAGAATTGTACCACTAGTATATAAACAGCTATGTTTTATTCATATTGTAGAGTTGTGTCACTAATAATACTCAATCCGTCAACACGGCAGTACAACAGTACGTACCTGTAGCATTTATTGTTGTAGTAGTAGTACGTAGTAGTAGTACAAGTAGTATTAGCAGCATCACGTGTGTATATACGTATGTACGTACATAGGTCAAATATACATATATGTTAGTTTTCTCATACCAGGTCATATTACGTATGTATGTATGTATCTATGTTAATAAATAACATTTTGAAGTCTAAAAATGTGATCAAATTTTATTTCTCATGCTGGGTCACATTTTAAGTATGCACAGAATCAATTGAAGAGTGCCTAACCATGCAGAAAACTATGTGCCTAAAATGCTTATTCCTAGCACAGAAGCTACTGGATTTGTCTGAATAATGTACATATCTTGCTCTTGGATGCCAAGATATAGAAGCTGATATGAAAATATAGAAGCTGATACAAAAATATAGAAGCTAATACAGTCTTTGGGTGTCTACTTGCAAAGATGTTCTACGTATATATCTTAGGCAAGGATAGCATCGATATCCAAGTTCTAGTGCTACCAAGATGTCCCATCTTATAGTCACCTTGCTGGTTGTTTCCCTTGAATAATATAACTTCCATTGTGTACATCCTACGTATGATTACAAATTTTGTATTGTCATGAAGCCCTTCAAATGCAGGAAACATCAATAAAAGAAGCGCTCTGACAGGCCTTAATGCAAGGGAGGTATATATGGCCTGACAAATATTTATCATACATTTCCTTATGGAGAATCTGTGTAGTTCATGTACTGACAAATTATAGGCAGCTGCTACTGCACATTTCCAATGACAAAAATCATTTGTACAAGTCTGTGGCTTTAAAGGCTTTTCTTTTAGCAATTACAAGGTCAAGGTGAATGCAAACAGAGTATAGGCATATTTATTGTTTATGTGTAGTTGGGGTAGTTAATTTCAAAGGTTAGTTGCACCTGTTTATAGTACTAAACAGTCACATGTTTACAAATTATTGCAACACAGGATCTCAAACCACACAGGTGGATAATCATGGAATAGAGCCAGTGAAATCAACATCCACTCACCTCAGACTCTGTAAAACTAAGATTCCTATCATACTTGTACTGTAATGTATGTAATTATGCATAGCTATGTAATTATGTAACAAAATACCAAAACAGTCATGACAGTCATTTTGGTGACCATCGCAATATTGACACTATGACAATATATGTACGTAGCTACATATCAATACCGTTACTATCGCTCAGCACTATTTATTTGACTATTAAGAACTGAAACAATTATAGCTACATAGCTACTTAGTCCTTATTAGCTACATATAACAAAATAGCCATTTGCTCACAATGGTGAAGCAAATACATACATACTTACCTTTGTTTCTTCAAAATTTCTAAAAGCCCATTTCATATACGCTGTGACTAAAGATGATTTTCTCTTACTCTATAAACGAGATGATATATAAATAGCTAAACACAAATACATACGTAGTTTATGTTTAGTGTATACATACGTACATATATATCCCAGTGCATTGGCAGTTTTAAGAACAATCAGAAATGTCAGGTATGAAGGTACATACAGTATATAGCTAGCTAGCTAAGTACCTATGTAGTTATCACAGGATGATACCTAAGTTGTTATTGGTCACAAAGGGAAATCTGAAAAACTGCTATTATTGTAGAAGTGAATTTGAAATTGATACAGCTAGCTAAGTTCTGTAGCACGTATGTATGTAAACACTGTGTTGGCTGTATAGGCAGATGATTTTAGTCCTTTAAGAGTTGCTGGTATAACTTGTCTAAGACTTACGTACGTAAAATTGCACAGGGGTATCAGGGTTAGTAGTGTACTAATGGCCAAGCAATAGATGTTTTGTGTATTAGCTACACTGACAATACAGTGTATATACGTAATTCGACAAGCAAATAACCTATCAAAATCGGTAGCGATAAAAACTCATTCTTACATAAAGGCATTAGCTACGTATGTAGCTACATAGTACTTGGGCAACTGGATATATAAGGCTGCTAGCCTAAACTGTTTTGAGTGCTAATATAAACAACAAACATGCAAGATGTTTCTTTTGCATGAAAATTACAGAAGAGTCATTAATTACATATGTAATTCAGTAGTAATGGATCATTGTGGTAATAGTAGTAGTAGTAGTAGTAGTAGTAGTAGTAGTAGTAGTAGTATTGTACCTGTGACTAGTACCAGTGATTGCATGGATAGTGCTACAGCTGGTGGTAGAGACTAAGATGTTGCTACTTTAGTACGAAAAGGGAATAAGTGTTAATTCTTAAATAAGGTTATATTATATACGTATAATACATATAAGTATCATGGTGCGTATCATACAAATTATTTATTAATATAAATTTTTAGAAATACATATCACCCAGCCCTAATGCCATAGCTAGCAATGTAATGTAGCTATGTACATACTGTATAGCTACATTTGCTGTATGTAATATGCTAACTTGAACTATGTCATCCACTTGGGCACCTTCAGATAAAAGTAGTTCTACTGTTTCCATATGATGCTGTGATGCTGCTTTGTATATTGGAGTTTCATTATTCTATAACAACAGAAGATAAAGTATGCATATGTGCGTACACAGCAACACAAGACATATGCGTGTACACAATTTTTAGTCTACTTTTAGTAATGTACGTACATTTACTGTTACGTATGTATATCAAGACTAATTGTAATCAGAAAATGGTATGTTAGCAATACAAATTGAAAGTGATCTACCAAGCATTACTCTTAGCAGTGCTACGTATGACAATTCAAGTGTGTTTATCCACAACATGGCTGACAAGTATCATGCAAATCAGTATGGCTTGGATACGAATTTAATCAATGACCAAGAGCTACGTATGTACGTACGTACATATAGCTACTTCTAGTATACGATCTTGTTACAAATCATACAAACTTGAAATGATAGCTTCACATCGAATCCTGCATTGACAAACTGATGCAAGTGACCACCAACTGACCCTGAGTACCAAATGGTCAACATGCCATTTTCGCTTACAGTTCTCAATTAGTAAGTCAAAGAACATATGTAAATATAATACAAAGGCTAACAAACAAGCTCCATTTTCTAAAAAGTAAGACACTCAAAGCCGTAGATAGTGCATGCATCCTCTACTTCACTCCTTCCATTATGTAAGTATGTATCTATGATCATACTACATACCTTGTTATCCATAATCCCTTTATCTACGTTCTGATTTCACTTTTTTACACCCTGGCTATTGTATAACTTTTGAGCAAAATTGAAGTTTCAACTTCTTAGCCTACTTGATATCAATGGACAAACTACTAATAACTATCGCAGGAGGCCTCTAACCATTTTAATGACATGCTGGAGGGTCTCTTAATGGGTTTTAAGAGCCTCTTTAACTGTGAAAAATCTAGTTCTAAATACTAATACATAGCTAGCTACTATATGCATATGGATAGCCATACAAAATTGTCTGTGTAAATGATCAACATCATTAGTTTTATCACTTGGTCTGGGTGCTTTTTGTACCATCATCTTTTGTAAAGGTGGCCCAGGGGCATCAGAAGCAATTTTGGTTTAGTCCGGCAGAATATCTGGGGATTGCCAGTAAGTGGGTTGGGAAATATATACATACATAGAGACAAGCATGCTATGCATGCTTATACTAGGGGGTCTGGGAACATGCCCCCAGAAAATTTTGAAAAATTACACTCTCTGAGATTGAATCTGAGAACATTTCTAATGATTTGTAACCCTCTATGACTATAATGGATGGACTTTGCCAGCTCCTCTGTATCTGCTGTCGGATAATACTATGAAGACCAACATGATGTGTAGCTATACATAATTATAAAGTTTCAGCTATAATGATTAAACATTACCAAATGAAATTTCATGTACGTACAACAAGTAGCTAACTAACATACGTAGCTATGCAGGCTAAGCAAAGTCACGTGATTGGGTCACGTTTAGTACTTGCCATATATTTCTTCTCCCTTTATTTTCCGTCTTCATACGTACATAACAAAATGCAGCATCATAGTGTAGCCAGGTGGCTGTATTTCTCACACCACTAGTCTGCACATGAAAGGATCATTTCATTTTATTCCTGGCTTCATGCAATCTCGTCTGGTGTAGCCGACCCTTTTATACCTCCTGAAAAGGGCGCCGCATAAAAGGGTCGGCTATGCCAGACTAGCTTCAATCCAAAAATGCGCTTTGGAAGTGGAAATGACTTGGGAGGGTGAAACTTATGTACCTGGAACTGCATGGTGCTTGCCAACAACAGCGATGAAGAACCTTCCTGCATCTCCAGACATTCGCGCAACTTTTGGCATATGCATCTGCCATGAGCAAGCATGCAATATTATTATACGTAGCACCGGCACTAATGCTCATAATTATTACAATCAAGATTACAAATTATTGGTCAGGCAAGTGCCTTACCTGCCATACCAGTTCTGACGTCCATGTGGCCAAGTGACAAAGCCAATCATAATTGTGAAGATACCCTGTAAACTATTGTTCGTACATCATTCAAGTAATAGGATGTTTAATAAAAGTTTAAACTTTGTGGCCTTATGTACATACTTGATAACAAGACAAACAGCGCCTAGTAGTGGCTGACAACTGATGGTCAATAAGAAGAATGTGATTTAATGATTATACCCTTTCCTTTATGTAAGCATTAATTTTTGTTGCAATTTTAATGTTGTTATATAAATTGTATTTTGAGTAGTAAACATCAAAGATATTATAATTACATATTTCCAGCTACACTGACACATACGTACATACGTAGCTAGATACTGTACACATTATCAAGCATTATTTCCATGTGGAATAAGTGTTAATGTACATGCATAGTTACTTACAGCATCTCTTCCATTAACATCCACTCTATTCTGGAGATGTTCGTTAACATCCTCCAGTCGACCTTCACTAGCAGCTTTACACAGTCCATCAATGTTATACTACAATGAGTACAGTAGATGATAACAATGTGACATACATGATGCATACAGTTAAATGCCTCTAGAGTATGATGTGCATTAATTGAATATATACCAAGATTAAGCAGTTAATAGAAAATATGTACAATAGTTACGTGGTTATGTAACTCATATGCTATCATCAAACAATTTAAATACAGTAGACTAGTGTCTTCTGTCAATATCAAAATTCACATTAATGTCTCAGTGTGGACATGATCACATGAACTACGTACATAATTAAGTTTCACAGTTCAACAGTTCAACAATTAATGATACTTACCGTTTCCCCTTTAGCTCCTTTAGAAAGCAAAAATTCTATTACTTTTGAATGACCACTTTGTCCTGCTCTGTACAATGGAGTCTCACCAAACTATGTTTAACAATAAAATATTCAAGTGAACTATACATAGCTACGTATAACAGGTCAACGTTACACATATACACAGTAACAAGATAATAATTACACAAGTGTAATAGTCTATATACATAAAATCGTTTGTTTGTATTATTATCGGCTAGCATTGATCGATTGATAGCCTCACATCATAGCTCGAAGATTAGTGCAAGGTCTATGAACAATGGAGTTGCAATTAAGGGGCATGGAAGTCATGCCATTCCAGCCCTATATTAGGTGATGGCAGTTTCTACTGGTTTGTTTTACTACCATTATAATTATGCTATGGACATCAAATGGTAAGACAGTAACTACGTATATGTAGTTTGTTTTCACTATACGTATATGGCTGATGCGTACACAGAAAATCACCTGGTTCTCGCTGTTATTATAATGTACCGTCACCTTTTGCACACTTGTACCTTTACTACTAAGGTCTCCAGGCAGCAACTGGATGTTGCACAACCTCACTTTACAACTGCGGCATACTTTTAGCTCTTGCGTGAAACTGGTCTAATCTCATGTGAGAGGTGTAAATGATTTTCTGCATTCGTTATCCATGCTTTAATTTGGGGATAATAAATTTTCTACCTTTAAGTAAAACACCATCACATGAGGACCCTTCATTGCAAAATCGACGTGGGGTAGTCAGCCCAGCTTAAACTGTTTATAGTAACCGCTGTAATTCAGGATCTCACTGAGGTTTGGCTTTTACATGTTGTAGCTTGAAATAGGCATCACATGTATGTAGAAGGCTAATTTCAAGCACTTTACAGAATGTGTCACCGAGTGTTAATGTAAGAATGCTCTGGATAATGTACGTATCATTACTGTAGACTACATGATGGAGTATTTTGTATTGTTATAATCATTCCTTGGGTGTCTGATGAAAGGGGCTTTTTAAAACAGGTGGACACCTAGTTTCTTGAAATTGCCTTTGTCCGTGAAGTGTGTGTGTGTGTGTGTGTGTGTGTGTGTGTATGTGTGTGTGCGTGTGTTTGTCTGTGTACGTATGTATGTGTCTGTGTATGTGTGTGTGTCCGCCTCCAGACTATTAAAAACTATTTACATGAAAATGAAGCGTGAATAACCAATCAAACAAGTCTTACTGCTTTTCAGTTTCTTTATATGACACTTGCTACCGATATTACTGATGGGTGGCGCCTTAGTAACAAAACGCATCATGGGTTACTACCAAAGAAGAGCAAAGTAATGTTGTGTTAGCCATTAATTTCAGAGTAAAAACCGTTTAACCAGTTGTACATACATTACTAACAAGATGGGCTGCTTCAGTTTTAAAAGTAGTCATACCATGCGGGTAGCAGAGCTTCTAAAAGAAGACTGGCCTATAGTGTTGCAGTAAGAATTTTCAACTTTTAAAAAGTTTTATAACCTAAATACTGGAGTATTAAGCAAAAAAATTAAATTTGTATGTTTTGCTATGTGTATATTAGTGATGAGTCTTTTATCACGTGACTTACTTGTAACATCATTAAATGTGACCAGATTTGGCAAAATTTGCATTGTTTGCATGCAACGTGAAAACACAGATTTCACCATCATTTGATAGCTACATTAATAAACTAACAGTGCATATGTGTATGGATGCCAAAAGCTCATCAGTCTATACTTTTGCTGTGGCTGGTTTCTGAGGTGTGTCAGACATCCACGAGTGCTTGGGGTGCCTTCAATTGTTTCTGGTGGCTGCTATTGAAAAGCCGCCTGGCTGTAAATCACCACACAACTGGCTAGTGATGCTATCCATTGATTTGGCTATTTTCTGTGGTATCTACATAACAAATGGGCCCATTTGGAAGTGTAACTGGTTGACGTGGTTCCCCACCACCCCCGACCAACCACCCCTATATAACCACTTGTAGTACTGTTGAAAAATTATCTAAAATTGTGGGCAATTCAGCTAGCAAGCCATTGAACACTACACCCATTGAATTATCTTACAGATTTGTGGAGAAATGCATAAAGCAGACTTGAGATATTACGAATTGAATATTTCACAAATGGTATTTCTAAATGTATCATGTTTATGGTTTGCATGTCCACAGAATATCAACTGGTCTTTGCTGATATTACAACACATTGTCACCTTTCACACATTATCGGCTTGAGCATAACTTGTACTTTACTGACCCATTCTTATAGTTCCGTAAAATTTAAGCATCCAAGTAGAATGAAGCACTTTCACACCTCTTCCAGACCAGTGTTGAAATGAGTCTATGGCATCATCGAGGACTCGATGCCAGTTCAAAAGGTGTAGGAGTACATAGTACTATTGTAGATGGTCACCCTTTAGCTTATGCACCAAGAGCGCTCACACAAACTCAGCAGAACTACGTTTGCCCAAATAGAGAAAGAGATGTTATTAGTAGTGTTTGGGTGCACGCAATTCCACAAATACATACATACATACATAGTATTACGTACGTAGTAGCTACGTAAATGTTGAAATTTAGAACAGATCATATATAAACCCTTAGAGACAATTTAAACAAGTTGAGGTTTTGCCATCTAAAAACCAGGTGCTGTGTAAGTTATACCACTGTTATAATCAACTGTTATTCAATAGTATTTATGACCAGATTTGTAAAAATGTGCATTGTTCGCATACATGTGCAGCTATTATATTATATATGTATGTAGCTAGGTACTTACTTACCTTGTTTTTCCCATTTACATTTACTCCATTCTGGAGATGTTCCTTGACATCCTCCAGTCGACCATATTCAGCAGCATTACACAGTCCATCAATGTTATACTATGTACAATGAGTACAGTAGATGGTAACAATGTGACATACATACGTACGTACAGTACGTAAGTGCCTCTATAGATACGTACATACCAAAGTAATGTTTAATATATAAAAGTACAACTAATAATGCCACAATATTTAATTTAGACCCTATTTAGACATCCCACAACTCATAACATACTGTCGATAATTTTAATTGGTAAAATTTTACTAGGAGAGGTGAATTCGCAAAGTTTACCCATGCTAATTTTTCTTTTTGTACAGTAAATGCTAGCTATATGGCAGATCCAGGGAGAGGGGTACTACGTATGTACAGTACCTAGCCATGAATGCAAGATGCTTGCTACGCTAACTTATGTATGTATATGTGTATACGTATCTACCTTATCCAACAGTAGTGAAAGATATGTACGTACATACGTAGGGCTTTATAGCTACTAGCTACTCAGTAACAGCTTGCAATGATTAATCAAAATGTTAGCATACGTACATTTATGCTGCAACTAAAACACTTGTGCAAAGAGAGGTAGCACCATCAGAATTTTGCTAGCTGTTTTCAACATGGTCTTTATATCTTGCATTAGTAAGTCAAATTATAAATACCTGAGTAGGAGGTAACAGAATGGTGTCTTGCTTCATTTAGTTCTTAATTTGCATTGCCCAGGAACTGCTGGTCGAAGTGGCAAAGGTACACTGTGAGGTCGTCTATATGCTAGATTAGACGCAGGACTATCGTTTCAAGTTTTGAATGTTTTTATAAAACCCAATAACCAGTGCATGATTACCTAAGTATGCAAAAAAATCAAGATTGCTACAACATTGTTTACGAAGTTGTTTTCAACCTTGTTACTACGTACATAGTAACCACCATGTCATAACATTGTCTGACAACCTTGTTTTTGAAACTGTAACAACTTTGTCACAACCTTGTGACAAAGTAGCTAGTGTTAAAACTCATGACATATGTGGGTGAGTTATGCTTATTCAAGGAATGCCGTGAACAATCATACGTCATGCAGTTTTAGTGATAACTTACCTGTAGAAGTCAACATCATGACATATATACACATGTACCATTGAGTAGTAACTTACCAACTACATCTACTACCATATAGTATAAAATTTTGATGAGCTAAAATTTTAATGACTTTATTGTCAAAATTTTATGCTAGCTATATGGTATATAGAAGGTTTAAATTTGTGCATGTAACCTTTTGAATGAGTGCCAGTATTCATTGTGGTATTTAATTTTTTCATTTTACATAATTTCAATCATCTTGTCGCAACCTTGTGATCTACAATGCAACAAGGTTGTCATAGCCTTGTCACAACTTTGTACAACCTCGTACAATCTTGTTTTTTGTATGGTAAACAAGTGCTAATCTTAGCAGTGTTATGACAATTTATACAAAAGTTGACCCTTGCAGGAGTTTATCCCTTGGTTTATTCACAGTGTATATTACATAGCTATAATTGGATATTGTTAATGCGGACAATCAAGAGCAATACTTCCAATAATAGTATCACAGTGATTTTCAAGACCATACTATTTCAAAAGGTTGTAAAAATAATTAATTGAACGGTTGCACGTACGCAACACTAGCACCTTGTGTGATCAGTCAATATACTGAGATGTTTTCATCAGAGTGTCCTTTGTAAATTATTAAGAAACTGCTATTTTTATTTAGCTTCAAAGCATTGCAAACATAGCTACTAGATAGTTTATACTGCGAGTAACAAAGCCATGCATGAAAACAGGACATGGCATCAATCAGAGTTGAAACCGGGCCAGGTCAAATCACATATTCGTTTAAATAGGTCACTTTTCTGGGTCATTTGGGTCACCAAGTAAAGCACAAAAAACCTGGGTTTGTAATACTCTTTGATATAGCAGTCACAGATAATTGCACAAGATACCACAAGTTAGTCTCTTATAAATTAGAAACAGTACTTCATAATTGTTATGCTGTTCTGTAGATTACAAGTTTTACAAATAAAATATTAATGTAAGCAAATGGGTCAGTGGATTACTGAGTCAACATGATTGTGACTAGCTGGTTACAACCCTGGCATTAATTGATTGTCTTGCTACATGGTTAGTCATGCATGCAGTAAATTTTAACCACTTAGTAGTGCACACACATGCATGCATGCATGCACGCATGCACACATGCATGCACACGCCCTCACATGCATGCACACACACACGTACAAGTACATATGTATCAACAGTGCATTACAAGAAGACAAACATGCGTATGAGTATGTACGTAGTTGCTGGTTTAAAGTTTAGCACATGAGATTATTACATTTATATAATACCAAGCCTAATGTACATACATAGCTACGTACATTAGTACACTAAATCATATTCAACAACTCATGATACGTATAAGAGAAAGACTTCATTCACATGAATGAATGTCACAGTGTGTTCTTGATCACATAATATTATAGCTATAATTAATTTCCCAGTTCACTTCTACAGCATTATACTCACAATTTCCCCTGTATCGTTTTTAGCTCCTTTAGATATCAAAAACTGTATGATATTTGAATGACCACCTACTGTTGCTCTTTTCAAAGGAGTCCAATTAAACTATAGCAGTAAATCATACAGTTAACACTACACACTTGCAGCTGACACACACATGTGTACTAGTCTACCGTCACCCTACATACATATGTATCTATATATGCACATAAGTACATATACTGAATTTAACTGGTTAGAAGTTGCTGCAACATGCTTTGATAGTCAACTTCCTCGAATAGTCACTGCATAGTATAACAATGAACTTAAATTAATACGTACTTTGCACACGATTTTGGTATAAAGGTCTCGGTTAGTCGCCACACCCATTTTCTTCATGAAAATAATGTTATAGCAGCCATGATGATGAGTTGAGTTGGTTGAAGAAGCATGAGTACTGGTGGCTACTAACCAGTAAAACACAGTACGTATACAGCATACGTAGGTGTATAAATTAAGTGTTGAGTAGAACATTATCAAATTGTGATACATACATATATATATATCTACGTAGTTACTTACCCATCTCCCATTAATATTCACTCCATTCTGGAGATGATCCTTGACATCCTCCAGTCGACCATCTTCAGCAGCATCACACAGTCCTTTAATATTATACTATACAGTGAGTACAATACATAGATGATAACAATGTGTTACGTAAGTACAATAGTACTTAATAGTAGGGATCATTATGAAAATATATCACTTCCATAATTTTACATGCTTCAAAGTCTTATATATGTAAAATGTAACTGCCCTATCATGTAGCTGTAAGGTATTAAGCTAGTCGTATAGTGGACTACATATATACATAGTGTCCTAAGCCTATACTTGACCCCATGCCTAGCTATGTACCTAGTCTGCAATGATTACTGTGCCTACATAATTTTAAATTTTATTATGGCTGTGCATGCCTATAGTATCTGCTATAAAAAGCAAAACTAACTGTGGAGCTGACATGATAATCTTTGCTATTGATAAAAACAATAATGCACACCACTATTGTTGGGTCCTTTTGCTTATCAATCCCATTACAGTGCTTATATCAATACCGTAGTGAGACCAAGTCAATCATTGCAAAAACACTCTGTAAGCTCATTGATAAAATTCTTGGCCTTAGAAGATTTCAGTCACTTACAATGTTGCATCTAATTGTTTTACAGCTGGCTTGTTTTTGTAAAAAGCTTTCCTACACACCTTGTTTGATACAAGTTTGTGTACCAAAGCAACCTTGAAAACACCATGGAATATTACAGGGTTTTAAACATCTTACACCACCTTTTAAATTTAATGTACGTAAGTATGTAGCATTACAGTGGCTTCTACACAGCATATTCAGTATACAATATCTTTACTTCATGTAACTATGTACGTACGTATGTACATGGTCATTTAAGTGTTGTATTTATAATCTTATAGGTAAGTGTAAGATTGCTAGTGGGATACAGTTTTACAATTTGACAACTACGTATTTTGCAACCACCATGCGATATTGTACAACCTTCACACAAGGTTTTGTACACCTTGCAAATAATCCACATCAAGCTTGCTACAACTATATACGTATGCTGCAAGGTTGCTACAACTTAGAAATTTCCATATGGATTAGCTTCTATAACTCCCTTACAGCCACTAAGCACCACTAAATAATTTTGCACAAGAACTTCATAGCTACAACCAGCACATGCCAGTTTGCTGGCTTATGATGTACATATTTAGAGATGCTAGATCCGGCCAGAGGTGTGTAACTACACATTAAGTTTACATTTGTGCTACGTATGTTTTATATTGCAATTACCATAGCTCCTTTACAGAATAAAAATTGTACTACTTCTGAGTGACCACCCTTCAATGCTCTGTTCAAAGGAGTATCATAGTCCTATATAATAATAATAATAATATCATAATGAGTAAATTATTACAGGTCAACACATACACTATACACATTTACAAAATAACTGACAAGACAAGTACCGTATGATACAAAATTTTGGAGAGAGAAAATTTTGGCGAATTTGGCAAATTGAAAGAGATTCACCAAAATTTTCTTGTCCAAATTTTCCTTTGAAAATTTTAGCTACTAGCTATGCAGCGTGTGAACGGCGTGAAAGCCGGTAGTTAGAGTCGATCTCGAAAACAACCTTTAGAGCTATGTACACCTTTGTATAATTCCTTCTTTGGTGATTCAGTAGCTATACCAAGGTCGGTGCGTGTATGCATTCAAGTTAACGAAAGTGGGCACTCAGCAGAGCATGGACTTGACTCGAGCTATATAAAAGGGGTGCGACGCATCCGCTATACTATCTATGACTCGATCGACTTGACTAACTTCATAAATCCTTCCATTGTTTTAATACCAGCTTAGAAATACAAAATAGGGAAGAGCCGCTGAAATATAGGGAGAACCTTGGCAAAAATGTTATTTCGATGCTAAACACGCACCATCGATGTTATTGCACACGACATTGCACGTGATGCAGCATCAGAATGCACGCGCCGGTATAGTGATTTGTAATTTAGTTTGGGGCATTTGCCAAAATATTATCCACCAATACTTGTTGTGAGCTTATTTGCCAAGGTTTTATCCCTTCAAAATTTTGTATCGTATGGTATATATTCTAGCTATATAGACTAACTACATACATATGTATTACATATGCATGTACATACATATGTACATTAATATCTTGTATTCAGTAGATACTATGAAATATGAAAACCATATGCATTTCTCAAACAGTGCTGATTTGCAAAAGCAAAAAGCTTGTTGAGTACTATTGGTATTTCATAGCTACATGGCACGGTATTCTTGTTGCAATATTGCTACATAAATCACTACGGTATGAGCAAGTAATCCTAAAAAATCATTTTGAAGCATTTTAACTTATGTAGCTATGTACGTACATACGTACGTACATACATACATACTTATACTGCTTCAGTAACACCATACATTGATAGTTATATACTGGCATACCGTATAGCACAAAACATTGGCAGGAGAAAACTTTGGCAGATTTGGTAGTTGCTAGCCAATTCGATCCACCAAAAAGTTATTCGCCAAAACTTTGTTTCGCCATGACTTCGTACATGTTCTATATAGCTAGCTATTACAAAATAAAGTGAACTTTAATAAAAATCACTTCATGTGACAGTGTAGTGCCCTATTACACTGCCAGTAAACTAGTAATAACACAACTAAAAACAACTTTTATGAAGTACTTGGTGAGTAGTTTCATGCATTATTTAGAAAATCCAAACATATACGGAGTTATACTGAAACACTCTGATAATACATACACTGAATCGATCTGCAAAGTTTAGGCCCTCACAATGTTGTGCAAATTAGCAATGTTTTCTCCACTTTGGGCACTGATCCATCTAAGTTGTCTACCAGGCCACCAATCTTTTGTGGTATATGGTACCAACTACCAAGTTTGTACAAAGTTTGTAGCTACAATAAATATCCATGAATTTATTTACAGTATGCAATAATTATTGAGTGTATACATACCCAGTATAAATTTTACATTAGACATGTAGCTACTCACTTTCTCCCTACTATTCACTTCTGCTCCATGAGATAATAAAACCTTTACAATTCTTAAATGACCACCATCTGCTGCTCTGTACAATGGTGTTGTACCATTCTATAAAATATTACACAAATGTAATACTCACCCCTATGCATGTAGTTGTAAATATCTAACTAGACAAAATATCTCGCCTTTAAATAATACAACTATGTACGTAATAATAAATATGCTATTATTAATACCTACATAAGTACATACGTACGTATATATAAAACTTCATCCAGTCAATCAAAAACATACTTGAATGCATGAAGTTTATTTACAGTAGTGTGATTAAGATGATGTAAAGTTTGCAACACCATAATAATATGTATACGTACATCCTGATACAATACTGTGTAACATATTATAGGCGATGAAAGTAGAGTAGTCTGGGGGCCATGGCCCTCTCACAAATTTTACTCTACTGTTAAGGAAATTAAGCATTTTATATGAGTGGTTCATGATTTTAGTATTGGTGTTGTGTACAGAATGGAACAGGGTTGACACCGGAGTTGGGTCAATCTGCATATCTGGATCAGACGGGTCACTTTTTCTCCGAGTCATTCAGGTCATCAGGTCAAGTTCAAAAAGTCCAGGGTTTGCTCTAGTATGGCAGTCATAAATGTGACCTGATTTAGGAAAACCTATCATCTACACACAGATATTCTAATTATTTCACTTGTGTGTAGATGGTAGATTTTCCAAAATTCTGTCATAAATATTACTAATGACTGTTTTATTAGAGAGTATTGATCGATTATGTTGTTCTGTCGATTACATATATATGTAGTTTAAAAACTGTTTTTTTTAAAAATTTCATCATCACTGTGTCCAAGCCAGTGGGTCAGCAGGTCACTTAGTTACCATGATTGTGATCCAGTTTCAACCCTGGTATAGAATCAACAGCCTCATGTTTCATGTCTTTAAGTTAGAGTGGGTTTGCCAATGAATCATCGTGTCAATGTTGTCGTATCCAGCCGGCATAACAATAATGGATTAATCACTATACTCTTGACTTTGCGCAACAATACCACAAAATTCATCTGCTCCACATGCACATTATGCAAAGTTGCATAGTTTCACTCCTCTTTCGACACTTAAAATTCAATTAAATGCAAAACAATATGTCTAGACATCCGCTAAGATAGCTATGGCTGTGGATAAACACTACCTTACCATAGAATATGCTATCTATGGCCTTACTTTGTTTGGCACATGTGATCAGTGGCCAGACTATAATATTATTTGTGTGTAATTAGTACATAACTGTTTTACAACAATTTGTAAACCGGTTTACAAATTTGTAATACAGCCGCTAGTCTTTAATCTATCCATGCACTAAGATACGACATATATGTTTTTTGAGAATAAACATTCAGTCAGGAATGATATGAAATAGTAACAGTTTTTAAATTATGTATTAAACTAGCTACCACTGTTTCTCGCTAACATGAGGAACTATATATTGCGATAGTAAAATATTATTTTTTACTATCATTCAGCACTAGTTGGATTTGCAGGTTATTTTGAGACTCTTGGACACTTCCAGAAATATCACAGGTACGTCTACATTTATAGAGGTGGGTAGGTGGGAGAGGGGTGGGGTTGATGGGCTATCAATGCCAGTAGATGCAGTCAAGTTGTGTATTCAGTAGCCTGACAGTAAGTAGATGACAGAAACAATCACAGTAGCCTTAGACCATACCATGAGCCGCAGAGCAGTTAGGCATACTGTAGCTACCACATTATTATTAATGCCCTTCAGTGGCCTCACATGTGGCATTGCATGAATTGGCAGGGTCAGCAAAAGCTGTTTGTAAACTAGACCCAGCTTTTGTGAATCCAATCACATTCTAAAATCATTATTCCTTTAGTAGTTGTTAAATAAAATTTGTTTTGAGTACTGAATTACTTCTAGCTACGTAAGTAGCTACGTACTATACACAATATCAAATATTATAGTAATGCTAAATAAGCTGAGTATAAATGTAGTTACTTATACGTATAATTACCCTGTCTCTCCCATTAACTTCCACTCCATTCTGGATATGTTCCTTGACATCCTCCAGGCGACCATTACCAGCACCTTCACATAGTCCATAAATGTTATACTACAATGAGTACAGTAGATGATAACAATGTGACATACATACACATGGTATATATGTATGTGCCTTTAGAGTAATATGCATTAAGCGGGTCGCACGGCAAAGTAAAGCAGCACATATGCAATCACTACTGAGATTTATATAGCTACATATAAATGAGTGTAAAATGCCTTGCTGAAAACCCTTAATGCATGATTGAAATCTCCACTATCATAAAATCACTAGTTATTACGAAAAATAGAAATTACTGACTGTATTTTGAAGCACAGAATTATTGATTAGTAGCTACGTAGACAGTAAGTTTGTGGCAGCTAAAATTCTACCTCAGAAATCTACGTATAGCTATCAGTTGTTTTCCACAAAAGTTTCTTGACAGAAATCACTCATGCCTTTTCATTCTCTAAATCAACTTTAAACAAATTTGTGGGTTTGTGTAACATGAAGATAAAATTTCCTAACAGACTGCTGCTATATTGTATGGCTTATGTGCTCGGACATAATAATTATATAGCTGTAGTACAGAAGCTATAAACAAGGCAATGAATACATGTACATATAGTCAGAGTACACTATAACAATGCTGGCTAATTGCCTTACTTACAAATTGTACCATACTACCATATCACTCACTCCCATACTGACCAGGGGCAGATCCAGGGGTCTTTGGGGTCTCGAGACCCCTCCTCCAGAACGATATATCAAAGAAGCCAAAAGAATGATATATCGATAAAATACACTAAAATGTATTATTTCTTGTCATTCAGCACTTCATGTAATAAAACAACCTATATCTTCCAAGGGATTGCATTCACCATACCCCCTACTCCATATTTGGCTAAATACTTCCTTGTATTTATTTAAATATGCTCTAAATCTCATGATTTTGGTGTCATAAAAACAAAAAATTTAGCTTCTGAGCATCAGAGATACACCTCTGTATTCAGATTCCCTCTCTGGATCCACCCCTGCTGACATTTAACCTTACTTGAATATGCAATTTTGTTGTTATAAGAATAAAACGCCCTATAGCATCCCTCTATTTCAAAGATTATATATATAGTTATGTATATTCAGGCCCCCTTCAGAAAATCATGGATCTGCACCTGACATGCATGCCTATAGTATTGCTAATAATTACCCATTTCAGGATAAGTGGAAATACACTGAAGCTAACCAAAGTAGTGCATATGGAATAGGGGGTGTGGTGGGTGCAACTCCTTATCGAAGGTATAGCTAGCTATAGGTTGTTTATCTTAAGTACTGAAACTCAAAAAATAGTGTTTTTATACTACATCATGCATTCTTTTATGTTCAGGAAGGGAGGTCACATGACCCCTTTGGCCTCATGAATTGCATGTGCAGCCATATATCCTACCACGTGTGGTAAAAGATTGGAGAGGACAAATCCGTGAAATGTTATATGCACCTATCAATGTATTAATTCCCCTTGGGCACAGGTGGGGCTATAGTGGGGGATTGACAGAACACCTTATAGTCCCACCCTGGGGCATTTGACACATTACTTATAGTCTACTAAAAATAAAAACATTATCTGATTTCGAATCCTGTCAAATCCTCGTAACCAAGTAGGGGGAACTGATCTTTATGGTGCATGGGGCATTTGATGATCGCCTCACCATGGGGAATTTGAAAACATGATATGTCAAATTCCCACTATAGCCCCATACATGCTTGAGGGGTAGGGGGAGAATACATTGATAGGTGTATTACTGCATAGCTATATATAGCTTATAGATTTATGATTAGCTGGCTAGCTAGCTATGGCTATATAATTACTTTAGAAATGCAGAGCTCTCAACCTTTTAGCATTAGCCAGAGTGAGAACATAGTAAAAATGAATGAGATTGGTGTGTTCAGGTGTGAGACATTGTCCCACACCTGAACCACCAGTCACATGCTGGCAGAATTCAAACTAGCCAAATATGTAGTTAGCTCATAGATATACTATAACCCCAGGTTTAGTATATTTATGGTTAGCTGATATAGTAGGTATTTGTACAAACAAGAACTATTATCAGCTACAGAGCTTACTATATATTAGCTACAGAGCTTATTATATCAGTGCAGTAAAATTTGGCACACATGATTAACAATAAACCAGAAAGCTGTGCATGTGCATGAGATTCTGTAAAAATAATTATTGCGTGAGATGTTACTGCATGCAGGCATGAGATGAGCATCAAATGTGTGTGTCTCATGTACACCTAATGGGTGAGACTTGATAGTTCTGTTTGAAATGGTGCACCTCTCTAATAATTTAACATGTATATAGCTAGTATATATTTGTACAGTATACTAACTTAAGCGAGTACATGTCATTATCACCAACACTATATAGTACTCTATACCTTTCCAAGACCAGAAATCTCACATCTGCATGGCATGCACCATTCAACACAGGGGTGAAGTATCCATATGCTGTGTACTTGCACCTTCAACCGGGGTCAAAATTTTTGACCGCTACTGAAAATTGTCCTTGACCCTTGACTTGTACCCTTGACCTTCGTTTTGAAATCGATTGTGGATTTTAGTTATATATAGCTAATATTTTGACTCTTGCCGGACCGTATGCATGCATAGCTCTGAAACGATTGTGACCGTTGACCACTTTCAGAATTTCTTATTGCCCCTTGACTTGTGTTTCGCCGGACCGCGGTCGAAGGTAGCATATGGGCGCTTCACCCCTTGTTCAGCACCTTTGATTAAGGTTACGGGATACCCATGAATTAATTTTACAGGCGCTAAATTTCGTTACGCGTAAAAGCATCCTTACTTCGGTTTTTGTCTTCCAGTCTTGTTACCTCCCTAATAAGAAGTATATAAATATTATTGATAGACCATCAAGCAGATCTCGATCGAAGCGAAACGTGATGGCAACGACATTACTTGCGTACAAAAATTTCTAACCAAAAATCAGACCAACAACGCGCTACAGTTGGCGAAGTGCCCATCCATGTAGGAAATAATAACCTTACCTAAAGACCGAGAAACAAAATTATCCAATTTAACAATTACTTTGCTGGATATGAAGAATAAAGTGTGCGTTGCCATGGCTTGAAATCCCCGGATAGCGATTCACGGCGCTCGATGAACCACAACGGTACATTGATTTCCCCAATCAACCAGCTCTGTCTTTAACTGACATCCTTATTTACCTTTATCAAACGATATCATAATAAATACTTCCTTAGTTCGCTTTATTTTTGGTTAGAAAATTTGTGGTCAATTGAAAAACGTACGCATGCGTACTACGACTGTAGCGCTAATTAACCTTGACTACACGTACGTCTACGGCTTTCTTTTTTTGTGGTTACACGTAGCAGCTGTAACGAGTAAGTGCTAATTTGTTGACATAAGGCAATAACGTTTATTGTACAGTATGGGTGATTTTTAAAATTCTAGTTTAGCGCCTGTAAAATTAATTAATAGGTATACGCGTCCCACGATAACTTCAGCTCGTTTGGTTCATTCGGTGCATCGGCGGGCCAGACCTATTTTGGTATAGATCGTTATCGCTTGCAGTATATATAAGCGCCCGCGCCAAAACAACGGCGCCAGCGCTTATACTTCAAGCGATGGCCTATACTAGTGTGGTAAACGGAACGGACCAGAACGGAAGTGTGTAAAATGCGGAACGGA
This sequence comes from Spongia lamella, assembly GCA_963930835.1. Classification (NCBI taxonomy): domain Eukaryota; kingdom Metazoa; phylum Porifera; class Demospongiae; order Dictyoceratida; family Spongiidae; genus Spongia; species Spongia lamella. Next base: position 6,696,073 of record OZ005746.1, on the reverse strand, counting down.
AGTATAAATTAAATGTGCGTAACTATAGTTAGCTTATGTTAGTCGCTTCCGGTACAGCGTTCCCCGTTCCGTCAAATATAGTCTCGGCCCCGTATACTAGCCTAAATACTTGCTGAATAAGTGGTTTTTCAAAAATCCGTGTAATCACAGCAAAAAATCACCCTCGAATATTTAGGCTAGCTATATACGGTAACGACCTAAGCCAAAACGAATAGGTCCGCTGGCCCGCGACTGCCGCAAGACTGTGCATGGTTGAGGGTTCATTCATCATCCTCGTTCATCAGAATCCAGCATACAGCGCGGCCGCATAAAGTGGTGCGTAGCTAGCTATATTTATAGATGTTTCGACTCAGGCTCAACTATATTAAAGGATCACAGGGAATCCTACGCAGCTACGCCCACCAAATGTTATGTTTTAGAGCCGCCCATGAAGGTCTTTCTATAGGGCTGGCGCTTCAGTTCTTATTCGGCAAGCCAAATTGAAAGCACCCTAAGGCTTTGATTTAACCGGTTAAAGTAGTCATAATTATACAAAGTCGAGCTTTGCTGAGAAAATTCCGGTGGGTGTGGCGCTAACGTCATTATGCGCTCACGTGATAGGCTTTTCATAATTCCACTATACTTACATAGCTACCATACGTAGGAGACATCCATTATGTGTGTATACTATATATCATGAAACAATGTATGTTATACATAATTAGTTACATCTCTTTGTATATTTTGTACATGCAGCCACGCCCATTAATTATTATTATTACTCTTTCCAACACCATCACTTCAACAGATCTAGAATTGTTGCTGATAGCTAGCTAATTACAATGACTACACCTATATAGGCTATAGCCACGTAGCTACATTTAGCTACAATGTTATATCTGCATGCATGTATGCTATTATGAGTGCATGTATAAAGAATTAGCTTACCCGTCTGCCATCCGCCGGCGCCCCCGAAGCACGTAAAGCCATCTTTGTAGATCGTAAACGCGCGTTTTTACCTCGGTCAGTTTGACGTTAAATGGAGGTAACCGGCGAGTAAGGCCGGCACGCCCTCAAAAAATGGCTTCCACGCGAGATATGTTTAATACTGATATAGAATTCATAGATTTCATGCAAGCTTGGCCAAAATTATGTCTTAATTGATCCTCAGCGATTTGTCATCTTCCGGCATTCCGCTTGTGTTGCTCTGCTCTCAGGATCATGCACTCATGCACATCATTCTCAGGACTAAGGATATACCCTAGCTGCCCTCTTCCAAATTCATATGGTCATCTGTTGAGGCTATTGACTGAGGGGGCAGTTTAGTAATCAGATTATCAAAGTAGCTAGTGATCAGTAACACTGCATGGCAACGGCTATCTGGATGATGACTGGCAGCATAGAGAGCACTTACGTACTGTCTAATGTCTATCATCGACAATGCATGCATGCATGGCGTTCAATGAAAGTTCATAAGGCCAGGCAAAGTTGATTCACTGTTTATCGTCATGCGAAGCAATTCATGTTGAAAAATTAGTCTGGGCAAACACATCAGAGCAAATTAGTACTATTACAAATTCCTTTAGTTACATGTCATGCATGCATGCATAATGCAGCTAACCTTTGCAGTGTTATAATTTGGCGGATCAGAAAATACAGATGGTCGGTTTGTCAAAACCACCAAATAAAAAGTTCCTATATACTAGCTATCTATATATACATTTTTAAAGCTATCACAGGCTATCATACAATATATTAGCTTTGTACAATAATAATAGCTATATACATAGCTAGTTGTAAGTCAAATACATGAATTTAAATAGTGCTGAAAAGATTAATCGGATATTCAAACTATTTAGTCACAATGGTGATATTTGAATGCTTTGAAAACCAATCACTGAAATATTCATTTTACTATTTAAAGTCTCACACTTACACATGCATTTTAGCAGTTTGTTTGCTTACATGTTTTCTATTTCATTTTGGTTGATAATTGAAGATACATAGTAGCAATTCATATGATATTGGGGAATATATTCATTTGTTTTGGACACCAAATATTTAAATAGTAAAAATTTCCATTCGTTTCAGCACTAAATTTAAAATTTGAATTTTGAATTTCTCAAATACAAATAATCATTTATGAGTAGGTATATTACATGGGTGACTTGTGTAGTGTTGTTTGATATTCTTTTCTAATACATGATTACAGCATCCCTTCCCTCTCTAGCATACATATAGTATGCTTTTATTTCTGTCCCATCATTGTTGCTTGTTCTTGTGCAAACATGGCCGTCAACTTCTTTCCTGCCCTCTCTTGTACATCCATGAACTTGGATACACAACGATCAAGACAAATCGCCTCCCCCTTGCTTAGCTCTCCCTCGTGATATTTTGGAGGAATACACTTTTTACGACATGATCTTGTTAGCCTAAAAATAAAGTTCTATCTGAGCACTTGTATATGTACATTCTACAGTGGCAGTAGAAGGGAACTGGAGTGGCTTTGAAAATGTAGGGGCAAAGCTCCTCCAAAAACAAGGAATTGTGATACCGTATAGCTCCAAATTTTCGTGGTTGAAATTTTTCGTGATCTTGGCTGATTTTCGTGATTCATCATTATTTCGTGATTTTGAAGTGTGAAGCCCTGTACTTAAAGGTGGTGTAAGGAAATTTTTGTGACAAAAATTTTCATGATTTCTGTGTAATTCACGAAAATCACGAAAATATTCGACCACGAAAATTTGGAGCTATACGGTATATCATCAACAGTCAGTATACAATCACAATACTCTAATTTAACAGTCACTACCCCCTAATAGAGCAGCCAATAAAAATTAGACTGTCCCTAACTTTTATTCACTGCCTCTGTTCTACATACATACGTACGTACGTACGTATATTGTGAACCACTTTTTGTTTTTGTTGCTAAAGTAATTATAAAGAGATTCTCTTGGGTTATTTGACCAAGCTTCAGTAACATAAAAAATTATATATTTATCACATTCATGGTATACCGTATATTGCAATTTGTTCGAGGTGGAAAAGTTTCGCGGTTTTCGTGGATTACTTGGTGACCGCAAAACTTTTCCAGCTAAACATTTTCGTTCTAGTTTTTAAATTGGAATGTCACAGTCGAACACTACAGGAAGAAAATAGGACTGTTAATGCGATATACAGCTGGTTATTTCGAATTCCTCTGCCATTAATAAGACTGATTTCACGTGTCCACGCAGTTGGCACAGCTACCGGCCATTGTGTGATTTCCCGCTTCACTGAATCTTACAGCCACACTGCCTAGCTATATCTGCCAAGCTCAGAAAGCAACAAGATAAGCGGTACATATAATTATTTGGGATTATTTAGCAGATGCATTTGATTAATGAAATCTCGTACACACGTGAGCACATTTTTTTGACTGGGGTGAACGAACCGCGAAAGTTTTCCAGCGAATTTGAAGAACCTTGTCTATCCGCGAAACTTTTCCACCTCGAACAATTTGCAATATACGGTAGTTTCTATAGCAATAATAAAGCTAATGTAACTTCATTAAACACTACAAAAATGCTAACAATGCAACCTGCAATATGTGGATGACTATAAATTGTTTCATATTGTATCTGACAGCCTGTTGGCTTGACTACGCACCATAATACCTACTAGCACTAGCAGTACGGCTTCAGATTTTTCACACAACAAAAGTACATACATTCTGTGGTTGAAAAGCTTGTTCTTACAAAGGTTTACCTCTCCTATCTCCTTCTAGTCACTTACAGAAAGGTGAGAAAAAGCTCACAAAAAGGTGTCGATAACTACGTGTTCTATGTCCAAAATTAATAAAGGTATTGAGCGTTAAAAGGAAAACGCTATACTGAAGAGTATTTTTACAAAGAAATTTGCTCTTGTCAACAAAAAATCAATTTGTTACATTTCATCTTTTATTGCCCTCAAAAATGACACAAGAAAATAAATCATAACACAACCAAAGGTCATGCCTTACGTCACACGCTTCTATATAATCAGATAGTTCCTTTACATTCCAGGGGGTATGAATAATTACAATAGAATTTCATACATCAAAAATGTTCAATTATAAGCGACTGCATGAAAGTATTGGAACAGAGCAAGATTAATGCATAGGTTACAACAGTCTCATCCCCAGACGGGCCTGCGCCAATAGCACAAACACCATCTGGTGGACATTTCTTAAATCTGGAAGTCAAAATCTAGTGAATCAAGGAAGAGTTACACAATCCACTTAAAATATTAGAATATCATGGTTAAATTGCAAATAATATAAAAGATTTCTGTTACAAGCCAAGCAGCTACAAAACTTGTATACCTTACAATACTCTAATAATAAGCAGATTATGTAACTCTTAATGTCTGATTGGCTAGTCAAAATCTTGGCTCCGAAAACGACTGTCACAAAATGGTGTTTGTGCTATTAGTGCAGGCCCATCTGGCATTGACACTAATTAAGGTTGCAACTAGCCAATTTTGGATTTAATGCTAGCAAGTTTCCTTTTTGGACGCACACAACTATCCCTAAAATCTGGTTTCAACATAAAAATCAAACTGTTAATGCATTATGAGATTCTAAGGGTCCTCAGAGACTAGACTGGACCAAACTTTATATTTTTCACTTTTTATAGCATAGCTATGAAACTGAACACAAAAAAACTATATTCGAATGCAAATCATAAAAGCTGATCTCCAAACCAAAAATACTATTTACAAGCAAGATGGCAATGTAGTTTATAATGACAATTCGATATATGCCATATGAAGAAAAGCCATTAACCCATTTACGAGTTACAGGTACTAAATGTGTTTTTACTATGTCTAGGTGTGGATCGCACAACGTATACAATGGAAGTTTCCAATCCTGTTTCCGAGGGTATACTATCTATGGAATAAACAAATCCACAAATACAGCTACGTACTCCGCATAAAAATGTGACTACTTTAGAAATTGCATATTCTATTTAGCATTCCCTGTATCACTCACAACCAACCGATTATACCAACGTGTACCGCTTTGTTTTAAAAACACGTCAGTGACACTCAATGATTTGACCACCATATACATATATATCATTACCATGTGTTTGTAAAGTATAAATTAAAGTGATGATGAGAATCTCAGATTATTTCTCTTCCTATCTCACCAATTACAAAGCTGAGACTGAAAGGACAACGCCAATCACCATATGTTTAAATTACATATGGTTCTAAAAAACTTAAAATTGGTTTAGGGTTTAGTGAGGGCTGTCAGTTTGGAATATTTCTAAATCTTAAAACTACGTAAGTATAACTTGAATGGAAATTCAGAAAAAACAATCTGAGTATTGTTTTCTTATACCTGCACAATCAATTGTGATATATTTTAAAAAATTATTTCAACAAATGTATGATCGGTTTATCCTTAGACAATACTACTAATCCAATAAAGACCACTTCAATGAGTGAATGTAAGGGACAAGGTGCGCGCACCGTGTGGGAGACGGGTATAAAGGTTGCAGTAGACAGGATTCCGTGTTATAAAATCACCTGGTATAAAGATCCGTGAGCATTTCTATCTCCAAGCTGGCCATGTTCTGATTGGGATCCATGACTCTTGAAAAGGTATGAACCGTTGTGTGCTCAGTTTTCAATTAGTGCACACGCTTTCCTTGTTGTTCTAAATAGTGCTCACCTCACGTGCAATGGCTGGAAGTGCTTGTGAACAGTTCACACGTGAGGTCTGTGTGGATGATAGGATACAGGAGCTCACTCTGGATACTGACGAAGAGGAGTTGGGCGGAGCTCTGACCGATTCTAGCGCCAGCGAGGTCGAGGTAGACTCGAAATGGATTTCGGGACGAAGACAGAACGTCGCCCAACCGTTTACGAACCGTCTCAGCCACTTGAACACTGAATGGACGGACATAACTGAGGAATTTACAAATTTAGCAGGACAACTGGCACTTGGCGAGTTAGTGCAGATGGCGAATTTTCGCCTGTTCGATGCTATGACCGCTGTGGAGCTGATGGACCCGAAGATGGACGCAAATTATCAGTGGTTTAAACCCAACCGCCAGCCAGTGTGTGCAAACATGCTAATCCAGTCTGGAAAACTGAAAATGGCTGGGCACAGTAAGCCTGAACTTATAGGAATATTCGATGAGATTTTATGTCATATTACGTCATGGCTCAATGGAAACACGTTGGCTCAGACGGTCTACACGTGTTTCTATTTGCTCAACCCAACAAGAGTGGAGGACCTGCATTTGCGAGCAATCTCTCTTTGTTTCTCCAAGATGACACAACACGTGCGGAGGGTGATAGCTTCCAGTAAGGTGTACGCTGAGGACGACCAGCAGACTATTAATTTTGGGTTCAGCCATGTTTGTGCTGGGATTACAGAGCAGACGGTTTTAGCAGCCATGAAAGAATCGGAAGACAAATTACAACACATTGTCAAACAATATAATATGCAGACTTTACATGAAGAAGATACCCAAAATAAAGACGATTTAGAACAAACCAAAGCACTCCTGAATAGGATAAGATTCCTACGTGCGTTTTACCACTCTTTAGTATTACTTGACAAGCGAACATTAAGTGATTTGGAGAAAGCTGATTTGAAATTGTCGCAGTCAATGTCCTTGCTAGAATCTATTTTAGAGACCCAATCAATCGGTAAAATTTATGATCCAGAAAATCCTCTAGATATGGGATTTTATCCTTGTGTTAATCAACACCTGTTACCTCCATCACCCCGTCACCCAGAACCCGTCAGCCAAAAAGTGAGTATCGAATATATCCAGGAGGTTATCACCAATCTGCGAAAGGTACTTTCTTTTGCTTATAAAAAATCACTTCGTGAAATCCTGCTGTCAGTCAAAAATTTTACAGATAATGTGGATGAATGCCCAAGTGTTCTACCACGATCGTATTTTGTTTATCTGGCATTGAACTACAAGGGTAAATTCTTTAGTCACATATCATTAAAGCCGCTTATCAAAGAAGACCTGAAACTTTTCACAAATCCTGCCTGCCTTAATCCCAAGACTTCGGTTGCTGACAACTCACAGGCACGTGAAGCTGCGGATAATTTCCTGGTCAAGGCTGCCCCGGTAATTCTAGACTGGTTGAATGTATACGGTTACCACAGGTCTACCCATAGGCAACGCATGACACAGACACTGGAATACTTTGCCGATTTACAGATTGAAGCAGATCACATGGACAAACTATTGCACAACATTTCCGGGAAAACCAATCCAGGAAGCGAGCGGCCTAATGTGTCCGCTTTCGGTTGTTGGGTGTTGAACTATCTCGTCCAAGTGATGATGGAATATTTACAAATTGGGTTCGAGCTCAAACTGTACAGTCCTTTTGAATATCATTACATTTTCTGGTATATAGAGTATCTATTGGGCTGGAGACACACTTGTTTAAAGTCTGCCAAGCATTTTCATTCCATCGAGGCAAATTTGTTAAACAAGGGTAAGAAGAAAGGGAAGGCAAAAGCAAAGGCCATCAGAGCACCGATGAAAGAACTCGAACGTGAGCAGAATTATGTCTTGGTGGAGCGGCTGTTGTGTCTAGGGTTGGTGCAGGAACTGGATGGATTGCATATGGCAAGTAAGTTGCCGTATCCCATGTTTGAGTGGTTTACTCCACTACGAAGCTATGCAAAACGCTTTGCAGTATTTTCGCCTGTGGCGACACCACATCTAATTCCATACCAGACGTACCACAAACTTCGCAATGACTCGACGGCCAAGATGACCAGTAGCATGATGTTTATTGCCTCGGGAAAACAGTTTGACAGTGTAAAATTGACACTAGAATCTCCAGGAAGCGTTTCTGGAGACATACAACAGTTATTGACGGTTGCCAAGACCAACATGGTCATTACTAAGTTGGCAGCTCAGGGGCACAAAAAAAGCTCCAAGCTTGTCCCAGAATTTGATTTCTCTACACACAGACATTTTCCAATAATTCGAATAAGATAGGAAATATATTTTTGTTTGTAAAGGATATTTAGGAAATAATTATAAATACAATAAAGTACACATTTTATTGTATACATTTTTAATTATTTCAATTGAAACAGCACTTTAAAATGTTAAGTCCTCTCTTGTTTGGGTACCCACCTGCTAATCATTGTCTCCTCTACAGCAAAGCTAGAAATACCAGATGGACTTGAGAGGTCAATATCTGTTCTGACTGCCTTTACTTCACAAATGATCGCACCTTTATTGACAGATTCCATTGCTCTCACAAATGACACCACAAACTGCCACGTCAGTTCCGAGGCACACATAATAGACCTCACAATCACACCGTAACTAGAATGATAATAGGTGGGTCCGTCTTTGTAGAGAGAAAAGTGGACACCAAATTTTGTCCCTGATTTTGGCACCCACCCTCTATCACGATAATATTGATATACTACATACTTATGGACAAAGTTTTTATTCCTCTTACAACACTGTTTCCAGAAGTCTTCCGTAGTTAATATAACATCCATATCATCTACATAAACTTTTAACGACTGTTTATGATGGACAAGATAGAAAGCCTCTTCTAGACACAAATGGATACAGGATTTTAAATATTGTACTTGCTCATTGAGTTCAGTAACATCGAACAATGAAGTTCTATCTACTTCCTCAGCTTCTACTTTTAAAGTTCCTTGCAAAGGATTTGCTTCATGACCCACAACCACTTTCTCGACAATCTTTGGAGCACCATCCGCTAAAATACCTTTGCCATAACACTCCCCTCTTAGCGGAATCTCAGAACAGGACTTGGTGTGCACTAATACAGTTTGTTCACACAATTGGCCGGCCACAAGCTGCGATGATTCTAGACTTGCTGTCCGGGAGGCCTTGTATCCACGCTCGTTTTTGGCTTTCTGATACCTCGCAGGAAACGCGTCACCGTCCACACAGTCCAGTGAGTCCACACGCGCTGCCATTAGTTACCAGTAAACCCAAACCCACAATTTAAATTTTCACCTTTGTGGGATCACGTGACAAGTGACATTTTTGTTTAAGCGCGAAGGGAGATGGCAAATAAGAGTAGTTCTGAACTAATTTTGGCTGCAATAGATGTTCTAGAAGACTGCGAGTTGATGGGTAGCGCGAAGATATTAGTAAGCGCATCTTAATAGTATTTTTATATTTCACTTGGAGTGTTTTTGTTGCAGGCAGAGTTGTTGCTTTTATCAGAGGGTGGTATGAACAACAACGTGGAATACAAGTTGAAGGGATTGATCACATTTGCTGACAGCTTAGTTGATGGACTAGAGTATCGCAGAGCTGTGGTGAGTAGACATTAAACTGCTAGAAAATGTTAGACCCAAACAAACTGTATTACTTATCTCTCTCATCCACAAGTTTTTGATGCAGGCGGAGGTCATTTTTGGTTATTCATTCCCAAAAAGTGTTAATGAAAGCCATTTACAAATTTGTAATTCAAAAATCAGTCAAAAACAATAATTATGTTAATTTAAGCATAATGAATGATACAGGCAAGGAAGGGAGTCTAGTATTCCTTGGGTTGAATAACTTTATGTTTGAGAGTAATAGAGCTACTCTTTATCATCAGTACAGAAACGTTGGTCCCTTTTAAATCTGGTGGTAGCTGTAGTAAACCAGGTTACTTATAGTCAGTAATTTAGAATATGTTGTAAGGGGTGATTACAAATGGATTGAGTTTGGAAATGCATACAACCCCTAATTCTTTGCGCGCGCACACACACACTTACATACATAGACATTTAATGTATGTATGTTACGTACCTCTCCATATAGTGGTACTACAAGGAGTATTTGAAGCTCTATCAAGGACTACAACTAACCACACAAAATCTTCCTCATCTAGTGAGTACACGTGTATAGTATACAGTACAACACTGTGTACATTATTCAGTAGTGAAAACAGTTCAGAATACTAGATAAAGGCATCAGGACATCTAATATACAGGTCCTGTCTGAAAAATACTTAGTATGTCTGGGGAACATCTAAAATTAATGTTGAGCATATAATTACCTAAACCTTAGATGTGCATTATACTATAGTAGGACTCTGAAGAAGTACCATTCCCGTTCCCCACCCTGACCCTTGTACGTTCCCGTGACTACACCAATGGTGAATAAATCTGTAATAGAAAAGCATTGTAACCCTCCGGAGACAATTGTAACAGCCTGTCATTGGACATTTGCTAGGTCAAATAATATGTTTGTCAGACAATAATGAGGTATGGTCTGACAGATTGTCAGATCAAGACTAAGGTGGGATCTTAGCTGTGTATGTTTTGGTGGACTGTGAGAATCACCATATATGTCAGATCAATTTTGTGTATGGTCTGACATAATGGAAGATCAATGACAAATACATATAATTGTCCCTGCCTTAGCATTTGCAATTGACCGCCTTCTTGTATTGTATTGCTACAGGCTGATAGATATCCATCGGCGGCTGAGGTGAAGTGGCGCATTTACAAGTGCTACAATCTCCTCTGTGCGCACCAAGAAGCACTAGATACGGTAACCGCATCTATGTACATAAACTATTCTATATGTAAAGTGTAATGTGTATACAGAGTCACTGTGTACGTATGTATTTATGTATATGTGACCAGATTTGTAAAAAGGGGTCTCAAACACGCATCCGATTTGAAATAAAGGGAACTTGTGGTTGACCTATAGCTCTGACATTTTGTGTAAAGACTTTTCCATTACTTAACTGACAACAAATTTTAAGTTAATAGCTTAACTAGTATGTACAAGTTATACCACATCAAGGTTGCAAATCGGATACATGTATAAGACACCTTTAGACCCCTTCTTGCAAATCCGATGACAAATTATATACAATGAAGCTAAAAGAGACTAATGCACTTGTGGAGTCATGCTCACAATTGAGGCATCACAGAAAATGGATAAAAATTGTCAAATTAATATTCTCTAATAGAACATACACTTTACAACATGATAGCTAGCTTACATGATCTGATGATGTGTGTATACATACATGTCAACTGTGTATCATGTCAACTGTGTATAATGGTATTTTGTTGTAGTTATTATCAATTGAAGCAGCAGATATGAGCCCCAAGGTCTGTATGGCATTGGCCAAACTTCATAGACGCTTTCACAATGATAGGTGTGTGTGTATGTATGTGTGTGTGCGTGCACACATGCGTGCATGTGTCTGTCCACATATCTGTGCTTTCAACTACCTTAATATTTCTCCTTACACAGAGTCGCATTGTCATGTTACAAACAAGTACTGTGGTAAGTAGAAGACTTGCATACTGTCTGTTGTGTATTAATTTCTATGGATATGTGTTTATCGGTACGTGCGTATGTTCATTTGTGTGTAATATCATGTACCTGTAAATCTTAGTATATTGCCTTCTGTAATTACATTATCCATTGTGTAGTATTTGAACCAATAATCTTACTTGTAATTTTTGTTGTACAACATGCATGCGTATATGCATATGTCCTATGTAGAAATCAACCGATACAATTAAAAACATTACTTTTAGTAATTTCAATTTCATAATTTTATATATGTCAACTGTGTCATGCAGGGCTACTTGTATTTCTAATTATTTCTACTATAATTACATTATCCGTTGTGTAGTCTAAATCCGTTAGCGGTGGAGGCCATGGTTGGTGCAATGTCGTTGGGCATGACGCCGCCAGAGGTGATGTCAATATGCAAATCCTACGCTCAGACTGGCAGCTCTTTGTTTAACATTGAAGGCTGTGAAAGGTAAAACACCTTTATAAATGCATGCATCAATGTTGTCATATAAGGGCGGGCCTGGGTGGGGCACGTGTCAAACGAAATACTGTATAGCATAAAATTTTGACGGTTAAAACTATTTGACGAAAAATTGTCCATTCGTCAATATATTTTTTGTCAATTTTTACAGAATATGCGCCGCCATACTTTTGCTTTGAGGCTTGAAACAACTTTTCATCAATATTTTTAATGGCAATTCGTCAAAATTTTAGCTTGGCAAAATTTTATGCTATACGGTAGGTCATGTCCACAGAAATCAGATCGATATACTCTAATAGAACAGTCATGTATATTGGAGTGTGCATGCCCAATAAAACAAGCCCAGCTATGCCACTGGTATGTACGTACCGTAACATACATATGTCAGGATTTTATCCACACTGGTCACAGCAGTTTAGGTAGGTACTGTGATGCATTTGCCTCTAAACATACGTAGACACCGTATGACACAAAGTTTTGATGCGAAGAAGCATTGACAAATTTGACAAGTTTTTAGCAATTTGACCATTCAAAGTTTTCTTCCAAAAGCTGTTTGCACGTATGTAAGGCTGATACAATTCATCAAAATTTCCACCGTCAAATTTTTGTGCTATACGGGTATTACACAACTCAGTATTTTTATGGGGAGATGGTTTGTGACCCGATTTAGTCCTCAATGATAAAATAGTGTACTGTGTTTGCAAACTACCGTATAGCGGGTTTTTGTCGCGGATAAAATTAGTCATGAAAATAAAATGAAACGACATTAATTCTCGCGTATGGTATCTTTCGCGACAATTAAGTTCTCGCGCATATTTGTTTCTATTAAATGCCTATAACTTTATTTACCTCAGAATTTGCTGACTTGATAGCAGCAGAAGGAATTACATTAGATAATGTTCCTTCAGGGTTTGGAAGAGACCCCACTTGCTTTCTTGCAAAATACTGAAGTATAGACGTAGCCATGAGGCAGTCACAAAATCTCACGTGATAAAAAAGTCACGAGATAAAAAATGTCACGGATTTTAATGTTGCGGATTCCGTGAGACGCGACATTAAAGTCCTCGCGACAAAAACCCGCTATACGATATGTACACACACACACACACACACGCGCGCGCACACGCACACACTCATCTCTGTAATACACGTTGTGTAGCAAAGAGGGAATCATCATGCATTTACGTATGTTTTCACTCACCCTCAGGCGCTTTACTATGAATATACGTACATGCATGCATGTGAATTTTATTACATAATGTGATTCATCGTTGATTTTAGATTATCAATTTGGTTGGATGCAAAGTATGCTGAAATAATACATGATTATGAAGGTAAGTGTGTCTGTGTGTCTGTGTGTGTATCTGAAAGTGTGTTTAACACACGTCATAAATATCCCATAATCTTTACCACACTTCAGGCGCTGTTAAAGCTTACAGCAAATTGACAAAACCAGTAAGTACACTGTAGCTAAGTGTTTCACTGTGTACATGTAGTGTGTTTATGACTTGTATTTGTTTACTGCTACGTATATATTAAGAGGGATTTAATTGTACATACATACGTACTTTATCTAATTGTGTATGTACATATGTATGTGTTTATGTACGTGCGTATGTGCATACTTCAAGTTAATATTGAAGCGGTTTTGAAAATACGTACATAATATGTTATCAAGGACGAGTCCACACAGAGCGATTTCTGGTCACTTTCCATTTTTAACACTGCACTGGCGGAGTGAAGTTGAGGAATGTACGTAGGTGCCTCTACTCTGTGCTTTTATCACCTCTGGTATGTACTGCATACCTCTTGTTTATGTTATAGTGCTTCTATTTATTTCATTTGGGTAATTGCAGAAAAATTCCAATATAAAATAAGCAATTATAATTATAAACAGGCTAAAATTATTGGGGCGAGCCTGGGATCAACAGTGAAATCTGTCTTCTTGCTTGCGTGCGTGCTTGCTTGCTTGCTTGCTTGATACATCAAAATCCCTTTATATGGCTGAAAGCCGTTTAAGTGCAAACCAACATTACATCAAACATAACAAGCATTACATAAAACACGTGGAGTGCTAACCATAGCATGCGAACCATTAAATGCTAACCATAGGCATGTATATACCATTCAAGTGCTAACCATAATTTATTAACCACAATGTGTGAATACAACTTTCTAATCAAAGCCTAGCGTTTCTATTTGTAAAGCTGATCATTTGATGTTAGGATTGCATATAGCACTGAATGTCTAGATAGATACATTGAAGTATAGTATCAGCTGCCTTGCCGCCCTATAGCCAGCTACATAATTTTCTACAATAATAAAAGATAGATGACTATTAGATGTTGTTTATAAAAGATATAAGATCTTCCTTTACACTTTGTCAAAAGCCACGGGGCCTCACTACGTATTTACTTTTCTTTATAATAGCTGATACCACCCGTGACTTGCTTATTATGCATGCTTGTGATACCTTTTGCAATCAATTGATGTTTTTACATATGATATTTTAATCCGCTGTAATTACTTTACTTTACTGTAATTAATATCTGGCTAGTTTTCATGAAATACGTACCATGTAGATAGCTGCACTGAGACTGAACTGTACATGTTTTGTTCCCTGTGCTTATAATTATTACGATGTCAAATTGCATGTGAAGGTCATCAGTGGTAGCTAAGTGTATACATGCATCTATCAAAGCACCAGGCTCGCCCCTCAATACCGTGCATTTCCCCTAGTTATCATTAAATTCCTCTGTTTTTACCGTAAGGTACATACATACGTACATACCTGACAATGATCCATTAGTCAGGGGTATTAACTACTGGATATCTTGAAGTTGTTAATGTACGTAATACGCCATGCTTAAATTAACCCACGGCACCAGACACAAGCTGGCTAGTGAAATCCAAATTGATTGTGGATTTGTGATTTATATTCAAAGAGTTTTATGAACTCTTGGTAGATAGAAGTCAAGAAAGTTTGAAAATAAAACTCCACCCGTTATATACACATGAAGTTTTAAATAAGAAATATGAGAGGTGATTGTTAACAATTTGACACTTAATTCTATTTGCTCTAGTGAAGCACACAAACAAAAGAGAATTTACCATGAAGGTTCCATATCACCTTGGCAACACAAGCAAAACCATTTGGGCAGATGCATCAAGTGACCTATCAAATATCCGGTTACTGTGGCAACACATACATAGGGTTATATTGTGTTAAGAAGTTCTGAACAATTTACGTATGTCCTCACGTTAGTCACTGGCTTCATCAGTGCTGTACTACAGCAGAAGAAGCTCAGGGCTGCCCTATTGTTGGCACTAGTGACTGCTCTATTAGGGTAGTGACTATATTTCTCTATAAATGCCTGTGTAGACACTGAAAACACACCGAACAGTGTCAGCAGAAGGATTGGAACAAGAGGGCTACAGCCTCCTCCCCAACTGCAAAATAGAAGAGACCTGCTCCTGCGTTTTCAATTAGGGATCCTCCAGCCCCTCTCGCTCCCCTACTTCCATCACACACTGTTCAGTGTGTTTTCCAGTGTCTACACAGTGCAACATTTGATGAGGATAGGTTGATTGATTGATGGATGGATTTTGTAGCTTGCGTACCTAACAATCCATTAATAATTTCCCCTCCATTATTCTCTAGCAGTCAGGCTTCTACCTGGGTCTTTTCTAGGGCTGAGGGAAAGCAAAGGAGGCACCTTGCCCCCCTAAAATGATATTGCCCCCCTGGAAATGATATTGCCCCCCTGAGTTAGGCCTCAATGATAAACTAACACTTAGTCAGCAATTGTACTCAACAGTCAGTTCCTGTACATATAAGTGCATATTTCTAGGAGGGGTAAATTCCAACTTTTCAAAATGTTACAATTTCTCATTAAAGTACAGCCTGTTATAATTAGTACAGTGTATGTTAATTTTTAAGTCCACCACCCAGACATTACTGGCAGGGGTGTTTCTAGAAAAAAATTCTAGAAGAATTTTCAAAATACAGAAGTAAGTATATATATACTCTCATTGGTGGTAGACACTTTTCTGTTGTAAGAATCTCTAAATTCCTACAAGAGACTCTTGAAATATGATGGTGGCATGTGTCAAGTAAGATGTGTGTGTATCTGTGTGTGTCTGTGTGTGTGTGTATCTGCTCAATGCCCCCCCCCCCCCCTACATTTTGAAAAGTTTGAATTACTTCACCCCCCACAGTAACATTAATTAGATGATTGTGGTGATATTTCTTTCCTGGTCTCACATATTTGAACTCAGCTGCAGGAATAAACCAGGAAATAGTGATTGACATACATTAACCATAGTGCTCATTTTATGCATACCCTAACCCACTCTGCGTGGCGACCATTATATGCTCTGTTGCTAAGGAATGTCAGTGGTTGGTCATTAGACTCAAGTGATGTAAATAGATTCTGAATAGAACATGGAGGTTACCATGGCTCCTGGTATTCTGTAGTTGGCATAAAACATTACCCATATAAATATTGCCGGTCGAGTATTAACATACGTACGTATGTGAAAATTACAATAGCTGATGAAATACAGTTTATTTTGTGCAAAGGATGTTTGTGTGGTATGTACAAATATATTTACCAATTTTTACTACAAATGGCATTTTACGTACAATGTTGCCTATTCTTGCACACCACTGCTAATAAGAAATATCGAAAAGTCACTTTCACTTCATGATGTTTAACCTCTCACCCTCCACCCACTCACACGTACGTGCATATGTGCATAATTCAAAAGCTCAGTAATGGCATCATTTGTAGCATACCGCACACTATCTGTAGCAAACTGCGTGCATTAAAGATATGACATAAATGATAGTTTATCGTGCTACGTACGCATATCATGATAATAAATTTGTGATAATATAAAAATTTTTTATCGTGATATAAAAACTTCACTGTTACACTTTATAATTCATTGTATGATTAGTGCTCTACATATGTTATGGTGTTGTCCCAAATTTAGTGTTTGAAATGAGTAATTTCAGACCACAGGTGATTTAAGTACGTATATATATCGTACGTATCATGATAAAATTGGTTGTAATACATATCATGATATGAAATTTGTGTATATTCCACAACACTAGCGTACATGCCTTTGATTGGGGTACAATAATTATTTTTCCTGTCATACACAGCCACACTCCAGCAGTGCTGACCTCAAGTGTACAGTGGCGCGGTGCATGTGGAAGCTTGGTAGGGAGACGCAGGCCAAGGAGCTGTTCTCGGTTGCTCGTACACATGATCCTTTAGTGCTGACACACATGGACCTGTATGCTCAAATACTCTCCTCCTCAAAGTCAATAGTCATGTTGGAAAAGTAAATTGTGTGTGTATCTATGTGTGTGTGTGTGTGTGTGTCTGTGTCTGTGTCTGTATATGTGTGTGTATGTGTGTCTGTGTCTGTATATGTGTGTGTCTGTGTGTGCATGTGTGTCTGTCTGTGTATGTGTGTGTGTACACATGCGCGCACGTGTGTATGTGGATGTGCATTTATGTACGTGTATGTATGTACATATGTATCTATGTGTATACAGTGTGCGTGTATGTACGAAAATGCGCAACTTATGCCATAATCTACATCAGCGTGTGTCACATGACAGAGATTAAATAATACGTATGTCATAGTGAAAATGCATATAACCAATCTACCAGTTAATGGTGATTTAGATGTAATGTAAACACATTACCCATACACTTAATAACCAAATGATGCATGACTCAAATATTTTGCTACAACCAGGCTGCATTAAGGGGGGTATTCATTCCCTAGATAAATCTTGCCCCCAATGCTAACATCGCTAGAGCAAACAATCCTTCATTACCCAAAATGATCCTTTTAATTCCCAAAAGGTCTAACAGTGTTTTGGACTACAAAATGATTTGTGTGTGTGTGCGCGCACACGCATTTTATGCATGTACGTACGTACAACAATAGTTTAACACATACAATTGATTTTTATCAAGTGTAAATATCAAACATGATTTAACAATTGCAGTCAATCACACACTAAGAGAGGTCATCCCTGAAATGAGGAGGCCCTAACAGCTACGTATTTACAAAGCTAATCAAATTAGTCAACAATACTGGCGTGTATGGCTTGCCATCAAAAGCAAACACGACTGTTGTTAGAGCCTCCTCAGTGTAATCCAACCACAGTCACCCACAAAACATGTGTTGAGTACAAGACAGTGGCTGGTGAACTATTAACAGTAGCGTTTGTATAAACACCAGTGAGATTGTCAGCCCTTCATAAAGTATTTGTATATAATTCCACACATGAAGAGGCATCAATTGTAATACATAACTGATGGCTTGAATAATTAGAGCTGAAACAACAGTCCAAGTTATACTGGTGGATTTCAGACCTCATGATAATGGCCAGTCATCAGGCATTTTTCATGGCATTTGACCGACCAAATCAAATTTGACCAGACAAATCAAATTTGACCAGAGAAATTTACTATACATTGTGCTTGTAGTCACTCACTTAATGACAGTAGGCACATATGTGCTTTTGCCACTCCACGATCAACTGCTAGTCTTTCCACATACCATGTTGAGTTTCTGTGATCAAACATGCATACATTTGTGTTACACATATGTATGTATGTACGTACGTACCTTGGGTACTGTTTAAACAACAGAGCCTCATTTAAGCTATGTGTGTGGGGTCGTATGCAACATACGTATGTGTATATTTACGTACATATGCTTATAGCATAGGGGAGTCACTGCTGTTTAGTGTGAACCATTGATTTTTATCAAATGTAAATATCAAACATAATTTAATAATTACAGTCAATCACATAATTAAGAGAGGTCATCCTGAAATGAGGAGGCCCTAACAACAACTATGATCGTACGATTGTCTCAAAAATTTTGTCAATTTTATGATCAATTCAATTGAAGTCAGTAAATTTACATAACCTTCTAATTTTTAGTCAAAAGAAAGGGCCCGATTTCAAATTGACCAAAGTATGGTGAAATGGCGATGAGACAAAGATGGGCTGAATTGGCCTCAGAAAAGCAACTAATGGATTCTTTAAACTAGAACGAAGAAGCAAAAAGTATTTCCACTATTTGATTTCAACTGCCATGCATAGACTACATATAAAATATTAGAAAGTTTTGCGCAAGCTGTCGAGAGTAGTTTTAGTACTAAAAGATTAAATAAAGCAAGACAGCGCCATAACTAGTGAAAGGGTTTAGATATAATAAGCTTCTGCTTAACTTTACATTGCTACTCACCTTCAGCTCATTGTTTATACACAGCCATGAATTCATTGAACTATTGTACAGATTTTTTGGGATCGCCCGCGCTTACTGTATTAATAACCAAACAATGCATGCCTCAAATATTCTGCTACTGAGGATTTCCAAATCTCTGCAACACACTCCGTAAAGCGCAAAGCAAAAAACATGATCCTCTACATCACTTGCCGCCTGTTTCAATACGTGCGTACTCAGCACATGAAAGGGCGGCAAGTGATGTAGAGGATCACGTTTTTCGCTTTGCGTTTTTACGTGTTGCAAAGATTTGGAAATCCTCAGTATAATATTCTGCTATAATCAGGACTGCATTTACATAAGGGGGACAATTCTTAAATTCTACGTATATTTTCAAAAAGATCATATAGACTATAGTGCTTACAAGAGAGCCCCACCTACATTTTAAAAAGCGTTAATTTGCTCCCCGCCCCCTAGTTGGATTCAGCCCTGCTAATGGTGTATCCTAAATCAATAATTATAGAGATGACTGGGCACTAGGGCTGTGCGATTACGAGAATAATTGCAATTGCATGTGATTATTGATTCATAATCACAATTGTGCGATTGATTGCATGCTTGGTAAATTTCATATTTCCAGCATATTTTAACCATACATAATTTGCATACAACAAGCTCCTCACGTAATACTGTGTACGTATGTGTGTGAATTGCATTAAAATTCTTAAAAACACATTAACACAGTACTTGATGCATTTGTGATTAATCCCATTATTTAAATTTTTTGCGATTATTGCATATAGTGTTATAATCGATTAATTGCATAATCGAGTTAATCACACAGCCCTACTGGGTACTTACAATCAGGCCACAGTCACCCGCAAAACATGTGTTGAGTACAAGACAGTGGCTGGTGAACTATTAACAGTAGTGTTTGTATAAGCATCAATGAGATTGTCAGCCCTTCATGAAGTATTTGTATATAATTCCACACATGAAGAGGCATCAATTGTTAAGAGGCATCAATTGTAATAAGTGATTGATGGCTTGAATAATTAGAGTTGAAACAACAGGTACATATTTGCTAATTTATACTAGTGTATTTCAGAGCTTATGATAATGGCCAGTCATCAGACATTTCCAGCCAACTTTGGCATTTGACTAACCAAACCAAATTTGACCAGACAAGCTTACTATAATTATCAATGGAGAAGGAAAACAAACATTCGGACAATTTTCAACCCTTATCATAAGCACTGTATTTGAATAACAAGAAAGCATTTGAGAATAACGTTTTGAGTACATCTATGTATGGTGTGTGTATGTGTGTATGCGTGTGTGTGTGTGTGTGTGTGTGTGTGTGTGTGTGTGTGTGTGTGTGTGTGTGTGTGTGTGTGTGTATGTGCACGTGTGTGTGTGTGTGTGTGTATGCGTGCGTGTGTGTGTATGTGCAAATGTGTGTGTGTGTGTGTGTGCGCGCGCATGTGTATGTGCACATGTGTGTGTATGTGTGAGCATGTGTGTGCGTATGTACATGTGTATGCATGCACGTGTGTATAAGTACGTATGTAGGTGTGACAGCTGACGTGTGTACGTATTTTACGAAGCTATGTGCAACATTAATATAACAGCACAGGGGAGAGTTGCAGCTGTTTAATGTGAGCAATTGAAAAGTGTAAATATCAAACACAATATCAATTAATAAGAGAGGGCACTCTAAAAATGATATGACAAGTAGAAGTAGTCAGTTAGTTGCTAGGGGCCTGCAGCATGGTTAAAAGCCAAGAGACGTCCAGCCTTGATATAAAGTGATCTATCATAATATGTTGTATTGTATTGTATTGTTACCCACCAAAATAATATGTGCTTATAATTGCGTGAAAGTGATCAGCAGTAATGGCCGGACAAACAAGAAGCTGCCAGCAACTCAAGGCTTTTGTTAGGAAAAATATCAGGCAGTCGACTGTTGTAATCACCTCTGTACCGTATATATGTAGCTGGTTTTTTCACTGCTAAAATATTCACTAGTTAAATTTTCACAGGTTTTTATTTTCACATTTTGGTGATGCTATCCATAGAATTTGTATTGTAGAAGAATATTTAGTGAAATTAATTTTAGCGTTTTAGTCACATAACGAAGATTAAAATCTAGCATAAATAATCTTCTATGCAGTAACTCTCCTATCTGTGCATGCGTATACAATCATGCATATATATTTCCTACAGCTATTAACCATCTCAATCGTGAATTCACCAGGGTTGTCAAAATGTCCTTTATGAAACAAGATCAGTCGATCATAAAATTGACAAAAATTTTGAGACCATTGTACAATCATAGTTGTTAGGGCCTCCTCATTTCAGGGTGACCTCTCTTAGTATGTGATCGACTGCGATTGTTAAATTATGTTCGATATTTACACTTGATAAAATTCAATTGTTCACATTAAACAGCAGTGACTCCCCTATGCTGTATGCTGATGTAAATATACACATATGTTGCATACGACCTCACACACACAGCTTAATTGAGGCTTTGTTGTTTGAGTGAAAGCTAGAGGACATTTTGATACTTCTGTCTTAAGTATTACATGCCTAGGCATATGGGGTATGTATTTGTAATGAGAAATAATGAGAAATTGTAACCGATTACAGTGAAATCTGTCTATAACCAGGTCGCCATGTAATAAGGTCTCCTGCCATCGTTCAGTTTTGGTGACATAATGGTCTTACTTGTACGGTCCAAATTTACCATGAAACAAATTTTCTGCATGTTTTGCGAGAAATTTTTTTGTGAAAGTACGTAAATCACCGATAATATCCCTACAATTCACAACACTCACATGCGTAAGTACCTGGCATTTGAATGAAAAGCATGAAGTCCTATATATTGTAAGTTCTTTGGTCTAAACGGTACGTATGACTTAGCATACAGTTCGAAGGATTTTTATGAAAAATTGGAGCGGCAAAACTCTCTCTTTTTCATCAATATCAAAGCCTGTTTATGATTTTTCCAACGTTGTCAAAGAGATTTTGAGAAAGCAGCATTATGTCGTGCTCAGCTGGTCTACCACTGTTTAGAGAAACCCTGCAGTTACGTAGTTCATCAAATGAGCTATACAGTGTTTACAAGAAAGACCTTAAAATTTATTGGCCTAACAAGCTTGTTACAGCTGATTTACAACTGCATTAACCAATGATTTGTGGCAGTGATTAGATCATGTAACGTACACAAAATATTTTGTATGGCTTCATAACATCGCATAGCCACTACTTGAGCAAGCACATGCATGCAGTATACAGTGCTGAGTGGTCGGTGAGCTAGCTAGCTATGTGCTTGTTTCTAGGGCTGCAACAATCATAAAATTTAGGGTTCCAATATATAGTTTGAATGATAAAGCAAGCGAATATTTGAATAGCTTGAATAAACCATCATACTATTAAAAGCTTGATTTATGCTTGAAAGTAGAAATACAAATACTTGCATAAAATATAATTCATTTAATTACTGGATATATTTCATTTAATTTCTGTAATTACAAGAATTAATGCAGAAAAATCAGTCATTATACGTACATCCAAATACTCTCTTGGTACGTATTTGAATGCATGAGCAAATCCGAGCAAATTGAGTATTTGTTTTGGCTTTACTTGTTTCCCCCTGTAAAGAAGGGATGGTTGTATTAATGTGTTCACCTATTCTACGTACATACAGGTTGGTACATGACCTGTACCATGCTAGCACGTTGCATCATCAGTGCTACGTTGCTAGGGCTGTACTGCTGGCCAGTAAGGAGAAGTTGTTGAGAGAACAACGCAACAAGTGTCTACTCTGTACTGCTAAGGTACGTTATGTGTACATGTATACATATGTCATACGTACATACATACATACATACATACATACATACATACATACATACATACATACATACATACATACATACATACATACATACATACATACATACATACATACATACATACATACATACATACATACATACATACATACATACATACATACATACATACGTATACGCAGTTACACACACACATACATACGTACATACATAACATTAATACATTGCTGTCATGGACAACTACAGTTATGATATATACACATGTACTTATATATAAAGATTCCATACAACATAATGACTGATGTGGCGTGACTGTTTATTAGTTGACTGTAACAAAATACACACTACAACTATACACAGCAGCATAGAGTACAATAGTGTCAGTAGGGTGTATCATCTGTTGTACATATTTGGTCATACAATGAATACATCACTTATAATATAAATAAACACAGAACTGGTATATCAATAGCAGTGGGAGTATGTACGTACGTACGTACGTATGCAGTGATTTTCTAGAAGATAGATTTGGGGGGCAAATCAAGATTCTCAAACTATAGAGGGGGCATGCAGAATTTTTAAGTGACTGTTGAGTGCAGCTGCTGAGTTTATCATTGAGGCCTAACTCAGGGGGGCCTTTTTATCCCCCTAGAAAATCTGATATATGTCAAATGTATGTGTATATTATGTACTGTGGAATGTGCTGTGAATTATATGATATCCATATGTCCACATCTGCACCGTGTGTGTGTGTGTGTGTGTGTGTGTGTGTGTGTGTGTGTGTGTGTGTGTGTGTGTGTGTGTGTGTGTGTGTGTGTGTGTGTGTGTGTGTGTGTGTGTGTGTTACATGTACATACACTATACAACATACATACGTATGTTGTTGTTGTATAGTGAGTAGACAGCACATGATATATTATTGACATGTTCATATTTACAGGCCATTAAGATCAATCCAAACAGCCCTGAGGCACATTATGTACAAGGTAAACACGTTATAATAATATAGTGAGTATGTACATATAAGTACATGTGGTTACGTTTACTTAAGCATAAGTATCAATGTAGATACTTGGCTTCATGGCTGTACTAACATAGCGATGGACTGGTACAAGATCTAGCCATTACTGTTGCTTAGTAACCACCTTATTGATACTTGGCGGGAAAATTGATTTGGTGGTCTGACTGATTTTGACGAAACTGCAGTATATATTTACATAATTCCTGCCATATTTCTATGTAATCCTTATTTTGGTCCTTTGGGTGACTGCATTAATAGCATTTCACCAACTTGGCCATTGTACATACATACATACTTCACTTACACTTTAGTTTCAACTACTTTGAAATGTACTTACATACTTGCACGAGGTTATTGTTGACAATGATAATTTTATACATGCAGGCAAGGTGGCGATGATGGGACAGGACACACGAAAGGCCTGCGTTGACTTTGTGGAAGCCATACAAGCCGATCCGACCCATTTTGGGGCCTACAAATGTCAGTGTAATAATACGAATGTCGTTATACACATATATACCATAGTAAGGGTGAGACAATATATGGGATTATGAGAACAATCATGATGTGTTCATTATAATCGTGATGGTGATGTTACCTCTCTACAATCGTGATTGTGTAATACTATGAAGAATTCTGCTTTAATTGCACACCTTTTCCTTGCTTAAATGTTTCCAACAACTCTTGGGACTGGTAGCGCAACTACCCATACCATCAACTCTACCATCACTCTGTTACAACATATTACATCACTAAAGGATTTTATATACGTAGCTTGTTTGTACTAAATATGGGCATTATACATATATATATATATTGTATAGTTAAAGCATTGCCACGAGTTATGTATGGAAAATACTGCACAAGGGAGTGTGTCAAGAGATAAATACAGCACAAGGCTACGCCAAGTGCTGTATTTATCTCGAGACACCCCTAAGTGCTGTATTTTCCATACATAACAAGCAAAGGCAGTGCTTTAACTATTATATTGCCGGATTTGGCTGCCTCAGTAAGCTAAGGTGCAGAGCAGCGGAAGGCGCCGCACCATGCGAAGTGTGAAAGGAACTTATTTTTTACAGATAAGCAATTGATTTATGTAGTTTGAAATCAGTTAGTTACTGCTGTCACCGTTTGGAGTTTCACACCAATAAAAACAACAATTATTTGCATAACTGTACATTATTTTCGCATAACTGTACTTTATTTTCCATATAACACCCTTGCTACTTAAAATAATGTACACTTTGTCCTTTTGATCTGCCCACGCAAAATACTTTATGTGATAATCGTGATAGTTCACTCAATTGTGTGTATGTTATAGAATCTTGATGCCTCCAAATGTCACAATCATGCACTCACCTCTAATACGTATATATAATATATGAATACTGAAAATGCTTGGACACACATGCCAGTACAAGATAAGATTTGTTCTGACAATTTCCAAAAATGATTGGACATTAGTAGAAATTCTGTACTAAAGTATTACATTTTGGCTTGGACACTTGTCAGATCAAACTGGAGTTGGTACAGGTCAACACCAGAAGTGCTCGGACATCAGGGGGGGCTGTTAAAGGTACACACTTACGTACGTATGTACAAGGCTTAGACTGGCAGCTTCCAACTTGATCCCTTGTTCTTTTACAAGTTATATGGTTATACGTACGTACGTACATGTAGGTGTTTTTTGGATTGCACATACGTACGTATATCATTCCGTTTGGTGGTGGGATATATTCACAGGTGGTACACAGTAGGGGTGAGCGATTGTGAGATTTTAAAGCAACGCAATTCTACAACATACATGTGAGAACTATCACGATTATCATATGATGCCCACATCTAGTACATGCACAATAAAATCCTTTACTTTAGTGATACAATATGTTGTAATAGCCATTTAGTATAGTGATGGTAGTTGATGCCATGGCTAGTTGCATTACTAGTTCCAAGAGTAGTTGGAACACATTTAAGCAAGGAAAAGCGCAAGGAACACATTTAAGTAATTAAGCAAACAAGGAATTTAAACTGAGGCAGAATTATTCACAATCACGATTGTATAGAGGTATCTAACATCACATGTGTATAACACGTATTTATGACGGGAAAAATATTGGTGCTACGTAAGCTAGCAATTCATCAAAATTCTCCCTTTCAATAGTTTCCAGTAGTATATGTAGCTAATACAGGTGGCCTAAGATGTTGTCTGTGTGTCAATATTTTCCCTATGAAATTTCTCAATGAAGTACATCCGTTGATATTTTTCCCCATCAAAAAATTGTACTATACGGATTATACTAGAAAACACAATGCATTTATTAGTTGACTCCATCTGTTCTTACTGAAACATGTGTACAAACAAATGAATATACAGTACGTACGTATATGCCATGAATTTTTCTATCACTATTTCTGCTAAAAGCAGTCTTGTCACCATGTAAAATTTGATTAATTTTTTAGAATTTAAAATGTGATAACTTTTTGTCTAAAGGTAGTATCTTAACACAAATTTTGTCATGTGTGCAGCAATTCCTAAGGAATTCAGTAAAATTTACAGATTTTGAATGGCACATACAGAATAAGAATTATATACATAGCTTAATATGAATAGGTGTATTTTGTCTTGATCTGACTGGTTTTCACAGAGCCAGTCAATGATAAACACACGTACACAGTTATGTATGCTGTGTATAATGTATGTACACATATACTATTACATCTTCATTAATATATTATTTCTAATGTACACAATTAAACTGGCTGGGCCATAGGATTTCACCTAGCAACTGCTAATGAATGTTATTATTGTTAGTTAAAAATAAATGCTACATACATACTTTAATGTGTTGTCATGACAACATTGCATCTACGTGGCAATCCTAATTGTTAATATAATGAATGTATGTACATACATGCGTACCTATTACAAGCCCTCTTGTTATTGTAAGTTAAATAAACAGTTGTACATACATACCTTGACCTATGTACATAGCACTGCATATCTAATGATGTACATGCATGTATGTATATAACATATTGCATACGTATGTACATATATGTATGCATGTATGTATGTATGTACGTATGTATGTATGTATGTATGTATGTATGTATGTATGTATGTATGTATGTGTGTATGTACATATGTATGTATGTATGTATGTATGTATGTATGTATGTATGTATGTATGTATGTATATATAACAGCTCTAGTGAAGTGTTACTGTATCAATGGTAATGAAGAGGAGGCTCTCACATTTGGTAAGGCATTGTCCAAGCATCTCAAGAACAAGGCACAATCTCATTTTGTAAGTCACGTCTGCAAGCATGCATCAATTACTATGTGTGTCATACACACACACATACACACACACACACACACACACACACACACACACACACACACACACACACACACACACACACACACACACACACACACACACATACACACACACACACACACAGAAATACTTACTAAATGAATTGCATTCTCTTCTCTCTCTAGCTGGAAGGGATGGTATACGCTCACAAGGGATCGAGCTCCTCCAAGCTAGCAAAGGTAAGGACAATACTGACTAGTAGATGTGCTTGAATAAACAATCCTCAAACCTTACAATGGAAATCTGACTTATTGCATGCATAGGCGTAGGAACCTGTTGAAAACTGGAGAGAGGGGCTATTAGAAACATCAAAGCTAATTTGTATGGAGAAAACTATAATTCTATGGAGTAACAGTGAAAACTTGAATGCTAAAGCTCCCTTGGCCCCCTATTCCACTGCCTATGTATGGACTTCACAATTTATATTTCTTCAAACCACAAAAGTTTGCCACTAAAGACGTCAGTACCCACTTGGAGATATGCACCGTGTTACAATATATACGTACATAAAGTCATGGAAGTCTTCTCCTTAAAATATTTGTAGTATGCAGTCAGTTATTTTAGACCACAAAAGTTTGCAACTAAAAACGTGCGTGCCTACTCGTGATAGGCACATAGTACATTACAATAATTATTAAATACATACATACGTACGTATAAGTCTTGGAGGCTTTCTCTCCTTTAAGGATTTGTAGTATACAGTTTACACATAGCACACCAGTGCCTGGCAACGGTATATGGCACTTCTGTGATTGGCTCTGCGAAAACACACCATGTCCACATACAACCTTTGCCCCTTTTTAGAATTTTTGCTGTCTCGTAACTCTCTAAACTGTTCCTTTTAATGTTGTAGAAATTTGTATATTAGTTGACGAATGATCCTAACATTAAGCATTTGAAGATTGATGCAACTATCAGGATTTTATGGTTATTTGTGTGAAGCTTTGTAAAATATGCAAACATGGAGGGTTTCTGTAGGGGCAGTCACAAATGTTAGACTTCCAACACGCACGTACACATGTCTCGTCTTACCTGGAGTAGAGGGGGCAGTGGAGACACATGCCACCTTCGCACTTCAAAATTCTCTTTTAGAAAATTAGATTTTTACAATAGAAAAGTGTCTTGATTTTGTCAATATTTTTAAAGTAACTTTTACCACCACTGAGAGAATACATACTTACGTACATATAAGTGTTAGGGCTGTATCCAGTTAACATTACTAGGAGAGGTGAATCCAAACTTTTCAAAATGTAGGGGACCCACAAAGTAAATTAAATTGACTGCCTAGAACTTTAGGGGGACAAAGCTTGAAGCAAATTTGCCATGGAACATCCTCATGGAACAAATCACTCGTAGAATTAACAAATCAATTGAGGCTTTTTCCATCTCAACGGCGCATCGATCAACTCTTGAACAAGCCGCACCTCATTCGGCCACTTTAGTCATTTTCACAAGACCATCATAAGCTAAACCCTCCATTGAAAACCTAGCAGCGATTCTTTCAGTGCCACTTCTACATTACAAATTCTATGTGTATAGTATCATCAAAGTGTGTGAAAATAAAACCTCATGAAAACTTTATTAGTGGATTTTTAGTAGTGAAATAATCAACCAGCTACGTATATGGTATTTCATTTCTATAATCGCTGGGATATCAGTTACGTATGTTGTCAGTGGAATGTGTTTGCTTTTGATGGCAAGCCATACACGCCAGTATTGTTGACTAATTTGATTACAATAATTGTTGCTTTGTCGTTCAGGCTAGAGCAGCCTTCCAGAGGGCCATCAAGGCTGATGTGTTGTTTATTGATCCCGTATTGTGTTTGGCTGAGATCTATGATAGGCAGCAGAGCACTGCAAAGGCTATTGAGTTGTAAGTATTAAGAGTGCCTTAATTGTGTATAGGTTTAGTGTTTGTGTTGTGGTAATAGTGTTTGTGTGTGTGTCTGTGTCTGTGTGTGTCTGTATCTGTGTGAGTGTGTGTGTGAGTGTGTGTGTGAGTGTGTGTCTACGTACGTATATAATAATGTGTGTAGTGTATATATAGTGTGTGTGTGTGTGTCTGTGTCCGTGTACGTATGTGTGCATCTGTGCGTGTGCAATTCACATTGTTACAGGGGTACTTACACATTCTTATTGCAGACTATCTCACTCACTTGCCACCAACCCCACGCCAAAGCTACACTCAGAAATCGCCAAGTATCACATCAAGCTGAAGCAGTACGAAGAAGCCCAAGATCATTACATAAAGGCACATGGGTAAACACCAGAAATATTAGTCCACTTGAACTTGAAATCTTATCAATGTCTCTTAAAGATCAATCTCCCAGCCACACTTATACATATGCACATACGTATGTGATAGAGTCAGTGAAAACATGTCTTGCCTGCACATGATCCAACTACACACAATCAATGAACCATAATTTCTCTTGTGAATTAGTTAACAATACAAAATTCACATCATTTACAGTCCTATGCTTAGTCTCTCTTATGTCAAACTCATAGACCTATAGCTTAAGCTGAGCTATGCGGTTATGTGTCTTCAAAGTCATAAAAGTGAATGTGTAGATTAAGACCTGTTTTTGCACATATGCCCTATTATACAAATCAGGCCCTGATGATTTCAGCACTCTTCTTAAGAAATATCTACACACCAGGCTGTCTTCAGTGAATGCTATTACATCCAGGAACTTTACGAAATCTTGCAATAAACAATTTAAACAGTCTATTTGATTGGCTATATTTATAAGATATAGCCAATCAAATTTACGGTACCTTGGTAACTCAGTTTTCGATTTTCAATTGCATTGCAAAATTTCTGAAAATTCCTGTACTAGAGATGCAACGATACAAAATTTGGGTGTATCGATACATTGCCACTTGTGTATCACGATACAGCGATATATTGTACGATACGATCAGGTGTGAATTAACTGATTTCTAGAACTTTTTCTGAAATTAGAAGTTGCAAAGCTGTAAAATTCACAACCATAATGCACAACCACAGCATCAGTTGTATGTATAAGTATACATTTTGATGGCGATACGTCGACATATTGCGATATTCGATAAATCGATACGACCTAAATGTGTATCGATATGGTATCACTGCCTAATGTATCACGATATGGCAATATATCGATATATTGTTGCATCTCTATCCTGTACCCACACATGTACAGTAACTTGAGTAAAAATTTAGCTGTTTTCAATTGCATTGTTACACAATGCGTCACCTGTGTTGTAATTATGACCTTCCCTGTCTTCCATGCCTTAAACAGTCATTCATCAGTAACCCGATATTTTCATTTATGTCTTTTAAGGCCAGCCATTGTACATAGTTAAAGTGCACACAAGCAACATCACTATGACAAATGATATCATATGTGTATACATACATGTGTAGTGGAATTGTAACTACAGTATACGTATATTCATGTGTGTGTGATACTAGTAGTGATTGTTGCAGGGGGGAGTGGTGGTGTAGTTATTGTGTAACGGTGATAGTATTTGAGATGGCTGTTTATAGTAAAGATGTTTATGCTTGTATGATAGCCAGTCGTTGTGGAACCACTGTGGTAGACATTTTGTTGTCTGTGTCTATTGTATCCTATAGGGAGATTTGTTAGAGCTACTATTATACTGTATCCTATAGGGAGACCTGTTAGAGCTATTATTACACTGTATCCTATAGGGAGACCTGTTAGAGCTACTATTACACTGTATCCTATAGGGAGACCTGTTAGAGCTATTATTACACTGTATCCTATAGGGAGACCTGTTAGAGCTATTATTACACTGTATCCTATAGGGGGAGACCCATCCTAAGGTATGTAAAATGATATTTAAAATGGCATTCATTCGGAAATCAATCAATGACACGTGCATTCCATTTTTAACCAAAATATCATTTGATACATACAAGAAAACAGTTAACTACATTATACTGTGTCATGTAACATGCTGTCACAAGGGTAAATACACAATTACTGGAATGTGATAAATGCCACAATGCAGTGCACGAGGACTGTGAATATAATATTGTTAAGAGCTGTACAAGTTGCTAATTTATAATTACGCACCTCATTATCATATCTGAGCAAATGTGTCCACTCAGAAATTCATTAGCTAAATATACTGCAATGATATGTATTGTATGTGGCTATGTGCTATTGTAGCTTTAACAGTTCTCCCTATAGGATACGGCTAGGGGTGAGGTGGTATACAGGATTATGAGAACAGTCGTAATGTGTTCATCAAATTGTGATGGTGATATTACCTCTTGCGTATGAAGATTTCTGTCCTTACATAGTTGCACACTTTTCCTTGCTCTTGCGTAACTAGCCATAGCATCAACCACCATCACTATGGATCGTACACTAAATGGCTGTTACAACATGGTGCATCACTAAAGGATTTTATATAGCTTGTTGTACTAAATGTGGGCATTATAATTTGATACTATGTATGTTATAAAATCACAATGCCTCAAAATCTCACAATTGCTCACATAACTACAGCATAGTACAGTAATGTCCATAATTATATTGATGCAATAAATTATCAATGAATTCATTTGATAATAGCATTGTTATTCTTTCCCAACCGCAGCTGTAACCATTATCATATTCACACTCTCATATATAAATTACAACTGTTTGAGAACATCAATGCAATTCTTACATATCTCCATTACACCGGTCGGCATAGCACATAACAACAGGTTGCAGTAATGTAATTTAGTGCATATCGTATGCCACTTTTTGTTACAAAAGCAAACACCAATCCCTGAATGAATGTTGTATTACTTGTTTAAAGAGTTGTTTTTCGTGCTGTCCAGCTGTTGCAGTATGCTCCTGGTTCTCTTTGGCGGCACGGTATCATAGTAATTAACCCTTTTCCTTAACACTTCCTAGAAACTTGTGTTGTTTTAAGGCTGATCAATCTTCCAGAATTAAAGAATTTCCTTTTTTAAATACGTAACTTCACATTAGGTAGGCAAGATTTCGTACTTCCAAGAAGCAAATTTTAATGTTTGTATATGTGCGTACATGCATGTTACTGATTTTTAACATTCAGATATTTTATGAAGATAAAAGCGAAACGTTAATTGTTGTCGCCCATCCGTACAATTTGTTTCCTGGTTTTATCACCCAGACAAAACTGTACAAACACTTACCACTCATGCATGCACTTTTTTGCCTAAGCTACTAAACATGAATAAACTGTTAACATATAGTCGTGTAGCAAAGTGGTAATCATTAATACGTTGGTAATATATCTCGTTACAATTTACTATTTGTCAGGGCCGGTTGCCTTTGAGAGACAAAATGTTCAACTTACGTACAACACAGTACCCGGAGTGTGTGGTCTATACAATGTAGCCTCTCTGCGGGGGGGAGAGTGTAGGGAATATTGGAGACTGACCACCTGTGTTTGGTAGAGCTTTACAATGCCTTTATTTACTGGAGGTCTTTGTCCTTGTTTCAGAATGCCCTTCAAGAGAATTATTAAAGTATTAGTTAAACCCCACCATGAGTAGGATATCCTTGATAGTGGGGTTTAACTGGCTTCTATCCCACAAAGGAATCATGTTTTTGATGTTACCACTAACTTGTAAGGGTTTAGCTGGCTTCAGCAATCTACTTTTGATGCATATCAACACTGTACAGCTTGAGGTATATGTTAGCAACAATGCTTTTGAGGTACATTAACACTCTATGGCTTGGGGTATATGTCCAGTAAAATCCTTTGAAATATGGCTTCAGTGGGATAGAAGTTAGTAATATACATAATTGTAATCTTCACTTGTGTACAGTTCCACTATAAAGGTTTTCGTATCACATCATTGTTTCAGAATGTTTTTAAAGAGAAGGTACGTAAGCGCTATAAATGTTAGCTTAGGTTACCAGGTATTCAATGCTAATCACTACCGTACAGTTTGATAGCAAGAAGTCTGATTTATATTTATTGTGTGTGTGCGTGTGTGTGTGTGTGTGTGTGTGTGTGTGTGAGAGAGAGAGAGAGAGAGACAGGGGTTATGTGCACATAAAATTTGACGAAATTTTTGGATTTAAAAATTAAATAACTTCATGTATACACATGGGATTCTGACACAATTTTCACCATTTATAATGCAACAGCTTTTCATAGGGAATCCAATGCAGTTTACAGATTTTGTATGTCTTGTACAGTAAAGGAGATACATACTATAATATGAATAGGTGTACACCATTTTGTGTACATAAGTCCGGTTTTCTCATGCCGGGTCATCATTTTTTAATGCAATGTGATCTCGAGTGACCATTTGTCACAAGTTACTTACTACACAATGTCTTACCTTCAAATGTTCCTCTTTGCTGTGGGCTGCCTGTGAGTGTGCTGCCAGTATCACTGAACAGCCATGTAACTCCTTTCATTGCTTAACCTCTGCTGCACAAAACATGACAACCTTCCTGAAGCATCAAATACCAAATCCAACATGACATCAAAGTCTCTACCACCTTCACCTGCAAGGAATCGATTACACTTTATCTAGATGTATATACCAGCTTATTAATCACAAGGAATGTATTTATATGTTTATCTATTGTTACTACATGATTAGTACACCCTTAGGTTGATCGAGACTAATATTGCTATTGGCTGCCCCATTGCATGTTCTGCAGGTTTGATAGCAAGTTTCAGGAAGCCGTTGACGGGATGAAAGAGTTGAACAAGTTGATATCGTCGTCCGAGATGGACCAGACCCACAGCAGTTCGCCCGCCGGCAGTGACATCAGCGTCGGTACAATAAATGAGGAGCTTGAAGTGAGTTAGTGCACAACACCTATTGGGGCTACTGTGTCAGACTGGACTGTACATGTATATGAATATTAATTTTAGC
The DNA here is from genome assembly GCA_963930835.1 of Spongia lamella. Classification (NCBI taxonomy): domain Eukaryota; kingdom Metazoa; phylum Porifera; class Demospongiae; order Dictyoceratida; family Spongiidae; genus Spongia; species Spongia lamella. The sequence continues at coordinate 6,661,879 of OZ005746.1, read as the reverse complement.
GACTTTTAATTTTGCGGAATTAAATACTCACAAATTTTTAATTTTCTGCTACAATTATTGGATTGTCATTTCTGAAAAACTTAATAGACAAGTGTCCTGATTGTTGAGGTGGTGTCCATAATTATTTTAGCCAATAGCTAGAATGTTACTTGATTATTTGCACATGTGAATGTTACACAATTAATTTACGCAGATACACACGCAGATACACACGAATGAAAATGAAGCCGTTTAACTTGTGTTGTATATTATATGCACAGGTGTGGTGTCTGGGTTGGTTGTGCAAATTACTGCAGCCTCTAATACATACACTCACCAATTGTGGTGAATATCATTGCATGTATGTCGCTACAGTGTTATTATATGTGTGTGTGTTTGTGTGTGTGTGTGTGTGTGTGTTTGTGTGTGTGTGTATGTGTGTGTTTGTGTGTGTGTGTGTGTGTGTATGTGTGTGTTTGTGTGTGTGTGTGTATGTGTGTGTGTTTGTGTGTGTGTTTGTGTGTGTGTGTGTGTGTGTTTGTGTGTGTGTGTTTGTGTGTGTGTGTGTGTGTGTTTGTGTGTGTTTGTGTGTGTTTGTGTGTGTGTGTGTGTGTGTGTGTGTGTGTGTGTGTGTGTGTGTGTGTGTGTGTGTGTGTGTGTGTGTGTGTGTGTGTGTGTGTGTGTGTGTGTGTGTGTGTGTGTGTGTGTGTGTGTGTGTGTGTGTGTGTGTGTGTGTGTGTGTGTGTGTGTGTGTGTGCAATTGTGTGCAATTGTGTGCAATTGTGTGTGCCACGTATGTATAATTAGTGAATGTAACAACAATTCATAACATAGCTAGCTATTTTGAATTCTTGATTTTAAGTATAGGTTAAAGCATTGCCGCGAGTACTATACAAAAAATAAAGCACGAAACAACAAGGTTGAGGTGACTAATATAGCACAAGGTGAAATCGAGCGCTATATATATTAGCATTGAGGCTGAGTGCCGAGTGCTTTATTTTTTGTATACCACGAGGCAAGGCAGTGCTATAACTGTTATTAATGGAGAATTACCTCTGCAAATTTGCACACCACCATGAAACATGCGTCCGACTTTTGCCAATTTTTCTACATAATGGTTTGAATATGTTCCCAGTGTCCTACTGTTTACTGCCTTGTTTATCTTTTCCAGTTCTATAACTGTTTTCATATAGCACTGTTCACTCCTCACGGTGCTATATGAACAACATAGCACTGTTTTTGACTTTGATCCTGCAGTGCAAAATTCTTTATGATACAGTAAAGTGTTTATTAGTTGATTTTTACATATGGATCTTTTTTCCACAGCTAAAAGTTTCTCTCAGCATTAAATAAATACGTAGTTGCAAAGCTGTAAAGCTGGTAACCATAATATACAACCACAACATCATAATCACGATATTCAATACATCGATACGACCTAAATGTGTATCGTTACTGTATCACTGCCTAATGTATCGCGATATGGTGATATATCGATATACCACATCTTTGTTACATCCTTTACGACGTCAAAGTTATACATAGCTAGCAGCATCTATGTATAACATGAATACAAATACATATATACATATGTATTTTTAGGTCAATTTTCTCCATACATAGTAAATGCCAGTAGGTGCATATTAATGACTTACAGTGCTTTAATCTTATACGTACACCAGTGCCTCTTTTGTTGGGACTCTGTAATCAAATGTATAGGATGTCCGACCAAATTGAGTGACAATATGACTTTTATCTGGTCATTTTCTGTTGAGTTATAACCTCCACTACAGTAACCCTAAAGCTCCATATATCCAGTGGAGCCTATGGGATGGAGGACTAATGTATGTGTTTATAAAGTGGAATGCAAGGCATAATTTGATGGTAAGGTGTTATATCAGCTACACTGGTGTATTCATTGTGAGCGTAATTTATATTATTTACACATTTGAAAATGATACCGTCAATATTGACATCCACAAAGATTATGATAATGAATGTATTGTCTATACATATAATATAATAGCTTTGTGTTTTGTTAAACTAACCATAATGCTTTATTAAGACCTTTGGTGTGTGTGTAAATATGCCTATTCTTTGTCTCCTCTGATATTCGACACTAGCTTTCTTGTCATCAACAAATAGTTAATCACAATGTGAATATAGAAATTTTATGTGTATACATACTGTATGTGTGTACAGCTCAGGGTTGCATTTAGAAAGTATACTGAAGGGTACAAAACCAAAATTTAGGGGGTATCAAGGACCTGTTGTGTTTGTCTTTGATTTTGGACCTGTATCAAATCTACAATATAAATAACACATCTCAGGGAAGCAATTATGTATCCAGCCAGGGGGCAAATACCCCTTTGGCAGTTGATCCGACAAATACATATGTGTTATTATGGGGGCTCCAAATATCACAATATGAATGTCCGCTGTTGGATATACCCCGGTTTATTCTTTTTACTGTATTCATAAGGACAACTATTTTGTGTTGCGCCTGACAGTCCATTAATGTGTTTAGTATTTCAACTGTTACATTCTGTTGTAGTGTTCTGTGTGTTACATATCTAATTGTGTTGACACACATGCTGTTTAAATTGCATACACAAACAAACGTATGTATTATTGCGTATAATTCGATTGTCATAACACTATTGGGGCCACGATTAAGGATGTCCTAATTTATAGCGGTTTTACATATTTGTGTGTGCATGACTAGTGTTGTTCTAGTTCTAGGGTACTAGAACTATAAGTACTTTTAGTACAGCAATTTTAGTTTAGTTCTAGTAGCTATAACTAAATTTATTGCTATTTTTAGTTCTAAAACTAAAATTTTGGTTCAAAACTAGAACTACACTAAACAGTTTAGTGCAAAAACTAAAAGTAAACAAAGTAATTCATATTTCTTTGATATAGTTGATTGCTATCACTAACATTTTTATATTGCAGTGACATTAATTTGATCTTAGCTGAATAAGTAGATTTTATAGAAAATATAGCTACGTATGTACATGCAGTAACTACTACTCTACTTAAGGATATTGAATGGCGTTCTCACTAAAATACTATTATTTTCTCTCTATTACTATAATTTTAAAATCTGCATAGTGAACTAAAACTATTTACATAGCTAGCTACTAACTAAAAGTGTTGTAAATTGGACTAATTTCAAGTTCAAGTTCTAACACCTAAACTGATTTGTTGTCGAGAACAACACTATGCATTACACATACATACGTGCGTGCATATATGGCTATGCATAGGGTACCAGGTTTAAACGTCCCAATTATGGGGATGTAGACATTTCACAACTTCAGGGTTCTGGCTATACAATATACAATTGCATCAATGTACATATTTATATCCAACCGGAGCCAACCATGCAAACTTTAAAGGAATCTACTGACAGTATGTACATCAGTTGTTTCCCATAGGAATCAGTTCAGTCAACGTCTTTTGGTTAAAAGTGTACATCGAATACAATATCCATCAAGGCTTTGTTGGGAAAACCTATAAGCCAGTTATACATCACAGTATTTGTATGATATCTTTGTTATTGACATTCCTTTGTCTCACACTCTGTGTAATAACAGAGATGTCTTATATTCCTACTGTGATGGCATTGCCATAGTGAAACTTTTGTGGTACTAAGGGATTATTTTTTGTGGGACTAAATTTCTGCAAAAATCTTTCACATTTTTAACATTTACGGTTCACTGGGTATTATGAATTGTAAGCACAGCATTCAGGAATTGTATTTTCACAAACACTTGTCCTATGAAGACTCCACAGTTTAATAATAATTATATTGAAGTAATTATATAGTTACATACGTAGCTAAATATGATTTGACATGTTTGGCCTAACAAATTGAGCTTGGTTAAGCAAGCTACTGGTATATTTGTAGTAGTGGTTGTTGTTGTTGTTGCTATAGTAGCTACGTATATTATCGGTGATGTTATACTGTAGCTTGACTTGGACAGTGAGGATAGTAATCCACCGGGTGACCTCACTAATCAGATACTGCTACATATGCAGGTATTAGCCTATTGTGTGCATGTATTATGTCTATGTGTATAAGTGTCCCTGTGTGTATATGTGTGTGTGTGTGTGTGTGTCTGTATGTGTCTGTCTGTCTGTCTGTGTGTACGTATGTGTGTGTGTGTGTGTCCCCCATGTATCCATGTGTGTGTGTGTGTCCATATGTGTGTGTATATGTCTGTGTGTGTCCATATGTGTGAGTGTCTGTGTGTATACACATGTGTATTGTGTGTCCATGCATGTGTGTAAGTGTCGCTTTGTGTGTATGTGTGTGTGTGTTCATGTGTCTATATATGTTTGTGTTACATGTATAACTGTCCCTGCTTGTATATAATATGTGTGTGTGTCCGTGTACATACAAGTATGGGTGTGTGCACACATGGTCTATTTATAGAAGATCAAAGTTCCACTAATATATGCATATTTATAACTATAGCTGTATACTGAGAAACACACATAAGCTCATGTTGTGAAATTGAGTAATTGCTATATAATCATTGTTTTGTTACAGTGGTATATGCATATTGCTACAGCTCCATGCCTCAGTGCACGTATAGAATAACATCATAAGCATGCACACATACATATATATACATATAATCATGTGTACATACTAACTGAATCAGCAGTGCTCAAATAACGTCAGCTGTTTAAGAAAACATACCGTGGGCATGTAGCTAGTAATTATATGTACATTGTACATAGATAGCTGGTAATGAGTATATAATGACATAGCAATAATCAGTAAAGCAGCCTGTGAAGAAGGAATGGACAAAACCACACAGTGTCCAGTCAGCATCACTATATACAGGATAATCTTGTCAGCCTATAAATACGTATAATAGCCATTTAAAGTGTAAAATGAGCCCCATAGCTACTGCAAATATGACCAAGCATCTGATATTGTGTAATCTTACACTAAATGATTGATCATTTCAGTAGCTTTAATAAATGTCAGAAGAAAATTTAGTGTTCCTCACAATACTGTTTCTCTATTACGTGGTTTTTCCTATGCAAGCATATAATGTATAATGATTTAGGCATGAAGGTATATACGTAGTTACTGTGTGTAGCTAGATAAGTCTATATTATATGAAGGGTGAACTCTTCTGTGGATTTCGAATGACCATGAAATTTTAACATCGAATTTTTCTCCTACAGTACAATTCAATACTGTTACTACACTTCTGTAAATTTTACCAGACAGTAAATTTACCTATCCTAAATTTATGATTCTACAACCCTCAAATTTTTAGTCTATAGCATATACCTAGTATATCCCACATAGCTAATAATTGTATATGGAGTTTATACATATGTACGTATATTATTTTGCATATCACTAGTAAGTTGCTGACAGATTTTTTAGTTGAGGGAACAAATAATTACAATGTCAGTTTGTAGTTACAATGAAGAGACACATACAAATGTCTATTCATTAGGCTTGTACGTAGCTGTACATATCATATGTCAAAACAACATTATTTTATAGCTTGAGTAATATAGCTACTCAGAATAAACGCAATCATTGCTTAAGATGTAGAAACTGCCATATTTGTGACCACGTGTCTGAGAAAACAGGGCTTATCTACACATAAAATTTGACCTAATTTTCAGTCTTTCAAATGTAATAACTCTTTTTCCTAGCTTAGTATTTTAACACAAATTTTATCATATATGCAGAAATTCCTAAGGAATTCAATAAAACTTATAGATTTAGAATAGCACACACAGAAAAAGAGATAAATATCATAATATGAATAGGTATATTTGTGTAGATGTAAGACTAGTTTCCTCAGGCCCCGGTTATGATTTTAGAATGTATTGAATTTAGCCCTCAGAGAAATGTGCCAGTAAGATTTTCTTATGGTTTACTACAAGGAAAGTTTCTATAAATGTATTGCAATAGGACTGACTAATTTTTATGTAGCTACGTAGCTTCTACTATACTTGTACAGGCCTTTTAAGACAATAAATTGTGAAGCCTACATTATGAAACAGCAACCATGGTTGTGTGTGGACAGTATGATTATAGCTATTACTGTATTGGCTAGCTATGGTAATGCAAAGATACCTGAGAAAGAAGTTGTATCCATGTTGTTTCCATGGGATTTAAAATAGCTTGTCTATCAACACCTTTCCTTTGACTATAGGCTGATGTTGTTAGTTACTGGAGATATGTTTGCTTGTAAACTAAAGCACAGGTAAGCCTGTATACTCATGCACCCCGGCCGTGTAGCATATACGTAGGTATAGGACAATGATAAAGTTTCTTTTTACAGCTAATCATGATCGTGTACCTACACCGTGCTTGATTCACGAATATAACAACAATTATGAAGGTTGGGCCTTTGTTGAAACCCAGAACAGACCGGACTGTACCAAAAAAAGTATTGCTATAGAGTACTATAATAAATTTGGAAGAGCGCTTATAGTGGATTTAACTCACAAAAAGCATTTCTCCTTTGGTGGCCACTGGGAGGAGTAGAACTTAAAGGTTGTCTCACAAAAAGTCTTTGTTTCAATGGGAGATGCTTCTGTATACAGCGACGGTGCTAGCCAAAGTATATCCATTAACTTTGTGGGTGTACAAGGACGTTTTGTGTTTGTTTATTTATTCCGAAGCTGCTTTGCATCGATGCATCCTGGGAAGGAGTTGGACAAAGCATTTCTTTAATGTGTGCTTATAACTTTTCAGGACAAACCGTAAACATAAACTTCACACATTTTGTTATGCAAACAAGACACCATTTTACTACATTCATGGAAAGTATTAAGAGGTGCTAAATGGTTCTTGGTACAAAATACTTTACTATATAGCTATCTAGCAAAAATTTGGTAAATCTGGCTACCTGGCTATGCAGCAATACCATACGCACATGTGCGTACGTCTATGCTGTGTTATTAGCTATTTCATGCCTTTCAATAACTCCACAGTTTTAATTTGATTATGTTGTTTGTGTGAAGGTGGTAACTACACATGTCAACATTGAATTACATGATCACACGGCATGTGTACACAATAGTTACATGTACAGCTGTGTGTGTGAGCACTTGAGTGTAGTCACAGCTCGATATATTGGTACTGTATAACTTTCCCTTGTTTACACCATACCATGCATGCACTCGCACACACAATTATAATGTTTTTTAAATCAATATCTTATTTATAGTGGTGAAGGGACTTCCTGGTAGCTGTTTACAACTTGTCAAGATGACAGCACCCTGGATTCCCACATGCACGGTGTCATAACTGTTAATCACTGTTATTCACTGTCTATATTTGTTACGTGTATAATTGTGTTTCTCATAAATGGTGAAATGAATTCGTCTATCACCGCATTCCATTCTTATGAACACCCGCGAGGAATTAGATTAAGAGTTATAGGATTCGTTTATATCAAAGGGATTCCTTACATCTTCTCTCAAAAAGTAAAATAGATGCCATAGAAGTGAAAGAGGCGCGGGGGACTTGAAAATCTTACAATCGGAAGGAAGCTGATTAGAAAAGCGATACCTGTTAATGCATAGTTTAAAACGACACTATACAGGTTGGGACTGACTTGCTTCTAGTAGAACAGTAGTTAGCGTCGATCACTTGTTTTAACACCTTCGGGCAGCAATGGACGTCATAGACCAGCTTTTTGCACCGTTCGCTTCGGAATTTGACGCCCATACGAACCAGGCGAGTCCGTCTTCTTATCAAGACCTGGTGATGGACAGGAGCCCGATGGAGCCATGTGAGCGAAATGTTTGGGATGAGTTGATTGAGCCGTTAATGTTGGATCTTCACGAAATGGACACGAACTCTACTACCTATAATGCCACGCAGGTAACCATGGATTACGACCAATTCTTTCCCGAATCCCTGGGTCCAAAAATGACCGCCATCCACGATCCCCTCTATGATGCCGGCTCGCCCAAACTGAAAGAGGGGTCCGCCTACAGCCCCAGACACGACGGCCAAAGGAACAGGGTTGCTCCCTTGTCGAAATTGGGGCGCCATGCTGGCAAATCTTTGAGAGTACTTCGAACCAAACGTCCCGTGTTTCCAGAATCGTCCACTCCTTTATCAGAACTCAAGTCTTACAGTAGTACCAGTCTCTCGTCGAGGAGTTCCACTGTTTTATCTGACGGTTCGTACCCAGGAACTTTCGCCTCGGACCCCGGCCACTGCGAGATCTCGGATGCAGCTCTCGTCAACCCAGCCGAAGATAAACAAGTCCAACAATTCATAGCTGAAGTTTTGAAGCCACGAAAGAAGTTGTACTTAGACCACGAAGATGAATTCGAAAAATCTGCCTCCCTGTCGCCAGTCGCCTTGTGTGAAAGTCCTGTCCCCCCAATGCCACCTTCAACCAGTAAATCAGCCCTAAAAATTGAGATGCCCACACGTTATGTTAAAAAAATCACAGATTTGGATAGAAAGATATTGAAGCTTCAAGCTGAAAGAGCAAAGCTGTTGGAAAAGGGTCAGTCTAAGGTTACGGACGATCTAGAGAATTCATTTGAGAGCCGTCGAGGATCAATAGACACCAAAAGCAGTGTACAAGTCCACTATTATGCTGTAGACATTCCGGAACTTGATGGAGCATGTTATAACGAAGGAAACTTTTTGTTAACCAGTATCGGTGGCATTAATAATGACTTCAGGGTGGCCACAGAGAACTTATGTGAAAAGTGCAATGAAAAGAAATCGAATGAAAACATATCAAACTGTTTGTTGTATATGAAAACGTTATTGGTTGGTCATCAGTCTTTGAAACTGCACCAGGTGGATGAAAGTCTGTACCAGTTACTTGTGAAGCCGGACGACCCACGAATGATTTGTCATGATTTGTCGCAAGCACTTGCTGCAGCCAACGAACTATTAAAAATCACACAACAGATTGTCGGAAGTTCGACGATAGTTGAAAACCGGCTGAAACTTGTGATCGAAACAGTACACCAGTTGGTGCAGAGTTGTGAAGTCACCTGCGACAGTCTGGGAATCGTCGACGAACGAAAGGTACAGATCAAAAATGTACTGGAAGGGAATCAGATAGCATTAGAAACTGCTTTAAGACTGTGGCCAAAGAGTTCTTTAGCAGCTAAAAACACATTACAGGCAATCACAAACAGTATGCATCCCATATACAATGAAACGTAAAAACGCCTTTCATGTAACTAACCATTTTTAAATCATATTTTATCAACACGGTTATACTTTTTATTCTCAATTTGAATTGTTATAGATTCGTACTGGAATCATATAACGTTGTATGTACGTATGTACATTTATAGGTAATTAATCGGTATATGAATTTCAACAAGATTAAAGTTATTTCAAATGGCATAGCTACACCCTGTATGCATGTATATATAAGTAGTTTAATTGTATAGGCAATGAGCTATGCATAGTTACGCTTGTAAATCAAAGCATTATTTTAGCTGATTGGAGTGCATGGGATGTAACTGTGGCAACTTAATGCTGTTAGTTCAACTGCAGTTGCATGTGTGTGTGTGTGTGCTCATTGGTTACGTTAACACCACAATTACAAGTGGATGCGTATTGTGTATAAATATAGCCAGCAGCGGGCTACTTGCTAACTAGTTGCATACTGTGAGTATGACAGCACAGTAAGCAACAGATTAGATCTGGAACCTGTACAGTTGGCTGTGTAACAATAGCTACGGTATGGCACAAAAGTTTGACAGGGGAAAGCATTAACGAATGGCTAGCAATTTGTCAAAGATTTTCCTACAAACCTTTATCCCTTAAACGTTTCTCCATTGAAGCCCACAATCAATTCGTCACAGTTTTGCTCGTCAAAGTTTTGTGAATGTTTCATTCATCAAAGTTTTTCCTCGTCAAAGTTTTGCACTTTACGGTAGCCAGGTGTAATTGAGATCTTATCTATGTACGTCTTGGCAAGATGTTGAGTTGGGGTGATCCCTTTTCATGCAGTGGAAATGTCAGAACATGTATGCACCTGCCTTATGGGTGCATGGAGTATATCTATAGCTATGTGTTAATGTGTCCCATAATCCTATTCCGGATTCTTGAGCTGTACTGAATGCAAGTAACAAAAATACAAAGGTCGCCTATATACATCACTCAGAAATATCAGTACATTTATGCAACAGACTTATGAGGGTGGCAAGGGTATAATTATAATATGTGTTAATGTGTCCCATAATCTCTATCCAGCTTGCTTGTAATAGCTACAATGCATCTAAGTGAGAAACTTGTCTAGAAATATGTTATCAGGACATGCATGTCATATAGATAAATACATTTGTCTTATAGCTGCATGGGTACGTGCTAATGTATTCCATAATCTCTATCCAAATTGCTTATATTACAACAATAAATGCATCTAAGTGAGAAACTCGTGATCATCTAGCCATTACTAGAAATGTGATAACATGTAGGACGTGTACATCTATATACCGGTACAACTGTCCGGCTGCTTTGACTGCATGGGTGTATGTATGTGTCAACGTGTCCATATTCCCATCCGGATTTGTAATAACTTAACATTGCACTCACCTGTTTGACATTTCTGGTTCTAGCTACCAGCTGCATGTAGCTACACCTGGTCACAACAAAGGCTGCAGCTTATTACCTAAAAGACATGGATTACGTAATTCTAACGTAAATATATATAGTAGAAAATAAAGAGTGGCTTGTGGTAAATGAATAACATTAATGTACCCACTAAATGTACAACAATTGAAGTGGATTCCATAACTACATTCATACCTTAGTAATCAGTATAAGCGCCTGCGCTCCTATCCTAATAGACGCGCAGGCTTTTGTTTATTTGTGGAGTGTGTATATGTATACAAGTGGCACTGCAATATTAGCTGATGGAATTCCTGGTCGCGTCACAGTCGTTCTCATATTCCCTAGCGGCAGTTGGAGGTGCAGAACAGCAGCTGATATTAGTGGGAGTCACTGCGAGTGTGGTTAAAGCCTAAGCGACTGCCGAATTGGTTCGAGCGACTAGACTCCGTCTCACAACTCCTCTAGTAATAAACTTAAAGAAAGTGATGTTGAAGGTGAATAAGAACAGTAAGGGGAGCGTGTACGCTCTTAGGAAATCTCGGCAGGACGTCTACCTTAAGTATGCAGATGATGGGAAATGCAAGGACGTCGGCCCGCCTATGATTATGCTTAAAGACGAAGAAGAAGAAGAAGACAGAATTGATAGCCCCTTTCCGACCGCCTTCAGTCCGACAGGAAACAAGACGAGCTACTCTCTTGACATACAGCTCGACTTAGATATTCCTGAAGACGAAGAGAAAAAAGACACTAAATCGGGAATTGCGGAGTTGTACGCTCAAGTGGTACCAAAGTCACAGCGGGCGAAGAACAATGCAGAGTCCGACAAGAAAGACACGACAGTGAGTAATGGCGAAATTACTATTTCGGTAGATCCATACTCGAAGTATGCTCAAGTGCCTAAATCACAAAGAAACAAGCCAGCAGAAGAGACTAATGGTGTACCGAACGGCAAGCCCGCCTCAAATGGAGACGTAAGAAAATCAGACAATCAAAAATTGAAGATTGAAGCAAGATCAAAGGTACTTTCAGCAATTGGTAGTGAACCAATAGTAATTCAAAATGGCAACAACGATACAAGTTATCGACACAATGTACCCACAGCACAGCACATTGAAAACGCATTAGGAAGTAAAATGACATACAATGAATCTGCTGAGTTATAAAAATGTCTACAAATGTACTTGTATAATCGTACAATGAATTTTAAGACTGATTATAATTATGTACGTATTAATCAATTTCTGTGTCTTATTGTTATTTGCCGTTTGCTGATGTTTGTATACACAATTGTGCTTGATTTTTCAAATATTGTGTGATTTGGTGTAAGTTGTCTTTGCTGTCACCATGGAGCCATTTGAATTGCACCGAATTTACATCATCCATTTTGTGTAAAACACATGTGAAATCAAGGTTACATGATGCAGTGGATATTTCTTGTGAGACGACTGGAACATCGTCTTGCATTTGTTCATCCTTATCATTATCAACTTTGCCAAGTTCCATCGACTCCTTGGGTCTCTTTGGTGTAGTCTGTTGGTGTTGAGCGGCTGCCAGCCGACGCTTCCTTCGTTGGTTTGTCCACGTCTTTTTGACGGCCCTACACATCAAACTCTGACACTCCTCTTTGTCGGTTGCTAAACTCCACTCCACCTATACACAAGCAAAAATAAACACTAATGGTGCATGGCAAATTCTTTAACTGATCTTTCAAGGTGTGGTTCCCGTAGTATATGCTTATTTTACCAGCATGAATAGTTTAAAATATTCATCACATTCACCCACTCACTGAAAATGTATTACATCACAACACATGTACAGCTGTACTAGACAATAATACTGCAACAAAACTTTAATATCCTTGTATTACATATGTGGTGATCCAAGGATTGCATGTGTTCTGTATAACCAACAGTGAAAGCATTCAAGGCTGTATATTTAGTTGTTATAATCAGCTGCTAGCAATGTGGCAGCAGCCATGCAAGTGTGTTATGATAATATTTACAGCAAATAATTAATGGCCATCACAACACTGAACCCATGCATATACAAGCGGATCATCATACATACGTATACTGTATATATTTGGATTATTATATACGTAGATAATTTACTCTCTCATACACCTGTATAATAGCTACAGAGGTGTAGGAAACTGTTCAGAGCTGGGGGTACTATAAAGATCATCGGGACACATTTTGTATGGAGAAAAGTCACACTCCTACGGAATGACAGTATATAAAACAAGGAATGCTTCCTACACCTGTGATACTACACACTTGACCATAATACATCTGAAATTTTTGTATTATGTGCTCAAATTCAAGGCACACGTACATTCTTACTTAAATGCATAGTTATACACTATATAGCTATATATGTGTAAACAGAACAATTATATAGCGACCACAACAATTAAATTAGCACATGATGTGAGTATTACTGACATCATTAGCTGCACATTGCCACCTTGGAGGGGCTGAATTCCATAATTATAGTTGTAGCAAGAGTTCGTAGTAAAAGTATGGAGGCCATTTTACCTGCTGTACTTCAACGTACGATATATAGCTACTCAAGACTGAGCCCACAAAAACTGTATATGTGAGCAAATAATTTTCCAAACAACAATAAATCAGCTAGAGTATTATAACGCATTCTCTTATTGACTGGGAATTTGTGGAAAGCCAGCTCATATTGAAACCTATATAACTAGCATCATGACCACACACGTGATTCGCCAGCTGGTTGTTTAGTTACACATATCTTAGAACAGGCTTTGTCTTCTGTGCAATCCCTTAGATCCCTATCCTAGAACCAACCAGGCCCAGAACTAGCCAGGTAATGTGTATTGTGAAAGTGGCATGCACACACACAGGGGGGCTAAGGGCATTTTGCCCCTCCTGAAAATCGCTTTGCCCCCTGAGTTATCCTCAATGATAAAATAATTTTAAATAATGATAGTTAATTTCAGCCAGCTATAGATTACTATAATGCATGGAAATTTTTATGGTACATATTGTTTATAACTAGCCATACACAATTAATCACATCACAGCTACTGAAGTGTATAGGTACTGTCTGCAGAATACTGTACAACGGGAAACTTTGACGAATCCTCACTTCAACAACTTCAATGAAATAAACTTTGACGAATTGCTTGACATCTCTCTCACTTAACATTATAAAGGCGCTTATTTGGGTATATTGATTGGTTAAACTTTGGCGAATTCACTCTGATTCGTCAACGTTTCCCATTGTACGGTACGTAGCAGCAATGGCCAGTCATCAGACATTCCCTAGAATTTGACCGACCAAACTAAGACAAATTTACCATACATTATCAATAGGAATATCTGGACAATTTTCAAAAGCACTGAGGTATGAATTATATTCATACACTTCTACTTCAAAATCACTAAGCATACATAGATAACATATATTTGTTCTATAGCTAAATGTAAAACTGTAAACTATTGGCTACGTTCTATAAATAAATGTTTATACATAATCTTCGCCTCTGAAAACTTTTGATCTTCAATATCTATACCTATATACTTGGTCATTTTAACATTGGCAGTAATGAAATATGCTCCTTACATGTGATGCATTGGACACACCTAGTGTAGTACAGGAATTTCTATTTATAGCACAAAGGAGTATTCAATGTTGCACCTAATGTTTATGATAACCCCTCAGGTGACATATAGTGACCTGACAGCCTCAAAAGTTACTGTATACCGCTTGTAACTCAAATGACATAATTTAATGTGACCAGATTTAGAAAAGAGGGTTGCCTTATACAGGCATCCAATTTTGCAACTTTTAAGATGCAAACTTTGTCTAACAAGTCAAAATTTGCACTCATATAAGTGATGAAAAAGGCTGTCCTCAAAATTTCAGAGATTTGGCTCAATCAAAGATGCAGTGACATTCCTGTGAAGTCAAAAAATTGGATGCGAGACCCCTTTCCACAAATCCAGTCACAAGTATGCTTCATTAGATGTACTAAACTAACTATCCACTTAATTAAATGATGCTACATACAAAAATATTCATACACTATAATGAATTATTAATGGTGGAGATCATAGCTCATTAGCATAATGAAGTACTTGACAATTACCACATTGTTAACCTGCTCAACTTCCTGCAGTTGCAGTTGAGGAGTATAGTTTACTGAATGGACTGTAGTTGATTTCCACACATACTATCACTTATTGCTACTTACGATTTCCTTGTACGTAAAATAACAATCCATTAACCAATTAATTATAACATTCTGGGTGTATAGTCTTCAGTCTTTCTGAGAATAAATGGGCATCCTGATGCATGTGAACCATATAGTGTGCAGGAATGCATAATTATTATAATGCAAGGTTTAATCCATTATTAGCTAGTTACATATACGTAGTAGTACTATTATCTGGCCACCAGTATAATAGTCATTGTGTATATTGTGACATTATTATCATGGATACAATAAAAATTACAAGAATAAGTAGGAATAATATGTGATGATGTGGGAATAAAATAAGAATAATGGGTCAAAATTTGGGAAGGAATAACAGGTAAAATTTTGAGCATATTAGGCTCAGCCCTAACCATTGGCCTCTACATAACTTACCTTCCTTAAAACGCAAATGCATAGGTGGTGAGATGGACAGATGTGTGGGGGCCATGGCCCCCCTCCCTGAATTTTAAGGCTCTCCATGGGAATTCAGTTAAAGTTTTTGCAATAGAAAATGAGGCCCAGCTTTCAGTAGCTTCCCTAATGGCCTGCGAGTCTCCATAAACAATTTGCACCTGTTCATGTTGTTGTGACAAACAATCTTTTGACTGGGCTTACTAAAAACTGGGCATGTCTACATCAGTGTAAAATTTGTCTAACTTTACAAACTCTGACTACGTACTACACCATGGTGAATTTTTAGCATATACATTATAACACGGAGTGTATTGAAGTGAAGTGTGGGATTTGTGAGGGACGTAAAATTCACAGATTTTACTATAAGCTTGTCAGTTTTAAATTTTCTCGAAAAGAAGCAGTGGCAATAATTTATTATCAGTGAAAAATAAACCAGAAAAATCCTTTCAACCTTCCTTCTGCGAGTCCCTCAAAACCTTTCTGCACACATGGTAGCCATGGCCACAAGGCTGCTAATGAGGCTGAGGTTTTGTATGATAAGATCAATTGTGATGCGGTCCTCATCATCTCAGATGATGATAATGATGTTACATAACTTACCGCAATCGTTGGCTGTGTATTGCTATGAAAATTTGTGCCTTAATTAGTTTCTAACTTTCATTGTTTAAAATGTTCTGATAACACGAAGCTGTGAAAACATGTCTTGCCTGCACATGATCCAACTACACACATTCAGTGAAGCATAATTTCTCCTGTGAATTAGTTAACAATACAAAATTTGCATCATTTACAGTCCTACGTATGCTTAGTCTCTCTTATGACAAATTTGTATGACTGTAGCTTATCCACAGGCAGTGTTATGTGTCAGGCATAAAATTGGGTATGTAGATAAAACCTGTTCTCACGACCTCGTCACGGTAGCGTGTAACTAGTGCTACAACAACAACAACTACCATCACTATAATGAAACTTACGCTATATGTACCATATTTACTTGGTTAAACTCTGTGGCATTTATTAGCTTAGTTCAAAAAATTGATGCGGCGACTATATATTTAAGTGTGGCCACTACTTGATACTCGAAGACATTGTTTATACCTATAATTTTGAAATCGATTGTGGCACTGATCAAGTGTGCTATATACTAATCAAGGTGCGGTGTTTAACCAAGTAAATACAGTATGTATCTGGTACAGCGTAGCTTATAGTACCACTAAAGGATTGTAGGGTAGCTGGCTTGTTTTCTTGTGATAGTTACAGGTGTATCACAATGTGGTATGCTTTGTTCCACAATAATTATTGTGACATCACTGTTTCTTAAACTTCACAATCACTTAATCCTACTGCATCGAGATAACCAACAGTAAAGTGATCTAAGGATAGAACATTATATGCCAGACAACTAGAAAGCATCAAGAGATACATACGTATGCCTTTCCGCTTTTGTAGAGGCATTGAGACAATTCCTGGTATAACCATCCCACTATAATAAACAACTGGCAGCAGACCACACAATACAACGCATGGACACTGACATTTAATAGTTTATCAAATGTCCTCACATTTTATTTATGATATCATTACAACCAATGGTATTCCATTACACTGATACTACAGATACAGAAAGTGAAACCATATCTACTAAAAAGTACACCATGCAGGATCTACCCCCAAACAATTGTTGATACACCGCGATGAAGGGAGTATGTTGTTCATATCTACTGCTTTTGTTTACTTCCTGCTAGAAGTTGTAAGTATGTAACGCACCTGCAAATTGTTGAGTTGTTGTGTAATCCAGTCCTTAACTTGGTCATGGCTTGTAAACACGTCCGGTAATTTCATAGCGTAAACAGTCTCCTTTTTGTTACCGCTGCTACTAGCTCCAGCCTACGTATTTTATTTACAGAATTATGTAGAATTAAAATTATCATGCACTAAGTTCAAATACATAATATATAAGCTTTTATAATATCACATGTGTAGATATACGTATGATATTATTTTAGGGCAGACTTACATATTTATATTGTATATATGATTCTAAAAATAGATCATATTTTATTGGGTGGGATTTTTATAGACCATATACTCTATGTAACACTCTGTAACCTAGACTAGTCCATAAGTTAAAAATGTTATTGCTATAGCTAATCTGAAAGAAAGCTAGCTATATTTGGCAGTGCTATAATTAGAACTAGAACTAAAAATAACAACCGATGTACAAAAGCTTCAAGTATACATAATCATGATAGAGCCGGCTTTCATCACGACCTTTGCACCAAATTCAATAGTTGTAACACTACACATATCTACACTCAATTACTTCCTTTTTGAAGAGTACAGGAGTATATCCATACTACCTTAAAATAATAATAGATTGTACCTACTATTAATAATGTCCATTAACAAGGCCTATCATAACAGAAACTGATGTTATTGCAGGTGGGATATTTCACATTTGATGATCTTTGCTACACAGAATCACCAAAAACTACAATCCAACTCTGACCGATAAGCGATGACCATTATCCTTTCCTAATTCCTAGAATATTGTGTTTAACTACTGTAACAGTGTTTCTTCCTGTGAAGTAACTCTCAATATACTACGGAGATGAAGTAACTCTCAATATACTACGGAGATGAAGTAACTCTCAGTATACTATGGAGATAAAGTAACTCTCAGTATACTATGGAGATGAAGTAACTCTCAATATACTACGGAGATGAAGTAACTCTCAGTATACTACAGAGACAATTACAACAGTATTGTCATTGGACATTTGCCAGGCTAAACACATAGCATGTTTGTTAGACAATAATGAGGTATGGTCTGACAGATTGTCAGATCAAAGAATAAGGAGAGATCCTAGAGGATTAAGCTGTATATGTTTTGGTAGTGATCATGAATGTCAGATCAATTTGTGTATGATCTGACATAATGGAAGATCAATGAAAAATTATGTGTCTCTGAATTAGCTGTTGGTTTGCTCTGTGGACAAAGTACAGAAAGTACAGATTTAGAATATTTCGGCGACATATAGAATGTCTGACTGGATCGGGTTACAAACACCAGCTTAAAGTATTCAATGCAATAAAAGCCAAGAATGCGTCTGCATAGCAACTGTCACAAAATCTATGGTCCTTGATTGCATTAGCTCTACAATGCATTGACCGGCCCACCTAACTAAATTAGCTACCATTTAAAAAGCATTGCAACTAACACATCAAAGAGCAGTTGTACTGTATATTGTATGTATTGGTAGGGTGGAGGGTGGTGAATTATAAAGTTCACTGGCTGAGTAATTCAGCTGAGGAAGAAAACAGCAGCCCACTATGGCAGAATGAAACCTTTCAGATTCACTACCAAAATCAACACCCAATTATATTCATCAGTTAAGGTAACAAAGCACTATAAAAAATCAGGAAGTATTAATTGGAAGGCTACCAGAACACTTACAAATGTTACATAACTATGGATTTGTTAAAATAAACACCTTGGATTTTTCCGATTCAAAAAATGACCATGCAATCCCCCATCGATGAGTGCGGCCTTGTACGAACTCTGTGGTCGTTATCACAGGAACCTACATGAAAACATTAGAATACCACAATTCACACACAGCCACACTTAACGTACAGCATAAAATTTGACAGTAAAAATATTGACAAATTTGACGAATATTTGTCCATTCGTCAAAATTTTTTTGTCAATTTTTAAGAAATCCTACAGAGCATGGTGCTGCCACACTTTTGCTTGCATTGCACATTAAATAGAAATGGAGGCTTGAAACAATTTTTGTCAATACTTTTTTCATCAAACATAAAAATTCGACAATTCGTCAATATTTATACTGTCAAAATTTTATGCTATGTACAGGAATTGAAATATATTATGAATATAACTCGTAAGTCTATTTCAAAATTAATACAGAACATCACTGAAATACAATTCTATCAAAAACTTCTACATTACAACATCACTCCATACAGATGGCATAACTTTGCCTTCGTAGCACATAGTTAGCCTAGAAATAAATCTTTAAGAGTGGTATCCACATCTTCATTACCACACAATATCAGTCACCAATTAAATCACCACATCTATTCATTCCTCATTCTATTCAAGCCAGCTAATCTCATACGGCCAAACCGCTTTTTTCCTTGTATATTTGGGCCCATCCAAATGCAATAGAAAAAATGGTCTTAGGTTACAGGCCAGCCAGCCAGCCAAGGCTCAGGGTTTCAGTTTAGCAAGATTTTTAGTTTGTACCAAATTGACTCCATAACTAAACCAAATTATTTTTTAAATGTGCAAATACAACTACACATGGTAGTGCATTGCCAAGTTAATACATATGTACCAGTTGTAATGATTTCTAATATACGCGCATTTTAGCTGCCAACATTCACTACTGCCACTATGTATCATTAACAATACTCAATTATACTTTGTGCCAATGTGGCCCAAGTCTTATCGGCATCCCAAGTATTGCAATACAGCGTTACACTCAAAGGCAATACACAATATGACATTGACTCATATTGTTTCATCCCTATACTATTCTATAGCCAATCACATTAGCCACAGTACAGATCCTATGAGCACCAAGTAGTGTATACATACGTACGTAGTGTGGTCCAATGTTTAAAGAACATTAAAAATTGTAAAAGCATGTAAAATAGTAAGAAACTAGGCTGGTTACCAGAGGTCCAGTGGTTTTTGCAGTATAATAATTGGATACTTACAACTTTGAAGGCAACACATATTGCAGTATATCACAACACATTGCAGTGTGCAATGTATTTCCTCAGGTGTATTGTATTGTATTGCAGTAGTAAGTATTGTAATATTGTTTCATCCCTACTATAGAATGCCCAACACTTCCCAATAACATCTCAAATGATAGTCCTACACACCTCCCATGGTACACAATTACTGAACATGATATAGTTGTTATTATCTCAAGCAGCTCATAGGGAGTTGAGATGTAGCTCTTACTCCCAATACAAGTTATTACAGCATGACTAATGTACATTCTTAGTGTTACCATACTCACATACTTGTGTAGTGTTGGGTTACCCTGCGTTGGGTAAACATTATAATGATCTTAATAACTGTGTAATCTGATCATGATGTATTATAATGTCTGTATAGTGCATGTATATCAGTGTGTGTGCAGTGTGTGCATATGTATGTGTGCGTACGTGTGTGTGCGTGCGTGTGCGTGTGTGTGTGTGTGTGTGTGTGTGTGTGTGTGTGTGTGTGTGTGTGTGTGTGTGTGTGTGTGTGTGTGTGTGTGTGTGTGTGTGTGTGTGTGTGTGTGTGTGTGTGCGTAGTGTGTGTATGTGTGTGTATGAGTGTTTGTCCTCTCACACTAATATGCATACTATACTCAAACGCCCACATTTGCATATATGCCTACATACATACGTACAGTGTACGCACGCTCACTCGTGCATGCACACACACACACACACATACACACACACACACACACACACACACACACACACACACACACACACACACACACACACACACACACACACACACACACACCACACACACACATACACACACTTCAACAATCACTGGGGCAGCCCTACTAATAGCATCTCTCCAGAATCACCACCACAGCTCATGTTGACCCACAAGATGTACTATCAGCTGATCAATACAGAAACTACTACTGCTGCTATAGCCTGCCCAGTGGTCTATAAGCATCATTACTGTATATTGTACTACCAGTGGTCTATAAGCATCATTACTGTATACTGTACTACCAGTGGTCTATAAGCATCATTACTGTATGTAACAACACACCACTGCACTATGCATCAAATCAAGATTAATAGATTTATCCATTATCGTGACAAAAATATATTTGTTTTTATTATCAAGATAATAGTAAATTTCTGGATACTACCTTACACTACACAAGACATTCAGGTGTGTTAGTATACAGAGCAATTTTAGAATACGTTTGTAATCAAAAACCAGAAAAGATCCATAATATTCTATCAGATAATTATCAATATCATATTTTGTGTGGGCGGGTCAAAGGGTTCAACAGTGCTATGAATGCCATAAAGTGTCAAGAGGTAGTTATAGCACTGTGGTTGGGTAGTTATAGAACGATAGAGTAGTTATAAAACAGTAGCTCATTGACAATTTTCATCAAAGAAACACACCAGTACAGATGTAAAATACAATTTAAGTTATTTAACACTTAAAGCACTGCTGCTTCATTTGTATAAATATACAGCTCTTGATGAGGATCTCATGACAAATAAAGCACTCAGCCTCGTGCTATATTTGCCACTCGACTCTCACCTCGAGCTGTATATATTTCATTAGGGATGTGCGATATATATCGATATACTGATAATATCGATACAAAAATAACTATCGTGATAGCAATAGTAGATTTCATATATCGATATTTCTATGCATGCTAATTTATACACATGCACATTTTAATTAATAGTTCAAGCCACTACATGGTGGCATGGAGATACTTTAGTGTTAATGCTTCTGGTTGATTTTCAATAAAACGCGCTGTGATAAAATGTGCAGATTGCAAAATGAAAGTGAAAATCAAGTGGTAACTTGCTATCTTGCATACGTACACTAACTTATCTAATACAGTAATTGAGTTGAACTTTTATTCACAAGTATCAATACTAAACTAAGTATACATAATTATCGTGACAAATAATCGTATCGTGATAGTTGAGGTAGTGACAATCGATAGTAAAAGTTGCTGGTGATACACATCCCTATATTTCATACAACTGAGGTAATACATATTGAGATAATTTTGCAATGCATTATCAAGATACATTATCGTGCAGCCCTAGCATCAAATATGTGAAATTAAGTTCTATGTCACTTTATCTCACTATCGTATACACATTCAAGAAATTCAGTAGTGCTTTGAGAATTAATGACATTAGAATCACTTTAGTGATGATAATATTCCATGGGTGGTTTTTCATGTGGTGGGCTTTCATCCATGGCAACCATCACTACCTGTATAAGTGCTGTAATGAACTATATATTTTTCCCTTACGTACACACACCCACATACGTATACGTACGTATGTACGTACATTCTATATATGCACCTGTGCACACATTACATATATCTACATATGTATGTACGTACAGACATATGTACGTACGTACATATACATACATATACATACACATACGTAAATACACCTTGAACCTTGAAGGCCACCCGCAGTACGTATGTAATACCGTGATAGTGGAGCCCAAGAAAAAATCCAGGCTAATGACAGGATCATGATCCGCTGTTGCAAAAGCGGCTATGTCTAGTCAGGTTGCCCTATCTACGAAAGTATCTTCCACAAACACAGAGGAACTTTGAGACGTAAATACACACACACACATACACACAGACACAATACGCACGCACACATATACAAAAAGCCGTACACCAACTAATGATACGCAACAACATACGTATGTATGTATGTACGTATGTATATTTTGGAATGAAATTTGGTTGATAAAAAACTATTTACCTTATACTGTTGTGTCAGTTTGCTAGTACACCTACATACATACATACCCGCATAACTAATGTAACCAATAAACTAACAGCTTTCTCCAGAATCATAAGGCATACCTTATATGTTCATAAGCCATGAAATGCTTTTCCCACAAGCTTTCAACAGAAATGCATAATACACATTAACAAGAGTCCATAGCCAATTTTTTTAAATTGTACATACATCATATTTGTATAACGACTGTAGTGATGTCACGACTGCAGTTCAACTGCATCAAAATGATTTACTCGATTCCCACCAACATATGGTTATACAACGCTCAGTAAAATGACTATTACACGTACATACGTATGGATACAGTGACGGAGGAACCTACATACCTATTCAGGGGGCTATTTCAATTATCAGAATAAAATTAGGGGGGCTTCAGCTTCCTAGCCCCCCTCCTTTCCATCACCTATGTATGGATATTTAAGCAATGCTCTCATAATGCATTTACCATTAATACCTTTATGATAGGGCTGAGCGATAGTAGAATTTATGCTATCACGATAGTAGAAGCACATTTATGAATACTATCACAATTAATATCATGATTAAAAAAGCAAAGGAACATGAATTTGTCAAGTATTGTCAGTGGTTACTATTATATCAGTTAAACTGGCAAGCATCCTTTCAAATTACTGTCTACTGCGTATCTTATTCATGAATACTCTCAGACTATCACGATAATCACTCAGCCTTATTTTATAACATAACTGAAGAATGAAAAGTATGTACATCGATGTGGAGACATTTTGATTCATATACATACATATTAATATGTACGTAGTGTAGTATTAATGTAGCAAAAGTGTAAAAACCTCATCTCTATCATTAACAAAAACCAGTGCCCTAATTTCTCTGGACTACAACCAGCTTTGTCAGAGAGAGGTGTGCCTGATTTTAAATGTCATACATATCCATATGTATGTGTGTACGTACGTCCAGTAGTTTTGAGATGAAAACTGAGATTTAATCTTTAACTTTGTCAATAAACTGGTGTGAATCTTTGAACTACCTACGTATGAATATATTTAATACACATTCTCAAAAATTAAACAAAACAAATTATGAGCTGAATAAAATTGTCAAAACTTCTCCATGCATTAATAGCAGGGAGAACATCAATAACAGGGAGAAATTCATTATTGAGACTCAAGTTATTCAAGTCCTTGTTTACATTAAAGTTTTAAAGTAACCATGGTTACGAAGACCCTGAAGGGTAAATTTTTTATCACAGACTCAATCCTTGTTTACACTGAAAAAACCATGGTAACCAAGGTTCTCAAGGTTAATTAAGCTACATATCCTTCAAAGATTATTTATTAAACTACGTATGTACCTAACAGAAGCTTCAAAAGTTTGTAAGTACCTTTGTCCCAACAATAAAATGCAACTGAGAGGACTGGTAGCCTTCTGCTTGTTGAGGTGTCCATAATACAGTGCTTATGATAAAGGTTGAAATTTGTCCGGACATTCGTTTTCCTATTATAAATTTATTGACTTCCCCATTGATAATGTATAGTAAATTTGTCTTTGATTTGGTCAGTCAAATGTTGGAAAATGTCTGATGACTGGCCATTATCACAAAGCCTGCCATGCACATCCCGAGTGTCCTCCTTGAAAAGAAGAAGTTTTAGGTCCAGCGCTGCTCAACAACCAAACGTTGCTCGTACGTACATGACAAAGCAAAGAAATATGCATAGTATTCCATAATGTAGTAATACTATATCACACAACAGATTAAAGTGGGAAGCCTTGCTCTGCCAGTCTTTACTAAGAATAATGTAATTAACATATTCCATAGAAATGTACTATATCAGATCCTCAAGCAATGACAAACAAGCATTGATTATTAATGCCCACAAGGGTATGCCTATTAGATCACAGGCCTAAGTATATAAGCAGCTTTAGAATTGTTAAAGCTTATAATTCAACACTACCAGATTAAGGTAGGTGTTTATTTAATATTTTTGTTCACCCACTTATGGTTGGCTGAAAAACTTGGCAATGCATTCATGATATCACTGTTATTGTAAACCTGCTGATTTGTATGTGTGAGTGTGTCACCAATTGTATTGTAGTTATGGCCGGTGGGGTAAACAATGATTGTGGGTTGTATCGTGAATGACACATGTGTACACACACTACACACAGACACACAAACAAACACAAACATGCACATATGCACACATTACACATGCACACCCACGCACGCACACGCGCGCACGCACACACACACACACACACACACACACACAAACCTGATGATGTTTTAACTGCTTCAGTAATTCTTTAATACTTGACTTCTTCCCCAGCATAGAAGTATACCATCTGTACATAGTAATGCAATGAGTGTACCATACATACGTACATATGCTATTTTGTAGTAGTAAATTAATAATGTACAAAGCTATATAGCCTTATGATAATGGCCAGTCATCAGACATTTTCTAGTGGCATTATTTGACCGACCAAATCAGACAAATTTACTACACATTACGTATATCAATGGGACTTCAAATTTAAAACAGGAAAACAACAAATGTTCAGACCCTTATCATAAGCACTGCATAATGTGTGTCTGCCATTTGTGTGAGTATATGTACATAAATATACTTATGTGTATGTACGTATGTACGTACATGTTCACCTATGATACGTACATACATACAGTATGCGTAGGAAAACATATTATAAAGGATACGTAAATTATCATATTTCCTTCTGAAGGAAGATTTCCACCCAAAGAGAAACCCCAAACACAAAGCATTTCATGAGGGTCCAAAGATCATCACATATGCACGGTCTTCCACCAACCAAACTATGAAATAAACAGCAGAGAAGAAGCGGCTCGACTTTCATACATCAATCAAGTGAAGCTATTCCAATGTGTATAATGGATTGTATTGCCATACTACATCATTACACTGTTGCCATTAACAATTGGATGAAACTTTATAGCCTCCATCTTGTTTTTCCTCAAATGCGTCATTTTGGTAAGACTTCTGTTTTTTAGAAGGAAGAAAAGTTCTATTACCATTTAAACCACAAGTATCCATTAGATATAAGTAACGCATTTCCCAGTTGTCAAGTAATGCTCAAATACGTACGTAAGATTAGCATTTTGTAACTTGATGGTCTAAAATTTTCACAGGTTTTTATTTTCACAGTTTGGTAATGTTTGCCATAGAATTTGTATTATAGAAGCTTAAACGTTTGCTACAGTACTGTACATACACTTATGTACCTAAAGGATTGAAAAACATCAGATTTTGACACGTCCGGACATAATCTGATATTTCCGGACATGGTCTGACAGTTTTGTCCTGACATGATTGTTGTGATATGTACACAATTTTTGACTTGTAAGAAAAATTAAAAGGTCCTAAATTTGAATTCTGAGTTGGTCTCGCTTTTGCTGCACAAATTTTGATACAGACTTACATACACACCTGATTTTTGTACGCAGTTTCAGACTATCTGCTAAAATTCGGCTGACAAATTGTACCTCTCCACCCTTGGTTACTGTCTCGTGGTCGGCTATTTTGGATGTAGATGGGTTAGGCGGTGATGGACGTGTTCCTGTCCTGTTGGATGTGTCCCCATCTCGATCCATGGAATCTTGAAAAAATGGTGGATTGCACATGCAGAAGTCGTAATTTGTGTTCTCATCCACAATGCCATCCAACACCACGTCACTATCAACTTGTAAAACTATGGCAACAAAAAACACAGTTTAGCAATTTAAAATGTACCGCTACACATTCCTAACTAGTGATGCCACAATTATCATGATCGACAATACATCGTGACATAAACTTTCATGATATGTAAAAATAATATACGTGACTGTTCGAGCAAAAACCAGCCTTCCAAATACACTATTTCAATGCTTCATAACAAAAGACATAAAGAGTCCATATTTACAGGGTTAGTACAAGAAACGTCTCTTTATCATAACTGAGCTTGTCCCAAATAGATGTACCCATTAACTTGGAGGTGTAAACTAGTTCGCTCGGACAGTCACATATCATAATATTATTATAGTAATAGATGACTAAAGTTTGCATGTTCAATTTGTCCACTTTGTACTTTAATATTTTAATGATACCACTATGGTCAAATCATGTTTGTAAATGTCATATTTTGTCCAAGTACATTCACTTATGTACGTAACATAGTAATATAACCATATCGTGATATATCGTCACACAAATTTCATAATATCGTGATATAAAAACTTTGCATCACTACATAATCCTAAATAACAACATTGTATGTGACCTTGCTTCGAAAGATGTCCTCATTTTATAGAGCAGCAGTTAAGACAGTTTGTATGAAAACCCAACCAGCCTAATCATTGACATTCTACCAACCATACACGTATGTCATAGGTAACGCAACAAAGTTTATTAATGCTTTTCAGTACTACTGAATGAGTGATGAGCTGAAGAATGAGGAACCGGAGACTTCTGAGGTACTGACAGTCTGTCAGCAACTTGTGCTTGCAGCTTTTAGATACCTTAGGCACTATATCTGTGTTCCGGTTCGGGAATATTGACCCGGTTCCCTTTCGATAGGTCGGTGCACACCGTGAGGACTGTACGGGGACAAGAGCAAGACCCCGATAGAGCAGGAGGGCACGATGGTGGTGATGCAACCCCCTACAAAATAATTACACCTCCACTACCAGGATTTGAACTACAGACCACCCGATTTCTGGTCAGGTCACTCAGGCGCCACACTCGGTCTCCCTCCAGGAGGGATGAAATACTTGCACATGCATGTAAATTCTGGTAAATAATACAAAAGCAATGGTCACTAAATGATTAATTGTACTACACTGTATTCGCAGTTGAGTAAAATCGTAAAAACAAAATGCTTATTGTCTCCATAGTTTTCCCATATGCATCAAGTCATAAACTTCCATGATATGTGGTACACAAAAAATTTCCTTACAAGTGTTAAAGAAAAGTTTGAAGGCCAATGGTTGTAGACAAGGCTAATATATTGACATTTGTTTATGCAATATGTAGTTTTCCCAGTGTGCGATATTTCATATCACGTCACAAACTTGCATGATACCTATGTGTTACACAAAAGATTCTGTGGCAGTACAACTTACCAGTGTTAACTTTAATTGCAACATGTTAGAAATTTATATTAATAACATTGAATATTTATTTCATTGCACAAACAAATTAGGTCACGTTTAGCAGTTCACACTGATTACAACTTAGAAGTTCTCTCCAATCAAATACTTCCCGTGGTTTCTGTTTTAAAAAGAAACATCGCAAGTTTTATCTTTGAACCATCACTACTTCACTGTTAGGTCAACTACCTAATGTAGCGTAAATTAAACTGCACAAAAATTATACTTAGGCAGAAATTAAAACTACTGTACGTGCATATAATTTTATTGAAACAAAACATACACAAGTACGTACGTACGTACGTACGTACGTACGTGGAAACTCACAAACTTGACTACGCAAAAGTTACGTACTATAAACCAACAAGTCCACACATACGTTATGTGACCCGGTGTGGGCTTGTGTACACAAAATACACCTATTCATATTATATGGTATGTGTCTCCCTTACTGTATAAGATTTACAAAATCTGTAAACTGTATGAAATTCCCTATGAAAAGCTGTTGCATAAATGGTGAAAATTGTGTTAGATTCCTACGTATGTTTATACAAAAGTTATTTAATTTTGAAATCCAAAAATGTGGTTAAATGTTATGTGCACATACGTACGCAAGTCATGCCGGGTCACACACGTACATACATACACATACAATGATTTGCATACATTGTGGGAATAAAAATGAAAAGATACTGTTACCACTCGTTACCACACACAATGAAATATTTTTGTAAGGGTTCTGTGTCGTAGTCATTACAATCATGTATTCAGGAACTCGCAGAAGCAGCAGCAAGGTCATGCCAGACAACCGCACAGTTACTAGTTAGTTGCACATATCACAGACATACTGGCATACGCAGGTATATGTATACGTATAAAGAATGATCATGAAATTCATCATTTAAATTTCTGAAAAGTAACATACTTAATTTATTCCCACTAGGACAGACTCCATAGTTATGGGCCCGTTAGCCGCTTAAGACTTGCTAACTCTTGTGAGTTTTTAGAACTATGGCTGTGGCCGTTACACTATAGAATGAATTTCCTGCAGACCTATTGTTAACTGGAGAAAGAGATGGATTGCAGAGCCATGTTCAAAGACTCTTTAATAATTATAGTTATTTCTGAAAATAACAGTATTGAATACTTCTATTCAATACACACTTACATATAATACATTTAACAGCAGTACTTGAAGTATTGGTAAAATTTGGTTCTACTTAGCAACCTACCAGTGATGCTTGTACTGAAGTCATTGTCATGGATATTCTTGGTGGCGTATCGCACGGATACCGGGTCAATTTCAGTGGCGGTGAAATGCCATCCATCAAGCCTGGCACACAGCAATGGATAGATGCAAGAAGCCCCAGTGCCTACAGCAAGAAAACCATCAGCAGAGTCTCAAAGATATCTACACACTGATATTTGAGATATTAGGTTATAAGTTATGCCCTTAATGTAAAACTCCAGTTCCATTCTATTCAGAAGCCCCAGGCTACTATCAACAAACCATAGAATATCTTTGACCTGATTCCCACAAATGTTGAGACGTGTGGAATAATTAATGACTTGTGTCTTAATTCAGGAAATGGGTTCAGATAAGCAAAGGAAACTGGAGCATGACGATCAACAATGCAGTTATATAGTTGCTGTTTAAGATATTATAGACGTTTCCTTCCTGATTAAGGATAAGCAGCGTTATTTGAAATAATCATGATAAATTATCCATTGAAGGGACAATTGAACTTACTCAAAAGTGGGGGGTACAGTAGTAGCAAGAAGATTTCCATAGTGAAAAACTAACTTCCTACTCATAATTTTGTGGGCCCCCTATTCCGCTACCTAGAACTAATATACACACATGCATAGGCACATGCATGCAAACATACACACACACACACACACACACACACACACACACACACACACACACACACACACACACACACACACACACACACACACACACACACACACACACACACACACACACACACACACACACACACACACACATACACAACACACACACACACACAAATACACAACAGATACACACACAACAAAGGCGCGCGCGCGCACACACACACACACACACACACACACACACACACACACACACACACACACACACACACACACACACACACACACATACACAACACACACACACACACAAATACACAACAGATACACACACAACAAAGGCGCGCGCGCGCACACACACACACACACACACACACACACACACACACACACACACACACACACACACGCACGCACGCACACACGCACACACGCACATGCACACACACCAATATCAATCCCATGTATTCCATTTCCAGAGGGCACACTACCATCATCAGTCATCAATAGATCTTCTATCCAGTGAACATAATTCAGCCTAAGGGGTATGGTTGGGATCAGTCGGTCCAACGGAATTTCAAGCTTCAAATTAAAGTCACACTCCAACAAGGCACAAGCAAGCTCCCTCAAGGCAGAAGGATCCTGAAAGTTAATAGTGGCATAATCCGGTCCCTTGAATATGAGGTAAGGTTGAAGGGCCGGCCGGTATTTTGCTAACTCGATGAAATCCGGTTTTTTGTGCTTGTACTTGTTTCTTGGATGCATTTCATAGTATCCGGAGAACTACACAAAAATTTACACGTATAATCAACATAAACAAATTTCCGGCATTCGATCAAACCTAATGTACAAATTAGAATGTTTATAACATTTTTACTACTCGATAAAATTGCTAGTCTAACCTTTTAACATTCGTAAATATATGATTATCCGACCAAAACATTAGAAGCGATTCGCACACGTGCTACATAGCCCCACCCCCTTTCCATGGCAACGTTATCAAGTAAGGTGTCAACTTCTAGCGAGTTCCAAATTAAGAGCACCACACTGGGAGATTTGAAAGGCATCACCAGCGTACATCCATTGCCGGCCAACACGTATCGTGATGAGCGGTGCTACGGCGCGTACACGGTCGAGGAGTAGAACATCGACAAAGAAATCACGTGACGAAGAAGACAGCGACTCTGATTTCGAGTTCGATTTGGTAAGACGCATATCAAATATATACTTACTTGCAACGTAGTTTGTAAATCTAGCCTGCCAGAGGGATATGTCCGGGCGTAAACGTAGATTTAGGGAGGCCCGGGCACCTACACACCCTCCGGCAGTTTGTGTTGCAGTTAATGCATACAGCTATGAGAAGTATGGCTGACTCGATTACTTCAGTGTATAGCTACGTGTACACGTGTACACAGGTGATGTATGCATGGTGAAATAAAAGTGAGCATTTACTTTGTGGCCGTTAAACATTCAAACATTCAAAATTGGAAATACATGTCATTTATATGTATGGACAAGTTTACACACATACACACATGTACACACACGCACACATACACACACATGCACACACGCACTCACACACACACACACACACACACACACACACACACACACACACACACACACACACACACACACACACACACACACACACACACACACACCAATATCAATCCCGTGTATTACATTGCCAGAGGGCACACTACCATCATCAGTCATCAACAGATCTTCTGTTCAGTACAATAGCTGCATGTGATAATTATGAAGTGCTGGATGAATTTAGTTGAGTACTGTCAAATATGTGATTTGATGTATACCAATGAATGTCATTCTTCGTGTAAAATTTTTAAAGCCAGAAAGACTAATTTTGTAGTGCTAATGCAAAAGTTGACATGTGGCTATTTAGTAGGGAATAAAAGGAAAATGTTAATATATCATACCTATTATGCAAGCATTCAGAATTACAGAGCAACTCCACTGATCGTGTGACATGTACATATTGAATTTTGCAGTAGTTAAAGCTATAGGAGCAAGTATGGATTCTGATACATAATTCCCCAGCTCAGCCAGAATCATAACTGACATTTGTCTGCTACAATTCTCCCCAAAACTTTATGTACATACCTATAGCTAATATGTAGCTTTGTACTGTGTGGTATGTATGTAGCCATAATCAATAGGCATGCACTCCCTTGACATGGATGTAGTCATGATCAGCGTAGTGTCTATGTCCATGATTATGAAGGCATGGCTAGTGGTTATCCATATCATAGGTGGAGGAAGCCATATATGTGAATTCGATACAGACATTCTATGTATACGTGCTTCACATAACATATGTAGCTACTAACAGCTACCTCATAGTTGCACAGCTCTATATATCAAGTATTTTACTTTGCCGGGTTTATTTTATGTATGTTCTTTCTCAGAGCGGATCGGTTAAAGATGATCCACAGGAGGGGCCAAACAAGTTCATGCTGTTGTGCGATAGCGTGCACTCTAGTCTTGCCTTAATGAACACTGCACTGGAGGAGGTACCACTATAACACACACACATCATAACACTCATTATTCATGCACATAATTACACTATGTGTATATATATAGCTATAATTATACTGGTCATTTTTAAGTTGATATTCATTTAGGTAACTACTGATATTCATAATGAGCTAGCTTTTAATTTGGTGTCACATGATACACAATCATGTGACTGATTTTGCAAAAACCCTCCATTTTCACATACTTTACACAAATAACTATAAAATCCCGATGGTTGCATCAATTTTCAATTTTTCAATTGCTGTATATTAAACATACATGGCTGATCATTACTTCTACAACACTGGTTACAGGGGACAGACCAAACATTAACAGTTGGAGATTTAAAGCTCTAAGAATGGGTTAAAATTTGCACACATGAACATGAAGGACTGATTTTCACAGAGCCAGTCAAATACGTATACCATGCATACATATAGCTACATGTGATTTCACAGATTATCATTCCACCATAGGGTGGGCCAGTGGGGTGTAGGGTAAGGCCTTCTCTACCCCCTCAGACTATTCTATCCTTAAAGTGATTGTCTCATTATAATCATCCTAGAAGAAAATTTTTCCACCTGTGGTTACACCCTTGAAACCTTACAGTCAAATAATAAACTTCCATAAGCCTGACATGATACTGTATGTATGTATGTATGTATGTATGTATGTATGTATGTATGTATGTATGTATGTATGTATGTATGTACGTACGTATGTATGTATGTATGTACGTACGTACGTACGTATGTACGTATATATGTATGTATGTACATATGTACACTTTAAAGTGTGTAGTTAGCTACGTACCTTAGCCTAGGGCTGTTGCTAACTATAAAATACATATATACTTTGTGGCTTTGTTTGAGCAGCTCATTTTGATGTTTGTGTCATTAATCCCTCTTAAAGTCAATTGATACAGTTACAGGCTGATTTTGATGGGGCGAAATATTTGAATGTAAATGTTTTACAAATTAATGAGACAGAGGAATTGGTTCACTCCTTAGGTGATCTAAGCACATCAAGGACTATCCAACTACCACACGGCCTGGAGGCTTAGATCATCTTCTATATTCACAACTAGATCACATTCGTGATGTCATTAAGAATTTATGCCGGTTTATTTTTACCACTTTGAGGGGATTGATGTGAATGTTTACACTCCCTGTCTCCTGTTAAATTATGTCATCAAAACCATCACTTGATATTTCCTCCTATGTGTGTTTTTGTCAACAATGTTGCTTTGATGATATTTTGAACTTTTTGCCTACTAATAATGTACGTACGTATGTACAGTAGTAGCTACATACATATATTGACAATTTTAGTTCATGCAATAATCATAGCAGGGCCTATGGTTTATATATGCTACATGCGTGAAATTGCATTGGAGGCATATTATGGCCAGGATCTGGACAAGTATATATCTTGATTAAAGGGATTGATGTGAATGTTTACACTCCCTGTCTCCTGTTAAATTATATCATCAAAACCATCACTTGATATCTTCTCCTATGTGTGTTTTTGTCAACAACGTTGCTTTGATGAACTTTTTGCCTACCATAGTGTACGTGTGCAGTGACTATATGCGCTGACAACTTTAGTTCATGCAATAATCATAGCAGGGCCTCGACTTTTACAGCTTATATGCTATAGCTACTTACGTATTTACCGTATAGTGCAAAAATTTGACGAGGAAAGACTTTGACAAATGAAACATTCACAAAACTTACTTTGACAAATTGATTGTGGGCTTGAAAGGAGAAACATTAAAATATAAAAGTTTGTAGTTTGATAAATCACTAGCCATTTGTCAAATTCATCAATGCTTTTCCCCCGTCAAACTTTTGCCCTCTACGATCAGTTGTTCATGTGTATGTGTGACTTTTGATAGTTTTACCTACTCAAAAATGAGTTAATGAAACATGAACTACCGCTCAAGGTGTTGACAACAATAAGCGTGATTTCTACTCGCATCCAAAGATAGTAAGCAACGTATATTATAGTGATGTGTATGAATCATACTGTAAAAAATATGTAACAAGTATGCAGAGGCGTAGGAAGATGAAAAGTTGTAGGGGGCCACATTTGTGGTTTAAATAGCAATAATTGTACTCAACCTTACAGTAAACTAGGAGGGTCCTGGCCCCGGTCCCCTATTCTTATGCCCCTGGTACATATGAAAGTGACAACATACGTAGTGAACAATGTTCACTAATATTTTCAGTGATGCCAGTTCAGTGTGAACGTCACTTACTGCTACTATACTTACTGCATAGTTTCTACAGTGAAAATGAACATATCAACACATGCCATTTCCCTCCTACAAACTTTGATGCTACAACTTGTATGTTTCACCGACACAAGCTCCTTAGGTATTTGTAATAATAGTAGTCATGCTTGCCGGTCAATGTTATTCATTCACTTTTACTTTCATTATGAAAACATTGGGATTTCATCACCTTACACTTTCATTATGAAAACATTGGGATTTCATCACCTTACAGTTTTATGTATATATGTGTACGTACATTCACAGCTTGTGCTGTGGTTTTTGCATGTATCATAAAAAGGTATAATAAATGAATACCATTGGTAACTTCTTTACATGGTGACATGCTGTGTCCATTCTGATTTTAGAGGAACTTCAGTTCTTTTCACAATTGAAAGGTAAATTTGCAATTCTTTCATGGTTGATCTCCCACATGGAATTTCTGCCAATCAGATGGACTGTATTCTTAATTAATAGCCTAACGGGATTACTAGAATAATTCCTTGGAATTCGCAAAAGTAAATCCCAAAAACTAGAGAAAATAGGTAAAGGTGTACTGATAACCAGATTGGCAAAATATCAGCTGCTAATATCAGCGATCGGTATTCATTGTAAACCATAGTTATGTACAAGTCGCCTACAGTATCAGATCGGCCATTGTTATTGACTTCTTTCAAGCAAACAAATATCGGATATCGTTAAACATAAAAAATTATCACCTTAAAGATAAATGAAATGTAAAGCTTTTGTAAT
This sequence comes from Spongia lamella, assembly GCA_963930835.1. Taxonomy (NCBI): domain Eukaryota; kingdom Metazoa; phylum Porifera; class Demospongiae; order Dictyoceratida; family Spongiidae; genus Spongia; species Spongia lamella. The sequence continues at coordinate 6,626,487 of OZ005746.1, read as the reverse complement.
AGAGTCCTGTAATAACATACACATTTATCCCTCGTACAGCCCATCCAGGCCTGCCACTGTCTGTACATGCCACACATGTATGCAGCTACACAAGGAATTTTTCAGCACAGTTTAGGAAATATAAAACTAAGTGACCTAGCTACCTATCTTATGCATCATTTGGAAGATTTAGAGTAAACTTTTTGTGGTGGAACTTACAGAAGAAACAACAGGTCTGACACTAGCTGAAATCTCTCATATACTTTAGCCAGAAATCACTGGCTAGGAATCAGAAATTAAGCATTGCTTTATATACTATCATGGTTTTTAACAAAACAAAAGGTTTTCCCATGTAATTACTTGATTTCTGGAGCTTGGAAATCACTGAAATTGATTTCAAAATATCGTTCACGATTTCAGTTAGTGCCAGGTCCCTCAAGAACAAATCCACTTTCATATACGTGTGTAGCTATATAGCTAGCTAGCTAAGGTGGTAAAATTGTCTCTTTGCCAACAACATCAAAGCATGCTCATCATTTTTCAACCACATCAAAGACATTTTGAGAACTAACTACCACTCTTTAGGGCGAAAACCATGTTGTATTACAGCAATTTATACAGTACAGTTCAGCTGCAAGGTAATGAGTGCCCGTGTGTGACTTGCGTGCGACTTGTGAGCAACTCACGTGCAACTCGCGAGCCCTCATTACCTTGCAGCTGAGCTGTACTGTGTCTGTTGCAGCCATTTAAATGGATAACTATCCTTTATACGTAGCTACGTACCTACCAGAAGCCAATGAAACACATATACATAGAATGTGATGAGAACTAACTGTTTGTGGGTGTTATCTGTTAAATTTGTTTAATGTCATCAATATGGTATAACTACATCAATATACTGTAGTAAACAACATAATGATTTACTGTTAATGATATTGATGTTTTGAGCTACCAGACATAGCGCTATGTTGTTTCATGTTAACATTTAAACAATCGCCTTGTTATTCATAACTACATCAATTTGCCTGAAGGCATGTGTGTGTAGCTATCTTTATGCAATTTAAAAACAACCGGTTTTCCTAATATTTCTTTTTTATGGGTAACATTATAGCTAGCTACAGGGTTATAGCATCTGTACTTTGTTGAAATTCATAACAGTAAAGTTTATGTTAGTGGCAAAAGATTGTGTATACAAATTATTGCAATCGTATACGTATGCACATTCTTAATAAACAATTTGATAATGTAACTTAGTGTGTAGTTTAGCCGCTACAAATAACAACTCATTTCATAAACTAATTTAGAAGAATGGTTAAGTAATATACCCAATACTTTTACAACCTTTAAATGTACCAGGTTATTTGTATCTTGTCATAATAAAATGTTTCTTACATACGTACAGTACATACATATTTTAATTTTTTATTCTAGTCATTCAGATTTGTATGTACCTGTCACCTCACTGACCAGAATGGTGCGTGTCTACTCTCGGCCTTGGGATGAGAAGAGCGCCACACTGAAGAAGATTAAGAAAGATCAAGAAAGGTTTATACGTTGCCTTCTCTTGTTTGAATCGGTGTCACTGTTTCTAGTTCTTAAATGTATAAGTGTTGGCTAGTGTTTGTAGAAGTTCAAATATATTGGTGTGCTGTTGTATTGTATGTAGATATACGTAATTATACAGTATCGTGTGTCATATGTACATACAGTATGTACATATGTACGTAAATTATATGCTGTACTATATATGTAATATGTACTATGTAATTACACTGTGCATATGTATATTATAAACTTATATATGCTATATGCTGTATGCTGTATGCTGTGCTCTACTCAGGGGAGCTAAGAGAGCCCCAGGGGGCAAGGGGGCAGTTTGCCCTGGGCCTCAGGATAACAGGGCCCATAAAATAATATGTGATACATTGACCCGGATTCTTCTTTTTTCCAGACCTCTTGGTATACATATAGTCCTGTGTACTACGTATGCATACATGTATGTATGTGTATGTATGCTGTGAATATTATTGTATGTGTATGTATATAATTATGTGTATGTCCAGTGTGGTATGTGTGCTAGCTATAATATTCATGCACATATGTAGCTACGTATATGTGTGTGTATGTAGCGAATGAATAAGAATATTCCTCTTTTGTTATGTAGCAAACAACGCCAGTTGGATATCGCATTGAAAAAGATTGAAATGTTCTCACTTGAGGTCAGTCAGAAAATTGAACATTGAGCATATATCTTCAACAACTAGCTAGTTGACACAGAGCTTAGAATTTCCGTAGTTAATATTATCAAGTTTATGGGATACGGCCACAAAGGATTGTACAGAAGGCAAAGCCTGTTTTAAGGTTCTCTCCCAACCTCAGTGGAATCCTAGTCATGCAACAAATGATACAAATGCTACAGCAGAAAAAGAACAATTTGAATAGCTGCGTAGCAAATTTGCATAACAACTTGTCAATAGTAGTCTATCACACAAAGAGTGCATCATGTATGCATTAGTTCTAAATTCTAATAGTTTATGTACATGTCAAATACCTGAGATCACATGATCCAAGTGTAATCAGGCATGCCCTGAGGCTAAGTTTACTGTTAATGTGTAGGAGGAAAGAATTCGGACGGAGCGAAGGATAATGAATTGGGAGAGGCTGTATGCTAAGTTGTTTGTAAGTTATGAATACAATTATAAGAATTCTTGGAATTGGCTACGTATGTAATTACAGAATTCTAAATCACAAGGCTACAGATGGAAGTTTCTCATAGAGTCGTTTAAGGCTAAACTTAATAAAGGGTTTGTTTATTATCTTTGTATAATGTGTGTATGTGTTGTATGTGTATGTACGTATGTGTGTGTGTATGTGTGTGTGTGTGTGTGTGTGTGTGTGTGTGTGTGTGTGTGTGTGTGTGTGTGTGTGTGTGTGTGTGTGTGTGTGTGTGTGTGTGTGTGTGTGTGTGTGTGTGTGTGTGTGTGTGGTGTGTGTGTGTGTGTGTGGGTATGTGTGTATGTGTGTATGTGTATAGTGTACAGTATGTATGTGTGTGTGTGTAATGTTTGTATAGGGTGTACGTATAGTGCACGTACACACACATACACACACACACACACACACACACACACACACACACACACACACACACACATACTATATTCATACAAATATACACATACGTACGTAAACACCATACAGCCATATAGCTACATAACTGCATTCCATACACATTATAAAAAGGAACTGAAAGTACATCATGCAATAGCTACATATGCAGTCAGCTACTGAACTGCTGGGTCTGCTTGAAATAAAAACTATCAATTTAGCTATGAGATATATGACTCAACACGTATGGCTTCATCACATAAATGCCTAACCGTCCCAGGGACTGTTTCACTTACTGACTTAAATGTGCAGATAATAACAATTAATGGCTTCACATTTTTGTCACGTATGTATATGGTAATATACAGCCGCAGGTTTTCTTTACATGAATCCAAGACTGTTAGCAGTAGATCAGATCTAGAGAAATGTATTGTATAACTTTTTCATATTTGATTTTTTCTAATAAATTTCAAGATGTTTGATGGCCATACGGTGGTAACTAAGATGATAACAAGTAAATGGATTTAACAGTGCATTTGAGGAGGGCAGGGTATTCATCCCTCCCAGGTTACTTCTTGCCCTCCTTAAAGTTTTAGGAGCTCATATACTTCCCATCTATAGTATTTCAATACTCCTACATTTTAAATCTTAATTTACCCCTCATAGTAACATTTACTGGATTTAGCCATGTGGTTTAGCAACCTCACTGTAAGTCTATAAGTACATCTAATATACGTAGCTACATACATACGTAAGGTGATCCTCATTCTCTAGTGTTCTCCATTGAAATTAAATTATTGTTCATCTTTTCACAGATTGGCTGCATTTAATCCCTACATGTCTGACTCTGATGAGGACTCCGGTTAGTATGCCATATAAATTGTCCGTAGTGATAACCATTAACAAAGGTAGCTATATATAGCTACATACATATACTATATTTAGCTATATATAGATATGTAGCTATATATAGCTATCTACTGAAATGTAGACAATTAGGAGTCAGCCAGGGATAGAGGAAGCTACTGTGGGAAATTCCCACAAAGTTTAATTTGGCAGTTACACAGATTTTGACAAAGTCACCAAATTTGATTGCACTGATCACTCACAAATACCAGCTAATGTTTTAGACCTCCTAAAATTACCCAATTTAAGCGTGATCTTCCACACTATACAGTATATACGTATATTAGCTATACAGATCAGCACTTGAAATCAGGACACCTCTCAAAGTTTTACTCAGCAGAAGAGGGCTGTATGTAAAGGATTATACAAATACATATATACACACATACATACATGCGTACATACATACATACATGCATACATACACATACATACATACATACATACATACACACACACACACACACACACACACACACACACACACACACACACACACACACACACACACACACACACACACACACACACACACACACACACACACACACACACACACACACACACACACACACACACACACACACATACACACACACACACACATATATACATACATATATACATACATACATACATACATACATACATACATACATACATACATACATACATACATACATACATACATACATACATACATACATACATGCATACATACATACATACATGCATAACTACAGTCTTTAGCTGAATTGTTTCTTACAGATGATGATGATATAGAAGCTGCTCAGGTACATATGTGTAGAGTGATGGTTTACGTAAATGCTCAGCGGGAAAAGGAAATTATAAACAGTTTAGAAAATCATTAAATTAAAAAATCTGCAGTTTTTCAGAAAGTTTTATCTACATACATAAGCTGCCTATCTAGATATCCACCATACCGTCAAATTTAAAACAAATCATGATGTGTGTATGTGTATAATAATTATAGACAAAATACTGTTATACAGCAAACTCTGTAATATGGACACTCATCTGTACACATTGTCCCCTAATACTGTCAACATATGATGTTTCAGTTAACACCTTAAGAACACCTAACAAAAGGGAGATTTTTTTACAATCGTATGGGTACTAGCAAAATATGTGAATCGGCATGAGAAAACCAGGCTTATGTGTGCATAAAAGCTGACTGCATTTTGGATTTTAAATTTAACATAGGATACACCATTTATGTAGCTTTTAATAGAGAATCTAATGGAGTTTACAGATTTTGTATATCTTATACAGTAAAGGAGATACGATAAATACAGTGCTTGAAATAAGGATTACAAATTAGTCGGCCATTTATTGAAAATAGGTACATATCATTGGATTCCCCATTGGAAATGTACGGGAAATGTATCCTAGCATATCAGTTTTGGTCGGCCAAATCCTAAAATTGGTCGGAAAATGGCCGATGGCCGACTGCTATTTCAAGCTCAGTACATAAATATGAATATGTGTAATTTGTGTACATAGCTGGTTTTCTCATGTCGGGTCACATAGAGGTGTACTACTACTACTACTACTACTACTACTACTATGTATATAATATAACTACTTCTCTCTTCATATGTATGCATGTATGTATGTATGTAGCTTCAGGTTGTTACTGAAAGTTCAGAAGATGAACTGAAAGATTTACCTTCTGATTCCGAAGGTGAAATCGCCACATCCTCACTGCACGGTAGAAGAACTTCTTCCTCTCTAAGGAACAAGTCTTCTGCAAGATCATCCAGGTCTAAGGTATAATTTACAATCTGGTAGCTGCTTTCAGTCAAAAAACATGTTGGTTGTGCGTTTTTCATAATTGTTGCAGAGGGTTCGTTTTGCTGATGAAAGCTTGCCAAACTTGGACGAATCATCTACTCACCTTCCCAAGTCACCATATCCTGCAGTCATGTCCCCTGTTGAGTCACATGATGCAACGACTTGGACACATGAGCCTACGTATAATTGGTGAGTCTGGAGCCTGATAAATAGTAAATTTTATGTTCTAATATTTCAATGCAGTCATTTGGTCCTCTGTGTCTACCGACCAAACAGTTTAGAGCCAGGTAAAATTATTTTACATAAGCTTTGTATCAAATAAATTAGTGATAATTTGGTGTATGCTTTATTAGAATGTTTTGGTTGATTTTAGAAAAAGAACTATACTGTACATTGTCGCTTGGTAGCAATTTCTTTTCCAGTAAAAAGTTTCCCAAGTTACGAAAGAAATCTTCATTATTCGAAAGGTAGCTGTAGATACATGTACCATTCTACTTGTAATAAATTTTCTACGTACGTACGTAGCTACCAAGAGTTTTGGTTTCATCTCTCAAAGAATGAAGCGCAGCAGTTTCCAGCTGTATCATCAGTTGTGTCTGCTGGTTCTACTTGTGGAAGTGAAGCAGAGCCAGACCCTGTGTCAAAGTTGGCCATAGCTGTGTACGCCAACAACATCTCCACTAACATTATTGCAATGGCTTCCGTACCATTGAAAAGACTAACCATCAGCGTAAGCAAAAGTGTAGTGCAACCGATGGCTATATAATGCTACACCATGAGTTGTTCCATGTTACAATTATTATAATAGGGATGTGCAATATTGATAGGGCAATATTGATATTTTTGGTACGATTATTGTGAACCAAAAATATCACGGTTATCACGATTATTGCCTTACCTATATCTATAGTGAAAACTGTTTGCAAATGTGTCAAACTGTCTATAGACATGTGTCAAAGCACTCCAAAACTTCTCATGGCCAATTATCATATTACACGATTATTGCTTCTCACGATTATTGCTTCTCACGATTATTGTTGTTACACGATATCGATTATTGACAAAGAAAATATTAAGATTAATAGGCATCCCTAATAATTATATTTTTGTCATGGTACGTAGTTTTAGAAGGTGTATGAAGTATTTATATAGTATGAATTACAGCTACGTATGATTTTGTGCTTAAATACTACGTACATGACTTGATATTTCAGTAGCTACCGATGCTCCTTATAAGGATACATAGCATGTAGAATTACAGCCTGTTCCAAAAAATAGGTCAAGTAATTTTAATAACCTAATCCAATCTCAAAATCAAATTATGCGTTCTTTTATTCCTTGATGTATGTACGTATGTAGCTGGCTATGATCCATAATTCCATAGTGATAGAACTACGTATGTTGTTTCCATTGGTAGACTGAACCGTATAGAGTAAAGCCCCCTGTGGATCGAAGCATGAAGTTTACCCTTGATAAGTCTAAAATACTTTCACAATTAATGGTGGATGATGGTACGATCACACCCACTCCTTACCGGCTGACAGGAACAGATGAGGAAGATGCTGGAGCTATTCCAATGTGTTGCCATCTGGTATTGTAATATGTTGTTATGTAAACAATGATGTGGTATTTGAAAAGTAGCTACGTATGTAACTCAACAAAATTACACTGGACCATCAACATTATTACTCTAATAGTTGTGATTGTTTGAGTGAAAACCAGCCTAGTCCACACCTCCGATGTTGCCAAGTTAATGGTGCATAAAACCTTTTCAGAATGTTAAAGTGATGTCTAATCCACTAACCCCCTGTAAATATGAACTCTTCAACAAAAGTTATAGCAGCAAATTTGGCAGTGTGAACTAGGCTGGTTTTTGCTTAGACAGTCACAATTGTGACCCAACATGAGAAAACCGGGCTTATGTACACAAAATATACCTATTCATACTATCTCCGTTACTGTATAAGATTTACAAAATCTGTGAACTGCATTAGATTCTCTATGAAAAGCTGCATAAATGGTGAAAATTGTGCTGGACTCCCATGTGTGTACGTAAAGTAATTTAATTTTGAAACCCAAAAATGTATAAGCCCATTCCAGGTCACAATTATTATTACTAATGTAGTTTAATAGAACAGTCACTCTAAATTTGAAAATAATGTGAGAAAAATACATGAATTTTGGAGCATACGTAATTAGTATAATTATGTAAAATTCTGAATTAAGAACATATGTCCTTCCTATAAAGCATTGAAGTGTCATCTTGACAGTGTGAACTAGGCTGGTTTTTGCTCGGATAGTCATATTTTCCCTGTAAAGTGATTGTAAAAATTAGGGCACATCCTTAAGCCCTAGATTACCTTTATTGCTATGTGTGTCTTGTAGCTAAATAGTGTTCACTATACCAGTTCATGTTTATACTGTACATACGTATGTATCATGTACTATGTAGGTGATGGTTGAAGAGCTAATGCAGTCAGAGTGCTCCACTGACACAATACCACTTGAAGGGTAAGTATCACTATTACAAATAGAAAACATTACAAATGGAAAATGTTAGTGAATGCAACTCAGTGCGGCTTGTATTATTCACTAGTGGCATTTATATTTAATATTAATATTTGCATTCACCCGACATTGGCATAAGAGTCTGCTAAAAACTGGGGGAGGGGCTACTATAAATTTTATATGGAGAAAAACCACAATCTTATAGAGTGACAGTGAAAGCAGAAGAGCTAAAGCCCACCTATTTTGTGCCTAAGAATTTCACTAAGTAGCTTATAAAGATCTTCTCAATAGTAGACACAATAGGTTAATTAATGTACACAGCACATACGTATGTAGCTAATGGTATTTAAATTTGATATTTTGATTCTACTATTAAGGTTACTGGAAGAGATGGGCTATCGTAAAGTGAACCAGACATTCTCTAGGGCCACTTCACCAATGAAGCCATTTGAAGAGGAACCAGAGAGCATTGAGAAAGAAGACACAGCCGATCTTTCACAAGAACAATATGCAGTCCTGTCTCTGCAACACGCTGAAGAGCTAAGAGAAATACAAGAACAATATGAGTATGCCTTGACTGTTAACATACACTGGAACCTCTTTTGAAGGATTATTCCAGGGGTGGAGGGAGCTACTGATAGTTAGGGGGCCACTTAGCTAAACTCAAGTGATTTTCTATTGCAAACATTGAATTCTTATTATGAAGCCTTAAATTTTAAGAGGGGCCATTGTCCCCCTGCTTCCACCACCTGTGGATAAGTTATATAAGGATATGGGCAAACGCTTGCATCTTCAAGGGAACTGTGCTAGTTTTACTGCCAAAAACTGTAAACATCAACTGTCAATAATAATTATTGTCAAATATGACCGGGGCTGTGATCTTATCCGCACATCTGAGCCTGGCACACATTTGAAGAGCCATTGTGAATGAGCTAACAATACAAAACTTGTATCATTCACAGTGCTATGCTTAGTGTCTCTCTTACGTCAAATATTTTTGTACCTATAGCTTAACTACTACAGGTTGAGTTATAACAGTGCTTATGATAAGGGCTGAAAATTGTCCATGCATTTGTTTTCCTATTGTAAATTTATTGACTTCCCCATTGATAATGTATAGTAAATTTGTCTGGTCAAATTTGGTTTGGTCAGTCAAATGTCAGGAGAATATCTGATGACTGCATGGCCATTATCATAAGCTCTGATTGTGCGTCTTCAAAGTCATAAAATTGAATGTGCAGAAATAAATGTTCACCAGTGATCCTTCTATTTATCAAATTTAAATTGAATATAATTTTATAATTTTTTGCTTGTCTTTCATGTAACAAGCTTAACTTAACTCATCAAACAATGCATGTCCAGTTTAAGAGGTTCTGTTGTAAAACATATATGCTAACTACGTAACTACGTACAAATTTCTGTGTGTAATGCTTATCATTCATTGTCATATTTTGCAGGAACAAAATAGAAACTCTTACTAAAACACTTTCACAGATGAAGAAGGAGAGAATGCAGCAGGATAGCCGGCTTACAGCACAAGAACAAGGTTAGCTCACAATTTGCACTTCTGCTACTACATGAAACTTACATTTTTCACCATTTCTCTAATAAGAGCTACAGGACCTGCAAAAGGTAAAATCATTACTGAAATGTACGTATATAGTTAAGCTTCACTTTACAGGCTGCAAAGCCCACTACTAAAAGTCCAGAGCATAGGTATACACATGTGTGATCCGGCATGAGATAACAGTCTCTTATGTGCACATAAAATTTGACCACATTTTATATTAAATACTTTTTGCATAAACATTGGAGTTTAACACAATTTTCACCAATTATGCAGAATTTAATACAGAATCTTATGCAGTTTATAGATTTTGTAAAATATGATTGGTTGTACATAAGCCCGGTTTTCTCGTGTCAGTATGCATGCATGAGAATTTTATCATAATTATTTGTGTCACTGACCATTATAGGACAGCCGTCACTCGTAAAAAGTTAGTACAAACTCCAAAGGGTCTCCCTGCTTGGGGAAGTAGCTTCCCTGAAGACGTAAGGATAATTGATTATTATGAGGCATACTGCAGCATGTAAATGTTGCTATATTTTTCTAGTTTTATGAGCGAATGGAGTTGTTTGCTCAGGAAAGCATTCAGAAACATGACACTTTAGTCAAGAAAATAAGAAAAGAGGTAATTTCAAAAAGATTGGCTAAGAGAGCAGAGAACCAATGGCTAGTTAATAGCAGTTTAACTTACGGTAGTTATAAAATACTAGATATCCTATGTACAGATTTGAGGGTGAAAATTTTTGTAAAATTTTTAACTCAAAATTTTTCTGTTTTTATTGATTGTGCGGAAAGAAGGCAAGGCTTTTTCTTGCAATCCCCCCCCCCAAACTGCTAAGTAATGCCTCCATGAAAATGTTCACCCTTCTTCATTGTTAAGAGATCAACATGTAACCACACGATCTCATGTGTTACAGGTCAGCAATACATGTGAGAAGCAAATGGCTTCACAGCATAAGCTGGCCCAGTCAGTCCGCACCAATTACAGCAACATCATGGAAGGTAGCTACGTACCTATGGATATAACTATACAATTGATGTCATATGTATGCAGCCTCAAGGTATATATGTACATATATTAGCTATGTAGATTTTAGCTGGTATGAATTCCTATTGGCTAATGTTGCCGGCCCAGTAGCTATGCATAGGTAGGGAGACTAGGGACCAGCCTATTATGTTTTTTATTTTTACCTATTATGCTATGCTGCAGTGCTCACCTATTATGCTCAATATTATGCTCTTGTACAAGCAGAATCAAAATGTTGACTGTTCTATTAGAGTATATCTTTGATATTAGTTTTATAATATCAAGTCAATTATGCTGGCATTATGCTTGATGCTTTCAGCTACCTATTGTGTTTAAAATTATGCTGGCATAATCGGTGGGTCCCTATGCATAGGTAGGGTAAATTGCTTGAAGGTCACAATCTCCAGCTATAATGAATTTAAGGGGGTCATGGCATCTCCAGTTAATAACACTCAATATTTGGAACTTTCTTAGTTACATTTTATATAATATTATTTTGAATGCATGTTTGCTATGTGTCGTGTTGCATCCATGCATGACACTGGGGTTTTCTCTCTATCTTGTAGATGTCTCGCTGCCGGCCATCTTGATGCCGACCAAGCTAGGTCACGTGTACAGCCCCAGGGCTCACTGTTACTTCCACCCAACAGGTTAATATTACATGAGTTATGATCATCATGTGACCACGGTGTGTAATAGGTACATCAGAGCCCAGAGTCACTCAGGCACCGGCAGTGTTCAAACTACCCATCCTCAAAAATAAGGATGTATCCTACATAGATATTATCAAGAGCATATGTATGTATGTATGTGTGTGGAGTATGAATAACATCCTGACATTTTACGTTTTTCATTTTGATTTGATATAGTATGTCTAAGCCAAAACATTACAGCATATGTGACCCGGCATGAGAAAACCGGGCTTATGTACACAAAATATACCTATTCATATTATAGTACGTATCTTCATTACTGTATAAGATATACAAAATCTGTAAACTGCATTAGATTCCCTATGAAAAGCTGCATAAATGGTGAAAACTATGCCCTTTTAATTTTTCTCATGCCAGGTCACATATTATTTCTCATAGTCAAATTGTTCATGTAATCACCACATCACTCCTAACATGTGTTTGTGTATGTATGTATGTATGTATGTATGTATGTATGTATGTATGTATGTATGTATGTGTGTGTGTGTGTGTGTGTGTGCGCATATACATGTCACCCTGACAACACAGATCAAAAGCAACTGGGCATTGTTAACGCATGTGGGTAACTGGGTGTATTCATTAAGTTTTTACTACATACATACATACATGCAAAAGGTTCAACTATTGCATTGGATTAGATAATTGTAACATTTTAGAGAAAGGTACGGTTGTCAAATCCTTTCCTTAACTCAATAACAATACAGAAGTTGACTACCCTAAACTTGTTTGATATCAACGAGTTGTTCTGTAGCAGTTCAACCGATCCCACCTGGATGAAGACGGCAGACCAATCACCTATGTTCACTCCTGCTCCCCCTCCCAGCGCATGCGGCTTCAACATGAACCCTTCAACCTCACCACCTCTAGTTAAGAGAGTTAAATAATTATAAATACTTAGCATAGATGTTTAAATTTGTATGAAATATATTGAAATATATTTTCATAAAAACTTCTTACTACTGTAACCAAAGAGAAATCTATCATAGCCTAGATATGTATTTAGTGTGCTTTTCTACTGGTATCCTCTTTCACCAACACTCTACTATTGGACTCGGTTGTGGCTACCTTGCTGCTGGTGGCGGCCTTTCGGGAATTCGATAGGTTCTTGATTTTTTGAATACCAACAAAACTTTCCGATGGAAATTGTTGTGTTTTGATAAATTTTTGTGGTGAATTGTCTTCACTCATAAAACTGTCCGGAGAAGACTGCGAGGCATCTTGAATAGGTGGGAGTACGGGGTGTGACAATCCCAGTTTAAGTGTGTCCATGTTAAGCGTACCAGGCTCAAGGATATCTGTTATGTTATAATGTGACTGTAATGGATTAAGTGGACTGTGACTCAAACTGCTAGAGGAGGAGGCCAGCTCTCTGCTGGAGCTCAGCATTGCATTGGTTGGTGAGGGGGCTGTGTGTGAAGTTGATTGTCTCAGCAACGTTCGCCTTACCTTGCCACTAGATGGCGTACTGGTATTGCGGGGCGTGCTTGGGGGATGGGGACTCACTGGAACTTGCGGAAGCTCCCTGGAAACTGTTCTAGAATGAGAATGCGGCTCTGATTTGCTGCCACGAGGATTGACAGTGACACTACCAGAAGAAACAGGCAGGACTGGTGGAGTTTTAGCCCTCACGGCAGGGTTCCTGTCCAACTTTTTAATATCGTCTTCAATGAATGAATCACTACCATGTATCATGTATCCTGCATTATAAAATGTCTTCAACTGTTCCATTGCCTTTCTATACTTCTGTTTTGACTGGTGCAGTTTCATTGTGAGATATGCAATGGAACTGGATTGGGTGTCGAGTTCAGATTGCAGTTTCTGGATAAGTGAGTCTTTGGTTACTATCTGGTTAGCATATTTCTGTTCCACTTCTCTCAGCTGATGCTGGAGTAGTCCGGAAGCTTCTTCCTTGATGGCCATAGTGGATCTCAGTTCCATCACTTCTTCGTTGGCACATTTCAACTGTTCCTTGAGCTCTTGAAACCTCTTATCGGAATCTACAAGTAACAACATACGTATGCACATGGTTTGTAAATTCTGTAAAGTTTCATACTTTGTTGTTGACTTGGTGATTCTTTCATGGCCAGTTCAAACGTTAGATCTACAACAACAACAAAGACATTTTCTGAGATACTACTATTCCTTGGAACAAAAATCACACACAGGTGCTTCCTAAGAACTAAAACAAAGTGATTGCATTACAGAACTTACGAGCACATTTTTGTTGTAATGTTTGAATCTCTGCATGAAGCCCCTGGAGAATTTCAGCATGTTGTGTTTGAAGAAATGCAATGGAGCTCTCAGCATTCCTCAGTTTCATGCGCGTCTCAGCCAACATCTTGTCAACATGTCCTATAAATGTAACATCAGTCATCACAACAGGAAATGAAAATTTATGATGCATAAGCTCTCACATAAAGTACATGATATCATAAATGCTTTGAAGTCTAATGGTAATTTGTGATTATCAAATAACCTACACAATTTTTGTGGATTTCCCTGCTTTATTTTACATGTCTGGGTAGGGACCAAAAACACCCCCAAAAACCTCAAGTCAGCTTTTTGGCCCCAAAAGATTCTAAACCCCAATGGAAAGCCTAGTCAACAAATAGGAGAAATCCCACATCAGAAACATGTACTGCCTATTTGTACTAGTACATTTATTGTACATAGGATGTGCGTAGCATTGTGTATTACCCAGAGAGGCCACACAAACTTAATGCGGGCGATAAATAGATTCATTGCCAAACTAAAACAGGTGGCGTGGCGTGATGCTATATAAAGCGCATCGTGTAACGATGTATTATTACTTTTTCGTTAGAGGAACGTACCTTCTGATCGGCTAGGTCTACTTCTCAGCGGCACTCACAAGCTCTTTCTGGCACCTCCCACATAACTGTTGCTGTCCGTCGCTGGGGGATCACGTGGTGATACGTGCAAGACAAACACTGTCAAGTGCGAAATCAAGTGAGTTATTAACCAAATAGTATATTGTGTGTATCAAGCTTATTATTATAACTTACCTTTTGTTTAGCTAATTAATGTCCTTCCCAACCTTGTAGTGATTTATTTCACTCAAGGGGATGACACCCCAATAGACTCTGTACTCCGAGCTGCAACCACGTCAAAGTTCAAGTCAAAAAGTCAAACTAAAATATTAAACCTAGTCAAAGGACAAGGGTATGTCACTTCGAAATTGTGTGCAAGATTTCGAAATCAGCTTTAAATTGCCCTGATTTTTTGATTTCAAATCTCATTTCAGTGGTTTACAGTTGTGGCATTTGCCGAGCTTGCATTTGAAAGGTACGGAAGTAAGACTATGTTTACGGAAACCTACTGAGTTGTAAGTCAATTGATTTTGTGATTTCAGGCAAAGGCGTACAAGATTTCAGTGAGTGATATACGTACCCCTCGTCAGTCAAAGAAAGGAAAGCAATATTGAAAAAGTGCAAGGATCAAACTGTTGAATTAATACCACAATCGATACTAATGTGCAATATTTTATGGAGTTTTATGATGTCCATAATGTCAGTTTGCATGCAAATTTCACGTACTATACAGGAAGGAGATCACATGCAGGCATTTGAACAACTTTTATTGTGAGGATAACAAAAATTGTTGGAGTCAAAGGTCAAACATAATTATCAGTGAAGGTCAAGTCAATGGCCATTTTTCACTTTGACCATGGTCGCAGATCAGAGTACAGTGAGTATGGGTGTAACGTCCCTGGTTCACTCTAACAGTGAATGATGTAATAAGTATTTGTGCACCAGTAGATGGCAGTAATTATTTATAACCCAACTTATCAGAGGTATGTACTATGTATGGGCTACTAAGACCTTGCAAAATACTTAGAATAACAGTTTGTCATCATTGCCCACATATTGCTCTCAGCATAGAATGTACTTCATTATTTGCATTGAGGCTTGCCACATTATCGGAACAAGGAAAGAAATCAACATGTTTTTAAAAATTGAAGCAAGTTTTGTTAATACCATATATCACAATCTTTTGACGGGGAAATATTGACACACACACATCATCTTAGGCCACCTGTATTAGCTACATATACTACTGGAAACTATTGAAAGGAGAATTTTGATGAATTGCTAGCTTAGCACCAAATCTGTCAATATTTCCCTTGTCAAAAAATTGCACTTTACGATAATGAAACAATGAATAATGTCCTCCTCATAAAATCTGAGCGAGAAACTGCTATTCAACTTTAATTTGCATGGCCTAATTTCATTGTACACAAAAAGTTTACGTTGATAAATTATTCACAATGTGGCAACACAAAAACTTGTATACCCTAACTTGAAAATCATGGAAATTAATATGCAAACTCATGATCACTCAGCCACTCATTTGAATGATCCCTGAAATCAAATTGAAATCAATAATTAGAACAATTGAGGAGTCCAACACTGGTTGAAATCTCGTATCCTCTTGCCAGAAATCAGAAATCAATTCAAGCATATTTTTAAACTTGAAAATCACAGAAATCAGTGAACTGATTTTGAAATTTGTTGGACCCCTCAAATCCTGTATACAATTTAGCTACAATCCTTTGCTCTGCTTGTGTGTGTGTGTTTCTGTTTGTGTGTGCGCACGCGCGTTTATGTGTGTGCATGTTTGTGCGCGTGTGTGTGAATGCATGAGTACGTGAGTGAATGTGTGGTATAGATTTTTGTGCTTTTGTATACGCAAGTTACAACTTAATCAAAATTTAGTACCGTATAAGCAGAAAATATGATGGGAAAAGATATTTGGTGATTTTTTGAATGAATCACTTTGGCGAATTAAATTTGACGTTTTGAAGAGTAGCAACAATTTTCAAAAGCGTCACTTAATTAATTTTAGCAGCGCTTTATAGATTATTAACATGGCGTGTGAATATAGCAAGACAGAAGAGCATATGGAATGCATCAGTGGAGTACGGTGTAGTCTTGTGAGCCTTTCCTGTGGACCAGCGCGCGGCCCACAAGAGGCTGCCTTGCAAGACTAGGCCTCCGAGATGAGCAATATGACAAACGTGGCATGGTTATGTGTTTGTTAGCTATATTGTTAAAAGCAGCTGTAATTTATATTGAATAATCATGAGCTAGAATCCAGATATAAAACTTATTGGCGAATTAAATTTGGTGGTTCCCTCAAAAAATCGCCAACCGCCAAATTTAATTCCCTGTCATATTTTCTGCTTATATGGTATGTTAAGTTGTACTTCATGTCAATTTTTGGGTGTGTGGACAGTTTTTGATTATTGAATGTCCACGCTTCTAGATGGCTTCCTCAAATGAAGTGGGGCCACTCCCTCAAGGAAGTTGTATTTTTTGTCAGATAGCATCTGGACAAAAGCCAGAGACAGAGATATTGTACAATGATGAACAGTTCATCTGCTTCAGGGACATACGACCTGCCTCCAGGCATCACTATTTGATTGTACCGATTGCACACCACCCTGAAGCCAAATATCTTACCCAAGAGCATACTGGGATGGTGCAACAGATGATTGATGTGGGGAAGAATGTTTTAAAAACACAAGGTGGTGGTATGGACGATTGTCGGATGGGTTTCCATTGGCCGCCGTTCACGTTGGTAAAACATTTACATCTGCATGTCGTATCGCCAGTGTCGGAGATGGGCTTCTTCAACAAGCACCTGATTTACCGACCCAACTCAATCGCATTTGTGACCCACGACTGGCTCCTGAATAGACTTAAAACCATGAACCAAACTTAATTATTTTATACTACAAGTTAAAATAAATTCAGATTTATTTGCACATTGTATTATATAATGTTATAAATAATGTGATACTGTAAGATCAGGGTTTCTTTACAAAATATTACAAAATTAAATTTCCAGTACAACTGGTAAGCAGTTGTCCAATCCAATGGACAATCGATGACTGACCATATTCAGAATGACATCATAGTGAATGTAGGCGGCGATCAAAACACATATGTGGAACAGTTGATGGCTGCTAGCCCAAATGTCAAACTTGCCAGGAAAGAATCGTTCTGGAATTCTGGCGGCGTATAGCCCCGCACCAGAAACGTAAACAGATGCCATCTGCAGTACGCTGCTCAGCGAATAAGCTGCATTGGCGTAGGCAAACCCATCTTGTAGAATTATCTGCACACCAGGAATGAAGCTGTAAAAACCGAATGCAATGAACAAGGCAACCCTCATGACTCTAAACTCTGGCGTGGAAAATTTCTTCACCAGACAGATTGACAGGCACAGTGAACACAGTACGATGAGAATGATTATGTGTAGATATCTTGAAAAGCTTGCACAGTAGAATGAATAATAGTAACACGGAATACATGAGCCGGTTATCAATGCCGTGATGCCGGAATAGTCCAATCGAGAAAACAGATGTGCAACGTCTTCAGAATGATTGCTGACTGTATGGAAAAGAAACGAGAAGCCCAGGCATAGAATTGCACCCAAGAAGAAAGCACCAATGATTAACTGCTCATTCCAGGGTAAGAGGCTTATCTTGGACATCCCAAAGACATACACACACAGTGCTATCACACAGAACATCACCACACCAAACAGATGCGTCCAAATGTTCCATGTCTCGGTATGCATCCGAAACATTGAGCCAAAACACTTGCTGAAAGATTGCATCGGAGGTCGGTAGCCATGTCTTAGGTATTCATTGTCCTTTAGCCAGCCAGGCAGACTATCGAAAGACACCACATTCCACACGCAGGCCGGTATTAGCTGCGACAACGCGCTATCCATGGACTCTATGCTAGAAGTGCTGGATGACCTTTCCCGTTGAGTCAGTACAAAGTTGTCCACACCTTCTCCCACCTCATCAGAATCCATTTCCGTAACGAAGGGCACTTCGCTACCTTCATCCGGCTCAACCACTCGCCGTCTCACTTCGTCTGTCATGTTGAAGGTCTTCCTTAAAAATTAGACAGAAAAGGTCACTTCGATGTAAACAAATCACAAAACAATTGCAGTACAATCCTTTGTCGGAGGTGTAGTATATCTCGAGTTAATCACAGCAAAGTTGTCCGGTTGTGAAGGCGGGAGCGATCTCTTTCGTACCAAAAATGATATCGTCACTCGGTAGCTGTGTCCGATCCAGTTATAACTAACAAAAAAGGTCAAGATTGTACGAGCACTGTTGTATGTGACCTCTCCTCCTAAAACAAACCATAGATAGTATAACCCGTTGGCGGGTGGCGTGATGTTTTCTCACGTGACTACCTCGTTTCCAACTCTACGGAGGTCGAGAGGAGGTACATGTGAATGCATAGATGTAGAGCGTCATTTACAACCCCTTACTAGTGAATAGTTTTCACTCGCTTATGTGGAGGATGGTGCATGTCTTGATGTTGCTGCGAAAGGTTTTTGGGACAGTCGCCATCAAAGACCTTTTTTTGATGTTAAGGTATTTAACCCACATGCACCGAGTTAATTTATCGTCAACATATCGTAAGCTGGAGAGGAGAAACAGAGAAAATATGAACAGCGTATTCGTGATGTAGAGATGGGATGCTTTACTCCGCTAGTGTTCTCAACTTTTGGAGGTCCACTAGTTCTACTTTCTTTTTTAAGAGATTAGCATCCTTACTTGCTGACAAGAAAGATCTGCCATATTGCACCGTGATGTCCTGGCTCAGATGTCGTGTTAGTTTCTCGTTATTGCGTTCTGCTATTGACTGTTTACAGGGAGCAAGGTCTTCTAGTGGCTGTCCTGCTAATTTGAGGGCCTGATTTGGCCCTTTTTGAGGGTCATTTGTCCCTCCAACATTAACTAGTTGTGATCCCATCATGATCAATTAAGATCTAGTGCTAGAGGTGCTGGTTACCCCAGGAAAAATCGATTGATTTATTGCCTCGTGGTATTCTTTAAGATTTGGAGGCATCCACTGAGGCACCTACTATGGGTCAACTTACACATAATCTCGCATGGCCAGACTGCCATTTCCGCATAGGGCATTTATCGCTTGCAGTATAACGCCCGTGCAGAAAAGGGTCTGGGCGTTTTTACAGTGCTGACTTGGTTTTCACACTTTCCAAATGTGTGGATATATTAACTTTTTAATAGCCCTGTGAACTTAAGTTTAGGTCACATGTCGCTTAAGTTTGTCATGTGTAGTTGTCTGACAAAAAGTCACTCAGGTATTACCTGATGTGTATTTATGATTTAGAAATACAATTACGTATATAGGAACAGATACGTATTTCTCCCTTATACATTGAACAGCCTGCATGAAGGTCAAGGGGGTGTCACTCCCGTACCTTCTGTACTACCATCTGCGACCGCGGTCAAACTCGGTCAAGATGGAAAATGGCCCTTGACCTTTGATTTCCGCTGAAAATGACGCTTGACCTTTGATCGCTACATTTTTCGTCTAAACTTTGACTGTAATACAATTTCCTATGACTAATATTTTGCACATGATCCTTTCCCATAAACTAAACTGTAAAATCTCGTCCACTACGTTAGTATCAATTGTGGTATTTGCATAGCGCGTTGGCTGTTGACCTAAAGAACCTTTACCAACACTGCTTGTCCTTTGACTTGCTGGCTTTTTATGCTTGACTCTTGACTTCGATTCTGACTGCGGTCACAGATGGTAGTACAGAAGGTAGGGGAGTGACACCCCCAGAGCCTGAAATTAGCTGAAAAAAATGCTAAGACATAGTGTCAGAAGTAAACTGATTTTGATCAGACATTTAGAAATTTGTTCAGACAAAATAGTGTGAAATATGGGAAATACTTCAAAAACAAAAAATTTGTCCGGACAAAATGTCCAACCAAAATTCAAAATGTCTGGACATTCGGTACTTTTGGTCGGAAAATGTCCGATGTCCGACCGTTATTTCAAGCTCTGCATCCCCTTGAAGGTCAATAGTGGGTTCTGATTCACTGAGTCTGGAAGACTTGCTTTTCTTAAAAACAGGTACCTAGCTACATGTGACTAGTGGCTTTTGATAATCTTATAGTGTTAGACTTTTCAGACTTAAAAGTCAGAGTAGTCCGGCGTAGCCAAACCTCTAGTTTTTTATAGGGTGCTACTGCTTGCAGTATAAGCGCCCGCAAAAATAGGGTCTGGTGTTGTTCCTATTGTTAAGTCATTCTGATACCTCCGTGCCGATGGGGGTGTTAAAATGTATAGACGTCACATTAAACGTAAACCTCCAGAATGTGTAACGAAAACTCTATACACAACACAAGGTCTGGCTACGCAAGACTAAAGTCAGAGGCTTGGATTATGAAAATCCTTTCCAGACCAATACAGTCCGGCATTCATCTACACGAATCAATTGTGGGAGCCACCATTATAAATGTCAGATGGTATTTAGCATTCCGCTTATTCACAATTCTGCATGAGAAAAAAATTGGCTCTGATGTGCCTTATTGGTGGCCCCTAGTGGTAAGAAATGTACACTGTGAATGTACATAAAAATTGACTTGTCAATTCCAATAAGAACAATGGTAACTTGATTGAGGGATGTTAACCTAACAGTGTAGGGTATGCAGCTAAAAAGTATCAGTCAGTCACTGTTTGATTACTCATCATATGCTTGTGTACATATGGTATATAGCCTGTGTTATTTTGATTTGTAGTGCAAACACCAATTAAGCACCATAACTTTACTGCATTCCCATACACACATTGCATACATTGCACATATCAAGTCACATTCAGAAGGATGCAGGGCCCCAGGAGAATAGCCCTCAGGAGGTGTTATTGCACCACGCCTAAATATATAAGGAGGTTGTGTATATGCTCACAGGAAGGCTGCAGGTATATATGTATGGGCATGCTGTCCTCAAAGCATCAGTTATTTTTGAATTTTCAACTGTATATCAGGGTTGATATTGTTTAACTTTGGCATATCCTGACTAAGAACAGTTTGACAAAATAAAATGCCGTACTTGCGTATTATACACTTTATGGATGGTTTTGCTTGGTGATTTGAACAAATTTGTCAAAATTTTTGTACGCCGAGGTTTCCCTGATACATGGTGTCTTTTTACTTAGCCTACAATTAGTTTTACTGCAAAAAAGCATTATGATTATCAAATATAAATACAATTGTCATGGGAATTCAGGGATGACAATATTATTCACCATAAAAGTTTATGAGTATGCACAAGCACACACATGTACATACGAACACAATATTATGTGTTTGTACATGTGTGTGCGTGTATGTGTCACATACACACACATACATATTACGCACACATATACACACAGGCCACACACACATAATATGTTCTTATGCATGTGTGCATCTTATGCATGTGTGTACGTGTGTATTTGGAACTAATTAAAAATGCGACGACACATTTTAATTTTGTAAGAAGATTTCCTACACAGCAGTGCAGGAAAAATTCCAGAAATATTTAATTTAGAATTTAGTTTCCTACGTAATCCACCAGTGCTGGCCAAAATTGTAAATAAATTTCTTTGTAGGGTTTTAGACTTACGTATATAAGGTACGTATACAAATTTTACACACCTCTGATCAGTAGTAATGCAATTTGTCACCATACAAATTTAAATAGTCCCAGTGCTAAGTATAATGTACATGCATGCACACCTGTGAACACATACACACGTACGTATTGACTAATTTTTTACAATATGTAGCTATGTGATATACATATTATTGTCATGCCACATAGCTATGTAATCAACTTCAGTTCCTTACATTTTTACAATAAGCATAGATGCACAACATTTTACCACCTAATGTATAGCCAAGGGTGAAAATTTCGTGAAGTTAGTATATATGTATAAAAATTTTGATTACAGGACAAAAATTTGAGGCTAAAATTTCAAAAATCCATGAAATCCAAAAAATCCACCCTCAAATTTTTCAGGCTATAGCTACGTATACGGTGTGCGAGTGTGTGTGTGTGCGTGCGTGTATAGGTAGCTGAAAGCATCAAGCATAATGCCAGGCTACCAAAGATAGATATACTCTAATAGAACATTCACATTCTGAAGGCAACTAAATATACTCTAATAGAACAGTCAACATGCATAGATAATACTTGATCAATTTTTGGACAAGTGTGAATATACTCTAATAAAACAGTCTAACTTTTAAAATAAAGATTTTTGTATAAGTTAACAGTGGTTTATTCCTGAGCACAAGTCTGACACATGAACATAATATTGAGCATAATAGGTGAAATTTATGAGCACTGCAGCATAGCATAATAGGTAAAAATAAAAGCATAATAGGCTGGTCCCTAGTTGCAATTGTATGATCATGATAGTCTGATCAATAGTCAGCCGTACGATAGTTTGATCAATAGTCTGTGATCAATATAGTTGATCTATAGTCTGTACAATTCCAATCTAGATGTTTTTTGAGTGCTTTAATTTTATCATGAAATCAGAAATCAAGAGGATGTACCTATTACCAGCTCATGACTTATATTATGTGACCGTGAATTATTAACCCATTAACTACATATATTATCTGCTACCATAGCTCAACTCTTGTATTAATAGAGTTACCGGTATATTTTATAAACAAAAGCACCCTGGGTGTAAAAAGTGCGAGGCCAAGGGCCAAGAAGGCCACCATATGATTGGTTTGGTCACTTGACCACCTTTTTTGTGCATATAAAGGTGGCCAAGTGACCAAGCCAATCATATAGTGGCCTTCTTGGCCTCAGCTGATATCAAAGTTTTCATACCTACCTATTTACAATGCTACTTCTGATTGGCCTCGCACTATTTTTACACCCAGGGTGTTTTTGTTTAGCATATATATACACATTGCAACAACACTAAAATCATCAGTGCATACGTACATCATATATACACACTATATCAAAATTCATGTCATTAGTGTCTGCCTGTAGCTAGCTATGCCCATACTACTTGTGAACATGGCCTGTAGTAACAAGAATATACATAATGGTTACTGTAAAATATGTCACTGACTTACTATATATAATATAATCCATGGGGTCAGATAACCTCAGCCGTTATTGCTTTGTTACCACTATTGTCCTACAAACAATGCAAGGTGCGTATCCTAGCAGGGAAATCATAACTTTACCTGACTCATAGTGCTGCATCTTCAGACTGACTTATATTACTCAACTTATATCCATCCGGTGTCTTAGTACCACCATACTTATGCATGTGATGCCATCATGGTCAGGTAACAAATATTACTGCAAATCCTACACAAATGCACATTACCTATAACGATTACGTATGTAGATATAACATATATACACACGTACGTGTTGACTAATGTTTTCCTTACATTTTCACTGATGCACAACACTGTATCACCCACTGAATATTTCGAGGGTGAAGGGAATCGTGAATTTTTGTGAAAGTGAATTACAATGCAAGACAAAAACGTTGAGGCTAAAATGTTAATCAGAAATCTTATATGAATCCACAAAAAATTTACCCTCAAAAGTTTAGGCTATACCTAATACACACGTACATGCATACGCACAAAATCAGTCTAGCTACAACATGTAATCCCTACTTTGGCTTGATGCATCGCTTTGTAATTTTCTGCTAAAGTATACAAGCTACATACATAAATCTTGTAGATCTAGGACTTGTATTCACAGACATTGTTTCCTTGCGGAGGTATCCCTACTCTCTTTTTTAAATTCCTCATTCTTGTCTGCTTACTTTTTATTGTGTTGTTCTACACTAATATAACAATGGCTACGTTTCACTGCAAGTGATTTGTTAAATGATTTTTACATTTACTGTTACAATTTTGTGTCAAAGAGTGTACTGCATGCTCCGCATATCAGTTTACACACAGGGGGTGGGAAGGGGCATTCGACCCCCTAGGTTAATTCTTGGTTTTTGGAATACAAAATTGAGACTCTATATATGACTAAATTAAAATATTATAATTATAATAGCATTAGTGCTTCCATCACTATGGAGTTACAGACTAATGTTAACTGTTATAGTGACACGCACACGCACACGCACACACACACACACACACGTGTACATGCACATATATACCTTAAACTATTTACATGGTAAGTTAAGGATGTTAAAATACATAAGTACGTATGTACCCCAAGCAATCCAGAAATGCAGCTAGAGGGGGCAAATTGAAGCTTTCAAAATGTAGGGGGACTTATGTATCTTGTTCCATAATCCCCATACCAGTTCCTATGCCACAATGATGTGCATGTTGTGCACACACAAACACAGAGAGTCACACACACATATACACATATGTGCGCACCATGCACACATCTAAACCCTAAACCATTCTAGCATGGTAACAATGTAACGGTATCACCATGAACTGTTACCATGACAACAACTATTCTTAACTCATCATATTATGGACTGCACAATACCCTACACTTACGTATAATACACACCTTTATTTACACTGATCAATAGCATGATAGTTAACATATAATGTAGTCACCATATGGAAATACGTATTGCCGTCATGACATATGTATGTATGACATGCCAACTCAAAAACATACGTACACACATTTGCATGCACCACACCTAAGGGGACTGTGTATGTGCCCGCAGGAGAGCTGTGAGGCACACACACACACACAAACATACACACAAGCATGTATATGACTCACGCATACATATGCATGAGTGTGTGTGTGTTGTGTGCGAGAGCATTGCTTGGCTAATCGAGAGGTCGCAAGTTCAATGCCCAGCTGTTGCTGTTGTTCTTTGAGCAAGGAACTTTACTCACATTGCTCCAGTCCACCCAGCTGTATTAATGGGGACCTGGCAATAGCTGGGGAAGCAAATGCCAAGCTGTGCATGTCTCATTTAATAGTTGGGGTTCAGGTGGGACCTTGGATGCCCACACCATCATCCATGAGGCATGCACAGCCCCCCTGCGGGGCGCTAGTCTCATCCCCAGGAGGATTTCCCTGCACTGACTCTGAGTGCCTGCTTAGTGCACAGGTGTCCCAGCTTGTCTGGGTAGGCGTGACCGTGTAAACAACAACTACAGGCTTTGCTTTTTTGGTTTTGAAAATTTTTTGTTTCCTGTATACCACAACTACTGTTTAGCCAAAGCAGTCATTATATTAATTACCCGTTCAGGTAAAAAAGGCTAAGCTTTTCTTATTGACAGTATGCATGATTTTATATTTTTAGCCAAAATAAGAGAGCTATCACCTTGAAGCTTATGTGGAGTACTATCTAAATATTTAATCTACCCCATTCAACCCCGTCAGTGCCGATTATTGTATTGTAACCTGTGGGCTCATGTGAAATATTTAAAAAATATGCAGTGCGCACGTGCGCGTGTCCACCCTCCTCTGATATCCACCGCAAAATGTGAAATCAAACCCTACGAAGGATATCTAAGGGCCGATCTAGTTATCACTATTAACAACAGGTTATTGCTAGAACCAAATCGCCAACGAGAGTTGTCCAGACCCCTTTTTCCACCCCCACAATAAAAATGGAAAAAGTGGTCTGGCTATGCAACACTAATCTAATGGAGTAAAAGTCTCTCATGCCATTGCCTGAAATCAATTGACTTACTACTCAGTAATTTTCCGTAAACTCAAGTTCATATTCGGTCAGTATGATTTAAACCCACTGAAATCAGATTTAAACATTACAAGGGGCCCGACACTATGAATTTTCTTCGACGTGATTCGGAATCTTTTGGAATCTTGGCAGGATTCCTAGATTCCTGGCTTGATTCCAAGATTCCTGACTTGATTCTAAAGATTCCTGTATACCAAATAAGGCTACCCATATCACGTGATTAACGATATACGGATAAATACAAAGTTTTACAAGAATATTAATGAAAGTTAAGATTCCAGATTCCAGAATCTTGGCAACCATCGACGAGATTCGGAATCCTGTCGTACCCCTCGAAACATTACTACAGAGCATAGTTTGAACTGCCAAACTCATATTATAAATTTCGAGCAGAATAATGTGATTGATTTTGTAGCACTGCTCAAGGAAGTTTTAAAAGTATAATAGCTCTAGCTTATCCCTAGTCTGGCATAGCCAGACCCTTCGATTTGATCGCGCAGCGCGCGCTGATCTAAAAAGGGTCGGCTACGTCAGACTAGCTTATTCCCTAGGCCTGTGACTGGCTGCATAATAAGCACAATATGGCCTAATTGTGTGTTTACAAGTATAATTCAAACAAACATCTAATCTACCTCCACTGTCCTTCTTCTCCCTTTTCCTTTCATTTCATTCCCCTCTCAAATATAGCGCGCATATTGATCGATCGCAGCACCCCTCAGAGGCCCAATAAGTCACAGCCTACGCAACATATTATACTAATGACTTTCAGGTATTACCTGAATCACTTGATCCTGCGCGGGCCCCCGAGACAACATCATGCCACCGCCTTATATGAGAGGTGATACCTTATGGAATAATGTATTGTATGATTATTGTAATTTAATATTCATAAGGTAGTGTCGAAAGAGTTGAGGTTGTTGAATTAATTAGAAGTCCTGAACCGCCAAGCAACTACAACTCCCGTCAGTGTGGTTATTATAAATTCGCCTAAGAAGTACACAGAGTTTACAGGCGCTGGTAGTGCGCAGTTCACTAGGTTGTATTTGGGTTGTGAAAGTCACCGCAAAAAGTATGGAAAGCGAAGTTAGACACCGAACTGTTGAAACCAACAACGGTCACGTGACTTTAGATGCAGAAAACTCAGTAGAAGACTTGATAGGGAATGAAGATGTTTTCACTCACAAGAGATCATCCAGTACATCAAGTGTGGAATCAACAGATAGCGGCTTGTCACAGCTAATACCAGCATGCGTTTGGAAAGTGGTATCCTTTGACAGTCTCCCAGTATGGCGAAAGGACAACGAATATCTCAGACACGGCTACCGTCCGCCGATGCAGTCATTCAGAAAATGCTTCGGTTCTGTGTTTCGGATGCACACAGAAACGTGGAATATTTGGACACACATATTTGGTGCGGTGATGTTTTGTGCTATAGCACTGTACGTGTATGTCTCCGGAATGTCCAAAATAAGCCTTCTACCCTGGTATGAACAGATCATCATTGGAGCATTCTTTGTGAGTGCCATTGTGTGTTTAAGCCTGTCGTTTCTATTCCATACATTCAATAATCATTCCGAATATGTTGCTCGCCTTTTCTGTCGTATGGATTATTCCGGTATCACGGTTATGATAACTGGGTCTTGTATTCCGTGCTACTACTTTTCATTTTATTGTGCGACGTTTTCAAAATGTCTACACATCAGTATTCTTATTATCCTCTGTAGTATGTGCTTGGTGTTTTGTATGTTGAAGAGATTTACCAAGCCAGAGTTTCGGCTGATAAGGACCGTGATGTTTATTGGGTTTGGCTTTTACAGCTTCATTCCTGCCTTCCAGATAATATTTCAAGTTGGGTTCGCTTGTGCTAGCACTATGTACCCCCTGAGTGGTTTACTGAAAATGGCATCAGTGTATGTCTCCGGTGCAGGCCTGTATGCCGCCAGAATCCCGGAGCGATTCTTTCCCGGCAAATTTGACATTTGGGCAAGCAGCCATCAGCTGTTCCATATCTGTGTTCTGATCGCTACGTACATCCACTATGGTGTCATCCTCGAAATGGTCAGCCACCGTTTATCCATTGGACTTGAAAACTGCCTACCAGTTATCTGGTAAGCAGGAGTAACTATTTTAAATTTCTGTAATTGTATAATCTATGATGATGCATCATATACATAATTACATAGTATTCTTTTATGGGTATTCTCTTAAATTATATTGTGTATAAACTAATGTATATAGTTATGTTAGAAAATCAGTTATGTAATGTATCAATTGCTATATATAGCTACAGATGTAGTATTAAGTTATTTCTTTTTGTATGTAATTACCTTATGCAATATGATATCATTAAGATGTGTTAGTGATTCTGGCCATAATTTTTATTTCATTCATTGCATTAAAAACAGATGAGCATTTTGATATTGAATAATCATTGAATATAGCTATGTAGCTACAATATATAGCTAGCTATATGTATATAGGGGATCCGCTATAGGTACTGGGATGTTGCTTTCCATTGGATGCATGCAAATCAAGGGGGAGTGGCTGGGCTATATCTAGGGGTTGAAGTTCCCAGCTGGCCTTATAAGTTTTCTTCATATGATCTGATATTTTATAGTACCTCAGTACTATAAGTAGGTATAATGCTAAACAAAAACACCCCAGGTGTAAAAAAGTGCGAGGCCAATCAGAAGCATGCATGCAGCATTGCAAACAGGTGCGACCAAAAACTTTGATATCAGTTGAGGCCAAGAAGTTACTTATCAAAAATCTTTTTCACTATACTTGAATGACATACAATAGTTTATAGCATATTTTCACAACTATGATTGGCTTTGTCACTTGGCCACCTTTATTAATAATGATGGTGTGAAAAGGTGGCCAAGTGACAAAGTCAATCATAGTTGTGAAAATATGCTATAAACTATTGTATGTCATTCAAGTAGTGAAAAAGATTTTTGATAAGTAACTTCTTGATATCAAAGTTTTTGGTCGCACCTGTTTGCAATGCTGCATGCTTCTGATTGGCCTCGCACTTTTTTTACACCCAAGGTGTTTTTGTTTAGCATTGTGACATACAGCTATAGCTATTGCAATTATATATTGCGACATGCGTTGCCTTCAAAGTTGCAAGTATATACTGCAAAAACAACTCAGACCTCTTGTAACCAGCCTAGTTTCTTACACAGTACTGCATTATTTTGCATGGCTTATACTATACTCTTTTAGGTACAGTTCTCTGTATGGTGTTTCACCAAGATAGATTGCATGCACATATGTATATAATTATGTGGGTGGAATAAATCAGGGCATAGCTACAGTTGGTGGCTACCTATATACTATAGCTGTCCCATGAAATGTCAACCACTCTAGAATGCTATAGCAGCATACCCTGCATGGAATAAATCGTAATTTTTAGTAAATTGTCTCAAGATGTGACAGCACCCACAGCAACAGTTGTAGCAAATAACTTACGTGATGATGATAAAACTGAAGTAGCTATAGACTGTATAATATTATAGTGAGTGAAGTCGATAGTAGTATATACATAGCTTCAGGCTGTGTAACATGCATTGATGGCGCGTCAGATGGTGCAGACCGGTTGCATGTAATTAAAGCCATGATACATGCAGTTGTATACATAGTGAATGGAACTAACTCAAAGCTGTATACATATATACATAGCTAATAGAGCTATATATTATTATGTGCATATACACATAACTCACATGCAGTTAGCACGCATAATAGGAAGAAGTCTATATGCATAATACACTGCAAAATGCAAAGTATGAAATTCATACAAAATTACCACAATGAGCATACCAAATTGAAATTCATACAAAATTACCACAATGAGCATACCAAATTCAATTTTGGTATGCTCATTGTGGTAATTTTGTATGAATTTCATACTTCGCGTTTTGCAGTGTAGGGGAAGTTCATGCAGTTTGGGAAATTCCCAAAAGCATTTTAGGCAAAATTTCGAGCATAATTGACAAAGGCTTAGCTTATTGCATGCAGTGGACAATATCAGCATCGATATTCCCTCATGCAGGTGTATATTATATTGCTGCAATTAATGTAGTGTAGAAATCATGATTGCAATATATATATAGCTATATAATATATTGTGATCTTGTTTCATCCCTATAATCCGATCTATTAAAAACAAATATACTATAGACCTATAGCTATAGCTGAGGATATAGCTAGTTACGTATAGCAGTAGATGCATCACAGCATAAAAAATTAAGTGCTATAGCTTAAGTATATTTATTCAGTATAATTATTTGCAATTTTATTTATAGACATTACATGTAGTAGTTTTGCTTCAAAATTACTCGCACAAAATAGCTATTTATAATTATTATGGTAGCTATGCAAAATGCATCTCCTATAGCTTTACTGATTTACAAAATCTGTCTGCATGCAGGGCCATATACATGAGATTCCTTAATGATGATGAAAATACGTATTATTATGCCTTAGCTAATGCAGTTGATAATCATGATTACGGAGTGATAGCTAACAGGCCGGGACAATAATCTGCATGGTGCA
Organism: Spongia lamella; assembly: GCA_963930835.1. NCBI lineage: Eukaryota > Metazoa > Porifera > Demospongiae > Dictyoceratida > Spongiidae > Spongia > Spongia lamella. Next base: position 6,595,755 of record OZ005746.1, on the reverse strand, counting down.
TGCATGCTTATATGCATGCTTGGTCACATGAGGAACTGAAATAAGGGGCAGCAAGGGGGACATGCTCAAGCTCTACAATACAAGAAAACACCATAGCTAGTTAATAGCTGCATACGGCTAATATATAGCAGCTACAGTAGTTATAACTAAATAGCTACATGCATGAGCTATATATAGCCGCGGCTATATATCAAATTTATTGCATTCATGATCTGGAATAGGCCTGGGCCTATTATGCTTTTTAAATTGCCTATTATGCTTTGGAGCAATGCTCCAATATTCTTCCTATTATGCTCAAATTATGCTCCATAAATTAACATTATGCTCCAAAAAATAATCTGATTTCAACACTCCCTATCCTTTTAGCTTACTTTAATCACACCTCTTATTTGTTTATGAGTATTAGTAGTCTTTCTGGTACCTCTACAGCATTAAATCTCTTGTACAGGGAGCCATTCACAAAATAATTTTAATTATTTTTAGTGGCGCTTGATCTAACGACTGTAAAGGGATTGCAATAGTTGCTGAATTCAGCCTAGCAGTTGTAAGATAGTACAGTTTGTGTGTAATGGTAAGCATGTGGCCCTTATAAATGATTTGAGTATGTTTTCATTATAAAACTGGCGCCGCGCGCTAGAAATTTTGCCTATTATGCCAGCACTATGCTTGATGCTTTCAGCTACCTATTATGCCCAAAATTATGCCGGCATAATCGGCCCAGGCCTAATCTGGAATATATAGGCCACTAAGGCCAGTATATTAAAATGGCTAAAGGCCATGCATTTCAGGCTAATGTAATGTACACTATGATCATGGCTGATCAACTGATCATGATCATAGCTACACAGAACTATACTGACTCATCTGATCCTATGGGCTAGGACTCAGTTTTGCCCTGGACTGGCCACTGCCCTAGTCAATTGACTCAACTTAATTCAATTATTTCATAGTACCTCCAGCTCCCCAGATATGGAAAAACTGAGCGCACTCTCAGCTTGTCAGTGAACTAGACTAGTGCACGTGACGCCACAGTCTCGCGTAGAAAAATTGTGGTCCGACTCACCTAGCCCTAGTCTCGCGTGGCCAGACCGCTATTTCCGCGCAGGGCGTTTATCGCTTGCAGTATAAGCGCCCACGCAGAAAAGGGTCTGGGAGGTTTCACAGTGCTGACTTGGTTTTCACACCTTCAAACGTGTCGATATATTAACTTTGTAATAGCCCTGTGTGCTTAAGTTTATGTGACGTGTAATCAATCAACGTGTCACGTGTAATCAATCAACGCCCAACAAAATCTGTTGGCCTCAGTACGAGTTGATACTGTGAAACCTCCCAGATCCTTTTCTGCGCGGGCGCTTATACTGCAAGCGATAAACGCCCTGCGCGGAAATAGGGGTCTGGATCATCTTCTCATGGCAACATCATCTCCCATCAACATCATCTTCTCATGGCAACATCATCTCCCGTCAACATCATCTCGTGGCAACATCGTCTTGTGGCAACATCATCTCGTGGCAACATCGTCTCGTGGCAACATCATCTCGTGGCAACATCATCTTCTCATGGCAACATCATCTCCCGTCAACATCATCTTCTCATGGCAACATCATCTCCCGTCAACATCATCTCGTGGCAACATCATGTCGCGTCAACATCATCCCAAGTCTCACGTCGACATTAGGTACCGATGGGCAGTCGACGTCAGGACGCGCGAATATTTATATGCGCGATTTTTAAAATTTTACATAAAACACCGACAGTCGATTTTGCTCTCGTGGCGACATCATCTTGTGGCAACATTAGGTACCGACGGGCAGTTGATCCGAATTGGAATATCTATGGTTCACGTAAAACCGAAATGTTTACAGTACTTTAACTTTTAGCACGCCCATTTACGCACACGTGACCCATCGTGACGCCCTAACTTGCTAGTCAAGATGCCGGTATGTTTTCTTGTGTATTTTAGACACATAACGTAGAAAACTTGATTCAGCAGTAATTTCTAGTCCGACGTGTATTTCCTTTAGGCTTATCACTCTTCGCTTAACCCGGATAAAGATGATAGTGGAAATGAGAAAGGCGCTCGCTGCATTGCCAACGTGGCGTTACTGCCGTTAAAGAGCAACTTTAGGGGGCCCGCTCCGAAAATGAGTAAGTGCTTTAAGCGTAGAATGTGGTGACTCTAATATTTTGGTACGAACTATATAAAGGAAATTTTGTCCTGCTTGTGTTATGTGTGATGTGTGATGGTATAAAAGTTTTGAAAGGTGTGGGACCTTATACAGGGACTAGTCTGGCGTCACCAACTTTTTTCAGGAAGTGCATGAAAGGGTAGGTGACGCTGGACTATACAAGGATAGCATCCTCCTAGACTTCTACACTCAGTATATACCGTATAGCGGGAAAGTTAGGCAAATTTGGCGAATCGTCCGTGATTCGCCAAACTAAAACCATCCAAATTTTTACTTATAATTATTACCTTATGGCTGAATCTATCCATTTGCCAAACTTTTCCTTCCCAACGCTCATAACAGTGAAATTCGCCAAGCTGTCAAACTTTCCCGCTATACAGTAGTATATTCACGCTGCAGATTTTTAACATTATAGCATAAAATTTTGACGAATTGTGCATTTGACGAAAAACAATAACGTTGTTTCAAGCCTCTGCAATGCAAAGCAAAGTATAGCAGCGACATGTTCTGTAGGATTTCTACAAAATATTTTGACGAATGGACAAATTCTTGTCAAATTTGTCCATCAAAGATACAAAATTTTATGCTAGACAAATTTACTATACATTATCAATGGGGAAGTCAGTAAATTTACAATAAGAAAACAAATGTCCAGACATTTTCAGCCCCTATCATAAGCACTGAAGTAGTGGGAGCAAATTTGGGACAGAGAGAATTAAGCACACACACCCCCCCCTCCAAGGTTCAAATTAACATCTTGGGCACAATTTGGCATGTCCAGACGAAATATACACAATGTGACTTTAAGAAAAGTCTCTTGTATATGGTCAAATTTGGTTTGGTCAGTCAAATGTCAAAGTTGGCCGGAAAATGTCTGATGATTGGCCATTATCATAAGCTCTGCTACTTGTTACAGAAATCTTGACATACATAAGTTACACTATAGTAGGAAACTTTGGCAAGAAAAAAATAATTTTAAGTGTAGTTAGGGGCAAATTTTTCATGGCTTACCGAATTCCCAAAACTTTTTCCTGGCCAAACTTTCCGGCTATTCAGTGAGCGTCAAGTAGATACACTGGAACAGTCTATGAATATCCAGTGCACTGCTTTATGACAAAGCAAGGCTTTAGAGTGCATTCATGGTATTGACAGAAAACTATGCCTTATACTACCGCTCCATTCCAACTGTACACAACTTTTTAAACTGATCAAACAGTGAGGATGGTCAAGACAATGGCCCTCTGGTTATTTGAATGAATTTTAAACCTCATCTCCAGCATTAATTAGTTTCTGTAAGGTGTTTATATATTCAAGATATCCGATTTATGAATATCCAAATAAAAGTCATGTTATAAATAAGCCCTGGGCCTAAGTATGCCGTGACTGCTAGACATTGTATGCACTACCTCTGTATGGTGGGCACTATTTGGGGATTGCATGGTATTACATAGAATAGGGCCTCACGTACGTATAGCATTATAGGACTGAAAAGTCCCGCTGACAGAGCTTGGCAATTGAATGACACATTCGGTCATGATCTGACATGTCCGGACAAACAAGAATTTGTGCTGACATATTTGTATAGTGGAAATGTAGTGCATTTAAATATACACACTGAAAATTTTTATTTACTACTGCAAATACTGCACTGGCGGTGTACCACTAGTGTAATAGTGCAGAGCTTATGATAATGACCAGTCATCAGACATTTTCCGGACAACTTTGACATTTGATTGGCCAAACCAAATTTGACCAGACAAATTTACTATACATTATCAATGGGGAAGTCAGTAAGTTTATAATAGGAAAACAAATGTCCGGACAATTTTCAACCCTTATCATAAGCACTATAATTTGTGCTTCACATTTACGTAAGCTGCTGTTTTCTTCTTGTGCCGTTCAGGTGGTGATGACATTGACATCATCGATGAGTCAATAAGCTACTTCAAGGCCAATGTGTTCTTCAAGAGTTACGAAGTGAAGGTACAATTTTGTAGTGATATACAATATTATTATCAATATATTGATTATTGCGATACAATTTTCCATATTGTGATGATTCTGATATCGATATATCGCCACATGTGTGCACGCGATCATTTTATGAAAATAATAGTCAATTTGTTATACTCGTGTGCTTGGTAGGGTATTACTATCATTTGAGCCACTAATTAAAACCTTGTGCTCTAATTTTAGTGCATAGTGGCTCCACTATCATACACGCAGGTGATGAGTTATTATATCGTGATAATCATCCTATTGTGATAAATTTGGTGTGCAATAATCGTGATAGACAATAATTATATAAAACAATTTTATATCGCACATCACTAAAAATTTTGTAGTACGTAGTTGATGCATTGCATGTTTGGGTGGTCCACTCAACTTTGTCTAATGTTGTTTGGGCCTACCGAATTTCTCTGCGAAAACAGACACGACTTATAAATCTTAGATTGAAGCAGATCGTAGCAGCAAGTTTTCTCTACTGAAAGGAATTACATATCATGTACATATGTGCCGTGTAGTGCAAAAGTTTGACGGTGGGAAACTTTGATAAATTTGATGGCGCTTCGTCCTACAAATTAACCATTTGTTAGTAATTTTATTATGTTGGATGAATAGAGAATGTATTTTGAAATTGTCTGTAATTTCAAACCTTATTGGTGAGTAGTGTATATGTATTTGTAGTAAGTACGACAATTTCACTAGAATTAAGATTGAAGGTATAGGTGCTGTATGCAAACTATTTTGGTGTTACATCCTTGTACTTTAATAGAATTCTCTCAGAATTGCTGTTCTGAAAGTAGTGTTGTGTAGAGTATGATATTATCGTATATCGTGATATTCAAGTGTCACAATAATCGATATTGAAGAGAAATTTTCAGTATTGTAATATTGGTAGGACAAGTTGATACCGTGATTATCGTAAGATTTATTGAACATAGGATGAAATTTTTAATGCTGTTATAAAATTTGTTTTTGAACAATAAATCTCATGATAATCACGACATTGACAATAAGTAAGTTCACAATTTTAGTGCTTGTTGTACTGAACTGCTAGCTGATATCATATCGTGATAATATCGATTATCACGATAATTATACTGTCATGATATATCGTGATATGGAATTTTTATCACCCGTCTCTAGTGCTGTGAGATATAAATTGGATTATCGAAATATTTATCTGTTATCATGATAAAGATATTTATTATCGTGAGAATAATAAATTTCCGGATACTTATTTGTACATTAAACAAAACATGTAGGAATGATAGTACGTATAAAGAGCAATTTTAGAATAGTAAAGCTAGAAAATGTATACAATGCCCTGTCATTATTTATCGAGATAATTTGTAACTCATTATCGATATGTAGGTTTTTCCATTATCACACAGGCCCAAAACATTTCCCAGAAAACAAAACTGCCTTATAGTACATACGCATGTCAGTACCTTAGTGACTGATAAAGCTTTTTACAAGTGGTATAAAGTTGAAATTCTTACTGTAACACTATAGGCCAGTCTTCGCTGCCTACACAGCATGCCCACTTTCCAAACTGAAGCCCTCTGTCTTGCAACTTTTTAATGTGAAAGGAACGGCTAACACAGCATTACCTTGCTCTTCTTTGGCAGTAACTCACGACGAGCTTCGTTACTAAGGCCACGCCCATCAATATCGATAGGGAGTGTCATATCTGAAAAGCAATAGGACTTGTTTGATGGTTATTCAGGCTTCATTTCACGTGAATGGTTTTTAATAGCCTGGGGGCAGACACATACATACACGGACACATACACACACTTTGTGGACAAAAGAAATTTCAAGAAACCAGGCATGAGCTGGCCTTAAGCCTGCGTGTGCCTAGTTTAAAAGTGGTTGTTATATTGTGATATGAAAATTTTGTATATCACGCACATCACTATTTATTACTTAAAATTTTTCACGATTTTTGTGCCTGGTTTCTTGAAATTGTTTTCATCCGCGAAGTCGGTATGCGTGTGTTTGTGTGTGTGTGTGTGCACGCGCATGTGTATCCCCCCAGGCTATTAAAAAACCATTTGTGTGAAATGAAACCTGAATAACCAATCAAACAAGTCCTACTGCTTTTCAGTTTCTTTATATGACACTTGCTAACGATATTACTGATGGGTGGGACCTTAGTAACCAAGCGCGTTGGAAGTTATTGCCAAAGAGGAACAAGGTAATGCCATGTTAGCCATTCATTTCACAGCAAAAGCCATTTAACCACCTGTACAATACTACAAGATGGAGTGTCTTCAGTTTTAAAAGTGTGCGTGCCATGCAGAGCATGCGGTTGCAGAGCTTATAAAAGAAGACTGGCCAACAGTGTTACAGTAAGAATTTCAACTTTTAAAAAGTTTTATTACTAAAGTACTGGAGTATAAAGCCGTTTAAACAAAAGAATTAATTTTTTATGCGTTGCTACGTATGTGTTCTATAGTGATGAGTCGTTGCTCACGTGACTTCGTCATTAATTACTATTACAATACTAGATGGTAATTAATACATCAACTTGTTCTATCATATTTTACCTGGAATGTTTTCTGTTTTTCCTAAATTAATGCATGTGTACCATTGGGGCTGTTTTAGTCTTAAATAAATATTACATAATGCATAATACTCCTTTGACAAGAAGATAAATAATGATCTTTTGAGGATACAGTGTACTATATTGCATTGAGTAATATGCATATAATGTACATACTTACATACATGCATAAACATTTGCGATCTTGAGCTTCTTCACTGAGTAGAAACCTCCATATTTGGTCATCAGAGACTTCTACTAAAAGCTTACATCATACCATGCTGTACAGTATGCATGCATGGGGCTTCCCATCCTATAATGTATAGTATGATTGTGGCAGTGCTTATGATAAGGGTTGAAAATTGTCCGGACATTTGTTTTCTTATTGTAAATTTATTGACTTTCCCATTGATAATGTACAGTAAATTTGTCTGGTCAAATTTGATTTGATCGGTCAAATTTGATTTGGCCAGTAAAATACCAAAGTTGGCCGGAAAATGTCTGATGACTGGCCATTATCATAATTAAGCTCTGCTGTAATAGTCTTATAATGGTACAGGGCTTCTCTCTGCATTCAATATCTGTAATGCAAACATAAGGAAAAAGGAATTATATTGGTTGCAGTGTAGAGGAACAGAATGTGGTTGTGGTGAATATGGTAGTGTTTGTGGCGAGGAAAGAGTTGGGCAAACATGTGGTACCCGGAATATCCGTAAGATAATAAACATTTATATGTTTACGGTTAGCTCAGCTGGCTTAAGAATTTTGTACCCATGCGTTGTCCAAACACACAACTACGTATGTGTGACTGACTCTGCAAGAGCCCTTCATGTTCATCTGTGTGTGTATGGAGGTACGCACAACATATGAATAATTTCGAGTCCAGAACTGGAAGAGTCAGCTTCAGAAGTAACGTTTAATGTTTGCAAAAAGGTTCTACGTATATACCTGTATATATGTGAGAAATATAATTATTGGAGATGGCACGATACTGTGATGCATCAATGTGTCATTGATACATCGATGTATCCCTGTGTATCGATCTGTGTGTAATGCATAAAAAGATTTTAAAATGACACCTTTCTTGAAAACGATATGAGAAAAGCCTTAATTGTATATCATGGTAATAATTTGCTTGAAAAGATTATATCATTGCTTTCAGGTATTACCAGAGAGAGCTAAAGTGTATTCTAATGCTTTAACAAGCAGTGATGTCTCGGGATACTTTTGGCATGATGCATCGATACTGTACTCTGTATTGTCCCATCTCTAATAATTTTTATATTATGTGCAGAGTCAAGCCAAAATATTTGCAAATTCTGTCCTCATTTTCAAATTTTGCAAAAATTTGAACTTTGCACACGAAAGTGTGAGATGTTCACTAGTGGAAGGTGTGGACACTTGAAAATGAGGACACCTGCTGAGTGACTTGCATAATCCACACACTTATGTAGTTGAGGTCCCAATGTAGTCCTTTAGTCCTTTATTAGTGACCTGGAAAATCAGGACACTTTCCATACTACACAGGCTCCACTGTTACCTGTGTATGTATTAATAGATAATGTGCACTCCATATAAGGTAACATTGTTTATAAATAGAAAATGCAATACTATATATAGTAAAATTGTTAATTGTAGAAACTATAAATACACTTTACCTCAGGCCTTGTACGTACGTACATCAATTGTCATGCATTTATCTATACAAATTTTACAGTGCAATACATCTTAGTAACAATTTAACAATTTGACAATATTGTGTTTATCTAGTAACTGATCTGATGGTACATATTTGTGACCTAAGGTTCAAACAAATAATATCCAAATATTTAAATGAATAGTCCGAGTCTTTGTTAATATACAAGCCGTAGGTATGATACGTTGTTGTTGTTATTGTTGTTGTAGTGTTTACTAGCCAGTGTGATAAGTCAATGAAAGTTTGCAAACACTGTAGCTAAGCCGCCATAAAATCTGTCGCTTATGGTTATTACAGATCTAGTACATTGTTGCTATGTAGAATCAATAATCCGACGATGGGGGAAATCGGCTGTATAAGCTGATCTGGAAAATTAGGACACCTTGATAGTCAGGACACTTTTGGTTGGTCCCAATTAAGATGCCTGTATTACACAAGTTCTACTACAATATAAATTCTTTCACTTTCATAATCCAAGAGAGACAACACATTGTGAATGTTGTGTTACAACTTGTGTATAAGAAGTCGAGTACGTATACAGTAACATAATATGTAAAATTGAAATATTTAGCATAACAAAATATCAACATCAACACACACATACACACACCGCTAGTCATGCATGTTGCAGTTGTTGGGAAGGTTGGCCTGTATGGGTATACCGATTAATTGTAACGTAAAATTTAATTTTTCGCCATTTGGTTGATCAAAGATCAATCGCATTCGCTTCATGAGAAAGTTTTGAGTATGAATTATAATGAATTGATGAGATAGCAAATTCCAGTTGTGTGTGTTTGCACGTACATACGTATGTGCATGTAACCTAAAAGCACTCGTCACCAAAGACAAGATTTGCTCAATAGTAACTTCTGCTTCAACAGCTGGGTGCCATTTTTTATTCCGTATGAAATAGTTTTGTTTCTTTTCTGTATTCTAATTGTTTCATTTGTAATAAGCGTTTGTGTAGCCCAAGGTAGTGTTTGTTTTGACATTAGGGCAACCGTTTTGTTTACGAACCATTTTTCTCTGATTTGTTCATATACGTATATTTTAGTATACTGGTGAAAGTTGACTTTTCCTTTTAAAGTAGGGCATCACATGACATCACATGTTACTATACATATACGTACATACATATGTAATATTTCTGTGTACAGAAGCCCCAGCTGTTTATGGTATAAAGTGACATTAAAGTGAAATGATTAAAACTTGGAACTACACGTATGCCATATTTGTCGAGCTCTGATGGCCTCCTATATGATAATTGCATTCTTCGGTACAGCCCTCCGTTGGCTAGGCCGAATAATTAAACCACACCAATATCTACAGTGAATATTAAACACAGCAAATACTTAACTTAAGTGAATATTGAGTCACAGGAAATAATGTTGACGTTTTTTCAATTTGGAAATCCTACTATGTAATTTACAGAATTTATGATTTATTTTTGGATTTACAATTATTTATCTAGCGTGTATGTAAACATGTTCATTGTTAGTGTAATATGCCATCTGGTAGTTGGAACATGGCTGCTGTGAGATTTGATATGCAATGATTAGCATGCCAATCAGTTACAATATGTATGATTGTAATGGAATTATCTTTATATCATGTGATGTGTGTGTGTGTGTGTGTGTGTGTATGTGTGTGTGTGTGTGTGTATGTGTGTGTGTGTGTGTGTACATGTGTATATGTGTTTGTATAAAATGGAGTGCTTGAGAAATACATTTACATTACGTATATACATACGTAAAAACAACTCAAAAATATTACAATTTTGGTCCACAAAAATTTTGTGGACATACATAATTGATATACATGGGTGAGTGACTGTGGTTGTGTGTTGTGCAACTGTTGAGGTGTTTGGTAGTATATGTTATTTTATGTTTCTCGTCTGCGATTATTGTTCATTGAAATGCTCGACGACAAGACCCAACCTGCGCACACATTTTGTTTTGAGAAAATGTCTGTGAATGCGTCTCTATGTCGTCTCCTAATCAATTTAGATGTTATTTGTTGAGAGAAACACATTCTTGTGAGCAAGATGTCCAGAAAACATTTACAGAAAATGTATGAGATTTAAAAATTTCAGGGAGTTTTATAGGGGCAAAAGAGGCTATTTGTCCCCTAAAATGATATTGCCCCCTGAGTTAGGCCTCAATGATAAACTAACACTTAGTCAGCATTTCTTTTCTCTGATTTTTATCTATGATTGGTTGCGATAAGGCGGTGGTAACTTTAATTGATACGAATATAGTAAGTTTCTAAGATGGAGTATGTATGTGTGTATGTCTGATCCTTTATTTAAAGGTTTGTGATAACTGTTTATGCTTGAAGCTAAAAATAGTTTTTATTTAGTGTGGGCAGCTTACAATTAGTCTACAGGAACGTCTTGATATTTAAAACACCGACCTTATTTGCCCGTGCAATATTATTGGCCATTTCCTGTGCTTGTTTTAATCTAGCCAATCGGATCGCTCGATTGGTAAACACTGAACTGAATCCATGCAGTTTTGCGAGGGGAAGAAAAGTCATTATACCTTATTAGTCATGTATTGACAACACTAATTAATAATAATTATATTAACCCTGGAGTGCTAAGTCCACATTTAGGCTACGACTTGGTTGTTTACCTTATGTATTTGAGTTTGTATATTCTATTAAACTGTGAAGTAATAAGATTTGTTGTATTAAATTAATTGTTATGGCTGATGAAACTAGTCAGTTACAGTATGTAGAAACGCTAACTGTCAGTGTGTGTGTGTGTGTGTGTTGTGTGCGTGTGTGTGTGTGTGTGTGTGTGTGTTGTGTGCGTGTGTGTTGTGTGCGTGTGTGTTGTGTGCGTGTGTGAGTGTGTTTGTGTGTGTGTGTTGTGTGTGTGCGTGCGTGCGTGCGTGCGTGTGTGTGTGTGTGTGAGTGTGTTTGTGTGTGTGTGTGTTTGTTTGTGTGTGTGTGTGTGTGTGTGTGTGTGTGTGTGTGTGTGTGTGTGTGTGTGTGTGTGTGTGTGTTCGTGTGTGTATATGTGTGTGAGTGTATGTGTGTGTGTATGCGCGTGTGTGTTGTGTGTGTGTGTGCGCGCGTGTGTGTGTATGAGTGTGTGTGTGTGTGTTGTGTGTGTGTGTGTGTGTTGTGTGTGCGTGTGTGTGTGTGTTCGTATGTGTATATGTGTGTGAGTGTATGTGTGTGTGTATGCGCGTGTGTGTTGTGTGTGTGTATGAGTGTGTGTGTGTATGAGTGTGTGTGCGTGTGTGCGTGTGTGTGTGATCCAATTCTATAATATAATACAAGCAGCATTGTAAATGATATGTGATTATCAAATACATTATCCCTCATCATTCACTATGGAATACGTGTATGCTCAGTATAACATAACTGCATGTTAGAAATCACTCCATAAGTTACACAATCATTTATTGCAACATAGAAGTGGAAATTTATACTGGTGAATTGTGAAATGATATATAATAAACATGCGATAATTTGCAAAATATTCTTCCCACAACACTGAAAACTTCCCTGATGTAACAGTGTTTGCAAAAAAAACCACATCCTTCAAACAAATATATACATCACAAATGTATTGCAAAACTATATACGTATGTATGGATGCATGTGTGTGTGTGAGGTAACGTGTGAATATTTATGTGAATTAAATTGAAGGTTTAATGTCAGGGTTGGGCGTACAATGGAACATGATGAAACATGGAATCCCTGAGAAGTCCTGGCGGGTTAATTGTTACACTTAGAAACTTTTAGTGAACATCTTGCCTGTCTCATTTTACTGTGGTGTGTGTGCTCTGTAATGCCTTGATAATCAGGACGCTTGTCCAGTAAAGTAATACATACATGTACATACATACTTGCATACATACATACATACGTACGTACGTACATACACACGTACACACACACACACACACACACACACACACACACACACACACACACACACACACACATCGAGGTACCCACATTTCAGGGTGCCACCTGTTGCAGAGCTTCGCCATGTTAAAAATAATTACCTATGTGTTCAAAGCAGGTGTACTGATATAGGGATGCACTAACATACTTGGCTGGTATTCCTTGTAACTCTATCCGGCTTGTTTATCATAGAAGGTGCTGCTTCAATTTACCACCTTCTATATGATCCATAATCACGGCATGTTGTTATTTGTTATGCTAGTAATTTACACAATGGCAAAATTGATGCTGTACATACTCTATAGATATCAGGCCATTTAGGGGCCTGGTATTGTGGGATAGAGTTTCTATATGCATGGTGTGTTGTCAGAAAGTAATGCCTTTGATGTGATTTGGCTTTTGACTTGATTATCATTTTATTGACACGGCATGTGTGTGTGCGTGTGTGTGTGTGTGTTGTGTGTGCGTGTGTGTATGTGTGTGTGTGTGTGTGTGTTGTGTGTGTGTGTGTGTGCTTGTGCGTGTGTGTGCGTGTGTGTGTTGTGTGTGTGTGTTGTGTGTGTTGTGTGTGTGTGTGTGTGTGTGTGTGTGTGTGTGTGTGTGTGTGTGTGTGTGTGTGTGTGTGTGTGTGTGTGTGTGTGTGTGTGTGTTGCACGTCTGTAAGGCCATGGTTTGGTTTGTGTTGTGATGGATGGGCAGATACTTTTTTAGTTGCTGGAATTAGTGCTATGTGTGTATGTGTGCATCTGTGTGTTTTTATTGTATACATGTAGGGGGAACAGCTGGACTGAGTGTATGTTATAGTGTTGTGTTATTGTACATGTAGGGATCGGCTGACAGGGTGATGATTTATTTAACCTTGTATATCAGTGAGTGTCTGAAGAAACTGCAGAAGGTTTGTAACTCTGTTGTAGTGTGTGTGTGTGTGTGTGTCTGTGTGTGTGTGTGTGTGTGTGTGTGTGTGTGCGTGTGCGTGTGCGTGTGTGTGTGTGTGTGTGTGTATGTGTCACTGTGTGTGTCCATGCATGCGTGTACCTTATAGGTCCATCCAGTTATTTTCGTATGTAGTATAGTATAAACACAAATACATATTTATACCTACTACCTACTCAACCGAATAATTCTTATTATCCTTCTCATTATCTTGTGTTTTTCCCTTACAAGCCATCAAATGCATTCTCACACTGCCCCTTCATCCCACCCAAATCATATCTCCATGTAGTTGTCCAACAAATGGTCTTGGATAAATCAAGCCGGTATTTTTGTGTATCTATGTATATGTAAATGGGTGTGACTAGGGAGTCCATTGCTTTCTTCCAATGGGTCTATATGTAGAATTGAGGCATAGTAGTGCGGTCTGGTTGGACCCTTCTACAGTATCAAGCGTCTTGCGTATGGTTACCATGGAGTTGTGTACAATGCTGGAAAAGTCATTCTTGTAAACTCACCCCCACACATACATACTGGTGTTATACAATATCAGGTATGCGAGTACATATACATACATACATATGTACTAAGGTTGTAATTGGAATACACTGCAGTTGCTACACACATACATGTGTTTTAACTGCACTTGTATTGGGTATGTACTGAGTTCACACTTGTCATTGGCTTGTGCCAGTAAAGGTTTTTACAGTGGGAGCTGTGTGATAATCATAACCATGCATTGAACGGCGGCGTCATGTTTTCAAAATCTCAATCGTATAATCTTACACGTATCCAATATTATGTTCACAGCTTGCGCAAGAAGATCATTTCAACAACAGTGATATTGTAATACTAACCTTTGGTTTGTAGCTTCTCTGGAAGTCGTCAATGCTCTGTTTTCTGAATAACGAATCCAGCAGTAAATTTATTTATAGTTTCCACGGCACAATCATCTGAGGGCGCACACATGTGTGTGGCAGTAATCCAGTGGGTGAATTGTATTGTAAGAATGTTAAGCTGCTTCAATAAATCTTTTCTTCTGGAGCTGGGAGGGACAACATGCCCTTCATCCACCCCTGCTTGTCACACCTATGTTGTGTATTCTCAAGATCTTGTGCTGGTGCCTAGTTTTTGTGTTTGTTCGAAGAAAGTTTTGGTACTTCAAGATTTGTACGTTCGTACGTACATATGTGTGTATGTATGTATGTACATAGTTTGGGGGGTAGAGGTTTAGGGACAGCCATATATAGTGGAGTTCCTTGCTATTGAGAATGCCATGCTGTGTTGTGTGTATACATAAGGTACTGCAAAGCTGTTTATAATTTTGTCGCAGTTTAAAGTCGAGAAACTGGTTAATGTTGTATGAATGCCGTGTGAGTGGATTTGTTGTGTTCTGTTTGTAGGGACCAAGGAAGAGGGACGCTGAGAAACAACTCCAGACATTGGCCGTCAGCAGCTTTGACATTCCCGGTGATACGGGATTTCCCCTCAACGAGTTCTACGCCAAGCCAAGCGGACGAGGCGAACAAGGTAAATCACATATGACATGAACATTTGTTTGTTCGTGTAAAATCAAACAATTTCCAACGTGTGTGTTAAAATTACATCAACAAAATGACATTCTAGATTCACGGAATATCCTGTTTTGTGAGTAATCTATCTGATCTTGTTTACTCAGTGGAAAATAATAAAATTTTATTTCCTTTCTGGCATCATAATATGAATTATTTACTACCAACAAAATGGCTGTCAAAAATTTGATAAGAAATCTGTCTACTTTTGTAAAGGTGATTTAAGAGCATTCAAAGTGATTATATAGCAGCCTTTATGACATTAAACATTCCAGTTAACATGTAGGTTGCAAAATGACTATATATATATCTATACTGGTGCTAAATCATTGGGTATGTGTGTGTATGTGTGTGGATCCGATGATGTGTTTTTGTCAGTTCAAAAATGTCAATTGCAACTTGGCTGGCTGGTCTGGTAAAAATACAGCTGTGTGGGATTATGTTGTTGTGGTTTCCTGGTAAAAATATTATATAGCCTTGTTAATCAATTATTCATTCTTAGCATTGCTGCTTTTAAATGGATCATATCTGTTGTTAAATCTGGGACTTATGCAACCTACATATAAAATCATTTATTGGGTAATTATGTGTCAGACTATGTATTTGATAATTTTTGAATACTATTTATTTTGACCTACTCAACTTATTAAAATTGGGTAGTTATACAGCTGTATGTAGCCCCAAGGAAAACTGACAGATACCCCTCTTAAAGGATGCATTGAATTGAATAGGCAATATGGAAAAGATCCCTGTTTTTAACAATACCATGAAGTTAGTAAGGATTTTGTTTCTTATTGTTTTTCTATCTTATTATGCACTCATTGACTTCCCCATTGATAATGAGTAGTAAATTTGTAGTACTATTTGAGACAAGTTATTGCATCGTGGGACGTTCCGTAGTACCAGCATCAAAATCTTTAATCCTTCTGGCTGTCCCTGACATGTTTAGCGGACCTGATCTTGTTGTAATGGTAAACAAGGACGTAGTCGGACATATTCTCAGAGTGCCACACCTGTAGCGAGCATTTGTCTTCTCGCTGGTTGTGGTATGTCGAGATTAGTCTGATGTGGTGAGGTTTTAAGACTTCAAGCAACCATTGAAGCTGTTAAAGGTACGTATGATTACTGCATCACATGGCCTCGTATTCCCACTTCCTGTGATGTTACATTGCTGGCTGCCAACACGCTGAAACTGTGCGACAAATATGGAAGCTGTTGTAGTGTCTTCAAAGAGTAGATGGTGTGCATACTAATGTAGTCTTTGTTCTGTAACATGAAATTTGTTCATGTAAAGTGGCGGAGATGTGTCTGACCATTAAGCATTGAGACACATTGATATAATCATGTTACACGACTGCGGTCTACTACAATTTCCAGTGTGTATGGATATTGTGTATGTATAAATCAATATGAAATCAGTATATGCATCTTTGTAATGGGAGCTTCATTCCTCATGTGTGTGTATGTACGTGTGTTCATTTGTACATATGTGTGTTCGTTTTTGATTGCTAGACCAAATGAGGCAGTACATCACACAGTTGAGGCAGGAGACCAGTCTGAGGTTGGTGGAGAAGGTGTATGGGAGTGGTGACCAGCCTAGCAAGGTACGTAGCATATCTCTCCCTGTGTATGTGTGTACATGCACACATATGCACATGCGTGCGCGCACACACACAATCTACTTGTTCTCTACACAGTGGTGGATATGTTTCACAAAGAAAAGATTTATGGACAAGAGTCTATCTGGACCAGGCAACTAAGAAGTGCCAAAGGTCTTGTTAACTGAACTAATTCAATACATTAGATATTGTTATTTGAACAATTTGTCAGTATAATTATTTGCTATTTTGTGATGTATGATACAGAACCCAGAGTTCAACTAAATGCGGATAAGTGAATTGTTGTTATCAACCGTACACGCACTATTACGTAAATTAGTACTGCTCCGTATATTTATCTGTGTTACGAATCAAATTTAGTCCCACAATATTATTGAGCGGGTGTCGATGCTGTCTCGTAGTAAGAGTGCTTATGGCCAGGAGACAACAGAGCAGTAACAAAACACGAGCATCTACCAAGGCAGGGAATAAGACTATAGTTAGGCGACACTCGAAGCGTTTACAGAGACAGCAGCACGACCTACCGGCGCTACTACAGGACCTTAGCTGCGTCACCAGGGACCAAGCCAGCGCCGAGGAAGACACGTCGTCCACATTAACGAAGTCGGGCAGCGATATCTCGCTACAAGACGCTTCTACAAAGGTTGGTCAATTGTCTTAAGTCAACCCCGGGACATCCCATGGTATTTGTTGCCATAAATTTATAAAGCAGCTGAGTATGTCAAGCACAAGGGCATAGGCGATATTGACAGAAAGGCTAAGATGGGAATTGTGTGTTAATGAAATTTTTCCACCTCTTCTCTGTGTATATTAAAGTATATGTACCTACCAGTGTTAAACGGATTAACAATGTGTTACGTGTAGTGTAAAGCCTAGGGTGTGTATGGACTTGTAAAGAAAGTTTGCAGTGCTGACAAGGGCTGGTATATTGGGTTTGGGTATAGATCACACAATTCTCCCCGAAGCTGTGTTGTAATATTTATAACAGGAGGTTAAAGGGTTGCAAGTGCTTATGACCTTGGGGAAAGAAATGCGATTTACACCAGTTAGCAGTTTGCAGGGTTTTTATTGTTACTGGTCGTCTTTTGTCTCTATGGTTGTTTTGTCTGGCCAACATGGTCCCTTGATGTGTCAACCTAGTGGTTTTTGTGATCCCTCTACCTCATTCACACTTTAGGTCGAGTATCAACCAAGCGAGAGCAGCTGCAGTAGTGAGGATATGTTAAGCGTTCTACAGGTATACATGTGTTGTAATGCTGTGAGTAAAACATTGTGTGTGTGTGCATGCGCGTGTGTGTGTGGGTATACATTATGTTGTCGATTTTGTACTATTTTTAGGTCAGGGGTTTGAAAATCCAGCTTACCACTGCATGCTTCCAATATGTCAATTACCCTGTTGACTTAGTTCCTTTCAAGTTTTAATCCAATAAGGAGTCGAAATGATGTTATGTTGTAATTTAATAAGCTGTGCTGGTGTAATGTGTTTGATAGTGTTTGGTTTAGAAGTTGAGTAGGCTTCTTTGTCAACTTGTTCAATGTTGAATCCTGGTAAACAGGTATATACTTCCGTAGAGAGACCTTTTAGAGCTACTATTATACCAAGAGTTATTAACTCTTGATTACACTGTATCCTATAGGGAGACCTTTTAGAGCTACTATTACACTGTATCCTATAGGGAGACCTGTTAGAGCTACTATTACACTGTATCCTATAGGGAGACCTTTTAGAGCTACTATTACACTGTATCCTATAGGGAGACCTGTTAGAGCTACTATTGCACTGTATCCTATAGGGAGACCTGTTAGAGCTACTGTTACACTGTATCCTATAGGGAGACCTGTTAGAGCTACTATTACACTGTATCCTATAGGGAGACATGTTAGAGCTACTATTACACTGTATCCTATAGGGAGACCTGTTAGAGCTACTATTACACTGTATCCTATAGGGAGACCCATTAAGGAAGAATTATTTATTAACAAATTAGTTATCTAAAAGAAATTTATCACATTTATAACTTAACTCATTTTCCAACTATCTAATTTGAACCAGCCAATCATGTTTAACAAGTTATGCAAGTTCTAGTCTGATCTTATTATTGCCACTAACATAGTAAAATGGCTTCTTAGAAATGTACATGCCTAGTAATTCCTGGCTTGCTGCTGTTTTCCCTTCAAACTACGTCCTCCCTGGATGTTTTCCTGTGTGGGTATCTTGTTTTAAACATGCTATCTTGCTTGTGTGTGTGTGTTACATGTCTTTCTGTGTCATGGTTTTCCTGAGAGTGTCAATGTTCTGTGTCATAATATTTTTATGTGGTCAATTAAAGACTGTTTTCCACCCCGTTTAGCCGCAAGTATTGCCCACGATCAGTTGCCATGGGCCGGTGGGTGGTTGCCAGGCGAGCGTGCCTGTCATGCCGTGGCTGTCGGAGGCCCAGATCTCCAACGAGACCATCATCGCGTACACAGACTTCACAACTACCAGTGAAATAGCAAAAAGGTAAAATTGTAATAGTAACACTGTCATTTGTGGTTAAAGAGGTCATAGTTTGGTAACACGCCTCAAAACCTTATCTGCATGCTCGGCATATAGAATTGTTTTTTTGCGTCTGTTTTTATCTGTGGATTTTCTCTGAAATTTGTTGAAGCACAAAGTAAAAACCTTGTGTTGAAGTAAGCCTTGTATTACAAACAGGGCAAAGTGATTTCACCCCTGTATGGACACAAAGTAAAAAGCCGCTAATTCTTTTAATAATTACGATAGAGATTTTTAGGCACTGCTTAATCATTTTTTACAGCTATATGTAATCTGTAGACTTTTGTCTGCCCGGTAGAGAACCATCCTCGACCACATGTAAGGGGACCTTGGTTATTGTACTAATGGCAGAGACTGAATTTGGTTTTTTTGGAAGCCTCAAGTGTCAGTTTTGGTTTCATATGTGAACACTGATTAATATACTATATGGCCTTTTAAACTGGTAGATGGAATAGCCTTGACCAAGGGTGTAATGGCTGTAAATGAATATTAGTACCAAGCCTTTAAAATGAGTTTTTTTATATTGCTCTTTGTTGGGCTTGTGTAATATAATGTCAATAGACTTGATTTAGTGAAGGGTGAGATAGACTCTTGTCTGCAATCGTTTTATTGTATTAAGTTCAATGTGATGTGTGTATGTTTATTGTATCGTGTTTCAAAGGTTGGAATTTTTGTGTGTATGTTCGTACTGCACACACACACACGCACTCACACACACACATATACACGCATGCACGCACGCACACGCACACACACACACACACACACACACACACACACACAGAGGGGTGACCAAAAGCAGATGTCCTTATTAATGGGTTAATACCTATTTCACTTACGTATTAACCTAATATTCCATTATCCCCCAACATTGAGAAAATCATTAAGTGAACTATTCCATTAATTTGATATTCACAATTGATTGCATTAATCACACTATTAGCATATTCATACTTCTGGCCTAACTGCCAGTCCATCTGTTTACTCAAGCAGAGACAGTTAGGCAGTTGTAGTGATCAAATCAAGGCCTTCATAGCCATTGCTTGTTTTCATATGGGCACTGGTGCCCCTGCCTGGTGTAAAATTCAATAACAGGGTATTACTTAGTGGTCGATGTTGAGTGCTGGCCAGTCCCCCTACCTAGTGGAGAGAGAGGGGTGGCCAGGGTGAGCACTTGAGGCAGCTAGTGCACAAACAAGCTTCATGGGATTGTTGTACATGTACTAATATTCATTGTTGCTGTGTGGTTTGTGCCTGTAGGAGAATAAACAGCAAGAGGATTAAGAGACAGAGGCAGATTAGGTCGGATTCGGTCGTGTCCAGTGTGTCTTCATCGCGTAGCAGTGTTGCAAGCCCGGACGTTAGCAGCAATAGTAATGCTGGAGCCGCAGTAGGTGAGGTGGTGCCGATGTCCTGTGGGGATGTCTGTGCGTCGTCTGTTGGATCGTGTTGTCCTGCTGCGGCTACTGCTGTCAGCAGTGTGGCTGTCTCTTCAGCCGGGAATAGGTGAGCATTAGATAAGCATTAGATATGTTGAGGTGCATATACGCTTGCACCCACGGGTGCACACAGTGTCACTTACTCTTTCACATATCAAATTATCACATTAGCAGTAATCACATGATGGGTTGTGAGGTGTGATGCAACTATTAGTAATAGGGAAGCCATACATCACGTACCACAGTGTACTGATATAATTTATAGATAACCAGGGCTATATATGTACTTTGGGATCTTAACTAAGTGTATGGATTATACAGGTGTCCTCATTTTCAAGTGTCTACATTAACAGTTTAACGCCTTCTGCTGCAATAGAATATGATAATACCCTTCTGGAAATATTTTTGTGGGGTAACTTTATTAGAGGTGTGTCCTAATTTCAGGTGCTATATGTTTATTAGGATTTAAGACCACATAACAATTAGTATCAAGGTGTCCACATTTTTGTGTTAATAACTATCATGTATCATCGGTAAACTGTAGTATTTTGGTGCCCTTGGCCGTTGGACAGCAGCAAGAAATTGCAACATTGTCGCACCCGCTGGAAGCGCCGATACCCACCTACCTACCGGCGCAGCAACCCGTCATCGCCAACGGTTACAACAGCCACGGTTGTCTAGCACATTCAGGTGAGCCTATTTTGTGTGTGTGTGTTTGTGTGTTGTATATATGATCTTTCTCCTTAATGTGAGAGTATTTTTGGCCACCTATTCATGGGTTTATGCCTTACACACACACTTGTTGAGACTATGCCCGCAGTATAAAAATGTCAATGTTGATGTGTTGGGTCCATTATTGATCTACCTTTACGAATGGATGGCGCTTATGTTCCTAAAACATTATCGTCACATCGGGGCTTCTCTTTGTAAAGTCTAGCGACTTTGTCCAAGTGGAGGTACGGTTTTTACTTCCGGTTCTGTTTATAAGGGGCTGTTATTGCAAATAAGAGTTGATGATGTTGACGATGGTACGGTTTATTGCACTGTCTTTGTTTACACCATTTATGGCACAATCCTGGGCTAATGGAGTAAGTTTTTATTAATTGCATCGTGCCTTCCTTTATTTGATAAATCTGTAATTCAGCCATGCCAATGCCTTGGGCTTCTCAGCTGTCCGTGAACATTTGTATATATCTATGTGACCCAGCATGAGTAAACAGGACATAAAATTTGACCGGATTTCAAACTTGTATAACTTCATAAGTAATCGTAGGAGCCTAATAGAATTTATGTCATGTAAATTTCTAAAATATTAAACGGTAAAGGAGCTATATGAATAGGTGTATTTTGTGTACATAAGCCTGATTTTCTTATGCCGGGTCACATAGAAATACTTAGTTGGGGAGCATGGATAAATGTCCCGAGGGTATCTGCTTTGAAGAAGCTCTTTGTTGTGCTTCTAGTGGTTGCTAGATGTAATGTGTAGACATCGTCCGTAAGAAAATCACCATGGTGACAGCAGCCCTGCACTATACACAAAATTACCCACTCCACCTTTGGTGACATGATATGCCGTTGTTTGGCAACCGGTCACTTGGTTGAATGACTTCTTTAGTACTGGGCAAGTGTGTATTTATATACATATACATACACACACACAGTGTGTGTGTATGTATGTGTGTGTGTATGTTTTAATGCTTTGCATGTGGTCACAAGTGTTTCTGTATACACTACATACAATTTGACCTTTGAAGATCAGAGTTACTATACTTTAGTGTGGTCCCAGTGGTGACCAGACTACTGGGACCAGACTACTGGGACCGGACTAAGAGTTAAGGTTGAATAAAAGATTTATTCTCAAAACCAAAGCCAGATCATTAACATTAGTCAGGGTGACTTGCAGTGTGTGTGTGTCCTGTAAACACTATCAGCTTTGTCTTTCATCATGTCCAACACAGGAAGCCATTCCATTAACGTGTTTATCCTGTCTTGGAATTTCACACAGATATATAGTTCCATAACTGCTTCTATGCCACTGTTGTATTAAAGATCTGTAATGTCTTTTTCTCTCGATGTGCGTCTTCCCAAGACGTCACTGGCTTCTAGAGCAACCAACCAGCTGAGATGATCGACAAATTAGCATATCTTTAGAGGCCAGCATCGAATAGAATTAAAGTAACAAAGTTCCAAGATAGCTTGCTAGTGATTCAATCTGCATTCACTTTAGTTAGTCTGTGTGCTTGACAGGTTTCTGATGGTAACTGCCTTCTCCTTATGCGGTGGTGACTTCATTTAATGATGTATTGTAGGACTTGGTGATTGGTTCATTTGTATTGTGCAACCGGTTGGTTAAAGGTATTGTGTGTTGAGCGTGTTTTGCCTGCCTACTTCCTGTCCGCCATTCATTGTTGCACAATAATTGTCTCAGTGTGCCTTTTGATAGAAGTCAATCATTTGGCATCTCTTAATACATGTTAGAGCCACTGTCTCCCCATAGGGCACAGTGTAATAGTAGCTCTAACAGGTTTCCCTATAGGATACAGTGTAATAGTAGCTCTAACATGTCTCCCTATAGGATGCAGTGTAATAGTAGCTCTAACAGGTCTCCCTATAGGATATAGTGTAATAGTAGCTCTAACAGGTCTCCCTATAGGATACAGTGTAATAGTAGCTCTAACAGGTCTCCCTATAGGATACAGTGTAATAGTAGCTCTAACAGGTTTCCCTATAGGATACAGTATAATAGTAGCTCTAACAGGTCTCCCTATAGGATACAGTGTAATAGTAGCTCTAACAGGTCTCCCTATAGGATACAGTGTAATAGTAGCTCTAACAGGTGACAGTTCCTGTTTGATAATGTGTTCCTTCACGCATGCATTATTACTGTAAAATTGCAGACCATGATATAACTAACACATTGTATCGTCTGCACCAACATTCCAGAACATTTCATAGCTCAACTGTATACGACACACACACACACACATACACTATCCCATCCCTCTTGTAGTCAAATCTCCCACTGTTTATTTTATATGTCATGTAATTTTTGTACTGGTAAATCACATTAAACTGGTTGTACCCTTGGGTGTGGTCCCTGTTTTTCTGTTAACCAGGGTAGGCATGTTATGTAATAATCCCTGGTGTTTTCCATTGTGTAGTGTTGAGTCATCTTCAGCAAGAGTTAAGTTATCAGTTTGTGAAGGATCAAACGATGGCAGCTGCTACTGCTGTTTCCTCCACGGCGGGCTCTCAAGCGTCCAAGATCCCTACCAGCGAGCTTGGGTCAAGTCTGAGTAGTGCTTTTCAAAAAAAGGTTTGTGTGTGCATGTGCTGTGTGTGTGTGCGTGTGCGTGTGTGTGTGTGTGTACAAAGTAATCCTTGAAATAAAGGTAGATCACATTTCACAGTGCCCCGTGCTGCTTGAGTGTGTGCCCACATCACAGGTTAGTACATTCTCCTTGATGTGGTCGACACATCACGATAATGGATTGACAGAATCAATTTATTTAATCCCCATATTTAGAGCCAATCAAAACGTAATGTAATTCACAGGCAACACCATTAAACACACATATCTGTTTTCCTTTCAACATTCAACACTGTTTTGGAAGCCAGCATAGCTGTAATGAAATCTAATGGCTTCCCCTAGATAGAAAAAGTCATTAAAGCATTCTTTGTAACTTGTCAACATCATAGTCGTCGTAGTTTGCGGGTGGCCATAAGAGTCATAATCCATGATCAATCACCATCCATGATTCTAGAAATGCTTGAGGTGGTGTCGCATCAGCCAGTACTGTAATCCGACAAATTGTTGCCCATACACAATTAAGTGACACATATTGAATTCATTTATGTATGTAATTGTGTTAGTGTAGTTGAAGCACTATCAGGACCCATCTGGCTTGTTTACGACGCCACATACATACGCACGTATATACGTACACCTTTATCAGTGCTCAAAATGAGAATTCCAAGTTGGTTGGTCAAGTAGGAACATTATTATAGACTATTATTGGCTTTCCCATTAGAAATGTACAGTAAATTTGTCCTAATGAATTGGGATTTTCTCGGTCATATGCTGAAGTGGGTCGGGAAATGACCTGTGACAGACCATCAGGCCATCATTACGTGTTCGAGCTGCTTTTATGGTGGCCGTTATTGTGTGATCGGTCTGTGTGTGTGCACAAGTGTGTGCGGCAGACAAAAGCACCTTTGTCCAAAGGAAATTTTATTTCTTAGAAATTTATCTTTATAATAATAATATGGTTTTGACGGGCTGTAGTATTCAATGGAACAGCTCTCTCTAAACACATGTAAGGTTTTAGTATTGTGTGACACTGTTATCTATTGAACAAATGTGATTGGTTGGTTTGTGGCTGGTTAAATTTGTCTGCACTGAAATGAATCATCTTTTAATGTTGTGTAATGGTGTAGTGCTTGTGGGGCCCTAAGATTAAGCATCCATGTCCAATGTGTGCTTATAATTGGATTGAATGTAGACTGTAATTAAGGTGCACCCATAATCATTATGTCTACAGAGAGAATTGTGTTTTCCAATGCCTAATGATAACTTACCATAATGTATTTTTACTGGTGTGTGTGATATCTTTTTATTAGGTGGTGACAAAGTGGTGTAATGCACACGTGTCTATTGCACGCTTCATTCAGAGCCACCGCAAGCAACAGGTGTGCATTAATACATAAGTGTATTAAATATTGTGTGGGTTATAATTGTACGCCATTGCCTTTTGTACTTCAGGGGTGTATATGCTTAAATCTTTAAATTTGGTACTAGTGGATGGTAGGGTATGCTTAAATATGGGGTGTGCTTTAAATCAGGGGTGTAGTATTTTGAGATGTACTGAAAATTAGGAGTATTTGAATATCTAAAGATGTATTTTTGCTCGCTCTCTCTCTCTCTCTATAGCAACAAGCAACAGCTGCTGCCATTCAAGAAAATCATAAAATGACTGAACTTGTGCAGTGTCGTAGTAACACTAACAACTTAGTGGTGCCATCCAATGATGTGATGTGTTACCAACACCCCCTAACTACGTCATCTACAGTGGCCGGGGCAGCTGGGTTATTGTGGCAACAGCAGCAGCAACAGTCATTGCAACTATGGCAACAACAGCAAACTCAACAACAGGCACCACCCCAATTAGTGCCCATCAGCTCTTCACAGTATCAATTTCTACAAACTGTTCCAACGCACGATAACAATAGCAGTGCCATTTCAAGACCTTTGTCGGTCCCCATGGGGACGTTTTTACTGCCCCAGGGGATTTTACAGGTTCCATCCGTGTTACCGAGTACCGCGGTGCTACAGGCACAGGGGAATGCAAACGTGTTACCGACTGCCACACATCCTTACCAAATGATGAACACTATATCGCAGCAATTACCTCACCAGTTGGGCTCCAGCGGTACCAACGCAGCAGTCGGGACTTTCTTGGTGAACAACAACCATTCATTGATTGCACCATTTCAACCAGCCTTTGTCAGCTCGTGGGTGAAATGAGTCATCCAGTTTGTAAAGGATTTCCACCAATTCACCACCACCCCACACTCATTGTTGTGTCAACAAAGGTTTCAATTTTTATCCTTTCAACAACACTGTTGCAATAGAAAAAATACTTGTACGAGTATAACATAATCCACTAGTTTTTTGTAGCAAGTTGAGTTTACATGTTTCATAGTCCAATTGTTAATACTTCATGTAATTGTGTTGCATTAAATATTTAATCAATAACAGGGTTTCTTTGAGGGGGAGCATTCGCCCCCCTTGGCTTTGGCTTGCCCCCTTGGGAATATTGTTCTGACAGTGAATCAATTCAAGTGTTTTAAATCTTTAACAGTAACGCTAATATTATAATGTTAACTTATAAGGGTGTTTTATATGAACATGTCATTCTATCATGCAAGTATTGTGAGATTCCAAGCGCTAGACACTTATTGTAGTTTTTGACTACAGAACATGGCGCCTGTTATACTGGTACTACATGTGTTCGTGATCTGATTTTGGAAAACCTATCATCTACATGCAAGTGAAATAATCAACCAAAAGTATATTTCTGTAATTATTCTGATAATTCAATGTAATTATTATTCCTACAGATATATATATTTTCAACACGATTACTTATCTGTCTCTTGTGTGCAGATGGTAGGTTTTCCAAAATCAGAAGGGATGTTCCGATGATGCTGGCATATGTTGGGCATAATATATAATTATTACAATTAAAGCATTGAGCGTAATGCAGGCATATTGGGAAAATTTCTGTCACGTCATACAAAAATCTCAACCCAATGGCATGTGCATGCCTACCTTACAGGCTTCGGTGCTTAGAGGCATTACTGATATTCCAATACATTAGTCACAGAGTATGTATTTAGTATGTGAGCCTAATATGCTCAAAATTTTACCTATTATTCCTTCCCGAACTTTCCAAGATTTGACCCATTATTCTTATTTTATTCCCACATCACCTATTACTGATTCCTACTTATTCTTGTAATTTTTATTGTATTGGTGATAATAATGTCCACAATACACACAGTGACTATTATACTGGTGAATAGGATATTGCCAATGCAGACTTTTCTTCAGAATCTACATGAAATATTTGTATTATATATATGCTTGTGAATGTTCTATAATTCCCAGAATTATTCTCATTAAAATTGCAACCTATTATTCTCAAAATTATGCTGGCACATTAGAATTTGGCAGGTATGTATGTGTAGCATGAAAAATAACAGTAACTAGGACATCAGACATTTTCCAAGTACTTTTAGGGTTGACCCCAGTTTGATATGGCAAACGTCTGAGCCAAAATATAATGCTACAGTAGACATTTTTGGAAATTGTCAGAACAAATTTTATCATGTGCTGACGTGAGTACTTTTCAGTCCTTGTTTCATACTCTGTGTAGAGTAAGTGCTGGTATTGTGGGTCAGATGGTATGATGAGTCACCTCATCAATCTCTCTGATTTCTGTGTTCAGATCAGTATATAGTGCATGACACACTGACTGATTAATAAACCAAGCTATAGCTACCTGCCCACCTTCCCTGTATCATTCATTCATCAATTTATAACCTCCACAATGGGAGCCGGAGTACCCCACAAAAATGGTGAGGAAATGATTACAATAAATACAAGGGCATTAGATACGATGATGGCTTGGAGAAATGGATTTGTTATGCCATGTGTGACATGTGAAAGTGTACAAACATAAACTGAAGAGTGCCAAAGGTGTTTTATGTGTGAAAGATGTGTTATATAGATATGCTGACTCATAATACATACCATGACTCATAATACCATCTGTTAGTACCAATATGGTTTGCTGTGATAGAACATGTATATACCATTGTATTAGGGAAAAAGTTCATTAAGTTATGTACTATAGTGTTAAGATATTGTTGAAAAAATTTGAGCTAAATTTTCATCTTCAACCGGAAATTACAACCAAAAACATTTTGTTGACTCATAACTGCCCCACTTACTGTACATTGAAATAGGATTAAGCCATCACATCAGTTAATTAAGCCATAGGATTTCTGGGGAAAATATAATATTATAATAGCCTAATGGGGAAATGCTCCAAAGCTTAGCATAATAGGTAATTTCCATAGGAGATGCTTAGCTGGTACTTGGCATTTCACGTTGAAACTTGAAACCATGTGCTATTATCATAGATATACTTTATGCTTTTATTTTTACCTATTATGCTATCCTGCAGTGCTCATAAATTTCACCTATATACTGTACTCAATATTATATGCTCACGTGAATAAAGTGCTTTTGCTATACAATTAGACTGTTTTATTAGAGCATATACACTTTACAAAATAAGAATTAATATGGTGACTGTTCTATTAGAGTATATCGATCTTTGGATATTAATTTTCTATAGTTTTATAGTCAAGCACTTCCTATTATGCTGGCATTATGCTTGATGCTTTTAGCTACCTATTATGCTCAAAATTATGCCGGCATAATTGGTGGGTCCCTATAGAGGGGCTACGATTTTACCATGTGATATCATCATAGATAATAGAGCTTGCGTAAGCTCAATTATCTATGATATCATGACCTCTCTTGATCACGTGGTCATTATATAAAATTGACCACGGCCTCCCTGACCTTTTCAGAGCTGGCGATGTTGACGGTGCCATTCTGGAGGTATTGCCTTACGTTTTGCTTACTAGCACTCGCGTGGAAGTTCAGTTCGAATGGGCGTGATTACGCAATCCCTGTTATGACATTCGATGGACTGCGCCTCTTAAATCACACGGGCCTACACGAGCCGGCTAGCAGAGAAGAAATCGTTAATATCGTTCGTGATGTCAATAGCAGACAGAGAAAACTCCGTGTAGTGGGCTCCGGACATTCGTTGCTACCTATAGCAGTGAGCGAAGAAGTTACCGTATCCCTGCGTAAATTTCGCGGACTGGTGAGCGTTGATTTACAGGCTAAACAAGTGACGGTTAAGGCTGGAACTACTCTGGAAGGACTAAATGTTATTCTAGATGATCATGGCTTGGCTCTAGGAGTTTCCCCTACGATCGCATGGCAAACCGTTGCCGGAGCAATCATGACTGCAACACATGGAGGTGGAATGAAGTATGGAAATCTAGCAACTTTGGTAGTCTCCTTGGAAATGGTAACAGCCAGTGGGGAAGTGATGACGATTGGTAAAGGAGATGATTTGTTCGAAGCAGTAACAGTCAGTTTGGGACTGCTCGGCATAGTCACACAAATCACATTTCAAGCTGAAAGTGCTTTCAATTTGAAAGAAGTCACCACCGTGATGACACTGCAAGAGTGCACTGACCAGTTCCATGATTTGATGGAATCCCATGAATACACCAGGCTGTGGATTGACTTGATTTCAAGTTCTTGTTTAGTCACTACAGCAGACAAAGTTAATGACCCACCACAGCCTTTAAAAGATTACACTTGGTTGAATTTTAAAATGTATATGTTTGAACTAATGCAATGGATCATGGTCATTTTTCCTAATATGGCATATCAGATTATGCCAAGCTTTCTTGGGACTCAGTTATTCTTCTTTCCACAATCCAGGATTGAAAAAAGTTATGAGATTTTTATTATACAATATTATATTAGTCCCCAGACACAGCAAGAATTGGCCATCAGTATTGAAGATTGTCAGAAGAGTTTACAAGCCCTCCACAAGTTTGTCATTCAAAATAGAATTGCGGTTAATTCATTTATAGAACTACGAAATGTCAAATCAGATGAGTTTTGGCTAAGTCCAAATTATAGACGTAACTCGTGTCACTTAACTCAAATTCTCTATCATCCCAATGAGGCGACTTTTCAGCAATATTTCTTTGATTACTTTGATCTGATTGGTGAATTTCTGCCACGCCCACATTGGGGTAAGAATTTTAATTTAAATACAAGTCATCTTGC
Organism: Spongia lamella; assembly: GCA_963930835.1. NCBI lineage: Eukaryota > Metazoa > Porifera > Demospongiae > Dictyoceratida > Spongiidae > Spongia > Spongia lamella. Next base: position 6,565,848 of record OZ005746.1, on the reverse strand, counting down.
AACTATCTATCCAAAGTTCAGGGATTTTGTGACTTTAAAGAAACGTCTGGATCCCTCAGGCATTTTTACAAACGCGTTCCTTGGAAGTTTATTCAAGTAGCCAGCTTAGGAGTTGGGTTACTTACTGTATAGATGATAGACATCTGTAAAATTACATAATTGATCCTTGTGTGTGTGTTATATTAACAACTATAAGTATTGTTTTTTAGCAGCAAGGTCATTCACTTGCCCAAAAGGAACACAGGTCTGCCATGATCATCCCAAAATTGAAATCTAGCTTATATTGCACTAGGTTCTACTGCCACACTCAAGGGTTTTTCATGCACAGTGTCTCTACTGGCCAATGTTAAGGGGTCTGCCACAGGGTCATGTTAATTACACTAGAATAATGTTTAGAATTGTAATTCTAGCATAGCTAAATAAAATTGCATGTGACAAAAGACAAATCAATATACTCTAATGGAATGGTTAAACATTCTATTAGAGCAATCAAGTTTACTAGAGCAGTTAGTTATTTGAACATTGTTACTCTAATAGAGCAGTCAGTATAAGAAAGAAGTGATGGATTTTTAGAATAATAATATAGTAAGAAAAATGTATGAACATAATGCTGGCAGATAATTACTTTAGTCAGAAACACTTATATAGAGTAGTGTTGGGGTGGTATTAAAAGTAATTGTTGTGGTTATTGTGTAAAGCCCAACTTGGCTATCACAAGATTTACGGATAAACACACAATTCATGATAATAAATATCACAATATCATAGTAACAGTGCTAACTTATTGATGTTTATATTTCTAGCAGTAAATTCCTAAGGATAATAATGGTGTTGATGGCAACAATAGTTCCTGGTGTCACGATACTTAAAAAAAATTCCCTGGTCGCTACTATTCAATATCACGGTATTACAGTTGTATCCTCAACTGTAAAATGTGGCCAGAGTCAGACAGCATTATTACATGTCAGTAATACATAGCTAGCTAGTGTATGCGGTGTTTACTGATTGCAATGTATAGTTGAGTCTGTGTCTATTATTGCTCTGAAAATTGCCTTCCAATTTTGTGCCTATTATGCTAGATTTTATGCTGGGTAAAATCGGGAATTATAATAATTATGTGCTTTTTTAAAGTGGAGGTGTTGTAGCCCTCCCTACCCAGGGGCGGATCTAGGATATTTTGAGGGAGGGGGCTAAACCTAGAAGTGTATCTCTGAAGCAGGGGGTCTGGGGGGCGCAGCCCCCCAGAAGCTATAAGCTATTTGGTTTTTGAACTACCAAAATCAAGGATTTAGAGCACCGCATTTGATGGATTTTTTAAAAAGGGCTAATAAAATGCATGTATAATTGAACCAGGGGTGTGGTGGGTGCAACCCCTCTGAGAGTATAGGTTATTTTATTTTGTAAAGTGTAAAAATGACACTTAATGCAAGAATTAATGTGTTTTAGTGCATTTTTATATCAATACATAGAGTCTATAATGTTCCTTGAGGTTGCAAGGAGGGGGGGGGCTATAGCTCCCCTAGCCCCCCCCCTAAATCCACCACTGCTACCCCTAGCTGCATGTCAATGCCTATGAGTTATTGTATAAAGTAGAAGTTAAACAGGATAGGCCAGCATCGGCCTGCATCGATTATGCCAGTATAATTTTTAGCATGACTCGATGACGCAGACTACATAATTAAAACCTACTCATGCCATTTATATATACAGTCTAAAAAATACACTCACCCCCATTACCATTCAACATTCACAACAGCAGCTGTGTTAGGTGGCACATCAGTTATGCTGTATGTAAAGGTAACTGGAGGTTCATAAACAAGTGAGCTTTATTTAAACTGTTTATTATTAGTAGCATAATTGATTGTGGAGTATGCAGTTAAATGCAAATCATTTACCGGTAGCAATTAATGCAACCTAAAATTCAAAACTTTAGACCCCCAGGCACCCTATCTAGCATGTTGAGCTGCTTTTGTTTATGGATTAGCTATTAAGCTTCAAAGCTCCACACATAAGGTCCTTTCAGAACCCCCTAGTACTGATTGAACGATTTCCTGAGTAAATAGCTAGCTAGCTATGTGCGTGTGACAATGTGTCATCCCAAATAGACTTCATGGGACATTAACTTGGCATAATTTGAGACATGAACTAGGCTGGTTTTCTATGCAAGGATGTAGCTATTTGCATATAGCGGAAACCTGCAAACCACATAATTTATAATGTAATTAGCACCTAATAATATTATGTGTATACAGCCATGCAGAGTATATGAAGCCCATACATGTTATACATATGTACAGTGCTCTGAGAAGCTTTTTATTATAACTAACTGCACTGTAGCTACCTCCTTAAAGTTGGCCAGTTCATGTCAGATGCTGGAAGTTGCCCCCTGACTGCTCCAGCTGCTTATGATAAATTAACTTGCAATTGTACATTTTAATCTGATTGCTCTTAGAGTAACATAAGATATTTGACTGCTCTGCATACATGAATTTTAGATTGCTTGATTGTTCTATTAGAATATATTCAAAGCCTAAAGGCCCATTTTTCTTGAAGGGTTTCTTAATACATAGAAGATGAAATGTGGTTGCAAATGTAGCCCAAAGTAGCCATGCATGGATATAAGTACTTTGTACTTCACTGAAATGTATGATCTCATTATAAATGTTATCCCACTAGGGACCTGTGAGGAGGCTTATATATAGCTATAAGTCTGAGGACAGGATGTGTACTTACTTAACTTGACTGACTTATGCATGGATAAAGGGGTTTATTATAAACACTCTATCTCACTAGGTGGCCGCTAAGTGAGGTTTCACAGTATAAAAATTATGTACTCTATAAATATAATATATAGTGGCATGGCGTATATATATATAGCTATGTAGCTATGTATGTATAGTTGGGTACCTATAAGGAGTAGCTATAGAGTTCAGTTCAATAATAATCACCAATGTTACTGATGGTCTTGGGATGGATAGAAGCGTTCACAACACAACCTTGACATCTTCTGCATGGGTGCATATGATGGAGGCCATTACCACACACTATTGAAAACCAGTTCTGAAAACTGGTTAGCTACCAAATTGTGAAAAACATCACCCAGGGCAATCCAAATCAGTGTTGCTTTAGTACAGCAATTCATTTTGTTTTTGCTCTAGTTTTAGTACAAGCTTGAATTTACGTAGTTTCAGTTTTAGTTTAGTTTTAGTAGCTACAATGTAGAAATATTGTTTTGGTTCAGTTTAGTTTTAGTTTTAAATACTCAAATTTTTGTTTTAGTTTAGCTTTAGTAGCTAGCTACAAGCGAATATTTTGTCTTGGCTAGAAGCCTAGAACTAAAAGTATTATGTTTGGTATATATAGTTTCTGCAGTTCTGTTTACCAGCGCTTTTAATTGACAGTAAACTATTGATTACAAGACAAATACTAGTTGTAAACTACCAGCTGCAGGAATATTGTGGCTAAATTATGGGCTACAAAAATACAGGCTAGGCATGTAGCTGTAGTTATAGTTTAGTTCTAGTAAAAAAGGAATAAATAGTTTTAGCTAGTTTTAGTACAGTATTAGCTCGGCTAGTAAATAAAGGAAATTTATATTTAGTTTTGGTCATGCACCTATCAATGTTAAGCCCCACCCCACCCAGTACGGGTATGGGTGGGGCATTACCAAGGGATTTGATGCAAAATTTCGTCCCGAGGGTGAGGCATTTGACTTGAACTAAGTTCCATGTATTTTTATAGGCAATATACGAAGTCAAATCCCCTATCTTCCTCACCTCAGCATGTGGGGATAACTGGGGGATTTGATCTCCCATTTCAGCCCCAGGGTAGGGAGATTGATTACTGGTTATGTCAAATCCCCACTATATCCTCACCCTCCCCGTACTGGGGGGGGGGGGGGTACGGCTTAACATTGATACGTAGGTGCATCACCAAAACCACTAACAGATGCAGGACTCAAAAGAATACCAAGCCAGTATTGAAGCACAACTATAAACTTCTAGCCAGACAAGGTTAGGCCCAATGATTCAGAGGGAATGGCCCGCAACCAAGCACTGGCACAATAATGATGGGAGATACCCCGGACTCTAGCCTGATCACGTAAGGAACATGAATTAAGTAAGGTAGAAAAGTTATGAAGACCGACAGAATGTTGAACAATACTCTGGGCTTTTATCGATAAGTGGAAGGGGACCAGATAACATAGATGACAAAATATATAATTATTATTAACTAAAATCTCGAGGTCCACATTAGAATAACATTAACTAAAACTTGATCACCATTACATTATCAGATAGCGGTTATGAAGGGAAAAGTAACAGCAGTGTAAATTGAGCTGATGACTTACGCTTACTAGGAATTCCTTTGAAGACCAATAATTGCATTGGTCTATTCCAGCACAGTCAAGTTTCACAAGATTACCACTCTATTAGAATAACAAAATGTAAATTCGACTGTATCCATTAATAGAAGGTTTACTGCACTATTATGTATTTTATGTGAAGGCCTGTGTCTGCCATGATCATCCCAAATTGTTTATTGCACAAGGTTCTAGTCACACTCAAGGAATTGTTCATTCCCAGTGTCTCTATACTATCTGGAGGGCATTTTGATGACCCTAGTTATGTAGTTAGCCTGTAAATTGTAATGGAGATATTGACTAGGGCTGTGGCAATTATGACATTCTAGTTTACTCAGACTACTCTAATAGAACAGTCAGATGTTTGGAGTGAATCTTAATAGAGCAGTTGGATATAGGAAAAACAAAAAGTGAAGGGTTTTTAGAATAATAGTAAGATTGAACATAATGCAGAAATAATTACCTCAGAGTAGTGTTGAGAAAAATCATTGTTGTGGTAAAACTCAACTCGGCTATCATGGTTTTATACTTTGTGACTAATTCTCAAAATTGTGCCAGCATAGGTTCAAACCTACCTGCAGTGTGGTTAGGTCCTGGTGGCTATTTCTGGTGACCATTCCTACCCCAAACAGTGTAAATTCCTTACTGGGTTGGTTTTTCTACTTCCAAGTCCCATGTAGTCAGACCGCCTTTTACTTTTAAACTGCTGTTTTCCCATAATGCGTGCTAATGCCAGAGACGTAAACTTAAGGGGATGTAGGGGGAGCCACAGGGCTGGGCCCCTATAGCTTACAACAAGGTTTTTAAAATGCAGGGGTGAATAGTTACAATGATAGTACAAAGTCATGCATAAAAATATTAGCTACTATAGACCAACAGATGATTTGTTCTATATATAAGGCTTAGCAATTTAGCTGTTTACCACTGCCTGGTAAACAAGCTGACGTACTAACTTTCTCATTCATTTTAACAGTGCAGAGAGTTAATGCGTGATAAAACTGCTTCAGGCTACAGCTAGCTAGCTACGATTAGGAAAAATTTGGAGGGAGCCAGCTATATAGCTACTGCATGAATTATTTGATTAATATTCCCCAATTGAGTAGCTAATTATATAAGTGAAAGTTGTAACAAGGTAACTGGTTCTGTAGGTGAACATGTGGAAGGATCATTTTACATTATGTACGTACATAGCTATAGCTAATAGCTACAGGCAACATTCAGAAAAATTACGCTTGTTTTTCTCAAAAATTAGCATACAAAATTGTGACTGGATTTTGGAAAATAGACCATATTTTCACACGTGAAATAAATAGAATTTCCAGGTCTATGCTTATGTAATTTCAACAAGCACATACTCCCATGCTTAAATAGTAATTCAGCTTGTCTGTGATTGATTTAACCATTTATTAAACCAGTAGTGCCATATGGAGTGTCTTAAATTAACAGAAATATAAATGATGCCAAATGTGACAAAATGGTCTGTTTCCAAAATCTGGTCACAATTGTACCAGAATTTTCTTGATCCTGATATATATAGATAACTACCAAATATCCTTAATGCATGCCATTGGCTACAGTAGCTACTTAGCACAAAGTTCAAGGTTAGTTTAGTATAAACGTGTGCATAGGAAAAATTACTTAAAGCAATAATTTATAGTAGCTATATATTACGTATCAACAGGTAACCAAGTTCATACAAAGAAAAACTGGTCCAGAAAGGACCTTTATGTTTTCCATAGATAGTAGCTATTCCTTCATTGAGTAATGGGACTATGCATGCATGCCAGGGTATGCACATTCCAGCTACATTGTAAAGTAATATACTAATTCACTTATAATAATATTGCAGTCAATATATAGCTGGCTTGTTGTTATGGATGACTATACATGCATGCATGCATGTACGTATTGCTATATACTTCAATGATAGCAATGTTAAGCTTTTGATAAATTTGCAGCAAATTAATCCGGCCGACACCTCAGTTGGTCAAAACTTGAATTACTATCGTTGAAGTAGCAACATAGTCACAATAGTCATGCATAACAACAAGACAGCTATCAACTGCAACACTTTTAAGCAAATGAATGTTTTGCAGACTAGGTCACATACGTACGTATTGCATCATCATAAGATCAATGAACAATGATATAGTAAATGTGTCTTTAACTGTTATGCTATGTAACTTAAGTAGCTTAACACATTCTGCAAAGTTGTAGAAACTGTAAAACTAGTTTATAGCAGACAGTGGTAATTAAATTATTAGAATACATAGCTATGCAACTTTTATACATAAATCTTGGACTACGACTGTGGCTCCCTATGTAGCTACATCTCCCCACATCCCCGCTGCACTTTATTTCTACACTCAATGTAGCTATATAATATATCAAGAGTAGATAACGTATACATGTACTCTACACATACTACATAATTATAGAATTATGATATTTGTACATCAACAAAACATAGTGACACAGCATATAATATATGTACAGCTAGTTGGCTATACCCATATAAGGAGTAGCTAGCTAGAGTTCATGATCAGTTCAAATAATCGTCAATGTTACTGATGGCCATGGTCTTGGGATGGACAGAAGTGCTCATGACACAACCTCGACATCTTCTGGGTGCACATGAAGGAGGCCATTACTACACACTGTTGAAAGATCAGTGCAATGCCGGCAATGGTAGTGATGATTTGTATTGATGTTATTGAACCAATGAACCAGGCAATGCGAGCAATTCCAATAGTTGCGCCCATTGCAATTGCAATCCTGATTAGTTGCTTTGACACTTTTGAGCTGACATTTTTGTCATCGCCATCTTTGGGAGGAGCAATGGTGTTACGCTGTTTGTAATACAAGACAAGAAATAAAACAAACAAGGACAATTGTGCGACTTTATTGCCAAAGTGTTGAATATCCTTTATCCTTTCTGTCTGGTAAATGTATTGATTGTAGAGGACACAGTAGCCATATGGTGTGATGGTTTGCTTGCCATTACCTGAATACAAGTCGTAGCCTATTATGATTGCCGCAAATATCGCTAACAGACCAAACACAAAGCAGTTATATAGCAAAAATAAATTCTTGGTGGGCATGTGTGGTCTACATTTGTAGCTGTAATACATGGTATAGGTGACATGGAACATAATGCAGGTGGCATAAGATTCAAAAGCCATTGTTAACAGTATGAAGATGTCAAGAATAGCTTGACATATCACCTGTGAACCTACTGCAACCACACTGTGTGCTACAACCGAGGTTATCGAAAATACTTGTATTAGGAACAAGACAATGTTGTAGGACATCAGTAATTTGCCAAACACATTTCGTAGCTCTGCAAACAGCAAATGAACTATTACAATGTAAGTATTAATGAATGCATGTGGAAGTGATATTGCTAATTGGATTCCAACAGAAGCAATGGGACTGTGTTTGTTCTCAGCAGCAAAGCACGGTACTTCATTCTCAAGCATGAAAACTATCTTGGAGGTGCAGCCATCAGTTGGAACAGCAACCATAAGACTGTCAGTAGTATGGATGATTTCCAGTTCTTCTCCAGTTTCAATCCTCATGATGGTACAGTTGTTAATCATGCAATATTGTAGTGGGGTGGCAGCTTGTGAGAGATCGATCATATCCACATCATCACCACTGGCAGATAGCTGTATGCTCGAGTTACAGCTGTAAGATGATATCAATGTTGCCTTGCTAGCGGTAAGCAAGACAAGAAGGAATAGAGCAATCCAAACCCTGGTCATTACTTCCTACTATCTGTGAAAGTGTGCATATACATATATACATATATACATGTACATATATATTAATACACTTAAATTCCTATGATTAGCAAATATATATGTATACGTGTATATACGTATTTGCTATAATACGCTTAAATTCCTATGATTAGCAGTATTCAAGTGTAGCTACATATATATGGTTAGTGATGTGCAATGATCGTCACATCCCTATGATTAGCAAGTATATATATACCGGCGTATACATGTATTTGCTAATACGCTTAAATTCCTATGATTAATAGCAGTATTCAAGTGTAGCTAAAGCTATACGGTTGGTGATGTTCAATATTATCGTCACATCGGTTATCATGATATAATTTCCATATCGTGATTATGATATGCCATTTTCACATATTGACGTATCACCACATGTGTTCATATAACAATTTAACCAATTTTATAGGAATAATCGTGTTTAAGATGTTATACCTATTTATATTCTGCGGTAGATTAATTATTAGTGTTTGAACATATGTTAGCCAATATAGGTTGGTTGAAATTCAGTGCTTCATCGACTCATTGTTAGCTATATGTGTCACCAATGTTAACAGACGGATAATTACGCATTGTGATAAAAGAGGCGTGCAATAATTGTGATAGGCAATAATATAAAATAACTACTGTATATCACACATCACTAATAATAAAGTTTAACCTATGTATTTTATTACATTGCTACATATTTTAATCATACGTGATTTTAAGTGGGGCCTGAGCATCTCTGTAGAGCAAATTTTGATATGTAGGCATTATACATTTTACATTGGCATTGTTGAATCAACACTCCAGCACACCATTTTTGGACACGCGTAGCTATTTTAAGGTACAAAATGTGAGTGGAGCAGTTTCTTGGTCCCTGCTTATTATGATATGGAAATTATATCACAATAATCAGTAAGATGATAATCTTGTACATCACTAATCTATATAAACTTGAATACTGCTAATCATTGGAATTTAAGTGTATTAGCAAAATATGTATATATACACATACGTACATAACGTATGTAAATGCACACCGTGCTTTCACAGATAGTAGGAAGTAATGACCAGGGTTTGGATTACTCTATTCCTTCTTGTCTTGCTTACCGCTAGCAAGGCAACGTCGATATCATCTCACAGCTGTAACTTGAGCATACGTGCCAGTAATAATGATGTGGAATCGTGGATATGGCCTATCTCTCACATGCCCTGCTAGCTACATATTAAACAAATTCTGTAGTAAAGTTGTAGATGTAAAATTAAATACTCACATTCATCTGTTTGTATCAGGTTATTTCATTTGACTGGCAAATGCTAAAAATAAATTATACATGCAAAATTACATAATTATTATTATGGTATCAATGTCAGTTAATTCTGTTTGTAATAAAATGAGTAGCTATTGCAAGTGCAAATTAAATACAAAGAAAAAATATTTCATCTTACAAATTCCATTAATTTGCAGAATTTGCTAGTATCTATCTATCTACACTCTACAGTGTACAGCTCATTGCAGTTTTGCATTGTAGTCATCTTCTTTAAACTGCATGCATGATGTGTACACTACGTAGCTCAGTGAAGTTGTGAATTGAGGTGTTCTCCTGTGTAAACACAAACACAAACCGATTATTCAAGGCATTCACTTCATCTAAATCATTGGTGATTGTAACTACATATTTCAAAGTGTTGAAATTCCTGTATGGTGACCAGGTCTTTACGGTAACTTTTAATATAAGACCAAAATTTTTTTATAATTTATATGGAGTTTCTGAGATCGTTTCTACTTTACTGCCCTGGTCAATTCTAGTTATGTTAGCTAGCTAGCTACTTTATTATGATACTGCAATACAAGCATTTGCATTTAAACGTTTTGAATGTTCTATTGGAATATTTTGATGTACTGTAACTTTGATAGTACCAGACCTTCCCCTGCTAAAGTATAAAGGAAAAGTGGCCTAAATCCACGTAGTTACCAATCATACAATCAGAAATTTTAAAAAACAAAGATTATTTGAAATTACCTAATATGTACGTAACTAATCTACTTTTGAGGACAATTTTACATTTTAAAATATACTTTTACCACATTATTCCACAATTTATTATCATGTGCAAGAAATATACTCATATCCCACTGCAGCCATACATCAAAGGAATTTACTGTACACACATATCAGTTATTGCCCTGGCAATAACTAAGTTATTGTACAGTAAGGTGAGAGTAGGAATCAACACCCTTCATTCAAAGAAAGTGTGTATAGAAGCCACGTACATTACAATGTCTATCACAGCTTTGTTGGGATATAAACGAGTAGTTGTGGGATATCTTTGTTATTAACACTCGTCCTTGGCTTCGCCTCGAACTTGTGTAATAACAAAGATATCCTACTCCTACTGTGATATAACTAGCTAATGCATATAGCTACGTAGCTACATACGTACCTAACATGCAAGTTTCTTGCAAGACTTGCAGCTCAAAAGTGAGCATTTCAGCTACTTGGAAGGGATACTGGCAAAACAAAGCACATTAGCTATGTTATGGCATATCAGCCACTCATTTTATACTTTTGATTCTAATAGCTAGCTGCCAAGTAATAATTCCAGATGTAGCTATCTGATGCCAGGAGTGTAGAGAGAGTGATGTCAGCATGCCAAATTGTGGCATGTTTAAAGGCCCGTAGGCATTTCAGCTGTAGTGAAGAAAGTAACTATAACAACCTTGATGTGTTAATGATTCAACACTTGTTACAAACCTAATGTATTGCTGCACCACTCTATAGCTATTGATTTAGGATGTGTTTAAGAGGTGCGTTCAGTCTCCACTATCTCATCCTATGCAGGTACAAGCAGTGTTGAGATGCATCTTGGACTATGAACAAGAACTGACAGATGGTGACTTTGAATGGTAAACAGACTTCTGAATTAAATTGCAGCTCGAATTGCAGTTATTGAGTAGCCAACTAACTAAATGAAGAATCTAGCATTAGCTAGCTATGTATATGTAGCTACCTGATTTAATTTTGATTTTACAAGAACTTATAATTAGCCGTGTTTAGGCCTGAGTCAATTAATGCTCAAATTTTTGCCCAAATGCTTTATTTTAAATTTTTTTGAAGTGCTCTTCACCTTCCCTACTGTGCTTCTATTATGTTCCAATTTGCACAATGTTAAACTCATGCAACATTTTAGTTTATCAACGCTCTATTAGAGTATTCAAATAAACCTTGACTGCTTTATTAGAGTCTACAGTAGTCATCCAGTATTGATCTGTTTTAATAAATGAAAGTTTCACCTAATATGCTCGCATTATGCATGCTTATTTATTATTATTATGCCGGCATATTTGATATGCAGGACTAGCTGTGTTAGCTAAAGGTGAAAACTGTGAGATCAAAATTATCTTATTGTGAAAATATGTATTATACGTACGTAGCTTTCTTAAGTTTGCTTGTTAGCTAGCTTGCAAGGATTCATCTATTAATAACTAATTGATAGCTTGTGTTTTGAACCTTCAAATTTATAGTGAAATTTAAATATCAGATGCTTCACGTTATGTAGCTACGTAGCTTAATTTCTTTTATCAAAGAAGCCAAAAGAATGATATATTGGTATAAAAACACAATTATTTCTTGAAATAAGTGTCATTTCAGCACTTTATATAATAAAACAACCTATATCTTCCAAGGGATGGCACCCACCACACCCCTACTCCATACTTGATTAAGTAATTCTTTGTATTTACTTAAATATGCTCTAAATCTTGCATTAGGTATGATTTTGGTGATATAATAAAAAACCTATAGCTTCTGGGGGGCTGTCCCCCAGATCCCCTAGCTACATTACAGATACACCTCTATATTCAGACCCCCTCTCATGTTGCATTCAGTTAAAACCATGCAATCACAGTGCGTATATCTATTCTGGGGGGTCTCGAGACCCCAAAAACCCCTTCTGCATCCGCCCCTAAACCATATATATGTGGGTCCTAAATTATTTTAGTTATATACTATATACGTAGCTAGCTATGTATAAGTTCTTTACACATGCATGTCTACATATGCATATAGCCACATACTTTATGGTTATAGCTAGCCACGTAGCCATTAGGTCATTTTATTTGATTATTTTGCAAGTGATCGTGATGTACTTGGTTAGTTATTTAGTTGTGAAAATTTAATGAAAGTTTTTACAGCTGCTAAAAAGTACAGTATTAAGGTGTGAACTTTTAACCAATGAATATTTCTTTTATGGCAAAATCCATGTTCCACAAAAATTTATGCTAGTGAAAATATCCTGATACCTACAGCTATAGCTAGGTCACCTATGTAGGTGAAAAATATCTATTTTCAAAGAATTAATTAATTTTCTAGTAGCTACAGTATGTAGCTATGTTCTAAAGATACTATCTACGTACTAAGAAAACTGCATGGCTGTGGTTGAAGTTACAGACCCTAACTATATATGTAGCTACCACCTGGGCTCATATGACATTAACCATTTTTCAGCTATAGCTACGTACATACGTAGCTACTGATTAAGGATTGTGATCAGTCTGTCACCTTGCAAGTATAGACTTTGTACCACCCGCTATCAGGGAGTATTTTTAGAACTGTGATATATACAGGCATGCAGGCCTTAGTTCACAGTCTGTTATGCAGGGGACCAAGGAACTGTTGTACTGCATGGTTCACCTAAAAACTTGTACATTTTGTTGTAGCTGTGTAGCTAAATATGTACATTAAGATTTAACAATATATATAGCTACATACGTAGCTATAGATAGCTCTTGACTTGGCAAGAGAAAATTGGACTTATGTACACAATATGTGTCTTATATGTAGCTATACTGGTACTGTTTGTTGTTTAAGATTTTTTGTAACTTATTTTCAACAGGGGTCTGTGCTCCCAGAGTCAGACCCTCTTAAACTTACCTATGACCATTAACAGCTACGTAGGAGCTTTATCAAGCAGATATGTGATCCGGCATGAGAAAAACGTATAGCGTATATGTGAACATAAATTTTGACCACATTTTTGGATTTATTAAAACTTAAGTAGCTAACTTATTGTAATACAGGATTCTAACACAATTTTCACCATTTATGCAGCTTTCAATGGGGAATGTCATGCAGCTTACAGATTATACATATCAGATTATACAGTAAAAATACATGCTAGGTATTGCTAACATGATTAGGTCAGTGTATTTTGAGTACATAGCTAATCCCTGTCTATGCAAGTATGCATAACAATCATGTAGTCATCTTCTTAGAAGGATAAATGAATCATCTAAAATGATGTGCATGGTTTGGCTAGCTATATTAGTTGCTACTAGACAGGCAATTGCCAATTGTATGAAGTAAATGATCAATAGAAAATATCACAGTCAAAGCAAGTACTTAAGTGAATACCCAGGGATCATAAAAATAATGTGATCATACAATAACTAATAGTATGATGCACGCTTTGTGTATACTATACATTTTATTTGGGCTTCAATCAAAACACACATTAAAAATAATATATCATGTCACATCTTGTCTGCTTCTCAGTACATTAACTTGATTCAGCTGCACACAGCTCAATGGCTATAACAATAGATTCGTTTTACACCTTGTATTGTTCTAGCACATGGTTTCATGAATATGTATAGAAGCTGAACTATACATGTGGTTATGAGGTGATGCTGTTTGTGTCTCCTGTGCTATAGTTACGTAGCTATGCATGTTACTATAGCTACACTAGTACTGTAGCAATGTAGCTCATATATGTATTATATCAAGACTCACGATAGTGAGTCGCGAGGCCAAGAAGAAGCAGCATACGCGACCACTGAGTGAGTCATATACACGTAGCACCGCCCTCAAACTCGCAAACGCTCTAGCTAAGCCGCCATGAAAGCTATCGCTTAGTTATCACAGACCCACAACGTTCTTACTATATAGAATCAATAAACCGAGAATGGAGGAAGTCGGCGCCACCATTCCTAAGTGCCAGCCATTGCGAGTTTTATGGCGCCGTTCGTGCGCCCACGTACGACGAACCATCCATTCCCGCCCGATTTGCCCTTTACTCGAGAATTAGTACCTTCATTGTTTGAAGAATCAATGACCTGAAGTTCGTCGAAATCGGTTCAGCCAGTCTTCAGATACGGCCTTATAAAATCCTTCCTTCTCCAAAAATTTTTTTGACGCGGCCGTCGTTTTTTTCCTTCTACTTTCTTTCTTTCATTTTCATCGCACACTTTTTTCGTGGGCTTGCGGGAGCTTGCGTGAATCCCGGAAGTTTTTTTCAAACTCTCTTTTTGTACATTCACTTGTTTGTCTAATAACTCACTCATTTCTTCATGGATTTCTGCCAAATTTGTATCAGCACTTTTCCTATGTATGCTCTACCTGTCTTACTACTTTCAGCCTGAAGTAAACACTTGAATGCATTTGAGAAAAGCTATTACACTGCAGGTTGATAGTTGCCATAACTTTGACCCCCTTGAAATGATTTGCATAAACTTTCAGATACACAATCTATATTGATGTATCACTCTGTAGTGAAAGTTAAAAAAAATTGTAGGCTTGAGTTTTTCAAAATTCAGCTTCAAAGTTAAATTTACAATATTGTATGCTAAGCAAGTACAAATTATGCCCATGCAGCAGGGGCGTAGCCAGCCATTTCTTGATGGTCGGGCAACGGTTCAAGCATGCAACTAAGTATATTGTTATATATTAATGCATACATATGCCCACTTTCATGTGAGCATTTACTTCTTTTGAAAAGTGTATGCACACTATCCTAGCTATGATGTAATGTATAACAAATGCTACTGCACGAAGCTATAGGTTCTCAATCAAAAGATCCAGGAAACTATCCAGCGATGATCATGACTATACGAGCTCACATGCCTCTGGATTACTTGAATGGGCATCTACTAGACATTGAAAATATATATTAGTTATTATAATGTTTGAAATAATAATAATTTTTGCAACCACACAAGATCGCATGTATACACAAGGCCAACAGTAAGGTTTTGACACAAGTGCTTAATTTTATAACCTGGCACACGTTTATACATGCATTGCTTAACCTTGATATCCAGCTGTCTCAAAGCTCCAGTCTGCATGCATGTTGAAGGCTGGAGGCTTCATCAGTAATTCTTCTATATGACCCTTGTAAATGATATTACTTTTGTCACGCGACTTGTCACCAGCGTAACAACACTGCTGATACCACTCCTCTCAGTGTATTTTAACAGAAGTATCTAACGCTGTATCAGTGATGGTTGGGCAAATGCCCCACCATGCCCACCCCTAGCTACACCTCTGCCATGCAGTACTTCTCTGCTGCTTGCTAGTAATACGTAGCTAACATCTGTTTCCAAAAAAGTAGTGATATGCTAAACAAAAACACCTTGGGTGTAAAAAAAGTGCGAGGCCAATCAGAAGCAGCATTGCAAACAGGTGCGACCAAAAACTTTGATATCAGTTGAGGCCAAGAAGTTACTTATCAAAATCTTTTTCACTACTTGAATGACATACAATAGTTTATAGCATATTTTCACAACTATGATTGGCTTTGTCACTTGGCCACCTTTATTAATAATGATGGTGTGAAAAAGGAGGCCAAGTGACAAAGCCAATCATAGTTGTGAAAATATGCTATAAACTATTGTATGTCATTCAAGTAGTGAAAAAGATTTTGATAAGTAACTTCTTGGCCTCAACTGATATCAAAGTTTTTGGTCGCACCTGTTTGCAATGCTGCTTCTGATTGGCCTCGCACTTTTTTTACACCCAAGGTGTTTTTGTTTAGCATATGTATATACAGCTAGCATTAAAAGAGAAGTATATACTTTCATGATGCTATAGATATACGTACGTAGGTGAAGGGCTTTAGTAGAAGCCAAGTACAGCCAGAGCTTGCCATTCTAAAGTCTATACGCTCAGCAGCTTCACCTGTGAGAGCTGTTTGAAGGGTACTGGAGGGATGCTCTAGTGATGTCATTGTGAAACCACAAGCTAATATGCCACACTGCATGATAAATATATTAGTTTTTATTAATTGATTCGTGGCCGCAATTGTCACAGCATATACACCACATGTAGACACATGTAACTACATATACAAGCTCTAAACATGTAGCTACTAATACAAGCATGCATGCATGTACTAGGTAGCAATATAGTGAAACTCTTATTCAACTGTGGTGCATAATGAATATGAATATGATTAAAATATAGATGTTATTGTACACCTTGTAGCTATTAACGGAAGCACATGCATGGCTTCATGAAAAATCCCTGCATGCACTATATATGCATAATTATGAAGTAATGTTATAATTAAATTTTTTGTTTCCTGTACTGCATAGATACAGCTAGGAGACATAAACTCTAGCTACAGCAATGTAGAAATTATACTAATTGTCACTTGACTACCCCAGCAGGTCATTACATATCATCATGCAACAATAATGCCACCACCACAATCATTGGATTATTCACACAATAGCGATGTTGTCATGTTGACTGTTTAACGATTTATGAAAAGTACCCAGCTGTTTCCTGAATATGTTACATTCCTTAATTATTGGCATTTATTGCAACGTACGTATTAGCTAGGAGTTGGGTAGAACTACGTAACTACAGTTATGCAGCTAGCTATTACAGCTGTACATGTGACCATGAAATTAATCACTTGTGCTATATATATACTAAAAAAATGAGGTGGAAATCAGAGCTCTTGTTGTGGCAAAATGTTATTGTTAATCAGTTAGGAATGTCAAGTATTGCAATAGTAATCCATTATGGCATTATAGGGCATGCAATTAACTAACACTCTAAACTTGTTGTGTCAAACATTATACCACTTAGTGAACTATGTGCACTTTATTAATGTAGTAATTATATATATAAAATCATTAACATCTAATTATGCAGTTCATGTGGTTCAGTTATGTAGGAATTAAAGTACACTGATAATAATAATGATTAGCAACGACAAAGCTATAAGTATTTATACATTACTGATCATGAGTGTGTAAGATAAATTCCTTAAGTTAAACATACATGCATAAGAAGCAACATACATATTAATAATAGTGAGTACGTAGTTTATAACTACAACTACAGTATTGACTTTCTTAACTCAGTAGCTATATCTATATCTATATATGATCATGATGATGGAAGTACTTATAGCTATGCATTTATTTAGAGCGAACTTCCACTCCAGCTAGGTTGAAGCAGAGAGACACCACTCGAGATATGGGTTGTTCTACAAACACTGCTGTTATTGCGGAAAAACTGTATGACAACACTAGAATGAATATCACTACCATTGCAAATACTGTATCTGTATATTTCAAACTGGATTGTAATGTGCCCACCACATAGCACAACATCATCATGTGGCTGAGAGTAACACCGTAATTCAGTTTGACAAGTGGTTCCCATCCAGGCCAAGATAGAACACTGTTTACAACTCCGCCATAGCCAGTGTTACAGATATAGATGATAATAGCGATGCCTATACTCCATGCCAGTCCTGAAAATGTCAAGTACATCACATTTTCCATATGACTGAATTGGTAGGTTTTACTGTATGCTCCGTATGTCCAAAATATTGTAACTGTACACAACGTTATTGCTATACCCCATAGCATTATGTATGTCAACCACTTTAAACAGTTTCCGATTGGCAGGTTTGCTATGTGGAACTTTTTATAAAGAATGTATCCCAGTAGAATGCCGGTCAGGTAACTGTTAGTCCTGAAGTACGCCTTGTTATAGAATTCAGTTGCTTGTTGTGCAACCTGCGGATTGTAAATCATTGCGGCCCAGTATCCATTGACAGCTGACACATATCCAACAGTAGCAGTGGCTGCTACCATAGTTACAGCCACAGTAGCCAATCCCACATACCAAACACGATACAACAGTACTATGAAAATCGGAGAGACTATGAACAGTTGCATATCAGTAGCAACATGCCATGTCATTCCCATACATGTCATCATCGTACCACTGTGCATGAATCCAGTGTTACCAAGGTAGAGCAGCACATACCACCAAGTGTTCTTACATGCTTGTGCATCAAACGAAGACCATGTAGGGCCTTGTCCAAAGTGTGGAAATAACTTGTAAGCGATCATTGTGTACACAAATAGTAATGGGGAAAGGCGTAAAAAGCGATGCAAATAAAAATATTTGAATCGAAATGTTTTATGTTTTTCCATATCTTTCATTGTTAAATATGCTGATAAGGTGCCGCTCACAACAAAGAAAGTATCCACAGCAAGATTTGCATTTATTATTGGTTGAAACATTAATTTTGAGGCAAGGTGTTGCAGATAAGAGTTTTGAACGGTAGCAGGGAAAAGAATAACGATAAATTGTTGTGCATGATAAGTGACTATTATCCAGTTGGACATGATCTTTATTGCACCTAATGCTTTGAGAGCTGAAGGTGACTGCCTCTTCAAAAGATTAGGAACTGTGGTGTATAAAGAAAATGCCAGAATAAAGTACTTTATAGTTATGTGCCCGTAGGTAGTCTTTGTCCTCTCAGTCTTAGGTGTCATTGAATGATTTTTGTTAATCTCATTTGAATAGTCTGTTTTAGAAATGGGATATTTTAGTGTGTCTTCTTCTTTGAAAGTCATTGTAGTTGATGATGGTAACCATAGTACAATATCTAATATAGTTGCTACCACGACCAGTCCAACCAGTATCACACACACGGAAATCACTGCTTTTGTACCGGCATCATATACTGCACCAATAGCAGGACACAACAAAGGTGCATCTCCTTCATTATTGAGTCTAATGGTGATGGTGTTAGTTGTATCACTGAATGGATCACTCGTCACTGTGGTCACACTTGTGGTGTTCATCTTTGATAACACCACCGCAAATTCATTTGCAGAACATGCAGAGGGATAGCATACACCAACCATTACATTCAACACTGTAGAAGCCATAGGGCAGTTTGACGAATGGCAAACATCATCACTTTGACTGGTTATAACATTAGTATCCATTATCATTGGATACATACAATACTTCATGTCACCCAGATCAGGTTTAAACATTCATCGTAATAACCAAGGAAGGTTGTATGCCCAGTCAATATACTATCACTTGGTTTACCCCATGAATCCCAATAGCGGGCCATCAGTTGAGGATTCGTTGCCTGAAGTGTTGACAGCCTCTGTACTGCTACCTTACAGCCCTCACTGACATCAGCATGCGATGAAAACAATGCAGAGGATCTCTGTTGTGCACTGACAGTATTAGTGACCACCAAAATTAGTAGTAGTTTGACATTCATTTCTCTTCGTGCTCAAAATGGTTGCATATACGTAGCTATGGGTATATATGCAAACTACAGCTAATAATAGTATAATATATATATATTTTTATACTTATATTATATACATACATACATACATACATACATACATACATACATACATACATACATACATACATACATACATACATACATACATACATACATACATACATACATACATACAGATAGATTGATATAGATCTATTATTAACTATAGACTATAATAAAGTTATAATTAATACTAGCTAACTAGCCATACGTAGCTACATATATAATAACTCTTACACTATTATAGCGGGTACTACTTTACAGCAACAAATATGTCAACTATACGTATATAGCTACGTATATAGCTTCGATAAACATGTAACAATCACGTAGTATCACTACCCTGTTAATAATATAGCTGCATGTAGCTAGACTATACATACCATAAATTCGGTTAATTCACAGCTGAAATTAAAATAGCAAATTACGTAACCTAATATTCCTGCGTGCATCATCATCACGACATTAATTAGCTAGCTACGCGCGACAACTTTATGAACTTCAGAAGGAAGATATTAAATTTTAACCAGGTATGGCGATAATAAGGTAACTTGAGCGTTTTGGCAACTTTTTCAGCCTAATAAAATCAAAGGCTAGTTTTACTACGGGAAATATAACCATGGCTTATCTCATTACCATACTGGTGTTTGACGTACGATACCTCGTTTCAGAGTCACAAAGAGAATATTTATTACAGCACTCCATTGGAAGCAATATACTCGAAAATATTAGAGTCCCCAAGTAGAGGTCGCCATTTTTTAATTTGACGTCATTTCGGAATTGGCTTATTGTATGGTAACGTACTCAAGTTATTGACGTGCGATACGATTAAGTACATTTGCCGAGTAAGTTTAATGTTTTGGTTATAGTGTATAGCAATAGTATTGTGTGCTAGTGTGGTTCAATTTGTGTGAAGCGCTTCCGCGTTGATTAATGGCTTCAGCAGGCAAATTAGCAGTGGCTGAGAAGCCATGCCAAACGACCTTTGTGGTAAGTTAGTTTGTATTGGCTAAATAAATATAGCAGCTATATACGTATATACTTTTTACCAACTAGCCCAATAGTCTGATTCAATGGTAAGCAGGGCGGGCGGATCCAGGGGGATCTTTGGGGTCTCGAGACCCCCCTCCAGAAAAATTTCAAAGAAACCAAAAGAGTGATGTATTGGTATAAAAACACACTAATTAAAATGCATTATTTCTTGTCATTTCAGCACTTTATATAATAAAACAACCTGTCTCTTCCAAGGGGTTGCACCCACCATACCCCTTACTCCATATTTGGTTAAATATTTCCTTGTATTTACTAAATATGCTCTATATCTTACAATGAGCATGATTTTGGTGTTGTAATAACAAAAAACCCTATAGCTTCTAGGGGGCCAACCCCCTGCTTCAGAGATACACCTCTGTGCTCAGAAATCCTGGATCCGCCCCTGGTAAGCTATGCATGTATTCTCTGAATTTTATCAGTAGTGATTCATGTGTATCTGATGTGAATTACTATACTAGCTCTATTATTTAGACGAGAATACACACCATGAGTGTAAATAATCTATAACCTACTGCACTGTTATGCCTATATGATCTCAGAAAGTATAGTTATACCTATGGTATTAATATCAGCGACTAAAACTAATCCGCTGGTGATTGATTCGTAATGACTGTAGCTACTTGGTTGTATGTCATCGTTGCTAGTAATAATAATAATAATAATAATAATAATAATAATAATAATAATAATAATAATAATAATAATAATAATAATAATAATAATAATAATATAATAAACGCATGCCTATAGCTATCTAGCTACATGTTAAATATATGTACGTGTAGCTACTAGCTATACATGTGTGTATCAATAGCTATAGCTATGTCAAATGCCGGGCAGCTTTTGTTGAGTACTCAAAGTTCTTTAATCATTAAGAAAACCTGCAAGACTCTGCGGGGCCTTTGGTCACGTCACAGAATGCAGATCAATGTCATGGTACTACAGCTACGTGACGTATATAGCTAGCTAGCTAGCTAGTGTTGTGTCTTACTTATATATAGTACGTAGCTATTATGCTGACATTTTGCAGTAAATATCAAGAAAGCAACATTCCATTAAAATAGCCAGGTTTGCAGTGTTAACTATGGAGTAAAGTAAACCATGTTTGACAACGTAGGTGAAATGTATTAACTTTGAAGCTTAATTTTGAAAATATCAGGCACGAGATTTTTTTAACTTTCACTACTGAGTGATGCATCAATATAGATTGTGCATTTGAAAGTTTATGCAAATAATTTGAAGGGGGTCCAATTATAAACCTGCAGTGAATAGCCCTTCTCAAATACATTCAAGTGTTTACTTCAGACTGAAAAATTTAATAGTATGACAGGTATAGAGCATGCATAGTATAGAAGTGCTGATACAAATTTGGCTAAATCTATAGAAATGAGTGAGTTATTAGACAAACAATTGAATGTACAAAAAGAGAGTTTGAAAAAACTTCCGGGGTTTACGAAAGCTCCCGCAAGCCCACGAAAAAGTGTGTGATGAAAATAAAGAAAGAAAAAATGACTGCCGCATAATTTTTTTTGTGGTGAGAGGAAGGATTTTATATAAGGCCGTATCAGAAGAATGGCTGAACCGATTTCGATCAACTTCGGGATATTGATTCTTCAAACAATGAAGGTACTAATTCTCTACTTAATGGGCAAATCAGGTGGGAAAGGATGGTTCGTCGTGCGACTAGGGCGCCATAAAACTCACAATGGCTGGTACTTAGAAATGGTGGTGCCGATTTCTTCCATTCGTCTCGGTTTGTTGATTCTATATAGTAAGAACATTGTGGGTCGGTAATAACTAAGCGATAGCTTTAACGGCGGCTTAGCTAGAGCGTTTGCGAGTTTGAGGGCGGCGCTACGTGTATATATCACTCAGTGGTCGCGCCTCACGACTCACTATCGTGAGTCTTGATGTACGGTATACATGTGTACAACTAGCTATCACTGAAATTTTTTCTGTGATTTTTTAACTGTAACATCCTACTTGTTATCCTTGAGCAGTTAAACTAGCTGTTGGGACATTTATAGATAACTGATTATCTGTTCTACAAGTAGCTATAGCTATAGCTATGTGTTTTATATTTACTCGACCCAAAGCAGTTAGTAAGTAGCTATACTAGTTATACATTTGTGGTAGATTTATTAGATAGAATTTGTGACCTGGCATGAGAAAATACGTAGGGCTTAGCTTGGTGCACACAAATTTTGACCCGCATTAAGCTACAGCTTAATATAATAGCTTATAGCTTTCAATAGGGAATCTCATGCAGTTTACAGATTTTGTAAATATTATAGATTACAGTAAAGGAAATGCATACTATAATATGAATAGGTGTATTTTGTGTACACAAGCCCGGTTTTCTCATGCCGGGTCACATTCATTTTATTTCATTTTATTGTTTCTACGCGTATGTGAATTAGCCTATAGTTTATGGCTACTACGTACATATATGCAGCGATCATTATAGTAAACTAGCTACATGAATTACTGCTATAACATATATGAGTCCAAGGTGAAGACAAGGACACATAGCTATGGTACGTAGCTATAATAGGTACAAGTCTTAATAACCAATGATATCACAGATAGTAAAACCTACGTCCATATAGCTTATACTATATCTATATGCTACTGTGATATAACTGGCTTAAGCTTTAATAGATATAGTCATGGATTGCATAATGTGTACATATGGCTTTAACACTTTATTTGACTGAAAGGTGTTGATTCCTACTCTCACCTTACATTGTATTGTTGTTGCATGCCTGGCCATGAAATAATTAAGATATTGCTAGAATGGATTCTTTTGATATAATAATTGTAGCTAATTATACCATCATACTAACTAACTAACTACGTAGCTAGTTAGCTACATGGTGGTAAGGGTGATGATGCATTGAAGAAGCTTGAGCAGTGCATCATAAAACGTAATCAAAGGGATAAAGACAAAGAGACCATTGAAGTTGTGATATAGTTGACAATGCATTGAAAATGATCAAAGGAAATGCAAGATGAGTGTATGATAATAACATAACTAACTACGTAGCTAGCTATGCGGCTATTGTTACCACTGATCAAGATTGTTTATTTTTCCCATTACAATGGATTTTAATGCACTGTAAAAACTAGCTATGTAGCTATGTAGCTATAGTGATTGTCTAATTATGTAACCTCCATTGTTGAAAGAAACATTAATAGCTATTACAAAAATCTAGAGTTAAATTAATTGCTTTGCCAGTGAAACATTGCACTCCAAATGCGAAATTTGGTATGCTCACTGTGGTATTTTTGTATGAATTTCATACTTCAGATTTTGCAGTGTGTGAAATGACTAAGGATGCGAGTAAAGATGTGCAACTTATACATAGATGCAATGTAGCTAATCTAATGTATAACTAATATAATTATGTAGCTAATCTACACATTAATTTTCAAGAATGTTCCTTCATATACATTAGTAGCTATCTAGCTATGCGGTTATAATGGGTTATTCACTACTGCACATACAATTGGAGCTCTCTAATAAGAACATCTTCATTATTAGAGTTATCAGTACGGCAAATTCGTGTCTCAATATCGTCACTAGCAGTCAGTGGTATCTGACGATAGAACCATGGCATGCTAGGATCAGAACAACAGTTGTTTTCACTGGAACAGCCATTACCATCCCACACAGGATCGTCAACAAAATAGCCTTGAGCATCAAACATCGTACCAGATTCACAATAGTAGTTTTCATGAACAAATGATGGTGGAAACCGACCAGGAAACTCAGAGCATGGACAGTTATGATGGTCAAGATCAGTTCTATCAGAACGTCCTATTGCATAGGTCCATATGTGCTTTCTAGGATTTCCATATGTTATAGAAACACCATCTACATATGGAGTATTGATGGATCTGGAAACAGTGAATGCATCAGTATTACCCTTCTGATAACCCACTGCCATTCCACATACTTTACTGTATGGAATACTAAGAGTAGAGAAATTAGTAGAGTAACATCCACCAATACTAGGAGCTACACAAGCTGCAACAGGAGTAGTAATCTTAGTCCATGCTGAGGGACAGTCATCTCCCCTGCTGGTATCAAGATCAGCAATCCTCATCCAACCTCCCTTGTGGCCACCACACTCTAGTTCCATATCACAATAGACTTGGTGTACACCAGTAGTAGTGTTGATCCAGTAATTACGAGACACTGTTCTGCTAGCCTTGTTGAATTGGTAGATGTCATCACAAGACTTTCCAGGAGTTGATTGTAGCATTCCCAGAGTACTACATACAGTGGAGCAAACTTTTTCCTGAGCTGCCACTAAATAACAAGTCCATACTATAGCAGCTGCTGTAATCTTCATAACTGCAATATCAGTATTTTACATACTTTTATATGTACGTATGTATAGCTTAAAAATGTAGCTATATATATGAAGTCATGACTCTAGTAATTAATATCACTTACATACAAGCATGCTTAGAATACTTAGCTATATAGCTACCACGTATGTTGTAGAAATGAATACACCTATCATTTGTAATTGTTCAATACGTAACCTTGTATCTGTGTGAGGTCCTCATGCACTACACTATATTAATGGTATACATAACCTCACAAAACATTTAATCTATATCCTATCAATTTATAGTTTTTCCTTGTTAATCATCCTGTATTGAGCTTAACAGTATGTAGCATAGCATGAAAAAGAAGATTCAGTGGTTGCATTTATATCATATTATTATGTGACTGTCCGAGCGAAAACCAGCCTAGTTCACACTTCCAAATTTGATACTTTAGTGCTTTATAACTTTTGTTGGGTAAGGCATACAGACTTCAGGATTAGTAGAACAAACATCACTTTATCATTGCTAAAAATTTGAGCTTTGTATAAAATTCTAATAATATTTTATGTACCATTAAGTTGGTATAATCGGAGGTGTGAACTATAGGCTGGTTTTCGCTCAGACAGTCACATAATAATATAGTGGTGCCATTTAAATCCATGTCAGCTGTTATACTGTAAGTGATCTGTTGATGTTTTCCTATACTGAGGACAGCCATAAATAAAATATTAGCATATAAGAGAGTAGCTACGTAGCTATAGCTATGCTGTTTTACAATAATGTGATCATTGAGCACATTATTATCCCGTTGGAGTATATATAGGCAGTTCCTATTATGCTTTTGAAATTGCCTATTATGCTTTAGAGCATTCCCCAAATTTTAGCTCTATTAGCTGTGCATGTGCTCCAGAAATCCAATGTGTAGCTAGCTATGTAACTACATATATGTCAGCTAGCGACACTGACAGATCTAGAAACACAGCATTTTTAGCTAGTAGCTATAGTTTCCATGAAATCAGTTTACAGTGACAATTAATGTATAGCCATGTACGTACGTGCACGCCAAATTCATTAAACAGTGTATAGCTTAGCTATAGCAGGAAATAACTTAATAGCTGGCAATAATTAAATTCACTGTCATCATACCAAACTAATGGCATGTCAGGAGGCATCACTGTTATTCCAATAGTAGCTATATAGCTATAGTGATTAACATGTAGATGTTAGCCATATGATTTAATACATAAAAGTTTATTATCTAATTTAGCTATAACAATAATGTAATTAGTTTAAGTAAAGTTATTCAAAGCATGTCTAAATATATAGCTACATAGTTTTAAGCAGACAGTTTTGTCTATCTATATCTATCTATCTATCTATCTATCTATCTATCTATCTATCTATCTATCTATCTATCTATCTATAGCTATAGCTATCTATCTATCTATCTATCTATCTAGCTATCTAGCTATTTAGTATAGGTTAAAACATTGCCGCGAGTGCTAGCTATATGAAAAATAAAGCATGAGGCAACAAGGCCGAGATGGCTAATATAGCATGAGGTGAAGCTGAGTGCTATATTAGCATCGAGGCCGAGTGCTGTATGGTATAAAAATAGGTAAAATAGGAAATGCCATAATATTGTCAGTCTCGGATACACAAGAACCATTGTTTGGCATTGTCAAAATGATTCTCTGTGATAAGCATGATACACTACTTTGTGTAAAAATGTGCACAAATATGACATATTATAAAAGACACCTGAAAGCATGGGAAATACAAGAATTGTCTGAAACATCAGTTGTGAAATTTGATATGCAGATGACTAAACAAGTCCTTCAGCCGACTCCAGCCAACTATAATAGCAAGGGTCCGGCGCAACTCCTAAAAATATTGTAAGAGATTTCAAATCTTCAAGATTTTTGGTAAGATTTCAAGATTTTTAGGAAAGATTTCAAGATTTTAGGGTAAGGCTTCAGCTTGTATTTCGAATTTTGATTAGATTTCTATGTATTTCTAAAGTATTTATAATTACATTACTTCGTGTAACATCAATATCCTGAAAAATATGGAGAAAATATCCTGAAAAATATGGAGAAACGGCTGATTTTAAAGATTTCAGATTTCAAGATTTCTAGGAGCCTGTATGAGATTTCAGGGATTTGCGGACCCTTGTATAATAGCTACATTTTATGTATCATTAAAACATGCACTTTGATTTATATTAGTATCTAAGTAATCAGTGTGTCACTACTATAAAAATATTAATTTAAATATAAAGTTTGTCATAAATAATTCAAAGCTACATACGTAGTATTCAAACATACGAAATAGAAAAACTGCATGCATGCATGTTTCATCCACTACAATTATTCATGTGCCATGATGAATGGTGTCTGACACAACCAGATTACTGGACTGGAGTACACAAATTAAGGAGCACTATCAACGACATCAGTCTGGTCTGTCTAGTATCATGCACTTGTGAAAAATTTTGAGAACACCAATTTTAATCGCACTAAACCAATAGCTCGAAACGATAGCATCTTTGTGTGATATTGATACTTCCCGTGAGGCTTTGACGGCTATCCTTCTGTCCCATACAAGTAACCACAAACATCAACAAATATTCTCTCTCAAGTCGAGGCATGGGGACACTTGAGAAGATAGAGTACAATAAATACTCAAGTAGCTACTAGCTAGTACATTCTGTAGCTACACACTCTTTTGTTTATAATATTAATATTTCACCAAATGGTCTTTATGAAATAGCCAAGTTTGTTTCTATAGAATTCACTGATTACATAGCTAAATGTCTCACAAACTACATATCACACATGGCCCAGCTGCTACGCACAAATATTCTTTACACAAAGCTAATTTGTCATAATTATAGCTACTATTACATATTCACACAAAGTCAGCTGTCACATTATAGCTACATGTGTGTTTATACTTACAGTACTTACGTAGTACTTAATAAAGTATTTCAGCAATATCAGATTTGCACCCCAAACAGAAAAACAATAGAGTTGAAAGAAGTCATGACTGATACTACAAAAACTCTAAAATGCTGTGATGTCATACCATAAAACTATTACACAAGTGCATGACACTATAGACAGAGCCTGAGCTAGCTCAGTTGCTGGCTAGCTATGATGCAGCACTATAGACAGCCATTTTATCACTGCACATTTTAGCTTTATCACTGCACATTTGTGCAGTGATAACTCCTTATTTTAGGCACTGATGCACTTTGATTTATATTGTTATCTATAAGTAATCAGTGTGTCACTACTATAAAAACATTAATTCAAATAAAAAGTTTGTCATAAATAATTCAAAGCTACGTAGTATTCAAACATGCGAAATAAAAAAATCGCATGCATGCATGTTTCAGCCACTACAATTATTCATGTGCCATGATGAATGGTGTCTGACACAACCAGATTACTGGACTGGAGTACACAAAGGAGCACTATCAACGACATCAGTCTGGTCTGTCTAGTATCATGCACTTGTGAAAAATTTTGAGAACACTAATTTTAATTGCACTAAACCAATAGCTCAAATAAAATTTCATCATAATCAAAACAATAGCATCTCATTATTCTTTTTGTGATATTGATACTTCCCGTGAGGCTTTGACAGCTATCCTTCTGTCCCATACAAGTAACCACAAACATCAACAAATATTCTCTCTCAAGTCGAGGCATGGGGACAAGTACATTTCAAAGTAGTTATACTGTGATGTCATACCATAAAACTATTACACAAGTGCATGACACTAGACATAGCATGCACTATGCCAGACTAGGTGATTGGCTGGTATCTAGTGGCAGCATGTGATGTTCATTGATATTTTTAGTTATGAGTGAACATCACTATAACAATATCAATGAACATCACTGTGTTGCCACTATACCTCACTATATATATATACACACATACGTAGTTTTTACAGTGCATGTGCATGTAACTTTTTAGCTTACGTACATGTAATTATGCAATTAGCTACAGTTGCTACTAGGCCTGAGTCTAATATGCCAGCATAATTTTGGGAGCAATAGGTTGCAATTTTCATGAGAATAATTTTGGAATTATAGGGCATTCATGAGCATAATATAAGAATAATTGGAAGTTACAATGGATAATTTAATGTAAATGTAATGAAATGATCTCAAAAATTGTTTAAAATGATGATGATGGTGAAGATGTCCATGAAGGTAGAACATTTTGTGTAGATTCTGAAGAAAAGTCTACACTGGCAACAGTCATTGTGTGTATTGTAGACATTATTATCGCCGATACAATAAAATTGACAAGAATAAGTAGAATAATACGTAGGTGATGATGTGGGAATAGAATAAGAATAATGGGTCAAAAATTTGGGAAGTTTGGGAAGGAATAATAGGTAAAATTTTGAGCATATTAGGCTCAGCCCTAAATGCTACATCACAAAGTCATGTGTTAATAAGAGTACATGCAGGTTGCTTGGAGACACCCAATTGCATGCAAGCCATAGCTCAGTACACTCTATAGCAACAGTTAGTCTGTAACTCTGTGACTCGTTTGCATCATATGATACTATGGTCTTAACTTCAGCACCTGCTATTCCCTCTTAGCTTTACGTATCTATGCATAGGTCAAATAGCATGTATATTATGGTAATTGACAATATTAGTTTCCATGCAAAAGTTAAATTGCAGACATGCAACATAGCTATAAACTTCATGCACCAATGAATTTATTGGGAGCTATAGGTTCAAGTGGTAGCTATAGTTGGCTAGCTAGCTAGCTATATGTGTAAGTACTAACACTAGCTTTTTGTGTGTTTAAGGCAGCTAGCTATACGTATATAACCTAGTGTATATGTAGCTACATTATAATTACTATATAGCTATATGCAGTGGTTATTATAGCAAGCATAGCTGGTGGTAGAAGCAGGCCAGAAGCAGAAGACCTTAGCCTCTCCTATTGATTGACTCCTAAATTTTAAAACTCCAATGTTTGCAAATAACATTGATGTATGTATACTGTAGCTAGGGGTAGCTATTCAAAAGAAAAGTAACAATGAATTGAAGGGTTATAATCAAAGAAGAAAGTATATATGTTAGCTAGCAATACTAGAAATGTAAGTAGCTTAGTAGCTCATGCATGCATTGAAGTGTATAGCTTTAGCTTAGCTGCTGCCAGCATATCAGAGTAAAAGGAGAAAGAGTCTCGAGTTCAGTTAACAGTTGTGATGCTCAAAAATGCTTTGAGCAATAATCAAAGGAAAAAGATAAAGATATTTGTGGTATTGTGGCGGTTGACAATAATGCATTGAAAACATCACTGCATGCATGCAGAGAAGAAGAAAAGAAATATGATCAGTGATAACATAAACAAGTCTGTATAGCTCGTATATAGCTTAGAGGATTAGCTACGCATATAGCTATCAGGGCCGGGGGTGGATCCAGGATTTTATGAGATGGGGTCCGAATGCAGAAGTATATGTATCTCTGATGCAGGGGTCTGGGGGACACAGCCCCTCAGAAGTAGGGACCAGCCTATTATGCTTATTTTTACCTATTATGCTATGCTGCAGTGCTCAAGCATAATAGGAAGTGTTTGGCTAAGAATATTATTAATGATCGATATACTCTAATAGAACAGTCACTATGTTAAATATTTTATGATACAAGTGAATATACTCTAATGGAACAGTTTCTACATGAGCATAATATTGAGCATAATAGGTCATAATGACTTTTAGCTACCTATTATGCTCAAAATTATGCTGGCATAATCGGCTGGTCCCTACTCAGAAGCTATAGGGTTTTTTGTTATTATGACATACCTAATGTAAGATTTAGAGCATATACGTAGTAAATACAAGGAAGAATTTAACCAAATATGGAGTAGAAGGTGTGGTGGGTGTAACCCCTTGGAAGATATAGGTTGTTTATTATACAAAATGCTGAACTTATATATACCAATAAATGCTATCAGCTGTATTATAATAGCTATAGCTACCATTTTAAACTGACAGATTTCTGGAGCATAATTGGGTGTAATAGGCTAAAATTTAGAGAAATCAGCTGCAGTGCTCCAAAGCATATACGTAGCTACGTAATTAATACGTATATAGCTAGGTAGCTACGTAATTCATAATAGCGACATGCCTACAAAGTACCGCCGGTATAGCTCCAAATTTCCGTGGTCGAATATTTTCGTGATTTTCGTGAATTACACAGAAATCACGAAAATTTTTACCACAAAAATTTCCTTACACCACCCTTAAGTACAGGGATTCACACTTCAAAATCACGAAATAATAATGAATCATGAAAATCAGCTAAGATCACCAAAATTTTCAACCACGAAAATTTGGAGCTATCGGTATGCCATTGAGTGTGCTTCTTTTAATTTGGTAGTTGCTGTAGCTATGATGTGCCAAAATGCCCAATGCCGGCTTTGTAATACCCAGCTATGATACCATGCATATAACTATATGTATATAGCTATATATGTAGCTATACCCGAAATTATTTTGGGACATCCCTAGCTACTATACATACGTACGTAGTAGCTATTCAGTTTGTTTTTACAGTGTGTGGTCACCTGCAGGCTATTAATAACATAGTTACGTAGTTAAGTATGCTTTTGTGATCACTGGATCACATGTCTTTTCTTCTCTTTGATTACCAAATTTTTCTTCAGTGCATTGTCGTCAACCGTCACAATGTTCAAGTATATTGTTTTCTTTTTTCTTTGATTTTTGCTCAGTGCATTTTTGAGCATCACAAGTTTTATTTATAGCTCTTTCCCTTTCTATTTTGATTATAACTCTTCAATGCATTGTTACCTTGTAACCTTTAGCACAAAATTACAGTGCAGCATATTTTCCTTTGAATTACTGAGTGAGCTACGTACTCTCAAAATTCAACTAAATGGAGAATTTTAAAATTTAGAAATGTTTCTCATGATTGCCTTCAGTAATTGCATGTATGTACATATGCATACTCCCACAGCATTCAATAATAGGTGAATTAATGTCCATGCAGACATCAATTAAAGAATTCCACATGCATTTATATATACATAGCTATATAGCAGCTACATAAGTTACATATGCATAGGCTGATGGCCAATTGCATATATTATTATTATAGCTGCATTTTTAAACACTGTGGCATTATAGCACCCACAATACCCAGGCAGCCATGCAGCAGGATCGAATTATTTGATTTGGCAATTAAATATACATTGGTCCATTGGTTACTTATAACCAACCACAATTGCATGTGGTTGCCTTGCAGTTACAGTAACTTACATTATTATTATTATTATCAAGACCCACGATAGTGAGTCGCGAGGCCAAGAAGAAGTGCAGCAACGCGACCACTTAGTGAGTTACTTACACGTAGCACTGCCCTCAAATTCGCAAACGCTCTAGCTAAGCTGCCATGAAAGCTATATAGCTATCACTTATGTAGTTATTACCGACCCACAACATTCTTACTATATAGAATCAATAAACCTGTCACCATTTCTAAGTAGCTATCAGCCATTGCTAGTTTTATGGCGCCCTTTGTGCGACTACGCACGACGAACCATCCTTTCCAGCCCGATTTACTCGTTAATTAGAGAATTAGTACCTTCATTGTTTGAAGAATCAATAACCCAAAGTTGATCGAAATCGGTTCAGCCATTCTTCTGATATGGCCTTATAAAGTCCTTCCTGTCACCACAAAAATTTTCACACGGCATTCGTATGAGAGGTGATTAATGCCAAAATTATGAGCCATATTATGAACCACGATAGTGGGTTTCATGAACCACGATAGTGGGTTCATAATAGGGATCGCGAGAAAATTCTGCGAAAATTCTAATAGAAAGTTCACTAAATCAATTTTAAAAATCACCTTAACAGTTCTCATTTTTGACGAAAAGCCTTTGAGGGTGTCCTTTAGTATTGCTTAGATGAGAGAACAATTAGTAAGGCTTAACTCAATTGTTTTCATGATTTTCACTGACTAACGAAAACACCTCAAATCTCCATATTCTTATTCTTATTCTTATTATTTCTTGTTTGGAGAGGCTACAACAAAACCAAGAGAGAATATATCCGAATTAACTTTTAAACCATGTTTAGAATATGCGTAACCAGCTCTGTGGCTATTTAAAAATTTCGTTATCTAATGCGAATACAAGATATGGCACAAAACAGCTTCTTCCCGGACGCGATCGATCGTGAAGCCATGAAAGCGCAGGCCAACGCCCAGCCTCAGAACAGCCTCCCTGACTAGGATATTGCACTAAAAGCTATTCAGACCTACTTAACAACGTCCTATAAAGCATAGTGAACTATTTTAAGCCCGTTTCTTAGAGTTGAAATTTCCAGTGTCAGAAATTTTCTAAGTTTTTTTGTCCGCTTCTTCCACTTACCTGGTATCGCCCGCCCCGTTAATCTAATTGGTTTGCAACCGCGGTACGTTTTGAATCGTCCAGTAGCAGCATTTTTGAGGTAAAATAGAATACTAGACTACAGCTATATGTAATAGCAACTATAACATTATTGATACTATCATATAACTCTGCTTTCCGTCGCTTCTAATGTTTTAGCGCATATACATTGTATTTATATAATTTATATAGCTCATATATGTACCCTACTTACTTACCTGCCTTACGTATTGCCCTGTTTTAGAACTATTATACTGCTCACAATATTCTCCAGACTAGCTATTTGTATCAAAAGCCATGCATGCTTGGCATGGACCTCCCATATTTCACTGCAGGAGTTGTTGACAACAATCTAGCTGAATAGCAGTGGTATTTCCTGTTAATTTATGATTGGTCTAAGGGTTGGAGCTACTAAACACATAAATGCATGGCTCAATGAGAGGTTAAAGCTTATAAGATTACCTTTGAGTAATAATATACTATGCCACACAAACCTGTACATGCATGTGAGAGCAAAATCCCACTGCTGAGACTAGAGGAACATACATAGCTACACCCATATGACAGTGAAATCACCAGTTCAACTGTGAATAGATCCACTTCAACAAGTGAGCACACTAGAAATGTGTTGCAGTGATTAAACCGTCATAGTCAAGGGTTAAGAATTGTACAGCTGACAAGTTAAAAGTATACGTAGACAGGGAGCCTGGAGCAAAACAATACCTATATACACCACACCATTTAGTCAATTGACACTATTAATCCCTGTTTGATTTCTATTGTTTCTATAAGCCTCTCATGATGTTACCAATATATGTGACCGGATTTGTGAAAAGGGGTCTTATGTACGCATCCGATTTTGCAACTTTGAAGAGGCATAGCTTCATTTGTGAGTGAGCTATTAAGCTGAAATTTCTCTTGTATAACCACAATGATAGGAATGGCCAGGTACCAAATTTCAAAGTTGTAGGTCAAACATGAGCTGAGTTACACATCCTTAAAGTCGCAAAATTGGATGCATGTATAAGACCCCTTTTCGCAAATCCGGTCACATATATTCTATATAATAGCCCACCAAGTGGGCATGAAAAACTTAAGAAACTAGACTAAAAATATAAAAATTTCAATTTCATAAAAGGAAATAGGGATCGAAAATGCTACTAGAAATCGGCAACCTAGTGCTATAGATCAAAAGGATAGATAAAGTTAAAGATCAAAAAAGTACAGAAACAAGAAGGAGATTGTAACCATGTAGATAGGACTGTTATTCTAAAGCATTTGCGATCCATATTCTGACTGCATCAGGATTACTACTGTATAGCGCAATTATGCGGCGGGGCAAAGTATTGATGAATCGACTGCCATTCGCCAATATTTTACCAACCAATACTTTCTTACCAACTTAGTATCTTTACTCTTAAATCCAAAATCGCCAAATATTTCCCCACCAATCCTTGCAGATAAGCTTATTCGCCAATATTTTCCCTCGACGCATAATTGCACTATACGGTATGTATAGATAGGACTATTATTCTAAAGCATTTGCTATCCCTATTCTGACTGCATCAGGATAACGGATTCCTCTGAAAGCAGTCAGAATAGGGATCGCAAATGCTTTAGAATAACAGTCCTATCTACGTGGTTACAATCTCCTTCTTGTTTCTGTACTTTTTTGATCTTCAACTTTATCTATCCTTTTGATTTATAGCACTAGGTTGCTGATTTCTAGTAGCATTTTCGATCCCTATTTCCTTTTTTGAAATTGAATATTTAATATAAATAAAGGTAGGGATTTTGTACAGGATGGTCAAATCTGGTTGGAGAGTGTACATGAGTGCATTATGGTACAAACATTTTGCATTTGGGTACATACATTGTTACATTAGGGTATAGACTTTTACATTAGGGCATAGGCTTTTTAAACCAGGCGCGCGCCTGGTTTCTTGAAATCGTTTTCGTGAAAACGTCGGTATGCGTGTGTGTGTTTGTTTGCGTGTGTGTCCGCCCCCCAGGCTATTAGAAACTATTCACGTGAAATGAAGCCTGAATAACCAATCAAATAAGTCCTTCTACTTTTGTATGACACTTGCTATCGATATTACTGATGGGCGGGGCCTTAGTAACGGAGCGCGTCGTGAGTAACTGCCGAATAAGAACAAGGTAATGCAGTGTTAGTCGTTCATTCCATAGTAAAGCCGTTTGAACAGCTGTACATTACTAACAAGACAGAGCGCTTCAGTTTTGAAAGTGGGCGTGCCGTGCGGGTTGCGAGCTTATAATACAAGACTAGCCTATAGTGTTACAGTAAGAATTTCGGCTTAAAACAACTTTGTACTACTTCTAAAAAGTTTTATCACTAAAGTACTGGAGTATAAAGCTGGTTTAAACAAAATAATTAAATTTGTATGCGTTGCTATGTGCTCCTTAGTGATGAGTCTTTGCTCACATGACTTACTCGTGACGTCATTAATTACTCTTACAATACACTGAATAGCAGTTGATTAACAGTGGTTTAACTTACATATCGCCTGGTTTTTAGATGGTAGAACATCAACTTGTTACATTAGGGTATAGACTTTTACATTAGGGTATAGACACAACTTTTACATTGGGGTATAGACTTTTATATTAGGGTATAGACTTTTTATATTAGGTATAGACTTTTACATTAGGGTATAGACTTTTTACATTAGGGCATAGACTTTTTACATTAGGGTATAGACTTTTTATATTAGGGTATAGACTTTTTACATTGGGGTATAGACTTTTTGCATTAGGGTATAGACTTTTTACATTAGGGTATAGACTTTTTATATTAGGGTATAGACTTTTTGCATTATTATGCATAACTTTTACATACGTACGTATATACTACTTTTATATTAGGATAACTACTGAAGACCTTTTGTATTACTTATCAACTTAGAGATTTTATATTATTAATGCCGGTACAATTTCAAGCTCTGCTGGTAGCTATAACCAACAACATGGCAAGGTAGTTACCACTGCATGTCAACACCACGTCATGGTAACACTGCATCGGCATGGTAGCTATCACTGATCCCAACACTACATACCTAGTATGGTAAGTTACCACTGTGTGTCGACGTCATTACATGTAAACGCTATGGCATATGATGTCAACACAAAGCATAATGACACTGCATGTCAACACTACATAATGACACTGTATGTCAACACTATAGCATAACAACACTGTACGTATGTCAATACCATATACTATAGCATAATGACACTTACGTATGTCAACACTATATCATAACGACACTGCTATAGCATCATAACGACACTGTATGTCAACACTATAATTATCATAACGACACTGTATGTCAACACGCATAGTGACATTGCATATCAACACTATAGCATAGTACTAGTGTCACTGCATGTCAACACTGTAGCATGATAACACACTGCATCATAGTGGACACTTCATGTCAACACTATAGCATAATGACACTGCTTATCAACACTATAGCATAACGACACTGTACGTCAACACTATAGTATAACGACACTACATGTCGACACTATAGCATAGTACTAGTGTCACTGCATGTCAACACTATAGCATAGTACTAGTGTCACTGCATGTCAACACTATAGCATGATAACACACTATAGCATAGTGACACTTCATGTCAACACTATAGCATGATAACACACTATAGCATAGTGACACTTCATGTCAACACTATAGCATGATAACACACTATAGCATAACGACACTGCATGTCAACACTATAGCATAACGACACTGTAGCTATGTCAACACTATAGTATAGTACTAGTGTCACCGCTGGTACCACTACATGCCAACACCATGGCTTGGTTTTAGTGATCAGCGCTATCGGATATATTTTTGATAACTTTGTCAGATGGAATGAATACTCATTATGGCTACTACTCTCAGCAGTATATACAATGATAGCCCATAATGCCCCATATTATGATAATGACAGTTACCTTGCCAAAGTGTTGAATGGTACTAGCTACGTATATATATCATACTGTTGATATGCAATGATGAAAGTGCCTTAGTGTGTGACATGAAATGATACTTTGTAGTAAAATTAATCATTATAACATTAGTAATGTATTACTAGTTCACACAAAGTGACATATAGCTAGTTTGAATAGCTACATTATCTTTTATTGCAGATTTTTAATTTACACTACAAGTGATTTAGCTCAAGCTCTGTGCATGCAAGACTCGTTACACATTAAATATATATTGTGACTATACTATCATATGACATGGCATCAGTGTCAACATATGTACACATAGCTACTGTAGTATATGTACTATAACATTGGAAATACTAGTACTGTTTGGACAATGTCATGCATATGGTTGCTAGCTACGTATGTATATAACCATTACCAGTGAGTTTTGTTACATGCAGTATATATAATTGGCTTGGCATTTTATATGGTATGCATGACATCATTACATATCAATCGACTGCAATGTTTAGCTATGTACTGCATTTTTATATTTAGCTATATGTACTGCCAATAAACATGCCCTGCTAAATACAGCTATAAGCATGAACAATATAAAGTTAATATGTGACTGTTAGAGTGAAAACCAGCCTAGTTTACACCTCTGATGTTGCCAAGTTAACATTTCATAAAATCTTATTAGAATGCTACAGAAAGCTCAAATTTTCAGCAATGATAAAGTGATGTTTGTTCCACTAATTGTGGAAATTTGAGGTCTATATGCTTTACGCAAGCAACAAAAATTATAAAGCATTAAAGTAGCAAATTGGAAGTGTGAACTAGCTACATAGGCTGGTTTTTGCTTGGACAGTCACATATATAAGTAGCCATGTGATTCTCCAGAATTCTTATATCTGAAAAATAGCTAGCTAACATGTAAATTTATAAGCTATTGTGTAGCTAGCTATTTTAGAGCATTAGTTTGTTGACTAGGATACACTCAATTTTAATTTTATATAATACATATAGCTTTTGCCGCAACACTTGTGATCAAATTATGGTACTGATATAGAGTGACACCATGCAAGCCACTAGTATAGCTACACTATCGATAAATAATGATATGTAGCTACCATAGTGTGGATGTGCAGTGATGCCTTAATTGCCACAGTGTTGATAATAATACATACCATGCAGGTCATAATAATTATAGTGTTGACGTGTAGCTATATGTAAATCAATAATATCACACTGTAGTATATAGTGCTAACATGCATAATGATATCATGCTGTAGTGTTGAAATATGGTGGTGCCATGCATAGATAGCTATATACATATTATATCCATATTATATCCTTACACTTTCCAATGATGAATAATTTTATGAATTGACCGTGCTTATAGAGAAGCATATAGGCAGAGTACCCGAATAGTTACTAATAGCTATAATTGTTCTGTAGCAAAAATGTACTAGCAGTAAGACAAGCGTGCACTGATCTGAATGACCAATTACGACTATACGTATGTAGCTAGCTAGCTATAATGATACCTATACATATGTATAACTAATAACTATGTACTTTTTAATTTCAAATTATACTGTTCAACAAGCATATAGCTAGCTAGCTGGTTTGCTTATATCCAAATTGCTTATGGTGATTTTATTAGAATATTTGGAACAATGTTCTTACCTGACTGGTGCAGTGCCATGTCATACAATGATACCATCCTAAGCACAATGTAACAAGTCTTGCATGTATGACTAGAGCTCTTTTTAGCACAGAGCATTATCACTGAGACACTGCACTTGTAGTGTAAGAATCCGCAATAGAAGTTATAGTTAATGCTATTGGCAATGTCACTGCGTGAACTTTGTTACAGTAGCTAATGTTAACTTTAGCATAGCTAGTACTGTTTCATGAGGCATGGCATCGTTGCATATCAACAGTATACTGTTCAGCACTTTGGCAAGGTAACC
This sequence comes from Spongia lamella, assembly GCA_963930835.1. Taxonomy (NCBI): domain Eukaryota; kingdom Metazoa; phylum Porifera; class Demospongiae; order Dictyoceratida; family Spongiidae; genus Spongia; species Spongia lamella. The sequence goes on along the minus strand of OZ005746.1, from coordinate 6,526,507 downwards.
ATCACTATTATATGATATGGGCTATCATTGTATATACTGCTGAGAGTAGTAGCCATAGTGGGTAATCATTCCGTTATCAAAAATATATCCGATAGCGCTGATCACTAAAACCAAGCCATGGTGTTGGTATGTAGTGGTATCATGGCATAGTGTGAGACTTAGTGATACCATGCCATAAGCACACTAGCATATGTATGGTGTTGACAAGTTTTATACCAGACTGTTGGCATGTATAGTGTTACCAGCAATTCATACCATGTCACATGCAGTGTTGAGCCGGATGCAATGATACCATCCATAGTATAAGCTCACCAGCATTTTAATGCGCTGATATAATGCTTGCAAACAGTAACACAAAGAAGAATGACTGTCTGTAATGAAAAATGAAAATTAAAATTCACTTATTCCATTATTTCCACATTTTATAGTCTCCCGTAAGTTAGTGGGAGATCGTACTCCTAAATCAAGACTGCTAAGATCTTGTGTTACAGAATTCAAGTTTGCTGATGAAGCTTCTTTATATGCCACTTTCCATGAGGATTTTAAGACAGTTGCCTCTTCATTTGTTGATGGGCAAAGGAGTGGAGTTTGACAGTTAGTTTAGTGAAGTCTAAGGGCATGGTGGTGGTCACCAATGCTGATGCTAGTATATTGTCTCCTGTTCCTGACTGAGGAGATGAGTGTACTGTTAGCACTGCATAAGATGAAGTGGCTGGGGCACATGGGAAGGATAGAAGGAAGATGACCGCCTCCCTAAGCAAGTATTGTTTGGAGAGTTACTGTCTGTAAGGCCATTCCATGGGCCAAAGTTGAGATGGAGAGATGTGGTACTGCATGATCTGCAGAGCATAGGGTTTGATGCCACCTTGTGGTATAGCGCACTGCAGGATCATATTGAATGGTGTGATGCTTGCCAGACCTTTGCCTCTACAAGTGCTCCCTCTGCTGGTGGTCCTGTTGTGTCATTGGATCATTTGCTTGTGAGTGTGGCAGAATTTTTAAGAGATGAGGTAACTTAACTCGCCATCATGGTTTTGTGACCATCAACCACCATTGCATGCCTCCACCATCAGCTATGGAGTTTAACTGCATATGTGAACGATTGTTCAGACGGACTGACTTGTCACCAGCACTGCTGTTGTTATAGTATCCAGTCCAAATTCTGCTATTGTCTTTCGGACAGGCAGTTTCAAGGTTTCAAGAGGTGTGTGTGTCTCTCTGTGTGTACGTATGTGTGTTGTCTGTGTACATTTCTGTGCATGGCTGTGTGTGTTGAGAGTGAGAAAATGGTGAGCAAATAGGCAGAACATGAAATTAGGACTGAAAAATGCTCGGACACATGTCAGCACAAGGTAAAATTTTGTTTTGACATTTCCAAATATGTTCAGACATCAAGAGGAATAGTTCTGTGGTATTACATTTTGGTTTGGGCACTTGTCTAGGATTTGTACAGCAAATTAAAGGTGCTTGGAAAATTTGTCTGACTATTATTTCATGCTCTGCGTAAGTAAGGGAGAGACAGACATAGTAAGGGAGAGAGAGACTGGATTTGACATAGTACATACTTTTTAATAGTGCATACTAAGTATGTACAGAGCAACTTGATGCACCCGGGGAGAGCACATGCGTTCTGCTCAATGGTCGTCGCCCATGCCCCCGGTGCACACACAGGTCAAAAGATAACCGTCACAGATAATGACGTGGGTTCCTCTCCCTTCTTATCGGTTTGTTGTTTATCTTACACTTGTTCACTTGTTTACATATCACTTGTTCACTTGTTTACATATCACTTGTTCACTTGTTTACATATCACTTGTTCACTTGTTTACACTTGTTTACATATTGATTGCATACGTATATTGCCATGCCTTGCTTGGAAATTGACACAACAAGGGTAGCTTCAAGAAGGTCGTTTCATTTCACCAATTGGGAACCGACTCCAAATATTATTTTCTTTGGTAGCCCCCCGTGGTGTTTATATAATGTATTGGTTACGTGCTTGCAGTAACCAACAATTAAGTGACCAAGCCAGATAATAATCTATGCCTAGTAGTGCTGAGCAATATACTGGTTGGGTAGTTATAACGCAATATTGTTAATTGGTACCATCAAAATTTTGTGTACTGTGGTACCATGAAGTAAAGATAATGCTCATTAATACAGTTTTACAATCTGTTCTCTGGAAAAATAAGAGAATAAACACTTAAGCTAGGATTAATTTCTGTTGTAACCAAAGGCAGAAAGTGTACCAATAACTTACGGACTACATATCTAGGAAAGTTGTTGTAAGTTAAAAGGTGAATTTTAGTCTTGTCATCAATTGGATTGCTTCGATTTTCATCGAGTCTGGATGTAGCTATATATACACCTGCATGATCAATGATGTGACTTGAAAATGTCACTCTGTCAACTGAAAATTTACGTATGACAATCATGTTAGTTTTCAGAACTGTGATATGAAGCTATGCTCTAGAATCATGATGCCTCAAAATCTCACAATCACTCACCCATAGCTATTCTAGTCCAAGCAATAATATCTCATTCATCCTCTTCTGAAAGTATTCGGGAGCCGAAGTGATAGATCTTTAGGAAATAAGCAAGTTATAACCCAAGTATGTACATTTGTATATTTTGTTATTAACACTTGTGCTCAGCGATCCTCAGCTTTCACTCATCCTTGGCGATCCTTGGATTTGCCTCAGACTCTGTAATAACAAAGATATCATACTCATACTGAGTAATATGTTAGTTATATCCCAGAATGAGTATGGTATCCTTAGTCTTGTTATTACACGAGACCGAGGTCGAGTGTTAATAACAAAGATACCATATGAGTGAATGGGGGTATAACTTGTTTATCTCCCACAAAGCATGTTCGCCTTGTAGCTACTAGATTGTTTGTCACGAAAGGTGTTTGTGTGTAGAAACTTTGTTATTAGCAGCTGTAAATAGGTGGTAAAATATAATCTTAAAGATTTCTGGGCAGGGAGATATTATAGTTATCAACCGGTTGATAACTATAATATCTCCATGGTGGCTTCTTTGATCCGCCCACGCACTGGGAGATAACTTATTACCAAACGTGATGGTATTTATACTCCCCACGCCGGAAGCGTACCAGGAAATTTAAGAACAGCATCTTCTCTGCCCTTTTCTCGTATTGTACTGCTAATTTAATGACGATTCACCCTGCAAGAAGGTGGAAATTATGACAAGATGACCTGTTTTCAAAGATGTGTTATCTGGACAAATTTACAGATACTATACACATAGTTTATGTTTGTTAATCATTGTGGCAAACTGCGCTCTGGTGGTGGGAGCTTGGTGATCCTTTTGAGTGGTGAATAAATGAAGCGAAGAGTTAGTAGCTTCAATGTTATGTATAAGACCATCCAGTGTTGCAGAGGCTGTTACACTGTCTTCATTTAGAAATTTGTAGTTTAATTGTTATTAGCTATAGCTAGCTAATATTGTTGTAAATGTTGTTGTTGTATTGTTAATAATTATTGTAATGTTGTTGTAATGTATTTTTACTGTGTGTGTGTGTTTTGTATGTGTGCTCAGAGCTCCACTGAAACTCATTGTTAATTACTGAGTGGACTCCCTGATTAAATATTATAATTACAATTACAAGAAAGAAATGTGTGAAAGAAAGAAATAATGCGTTATCGTGTCTGTATTATCAATCATTCTAGTACGGCTTAGGCCATTTCCAAGCGATCCAGCAGCCGGACTACATGCATACAATGGCGGGTATCTATACTTGTATAGGGAAATGAAATTCTTTGTGTTATTGAAAAAGGCAAACATGGGTACTGTGGAAGAATATTATTAACCAGTGAGTAGCTACCTTAGCTAAATTGTCTGGAATAAATGGATACATGGAGTGTTTGGACAGTCGGCTTTGACATCCAAAACTGTTTCTGCACTTTGTATTGAATAATGGATTATGAGTCAATGCAGGGATATGATTTTATTGGTGTGTGTATATATGACTTCATTTGTGGTATCAATGTTTTTGTGAATTGTTTCAAATGTAGTGCATATATATATATATATATATATATACTTACGTAAATCATTTCATACATATAAATTGCAATTAATAACTAGAATGATAAAAAATTAAAAATTCAAAAGGTAAGTAGGGATTGAATTCAATAGTGCTACAAAAAGTAAGGAAACAAGAATAAGATTTTGGGACGAGAGAACATTCTGGCATGGGATAATTTATAAAAGTTTAATCCCTACTTTTGGCAAACCTACTGAAGTGAGCCAAAAGTAGGGATTAAACTTTTATAAATTATCTCATGCCAGAATGTTCTCTCGTCCTAAAATCTTATTCTTGTTTCCTTACTTTTTGTAGCACTATTGAATTCAATCCCTACTTACATTTAGAATTTTTAATTTTTTATCATTCTAGTTTGTTTGCTTTTTATACATGCTAAGCGTTCATAATAATCTTTCAGCAGGCTTACGTAATAATTATGCTTGTTAACAACGCGCTTACATGGCAAAGCAGCTGTGTGATAGCAAATAACGCTCGAAAAACAGCAAAAGCTATTTGTCCAAGGCTATAATCTCGAAGTTCACGATGTAATAAAGTACACACGAAAACATCGTGCCATGGTGCCACTGTAACTAATTAATTAATTTTTAATTTAATTTAATTTTTATTGGTTTAACCACAAAGGGTAAGGTGATTACAAAAGGCAATGAAGCCTATAGGTGAGTCACCTACAAAAAGAACACATACATAACACTAACTAAGGTACAGAAACAAAGCAAAAACAAAGGCACAAAACAGTTACAAGAAACAAAACAACTACAGAGACAAAACACAAAGCAACTACAAATAGCTAACAAGTACAAATATTAACTATAAACAATTACGTATTATACAGAACATAGAAATTTATACAGTAAGTGCTTAAAAGTAGAACGGTGGGGTACAGAAAGTATACTAAAGGGAATACGATTCCAAAAATAAATGCTATTAGTGAAAAAGGAATACCTATGTGAGTCAATGGAGGAGTGCTTACACAATATGGAGAGGGAGTGTGATCTAGTTGGAGAGGAGGAGAGAGTGAAGAAACTGGAGAAGTCCAAGGAAATGTTATGATGAAGCATGTCATATATGGTGGTTACAGAGAGATACCCTCGACGGTTGGAAAGAGATGGCCACTGAAGCTCACGACAACAGTCACTGGAGGACCTTGACCAAGTGCAAGCATGAGGATTAAATCTACTCCCACAAACCCACTGAGCACCACGATTCTGTAATTTCTCCAAAGCTAGAATGTTCTTTTGAGTGTGAGGATTCCACACGGTGCTTGCATAGTCTAATATAGGCAAGACAAGTGCTCTAAAGGCCTTATGCTTTGAAGAGGTATGGCAGGTGAACATATGCCGACGCAATAAGTTTAAGGTTTTGGATGCTTTAGAAGAAATGTGTGAAATATGATCATTCCAGGATAGCTTAGAGTCCACCACAACACCCAAGTACTTTACAGATGAGGCCCACTGAAGGTGACAGTTGTTTATGTAATAAGCAGGCCTGACAGAGGAGCGTTTATTTGAGATACAGAGGAGCTCACATTTTGATACATTCAATCTCATTTGCCATTTGGAACACCAAGTGGAGACCAAATTTAAGTCATGTTGAAAGGCTTTGCAGTCATCGCCAGAATGTACTGGACAGTACATGGCAACATCATCTGCGAAAATCTTCATAGGAGATGAAACAGTGGGTGGTAAGTCATTGATATATAAAATGAAAAGTAAAGGGCCCAAGATGGAGCCTTGTGGAACTCCTGATAGAACGGGAGACCACTCAGAGTAGCAGCCATTGATGACAACTCGCTGCCGCCTTGTTGTAAGAAAAGAGGAAAACCACTGTAACATAGTACCATGTACGCCAAAAGCTTTCAATTTCAATAAAAGGCGTTGATGTGGCACAGAATCAAATGCCTTCGCAAAGTCGAGAAATACGCAATGAGTAGTGAGTCGTTTATTTAAATGAGATGCCCAATCATCAACTGCTGACAGTAGTAAGGAGGTGGTAGAACGCTTGGTTCGGAATCCGAACTGAGCATCATTGAGAACTTGGTGTGACTCTAATAATGTATAAAATTTATTGAAAATGATTTGCTCCAGCACTTTAACAATAATACAGGTTAAGCTAATTGGCCGGTAATTGGAGACAAGATGTTTATTTCCCTTCTTAAATACAGGTGTGATGTTTGCACTGACCCAGTCAAGTGGAAGAATGCCATCAGACAATGATTTATTATATAGAGTAGCCAGTGGCTTAGCCAGTTCAGTAGCACCCTCCTTCAGGAGGCGAGGACAGATACCATCAGGCCCACAAGCTTTATCAGTGTCAAGAACAGATAGCTCAGAAAGTACATCAGAAGGAGACACTGACAAATGATCAAAAGTAAAACTATCACTAGTGGGATAACGTGGCCCTTCTGGTAAGCTCAACAGATCTTCTTTAGTAAAAACGGATACAAAGTATTGATTAAATAAATTGGCCTTGGTGGGGTCAGATGTGACAACTTGGTCTTTGTGATTGATGGGTGGTATGGGATTACGACATGCTCTTATTCTGTTAATCCAACTCCAGAATTATATCACGTGCAAGCCAGGCTTTTGCGAGACGTAATAAGCAGAAGCCGTAACAGGTTAATATCATCACCTTCGAAGGTGAGATTCACACCTTGCTAAAGGAATATAGAAGAACAAGGAAGGGAATGAAGGATAAAAGGAATCGCCATTGCGCAGTGGGTAAATCGTCTTCGGAGCAACATTTTCGTAAATGCGCCGCCATTACCTTTCAGTATTGCGTGAAAGTTCTGGAGCCCTACACCTATAGCGCAATCGGGTCTTACGGCAGGCAGACGAAATACAGGTGAATTTCGAAATTTTCAAAGTTGGCTGTAGGTTAGTCTCGCGTGGCCAGACCGCTATTTCCGCGCAGGGCGTTTATCGATTGCAGTATAAGCGCCCGGTCGACTTGTCGCTTCATTTAACCATAGATTATATATACACTTACCCGGGATTGCGTACCGAGTTCGTTAACACCAATCAACACATACACTCCGCGTTGTACTTCAATATCCGGTTTTTCGTGACGTTTCCGTAATTTACATTAACATGGCATCGTTTCGAGGAGAATCTGAATCTAATCCAATCCGGAAGAAACAAGCACAGGTATTAAGTAATAAATTGATTTTGTGTCATATTAAGCCTTTCCTTTACCAGGTCGCAAAAACATCCTAGCACAAGCCGAAAAGAGTCTGCTGCAAACGTTCCAACATGATTACAATAAATTAACATGATACACTTAAATAGTAGTATGTGGAAAATTGTGTTATATTGTTTTTCTCTTCTTTCTCTCATGATTTTTGTTCGTTCCTTTTTCCATTGTTGACATTGTTGTTGGAGGCTTCCAATCTTCTCTTTTCTCTAGCCTCATTTCTTTTACATCCGTTCCTGATTCGCTTCCCGAACAGCTTGCTCAATCTGCTCTCTGGTGGCGGGCTGTCCTCGGATTGTTTTGATTGTTCTTATCGACTTCCTTACCGAGTCTCTGATCTTGTCGGTTGTTTTCTTGATCACCTTTTGTAAGAAGACAAGAGTGTAATTACATTCATTGTAATATTGTTGTCTACCTTGGTCAGGTGTGTTTGTAAACAAGCCGATACTGTGAAGAAAAAACAATATAATACATTTGACTGCTCCATATACTGTTATTTAATATTATCATGTTAATCTTATGGTAGCATTTTTAATCAATCATTATCATCCAATCATCTCAACAATACAACAACTCTAAACAATCAACACCATCGTTGCTTGTTCAAATAGCCATCCCCAGTCAAACAATACACCAGAATATAATTGGCATGAAAACTTGAACCAAACAACACATCATCAGAAACACAAAATACAAACAACAAAACAATGTACCACAAAACAAAACAAGATATTCTAACATAAACACCCTTAATCAACCACAACAATCTAACACACAACAAAACTCGAATCACCCACTCATAACATAATAACAACCACCAAAACAAAACGGTAGGCATGTGCCCCCACTGAAGTATACAATGCCTAACAATTTACAACCTCGCCCACCCATAAAAGATAATGACAACCACACTACAAAACTCACCATCGATCTTCCAAAGGACACCATTGACTACTCTTGCTGAGTGAACTTCCACGACACTGATAGAAATAACAAACCGATTTATACAAAATCACAAGACAAACGTAATAAAATAAAATAACGTAAATTCCAACCAAAGCACCCCTTAAACTATAACACTTTTTGACTTAAATATATATATATATATATAAATACTATATATTTATTAGAGATGCAACGATACACAATTTGGGTGTATCGATACATTGCCACTTGTGTATCACGATACAGCGATATATTGTACGATGCGATCAGGTGTGAATTAACTGATTTCTAGAACTTTTTTCTGAAATTAGAAGTTGCAAAGCTATAAAATTCACAACCATAATGCACAACCACAGCATCAGTTGTATGCATAAGTATACATTTTGATGGCGATACATCGATATATTGCGATATTCGATAAATCGATACGACCTAAATGTGTATCGATACGGTATCACTGCCTAATGTATCACAATATGGCAATATATCGATATATTGTTGCATCTCTAATATTTATTGTACTACAACCAAACTAAAGAAAACAATCACACCACAAACTCACTAACAATCTCCAAAGAAACAACGACTACTAGCTCCCACCGAGTGAACCCCCACATCATCCTTTCATTTGCTTACTCTATTCTGTATGCTATCAACAGATTTCACACGTCCATCAATATAATTATGCCTTTAATGGCAGTGAAATCTTCAAGTCAGGAGGCTGCAGTTCCTGTGACAGGCTGATTGGAACCCTGTTTCGGACTTGCTTTGGCTTAGGCTTAAAGCGTTTTCTACTTGTAAGCCTTAGCTTTCTGTGTCCCCTTCTGTCATTCATTTAGTTGACTACATAAAACACCCAGGTAGCTATAATGTGTTAAATTACAATACATCATAACATAACAAGAAAGATTTCATTCTGTTGAAATTAAAACTTTAGCTAAACAATATTCCAGAACCATTTTTGAATGAATAAATTACCAGAAAATAACCAGAAATAAAGGATACAAGGTGTACAAAAGATTTACCGAACTCCAAACTTTTGGATACAAATCCGCAATTTTATAGCCCCAGTCCACTATACTGAATACCAGCCAGTACCTTAAACCCTCCGTATTTATAAGCTGGAACGAATGGCGTTTATCAAGATTTGATACTTCACGTTTAGAGCTTCCTCAGAGCCCCAAACCGCTACCATCAACCATGGAAACGCATTTTTATGTTACTGTTCCGACTGTACAGGCTATTTTAAACGTTTAAACGAACGGATAGAATACATGAACACACATGTCTAACTTACCACGCTATTCTGCTGGTATATCCAAGGTCAAAACGGTACAGCGCGTCCGATGTGACTCCCTTCACCAACTAAAGCGATGCTAACTCTACAAAGAAAAGGTGTTGATTGGTACAACGCGGATTGTTCCTTTGAAATAGCTCGGTACGCAATCCCGGGTAAGTGTATATATAATCTATGTGTATATAATCTATGATTTAACCAAGGTACAGCATCATTATACAGCCTTACCAATGCATTCCAGTCGGTTTTTTCGGGTAAAGCCTATTGGAAGGTTGTTTTATGAAGTGCGAAAAATCGGGAAAACATACAATTTCTTAGCAATTCCTACTATTAAGTACTACCGTACTTAATGATAGTTGCACAGGCTTCTTAATGCAGCTGTTACTTGGTCATACAAATAATTATAAGGTGTAAATTGCAATTAATAGTAGCTGCACAGGCTTCTTAATGCAGCTGCTATTTGCAGCACTGCTCAATAGCCTATAATGCTTAATCTGTGCTAGAACTAGTGGGGAGTATCAGTGCACTATGCATGTGCCCTTGTTTATATTAGTAGCTACATAGGTCACAGTGTCGACATTTAGCTATTAATATCACTACTAGCTAAATGTTGACATCAAACTGACATTCTTAAATGAACCCTTTTATAGTTCATTGCATTATATGATAGTAGTGTCAGTGTCTGCTCCTAGACCCCTGTGTCTTGGATCTACTATTACCACAAGTTCCTTCAAATGTAATCCCCTTTTTCAAAATCCTGCCTATAGCTACCCTTGAATCAGTGATATACGTATCATGCCACACATGAAAGTCTATACATGTGGCAAATATTTGTGTGGAAAGGTATTTTAATCAGAACTAGTGGTTTGGGTTTAAACAAATATTGTGTTATTGTCACAGTACAGGAAACCAAAAAGAATGCATCTATTCAATTTTCTCAAACCACTAGACTAAGTTTTAATTGAAATACCATGCCACACATACAGTACGTAGCTACTAGCAATAGCTACAAGCAGTGGTTTGAGAAAATTGAACTGATGCATTTGTTTTGATTTTCGACAATTACGCATGCAATTATGTATATTGTTTAAAATCCAAATCATTAAAAGAGACTAAAGACTAAGCACACACACGCACGCACGCACGCATGCACATGCACACACACACACACACACACACACACACACACACACACACACACACACACACACACACACACACACACACACACACACACACACACACACACACACACACACACACACACACACACACACACACACACACACACACACACACACAATTTGTTAGAATTTTCCACCATCAAAAATTTACGCTCTATAGTAGTAGAATTTTTACATAGGCTGTTAAAGAAAAGTTCCAAGAGATTTCAATGGACTGCAGAGTGTGAAGCTTCCTTTAACATGCTCAAAGCCAAGCTTACCACATCACCAGTCTTAGCATACCCCAAATTTATACCCCTTTTTATAGTAGCTACAAATGCTTTGGACAAGACCATTGTGGGAGTCCTCAGCCAGGTACACGATGGTCATGAACGAGTGATTGCTTATTACAGTAAACAACTGCAAAAGGTACGTAGAACATATTATACAGGCTCAATAGTGTTTAGAGGGACTTTAAGAATGCATATGCTAACAAAACATACTTCTCTTCCAATACAAACCATACATTTTTTCATGATGTCACACGTTGCCACTCTATATCATCATGTTATAATTAAGTGAAATAATATGTTCCAAGTGGGATTCACAGTGACCAATGTGCAAATCTCTGTTAATACGTAGGTGTTTCAACCATTAGAACTTCAGCGTATAATTCTGAAGACAATGGTCAAGTGGAGCGGTTCAACCATACGTACTTTAGAAGCAATGTTAGCAAAGACCATAGAAGACAACCAAGGATTCCTTGCTACCTAAAGTGTTTGCTTACAGATATGATGCAACACATTTTCCCCATTGCTCCTAAACTTTGACCGCTGACCACAGGTCCCAATTGATTTGATACTTGGACACATGGAACCCAGCAAGCTGCTTTCTTACCCCCAATTTGTACAAGAAGCTCATAAGCAGATAAAGACATCTTATAGCTACCATTGCTAACCACCATCTACAATCACAACACTTAGTTACATCAGAAATAAATCCATGATATACAGTCATGGACTTGGAGAGCATTTTCATGCAAGTAGGAGATAGAGTGGCTATGGCTGTATACTCCAGTGGTGTCAAAGGGTAATTCTGGAAGTGATCCTACACAGTTACTGTATTGACAAGTCTGGTGATCATGATGTCAACTATTGTTGGTGACACACAAACATCCATGGTTCATAGGAACAGGCTTAAACCATGTCATATTCTACCACTACTGCGAGCCCATACTCAGGCCACCCAGCCATAGGGCCAAATCAGTCCCATGTGAGTGTGTTCACTTTCATATAGTGATGTAGCTGCTGGATGTGTTTCGAGAATAGCAGGATACACTATTTTGAACTAGGAACAACATTGCATTCATCCGTCTGACACTCGACCACCCAGAAATCACAGCTGAGACCTCCAGTAAGATACAATAATTATATTCATCATCTTGTGAGGACACAAGAAATAGGGAAAGGAGTGATGTATGTAATAAAGCCTTGACTAAGCACACATACACACAGTTGTAACTTTAATTAGAACCGGCAGACACACATGATTGTACATGCATTTTGGTGGTATAATAATAGAGATTGTTGTTTCAGCACTTGTCAGTAAAACACCACGCTACGCTTGTAGCTATATATATAGCTAGCTAGTAGCTATGTGTGGCATGGTATTTTGATTGAAACTAGTGGTTTGAGAAAATTGAATAGATGCATTCATTTTGGTTTTCTATATTATGACAATAACACGATAGCTACTTGTTTAAAGCCAAACCACTATAATTCTGATTAAAATACCTCAGTGCCACACAAATAAATCCCACACAAATACATCCCACATGCATACATAAACTTCCTTCTTCTTAATTTGCATGAATGCTTAGCTACGTAAATACATATGGCAACAAGAAACAGTAGTAGCCCATCATACATTGTTCACAGTATCCATACCGTTTAAGGATTTATAAGCCTAATTTAAATGTACCTATATATATGTATATAGTAAGCTACCGAAGAGCTGAATGGCATTTTGTGCACTCACATTCATAGCCGGCTACTAAATATACATAATATGTGACCTTCCAGGGGAAAACCGGCCTAGTTCACAACTTGGTAGTATTTCGAGAAATACCCATTTCAAAATATTAAATTAATTAAAACAAACTGCTGCCTGTAGCTGGCCGTCATGTCATGACTCACAGCAATAAACAGAGTAATCCATTTGATTTTGTATAGTCAACCTTGTGAATGGCTGAATTTCAGGGCTTTTGAGACATTTTTTCTGGTATGCACTAATTTCAGTCCAGCGGAGCGAATGGTGGTCGGGTAGGAGGAAGGGGAGGGGGCCCAGATCCCCATACAGGAACGTTTAGAGCAGGAGAAGCCACCAAAACTAGCCACATTGAGCCCATTCCACACCACAAGGCCAGGGAGGCATCTAGCTACCGATGGGAGCAATTCCAGGTCATTGCCGGCCCAATTGGTGCCCTCCATTGGCACCATTCTCTTAACCGTGACATCACAGGAGCAAAGTGTCCTCCAGAAAAGCAGACCCGCTCACATTGGACAGTGGAGTCGACACTGCATAGCTAGATAGTTATTGAGTGTATAGCTATGCTCTTGTGCAATATAAGTGATATTTCAGTTTTGGTGTGAACATGCATGCATGGTCGGTTTTTGCAGAGACAGTCACATATAGCTACTTCATTGTCTGAACACTAGGCAGAGACTGATAAGGTGAATGGTTACAGACAAGGTTGGGTTTGTAACATTAACTTTTTCAGTTACAAATAAGTAGCTGTTAGGGTAATTATAGCTATAGTTACATGTCTTTTAGCAGTAGTAGCTTATAACTATAATTGGTCGATGTAATAAGTTGTACTGTAATATTATTACTTGACATTTTAATTTTTACTACAGCTACTGTAGCTATATATATCATGCAGTATGCATATAATTATTATGCTTGCATGATGCATGATTATGTACTATACTTAGCTGTCTACGTATATGTGGTTATATAGCTACGTATATAAATGCACTAGCTTTATTAAAAGCAACCATTTAGCAAAACAAATAGCATAAAGGTAGGACTATAACTAGAGTTAATGACTGTATACGTAGCTATATAGCTATTTTTATCATGCCACTTTAGGTTATTTTAAGAGCCAACATGTCAAGTATTTCTGAAAGGTAAATAAAATTTAATAAATGATGGTCATTTGTATGTTGATACGTACGTAGCTACATAGTTATATATCTGTGCTTGTTATATAAAACTCGTAAATTTAGTTTATGGGTAGCTATAATATACGTAGGTCGCTATCACTCACCAGCCAGCAGTGCGTCGGCTACTGGATGCATGTGTTTGCTCAAACACAATTGCAGCTACATGCGTAACTAGCTACGTAGCAAAGTAGCTATAGCACGATCTCTATAGCACATCTGCAAGACATAGTCACTAGCTGCACTTCGCTTTATTTTATATAATATGTGCTAGAAGATGTGTTCAATCTTGTAGCTACGTATGCTAAGATCCTTTCAAGTTTGCATGGACGGAAAGCATACGCATTGACCAATTAAAGGTCAAGCGCGCACACAAGATAGCGCATGTGTTGGGGGAAAAAGAAAAGGTAGCTACAGCTACGGTACAGATTTAATGCAACGTTGAAAGTTCGCGTGTGCGAGTGCAATCACATGCATGCATACGAGTGCGGTGCGGTGCGAGTGAAACACTCGCAAGTGAAGTAGTGCACAGGAATCAGTTTATAAGCTGTGTAATAGCTTCAGTTTATAAGCTGTGTAATAGCTTCAATTTATTCCAATAGCAAAGCAAAGTGCTTTAGTAGCTATAAAGGGATTATAAAATAAAGCACTTTCTTTAAAAGTGGGCGTGGCACTTACCAAATATTGAGCTAGTCTGGCCGCAGGGGTCTGGTACAGTACTTGTGTGGCTGCATGGAATGTAATTAATGCATGTACGTGAAGATTACGTGACGTAATAAAATATGCTAAAATTACTCGATACTGCGATTTGATTGGTTCGCCAGACTAATATCGAGCGCATGAAGTTTGTATTGAAGTACGTAGCAACACGAAGTACTACAGTTTATAAGGTGGGAATGGAATATCGAGCGCATGAAGCTTGCATGCAAGACAAAGACCGCTATTTCCACGCAGGGCGTTTATCTCTTGCAGTATAAGCGCCCGCGCGGAAAAGGGTCTGGGAGGTTTTACAGTGTCAACTCGTACTGAGGCTAACAGGTTTTGTTGGGCGTTGTTGATTACACGTGACACGTTGATTGATTACACGTAACATAATCTTAAGCACACAGGGCTACTAAAAAGTTAATATATCGACACGTTTGAAAGTGTGAAAACCAAGTCAGGACTGTGAAACCTCCCAGACCCTTTTCTGCGCGGACGCTTATACTGCAAGGGATAAACGCCCTGCGCGGAAATAGCGGTCTGGCCAGGCCACGCGAGACTGAACATCAACTAGTCTCGCGTGGCCAGACCGCTATTTCCTCGCAGGGCGTTTATCGCTTGCAGTATAAGCGCGTCCGCGCAGAGTAGAGGCTGACACAACAAACTCTTCAACTCCTGTCTGGTGATGCTGGTGCCATACTCCCATCCACCAAATAGTTGGACTGACGTGTCTGTGAAGACATTATGAATACCAGCCGGTAATACTAGGCAAAGATGTTATAGATTGCGACTGTTATATATACACTGTTATCCTGGACACTTGATAGTGATCAGGTATATGTAGTCACAAAGGCATTGGACAAATAAATGTCACTGGAGGTGTTACCAGAGTGCAAACGAATCCTGTTTCCACTAGATGGCGAAGAGAATTGCACCCTAACAACCATGTTAGACTTTGTTTTGCCCAACACGCGTGGCATGATCATGATGGGACTGACATATTTTGGTACGTAGGATCATAGCCGCTCTATCATCTCCATGATTGTCAGTTTGTTTAACAATAGACAAACTTTCTTCACTGTCATGGTCCTACCACCACGTCCACCTCCTCTTCGTCTCCCTCTATACATTCCAGGAGTATTTCACCCTATATCGCGGCAGGGCTCGTCAGCAGAATCGCGCAGAATTACAAATGTACAGTAAAGTGGGCGCGGCGTATATTGGCATTGTTTTGCCTTGTATAGCTACTCATTATTGGTACATATACTCGTGAATGCTGTTACTAGCACTCGCAAGTATTTGTATACTGGCACGCACAAGCATTACCACGCGAGTGCATGTAGCTACTACTCTCTATTGCGACATTGCATTAAATCTGTACCGCATGCAGGATTCCGAGCCAATGCGTGTTATTTTCGAAACCGATTTCTACCGAAAACCACCTTGCTTCACGTTTTTTATCCTGAATATCGTTTAGCTACACCCTATCCATATAGCTATGTAGCTAATGGTTGGTGCAATTATAAGGTTGGCAACTATATACGTATACTTCAGTGTCATCACCCGTTGCAATATTAGGTTAGCTATGCATAGCTAATATATGCCTCTATATCATTAGCTAGCTATTGAAAATACTTTAGACTAGCCAGCTGGCTAGCTACACTGTTAAAAAGGTATTGCTGTGGTAGCAAGTTTTTTTTGACTATTTTGGTCTAAAATACATATAGGTCAAAAAATGCCATCAGTATAATATTTCAGTGCATATTAACTCAGTTGTTATCATATACGGAAACTTATTGGCCTTTGTTTTAATGTTAAGCCCGATGAAACTGTGTAACATAAATATATGTCACCAAGGACCAGTATAAGAATGTAAGCGTTAGCCTATTTAGGCAGTGGTTCTTCGGGTTATCCACTGGCGCAACATGCCGTCTATCAGAAGCCAAGGTAAACAAGTTGCTTCAGTGTGGACTCACAATTTCTCATGATGAATTTATACTGTAAACAGTAGAAAGGATCCACTAGTTGAGCGATGTAGGTGCTACAATCTTGGAAGTGAACTGGCGGCAACTAACAATGGCGAAACTTGAAGTACAGAGACAATGAAACTTTTTTGTCAAAAGAAACTATCTGGAGAATGTTCTGCTGGATACTATGGATTATAGTGATAGCCATTCTTACCTTAAATAGCTATAGTTTTTGTTTTGCTCATACACCTGTATATAACCCTATTATTATACACTCGCGAATTTAATGAATTTTGTATGCAGATAGTTTAAACCTTGGGGTATCACGTGATATATCTTTGGAGGAGCAGGAGTAATCATGTGTGTGGGAAAAACTACGATATATGGAAGTGGTCAATAATTGGACTATGGTAAATGTACTTGTGGTCGATAATACATAGAGGTAGTCAATAACTGGCAATTTGCATGTGCTACTTCAACAGCACACTGTCAGTAATCAAGTCATCGCATATGACTCAAGTTTTCGTCAGATGAAGAGGACAGATTACTGAATTGGTTTGTGAAAACTAGAAGTTTATCGGCGAAATTACAATGAAAATGTAAAACTTGCTCCACAATTGACAGTTTACACAAACCATATTATAGACAAGTTGATGTTTTACCATCTAAAAACCAGGTGCTGTATAAGTTAAACCACTGTTAATCAACTGCTATTCAATAACTAATGAAGTTATAAGTAAATCATGTGAGCAAAGGCTCATCACTAAGGGGCACATACAGAGGCGTAGGAAGCTGTTCAGAGCTGGGGGTGCTATAGGCGATCATTAGGTCAAAATTGTATGGAGAAAATAACATTTCTATGGAGTGACAGTAAAAATAGGGGGTGCTCCAACACCTGGAGCACCCCTGCTTCCTACGCCTATGGGCACATAGCAATGCATGCAAATTTAAATCTTTTCGGCTTTAGCTATAATCCAGTACTTTAGTGTTGAAAGTAGTATTTTAAGCTGAAATTCTTACTGCAACCCTACAGACTAGACTTCTTTTATAACCTCTGCAACCCACATGACACACCCACTCTTAAAACTGAAGTACTCCATCTTGTTTGCATTATACAGCTGGTAAAATGCCTTTTTATAATGCATGTGTGTGTCTGCCCACAGGCTATTAAAAACTATTCACGTGAAATTAAAGCTGAATAACTGGTTAAACAAGTTCTACTGCTTTTCAGTTTCTTTATAATGACACTTGCCATCGATACAGTCAATGGGCGTGGTCTTAGTAACAAAACGCATCGTGAGTTACTGCCAAAGAAAGCTAAGATAAGGCTGTATTGGCCATTCATTTACACACGCACGTACACACATGCACACATACACACACACATACACATACACACACACACACACACACACACACACACACACCTGGAGTGTATTCAAACTGTATTCTATTTACTATTATAGTAGTGATTTTTTGTTGTACTGCTTATTAGGTATGTATGTTATGATTGTGTACGCATGTCCAGAGCGTAAGTGTGACACTAATTAGCACTGTTTAGCAATAACTCATTTGGCGATGGGGATTAGTGTCAAACCCTATTGCAAAGTTGCCAAAAGCGACTGGAATGGTGCGCTTGAGCGTTCTAGGCTTGTTCAACCCAAAGAACAAACGAATCGATAATTACAAAGAACAATTTGACTTTTACTGTGTGGCACATAGCGTGGCAGATAGAAAACAGAAGACACTCTTTTTGACCAGTATAGGCCAGCAAATGTATGCAAAACTGAAAATATGGTATACTGTCTGATTTATCATTGGCACAAATTGTAGCTCAACTGAAGGAGTGCACAATGGAAGAGACTGTGGAGATTGCAGAATGTTACAAAATCGTTAAGCGCCAGCAGCTACCAGGGGAGACTGTCATTGAGTACATGTCCGGACTCAAGCAACTAGCAAGTATATACAATTTTGTGGTGTACTTAGACACTGCATTACGAGACCAGTTTGTGTGCGGAATGCATGACTCGAGAATGCTGCTTTCGGTCAAGGACTTAACACTAACCTCAGCATTGCAGAAGAGTCAGGCCATCGAAGTGGTCACAAAGAAATAGAGAACTTCCAACAACGGAATACTGAGGAGACAGGAAGTGGTGCCACCCATGCACTCGAGCAAACAGCCTCAGGGCAATTTGGCAAATGTTACCATTGTGGCAGTGAACAACATAAGGCAAGGAACTGCCCACATAAAGCAAGGCAATGCAAATTATGTAAGAAGGTGGGTCACTTAGCACGTGTTTGCAGGAGTGTACTGGCTGGTAAGACAAGTAGGAGCCATCAGCAAGCACATACTCACCTAGTTGAGGAAGCTACCACAGAGGATGAGGATGACAATGATGATCACTTTGGTGTACACAAGGTATCCGGCAACAAAAAGTACAAAAAGTTGGTAACTATACACTGACAGTGGGCGGAACTGCCTTAGAATTTGAAGTTGACACTGGGTCTGAGCTCTCGACTCTTCCTGCTTGTGTGCACCACAAATGGTTAGCACATGTTCCCTTGCACCACTCCTCAGTGGTGTTATTCCTTTATGATGGATCTGTGCTTCCAACTAAGGGTGTGATTACTGCACAAAGTGAAACAGAACTCTCAGACAGTTACGGGATCGTTCATCATTGTGGAGAATGTGGACAACCGGCTCCCATTACTACGTCGTGACTGGCTGTATCATCTCTGATTAGATTGGCCCAAGTTGCTTCAGTCTTGCAATTACGGCAACCCCAGAGTTCATACAGTGCGCTTTGCCAAGTGGATCAGTGAATTCCCAGCGGTGATAAAGGAAGGGCTAGGCCTCTTGAAAGGAATACCGGCAGACATTGAACTGGAAGCTGGGGCTCGATCCAAATTTTGTAAAAGCAAGCCTATACCTTTTGCACTCAAGGAGCAGGTGGAGCAGCTGATTTTGCAGCAGGTTGAAGATGGTGAACTGGAACCAGTCGAGAGCAGTGATTGGGCAGCGCCAATTGTTATTACCAAGAAGAAAGATGGTGACATTAGAATAATTATGTGCAGACTTCAAGATGACAGTGAACCCCCAGTTGCACCTGAAGACATAGCTATCCATTGCCAATTCTTGATGAAGTTTTTGCTGTGCCGGCCCAAGGTGTCTGAGTCCTATTCTATCATTGATCTGTCCAGAGCATATAAACAAATGGAAGTAGCAGAGAGGAGCCGACCCTTGCTGATCATCAACACCCACATGGGTTTGTTTTGTTATCACCACCTACCTTTCGGCATTGTTACAGCCCTTGCAATGTGGCAGAGAGCCATGTCTGTGGTTCTCCAGGACTGCAAGGGAGTGGTATACTATATCGTTGATATCCTGGTGACTGGGCAGACACGACGGGAACATGAGGAAAATCTGCGGGAGGTATTCTGGTGTTTGCAGCAGTTTGGACTAAAGATCAAACTGGAAAAGTGTCAATTTTTCAAAGAATCTGGACTACTTGGGACATACACGTACAATATCTCATCAAGAACTAGCGCCCACCAAGGAAAGGATTGCAGGCATTGTGCAGGCATTGTGCAGGCACCAGCACCAAGAAATAAAGTTGAGTTAAAGTCCTTTTTAGGGCTAATGATCATTTTTTGCCATTCCTCTCTCAGATCCTTCACCCTCTTTACCAACTTGTGAAATGGGAGGCCAGATGGAAGTGGTGACCAGAACAAATCTGGGCATTTGAGACTGCAAAGGAGCTAGTGGCTAGAGCCCCAATTTTAGCCCACTATGATGTAGACAAACTGATCCGGCTGTACTGCAATGCTTCACCAGAGGTGTTGGGGCCTGCCTGATGCATGTCATTGATGGGAAAGAAAGGCCAGTAGCATATGGATCTCGAACATTGGCTACGGCCGAATTCATTTATGCTCAGATTGAGCAGGAGGCTCTGGCTATTGTGTTTGCCGTCAGGAAATTTCACCAATACCTGTATGGGCACCAATTCATGCTAGTAACAGACCACCACCCACTTTACAAGCTGCTGGGCAGCAACCAAAGTGTTCCTTCCCTGGCAGCAGCTCAGATGCAAAGGTGGGCCTTGATACTTAGTGCATACCAGTATGTATTGGAGTATACACCTGGTGGTCAAAATGAGTGTGCAGATTGTTTGTCAAGACTCCCCTTACCATGTAGCCAGCATAATGCAGCAGAACACATGTGCAGTATTCATGCTATGGATCTGGATTCACTACCAGTGACGGCAAAAGATATTGCAAAGGCCACACTGAAGGACAGTTTGCTTGCTGGAGTTTTGCAAAGAGTTCACCATGGCCAGTGAGGGAATGCTCCATCACCTCAGTATGATCCTTTCTACAGACGGCACACAGAACTGAGCTGTCAAGATGATTGTGTATTATGGGGACAACGTGTGGTAGTACCTACAGGGGTGAAAATAACTTTTCAAAAGTAGCCAGCCAAATGTCAGACCAGCTTTATAGTTGATCTGACATGCCAACAGTTGGCCAGCCAATGCTCAAACTAATCAATGTTATTGAAACTAACATAAAAATTTTTGTTGCTAGAAGTTAAACAAGGTAGGAGGGAATAGCATATACCATAGTGTATACAACCCTCCTAGCTTGTTTATCTCCTAGTAACTAAAAATTGTTTTGTGTTGGCTACAATAACATTATATAGTAGGTGTTAAACATACATTACCTTCTAGCCTTGTTTGGTCTAAAATGTGTCAGACAAACAAGGAAATGGGCGTCCACATTGCTAATTTGACTGCCAAATGGCTGATGGCTGACAGTTACTTTATCCCTGATCTACTAGCCTACAGGCACAGCTCCTAAGGGGACTTCATGAGGGACACATTGGTATTGCTCGAATAAAGGCCTTGGCCAAGAGCAACTTTTGGTGGCCTGGACTGGATCAGCAAATCGAAGCCCTAGCAGCTCATTGTGAAGCTTGTAAAAGCACAGCAGCCATGCCAGCCCAAGCTCCACAACACCCATGGCAGAGTCCTAATGCACCATGGGATATGGTTCATATGGATTTTGGTGAATGCAACAGTAAGCATTTCCTTGTAGTGATTGATGCGTACAGCAAGTGGCCAGAGGTTCACCACATGTTGAGTACATCTGCCTCACACTTAGTGGAAGTACTTTTGCATTTCATGGGTTTCCTAGATTAGTTGTGTCAGATAATGGGCCTCATTTATTTCCCGTGAGTTACAGGAGTGCTTTGCAGTACCCCACATACTACATCATCGGTCGGCACCATATCATCCTGCAGCAAATGGGCTGGCTGAAGGTATGGTGAAAAATGTCAAGCAGTGGCTGCGGAAGCAGGTGCCATACCATCCATTTAATTCCAGCCTTGCCAACTTCTTGCGAACTTACCGAAATGTGTCTCATACTGCTACGGGGCACTCTCCAGCTGAGCTGGTTTTTGGGTGGATACCGCATACCCATCTGTCTATGTTGTTGCCAAGTACAGCAGAAAGAGTTAAGGCCACTTTACAGCCGCCGGTGAACTTACCACCACCACGCCAATTTAAGCAGGGGAAAGTGTGTGGATCAGAGATTACCGGCCAAATGCTGTTCATAAGTGGACTAAAGCAGTGAGGCCCCTGATGGGGTTGATACTGCATCAGCAGGACATGTGTTTGACGGTGTGACCAGGATGCTAGGGGAATGGTTCCCCCTGTGTGGAACATACTGAACTACCATGTCTACTTGCTCTCCTGGGGATCCTGAAGTACATAGTAGTCATCATTGAGTCTGGTGCCAGTAGTTTTGAACGATCTAGTATGTGATCAATATGCACTCGCCTGGGGTGACCATTATCCAGTAGCACACTGTAGTTTAGTGGTCCCTCAACCAACTCAATTGCTTACTCCAAGCCAGCAGAGAACAGTACATGAGGATTCTCATCCTTTGACAGCAGGGCCTACTGATAATACGTCTTCGTCATGTTTGGTGCCATCCCCAACACCTCAGTCTCATGCTTCAAGGAACTCAGCTCCAGCACCTGTTATTCAGCCACAAATTCACTGGTCACCCCAATCAGTCAAGACACCGATGTGATTGATAGAAGAGATGTGAAGAGCCAGCTGAGTTGGAGGGAAAGTGGAGTGTATTCAAACTGTATTGTATATATATGATTTGTTGTACTGCTTATTAGGTATGTATGTTATGATTGTGTGCGCATGTCCAGAGTGTAAGTGTGACACTAATTAGAACTGTTTAGCGATCACTCAATAAAGACTTTCCAGATAAAAGCAATTTCAAGAAACCAGGTGCGTGCCATATGGCCTGGTTTAAAATAATCTCATAACAAATAACGAAGTGTAGCTACGTAGCTATATTTAGCTGGTCACCAGTTTAAGGTCTTATGAATAAACTGCCAGACTGGCATTACTGAGTACTATGAAGTGGTTATTGTTCCTGCAGTCATCAGGGTTGGTACCCAGGCCAGCTTTGCTTCATTTAGCAGCCAGGGTCAGCGCTCGTTAGGGTTAGGGTTCAGGTTTCACTGAATTGGGATAGAAGCCCAATTACAGCCAGCAGAGTTAAAATAGGTATAGCTAGGATTCATGTGTGATGTGGTGTAGAATAGTGATGAGGATCTTGGCGTGAGGCTAAACCAACACTAAAATCTGTTATGGTGAACCATGCACGATAAACAACGGAAAAATGATGTTGTTTTAAAAATACCACAGAGGCGTGTTAAGCTCACCACAAACAATGGAAAATGATTGTTCTTTAAAAACACCATAGCAATTTGATGCATTAATTGGGCTTTAATGGCAAGCCGTTTGTTTCTTCAAACCATCAGCCATGCCACAGAGAATTTAGCTACAGCATAAATACAAATATGGTTCGTATGCATGGTCAACCATGCAATGGAGGATTAACAGCATGGACTACTGATTATCCAAACTACCACTATCGTTCATATAATTTATAGGGTCAATATGAAGTGAGATGTAGAAGGATCTAGAGAAGAAAGGCTTTGGATGACGGAGGGAGCACCATGCTAGAAGAGATACAAGACACAGAGACAACATGTAGAAGTCTAGATTAGCAAGAAAAACTCGAGAAGAAGGGAGTATGATAGGCACAGATTAGGTCTGCGTCGATTATACCAGCATAATTTTTAGCATCAAGCATAATAGGCAAAACTGATTTATGGCGCGGGGCGCAAACTACATAATTAATACCTACTCGTGCCATTTATACAGTCCAAAAATAAAATATACTCACCCCCACAGCCATTCAACACTTCACAACAGCAGAAATGCACAAGGCATAGCTTCTACAACTCCTTCATAGTCGCTGTGTTAGGCACCTCTAAGCTTAATTATAATAATTTTGTTGAAAGTCTTATACCACTTGCATGTGGCAGATCGGTAGCATAAAATCTGGCATAATAGGCACAAAATTGGAGCAATTCCAAAAAGCATAATAGGCAATTTTCAGAGCATAATAGATGCAGCCCTAGCGTGCTGCAAATACCAGCTGGCAAATTGCTGTTGGTGCCTGCGAAATATCTGTTCCTTTGGCTTCCTTGGTCACCTCCACCTATATTTGCCTATATAGTGTTAACCTTACACCTCCTCCATCCTTCTCCTTCTTCATCTTTTCTTCTTCTTCCACTTCTTTTTTCTTTTCTTCATCCTCTTTTATATCTTGCATAATTGAGACTAGTAACTTGTGGAGAAAATGTCCACAATCACTTCAAAAGGCATGATTGGGTATATATTTCACTGATAACGTGTTAATTATATGGTTATAGTGGCTTCCTTAAAACTGCACACAGAAACAGCAATGTGTAACTTTTTGCAACATAAATTTTGATAGCTTCCCTTCATTTCTTTTACGTGCTTTGCTACTGGCTGTAATTATATAGCTACACACATATTTTATTTATATAATACTGAAGCTACTTAGTTTATACTATGAATGTCATATGCAGCCACATAATGTACACAATTACGTAGTATACACAATATTTATGACATTAGATACGTACCTATGTATGTAGTTACTGCTGTTTATAAAATACATGTGCATACCATACAGCGGTAATAATTTATGAGGTGAAATTTTTGTGAACCATCAATTTTTACATCCAGCAGTAATATTTGCTATCCTGCATGTGTCACATCACATGATCTTTTCTAAAATCATCTATCTCATTGTGTAGCTACGTATGTTGCACTTGTCATAATGTGATGGAATCCAAAGTAAAAATCCTTCACAACTGACTCTGTAATTAGAGGATACCACATTTACAAAGGTGTTTGTCAAGTGATATGGGAGAAATGCTGCTTTTGGCACTGTGCCAGATATGTATACTGTACATGCAGCCACCACAATCCTTTTGCTGTTACCATGACAGTAACGAAACACGTGCCTGAAAGGATACCTGCAAATTATAATGTTTTTTGAGCTAGGTAGACAGAGTTGCTTCAGAATTAAAAAGCTGCAAATTTTGCAAAAACTAGGACCTCGCAGAGAAAACTTGCTGGACAGTATTAAATACATCATGCATAGCTAACTGTATAAAATAAATACTGCATGAATGTATATAAAATGCTTGTAACATAATTCTTCTGTGTATACAGTGAGACTACAAAACCAATTGAAGTAGATCAGCAGTATGGAAAGTATTTGTATATGCTGAAATCTGCTATGGATGATCATTCCACTAATGCTGACATTATTGTAGGTGTTATAAAGAAATTAGCTGAGCTACGGTCAAAATTAATCAATAATAAATCTGCACCGCAAATATGGCCTAAACACTTTTTACAACATGCAGTAATTAAAAAGTTTGTGATTTGGGTTGTAGAAAAGGTACACGCTTGGATTTCAAAGGAGCAAAATCATAGGTGGAAAGAAAGCATGGATTTACTTAGAAAAATAGTTACCCCTGTTGATTTGGATATATTGGATTCATCAGAAGCACCCTTTACTCACAAGATGCACAGTCTTTATCACAAAAATACATCAGACTGTATGATTAGCCTTACAGATCATCATATTATCGAACTCCTTTCCATTATTGAAGATCTTATCAACAATCATTTGCTAAACATTGGTTCTGCTTGCAACGATACAGGTACCTTGACATGTATATCACAATATGTTGAAGTATATAGAAACTACATGAAAAAAACAGAACAAATATATGAAACACTTTTACTTGAAACTTTAATGCTTGCACTCAATTATGATGCTAGGTCAAATAAATTTGGAGCATTTTGTAAGGCTGAATTAAAGCGATTTCATGCTCACAAGAATGAAATAGTAGAATATTTTGAAAAGGCAAAAGGAAACTTTAAAATGACAGAAGAACCTTTGAAACTTCAAGTATTTTTATTTGAGTTGGCAGTTGCCATTGGCATGAAGTACTGTTACGGTAGTACTGCTTGTATTAAAAAAGAGTTAATACTCAAACACATTGAATATATGAAACAACAACTATCCCCAAGTTATCTTTTACCACAAATAAAAGATGTTCTAAATGCATTTGAAAGTGATTATGAAAATCTTATGCAATATTTATCAATAGTTAAAAAAGGAACTAAATGGAATAGTAAGCAATCTTTACATATTGCCCTGCGCACACATTTAAATATCAGTGCCAAAGGAAAAACTATACATTTACATGATAAAGATGAACCTTATCCTTTAGAAAGCACTTTGAAGACTATACTAAACACTTTGAAACTCACAGAAAAATATCCACAAAAACTATCATTGAAGGATGCCTTAATGATAAAACCTGAAATCGTCATATTAAATAATGAAGATATAAGTAAGCTCCCATATGTAATTTTGCATAAAATAATGACATGTGATTGCAAAAGTAGATCATACTTGTGCCCCACTAATACTCTAATGGATACACATGGTAGCACCGATAGTCTTAATGGTCCTGACAATGCAACTGTTGTCCACCCAGTGGATGCCATTTTAGCTTTGCTACATTGTTCTGACAATTTTCTTCGTCAAGTATTACTTCATAAATTAAGTCTTTGTCAGATTGCCATTCCATTACTTCTACCAGACACAACAAAACGAACGATTACTTTATTGCTTTGGGCTATGCATTCTGTGAAAAAAACATGGGAGGTTATTGACTCTAGCAGTGGAAAGCATATTCTAAAGCAATGTAGCATAGTAGAATATGAAGGACCTATAATTTCATTTGTAAGGTATGGAAGACTAACACATTCAAAATCAGAAATATTAAATAAAGTAATTGGTACTGAAGACATATTTTTTCATTGGGACCTTGAAACTGAAGAAAGCGAAAAAGTTATTAATGATGGGGTTTTAGATATTTGTTGCTATTCTCCTAGTAGTGATAATGCACACTTTTCAGACTCTATGATTTTTACTAATCTTCATGGTGATGCAAACGAGCATTTAACACAAATTACATTTGTTAAAAAAATAAGCTTCATATCAGTAATTTTAATAAGTAAGGAGTTTATAAGGGATACTAATGAAGACAGCATTAATACACTTTTGCAGGATTTCGCACTTTTACCAGGAGGAAGTATCATATTGATTGATTCAAAAAAACTTTATGAAAAAAAGATTATTAAAGATTTGATAAAAAGTGATAATCTCTCAGCAATTTGCATTGGAAAAAAAAGATTAGCGAAAATTAAAGATGAGATAATAATTTCCATTAACAAAAAGCTTAAAATCAAGCACACATTCAAGTCAATTGCCAGTTATGTTGATGTAGCGCACGAACTAAACATTTGTATTGATGAGGAAGATGAAGACTGTACTAAGGGAAAGTTTAGAGCCTTAAGCGTAATGGAGCATGCTAAAGATAACATGTCAAAATCAAAATATAACATCCTACCTTTACAAGGCCCAAATTTTTGGCACAAATGGGTTACCTGTAACAATGAAATTTACAACCATAAGAATAAGTCACTTAAAACTTCAACAAAAGAATATATACAACAGAAAGAGAAAGAGAAGGTTGAATTGCGCGCTGACCAATTAAACAGTGAATATTCATCATTCACACATGAATTTTTAAGTAATGTACTACACTCTAAAGAAAGTGAACAAATATATTTTTTGCATTGGATGAAAATATACCTTAGCAATACATTACCTGAATTTCAGCAACAATACAAACAAATATGTTCAGAACTTTCTAGTGTTAAATCTGCTGATAATGATAAAAAAAATGAATTAAAAGATCGATTAAAACAACTAAACAGCATGCAATTTGATGTTTCATTTGGTCTTGAGCATTGCTTTAGAGAACTCGGACAATTATTTGAAGCAATAAAAGAAACAGAAGACTTCATTTTGCAAGATTTAAGAAGTTGTATTTACTTATTACCACAATTAGCAGCTAAAGCTTTAATTGAAGGTTTTCCAATAGAAATAATGGATGGAGAAGCATTGCATATTCCTATAACATGGGTACAGGCTATTATCAATTGCCTTGAAAAACATTATGCTGACAAAAAACTGTTTGTCTTTTCTATATTAGGTGTTCAAAGTTCAGGAAAATCAACACTTCTAAATACAATGTTTGGACTTCATTTTAATGTTAGTGCTGGTCGTTGCACACGAGGTGCATTCATTCAACTTTTAGAAGTAGATGAATCTTTAAAATATGAACTCCATTGTGATTTCATTTTGGTTGTAGATACTGAAGGAATATGTGCTCCTGAATTATTAAATATAGACTCAGAAGAACAGCATGATAACAAATTGGCAACTTTTGTGGTTGGGCTGGCTGATATTACAATCATAAATATTTATGGAGAAGCCCCATCCAATCTTAGTAACATACTTCAAATAGTTTTACATGCATTTATTAGAATGAAGGAAGTGGAAAAGCATCCCAAATGCATTTTTGTGCACCAAAATGTGCCAGACAGGCATGCAGGTAAAAATACATCAAAAGGTGTACATGCTCTACTAGCCATGCTGGATAAAGCTACAGAAATGGTTGCAGCAGCAGAAGAATGTGAAAGTAAATATACAAAATTTCAAGATGTAATTAATTTTGATAAAGATTCTGATATGCACTATTTTAAAGGGTTATGGAAAGGTAATCCACCGATGGCGCCAATTAATCCTGGATACAGTGAAGATGCTAACAAATTAAAAAAGGCTTTATTAACAGTCGTAAGCAAACAAAGGTATTTTTGCAGTTTTAAGACTTTTAAACACAGGATTATAAATATGTGGGATGCTATTCTCAAAGAAAGATTTCTCTTTAGCTTTAAGAATGTTAAAGAATTTTATGCTTATAATATATTAGATGAAAAACTTGGTAAGTTGAATTTACAATTACAAGAAAAAGCAGAAAGTAAATTATCTGAATGTAAGCGCGAACTGATTAATAGCGTGGCTAAAGATATTGGAAATGTTAAAAATAAATGCATAACTAATTCCAAAAAGGAATTAGATGAAACTTACAAAAAACTGACTGAGGAATTGCATGAATTTATTGAAAATCATGAATATTCAAGTATTTTATCGAGATGGGCTTATTTTATTGAACTAAAATTACGAGAGTTCAAAGATCATCACTATGATATGATTCAAAAGTTCTGCAAATCAAAAGTATGTGAAAGAGAAAAAAATAAAGAAAAAGAAAACAAACTTTTAAAGTATGAAGAAAAAATTGATAAAGAAATCATAGAATTAGCTGAAAAGCACATTGATTTAAGCACTCAAGAACTTGAAGAAATATTTAACTTAAATTGGAAAATGTGGATGGATGGCTGTAAAACAAATGATGGTCTTGATTATGTTACAGATGATATGATCAATAGCACTATAGAAAATGTATTTACTTCTAAATTTAAGAAAGAGCATGATGTGCTAGCAGAAGCAACAAAGTTGTCAATTATAAGTAGTGGTGATGATGCATTGGAACCATTTAAAGGTGACCAAAATAAGCATATAAATTTCCGTACAGAATTTTTAACATTCAATGTTTCTTATCAAGAAGTTGAAAATAGACTCAATCAGTTATCACAAATGCGTATAACAGAAGCAGCTGCAAAAATTCATGAAGATTTAGAAGCATTTAACAATTATAGTTTTGCAATAATCGATTCTGCTCTTACTTCATTAATCTCTTCTATTGATGAATTTAATCAAAATGTTTTACAAAACCATTTCACACTTACTTCAAAATATAAGCTTGATCTTGCATTATATATTTGTAAAAAGGCAATCATAGAAATAAAAGAGTGGATAAGATGCAAAAATAATCCCGGATTGGTAGTATCTTTAGAGCACCAAAAATCAAGGTTTTTTTTGATGTTTCAAAACAAATGCAACAGTAGTATTAGCATTGAAAAAGGGGCAGCAACTCAAATATGCGATTCACTGATTGAGATAATTACAAATGCAGTATGTAATACAATGGAGGTAAAAATTGTACGTGACCTAAGCAAAAGAAGTTTTGATGGATCAAAGATGAATTTTAAAGTTCAAGTTCTTACTGATCTAACTAATGAATCATTTAACTTATACCGTGAATATTTTGATGACTGCAATGAATCTTTCAAAAACTGGGGTGAAAAGTACATCATAAGGTATAGCCAATCCAAAAGTGAGACAACCAGCGAAGAAGTGTTCACACAATTGGCTAATGAAGAAATTGGCACATTAGTTACTGTTATAAGAAAAGCAACACTTAGGCCAGCCAATTGTAGTAATCAAGAATGGGTAGATGAGTTTTGCTTTGCATTAGAGGGCATGCTTGAAATAAAAAAATCTCAGTGGATAAAAGATGTTAACCCTATTGACAACTTAGAAAAGTTTAAAACACATTTGACCCAAGAACTAAATAAGCTACTTGAAACCAAAACAATTTTAGAGAACATTAAAAAAGAAGATTCACGTATTTTTAAAAATGCTGGTAAAAAGCTATACAACAGTATAATAGGAAATACATGCACTGCTCAATGTCCCTTCTGTGAAGAGCAGTGTGATCTAATAAACAGTAGTCATTTACAACAAAATATACCTCATTATGTAAAGGTACATCGTCCACAGTGTACTGCTAAATCTGATAAATGTATGTGGAAAAAAGATGAAACTAACATGGTTGATCATTGCAATATTCTGGTAGCCAGTGACCTAACTCTTGACTATTTTCTCAAATCACCAAAAGGTCGTATGCAGTACAAACCCAAAACAAAGACATTACATTTTAGTAAATATCAAAGAGTCTACAAAGATTGGGAAATTTCTGAGAAAGTACCCAGTCTTTCTGATTATTGGAAGTGGGTTATGATTAATTTTCATGAAGATATCTTACAATGGGCAGGCAGACTTAATTCAGAAGTAAAAATCCCTGATTTATGGAAGGACATTTCGAAGGAAAAAGCTATTAACAGCCTTGAGGCAATGCTTGTATTTTCACAGATGCATCCTATAGATATATAGTACAACTACTATATGCATAGCTACACACATAAATTACTATCAAGCTATTATTAAACATTTTTCTCTATAAATTATAGCTAGTTGAGTATATGCATTTAGCTAAATGTTATTAAAAACCTTGTAACAAAATAGCTTCGTATTAATATTGTAGATTTATTTAACATAATACATTTGTGGAAACAATCAAAACAAAGCAAATTTGTAGGTAAGGATTATTACGTACAGTACTATGCAACTACAGTAGCTACATACGTATCCATTAGCTATAGCTTATATATATGTATCTGCCGTATTGTTGGGTTTTGTCTATGACTTCATTCTAATTAAGGCTCATCCTCTATCACAGTCACAGGCTTCAATCTTGAAAGTTTATTAAGTTTACAGTAGCTCCAGGATGCCTGGGGGCTTGCATTTAAATTTATTATTTTTAGCTTACATTATTGTATTGCTATTGGTTTGCATTAGCTAGCTAGCTACATGGGTAAAATCTGGGAGCTTATAGCTACATATATAGTTTAGGGGCTTTAGCCCTCCCTGCCATCCACTTCTGATGCCTATGTATGAGCTATAATTGTATGATGTAGAAGTTAAACAGGACAATAATTATGGTAAGTAGTGATGGGACGATGCATGCAGGGTACAGGATGAGGTACAGGAGTATCGATGCATCATGCCACAAGTATCACGATGCCACAATACATCACTGCTTTTTAAAGCAATACTTGAGCCGGCTTTCTCTATACATGGTAATACCTAAAAGCAATGATATTCAAGAAAATATCATAATATATGTACGTATGTAGCTAGCTACAAGGCCTTTTCTTATATCTTTTTCATCTTTTATTGATTGATACAAGCAATACATCGATGTATCATATATTAGTGTTGTCACATCTCTAATATAGTAAGTTGCTTAAGTTGTATGATTAGCTACAACCACAAAAACAATTAATGCTCAACTACGTAGTTACTATTCTGGAATTATTCGGGAATAATGCAGAATAATTTAGGCATAATCAAGAATAATGCATGAATAATGTAAATATTTTACAAAATAACATACACTATGCAGAAAAGTATACAGATTAACTATAGTTAATCAAAGTTAACTGAATGAAGCGGGATATCGATAGTGCGCAGGCATGCTTAATTAGTAAAGGGGATCATTAATTAGAAAGTGGCGCGTTAACAGTAGCACGTGCAGCAAGTGGAGACAGCATGTCTTTGAAAAACTGTTCGTGTTCTTGAAAACCGTGACAGGTAGATCGACGAAGACAAGGAGAAGATAAGACACAGCGAAACGGCCCGTTCAGTTCTCAGTGGAGCAAGTTTCTTCGCACTTTGCCGGTAGACGAGCGAGCCTGGCCCCTTTTGTATATTGTATATGTCGGGCAAGGGTAAAGAGCCGGCGAAGAATTCTACCAAGGAAGTAGAGAAACCAGGTGAGTATATAGGAGAGGTGTAAGGGAATACCGGTGTCACAGTGATATGTGTTTCCCAGTGATGCGTGTTTCCCGCACACATATCCCTAGGGATGCGTGTTTCCCCGCACATATATCACTAACGCGTTCATGTACTACAAGTCACAGTGATATATGTTTCCCCAGGGATGCGTGTTTCCCCGCAAATGCCTGCATGGACAAGTCTAACTACATGCGCGTCTTATAGCTAACTGCATCGCCATGGATTTTGACTGATAAATAGCTACATATATAGCTATGCACACTAAACTAACCCAGAATATATGAAGGTCTTTTCTTCCCTTCAATATATAGCTATTAGCTACTGAAATACATGTACATGAACATGCGGTAGCTATATACGTTTCCATTCACTCTCCTTTGCACGCAGCTCTTCGATTCATAGCACTTCAGTGCCTATATATATATAGCTATATACGTCCTATAAGATTTATAATGCGTGGTTAATTATCCATGCATAGCTATAGCTAGCTATAGTTAGTTGCATTATGTAACTGTATAAATTAAGCTTTAATAAGGCGACTCCATAATAAATGCATGCCTATAATATTATAACTAGTTAGATTTAAGGGCTAGGCACTATACCGTAGGGCTATATAGTTATTTTCGAGTATATATATAAAATTTTTTGCGGATCTGCGATGATTCGGTTGAAGGAAAATTTTTTGTCGATAAATTTTCAAGGATGAAAGTGATAAGCATTGTAACTATACAGAGGGATATATTTGTGGGGAAACACGCATCCCTAGGGATATATGTGTGGGGAAACACGCATCCCTAAGGATATATGTGTGGGGAAACACGCATCCCTAGGGATATATGTGTGGGGAAACACGCATCCCTAGGGATATATATGTGTGGGAAACACGCATCCCTAAGGATATATGCGTGGGGAAACACGCATCCCTAGGGATATATGTGTGGGGAAACACGCATCCCTAGGGATATATATGTGTGGGAAACACATATCCCTAGGGACGCGTGCTTCACTATAGCTATATAGTGAAGCTACATTAGAATAACTTGAAGCATTAAAACAAAGCACAAAAGCCAACTGGGACACACACTGCATGGTGTGAAAATTACACACTATACTGTGTAGCTTTGACATATAAAACTGATATTTGATGCATTACACACCAAAGCTGCATTTTAGCACATTAAGTGTGTCAATATAACATATCAGTGGGTCAAAATGACACATCTCTGTGTCAAAGCAGCACACAAAAGTGTGCCAAATATGGGGACACAGAAAATAGCACACTTTTTTCCTGTGATATACCTAGCTATATATATACAGTTGACATGGCCATGATAGCTACATGCATGCACGCACGCTCATGCATTTTGATCTGTAGCTACCTATAGCTAGCTACTAACCTTTTCTTCAACTTCTTTATAGTAATTAGGCCAATAATACCGTTGTTTGATCTTAGCGATGGTGGCATCCCGACCCTTATGTCCACAGCTGTAAGATGGCATTCTAAAAACTCTTTCTGCTTCATTCTTCTTAAGGACTATTCGATTAAGCAAAGTTCCATCCTGCTGCATATCAACATAATACAGCTTCCCTGTTTCCAGCTTGTAACTTTTCGCGGATCTTCGTAAGGAGTACCTTTACTAAAACCATCAGGATACACTCCATTCTCGAGATAGTTAGTGAGAGCAGCATACTGTTCATCTTCCATGTTAATGCGGCTAAAACTCAAAGAAGTGACATGCGTACGCTTTGAGAATTTTAGCGTATTGAAAGTCTAGCCAAAATCTCTCAAAGTAGTTTAACACGTGAGCGCATGCGCATGGTGAGAGATTTTCGAGTGAGAGACTTCATATGTGAGCAGACGTGAGCTATAGCTAGATACGTTTACATGCATTCATGTAACTATACACATGCATGCAAGCTAAACATATGCATGCCAAGATCACAAAGGGAAACATATATCACTGATGGGAAACACGCATCCCTAGTGATATATGTGCGAGGAAACACGCATCCCTAGGGATATGTGTGCGGGAAACACGCATCACTGGGAAACACATATCACTGTGACACCGGAGCGAACGAACAAAACGATGGCAAATGTACACGAGTTGGCTGTATCGTAATTGGAGGTAAAATCCTTGCCAAACGAGGTGCTCGTGTGGTATAGTGTGAACAGCGCACCACTAAGGGCAGGCTGATGGCAGGTATACGAGATAAGGGGTAGATGCCCACTGCAATGTTGCTATAGAGTAGTGAAAGTGCTAAAAATAGTGGGTATCATAGAGGAACATTGCGAGCGACGCTAATGATGTGAACATCCGGAAGTCAGCCATTTGCGAGGACAGCTGTGTGGGTGCTTGTATGACAAACTGTTAAATCATTTGGAAGAGTGAAAAAGGTACCCAAATAGGCATTATAAAAATGGAAATACATGACAGCTTCCTGGGTAGTATTTTATTTCACTTTTGAAATGGTCCCTGCAAGATAGCTGCCCATGTTGTTACCCTTTGAATTGCGAGAAAACTAACAGAGTCATAGGGTGTCTGAAAAAACATGAATCCATACTGTTTAAAGGGGTTCTCGCACAGTTCCTCTATCGTTGCAGCGGTGGGTAGCGCAAAGAGGCTGGTGCTATTACAGCAGAGCTACAGACGTTGGTTGCTGCAGGAGCAGTATTGGATGGCCATGTGAGATGAATGGGGGACACAGCTACTGCAACAAAGGCAGCTAAGCAGGGTAGAAAGAACAGAGTAACATCACTGAGTATGTATCAGGGTAATGGCTATACTATATGTGTTCATGTTTGCGGCCATACCTCCCTTGTTGTTAGACCTATCATAGTACTTCCTTTATTGATGTTTCTGACATTGAAGGGCTTCACAGCTATAAAAAATTGAATCATAAAATGAAGGGAAATGACCGGCAAGGTGAACACGAACAGACTATAGTGACCATAAAGAGGTAGCATAATGAGGCTGAGTGCTGAGACACATCAGAGCTACAAGAGGGGTTGCTGCAGGACTACTGCATTAAGGTGGCTAGGCAGTGTAGAAAGAGGAACAGAGTATATCGAAGTGTAATAAAGGGGCAGCATTGGGTAGTATAATGAGGCTGAGTGCTGAGACACACCAGAGCTACAAGAGGGGTTGCTGCAGGACTACCGCAACAAGGCAGCTAGGCAGGGTAGAAAAGGGGAACAGAGTATGTCAAAGTGTAACAAAGGGGCAGCATTGGGTAGCACAATGAGGCTGAGTGCTGAGACACATCAGAGCTACAACTGAGGCAGTAATGGCTGGCTGTGCAAAAGGCATAGAACACCACAAGGCATGTAGGAGTGGTGTCAGAAGGCGGTCAAGGGCAGCCATGGGTAGCAGTGGCATAGCTAGGGGTGGAGTGGGCACATGCCCATCCAATTTCAAGTGGGTCCACAGACATACTCTAATAGATCAGTCAAACAAACCATTAAAGCAGTCAGATTTTGGTCGGGTTACTCTAATAGAACAGTCAACTATTGGAGTGGGCCTGCCCAATGGAACAGGCCTAGCTATGCCACTGAGGGGTAGACTGAGTGCAGAGATGCTTCAGAGCTACCAACAAGTATATGGTTCCAGTCAATATGACTTAGTCCCAGGCAAGTAATATTGGAGGGTTACACCATTAGATATGGTGGTGAGACCATCGGTAAAGGGCAGCGAATGAGGCTGAAGTGCTGTGACACTTCAGAGCTGCAGTAACAACAGTGGGCCAAGGAGGAATCACAAGTATAATAAGGTGACCTTTATTTGGTAAGGGTCATCCGGTATTGAAAGAGAGTAGCTGTGGTCACCAAAGAATTAGAGTGCTGGTGGCAAAGCCACAGACATAATTAAGCAGGGTTTGAACCAAAGGTGATATGCTAGGTGTAATAGGCCAGTGCAGTCGGCTGTTAAGGGCTGTTGACTTTGTTATATAAGGGTGGTACAATGGAAGGTCTGAGTCATCATGTCCCAAGTTGTTGGAAGCCATGAGGGAGGTGGTCAAGTGGAGGACATGGAGGCCTCAGACCACATATCTAGAATTTGGGAAGCAGTAAAAGGCTACCTAACAACAGGCCTACGGTAGCTAAGTCAACATTCCCTTCCTGCACCTGGCCTTCCAACAATATCCAATAAGTGGACCCAGAAGATCGGGGATTCGAGTTTGTGGAAAGAAGAGCTATAATGCAGGTAGTGAAACCCAGTACCAATGCAAGAGAGTATTAGAAGCACTCTAGCAGCTGCAACAGCCTAATGAAAGGGTGTTGGGTATTGTGTCTCCTTGTACATGGCAGCAAAGGTCACAACTTGAGGGACCCCATGATCTCCCATTGTGCATGCACACAGTGTTGTGGCTACATTGGGGGGCAGGTCATGGCTTCAGTGTGCTTGGAGGTCAAGGAGAGAGATAGTTGCAAAAGGTGTGGAATTGTGGCAGAAATGTGACCCATGGCAATTGCCGTCATGGCTACCAAAGACAAAAATAAAGGACTGCTTTGCAATAAACACAGCCTCCAGGGCCACCAGCTGGGGTTTGGGAGCTTATATCTAACTCAAGTTACTCCAGGCAGCAGAAGTCTTTTATAAGCTCTGTCATGGAGAAGAAGTGTATAGGCATACAGATGTTCAGTGTGCAAGAAGGAGGACCATGGCAAGTGCACATGCCCAATCAGGGATGCAAGAGGGAGGGCTTGTCGCACAGCAACAGAGGAAAAGCAAATGGGAGAAACTGGACAAGATAGATGAGTTAAGCTTATAGTGAGCACATAGCAAACCAGTCCAAGTAAGACGAAATGGTACGTAGTTTGACTAGAAATCATCGGTATACTGGGATGCTGAGAAAGCGGGGTAGGGGGACAAGGAACATCCCACTCTTTTCCACTCCAATGGGGTGTGACCCAGAGGGGACGTTAAGCGGTAACCCTACTTTGTTGGGGTAAGGGACCAGGTAGAATAGAACAATAAACAGGGTAGGAAATTCATCATGCACGTCTATAGTTAGATAAATTAATACAACTGGTAGCTAGACAGGTAGACATAGGCTAATTCATCACATACATGCACATATAAAGGAGCACAGCGGAGCAGGCTACAAGGCAGCTGCCGCAAGTAGATCAAGACAGACGCATGGGTCTGGTTCCAGAAATACTGCAAAAAGGGACAACACCTAGATATACAGAGTGCCAGCAATTATTGTAAACCCAGGCATTAGTATACAGTATATTCAGTTAATGATAAGAGAAGGGTTCAGAATTGGCTATGATTAGGGGAACACTACCTGCAAGTCTGCAAAGCGTAGCTTGTCTGTAGATATGTGTTAACAGGTTACCTGCAGGAAGAGATGGCATCGAGAGGGGTATTCGGCCCAAGGCAGTTTGGATTAACACCAGGGATGTGGAAGCTAGTTGCAGCTCAAAGGGTAGCAGTGTCAATGATGGTATATCTCCGGGTCTATACTCACTGTCCTACATCAGGGCAGATGGTTAGTTATGTTGTGTTATAGGACCATCTGTATTGAGTAATCATATGTCTACCTATTCATGCATGCATGTATTGTTGATGTTATATACAGTTAAGATAGTTGGTTAGACAAGTAGAATGGTAGCTTGTTTGTGCAGAGGGGCACTGCTTGCCAAGGTAGACATCAAGAGTACATATAGGATTGTGCCGATCCATCTAGATGATAGGCCATTGCTGAGTACGCAGTGGTTAGGGTAACTGTATGTAGACACTTGTGTACCAATTGAACTTCAGTATGTGGCTAGATTAGTGACAGTTCTGACAGACGTGTTAGAGTGCTGTGCGCAGCATTAAGGCATGTCACATCTTTCCACTAGTTAGATGACTATAACTATGGGCAGTGCCAAGTCGAAAACACAGCTATATTATTAGCCAGGCCTGCTACAATGTGCAACAAAAGTGTTAGGGATAGAGTCATAGAGATTGTTTTGTGGGCCTTAATGCAGAGATACACTCAAACTTGTATAGGTGGTCAGAGTTCATGAGTCAGTTTCCACAGGTAGTGGAGCCGTGGGCAGCATTGGGATCAAGCTGGCTACAAGGATGTATTTCTGAGGAGCCTGTATCAATACTAATGGCATATACATACATGGTGTGGGAAGGCTGTGATCAGAAAAAGGGTCAGGTGTCACTGTGATAACACGGCAATGTTAAGGTTCAGGTAGCTATATACAGGCAGTACATTTTCCAGTGAAGGACAATTGTAAATATATGCAGAAGAGATCTAGATGCATGAAATGCTGTGGAAATTACAGCAGTACTACTACCCACAATAATATAGAAAAGCAGCTTTACTGGTTCATTGTATACTTAAGGGAGAAAATTGGCATGATGAGAACTAGTAGTTAGAGGGATAAAAAGGGAGCAGGCAGGCAATCTACAAGGACAAGGCTACAAATTAAATCACACTATATTGAGATGATTACGTACAGGCAGAAGAAGTTAGGGCCTCCCTGATAAAGAATTTGATCCATCCTAGCACTTTGCATATGAGGATGTGGCATCATTCAATAAGAATAATCAAAACAGATTCATTAGCTTTGCAGTGGGACCACTTTGTCCATGTGTCTCATATATCACTATGAAAAGACCAGGAAACAGACCAACGTTCTGAGTTGAGGATGGACATCCACTCACCAGAGAACTTTCGTGGTGAGTACGGGAAGTGAGACAGCAAATTGGCTTGAGCAACCAAAGTACTAGCTATATAGATATAGCCTCAGATTAGGAGTGGCAACCACAGTTGCTAAGAAAGGGACAAAAGTTTCACTATTAAATGTGTGAGGATGTTGGAGAAAGTGGAACTATGAGATCGACTTTGAACTATTGAGGTATGGTACGTATGTGAGGGATACCTAGGGGTAGGATTAATAAAATTAGGTAAGGTAACATAAGGCTGGACGTGTGTGTGGTATATATGCTTGGGGGGACTTCGTCCTGGGCTACACTTCTTGGGTCAGTTGGGTATAAGGATTTACCCAAGAAGGGGTTTCCCCCAAGCATGTAACAAATTAATTAATTAGAGGTTAATTAGAAGGTAACTAAGGTAGTTAACTGGAAACCATGCCCAGCTATAAGCATACCAATCAAAGGGATTGGTATAATGCAGAAGTACTAGATATGCAGGACGAGCTAAACGATCAGAGTACAAGTTTAGGAGTCCAACACAAGAGCAAAATGTAAGTTAAAACAAAGATATACACTGTAGCTACGTACTTATAATGCGAGTTCCAACTAGCCTGTGCTGAGTAGGTGCATTCAAAGCTATATGAATCAAGTGCGCACTCTCTTGAATATTCCTGGTTGGCTATACCAACAGGGAGGCAACCACAAACCTCTGATTATTGTGTTGTTTGTGCATGATTGC
Source organism: Spongia lamella (assembly GCA_963930835.1). NCBI lineage: Eukaryota > Metazoa > Porifera > Demospongiae > Dictyoceratida > Spongiidae > Spongia > Spongia lamella. The sequence goes on along the minus strand of OZ005746.1, from coordinate 6,486,617 downwards.
ATGTGAATATATAGCTCAATAGCTTGATAATTTAAATTGTAAATAGGGAATAACGATAGAAGGAGCAGTACAAAAAGAATAAAATTGAGCATAATGAAGAGATTTTGAGAGAAATTCGGAATAGAATAATGAAGGAAATTTGGAGCATAATTCCCACAAGCCTACTGGTAAATACCACTAGGTATATATAAAAAGAATTTTGCGTGGGAGGATCAAAGCCGAAAACAGTGCTATATTGCAGATATAGAACTGGAAACGCGTGAACAGTGCTATATTGGGTAGTTATAGAACCGGAAACGCGTGAACAGTGCTATATTGGGTAGTTATAGAACGGGAAATAAAATGAAAGACTTTAAACCTCTTGTTTTCGCTGTCTATATTGATGGACAATTCAGTAAACAGTAGGAAACACTGGGATACATCAATGCTAAAGCCGTTCTGCTGAAAGATTGGTAAGTTTGGACGTTTTATAATGGCGCGCGAATTTGTAGAGGAAATTCTCTATAACAGTTAAAGCATTGCCTTGCTCGTGCTATATGAAAAATAAAGCACTCGGCCTCGATGCTAATATAGCACTCGGCTTCGCCTCGTGCTATATTAGCTATCTCGGCCTCGTTGCCTCGTGCTTTATTTTTCATATAGCACTCGCGGCAATGCTTTAACCTTACATATATGTAACACTTTGCGTGGGCGACATCAAAGCCTCGAGCTGTGGTATATAACTGATATACCACAGTTTGCCGTGGTATTTAATAGTTGTAACACAGGCACGAGTGGTCTGCCTGATATGTACACCCGAAGCCCGAGGGCCTGCGGCCCTTGGGCTTCGGGTGTACATATCAGGCAGGCCACGAGTGCCTGTGTTACAACTATTATGTACCACTTCCTTAGCGAGCTGACTCAACAGCTCAAGCTAAGAGTTTGGTCAATTTGCGGTGATTGTATTTATAGTGTGCCTTGTGAGTTTCGATTGTGAGTTTTAGATATGATGTTTTCATGACGTTCTTGCACACATAGTCGCAACGATTGTGGGTTTATAAACAAGTTTACAAGCTACAAGCAAGACTAAAAGACTTATTTCAGTTGAAAATTTGCTTTAAATTGCTTCGATGGATAAATTAAGGTTAGTGGTGTCATTTAAATAGAATAAAGAGCACATGGTAACAGATTGTTTTTGTCGTGCAAGTAACTCACCTCAAACTGAGATCCCTTTGGTAAATATACTTCTAAACTTACGTAGACAATAAATTAGAACGATTTTAGGCCTAGAAATGACGACTAGAACCTGCCTAAACTTTAAAACTAAAACCCACAATCGATATCGAATTGACGCGCCTATATAAAGAGTGTAGTTTCACTTCGGTTTGTATATCAGAGAGTAGATCAAAGAGTTCAAAGGAACAACTTTCCCGGGCAATATTATTATAATGCCCTGTGGAGAGGGCAATATCATTATAATGCCCTGGTGAAGAGGGAATATGAGATATATTGCCCTGTTGTTTCCTTTGATCTGAGGTGTGAAAGTGGTACATATCAGAATACACCACAGTTGCAAGGTTATATACCACAGTTGCCTTATACGGCCTGTCTGGCTTTAATGAGATTACGAAGTGCATAATAAACCCGTTACGTGACATACGCATTTGCTTGTGGGTTTCATTTTTAGGCCTGAAGTTTAATAAGTTTTTAGGCGATTATCTTTGAGACGGCAGTTTAATAATGTCGAAGAAACTAAGTAGTAATGGAATCTTTGCTGATACCGTGCCGGAGAGCGTCTAATGAAGCAACTCACAATGGTCGTCATTCTACCAGAGGCGCCTTCGACTTTTCGCCAGGTAGGCCTAAGCAAAATGTAACATAAATGTTATAACACAGCTTTGCTCGGGATTTGACTGATATATACGCACTCTCCCTCGGGATTTGACTGATATATACGCACTCTCCCTCGGGCGCTACGCGCCCTCGGGAGTCGTGCGTATATATCAGTCAAACCCCTCGCGGCTGTGTTATAATATATTAATATAGCTACGTAGCTATATATTCAATTACAAGCTTTTGTATGCATCCAACTATAAAAAGTGTGAGTATATAGCTACAATCAATATGCTAAATATAATATAATTCCTAAATAATAGCTAACTTAGTACGTTCTGTCTAGTTATATGGGACTTGGAAGTAGAAAAGAAAAATTAATATACGCAATATAATTATACATACGTATATACACTGTATATACGTGTATATATATATATATTAGCTATATATAGTTATATATATATATAAATATCGGGAAACTATTTTGAGCCACTGGGAGCTAACCACACTTTAAGTCACATTGGCTGCAGTAGGCCGGCAGCTGAATTTAATATTCTGGCACAATTTTGAGACTCGGTCTTTAATATGTATATATAGCTAAATATGGATATATTTTAGAGAATAATAAATGGAATACTCAATCGTCATATACGTACATAAATATAGTGCACCAAGGCATGTACTTGGGAAAATGATTTTTTTCACTTATTGAAAAACTGAACATGGCTATACTGATTTAAAGGTTATACTTGTGTAGATACAAATTAATTCTACCTAAGAAATATTTGGTTGCTATGGAAACTATTGTTAATTAGCGAATATTTAGATTTAATTGATTTTTTTGTTTTCTATATCTAGTTTATGATATTACATTAAAATTAAATCTTACAAAACTGCATATCACATGTTATCTTTTCAATAGCCTAACAGATGTTACAGAGAAAAAATTAAAATTCTGTTGTATTTGTAAAAATACTGTTTTTATGTAATTTCGTAAATATATTTGTGGTTACATAATATCCAATTAATGTAAATTTAATTAACACGAATTGATTAACAATGGTATACACAAAACTTCTATCAGAAAATATTTGAAAATTCCTTCAAAGTACAAAGTATAGAGAGCAAAGTGTACAAATCATGCCAAAAATCTAGCAAAATTCTATTAAATGCAATTGGCAACCAACAAAAAATCACAGAATTATTATATAAATATCACTCAGTTTTGTATCTTATAGCTACTTGCTTACAAAAAGTAACTTTAAGTAGACTCAAACAAACATATGTTTATACCAGATCAATCTAAACATTCTTGACAAAAAACGATTTCCCAAGTTTATGCCTTGGTGCACTCTAGTCATTACCAGAATGTGGTCATGCTTTGTATGTTCCATATATATATAGTGTTTAAATTGAATTTCTGTATATTTCAAGCCAAGGAATATTATTTCAGATCCTTAGTTCCAGAATTCACAATTAGCTACATTAGAAATTTTTTGATGTGAATACAGTATGCTGGGTGGTGAGTGATTAACTACTTGTTTCCTTATACTTTTATTGTGATCCCTACTCCCCTTTTTAAATTCAATTTTTAAAAAAATCTAGTCTTAATACAATTATCCGCAAGTATATTCAAGCAAGTTATCAGAAAGATTTGTTTCAGTGGTTTCTAAGCTTGAGCATCCGAGAATAGCTGGCGTCCGACAATAGATCACTTACTCTATTGGCTTGGGAGATAAAACAACAGCTTTGATGTTAAATAGGAAAGACTAGCTATATCAGTGATTTTAAAGTAGCTAAGTTTCTTGTACTTTTAAGCTAGAAATGTTAGTTTATAATTAAAAATATCATATTTGCTATTTCGGAATGATTCTCAACTTCCTTTTTAGTTTTTCATCGGAATAATAGACGCATGCCTACATACGTATACATTATGCCATTTTCATATATCGCCACTGTGCTAATGACCATTAGATCATGTAAGTACATACTGAAAGGCTGCGTGTCTCTGTCATGCACTATGCACCGTATAGCGAGTTATTTTCCTTAGATGCAAATTTTCCCGAATGTTGAGCTTTTGCTTTAGCAGAAATTTTCACGATTTAGAAATTCACGAGCCTAACACACTCGCGTTATCAAAATTTAGCAAAGATTTATGGGAATTTAGCAGGTCCGTGTTACGCAACTATCACGAACGCGTAGTCTCGCGCGCACGATGCATAGAGTAGTTGGTTCACTACATGTAGAGTATTTAATTTGTGCCAGTACCTATACAGGATCATATCGTTGTAATGGACTCCAGTAATAGAGCAAGGCACCGATTATCGGACACATACTATTCTCGGACGCCTCTACAGCAGAAACCAAAAGACTTCAGAATAATCCAATGGCACCATCGTGTAGGCCAACATGAGAGGTACTTGCATACCAATTTTGAAGCTGATAGGACAAACCGTGTTGGAACTATGACCAACTAAAGAGTGGTGTCCGTTAATCTATAGATTAACGGACGAAACTATCAATCGACGAACAACGTCTGTCTGAAGGAAGACAACCAACAAATAAATCATTAAATACCATCCATTACAACAGCAAGAGATACTCTTGGTAACAGCTAAATTTTGTAGTTCCGCAGCAACTACACATGCAGTTTGATTTACATAAATATCTTTAAAAAATTTGGACGCATATTCGAGTTAGCTATTGCTATAACTATAGCTCTAGCTATAAAAATTAAGGAATTAGCTAGCTATAGCTAGCTAGATAGCTACATTGGTTTACAATTAAGCAACAAGGAGCATTTAAACCATAAAAATAAAGTATTTTTGCCATAAACACAAACTTTCTACATTTGATGCATTAATTAGCTGTATAATGGAGAAAGTATGCCTTTCATGCAAAAATTGGCAAAAATACTTCGTTTTTATGATTTAAATACACCTTTTCGCTTAATTGTAAACCAATGTAGCTATCTAGCTAGCTATAGCTATCTAATTCCTTAATTTTTATAGCTAGAGCTATAGTTATAGCAATAGCTAACTCGATTATGCGTCCGAATTTTTTAAAGATATTTATGTAAACCAAACTGCATGTGTAGTTGCTGCAGAACTACAAGATTTAGCTGTTACCAAGAGTACCTCTTGCTGTTGTAATGGATGGTATTTAATGATTTATTTGTTGGTTGTCTTCCTTCAGACAGACGTTGTTCGTCGATTGATAGTTTCGTCCGTTAATCTAGATTAACGGACACCACTCTTTAGTTGGTCATAGTTCCAACACGGTTTGTCCTATCAGCTTCAAAATTGGTATGCAAGTACCTCTCATGTTGGCCTACACGATGATGCCATTGGATTATTCTGAAGTCTTTTAGTTTCTGCTGTAGAGGCGTCTGAGAATAGTATGTGTCCGATAATCGGTGCCTTGCTCTAGATGAAATGTGTTGTTCTCACGTTTTCGCGCAAGCGCTTATAGCATGCTTATAGCTAGATTAGAGATTATTGGCGTCGTTCTATTCATACTTCAGGTTTAGATGGATCCTAGGATTTGATTAGCATGCTCCTTAGATGAATAATCTTAAGGCAATGCTTGCATTCCACTCGTCAACGCTCGCGCCAACATACAGCACCATAATAGCTATGGCAACATTAAACCCATAATTGAATCTTATAAGCAGCCCAGCATAAATTTTCCCTAGTTGCGAGCTCATTCGGGAAATTCGGGAAAATTTGCACCTAGGGAAATAACCCGCTATACGGTAGCTATACAGCATTACTCGATTTGCTAGAAATTTTGATTTTCAGCACCAAACAAGCAGTCCCAATTTTTCACAAATCAATTGATGGAGAGATAGAAGCACACTGGTAGAAAGCACTGGTAGTGTCTACTTGTTCTCAATACTGACTGTTGCCAAGGACTTCATTTGAAATGTAAGCTTATCAAGACTTACGATAGTCAGTCACGAGGCCAAGAATAAGTGCAGCAACGCGACCACTGAGTGAGTTATTTACACGTAGCACCGCTCTCAAACTCGCAAACGCTCTAGCTAAGCCGCCATTAAAGTGATGTACAATATTATCGTCACATCGGTTAACGTGAAATAATTTCCAGATCATGATTATGATATGCCATTTTCACATATTGATGTATCATCATATATGTTCATATAACAATTTAACCAATTTTATAGGAATAATTCTGTTTAAGATGTTATACCTATTTATATTCTGTGGTAGATTAATTATTAGTGTTTGAACATATTTTAGCCAATATATGTTGGTTGAAATTCAGTGCTTCATCGTCTCATCGTTAGCTATATGTGTCACCAGTGTTAACATAAAATTCACACCGGCAGTGATGGATAATTACACATTGTGATAAAAGAGGTGTGCAATAATTGTGATAAGCAATAGCTACTGTATATCACACATCACTAGCTAATAGCTATAGGTACATAATAAGGATGATGCAAGTTTAACCTGTTTTATAATATTGCTATTTTAATCATACATGATTTTAGTGGGGCCTGATCGTGAGCATCTCTGTTGAACAAACACTGCAGCACACCATTTTTGGATACGCTGTAGCTATTTTAAGGTACAAAATGTGAGTGGAGCAGTTTCTTGGTCCCTGTTTATTATGATAAGGAAATTATATCATGATAATTGGTAAGATGATAATATTGTACATCACCAATCTATATAAACTTGAATACTGCTAATCATTGGAATTTAAGTGTATTAGCAAATATGTATATGTATACATACATAACGTATGTATATGCACACTTTCACAGATAGTAGGAAGTAATGACCAGGGTTTGGATTACTCTATTCCTGTTTATCTTGCTTACCACTAGCAAGGCAACATCGATATCATCTCACAGCTGGAACTCGAGAATACAGTTATCTGCCAGTAATAATGATGTGGAATCGTGGATATGGCCGATCTCTCACATGCCCTGCTAGCTACATATTAAATAAATTATGTAGTAAAGTTGTAGATGTAAAATTAAATACATTCATCTGTTTGTATCTGGTTATTTCATTTGACTGGCAAATGCTAAAACTAAATTATACATGCAAAATTACATAATTATCAATGTCAGTTAATTCTGTTTGTAATTAAATGAGTAGCTATTGCAAGTGCAAATTAAATAACAAGTTGATGTTCTACCATCTAAAAACCAGGCGATGTGTAAGTTAAACCACTGTTAATCAACTGCTATTCAGTGTATTGTAATAGTAATTAATGACGTCACGAGTAAGTCATGTGAGCAAAGACTCATCACTAAGGAGCACATAGCAACGCATACAAATTTAATTCTTTTGTTTAAACCAGCTTTATACTCCAGTACTTTAGTGATAAAACTTTTTAGAAGTAGTACAAAGTTGTTTTAAGCCGAAATTCTTACTGTAACACTATAGGCTAGTCTTGTATTATAAGCTCGCAACCCGCACGGCACGCCCACTTTCAAAACTGAAGCGCTCTGTCTTGTTAGTAATGTACAGCTGTTCAAACGGCTTTTACTATGGAATGAACGACTAACACTGCATTACCTTGTTCTTATTCGGCAGTTACTCACGACGCGCGTCGTTACTAAGGCCCCGCCCATCAGTAATATTGATAGCAAGTGTCATACAAAAGTAGAAGGACTTATTTGATTGGTTATTCAGGCTTCATTTCACGTGAATAGTTTCTAATAGCCTGGGGGGCGGACACACACGCATACCGACGTTTTCACGAAAACGATTTCAAGAAACCAGGCGCGCGCCTGGTTTAATAATATTTATTTCATTTTACAAATTCCATTAATTTGCAAAATTTGCTAGTAGCTATCTATCTACACTCTACAGTGTACAGCTCATTGCAGTTGCATTTGTAGTCATCTTCTTTAAACTGCATGCATGATGTGTACACTACATAGCTCAGTGAAGTTATGAATTGAGGTGTTCTCCTGTGTAAACACAAACACAAACCGATTATTTAAGGCATTCACTTCATCTAAATCATTGGTGATTGTAACTACGTATTTCAAAGTGTTGAAATTCCTGTATGGTGACCAGGTCTTTACGGTAACTTTTAATATAAGGCCAAAATTTTTTATTATATAAATATATGTGGAGTTTCTGAGAACGTTTCTACTTTACTGCCCTGGTCAATTCTAGTTACGTACTGTATGTTAGCTAGCTAGCTACTTTATTCATTATGATATACTGCAATACAAGCATTTGTATTTAAATGTTTTGAATGTTTTATTGGAATATTTCAATTATAATTGATGTACTGTAACGTTGATATATAGTATCAGACCTTCTAGTTACCAATCACACAATCAGAAATTTTAAAAAGATTACTTGAAATTATCTAATACATAGCTAATCCACTTTTGAGGACAATTTTACATTTTTAAATATACTTTTACCAATGTTATTCCAAAATTTATTGTCATGTGCAAGAAATATACTTATATCCCACTGAAGCCATACATCAAAGGAATTTACTGTACTACATATCAGTTATTGTACAATAAGGTGAGAGTAGGAACCAACACTCTTCATTCAAAGAAAGTGTGTATAGAAGCCACGTACATTACAATGTCTATCAAAGCTTTGTTGGGATATAAGCCAGTTATATCTCAGTAGTCATAGGATATCTTTGTTATTAACACCCGTCCTCGGCTTTGCCTCGAACTCATGTAATAACAAAGATATCCTACTCCTACTGTGATATAACTAGCTAATGCATATAGCTAGGTAGCTACATATGTACCTAACATGCAAGTTTCTTGCAAGACTTGCAGCTCAAAAGTGAGTATTTTACTTGGAAGGGATACTGGCAAAACAAAGCACATTATAGCTATGTTATGGCATATCAGCCACTCATTTTATACTTTCGATTCTAATAGCTAGCTGCCAAGTAATAATTTCAGATGTAGCTATCTGATGCCAGGAGTGTAGAGAGAGTGGTGTCGGCATGCCAAATTGTGGCATGTTTAAAGGCCCGTAGGTATTTCAGCTGTAGTGAAGAAAGTAGCTACGTATAACAACCTTGATGTGTTAATGATTCAACACTTGTTACAAACCTAATGTATTGTTGCACTATTCTATAGCTACCGATTTAGGATGTGTTTTAGAGGTGCCTTCAGTCTCCAGCATCTCATCCTATGCAGGTACAAGTGGTATTGAGATGTGTCTTGGACTATGAACAAGAACTGACAGATGGTGACTTTGAATGGTAAACAGACTTCTGAATTAAATTGCAGTTCGAATTGCAGTTATTGAGTAGCCAGCTAACTAAATGAAGAATCTAGCATTAGCTAGCTACGTAGCTACCTGATTTAATTTTGATCTTACAAGAACTTATAATTAGCTGTGCTTAGGCCTGAGTCAATTAATGCTCAAATTTTTGCCCAAATGCTTTATTTTAAATTTTTTAAAAGTGCTCTTCACCTTCCCTACTATGCTTCTATTATGTTCCAATTTGCACAATGTTAAACTCACGCAACATTTTAGTATATGAATGCTCTATTAGAGTATTCAAATAAACCTTGACTGTTTTATTAGAGTCTACAGTAGTCATCCACTTTAATGCAGTACCGATCTGTTTTAATAAATGAAAGTTTCACCTAATTTTTTTGCTAGCATTATGCATGCTTATTATTATTATGCCAGCATATTTGATATGCAGGACTAGCTGTGTTAGCTAAAGGTGAAAACTGTGAGATCAAAATTATCTTATTGTGAAGATATGTATTATACGTAGCTTTCTTAAGTTTGCTTGTTAGCTAGCTAGCAAGGATTCATCTATTAATAACTAATTGATAGCTTGTGTTTTGAACCTTAAAATTTGCAGTGAAAATTAAATATCAGATGCTTCATCTTATGTAGCTATGTATAGCTTAATTTCTTTTATCAAAGAAGCCAAAAGAATGATATATTGGTAATTATTTCTTGAAATAAGTGTCATTTCATATCTTCCAAGGGGTTGCACCCACCGCACCCCTACTCCATATTTGGTTAAATACTTCCTTGTATTTACTCTAAATATGCTCTAAATCTTGCATTAGGTATGATTTTGGTGTTGTAATAACAAAAAACCCTATAGCTTCTGGGGGCTGTCCCCCAGACCCCCTGCATTAGAGATACACCTCTATATTCAGACCCCCTCTCAGAAAATCCTGGATCCACCTATGAGGCTAGCTGTTGCATTCAGTTAAAACCATGCAATCACAGTACGCATATATATTTCTGGGGGTCTCGAGACCCCCAAAGACCCCTCCTGCATCCGCCCCTAAACCTTATATGTGTGGGTCCTAAATTATTTTAGGTATATACTAGCTGTATAGCTAGCTATGTATAAGTTCTTTACACATACATGTATGCATGCCTGCATATATATCTTTTATATTTGATCATTTTGCAAGTGATCATGATGTACTTGGTTAGTTACGTATTTATTTGTGAAAATTTAATGGAAGTTTTTACAGCTGCTAAAAAGTACAGTATTAAGGTGTGAATTTTTAACCAATGAATATTTCTTTTATGGCAAAATCCATGTTCCACAAAAATGTATGCTAGTGAAAATATCCTGATACCTACAGCTATAGCTAGGTCACCTATGTACGTAGGTGAAAAATATCTATTTTCAAAGAATTAATTAATTTTCTAGTAGCTACATGCAGTACTGTAGCTAGCTATGTTCTAAAGATGCTAGCTATCTACATACTAAGATAACTGCATGGCTGTGGTTGAAGTTACAGACCCTAACTATGTAGCTAGCTACGTAGCTACCACCTAGCTGGGCTCATATGACATCAACCATTTTTCAGCTATAGCTACGTACATACGTAGCTACTGATTAAGGATTGTGATCAGTCTGTCACCTTGCAAGTATAGACTTTGTACCACCAGCTATCAGGGAGTATTTTTAGAACTGTGATATATACAGGCATGCAGGCCTTAGGTCACAGTCTGTTATGCAGGGGACCAAGGAACTGTTGTACTGCATGGTTCACCTTAAAACTTGTACATTTTGTTGTAGCTGTGTAGCTAAATATGTACATTTAGGATTTAACAATATATATATAGCTACATACGTATGTAGCTATAGCTAACTCTTGACTTGGCAAGAGAAAATTGGACTTATGTGCACAAAATATATATATGTCTATAGCTATACATATACGTATATGTAGCTATACTTGTACTGTATGTTGTTTAAGGTTTTTGTAACTTATTTTCAACAGGGGTCTGTGCTCCCAGAGTCAGACCCTCTTAAAATCACCTATGACCATTAACAGCTACGTAGGAGCTTTACCAAGCAGATACGTATGTGATCCGGCATGAGAACAACGTATGTGAACATAAAATTTGACCACATTTTTGGATTTATTAAAACTTAGGTAGCTAACTTATTGTAATACAGGATTCTAACACAATTTCACCCGCTTCGATTCGCATATTAGATCCGGGATATATACCATACATTATACGCGTAATTTGCGGTTTATTAACCGTAATATAGGATAGGGAATTGTGATTTAAAGCAAACTTAAGGAATTCTACAATTACTTTCTAAATCGACTAGCTACACGCAGTTCGAGAGTGCTAGTGGGTTTCAGTGATAATCCGGTAGAGTTGTTCCAGCGACTTTATCTTACTGTCATACTGGTATGTAGCCTGTATACATTACAAATTAGTATGCTGTCTGTCGGCTAGTTGTTAGCTCGCTATGGCCGGTTAGGCGGTAACCAACATGAGACCATGACGACCATAGATTTATAAACTGGAGTTTATATTAATCTATGAGACGATTGAAAGGAACACTTAGCTCGTATTGTAGATCTATCGCTTCCTATGATACGTGGTGGTATGCAGTGTAGAATTGATATTTAAACAGGAAGTCCACTCAGTCATAAATTATTAGCAAGAGTTAATAATAAAAAGGAGAGAGTGTGTCTAACGTCCAATAGGCCTGAGTAAAATGAGCGTTAGACACTCTCCCTCTCTCTTTATTACTGTTATTAGGTCCGTATAATAATCTATGATTCAGTAAACGAACACTGATTTTTGGAGCCTACAAACATGGCATGCTGTCATGCCGCAGATGTTACCCCGCCATAGCTGGTCCCCCGCCATAACTTGTCCCCCTGACCATCTGTAGCAATTTTTGTTTCCATGGATGGGACCCCGGGACCAAATATGGCTGCCACAGATGATCCACTTTGCCGCAAGTAGTCCCCCCAGTTTTTTCAGTCCTGCACAGCACAAGTGGGCCAGTGGCATATAGCTAACTAAATAGAGAGCTAGAAACAAAGTAAAGGCGGCAAGGTGCTGGTGCAAGCTTAAACTTATGGGTAAAAAGGCGGCAAGGTGCTGGTGCAAGCTTAAACTTATGGGTAAAGTTAGTCTCACGGTGCCCGACCCAAAAATTTTTGGGTCGGTGCCGCAATACTTGAATAAAAGGTTTTGTCTTCTTTACGGTTCCCTAGTGGATTAATGACAGAAATACCATACAATGGGAAACTTTGGCAAAGGGAATCTTCGACGAATCCTCACTTCGACAGTTTGACGAAATAAACAATGAATTGCTTGACATTATAAAAGGTGCTTATCGGGTATGTTGATTGGTTAAACTTTGGTGAACTCACTCAGATTTGTCAAAGTTTCCCATTGTATGGTAATTCATCGCATGTGCAGGCAATTAAGCAGGTGGCTACATATACATACATTAGCTTGTGGAACTTCAACAAGGAGCGCTAGCTGCGTGCCAACCATGCAGTTAGCTACCAGCCAGCGGAACTGAAACGTGATTATGTAAGAGACTTAACTTTGCAATGCAATGTTTGGCAGGGATGGAGGACCATCATGAACAAGCCTGGATGATTTTCAAGAGGAGGACCATCTGTGGCAAGGGGGACCACCTATGGCACCATAGATGGTCTGGGTGGACCATCCATGGCAGCCATACTTGGTCCAGGGGACCATCTATGGCAATAAAAATTGCCACAGATGGTCCAGGGGAACCAATTTTGGGGGACCATTGGTGGCATGACAGTCCTCCTTGGTTGCTTTTTTGCCTAAACCTGAGAGTGTGGAACCATGTGAAACCGCTTTTGTGGCCCCAGTATCACCATGGCTGATCGATATTGCTGTAACCTTAAGACTAAGCTTAGCTACAGTGTAGATTGGCTTGCTATTAATAGTCATGGTTACACCATACTTCTCTGAATCTACTGTATTTATGGTGTCTAAAATATAAAATTGTATAGCTAACTATGCAGGAACTACAGATGCATGGGACAATACTGTGATGCCGGCATTGATGTATCACAATACATAATGTTTCAATGTGCATATGATACCGCAAATTGCATACCGATGCATCGATGCATCCCTGTGTATTGATCAATAGATGCTATGTGTAATACATAAATAAGATTTTGAAATGACATCTTTTGGTGAATGTGATATGAGAAAGATTATATCATTGCTTTCAGGTATTACCATTGAGTGTATTCTTATGCTTTAAAAAGCAGTGATGTATTGTGGTTGTATTAAGATGACAAGTTTAGGAGGTGCCGGACCATAATATTGTAAAGATTAAGATTTCTATTTAATTACACTTCAATGGATACATAGCCGCTTTACGTGGATTTAGTAAATATTTTGAATTAAAATCAGCCAAAATCAAAATTCACCAATGTTCACCTTTTATAAATCTGTAGCTCTAGCTAATTAGCTATATATAAACTTTTTATAACTGCTTTATATATATCAGCAGATAACAGAATTAGCATTAGAGGTGTAACCACAGCTGTTGGTAATTAAGATGCTAAACAAAAACACCCTGGGTGTAAAAAAAGTGCGAGGCCAATCAGAAGCAGCATTGCAAATAGGTATGTACGACCAAAAACGTTGATATCAGTTGAGGCCAAGAAATTACTTATCAAAAATCTACTTGAATGACATAATAGTTTATAGCATATTGTCACAACTATGATTGACTTTGTCACTTGGCCACCTTTATTAATAATGATGGTGTGAAAAAGGTGGCCAAGTGACAAAGTCAATCATAGTTGTGACAATATGCTATAAACTATTATGTCATTCAAGTAGATTTTTGATAAGTAATTTCTTGGCCTCAACTGATATCAACGTTTTTGGTCGTACATACCTATTTGCAATGCTGCTTCTGATTGGCCTCGCACTTTTTTTACACCCAGGGTGTTTTTGTTTAGCATATCACTACTTTTTTGGAAGTATAAACAGATGTTATTACTAGCAAGCAGCAGAGAAGTACTGCATGGCCATAACTTGTACTTGCCTAGCACACAATATTGCAAATTAAACTTTGAAGCTTAATTTTGAAAAACTCAAGCCTGAGATTTTTTTTTAACTTTCACTACAGAGTGATATATCAATATAGATTGTGTATCTGAAAGTTTATGTAAATCATTCGAAGGGGGTCCAAGTTATGACAACTATCAACCTGCAGTGTAATAGCCCTTCTCAAATACATTCAAGTGTTTACTTCAGACTAATAATAGTATGACAGGTAGAGCATACATAGGAGAAGTGCTGATACAAATTTGGCTGAAATCCATGAAGAAATGAGTGAGTTATTAGACAAACAAGTGAATGTGTAAAAAGAGAGTTTGAAAAAAACTTCCGGGGTTCACAAAAAACTCCCGCAAGCCCCTGAAAAAAAGTGTGCGATGAAAATAAAAGAAACAAACAAAGAAGAAAAAAAATGACTGCCGCAGTAATATAAATTATATGGTAACATAAAATGTACTGAAAGAATGTTCATAATTGCAGTATGTATCAGTGCATGTGTATAACCATTTTTTAATCAAAGTTTTCTGCTACATGTATACGTACCTACACATGATTCTATTGGAAAGATCTAATAAACATACATTGGAATGGAAAAGAGAAAACTTAGCGAAACTTATGTTAAGCTACCAAGGAAGATAAGAGCTGTGTCTGGGTATAACTTACACCATGCTGAATGTATGCGTTCATCAGGTATTTTTCATTTTTTGTTTATCCTGCTATACGTAAGTATTGTATGATTTTAGAATCCCAAAGTTATACTTCTTTACAAGAAAAAAATGTCTATTCAGCTATGAGATGGAGGTCCTTATCTGCTGAGGAGCAAGGAAAATATAATGACCAGGCAGCTTCTATGCATGGAGCAAATAACGAGGACCTATATGACTCAGTTAATGTCAAGCAAGAAGTAACAAAGTTATTGAAACGGCTGCAAGAATTGGTATGTGTATTACGTAGATACATATAGTTAGGAGAAAAGTACATGGGTTAACCTTGAAACATACACTTGCAGTGAAACACTTGTAATCAAAAATTCATTAGTTTCTAAAACAACAAATGATAATATACTCACACGATATAGCTACGTATATGGTATACGTATGGCCTTAATAATTATGTATCACAAAAGCGCGAATGCTATAATTGTGATTAAACTGATTGACTTCAGTTAAAAGCATAATTCAAACTGTTTTGTTGTCAACAGTTGCTAGGAAACACAGAAATGTAACCATTACTTTAAAAGTCTCTATATACGTACGGACATACTTGTCCAATCAATCCTGTGAATACGTCAGCAACTCAATTGCAATATCATAAGCATAAACAAATTATACTTGCAATTCTGAGTGAAGATTTTGTATTAGTTTTAGCTAAATGAGCCAGTTAGGGAACACATTCATCTACCAATAATTATATTGCTGTATCATGATACCAAGAGTAAATAATGGACTATTATTTACCCTTGATGATACTAAGGAGCAATAATCGATATATTTAAGTCATGTATTGTTCCACCTCTAATAACAGGAAAGTAGGAACGAGGGAACACTGAGGCTGCCTTGCCCCTACTCTAATTAAAACCATGCATGTAATACTGTTTATGAAAACAACAATCACAAAGAAATGTGTGAATCAGCATGCACGTTTCTGAGTCATATTATTTACGTACACATAACTTATACCCATTATCCTAAAGTGATTGTGGTTTCTAAATTATTTAAATGTGAAAATTGATGTACTTGGCATTGTCATGTTATTTCAATTTACATGAGGTTTAGATTTATATAAATGATAATAGTACGTATATCCCAATAAATATTTGTTCCTTGCCTTTCGTCAATGGATGGTTTATCAGCAATAAACCTCAGACTCAGGTTGTATTTGTTGTCTTTATATTATACTTAATGCATATACGTATGCACAGAAAAAAATTGTATGATTGTATTCAATTTTGCCTCATAGATTGAATATGGTGATGCTCTGCCAGACTTTGAGATGTTCTTTATTAGTGTCCATAAGGGAAATCATGTGGTTGGTGGCACTAAAGAAGGCTGCAACTTTATTCGGAGAGCTGGATTTTATATCCCCTATAATTTTATGGGATACCTTTCATCCCCCTCTGGTAATTGATTCATAATTAACATATCAGTGTCAGAGTACATGCAAAACTTGGTCAATTATGTGTAGACTGAGAATCTTCATTAATTTTTACTTATAGCAGTAACAATTAGTACAGCAGCCCCATCAGATGATCATGATAGCACTCCTTTGGTGAATGAAAAGAATTCCTTAAGGAAGGCTGTGGAAGGTGTTTTCAACAATCTATATGGTACGTTACCGTGTATGCATGAAGATATATTAGTCCATATTTAAACAAAAATTGTGATTGTTAGAATTTGTTACAGTCATCCCAACAGTACTTAGTTAGATATTCTAAGTATACATGCATGGCTAATCACGAAAAATAAATTCAGGGGGCAAATAGAAATCTTCAAAAATATAGAGGGTGTATAGGACTTCAACTGACTGTTGAGTGCAGCTGCTGACTAAGTGTGCAGGTTTATCATTAAAGATCTTGGTTAAAGATCTTTCCAGGGGGGCAAGGCTCCCCTTTGCCCTAAGAAAAATCTCTCTGTGTCTTTAGTATAAAATTATATGACACTCCTTCAATGCTTTGCCTCATGCCTGTGTAATACCAAGCATACTGGAATATATATAGCTTTATAATAACAGTTAAATACATACGTATGATGGTTGCATACGTATGTACATATAAGTTATAACACAAGCAAAAGTACTTTGCCTGATAAATATGCATGATGTACACCCAAAGGCGAGTGGGTGTATATGTGTGTATCAGGCAAAGCATATATGATTGCTTGTGTTATAGCTATAACTGATATATAACTTACACTTTCAGTCTGCCCAAACCTACTAGCAATCACTCATCCCTTTTACATAGCTACGGTAGCTATGTAAAAGGGATGAGTGATTGCTAGTAGTACGTATATATTTATGGATGATTATGGTAGTGATTATTAGTTGTACCTAACCATAAACCATTGTATGGCATAATCATTTGATATACAGTATATGTACGTAAGCATCCCAGGCACCAGGTATATTTATGCATTTAGACATATGTAACTATACACTTTGAAAGTATCTTGTTATAGGAATGTGTATTGGAAAGCCCAATGCCAAGTTACCCTATGCTAAGATTACAGAATATGGAATCTCTATCGATAATTTACCGGAGAACATTACACTAAAGCATCCTTCTTCATATGGGAAAGAGACAATGCGGAAAATTGTCACGAATGAACATCTACTGCGGATGACTGGTAATTATATTTAGTGTACTTTCCTGTGTTCACATATACATGTACACCTTCCTCTTTGTACAACAACAGCTAGCTTACAGTTTTATTATACTTAGCTTCATGGCCTTTTTCTCAAGATACCTACATATCATCCGAAGTTCCTAACCACTGACTGATGATCATGAATTCATGATATCACCTTATTTCTTTGAAGTATGCATAGTTTCAATAGGGTATGCATTATGTACAAATTATATCTCACTGAACAAACCACAGTGCTAATTTTCAATCAAAAAGTGCTTTTCAGTTCACACAATAAACATTGGAGTAGCTAATATTTTACGTAGCTATGTACATACACATTTCTGTGCAGTTGCAAACAGGCCAACTTGTACAAAACACCAGTACAAAGAAGCAGCAGCAACAACAACAACAACAACAACAGCAACAACAACAACAACAACAACTAGTAAAGGAAATGAAGAGCGCAGACACCAAATAGAGACAACAGGAATCGGTAAAACAGGTCATCAGAGACAAGACATACTTGACAAAAGGTACTTTTCATATGTGCTATGTGTGCTAAAAGACGTGTAATGCATTTACTGTGAGTATACGTAGTTGGTCGATCATTTATTTAAATTAAAGGAAGTACATTTTATTTCACAATATCATTGGGTCCCCATTGTAAATGCACATGTACAGTAATTTGTCATATCAAATTAAAGTCAGTGGGTTCCAGTTAATTACAACTACCAGAATTTTAGTGCATAGTATGTACTTCAGCTCCAGATTAAAACAAGCCAATAGACAGGTGGCTGCATGTAAATATGGTACTGTGACATCAGCATTTTCAGGGTACGTATGTTCTGTGGGAAGGGGTGGGTTGATACATAAATTACGAACAGCCTTAAGTAGAGGTTATGTATATTCTGAGATGGTACATGTTTATATACGTATTATATGCATTGTATATTTTTATTATACAGATATACTAAAAGCAATATTGTGAGGGAACATAGCTACTGCACATCAATGTCAAAACTGATGCCAGGACAAAGTATAAAGTTGCTTCAGAATTCCCATGTAATAGGCACAGGAAAAGTGGTTGATGGAGATGTTTTACATGGCTGTGCAATTCCCGACAGTTTTGTTAAACTGGCCATAATGCAAATCAAGCCTAACGTAGTACCACTTTTGAAAACAACATTTGACCAACCGTATCTATCAGCAGGAGAGTTTACTGCTTGGCCTACAAACCAGTGTGCCTAGATCTTGTTTTAGACTGTGCATTATGCCATTGTACATCCAGATACGTATACATATGTATATTTTATTGCTACATATGTGATGCATTGGATATGTTGAATTAATAATAATATTGTTGATAATGCATGATCAGAAAAGTAGGAAGCTGTTCACAATTGGGTGTGGTACTTACATAAATTATCAGGAAAGCATTTGTATGGAAAATCACAATCCTGTGGAGTATAAACTGAGGGGTATTATAGTGTACTCCAGTACCCTTGCTCTATCACTATGCTGATTACTCCTGTTTGAAGACGATCCAATTCATCAACTTTGTATTCATCAAAATTTTATACAATCAGTACAGTTTTCCCATGCCAAAATTTGTGCCATAATAATTTATGTATGTGACCTGGCATGAGAAAACCGGGTTTATGTACACAAAATACATCTATATAATTATTCATGTAATAGTTGTAACATGGGCACGAGGGATTTGCCTGATATGTATGCTCGAAGCCCGAGGGCTGAGGGCATACATATCAGGTAAATCACGAGTGCACATGTTACAAGTAATATGTAACACTTCCGGCACTCTAAAAATTTGCCCAAACTTGATGTCGATATTTCCGCCTCTTTATATAGTAACGGGTACTCGTTGTGATTGTGGGACTCTATTTCATCGTTGTCATGACGTTCTTGCATGGTAGTGCTGGTAATTGTGGGTTTACCACAACTTTTTATAAAGCTGCAGGACTTATAAATGGGCAAAAATCGCGTTTAATCGCTGATAAACTAATGGTGAGTGTGTTACAAATAGAGTAGATTAATGTAGATACATTAAGTCACACAGTAAATAGATTATTTTTATCACGTGAGAAACTCACCTCAAATGGCGTTTTTGGGCTTATATCGGCTTCTAAACTTCCATGGATACGAAAAACAAACACTTTAAGACTAGTAACAAAGTATATATTTCAACTACAAATTTAGAAAACTAAAAGCCACAATCGATATTACATTTATGCGCCTATATAAAGAGCTCTAGTGATGCACCAACTTATCGATCAAAGGGTAGATCAAAGAGTTCAAAGGAAAGATTTTCCCGGGATACAACTAGATGTACACAGGTGTACATCTAGTTGTATCCCGGGAAAATCTTACCTTTGAACTCTTTGATCTGCCTTTTGATCATGTACACTGGTGTACACTAGATGTGAAGGAGAATAGGGATACATGGCTTATGTATCCATGTAGATTCCTTTGATCTGAGGTGTGTAAGTGTTACATATGGTATTTATCTCCTTTACTGTGTAAATTTCAAAATTGTAAACTGCATTTGACTCCCTACTAAACTTAAAAGCTGCATAAATGGTGATAAACCCCATGCATGTTTATGCACAAATTTGGAATCCAAAAATGTGGCCAAATTTTGTGTGCACTTACGTGATCCATTTTCTCATGCCAGGTCACATATTATGGTACGTATGTATGCTTCACATATATATACGTAAGTATATGTGTGATCTTATTGGCATGACTACACATACCTTGTAATTATATTGTATACCGTATACGACAAACATTCGAGGGGGGAAACTTTCTTGTTTTGTTGCAATTTCCACTCAACTGACTGAATAATGCACTAGTTTAGGCATTAATTATTAAAAGAAGCTGCTATGTACATATATATACTGTGATACCGCAAATGTTTTACCTCTCAAATATTTTATTGTATATATTATACATCTGGTAATACAATTGGTCAATGTGTATACATATGTATCTGTGTATACAGCAATATTTTGTAATGATTATTATGTTTTAGGTCCACGTGAAATTTGAAACATAGGCCCTTTTGAAAGAAGCCGGCGTAATTGCTCTTGCTTTTCTGCTCTTTTTTCTGCTAGTTCCACTTCTTTTATTGAATCTCTTAATTAGTACCTTGCTTGGAATGTCCAAGTAACTCAGTGGCTTTCGGGTAGAGTCTGTTAATACAAATAAGTCATCTTAAATTATGGCATAATTATATGTAGCTTACATGTTCTTTTCTCAATAATTTGAACAGGTGCTACATTCTGCAAATTTCCTAACAAATCGCTTAATTCATCGTCAACATTCTGTATAAAAATATATCACAGAACAAAGTACGTATGTATACTTACGTACATACAATAGTATGATTATAAGCAGGGGTGGAGAAAGCTATTGAATTTTAGGGAGTCACTTTGTTAAAGTGACGTAATTTTAAAACTATTACAATATTAAATCTAATGAAGAGTTTTTAAATCTAAGAGGTGTCATAGCCCTAGCGCGCGGCCTCATACTTTCACTGCCTGTGATCTGATCATGATATGTAGTATTATGAATAATAAACATTTACCCTAATAGAATCTAAGTAGCTCTCTCGCAAAAATCTTTGTGCTCTCCAGTATTCAACCTTCATTTCATGGTCATCTTCAAATTCATCTTCACTAGTTGATGCTTCTAGATCTACGTATAAACCCAAAACTATACAAATACACGTACATCATTAAAATCCAATATTCATTGTCAAGTCAACGTTAAGGCAATATCTTGGGCTTAACACACAGAATCCAATCTTGTGGTCGTCAGTACTAATAGCTGTGCATGTTGCCTGGGGGTCTCCATAAGCAGTGACAAACAAAGTATTAAATTTACATACATATGTACATACATATACATACATACATACATACATACATACATACGTACATACGTACATACGTACATACATACATACGTACATACATACATACATACATACATACATACATACATAGAATTTATGTAGATTCAATCATCATTTTACATAGTTGCATGATTTTAAATGACAAACGTGTAGTTGTCAGATGAATATGTAGATATGTATACTACATACGTGGGTCACAGGTTACATACATGTTAATATCAGCTTGACCTGCCAAGCTTCAGCCTTGTAACACACAACATGCAATTTTATGTACATACGTACCTTGGTCGGACAAAGAAGCAACTTCAGGCTTCTGGATACAGCTAGTAGTGTCAGTATCATTTATAGCAGAACAAGCATAATTTATTCAGCAGAACTTGAACCAATATGTGATGTATCAATATTGTCATATCCTAATTATATAAATTGTGTATTCAAACTTACTATTGATGTAATAAACACACTACTGCACACAACACACACAAAACACTATGTACATAGCATAATATACACTATACATGCTACACACTCACACGTGCATGCATACATACACATCCTGTATGTGTCTTGCCCTGACCTAGCTGCCATTGTCCTCCTTTGAAGTGGAGGAAGCGAGATGGAAAGTTAGCCCAAAAATCATATACACACCCTGTCCTGTCCAGTACCTAATATGGGTCACATGACCTTCCAAAGAAAGGGGTAAAATGGCTGTGCAGCTGCACAGAAACCAGAGGACCCAGCAGCAGCGTGTATGCTTGGCATAGTGAAGAGCTGTCCTTGCACTACGTATGTGCAATTTATGATGTTCTCTCCCCTGAGAGGCTTGAAAACCCAGACAGAGGCACAAAATTGGTGTGTCAAGTGATATTATTAGGTAGGATCCTGAGCTTTACACACAGGATCCAAGATTGAGATAATGAGCATTTATTGGATCAATATAACAAATCAATGACCATTTTCCAGGAGTCCCTATAAGGAGCTCAAGGTATTGACGAACAACCAAAATGTTAAAAACACTGACCCCACATACATATATACCAGTGCTTATGATAAGGGTTGAAATTTGTCTGAACATTATTTTCCTATTGTAAATTTATTGACTTCCATTGATAACGTATGGTAAATTTGTCTGATCAAATTTGGTTTTGGTTGGTCAAATGCCAAAGTTGGCCGGAAAATGTCTGATGACTAGCCATTATCATAAGCTCTGATAGACGTATTCACACACACACACACACACTGTGACACACACACACACACACTGTGACACACACACACACACACACACACACACTGTGACACACACACATACACACACACACACACTGTGACACACACACACACACACACACACACACACACACACACACACACACACACACACACACACACACACACACACACACACACACACACACACACACACACACACACACACACACACACACGCACACACACACACACACACACACACATGGAATACACACTACATATACACATGTAACACAAGCACTGACACACAAATGTTCCCTACAAAATACATAAAGTAGAGTACATATGTTCCTCCACTAGATTAGCGTAATTACTTTGATTTGACTTTGATTTATATCATACAGTATGACTGCCATTGACTGGAAGGCATTTGCTTACACACGTATATACATACATACGTACGTAGTTGGATCAACTTTTACTCACAAAGTGTATTTTTAGTTTAACAACCAGGCTTACGTATTTCATGCATTACTTAAATGTCTATTGATCCTGAGGATCAAAGAGAGCTACTGGATGATACGTAACTAAAACATCACAGGTGACAATTAAGTGATGGGTTTGTGTGCTAGACAGAACACTTTGAATTTATTGAAGTGAATAAATACAAAGGTCTAAGAAGCTATGCACAACCCTATACCAAAATCAAAGTATATACAAGAGTGGGTCCCACCTACGAAGTACTATGAGAAGTACGTAGTGTGGAATGAAGACACCCTCTTGACAATTTTTCAATTTCTACATCACTCACAAAATAGTGTTAGAGTAACTATAAGTAGACAGTCAGAGTAGCGGTCGTGTAGGGTTGAAAGGCTCATAGCATCCTATGTATTCGCATGACCTTATGTCTCACTACTGTGAATCTTGATATACCAAACAAATTTTAAGTATGTATGACTAATTTGGGATCATGTATAATGTATTAATTTTAGTATTTTAGTTGTAAATTGAAGAAGAGTACAATACAATGCTTAAAGCAGAACTTACAATATACGTAGCTACGTACATACGTACATATGTCTTAACTACTACACGCAATACATAAAATAACTAACCTGCTGATGATTGATCTTGCAGTTCATCAGAAAATGCAATCAAAGCAGCCTTCAACTGGTCCAATTCTGTATATTCATAAAAACACCTTAGTGATTGCAATCAATGCAAACATCTTCTCTTTGCTCTCTTTAGGAGACACAGCTTTCCTAAACTACACAGATCCAATTGTTCTTGTGACTCATAAAACTCTACTTTCTTCGACAGTGTTTCATAAATGCTAATATAGTGATTTACACAATTTTCCATTTCACTTCTTATTCTAGCTAATTCCTCTTTAGCTCTACAGATCTGGTGATAGAGTTGAACTGCTTGATACTTAACTGTAGCAGGAATGGTTGAATCACTGTACAAGCAGTCTCTGTATAATTCACTAGATAAATCAGTTGCTTCACTCCATGATAAGTGAGATGATACATTAATGCCAGAGTTGCAATCAGCCAGGTTCTTCTTCAACATTTTACTGATCACAGAAATTCGTTGTGCTAAACGGATGGCAATCTTTTGTCCATCTGCAAAATTTACAGTGCAAAATTATGATAACCTGCAATGGCATAACTCAATCATTAGAAAAATACTTTATGATGTAGCTACATATGGATCAAGTCATTATTGCTAATCGTACTCTTTGTGAATACTTACGTATATAAACTCACCAACCATGGGTTCATTATGGTGTGGTCATTTTAGCAAGCAACTTTGTAATTAGCATGAAGCTTTTATTTTTTCATTAAACTGAATGATTCTGCCACCAAGGCTTTGTTAACCACAATAACAATATAACACAAGGCAATCCACCCAGCCACTGGCTCTATATGCAGTACTAAAACATATTAATTAATGAATAAAAATTACATACGTATGCATATACGTACCTAAATGTACTGCATGGTATATCCACAAAACCATGCATATGCTAATACGTAGTTACAGTATACGCACCTGCATATTTTGACTTCAATCGAAGTAAAAACCATCGTTCTCTTGCATGTTTCCTGATGTCTTGTTTAAGCTTGATTCTCAAGTTAGACTTCATCATATCCTTAGTAGTTACATACTCTGGAGAGTGGGTAGTCCATCGTGTTGCTATTCCATGTGTTTGTTCAATATTTTGCAGCAACAATTCAGTCCTAGAATTTATACATACATATATATACATACTACTTAAAATATTAGAACATGTACGTATGTAAAGCACAGAACAAATTACAGTGATTACTTTATTAGATTGCAGGTTAAGGTTTGTACACTAGTACTGTCAGCAGCAGAGTGTTGTAGAGCATTTCTGGGAAACATGCATTATGTAAGATAAATATAGGCATGTATGTACATACTGTACCTAATAGCCAGCAGAGCATCCACAAGACCTACATAGTTTTCTTGCCATGTTTCAGGGGTACTTCTTGAAGCTACAGATGGATAAATGCATAAATTTATGTAGGTACATTTTAAATCAAAATTAAGCTGTAGTAAGTCATAAAGGAAATTAACTTGTCTAGCCACTAGCTATAACAGTATCCAACAATTAAATTAAATTGATAACCGAACATTCTTTCATGTCTGAATACGTATGAAATGTACATGACTGGATTTGCGAAAAGGGATCTTACGTATATGCGCAATTATAAATACGCATTTAGAAATACTTGAATATCTATTCATTCATCAACAACATTTCATCATGTCACAGACAAGCCACAAGTGCATTTGTGACCTATGTATACCCACATATCTATAGCTATACATAGCTATATATGTACGTATTGCAATTGGAAGCAGTCTTTTGGCTACATGTACATATACAAATGTGATTAAAAAACTGTATTATACATATATAATGTCATGTCTTAATATATACATGTATAAGTGTAATGCTATATCCAATATTGAATAAAATGTGATCACAAAATTTATGTACACTGATGCTATACACATACGTACGAGTCTCATTGGAAAGATTCACCCTAGCTTCACGAGCCCAGGTAGCAATGTTGGCCTCAGTTACTGATTCTATATTATAAAGAATTGTAAGTGATGAATGATAACTTAGATAGAGAGATTAATTCTGATGTAAAGCAGTGTAACAATGCTACTGTATAGAAGCTATATTACAAGTTTTGTATACTACACACAAAACTAATAAACAACCTGGAGATGCGACTTGTAGTGTTTGCAAATTGTTCTTAGCCTCTGACAGCAAGTGATTTGCTCTATCCATGCGTTTACAAAGTAGAAAGCCTACGTATGTACAGCGTACAAAGGTTTTGAGCTAAATATATACCTAAGCAAACAAACCTATGTTTTCAGATGCGTATCTACCATAATGCAACAGTGCATGAGTGAGTACATCTATACGATGAGCAGGTCTCATTTCTTTCGTCATTGTTGAAAATCTTCTCAGGTATGACCACAAACGTTCTACAGCCTCCCCATCACTCAAAGCATACCCTGATATGTTTCTAGGATTCCTTGACACCTTAGCACACATGCAATCAATATAATACTATGTACAACTGTAGTTTCTGTACTTGACAATCAGCTGTATGTCCATATGCATAGAAAACAGGCACAGCAAATGAATACTTGGCAAGTACATCATCTGGTTTTTTTGCCTAAACAACATACGCAATGTATTTTTATATGTACTTCAAAATTTTAAAACATCCATACTTTTAGATGCTTCACCAAAACACAAGCAATATCGTACATTAATTGTACATCATGGTTTGGAAACAAAACATTCAACTGTTCAAGGATGTACATACAGTAAGATACTCTATGAAAAGTTAACAGTTACACTGTAGTATGTACCTCTCTCCATGAAACAAATTAATAAAGCACAATGGGAACTCATGACGACATACCACTCCCATCACAGCTGTTTCACTTAAAGCAGAATATCTGCTTTGTGATCTTAAGGCATGTCCAGCCAAAAACTCATTACATTCCTGTTAGTAATATTATAAGTATCCAGTAGTAACATGTACGTATGTATAGCTACATGACACAACTAACTGCAGGGCAATAAGGGATATAGCTATAAGGATGTACAAGCCATGTATAACACAAATCTGCATGTAGTGTTCAAAAGATGTACTAAAAGAGTAAAAATTTTATATCCATCAAATTTTTTCTAGCCATGCATGCATGCATGCCCTTTTGACTGTGGTCAGTGCGACTAGAAAGTGAACAAAGTATATACCCTTTATCATCCTCTTAGCATCCCTATTACGCTTACACTAGATGGTCCTAAATTAGTTGAACCATAGGTGGAAATGAATTGATTTACATCATCTTGATTATAAAACATTCTAGTTCCAGACAAAGGCTCATGCACACTAGTGCCAGCTGATTTCTTACGACACAATCCAAAGTTGGCATCTATGGACAAGGTTATTGTTCCTTGTTCCTATGCGTATATAAAATATTGTATAAAAGTAATGAGACATACGTACTGTGTTTACTTAATATACGTACCAGTGGCATATCTATACCCGGGCCTACCTGGGCCTGTGCTCTGATTAATTTGAATAGTGCCTGGCAAATACATGATTTTGATTCCTAAATAATGCATATAAGCTACTGGTTATGGACCAATGGACTACAACTTCCTCTAGGAATAGTACGTATATTAACTTCTAGTATTATTCATCAAT
The DNA here is from genome assembly GCA_963930835.1 of Spongia lamella. Classification (NCBI taxonomy): domain Eukaryota; kingdom Metazoa; phylum Porifera; class Demospongiae; order Dictyoceratida; family Spongiidae; genus Spongia; species Spongia lamella. Next base: position 6,459,202 of record OZ005746.1, on the reverse strand, counting down.
TCTTCAGTTCCTTTTTAATACGTAATTTGAGTGATTGCAGTGTGTTTTTTTGTCATTTTTTGAGAATTGTATTGTTATATATATAATTTATGTGTTGCGACTTGTAATGACCGAGATGATGGAAAAGCAGCTGATTGTTTGAGTGTTGTTCTGACACGACAAATGAATGAGGAAAAGTAGGGACTGAGACTCAATCTCCTTCATTTAGAGTATAGGGCTCAAATGAATATTCGACAAATATTTGTTTTCGCAAATATTGAAACACAATTTTTGATATTCAAATATTTGTTTCAAACCAATTACACTGTATAACCTGCAGAAAAATCTTGATCTTACATAAATGCCTTTAATTTATGTTTTGTAGTAACATGTTGTACACATCATAATAATTTGAAAGTGCAAAAAAGAATATTCGGTCAACTGCTATACTTACAGAATATTCGAATACAAAAATCACTATTCGTTTGAGCCCTAAAATAGTATACTGATACTGCAGAAGAACACCATTTTGTAGACAATCCTACTGTTCTATAGTTTGACTACATGTCATCAATGCTGGATTATACTTAGCATACTGTACACTAGACCTACTATCAACAAAAATTTCTGGGGGCATGCCCCCAGATCCTCAAAGGTGGTGGGCCATTAGGCCTACCAATTGCTCTAGTTAGCACCAACTTCTAGACTAGACACGCCACTTCTTAACACCTTATGGTGAGAAACACTAAGTGAAGGATGGGGACTCTGCTTGGCCATTTAATACATACATATGTATATTCAAGAATTAATTTAAAGATATACATACCTTGGGAGAAGCTGGACATTTCAACATTGTCTCCTCTATTATCCCTTCTAATGACCTTATTTCTTCTTTTAAGTTTCTATAATGGATCATCAATATACACTATAGTGCATGATTAATAAATAATTCCCTACCAATACTCTTCAAATGTATCAATCAATACTGGATAAATACTGCATGGCATCTATGTAGAAGAAGTAAAATAGGTATATACTAAACCATATACGTACGTAACATACAATGTGATTTACACATGTATCCTTAGTATCCTAGCTAGTATGCTTCTGATATCTGACAACTATAATAACTAACTTCAGTGAAATTTTCCTTCACCATCATTTCCACAGCACTTGAAAAGTTTTGCACACACACTTGGCATTCTAGCAACAATGCCTCCATCCAGTCCATGAAGGACTGAGTGAATGCCAAGGATGGACGAGCAGGAGTTGCTGGCCAATATCCCAGTTCAATTATCCTTATTGCATTAGGCACACATTTGCAAAATTGAATATTGAGGCTATATGGTCTACCTTCAATTTCACCATACATGATGGTTACATGTAATGCAAAGGATTTTCTCACCTTCTACATGAAAACATGTTATCTTACGGAAATACTTGCTGTCACAATCATGGCTACAAATCAAAATAGTAGCTGGTGGTAACTTCAGTGGTACAAAACAATTATCCTGCAAAATAATTGTAAAATACAAGATATTTGTTGACTTGGATTGTACCTGCCACATTTCTGGAAAGTGGTGGTAATGAAGTTTACTATGGATAGTTTCGCAACACTTGTGACACATAAGTAATGGACCACACTGCTGACACCGTATATTAGCATTGTCCACATCACAAGAACAACATTTCTGATTGGGTAGTAAAGCTTTAGACTGTACCATCATTTTGTAAGCATCATTTCTCAAACTGTTCCATTTCTCTGCTAATTTTTGCTTACGCTTGGTATAAGCACTAACAGAGGTTTCAGTATCATCCTCTTGATAACATTGTGTATCACCAGTGTCCAAGTTGTTATCATCATTGTCCCAGCTATCACTTGCATCAGTTAAAGTTGTAATCTCATTACGTTCAGGTAATGAAACTGTTACAATCTTCCTTGTTATTCTGCTTCTCTCTGCAGAAACCCTTTGTTTTGATAATAAATTGATGGGAATTCTATTTCGTTTCCTTTTAAAGAGCGATGTCCGTTGCATGTTTTTTCTATACAAAGAATGACTGCAGCTACACACCAGAGGTTACATACATGGATTGCAAGCCATATATCTACACTGTAGCTAAGCTTAGTCACTCAGCAATACTGAGCAACCATGGTGATACTGGGGCCAGGAAAGCGGGTTCGCATGGCCCCACACTTTAGGGTTAGGGAAAAAAGCAACCAATGAGGACACAGGAACACCATACTATTACATGTACACTGTACATACCAAAGCTGACAATTCCAGTATAGTTTATTGTACATGCCATGTTTGTAAAACTTAACAGGGCTCCACTGAAAATCAGTGTTCGTTTACTGAGTGGACTTTCTGTTTAAATATAGATTCTACACTGCATACCACCAGGTATCATATGGAAGCAATACGAGCTAAGTGTTCCTTTCGTCTTGCATGTTGGTTACCAGCAATAGCGAGCCGACAGACAGCATTCTATTAATTTGTAATGTATACAGGCTACGTATCAGTATGACAGTAAGATAAAGTCGCTGGAACAACTCTACCGGATTATCACTGAAACCCACTAGTACTCTCGAACTGCGTGTAGCTAGTCGATTTAGAAAGTAATTGTAGAATTCCTTAAGTTTGCTTTAAATCACAATTCCCTATCCTATATTACGGTTAATAAACCGCAAATTACGCGTATAATGTATGGTATATATCCCGGATCTAATATGCGAAGCGGGTGACAATTTTCACCATTTATGCAGCTTTCAATAGGGAATGTCATGCAGCTAGGCTTAAGTCTATTATGCTTTTAAATTTACCTATTATTCTTTCCGGAAATTCTTTTTAATTCCACCTATTATTCCTGAAATTATTCTCAGGGAAATTGCACTTTTTACTATAATACAACAAATAATTACCTTAAGTAAGTATAAAAAGCTGAGCAACAAAAGATTTCCTTAGACGTTGCCATAGATACGAGAAATATTTGATTGTGGGTTCAAGTTTTTAAAAGTGTGAGTGTATAATGACTTGGGAGGCAAAACAACAGCTTTGATTTTAAATAGGAAAGACTATATCAGCGATGTACTTTTAAGCTAGAAATGTTAGTTTATAATACAATTTAAATTAAAATATCTTATTATTCCGGAATTATTCTCAATTCTTTTTTCATCCGATTATTCCCAAAATTATTCCGGCATAATAGACGCATGCCTACATGCAGCTTACAAATTATACATATCAGATTATACAGTAAAAATACATGCTAGGTATTGCTAACATGATTAGGTGTATTTTGAGTACATACGTAGCTAATTCCTGTCTATGCAGGTATGCATAACAATCATGTAGTCATCTTCTTAGAAGGATAAATGAATCATCTAAAATGATGTGCATGCTTTGGCTAGCTATATTAGTTGCTACTAGACAGGCAACTGCCAATTGTATGAAGTAAATGATCAATAGAAAATATCACAGTCAAAGCAAGTACTTAAGTGAATACCCCAGGGATCATAAAAATAATGTGATCATACAATAACTAATAGTATGATGCACGCTTTGTGTATACTATACATTTTGTTTGGGCTTCAATCAAAACACACATTAAAAATAATATATCATGTCACATCTTGTCTGCTTCTCAGTACACTAACTTGATTCAGCTGCACACAGCTCAATGGCTATAACAATAGATTTGTTTTACACCTTGTATTGTTCTAGCACATGGTTTCATGAATATGTATAGAAGCTAAACTATACATGTGGTTATGAGGCGGTGCTGTTTGTGTTTCCTGTGTTATAGCTACATAGCCATAGCATGTTACTATAGCTACACTAGTACCAGGGGCGGATCTAGGATATTTTGAGGGAGGGGGCTAAACCTAGAAGTGTATCTCTGAAGCAGGGGGTCTGGGGGGCTGCGCCCCCCAGAAGCTATAGGCTATTTGGTTTTTGAACTACCAAAATCAAGGATTTAGAGCACATTTGATGGATTTTTTAAAAAGGGCTAATAAAATGCATGTATAATTGAACCAGGGGTGTGGTGGGTGCAACCCCTCTGAGGGTATAGGTTATTTTATTTTGTAAAGTGTAAAAATGACACTTAATGCAAGAATTAATGTGTTTTAATGCATTTTTATATCAATACATAGAGTCTATAATGTTCCTTGAGGTTGCAAGGAGGGGGGGGGCTATAGCCCCCCTAGCCCCCCCTAAATCCGCCACTGAGTACTGTAGCAATGTAGCTTATATATGTATTATATATGTATATATAGCTAGCATTAAAAGAGAAGTATATACTTTCATGATGCTATAGATATACGTACGTAGGTGAAGGGCTTTAGTAGAAGCCAAGTACAGCCAGAGCTTGCCATTCTAAAGTCTATACGCTCAGCAGCCTCACCTGTGAGAGCTGTTTGAAGGGTACTGGAGGGATGCTCTAGTGATGTCATTGTGAAACCATAAGCTAATATGCCACACTGCATGATAAATATATTAGTTTTCATTAATTGATTTCATGGTCGCAGTTGTCATAGCATATACACCAAATGTAGACACATGTACATGTAACTACATACAAACTCTAAACATGTAGCTACTAGCTAATACAAGCATGCATGTAGTACGTAGCAATGTAGTGAAACTCTTATTCAACTGTGATGCATAATGAATATGAATATGATTACAATATACCGTATATATAGCGGGTTATTTTCCCTAGGTGCAAAATTTCCCGAATGCTGAGCTTTTGTTTTCACGATTTAGAAATTCACGAGCCTAACACTCGCATTATCAAGATTTAGCAAAGATTTACGGGGATTTAGCAGGTCCGTGTTACGCAACTATCACAAATGCGTAGTCTCGCGTGCACGATGCATAGAGTAGTTGGTTCACTACATGTAGAGTATTTAAATTGTGCCAGTACCTATACAGGATCATTATAATGGTCTCCAGTAATAGATGAAATGTGTTGTTCTCACGTTTTCGCGCAAGCGCTTATAGCTAGATACTTCAGTTTTAGATGGATCCTATAGGGTCTGATTAGCATGCTCCTTAGATAAATAATCTTAAGGCAATGCACTCATCAACGCTCGCGCCAACGTACAGCACCATAATAGCTATGGCAACATTAAACCCACAATTGAATCATATAAGCAGCCCAGCATAAATTTTCCCGAGTCGCGAGCCCATTCGGGAAAATTTACACCTAGGGAAAATAACCCACTATACGGTAGATGTTATTGTACACCTTGTAGCTATTAACGGAAGCACATGCATGGTTTCATGAACAAAATCCCTGCATACATATAGTCTATATGCATGTACGTAATTATAATTATGAAGTAATACTATAATTAAATTTTGTGTTTCCTGTACTGCATAGATACGGCTAGCTGTAATTACAACAATGTAAAAATTATGCCTAATTTAGCTATACACCAGCAGATCATTACATATCATTATGCAACAATTAATGAATGCCACCACCATAATCATTGGATTACTCACACAATAGCGACATCTGTTTAACAATTTATAAAAAGCACCATGCAGCTGTTTCCCTGAATTTGTAACTTTGTAGATACATTCCTTAATTATTGGAATATACGTATTAGCTACGTATATGGAAGTTTGGTAGAACTACATATGTTACAGTTATGCAGCTAGCTAGCTATGTGCTAGCTATTACAGCTGTACATGTGACCATGATATCAATCACTTGTGCTATATATGTACTAAACAATGAGGTTGAAATCAGAGCTCTTGTTGTGGCAAAATGTTATTGTTAATTAGTTAGGAATGTCAAGTATTGCAATAGTAATCCATTATGGCATTATAGAGCAATTAACTAACACTCTAAACTTGTTGTGTCAAACATTATACCACTTAGTGAACTATGCACACTTTATTAATGTAGTAAAATCATTAACATCTAATTATGCAGTTTATGTGGCTCAGTTATGTAGGAATTAAAGTACACTGATAATAATAATGATTAGCAACGACAAAGCTATAAGTATTTATACATTACTGATCATGAGTGTGTAAGAAAAATTCCTTAAGTTAAGCATACATGCATAAGAAGCAACATACATATGGTGCGTACGTAGTTTATAACTACAACTACAGCATTGACTTTCTTAACTCAGTAGCTATATATATATCTATATATGATCATGATAATGGAAGTACTTATAGCTATGCATTTATTTAGAGCGAACTTCCACTCCAGCTAGGTTAAAGCAGAGAGACACCACTCGAGATATGGGTTGTTCTACAAACACTGCTGTTATTGTGGAAAAACTGTATGACAACACTAGAATGAATATCACTACCATTGCAAATACTGTATCTGTATATTTCAAACTGGATTGTAATGTGCCCACCACATAGCACAACATCATCATGTGGCTGAGAGTAATACCGTAATTCAGTTTGACAAGTGGTTCCCATCCAGGCCAAGATAGAAAACTGTTTACAACTCCGCCATAGCCAGTGTTACAGATATAGATGATAATAGTGATGCCTATACTCCATGCCAGTCCTGAAAATGTCAAGTACATCATATTTTCCATATGACTGAATTGGTAGGTTTTACTGTATGCTCCATATGTCCAAAATATTGTGACCATACACAACGTTATTACTATACCCCATAGCATTACATATGTCAACCACTTTAAACAGTTTCCGATTGGCAGGTTTGCTATGTGGAACTTTTTATAAAGAATGTATCCCAGTAGAATGCCAGTCAGGTAACTGTTAGTCCTGAAGTACGCCTTGTCATAGAATTCAGTTGCTTGTTGTGCAACCTGTGGATTGTAAATCATTGCGGCCCAGTATCCATTGACAGCTGACACATATCCAACAGTAGCAGTGGCTGCTACCATAGTTACAGCCACAGTAGCCAATCCCACATACCAAACATGATACAACAGTACTATGAAAATCGGAGAGACCATGAACAATTGCATATCAGTAGCAACATGCCATGTCATTCCCATACATGTCATCATCATACTACTGTGCATGAATCCAGTGTTACCAAGGTAGAATAGGACATACCACCAAGTGTTCTTACATGCTTGTGCATCAAACGAAGACCATGTAGGGCCTTGTCCAAAGTGTGGAAATAACTTGTAAGCGATCATTGTGTACACAAATAGTAATGGGGAAAGGCGTAAAAAGCGATGCAAATAAAAATATTTGAATCGAAATGTTTTATGTTTTTCCATATCTTTCATTGTTAAATATGCTGATAAGGTGCCACTCACAACAAAGAAAGTATAGGTATCCACAGCAAGATTTGCATTTATTATTGGTTGAAACATTAATTTTGAGGCAAGGTGTTGCAGATAAGAGTTTTGAATGGTAGCAGGGAAAGTGCATGATAAGTGACTATTATCTAGTTGGAAATGATCTTTATTGCACCCAATACTTTGAGAGCTGAAGGTAGCTGCCTCTTCAAAAGATTAGGAACTGTGGTGTACAAAGAAAATATCAAAATAAAATGCCTTATAGTCGGATGCCCATAGGTAGTCTTTGTCTTATTAGTCTTAGGTGCCAATGAATGATTTTTGTTTATCTCTTTTGAATAGTTATGATCTGTTTTAGAAATACGTAGGATCTTCTTTTGGTTTGCTGTCTTCTTCTTCGAAAGCCATTGTAGTTGATGATAGTAACCATAGTACAATATTAAATACAGTTCCTACCACGACCAGTCCAACCAGTATCACACATGCACACAGAAAGTACTGCTTTTGTACTGGCATCATATACTGCACCAATAGCAGGGCATGACCAAGGTGCGTCTCCTTTATTATTGAGTCTAATGGTGATGGTGTTAGTGGTATCACTGAATGGATCACTCATCATTGTGGTCACACTTTTGATGTTCATCTTTGATAACACTACTGCAAACTCATTTGCAAAACACGCGGAGGGATAGCACCCACCAGCCTTGATATTCAACACTGTAGAAACATTTACTGGTGTAGGACAATTTGATGAATGGCAAACATCATCACTTGAACTGGATATAACACTAGTATCAATTATAATTGGATACATACAATACTTCATGTCACCCAGATCAGTACTAGTGTTCTTCAGATTTAAACATTCATCATAATAACTAAGGAAGGTTGTATGCCCGGTCAATATACTATCATTTGGTTTACCCCATGAATCCCAATAGTGGGCCATCAGTTGAGGATTCCAGCTTTGCCTGAAGTGTTGACAGCCTCTGTACCGCTACCTTACAGCCTTCACTGACATCAACATGTGAATGTGATGAAAACAGTGCAGAAGATCTCTGTTGTGCACTCATAGCTAGGCTTGCATCAAATATGCCAGCATATTTTAAAGCATAATAGGCTTACCTACTATGCTGGCATAATGCCGGCATTTTGGGGTAGTATCCTGGACTAAATCGTAATTTTTAGTAAATTGTCTCAAGATGGCGCTCCGTGTAACAGCAGACATAGCAAGAGCTGTTGCAAAGTTCGTGATGATGATATAGTAGTAGTATATACATAGCTTCAACAGCCTTCCAAGGGTAGCTACGTACGTATACTGTTAGTACATTGTGGCACGTGTCACTGAGATGGTGAGTTGTAATTAAAGCCATAGTACAGTGCATACACAGTCAATGCAACTAAATCAAAGCTGTGTATATACATAACTCACAGCTGTAATTACTGTTAGCATATTCGAGAATAATAGGAAAGAGTCCAAGCATAATAGGGGAAATTTTTGGGAAATTCCCAAAGCATTTTAGGCAAATTTCAGACGTGGCACCTGCTGGCTTGTATAGCTGTAGACACCCCCTTGTAGTGTTGACACCTGTTTTTGTAATTGCAATAAGCCTTATTCCAAATGACGTCATCACATTATGCTTGTTGGGGGACTCCAATATTTTCGAGTATTGAAACATATGGGAGAGAAATTTTGCGTTAGATTTTTCACGATCCAGAAAGAAGATAACAAAAGTTATGGCGATAGAAAGTACTGCCAAATATATTTAAGTGTTTTGACAACTTTTCAGGCTGAAAAATAAAATGTCTGCTTTTATCATGTATAATATAGCCACGGCTTACCTTATTACCATATTGGTTTTTGGCGAGCTTTACTCATTTCAAATGGCGAACAATGACTATTCACTACAAGCCTCCATTGATCACAATACTCGAAAATATTAGAGTCCCCCAACAAGCATAATATGATGACGTCATTTGGAATAAGGCTGATTTGTAGGCTATTAACACTTGTATGATATCCAAAATTTTACTAGCATACACGGATATACTTAACGGGCTCATTTTTGATACAATATATGAGAGTTACATACTCTCTTCTCTATAATGGACTCTTGGATATAGCTATACGTAATAAGATAGATATGTAGAGTAGATAGATATAGCTATTGATAGATTTATAGTACTTAGCTACAATTACAGTTATAGCTAGCTACGTATTTAATTTTAGCTGTGAATTAATCCAATTTATGGTATGCATGCAGATAGAACAGGGTCGTGATTATACATATTGGTCAAAGCTACACGTATTTGTTGCTGTAAATCAGTATCTACTTAATAGTGTAACTGTAAGAGTTATTATATGTATATGTATATAATTATATATATATATACGTACATATATAACCATAGATAGTAGCTTACATAATTATAGTGAATTCTGTGCAGGGGCGTAGCCAGCATTCCAGTATTGTCAAAAGGGGGGTTCTAAATTCAGCCAAACCCTTGACCAGCACAGATAGGATCCACTGCCTGGGAAAAGAATTAGCTAGTATAGATCGTTTACCTTGCAGCATAAAATTATTCACATTATTTTGTAAAAAGCATTAAGTGCATTGTAAGCTACTGAATGCTAGGTGCATGGAACTAATGACTTGCTGCTGCTCCTGCAGCTTATTAATATAGCTGTAACTACACTAAAGCTATTTTACATATATGCATGCAGGATTAATTATTTAGGTATATCCTGTGTAGTAAGTATATATTGATACTCCACATCAAGCTTTTAGCAGAATCTTTCAATGCCCTTGCCATTAATTCACCACGTGAGTGCAAGAAGTGCCATTGGTTAATTCTTATTCAAATCACCAATCCAGATATTTCAGTTTGAGAGTAAACCGAACTCACACGATTTTGTACACTGCCTATTCTTTTGTCCATCTGTAGCCTTGAGTCAATTGAGTTTTTATTAGTGCCCACTTCAGTGTGTACTAGACAAAGTTAAGAGCTGTACATCAGGTTCTTCGTGATAATGATCTTCAGTAACTTGTATATTGACTATGTAGCTGTATACTCTGAAAACAAAATGCTTCACCTCGTAACAAACAACCCGCACGCCATAATTGGGTGAGTAAGTCTCACGTTATTATCACTTAGTCTGGCATAGCCAGGTTGGGTTGTTGCGCGAGTAAAGAAGTACGTCAGGAGCGTATCACTCGTCTGGAGGATCGAATCTCACTAGAATTGTGCGCTTGCGCGCAACTCGCGAGTTTCACGCCAAACCTCTCGAGTGACTCTACTAGCATGCGCGTGCAAATGTCAAGTTTAAATTGAGCTGTATCGTTACTACCGTAGCTAGTAATAACTCTTACTTACAAAATTTTCTTTGTTTTGATTGTTTCCACAAATATATTAAATAAATCTACAAATACGAAGCTATGTAGTTTGTTACAAGGTTTTTAACAACATTTAGCTAAATGCATATACTCAACTAGGTATGTGTAATTTATAGAGAAAAATGTTTAATAATAGCTAATGGTAGTAATTTACGTGTGTATGCATACAGTGTACATGGTAGATGTAGCTATATATCTAAAGGATGTGTCTGTGAAAATGTATGCATTTCCTCAAGGCTGTTAATAGCTTTCTCCTTCAAAATGTCCTTCCATAAATCAGGGATTTTTACTTCTGAATCAAGTCTGCCTGCCCATCGTAAGATATCTTTGTGAAAATTAGTCACAACCCACTTCCAATAATCAGAAAGACTGGATACTTTCTTAGAAATCTCCCATTCTTTATCGACTTTTTGATATTCTCTAAAACGTAGTGTCTTTGGTTTGAGTTTGTGCTGCATACTGCCATGACTTGTTGGTAATTTGGGAATAAAGTCAAAAGTTAGGTCACTGGCTACCAGAAAATTGCAATTTTTAACCATAATATTATCAGTTTCATCTTTTTTCAACATACATTTATCAGGTTTAGCAGTACACTGTAGACGATGTATCTTTACATAATGAGGTCTCTTTTGTTTTAAATGATCATGACTACTCTCTGTTATATCACACAGCTCTTTACAGAAGGGACATTGAGCAGTGCATGTATCTCCTATTACCCTATCATATAGCTCTTTACCAGCATTTTCACAAATACAAGAAAAATCTTTTTCGACGTTCCTTAAAAGTGTTTTGGTTTCAAGTAGTTCGTCTAGTTCTTGGATCAGATACGTTTTAAACTTTTCTAAATTGTCAATAGTGTTAATATCTTTTATCCACTGATCCTGAGATTTTGTTACCTCAAGCCTGCCCTCTAATGCAAAGCAAAAGTTATCTACCCATTCTTGATTACTACCGGCTTGCTTAAGTGTTGCTTTTTTTATAACAGTAGCTAATGTGTCAATTTCTTCACTAGCCAATTGTATGAACACAGTTTCACTGGTTGTCTCACTTTTGGATTCGCTATGCCTGGTGATGTATCTTTTAGCCCAGTTTTTGAAAGATTCATTGCAGTCATCAAAATATTCACAGTATAAATCAAATGATCCATTAGCTAGATCAGTAAGAACTTGAGCTTTGAAACGCGTCTTTTCTTCAAAACTTTTGCTGCATTTTCTTAGATCACGTACAATTTTCATCTCCATAGTATTGCAAACAGCCTTTCTAATTATCTCAATCAGTGAATGGCAAAGTTTTTTTGCTGTCGTTTTTTCATTGCTACTACGGTTGCATTTTTTCTGAAATGTTACAAAAATACTTGATTTTTGGTGCTCCAAAGATACTACTAGTCCTAGATTATTTTTGAGTCTTATCCACTCTTTTATTTCTATGGTTGCCTTTTTACATATACATAATGCAAGATCAAGCTTATATTTTGAAGTAAGTGTGAAATGGTTTTGTAAAACATTTTTATTAAATTCATCAATAGAAGTGATTAGTGAAGTAAGAGCAGAATCAATTATTGTAAAGTCATAACTTTTAAATGCTTCTAACTCTTCATGAATTTTTGCAGCTGCTTCTGTTATGTACCTTTGTGATAACTGATTGAGTCTATTTTCGATTTCTTGATTGGAAATATATGTTAAATATTCTGCATGGAAATTTATATGCTTATTTTGGTCACCTTTAAATGGTTCCAATGCATCATCACCACTACTTACAATTGACAACTTTGTTGCTTCTGCTAGCACATCATGCTCTTTCTTAAATTTAGAAGTAAATACAATTTCTATAGTGTTATTGATCATATCATCAGTAACATAATCAAGACCATCATCTGTTTTACAGTCATCCATCCACATTTTCCAATTTGAGTTAAATATTTTTTCAATTTCTTGAGTGCTTAAATCAATGTTCTTTTCAGCTAATTCTGCGATTTCTTTATCAATTTTTTCTTCATACTGTAAAAGCATGTTTTCATTTTCTTTATTTTTTTCTCTTTCATTTACTTTTGATTTGCAGTAGTTTTTAATCATATTGCAGTAATGCTCTTTCATCTCTTGTAGTTTTGATACCATAAACTGACAAGCCCATTTTGGTAAATTCTTTGAATATTCATGACTTTCAATAAATTCGGGCAATTCTTCAGTCAGTTTGTTGTGTTTTTCATCAAACTTCTTTTCGGAATCAATAATACATTTATTTTTAACATTTTCAATATCTTCAAACTTGCTATCTATGAGTTCGCGCTTACATTCAAATAATCTACTTTCTGTTATTTCTTGTAATAGCAAAGTCCATTTACCAAGTTGTTCATCCAATTTATTATAAGCACAAATTTCTATAGCATTCCTAAAACTGAAGTTTTCTTTGAGAATAGCATCCCACAATTTTATAATTCTGTGCTTAAAAGTATTAAAATTGCTAAAATACCTTTTTTTGCTTACAACTGTTAATAAAGCCTTTTTTAATTTGTTAGCATCTTCAACGTATCCGGGATTAATTGGAGCCATTGGTGGGTTACCTTTCCACAACCCTTTAAAATAGTGAATATCAGAATCTTCATCAAAACTAATTACATCTTGAAATTTTGTGCATTTACTTTCGCATTCTTCTACTGCTGCGACCATTTCTGTAGCATTATCAAGCATGGTTAATAGAGCACGTACACCTTTAAATGTACTTTTATCTACAAGCCTGTCTACCACGTTTTGGTGAACAAAAATGCAATGGGGATGCTTTTCCACTTCCTTCATTCTAATAAGTGCATGTAAAACCATTTGAAATATGTTACTAAGATCAGTTAGGGCTTCTCCATAAATATTTATGATTGTAAGATCAGCCAGTCCAACCACAAAAGTTGCCAATTTATTATCATGTTCTTCTTGGTCTACATTTAATAATTCAGGAGCACGTATTCCTTCAGTATCTACAACCAAAATGAAGTCACACTGGAGTTTATATTTTAAAGATTTATCTACTTCTAAAAGTTGAATGAATACACCTCGTGTGCATCGACCAGCACTAACATTAAAATGAAGCCCAAACATTGTATTTAGAAGTGTTGATTTTCCTGAACTTTGAACACCTAATATAGAAAGGATAAACAGTTTTTTGTCACCACAAATTTTTTCAAGGCAACCAATAATAGCCTGTACCCATGTTATAGGAATATGTGATGCTTCTCCATCCATTATTTCTATTGGAAAACCTTCAATTAAAGCTTTAGCAGCTAATTGTGGTAATAAGTAAATACAACTTTTTAAATCTTGCAAAATGAAGTCTTCTGTTTCTTCTATTGCTTCTATTGCTTCGAATAATTGTCCAAGTTCTCTAAAGCAATGTTCAAGACCAAATGAAACATCGTTTAGTTGTTTTAGTTGATCTTTTAATTCATTTTGTTTATCATTATCAGCAGATTTAACACTAGGAAGTTCTTTATTCAGTGAATATATCTGTTTGTATTGTTGCTGAAATTCAGGTAATATATTGCTAAGGTATTGATTTATATATATTTTTATCCAATGCAAAAAATATATTTGTTCACTTTCTTTAGATTGTAGTACATTACTTAAAAATTCATGTGTGAATGATGAATATTCACTGTTTAATTGGTAAGAGCGCAATTTAACCTTCTCTTTATAATATTCCTTTGAAGTTTTAAGTGACCTCTTCTTATGGTGGTAACTTTCATTGTTACAGGCAACCCATTTGTGCCAAAAATTTGGGCCTTGTAAAGGAAGGATGTTATATTTTGATTTTGACATGTTATCTTTAGCATGCTTCATTACACTTAAGGCTCTAGACTTTCCCTTATCACAGTCTTCATCTTCCTCATCAATACAAATTTTTAGTTTGTGTGCCACATCAACATAACTGGCGATTGACTTGAATGTGTGCTTGATTTTAAGCTTTTTGTTAATGGAAGATATTATTTCAATTTTGATTTTCGCTAATTGTTTTCTTTCAATGCAAATTGCTGAGAGATTACCACTATTTTCCAAATCTTTAATAATCTTTTTTTCATAAAACTTTTTTGAATCAATCAATATGATGCTTCCTCCTGGTAAAAGTGCGAAATCCTGCAAAAGCGCTTTAATGCTGTCTTCATTGGTATCCCTTATAAACTCCGTACTTATTAAAATTACTGATATGAAGCTTATTTTTTTAACAAATGTAGTTTGTGTTAAATGCTCATTTGCATCACCATGAAGATTAGTAAAAATCATAGAATCTGATAAGTGTGCATTATCACTACTAGGAGAATAGCAACAAATATCTAAAACCCCATCATAAATAACTTTTTCGCTTTCTTCAGTTTCAAGATTCCAATGAAAAAATATGTGTTCAGTACCAATTACTTCATTTAATATTACTGATTTTGAATGTGTTAGTCTTCCATACCTTACAAATGAAATTATAGGTCCTTCATATTCTATTATGCTACATTGCTTTAGAAAATGATTTCCACTGCTAGAGTCAATAACCTCCCATGTTATTTCCACAGAATGCATAGCCCAAAGCAATAAAGTAACCGTTCGTTTTATTGTATCTGGTAGAAGTAATGGAATGGCAATCTGACAAAGACTTAATTTATGAAGTAATACTTGACGAAGAAAATTGTCAGAACAATGTAGCAAAGCTAAAATGGCATCCACTGGGTGGACAACAATTGCTTTGTCAGGACCATTAAGACTATCGGTGCTACCATGTCTATCCATTAGAGTATTAGTGGGGCACAAGTATGATCTAATGTTGCAATCCATTATTTTATGCAAAATTACATATGGGAGCTTACTTATATCTTCATTATTTAATATGACGATTTCAGGTTTTATCATTAAGGCATCCTTCAATGATATTTTTTGTGGATACTTTTCTGTGAGTTTCAAAGTATTTAGTATAATTTTTAAAGTGCTATTACAGTTTTGTAAAGGATAAGTTTCCTCTTTATCATGTAAATGTATAGTTTCTTCTTTGGCACTGATATTTAAATGTGTGCGCAGGGCAATATGTAAAGATTGCTTACTGTTCCATTTACTCCCTGTTTTAACTACTAATAAATATTGCATAAGATTTTCATAATCACTTTCAAATGCATTTAAAACATCTTTTATTTGTGGTAAAAGATAACTTGGGGATAGTTGTTGTTTCATATATTCAATGTGTTTGAGTATTAACTCATTTTTAATACAAGCAGTACTACAGTAGTTCATGCCAATGGCAACTGCCAACTCAAATAAAAATGCTTGAAGTTTGAAAGTTTCTTCTGTTTTTTTAAAGTTTCCCTCTGCTTTTTCAAAATATTCTACTATTTTTTTCTTGTGATCATGAAATTGCTGTAATTCAGCTTTACAAAATGCTCCAAATTTATTTGACCTAGCATCATAATTGAGTGCAAGCATTAAAGTTTCAAGTAAAAGCATTTCATATATTTGTTCTGTTTTTTTCATGTAGTTTCTATATACTTCAACATATTGTGATATACATGTCAAAGTACCTGTATCGCTGCAAGCAAAACCAATGTTTGGTGAATGATCATTGATAAGATCTTCTATAATGGAAAGGAGTTCGATTATATGATGATTTGTAAGGCTAATCATACAATCTGATGTATTTTTGTGATAAAGACTATGCATCTTGTGAGTAAAGGGTGGTTCTGATGAATCCAATATATCCAAATCAACAGGGGTAACTATTTTTCTAAGTAAATCCATGCTTTCTTTCAACCTATGATTTTGCTCCTTTGAAATCCAAGCGTGTACCTTTTCTACAATCCAAATCACAAACTTTTTAGTTATTGCATGTTGTAAAAAGTGCTTAGGCCATATTTGCGGTGCAGATTTATTTTTGATTAATTTTGACCGTAGGTCAGCTAATTTCTTTATAAGATCTACAATCATGTCAGCATTAATGGAATGGTCATCATCCATAGCAGATTTCAGCATATACAAATACTGACCATATTCCTGATCTACTTCATTTGGTTTTGTAGCCTCACTGTATATACAGAAAAATTATGTTACAAGTATTTTATATGCATTCATGCAGTATTTATTTTATACAGTTAGCTATGCATAATTTAGACTACAATATAGCGAATTTGCAGGGTTAATAAATCACTTAGTCACCTGCATGTTCACTTAGTCACATACACATGTTTACTTAGTCACCTACACATGTTTACTTAGTGCCCTGCCCTTAGGCAACGACTGACCGTCAAATAAATTTCAACTATACTTTCATGTACAAAACAAATTTCCATTCTTACTAGATAAAGAGTAGTGCGACAAACTTCATTTCGCTGTTTGTAGTCTTCTTCGGCATATTTGCTTGTGAAGATGTTAAGCGCATCAACATCGTCAAAGATACACTAGCGCTAGTTGCCAAGTGAGTACCATGGAAACTTCAAAAGCTCTTTGCTCAGGAAATCAATAACTAGCTCTTCCACGCTTATAATGCCGTTTGAAGGTATTATCATGTGATTCTTGTTCAGTGTAGTCTAAATAAGTTAGATGCCGCGACCTACAGGAACTAGCCAAGTGATTTAGTAACCCTCAGGCCCTTAGTAGCGCCTGAGCGTAGCGAGGGCGCCACAGCCTCGGGCCTTCAGGTTACTAAATCGCTTAGTTCTCTTGGTCTTGGCATCTAACTATTATGTATTTACTTAATACTGTCCAGCAGGTTTTCTCTACGAGGTCCTAATTTTTGCAAAATTTGCGAGGCATGCAAATTTTAATTCTGAAGCAGCTTTTTAAATTTCTGAAGCAGCTTTTTTAATTTTTGAAGCAACTCTGTCTATACCTAGCTCAAAAACATTATAAATTGCAGGTATCTTTTCAGGCACATGTTTCACTACTGTCATGGTAACAGCAAAAGGATTGTGGTGTCAGCATGTATCTGGCACAACACCAAAGCAGCATTTCTCCCATATCACTTGCCAAACCTCTTTGTAAATGTGGTATCCTCTAATTACAGAGTCAATTGTAAAGGATTTTTACTTCGGATTCCATCACAAGTGTAACATACGTAGCTACACAACAAGATAGGCGATTTTGTAAAAGATCATGTGATGTGACACATGCAGGATAGCAAATATTACTGCTGGATGTAACAATTGATAATTCACAAAAATTGTGCCTCATAAATCGTGACCGGATTTTGGAAAACAGACCATATTGTCACGCATGAAATAAATAGAATTTTCATGTCTATGCTTATGTGATTTCAACAAGTATATACTTCCAAAATATTTCCCATGCTTAAATAGTAATTCAGCTTGTCTGTGATTGATTTAACCATTATTAAACCAGTAGTGCCATATGGAGTGTCTTAAATTAACAGAAATATAAATGATGCCAAATGTGACAAAATGGTCTGTTTTCCAAAATCTGGTCACATTATTATTCCTGCTGTATGGTATGCACATGTACGGTACGTTTAAATATTTTATAAACAGTGGTACCTACATACAATCATACGTACGTATCTAACATCGTAAATATTGAGTGTACTACGTAATTACGTACATTATGTGGCTGCATATGACATAGTATGAAGCCAAGTAGCTTCAGTATTATATACATAAATTATGTGTGCATAAAATTACAGCCAGTAGCAGAGTACATAAAAGAAACGAAGGGAAGATACGTATCAAAATTCATGTTGCAACAAGTTCACATTTGCTGTTTCTGTGTGCTGTTTAAGGAAGCTACTATAAACATTCAATTAATATGTTATCAGTGAAATATATACTCAATCATGCCTTTTGAAGTGTTTGTGGACATTTTCTCCAGCAGTTGCTAGTCTCAATTATGCAAGACATAGAAGAGGAAGAAGATGATGAAGAAAAATTATAGAAGAAGTGGAAGAAGGAGAAGGAGGAGAAGGAAAAGGAGAAGAACGGAGGAGGAGAGGAGAAAAAGAATGAGAAGAAATTCAGGTAAATTTCGGAGCCGTATCTAATTTTGCAAGCAGTTGGATATAAGAAGCGCAGCAACGAGACCACTAAGTGAGTTATTTACACATAGCACCGCCCTCAAATTCACAAACACTCTAGTCAAGCCACCATGAAAGCTATTGCTTAGTTATTAAAGACCCAGAATGTTCTTACTATATAGTATAGAATCAATAAACCAAGAATGGAGGAAATTGGTGCCACTATTGCTACGTAAGTACCAGCCATTGCGAGTTTTATGGCGCTCATTGTGCGACTACGCATGACGAACCATCCCTTCCCACCCGACTCACCCATTTACTATAGAATTAGTACTTCATTGTTTGAAGAATCAATATTCCAAAGTTGATTGAAATCGGTTGAGCCAGTCTTCTGATACAGCCTTATAAAATCCTTCCTTTCACCACAAAAATTTTTACGTGTTAGTCATTTTTTCCTTCTTTCTTCTTTCATTTTCATCGCACATTTTTTCGTGGGCTTGCAGGAATTTGCGTGATCCCCAGAACAAACTCCCATTTTGTACATTCACTTGTGTGTCTAATAACTCACTCATTTCTACATGGATTTCAGTCATATTGTGTCAGCACTTCTCCAACGTATGCTCTACCTGTCATACTACGTATTTTAAGTCTGAAGTAAAGTCTTGAATATTTGAGAAGGGGTATTACACTGCAGGCTGATAGTTGCCACAACTTGGACTCCCTTCAAATGATTTGCATAAACTTTCAGATACACAATTTATATTGATGTATAACTCTGTAGTGAACGCTAAAAAATATTGCGGGCCTGAGTTTTTCAAAATTAAGCTTCCAAGTTAAATTTACAATATTGTGTGCTAAGCAAGTACAAGTTATGCCCTGCCCCATGCAGTACTTCTCTGCTGCTTGCAACACCAGTTTATACTTCCAAAAAAGTAGTGATATGCTAAACAAAACACCTTGGGTGTAAAAAAAGTGTGAGGCCAATCAGAAACAGCATTGTAAATAGGTATGTGTGACCAAAAACTTTGATATCAGTTGAGGCCAATAAGTTACTTATCAAAAATATTTTTAAATGCTTGAATGACATACAATAGTTTATAGTATATTTTTACAACTATGATTGGCTTTGTCACTTGGCCACCTTTTTTGCACCATCGATATTATAAAGGTGGCCAAGTGACAAAACCAATCATAGTTGTGAAAATATACTATAAACTATTGTATGTCATTCAAGTAGATAAAATGATTTTTGGTAAGTAACTTATTGGCCTCAACTGATATCAAAGGTTTTGTCGCACATACCTATTTGCAATGCTGCTTCTGATTGGCCTTGCACTTTTTTTACATCCATAACTGGCTAAAAGTGATTGTTTGAAAATTGATGATGAATGCTGCATGTGTAGCTAAAGGTGATGAAATTGATGATAAGTGTCATGGAAGTTTACTAGCATTTAACACCAAAGAAAACTTGGATTTGCATAATGCAACTGTCAAATTGGGAATAACATCTATGTACTTTGTCGACTAATTGTTGTATTGAAGCCACTTTGCATTCTATAAGATATTTTAACTGTTGAAAATACAGGATTGCTTTTTCCTCTGGTGAATTGGTAACAAATGCTACCCACTTGCTAGTGTTGAGTTGGAGGTACGTACAAGGAAAAGGAAGAACTCTAACTGTGGAAGCAGCAGTGTCAGACACACTGCCACAGTCTGTGTTACTGGGAACAGACATTCCTGACTTATCCAAGTTGTTGAGAGACGAGAAGGCTCTCATGGTGGTGACCCATAGTCAAGCTCAAAGGTAGCAGTAGAACCAGATTGAGCAGACAGATGTCGAGAAACTTGAGTAATTATAATTATAGCCATTGTATTTAAGGTTTATTTAGAGGAATTGTATTTAGGTGACTAGGACAACACAAGCTGTAATCTGATTGGGTATTTAAACTATTGTTGAGAATAATAGATCGATCCCTCCAACGAGGAGTTACGTGAAAAGCTCGGTCTGGCTATCAGTTCTAATTCATATTACTGTCGTTGTACACATTTTGGTGCTGTGACCAGGATCCGCTTCACCTTATGCTCCTTTGTAACCCGCAGTTCAGAAGTTGTGGTACCGTGGCATTGGAATGGTACCACGCAAGGCAAGCGAATCACACTGAAAGAACCTTTTTTATAGGTAACTCCAGAATGGAGGGAGTACAGAGTGATCACTAATAAGAATAAGAGAAATGGCAGTCGAAATTTGCTCTTGCGTCCAACGTGGGGTGACCAAGGCGTGAATTCCTAATTACGTGGAGAAATTAACGTATTTTTGAAGAAGCCGACTAAGCTAGTCGACAAACTGCCTTCCGATCTCGTGCCTGCAGAAGTGACACATAAACCAGTTCTAACGGATCGTTCGTCATTGAGGGCCTCAACGAGTCACGAAGAAGTCCAGCCAGAGAATGGGGACACGCATTTGAGAACAGGGGGAATGAAACCGAAATTACCCAAGTTACACTTACCGAAATTTGCAGGCAATATTACCAAGTTCCAGACATTTTGGGACAGTTTTGAATCAGCCGTACACATGAATCCAGACTTGTCTTCTATTGATAAGTTTAATTACGTATTTGTGACCAGATTTGGCAAAATGTGCATAGTTCGCACACAATATGGAAACACAGATTTCACCGCCATTGGATAGCTACACCAATAAACTAACAGTGCATGTGTGTATGGATGCCAACAGCTCATCAGTCTGCTTTTGCTGCGGCTGCTTTCTAGGGTGTGTCAGACGTCCACGGGTGCCCTTAGTGTCTTCAGTTGGCTCTGGTGGCTGTCACTGAAAAGCCACCTGGCTGTAACTCGCCGTACGACTGCCCAGTGATGCTATCCAGGGATTTGGCTACTTTTTGTGCTATCTACAGTACAAATATGCCCATTTGGAAGTGTGAACACTTGACGTGTGTTTCCCCGCCACTGCCGTGGCTCCCCACCACCCCCGACCAACCACCCCTATATAATCACTTGTGGTACTGTTTAAAAACTATCTAAAATGGCGGGCAATACAGCTAGCAAGCCTTTCAACAGTAGACCCACTGAATTATCTTGTACAACTACAGATTTGTGGAGAATTGCGTGCTAGTAGCATAAGGCAGACTCCAGATATTACGAATTGAATATTTCAAAACGGTATTTCTAAATACTTGTACATGTGCGAACAATGCACATTTTCGCAAATCCGGTCACATTTGAAGACTCTTGTAGAAGGACCTGCAGCTAGTACTATACTTGGACTGATGCTGACTGAAGTAAATTACTCTGCAGCAGTTGAATTGTTAAAGGAACGTTATGGGAAGAAACAACAAATCATTTCAGTGCACATGGAGGAATTATTAAAACTTCCTTCTTGTACTGGCGACAAAGCTATACAAATCCGTTCGGTTTATGACAAGATTAGTGTAAATGTGAGAGGCCTAGAAGCCCTAGGAGTAGACCAGGAGCAATAAGGCAGCCTGCTGATACCTGTGATAATGGCCAAGTTGCCATCAAACATTTGAAAGAATCCAACGCAGAGCTGCCAGATGGACTACATCGAATTAAAGCAGGTTTAGCAGTGTTAGCTACTGCTACATATTCTACAGTCACGTAATGCATGACCAACACTGGAAGTTCGCTGTAAGATTGCTCCCATCATACTTGCATCCAACTCGCCAATGTTATCCTCTACATGTTACCAAGATAGGCATCCAAGCCGGCTTTATCTCAAGTTAGCGACCAGGGTAGCCATCCAGGCCATGGTCAGTTTAGTTGGGTGGAATGAACCACATTTTAGGCCTTACTGGTATGTTTATATAAGTCCATTTACAATTATTTACCTGAAGTTATTAATGATAATTGGTAAGAAGGAAGACAATGTCTTATAAAACCAATCTCTATAACTAAATCATACATATTGAAATCTCAAACTACTTAAAAAATATCTAATTGAGTTTTAAATGATAGTAAATTTGATGCGTTGACAATTTCAGAGGGTATTTGATTCTCTGTGAAAAACTACCGTACGATACAAAATTTTGGAGGGATAAAACTTTGGCAAATAAGCTCAAGACAAGTATTGGCAGATAATATTTTGGTGAATGCCCCAAACTGAATTACAAATCGCTATACCGGCGGGTGGCGCTATATTATCTGTCGCCAGACGACAGCTAACTCAGCAAGATTTACGTAGTGAAGAAGTTTTACAAAGTTTCACTTTAGCTATACTCATGATATAATCATAATGTCTACAACACAACTTCTTACGTCTCAGTTTCACGTGCATTCTGATGCTGCATCACGTGCAATCTCATGTGCAATAATATCGATGGTGCACGTTTAACATTTTTTGCCGAGGTTCTCCCTATAATTATATTTCAGCGGCTCTATTTCTGAGCTGGTATTAAAACAATGGAAGGATTTATGAAGTTAGTCGAGTCATAGATAGTATAGCGGGCGTGTCGCGCCCCTTTTATATAAACCGCTATGCTCGAGGAAATTAAGTCATGCCCTACTTTCGTTAACTTGAATGCATGCACGCACCGACTTCGGTAGCTATTCTGAATCACCAAAGAAGGAATTTATAGAGGTATAGCTACGTAACTCTAAAGGTTGTTTTCGAGATTGACTCTAACTACTGGCTTTTACGCTGTTCGTACGTTGCATACTGAGTATAGCTAAATTTTTCAAAGGAAAAATTTGGACAAGAAAATTTTGGCGAATCTCTTTCGATTCGCCAAATTCACCAAAATTTTCTCCCTCCAAAATTTTGTATCGTACTGTATATCTTCTAAGACTTTTGTTACAATGATGCTTGTAAATTTTCAAGCCATTAGTTTTGGTGGGGTTAGTATTCATAGTAAAAATGATGTACTGTACCATATAAGATTTTATACGTACGTAATAATGAGATCCATCTTGAGACGATGGTATTGTAAACTAGGTAAGTTAAGAGCAGATAATCTTTCTTTGTATGTGCATTGCTTAAATGATGGAATGAGTTTTGTAGCCCTTCTTTGTATCTTTTCTATAGTACGCATGTCCTCTAACAGGTAGGGGTTCCATATATTACAAGTATAGTCTAAATGGGGATGAACCAGACCAGTATACAACAGATGCATAATATTGGGATCCAGATATTTATATGTCCGATTAATGACTCCTAGAACTTTGTTTGCTTTCTGTAAAATCTTATGAATGTGAGATCTAAATTTAAAGTCGCGACTAAACATGATACCTAAGTCATTTTCTTCATCAACTGTACAGATCTGATGCAACTCAGCACTAGATCCCATGGTATATTACCTAGATGGAGAGTTATGACCAAAAGACAAATGTTTATATTTGGTGTAGTTAAAGTTCATAAGCCAAACTTTACACCATTTATCAAGGAGATCAAGATCAGATTGCAAGACATTACTGTCGTCAGGAGTAATGATAAATCTATATAGTTTGGTGTCGTTGGCAAAGATGGCAATATAACTTTGAACAACTTCGGGAAAATCGTTGATATAGATAATAAATAGGAGTGGTCCAAGCACGCTCCCCTGTGGAATACCACTTGTAACATTGGATCAATCTGAAAATGAGCCATTTACATTTACTCTTTGTCGTCTATTTGATAAAAAGTCAGTGACCCAGTTAAAAACACTACCAGCCATACGTAGGCTTTCAATTTAGATAGAAGACATTGGTGGGGAACACAATCGAATGCTTTACGAAAGTACAGGTAAATTATATCAACATCATTACCATTGTCCAAAATCCTTGTCCAATGTTCCATTGATGCCTTACTGTTTATTTATTGGCTGTGTATATATTCAGTCCATCACCACTTTTATTATTCAGGGATATTTAACTGGTATGCCTGAGGCGTGCTGCAATACTTGGTGTATCACGTGGGAAAGTTTGAGTGTGGTGCGCAGTGAATAGACTTTAGGCATGACAGCTGTGTGCCATGCAGGTTAACACTATAGGAAAATATAGGTGGAGGTGACCAAGGAAGCCAAAGGAATGGGTGTTTCGTAGGCATCAGCAGCGATTCGCCAACTGGTCCTTGCAGCATATCTGTGCCTATCGTACTCCCTTCGTCTCAAGTTTCATCTTGCTAATCTAGACTGGCATTGTTCTTCTATGTACATATTGTCTCCGTGTCTTGTATCTCTTCTTGTGCAGTGCTCCCTCCGTTGCCCTTCTGTAGCTCCTTCAGCACTTTTGCATGTCACGGAAAATCTAATTACGTCACAAAGATGAATTGGTTTCCAAAGAGACCAAAGACTGGGCTATCGATTGGTGAAAACTGGAAGTCAGTACGATGGATACTTGTCGAGTTACAGCAGTTACGTAGTTGAAGTGTGTCTGATAATTGACCACTTACGTATGCTAGCAGTAGATTAACAGTTACACAGTGCCTGGTTTTTAGATGGTAAAACATCAACTTGTTTATAATAATGGTTATGTAATAACCCTAAGTTAGCCCTTTTGTACTTGAGGCCTTACTGGTGGGATAATACTGCGGCTGCCTCAATTCGGTGTTAGCTATGACTATGGACTGCATGACAAACTATAGAATCCTGGTCAGGATCTGGCCTGGCCACGTACGTAGTTACTCATGACAAATTTCATTATTTCCATTTTTACTGGGTGACTGGCTAAATATCAACAGTGCAGCTATCATTAAATTAATTATACCTAAGACTTCAGTATATAGCAATACGTAGCTACACCCCTTTGGTGACAAAAATTTAAAATTTTATGTAACTGCAATTTTCAAGTTAGAAGAAATTATTCTACAAGGGTTTCTGCTTGGAATATAGTATAGCTAACCCCTTATCTCAGTATAGCTAGCAGTATATATATATACGGTAGTGGATAGCTAGCTACTGACTCGTGCGGTGTGTTTCAGTGATTTCAGTGTTTGTAATGCAAAGTGTAACTTCAAACTTGCGGTATACATGAATCTTCTAGTCATCACATAAGTTCTCAAATCACAAACAGCTACAACAGCTGCGGATTTAAAATCACAAAAACTGCCAAAAATGCTTGTGACAGATCACTCGAACATAGGTACGTAATATAGCTATATAGCTACACTGTTAAAATGGTCTTGTTATATGGTGGCATTTTAATTCAAATGCTATGGTGGCATTTTTTGACACAAAAATGATCATAAAACTTGCTACCACAGCAATACCTTTTTAACAGTGTAGCTAGCCAGCTGGCTAGTCTAAAGTGTTTTCAATAGCTAGCTAATGATATAGAGGCATATATTAGCTATGCATAGCTAACCTAATATTGCAACGGGTGATGACACTGAAGTATATACGTAGTTGCCCAACCTTATAATTGCACCAACCATTAGCTACGTAGCTATATGAAGGGGGTGTAGCTAAACGATATTTCGGATATAAAACGCGAGGTAAGGTGGCTTTTTAAGCTGAAAAGGTAATCTTTCCTTCTTATAAATAACACACATTGGCTCGGAATCCTGCACATACGGTACAGATTTTATGCAACGTCGCACTCGCGAGTAGTACACTCGTGAATGTGAGTGGTAATGCTCACGTGTGCGAGTACAAACACTCGCGAGTGCTAGTAACGCCATTCACGAGTATCTGTACCAATAGCAAGTACAAGGCAAACTATGCCGATATACGCTGCGCCCGCTTTATAAACTGTAGTACTTCAGCAGCTTCATGCGCTCGATATTCGGTTGGTTCCGCGGCCATGCCAACCTTATAAACTGTATAGTACGTATACGTACGTAGCTAGCTACTTCGTGTTGCTACTTCGATACAAGCTTCATGCGCTCGATATTCAGTAGAGTCCACGCCCACTTTATAAACCGTAGTACTTTAATACAAGTTTCATGCGCTCGATATATTTGGTAGGGGCCACGCCCACTTTTACGACTGCGCTTTATTGTGATTTCTTTATACCAAGAGTATATAATAATAGAAGAGGAGGAGAGTGTCTAACTCTCTATATAACCCGTACAAACACACTGCGCTAAGTTCAGTCCGTAAAACACAGTAAAACATAGTTTTAAATTAATACCTCCAAAAGAACAGAAGACTCGATGATTGGTGTTGAATGAAGCCAGAGTATAATGTTGCTCCTTTTACAGCCCCTGCACGTAATACGCGGTGCGGCAACGTGTCAGAGGAAAGGGCGCGTAATGCAGCGCGGCTATTGTGTGATTCGGCGTGGTTATTGTGATGGGTACTCCGCTACGAAGAAAGACCAACAGTGAAAGTTGCCAAAGAAGATTGCTTTCAAGTTCGCAAGCGGGAGAAGAAGGAACGTTATCCGGTCACTCTTCGTTTTTTAAAATAATGCTCACCTCAACTCTGGCAGTAATGGTATTGGCGGTTTACCAGAACTTCGTTTCCTTTTCGGACGTAGCAACTCGGTGGATCCGAATCACTGGAGCTTGAACTAGAGTCCGCGAAAGCCTTCGCTCGCCACATATTGCTTGGTGAATGAAGCGCGTATACAATATTGAAATAATTATTCTTGTGTGCGCGTGTTGAGGCGCTTGTATGGCAATCGTCACCTAAGGTGACTATGGCCGATTGCATCATAACTTAGCGGTGGGTGGAAGGAAGTGCCATATGTGTGGGTGGAAGGCAGTGCCTTTAGGGCCGGATCAAAAAAATAAATCATAACTTAGCGCAGTGTGTTTGGCGTACCTATAGCAGTTAGACACTCTCCTCCTCTTCTATTATTATATACTCTTGTTTATACTAATGCACTTTGCTTTGCTACTGGAATAAGTTGAAGCTACTACAAACTGATTCTTGTGCACTACTTCGTATTGCGAGCAGTTTCACTCACGCGCCGCACTCACGCGATTTCGAGCTATAATAGCTACAGTTTCTTTTCCGCCATCACATACACTATGAGCTTGACCGTCTAATTGGTCAATGCACAATTATAAGTGCTTTGCGTCCATAGTCTCGTGAACCAGACCCTATTTCTCCACAGGGCGCTTATCGATTGGAGATTATAAGCGTCCGCTCCGAAAGGGTCTTGTCTACTGCCCATACCTTTTTGGTTATACAAATCTCTAGGTTTTGGGGATTGTTGACTAGTGTGCATATGTTACAAAGAGGTGTAAATAAATCATGCGTGACGTTTCATTTAGGAATCCTGCTGGTGAGTTTCATGCGAGCGCATAGTTTATTTACACCTCTTTGTAACATATCCACACTAACCAACAATCCCCAAAATCTGGGGATTTGTAGAATCAAAAAGGTATAGGCAGTAGACCAGACTCTTTCGGAGCGGGCGCTTATAATCTCCAATCCATAAGCGCCCTGAGGAGAAATAGGGTCTGGTTCACGAGACTATTGCGTCCATGCAAACTTGAAAGGAATCGTAGTATAGCTACAAGATTGAAACACATCTTCTAGCACATAGCTATAATATGTGACTGGATTTGCAAAAAGGGGTCTTATACGCGCAATTATAAATATCTAGAAATACATTTTTGAAATATTCAATTAAATATATCTCGAGAATGCATGAAGCTGCTTGTGTGCAATTCTCCACGAATGCACAGTCACTCATGGTAGTTTATTGGATCAACTCTTCAATGAATGGTTAGCTGCGTTTCCCGCCATTTTAGATAGTTTATTTCACAAGGTAGTCAATACCACAAACAAATCCGGTGGGGCGGCAAGGGTGGGGGGAGGTGGGAGCCACGAAGTGGCGGGGCCCTCCGACCAGAAGGATCCTTATGGCCATGTGGTGTCAATTCAGGCTGTTTTCAGCCTCAGATATCACAAAATGTAGCTAAAATCACGGCCAATCTCGCCAGCTAGTCGTGTGGTGATTCCCTGCCGTCTGTCTGCTTGTCCAGGCAAGATGGGGCCATTTATAGAACATCCGAGCACTCTCGTACGTCATACAGGCTGGAGAAAGAAGCCTCAGTGAAAGCAGACTGCTGTACTTTTGGCCATGACAGCCATATCAACTGTTAGTTTAGTGTTGTGTCTGTCGAATGGCGGTGAAAAGTGAGACTTGAAACTGTGCGTGTATAAGACCCCTTTTGGCAAATCTGGTCACATATATAAAATTAAGCGAAGTACAGCTATAGCTAGCTAGTGGCTATACGTATATCTTGTAGATGTGCTAAAAGATCGTGTCATCGCTACTCAGCTGCAATTGTGTTTGAGCAAACACATGCATGCAGTAGGCAACGCATCGCTGGCTGGGTGAGCGATAGCTACCCACTAACTACGTAAATTTACGACTATACAAGCATAGATATAACTATGTACGTAGCTATCAACATACAAGTGACCATTAATTAAAAAAAAATTATTTACCTTTCAGAAATACTTGACATGTTGGCTCTTAAAGTAACCTAAGGTAAAAATAACTATATATATATGTGTGTGTGTATAGCTAGCTCTAGTTATAGTCCTACCTTTAATGCTATCTGTATTGCTAAATGCTTGTTTTTAATAAAGCTAGGGTATTTATATATGTAGCTACATTAGCACATATACGTATATAATCATGCACTATGCAGCAAAACTTTGTTATATGCATGCATCATGCAAGTATATCAATTATATGCATGCTGCATGATATATAGCTAGCTGTAGTAAAAATAATTATGTTAAGTAATAATATTACAGTACAACTTATATTACATTCGATCAATTAGTTATAAGCTACGTACGTAACTACTACTGCTAAAAGACATGTAACTGTAGCTATAATTATAACAGCTACTTAATTGTTATACTGAAAAAGTTAATGTTACAAACCCAACCTTGTCTGTAACCATTTGCCTTATCAGTCTCTGCCTGGTGTTAAGACAATGGAGTAGCTACGTATATTATGTAGCTATATTTAGTAGCTATGAATGTGAGTGCACAAAATGCCATTCAGCTCTTAGGTAGCTTACTATTAATAAGTAGCTACGTAGCTATATATAGGTACATTAAATTAGGCTTCTAAATCCTTGAACGGTATATGGATACTGTGAACAATGTATATATATATGGGCTACTACTGTTTCTTGTTGCCATATATCTAGCTAAGCATTAATGTGTGCACGTGGGATGTATTTGTGTGGCACGGTATTTTAATCAGAATTATAGTGGTTTGGCTATAAACAAATATTGTGTTATTGTC
Organism: Spongia lamella; assembly: GCA_963930835.1. Classification (NCBI taxonomy): domain Eukaryota; kingdom Metazoa; phylum Porifera; class Demospongiae; order Dictyoceratida; family Spongiidae; genus Spongia; species Spongia lamella. The sequence goes on along the minus strand of OZ005746.1, from coordinate 6,429,424 downwards.
ACAAAACAGAAAACCATTTTCTCAAACCACTACTTTTAATCAAAATACCATGCCACACATACTACGTAGCTAACTATAGCTACAAGTGTAGTATGAAAATGTTCTCCAAGCTATAATTATAAGTTATAATTATTAATGTTACAAACCCAACCTTGTCTGTTATACCTTATCAGTCTCTGCCTGGTGCTCAGACAATGGAGTAGCTACGTATATTATGTAGCTATATTTAGTAGCTATGAATGTGAGTGCACAAAATGCCATTCAGCTCTTGGGTAGCTTACTATAAATAACTGTAGCTATATATAGGTACATTAAATTAGGCTTCGAAATCCTTGAACGGTATATGGATACTGTGAACAATGTATATATATATATATGGGCTACTACTGTTTCTTGTTGCCATATATCTAGCTATAAGCATTAATGTATGCATGTGGGATGTATTTGTGTGGCATGATATTTTAATCAGAACTATAGTGGTTTGGCTTTAAACAAATATTGTGTTATTGTCACAACATAGAAAACCATTTTCTCAAATCATTACTTTTAATCAAAATACCATGCCACACATACTAGCTAGCTATGGCTACAAGTGTAGTATGAAACGTTCTCCAAGTCCATGACTATATATCATGGATTTGTTTCTGATGTAAGTGTTGTGATTGTAGATGGTGGTTAGCAGTGGTAGCTATGAGATGTCTTCATCTGCTTATGAGCTTCTTGTACAAATAGGGGTTAAGTAAGGGTTCCATGTGTCCAAGTATCAAATCAATTGGGACCAATGGTTAGGTGGAATGGGGAAAATGTGTTGCATCATGAATGGACATCTGTAAGTAAACACTTTAGGTAGCAAGGAATTCCTGGTTGTCTTCTATGGTCTTTGCTAATATTGCTTCTAAAGTATGGTTGAACCGCTCCACTTGACCATTGCCTTCAGAATTATACGCTGAAGTTCTAGTGGTTGAAACACCCAACAACAGACATTTGCACATTGGTCACTGTGAATGCCACTTGGGAAGCCCACAATAACATACAATTTCATTTAACACGATGGTAGGTATTGTTAGTAGTGTCTTTGAATAAGAATGCCTCCACCCATTTGGTAAAGAGGTCAGTAATCACTAGTATTACCTATTGTGGATGTAGGAAGTGGCCCTATTATGTCCCAAGACAGGTTTTGATGGTTCCAAGTGGTGTTGGAGGCTTCTGCTATGGAGGATTACGTTTTTGACATATCTCACCCAGCACTCTAGTATTTTAATTAAAACTAGTGGTCTGAGAAAATTGAAAAGATGCATCCTTTTTGACTCTCTGTACAATATTTATTTAAACCCAAACCACCAAGTCTGATTAAAATACCTTGCCACATAATGACTTACCACATGCATGCATAGACTGAGTATAGATGTCTTTTTTCTTGGGTGATATCTACTGTATACATACGTAGCTTTGAATTTCTGTGGTTTAAAATTTTTAAATCACAAGAATGTTTTCATGAAAGTATTAATAAGTTAATTTGACATAGTCTATGTGATTATGTCACGAGAACTCACATGATTGTTGAAAAACAATCGGATTTAAGCTCTTGGAACCCTTACTTAACCCCTATTTGTACAAGAAGCTCATAAGCAGATGAAGACATCTCATAGCTACCACTGCTAACCACCATCTACAATCACAACACTTACATCAGAAACAAATCCATGATATATAGTCATGGACTTGGAGAACGTTTCATACTACACTTGTAGCCATAGCTAGTTAGTATGTGTGGCATGGTATTGTGATTAAAAGTAGTGATTTGAGAAAATGGTTTTCTATGTTGTGACAATAACACAATATTTGTTTAAAGCCAAACCACTATAGTTCTGATTAAATATCATGCCACACAAATACATCCCACATGCATACATTAATGCTTATAGCTAGATATATGGCAACAAGAAACAGTAGTAGCCCATATATATATATACATTGTTCACAGTATCCATATACCGTTCAAGGATTTCGAAGCCTAATTTAATGTACCTATATATAGCTACAGTTATTTATAGTAAGCTACCCAAGTACGTATCTTTAGTGATAAATCTTTGTGAGAATTATATTATTGTTCCATATAGCAGCCAGGGTTCTGCCCAGGAATTCCTGAGTGGTGGCCTGAAGTTAGCATAGATTGATCATGATGTAGGGCTGCATAATTGCTATATTACATATATCTACAATGTAAGCTGTATGGTGTTTACTGTGTGTTATTATATTAGGGTATAAATTATGTAATGTATGCATCAGTGGTTTATGTAAGAATTGTACTGGTCAGATTTAAAAGAGACTGGTTGCTTTTTAGAGGTACGTACTGGTTGCTTTGAACCACTACCAACCAGTGTGGGCAGACCTCTGATATACTAGTAAGAATATCAGTCTGCTTGAATTTGTGCAGCATCGAGCTTCTCATTGGAACTAATCCACCACTGCTTAAATGGACAAAATTTGCGGATGATTGTGTTGCAGTGGCCTACCCTGTAAGACGTAGTCCCTAATGATGGTTCATTCCATCCTATGTATGTACATCATCTTAGCTACATGTATTGAATTTTTCAAGTAATTTCAATTGTTTTTCTTGTGGAATGGCATACATACCTGAAGGAATACTTACAACATCTCCAAATGGTTTTAAACAAAAACTCTGGCGCTATGCTATCTGTTATTAATTATATTTAACCATTTATTAAATAATGCTAATTGGTTTTACATATGTACTAGTTCTTTTGTATGTAGGTACTGTATGTGTTTTGTGTTGTAATCATGGGAAACGCCCTGTATGGCTTTTGCCTTTTGTGTAACCCCTTCTTGTGTTGATTTCCAAGTAAGGCATGACAATATAATGCTAAACAAAAACACTCTGGGTGTAAAAAAAGTGCGAGGCCAATCAGAAGCAGCATTGCAAATAGGTATGTACGACCAAAAACTTTGATATCAGTTGAGGCCAAGAAATTACTTATCAAAAATCTTTTTAACTACTTGAATGACATACAATAGTTTATAGCATATTGTCACAACTATGATTGGCTGTCACTTGGCCACCTTTATTAATAATGGTGGTGTGAAAAAGGTGGCCAAGTGACAAAGCCAATCATAGTTGTGACAATATGCTATAAACTATTGTATGTCATTCAAGTAGTTAAAAAGATTTTTGATAAGTAACTTCTTGGCCTCAACTGATATCAAAGTTTTTGGTCGTACATACCTATTTGCAATGCTGCTTCTGATTGGCCTCGCACTTTTTTTACACCCAGGGTGTTTTTGTTTAGCATATCACTACTTTTTTGGAAGTATAAACAGATGTTATTACTAGCAAGTAGCAGAGAAGTACTGCATGGGCATAACTTGTACTTGCCTAGCACACAATATTGCAAATTAAACTTTGAAGCTTAATTTTGAAAAACTCAAGCCTGAGATTTTTTTTAACTTTCACTACAGAGTGATACATCAATATAGATTGTATATCTGAAAGTTTATGCAAATCATTCGAAGGGGGTCCAAGTTATGACAACTATCAACCTGCAGTGTAATAGCCCTCCTCAAATACATTCAAGTGTTTACTTCAGACTAATAATTGTATGACAGGTAGAACATGCATAGGAGAAGTGCTGATACAAATTTGGCTGAAATCCATGAAGAAATGAGTGAGTTATTAGATAAACAAGTGAATGTATAAAAAGAGAGTTTGAAAATAACTTCCGGGGTTCACGAAAGCTCCCGTAAGCCCCCAAAAAAAGTGTGTGATGAAAATAAAAGAAACAAGAAAAAAACGACTGCCGCGTAAAAATTTTTGTGGTGACAGGAAGGCATTTATAAGGCTGTATCAGAAGAATGGCTGAATCGATGTCGATGAACTTCGGGATATTGATTCTTCAAACAATGAAGGTACTAAATGTCTAGTAAACGGGCGAATTGGGCGGGAAAGGATGGTTCGTCGTGCGTAGTCGCACAACGGGCGCCATAAAACTCGCAATGGCTGGTACTTAGGAATGGTGGCACCTATTTCCCCCATTCTCGGTTTGTTGATTCTATATAGTAAGAACGTTGTGGGTCGGTAATAACTAAGCGATAGCTTTAATGGCGGCTTAGCTAGAGCGTTTGTGAGTTTGAGGACGGTGCTACGTGTAAATAACTCACTCAGTGGTCGCGTTGCTGTGCTTCTTGGCCTCGCGACTCACTATCGTGAGTCTTGATCAGTTGATACAATAAGTTAAAACATTATATCTATGTGGTATAGCTCAAAGGCAACTGGATGCACCCAGGGAGAGCACACGTATTTTACTCAACGGTCACCCATGCGTGTATATTACACACACACACACACACACACATGCGCACACACACATACACACACACACAAACCAAAGGATAACTGTTGATGTGGCCATTCTCCTCGGTTTGTTGTTTATTTTACATCTGTTCATGTACGTACATACGTATATGTACCTATGTACTTATGTAGTACCGTATAGCACAAAACTTTGGCAGTGGAAAACTTGGGCGGTTCAGTGCCCAAAGTATTTTTGGCAGAGAAAACATTGGCAGATTGGTCATTTTCAGTGCACTGGAGATCGATCAAGTGTATGTATTATAAGAGTGTTTCCGCATTTATTTGATTCATCTTCAATATCGTGTAAAAGTAACTGTTTAAAATGAATCTTAAATGAAACTACTCACCAAGTACTTCATAAGGTTGTTTTTTATTCGTAGTAGTGTTTTAGTTTTGCTAGCAGTGTAATGGGGCACCGGCTACCTACATGAAGCTCTTTATATTAATACCCACTTTATTTTGCAATAGCTAGAACTTATACAAAATCGTGGTGAAAGAAAATATTGGCAGATAAAACTTTGGCGGATTGGCTATCAACTGCCAAATCTGCCAAAGTTTTCTCCCACCGATGTTTTGTGCTATATGGTATGCACTATTAAAACGTATGTACCATGCTTGCCCTAAACTTTTTCAAAAATGTAGAGTCTTGGCATTGTAGTTTTATAAATACATTTTAAAGTCATATATCCATTTATCTACATTACCACTCACCTCCTTTGATTCCGATGAGGCTAGAAGAGGAATATTTTCATCCTGAAATTGAAACATGGTTATGTAAATAGTAAGGAATATTTTATGTTCTAAAGCACGTACAAAAATGATAATATGTAAATGTTATACCTCTGTTGTAGTGGGGAGTACATATGTTTTGGTGGGCAAAGCCCCTTCTTAAATCTTATGTTAATGTTAAATACCTTGATCCAAATGTATACTGACTGTGCTTATGCAGTCAAAATATCTTATAGAAAATGTAACTACCATATCAGGGGCGGCTGAACTTACTCAAAGTTGTGGGGGCACAATAAACTACGTAGCAAGACACCGAAAAACTAAATTACTATGAGCAACTCATAATTTGTGGGGAAAGTGCCCCCCAGTGCCCCCTATTCTGCCGCCTATGTACCATATCATATGTAGCTACTGGTATAAGCTGCACCTCCAGAACTTCTGGCTCATATCTAATGTACCGTAGATCCGTCTATGCTAATTTTGATGAAAACCTTGAAACAGAAAATTGCTTCCATGTATGTACGTAGCAATACATGCACTTGCTCTACATAATCATTGCATCTTATTATACTCCCCATGCTGGAAGCTTGGGGAGTATACAGTAGCCATACTGAAATAAATTTTTGGCCGAAGGTAATGGCGCAAGGAGACATTGACTAGTGTTACAGTGTATACCTAACAGTGAGCAATGTAGTTATCAATCGAAATACATAGGTGCACGGTGTGCTTGATATGTTTTTGTAAGAAGAATGATCTACCAAAATGGTTAGTTTTTGCCATTCCAATACTTACGGTCTAGGCCATTTTGAAATGACTGAGCCGGCAACATGCACACAATTACTTGTAATAGCGCAATAAAATGCTGTGCTTATCTGCAAAAGGTAAGGCTTGATAGAGAAGAAACATGGAAAATTTTCACTTCAGTATTCTAGTTTTTCATATGCGTACTGGGGGTACAAGATTATGTATTTTTTACCTTTTGGCTACATACATAAATATTAGGTAAACAAAAACACCTCGGGTGTAAAAAGTGTTGTGGCCAAGGAAAACTGCAGCAGTAACTAATATAAAAGGACTGATATATGGGATTGTGGCCAAGGTCTTTTCCATATGCTATCATAATACATCATGGTATACGAAAATGTGAGGGGAATCAGAAGCTTTAACTTTCTCCAAGACAAATTGGAAGATTTATGAATCAAATATGATGAGCAAGAAGAGTTAACAAATATCACAAAAATGATTACCTTGTCACTTGACCACCTTTATTGTCTTACTATGATTACCTAATATTTACCTTTTTAGGACAGTTGGAATAGTAAGACAAAAATGGTGGTCAAGTGACAAGGTAATCATTTTTGTGAGATTTGTCTAGCTCATCAAATTGGATTCATTCATCTATCATTTTGTCTTGAAGAAAGTTAAAGCTTCCGATTGGCCTCACATTTTCATATGTACCATGATGTATTGTGATTAGGGCTGCAACAAATGTTCGATTCGTTCAGATATTCATTAAGATTTTGGTAAAATCATAACATCCGGTACTTGTGTTTTATGTACGTACTGTAGTTTACTGTTGGAAATAACCCTGTTTACCTGTACTTCTTGGCCATCTTACAATCTGTAAGCTTGTGACACAGACATGTACTTAGATCTTTAGATCTGGATGCTAAATATGGTAATCTGTAGCAAAATTCAGTATGTATTTAGTGTAAACAAATAGTTCAGTATTCGTTCGTTAAGACATCCAAATAATTATCTGGATACCAAAAATTGGTATTCTTTGCAGCCTTAATTGTGATAGCATATCAACCTTGGCCACAATCGTATCCTTTTAGTTGCTGCTGCAGGCTTTCTTGGCCATATGCATGCCACTTTTTTTATACCCGAGGTGTTTTTGTTTACCGGATATCACATATTTTTGTTAATATAAACAAACCAAAGTATCAGTCATATAAGGGTTTTATAAACTATATTATATCAGCAACATAATTTTCTGATCATAAAGGCATCCAGTATTGTCCATATGGTGTTCTTCGTACACAATATAATTTGAGCAGCACAATGATTCTACCTATACACATACATAAAAGTGATGTGATGTAAAATAGACATTCATCATGTGACTGCCTAACTGAAAGCTATGGACTGAGGTTTTGAAGCAAGTACAATTTCAGTCAAGAACACACTAGATGTACGTACTATTGGAGTAAAGCTGTATGTTCTATTAGGTTGTTTGTATATTTATTATTCCATTTATTTAGAGCTCCGTCATTGTGTGAAGAACCACGTTACCTCATAATCCATAGTCTTGTGTATATAATTGTCACAAACAAATAATTGTTACATGTATGTACGTATAATATTACTGATAGTTTTGTTAATATACAACTCAGATCAGTGTACAGTACGTAGGCTCACTGACCTCGACTGACTGCCTAAAAATCGCTAAAGTTGTTCATTTACTTCATTTCCAGTGAAAAGCTGTTGCCTTAACCAGTGGATTTTGAACATGTACGGACCATAGTAATCAAAAACAGCTTCGCAAACGGACAGCGCCAGACTGCAAATCACCAACGCAAACAGCATTGCAGTTGAGTCACTTGAGTGGCAGTTACCATGCTTTCAGCAAGTACATCATGTGATAGAATGGAAATAACAGTCTAATGTACGTTATACTGGAAATAGGCGCGAAGGTGAAAATTACCATCAACCTTCACAGAACGCCGATTAGTATGTACGTAGCTACTGTAAGAGACCTCCTTCGCTATCACAAAGTTTAAAGGATTTTTAATATTGAAATTATGGAATTGAATATTGCTAGACAAAATTCAACTTCAGATTGAGCAATAAAATACTTTTATTTGTTTAGAGCAATGCCAATGGAAGTTACAAGCAATTTATAAAGGATTCGGGTAATCAGTAATTGATGTTATAATTATTATAGGTGAAGGCTGTCTCTGAATCATGATTTCTATTGTCACACTTATTATTATATCATTGCATTCATCTCATACTTGATAAAAATCACTAAGATTGACCCGAATTCTCATAAGCACTTCTAAATATGTATACCTGTACAGGGTGGTCTTTGAGCAAAACTTTTATGCTGGCATCCAGTTATGCTTAAAATTATGCTGCATACATACGTACGTATGTATGTGGCTCAAATCAACTATTGAATCAGACATAAAAAACAAGTACGTACGTATATACGTAGCATTTATACATTGCATACTTGACTGTAGCTAAGCACCCTACTGTTTCCTCACAGTTATATGCCTTATTATAAGACATGTACATTCAGCAATAGTTTAGCTTTACTCTACATCACATCAGTATTGTTAATTAAGCTACGTACTAGCTATGTTGCTAGTAACTCACTTCATCAACAACATTCACATCAGCCCCTGCTGTTATTAATACTTATACAACTTTATCATGACCTCTCTTTGATGCCACATAGAGAGGTGTCCATCCAGACTATACGATTAACATAAAGTAAATAGCAAAACACAAGCGAGTGACTTACAATTATAATTCTAGCTACGTATCACTAATTATCAAATTGCTTGCTATTTAGTTGATAGTGCGTATGGATTACTATAGTAACACAAATACTGCATTATTATCAGCAATGTAGCAACTACATATATACTTAAATATGTTTACATTACAGTAATCTAAACACAACAAATTTTAAGTACGTATGTAGCAAAGTCATTGTGTGCCACCATGCAACAGGTTCACTAATTAGCTATGTAGCTACATATGTAGCTAGCTATGTATCTAACTGCTGAGGTTAAAAATTTCAGATATAAATAATTTTGTACTATAGCTACTTAGCTTTACATTATTAGGATTCCAGATTTAATTGCTACATTCATAATTCTGTGCTCTTAAGTGATGGCAGATACATATGTATAATTATGTACATATTATACGTATGTATGTAGCTAATACTATGAACCAAGGTAGTCATGTGGTGTGTATGCAGAGGCAAATACTATAAATTTAGCATGTAGTTAATACACATCTTAACACAAGAGACATTACTTATAATTTTCATTGCAGCAATGTATGTCTGAACTTTTCTTATCATAAGTATACGTATATGTATGCATGTAGTTTATTATTTATTAATTTTTCATGGCTTAGTTTACACTTGTTAGCATATAAATTAACTACCTAGCTAGCTATGTAGCGTTTTGAAGAGGCAAACAATTACTAGACTAGCTATGTATGTACATAGCTATGTACTGATTGTTTTAATGCTGTGATTACAATAACAAAACATTAACTTTGTTTTTGACTCCTACCATAAGTACGTACCTTGCAATAGGCTTTACTCATACTTTTTGAAAGATTATTGCTACTGCTTGAGCAATTACGTTATGTACGTATATTATAACTGCCTATCGTGTGTTTAAGCATTTATCCTATTATGATTAAACTTAACTGGCTCTATGGTAATGTAATGTGAACATTAATAGGTATAAGTTACAGACATAAAGCTGGAATTTTTGTTGAATTGTGATTTTTATTTTGCCAAACTTATTATTTTATGGTTGCATTCATCTCATACGTACGTATGTACTAATGCCTTGACTATACAGTAGCTGTCAAGTTGTTCACCAGTTCCTCGCCAGACATCAATTTTATGACCAAGGTAACGACTCTCAGTAGACTGATTACATGAGCACCCACTAACGCACCAGTGAACACAACTGTGCAACCTATTACTTTCGCTGTTAGCTAAACAGAAACTGTAATGAATGTGTGGTTGGATTAGGTCAGGAGCTGCTTCCAAAACAACATGATGATCACATGCCAACGATCCTTATATATCCGTGCATTCAAATCAAACGTGGCTAGAATGTCTATGGAAACCCGTAGGAGAGTAATATACGTACTTTCATCAGCATGGTATAAAATTGAGGCATATACAGAGTTGCCTAAGGGAAGAAGAGATCTTTGTTTCAAAGACTAGCTTGTGCTTGTTGACACGCATGCACAAAATCTTCTATATAATGCCTTACATGGCTCGTTGTTCTTTGTAGCTGATTTCTACCAGGAAATAAAATCATGCCTTTAACTACATGTGGGTGAGTGATACAGTACCGCTCACTTTAAACTTGACACACGTGTGCAGCAACTGCACGGCTCGACACGTTTTCAAAAATGCCCGCAACATTTTCGCGTGCGCACGACAGACCTATGACGTGTTACCATTGGAAATTGCACGCGTGCATGCACGAGACGTTCGTTTTGTTGGCGTGTGTAGCTTGAACTGCACGCGTGCATGCACGAGACGTTCATTTTGTTGGCGTATGTGGCTTGAACTGCACGCGTGCATGCACGAGACATTCATTTTGTTGGCGTGTGTAGCTTGAACTGCACGCGTGCCTCGACGCGTGCATATTATGCACGAGTGCAAAGTTTAGTGCACGAAAAGAACACTCATGCATTAACTGTTTGCACGAACTGCACTTGTGCATTTAGACACGTGTATGACTCTCAAGACTTACCATACGTTGTACACAGTAGTAGATTTCGCGTGTTCCATTATTGTCCTTGCCATACACGAGTAGTTCATACCATAGTTACTATAGTATAGTATAGTATCTTAGTATAGTATAGTATAGTATAGTATCTTCAATTTTGAGTAAATAACAAAAATTTACGGCGAGTTACGGATTTACACAAGTGGACACATGTATTCTAATACTTTGAGTTGCCATTCAGTCGTGTTGCACATCTATCCTGCACTGCTGCGTTGCTGTTAAGATTATGGCATATCCAAGGTTAGCACCCTCTTCCTCGTCTCTAGACTCATCCTCGCCATTTTTAAGAAATGAATATCAGGTAAGTGTGGTTTTAATATACGGCAAAGGCACGTGATCAGTGGGTTCAATCAGCTGACTGGTCAGTTGTCTGATAATGCTGTCGGGTGCCGTTGTACTGTAGGATTTGTAGTATTGTGACGTGAACCAGCTACATTTCCTATGCCAATATACTGTACGTGCATGTGTAATGATAAAACGTGCGCACGTAACGAGCATATTAGCTTGGTGCACGTCTAGAGTGCCACGCGTGTTAGATGGCAAAACGTGCGCACGTAGCGGGCATATTAGTTTAGTGCACGTCTAGAGTGCCACGCGTGTTAGATGGCAAAACGTGTGCACGTAGCAGGCATATTTGTGTCGTGCATGTCTAGTGTTCCGCGTGCATTTGTGCGCACGCCAAATTCGCGTGCAGCACTGACGATACACGCCAAATTATTCACTTTTACACGCGTTAAACGTGTGCATGCACGCGTGCACACACACGCGTGTGTCAAGTTTAAAGTGAGCGGTACTGTACGTACAGGTGTATAATCCAACAATTATGAATCAGTATAGAAATCTGCGTGTGGATGCGTGTACTCACACGAGTTCACACATGTGTACATTCAAGTGGCTTGAAAATTCACGAGTGCACACGCTAAGACATGCATGGTACACACGTGCTTTGTTTAAGTTGTGGGTGGTTTGCACCGTATGTGGCTCAAATCAACCATCGAATCAGATATATAAACAAGAACAGTATATACGTAGCATCATCCCATGTATACATTGCATACTTGACTGTAGCTAAGCACCCTACTGTTTCCTCACAGTTATATGCCTTATTATAAGACATGTACATTCAGCAATAGTTTAGCTTTACTCTACATCACATCAGTATTGTTAATTAAGCTACGTACTAGCTATGTTGCTAGTAACTCACTTCATCAACAACATTCACATCAGCCCCTGCTGTTATTAATACTTCTACAACTTTATCATGACCTCTCTTTGATGCCACATAGAGAGGTGTACATCCAGACTATACGATTAACATAAAGTAAATAGCAAAACACAAACGAGTGACTTACAATTTTAATTGTATAGCTACGTATCACTAATTATCAAATTGCTTGCTATTTAGTTGATAGTGTATATGGGACAAACACTGCACTATTAGAAGAATCCAACAATGTATCAACTACGTATATACGTACTTAAATATGTTATGTTTACATTACAGTATTCTAAATACAATAAACGTTATTGTGAGCCACCATACAACAGGTTTACTATTAGCTATGTAGCTACATATGTAGCTACGTAGCTACGTATAAAACTTTCTTCAACTTTTCCTTTGCAATAGCATACTTCCAACCAACAATATCCATTATGTGAACTGACGATGGAACTACATAGCCAAGTTTCAGGAAGGATAAAAGTTGCTTAAACCCTTCTCCATCAACGATGGCAACAGGTCGTAAATATTTAGCCACGATGAATGCAACTAATTCTGTTATCTTTTGCTACATGCTGGTGTTGAGGAAGAAGTACTCATTGTTGCACAATCAACACAGCACTTTCTTTCTGCCTGTGTTCTTAGTAACGTAGTCCCACATGTCTGAACGGCATTTCTTAGGCACAGGCTATCGTTACTTTCCACAAACACTTTCTGTTTAACTCACTGCAATCGCTGGGTTATCTTCACTAATTTCACTACTTCTTTCACTCTGAGTTTCACTCCTAGTCTAGCTGAACTTTCTTCAGATTCCATGTTCACTTGCCTTCACCAACAATGGAAATTGTTGTACTCCTTTCCGTATACTATTCTTTCGTATAATTTATAGTACTCAACCCACATTCAAAAGTTCGTTCATTCGAACGAATGTTTGAATCCAGCTAAGTTCATTTGGGCCCTAAGCTATATGTGACTGGATGTTGAAAAATCTATGTACCATCTAGCTACACACAAGACACAAAAAAATAACTCAGTAACTTGCCTAGCTTGAAATATAGCTATGTTTGGCTAGACTAACTGATATGTCTGTTAGGAATAGATTTAATAATCAGAATATTTGCGGAAATACTTTAGGTTGGCTTGTGGGTTATAGTTACAGGTAAATATTAGGGCTGGGTGGTATCAAAAAAGGGAGACAGTACGGTATTGTTGTAAAATATCACGGTATTATTAAATATAACGGTATGGTCATCATCACAATTTTAAGTCATCAGTGCATCAAAATCACCTTAAAATCTGTGGTAAGATGGTTCCCACAAGTAAAACTTTTATCAAGTAACTGGTTATTAATACAAATTAACACCTTCTAAAACAGTAGGTTGGTGCTTGCCAAAAAAGTTTAAGTGTTGACCTCAGTGTTCACTTGCAGTATGGCTTTGTGGCTGCCACCTACAAGCCTCAAAAAATTTAATTAAATAAAACAGATGGTATTTTGGTATTGCAAATAAGACAATACCCTCATACCGGTATGGATAAATACCGTCTATAAATGGTATTACTCTATAAACGGTATTACCGGCATACCGCCCAGCACTAGTAAATATTCTAATTATTTCACTTGTGTGTAGATGGTACGTATGTTTTCAAAAATTCAGTCACACACACATATATACACCGTATGATCTAAACAAAAACACCCTGGGTGTAAAGAAAGTGCGAGGCCAATAAGAAGCAGCATTGTATATAGGTACACTGTATGTGTGACCAAAAACTAAAGTTACTTATCAAAAATGTTTTTAGCTACTTAAATGACATACGTACAATAGTTTATAGGATATTTTCACAACTATGATTGGCTTTGTCACTTGGCCACCTTTATTAATGATGATGGTGTGAAAAAGGTGGCCAAGTGACAAAGCCAATCATAGTTGTGTAAATACGCTATAAACTAAAGTAAGTCATTCAAGTACTGTAGTTAGAAAACATTTTTGATAAGTCTTGGCCTCAACTGATATCAAAGTTTTTGGTCGCACATACCTATTTACAATGCTGCTTCTGATTGGCCTTGCACTTTTTTTACACCCAGGGTGTTTTTGTTTAGCATATTACTATTTCTTGGAAGTGTAAACAGATGTTATTTCTAGCAAGCAGCAGAGAAGTACTGCATGGGCATATATTGTACTTGCATAGCACACAATATTGTAAATTATACTTTGAAGCTTAATTTTGAAAATCTCAGGCCCGTGACTTTTTAAAACTTTCACTACAGAGTGATACATAAATATAGATTGTGTTTCTGAAAGTTTATGCAAATCATTTGAAGGGGTCCAAGCTATGGCAACTATCAACCTACACTGTAATAGCCCTTCTCAGATACATTCAAGTCTTATACTGAAAGCGATAACGACCTGCGCCAAAAAAAGATCTAGCTCGCGAGACTACAGTAAGCCTTATAATAAGCTAAAAACAATGCATAGCGTACTCGACATCACATTAGCCAATAAGCCTTGCAATAAGCTAAAAAGCTTCACGCCTGACACATTGAACAACCACTCCGACGCGCTTGAATGGCAGATTATCACAAAGCTTCGCATTAGATATACTGTACAAGCATCACCGATAATACTAACTTGGCTAAAAGCATCGCACTGAGAGTCCATCACTACAAAATAAACGAAAATAACACTGATAATCCTCACACACAAAAACAATAAATGAGTTAAAGCACCGCCGACTCGTGACTTACGGAAAATACAGCACTCGGGGTGGGGTCTCGTGGTAAATACACCACTCGGCTACACCTCGTGCTGTATTTACCACTCGCCCCCACCCCTCGTGCTGTATTTTCCGTATATCACTAGCGGCGGTGCTATAACATATACATACATATCAATCTTTCATTTATTTTCCGTGTTCTCAAGCTATTGTGCTGGCATTATGATTATGATGGAATAATCAGCAGCTGCTTTCATCAAGTAACGGCATCAATATTGATATTTACTAACAAATTGATACTAAACCAATAGCATAAAAATAGGGCCGATACCGATACTAGTATCAGTATCAGTGCAATTCTACTTAGCATTTTGAACAATGAAATTTTGTAGATGACTATGTAATCACCTATACAATATATTGTAATGCAATCTCCTAGTATACAGTACCGCTCACTTTAAACTTGACACACGCGTGTGTGTGCACGCGTGCATGCACACGTTTAATGCGTGTAAAAGTGAACAATTTGGCGTGTATCGTCAGTGTTGCACGCGAATTTGGCGTGCGCACAAATGCACGCGGAACACTAGATATGCACGACACAAATATGCCCGCTACGTGCACACGTTTTGCCATCTAACACGCGTGGCACTCTAGACGTGCACCAAGCTAATATGCTCGTTAGCGTAAGTGGTCAATTATCGGACGGTATGAATTATCGGACAAGGCCTCTTGTATTGAAACATGCGTAACGTAAGCGATAGTATTACGAGAAACATAGTATACGGATTAAATTAACAATGAAAGAATGGGAATTAACACTTCTTATGCAGATCAAACCAATAACAAAGCATTTTAAAGACATCCTAAGGCTGCTACTTTCACCAGTTTGGCTGATTTTCTAAAATGCAGCCAAGTATAAATACCCGTATCGTTATAACACAATGAGAGAGAAAGATAACAGCACCAAACTTACAGGGCTTACTTGGCATAATATCCCTTACATTCTGCAAAAATATCTAAAGGATCCATCTAGCCTATAAGGAACTATGCCACAAAGTTTCATGGCTGTCCGATAATTCATCCTAGAAAAAGTACAGCATCCGATAATTCATACGCGTATCCGATAATTCATTGCCGACACCCTGTACACTTTTGCATGTCACAAAAAATCTAATTACGTCACAAAGATGAATATTGGTTTCCAAAGAGACCAAAGAGTGGGCTATCGATTAGTGAAAACCGGAAGTCAGTACGACGGATACTTCTCGAGTTACAACAGTTAGTCAAAACGCGTCCGATAATCGACCACTTATGCTACGTGCGCATGTTTTATCATTACACATGCACGTACAGTATATTGGCATAGGAAATGCAGCTGGTTCACGTCACAATACTACAAATCCTACAGTAGCTACAACGGCACCCGACAGCATTATCAGACAACTGACCAGTCAGCTGATTGAACCAACTAATCATGTGCCTTTGCCGTATATTAAAACCACACTTACCGGAAATTCATTTCTTAAAAAATGGCGAGGATGAGTCTAGAGACGAGGAAGAGGGTGCTAACCTTGGATATGCCATAATCTTAACAGCAACGCAGCAGTGCAGGATAGATGTGCAACACGACTGAATGGCGACTCAAAGTATTAGAATACACGTGTCCACTTGTGTAATTCCGTAACTCGCCGTAAATTTTTGTTATCTACTCAAAATTGAAGATACTATAATTTTCCATAATGTAGTAACTATGGTGTGAACTACTCGTATATGGCAAGGACAATAATGGAACACGCGTAATCTACTACTGTGTACAGCGTATGGTAAGTCTTGAGAGTCATACACGTGTCTAAATGCACGAGTACAGTTCGTGCAAACAGTTAATGCATGAGTGTTCTTTTCGTGCACTGAACTTTGCACTCGTGCATAATATGCACGTGTCGAGGCACGCGTGTAGTTCAAGCTACACACGCCAACAAAATGAACGTCTCGTGCATGCACGCGTGCAGTTCAAGCTACACACGCCAACAAAACGAACGTCTCATGCATGCACGCGTGCAATTTCCAATGGTAATACGTCATAGGTCTGTCGTGCGCACGCGGAAAATGTTGCGGGCATTTTTGAAAACGTGTCGAGCCGTGCAGTTGCTGCACGCGTGTGTCGTCAAGTTTAAAGTGAGCGGTACTGTATATGTAGATGACCAATTTATTATCTATATAACTATGCTGGCATACGTACGTATGTGGTTTAAATCAACCATTGAATTAGATGTACGTACAAACATGTACATACGTATACGTATAGACAGTAAGCACCCTACGGTTTCCTAACAGTTATACATAACTACGTATACCTTATGCAAAAACATCCAACAACAATCCAGCTTTAGTCAACATCACATCAGTATTGTTAATTAAGCTACTAGCTATGTTGCTAATAACTCACTCTATCAGCAAAATTCACATCAGCCCCTGCTGCTATTAATACTTCTACAACTCTATCATAACCTCTCATTGATACATGATAGAGAGGTGTCCATCCAAACTGTAAAATTAACATATACGTACATAGTAATTAGCAAAACACAAACAAGTGACTTACAATTTTAATTGTAGCTATATATCACCATAGATTATATACGCCCTATGGATATGAAACTTATAAGCGCCACCAGTCATATCCTGGTTTCAGGCCCTCCATTTATAACTGCCCTCTGTCCATAGTGAAAACCATCCCTGAAAGGCCTAATGTGTGATTTTTATCATGCAAAAAAGCTAGAAAGCTGTCTGTGTCCAGAGAAATTGATATACTCTAATAGTACAGTCACTGTATTTTATAAAATATATACTCTAGTAAAACAGTCTATAAAAATTACATACAAACTTCGCCCTAAATTTAAACCACCCCAGTAAAATTAGCAGGTCACAATGACTATTTCTTGCTACTTTTCAAAAGAATGTAGCCAGTGATTTCTGAGAATATGTGTTACAAAAATCACTGAAGAAAACTTCGAAAGAGCCGAAAAACTTCACCGCACTGTTAAAAACTGGAACACAGCCCCGTCCAGTCAATACTTTCATCAAGTAGTCTTTGAACTAACCTACGTACCAAGATTTAGTATCGAAAAATTCTTAAAAACTACTAACAAATACACTCTTAAAACTTATGGAAACAAACTACGTAACTACTATTACTGACATTCACGAATGAAATTTTTAGAAGTGCGAAACCAGCATAGAGACACTGACACTCCATTACGAATGTATAGGCACGCGCTGCTGTTTCACATCCATAGGGCGTATATAATCTATGATATCACTAATTATCAAACATGCATAGTGTGTGTACACTATGCATATGTGATAGTTACATAAATACTGTGTAATTAGAATAATCCACCATTCAACAGGTTTAAAAAGTAAGTACGTAGTTATTATTATGAACCATGGTACGTAGTAATGTGGTGTGCATGCAGAGATTATTTGCTACCTTTAAATTTAACATGTACTTAATACAAATCTGAACACAACTGTACGTATATAACAAGTACGTATGTACATACCTTGCAATAATCTTTACTCATATTTTTGAGAGATTATAGCTACTTACTTGAGCAAATAATGCTATTAAAACTACCTACGTATCATACCTTTAAGCAGTCATCAAAAATTAAGCCTATTATGATAAAATTTAATCGGCTCTGTTGTAATATACCGTATAGCCATAAATTTTTGAGGGACAAATTTTTCAAGGTTTTCGCAAAATTGTTCTATTCTGGAAAATTAATATCCTTGAATTTTGCTTGCTAAAAGAGAATAATGATACGGTAAGTAGCTAATCCTCAAAAAATTATTAGCAAAAACTTTACTAAAGCCTAACCAACAAAAATTTTATCCCTCAAAATTTCTAGCTACGTATATGGTAATTTGAAAGTTAATAGACACGTAGCTACGTATTAGTTACACTTATAAAGTTGGGATTTTCGTTGAAATGAGATTTCTATTTTGTCAAACTTATTATGTATTCTATTGTTGCATTCATCTTATCATACAGGGCTCACGATAAGAAATTCAAGGTGTTAGGACAAAAGTATATGAAATTGCTCGGACAAACCAGTCATTGCTCAGACATTATTTACAACTTCATACTGTATTGTGTTATCATGCATTTGCATATTTAATTTGATCTGTATATTTATCTTGCTTCAGAAAGGAAGTATACTACACAGTACAGTTCAACTATAACTTCACACTCGCGTGACAATTCACGTGTGCATGATACCACACAACTATTCGCATGTGAAATGCAAAAATTTCTTGTGGAAATCATGATTTACATAAGATGGGTATGTGTAAATTCACATGAGACGTGAAGTGCCACAACACAGGTGCGTGTAAATTTACACAAGACGTAAAGTGTTACGACACATGTCATTTACAGGGGTTTAGCTACACGGCAACATGTGGTCTTGGACTTGTGGCCATGTATGTACAAAGAAATCCACAAGAATCATTGCACAAGCCACACAATGATGCAGTTGCACAGATTATCAATCAAACTATTTTGATAGTGCTTATTATACGACTGACTCGCGTGCGTATTCTGTTGTCGGCCATATTGAGTGTCAAATAAGGAGTGGCCTCTCAACATCTCTTCTCCTGATTCACCTCATGCACATGCGCCAGACAATAAAAATGGTTGACCTCATCACGTGACGCATTGGTTTTCATAAACACATACAACGTGATTAACAGTACGTACGTACATGAAAAGTGCTGAAGAATTAAAGTAAACAACAGGCTATATAATCTACTTACATCTGTGCTGTACGTAGGGATACCAATTGTTCAAACTCGATCGAGAATTCCTCTGTTAATAAATTGAAATACATATGAAATATTGATATCCCAGGATTTGAAAGGTAAAATTCTATTTTTGCAAAAGCCAAGTAATAAACGGGTGTGATTTTCTGATCTATTAGAGTTATTATATCACACTACAGTGGCTAAAAAAAGCATATCAGCTGAGCAATATTATGATCGGCCGTCCACGCAGGACTAATTGTTTTCCGCTATGTGAGTGTATAGAATATTCCAATGTGAATATTCTCGTTTTAGCCCTACGTAGCTGTATGTGCTTATACGCGCACTCTATACTTGATGTACTTTTTGTTCTCAATCACCTACAGTATAGTGTGCAACAATAAGTGCCACTAAAAATATTCGTTAAGATTTAATATGTGCACTACTAAAGCACTGCTTACTTTACGTGATATTGTACAGTACGCAAACATGTAACAGGGATGCAGTGTAATAATTTTGTGATACCACACGTGTGAAAATGAAGTTATAGTTGAACGGTACTGTACTTCTACAATACAGCTGGAACGGAGCCTTTGAATGTTTCGAAGGTTAAGTAAACTTTGAAGAGTAGCTAACTATCTTTCGAAGCTTCGTAAAGCACTCATAACACACTAATACGTAAATACAAAAGGGTTAATGAGTGAAAATTGTTTCTTTAATGTGGAAATCGTGGCAGCCTATACATCTTGCGTGATCAATGTTTGTGTGCCACGTCCACTTTTAAGCCAGCCAATTTGGCTTTTTGTACCATAGTATAAGCCTTAAAACAACACATATATGACAGTTAATGTATGAAAAACATCATTTTAGCCTTTAGTTAGCGTTTGGCTATGTTTGGTTGCTGTATGGACATGTCATTTTTTGTGATCAGTTGATTGCATCATTCTAAACTGCTGTTATAGATTTACCAAATACTTATAAATTTACAATTTTTTAGCTACACTGATTTTACATTTATTTATCAGCGGACTTGTCTTCTGGTCATGTAAGCAACTGGCCGGAAATCAGTGTAAATTTTGAAAAATATCCGATATCCGACCATTCTCGTGAGCTCTGTTATACTTGATTAAAGATCTCTATAGATTGACCAAAAATCTCATAAGCACTTCCAAATATCTATAGCTACCTGAGTACAAGGTGTTCTTTGCACAAAAAATTGCCTATTATGCTGGCATTATGCTCAATGATATTGTCACTCAAAATTATGCTGGCATACGTACGTACATACGTACGTGTGTGGCTTAAATCAACTAATGAATCAGATATAATAGCACATATACATACGTAGCTATAGCATGTAGCTATACATTGCATGCTTGACAGTAAGCACTCTACTGTTTTCTCACAGTTAGCTACGTACGTATATGCCTTATGTTAAGACATTCAGCAATAGTCACATCACGTCAGTATTGTTAATAAGCCACTAGTAACTCACTTTATCAACAAAATTCACATCAGCACCTGCTGCTATTAACAAATCTACAACTCTATAACTATGACTTCTTGATGCCTCTAACAGAGGTGTCCGTCCATCCTGTAAAATTAACAAATAGTAAATAGCAAAACACAAGCGAGTGACTTACAAATTTAATTGTAGCTACGTACGTATCACAAATTATCAAATGAATAATTCTACACCAATAAATGACAATTGATGCTACACTACGTAGTACAATACTACAAGGAGCTAAGGAATAAAATAACTAGACAGATGTTCAACATCAGGGGGCGAGCCTGAGGATGCATGCATGAAGTTATTATGAGTTCTTTTGCTGAAGCAGTGAAGGATTTACCACAACCAATGAGCTATTGGCATGAGAGAAAGCACTTACTCTTGCATGGCATAATTAACACAAGCATCAATAGTAGACTTCACTTTCAGTTTTAACAGTATGGAGAGTAAAACTGTGGACAACGAGTAGAATGCAGTAATATACGGAAACATTGGAATCGGCAAATCACGATCACGTGTACAAAAGGATGGAATTTCGAGAGGTTGGTTTTCTGCTATCGATTCAGTACGTTGTCACCCTTCTCCGCTGCAACAACATTTGTCGCTGCTCTGTAGACATCATGGCACGCCGACGTCTCTCACGTGCTCTCCTTGCTTCCAGCCTCTGCTCTCTCTTCTGCAGTTTCTGTTCCGTCTAACACGATATTGTTCTCTTCTTCTCAACCTCTTCTCTCTGTCCATCGTCGTCTACGTCCCAAAATGAGTTCAGAGTCAGTAATCTTCGCCGTTTCATCCCCACGATATCGTGGCATGGTTGACCGTACCAGCCAAATACGGAGCGACCGTAATCTCCACCGTTTCATTCTTCGTGGCATGGTTGACCGTACCAGCCTAATATGGAGTGGCCGTAATCTTTGCCGTTTCATTGTTCGTGCATGGTTGACCGTACCAGCCTAATATGGAGTGGCCATAATCTTTGCCGTTTTATTGTTCGTGCATGGTTGACCATACCAGCCTAATATGGAACGTCAGGACATGAAGACGGATATTTTTGCAATACAAAGCACTTGTATGGAAGTATCCGTAAGTTTATCGTGTTTGTTTGTACATGAACCACCGTACCAAACTACAGTAGTGTGTTGCAATGCCGTTTTTCGCCGTGGTTCTTCGCGCATGGACCACCGTACCGTTTTCCACGTTAGAGTGGGGCTCACTCAGGCTCGCCCCAACAAATACATTAAAGACTTTTAGAATTTAAACTACAAATTTTTTATTTCTCTGCCTGTCTACATACCTGCCCACCAAATTACTGGCTACAGTAGAAATTCCTGAATAATAGCATTGTAATAAAGATATATTCATTGTGACCATGCAGTTGTGTCCTTCTTCATTTTTGGTTCATTAGTAAACACTTATTACAGAGCTATGCAATTTGCAGGTCATTACAGCTCTATTCATGTGCAACCACATATGTATAGCTACTGTAATTTCTCTAAAATTCGGCATGTTTTTAAAATAATTATTTTCATCTCGCCAACTTTTTACCTGCAATAGAGAGTATTTGTTGGAATTAAAGTCCGTGTCAAAATAATTAGCAATAAGAGTACTTAGCAACTCAGTTTCTTTACGAAAGTAATCCATTAGTATCATGCATCAATTAGGCCTACATGGGTACGTCTGATGGTTGAGGATATTCAACTCCCGTGCATTCGATATCAGTGATTCTGCAATGGATAAAATCGCAGCTGCTATTCAACGTACGTAGCATATGCCGAATTTTTATTTTATTGGAATTTTGTTATTGAAAAAGGGGTGTCGAGTAAATAGAGAGACCGAAGTTTTAGAGAACTTACAGTAATACTAATGGGGTTCACTAAATGTTGGAGATCTACATAGCTGATGCATTCACGTGATTTTTTGGACTTTAAAGTATACAATATTTATTGCATTTCTAAAAGTGCATAGTACGATTAAATTTAGCCCATATCGATCAATTAAAACAAACTTGTTTGGAAAAGGGCTGCTTTTAGCCATGATCACGTGATAGCATCAGATCTTTGATGATTAGACTGACCCAATACTAACACATAGTGTTACAACCGAAAATAGCTATATGTAGTTATGTACGTAATTATGTGTGAATTAAGGTATGTACTGTATATATGTAGCTACTAGCTATAGCTATGGCGTAAAGTTTATGGAACTACGTACAGGAGTACCAGTAACCCATACACAACAGACAAGTCTGTTACAGATCTGTTACAGACTTGTTATATCTGTTGCATGTCTGTTACAGAGCTTTGACAGACCTAGGGCAGATCAACAGAGTTGTCATAGATCTGTTGCACATCTGTCATAACTCTGTAAATAATTACGGTAGATTTGTAAATTGGATTCTGCACAGATGTGTCACAGAGCTTACATGCTACATACTGTAGCTTTACATATGAACTGTTGTTACAATGATCATGATTAGCATTTAGTTGTCAATATAGCTGCTGCACAATTTTTTGACTAAACCAAAAGTGGACAACCCACCACACATACCATATAAACAAGTGATAGCTAGGGTTTTTTCTATTAATATTGCTGGAGGCAACAGGTAGCCTGGATAGAGCTATTTTTAACATTGTCATAGGGTATGGAAACGAAAGTTATGTATTAAAGATAACTACAGAGGTTATATAGCGGCTTAAAACTTGTAGAAGGACTATAAGAACTAGTGCTTTTATGGTTTCACGATTGTCAACTTACAATGAAGAAATACCATTTTTACTAGTGAATGGTTTAGAAAACAAACCTTTTAAAAGATCACAGACTTAGGCAGTGATATACTGAATCATAGATTATAGCTATTATATAACTAAGAGCATCAGTGTATATACGTACGTATAAAAGATTAGTGACTGACAACTATCAATTATTTAAACGGGCGCTTTAATATGATTTCCTCTGTATTCTGAATAGTAGTATAAGCATAGAGTGCAAGCGACCACTAACCTTTCAATGTGATAGCAGATAAACTGTGCTATACAATACTCAAGAGGACAAACACCGCACGCCATCAGTATCAATAATTATTTTTGTATTAGTCACATGTGAACAACACAGCATAATTTTATAAAAGAGCGTGAAGAAGATGGTGAGAAGATTTTGACATCCCCAGTGATGACACTTGAGAATCAGAGAGAAATCGATTGCAAGAAGTCTTTAATGGCATCGCAAGATTCGTATTGCGTAGACTATCATTGTTACAAACAAATTGAATCTTTGACGGCAATATATCTCACTCTATACATGGCCATGGACCGTGGAGAATTCTTGTGAGTAAATACAGGCACAATATTTTCTATGATATAGGCAACGTCACCATTTATGCTTTTAATGGGCACCATATACTATGAACGCTCTGTGACATGGAGCCACCAATATTAAATACTAACAAATGTACCTGCCCTATTGTACAGGTGTAGCTAAATGCATGCTGTGCAAGGCAGCTATATAGTAGATGATATGCAGGATTCCCTGATGCCTTCTGTCAATTTTATAAGTACGTGCGTATGATAAAAGTACTAAGTCTCCAATGCCTACTTATACCTGATGTCCTGTGTGTCTAGTCTACTTAGCCTGCATGGCCTACAGCTTAGCTGCTACTTAGTATCTTGAGCCTTTTCCTAAGCCAAGACATATGTACATGGTCAGCAATGCATTCAGTGTCCTACACATAATGTCTCTCTAGTAGTCTCAGTCTTATGTATAATAATTATGTCAATCTATATAGTCTACTCAGCCTTTCTGCCTAGTCTGTCATGCCTATTGGCTATGTCTGCCCTGTCGTGCAGGTGTAGTTAAGCGCATACTATATGCATGGTATGGCTATAGGTCATTTAACAGGACTCGCTTGGCTGTCAGTTATAAGTTACCTAGACTCCTATGCCTACCTATAGTCTCCTATGTATACCTACCTAGTCTCCTATACCTACCTAGTCTCCTGTACATACCTACTATACCTACCTAGACTCCTAATGTCTCAGTCTCCCATAGGTAGTCTCTCATGCATGCATATTGGCTTATGCCTTCAACTATGCACACATATATAAATGTTTACTTTTTAACACCTTGTAAAACCTACCTATAGTCTCCTATTACCTATAGCTATACCTATAGTCTCCTACGTATATTACGTATATTGAGCTATACCTAATCTCCCATTGCCTATACTCAGTCTCCTATGCCTATACCTATATATATAATTATATATAGCTATATATATATATGCTATATATAATTATATATATAGGTATAGGCATAGGAGACTGAGTATAGGCAATGGGAGATTAGGTATAGCTTATATATATATATATATACTATATATAGTCTCTTGTGCTTATGGCTATGTCTGTCTATAGCAATGTTTACGTCTAAATTGATTGTCTGTTTACACTGAGGTTTCTTTACACCCTGTAGAGTTGTAGTAGGCTTCTACCTAGTCTGCTCACCCTTGCTGTTGGCTATGTCTGTGTAGTTACCACCTGACATAGCCAGCATTGTTCACTTATAACACCTTGCAAAATTCTATACCCCTAAGGCTTGTCTGTTTACACTGAGGTTTCTTTGTATAATTAGCGCCTTCAAGTTTTTATAAGCTGGTACAGCCTACTACATCTATTGGTTAGTCAATTGAGTTTGCTGTATAACGCTGGCGCTGGTTTGTCTATCTGCTGCATTTGTGCTCGTGCTGACTTCACTCAGAATTTTCGGTTTAAGAATCAAAAGCCATCAGTGTGATTTCGAAGGACATGCCCACTTATCGAGTAACAACTTTTAGCTGCCTTGTACAGGCCTGCTGCTACTGAGGCCGCTTTTGACAGTTTAAAGTAAGCAAGCTTAGATATGCTGGCGCTGAATAATGGCACTTTTGCCAACAGTGAAAAGTAAGCGCAATTTAGTCGTTGCGCATGCCTGTAGAAAAACAACCATACGTAACTCTGCAACTATATCGTCCACTGGCTTCCAGTTTAGATTATTTTATTCTTCACTGAATGCTGGTTTGTTTGAGCTTATGGCATGTTACCGTAAATAACGTTCAAGCAAATCTACACTGATTTTAAAATTTAATGCAACTGAAAACGATGGCGAAAATGACCTATTACGCATTCGGGTTGATCAACTACAGTACTTAGAAGTTTATAAACACAAACTCCACAAAGTTTAAGACTAAAACTAACCATAAACCAAGTCCGGAGTCAATCCATGCAGATATGACAGAGTTATCGACGTGACATGAAACAAGTTGATGTTCTACCATCTAAAAACCTGGCGATGTGTAAGTTAAACCACTGTTAATCAACTGCTATTCAGTGTATTGTAATAGTAATTAATGACGTCATGAGTAAGTCATGTGAGCAAAGACTCATCACTAAGGAGCACATAGCAACGTATACAAATTTAATTAAACCAGCTTTATACTCCAGTACTTTAGTGATAAAACTTTTTAAAAGTAGTACAAAGTTGTTTTAAGCCGAAATTCTTATTGTAACACTATAGGCTAGTCTTGTATTATAAGCTCCGTAACCCGCACGGCACACCCACTTTCAAAACTGAAGCGCTCTGTCTTGTTAGTAATGTACAGCTGTTCAAACGGCTTTTACTATGGAATGAACGGCTAACACTGCATTACCTTGTTCTTATTCGGCAGTTACTCACGACGCGCTTCGTTACTAAGGCCCCGCCCATCAGTAATATCGATAGCAAGTGTCATACAAAAGTAGAAGGACTTATTTGATTGGTTATTCAGGCTTCATTTCACGTGAATAGCTTTTAATAGCCTGGGGGGCGGACACACACACACACACACACGCATACCGACGTTTTCACGAAAACGATTTCAAGAAACCAGGCGCGCGCCTGGTTTAAAAATGCAGACAGACGGACGGACGGCTTTTCAGCTTTATATAATAGATGATGTGCAGCATTATGATGATTCTTCATCTAGTTGCGTACTGTAGCACTAATCAAAACAGCTACGTACCTAACTGAGGTAATAAATATTCTCACTTATAAAAATAAATCGTGTTATTATATTGTCATATCTAGTATGTGCTAATGACAAGAGAACAGCACTCAAGATATCACAGAAACTCAACATGGTATGTGGAAAGACTAGCAGTTGATTGTGCAGTAGTGAAAGTACACATGTGCCTGCTGTCATTAAGTGAGTGGAGTATCTTTTCATTTTTGCTATCCTGGATTTATAAAATGCCCCTTGTAGGGCTAAAGATGGCTTTGGAGGAAGTGGCCAAAGGTGATGCGAACAGAATTAATGATACTGCAACACCAGAAGAAAACAAAAAGTTCAATAAACATAAAAATAGGAAAGATGCTGCAGGAAAGACAATGTACTGTTCAGTGGATACAATTTTAAGTTTTTGTATGTGTATTTGTAAATGGCATGTATTTCATTTTAATGTTAATTATTAAGTATGTCACAACTATGTATGGGGCTGTCAATGCTATGTACGGCATCTGTCAATGCTATGTATGGCATCTGTCAGATAAACGTAGCAAAAAAGAATGCTTCAGTAACAGTGAGTTACATACGTGTGTACCTACG
This sequence comes from Spongia lamella, assembly GCA_963930835.1. Taxonomy (NCBI): domain Eukaryota; kingdom Metazoa; phylum Porifera; class Demospongiae; order Dictyoceratida; family Spongiidae; genus Spongia; species Spongia lamella. The sequence goes on along the minus strand of OZ005746.1, from coordinate 6,401,896 downwards.
TACATATGTATACTCACAAACATTATATATTGACAAATAAGGCAATTAAAATATATTAGAATTAAAAACTAAAAAGGATAGGAATTACCATGTTTCATCATACATACGTACGTAGGTATGTACATACGTAGGTATGCACATACTTATGCACATATACGTAATGAATTTTGGTTTACATCTTATTTAATTGGTTGTAAATGAAAATTTGCAAACATTTGGTTGTGATTTAAGATATTATCCATCCGCATGATCAAGCATTGAAACTTCCTTCTTGTTCCATATTCTTTCAAACTTATAAATCCGTAGTTATTATCTTCTTATACATAGCCAACTCACTATATTGGTAGAATCAACATACGCCCCTGATTGAATAAGTTCCTTTACTTTTGTAACATCACCAGCCTCAGCAGCAGAGCACAGTTCATCACTTTTCTGTAATAATGTATGTACATATACGTATACATATGTATGTATAACTGTATTATTAACTCTCTATACTTATATTTAATTAGTATACCATATGTACCTATTATCACCTTACACGTCTCATTTGGACCAAGTTGACATTACGTAAGTAAAGCTGGTACGTATAAGAACAGCCATATGTATAGCATTTTAGATGTCAGAGACATTATCATAAACATATGAAGGTTTCCAAAAGTGACAAAATAATGGAATATCAATTAATTAAAAACCAGGAGTTTGTACTCACTGAAGATACAAGTTCGTGCAGAAGTGATGATTGGTAAATTATATTACCACTCACATAAATTATATGTACGTATGTACATATTTCCTTGAACTTGTACATAAATTTCATGTACGTACTGCTACACTATGAGGATACTCTGAATATATGCAAACATTTAAGTACACTTAGCTGGCTAACCATACTTATACACAGGTACATAGCTACGTACGTAGTTATTGATTATAAGTTTTGCCTTATGCTAGATTGTTATCCTTGATCTGACACACCCAGAGGGTATCACATACGTACGTACGTACATGCAAGGTCCTATATAAGCACCATAAGTACGAAAGTACGTACGTACATATACAAGTCTATGCTGGTCAGTTATACATTTATGTATGTACGTACGTACACACATACATAAATAGCCAGTAGTATAAAAGCTTTGGTAGGTTGAAACCAATTTGAAATACATATATATCTTCACTACCAAAGTTTTATACTACACCTTGTACATCTGTATACAGTAATGTACGTATATTTAATAGAAATTTGTTAGGAAATTACCTCTTCTAATGAAAACAATTTTGGGTCACCATTAATGCAATGTTTTACGTTGGGGTGAACCAAAATTTCAATAATTCCTTTAGTAGCAAAGTACTCACAATGCTTCCTCACATTTACATTAATGAGAGTAACAATATATTTTGAGATCATATCATCCAGTGTAATTCTAATGGACTGCTCTGTGCTGCTAATAGTCGAAGAGCATGTTCAGTGACCTTACACTTCTCTATCATCATTGACTGTATGTCATATACCAGTTGAAGAGTCACTTGTAACTTTCTATTACATTTCATCGTTACTATAGTGAAGCTGTTGTTATTATGAGGGATCATTGAAGGAACTGATGGGGAGATTGGATATTTTGTGATGGAAGAGTTTAAATACAATCTTGAGTCAAAGTCCACCAGCAAAGCAGCAGCTATTTCAGAAAATTCTGCTAAACATGTGAGTACAGAATGATTACTCCAAGACCAAAATATACTCATCATTTTTAATATAGCTGATGAAGTTCTTAACTTCCTCAATTTATACACACTGTATGGAGGAAGGAGTTTAATGTTATGTATTTCACACCACGAAGGTAGGAAGCTAGTTTCACCAATCATTAAATTTTCACACCATTTCATTAACAGCTCAGGATGACAATGGCTCAACAATTCAACAACATGTTCAGATATGTAGTGGAATTCTTTTTCTACTTCTGATGGCTTGATATGTTTTACATATTGAAATGGAGAAATAAACACTGATAACTTGCTTGAGTGATAAGCTTTTGATTTATTGAAAAGAGTACTGTCATCAACAAAACCGAACTTGATAGTTCTTGTACCATGTAAAGTACTAACAACTTTTGCATTGGCTACTTGTCTAATGTAGTCTAAAGTTATATGTAGCTTTTTATGCTCTGTGTTTGGAAACAGGTGTTTTAGACCTATGTATACATACGTACATATACAAACGTATAAAACAAGTATAAGTATACGCACGTGCTTACGTACATTATGTACATTTGTATGCATGCTACATGTATAGTCTGGATTCAAGATAACATAGCCAGGTGTACGTATGTATGCACTTACGTATCACTTTTAGCAGTAAAACTTTTACGTACGTATGCACATCAATGAAACAGTAGCCTTACATATGTGCATACGTATGTACGTAAGTACATACGTACTAGCAAAGAGGGGGTGTTTAGTAAAGGTTACACCTACGTACATACGTACATATATAAAAACTTGAACATAATTATTACTAAAAATTAAATGACACGTACGTACGTACGTACATATGTGTGTAAACACATGTGGAAATATCTTGATATGTTGCAAAAATGATGCGTATGCAATAATCACAACACAGAATATTACGTATTAATATCACAATAATCGATATAACAATAACACTGCACATCACTAAGAGCCATACGTAACCATAATGGATGCTAATGCATATGTATTTCTATAAACTCTCTGTAGTGCTTAACTTTCATTAAAATTATCTCCCCAGCTTTATTGTATAATCTATAGCCAGCTACCCATAACTAATCTTAATGAATGATTAAATTAATATAAATCATAAAGCTATCCGTGTCTGTCCTAAGGATTACCTACTTTGTCAGTTCAATGACCCTGTCTGGAGTACGTATAATATGTGCAGTTACTCATTTGTGGCTTCCTGTACACATTAACAGGTATGTAGAAATTGACAATAGTCCCTGTATAGTTCATATGCATGTCCTAGCTTGAAGTTCCAGAAATGACATCCATGGAATCTTAAATGAAGTGAGCAAAATTTCATCCAAACCATTAGCTCAAGGATGGATTAGATCAATGTAGAGAAAGATAAGCAAGGTACGTACATACTAGGCAACGGACAAAATTGAGAGATTTAATTTCCACATATTCTTTTCTCTTTGGCTACTGCTCATTCTCTATTATTATGGTTCATCATACTGGATCCATTGATTAGTTACCCCTGAGATCTCTTACCAGTTGAAGGATGCTCATGATTAAGCAGCAAACACTCGCAAGAGGGTGTGTCATGCATCGAGAAACATATAGGCCTACATAAAACTGTTTGCGCTTTCATATCACATCGCCATCACTCCCTCTGATATTTAGCTTATGTACATAGATACTTAATATGCAGAACGTACGCCTTTTCTGTAACTTGTGGTTCCACACAAATAGCACCAGTACTTTAATTGAAGCGCCTTATAATGTGAGTTTTGTGTTACAACACATTTGAGAGCTCTGGTGCATGCAATTTCTTTCTTTCTGTTGCTGTTGTAAGGCTCATCTGCGAGGGCAGGTTAAAAAAGAAGAATGTATGCACCAGGGGCAGTTCTAGCAATTTTACTGAGTAGTTTCTGAGCAACTACATAGATTAGCTGCGTAATTATGTTACGGTCTCATAAAGTGTGCGATGCACGCTCCGATGTGCATAGCACAAGCAGGGGGTCTGGGGGCATTCCCACCAGGAAAATTTGAAAAATCGATATACAGAGATGGATTCTGAATACAATTTTACACTAATATATGCAGCATCACCTATAAAATAAAGTATGTGAAGTATCAACCACTGATTAAAATGGTACTGTTACATAACTAGTCATTCCACCAGAAAACTATATCACCTCTCTTATCTCTTAATACTATGTACGTATCCCACTAGGAACTCAGTTGGCAGGCTGAATATTTATGGGCTAACAAGCATAACTATAATTTCACTGACTGTACTTGACCACAGTACAGGTAAAAACTTACTTGACTTGTGTTTCTATTTTTTTGAGTGACAGCTGCCTTGATATAAAGCGTTATATTGAATCATGCTATTTGTAATGTGCATTATATAGAATTTTAATTTTAAATTTTATTTAAGGAATCTGAGTAGTTTCTGGGAACCCCTGAAATCACCCTAGAACCGCCCCTGCACGTACGTAGTTACTACCCATTTAATGGCCACGGACATCCCTCAGAGATTCTTCATTTCCAACAATACAGCAAAAAAGTCTGAGCTGGCCACTAATCTTACATATTACGTAGGTATCCTACATTATAGCTACATAGATGGGATATTCATGGGTTTTCAAATACATAGGCTTAAACTGGAGGTGCCAGGTACAGCTACCATCTGCAAATATTTAACAAAAATGTATTAGGCTGGGGAAATGAAGGATAACAGTAGACCATTTATCCCCAGTATCACTAATGGCATATCACCTAAATTATCTTCTGTATCACACATGTATCTCTTATCAACAAGCAGGGTTCACTACTTATCTTTGTCACTGAGTAAAGGTACATACGTATATACGTATAAGTGTAACGTGCAGATCCTAGACCACATTCTTTTACCAATACAGGAGTTGCACAAGACCAGGTCCAGACAACTGTTTGACACTCTAATGTATTGATCTGTACACTGTGCCATTAAGGTAGTCAAAGTGGATCAGGGCGAGCAAGAACAACCTTCATCATCATCATCCCTCATCCTCATCATCATCACCACCATCGTCATCATCTTTATTATCCTCATCACCATCACCATCATCATCTTATCATCATCATCATCATCACCATCATCACATCTCAACATCATCATCATCATCATCATCATCATCATCATCATAACCATCATCATCATAACCATCATCATCATCACCATCACCATCACCATCACCATCACCATCACCATCACCATCACCATCACCATCACCATCACCATCACCATCACCATCACCATCACCATCACCATCACCATCACCATCACCATCACCATCACCATCACCATCACCATCACCATCACCATCATCACCATCACCATCATCATCATCATCATCATCATCATCACCATCACCATCACCATCACCATCACCATCATCATCATCATCATCATCATCATCACCATGATCATCATCATCATCATCATCACCATGATCATCATCATCATCATCATCACCATGATCATCATCATCATCATCATCACCATGATCATCATCATCATCATCATCACCATGATCATCATCATCATCATCATCACCATGATCATCATCATCATCATCATCACCATGATCATCATCATCATCATCATCATTATATGTAACTCTTGCCAATCTTAGAAAACTGAGAATATTATTAGTATGTGTCAGAAAATACAGCATCATGCATGTGTGATAGCATCCTCTCCTTTTGCTAATCTGAGGGTTAGTAGTAGTAGTAGCACTTTCTACATATGTACGTACATATGTATCATACATATGTAGCACTTAGAGGAAATGAGGCAGGCCCAATATTTCAAGTGTCCAATTGACTGAATCTAGGACATAAGGGAGGGATTAAATAAGACAAAACTCCTACGTATAGCTATATATTATGCAGGCCACCGCTTCCAGATAGTAACAGCATCAACTGCAGCACTCAAGGAGTTGGAAGATTTAGCAATCTGAACATTTGAACCTTATACAGATTGGAGGGTAGCTACAAAAGAGAAATCAGACAAGATCCACTTGCATCTTTATCAACAATATTGGCCCAGTGCCAAATCTACGTAGCTCCCAGAACAGAAAGAGAGCAAAAAATTAACAGAGAAGAATTGAAGTTCAAAGCATAATTATTGTGTTTATGGCTAGGCTGTATGCATACTAATGTCACGTGATCCTTAATTTGGCATATACATATGTACGTATGTACGTACGTACGTATGTAGTACACAGAATCCAATAGGTTTACCACTCCTACATATGCTTGTTTGCAGGCCTAGCCACGTCAAGTGCTTTGCTTGTATGGAGAATGTCTAGGGCTATAGATCCTGTAACACCTGGGGATGAAATGTATACTGACTCACCCTAGTCATACTACGATGGGTCTGCTTGTATGGCAGGATCATCCACAGAACATACGTAACCTTGGTAAGATACACATGATCATTAAGCACTATTTGACCCGGCATGAGAAAATGGATCTTATGTGCACATAAAATTTGACAACAATTTTAACTTTTTGCATCATGAACCATAGTAGTAGTTCATAATAGGGATAGACCAGGTTTTTAGCAAAATTCTAATAGTGCGCTCATGCAAAAGTAGCCTTAAACAATGATTATTAATCTTAAATAACCTTTAGAAATGTTCATCAGCCTTTCCTGAGTCCATTGAATACTTTTAAAATGTTCCTAGAGGCTTTGAGTATTGAACAGTAACAACTTAAAATTTCTGAAAATATCTACCATTTGTTATTATTCTGATTATTCATTTTTCGTCAGTCTATCACAAAAAAGCTTATTATATTGCATTCAATTATACGTAGTGAGCCTTTTATAAAATACTTCTGTCCAGGTCATAGGGAAGCTTTATATTCGAAAAGCTTTAGTGATCTTCAGTTTCAATGCTGATTTTGTTTCAGTTACAACATGAGAAGCCATAGAAAGTATCACTCTTGGGTCACCTCCCCTTCTCAAAACCTTCTTTTTGGCTGGAATTTTGTACAAAAAACTACGTACGTACATATGTGTATCCTTCTTTAACTACGTACGTATAAAGCTGAATTGCTGAAGCCTATTTTTACGAGTCAAGATTTTAGCAGCATGAAAATTTTTAAGTTCTTCGGCCGACAGCTTTGTGATGCCTGCCCCTTGAATTCTTTTCTTTCTACCATGGTTCATGATTGTTTTGTCTTCCAACTATACTTGTAGCAATATACGTACTGTAGCTTCATGTCTGTTACAGGCTAGGTGTGCCTCCCTGCCAGCATAGATATGCTGCCACACCCCTTCACACAGGCGCTTATCGATTAGAGACTATAAGAGCCATGCTAACCTACGTACGTATAAGCGCCTGTGCAAAGAGAGTCTGCCGGCAATGTGAGAGTGCCTTCTCGGCCCTGCATGGAAAGAAAATCGGTTGCATGAGACCAGTTGTAAGTATGAAATTACGAATCTGTCGGGTACCTTGATAGGTGGATATTTGAAGATCTAGTTTACTCTATATATTGCCACACACTTGTATCCATAGACAACAGACACCCTATATTGTATCATCTTGTGCACTATATTTATTTGTGTACATAAGTCCTTGCTAACTGTTGTTTGTGCATACAGCTACACTCAGTCTGGATATTGTAGGTGTACATACGTATATTGTACATTGCCTTTCCATTTGCTGCTATGTGGTTAAAACCACTCCAGCAGTGAGATCCTTGATGGTAAGGGGTGTGAAATGGCATCATACATACGCATGTACGTACGTACCATACAGTAGCCAATCCTGAGAAAGCTAAGAAATAATCAACCACTTAAATTTTTTGCATATTAGCTACGTACGTAGCTACGTAACTACAAGCTGCAGCTGCTTACGCAGCTATTATACTAGCTGCAAAATAGTCCTTGCCTCATTGTCATAGCTACTTAAGTACTGTAAGATGAACTAATCAGTATCACAATTGTATATTTGCTATTATAACTGCATATAGCAAAGGTTATATAATATACATATTCTTTCCACAATGATGGGTATCAAAAACTCAACAAACTAGTGATGCTAAAAATTAAACATTAAAAAACTACAAAAGTACAGAAACAAGGATAACTTACGTTAGTTCTGGCACTGTATGCTGAAACATTTAAGCATACAAGATTTCTATTTTGACTGAATTTTTCTAGCTCAGTCAATTTTCACATGCACCTACGTATGTATGTATGTATGCCTACTTAGCAGTCAAAATAAGGATATTGTATGTTTCAGCATACAGTGCCAGAACTAAGGCTTAGTATTAGTTATACCCCAGAACAAGTATAGTATCCTTGTTATTACATGAGACCGAGGCAGCCTAGATCAAGTGTTAATAACAAGGATACCATACGAGTGAATGGGGTATGACTTGTTTATCTCCCACAAAGCTTGTTCGCTTGTACTAGATCATTTAATTGTCACGAAAGGTGTTTGCATGTAGAAACTTTGTTATTAGCAGCTGTAAATAGGCGTTAAAACTGTAACCTTAAAGGTTTCTGGGCAGGGAAATATTATGGTTATCAACGAGTTGATAACTATAATATCTCCCTGGCAGCTTCTTTGATCTGCCCACGCACTGGGAAATAATGTAAGTTATCCTTGTTTCTGTAGTTTTTATATAATCCCTATTTGTAGTTTTTAAAGTTTAAATTTTTAGTATCACTAGTAAACATATGTAATAGTCCAACACAATTTTCATTGTTTATGCAGCCATTAATAAAGAAATCTCATGGAAGTTACAGATGGTGAATATCTTAAACAGTAAGAGAGATATTTGCTACGTATGTATAATATGAAAAGGTGTATTTTGTGTACATACATAAGCCCGGCTTTCTCATATTAGGTCACATTTATACTTTGCAGTCATGTACGTGCCACATGATCACATGTCTCATCTACAGGCACTGATTACCCATGATCGTTGCATCTGTTTACAGCACTCAGACAACACATTACTCCATTCCATGAACATATGCAAACAGATGCTCAGTATAGCTACGTATACTATTTCAACCAGCAACCGCTTAATCTCTGCTACAAACAAGTTGCTGTTTTCATGGGTGGATCTAGGACCTACTGAGAGAGGAGGCAACAGGGTATCTGGGGGCACAACTTCCTTAAAGTTACAGGATAATTTATGTTACAAAACACAAAATTAGTAAAAGTTTCTGTGAAGGATATTTCTGTACCTTTATAGTAGAGAGAAAGGTGAAGTAGGGGAATTGCCCCCCTTGCCCCTCCCCAAATCCGCCTATGGCTTTTTTAACATCTACAAATCAGGTGCTATAAGTACGTATATACATGCATAAGTATTGGTAATCTAGGAACTGGGATGAGAAAAGCAAGCACAAGGTGCTACGTCCAATTTTAGTTTTCACAAAAATTAGTTTACTGGTTTACTGAATGGATGCATCCTACGTACGTATGTACTAGCTGGCTGGGTGTTTACCGTGTACTGCTCGTGTACTGGGAGGATCTCTCTTGTAGCAATTGTTATATAAATAAACTGAGAATTTGTTTGATTTGTTATTCGGATTCAATTCACAAGCATGGTTTTTTAAGGAACACACAGACATAGAGACATAGACACATACGTACGTATATATGTACACACACACACACACACACACACACACACACACACACACACACACACACACACACACACAACACACACACACATATGCAAACTGGCTTGTTGGATAAAAGCAATTTCAAGAAGCCAGTTGCGCCTTGTTTAAAAAATCAGGAACTTTAGCTACGTAAGCACTGTATTTACCTACATAGTTGAATGCCATGGCTACTATTAATCAACATTGCAAAATGACCATGGCCATTATACAAGGGTGGCTTCTATTCAAGTATGGTGCTTAGTGCAATAGTGATCACTGGAGCTACTATCCAATAACCAGGTAAAGTTTATTATAAAGCTACATACTTGTGTAATACAGTAGTTGCCACATACATACATAACTACGTACGTACATAGTACATACGCATTATTATAAATTATTATTACATAATTTACCATCTCTTAGTTGACTACCAACACGTTCATCCATTATATCACAGATTTTCAACCAGAAAATTAGCTTAAAACTTTGTAAACTTCTTAATACAAACTGCCTCTTTAAGTATTCACTAGGAGTAAATGAAATTACTTTCAGATCATCATCAGTGAAAACTTTATGAGAACAGAACAATGTAACAACATCATCTATAGACACTTTGTCCAGAAGAATGTGACATAGCTGCTCAGCCACTGTAAGATGTTACTATTAAAGTACTATTCATAATAATGTAATTATGCACTTACCTTGACATTGATCATGTATAGTTTGGTTCTCAGAAAGGTGCCCCAAGTCAGAGAGCCATAGATCATAAATCAGTGGGTGTTTTCCTATCTCAATATGCATAAGATTAATTGTGTAAAACTCATGTTGATTATAAAGAGCCATCTTGTAAGCATCAAAACTGCATTGAACTGGTACAGTAAAATTAATTTCCAAACACCCCTTGTCGACATGTTGTATGTTTAATATTTGTTTACCTAAGTCGAATACAACTTCTTCAATTCTCCAACAGTGCTTTACAAAATCGCCAACAGTAATTTTTTCAGGATCCATATTCACCTTTGTACTGACAGCAGTGACATATTGCATTCGCTTTTCTAATTCACTGAGCTTTTTTGGTATAACTTCTGTAAGCAATTTTGCAGATAAAAACTGTTTGTATGCCTCAATTATTTCAACAGCTTTTGGCAAATCATTTGCTAACACTTCCAGTAGTCTAATGTCTAACCAATTACAACAACAGAATTCACCAAAAGTGCTCAACAACTCAGTACTGGATTTAGCTGATTTGATTTCATCCTTAAGACATTTATCAAACTGAACACCATCAGGTGCATTAGCTTGATTAATAAGCGCCATCCTTAAAGCAGATATATCATAATTCTGCAAAACACTACATAGTAGCTTTAAAAGTTTTGTATAAGCATTTGCAATTGCCATAGGCTCTTTAAACAAATCAGAAATATTTGCAGCAGAGGTGCTGGATGAACCTTTAGTGTAAGTAGTAAACAACATGTGTCACGTACGTAAATAGCTACAGTAGCTATGTAGACAAAATTGTGTAATTTACATAATGTAGCTATAAGAGTATACAAGTACGTAGCAATCAGTCACAACACTCAAACTCTTCAACATGAAAAAAATGCATGTACACACCTTGAACCTTTTTAAAATCAGAACACAAAAACTGGCTACAATTCTATTAGCATAACTAGAGCTGTGAAAAGTAACCTAATAACCAGACAGTTATTTTTATAAATTCAGTTACCAGATACTTTTTTCCATAACCGGGTAACTGGTTTTTAATATTTTCATGCAAAAAATGAATGGCGCATGTTTATATTTGTTGTGTTAACACATCAATATCAGGATATAACTGTAGATAAAGCAACTTGGTTAATGTTGTTGCAAATTTTTAACAATGGTTTTATGCACTTATATGTGTAATTATGTACTATATAGACCCAGAGGAGGTACGACATGCACACGTGAGCCCATACATTTAGTACAGCAAACATTTCCTTACCTCAATTTCGCTCCAAATATCAAATTTTAGAATGTTTATATAACAGTGAGACGTTATGCGCTATCAACCCCATTCAACGCCACTACTCCCAGCGAGTACATTGCATCGATAGACAAAAGGCATCACATGCTCATTAATGTGATGGACAAGGAAGATTGCACAAGAACTCTAATGCCTAAAATCGTGACTAAAAAAGCAATCTAGGACTTCACCTTCTCTACGTACACCTCAAAGAAATGCCAATAGAACGCCTCTACGAGAGAGTGTGCATAATTCTACCGTGCACGTGGAACCACAACAGAGAAGGTTGCCATTTGACCAAGCAACATAGAAGTCTAGAGAGAAGTGGTCTGATGCAGAAATCAAGGCACTTGTGGAATTTGTGTTATTTCATTCAGCTGGAGACAGCTGGCCAACCCACAAGCAAGATGGTTTTTGGAGTAGTGCCGGGAAATTCTTGCAGAAGAGAATCAAAAATAGTATGCGTAGAACTGGTAAGAATATTAGTTAAAAGAAAAGTACTCGGCTTATGTAAGGCTTAAATTGTATAGCCAGTGCTTGCCGATTTAAAGTTGTTGGTTGGCTGTCTAAGAAGTTCAAATCACCTAAGGAGGCTGAGAAATCCTTTGCTAAAGTGGAAAGCAACTCCTCAGCAAGTGTAAACACGTGCAACAGGAGTACCATGAACATTTGTGAAAGTTTACAAACAAAAGATGTTGATCTTCCACTGTTTATTACATATATGATAAGTTTTCAGCAGAAGTAAAATTGGAAGTGTTGTCTAAGTTGTTCTCCACATACATGACATCTGATATGTATGTGTCTGTCCCTGGTGATTTTCTGAGTTACACTGCAAAGGCTATGATGAACTTGAAGAGCAGCGGGCGTACTAATGTGCTCTACAATTTGGCTAAGGGAATAGGGTCACTAAGGGCTGACGGTACCACTTCAAGATTTCCGACTGATCGTATGCCGATGGGTTTAATTGAGTACATCCCTAGCTTCTATGACTGCGATGATGTGAATCAAGTATTAGGTTACAATAAAGGCATATATATTTAGTTGAACTGTACTGTAGTTGAAGAAGATATAAGTAGTAAGAACATTGTGAGTCGATAATGACTACCGTATAGCGCAAAATATTGGTAGGGTTAATTTTTGGTGGATCATTCCTAGTCATGTGTTTGGTGGGGAAAATCTTGGCAGATCCTGCATAAGCGGTTTTTCACCACGGCATTTCCCATAAATATAAAATTTGATGGAGAAAATTTTAGCGGATTAAAGTTAATCCGCCAAATCCGCCAAAATTTTCCACCACCAAAATTACTCGCTATACGGTAAGCGATGGCTTTCATGGCAGTGCTAGAAATAGCAGCTGGCCATTGGCCATTTTCCAACCAATTTCAATATTTGGCCGACCAAAATCCATTTTGATCAGGCAAATTTACTGTACATTTTCAATGGGAAGACAATCAATAACCTACAAAATGTGCGATTTTCAAAAAAATGGCCAACCAATTTCTGACCCTTATTTCTACCACTGTCATGGCAGCTTAGCTAGAGCGTTAGCAAATTTGAGGGCGATGCTACGTGTAAATAACTCACTCAGCGTTCATGTACTGCTGTGCTTCTTCTTGGCCTCGTGACTCACTAGGCTTGCACCAATTATGGCGGCATAATTTTGAGAATAATAGGCATCAAAAGGCATCACATAATAGGAAAAATTTCTAGTTCACAGCGGCAGCTTTATAATAAAAACATACTCAAATCATTTATAAGGACCACACACTTACCATTACACACTTACTGTACTACGTATCATACAGGCTGAATTCAGTAATTATTGCAACTCCCTTTAGTCGTTAGATCAGGCGCCATTAAAATTAATTTAAATTATTTTGTGAAAGCTCCCTGTACAAGAGATTTCATGCTGTAGAGGTACCAGAAAGACTATTGATACTCATAAACAAGTAAGAGTTGTGATTAAAGTAAGATAAAAGGATAGGGAATGTTGAAATCAGATTATTTCCTAGAGCTTAATGTTGATTTATGGAGCATGATTTGAGCATAATAGGAAGAATATTGGAGCATTGCACCAAAACATGATAGGCAATTTTAAAAGGATAATAGGCACAAGCCTCCAACTCACTATCGTGAGTCTTGATTACAACTACGTATATAATAAAGAGGCTATATATCTTATAGCTATATACGTACCTTTATACTAAAGGCAAAAGATGGCTACATACGTAAATGTCAAAATATCCACTTGTGACAAAAGCAGTAAGCTAAAGCTTTCCAATTCCTTTAATTGTATGTACGTATATACAATATTAAAATAATAGTGTTTCCTTACTTAATATGTTGATTGTTTATTATCTTGTAGCTAATAAACATTTAGTCAACAATGTGACGGATAAATAAATGTTGCGCATGCGCTTTGACATTGCATTGTTAAACACAAGCACCTGAAAAATCGCTAAAATTTGCCTGCGCTAATAACTGGCCTAAGATACGTATGTATTCACAGTATTTGATGAGTTCAAAATACTTTGTCACTGGAGCCTAGGGTGTATGTATGTATGTTAAATGTATCAATGTAGGTGTACCACATCCATTTTCATAACCCACGTACGTATGTACATAGCATAAGTCCATGATACTGGCATCAATGTATATAAATATTATGTTGACAACTAATTTACTAAACATACAGTAACCGGTAATACACAATGTTTGCAGAAATTATCACCTGATGTAAAAGGTTTGCAATTGTAGTGCATTTAATGCATTAACGCAATGCGCTGCTGGGCATGACAGTGACTCATGACGCGCTTCATTACTAAAGCTACGCCCGTTAGTTATACGTATCAATAGCAAGTTTCATATAAAGAAACTGAATAGAAGTCGTTCTAATCTTTTAAACCAGGCAAGCACCTAGTTCATTGAAATTGCTTTTGCCCAGGAAGTTATTACGTATGTGTGTGTGTGTGTTTTGTGTGTGTGTGTTTTGTGTGTGTGTGTACACATGTCCACCCCCAGGCTATAAAAACCATTCACATGAAATGAAGCCTGAATAACCAATCAAACAAGTCTTACTGCTACTACATGTATTATCAAGAGTCATGATAATCGCGAGGCCAAGAAGGAGCAGCAGTATGAGATGACATGGTGAGTTATTTACATGTACATAGCACTGTACTCAAATTTGCAGACGTTGTAGCTAAGCTACCATAAAAGCTATCACTTGTAAATAGAATCAATATACCAACGATGAAGGAAATTGGCCCAACCATTCCTGAGTAACAGCCATTGCAAGTTTTATGGCGCTCGTTTGTGCGACCATGCCTGATAAACCATCCTTTCCTGCCCGATTTACTTATTATTCGTAAGTAGCTACATATAGGTACTTACATCTGTACATACAAAAGCAGTGATATGCTAAACAAAAACATCCTGGCTGTAAAAAAGTGTGAGGCCAATAAGAAGCAGTATTGTAATGGTCACAAGTGACTAAAAGCTTTGATATCATGTAATTTATAACCTTTTATTAAGAATTTTTTACTTGAATGATATACGTACGTACATTAGTTTACAGGGCATTAACCTATTTATCAAAAGCATGTACTTCTACGTATTCGAATGATATACGTACGTACAATAGTTTACATAGCATCTTTACAACTGCATATAAAGGTAACCAAGTGAGAAAGTCAATCATGCATGCGTGTTGTGTGTATAACTGATTACGTACCTTCAACTGGTCTCAATGGTACAACACTCTCAGTGGCTGGGTCAACAGATCGAATCAACTTTCCTTCAATTTCTATAGCTAGACAATTTAAGTGGATTTTTTTCAATGCTTCTATCAATAGCTTCCAGCTTGCATTAGGCTGTCTTTGAAGCCATAGTTGGAACAATGATGAGCAGCAGTCAACCACACTGCCGCGATGTTGTACTGAAATTGTATTCAATTCTGTTACAGCATCAGGCATTAATTCAAATCCTAAATCCCTCCATGCTTGTGGATTGACATAACAGGCCTCACACAGTTTGTTCCTGACATGTTTGTTCAGATATGCCTGCTTGGGTTGATCATCAACTATGCATAGAAGCAACAACATAAAAATATTACGAGTGTTCTTTTATACACAATTATATAGGCTGCATTTTAGGTAACCGCATTTTATGTATGTAGCTAATTGATAAGGAGGCCACCATTAGCTACGTAAATATCATAGATTATTACGTATATTCTATGGATTAATTACATTCTTCTACCAGTACCAAATAGATTATTAATACATATGGTTTTACCATCACGTGATTATAATAATGTGCGTAAAAGCTTTGAATTCACAGGAACAGAAATCGATTCATGTTTCCACTAACAATCACAGAAGGGCATGGATGCCAGAATCACGTTGATTCCAATAGTGATTCTACTCCACACCCAGCATCATCAACGATTTATATTGTGGTTGACTCTTGGGTTGACCTCTTAGCACTTACATATTTCAGGCCCCACCTACCCCTCAAACTATAGTCTAGACTATTCATATATCACAGACACACACTCACTTTTGCGGTATTTCTGTTTCTGCCATGCTGCTCTCAAAAAAACAAGAAAGACCACGCCTTAGTCTTGTATGGGTCTCGTATATTTTGGTGCAAGAAAAATCACATGAAAGTTAACAGCCTTGTGCGCTACACTCGGCACTACCAGAAATAGTCACTTACATGCATCATCCAGTTGTACAGTACTACGATGCAATTAAATCTAGTTTCCCATGGATCATGTTTTCTTTTGCCTACGGCTTTGCGGTATTTAAACAGCTAGGTAAACTAGGCCTGAGTCAATTATGCTCGAAAATTTGCCTAAAATGTTTTTGGGAATTTCCCAAAAATTTCCCCTATTATGCTTGGATTCTTTCCTATTATGCTCGATTATGCTAACAGTATAATTACAGCTGTGAGTTACGTATGTTATATACACATAATTAGCTCTATTAACTGTGTATACAGCTTTGAGTTAGTTGCATTAACTGTGTATACAACTGTACTATGGCTTTAATTACAATTCACCATCTCAAGTGACAAGTGCCACAATGTACTATACAGTATACGTACGTAGCTACCCTTGGAAGGCTGTTGAAGCTACAGTACGTATGTACGTATATACTATATACTACGTACTACCGTATATCATCATCACAAACTTTACAACAGCTGTTGCTGTGTCTGCTGTCACATGGAGTGCCATCTTAAGACAATTTACTAAAGATTACGATTTATTCCAGGATACTACCCCAAAATGCTGGCATTATGCCCGCATGCAGGTAAGCCTATTATGCTTTAAATTATGCCAGCATATTTGATGCAGGCCTAGCATGCATGCATGTAGCTGCAGCTAGCTAGAGTAGCTAGCTGCTATTTTGTACATATGTTGCAAAGTTGAAAGTTTGAATACGTACTTAAATGCTGTGCATGTATGCATGCATGTGTATATAGCTAGCTAGATTATAGCCGACCAATTAGTGCGAAGACTTAATTTAGAGCTGACAACTAGTTATAGCTACGTAGCTAGCTTGTAATACGTACCTCCTATAGCTCAATCACATGATTAAGGATAGGAATACATATAAGTCGATGAATTATATAGCGTAAGCTCCCATTTATCAATATATGTGACCTGGCATGAGAAAATAGGGCTTATGTGCACATAAAATTTGACCACATTTTTGGATTTCAAAATTAAATAGCTTCATTTATACACATGGGAGTCCAGCACAGTTTTCGCCATTTATTGATTTTGTAAATCTTATACAGTAATGAAGATACATACTATAATATGAATAGGTGTATTTTGTGTACATAAGCCCAGTTTTCTCATGCCGGGTCACATATCAGTAAACTTACTAGCTTCATAACTTTGTGAGGTACGTAGTATCGCAAAAACAAAAAGTTTTATATCATTAAAATCCTTATTAATGCCTCTTTCAATCCCCTGAATTATAAGCACATAGTGCTAATGTATCAGAAGTTATGTGCACTTAAATATTCACAAGTGTTATTTAATTACCGTCCCACATTATCAATATTGTATTAGCGTTTATGTCAATAACCACAACTTTGACAGTATAATACTCACACATAAAAATCCCAAAAAATTCCCCTGCATTCCACAACTAATCATCAGATGCCCATATGAATTTCGTGGAAACATATTGTTGCATCAGGAAGTTCTGATTTTTAAAGGGGTGTTGTACATAGTAATGACAGTGATTGTGCACAATGTCACAATTAAACTGAAGTCCTCGACGTTTACACAAGAAGACTCATGAAAAGATAGGCCAATGACACAAAACCGGGTCTGTTTTTGAAGAAATGCCATCGGCCAAAACAGGTAATTGTATAGCAAGTAAGCACCTATGTACTTTTCACCGAAAATACTTCACACAGTTCACCTTTCGCCTTGCTTCACATCACACAAGAGAAAAATCAACACAAAGGAACCCGTAACTATCCATGTCTTAACGTACGTATAGTAATGTGTTGATAATTAAGTATCCCTGTATCGATAATAAGAAACCATTGATTTACAGAAGCTTACACTGTCACTATTCCACTAAACTGAGAACTGCAAACAAGACTATGACCTGTTAAAGCTTGCCATATACAGTGTATACGTAGGAGCCATGCAGCTAGCATCTTGCATGCATAGATTCATTGCACTGACTATATAGATTTTTCTTGCAGCTGGTAATTATCATTCTTTGCAGTTAACCATCTATGTAACTAGAGCAAATATAAAAGCTAATTGGTGCTTTTAGCTATTCTACTTTGTGGTTCCCGACCGCATTTCATCCATATAAGTTTAAGCTTGTTACCATGGCCAGCGGCTTTAACTTGCATGCTTCTATAGCAAGTCTCGTTCTAGTTAGTTACTATATAGCTACACCACTTGTGCCTGCAGGATTGAAAAAACTGGGGGGGACCACTTGCAGCAAAGCGGACCATTTGTGGCAGCCATACTCAGTCTGGAGGGAACACCCATGGCAACAAAAATTGCCACATATGGTCTGGGGGGACCAGTGGTGGTGGGGGACCATCTAGGTGTGACAGACCCTGGGCAGGCCAATTTCTAATGGTTTTATTATTATCTATTAATGGTTCACTTTACCAGTTAGACATTAAAAGGCACCGGTACAGAAGGCACATGAAAATCGCTCATTTAACGGCACAGCTGCAGATTGATGTTGAGTAGTCTGGCATAGCCAGACCCTTGGATTGGACCGCGTGCGTTTATGTGCATTGATCAAGGGTCTCATGACCCTAGCATATACCACTTGTGCGACTGGAATGTAATTAAATAAATTTGTGCATTTGACGTGAGGCAAAAATGGCAATGGTATTCTTTTGTTTGGCTTGTGGTGGACACTGAACATGTACAAAGAAGCTCAGGTAGAAAATTCGTCTGTGGATAGTGTGTATAAGTTGTTGGAATCTGTGACAGCCAATAAAGTCACGCAAAACAACATACGTATCTTTTCTTCATTATTTCCAGGATTATTTGTCTCTGAAGTTCCTTCAATCCTTCATACCCAAAAAAACCCGGCAACTTTCTCAGCTGCACACAAAACTAGCTGATTGAACGCCATTCCAATGAGCCATGTGCGCTAAAATGTCACAGAAACGTAATTTATAAAAACGACGCAATTTGATTGGCTCTGTACCACTATAGTGGTAGACACACAACTAATTCAACGAAGGGTCACCAGACCCTTGATCAGCGTGCCACGCGTGCAATCCAATCCAAGGGTCTGGCTATGCCAGACTAGATGCTGAGTGTTTTGATTTGTCACCGGATTTGTGAATATGTGCATTGTTCGCACATTTATAAATATTTAGAAATACCATTTTGAAATATTCAATTAGTGATATCTCGAGGCTGCTTTATGCTACCTGCACACAATTCTCCACAAAGCTGGATCATTCAGTGGGTCTACTGTTGAATGGCTTGCTAGGTGGATTGCCTGCCATTTTAGATAGTTTTTCAACAGTACCACAAGTGATTATATAGGGGTGGTTGGTCGGGGGTGGTGGGGAGCCACGGCAGTGGCGGGCTAAATACACAGCAAGTATTCACACTTCCAAATGGGCATTTTTATGCTTTAGATAGCACAAAAAGCAGCCAAATCAATGGATAGCATCACTAGGAAGTCGTGTGACGAGATACAGCCAGGTGGCTTTTCATTGGCAGCCACCAGAGCCAATTGATCAATGAAGACACTCCGAGCACTCATGGACGTCTGAAACACCTCAGAAAGCAGCCACAGCAAAAGCAGACTGATGAGCTGTTGGTATCCATATACACATGCACTGTTAGTTTATCAATGTAGCTATCGAATGGCGGTGAAATCTGTGTTTCCACATTGTGTACGAACAATGCACCTTTTTCCAAATCTGGTCACATTTACGAAAGCACCTTTTTCCAAATCTGGTCAATTTCCCTTGTAAGATCAGTAATCAAACAGGTACAGTTTCTGCTTATGAAAGATATTTTCGACATTCTTAGTTTGCATGCCTGTAATGAGTTAACCTGCCTACCTGCGCCTTGTATCCCCACATCCTTGTATACAAGAGAAACAAGTAGTGGCCTAATATAGGGTTACCAATGTAAAAAATCAATCGATAATTAACTAGCAAACCCCCTCGACATATTAGGCTTGGTGTCAAATAGAAAACACCAGATTAGCACCAATTTCTGTCAGCTTCTTGTAGCCCTAATCTGCAAATCACGTGATAAAATGTTACAACTTTTGCAAAACTGTCCTAAAAATGCCGCGATATCACTTACCAACCTTTACTAGTAAGTTTACTCTGGTCTCCATCCATTCGTGGAAGCTTTGTGATGGATAAAGTCTAGCGATTGCATGAATTAAGATGAAATTCTGAAGAAAAATTTACTTTTTCATACCCGGAGCACAATATAACCAAGGCAGCAGAATCCTCATACGTAGCTAAAACATGATTGGTAACGGTTAAACTTTTACCACCAACAATATTATTAAATCTGAATATTGTTAACCATCTGGGCGAACAGGATTCGACCAAAAAGTCCACCAAAAATCACTGATATTCAGCTCCTTATTCCCTCTACTGTGGATCATTACCAATAAAATACTGTAGATCAAACAGCTCTACAAAACATTGCTGCATGCATAGATCATATGCCATGTCCATCCCATGCAGTGGTATACATAATTTGTAGCGCATCCAAAATCAATTTGCTCAATGCAAGGTTTTGCTAATTTAACGCTTGTAACCTTATTTTAGTAGATTAGTGCTACAAGAAGTTGGCAGAAATTGACGCTAATCTGGCGTTTTCTATTTGACACCAAGCCTAATTATGTCGATAGTTACGTAGCTAATTATCAATGGTTGATTTTTTACATTGGTAACCCTATCTAATAGACACTATCCAAAATACGTAATTGTCATGGTAACATTCACGCCGCCATTTTGAATGGGGCCACAATGTTAACAATTATTATTATCATAACTTTACAGCATGAGTTACAATGAAACAGTTTATTGATTGTAGAGTTATCATAACTGGTTGGCTACATGCCGAGGGACTGTTGGTATCCTGTGCCAACAGCCGGAATAAAGTAGTTACGTACGTAGCTATATAATAATTATGTACAAAATAGTTTGAAGCAGAACAGATTGTGATCAGTTGTCAGTGAGTCTGTAAAAGTTAACTGAGACAGGTTGTCTTGAGCAGTGGTAGCAGGGGCAGAGACATGGTAAGAGCAAAGGAAGTCAGAGTTGAAGCTGGTAATAAACTGATTCCATAGATATGCAGTAATTTGATTTTTGATCGTGTAAATAGAAAGAGATGTATTTATTTCTGGTAGATGGTTCCAAAGCCTTACAATTCTGTTAAAATAAAAGTGATGGTGTGAAGATTGGAGTGCCTTAACGTGTACCAGTTTGGAAGAAGTTCCTGATCTGGTAGGGTTTCTAGCAAATTGGATATGCCTCCTGATGTCGAAGTGATCCGTGGGTGCTTTTAGAGATTTCACAAAAAGATTAAGTCGTTCAGTTCATAAGTGTACATGAGTGGTAAGAGGTGTAACCGCTCAAGTCACACTTTGTGTGGCAGCTCGTAATTATTTAGAATATATTTGGTGGCTCTACGCTGAACACGTTCCAGAGTGAAAACTTCTTTCAGTAGTTGAGGCCTCCATAGTTGTGAGCAATAGAGTAGTTGTGATCTTACAAGTGAGATGTATAGTTGTTTTTTGGCTGCAGTGGAGCCAACACTAAAAATACGACGGAGTAGTCCTAGGGTTTGATAAGCTTTGGCAATAATATTGTTGTAATGTTCTGTCCAGTGAAGGTCAGTGGAAAAAGTCAATTATACGATAAACACAACCTTTATAATCAGTGAATTAACGGAAGGGGATGGCTTCGGCCATACTAGGGTCTTCCTTTGGTAATCGTTACTCCGGAAGCTCTTAGAGTTCGCAGATGAATTTCGGATATCATGCGCCAACATGTGCATACATAGCTATTAATAAGCCCGAGAATATGCCCTATAGGCTTTAGTATAAACAGAAATTGTAGCTGCATGCACGGGTTGTATTTACGTACGTTGTTATACAATACGTTTTCTTGTAAAACCTTTGTAGCTACTAGCTACCAGGCGACTAGCTACACGCTAACAAAAACAGGACATAGCTACCAACCTGACCGACATACGTGGCTAATCACCGTTCGAGTTCGCTTGTAGCCTCTTAAAATTTATGAATTATTATCTTTTCCGCCAATATTATGCTTCCATATAGCCTTTGGAATGGCAAAGACTTGAAGAAAACAACAAAATTCAATTATGCGGTACTTCAGTAGATTTATTATTATTAACTGGCCCCATTCAAAATGGCGGCCTAGCGATTTCTATGGTTTTGAAAATATGGGTGTGGTTTTGGATAGTGTCGATATAAAACAAGTACAATGTATGTACGTATGCCTGTATGCTTACTATTTTGAGGTATTTTCTCTTCTGCCGCCATTTACGTACAGGTTTGCCTCGAGGTTTAGCCACAAGTTCACAACACAAAATGCCACGCCCGTCACATGATATTATAGTATGCTTATTTTTTAATGCCTCCCTTATACCTTATACGCATAAATTTTCGATGGACTTAAATTTCACGAGCAATTATGAATATATATACATAGCTAATCTGATGCATTAGTGATATATGTACGGGGAAACGCGCATCCCTAGGGATACGTATGTGTTCGGGAAACATGAAACTTGGAGAAACAAGCACGCATCACCCCGCGCCGCATCACTGTGACGCCGGTCAGTATCACTGAAAAATTGCTCAAGTCCATCGAAAAATTATGCGTAGCTATAAGGTACGTACGTAGTTATAAGGGAGGCATTAAAAATAAGCATCAGTAATAGAACATCATGTGACGGGCGTGGCATTTTGTGCTGTGAATTTGTGGCTAAACCTCAAGGCAAACCTGTACGTAAATGGGAGTGAGGGGTCCACAACTTACTTATTATGAAGTAGCTATTTAGCAAAACGCGTAGCTACTATGAAGCTGGTCCCACTATTTCACGGAACGCCGGAACGGAACGGAATAATTGCAAACAACCAACCCGGCAACCCAACTGTGATCAGCATCCCTGCGTACGTTCCGCCCATATGAATATTAGCTACTATGTAACTATACGGTATAAATAGCTATATTCTCACTGTTTTGGAGTATCTCTCTTTCTGCCATCTATCAAAAAACAGCCACGCCTTAGTTATCAATTTGTCTCGCGTGACTGCGCCAAACTCTTTCACGATAGCGCCTCCACAAGCCTTGCAATTAATCCAATCAATTGCCCGCAAGAACACGGAGTTGGAATTTTAATATCCATACATCACACTGTATGCATTGGGAATAAACACTCTACAAATTCTATCGAATAATTATTATGTTGCATGGGCGGCATTGGGCGAGTAGCTAATTATCGAGGCGCTTAACTTGGAATATCCTAAATGGTTTACACTTTACATGCATGTACGTAGGATGTGCATGCAGGACAAAAATATTATTGCTAGTTGGTACACATGCATGCAACTATAGATTACCTAGCTATATAGTTATGCACCTACGTAGTTGGCACCTACGTATATCATTATGGGAATTAAGTGCCCAAAAGTTCAATATACTCTAATAAATCAATCACCATGCTTAAACGTAGTTAACCAATGCAAATTAATCCCTAAGCATAATTTTTGCATGAACTTAACTAATACTCTGTAGCTATATAGCTACGTAGTTATTTGTACATAAAATTTGCCTACTTTTTGAAGTTTTGAAGTTTACTTAACCATAGCTATAGCTTATCATACGTAGCTAACATTAACTATACCACTAGGCACTAGGAACCTGTGAGAAGGCTATATAAGCCTGTTAATACAGGGAGTCAGCATCACCAGTACTGCAGTGTATCTAGCCATATAAATCAATGCATGCATGCTTTTACACTAGCTACCTTAATGAAATGTGCCATTCATGCATGCAAGAATCTGAAAATACCATTTTCTGAACATGTGTAGCTAATGCACTTATTGGTATGTAGCTATGTATATTGCCCCACCACCCCTCAGGTCTAAGTGGGGCTTTACCTGGGGACGTTGACGCAAAACTATGTATGTATTGCGGGTATTTGACAAAGTCATAGATACACAATTAAAGGCTTTTAAGATATATAATTACGCAGCCTTGTCAAATCCCACACTGCAAAATGCGAAGTATGAATTTCATACAAAATTACCACAATGAGCATAGCTACCAAAATTGAATTTGGTATGCTCATTGTGGTAATTTTGTATGAACTTCATACTTCGCATTTTGCAGTGCTGTGTTGTAATTGCAACTGGGGCTAATTTGGGGCTGTATTGAAAGATTTGACACACTCAGTTTGCTGCACTATAGGCATAGTACTATAGCTAGCTGCTAATTTTCATATGAATCGATCTGTAACTATATAATTTATACATAGCTATACAAAAATTTATAATATTATTTATATTTACAGTACATAGCTATGTAGCTAGCTGGGAAGTCTCCATGGTCAGCTGTTATAAGGATCAACCTCCAAGTGAGTGCTAGCTACACTGATATGAATGTTTTATTATTAAAAATTCAGGAAATCAAGTGCTTGCCACTGAGCCTACAGCCAGCATAGTTTTGTGAAATTGCATTAGTTTGCAATCAGTTTGATTGTTGATGGAAATTCCAAACTGAGCTGGCAAATTAAGGAAATAAAAAAGTTGTAGTACCTCAACCACCACTAGTAAATATTTAGCAGATGTCACTGGTATCATTAAGTACAGTAGTACTTAATAGTAGGGATCGCTATGAAAAACTATGGCTTCCATAATTTTCGCACTTTCAAAAACAACCTTACAACAGGCTTTAGCCGAAAAACCTACCTGCATGGATGCATTAGTACTGCTGTAATTAGGCTGTATCTTTGTTATATGCAGCGAAAAGTCTAATATTTCGATCCACAGCGAATTTTAAAAATTTTGACATTTAGCTACCTGTATTTTGTCTGCCAGCCAGCTAGCCTGCCATAAGACCCAGTTCTACTAGGTGTATGACTCCAGATTTTTCACACAACAAAGGTAATCACATCGGATTTACAAAAATGTTGTTCTGATTAAGGTTTGTCCACTGCACCATAGCTTGCATGTCCTTTGTTCTATCTTCTTCTTCTTTGTCCTTAATAAAAAGTAAGAAAGCAAGTAGCTAATCACTCACTACCCAGCATATTGCATGTGTCTACTCA
Organism: Spongia lamella; assembly: GCA_963930835.1. NCBI lineage: Eukaryota > Metazoa > Porifera > Demospongiae > Dictyoceratida > Spongiidae > Spongia > Spongia lamella. Next base: position 6,376,654 of record OZ005746.1, on the reverse strand, counting down.
AGTATACAATTGCAGCTGGGTAGGCATTCATACGTGCACAAATGAAACACATTCTCTAGCACTTCTACAAGATTTAATCCCTACTGCATTCAAAGTAAAACATCATGCAGCCAAAGTAGGGATTAAATCTTGTAGAAGTGCTAGAAAATGTGTTTCATTTGTGCATGTATGAGCGCCTACCCAGCTGCAATTGTATACTTGAGTAAACACATGCAATATGCTGGGTGGTGAGTAATTAACTACTTGTTTCCTTACTTTTTATTATTCATTACAATCCCTACTCCCCTTTTTAAATAAAAAAAATCTAGTATTATATGGATGACATGCTTCTATATACGTATATGAAAGCAACTGCTATAGCTACATAATAATATGTAAACTACGTAAATCAACTAGTGTACGTAATATGATATTGATGTAATTATATATTAACAACAATTGCAACTGTCATCAACATGCAAGATACATATAAAGATGTAGTTGCTTTGAAGACACTAAAACTTAATACCAACTAGAGCTGTGTAATATTCTACATACGTAGCTAGATTAAAGAGATTTCTTATAATATTGATAATACAATTATAGTAAATTTACAGATAGCTACTAGCTAGCTATAGGAAAAGTTTGGCGACCTTCCTGGAGCTTCTAATAATAGAGACTACAGCATTTTCAGAATGGAGAAGGTGGACAGGTTGTTATTAGTTTTAAATTAAGCCTATACACTGGTTTGAAGACAGAAAAGTAACGCATGTCACTTTACAGAAAACTTTCGTGTAATTTTCGTATACTAGTGTCTACACTTGTCAATACTTGAATCGTGAACTTGCAGTTTCCGGCCTTCGCGATACATCTCTTTCTTGTAGAACATCTCAACCAGGTGTAATAGAAGTGAGTTCATAGTTTAGCTAATGCATGCGTCCATGCAGGAAACGCTTTTGAATGAAAAATTGTACTGAGCTATACGAAAACTGAGTACTTTAATTTGCTGAATAACTCTGCACCAACTGTGTAACGAGTGGACTCACTGTAGTGAGCTCACGTGGTTGTGACTTCGTGCTTAGAACATGATCGTATAACATTCAGTGCATGTTGTTTTGATGCTCTCGTATGACACGGCAATAAACGTCACAAACTGTGCCCAATGCTAACGTATGACATCTATTGCAACAGATATCTATAGTATAGGAAGTAATGCGTCTCATCTGTGAGATACGAAAAACATCGCTTAAAACAGATAGAATACAAAATTTATCAGTTTTCACACATAACTCGATGAAAATGCAAAATCCGTCTCATTTGTTCAGAAGACTTCTCCGAGGCTAACCTTCTCCCGTCGCTGGTTGCGCCTTAGAAAGCGTGGTGGCCGAGATTACGTCGTATCGCAGTATCCTCCGCGGGGAGGATAACTAGTTAATACACACACATATAGCATAGTTGAATAAGCTGCAGTAAACAGCAGTGGCTCTAGCTAGCTGTAGGTAGGTATGCACTTTTAAAATACTGTATAGCTACATGTATGCCCAAATATGCAGTGAAACTATGGAACAGCTTGCCAATTGGTGTGATTAATGCAAATTCTATTGAAGAATTTAAGAGCTTATTAACTAACTGTTAAGTAATTTTTGTACATCATACTCATGACTGAGGTCTGTACAGTAATCATAATAACTAGACAGATGTTTCAACATCGTGGGGCGAGCCTTCGCGAAGTTTGGCGACATGTATGGCTGTATGCATAGTTAACATTATACATGCCAAGGTCATGTTGTGTTAGTGAGATATTATTAATTGTTTTCTAAGGCGATGATATAGCCCGGCTATATATAGTTTAAAAGTAAGGTCACACTTTTGTGTAAAAATTAAGTGATGAAATTGGAATGATCATGACTCCTTCAATAATCACAAGTGACAAGATCAGTGACTGCATGGTGATGCTGATAATTGTCTATAGTCTTGATGAAGCACACTCTATAGTTAGACTACATGACTCTTGCATAATTACATTAGCTATTGATGTATAGAACTTTGTATTAAATTAGTGCAATTAGTCCACTTTGTTAATTAAGCGCTTTGTCTCTATGCATATAAGCGCATATATCTATTTATAGCAAGTGCTTATATAATGGCGCTTAGATTGGAAATATTTTCGTCATAACTTTATTTCTTTGCCAGTCGTGAGTAGTGATATATCTATACTGAGACCTTGTGATAGGTGTCTAACTGAAGTAGCTACTATACATATTAATTTGCGACAGCGTAAGCACGTAGACGCTATAACTGTGGAGTAGCTAGTTAGCATAACTGTTTGCCACAGCGACAGTCGTTAGTATAGTAGCGATAGAAAGAGACCGCATGACGGTGTCTAACTGAAGAACCACATTATATTTGCATAGGCGCTTAGACTATAGTCTATAATTTATAAATAGCTAAGTAAGCGTGTATACCTGCTTACCATAGCGCTTACAATTAGAGTAACGTACCTACGTACGTACGTACGTACATACGTACTTACTTACGTACGTACGTACGTCGTACCATCGGAATGCAGTGATTTCGACTCGATACACCATTTATGTGGGGCTCGCCCCAATAATAATAAAATAAATTACGCATGTTTGAGCCTTCATGAAAATGGGCTCTGGATGTACATAGTTGCATGGGGATAAATGGTTCAAGTTACGCTGCAGACTTCCACTCTCACGGTGACAATGGTTTTCAAGTTGAGAGGTCTGCACGTGTTAACTTTAATTGAACTTAGATGGCTTCATACAATAAAATATTTCATAATTTAGCTATCTAACTACATTCGTCGTGAGCAGACATAGCTATTTATTCAATAACCAAGCAAAATCATTAGTGCAAGCTAGGACATAATGATCAAGCACTCTTGCAATCTTGTTTCAACCTCTGCATGAAGTATCTGTCTAGCCATTGCAGTACTAGCTATACAATCCTAAAATCAAATGATCAACTTTATTATTGCTTCATACAAATACATGCAAACTTGACCTATGGCTAAGCTTTCTATGTCCCTGATTAGCAAGTTTTATTCACAAATTGTGGTTAATAACTTATGGTTAGCACTTACATATACATGCTATCAAGAGTTGATAATGTTAGGGAGAGTATTTAATGCTAGTATAAATGTGTTAAAATGAGCCCGTAAAGTTACGGCTTCTTCACGGGATATTATCGTAGTTTTATGCATACCTTACATAATCCAAAAGATCATGCTGGCTGGGTGTCGAAGAAAAATGCATGGAGATGTCTGAGTGCCAAATGGAGATGACAATGAAGACTTTATTGTATGCCACTGAAAATCCAGCGACTGGCAACGAGACGATGGCGTTGCCAGATTTGAAGGAATCTTTGAATGTTTCAGCTTGTAACGCTGGTGAATTGTCATGGAAATATTCGCATTAGTTCTTGTTCACATTAGTTGCCACTTCAGTCTTTTTTCTTGCTGTTCGCATCTACTCGAGGTCTATGATGTATCAAGCAAGCAAGAAGACATATTTCAATGTTGACCCCATATGGTGGGGCTTACCCCAATTATTTATAAGAGGGTATATGATGTCACTGATGTGGATGAAATCATGATGTGGATGAAATCAACTGCTCATAACTAAATCAACTTGCTACAGTAACTGTATGCTATTAATGCCAGGCAAAGTTGATTTACTGTTTATCATCACTGCCTGCATCACTCCAAACACTACTAGACCGCCTCAAATTTCATCATACTTATTTTACTCCAATTTTATTTTACTTATTTTTATAATACTTATTTTACTTATTTTACTCCAGATTTACATAGTTTAGAAAATGGATTTTTGTAATGAACTCAAGACTTGGTGCAACTCTAGTAAAGTGGCCCAGTCGTGATGCAATTCAACGAACCATGCCCTTTTGTTTTAGGGTACACTATGGCTTGAAGGTCATGGCAATAATTGACTGTTTCGAATTATTTATTGAGAAACCATCTAGTTTGTTAGCCAAAGCTTGTACATGGTCGCAGTATAAACATTATAATACTGCCAAATATTTAATCAGTATTACACCTCAAGGAGTAATCAGCTTCATTTCAAGAGGATGGGGAGGCAGAGCTTCTGACTGAGAATAGTGGGTTTCTTGACAATATTCTTGCTGGCGATGTCATTTTAGCTGACAGAGGATTTTAAATTGAGGAAGCGCTTGGTGCACGTGGTGCATCTCTTTATATACCGGCCTTCACAAGAGGAAAGAATCAATTGTCAGCAACAGAAATTGAGAAAACCAGGAATATCGCAAATGTCCGCATACATGCACGTGGAAAGAGTTATTGGGTGTGTCAGGCAACACTTTACTATACTGAATGCAACTGGGGTTCTTCCCAAGGAATATTACCAGCAGAAACAAGATGATGTTGTACTGTTAGATGCCATAGTTAAAGTATGTTGTGCACTAAATAACATGTGTGAAGGAGTGGTGCCCTTTGAATAGAATATATAGATTACTTCAGTTTTGTCAGGTATATTAGTAGTTACAATCATATAAACATGCTACAGGCCCAGCATTTCAAAACAACAAAGAAGCCTAATGCCTATAATGTGGGTAGCGATGATCATAAATAATTAAATACAGGAGTAGGGATGGTCTGTAATAACTGTAATATTTAGCTAAGACAATCAGTAGCCACTCGCGCACGCACCTAGAATATCTCCTTACAGTTATTTCGTACTTAAGACTTTTTAATGATAAGACTACAATCGTACAGGGTATTTATACAAGTTACAAGCACAAAGTCCATTGTTACATAACTACAAAGAAACATTAATTAACTACAACAGTATAACAATGTAGAGACAGGAGGCTAACCCTAAACCTTAATTCTATACAAAAGTAACAATGCCTGAATAACTGAATTGATACAGTAAACAAATAAATACAATTAATGATGAAATCACTACATGGTTTACTTAATTTACATTTACAAAAGATCTTGATCTTGAGATCGCTATGAAAATGTATGGCTTCCAATTTTTTTCTTCTAAAAACCAGGCTTTAGCCAAAAAACCACTGTATTTATGCTGTACCTCTGTTAAACGGACTGAAAACTCTAATTTTTCGATCTATAGTGAATTTTAAGGATTTCGATATTGCACTGATCCGATATTGATTTAAAATAAATAATCTAACACAATAAACACGTGTCAATGAATTTATCATAAAATTTGTTTTACCACATTTCCCATCAAGTACAGAGCAAACAATCACATAATGGCCTTCATATATCATGTTAATTTCTGACTTTCTGTTAATCATCTACGTATGTGGCCTGTTAGTTTTTAATTGGTTTTTTACAGAAAACAAATTACATTTGATGAATGTCAGCATTTCAACCTTGTCATTCAGTAATCGTCTCCTGCGGTTGCTGTCAGTCACTTTTATTTCACTGAATAAAGAATTAGAAGCAACAGAACTTTGCGGTGAAGATAAATATCTCCTAGCCACTGTTACTAAAGTCTTCCAGTGTCCTAGAGAATCTATAAATTTATGCTTTAGGGCCTTCCATTATGGGTTCATTAAGGTAATCAGATTTTTAGAACTCCTTTCCACAGAATTGTAAGATACCGTTGTAGGAATTTTTCCCAGTTTCTTCATATACGTAGTTATTCCAAACGCTGAAATCCTTTGTTACTTTAGTACTGTTTGATGTTCTCCGCTATCATCAATATCCATAGGCTCATTAGGTTGCAACTCAGGTTGCTGTTCATCACCGGGCTCATGTGATGCTAGCTGAGTAGCTGACTCACAAATACGTAATAATATCAGTGTAGTAGACTCTGTTGTCCCTTCCTCAAAAAATGTAGCCTTAAAGCGTGAATCAAGGAGTGTGACAATCACAAAATTATCATCATTATAAACATATTCAAACCGTGACTTCATAGATCTAAGCATTTCTTCCTTAGTGGTTTTAACTCCTGTATCACTCTTTTGACGTGTTTTTAAAAGGATATTATCTGTGATATGCTGGCCTCCTTAGCACTTAATTCTTTAGTGATACATTGAAAAGGCTCTAATAACTTGGCCTGCTGCCAATCATTAGCACTTACGTAGTAGTTCTGGGAGACCATAATCAGCATCATAAAGGCTTATTGCTCATCGCTACTCCACTAGACATTCCAGCATGTAATAGGCATATTGTGGGCTTAATTAATAATACGTACGTATGTGACCCAGCATGAGAAAACCGGGCTGATGTACACAAATACACCTATTCATATTATGATAAGTAGCTCCTAAACTGTTTAAGATTTTAGCAATCTGTAAACTGCAAGAGATTCCTTATGAAAAGCTGCACAAATGGTATAAATTCTATTAGACTCCCATACTTGCTTATAAAATCAGTTTGAAATCCAAAATGTGGTGTGTACATAAGCCCTGCTTTCTCATGCCGGGTCACATATATTATGCTAATACTGGAAGGAATCCTGTGTCTTCTACAATTGAAAAAAGCTGTGAATCTGTAGAAATCATCTCAGCCCTTATAGTTATGCTCTGGGATGATCGTAATTCCATGGCTCTTTTTGAGCTCCATTAGCGTCAATTGGCATGATTCACTTTTCTACGCTTTGTCACTGGGCTGTCTTCTGCCTTCTTATCTGCATCTACACACTCTTTAACAAGAAGTTCAGCAAACCTTTCATGGTGAAAGTGACGTAAATGGTTTCTTAAATTAATGGTGTTGAAGTTTTTAACACTTGTACCTCCACACTATTTACTCCTTACAGTTATTACATACGTATGGCGATTTTATTGTTTTCTTGGTTGACAACAAAGTAAAGCAATACAGGCTTCTTTTCTTAAATGTAGCCATACACAAGGCACTCACAGGTCATTAAAATGATGTTAAAAATTATTATCAACTACCGTATATTACAAATTGTTCAAGGTGGAAAAGTTTCACAGATGGATAAGGTACATACTTCGAATTCGCTGGAAAACTTTAACGGTTTGTTCACCCTGGTCAAATGTGCTCATGTGCATATGCAATTTCATTAATCGAACGCATCTGCGTAATAATTTTCCGAATAATTATATGTACTGCTTAACTTGTCACTTTCTGATCTTGGCAGATATATGTAGCTAGGCAGTGTGGTTGTAAGATTGCATCAAGCTGGAAATCGCACAGGATGCGCGGCGTGTCAACCGTGTGGACACGTGAAATCTTATTAATGGCAGAGGAGTTAAAATTAACCAGCTGTATATCGCATTGACAATCCTATTTTCTTCCTGTAGTGTTCAACTGTGATATATATTCCAATTTAAAACTAGAACAAAAATGTTTAGCCGGAAAAGTTTCACGGTCACCAGTAATCCACAAAAACCACGAAACTTTTCCACCTTGAATAATTTGCAATATACGGTATCAGTTTTTAAAATTGTATCGGATCAGTGAAAGTGCTATTATATCGGTAAACCTGATGCTCCTTGAAATGAGTGAATCAGCTGCCGATTCCGAATCGAATCGGCAAATCAGTAAATCTCTACTTGTTGTGTGGCCATATTCATAGTGCAGGCCAGTATAGTCAAGACAAAATACTGGTAGATGTGAAAATTTTTATTAAAGTTATCCACATATTGCATCGTTAGGATATTCATGTAATTATAGTGCCCTAACAAGTGCATTTCAGTTGGTTTTTGGGTAAAGTATATTGTAAGATACGTACGTATAACTATATTGTAAGGTGCATAAAAATTGGATGTCATGTTTTTGTGTCGATCCTAGTGTTCTACCGATAGCTATAGTAAAAAACCGATACAATACGATACCGATACTGATCAGTGTACATTTCTGATACCAATACAGATACCGATAAAGGAAATTACGAAGCATGGGATATCATAAAATAAATTTAGGTGTCAGTGGTACATAATTTAGTTTGTAAGACAGTATCTTTATTAATTAAGTAGTTAATAATTATGTATCTAAGAATAAAATTAACCATAATGCATATGCACAATCACATCGTTAACATGCATTAACAAATATACAAACTACAAACACAAAGACTATTACACATAGTCCAAATTAGGCTAACTATAAGTAGTAAGTGACTTAAGTTATTTAACATTAATAATTAAAGTTCCTTGTATGTAGATTTTTGTTTTAGTTTAGCCACAATGTTCCTGCAGCTGGTACTTTAAGTCTTGTAATGGGTATGCATATACAAGTTTATTGTCAATTAAAAGCACTGGAGAAAGGTATTCTACATTTGTAGGCAAAAGATGGTTACACATATCGGTATACAAATATTAGCAGCTATACTAAACAACCTTTCTGAAGCAACATTGGCTGCAGAGGAGCACACAAATAGCACTTTGCTAAGCTAGTTAGCTAGATGGGGAAATGTTTCCTGATTACCCTTCCAGTAGGAAAAAGGATCAGACTTTCTTTATAGTGTTAGCTTCTTAAGATATTTGTCAATCACAGACTGGGTAGATACTGGTGAACTTTCTGTTTCTGAGTTTTCATCCATAAGCTCATCACAATATTTTCACATTAGTGATGTTTTTTCTTAGCAGCAGCATTTGGATCATCTTGCTCTTGGTCTAGTCTTGCATGCTTAGAGTATCATTAGTTCCTTCTAGTTCCAATTCCAATTGCAGCAATAAGCATTTGCTTTGCCAACGCTGCTGAAGATGCAGAAGAAAATGCTTTCCAGGGTCTAATAAAGTTGCTATTGCATAGTTCTCATTAGATTCCATGTGCTTGTAGGGTTCCCTTAATGATTTAAGCATTTCTCTTTTCATCTTCATTACACCTGCATCACTACTATCAGAAATCTCTAGGGAACGGATTATGCTATTGACAACTGGTACTGGACCTGCAGTAGCGTAGTCACCACTGGCTTCACGAGTTGCTGCCATGAGCTGCCTGACCAGAAGTACCGAATAGCCCCAATTGGCCCTCAAGTTTCTTACTTCGTACAGTATCGATATTGGACCAGAGCTGGTGAAGTGAGTTACATATAATAGCAAATGCAACACTGGCATCATGGAATTTGACTTCCTTCTTGTTCGTCGAGTAGTTTCGCGAGTGAGCTCAGATAGATCATTCACCGTTGAGCAAAATTTTTGATTTTTAGAAAAAATTCATTTCGGTTTTTAGGTGTGCATATCCTCTGTTAGGTCTAGAACAGCTGTTTGGGCCAGACAGCCATCTTTAACACTCAACTGGAGGATATGGGCTAAACATGGAATATTAGGAATACCTGCATGCACCTCTGAGTCCAGCCACAAAATTGGTTCCATTGTCCCTCACCACAAGATGCACCTTGTCAGTTAAACTCCAAGAATATAAACATTTCTTTATCATAGCACCTATATGTTCCCCAGTGTGACGGTCATTGAAAGAAGCCACGTACATAAATGTAAGCAAACCAGCTGTTGGATAAAATCTGCTGCAATATAGTGGCACATAAGACTGATGTATGAAACTTGTGCCACAGAACTCCATACATCAGTTGTGACGCTAACATGGGATGTTGTTGAAATACTATCTTTTAACTTCATGCAAGCAAACCTTCCGGTACATTTCTGGTATCAATGTTTCAGAGAAATATTTGTCTGATGAAAGCTGATAACAAAGTTCTAGAAGCTTCATTAATCAAGTGAAACCAGTATGATCTACGTACCATGGTGAAAGGTTCGTTATCTACTGGTACCATCTCACAGATCCTTTTGGTAATTTCCTTAGCTCAAGGATGGTCGAAGGCTAATGGCTGAGATCTGACAAATGATTCAAGTAATGTTGGTTGATTACTTCCAGTGCTGTTACACTCTTTCTCTTGAGCTAAATCTTTCTCTTTAGTTTCAAGTTGCTTGGATGCTTGGTCTCAAGGTGGCGATGCATATTACTGGTATTAAATTTTTTTGTTTCTTTTCCACCTCTAGGAATAACAGATGCGAGTGAACATGAAACTTTACTATCATCAGTAACGTCAAGCACAAACTAGTCAGTCCCACACCGCACTTCTCTTCACACGCAATGTCATTTTGTTTGTGTCGCATGATTCGTGTCAGTAGTTTTGTTTGTGATAGATAATAATTACAGCGCTAAATGTAACAGTGTATAACTTGTTGAAGAATGAAGACACTAGGCTGAATAGTATTTACTGTTTTATTGACATCAGAGATGCATAAAAGCCGATACCGACTGCTAATATCGGGACCGATTTGGTATCGATCCGATTATCAGTGAAATGCTAGTCGATTCCTACTATTAAGTACTTTCGTACTTAATACTTTTAGAAGTATGGCAGCACTACATTATATAATAAGATAACTATTATATGTACAGTACATATTATTATTATTTGTTATCTACGTGTGTGTGATTTTTGATTTTAGATCCAAGTGAGCGGATGGAATTGATGGAAGCAGCAAACTTTTCAGGAGGGGATGATCATATATAATTGACCGAGCTAATCTATATGAAGATGTCATCAAGCTGTATGAAGATGGAACTATTCTCAAAGAGCATATACCCCATTAGTATAAAATTCCGCAATGAGATGGCTGTAGATTTAGGTGGTATACAATGTGAGATGTACTCTGCTTTCTGGGAAAAGGCATATCAATTATTATTTGAAGGTGCCACTACACTGATACCAATGATCCATCCACAAACTGATGTGTCATTATTATTATTTCCCGCTACTGGTCTGATATTATCTCATGGGTACTTAGTTGCTGGGGTTATTACCTCTTTGAATCGCTTTACCAACACTTGCAAGTTTGTTATTAGGCCCAACGGTTTCTGTATAAACAGAGATATTACTTGATTCCTTTTTGGATTACATTACAGGTGAAGAAAGACAGATACTGAAAATTGCCCTTTCAATTAAAGATAAAGCATCGTTTTCTGTTGCAATGGAGAAAGACTAAACAAATATTCTAGCAGGTTATGGTTGTCGGATGCTGCCCACTCACTGGATTAATGCAATCAATAAAACAGATAGCTCGATATGAATTTTTAACTAAGCCATCTGGTGGGATTTGCTTGATAAACTCGGGGATTCCTGAAAGCCACAAGCTTTTCTGGAGTGGTAAGACAGCTGAATACGTACAACTCATTTATCAGCATGCAGCTTGCTATAAACACTAAGAAAATCAAAAACTTACTTGAATTCCTTCATAGCTACAATCAGCAGGAAGAGAGAGTTGCAGGGTACCTGCGTACTACGTATGCTTGGAAACATGCAGATCGATGAGTTGAGATTATTCATGAGATTTGCTAGCAGAAGCTATTATAATACCTGCTCATCCAAAAGCATAAGGGTGACATTTAATTCTCTGTCTGGCCTTGCCAGACAACCCATTGCACTCACTCTTGGAACTACCAACTTCATACTTAAATTTTGACAACTTTTACAACAATTTCAAAGGAATCTTTTCACAAACCAATGATGAATTTTCTTGAAGAATGGATGCCCTCTAGTTATAGTCAGACGTTTTGATTCTTATTTGTTTTGCTACATATTGTCATACGTAGATATTATATACACTTACCCGGGATCGTGCACCAAGACTATTAACACTAATCAACACCTACACTCCATGTTGTATTTTGACAACTGGTATTCCGATACATTCCTGTAATTAAGTGTAAAAATGGGGGTGTGTGGTCGCGATTCTGGTGAAGCTTTCCTCAATGCAACTAGAGGTAAATACGTATTTTAGAAGTTAAAAATAGCTACCTGAGGTTTTATATATAAATATATGGTCGATGAATGTCTATGGTCGAATATTTGGCACCTAGTCTCTCTTTCAATCTGATAGGTCATAAAACGAGCTGGTGAGAGCACTAATGGAAGTGTTGTCAGATGATTCGTTTAAAGTTAATGCACCTCTGACGATTGAAAGTAGAAAATCATCTGAAAGATTACTTGAGTGGTGCTGTAAAAAAGAGAATAGTGACAATCTGAATGAATTTACCCAAAAGTTGTCTGCCTCATTGAAGGGAATAATAACAGCATCAATGACAAAGAGGTTTAGTTACAACACTGATAAAATATGGAGAAATTTCTTTCTTCTACGTTGTACGCCAGAGTTTATAAACCAGTGGAAGACATTTTAAAGGTTCTGGTGTAACAGTTAAGCCAGTGATATTTCAACACCTCACAGATCTAATTTTTCATATAAGTTTAAGCGATCATTTCCGAGTGATATACCTTGACCAGCAAGCTGACTTACATAGAAGATCTTGAATTACAAGACTGCAAAAAAGGTGTTTTGCGTTATGTCGCTGGCTACATCTGTAGACATTTGCAAAAAAACTAGAAAGGAGAAAGCAGCAAATTCAAAGAGGAAATGGTATTATGTTTAATAGAATTGGTTAAACACCCCCAAGATAGTGAGGCAAAAATAGAAACTGATGAGCAATGGACTGAATTGATTGACAGGGGTTGCCTTTGGCGTGTAAAAGAAATGACTTACCAGTTTTTTCGTGCAGTAGATCATGTTATCAGAGAAGCTTTAATGACAATCAAAAATCCTTCATTAGCTACCACTAAAACAAGAAATGCAAAAAGAGTAATTGAAGATGACGATGTGCAATTTTACTGGTTGATTGTTACTTCTGATTTTGAAATCGATGACGATGAAATTCATAAAATCCTTTTGCACAAAATAGCAGAACTCTATGTTACCGTTCGAAGATTTTCATTGGCAAGTGGGTGGCTAGAACAGTACAAACAGCAAACAAAAACGTCAACTCAGCACATGAAAAGTCTGTGTAGAGAATTACATGATGTACTATAATTACCGCAGGACCTAACATCAGTATTATAATATCTGTAGTACGTATAATGCATAATTTGCTTTGTACTAAACTGTAGGTACATTACAGTAATGATTAAAATTATTAAATAATTTTTTGCAGAGCAGTTCAGTTACCGTCTGTTTTCTAACAGCCGGGATGTCTTTTTGGTTAAAGCTAAATGCTACTGTAATCTCTCTGCCAGGCAGCATGCATACAAGCACACTGAGACAAAAACTCTGCAATCATATCTGTTAGATTGCATTGGAATATTTCTATCTTCATATCTTGAGAATATTATACCACCCAACTTATGCAGGTAGCTACTCAAAACTTCCAAACAGATTGCTTTGCCTTATCTGCAAATTTTCCACTGTCTTTACTGGCCCATTAATACATGCACTGAGTGGCAGAGAAATACTTAGATCAAGTACTTGAGGGTTGTCGCTGTTTCTCTTGGGCTTTGGCTTAAAATGTTTTCTACTTGTAAGCCGTAATTTCTATGCCCTCTTCGGTCAATCATCGGCAAACTTTATTCTATAAAAAATCAGTACATGTACATTTAATATTGAATTGGTCATATGATCGAACAGGCTACCTTATGGTATAATTTCATGCAAGGATTTCACTTAACCGTTGCCATAATAGAAACTGTATGCTATGCTAGAACCTTTCTTAGATGAATGAATTACCATTAAATTTACAGAAATACAGTGCATTTCAAGTACAGCGCAAGTTATGAGCCTGAAACCTTCTGTAAACCTTTCTTTGTATAGGCCTCAACTAATGACATTAAGAAAACTCAAATGTTTCACTTATACAGTCTTCTCAAAGCCCCAAACTGCTGACCAGCACCACGTGGCAGCCAAAAACACACTGCTTGGCCTAAGTATACAGTAACTTTTGACTTACTTTAATGACATTTTTAACTCAGTCACTTCGCTATTCCAAAAACTTTTCATAATTCAAAGGACCAAGCAAAGTGCCTGAAAGAATTTTTCTCTGCAGAGGACGCCCAAATTCATCAAAGGAAAGGTGTGAATACATTCGATGTGGAGTGTTTATTTGAAAACGGCCGGTTCGCAATCCTGGGTAAGTGTATATAATATGATATTATAGGCTAGGATAGAAACACAAGCCGAACATTTTTCATATATTTGATCATTTTATCACATCACAATATACCTGCGGATCTAGGGGGAGGGTTACTGTTATTTTATGTCAGTACTGTAGTCCGTCGTTGATTCACCTGTCGTGATTGAATGGTTGATAGATGAGCTTATACTTCACCATTCGGGCAAGCCCTTCTTCCATGGTGGAGTGGAATACATACAATCATAGGCGGCGGAAGTGGGGGTGCTAGGGCACCCCCAACTTTTCAATTGAGGGTGCTAAGCACCCCCATTATTATTGTATGATGCAATAATTATCACGTGACCTCTTTTGTTTGCAGGACATATAGAAGAAAGAAATTCATTGTCATCGTATCGGCAAGTATAAAATGGCACACTATGTACAGCTACATAGCTATATAAGGATAATAGTTTTGCGGATATGAACATACACGCAAGATGCATGTAACTAGCAGCCATAGCAATAGCTAATTATAGCTACACGAGTACATAATATATTGTAATATTCATAGCTATAACAGCCGTATCAGTAATCATCTATTTGATGGTGTTATAATGGCGGCTAAACGATCGTGAGCGAATGCTTCTCTCCGACTCGATGATTGGTTCACAGTGAGGAAATGAAGAACGTCACAAGTACTTTGGTTCCTTCAGCTAGCTGATATTATATAGCTAATTGTAGTTTAACTGAAGTTATGTACGTAGCTACACATGGCAATATTATAAGAGTTAGCATATTAGCTATTTGACAGCTTAAAATTTACATGTAACAATATTAAGGTCATGCTAGAGGCTAAATTGCCACCAAATTCAATCTCCCGGTGTCTATTTTTCAAAATTTCCTGGGGAGGCATGCCCCAGACCCCCCTAGAAAGTGGGTGTGCTTTGCACACCAGCAGCACCAGCGACTGAGCACCCCCAACTTGAAGTACCTTCCTCCTCCCATGCATACAATAACAACTAACTACTTAAGTACGTACCCGGTATGTGCGTATTTTTAGGCTCACTTCCGACTTAGACTTTTTCTTTCGAATAATTGAAAACAATCAATCACTATGGAACCTTAAGTTGATGCACGTGGTGTTCAACTTCTTCCCTACTGAGGTTTCGTTCTTGAAGAGTGTGTCTACTAACATTACGTATATTGGACCTGCTTATGGTCGCTTTCATCTGATTCAGTAGATATTGCACGATGGCGATAATTGAAGTTGTGCTTTCACAATATCCAGATGTGATGGCTCACGTGAGTTTATTGAATTGTCTTTGTGTATACCTTCGCCTTATTCTGTTGTGGAAATCTTGACTATAAACATAACCATAATTTGTACAAGTTTATGATCAAAGTGAATGCATGAATGTAGATCAGTCTAAGAAAGCAGCTGCAGGTTCACCATTTAACCGCTACTGTTATGTATGCAACACTAATATTTAATGATAATTTAATATAAATTTTTGTGTTTTACAGGTGCCTTCAAGCCATGGCCATTGTAAAGGATTCTGAAATAAGCAAACAAGAACAATAGTTGTTCAGTGATCATGATACCATATTAATAAAATACCGTAACCAGTTTTTTTCAAGGGACTAATGTCACAAAACACCATTGTCATGATTTTATTTCACGAATCCATATTAAGTCTGATCAAAAAGAATTATTCACAATTATATTTTCACAAAACACTAACTTGCGTGAAATCCATGAAAATAACATCCTATGAAAAAGCAGCAACTACGTATTAGAGGTGCTGTATAATCTTTGGACAATTGTCTAAGTTTGTTTTATCAAAGCATTCTGAGTCAGGGTTTTTTAATGACATAAAAGTTTCCCATCAACTGCTTTTAATAACCCTTGAAAGCTCATGAGCCACTTAGTGGCTCAGTGAACGTTCCTTATGGCATGATTCTCTTTCATGAATTTGCTAATACTGCTTAAAAATTCCGTGACAAAATTTGTTCCTATGGAGACCACTATTTGTTCCATGAAATCGTACATGATACATATGATCATAATAACAATAGAAAATTTAAACATCAACTCTTAATATTTATAACAGTCTTATTAATATCTTGACTACTGTATGGCTGGAAATTTTCAAGGGACAAAATTTTCGATGATTACGTACCTCTTTCCAACTTTTCGCGAATAAATTTTTGAGGTACAAGCTCTTTTACCAATAATTATTATCTTAAAACCAAATTTCGAGGGTTTTAGTTTCGAGGATACGTCAAAATCCTCGAAAACCACAAAATTTTTGTCCCTCGCAAACTTCCAGCTATATATGATATGACAACTGGGCCCTTCTACTCCATGGCAATACTATTAAGTTGGTTACACACATATACTGAACATCCTCAGGTACTGCCCATCATTATATCTTATCTACATTTTGTGTAGAAATTAACCTCATTAGCTCCATTTCACCGTTATATTGATCCATTTTGTTGTTGAATGGTTTGAAGGTACTTGTAATAACAGATAATGCAACCAACTCACGTGAGCCATGCACGTCTGAATATTGTGAAAGCACATCAACTTCTATTATTGCCATTGCGCAATATCTACTGATGAAAGTGACCATAAGCAGATCCAATATAATGTTAGTAGCCACGTTCTCCACGAACGGAACCTCAGTAGCGAAGAAGTTGAACATCACGTGCATCAACTAAGGGTTTCATAGTGATTGATTGTTTTCAATTATCCGAAAAAAAAATTTAGTCAAGAAAAATTCTAAGTTGTAAGCGAGGTCGGATGTGAGCCCAAAAAATATGCCCGGTACGTACGTACATACACAGGAGCCGTACCAACTGGTCAAGGCATATAAAAAACCTGCTACAAATAGGACAAATATATATAGAAAACAAATTTTCTTACTACGTAGACGGTCTATAAAGGCTTGCCAGTCTGCAGGTTGATTGATTGATTGAATAGATTAATCTATAAAGGCTTGCCAGTCTGCAGATCAGTTTCAAACAGTTCTCGCGTGATAAGCTCGGAGGTAATATACGTACATCAAAACGATAATAGATGCCCTTCAATGGGCGTCTATTATAATTATACGTAGTCTCCTCCAACTTGTACGGAGAATAGCTATACCACATGATGCATAGATACTATCTATGTCCAAGATCACTGAGTGGTTAGCTATATAGCTATAGCTACAGTATGTATGCAGTGCTGTGTAGCCAACTTATAAGCCTTAAAATCTTAATCACTGAGGGGTGCATGTAAGGATTATACTTACCGTTAAGCTCAATATTATGAAAAAAGTATTGGTATTGGCATCGATTTCAATTTATGTGTATCGGTGCATCACTATAGGTTTGTGCACCTGGGACTGTTAAAAGATACTTGAAGAGGATGTGATGACAATTGAACATGAGACTATAAGGACTAGAGCTTTCCTGAAAGTCCTATCTAAAAGCTATTTAAAAAGAGAATTCGATTTTGGCCATGTCAAGTTGCCAAAAGCAGCAAAGATGCCATATAGCATAGTTGGGCGATCAAATAATGATGCTTGCATAGTCCACAAGAAGAATTACAAAAGTGAAGGTCAAGTGATTGGTGGCATCATTACTGGACTGACACAGAATGGGAATAGAAACAAATATGAAGACTGGATTGATGCTTTAGATGGCATCATTACTAGTGGGGGAATAGTCAAGTTTAAACGTAAGGAGTACAATACAGATCAAACTGTAGGAGAGGCACTTAAAAGTGCAGGTGATCTGGTTGCCAGGGTGTTGATAGAGGGAGAGAAGGTGGAGAAGGTTGCCATATACGGGCTAGCTGGTAATTATAAAGAGAAGAGAGTCAAGATGTTAGTGCTACATATTGATTTCACAAGTAACAAGGCACAGATCATTATGGCACCAGATGCACTACCTCTGCATTCTGCCTTCAATTGGCTACTGAATTGTATTCTCAATTAATCTGAATAAATTATTTAACTTGAATTGTGTAGCTATATAGCTATACATTATTGTTGTACATACATTATTTATACTATACTGTTGTACATATATACAGTGTACTAAGCATTATTGTTGCATTATTGTATTATTTCTAAGCATTATTGTTGTGCATACAGTGTACTATACATTATTATTTTACATTTGTTGTATAGTACAGCTTATACATACACAATATGCATATACACATACATGCACACACACATACACACGTGCGCACATACATACACAACACATGTATACACATACACACACATACATACACACACACACATGCATATTATGTACATTACACATGCACAAACCATTTCATTAATACAAACAAAAATCCCCTGTAGTTGTAATAACGATGATACCATGTAAGTTCCACATGGAAGTAGTTTAGTAAATTGCTTTGGTAGAATAGTCCAGTTTCACGCAAGGGCTAAGGAATGCTGTGGTTGTTAATTGAAGTTGCGCAACATCCGGAAGCCGTTTGGAGGCCTTAAAATGTATTGAAACCTATGGGGCACTAAGCTTCCAGCGCCCCGTACGCTTAAACTGTTTCGAATTTCTTAATTCTAAGAACGAATTAGCAAAGTACAATTCTCATGGATTCTGTTGATATGCGAATCGGGGCGATAGCACATGATATCAGCGAGAACCAAGCGATTTGCCGTGGCTTGTGTTGACAATAAATGCGCGAAGCAAAGAAAGTGTACTTGTAGTTTTTATCGAGGGTCATAGATAGTTGTAAGTTGCGTACGTTTGGCGGTATGGCATCGTCATGGGTAGCAGAAAAGCCGCCCAGTAGCTCCAGCGCTGCCGTTCATTTAACTGAGGATGATATTCCAGGAGCGAAGTTACAAGAACCTTTGGAAGCCCACGCTATCCCAGCCTTACAGTGGTGGCTTCTATGTCGAGGAGTTAAAGCGCCATCAAGCTGGAGAAAGCCACAGTTAATCGAACGGTCAGTATACAACATGCATTACCATTCCACTTAAGCTATTTACTAGTTACACATACAAAGATCATACACTGATGACTATGAAATATAAATACAAGTAACATGTGTTCCACATGCCATGTAGGATTCGTAAAGCTGTAGCTGATAACATGGAGGTAGTTGATATAGATGGGTCATACCTATATAAAAAGTGCAAAAGACTTGAAGTAAGTGGTATGTCAACAGCCACCTTAGATCTTCCATCATCTCCTCCAATACATGGCTGGGAAAATCTTACTGAGACAAATGCTGCAGAATTAGGTCAAAAAATACCCTACGTGAGCAATGGCATTGTGTACACGTACCTTGCTCGACAAACCTGCCAGGACAATGGACAAAGCACATTCCGGGCATTGGCACGAGGGTTTACGCACTGGGAATCTGGTCGTGTGAACACTATTTCAATAAATGTACATAATCCAACAATCTGTCATGTGAAATCTGTTATGCAGCCCTCCATGAAGTCCGGAACATATCATGTTTGGTTGATGCTACAGAGATGTGAAATGGGGCATGCTAATGTACTGCGTGCAACTTGTGAATGTGCTGCAGGATATGTGTTAATATACAAAATTAATAGATTTAATAGATAGATATGTGTTAATATACAAAATTAATAGATTTTTTAAACTAACTTTTTAGTAAATCAGCCAGCTGCACCCATGTATCAGCATTACTACATGCATTAGTTTCACTGACATCACCCCAGTTTCAACTAAGGCCTGTTACATCAGGTACAACTTCATCTTTGGTTGATGATCTTGATGATGAGACACCTGTTACATCCCTTCCTTGTCAATGGAAGCCCCCTAAACAAAGAAAGGAGAGTACATTACCTATTGCACAGGCAAGATTTGAAAAGCATACCTTTGGTAAAACAAAAAAAAGAAAATATTCTCTTTTGGAAGATTTTGATCCTCGTCCAACGCAGTATCAAGGTACTGCCAAAGATCACATGCCTACATTACTGGATAAAATTCGTGGTAAGAGCCTTTGTTTATCACTGCTGTTCGACAAAAGCTGCCAGAACAACACCATCCATTCACCAGCAGATACCAATATGCCATCAATAGAATCTTTGAAACGAACAGTGGAAGCTTTTAAATCCAGCTTGAAGGTGAGTGAAGAAGCTATACGTAAAATAGAAAATGAAACAAGGGAACAACGGGCATCTTCATCATGGTATGAGGCTCGACGCTATCGCTTAACTGCTTCTATATTTGGAACAGTTCTGCAACGGAAACCAGACACCCCTCCTGATAGCTTGGTGTTGAGAATATTGCAACCAAAACAGTTTACAACACCAGCAACTGAATGGGGGAAAACACATGAATCGGTAGCAATCACAAGCTATGTTCAATACCAACACAGTCATGGCCATTCAAGCTTAACTGTAACACCTGTTGGCTTTCACATAAGCTTAACTCATCCTTATCTTGGGGCTTCACCAGATGGTGCAGTGTATGATCCATCCACTGAAAGTGAACCATTTGGATTTGTTGAAGTGAAATGTCCCTACACTGCTCGCAATATGACTCCAGTGGAAGCTTGCTCAAGTTCAAGTTTTTTTGTACCTTGTTACAAAATTCAGATGATAGTGACAGGGTGAATTTGCGTACAAATCACCATTACTATGCTCAAGTGCAGGGACAACTAGCCATAGGTGGCAGGCCATGGTATGACTTTGTAGTATATACCACTAAAGGCATCAATGTCCAAAGAATTAAATTTGATAACAATTACTGGGAGAATATTCTTTTACCAAAACTATCAGAATTCTATGACAACTGTCTTGCCCCAGAGATTGTAAGTCCTGTCCATGCATTAGGTCTTCCCATTCGTAATCTAAAAAATGTAGGAAAATAATACCATGATCATTGTATGTACGTATGTAGCTGTGTATAATATAAACAATATTTATTGCATATATGTAAATTATCTTAAAATCTATATAACTATTCATCATCTTATATAATACATGCATCATTGGCAATTATTCACTGCAGCTAGATTCTGGGTCGTCGTCATCAGAGTTACTCAGTGCATTCAAATAATCTTCTACATCACTATCAGATAAAAGTTGGGGTGGTGGAACAAGGGCAGGACGAAGATTGGATAAAAATGCACATACACATACAACTTGATTCACAAGACGTGACATGCTTATTGGAAAAGTTCCTTTTAATATAGAATAGTTTTTAACTCTTCCAATAGCCCTCTCCACATGAATTCGTAAAGAGGCTATTTTGCGTCCTTCTTGTACCTGGCTTGCAGGTAGCTGTGATCTACCTTCCATAAATGGAGGTAAATTCAATGCCACATTTAGCTCCTTTAACATATCTTTAATGGTAAATCCCCTGTCTGCCATGATTGATATTCCTGGCTTATCCTTCAATGTCTCAAGAAATCCTGAACACCGTGTCAGCTGAACATCACCTATTGAACCAACATACACCGGTGAAATAAAACTTATAGCACCATTCGGGGTACAAGCAATTAAAAATTTGGCAGTATTATGGTGCTTGTATTGGCTCCAAGTTGATGACTGCATAAATAAATCAGATGGGGTCTCCAAAAAAATCTCACTACCATCAATTATGGCATAAGTATCAGAGTACGATGATTGGAAAGAATGAGGCAGAGTACCCATTACTTGCTCAACAGAGGGGGACCAATCAAGTTCTTTTAAATAATGGTACAAGAAACATATCCATGTTGTAATATAGCGGGATACTGAAGAAGTGGATATGCCAAAACGAAAAGCTAAATCTTTAACTCTAAGATTAAGTCTAAGTTTGACTAAAGTCAAAAATAATTGATTCATTGGATTTAACTTACAATCATAATGCCTTTGATGTGTACGTTGCTTTGATCCCCAGTAATTCAGTTCATTGACAGCAGGGCCAAGAAATTCAAAAAAAGCCAAGAAAATTTTGTATGATCCAAGTCCCGTGTAAAGGGTGAATAATTTATTATCATTTTTAATTTGTTCTAGGCAAAATTTTGTAGGAGGTTTGGCTTGGTTTGATTTCAACAAGTGGTTCTCTGTCTCTAGCGATTCAATTCTGGCTAACAGTGCCTTGTTAACCAGGACTTCTGTATTCAATGGGCCAGCTGACAACATCGAAGTTGATGCACTATCAATGTGTGATGAAATATCAGACAGAATACCTGATGCTGATGTGGAAAAGCTATCCGACAACCCATCACCAGTTTCACTTGGTAGCTCATAGACTTGATAATCAGTACACAGCTGGTCACCTACCAAAGTAGTTAAAGTAGACTGTTCATCTTCTTGTTGCTCATCTCCTGGTTCCTCTTCAATAATTGTTGAGTTGGTGACATCAGTTGATGCTGACATAAGGTCTGTTAAGCTTTTAGTACTATCTCTATGCCTTACTCTCTTTGCTCGCAGTAGTTTCTTTTTAATGGGAGAAGCAAACCTTTTACCCAAATTAGCTTGTGGATCTTTTGTAACATCACCACCTGGAAAATGCCTCGCACAAACTCGAGAGTTGGGCTTAAGAAGTAGAAAATCCTCTTCCATTCCGAATACCTCAAGCCAGCGCTTCCTTCTACTTAAAATACTAGGGAAACGATGGAAGGAACAGCTAGGATCCCGTTTCGTCGTATTACCACAAACTATACAGTGTTGGCCGGGCATTTCGATAGCAAAGTGACAAAGAATATATATGATATCTATCGGCACTACGATATAAATATTAGTTACACAAAAAACTTACAAGTGTCACAGAAAATCATCTCATAAATTCATGGCATGAATTCACTGATAAAAATGTGGTTTTGTGATAGTAATTTTCTCTACTAGCCAGAGCTACCACTGTGACCACAAACATTGCATATAAGGTAATTCTACCAAAGGAATTTACTAAACCACTTCCATATGAAACTTACATGGTATCATCATTATTATAACTACTAGCCTTTCAGTTGCTATTTAAACTGACAATCTGGGATACCTGAGCACCAAGCAGGCACTTCTAAGTGGGTGCAGGAAAAATCCTCCTGGGGACAGAACTGGTGCCCCACAAGAGAGCTGCACAAGCGTCATGGACGATAATGTTGGCACAAAGACCCACCTGAACCTTAACCATTAAGTGAGACATGCACACGCACGCACACACACACACGAACATGCAAACAAGAGTCTACAGGATTCTACAGTCTACAGGATTGTACCGTGCCCACTTAGCACCACGACACTGAATGGATTCCAACTGTTTGATACATTTTTGAGTATGAGGGTTCCAAGCCTGACAGGCATATACAAGAATTGGTAAAAACATATGCTTGGAAGGATTTATACAGCTGTACATAGTACGGCAAAGAAAACTATCTATAAACGGCTACTTTTAGTGCACAATAAAAATATTAAAGAGGGTGTATCCTTTTTTGAATGGGTACCTTAAAAATTTTAATGAGTAATGGAACACAAACGCTAGGAAAGATTAAAGAGGGAAGGTTTTCGTAAGGTTTTACCACTGTGTAACATGCTGAAATAGTGATTTCATGGACATGCATGTATAAGTCAAAGGTAAAACTCTATATAGGGAGATGAGCTAAACGCATAAGATGTGGACTACATGTATCACAAGTAAAATGTTCAAACACATCATAGCTTCCCACATTATGCAACATCTAGAATCTAATGGTATTTTGTATGACCTACAACATGGGTTTAGACAAAATTGGTCATGTGAAACTCAGTTGCTTTCATTTATTCATGAGTTAATGTTTAACCATGACAAAGATATCCAGATTGACGTCATACTAATGGACTTCGCCAAGGCTTTCGACAAAGTCCCTCACAAACGCCTACTCTATAAGTTACACTGGTATGGTATCCAAGGGAGTATTCACCACTGGATCCAATCCTTTTTAAATAATCGCACCCAGAGAGTTGCAATTGACAGTATTTTATCCTCACCAGTGTCCGTAACATCAGGTGTGCCTCAAGGCACTGTACTAGGACCCTTGCTATTCTTAGTGTATATAAATGATCTACCAGACTATACTAAATACTCTACCATTAGATTATTTGCTGATGACTATATTTTATACAGACCCATCAAATGTGACCATGATGCTCTCCTCCCCCAGGAAGATATAAATTCACTCTATACTTGGACTATTATAGGCCAAATGGAACTTAACATAGATAAATGCTGTTCCATGAATGTTACACTTAACCAATTGCACAAAATATCTCACTCCTATTATATACACAATACACAATTATCAGTTGTTAACCAATGTAAATACCTAGGTATTCTGATTCAATCAGATTTAAAGTGGAATTCTCATGTCAACTATGTAACAGCTAAAGCCAATCAAACATTAGCTATGTTGAAAAGAAATATCAAACTAGCACCACAAAAGATTAAGGATAAAGCCTATAAATCTCTCATAAGACCACAGTTAGAATTTGCACCCTCCGCATGGCCTCCATGGCAGCAATCCCTTATTAACAAAATAGAGCAAACCCAATGTCGAGCCGCACGGTATGTAACTTCTGATTACAACCCTTTCAATAGTGTCAGTCTGCATATAAGTAATCTGAAATGGGATACCTTAGAAGATCGCCGTAACAAATCCAGGCTGTGTATGTTTTACAAAATGACCCACAACCAAGCAGCGATCCCATATCAATTATACATCCAGCCTTCAAATTATCTATACTCACGTCATTCAAATACGCTGAAATTTCTGCCAATGACATGCAGCAAGAATTCTTATAAACAGTCTTTTTTCCAAACACTTCCAAAATGGAGCAATTTACCAACAGATGTTGTTGATTCTCATTAATAGTAATTGACTAATAATTATTGTTTATTGTATTAACCTAATTATAGTGTACAATTTGATATATCTGTACATAATCTTCTAATTTGAAGTTGTACAGTATTGGAAAATAACAATAGTTGTCATTAATTTTTATTACGTACCGCGGCATGATCATGAAGTGCTGAAATGACACTTATATCAACATTTTAGTGTTTGCTAAGTGACAATACATCACCCTTTTGGCATCTTTGATACGTATACCGTATAGCGGGAAAGTTTGGCGGGGGGAAAGTTTGGCGAATTTGGCGAATCGTCCGTGATTCGCCAAACTAAAACCATTCAAATTCTTACTTATAATTATTACCTTATGGCTGAATCTATGCATTCGCCAAACTTTTCCTCGCCAAACGCTCATAACCAGTGAATTCGCCAAACTTTCTCGCCGCCAAACTTTCCCACTATACGGTATTTATTTCATAATACATCAGTCATCCAAAGAAATCGTGAACACATGTAAAATTAACACATGATTAAATTAAAATCACCTGGACCTGGTTAAGTTCGAAATGTCAGTATCGACGACGAGCGAGCCGACGAGTGAAACGGCTATGTATATTGCTTGATTTATAGTGCGCGTTAGATTAAATTATTTACGCGCTATCAAAAATAGAGTCACAGCATTGATGCATCATCCTGTTGTGCAGTACTACGATGCTATCAAGTCTAGTTTCCCAAGAATCACATTTTCTTTTGCCTATGGCTCTGCGGTATTTAAACAGCTAGGTAAACCTTTGGTTAGTATTCATATTTGTGCACGTGATAACGTTGCATGTATCTGTATGTAAATTAATATGTATGAATGCTTATTTGTGATGTATGTGAAGCACAGAAATTGTTGTGTGTGTGTGCATGTGCGCGCGCACGCGCGTGCGTGTGTGTAATGTAGTGTAATTACTTTAGTATAGCGTATCCATAGTATGAGATGAAGGATGTGTGTTTTATAGTAAATATTGTGTTCATAGGGTGATATGCTGGATTTTATTATGGCCGTGGATGAACCTGTTGAATGGCATCAGCAAAACCTACAGCAAAATCCTACTCACTACTCATTCTTGCGATACTCAGGACTCAAAGGTGTAGCTGCTGTGCAGAAGTGGGCGGGGCAGATCTACTACAACACAAGAGTTGAAATGAGTGGAAAGGTATGATTGTGTATAAAGATACCCAATAAAAATTAATACGTATACATTGTCCGCATTATTTGAGATTTTTATGTACATAAATATGTATATTATGATACAAGCATTTATAGAAGTACATTAGGTATATGATTTATTTGTCTTTATCAGTACCACGATTTTATTTAATGCCCAGCTCATGAAGTATGGTGTGGTATCCACACATGACCTGTGTCATGACCTCCATCACTGGAACACTCTCTACATCAGTGGGAGACTACATAAACCAGTAAGAGTACTATATAAATGCACTATGAGTTATTGTGTACAGTACATACGTACATACGTACATATGTACGTAGGTAGATACATACTGCCCGAGTATTGTGTATGTACATATGTATGTATCAGTGTTGTTTTAGTACAGCAATTCATTTTAATTTTTGTTTTAGTTTTAGTACACACTTGAACATAATTTTAGTTTTTAGTACAAGGTAGAAAATTTATTTTAGTTTTAGTATAGGCTAGAAATTTTGTGTTGGTTTTAGTTTAGTTTTACAAATTTGTTTTAGTTTAGTTTTATATAGTACAAGCTAAAATTTTGTCTTGGCAAGAACTAGAAGCATAATATTCAGTATGGGAATAAATAGTTTTTAGTTTTAGTATAGTAAGCAAAAAAATTTACGTTTAGTTTTAGTTTAGTTATAGTAAGCCTTAAACAAACACATTTAGTTTTGTTTTAGTTTAGTATACTAAAAATAAATTGTCTTACTAAAATGTATTTTAGTTTCAATTTTAGTATAATATAACAACACTGGTATGTATCATACTATGCATGGAGGATGTGTGTATATTAGCCAATAGTGAAATTGGATTTGCCATGTACAGCTACGTGCTTTATACTAGGGCTGTGAGATAACAACGATAAAACGATAATATAAAAACAATATCTAAATATTATCCAATTATTAATAACGATAAAAACGATATCTAAATATTATTGCGATAACGATAATGGCTGATAACATATCGTTATTGTCTTTTGTGTGGCTGGATCAAAGAGAAAAGTAGTACTGTATTTACCATAAAATGTCTAGTATGCTGTTTTAGATATCAAGTGTGCTGTATAGGAAATACAGCACTGTGGTTAGCAAATACAGTACAGTTATTTCAATTATTGTCTGCAACAGCTGCTGTAAACAACCCCCCTTGATAATTACTGCCCACCTATATGGATTCTTAACACTCCTTAAATGGATCTTTAAAGGTTATTGCCACACCTAAACACAAAGATTCAACTAACTTGTTTCAATAAAAGCCGTAACTGAAGCATCATGTATATATAGGGCTGCATTGCGTCAGACAGTAAGCCTATAGTCTTATACTGAAAGTGATAACAACCTGCGGCAAAAAAATCTGGCTCTCAAGACTACAGTAAGCCTTACAATAAGCTAAAAACAATGCATAGCGCTCGACATCGTATTAGCCAGTAAGCCTTGCAATAAGCTAAAAAGCTTCACGCCTGTCACGTTGAACAACCACTCCGACGCGCTTGAATGGCAGATTATCACAAAGCATCGCATTAGATATACTTTAAATGCATCACCAATAATACTAACTTGGCTAAAAGCATCGCACTGAGAGTCTATCACTACAAAATGACACTGATAATCCTCCCACACAAAAACAATAAATGAGTTAAAGCACCGTTGACTCGTGATGTACGGAAAAATGCAGCACTCGGGTTGGGGTCTCATAGTAAATACAGCACTCAGCTATGCCTCGTGCTGTATTTTCCGTACATCACTTGCGGCTGTGCTGTAACATATACATACTATCACAATGTACATTAGTGTGTTTACTGAGATTCTTTAATTAAATTTTTTGTCACTTAGAGGTGGCCAGAAAGCCATACCTTATGTAAACACTGAGGTTTAACACTTAAACAAGCAGCAGCCTACGTACCTCTATAGCAGCCATTTGATACTTTTGCCCGACAGTTTTATACATTGATGCAAATGATGATAAAACTTCATGTTGACAACACTATCAAGATAATATCATTTATCGAGATAATGTAATGAATATTATAGAGATATAACTTTTTCAATTTATCACACAGCCCTACTGTATACAGTATACACATGTATGTATGACATTGTGACATATAAGCAAAATGAGGATATTTACTTTTCCTAGGCTAGCCCCCTAAAGTCAATTTAATTTACTTCAATGCCCCTCTACATTTTGAAGTTATAATTTGTCCCTCCTACATACGTAGCAATATTTCTGGATTTATCCCTGCAGCATTATACAATAGTATGGGTGCTCACATGATAGAGTATACCATATATGACAAAACATTTGAGGGGGAAAACTTTCATGGTGTTTTACTTAACCACGAATGTTTTATTCCCTCCCTTGAATGTTTTGCCGTATACAGTATATCAACTGTCAATATTAGGTGTTGATACTAGAGCCAGCCACTCCCCCAGTGGTCAGCACAGCAATGGCAGCTGATCTTTCAATGGCTATACACACTTCACTGTTGATGTTACCGGAAACATTTACTAGAGAACAATTGTACACTGTAATAGCTGGACTGTCTTATCAAGGCAAGAACTACATGCATACGTACGTACTTAATAGTATAGTGTTATCATTGTGTTGTGCTATTATACTGAGAGGAAAGAGCTTTAAACTGAAAGTGACATTATGTAACACCACTTTTAACAAATTGTATAATGCAACTATACATACTATTGCTGAAATATTTTAACTTATCTAAATACACTTGCTCTAAATTAAATACACATGCATTTTAATACTGATATAAACAATTTTGTGCAAGGCTTCCTGTCCACCTCTAAGCTACGTACGTGCCAAACAAGTTGGATAAATCTCTTTGAGTATTAGATGGGTAAAACTGAGAATGTATACATCAAAACTAAGAATTTCATTATAACAGCTTGCTCCATTCTTCATGAGACTGAAAGACAGTTTGTCTATAACATTTTGAAATTGAATATGCACCATGCAATTAGTTGAGTGTGTACATGTGTTGACTGTATCTCACTTATATCCTTTCAAAGTTATGCGAGCATTAAATCGAGAGTCTTCTGCAACATTATCTCAGACATCTCAGAGACTTCTTCCACAACATCATCTCAGACATCTCTGTCTTCACTATTACTTTTATACGCTTGCACCAGATTCTATATAATGCACTTTCCTTTTAAGTGAGGTTGCACCTTACAATTGGAAATGGTTGCTCTTCGTATAACAGACTTGTAAACAGCAAAGTGTCTGATTATAATAATACAACATATTAGATGCACACCATCAGTATAGCTAGCTCAGTTGCTGGCTAGCTATTTTCCTTAAATTAATAAACTATGATGGATAAATAGAGTTTTGACTATATGGCCGATATGGCCGAAATATTGTTGGTTTGCTTCAATTGATTTTTTGATTGGATTTGATTTATTGATTTAAACTCCTTGCCCTTGATTATCAGTCCGCATGATGCTGCTAAGCACTATCATAGTAGCTGTCCTGTACAAATCTAGCTAGTAACTGCAATAACTGAAACTTCTTTTATCAGTATTGTATAATAAAAGTGTGTGTACGTACTATTAAAAACTTGCATGTGTAAGTGTCTTTTATCAATATCGTATAATAAAAGTGTGTGTATGTACTATTAAAAACTTGCATGTGTAGGTGTGCGGGAACACACACACACACACACACACACACACACACACACACACACACACACACACACACACACACACACACACACACACATGCGCACACACACACGTTGTCACACTCGTGTCCATTCACTTAGCTTCAAACTCACGAGGGCACATGCTTGTTGCGTTTAACTTGTGGGTGGTTTGTACCATATGCACTCTTGTTATTATTAGTAAGATGTTTTTGATGAGCATGCTCTGTGTTATAATCATGTCTCATATGGGCATGCCTTGGTCACTATTGCTGTATGTTCTATTAGGATGTTTGACATGTAACATTTCTCAATAGGTGATTTCAGGATGATAGTTGGTGAGGACAAGAATAAAGTGAGGAATATTGTGTCACCTCATTTGGACCAGTTTGATCATCTTTATCATGACTCACTCAACACTGACTACCTCATCCAACCTCCCTTGTGGCCACCACACTCTAGTTCCATATCACAATAGACTTGGTGTACACCAGTAGTAGTATTGATCCAGTAATTACGAGACACTGTTCTGCTAGCCTTGTTGAATTGGTAGATGTCATCACAAGACTTTCCAGGAGTTGATTGTAGCATTCCCAGATTACTACATACAGTGGAGCAAACTTTTCCTGAGCTGCCACTAAATAACAAGTCCATACTATAGCAGCTGCTGCAATCTTCATAACTGCAATATCAGTATTTTACATGCTTTTATATGTACGTACATATAGCTTAAAAATGTAGCTATATATATGAAGTCATGACTCTAGTAATTAATATCACTTACATACAAGCATGCATGCTTAGAATACTTAGCTATATAGCTACCACGTACGTTGTAGAAATGAATACACCTATCATTTGTAATTGTTCAATACGTAACCTTGTATCTGTGTGAGGTCCTCACTACACTATATTAATGGTATACATAACCTCACAAAATATTTAACCTATATCCTATCAATTAATAGTCTTTCCTTGTTAATCATCCTGTATCAAGCTTAACAGTATGTAGCATAGCATGAAAAAGAAGATTCAGTGGTTGCATTTATATCATATATGTGACTGTCCGAGCGAAAACCAGCCTAGTTCACACTTCCAAATTTGATACTTTAATGCTTTATAACTTTTGTTGGGTAAGGCATACAGATGTCAAATTTACAGGATTAGTAGAACAAACATCACTTTATCATTGCTGAAAATTTGAGCTTTGTATAAAATTCTAATAAGATTTTATGTACCATTAAGTTGGTATAATCGGAGGTGTGAACTATAGGCTGGTTTTCGCTCAGACAGTCACATATATATAGTGGTGCCATTCAAGTCCATGTCAGCTGTTATACTGTAAGTGATCTGTTGATGTTTTCCTATACTGAGGACAGCCATAAATAAAATGTTAGCTTATAAGAGAGTAGCTACGTAGCTATAGCTATGCTGTTTTACAATAATGTGACCATTGAACACATTATCATCCTGTCGGAGTATATATAGGCAGTCCCTATTATGCTTTTGAAATTGCCTATAATGCTTTAGGGCATTCCCCAAATTTTAGCTCTATTAGCTGTGCATGTGCTCCAGAAATCCAATGTGTAGCTAGCTATGTAACTACATATATGTCAGCTAGCGACACAGATCTAGAAACACAGCATTTTTAGTTAGTATAATTTTTATGAAATTTACGGTGGCAATTAATGTATAGCCATGTACGTACGTGCATGCCAATTTCATTACCATATGGTACACAAGAACCATTGTTTGGCATTGTCAAAACGATTCTCTGTGATCATCAGTAAGCATGATACACTACTTTGTGTAAAAATGTGCACAAATATGACATATAAAAGACACCTGAAAGCATGGGAAATACAAGAATTGTCTGAAACATCAGTTGTGAAATTTGATATGCAGATGACTAAACAAGTCTTTCAGCCGACTCCAGCCAACTATAGCTGATAGCTACATTTTATGTATCATTAAAATATGCATGCACTTCAGTGCCTAAAATAACTATTTTTTAACACTGCACAAAAGATATTATAGCTAATGTAGACATCTCGAGTTTGGAATCGTAAGAATCAAAACTACATTTATCCCATGCAGCTACATATATCTCATCCATTTATCCCTCACACTTTCATGTGAGGGCTAAAAATGACTAATTGGATGCAATTTATTTGGGCTCACACTAAACAAGTCAGCCCTCTGTTAGATTTTAGCTACGTAGTACTAAATTATGTGTATGATGTGTTTTTAACAGTTTTATGATGAATGATGACAATTTAATACTGCACAATTTACATTTTATCACTGCACATTTTAGCTTTATCACTGCACATTTGTGCAGTGATAACTCCTTATTTTAGGCACTGATGCACTTTGATTTATATTGTTATCTATAAGTAATCAGTGTGTCACTACTATAAAAACATTAATTCAAATAAAAAGTTTGTCATAAATAATTCAAAGCTACGTAGTATTCAAACATGCGAAATAAAAAAATCGCATGCATGCATGTTTCAGCCACTACAATTATTTATGTGCCATGATGAATGGTGTCTGACACAACCAGATTACTGGACTGGAGTACACAAAGGAGCACTATCAACGACATCAGTCTGGTCTGTCTAGTATCATGCACTTGTGAAAAATTTTGAGAACACTAATTTTAATTGCACTAAACCAATAGCTCGAATAAAATTTCATCATAATCAAAACAATAGCATCTCATTATTCTTTGTGTGATATTGATACTTCCCGTGAGGCTTTGACAGCTATCCTTCTGTCCCATACAAGTAACCACAAACATCAACAAATATTCTCTCTCAAGTCGAGGCATGGGGACAAGTACATTTCAAAGTAGTTATACTGTGATGTCATACCATAAAACTATTACACAAGTGCATGACACTAGACATAGCATGCACTATGCCAGACTAGGTGATTGGCTGGTATCTAGTGGCAGCATGCGATGTTCATTGATATTTTTAGTTATGAGTGAACATCACTATAACAATATCAATGAACATCACTGTGTTGCCACTATACCTCACTATATATATATACACACATACGTAGTTTTTACAGTGCATGTGCATGTAACTTTTTAGCTTACGTACATGTAATTATGCAATTAGCTACAGTTGCTACTAGGCCTGAGTCTAATATGCCAGCATAATTTTGGGAATAATAGGTTGCAATTTTATGAGAATAATTCTGGAATTATAGGGCATTCATGAGCATAACACAACTGAGAATAATTGGAAGTTACAATGGGTAATTTAATGTAAATGTAATGAAATAATCTCAAAAATTGTTTAAAATGATGATGATGGTAAAGATGTCCCGGCATGAAGGTAGAATATTTCATGTAGATTCTGAAGAAAAATCTACACTGGCAATAGTCATTGTGTGTATTGTAGACATTATTATCGCCAATACAATAAAATTTACAAGAATAAGTAGAATAATACGTAGGTCTGATTATGTGGGAATAAAATAAGAATAATGCATGGGTCAAAATTTTGGGAAGTTCAGGAAGGAATAATAGGTAAAATTTTGAGCATATTAGGCTCAGCCCTAAATGCTACATCACAAAGCCATGTGTTAAAATTAATAATAAGAGTACATGCAGGTTGCAATTGCTTGGAGACACCCAATTGCATGCAAGCCATAGCTCAGTACACTCTATAGCAACAGTTAGTCTGTAACTTTGTGACACGTTTACATCATATTATACTATGGTCTTAACTTCAGTACCTGCTATTCCCTCTTAGCTTTACGTATCTATGCATAGGTCAAATAGTGCGTATATTATGGTAATTGACAATATTAGTTTCCATGCAAAAGTTAAATTGCAGACATGCAACATAGCTATAAACTGAAGTTATAATATTCATGCATCAATGAATTTATTGGGAGCTATATATAGGTTCAAGTGGTAGCTATAGCTGGCTAGCTAGCTAGCTAGCTATATGTGTAAGTACTAACACTAGCTTTTTGTATGTTTAAGACAGCTAGCTATATGTATATAACCTAGTGTATATGTAGCTACATTATAATTACTATATAGCTATATGCAGTGGTTATTATAGCAAGCATAGCTGGCGGTAGAAGCAGGCCAGAAGCAGAAGACCTTAGCCTCTCCTATTGACTCCTAAAATTTAAAACTCCAATGTTTGCAAATAACATTGATGTATGTATACTGTAGCTAGGGGTAGCTATTCAAAAGAAAAGTAACAATGAATTGAAGGGTTATAATCAAAGAAGAAAGTATATACATATGTTAGCTAGCAATACTAGAAATGTAAGTAGCTTAGTAGCTCATGCATGCATTGAAGTGTATAGCTTTAGCTTAGCTGCTGCCAGTGTATCAGAGTAAAAGGAGAAAGAGTCTCGAGTTCAGTTAAAAGTTGTGATGCTCAAAAATGCTTTGAGCAATAATCAAAGGAAAAAGATAAAGGTATTTGTGGTATTGTGACGGTTGACAATAATGAATTGAAAACATCACTGCATGCATGCAGAGAAGAAGAAAAGAAATATGATCAGTGATAACATAAACAAGTCTGTATAGCTTGTATATAGTTTAGAGGATTAGCTACGCATATAGTTATCAGGGCCGGGGGCGGATCCAGGATTTTATGAGATGGGGTCTGAATGCAGAAGTATATGTATCTCTGATGCAGGGGTCTGGGGGACACAGCCCCTCAGAAGTAGGGACCGGCCTATTATGCTTATTTTTTACCTATTATGCTATGCTGCAGTGCTCAAAAATTTGACCTATTATACTCAATATTATGCTCACATAGAAACTTCCATTAGAGTATATTCACTTGTATCATAAAATATTTAACATGGTGACTATTCTATTAGAGTATATCTAAAGTTCTACACACTACAGTAGTACAAATAATAATTATATTGAGTGTTCTATTAGAGTATATCGATCATTAATAATATTCTTAGCCAAACACTTCCTATTATGCTGGCATTATGCTTGTAATAATGCTTTTAGCTACCTATTATGCTCAAAATTATGCTTGCATAATTGGCTAGTCCCTACTCAGAAGCTATAGGGTTTTTTGTTATTATAACATACCTAATGCAAGATTTAGAGCATATACGTAATAAATACAAGGAAGAATTTAACCAAATATGGAGTAGAAGGTGTGGTGGGTGTAACCCCTTGGAAGATATAGGTTGTTTATTATACAAAATGCTGAACTTATATATACCAATAAATGCTATAGCTACCATTTTAAACTGACAGATTTCTGGAGCATAATTGGGTGTAATAGGCTAAAATTTAGAGAAATCAGCTGCAGTGCTCCAAAGCATATACGTAGCTACGTAATTAATACGTATATAGCTAGGTAGCTACGTAATTCAAAAGGCATAATAGCGACATGCCTACAAAGTATATAGGCATGCCATTGAGTATGCTTCTTTTAATTTTGGTAGTTGCTGTAGCTATGATGTGCCAAAACGCCCAATGCTGGCTTTGTAATACCCAGCTATGATACCATGCATATAACTATATGTATATAGCTATATATGTAGCTATACCCGAAATTATTTTGGGACATCCCTACTATACATACGTACGTAGTAGCTATTCAGTTTGTTTTTACAGTGTGTGGTCACCTGCAGGCTATTAATAACATAGTTACGTAGTTAAGTATGCTTTTGTGATCACTGGATCACATGTCTTTTCTTCTCTTTGATTGCCAAATTTTTCTTCAGTGCATTGTCGTCAACCGTCACAATGTTCAAGTATATTGTTTTCTTTTTCCTTTGATTTTTGCTTAATGCATTTTTGAGCATCACAAGTTTTATTTATAGCTCTTTCTCTTTCTATTTTGATTATAACTCTTCAATGCATTGTTACCTTGTAACCTTTAGCACAAAATTACAGTGTAGCATCTTTTCCTTTGAATTACTGAGTTAGCTACGTATTCTCAAAATTCAACTAAAATTAATGGAGAATTTTAAAATTTGAAAGTGTTTCTCATGATTTCCTTCAGTAACTGCATGTATGTACATATGCATACTCTCACAGCATTCAATAATAGATGAATTAATGTCCATGCAGACATCAATTAAAGAATTCCACATGCATTTATATATACATATATAGCAGCTACATAAGTTACATATGCATAGGCTGATGGCCATTGCATATATTATTATTATAGCTGCATTTTTAAACACTGTGGCATTATAGCACCCACAATACCCAGGCAGCCATGCAGCAGGATCGAATTATTTGATTTGGCAATTAAATATACATTGGTCCATTGGTTACTTATAACCAACCACAATTGCATGTGGCTGCCTTGCAGTTACAGTAACTTACATTATTATTATTATCAAGACTCACGATAGTGAGTGGCGAGGCCAAGAAGCACAGCAATGCGACCACTTAGTGAGTTATTTACATGTAGCACCGCCCTTAAATTCGCAAATGCTCTAGCTAAGCCACCATGAATTCAAAGCTATCACTTAATTATTACCGACCCACAATGTTCTTACTATATAGAATCAATAAACTGAGAATGAGGGAAATCGGTGTCACCATTTCTAAGTACCAGCCATTGCGAGTTTTATGGCGTCCTTTGTGCGACTAAGCATGACGAATCATCCTTTCCTGCCTGATTCGCCCATTAATTAGGGCATTAGTACCTTCATTGTTTGAAGAATCAATAACCCAAAGTTGATTGAAATCAGTTCAGCCATTCTTCTGATATGGCCTTATAAAGTCCTTCCTGTCACCACAAAATTTTTATGCAGCATTCTTTTTTTCTTCCTTTATTTTCATCGCACACTTTTTCATGGACTTGCATGAACCCTGAAAGTTTTTTTCAAACTTTCTTTTTGTACATTCATTTGTTTGTCTAATAACTCACTCATTTCTTCATGGCAACTATCAACCTGCAATGTAATAGCCCTTCTCAAATACATTCAAGGGTTTACTTCAGACTGAGTATGACAGGTAGTGCATACATGAGAGAAGTGCTGATACAAATTTGGCTGGAATCCATAACTTGGACCCCCTTCAAATGATTTGCATAAACTTTCAGATACACAATCTATATTGATGTATCACTCTGTAGTGAAAGTTTTAAAAAATTATGGGCCTGAGTTTTTCAAAATTAAGCTTCAAAGTTTAATTTACAATATTGTATGCTAAGCAAGTACAAGTTATGCCCATCATCAGCCCATGCAGTACTTCTCTGCTGCATGCTTATTAGTAATAACATGTGTTTATACTTCCAAAAAATTAGTGATATTGAGCACGTGGAACAAGTAGATTCTCGAACAATTGCTGAAAGAAGAGAGGTGTGCAAAAGGCGATTAAACCAAACCTTGAGGAAGTTGCTTTGAAAGTTGTTGAACCTTTAACAATTAGCTAACTAGCTATTTACAATAAATCTGTTCAGACTGGTGTGCATGTAGCTAGCTAGCTAGCTATAGTTCCTTTGGATTGGAAAAGGTCTAACGTGACTCCAGTACATAAGGGTAGTGATACACTTGATCCTGGTAATTTTTGTCCAATTTTGGTGGTGATTAAAATATTAGAAAAGGTAATAGTAACATAGTTAACTGGATAATTGGAGTAAATCTATTGTGGCTCTATTGTGTATGCAAATATGCGTGTATAGTGTAAATAGTCTGTGGTGTAAAGACGATGGTGTCTGTGAATAAGTTTGCAACCTATGGCTTTATTGAATAAAAATTAACCCGCTAGGTGATTGATTCGTAATGACTGTACTTGATTGTATGTCATCGTTGCTAGTAATAACAATGCTAAATAAAAACACCTTGGATGTAAAAAAAGTGCGAGGCCAATCAGAAGCAGCATTGCAAACAGGTGCGGCTAAAAACTTTGATATCAGTTGAGGTCAAGAAGTTACCGTACTTATCAAAATCTTTTTAACTACTTGAATGACATACAATAGTTTATAGCATATTTTCACAACTATTTGTCACTTGGCCACCTTTATTAATAATGATGGTGTGAAAAAGGTGGCCAAGTGACAAAGCCAATCATAGTTGTGAAAATATACTATAAACTATTGTATGTCATTCAAGTAGTTAAAAAGATTTTTGATAAGTAACTTCTTGGCCTTAACCGATATCAAAGTTTTTGGCTGCACCTGTTTGCAATGCTGCTTCTGATTGGCCTTGCACTATTTTTACACCCAAGGTGTTTTTGTTTAGCAACTGAATAAATACGGATATTTTCGTTACAACTTCACTGCCGTGACTCTAGCAAAATAACATCGATCACGG
Organism: Spongia lamella; assembly: GCA_963930835.1. Taxonomy (NCBI): domain Eukaryota; kingdom Metazoa; phylum Porifera; class Demospongiae; order Dictyoceratida; family Spongiidae; genus Spongia; species Spongia lamella. The sequence continues at coordinate 6,338,768 of OZ005746.1, read as the reverse complement.
TGCCGTGACTAGGGCCGCGCCTAATATGCTGGCATAATTTTGGGAATAATAGGAAGTGAAAGAATTAAGAATTATGCTGGAATAATAGAGCAGATTTAAATTATGCTACACTATAAACCATCTAAAGTACAAAATACTCACTGTAAAACCCTCTAGTATCCCTGATAATCAAGTTTAAAAAACTGCTGCAAAGTATTTAACATGTGAGCTTAAGACTAATGTAAACTTAAACCCACAATCAAATATTTCTCGTGTCCATGATAACTTCAAATGCTGTAGAGGGCCTATTCTTGCACATTTAAGGTAATAGATGTACTTAATAAGTAATTATTTAAGGTTAAAAGTGGGAATAATTTAAAATAATAGGTAAAAGTTGGGAATAATTTTGGAATAATAGGTAAAGTTTAAAAGAAATTCTCAAAATAATAGGTAAAATTAAAAGTATAATAAGCGCAGCCCTATAGCCGTGACACTAGGCACAGTATGATACATACGTATCGCCCACATGTATAGCTAATATCGACCCACACTATAAGAAACTAGTCTGGCGTTGCCGCCGGACCCCTTGCACGTGATGGGGTCTGGCTGTGCCAGACTAGTAAGAAACGTACCGCTGTAAAACGCTAAAACCCTGATTCACTTTCACTGAAATGAATTCACTTGACTCGCGTGCGCATTATAGTAGAAACATCAGGTTCAACCAGTATAAGCTTACGTAATGTGCAAAACAATTGGCATTTATTAAAATCAAAAATTGATCGGGACCGAATTAACCCTATTGCAATATAGTAAATGCTCGTTATGATATGGTGAATTGTTTCAAGGTTAGTTTATTAATGTAGACTGTTTAGTTTCCAAAATAATTAATTGTCATAATTTCATCATACTTTCGTGACTAATTTTAACCGCAATTTTTATTATTTGGTTGTATAGCTAATATCAATTTTGCCAAAGGACAGAACAAAACATTCACCACATGATTTAATCAAGTTTTTTAATTTTTGAAACTAAAAGTGAACACACACTATATGAATACAGCAGCTTATAGATATTATAGCTACCAGCCTTAAAACTACAACACTAAAATCATTCAACTCCGCGGTCAAAATATACAGTAGCTATGGCATTGCATGCTGAAGAATTACACTTTTCTCTCATATTATCAGTTTAATCCAGGTTGAACCAGAACTTCTCCTCCGCTTCTATCAATTCTTTACGCTCTATCTTTCCGTTCTTGTTCGCGTCAATTACGTTGAACCTTGCATCTGCCATTGCAGCCGGCATATTGCAAGCCTTCGTCACGGTGCGAAATTCGTCTATCGTGACGAACCCATCGTGGTTTTTATCCACCACATCGTGCCAAGCTTCGGTGACGTAAGTGGTGAGTGTTTTTTCGCCTTTGGCTTTCCTGGCATTCTCGGCTACCGCCATTTCAGCCATGACCTTCACGTACTCGTCCTTGTTGAGCTTTCTTCCTGGCGTCGCTCCCATAGCGGCTTTAGTATAATTCCCCAATGCTTTGGTGAGGTTGTCTAACAGCTTGGCATCTGGGTTTACTTCTTTCTTGATGTTCTCAATCCATCTCTTCCAGTCATCTTCCTCCACTGTTCCGTTCTTGTTGATGTCGATCATGTCAAAGTTTGCCTTGACGCGTCCAACCCATTTCTCGTTTTTCATATAATCTTCTACCGTAGCTGCCATTCTTCCCTGTATCAGCAAAGATAATTATGTGTGGTACGTTAATCGAATGCATTTATATGGTAATGCATATATTACGTAACCGAGATGACAAATTAGTTTGTAATCGTCTGCATCGCGTGACCATGCATAGATAATACAATCCGTGACGATTAAATGCATGGTTGTGGTGGTAGCACTGGTTAATAGGAATCGCAACAGTGTGGACTCCGCGCCTATGGCATAAACAAATAGTCTCGGCTCGTCAGACCATTTTCTGATCGCGCGCGCCCCATAGGCGATAAAGACCGCCACACTACTAATTAAACACTTTTATTACATTACCCAACCTTTTATAGTTGTATGACCTCTATTATTAGTAGTGTTGATTAGTTGCACTTACCATGTGTTCCATGTAGCTAACTACACAGGTTGTCATAACAGCACAATTGGAAGCCACAACCCTACTTGCTGAATTTTATTACATAATTATTGCATTCCACCAGAATAAGTGCACTATACAGAGCAGACTAGATGCTGGCCTTTTACGTATTTTCAGGTGAGGAGGTGCATAAAGGGTCAAAAATGTCATATCAACCTCACTATAGGGAACTACGTAATTACACACTGGCTACTTCTGATACTGATAACTATGAAGATGGTACAATTGCATGCAACCTCTAAATCGGATATCTCTTAATGCTGAGACAGTTGTTGCATGCTGTCTCTACATCATGGCAGCATGCAGGGACTCAATTGGTGAGATTATGTGAAGTCTGAGCCTAGTATACTCAAAAATTAGGGTTGTAGTAATGATACTCCACATTATTCTGTCTACATTACGTCGTCACTTATATTCTTTATTCAAGTAACAGCATAGACGGATTTGGGGAGGGGCAAGGAGGGCAATGCTCCCCTACTTCACCTTTTCCCCCTACTATAAAGGTACAGGAATATCTTTCACAGAAACTTTATGCTTTGTAACATAAATTACCCTATAACTTTAAGGGGGTTGTGCCCCCAAACAAGAGAGAGAGAGAGAGAGAGAAGCACATGGTTTAACCCTAATCTGACTGTTTCCTTATAGCTAGCTTAAAAATACTAAACTGCATGAGCTGACCATTTCAATAGAGAATTTCGACTGGTCTATTAGAGTATAATTATGAATCTGCTTTCTGTAATGTGATCAAAAAGGAAAGGCCCAGTTTTCTTGCAGGCTTTCTTAAGATCTGCTTGCAAAATTCGTAGCCAGTAGCTATAATTAAAATTCTCTGCATTCTGCCAGCATAGCTAATTGTGTAGCTAGCTACTGCAGCCGGCCCTATCAAAAATCCACCCATCTTTCCTTCCCAACATTTCCCTATAATTATTATTCTTCAATTATATATTCCTGTATCATCACCTATTAGTTAGTTACTGAACATTCTAGAGGGTGAAAATTTCATGGATTTCAGATTACTCACGAAAATTTTAGCCGTCTTACAGTGTAATTATACTTCTGCAATTCACGAAAAATTATCCACAAAACTGATAAATTCATCATTTGATTAAAATTTCAACCCTCAAAAATTTTGGGCTATAGCTATAATAAAATTATGTGATATTCTTTTATTTAGCTATACATCAGTGACAACAGTGGTAAAAGAACCTCTTCAGAACTGGGGGGACTATTTAAATTCTCTGGACACATTTGTATGGAGAAAATTACAATCCTATGGAGTGACACTAAAAATATGGAGTGGGGTTTCAGCCCCTATAGGTTCCCCCTTTCCGCTGCTTATCAAGAGTAATTCATTTGTTAAAATGTTTGATAGCTACTCTTTAATAGAAAAGTCAGGGTATACTGAAAGAAGCACTTGAATGAATTGGGTTATAACTATATATATATACTCTAATAAAACAGTCATAATTTATTGAAATACTGTTGATAAAATTAAAACTAAAATGTTCAGCCATTGAACAATATTGTGCAAATTGGATCTCATAGCTATACTGCTACAGTGCATTTTAATTTTGGACAAAGTTTTGTGGATATGCTTAGCTGCATTCAAACTCTATCAGGTCCACACAGCAGTGGTGTAACTAGACTACTTACGATACCAGGGCCTATAGGCAGTTAACTTGTTCTATACTGAGGGTGTTGGCAGATTGTGTGCGAAACACACATGGCATCAGTGCCTAAAATAAGGGGTTATCACTGCACAAATGTGCAGTGATAAAGCTAAAATGTGCAGTGATAAAATGTAAATTGTGCAGTATTAAATTGTCATAAAACTGTTAAACACATCATACACACATAATTTAAAATCTAACAGAGGGCTGACTTGTTTAGTGTGTGCCCAAATAAATTGCATGCAATTAGGCATTTTTAGCTGTCACATGAAAGTGGGCGATGTAGTTGCATGGGATAAATGTTGTAATGAATTTTAAGCTTGATTCTTATATGATTCCAAACTCAAGATGTCTGCATTAGCTAAACTTTTGTGCAGTGTTAAAAAATAGTTATTTTAGGCACTGCATGGCATGCAAAGCATGCCCATACTAGGGGGGTCTGGGGACATGCCCCCCAGAAAAGTTTGAAAAACTGGACCCTCTGAGATTGAATTTGAGAGTATTTTTGACTGTCTGTCTATTGACCCTTATACAGCCAAAGGTTAATCATGATCAATATAGCATTGGAGTCAATAGCATTGGAGACACTATTAGCCAAGAAAGCTCTCTGGAACTGCAGGCACTATACAATAATTATCATGACAATGTTATAGCTGCAGCTGAGTTGATAGCTAACTGATAGCTATGTACAAGAGTGATGCAATTCTTACCGACTATTTAGCACTAAGCATAATGTATCTTTTTATAATTTAATACTTGAATGTTTCTACATCCTGGATTAGCTATGTAGTACTGTATAGTTATTGCTCTTATACTGCTAGCTAATTATAAATGATACTTTGCTACCTCTGTACCTGTACGTGTGTGCATGTGCTTTCATCTTGTGGCACTATCGTTATTGCCATGCATAATCACCTCCAGCTTCTCCTCTTGTGGCTTATGAATACGATAATGTTAATCAGTGATGCATTAACAGCAATAACAGATGCTAACGGCACTTTCACTTATTCCATTGTACCGCGCTAGCGCCTGCAATTAAATTTTTTGTGTCTTGTATCAAGGTATTGCAATCTTGTGATGCTGTGGTGGATATTCATTGCATCGTTTCAGCTGCGTTTATGGCTACAATGCCACCCAAACGACTCGTATGAATATGATTTAGGTAACTGAGTTAAGTGATAAGTTAATTGTTTTACTTTACCATACTAGCAGCCTAGCAATTTTTTTATTTCACTAGTAGTGATGCCCGGGCCTAGGCCCGGGTAGGCCCGGGTTTAGTTACCCCACTGCCACACAGAGACTTTGTGACTGCATGGATAGAGTTTTACATTGCCTAGTTTGGCTACTGTTTAGCTACTCAGTTATGGCTGCGACTTCATGCAGCTCCTGTGTCTAATTTGAATTTCCATTGATTTCACTGTTGACAGTCCAATAGCACTAAAGTCACAAAGACGTCTTACTACCTATATGCCAGACCTTTTGTAAGGATTGCACCCAAGCCACACTTAGAAATTGTGATAATTATACTATTAGCGCTTACGTACATGGTTTAAGAAGTCAGATTGCTGGGACAATATATATAGTTAGAGGCAACAGCTAAAATAGCACAACATTGAACAGCTGGTACTATAGTTTTGAGTTGCATCTGTACTGTCAACAGAAAGCCAAGCCAGACAGCACACAGCTAGCTATTGCATGTATGGGAATTTCTGAAAAGAGGCTGCATGAATATGTTCTAACATCTACAAACATTACTACAGATCAATGAAAAGAAAGATAATGAAACAGTTTTGGGCAGCTAAATTCAATGACTATACTTTAAAGTTTTAAGGTTCGCAAAAAATGTCATTTTTGGGAGAGCTATAGGTTTAGCTGTCATATAGAGGTAAATTCATCATTATCAAGGAAAATACATAACTGATCCCAATATGTACAGGCCAGCCGAAACCTGTGACATGACCTCCCAGAAGGTATCTAAAAGACCCAGTCATCTACTGGAGTCCGGCTCCAGAGGTTCAAGGTATAGCTGAGTGCTGACCACATTCTCTTGGAGTCAACAAAGCAATGCCCCTACAATAGAGTCTACATGCCACAAGTGTATGTAACGGAATTCATCACGTGATCCTGTTACACATTATCTGTAAATCAGTCGATACGGTGAAGTGCACCAACGCATAAACTTGGTTTTCAAAATGTCTCGTGGCAGCAAAATTAATCAGTAACGTGTCTCGTAAAGTGTAGGGTGGACGCTTATTATTTCGAATCGCCCATGATACAAGCGCCCTCGTATAAGCGCCTATATTCCTAACGTTGGTATAAGTAAGTCTGCCTCCCTGCCAAGCTTTAGTTGCAGTCGTTGTCAACTCGCTGAAGTAGCTAGCCAGTTGGCACCGCTTTCCTTTTCTTATAAAATCACTACTTCAGATCAGCTGGTTCGGTCATTGTATAGCGCACGCACGAGGAGCAATAGCGCGCGGACATGATGGCTGAAAAATCTTTGGTAATAGCTGCATTACTACTAGTCCTCTTCCTTGCCACTGCACCTGTGGAATCAGGCGACAACGGAGATGCAGACATGATGAAGAAGATGATGGAAGACATGGGCAGGAGTATGCCTGAAGGATGCTTCACCCCTCCAGACCTAGAGGACATATTTCTACGTGCCTGTAGGAAGGTTGTCGAAGATAGCGGCAAATGCCCAGCAGCTTGGATAGCATTTACTAGTGCTTTTGGGTTCAAAAATCCTAACAATGTCACACAAGAGGATTATGAACAGTATTTTGATGTTTTGCCAATTTCTAGTCCTCCTAATTCGGTTGTGTTTTGGTCTGGAGTGCAAGATGTAATTGAAGAGATTTCTAAATACCCTAACATATCATCATCTGCCAACCAGGATGCTTCAAACATCATAAACGCTATGACTGCGGATGATGGAGTGGAGTGTTGGTGTGGAAATGAGTCCGCCGTCCTAGACACCGTTAACCCATGTCCTTCTGCTATAACAACTGTATTCTGGCAGGAGTTTTCCTGTCTCTTGGGAGAATCAGCTACGGGGATTGCTTATTGGGTAGGATATGGTGATAGGGACGGCGGTGCTTATCAAAGCTCTTCTTTCTTTGCCAACTATGAATTTCCCAAACTTACTCCAGACAGGGTGAAGAGATTGGTGATAATTGATATTCACGGGTGTGGTAAGGATATTGGTGAGGATTGCGGAGAAGGCACATTGAGACGATTGCAAAGACAAGCTGAGAGAAAGTACGGAAGAAGTATGGGGGCTAGATGTTATGAGGTTTGCGGCAACCCGTGGGATGAACAACAAGTTTCTTCAATAGCTAATGATACACTGGATGTCATCAGAGAAGAACAAAAAGGTATACCATATACATAGCTAGCTAGTTTTTTTGATGATGGAAAATATTGACATATTTGATGCTAAGCTAGCAATGCGTCAAAATTTTCCCTTTCAATAATCTCCAGTAGTATATATAACTAATACAGGTGGTCCGCTAGGATGTCCGTCAATATTTTGTCAAATTTCTCGATGAAGTTCATCTGTCAGTATTTTCCCCCATCGAAAAAATGCCGCTATACACGTACAGTAGCCATGTACATGCAATACGTAGCTAGAGTTAATTGCAGTAAATATAATTGTAGCAGTCAATTCAGCATTTAATAATTATTTATGCTAATTATAACTGTATCCGGGGCAAGACCTTCTGAGTGGGGGCAACTACTAAGCAGTAAATCTCTTAAGCAACATCAGCTAGCTATATATAGGTGTTTATGTTATAAAGCATAAAGCGATAAGATTTATAAGAAAAGTGTTGCAGCTACATATATTTTATAAGGAGTATAGTGGGCGAGTAGTGGGCCAATACTCCTTGTCTTCCTGTAATTACGTATGCCTGTTAGCTACATCTTTATATATTGCGAATTGCTTGCATGAAACTTACCAAACTCTATAGCTGGCTAGCTACGTAGTTATGCAAAGTCTTACATGATTAGATGATTTTTCTGCTGGCCTATAGCTACATAGCTATAGCCAATCACTATATCACAAAAGATCATATATGTATATAGGCTAGGAGTTGTTACTGGAGGATGGTGGGAACCAAAACTAGTAACATCAATTCAGTAAAAACAATTAATGCTAGGTAGCTATTAGGTAGCCCCAATTGGGACCACACTGAGCTAATGATCATTAGTGAAACATAATATTATGCCAAATTTCAATTTTAGCTTGTTAAACAGGAGTCATTTATATTAAAGGCCACTTACGTGAGCACTCATGCATGGCTATAAATTAATAATAGGGTGTGTATTTTGTGTGTATTCATAGCTACTTTCATCTCATGTTAATGATATAGCTACTATACGTAGCTAGGTAGCTATATTATACTTGTTAGGAATTTTCACCTAAAGAAGCCACTTCCCAACTGTGTACAATAGATCATTAATAAATTACATTTGTTGTGGTAAGCCTTAAAGGTAAGTAGCTAGAGCCTTTAAAAAAGCACTTTAGATAATTGCCAGTTGCTGTAGCTACGTATGTACAAACAATTACAACCTGTTGTCAGAATGCTGAATCTCTATAAGAATTTGCTTTGTGTTAATTTTTATTTATATTCATTGCATAACATCATTTTAGTAAATCACATTTAGTGACTACTGTTGGACATGTAGTAGCAATGCTCATGGGAGTATAATTATATGGCTTAAAATTATAATATATAAATTATAATTTAATTATATATTTATAATTATAATTATATAAAAGTTAATTATATGGCTTAAAATTATAATTATATGGCTTACATCAAAGAACAAAGACCATATGTATAGCTACAAAGTGTAATTCAATATTACTAAATACATAAATTGTTGCAGATTATTATGTAATTAGTTAGCTATCCCATTCATGTTAACTTTGTTATCATTTTATAGAATGTAGACTGAGAAGGAGTAAGATTAGCGCAAGGGTTCGAGTTGGACGTGTACGTACAAAATACACATTCTCAGCTGATCACCCGTGTGTAACATACCGGTGCAGATTTGATGATGAAGATTTTGTGAATTGTAAGTCTGTAAAATTAGAAATGTATATAGCTAACTACTTACGTACATACATATACATACGTAGCTACTTCTTAAGCTATATCATCAGGTTACCTAGAATACTGAATACTGTATACGACAAAACATTCGAGAGGGAAAACTTTCACAGTTTATCAACAATGTGAATTATGTAGGGAAAACTTTCACGGTTTGCAGCCTTAAAGCCCACGAGCACCTCTGCAACACGGATTTTAAAGTGTGCACAAATTAGAATAAAGGAAAAGTTTCAATGGTAAAACATTCGCGTTTTGCTAAAATCCACGAAAACTGTGAAAGTTTTCCCCCTCGTATGTTTTGTCATATACGGTAGCTATAGCAAGTTATATTAACTATGTATGTATGTACGTACATATAGCTTGTGTGCATGAAGACTTGTAGACAGTCATTACAGGGACAGATCTAGAAATTACGGTGATTGGTTTCCTTATCAAAACCACTGACATAACTTCACAGCTATCTCAGGAGTCTATACCATCAATTGTTTCAAATATATACCGTAGGGCGACTTATTTTTTGAGGATAAAAATTTTTGAGAATTTCGCGGAAATTTACAGAACCTTGAAAATATATATCCTTGAAAATGTTTTGCTCCAACCAGCTATATCTATAATACTTACCATTTGTATCCTTGAAAATTTATCCATGAAAATATTAAATTAAAGCAAATTTTTGACAATTCACGAACTTTTATATCCTCAAAAATAAGTCGCCCTATGGTATATAATGTTTATGGACAATTTTTAAAATTTGAGATGAAGAGTTTTCAAACCCCTATCCACCCCTGTATTATGCTATGATTCAGTAGCTAGTTATAAATGGGTATAATAAAGCTGGTAACAAACTAGATCATTTGCATCATTGCCGGGTGAAAGAGTTCATACTGTGAACTGCAAAAGGTTTGAGGGGGTTGCTTGCATGTGTAGCATTTTAAATAATTGTAAAGTCTGTGAAATCTGTAGGGAAACATTTGTCATGTAGGCCTAACTATTTAAAATTTGCAAAAACAATGAAACTTTTTGGAGCTACGTAGCTACACTTAGCTAGCTAGCTATAGCAACTAAAAACCATGCAGGATAGTACTATAAATATATTTATTTAGCCATAAGACTTCTTATCTATATATGTGACCAGGCATGAGAAAACTGGGCTTATGTACACAAAATACACATATTCATATTATAGTACGTATCTCCCATACTTTTTAATCTGTAAATTGCATGAGATTCCCTATGAAAAGCTGTGAAACTTTTATTGCAGTCTTATGATTATTTACGAAGTTATTCAAGTTTGAAATCAAACTTGTGTGGGTGCACATAAGCCCTATTTTCTCATGCCGGGCCACATATTGTGTACATATCTAATGCAGGTACCAATCCAATGGTTCAAATGACATCAACATTGTCACGTGGACGTCACACGTTTGTGGTGGTTGCCGAGTGTGAGACTAACAATTCTAGAGCTAGAAGGAGGATCAGCTACCGTATCCGCTAGAACGTAGCTGCTAGCTAGCTATACACACTAGAAACAAACTTGTCATATTTCTATATGTACAGTGTAGTAATAGTATGATGATTACTGAAATTTATAGGCCTTTAATTTGTATACAATTATACGTATATATAGCTACAAAGCTACTGGATAACTATATGGACTGGAAACATATTAGCTTTATACTGTAGCTATATGTTTGAAACTGGTTTGAAGTGTTTTAACTATATAGCTACTAATTATAATAAAATTATAACTAATTACAATAGCTATTATTTCAAGAAGCCATTTTTTATTGAAATACAATACCTAGCTACTAATGGATTTCAGGTCATTAAATACTGTGCTAAAGGTAGATCAAAGCCATTTAAGAGGCTCCACACCTACAAATGGTGTAGTGCTCTAAAATTACACTTTAAACACAATAATAGCTAGCTACATTATTAATGACCTGACAAATCCATTAGTTGCCATTTGCCTTGTGTTACAGTAGTATAGGACCATATATAGCTAGCTAGCTAGACAAAGTGTAATTCAATATTGCTGAATACATAAAATGTTGCACAATATTATGTAACTAGTTCTCCATCCATGTTACTTTGTTATCCTTTAGTTAATACAACGTAGCTGCGTAGCTATAGTTGTCTGAGGAGGAACAAGCAAGAATTTGTGTGTATATATATATGCTTACAAAATACACATTCTCAACTGATCAAGTGTGTGATGTAACATATTTTAGCTATACATAGTTAATCCACTGACTAGCTACTTAATTGGTCTAGTACAGGTGTAGCTACATGCTTGCACATGGTTCAGTGACACTGATATACGTAGCAATAGCTATATGTGGAAATTTGACCCTGCATGTGGAGGGCAAATCTGAAAGGTTTTTTGTGGTTTAATTTTTGCTGTTTATATAGTTTGTTACTGGCCGGTCTACTGAATCTATAGCATAATGATGACTGCACACAGAGGTAGCCGCTATAGCACAAGATTCCATTGTCACAAGAATAGCTAGCATATAATATTTTATAGTTAACTCAATTTGTATAATATTATACGTAGCTATAGATACTTTTATTAGCCTAATGGTATATATTCTGTAGCTTAAGAAGCATGTAAACTACATAGTTATAGCATGTGTGCATGTGTGCATCTCTAATTGTACACACTATAGCTAGCTAACTTACAATTCGTCATCACATTTGCACCAGCTAGTAGCGTCATGCTGAAAATATTATTTCAGGTACATAGCTAGCTATTATTTGTATCATTGCCAGCAGCTACCAGTTTGAGAGGGAAAGTTCATGGTTTATATTAGCTAGCTACTTAGCTAGATATACGTATACATATATATATATAAATAATCGGTATAGTAGTAGTAGAGTAGAATTGGAAACCACATGGTTATGCAGCTAACTGCTAGGAACGAAGAACATCGAGCTGAGCTGTTTATGGATACTTATAGGATAAAATGAAGTTTCCAGATGTGTAAGGAAAACTTTTAATCATTTTGGCAGCTAGCTAATGGATTTGTTAGGTCATTAATAGTGTAGCTAGATACGGTTATTGTGTAATTTTAGAGCACAAATAAAGACTTTGATCTATACCTTTAGCGCAATAATAATCCAAAATCCATTAGTTCCCAGGTGTTCAAATCAATAAAATGGCTTCTTGAAATAAAGACTCTTTTAACTTATATTAGTAGTTCTTCAGTCTGTTTCATTGTGGTGTGTTTGTGCATAAGCTGTGCCAGATGGCCATGGTGTTTGATTGGTCTTCAAAAGACTTTGACGATGAACTTGATGATCCAGCCGCAGTCAACCAGCTGAAATTTTTATCATATAGCTAGCTAGCTACGCAGCTAGCTATTTCACTAGTGATATTAGCCATTGATTTAGCAACATTAAATTTATAATATATATAGCTAGCCAGCTATATATATGCAACACAGTTTGGCCTTATTTGAGACCACCAGCTATCCACCTATGTATGTATCATTGTCTCATGCTCTACACATCTGTAGTGTTCTGTACATATATAGCTATTACTTTTTGGTTTACCACCTCCCCCAGCAAAAAATCTTAGTATACATACATAGCTAGCTATGATCATTGTGGCGTTGGCTAGCTAGCCCGTAGGCCAGCAAAAAATCTAAAATGGTAGTGAATTAATTAAGAGACTGCATGGACCTCACATACGTATAAGATTTCTTAATAAGGTAAATCAGTTAGCATTTGCTACAAAACAAATATAATTTACAGCGATACATTTGCAGATCATCCATGAACCTTCGGCTTTGAAACTTATGGTAGCTTGTGGCTAATAGCCATCAGAATATTTTTTGTGCTCAAGCTTTCAATATAAATTAAATGTAATTAAATTAAGCCATGATCATTTTATGAACTCTTACGTACTTCAAGAAGCCAATATTAATTTTTATTGAAATACAACACCTGCATGGCAACTAATGGATTTTGGGTCATTAAATACTGTGCTAAAGGTAGATCAAAGTCTTTAAGAGGCTCCACACCTAGAAATGGTGTAGTGCTCTAAAATTACACTTTAAGCACAATAATGGCTAGCTACATTATTAATGACCTGACAAATCCATTAGTTGCTATTTGCCTCAGTTGTGTTAAAGACATTAGCTACATAGCTACATGTAATTATTGTAGTAATATACGTAATATATTACTACAATTAATATATGTAGCTACACATAGCTACGTAGCTACATGTTATTGATTTTTGACACTTGATATCATGTACTGACTAGTGACAATGCATGTACGTAGTTTATGGGTTGCATCAAAGAACCAGCGGCCAAGGACCATAATATTATAATGTTGCACATTATTATGTAACTATAGCCATGGCCATGAGAAGGAACATGATTAGTGCAAGGGTTTGAGTTGAGTTGGACCATGATTTTCCATTTGCCTAGTGTTGAAAGCCATTCAAGTAGTTATATTGTAGTAATATATTAATATCACTGACTTTATAGTGATAATGCATGTGACTATAGCCTATAGTAGTAGGGATGCAACAATATTACAATATATCGATATATTGCAATATTTACTACTGTAATACAATACAATACGCCTGATAAAAATATCGACATATCGCTTATTGCAATATATCAATAATAATAATAATAATAATAATAATATTGTTGCCTTCAAAGTTGTAAGTATCCGATTGTTACACGACAAAAATGACTGGACCTCTTGTAACCATAAATATACAGTACAATTTCTTGCTATTTTACATGTTTCTACTTAACCTTTACTGCTAAAAACAAGTTTTAAAGACATGATGCAGGGGCGTATAGAGGGGGGTTTTTGGGGTTTCAAGAAACCCCCTTTGACAGCACAATAACTTTTAAAATAACTTGCCTCAACAAGTATACAGTTATCAAAACTATATAGAGTGCAAATACAATAATAGTATCCTTTATGCACACTGGTCTCTCACTGAGTCCCACTGTCACTCACAGTAATGATACAATACAATACAATACAAGTGCGCTTTAATTAGAGTATTGTTGTAATCGATTGTGGTATTATAATAATTAGAATTTATCATGGAAAAGTCTTCTAACAAGCGACAAGTGAAGATAGATAATTTCTTTCAAACAAAGAGAAGGTGTTTATATTATACTTTTAATTAAACATCATAGCTAGCTAACTAGTTGTGAATCCATGGCAGCATCCATAGTCCACTATTAACTATTTTCCTTCTTACATCAGTATAAGTTATTTTAGTGGCTGAAGTGCCACCAAATTCATTTTTCTAGCATGTAATTTTCAAAAATTTCCTGGGGGGCATGCCCCCAGACCCCCCTAGAATAGAGGGTGCTTCACACACCTGCATCAGTGAGATGTATATCGATACAGATGGAAACCTCATTATAAAAATCCTAGATATGCCCCTGTGATGTGTTCTTTTTTCATATAATTTATTGCAATACGGCAATATATTGCAATACACTCAAATGCAATACACAATATGGCAATGACCCATATTGTTGCATCCCTATATAGTAGCTATGGGTGAGTGCATCAAAGAACAGTGGACAAAGGCCATATATACGTAGCTATAGACAAAGTGCATGTAATTCAATATTACTGAATGCATAAAATGTTGCACATTAATCATGTGACCAGCTAGCTATAGCTAGCTACCCCATCCATGTTAATTTTGATATATGTGACCCGGCATGAGATAACCAGCTGAGGCTTATGTACACAAAATACACATTGTCATATTATAGTATGAATCTTCATTACTGTATAAGATTTACAAAATCTGTAAACTGCACTAGATTCCTTATAAAAAGCTGCATAAATGATGAAAATTGTGCTGGACTCCCATGTGTATGCATGAAGTTATTTAATTTTGAAATCCAAAATGTGGTCAAATTTTATGTGTACACAAGCCCTATTTTCTCATGCCGGGTCACATATCAACTTTATAGCTATAGCTATAGCTTATATATATATAGCCCTAGATTGAGAAGGAACATGATTAGTGCAAGAATTGAATTTGAGTTGGAAGAACATAGCTGTATATATATATAGCTAGCTAGCTATATAGCTAATATAATATAGTTCATTGTGCATGGTAGCATATTTTTTACTTGAATTTTGATCAAAATGGTCAAAAATCATGCAGGCAAAAATATGCTACCATAGCAAACCATTCTCAGCTGATCACCTGTGTGTTGTGTAGCTACAGGTAATTTGATGATGAGCAGATAACTATACTCTAATAATAAATATTCTATTAAAGCGGTCAGATTTATTTAGGATACTCTAATAGAGCAGTCAGTTATATTTGGAGTAAACCTTACTCTAATAAGGCAGTCAGGGAAAGTGATGAGCATACTTATTGTGAGAATATAATGTAAGCATAATGTAAGGAAATTCTGAATAGAATTACTTTGAGCATAATTGCCTCAGCCGCCAGGGCTGTGGTAATTATGCCGGAATAATTTGTTTTGTAGCAAAATTCAAACGGAATTGTAGCCAGGCAATTTTTACAACATACAAGGTTCCACCCACACTGGTCGGCAGTGGTTTAAAGTGACCAGCACCTCTTAAAACCGACCAGTACAATTCTTACATAAATTATTGATGCATGCATTAATTAGCCCTACACACATCAGTCTATATTAACTTTAGTGCATGTTAGGCCACCACTAAAAAATTCCGTGTAGCTACTGTGATGCCACAAAGCATTTATCTATTTGCAGATTTATTTCATTAACTTACAAAACATTTAGCTATTACTCATACAAAACAAATCTTTCCATCTTACTGTAATATATGTATAATTATGCTAAACAAAAACACCCTGGGGGTAAAAAATGTGCGAGGCCAATCAGAAGCAGCATTGTAAATAGGCGACCAAAAACTTTGATATCAGTTGAGGCCAAGAAGTTACTTATCAAAATCTTTTTCACTACTTGAATGACATAGCTACAATAGTTTATAGCATATTTTCACAACTATGATTGGCTTTGTCACTTGGCCACCTTTATTAATAATGATGGTATGAAAAGGTGGCCAAGTGACAAAGCAATCATAGTTGTGAAAATATACTATAAACTATTGTATGTCATTCAAATAGCTGGTAAGAAGATTTTTGACAAGTAACTTCTTGGCCTCAACTGATATATCAAAGTTTTTGGTCGCCTATTTGCAATGCTGCTTCTGATTGGCCTTGCACATTTTTTACACCCAGGGTGCTTTTGTTTAGCATATCACCTTTTTTGGAAGTATAAACACATGTTATTACTAGCAAGCAGCAGAGAAATACTGCATGGGCATGCCTTAGCATACAATATTGCAAATAATAGGGACCAGCCTATTATGCTTTTATTTTTACCTATTATGCTATGCTGCAGTGCTCTATGATCAATATTATGCTCTATGATCAATATTATGCTCTATGATCAATATTATGCTGTATGATCAATATTATGCTCTATGATCAATATTATGCTGTATGATCAATATTATGCTCTATGATCAATATTATGCTGTATGATCAATATTATGCTCTATGATCAATATTATGCTCTATGATCAATATTATGCTCTATGATCAATATTATGCTCTATGATCAATATTATGCTCATGTGAAAGATTTATGATTATAGTATTTGCTATAAAATAATAGACTAGTAAAGTATATAGCTAGCTATACACAAAATTAAATTGCTGACTGTTCTATTAGAGTATATGGATTCTAGCTATTTTCTAGACTGTAATAATAAAGTAGATAGCTTATACAGAGAAAATAAACATTAGCTAAATATGTAACTGTTCTGTTATATAGCTATATTGATGTTTTGGTAGCTTTTAATTTCGTTATAAATATATAATTAGCTACCTAGCCAAATACTTCCTATTATGCTGACATTATGCTTGATGCTTTTAGCTACCCATTATGCTTAGGCATAGTGAAATGCATGGCATAGTGAAATGCATGGCATAGTGGGGTGAGCCTGGTGCTATGATAGATACATGTATGCACTTACCACTGATGGCCTTGACATGCAATTTGAGATTATATATACAGTAAGTCTCAGGTACGTAGCTACAAGCAACAATGCAGCTACATGAACATAGATCTCAATGGTATCTCAGAAATTTGACCATACGTATGTCATGCATGAAAGCTGGGATATATTAACATTAAGTAATTACAGTGGTATACAGTGTGACCAGCTAGGTTAAACAATATAGTAGCTACAACTCACTTCAATAACACATGTATACATCAACATGTGCATCAAGATACAACAAGGATGCAATAAACAATAAGCATGCAGCAGTGGTAGCTATGACTACACAGCTACAGGCTTTTATAAATAAAAGCTATACACTGTTAAAAACAGTTTGCTATGGTAGTATATTTTTACCTGATTTTTGACCATTTCGGTATTATAAATAGCTATGCTACCATAACATAAAAATGCTACTAGCTGTAGTAAATCATTTTAACAGTGTAGGGCTCTTTAGAGGAAACTTTTGTTCCTTATAACATGTAGCTATAGCTAATAGTCATTTATACAAATTGATTGTATAGGTGGCTGATCGCGATATTTTCAATATTACTCTGTTTATAGCCACTCCAATCCTATACCCAGAGGCAGATGCAGAATAAAGAGGTATATCACATATGCAGGAGTGCACCCCCAGAAACTGTAGGGTTTTTGTTATTATAACACCAAAATCATACCTAATGCAAGATTTATAGTAAATACAAGGAAGTATTTAACCAAATATGGAGTAGGGGTGGTGGGTGCATGCAACCCTTTGGAAGATATAGGTTGTTTTGTTATTGGGGTGAGCCTTAGCGAGCCCCACCATATGGGATCAACAGTGAAATCTGTCTTCTTGCCTGCTTGCTTGCTTGCTTGATATGTCAAAATCCCTTTATATGGCTGAAAGCCGTTTAAGTGCAAACCAACATTACGTCAAACATTACAAGCATTACATAAAACATGTGGAGTGCTAACCATAGCATGTGAACCATTAAATGCTAACCATAGGCATGTATATACCATTCAAGTGCTAACCATAATTTATGTGAATACAACTTTCTAATCAAAGCCTAGCATTTCTATTTGTAAGCAATAGTAAAGCTGATCATTTGATGTTAGGATTACATATAGCACTGAATGGCTAGATAGATACATTGAAGTATAGTATCAGCTGCCTTGCCGCCGGCAGCTGCCCTATAGCCAGCTACATAATTTTCTACAATATAAAAGATAGATGACTATTAGCTATTAGAAAAAGATATAAGATCTTCCTTTACACTTTGTCAAAAGCCACGGGGCCTCACTACGTATTTACTTTTCTTTTATAATAGCTGATACCACCCGTGACTTGCTTATTATGCATGCTTGTGATACCTTTTGCGATCAATTGATATTATTACATATGTTATTTCAATTCGCTGTAATTACTTTACTTTACTGTAATTAATATCCGGCTAGTTTTCATGAAATACGTACCGGTACAAATTTTTAAGACCATGTAGATAGCTACACTGAGACTGAACTGTACATGTTTTGTTCCCTGTGCTTATAATTATTACAATGTCAAATTGCATGTGAAGGTCATCAGTGGTAGCTAAGTGTATACATGCATCTATCAAAGCACCAGGCTCGCCCCTCAATGCCGTGAATTTCCCCTAGTATAAAGTACTGAAATGACAAGAAATAATACATTTTAGTGTGTTTTTATACCAATACATCATTATTTTGGCTTCTTTGATATAATTCTGGAGGAGGGTCTCAAGACCTCATGCAAAGACTCCCTGGACCCACCCCTGCTAATGGCCTAAAAATAAATGATCAACTTTACACCTGACATGACCCGCTAATCTTGTGGGTATGACCTTGATTATTCAAACATTAATTGTCATTGAATTTGTGGTTATCTAATAACTTATGCATGGTTAGCACTTGAATGGTATATTTACATGCTATGGTTAGCATTAATTTTAATGGCTCATTTTGGTTTGCACTTAAATGGCTTTCAGCCATATAAGGGATGATGCAAGTAATTAGAAGTAAGTGACTAGCTATAAGCAAGTTAGATAATTAAGTAAACAGGGATGGGAGTGATCAGTGATGGGTTTAACTTTTACAGTATAGCTAGTGGCTTAATATAGTATATACGTAGTTACATAGCTGCATTAAAGTTACAAGTAACACTGAAAAATACCTTGGGAAGTATTAAAGTGTTCATACTTGTAATTGACATGATGGCAGAATATGTTAATTTTACTGATTAGAATTTTGCCTTAGCCCTATATAATATAGCTATAAATTATTATAAAACCACATATAATTTTATTATGTTTACAGTATACATGGTTACTTAAATGTGCATTAATCAGTTGTTTATCAAAATACTGTATACATGCGTCACATAGCTACACTGTATAGCTAGCTAGTAATAGCTAGAAAGTGTGGTTAACACTTAAGACTCCTTGAATAAATTTCCAAGAAATGCGTTTGTCAAAATTCCAAAGGGATCTAGACGATTCTTTACGGCCAGAAAGTCTTTGAACTTTGGATAAAGTGTCTTAAGGTGGCTTGCATTCATGTTAAAATGTTTACCCCAATGTGGGCGTGGCTGAAATTCACCAATCAGATCAAAGTAATCAAAGAAATATTGCTGAAAAGTAGCCTCATTGGGATGATAGAGAATTTGAGTTAAGTGACACGAGTTACGTCTATAATTTGGACTTAGCCAAAACTTATCTGATTTGACATTTCGTATTTCTATAAATGAATTAACTCCAATTCTATTTTGAATTACTAACTTGTGGAGAGCTTGTAAACTCTTCTGACAATCTTCAATACTGACTGCCAATTCTTGCTGTGTCTGCGGACTTATATAATATGGTATGATAAAAATTTCATGGCTTTTTTCAATCCTGGATTGTGGGAAGAAGAACAACCGAGTCCCAAGAAAACTCGGCATAATCTGATATGCCATATTAGGAAAAATTGCCATGATCCATTGCATTAGTTCAAACACGTACATCTTAAAATTCAACCAAGTGTAATCTTTTGAAGGCTGTGGTGGGTCATTAACTTTGTTCGCTGTGATGACTAAACAAGAACTTGAAATCAAGTCAACCCAAAGCCTGGTGTATTCATGGGATTCCATCAAATCATGGAACTGGTCAGTACACTCTTGCAGTGTCATCACGGTGGTGACTTCTTTCAAATTGAAAGCACTTTCAGCTTGAAATGTGATTTGTGTGACCACGCCGAGCAAGCCCAAACTGACCGTTACTGCTTCGAACAAATCATCTCCTTTACTAATTGTCATCACTTCCCCACTGGCTGTCACCATTTCCAAGGAGACTACCAAAGTTGCTAGATTTCCATACTTCATTCCAGTTCCATGTGTTGCAGTCATGATTGCTCCGGCAACGGTTTGCCATGCGATCGTAGGGGAAACCCCCAGAGCCAAGCCATGATCATCTAGAATAATATTTAGTTCTTCCAGAGTAGTTCCAGCCTTAACTGTAACTTGTTTAGCCTGTAAATCAACACCCACCAGTCCGCGAAATTTACGTAGGGACAGAGTAACCCCTTCGCTCACTGATATGGGCAGCAACGAATGTCCGGAGCCCAATACACGGAGTTTTCTCTGTCTGTTATTGATGTCACAAACTACATCAATTATTTCTTCTCTGCTGGTCGGCTCATGCAACTCCGTGAGATTAAAGTCATGTGACCCATCGAATGTCATCACGGGCACGTCACGGTCACGTCCATTAGAACTGAATTTCCACGCGACTAGTACTAAGCAAATGGCGATGCCTAAACCCCATCGCGCAGCTACCATATTGAAACTTAATCCGAAGATATTAGCTATAATGTTATTATAGGTGATGTAATTATCACCCGACTATTATGTACGTTACAGGTAATACCTGTGTACATAGATATGGTATAATGCGCCTATCAATTGTTTCCCCCACTATCCCCCCCTGGGGCTACATAGGGGAAAGGCAGGGGGATTTTCCTCAGTTTTGAACGGAAGACGTGCCCCAAGGGTGGGGAATTTGACCCTTAAAGTTGTCAAATCCCCACATAATCCCCTGTAAGGAACAAGGATTAGGTGGGGATTTGATTGCCTGACCTGCCCAAAGGGTGAAGCATTTGATCATCGATTTTGTCAAATCCCGACCCATCCCCACCCAGTGCCCCAGAGGGGGATAGTGGGGCCAACAATTGATAGGCGCATAACACGTACGTATTATGCACCTACCCCCACTCCCGCGCATAGGTCGGGATTTGTGCGTCTTCTGTCAGAAATATACTCCCTAGTCTCGCGTGGCCAGACCGCTATTTCCGCGCAGGGCGTTTATCGCTTGCAGTATAAGCGCCCGCGCAGAAAAGGGTCTGGGAGGTTTCACCATAGATATATCCACGGTGCGTGGAATATCTATGGTTTCACAGTGCTGACTTGGTTTTCACACTTTCAAACGTGTTGATATATTAACTTTGTAATATAGCCCTGTATGCTTAAGTTTATGTCACGTGTAATCAATCAACGTGTCACGTGTAATCAATCAACGCTCAACAAAATCTGTTGGCCTCAGTACGAGTTGATACTGTGAAACCTCCCAGACACTTTTCTGCGCGGGCGCTTATACTGCAAGCGATAAACGCCCTGCGCGGAAATAGCGGTCTGGCCACGCGAGACTAATACTCTCCACGAGTGGGAATTTTGTAATTGTAATGGAATACAAATCTCCACTTTGCCCCAGGGTATTGGGTGCATCTCGAGAGGGGCATTGTAAAATATAATTGCCCCTGGGGTGTGTCCTTTGAACAAGTCGTGCAAATCTCCACCTATGCCCGGGAGGGGGGAGGTGGGGCTTTACATTGATAGGTGCATTACCTGATAACCCTAATGTGAACGGGTGGTGAGTGATGACGTACCGGTAAATCCCCTGCACGGGTGGCGCTTTAATAGCACCCCTCCTTACAAGCTATCGTGTCGCAGCCGCTGATTTTCTTGTGTGGGGGCGGGAAATTTTTGTACGACGCGAAAGTACGTACGTTGGTATCACGTGCTAGCTCACTGATGATAAAGTGACAATCCTCACTTCAATAGCATATTTAATTTCAATAATGTATGGGGTAGTTATATAACAGTAATTCAAATAATAGATATAGCAATGCATTTTCAATGAGTAGCTAACGTTGTCATAAAGGTTGTTTATAGTTACACATCTCTCACACATAACACACACTTTAATATACCACCGATACATTATATATAATAACAATAAAAAAGGAAGCAAGAAGAGCATCACCTGAATGTGAAAAGCATTCTGCATATTAAAATTTGTATTATTACTTTGCTAATCATCGTTATCTTCGATTTTCTTTTTGCTGTATTTTGCTCTGATTTTAGCAAGTTCCTCGTCATCCTCGTACAGAAAATTTTTACTACCCGAATCGTCGTTTGCACCGTAATCGGTGTTGTCATTGTTTTCATAGTACGGAGCATCAAGACGTCTTCCTAAACTATTGCTTAGGTGTTTTCTTGGTCTCTTTTCATCCTCGTCCGAAGAAAACCTAGACAGCCATGTTTCGTCAGTTTTTGATCTTCTAGATCGTCGTGTCTTCTCAAACTCCTTGTCACTACCATTGTCAATTCGTGTTCTGTCCGATGGCGATCTAGATTTAGAGTTACTAGCACGAGTTCTTCGTGTGTAGGGTGATTCCTCGTCACTCAGTTTGCCAAGGTAGCCATGCGACAGCTGCTTTGATTCTGTAAGAGGTTTGGTGTAAGGTGAATGGGAGCTCCTCTTGCGTATTGGAGGAGCATCCGACAAATCATCACTACTGTGGGTACTATAGTTCCCAGGGATGTAACTATTGTCAGACAAGTCGTCATCGTCATCAATTGTACGATCTCTTTCATTGTCATCAATACTTTCATCATCTCCGCCCTCCAGCGCCTGCTGTAGGGACTCAATTCTCTTCTGGGAGAGCTTTAGTTCTCCTTGAAGAGTGGAGTGC
Source organism: Spongia lamella (assembly GCA_963930835.1). Classification (NCBI taxonomy): domain Eukaryota; kingdom Metazoa; phylum Porifera; class Demospongiae; order Dictyoceratida; family Spongiidae; genus Spongia; species Spongia lamella. Next base: position 6,315,789 of record OZ005746.1, on the reverse strand, counting down.
TCTGCGCGCAATTCTTCAAGTTCAGTCTCCTGTGAAAGACGTTTTGAATGTTATGATACAAGTGGTGGGTATAGCTTAGAACTTACTGTAGTCTTTCTTCGCTTGGTTTGCTCAGATTCTTTTCTCTCAGCTTCGGAAATGTCGTCACGCAAGTCCCGAATTTGTCTTTGCAGCCTAGCAAGTGGAAAGTGCATGCACCACATAACAATGCCCTAGCCCCTCCCACTATCTAGCAAGTCTTGTCACTCACCTACGGATTGTTTCATTTTCAGTTCTGGTGTTGGACAATTCATTCTCAGCATCCTCCATCTTTTCCATCTGTGCCTTTAGACGGTGAACTTGTGTCTGAAAGAAAACACAAACTCGTAGCTACGTAGCATTCCGTATAATTATAAAAAACTGGGCAAACAAAGCTTTAATACTTTATACTTGTAAGTATCTGAATAATGATTGAATACTGACCTCTAGTCTTCTATTAGTGGTCTGCTCAAATTCCAACTTCTGCTGTAATTCTCTGACCTACATATGTAGTAATGTGGATAAAAAACATGTATGTATCGTACACACATGTGTACATACAATACACAGACACACATACATACACATACATACATACATACACAGACACACATACATACACAAACACATATTTACTAAACAGTATTGTATGGTGGATATTTCAAATTTGGCACAACTTGCATTCAATAAACTTTTAATTTCATGAACAGTCTATTAGTCTATTAACTATGCATACCTTGGGATCGTTCACACCTTAATAACATGTTCAAACTGAATTTGCAATATCCACTTGAATTCACTTTCTCTCCTATAGTTACATGCTTTGAAGCCGATTTTCATACTGGGACCGTATAAAGATTGCAAGCATGTGAGAAATTGTAGATGTTCTTATATTTTTGAGGTTCTATATGCAAAGGCAATTTTAAGAGGGGCTTGGGGGGGCACAAGCCCCCATCCTTATACAAAAGGTTGAAATCCAAAAATATGACCAATTTTTATGTGTGTATAGAAGCCCTATTTTCTCATGCCGGGTCAAATATCAAAAAGAAAAAGGTTAGGAAGGCAGTGTACCTCAAGCATTGCTAAGATATGCCACTTTACCTTCAACGATATGCGACTCATTATCGTGAGTCTTGACCAGGTTGATTTGATTTCATTAAAATGCATTACATACATACAAACACATACGTACATACATACATACATACATACATACACACACATACACATATACGTATGTACACACACATACACACACACACACACCTATGTATGTATATACATACATACATATATGCATACATACATACATACATACATACATACATACATACATACATACATACATACATACATACATACATACATACATACATACATACATACATACATACATACATACATACATACATACACACACATACATAGCTACATACATACATACGTACGTACATACATACATACATACATACATACATACATACGTACATACATACATACATACGTACGTACATACATACATCAGGTAAACAAACAATGTTCACCTTAAATTCTGAGGTGTCAAAGTTATGACTTCTTGTTTTATCATGCTCCAGGCCGGATATGGTGGAATTCAGTTCAATGATCTTCTTCTCTGCTTCCTCCTTCTCGTACTGCACATCCTCCAAATTGCCCTTGGCCTCTGCCAGTTCCTTTTGCAGCATATTCATCTAAACAAGAAACAACAACAACAGAGCTCATGTTAATGGCCAGTCATCAGACATTTTCCAGCTAATTTTGGCATTTGACCGACCAAACAAATTAACTATACATTATCAATACAGAAGACAATAAATTTACAATAGGAGAACAAATGTCTGGACAATTTTCAACCTTTATCATAAGCACTGCAACAGAGGTATGCCATATTGCAGCTCTTTAATCTGGTCCAATATGTAGGCATAGCATGTAACAAGGACTAAATGTACAGGTAGTGTTCAGACAATTGTCAGCACAAAATGGTCAATATACGTAGCTACCGTATCAACAGGGTTCTGCCCAGGAATTTCTGAGTAGTGGCCTAAGTTACATAGCTACACTGAAGTTAACATAGACTGATGTGTGTACATAGGGATATTTAATGCATGCATCAATAATTCATGTAAGAATTGTACTGGTCGGTTTGAACCACTGGCAGTCGACCAGTGTGGGCAGAACCCTGTATCAATATAATTATAAACTTATGATTGATACTCTCTAATAGAGCAGTCACTAAGTACCAATGGTGATTGTTACCTGGTGTAGTTGTGTCCGTTGTTTCGACATCATTTCCTCAATCTCGTCCTGGTCTTCCTCGATCCTACCGCTCAGCTCTGACTTCTCGTGAATCAACTCCGTCACTTTAGACTCAAGCTGCATAGCAAATAATATGTAACACTGAGGTATATATACGGCTACTTAAATTTTACAGCGAAAGTGTTAGAATACAGTATAGACACATAAAGGTATTTGTAATTTAAATAGTTCATAGCATGATACTTGAACCAGGGAGTTATATAGGGGGCAAAAGAGGCAATTTGCCCCCTAAAATGATTTGGCTCCCTGAATGATAACACTAACACTTAGTCAGCACCTGCACTCAACAGTCAGTTAAACTCCTGCCCCCCTCTATATTTTTGACAATCTTGATTTGCCCCTCCTGAATTTATTTCTAGGGATGAAGTTGACTCACCTCCATCTTGACTTGTACTAATTCGTCGTTCTGTGTCTGAAGTTCGTCGTACTCATTTTGTAACCTCCTGTGTTGCTTATGGGAAGCCTCTTCATTCATTTGAGCGTCCTCCAGTTGCATGCGTAGTGTCTTCACCATGTTAGAGGATTTGCTCGAGTTCTGCTCATACTCTAGTTGGGCTTGCACGTCGTTCAGGAGAGCACGTGTCTTCCTCAGTTGTTTGCGGAGAGCTCGTTCATTCTCCGAATCACCGACTTGAGCTTGAAGCTCCGCCACCTGCCGTTCCATATCTCTACGTGCCTGTTAATAAAATGACGAGTCGTATAAACCCACAATCAACTACAACAACGTAAAGATGCAGTTAAATTTAGGGTTGGGACAAAAGTTCAGATATATGTTCAATATCACTATCTTACTATTCGTTCACTAAAATCACTATTCAAATAGTCATTTTCAAGCCATATTTTTAGTGTCTATAAAGATAGTTTAATCACTTAAGTGCGTAGTTTTTATGCCATTATATTCATAGATCCATGACTTTTACAGTATAAATAGGAGAGTAATACACTATCCTTGTTGATTTTTAGTATAAGTTTTTGTACTAAAGAATGTTCGAATATGTTTGTTTTTTGGTCAAAACGTTTGGTTACCAAAAATCGATTGTCCCAAGCTTCTTATGATACGTACATACACATGTCGTTGGTGTAACCCATAATCAATTGTCACAATACGCTGACATGTTATATTTGTAGTTGACACACCTTTACTGCAGTATGCTTTTCCTCCAAGGCGTCTTCCAGTTGGCTCTCGAGGCTCTTCACCTTCTTGTTCATGGTCGACTGAAGTTGGTCCATTTCTTCCTCGCGGGACTCCATCTCCTTCTGGTGTGATGTACGCAGTGTCTGCAGCGACAACTCTAGACGAGATTTGGACTGCAAGAAATATAACCACAGTATTTCATTAAATCTAGCCATATATTTAAAATTATTATATGTAACACAACTTGCTCTCTTTGATTTGTAGCTGCGTAGTACAACAGAAATGCATATTTGTTAAAAATGAATTTCTTTAGGAAAAGAACATTTATATAAAAAGGCATATTTTGAGAGCATCTGTTATAATGGGGGCCTATAAATACTTATATCAACAGAAACTGGCCAGACAAGACAACCTCTTACATACCTGTTCCAAGCTCTCGGAGCGAACAGTCACTTCATCTAGTTCATCTTCAAGCTCTTCAATCTTTGACTCCAGCTCCCTCTTGGTACGCTTCAGTGAAGAGATCTACATACAAGAAGCCATGAAGAGCAGTTAAAGCTTTGCCACAGCGTACATGTCATAAGTACTGTGCAATAAATTCCTGCTATACGGTAAATCGTGATATACAATAATCACAATATTATTAAATAATCGATTAATTGCAAATGCATTATTAAGTTGTACTAACCTCTGACACACTGTCACTACTGGCCATACTGGCTTCCTCCAGTTCATCCTTCTCTCTCTTTAGTTGCTGAGTCTCTGACTTGAGTAGCTGTTGAGAAAACATGATTATACAGTCTACGTATGTACATATGTACTTCATATTTCATGCTGTGTGTGTGTGTGTGTGTGTGTGTGTGTGTGTGTGTGTGTTAGCGCACATTTACTTTCACTCAATACACAACTCACGTTCATCTCCTGTTGTAACATGTCCATGTCAGCCTTCATGGTGGCCTTCTCCCGGGACAGTTGCTCTTTAGCTATCCTCTCCTGTGAGGTCTCATCACGAGCAGCGTTCAACTCAGCATCAAACCTAACGTAAGTACATAACACATTCGTTATCACATGACCACTGCTCTAGAAGATCATTGTGTAAATGGCCTATGGGTACCTCAAATAACTAGTACTCTTTCTGTAAACATTAAAATTTACGTAATTGCAAACTTAAACAAGTCAAGCAAATGTGTATATATGTACCATAACATAGACACACACACACACACACACACACACACACACACACACACACACACACACACACACACACACACACACACACACACACACACACACACACACACACACACACAAGGAATAAACACATAAGAGGGGTAGAGAGAAGGATTTGCTTACCTTTTCTGTTTCTTCTCCAGCTCTACATTACGAGCCTGCTGAGACTCAAGGTGTAACTGTAGGTCGTTCATCTCTGAGCCCTGCTTGGCCATCTTCTTCCTGATCTGGGTCAGAGTACGCCTTAAATCTTGTAACTCTCCCTCAGCTCCTTCCACCTGTAGTAGGAGAATTAGACAATATCTCAAATGTTCAATGTCAACCTCAACCCTCTCACATGTATGCATGTACACCTGTATGTATATACATACATACATACATACATACATACATACATACATACATACATACATACATTCATACATACATACATACATACATACATACATACATATGTACGTACGTACATACATACATACATACATACATACTATATACATATGTACATACATATATGCATAAAATACCTATGCAGGGTTTTCCCTAAAAAGTGGTGGAGCGGTGCACCATCACTCATAATATATTTGATGTGGTTAAAAAATGTGAGTGGTTCTACAAAAAACCTTCATTTCATATCATACTCATGTGCAAATTTTGACCCATTTTTGGAACTTTAAAATCTCATAATTCTCTAACTGTTCTTTATAATGTTGTAGAAATTTTTACATGTTAGTTGACAAATGATCCAGCTACATTTTAATATAGAGCATCTGAAGATTGGTACAATCATCACAATTTTACAGCTGTTTTTGTGAAGCTTTGTAAAATACACAAACATGGAGGACGTTTGTACAGCCAGTCACAAAAGATAAACATGCTTTGACATGATGGTGGTAAAGGGACAATTTAACTGCTTAACTTATTCTTTCTCGGGAAAACCCTGTACTATAATACATTTTGAAGGTACTGTTGTAATTTATAGATAAAAAGGTTGAATTACATAGCAATTCTCCCAATGTGTATACACTGAGCATATTGAAGTTTCTATTATTATCAAAATCAATGGTCATTACTTTTCTTTCGAGGTTCCTCTTGGTGGCTCTCAGGTCATCCAGCTCCTCATCATATTCACTGTTCTTCTGTTGTTTCAACAGCTCCAGCTCCCTACACACCGACCGATACTTCTCCAGGTAAACAGAATCCCCTGAAGCAACAAGCAAGCAGCATAAATAAATATACACACATTACGTATAACTGGTTAAGTATAAGAAGGGTTTTTGATTATGTTTGGCTTCCGTTATACTATTACAATATGTGCGTGCGTGTGTGTGTGTGTGTGTGTGTGTGTGTGTGTGTGTGTGTGTGTGTGTGTGTGTGTGTGTGTGTGTGTGTGTGTGTGTGTATACACTGTATATACCATCCTCTTCATTTCCTCCTGGCTCAGAGTGTTGTATTCTCTGCACCAGTGTCATCTGCATCAGCTCCACCTGTGTCTCCTCATTCTCCTTCTTCAGCTTGTCATGTTGTAACTGCAGTAAGGACAATACAATCACCAGCCAGTATGTATGTATGTATGTATGTATGTATGTATGTATGTATGTATGTATGTATGTATGTATGTATGTATGTATGTATGTATGTATGTATGTATGTATGTATGTATGTATGTATGTATGTATGTATGTATGTATGGATGTATGTATGTATGGATGTATGTATGTATGCATGCATGCATGTATGTATGTATGCATGTATGTATGTATGTACGTAGTATGGACTCACCTTCAAGTCATTCAGCTGTTCCTGCAGCTCCCTCTTATCACACTGCTCTTGCTCCAGCTGTTCAATAGCATTGGCAGCAGCCAGCCTCTCCACCCCGAGCTGTGACGTCAACTGTGTCACCTTCTCCTCCAGCTTGGTCTCATTCTCAGCCAGAATGTCCCTCTCTCCCTCAACCAGATCAAATTTGGTCTTCAACTTCTCAAGTTGAGTCTGAAACAGTTTGAAACAGTTATAATTATGATTACAAGCAAGAGATGCTTTAATTGGAAAAGCTTATAAGAAGTTACATAAAATAATGTAGTCATTTTTTTGTTTTAACAGAACACAAAACATTTGTGGTCCTGAAAAAAGAGTATTGTCCAAACATGTCTGAACAAAAACAAATTTTGTCCTGACATGCTTGTAACAGAAATGTACCCAAATTGTACAGATCACTGTTTTGAGCACTGGTGGTCATTGCCCAACTCACAGCTATTTCCTTTTTCTCTGCCTCTGTCTTCCTCACCACCATCAGTGGCTTGATCTTGTTCAACAGCTTCCACCATGACCACTGGTTGATGATGTTTGACTTGCGAATGTTAGACTGTATAATCCTGATAGCAGCATCATCAATCTATTAATGTAATATGTATATAGGACTCTGTGTGTGTGTGTGTATGTGTGTGTCCACATGCGTGTTATTGCACAAGGACATACTCAGTTGTTAACCTGTACTAACCTCCATATCCTTAAGCTTGTTCTTCCACAGGTAGCGACGGCAGTGAGCCTGAAACAGGGTGAAAATGTAAGCGGCCTTCTCCTCGACTCTCTCCTCCAGCTCCACTAAGGTGTCCGTCCTGAAGAAAATCTGACTCAACCCAATCCTCAGTGATGTCTGATCCAGCTCCAGATATTTTACAATATGTTCTACTGCCTGATGAAATTGAAGACAAAATGGACTATATTACAGGATCACTGAACACACCAGAAGATCAAGCAGAATACGTCATTATATACTCTAATATAACAGTCAACACTAGAGAGCATCACTCTCTAATAGAGCAGTCACCATTAAATATACGTAAATGTTTGCACATAAAATGGATTAAAATAATGCAAATAAAACTCCAACTACATGGGTACTTTTACAGTAGTACCGTGGAGGCAATTTCTATGTATGCAAGTAGAGTATAATATTGCATATAATATTGCATATAACGTTGCACATATTTTAAGGTTTTAGAGGAGCACGGATGAGTGGCCTGACCATTACCATCAAGGAATTAGGAGTCTACACAGCAAGGCAGGACTGGATTACATGAACACAGGGGGAGCTTGAAATAACATTTGATCTGATTCTGATGTGCAGACAAAACAGGTTTTGTACTGACACATTTGTAGTAGAAATAAACACAATTATTAACTTACGTATACAGGTTGTCCTAATAATTTTATATTGATCAACTGTATGCATTTGAGCAGTCAGGAGTATTAAGAATTGCACGTATACATTATCCCGTCACTTACTGCTTTCTCATCAACGATTCCCTGTGGTCTGTCGTCGGCTGGTACCAGACACTCGTAGCGACGGCGAAACCTCGGGAATGACATGTACTCGGGAAACCCTGTGCCACAACATAACAACCTCACAAGTGCACACATGCATTCATACTTACAGTGATATGTACATACGTAAGTACGTACCGATGATATACTGTATAGTGGGTTATTTTCGAAGGGATTTTATTTTCGGATATTTCGTATAGCTGTTTCTCTTTGAAAATAAATTCCACCAAAATTCATATGCAATAATAAAACCCCTCAATTAATATCTTATGTACGAAAATAAATTCTTTGAAGTGTTAATTTGGTATGCTTGTTCGAAATTTTCTTCTTCAAAAATAAACCGCTATACAGTATTATATATGGAGCCTCACAATAATGTCTGGCTGTCCTGACATGATCTGACATGTCCAAACAAATTCAACCTTTGTCCTGATATGTTTTGTAGTATAAATATATATTGTACATTTTGTCCTAACAATTTATCTTCAAGCACTTCACACCTTCAACTCACCTTGTTTAAATATTCTAGCAGCTTTCACGATGTTACCACGACGGATCTGTGCCCTCACCAGTGGTACGTCAATATGCCCCATGACAGGTGGCTCCAGGCCGTCCTCGATTTCAGCGAGATGATGCATCAATGCCCCAGGCAGTTTGTAGGGCGGCTGAGGTAAGATGCAGCGGATGTACCACTGGCGAGACTTGCGCAGGATATCAATAAGGAAGTCCTGAAGGATAAAAACACAATAATTATGTACAGAAAATATGTACTGTAAAGTGTATAACATTGGTTGCTGGTAATATTGCCAAATTTGGCAAATCAAAACTTAATTTGCAATAACATTACTCTCCAAGGTTTTACAGCAACATAATTCTGTTAATCCAAGTTTATCATAGCCAGACCCTTAGCAGTGCCTTATTTAGTTCACGTGCTTATACTGTAAACGGTAGTGCCATGCACCAAATAGAGCTGCGGCAAGCTACTTTCAAAGAGTAAATTATCCCTCGGAAGCTTTGTAGCCATGGCTACCAATGCAACCATTCCATGCTATGCACTAAAGGATAAATTTACGTAATCACTAAATATATACAATTAAATTTTGTGAGTATTTTATTTCATGGATTTCTACAATTATCATATTTACAAATAACGACTTCAGCACTTGCTCAAAGTATGTATGTACATGTATGTATGTATGTATGCATTAACATGCATACCAACTGGAACTTGGTTTGTAGACAAACAGACGACCTTTTGGCTCCACTGGTAGCTGGACTGACCATGGAGTTCCTGATGTTGCGGGAGGAGTCAATGAGCAGGGTGGAGGCACTGAGAGTGGTGGACGATCCTGCTACTCCTTTACCTTGAAACACACTCCTTATGCTGGAACTGTAGAGAAAGATTACCTTGTCAAGCTCAAGGCATAATAGTCACACGCACGCACACCTCTTTGATTCAGACAACACTTGTGCAACAACACGATACGATGGGTGCTCTCTAGCTCGACGTAGCCAGCCGGACACATTGTACAACACAGGCATACTCCTCTGACAGTGGGCTATTACAAACTGATTACTATCCTTCTTCACCGTCACCAGCGGCTCCTCTATAATCAGGCAGAGTGAACAATGATTGACATTAGAATGCACAAAGTTAAAAGTTAAAACATCTGTTTCTGATCCAGGGATCCTATAAAACTGTCCTTAAAAAATTGACCAGGTGACCAGGCCTTACATTTTATAAATTTTATTTGAATGGTATCAAGATCTTAAAACTAAAACTGGTCACTAAATTGGTCACATCTTAATATTAATGATATAATAATTATTTTAATGAATAGCTGCAAAATCACTTAATGCTACGTAATTATAAACATTTGAACAACACTCTAATAAACAATCACTTATGATTAATGACTGTACTATTAAAGAGTATTGTAAAATTTGCTAATTTTAAAATTTTATGCACACAAGCCATGCAGAAACATACATACTGAAATAACTGTATGTTTCTCATTTTAAAACTGACCTCTTTCAGAGTTGTTGTCATGGTGATAGGTTTGAACACGCTCAAGGAAGGTGCTATCGCTGGCACCTGGAAAGATGGACTCCTCGTCAAGTATCCAGAGTAATCCTTTCTTGTCAATTGTAATATCTATTGTCAATCCTCGTCGCTAAATTCACCAGCAATTACTTATTAATATAATTTATTGTGTGTGTGTGTGTGTGTGTGTGTATGTATATATATATTAGAGCTGAAATAAATACTCGATTCATTCGGATATTCACTTGGTTGCATAGGTATTCGAATACCAAGAGAATATTTGGATGTACAGTGAATAAATTTTCTGCATTAATTCCTGCATATCTTGTAATCAACTACAAATTTAAGGGTATTTCAGTAATTAAATGAAATACATTTTATGTATTTCTAGCATAAATCAAGTATTTTAATAGTAAAATGGCTTATTCAAACTATTCGGATATTCGCTCGCTTTGCCATTCAAACTATTCGAACCCTAAATTTCATATTGGTTTCAGCTCTAGTGCGTATGTGCGTGTATGATGGTTTATTAACTGCTTGACGGGTTTAGTATTGAAGTGAGTGTGTGTAAGCACATGACATGCGTATACTTAGCTGTTGACACTGCTAAAAAGTTCATAACAACAATCAACCATTATTCCAAGCACTCACCGAAGACACGTTCTTATCTATCACATCGATTACTGGTAGTGGACTAATAGCAACTTCAGTGAATGACCAGTTTATACTTTCCTGCAAAAACACATTATCATGCAGTCACACAAGTAAAATAACAATAGATAGCTCGAATACATTTGAGTTGAATATGAGTTAGTTGATGTGAGTTAAACACATTGTTTCTTAAACCACTGAGGATTAAACTCCACACTCAACAAGAGCTTACAGTAAAATGTGCCCCTCAAAAAATTTCCACATGATAATACAACATGCTATACACAGCTGGCTCTGCAACTATTATACCATTCAGGACTGAATCCAGAAAATGCAGCAAGGGGGGCGGGATTGAAGTTTTTCAAAATGTAGGGGGCGCTTATCTTGTAAGCACTAATACTATTATAGCTTGTAATCATAAATTTGTGGAAAGAATTTCATCCAAAACCTAGGAGGCAAGAATTAAGGGCGAATGCCCCCCCTCCCTTAAATACAGCCCTGCTATTATTTAGTGCCTATAGGAAGTTAAAATTTTGGGAAAATGTTGTGTAAAAATCAGCTAATTCACACTCTACTGTATTGTGATACAAAAGTGGAAAACGTATGTACGTATATCGATGCACCCAAATTGTGTGTCATTACAACTCTACTATATATACCAACAAATGAACACACTATTATTAAACTAAACAACACCAGTAATATTGACCTGTATGTAACGGTCTTGCTCAGCAGTGAAGGTGGAATCGTGGAATAACATTTGCAGCCTCTCCTGGGCGTAGTTGTGACACATATTGTCAAAACTGGTTCCTGTTGTCACCCCGACGCTCTCGGAATCCTGAAACCCCGGTGTGTCCAGTGTGTGTATGGAGTATTGGGCATTGGAGTTGGCTGGAGTCTGTATGGATCTATACGTGTGGAATGAAAATAAAAATAGGAATGAGGAATGGGAATAGGAAGTGAATTATTGTAATTCAATTTTCTACCACCGCTAAAAGAATTATGCTAAACAAATTATGTGTATGAATGTGAGTATGTATGTATGTGTGTGTGTGTATGTGTGTGTGTATGTATGTGTGTGTGTATGTATGTGTGTGTGTGTGTGTGTATGTGTGTATGTGTGTATGTGTGTATGTATGTGTGTATGTGTGTATGTATGTATGTATGTATGTATGTATGTATGTATGTATGTATGTATGTATGTATGTATGTATGTATGCATGCATGTATGCATGTATGTATGTATGTATGTATGTATGTATGTATGTATGTATGTATGTATGTATGTATGTATGTATGTACGTATGTACATACACATACGTACGTATGTATGCACAAAAAATGTTGAATTGCCAAATTTTCAAGCTCACCAGGATTGTACGTACTGATCAAACACAATAACAAATAATTTAGTCTTCACAAATAACCATGTTATAACATTGTGGACACAATAAACAAACAACATGATAATGCAACAACAGTGAGACTTGTTACTGCAGTTATCACAATAATGATTAGGGACAGGAGCAATACAATATACACCTGTGTACACAACTATGACAATGTGGCATTGTGGTAATATATGAGACCTGCCCGAGAAAAAATCTTATCTACACGTAAAATTTGACCTCATTTTAATCTTTAAAATTTAATAACTCTTTTTCATGATATAGCATTTCAACACAATTTTCATCACATATGTAGAAATTCCTAAGGAATTCAATAAAACTTACAGATTTAGAATAGCACACACAGAAAAAGAAATAGATATCATAATATGAATAGGTGTATTTTGTGTAGATAAGACTGTTTCTCAGGCCCAGTCACATATGTGCATGTATGTACATATGTATCATTATGTGTATGATGTATTGTATAATGGTCTACTCTCGTGTAGTGTGACTAAAAGGATGATATGTACGTATGTTAGCTACGTAGGTAGGTTATGTGTTGTACAATCATAAACACATTGTATACACACTAATGCAATGACACACCACATGCAAATGTTACATGCACACAGACACACGGACACACAAACACACACACACACACACACACACACACACACACACACACACACACACACACACACACACACACACACACACACACACACACACACACACACACACACACACAAAAACACACACACAAAAGCACACACAGAAACACACACACAATGCTATCAGTAATGTTAATACATCATTACACAGCATACATACCTGTTAATCAGTTGTACTAAAGCATTGAAGGCATGCTCATATAATCCACTGACAAATGCTGCTAAGGCTTCCACACCCTGGTTAGCCCGTGGCAATGATGGCGATGCTGTTTGTGTACTGTCCGGTATGGCTCCAGGGATGGGAGAACTAGCAAACAACGACGACAAGCGTGACCCAGTGCCATGGGGTGGGGAGAAAATGTCCTTGCCAAGATCCTCGTGGTTGATGCCCAGCAGTTGAGCAGCTCGCTGAGCCGCAGCTGGATTAAGAAACTTCTCGCTGCCTCTTTGAGCTCCTACAACAAATATACACTAGTACTGCAGCAATAATAATTGATAGAAGGGATTTTTCTAAAGGGGTACTTTGCCTCCCCCTGGAAATGATATTGCCCCCTGAGTTAGGCCTCAATGATAAATCAGCAACTGTGCTCAACGGTCAGTTGAACTCCTGCCCCCTCAAAATCTCAATTTGCCCCTCCTGAATTTATTTTCTAGTAAAATCCCTGTATAGGGTGTAATTGAGGTAATGGATGCTTAGAAAATTCATGTTCATTTATACATAACACCAGGATTCTCAAAATAATGGTCTCTCATAGGTCAATTTCTGACCCACTTTAGCACATTACCGAACAAATTCTAATTTGGTAGGACACATTTTCCAACGGGAAGCTAATGATATTTTGTAATAATGTTCTTTAACACAATAAACACACACTGCAACACAATACATGTACAGTGATCAACCTTTTCTAACTCCGGCATATCCGAGGTGATAGATGGCCGCGATGAGGGACCATATCCCCTTGGCCTCCTCCTCTGACACGTTCAACGTTGTCATCGAGTTCTGCACCATCTCCCATACAAATGCGGCCATCTCCTTCTGCTTTGACTACAGCATGGAATAAAATATATATAGTAAATACTTCCTTAAAGAATCAGGATGTGCCCACAGTGGTCTGCACTGGCCACTACTCAGATAGAAGCCACCAATATAACTCAATGAACAGTAATAAAATATCTGTATGAGTAAAAATGTTTAGTCTTGCTAGCAACTTAATTTACACAAAAAAGCGTCTACAAGGAATCCTAGACACAATTTGAGCATAGATATTAAAGATATCACTAAGTTTCGGAGATTTAAAACCCTTTTATGTAACTAAATGTAAAGAATACATGGCATGCTTTCAATTTGTATTTCTGCTCTCATACAAGCATATTGGAGGTGTTATCGTGTTAATGTAAAACACATTTTGTCAACTTTACACTCTTTGAAGCATATTTTATACCTTTTAAAGTAAAGAAGACTGGGGAATTGGGTGTAGATGCTTGTAGCACAGGTGTTAACAGGGTAAAGATATGTGTATGTATAATATTTTAAATTTATCTGAAAACTTTGTAATATAACATACATGTGTATTGTAAGAGGAATGGCAACATTCATATGATTTATACATAAAAGGTGCATACATACATACGTACGTACATACACACACACACACACACACACACACACACACACACACACACACACACACACACACACACACACACACACACACACACACACACACGACACACACAAACATACGTACCTCCAAAGATTCATGCTCAACATAGGCATTGGTTTCCTCTGGACTGACCGGTGCATTCAGTAACAAATCAGACCTTCATTACATACACAAGAAAACCACAATAATCACAATATTCACACTATACAATGATTACTAATACACACACTAGCAACACATGACAGCATTTACCGGAATTGATCATTAGCCCCAGACAACATGTTGTAAAATATCTCAAAGTTCTTCTCTCCATTTGGCCTCTCAGCAGCACGATTCTTCTCCAACAAAAATGTCTACACAGATACAAATGTATATATATATGGCACACACACACGTACATACAATACAAACCTCTTAGACACACAGATAGATATGCTTACACTATTATTAGCCGTACACACAGTAATACAATATGCTACAAGGAATGTAGGAAAATGGATCTATTTATTAGGTGATGCCCAGATGATCGGTGCCATGGGAGAGGATGTGTAAATGGTAATCATAATGGCACACAGACATATAGACACTCACGTATGTATGTATGTATGTATGTATGTATGTATGTATGTATGTATAGCTCAAATTTGTTTTTCAACCAGGGGACGTTGTCCGGACACGACCTGACATGTCTGAACAAAAGTTCTGCTCTGACACGCTTTTTATTGTAGAAATGTACATAATTTTGAAAAAATATTTTATACACTACAAGCACCGCAAATGTACACATACGTATGTACATATAAACACGCTCATTGCACACAAGCACTTAACCATGATACATACACACATGCACATATTAAACATAGTAGGCCCTTGAGCAATTAATCGATGTAATTCCGGCATAATTGTTGAGAAATAATTGTGATGACAATAATGCTGACAATAATCGTGATGTCTATTATTTACAGAATTTATAAAGAAAAAAGGCACCAAAAACTACGTAGATCATGTGAGCAAATTTGAGGCCAAATACAATGTCTAATTGTCACAAGCCAAAACTTAGGTACATACATAATATATATATACATATTAAATAATGCTTACTCTTATGGTCATTCCTAACAAGTTCCCTGAAGGGTCAAACTCCATCGAGTACAGTAAGGTCACCCTGGTACCATGAGGGTTCAGTAGAGTAGCGGCATTAGCAAATGATAGTAACAGCACATCAATAGCCTTCAGCTTATCATCTGTAGTAAACAGCATACGCCTTACAATCAGAACTAAATTACACCCAAATATTAAACCCCAAGTAAAGCAAGCTCTGCTTATCATCTATAGTAAACAGCATATGCCTTACAATCAGAACTAAATCAAACCCAAATATTAGTCACAACAGTAAAGCATGCTGTCAGGGCTTGAAATGAATATCCAGATAATAACCAGACATTCCTGACATGTCTGGACAAAAAACTTCTTTCTGACATACATATTTGCAGTAGAAATTAATTTTATACAATTTTGTAACAAAATGTCCTTATCTACTATTGCACACACTGCACTATATAGAACACACGAGTGATATTGTGAGTACGTAATTTACAAGTCAAATATGTGTCTGATTCAAGCACTTAATAAATTTATGTAACATCTACTTTTTCGCCTACAATTTTTCCATGTCTGTTAAAATTCAATGTTCTATAAATGATCGATAAATATTACCAAATATACCATACAAGGCAACAGTTCAAAAGTGCGTAACAGCTTCGTAAGTGTCATTATCACCATATTCTTAGCAGTAGTAATTAAGTAATTAAGTAATTACTGAAATACTTACATGTAATTGTGCCGGTACCATCAGCAAATGACCCAAGGTACTTGAGCAGGAAGCGAGTGTTGAATGTCTTACCGGACCCGCTCACGCCCATCAGCACCAACGATTGGTCAGACCGTGACGACAGCATACTATGGTACGCCTGCTGTGCGGCGGCAAATACATGCGGTGGCATATCCTCGCGCCGACACCCTCTAAACATCTCCATAACCTACAGGAAAATATTTAAAATTATTTAAAAACACCAAACTTGTTGAAATATCTGTAGACAGGATGGAAGCCTATGAAACGAAGTTACATATCATTGATTTTTATCCCTCAATAATTCTCCTAATTCACAGTATGCCATGGCCACAAATTGAATAAAATTGTGTTTAATTTTTATCACATTTAATTGATAATTGTTTAATTACATCACACACTAACAACAGGAATCATGGCAATTTGATTATTACATTTTACAAATGTGTGTGGTGCAGTGGTTTATTTCACAGTGTATTTTACTCTCCACTTGAAAGCAGATCAAATAAACATGCCAACAATGAATTTCCATTTGTTATTCATACGTATGCGTGCAGATATGCAGTTAGCAAAGAAAGTCGCAATACACACACACATATTGTATTACAACATATGTCATGTGTTTAAAGACGCTACGTAACGTTAAATGCCTATACCATCGTACGTACATACCCTTAACATGGAAATCTGTAATACGCAACAACACTTTTAAAGAATACTGACGGCTTACATATATAATCAGATTTCTGGCTATCAACTGTACATGCATGAATTACACATGCATCAATACAGATAATGATAACACATGTATGTAAGTGTGGGCTATGGGGGTGACAGATGTTGCTGCTAAATCGCTCAGTCAATACAGAACATCAATGGGTCTGTTTTTGACAGATGTAATCAACATTGTATACAAGTAATGTTAGGTGCACTAACAGCAAATATATTGCCACACACACACACACACACACACATGTACGCACACACCACAAAGTGACCAAACACACATGTACATACAGAAATACACAATATAAAATACTAAAATTCCTTTTTACTGAATATTATAACATATGCACTAACATTAGGTATACATTGCTACTGAAGATCAAATTTAACTGTTTTGTTATCTACACCCTGTAAATAAATTCTCTAGAAAGATCATATTTCACGTTACCATGAAGTACTTAGCCAGCATCTAAACTATTTCACATACAGAGTCGAGACACATCCAAATTATACAATGCACACATCATCAGCCATGCTGCTTGCAGACATAACACTACAGCAGTGTGTAATAGAAGCACTCGCGTGGTGAATGACTGAATGCTCATGCAGTGTTTAGTAAACTCTCAGGGAATCCTGGCATAATCTCCAAGAATCAAGGCACCAGCTTAATGCACCACAGTTATGCTAATGCTTGGTATGTATAATTGAATTACATTACACTGGTAAATATGTGCCTATATATAAACCACTTGATTTCATACCTTATATAGTACAATTATTCGAAATGCTATATATAGCAGTAAACAGCTGTTGCGCTGCATGGAGTGGGTGTTCCATGATATACAGCTGTATGATCACACAAATTCAAATTCAAAAAAACAGTTAAAATAATTTTATGTAGTATACAACTTCCCAATCACACAATAAATTTTACTCATTTTTCTTTCCTATAACAAGGTGGTTCACTTGAAGGTGGTTTCATATACATGAATGGTCGATAATGCAAGAAACAAAAATGTACGTATATATCATGAACTGATCACATGATATCTTTTTATGTTTCTAAAATGATCTCCCAACAGGTATACAAGACAATAAAGGAAAATCATATACCAAAGAATTTAATGTGGTAGTTAATTTTTTATGAAAAAATGCATTTGTAGAAGGAACTGTATATTTTTAACCACCTCTTCACTCTCACAGGTTTTGCAACTTGTATGAAATTCATGACCAGTGAACATGGTGCAGTGGTCATTATAATGTGTGCACAAAAACATTAAATGATACTTGTGGTAATCATGATTATAATTCATACTAATGAATTGTGTGTGTGTGTGTGTGTGTGTGTGTGTGTGTGTGTGTGTGTGTGTGTGTGTGTGTGTGTGTGTGTGTGTGTGTGTGTGTGTGTGTGTGTGTGTGTGTGTGTGTGTGTGTGTGTGTGTGTGTGTGTGTGTGTGTGTGTGTGTGTGTGTGTGTGTGTGTGTGTGTGTGTGTGTGTGTGTGTGTGTGTGTGTGTGTGTGTGTGTGTGTGTGTGTGTGTGTGTGTGTGTGTGTGTGTGTGTGTGTGTGTGTGTGTGTGTGTGTGTGTGTGTGTGTGTGTGTGTGTGTGTGTGTGTGTGGTCTAGAGTTAGGTAAAACTATGAAACTGGTTATTATGTGCTATATATGTGAAAAATAACTGTTGAAAAATAACCGATCTATTTTTCAATGTTTCAATGTAATTCAACTGAAGTATGCAATAATCGTAGATATTTTCACATGTCACATATACAATACATAGCAACATATTGCAGTACAGTACAATAGGAGTCAGTGTTTGATATACAAAAACGTGCATAGTTCATATGTACATATATCCAATTTTTCAATTTCAAAGGTTTGTAAAACCTGTTATGATTAAGGGTTATACATAGAGCTACTATTAATCTATCATTCCTGTGAATTTCAAATCTGTGTACTGTTCCTATCAGATTTTATGAACCTCTGAATGAGAAGAAATTGGATGTGTGAACTATACATGTTTTCCCAAATCCGGTCACAAATGATACTGAAACCAGAACACCCTTAACTTGCTATGGTACATCTGGTGGGTAATGGTGATGATTGTAATGCATTATTTCAATGCTATAGTGTGGTCGCATGAAAAATATATTCTAAATAATATCCCAAACACCAAAAGCCACCCAGTCCATTAATAGGCTGACCAGGGATTTTTCTAGAAAAAAGTTTGGGAAAGGGGAGATTTTAAAAAATATATGGGGGGCAAGACTTTAACTGATTGTCAAGCGCAACTGCTGACTAAGTGCAAGTTTATCATTGAGTTCTAACCTGGGGGGGCAAAATCATTTTCAGGGGAAAGCGCCCCCTTCGCCCCTAGAAAAATCCCTGGCCAACCTGTCCATTTCTGATTTGTACATGCACTCATACACTCAGACATACGGGCGCACACAACAATGTAAAGTTTCTAAATTCACAATAAGATTTCACAAGCCAGCTACTACAAGGAATGGCCATGCATGGCTTCAACCTTACATCTTCATAGCAACCCAGCAGTCAGGCATACCGTGCTTAGCAACCGGTTGTCATAACAACACAGCGAAGTCCTAGAGTGCGCTATGATATATGGCTACTCATAAGAACATGCACACTTGCAGGGAATCTGTATGACACACATGATAATGGTATGATCAAACACAGTGGGGTACAGCCTAGGGCACACTGAACACACAGTAATGTTAATTAACAGTTGGTTGTACTCTGTGATGTGTGGGTGGAAATGAATTAATGTGGCAGAAGGGGATGGATTGTGGCTTCCCTGCAGCAGTTTTGCAACTCATGATGAACCAACAAGGCACCGATTTTAATTTAAAAATTATTTGCTGTGTACCTATGGACCAATTTAACAGGACCTTAAAACAACATTTATTAAGTAGACATGTCAGCCCAAAATAACATTCCAGCATGTCAGGACAAAGCAAGTTCTGTCCTCACATGTTTGTAGTGGCTTTACAGCTGGTGGCTGAAATGGGATAACCACCCGTTGGTAGGGAAAAACTTACTGCGGGTTTTATTTCTAATTTATCGACACCATGGAATTTTCAACAACAGCAAAGACATTTTAGGAGCAATGCTACACTGCTCTACTGCTGTTTAGGGAAAACCCCATATCTGGTTACACATACAGAGGATAGTGGTTGATACTTAGGTGTTGGGGAATTATGGTTGAGGGTAGACTCCACCACAGCAAGCAGCCACTGACCACGGCTATCAGCCATCGTGGGCAGCAGCATGTCAACACAACACTGCTGGGGTCTGCACATGTTATCAAACCTTACAACCTCCAATGATGACAAATTGGCTTTAATGGTGGCGACAGTTAATGCAACAGTGCCCACAGGCACATGTACAGCAGCAACTAATGATTTCTACAGAAATGTACATAAATACAAGAGTCCATATAGTGGACTCCTGTATGCATATAATAGTAAGGCTTTAGGTTAGCATTACAAGTTGGACCATATAATTTAGTAAGACTTCTTGAACTCATACTGAAAGCAAGCACTTAAATCTATTCACTTGCTGTTTACACACACACAGACACACAGATGCAGATGCATACATACACACACGCACGCACGCACGCGCACACACACACACACACACACACACACACACACACACACACACACACACACACACACACAACACAGACCGACAAACAGACAGACACACAGTGGTAATTGTAGATTTATTATAACTGTTGATACTAATACAGCATTTTGTGATATACGGTTTTGGGTGTCACACGCCACAGTCTCCCACTGTTACACACACATGCCCCCCCCCCCACTGCCACTGGTCTGGTTTTAGCTGCTGCACAGAAAACACAGCATACTGAAAAGCAGCTCTACATACGTAGGTTTAGATCTAATAGTTGCATACACCACACACACCGCGGGCGGGCGTGCGCACACACACACACACACACGCATTACGCACATTTTACCATACCTTGTCGCTATATGAAGATGCCAGTTGCCTCATGGGGTTAATTACGATCAGGTGCCGGCCGGCAAAGGTGTGCACTAGACTGGCACCGTATCGCTGCCGCAGTACATGCAACACACTGGACTCATTGAGATGCAACAACTCGGTCAGATCCTCCACTCGATCATACTGACGTGGATTAGCCTGAGGATAAACAGAAAATCACATACGTACGTACATACACAAATTTAGCCTGGATTTGACAATACCCAGCCTCCATGCACAATTAGAAATAATTAGAAATACTAATTATAATTATTTAAATCAATCTATCTCGAGAAGACAAGGCATGCAATTCACTACAAATTTATAGCCTTGAATGTCTGACAGGCCCCAGAAACAAGCCCAGAAAAAGCAGACCTGAGGACTTTAGGCACCAGTGAATGCATGAACTGTTAGTTAATTGACATAGCTTTGCTTAGTGGTAAAAAGTGTGTCTGGTTATTGTGTGCATGTCAAAGCTGGCTTTCCTCAAATCTAGTCAAATTTTTCTGACATCATGTCTCACCATAACAATATTAAACTTACTAATGCATACATAATTGGCTAATGGATGTACCTACATATTTAGCACTAGTATATAATTGTCCACACATGTGTGTATAAGGTATACAAAATTCCTTGGAATTTAGACTAATCATTTAATATTTAATTAACCCTGCTATAATTAACCACGCTCAGATAAGATAATGTGTGGATGTCATTTAATAAGAGATATTCCAGGTATTGCAAAGATAAGGGATGTATGTTATTCAAGAAACTATGTCATAAGCATCAAAGCAATGACATCTTGCAATTAATTGGCCACAGACAACACTTCTGTTAATGTAAATTTCTAAAAGTTTTTCAGTTCAACAAATTAGTACAGTGTTATTTAACACTGGGTGCAAATGAACAGTGTTGATTGCAATAGCCTTTGCCATTTATTTTGTAAGCCATACACAACTAAAGTATCAATGTGTTTTAACTGGACATATTGGACAGCTAGATGAGTAGTCGAACATCAACAAAACATTGTCTAATATATGAACACAAGGTCCAACTTTTACTATAAGGCAACAGAAAGTGTCATGACCTATAATTGTTTATTTTATTTAACATACACATATAAGTATGTACATACATAACTATATACATACGTACATATATACATACTAGGGCTGGAATGAAGCCTTCGAATGTTCTGAAGGTTCGAAGGTTAAGCAAACTTCGAAGGGTAAAACTATCCTTTGAAGCTTTGTAAAGCACTCATAACACATTAATAAATATGAAAGGATGTACGAGTGAACATTGTTTTCTTTATTGCGGCAATCCTGGCAGCCTATACATCTTGCGCGATTGGTGTTCATATGCCACGCCCACTTTTAAGCCTGTAGAAGCCTCTAAATGCCTTATAAACGATAGGTAATGCACAAAAAACATCATTTTAGCCTTTAGATAGCGTTTGGCTATGCATGGTTGCTGTAAGGACATGCCCATTTTCCTGATCGATCGATCGCGTCATTGTGAACTGCTGTTTTAAGTTAGCCAAACACTTGTAAATTTATCAAATAGCTGTAAACCATGTAACACCGAAGCTTCAAACCTTCGGTGCATTTTATCAACGAAGGTTCGAAGGTTACATTTTAACCTTCGTTCCAGCCCTAGTACATACATACATACAGTACACAGATATACACACATATATACATACCTACAGTGGTATCTACGCACCAACGTACATAGATACATGTATACACTTAAGTTTCATCACCTTTTCTACATCTTCTTCATCAACTTCCATTACTTTTCCTGATTGCAGTTTCACTTTGTAGCTCTCTCGATTTCCTCTCACTAGGCTTGTCTGCCGTGACAACTCTGAGCCACGCTTGCCACCCAAGTTCTCTGGTATCACGGTTCCCAAGCTAAAGCCTTCCTTGTGCACCAGCCACACCCTGTCCTCCGTGGGATCCACCTCGTGTTTTTGCTAGAGTGAATAAGTATTATTAATACACATATGTATGCTTACACACAAAGACACAGACACACACATGCATAAATACAAACATCATGTTACATACATACATACATACATACATACATACATACATACATACATACATACATACATACATACATACATACATACATACATACATACATACATCATGTTACATACATACCAATACACACAATTACACATACACAAATTTGTTTACATGTGTCATAATTAGCATGTCATTACTAGAAGCAGGTATCCATTAAAAGTCACAACAAACAAAATTCATAGAGATCATCATTAGTACAAGATCAATGAAACATTAACACTGTATGGACAACATACATAATGTTGATGTGCGAGTTACACACCATCAGCTTAACAAGAACATTGCTTGTCAGGCACACCCTTAATCCCATGAGCAAGGTATTCTAAAATAAAGTTAAGTATCCCATGGCCCCATGCCAGCCAGCCAGCAAGCTAGCCAGCATTTCCAGCTGTTTAACAAATGGAATGGCATCTGTACACAAATCCACTGTGTACACACACAAATTAATGAAATCACAACACACATTGTACATTAAACACCATAATTATACAAACAGGTATACACTATGTACACTACGTACACATACATGTAAACATACATACACACCACAAACACAAACATACGTATGACATACGTTTCCATGCATGCACACACAGACACTACATACGTAGTACGTGCACACACACACACACACACACACACCATAATTAATAAACATACATTTATTGACTTATCTAAACTAACTTCTCCCCTGGGGACTACATACATTTACAATATACACAGTAATGATAGGGTGATTAACAAATCAATATGGAGATGGGGTTAACACCAACCCTCAATACTCTAAACAAAATTACTGTGCAACCTAGCTTCCATGGTGTCCACATGAAACAAAGTATGATCTTAGATACTCGCCAATAAAGGAAATTAAAACTGCCAACACTACTTAGGTAACAGTGATGTCACTTAATGCACTAAGAGTTTCATGGAATGCCAATATCATCTTACAGTGATACAAGTGCATATCCACTGAAGAGGTTTCTCCATAGCATATGGAAAACTTATTACATCAAGCCAGATATTAGGTTAATGTTATGGAAACACCAAGCACTGCTTGACTGGTGGAGTGCAAAAGGGAAACCACTTGTATTAAAAGACAAGCCCTAAACTATATATTTGTTATATATACAATATCCATCATTTGACATTGTAATACTTCCTCAATTTACAATACCGACACAATGTTATAACATATTTGACTCTACTTACCAAAGTTTTTTTCTTTGTGCCTCCTTTTCCTACACGCCGCAGCGTGCCCACACCTTTGAGGAGACGTGTTTTTGATTTCTGGGTGCTCCAAATCTTTCGTGGACTGGAGGAAAGCTCGGGCGAATTTGTGAGAGCTCCTCGGATGTTCAGCTCAACCAAGTCTGGTGCAGAGCGTACAATGAAGTCCATTTCATCGCCAGCGGCTCGGATAAGTTCGACGACTCTTTCGTGGGGCTCAAACTCCACGTTGACATCATTTACTTCTATCAAAATGTCGCCTGACATCAGAGAAGCAACACAATTTGTTTTTGGGTCTAACACATGAACAGGCCGTGATGCTTCGGGTATCAAAGGATCTGGCATATAAGAAACACGCAGTTCAAATCCGAATCCACCTGCTGGGCTCTTCATGACATGCACATAACGCTCTCTTAACCCATCATCCACCTCCAGTTCCGGGAGCTGTAGTTCTAAGGTAGAATAACTTTTCTCTTTTCCAAGATCTGCTCTGAACTCATCATGACCGTTGAGTACAAATGAGGTGTCCGAGATCATGGAGAATCGTGTTGGCGAGACCGTTGACCCTCGTGAAGTGACATGACGTAAAGTCACATCGCTGTGTTGGGGGCTAGAGTTAGGTGGCACCGTACTGGTTGGCGATATCAGTCGTGACATTGAAGCACTTTTCTCAATACCACCTGTGCCTTGTTCTACACTGTAAATCTCTGAACCAGACAACTTGATCCCGCCAAACTTGGTGGCCTTTTCTGCGATTTTCGGCGCGTACTTCGGTTGCGGCCGCGAGAGACTGTTCGACTGAACCCTTGTGAGAGATTGGTCGTTCTTTCCAGGCACTACTAGATTCTCTTGCGACGACTTGAAGTGGAAATTCGGGTCTGCTATCGGCATTGGAGCCGATATCTTGGTCTTCGGCTGCCTCGGTTTGGCATCCTTTCGTTTGAAGATAGGCATTGCGGCGGGTGTCCTGTTTCTTCCTCCACCGTACTTGGTGTCAATTGAATTCGGACACTGTCACACAATTTTACTGTACAGAACGCTGGCGCTTACGTAGATAAATGTTTAACACACACACTTTCGCCGTCAAGTAAGCATTTAGTACAAAGACACTGCATCTACTTCTGAAGAATAAAAGGGTTGCTAGATGCACCCCGAGTATTTCCGGATACTATATGTCGTGCGCTTTAATTGAAGATGTATAAATGGGGAAGCGGTACTATTGTGATTACTGTGACAAGTCATTTCCGGATAACTTAGACCAGCGAAAGAAACATTTAAAAGGGGTGATACACCAAAGAAATCGGAATCAATTCTATCAATCTTTACAAAGTGATTTTATGCATAAATAGGAAAAATAAAAAATCAATGCGCGGTATGCGCACCTTTTAAAATCATTAATATTACTATAACAATGTGGGATGCTGTTTAGTTGTGGTCGGTAGAGTTTATTTTAATATCAAGTGGTCACGATCAGCCCACCCGCACATGTGGTGGAGTAACACAGCTTTTTACATGTACCCTTTGCTTGTATTAAGTCTAGTATAATCAGGGAGTGGTTTATACCGCTCTGTCTAATAACTAACCTCATGTCACACTCTGTATACTTTAATAACTTGGAAAATGATTGAAAATTTTGAAGCAAGGGATGTAGTATGTGTAAGATACAGTGTATTTGATAAGTTATTGTTAAACAAGCTCCCTGGTACATATGTATGAGTAGTGTCAGGGATACATGGAGCTTTCTTTAGACACAGGAGGTTATTTTACATTGTTTTTATGATATCCGTAAGCCAATCCAGTTGGAATTTTGTTAGAGCAATTGACCATGTCATTCTGGCGTGTGTCTGTGTTTCATAATGAAGAGTTGTGTGTGTGTATATAATAATATGTCTTGTGATGTCACAATGGTGTGTTTTACCACAACCTGTTGTTATCATTATAAAGTGCTGGGTGTGGTGCTTTAAAGTAATGTGTTATGAAATGTGTATAATGGCATTGTCAATTACCTGACGTAAAATCCTTAGTATCTATGCTTGCTATCTAGCATGTAAAATATTGAAGGTATATTTACCTTGTCATTAGAACAGTCACCCGGTTTTTGCAATGGAGACCATGGACAGGTGCTGTTGCTGAGATACCCATGTACATTCCTTAGTGCCTTTATTAGTTGTATTGGTTCTAGAAATAACTTTAGTCATACATGTCCTACAGACAGAAACGTGTTTTGGTTGAAAAAATTTGAGTGAAAAACTTTTGCTTCGTGTTTGGGGAGTGCTTTAAGCATGAATTTTATTGTTGTCATATATTCAGACTTGACGGCTGATATATGTATCTCTGACTATTACAGTTCCCACTGTCATGCACACAGCATGTATATACCGGTACTACATTGGTTACAGTGGTAGCTACTTACTATGCAAACATAATATGATATTTTAGCTGGAGGAATTTTATGCCTCGTGAAAGTGTTGCTTGAGGAAAGCACTAATTCTATGTAGAGTAACTATGAGGTAGGAATCCATGACTTACTGTAGGTATTTGCATGCATGGGTTTGTAACTAAGAAATTGTCTTCAAAAGTAACCATCTCCATTCTGTATGCCTTAGAATAGAAATGCTTACTGTCAAGGAGTTTGTCTTCATTTTTTAAAAATATTGAATGTGTTTTTTGTGTATGGTTGAGTTTTTTGGAATCACTAAATGTCCCGATCTATTTGGCTTGAGGGATGGTATATAATTCTAGCATGATATGTAAATTGATATGTATGTTTTTATATAGTTTCTACGTGGGCAAATTCCTCACAAGGTATCAATTCCAGGCTGACCGGACAGGAACTACTACAGCAGTGGCTTGCCAAACATCCTGAGATTATTAAGAGGGCAGCTACTGAGCTGCAACCGGACAAGAGGGCAGAGCAAGCACAGTTGTCCAAGATGAAGCGATCTGATTGGATGAAGAAGGGATACACCAGTGTAACAGGCATGAAATATCCTCCTGAAGTTGCACAGGAACTGGCGAACATGGCCGACTTGCCACCTTCATTACTTTGTAATAGTTAATGTTTTCTAGCTTACATTTAAATATGGTTAAATAACAGGTGTCATTAAGGGTGATTCCGTGGTGTAGCGGTTATCACGTGAGTCTAACACACTCAAGGTCCCCGGTTCGATCCCGGGCGGAATCACTTATTTTTCTTTTTTTTATTTTCTTCGCATAATAATGTATTTGTTTCTTCACATGGTAAGCTATCTAATAATATTACGATTATGGGCTAGTCCATGTTTGACCTTTAACACAAACTTGTATCAACAGTTTCTAATTCAGAAAAGTATGCTCTACAACGTACTGAAAGTCCCTTGGATAGTACAAATTTTGGTCATCTGCTGTAACAGTTCAGAAATAGATTTCTCCTTTAATGTTTCTATGTGGCCTTTCTCATTAGCATCCATGTAATAATGTGGCTGCAGTACAAGGGCATGGTCAAACATATCTGAGCAGAACATACAAGCAACTGGGAATAGAATCTCCAAGCTGTTTTGGAAATGCTTAATGCTTCCTAGCCTTCCTTACTTGACATGCAGCCTCAGGGCACAACAACTACACAATTGAAGTCTGCACTGATATATGTCCAAGATGGACTGCATGTGGTCAGATGGAGTGACCATTATTGGGCTGGTCTCTTCAGACCTTGTCATTGAGCAGGTTCTGATGAGAAGTTTGAAGGCAAAGTAATATATATATTATAGTATTCTCATAAGGGGGTGAGGCATGACTGAAGTCACTGAACAACAAGGATCAATTTGGTTATGTTATATACATAAATGCCAGCATGTGGAGAATGAAATGAGCAATGCAAGAGCTGTAACTGGTGTTCAGGTGAGCAAAACAATGGCCTAAGAAAAGAGCCCATTTACAGCTGACACAGTCTATGAAGTGTCTGTATACTGGAGTACATGCACATATGTGACACTGTTTATGTTGACACTTGCAGGGATATATAGCAAAGAAGTGTGGGGAAGCAACACTTGGTATCATCACCAATAGGCCATGCAGGGTTGAGCAACATATTGCAATGTTATTATACCACTACACATGCAAGATTAGGGTATATGCAATATCAATATTGCAAATATTTTTGCATCTCAATAATATCGTATATGCAGTAGCTATATCGCCACATAGCTATGTCATGATGGTTTACACTAGCAATTACAGACTATAGTTAATGAATAATGGTTGCTCTTTGGCCTGTCTTTAATGTACCTTATCTTTGTTGATGATCTACTCTCATTTTAGTGTGTCATTTTGGATTTTCAAAACTTAAACTATAAACATTAAGAAGCCCAGAGTGTGGCTGTCAAGGAGCAACTAGGTCCTAATGTATGCAGCAATGTTAATTAATTCTCTTTCTACATGCAATGGATGTGCTACCGGTAGTCCGGTACTACTTCACAGCTACGTATATGCATGGTATTGGAAAATCAAGCAGGCACTTTGAAGAACAAGCTAAGGCGGTGTTTGCGGCACCTGCTATTTACTCCCAAGGATATCTCTACTGTAGGAGAACAAGTGTTGGTAGATGTGTGTCGTGTATATATATATAATGGAACACTTGAGAATCACTAGAATCCCTGTGTTATAAATGTTTCTGTGAAAAAGTGTATATAGGGCTGGGCGATATATAGTATTGATGATATAGTATGATATGTATATTGTGATATTAACAAATGACTATTGCGATAGCTATTAATTGAATTTTTCGGGTGCCAGGTAAGAATAACACAACGGTGCTACAAATACAATAGCTAGTAATTATTTCATCAAATAATCTTGCAAGTAGACAAGTATGCAAATCATCACGCAAGTTTGTAAATGAACTTGTCTGAAAAGCAACATCTGAAGCTTAAATATGGCATCTACCCTTTCATCAACTTTTAAGGACTATAGCTATAGCTAGCTATTGGGATATTATTAAATATTGGGATAGCTATAATAGTTGCATTGCAACTGTCATGGTGGTAAAATTTTTACTATCGCTCAGCACTAAAATAGTGACTACAAACATATATATGCATTCATCCACTGGACAAACTCTACCGGACTAGACATGCGAGCCGTGGTATACTCAGTAGTACCCAGTGTTAGTATATATAATCTTTTTTATTATAGTTGTGCAGAAAATGCATTGTCTTATAGCCACTGCTTTTTAGCTATTAAAAAGCTGTAATATGACAGGCAATAGCTACGTATGTATATGTAGTACAAAGTTATACTGTATGCTCTGCTGGTATGCAGTCCCATGCAGGTTATAATTAGCTAGTTAGGCTGAGTTAAAACTTGGCCAAAAAATGCTTTCAGGAAAATTCTTTAAGTAATATTCTGCACTTTCCCTATATGTATAGCTATAGGAGCATATCGTATGCTCATATGCCCCAATTTGCATAACATTGCTCTTGAAAATGATTCAACATTAATTTTAGCTTATGAAATGTAGAACTTGAATTACAACAACTCATGAGAGGGTACGTAACCATGAGGATCAGCTTATTAATCTACTCTAAAGGGACAATCAAATTTATCTGCAGAAATGTGTTATGGAGAACACAAGACAATCAATGAAGGACAATCTGATAATTGTTTACCAGTGTTTTGTTGCCAGATTTGTAGATTGGTATGATACAATGTGTACACCACTGAGATGGGATATTACTGGTTGTGATGTTACTTATGAACGGATGATATAGCTATTGGAATTTACAATTTAACATACAAAGTTGATCATGATGCACAGTAAGATTTTGGGACTGATACCATCGATACCAGTTGCTTTTGTGACATCCAGATAAAATGTCAAGAACCTCGGTGGGGATAGCTAGCTATTTCAATATCATGTAAGTGATCATTGTTGGGGGGACAACTATATAATCATAATTTTGATCCTTCAGAAATACAGAGTAAAACTATTTTCGGTTGGCTATATATATATATTGGCCTTGTCAGTAATCGCATATTATCTAAGAATTTTTATAACCTATAATTCATTAGCACATAGCCATAGCCAATGAATTTTATCAAGAGTACCTTCACTGTAGCTAAGCTACAGTGAAGGTACTCTTGATAACTGCTATACCAATTTGGCTTTCTCCCAACTGGTAGATCAACTCTCCAACAACTGATTATGTGCTGTGCTATCACGGTGTTCCTCAAGGTTAGGTCCGCTACTATATTTGGAATATATTTATCAATTGTTCACTCAACTTCATTTCTCTATGCAGATGCCACCAAGTGTTTAAACACTACTGAGCTACTAACTCACTTAATGATATACCGTATGGCACAAAAGTTTGATGGGGGAAATATTGACGGAAGTTTTGCAATTTGTCAAAATTTTACCATTCAAAATGTTCCTTCTAGTAGCTAGCTGTTTGCATGTAAGGCTGATATAATTAATGAAACAAAGTTTATAGCTACGTATACATTTTGCTTTTGTGTATATAGTTAACCCTAACATTACATAATGGCAAAAAATTGAGCATAAACATCTTGATATACCGCTCATACTGAACATGATAATCATAGCTCTATACTAACTAGTTAATTGAACACAGCACACATTAAGCAAAAAACAGTAAGATATTTCAGATAGCTACGCACGTACACAATTAATGCATTCCTCACAGTTATGACATTAATTTAAATTTGCTAATCACATGCAGTAACCAGCTACCAGAACAGCTTCCACACATCAACTGAATCATTCTAAGGCTGCGGTAATTATGCCAGAAAGATGATAGAAGAATTGTAATTCTAGCACATTATACATGCATGTTGGTATATTGCATGCAAGTAAATGTTAAGTCAATTAATTGTAAGTCACAGAAAGCAGAACAATATACTCTAATAGAACAGTTGAACATTTTATTAAAACAGTCAGGTTTACTTGTGCTATTCTAATAGAGCTGTCCGGCAGGTAAATTCGGTTTTTAAGAGAAATTTTGAATAGAATAATTCAAAAGAGTTTTGAGCATAGCTAATTTTATTACCTCAGGCCTAAATCATGCTAGCAAGATCTCACATCAAAACTCACTCTTTGATAGCAATGACAGGATTGTCAGACAGTGGAACTTTGTCCTTGTAATATATAGACCTGTGACCTGTCACTATAGCTACGTATCATGCCATTAAGATACAGCTTAACTTTCTGTGGTACAAATTGTTGCTCCAAGCTACCGGTTGTCATGCGTTACCATCCCTTGTCCATGCAACTCCAAAACAATTTGTAGCTAATCACATGTTACTGTATACATGCATACATCAGCTATGTAGCTATGTATAGTTAGCCTACTAGCCACTTTAGCTTGATTTATGATTCAGTAGCTATTATAGCTTTTAGCTGTTAGCTAGCACTGCACCGGGAGCTATTTTTATATTACATGCTTAGTTTTTTCAAATATATCTTACCATAACGTATGCTCTATTTATACTAACAAGCTAAATGTTTTAGCACAAATGCAGAATTTAATGGGGGATCTTTTAAAGCTTACACTTACAGAATAAAAATACTCCTTATAGAATTGAAGATATTCATGATTATCTAACTAGGTGTAATTTGCACTCACATGGTTGATTTTTGCAGGCCTGGTCACATATATTTATTCAACATTATATGTAACTTATCTGCTGTACCTTTTAATTAGCTACATAACCAAGTATAAAGAAAATATAATTTCATTAATAATAATAAAATGGACCTTGACTGTTTTATTAGAGTATTTAATCAATTGGCTAACAGTCGATTAAGCTTTTATTAGCTGGTATGCATAGGAGACTATAGGCATTATAGGAGACTAGGTATAGGTATAGGAGACTTAGTATACGTAGTTATAAGCATAGGTATGCAGAGACTACGCAGGCATAAGAGAGGTAGGCATAGGAGTCTAGGTAGGCATAGGCTGGAGACTAGGTTGTAGGCTTACATCTGATGGACAAGTGAGTCCTGTTATATGACCTATAGCTATACCATGCATATAATTATGCATTTAGCTATACCTGCACGACAGGGCAGACATAGCCAATAGGTATAACAGATTATAGGCAGTAAGGATGGGTAGACTACGTAGATTGACATATGCATAAGACCGAGACTACTAGAGAGTATGACACTGCATGCATTGCTGACCATGTACGTATATATGTCTTGGCTTAGGAAAAGGCTCAAGACACTAAGTAGCAACTTAGCTGTAGGCCATACAGGCTAAGTAGACAGAGACACAGGACACCAGGTATAAGTATAGGCATTGGAGACTTAGTACGTACTTTTATCATACTTATAGAATTGACAGATTTAAGGCATCAGGAAGCCCTGTCATCTGCTGTATAGCTGCCTTGCACAGTATGCATTTAGCTACACCTGCACGATAGGGCAGGTACATTTGCTAGTCTACTATATAAAGCTGAAAAGCCGTCTGTCCGTCTGCATTCTTTCCTCGTCAGGCTGATAACTCTGCCATCTCTGCATCGATCGATGCCGGACTTGCTCGAAATCAAAGCTATGTCCTCTGGCATCTCAAAGTTTCTAAGAGCTATGCTTTCTCGGAACGAGTGCCCGATGGACACCCGTGTCGACCATAACAGCCATAAATCACTGAAATTATTGCGTTGATGGTAACGCTATCGGCTATGACACCTAAGTACAGTGGTCGGGGATTGAGTCACTCCACATTTTTTTTACTTATATGTACTTTTTATGCGACGACGGTTGTGCTGCCAAAATGCCATTAGCCATTACCCAGCCTTCGCTTCAGCTGGAAGTATCCGGCAAATGTCTATAAAGCCTCATGCAGTAGCAGCAGAAGGCACTATAAAGGGTATAAACGTTTTGACTCGATAAGTGGGCGTGTCCGTCGAAAACGAAAGTGCCATTAGCCATTACCCAGCCTCCGTTTCAGCTGGAGGTAGCCGGCAAGTCACTTACTTTGAAGTGTCTAAAGCCTCAGTATAGCAGCAGCAGGCACTATACAAGGGTAAACGTTTTGACTCGATAAGTGGGCGTGTCCGTCGAAAACGAATTGATGCTCAACATGCGAAAGGAAAAACAGTAAGAACAGGAATGCAACAGGCAGACAAGTCCCTTTGCTGTAGCTCTATCACCATTATACAGTCAATTGGCTAACAGTCGATTAAGCTTTTATTAGCTGGTACAGCCTACTCAATTAAGGTGTTAAATAACTACAAAGGTGTTAAATAAACAATGAAACCTTCTGTAAACAGACAAGCTATTATCATTGTCATAACCAGGTGTGAGCTAGAGTTTAAAACAAAGTAGGTATAGGCAAGGAAACTAGGTATGTATAGGAGACTATAGGCATTATAATAGGAGACTAGGTATAGGCATAGGAGTATACGTAGTTATATAAGTATAGGCATGCAGAGACTATGAAGGCATAAGAGACTATAACTAATAGGTAGGTATAGGAGTCTATAGGTAGGTTTAGGAGACTAGGTGGTATGTATATATAGGAGACTATAGGTAGCAGGCTTATAACTGACAGACAAGCGAGTCCTGTTATATGACCTATAGTTATACCATGCATATATGCATTTAGCTACACCTGCACGACAGGGCAGAGGCATAACAGACTAGGCAGTAAGGCTGAGTAGACTAGATTGACATATGCATAAGACTGAGATTACTAGAGAGACATTATGTGTAGGACGCTGCATGCATTGCTGACCATATACATAGCTATGTCTTGGCTTAGGAAAAGGCTCAAGATGCTAAGTGGCAGCTAAGCTGTAGGCCATGCAGGCTAAGTAGACTAAAGACACAGGACACCAGGTATAAGTAGGCATTGGCCGGAGACTTAATACTTTTATCATACTTATAGAATTGACAGACTTAAGGCATCAGGGAGCCCTGTCATCTGTTGTATAGCTGCCTTGCACAGCATGCATTTAGCTACACCTGCACAATAGGGCAGGTACATTTGCTAGTGTTTTATAAAATTCAATTGAAGTTGACAACTCCCATTGGTAAGTTTTTATATGGTTAGTTTCGCCATAGATATTCGACGAATATCTATGGTTTCGCAAAACATGCACCAAAAAGAGGCACTAAACGTATATATGCCGCACGTGACTATCAATAACGTGTATTGACGCAATATGAATTTAACACCTACAGGTTGGGAAAGAATCGATTGATTTGGTCAGACCATATAGATACTGGCGCTTACCGGAAAGCAATGCGACACCGGGCCTGCGCGAAAAATGAGGGCACGTCTGGCTATGCAACTCTGTACTAGGCAGGGAAGCGGAAGCCAGCCATAGATTATTTATACTGAAACACAATATATGTCATATCCCCGGTCATATCACTTCACACATCCCATCCCCCTTATGCTTACTTCAAAGCATTGGCCGTGGACGATGTATTCATGATTCCAGTGTGTTACTACAATCTACAATGAACTTCAGTAGGATACCCCGACCGATCACGTGCCAAGGGATGAAACAATTAGAGTCCTTAGGTGAGATATAATCTGTGTCTAGATTGAAAACCCATGTAGCTATATATAGCTAATATTATATGAACTGTAGCAGGAGTGCAGGGATTGCATAACTTGTGTGTACTATTAGCTAAGTATTAAATAGCCTGGGAAATGGGCGGGCGGCGCCAGACTAATTAGCTGTAAAAGTAATGTGTAGCAGGTTGGAGTGTAAGCCACAT
Source organism: Spongia lamella (assembly GCA_963930835.1). Lineage (NCBI taxonomy): Eukaryota > Metazoa > Porifera > Demospongiae > Dictyoceratida > Spongiidae > Spongia > Spongia lamella. The sequence goes on along the minus strand of OZ005746.1, from coordinate 6,280,647 downwards.
ATGTACAAATATGATTATGGGTTAGCTATGTACTATAAGTAATTAATTGCATAAGTGTGTTTTAAATGCATGATGTTAGTGAGTTTAATTGGACTGTCACCACACAATTAAGTGGTTCAGGCATAGCCAAGTGGTCTGGGGGGACCATTTATGTCAACACGAATAGTCCACCCAGACCACTTCTGTTGTCATAATTGGTTCCCCAACCACTTATGCCCGGAAAATCTATCGCTCAAACTTAGAAACTACCAAAGCAAATATTTGCTTGAATACTGCATGTGTGGGGATAAGTGTATTAGGATACTATATAGAATATGAGCCAAAGCCTTTTGGAATTGCCAAGCTAGAGCTCATCAAAGTTGCTGTCCGAAATCCTATTCCGCGGGACGATTTCTTCTATTGTTGGACACTGGACTGCTATCGTACAGTACAAAAGCTAAAATCTTACCATTTGTTATCTCAAGCATGCTCTCTCATAGCTAGTTGTTCTTTTCCTCCACTCATGAAGGGAGCTACAATTGTAAATATACAACCACGTCAAGTCCTCCATTGTCGGGCACTAATTATCCTGACTTGTGGATGTTTTAGCGGGATTTTCAACAGGCAATGTTGTTCTCTAGTTGTTATGAGCTGCTATTGTAAAGTATGTACGTAGCTATGCAATTTCATATTTGAGCATCCAATGATTAAATCATATTTGAGCTATAGCTGATTATATTTATACGTAGACAACGTGTATACATGCACTGTGATGCACATAGCGGTAGCTTTTGCATGTTGCAGGACTGCTGCCATCAGAAGAAGCGGATCCAGGGTGGAGCATCTGAGCCACTCCTCCAGCTGAACACTACATTAAGGTTGCTATCAGTGAAGGAAAGTAGTGGAGTAGCTAATTGACCTGACACATCTGTCTAAGGAAGCCGGTATAATTATATTGGGATTGAAACTCAGGAACAGCAGTATAATTTATCGCCTGTCACATACGAACTACCCTATTAACTAGAACATTCACTAGCTTATCTACAGTACAAATTATAATAAGGGTATAGTTAATTATAATGTATGCATACGTACATACTGCAACATGCATGAGCTATATATTACCGATCCATGGCTATAGTGCACTGCATGGCTATAGCTAACAGCATATGGTGGATGGTATATTAGAGTAGTTATATTGTATCTATTAGAGTATATCAGATAGATATTAACTGCATGGTGCCTTCCTACTCCGTTGTTCCTGAATTCCTACCCCTTTCGGTATATACGTATAAGGAATCTCTTAATGTTAATTAGCTATTCTGCTATGTATGTACTTTCCTTCATTGATAGCAACTTAATGCAGTGTTCAGTTAGGGGAGGGGCTCAAATGCTCTACCCTGGATCCACTTCTGATGGCAGCAGTCCTGCAATATGCAAAAGCTATATCTCTATATGCATGTACACATTGCTACAGCTCAAACATGACTTAATCGTTGAATTTGAGCATAATTTATGCATAATTAATGTTTGGTAGCAAAAAATCTGACGAATGTTACTATAACAAACGAACGTTTGAATATTATGACATTTGTTCATGCCCTAATTCCTGGATTATATACAATGACTATAATTACTGCACTAGGTGATTAAAAGTAAAATAGAGAAATGCTTTGCTTCTTTGCATCCCCAGGTCTTCCTTGTTGTGTTGGTGGTTGTGGGAGTGGTGCGAAGTATGATTTCTGTCTCTTGTTCCTGACCAGGTTTTCATGGCTGTTTCTTACAATTTAATGACCATGCAGCAACTAAATGCCAATATGGTATTGCCATGTACATGGCACACATGGCTCATTAGAATGGGCTTCGATCAGCTAGTTTTGTGTGCAGCCGAGAAAGCTGCTGAGTTTTTAGGATATGAAGGATTGAAGGAACACCAGAGACAAATAATCCTGGAAATAATGAAGAAAAGGGATGTTGTTTTGTGCGACTTTATTGGCTATTACAGATTCCCAACAACTTATACACACTATCCACAGACGAATTATTCTACCTGAACTACTTTGTACACGTTCAGTGTCCACCACAAGCCAAACAAAAGAATGCCATCGCCATTTTAACCCTACGTCAGGCGCGCGATTATTATTAATTACATTCCAATCATATACAAGTAATATGTGCTAGGGCTACCAGACCCTTGATGGCGCGCGCCCAATCCAAGGGTCCGGCTACGCCAGACTACCAGTCAATATGATTATAAAACTGAAATTTAATGGGCATAGCTAGCAATTGAATAATTCACAGAAAAGCGATTATCTCTTAACTTAGCTACTCGTGTACTGGTTTCGACAAAAGAGGCCAGACGATAATCGTAGCTATATAGTTGCGGGGTCAAACTTGTCACGGTGCATCGTCCAGATGATATGTTTTCGTATTCCAAGGAGACTATCACATGTACCAGGATAGTAATAGAGAGACAGTACGCTGGATGCGGATTTAGTGAACAAATCCGGTCGAAACTACACTTGTGCATGCGCACAATGAAACATGAATACTTGGGAGAATGTTTACGCGGAATGATTCGTAGCCTTAATTTTGATCCAACTGGCGCATATCTAGTTGCAACCCGTGATAATTCTTTCTTTTTGTACGATCCTCGTTTTAACCGTGTAGTGCGTTCGGGCGCATCTGCTCACGAGGATAGCGTAAACTGTGTCAAATTCCTATCGCCACGGAGCTTTGCTACGGGATCGGACGACGGAAGAGTTGCTCTATGGGATGCAAGAAACGTAACTGCTCCAGTAAAATTGTTGCGGAGACACGGCGCATATTCGACAAAAAACATTGAGTATGACGAGCAGAGCAATCGATTGTTTACCATCGAATCTGGTGAACTGGTGCTTTCCTGGGATTTGGGTAACATTACTGAGGCAGTAAGCGAAAAATTCGATGTCATAATGCGCACACCTCAGACATATCAACTAAGGCTAGCTCCTGATGGCTCCAAGCTTCTTGTAACAACACAACACAGTTGTTTAATCATCATCAACAATTTTAATGGACTCACTATTGTTGAGGATATGTGTAATTCAGTTGGAGTATTGGATAAAATTGCTAGAAGTTTCAATATCAATAACACCAATGCAATTGAAATGCTGCAAAGAGATGAACACCAATTTTTATCACAAAAGAGGAATACTGTCTCTTTCCATTTTGCTCCACCAGATTTTGGAAGTACACTGTCTGTCTGTTTTCATCCTAGTAATGAGCTGATAGCCTACCGATCGCTACAAAAGAGGCCTTATTATAATTATGTATGTGAAAACATTTGCCTTTATGATGTGCGCAATACACTAAATCTTGCTCAGTGTAACACAGAACTTGACCAATATTATAGTGATTTTCCAAGAGGGAGAATGCTTGCAGTGAAAGAGGATGTGCATGTAGCTTGTGACTATGAACTGATTAAGGACATCAGCTTCAGTCCAGATGGAAGATTGATAGCTACTCCATTGGCTAACACAGTAAAACTGCTTGCAGCTACTCCCAAATGTCTAAACTTTGATCATTTTTTGAATCCAATGCAGAAGACCTCACTACCACCAAGTGTTTTGTATGATATACGGTGTCCACTGATTAAACTCCACAGTCCTGTAATATGCTGTGCATTTGCTCCAAGAGATACGCTGTTGGCCACAGGCTCTGTGGATGGTGAGATACACATACACCAGCCAGTTTTATGAATCCTGCATAGCAGCTATATATCATCAAAGTTTTTATTTACATGCATTCACATTTAATATGCATATAGCTATATAGCTACTTTTTATTTTGCATTCAGGTCTATGCTAGACATATACAGCTATATATATGCTATGTAATTGAACATAACCTTTTGTGTAGTTAACCTTTAAATAAATAAATAAGCTTAAAATTTAGTAAATACATGCTATACACGCATGCTATACATTGCTATACATTTAAATTTATTAGCTATAATTTAGCTATACATTATAAGATGAGCATTTATGTAGATTTTAGATATAGCTACGTATGTAGCTAGCTACGGGGTAGCTAGCTATGTGTTAAAGTTTGTATTTAAAGGCTGTGTGTATGCATGTACGTGTCAAAATCAGTGTACAAGTAGGCAGGGCTATATATGCATGTATGTACAATATAAACATACGTATATGCATGCCTGACCAATCGATTTCAAGTGTGGTGACATAGGAATCGACTGTAGCATAATTTAATAAATATTATGCTTAATTTAAAATTTAGTAAATGCCACTATATATAGATAAGCGTTTAGATATAGTTATATGTAGCTAGCTAGCTAGCTACGTATGTGTTAAAGTTTGTATTTCAAGACTGTGTGTAGCTATGTGTCAAAACTTTATAATAAAATTACCGGTTTTGTCTGCCAGCCTCCAGCTGCACTGTGCATTAGTTACCGAAGTATCGATAAATTTATTTAAAACAAAATTGCATAGCCAACTAGGTGACCTAGGTAACACATCTCTAAAACATTGCTATAAGTTATTCTTATTTTATAAAGTTACAAATTTATCAACTAGCTATTTGTTTCTGCACTAGACTTGTTAAATAAGCTCATGTTTTTATGTTATGTTTAGTGATTTATCGTTGTTGCACCTCCTTTGTTTAAAATACTTTATGCCTACAACTCGAAATACATACAATATTTTTGATTGGCTACCATTAATATTTGTACAGAAAATGGCCGCCTGTCACACATCATTTTGAACTCCGACTGGCAATACCAATACATCAAAGGCTTTATACATACTTATATAGTCATCTTATTTGTTAACTACGTAACTGTACAAATTTAATCAGTGAAGAATGTAACATTACAAGAAATGAATCAGTATTTGCAATATCCATTGGTAAAGAGTTTCAGAACATTAAGCATAATTAAATACTCGATGGAAGGAACACAATAATAATATTATCATAGATGATATTATGAGGATCACATGACAAAATACCTATTATTCCTTCCCAAACTTCCCAAAAATTTGACCCATTATTCGTATTTTATTCCCACATCACAACCTATTATTCCTACATACTTATTCTTGTAATTTTTATTGTATCCATGATAATAATGTCCACAATACACACAATGACCATTATACTGGTGAACTTTATGGACATTTTCACCATCATCATCATTTTAAACAATCTTTGAGATTATTTCATTACATTTACCTATTGTAACTTCCAATTATTCTTGTATTATGCTCGAGAATGTTCTATAATTCCAGAATTATTCTCATTAAAATTGCATTCTATTATTCTCAAACTTATGCCAGCATATGTATTAGGCTTAGACCTACTGTCATGTGATTGTAGCACATGATAGTCCAGCACGCTGGACAAGTGGGCTTGTATAGGGATGTTTCTGGGTTCTGTCTTATACTGAACAACTGTGAAATATGATTCAAATATCCCTGTCAAAATGTGACGCATTATCAAGTCCAGACTCTTAACTCCAATGGTGTGACTTGGTAGTGTGGTCACTAGTCCCAGAGAATGGATAGGCTATAATCCAATATTTATGAAAACAGCTCTCCTCATAGTTGAGCTGAGGAATTCTCTTTTGAGGGATTTTTACCATCTGTGGTATCTTGTATGATAAATCTCTGATAATAATGAAACAGGGTTAGCTACAAGCTCAGCTGACAAAGTTTGTCAGGTTAAGCATATGATACAATCTGTTCCTTCTTTTGAAGCATTTACAAGAACCATGTGCATCTCATCAGATTCCACATCAAAGACCATGCATACATCCCATCAACTTCTGTAACAAAGGTCATTCCACCAACTTCTGTAACAAAGGTCAATCCACCAGCTTCTGTAACAAAGGTCATTCCACTAGCTTCTGTAACAAAGGTCATTCCACCAACTTCTGTAACAAAGGTTATACCACCAGCTTCTGTAACAAAGGTCATTCCACCAGCTTCTGTAACAAAGGTCATAGTGAAGGTCATTCCACCAGCTTCTGTAACCAACCATTACATGAGGAGGCTCCTTCTGTCAGGATATAGAGACAATCATGAAGGAAGAAGAGTTTAGACAAGCTACGTATTTGCAATGCAGCAGTGCAGTGGCCATGATCATTCATGTATGAATAGTCAGGTTCAATTTTGCATGTATTTTGACTGAAAAAATTGTTTGGTTTAATTCTTTTGTAGCCGACGCCTTATAAAATCCTGTACAATCATGGCAAACTTACTGCAAAATTAATCTATGTAGCTACAATATGTGCATGCATGCCTTGAAAACTAAGGTGTAGAATTATTAATATCTTAATTTCCAGCATTTATTTTCTTGTCACTGTAAATCGCCATACTGTCTGATGGGATGAAAATCCAACAAACCCCCAAAATTAGTATAATTGCATTTTATTCCTTTGTATCTCTGGCTTTGTACTGGAGTAGCTACGTATATATTGTATGTAAGTACAGTGTTCATGATTGCATGAACATAAGTTTGCTTGCAAAGTTATGAAATACCACACTAATGGGTAATAATTGATTCTGTAGGAGTGCTAATAGTGTGACTATAGCCTCTAAATATCATAAGTGTTAAGTAAATGTTGTAGTAATAATTCTACCTGAATCATCGTAGCATGTACATAGTAAAGGTGTGGTTAGAATAGTCATTTTTATCTACTTGGCTATAGCTACTTAGTCCTTTCTGCTGGCCAGGTTACATGCATGCAGTAATGTTTGATTATGTCAACCAATTAGCCCCAGGGGCAGCTAAATCTTATAGCTAGTTAGTAAGTGACTGGTGAGTGCACGAAAGAATTAGAACAGAGTAGAATGCACAATAGCCCCAGATTTACAAATAGTATTATAATACATATTTCTACCATAACTAGCTAATAGTATAATCCCATATTTAATTTAGCCTTGAATTACGTAGCCTGTCATCAAATAGTGTGCATATCATGCTGATTTTTATAGTTAATTGACTGTAAAATGATCTTCATAACTCACACTGTAAAAATGCTGTATACTATGCAACACTGGGGAGTCCTAATTACACAATAATATTATTACAGGATTGTTGTAAAACTGTCTTCATAACTCACACTGTAAAAATGCTGTGTATTATGGAACACTGCGGAGTGCTAAATACACATTATATAATTATCGGATGGTTAATTGACTGTAAAATAATCTTCATAACTCACACTGTAAAAATGCTGTGTATTATGCAACACTGGGGAGTCCTAATTACACAATAATATTATTACAGGATTGTTGTAAAACTGTCTTCATAACTCACACTGTAAAAATGCTGTGTATTATGGAACACTGCGGAGTGCTAAATACACATTATAGGATGGTTAATTGACTGTAAAATAATCTTCATAACTCACACTGTAAAAATGCTGTGTATTATGGAACACTGCGGAGTACTAAATACACATTATATAATTATAGGATGGTTAATTGACTGTAAAATGATCTTCATAACTCACACTGTAAAAAATGCTGTGTATTATGCAACACTGTTTGTTTCTTGAAGTGAAAGGAACAAAACGTAACAGGGAAGCAGTAATAGCAATACAATCACAGGATCTTACTAATAACCCCTAGCTGTAGAATGTTAGCATCCTAATATTCAAAAGTCACAGCTGGATGAGCATGTGAGACACCTAAGTAGTATAACAGTAGGGGTAATTTGTACCATATAGCTAGCGGATTTGATTGCGAGGCACAATTTTTGCAAATCGTTGATTTTATAGTCTAGCAGTAATATTTGCTATTATTAAATTTGCAAACTGTGTGACAGCTACATAGAAAAGTCTACTGTTATCTCTGTTTAAAATTTGCTAGCTCGTGATTCCAGATAAAACCCGATATATGTCTGTACATACTGAGTTAAGTTATTATTGTTCATTCATGAAAACCCTACTGTAGTACAGCTTGTGTCTTGTTACCTTATCATGTGAAGTCAAATTATGGCCACTTGGAAAGAAAGTTACTTAATCTGTACAACAAGTAAAGAGTAGCCTATGCAATAACTTCTAGCTACATACATAGCTACTTCGATTTAAACTATACTTTACTACAAAAGATGACATGATTATATTTTAAACTTCGCTGCAGCAAAAAGAAGCTAGCTATAGCTACATGCATATTTGATTGAGGGACATTGAGGAATCTCGCATCTGGTTGATGTGTGTACCAGGGGCGGATCCAGGGTGGGTCTTTGGGGTCTCGAGACCCCGCCCTCCAGAAATATATCAAAGAAGCCAAAAGAGTGATGTATTGGTATAAAAACACACTAAAATGCATTATTTCTTGAAATAAGTGTCATTTCAGCACTTTATATAATAAAACAACCTGTATCTCCCAAGGGGTTGCACCCACCACACCCCCTACTCCATATTTGGTTAAATACTTCCTTGTATTTACTTAAATATGCTCTATATCTTACAATAAGCATGATTTTGGTGTTGTAATAACAAAAAACCCTATATCTTCTGGGGGGCTGTGCCCCCCAGACCCCCTGCTTCAGAGATACATCTCTGTGTTCAGACCCCCCTCTCAGAAAATCCTGGATCTGCCCCTGTGTACATAAGTATGACATTCACATGCCACATGATTCAAGACTTGATCTGATTCAGGACTTAATTCAAGACTTGGATATCTATAAAAATATTCACCAACTGAAGCTAAAAAGAGCATCACAATTATACCACACCCTTATTAGTTTACTTTTTCAAAAGCTGACATTTTAAGCTGACTGACCATGAGTAGCTACGTAGCTAAAGAAGTAGAGGTACATAAAATTGATAACACACCACATGATGGTTCACAACATCACTCATTTATGCACTATGCATGAATACATTAGAGTGAGATGTTAAAATTTTGCCATTTATAGCTTTTTAAGATTGCTACATGCTCATTTTCAAATTTTAGCAGTTATAGCTATAAGTATACATACATAGGTGTACATTTTTAGACTACAGCAGATCTAGATCAACTATGATATTGTACATAGCTATGCAATAAGTAGTTACGATCACTGAACCTTGTAGCTGTGTGTGTGCGTGTGCGTGCGTGTGTGTGTGTGTGTGTGTGTGTGTGTGTGTGTGTGTGTGTGCGTGTGCATGTGCGTGTGCATGTGCGTGTGCATGTGCGTGCATGTAGCTAATAGACAAGACTTCGTATAGTTGTAATTTTATTTAAATTGGCAACCTGATTATAAATGATCCCATTTCCACTCTCCTCCCAATTTTAATCCTGTCTTCAAATTAAATATGTATCCAAAAATAGCCGTATGTTAGTAATACGTATCTGAACATTAAAATTTGTTTTATGTGTGTACACTGTTTGTACTTTCATTATGGCTGCCCTCAGTGGAATGAAAGTTTCTTAAAAACACTGCAGGTTTATCATCTTGTACATTGATGGGAACAATTTGATTCTTTCTCCTGAAAAAATATCTTTGAATTTCCTCCAGTGTTTTCCCCTTGGTCTCTGGAATAAACTTGTAGACAAACAATACAGCACAAAACATAATAAAGCTGAATGTAAAGAAAGCTCCCCATGGATTGACTGCCTCTTGGTATGGCTCAAATGATAGTAGCACAACAGCAGCTGAAAACCAACCAACAAGGGTTTTAATTCCTAGCCCAGCACCTCTGACATTAAGGGGTAGCAATTCAGTACTTACCAAATTAGGTAGACCGCCCCAAGCTGCTGCATAAGCAAAACTATAAATCATTAAACTAATAATGGCCACGGGATTTAAGTCTGCAATACATTCACTAGTTTCTTCGTTATATGGATCACAAAAAGGTTTGGAGTTGAAGATGTAGTATATTCCCATTGAAGCAGAACTAACACACATTAATGTTCCATTAACTAGAAGTAGTTTACGTCGACCAAATTTATCCACAAATGATAGCAAAACACATGTTCCTAACACTTGCATCGCTCCAACACAGAATGTAGAAACAATATCTGCATTTTCACTGATTCCTCTCACTTCACTGAATATTACTTGTGAATAAAAGATTACTGCATTAATTCCACTTAGTTGCTGAAAAGCAGTTAAGCAACATCCCAAAAGTAAAGAATAGAGTGTTGACCTATTTTTAAACCTTTGTAAAATATTTTGCTTTTTTTCTTGGCCAATTTGCTCTGCAATTTCTCTTTGTTCTTTATCAATATTATAATTGTCGCCTCTCAGCCATTTTAATACGAGCTTGGTACCCTTTGTCCGCTTTGTTTTCTGCAGCCACCTGGGGGTTTCTTTTGTTGTAAGTGCCATTAAAAGTGCAAATACTGCCAATGTTGTTAGTGGGACAATCGGTAACCAATAGTACGTGGCACCCTGTATGATTCCACACAATTGAATAAGAAGGATACCTATAGAGACATAAACACCGAACATTCCCACAAAAAAACCTCTGAGAGTGCTGGTTGACAACTCTGCAACATAACATGGTACAGACCCATTAATGTATCCTACCCCTACCCCAGTAAAGAAACGTCCGATGTAAAGTAATGGCAGAAAAGCCGGGCCATTAGTTAAGCGGGTTAGCATGATCAACAACCATCCAACAGCACAAGGAGCAACACACAACATTAATGTCATATGTCGACCAAATGCTTCAAGGAAGTAACCAACTATAGGTCCAGACACCATTGCACCAAAAGGCACCATTGCCGAAAATATAATTGAAGTATCATTGATGCTGGTGATTTCATCACCTGTCATTAAGTCAGGGATAGCAGGTGCTGCATAGCCAAGGGTCATGCCAAAGTTTAATGATAAGATATTAACTACAAATGATGAATAAAACACTGGCCAAGCGTGATTTTCCTTCCATGTTGTCCTGAAATTCTTCCAGCTCTCTGATAGGGTAGATACATAGCGCCACAATCCGTTTCTCAATATCCTTTGACTCGAATATTCTTGTGGAACGGTTTCCCTATCTGCTTCCACTTCTAAGGTCAATGTATTTTTGATCTCATCTACACGAACGTCTATTGCCATTGTATCCCACTTTCAATTAATACAGTAGGTATGGCGCTAACGGAGGAAATTTCGACTAGTCGCGGTTGTAATTTTTTTCGAAGCGCATGCACTTCGACAAATAGCTAGCACAAGAGCTAGCAAAATGAAAATTTTACGAATCCGATCATCAGTTTTCTTACATACAAAACGTGGACGAAACACATGAATGATAGAAAGCTATAAAAATTGTAGTTATATATAGCTGTGAATGATGATGCAGATAGCTATACGTAGCTAGCTAGTCATAAGCTATACGTAGCTAACTTGAATTGAGAGTGAATTATTGTTGGTGTAGCTCTGCATGAATGTACGGTTTCGATATCATCAGTAACTATTTACGTAGCTTATAGCTATAGCTACTAGTCATTTACGGAAACTATATACGTAATCATCGAAGCGTTCGGCTTTTATTCAGTTGCTTTTGAGATCTAGCAAGTATGTGTTATTGAGAGTATAGCGATTAGAGATTAGCTATTAAATGATTGATTATAAACTAAATTAGCTAGCACGCAAGACCATTAAGGGCTCATTAAAAATGGATCCGTTAAGTAGATTGCTTTTATCCCGTTCATCAAAGAAAAATGCGAGGAAATGTGTATAGCTATTGCACGCGAAGGCCCCTACTCCGATTAGTCTCACGAGCCAGACCCTTAATTGTAATAGAATAAGGGTCTGGTGACTCTGGTATACGGCACTTGTACAAATGGAATGCAATTATTCATAAAAACACGTAAATTTGCGCGTGACGTTTTATAAATTACAAATGGCTTCTATTGTTTGTGGCGGGGGGTATTAAAAGGTGGTATGGCGGATAATTCTTTTGTTCTGCGTTGAAAAACTAGTCATACATCAATGGGAGGCAAGCATAGCATCATTGTGACATTCTTTATCCCATTGGTAGGATCCCGTATAGGATGGTATGAACACCACGAGACTTCAAAATTCCTAGTCTCTGATCAGGTTTAAGACAATCATATTCCATAAATTTAGCCACTTCATAGCCAGCGCACTCCACATCTTCATCTGCTACCACCATATTACATGACGTATAACATAATTTACGCAGTTTACGTCACAATAATTCAATTAAAAGAAATGCTGCGATTTGATTGGTATTTATGGTGGCAGTAAACACAAGTGGTACTAGCTAGAGTTGCCAGACCCTTGTATCAGCGCGCGCGACCTGTTACAAGGGTCTGGCTCGCGAGACTATACTCCAATTACAGCACACGTCACTGTCAATGCACTGGTGTCAGGGAAAGCGCTAGAGAACTTCTTGCAATCAAAATACTGAAAGACGAAGAACGAAGCACCAAAAATTCCGTAGGTACAATATGAACTGACATGAACAAGAAGGTGAAATAATTCCCGAAAAATTCTTTCTGTAGCAGAACACCTGCAAGGGGATTTTTCGTGGCCTTCAGTATTTTATTAAACAAACACTGATGAACTGAAACTTGACAAAGAACATTTTCGCAAAGATATCATCGTAAATATCAACCACGACCGTTTTCTTCCCTTCTCGTAGGCGTTTCCATAGCTATACGTATAGAGTCGCTGGAACGCGAGTGGCCAGTTTGATCGACAAGATTTCTAATCAAATTTTCATTTTGGTAATTTGAGATTTAGCTATAGCTATTTGTATCTCTGACTAATTCATTGACCAGCTGATGAACATATTACTCAACAATACATGCCATGTTAGAGTATAGTGTCGTCTACATAGCTAGCTACTAAAGAAGTTTGCCATCATATGTGATGCTTAATGTGATCATTCATATATTAAAAAGTCTATAGCTAGCTAGCTACGTATATACCTTGGAGAATGCCACGCACCTTTCACCTGGCCTCAATTTGAAATTAGTTTTATAACACAATGGAAATCAGTAGCCCATGCACAAACAGGAAGTATATAGCCACACTGCATGCAAAAACTGAATAGTAGCTAGCTATGATCTTCATACTTCATACTGAATTGATCACTGGAATCATACCAAATTGAATTTGGTATGATTCCAGTGGTCAATTAAAGACTCAATTTGGTAGCTATAGCTAACTATCATACAATTTGGCATGAATATCAAACTTCAGTTTTGCAATGATATAGATACTTATAGATATAATGTATGATAATGTAGATGTATACTATAGCTATATAAGTTATTAGCCAATGTTTTATATATGATTTTGTATGCGTAACCCGTACCTAAGAGGTCCAAAACTCTGTAGAAATTTTGTACATACTCCTATATAGCTAGCTAGCTAGCTACTAGAAGAAATCTTTTTGAAATTTTGTATTATTCAGTTTTGAATACCATAGTGTAGCTACTATTTAAAAATAGCTTGTCACTGCGATTTTCGAATGCTACGTATGTGAAGCCATGTGAGGCATCTGTATGATATCAAAACATTCACATCAAACAAATTCTATGTGGCTATAGATGTCATTTATTACAGCCAGAAAATGTCCATCATAAGTAGCTATGTGTAATTCTTGGGCTCTTTAAATAAATGATCAAAGTATGTGTTTGTCAAAATACCAGAGGGGTCCAGATGATCCTTTACAGCCAGAAAGTCTTTGAACTTAGGATACAGTGTCTTAAGGTGGCTTGCATTCATGTTAAAATGTTTACCCCAATGTGGGCGTGGTTGAAATTCACCAATCAGATCAAAGTAATCAAAGAAATATTGCTGAAAAGTTGCCTCATTGGGATGATAGAGAATTTGAGTTAAGTGACACGAGTTACGTCTATAATTCGGACTTAGCCAAAAATTATCAGATTTGACATTTCGTAGTTCTATAAATGAATTAACTCCAATTCTGTTTTGAATTACAAATATGTGGAGGGCTTGTAAACTCTGCTGACAGTCTTCAATACTGATGGCCAATTCTTGCTGTGTTTGGGGACTAATATAATATGGTATAATAAAAATTTCATAACTTTTTTCAATCCTGGATTGTGGAAAGAAGAATAACTGAGTCCCAAGAAAACTCGGCATAATCTGATATGCCATATTAGGAAAAATGACCATGATCCATTGCATTATTTCAAACACATGCATCTTAAAATTCAACCAAGTGTAACCTTTTGAAGGCTGTGGTGGGTCATTAACTTTGTCTGCTGTGATGACTAAACAAGAACTTGAAATCAAGTCAATCCACAGCCTGGTGTATTCATGGGATTCCATCAAATCATGGAACTGATCAGTGCACTCTTGCAGTGTCATCACGGTGGTGATTTCTTTCAAATTGAAAGTACTTTCAACTTGAAATGTGATTTGTGTGACCACTCCGAGCAGTCCCAAACTGACTGTTACTGCTTCGAACAAATCATCTCCTTTACCAATCGTCATCACTTCCCCACTGGCTGTCACCATTTCTAAGGAAACTACCAAAGTTGCCAAATTTCCATAATTCATTCCAGTTCCATGTGTTGCAGTCATGATTGCTCCGGCAACGGTTGGCCATCCGATGGTGGGAGAAAGGCCTAAAGCCAAGCCATGATCATCTAAAATAGCATTTAGTTCTTCCAGAGTAGTTCCAGCCTTTACTGTCACTTGTTTAGCTTGTAAATCAACACTCACCAGTCCGCGAAAGTTACGAAGGGATAAAGTAACTTCTTCACTGACTGCTAAGGGAGGCAGCGAATGCCCTGAGCCTACTACACGGACTTTTCCTTCCTTGCTATAGACATCACGGATGAGATCGATGATTTCTTCTCTACTAGTCGGCTCGTGTAGGTCCGTGAGGTTTAAATAGTGCGATCCATCGAATGTCATCACGGGCACTCCACGGTCACGTCCATTAGAACTGAATTTCCATGCGACCAATAGTAAGCAAATGGCGATGCTTATCTGCCAGTACATAGTTATAGGTAACACTGATACCTGACTAAAAGAAAGTACCTGACTAATAGATACAAGGAATATGTCGGATGTTGTGGTTTTAGCTAAGCAGTTAATTGCGGTTTCGGCCGGAAATCGTTAAACCAAGGTGCCGTGCTATGAGCCTTATCCGCAATTACGTCACGATATAAAAATGGCGGCGTTATGGGGGGGACAATGTACAGAGAGCCTATGGAGAGGTTACGTTTTGCTGTGTTCGCCGTGTACAATGCAGGAGAAAACTCTGGTGAGACATATAAACTATCTTCCGATGTAGGCCATACATTTTCGTGCTTTTAAAAAAGTCCTAGGGCTGGTTTTGCTTTAATGAGGCATTTTGCAGAGTGGTCAAATATAGTAAAACCAACTTTTAGTCGTTTCCACTCTATCCTACGATGTTTTCTAGTGCGAAAGTACAGAGGAGTGGGTGTATGGGCTGTCAAGGCAATGTTTTCTGACAAGCCGTCACGGCGCCCGATGGCGTCTTGTCCAGGCGTATGGCCTTCAGAGCCCATACACCAACTACTTTGCACTAGAAAACATCGTAGGGTAGAATGGAAACGACAAAAGTTGGTTTTTCTACGTTTGACGACTCTGCAAAATGCCTCATTAAAGCAAAACCAGCCTTAGGACTTTTTTAAAAGCACGAAAATGTATGCCCCTACGTCGGAAGATAGTTTACATGTCTCACCAGAGTTTTCTCCTGCATTGTTCACGGCGAACATAGCGAAACGTTAACCTCTCCATAGGCTCTCTGTACATTGTCCCCCCATAACGCCGCCATTTTTATATTGTGACGTAATTGCGGATAAGGCTCATTGTATACTGTACCGTAGCTATACAGGTATTATTATGTCGTAGTTCAATTTCACCATCATTAGCTATTTAGCTACTGTATAGCTATATCGTAAATTTATAGCTATGGCTACGTATAGCTATATATATATATATGTCACGACCCGATTTAAAACTTCTGACCGGTTTTAAAACGGGAACCGTAAATCTCTCAACGCGCACGTGATTTCAGTCTGAAATCTCTCAACGCGTAACCACATAAAATTGAATGCGCGTGTGCTGAAGCTTTTCGCTTAGTATCGAGGTGGGTGTTGTGTGACTACAAGAGTACTAAGCAGTTATACGGATCGAATAAGATATTGATGGAAGAAAAGTTCACTGAGTATATTGAAGCAAAATTTCCGTGTGATGGCAAACGCGGGACTAGTGGAGTCATACGTGCCGCTTATGCAGACAAAATTAAGCAATGTCTTAAAAATCCTGAAAAGTTTGCAAAAGAGTTTCGTTACTTCGTAAGAAAGAAAAATTTTCGAACTTTTGAGCTGCCATCTCTAGGATTGAAAGACGTTTTGGTGATACCAAGAAGGGAAAACAAAGAGGTACAGTTATTCATGTTAGCTAATGTGCAGACCTCCAGTACTGGAGTATTGTTATGATGTTATAATATTAGCTATACAGTTACATGGCATTTAAGCACATCGGAGTATTACATAACTAGCTATAATTGTCTTACAGAATGTGCAAGACAATTCACTGTTGAATCAGTACTATCGTGTCGTGTCAGTTGAAGAGTTTTTCAACACCATTCAACACATTCATTGTAATGAACTACTCCATGCTGGGTATAAGAAGACATTCGAGAAGGTATTGCTCTTAAGCTACATATAGTTATCTGCATGATATGTAGCTGCAGGTGCTTATAATAATTGAATTATTAAGTGCCACCTATAATTGTTTATACAGATAATGGTTGCATAAAATGTCCATATTTTGTGATTTTGAAATAGTTATGGAGATAAGTAACCATTAAGTATATAAAGTGCATGTCAGGGAGTAATCACAGTATATTGGTCAATGCTGCAACAATTATGTAATAGTTATAACATGGGCAAGAGGAATTTGCCTGATATATATCAGGAGAATCCCGAGTGCCCATGTTATAACTAATATATTCCACTTCCAGCACTTTTAAAAAATTTGCCCAAAATTGATGTCAATAATTTGGCCTCTTTATATAGTAACGGGTACTCGTTGTGATTGTGGGGCTCGATTTTATCGTTGTCATGACGTTCTTGCATGGTAGTGCTGGCGATTGTGGGTTTATCACAACTTTTTATAAAGCTGCAGCACTTATAATGGGCAAAAATCCTGTTTAATCGCTTCAAAAGGATAAACTAATGGTGAGTGTGTAAATAGAGTAGATTAATATATATTAAGTCACGCAGTGAATAGACTATTTTTATCACGTTAGAAACTCACCTTAAATTGGCGTCCTTTGGCTTATATCGGCTTGTACACTTCGAATACAAACACTTTTAGACTAGTAACAAAGTTTATTTTTCAACTTTAAATAAATATTTAATTTAGAAAACTAAAACCCACAATCGATATCGCATTTGTGCGCCTATATATAGAGTGGTAGTTTCGTTTCTACATAATTGACTGGTCACCATGGCAGTGGGATATATCATGATATATACCTGTTCCCAGGGTATATTTGAAATATATCCCTGTGGTTTCCTTTGATGTGAGGTGTCAAAGTGGTATATGTCTCAATAATACTGAATTACTAAAATTTTCACAATATATGGTTAATGCCACAGAATACTTTTGCGGTATGACTATGGCACTGAAGTATTGCCCAGCCCTGAGCTTAAACTCATTACTCGTTTGTTCTATATACAGATATCTTTGATGTATTATGGTATCCCAAGAAGTGTTGTAGAAGTTTTTGTGAGCTTATGTGACGTGTGCCAGAAGAAGAAAGTACAACATAATCATGCACCAATAAAACCGATAATGTCAAATAACTTTTTTTCCAGACTTCAGGTAAGAATGTATATAGAAATGTTATAAACACATAGCCATACATGGCTTATGGCTAGTTATAACTTGCTAATTGCAATTGGCATACTATATATACTGTACATATACTTTTAGGTTGATTTGATTGACATGAGGCATCTTCCAGATGGGGAATACAAATGGATCTTGCATGCAATTGATCATGGATGAAGTTTAACTTTGCCTTTCCCCTACAATCTAAAGAAGCTGAGTCTGTTGCAGAAATTTTAGAACTTACATCTTCCCATATTTTGGTATACCCAAAATATTTCACACAGACAATGGGAGAGAGTTTGCCAATAGCATAATTGAGAATCTGATTGAATCTTGGCAGAGTGATATTCAAATCATACATGGATGGCCACGTCACCCACAGACACAAGGAGTTATTGAGCGAGCCCACCGAACCCTTGAGCAAAGTTAGCAACGCAAATTAGCTCAACAGACACAAGCTGGACAAAGAAGCTGCCTCATGTTGTTTGTAAGTTAAATTTAGCAAAGTCTTGTACGTATAATAGCAAGAATTTCAGGTAGCTATTAACTGTAGCATAATTATATGCTTATATTTAATGTATGTTCAGAAATAACTATTGCTTTCGCTGCATTGTTGTTGCTAGGTATGTCGCTATAAGCTGTTCATAAATGTGACCCTCTGAGCGAAAACCAGCCTAGTTCACACTTCCAAATTTGCCTAATTTGCCTAATCATCTATTCATACTTATACCTACTAGGCCATGCACCACCAGTAATAATATTAATAGCTAGCTATAGCTATGTTTATGTTTCTGTCAGCTACAGGTCTGTATATGTGCATTGTATGGCAGCGGTGACAATGTAACATAATTATTTTATCTTTTTACAATTGATTATGTGATTGTCTACATTAGATTCCATGAATACTCAGTTGCATGACACAACAGGACATTCCCCATATGAATTGGTTTTTGGACAAAAACCTCATCCTGTTGTATTTGGTGGAGCTGAGGGGGTTTCAGTGGCTAATGAAGAAGATCTGGAAGTAGATGGAATAATTTTTGAGGATATGGTAAGTGATTAAATATAAACTAGCTATTTGTGATCATTAATTATTGTTATTAAAGGATGATACTGACACTGGAGATCCTGAGAGAGACATCAAAAAGGAACCACTCTTTAGTGATGATACTATAGAGAATGAAACCAAACCAATAGATGCAAAAAAGACAGCAGTGCAAGATGCTGGACATGCTGTTAAGGAAGAGAATGTGAAATGTAATTGCGATGATTAGTTGCATATTATAGATACGTAGATTTGCATTAATAACTATTCGTAGTAACCAATAAATACCATATAGGTGATACTGGTAATGATGGTGGAGCTACAGCTAGTAAGGCTAGTAACACTAGAGCCATGGAAAATGTTGACTGCAGAGATAAGTCCTATATCTGATCATGAAGAAAGAGATATGCACAATGATCAGGATATTGTTGGTGGTGATAATTTTGATGAATTCTTTGAAAATAACAGTGACGATGATACAGTTTCAATGCACCACAAAAAGGTATAACTTTATTTTGTTTATTATAACAGATGTACCTAGCCAACATAATAGTTACAGATATTTCTTTACCTTAATATGACAATTAACACAAAGCTACAAACAATGTTTATTTTACTCTAGCTATCAATCTTATTAGATGAGCATTGGCATGTATATATGGATAGGGGAATGTCTAAAGCCATGCACTGCTTGCTATCATTCAATTGCAACTAGTAAAAGGATTTTTAATAAAAAGTTATAACTTTTGGTTGCTTATAGCCATTTACAATGCTTCTTCCAATTGGCTTTGCACTTTGTCACTGGATTATATAAGCTAAATTTTTAAATCTGCATGTGCTGCTATGTTTAATTTTCTTACAATGTCAGTCATCTCTAACTTGCTGGCACTGATGTCATTCCTGGAAATTAGCCATAGCTAACCATAGATTATATATAATCTATGAGCTAACTAAGAATATAGCTATAGAGCTGTAATGATATTGATAATTTTGCATGTGTGATATACCATTAATGATTAAAATAATATCGCGGTGATTTAGATGATCTGATTTTAAAAAGTATGGAGTTAAAAATTCGCACGGAAATCGTTTACTGATCGATCACAAAATGAATTTTGATCGAATTTTTCTAACTGATAGCTACTTTCGATCGTTTTCTAGGTAAAATCAATCAAAATTTGCTAAACTTCGATCGATTGTTTTGTAAAATGTTGATCATTCGATCGATTTTTCTAATCGGTAAGTGTTATTTCGATTACTTCTCATAGATGATTTTTTGCCCAGAAAATGCCCCATAGCTATTGTAGCATGTAATTACTGAATATTGCTATTTGGGATTAATTGCATGCACTGCTTATATAACTACTAATGGCAGAATACATAGCTACGTATAAGGCAATGAAATAATTGTTACAGGCTGAATCAGTGAGTACTTGATAATCTCTACAAGAATTAGGCAATCACACCAATTCACACACATTTTCGTGCATAGTTAAGTTGAAATGTACAAAAGCATTAAGCGAATTCAAAAAGAATCCAGTGGAAAATTTGTGAATGCTGTGCTGGCTATTTTCACAAATTTTGGATCTCACAAAACCCCCTGTAGAGCTTTTCCATCTCCATGGTTACAGTTTCGAAACATTCAGCCATATTGTTGAACAAGTTTCAATGCGCAAACTGCTGTAGAAAGTGTTAAAACGATTAGCTAGCTACGTATTTCGCCCGAGTTTATAGCCAAAACACAGCATATTAAACATAGTTAATGCTTATTATACGTAGCTACAAGGAAAGGAATAACATATAATAATTATTACGTACGTATATCATGTGCATCTTTACCTTTAAAGAAATGAGCAGACTGCAATACAACGTCTTGTTAGGTTTCTCAACAAAATGGCATAAATACGGAATAATAACCGGGAAGTTACGGATGTTTATTTTCGTCGCTATGGAAAAGGAAAGCTCTATACAGTAAATAATGCAAGCATATTTATCTCTACCCTACAAAGGAGATACCATGATTTAGTGGATAAATTCTTGGCAACAACAGCACAAAAAATATCCACTGCAGTGAGAAATATCTTAGAGCCTTAGAGGTCCTTAGTGCTATGGCACGCTTGCAGGCAAACAAAACACAGGTTGCTAAATTTTAGATTAAAATGTTCAACTTTCCACAAAGGTATTATTACCTCACGTTATTAATGCATTTAAGTTAGGTATGTATGTAATCATATTGTTTGTTGTTACTAAAGTGAAAAAAATTTAAAAGCCAGATTTTATAGTGATCCTTACTACATATATAGTATGAAGCGCTACCAATTTTAGAATAGGCTGTATTACGTACATACAAATCTATATGCCTACATAAGTACGTACATACGTAGTTATAACATGTAGCTCTATTGTTCTAATAGAGATCACAAGAGATCACAGTGTTGGATGTTGTGAGAATTGGAAATGTTTATGATAACGTCACAGTAACTTATAATATTACATCAAACGGTAAGTTAACTAGTCATTACATACGTAAAATTTGTGATCATTTTAATTACCATATGCGTACATATGTATATTACTAGTATATAGAAAATAAGATATTTGTATTCTAATATGATTTATATGTACATATGTATGTACATAGAACAACAAGGTTGTTGCAACGGTGTGGTACATATGTCAACCTTAACTGTAGCTAACACTGAACATCGGAATCGAAATAGTAAAAACCTTGTTTCTATAGTGTACCATTCCTGTATTAAAAGGTTTATTACAACCTCGTTACCACCCTGTAACCTTGTCACAATCTTTTCACAATCTTGTCACAAGGTTGTTAGCTACAACATTTTAACAGATTTCTCTATGGGTACATATGCAAGTTTTAATGATAGCAAATTGGCATTCATGTTAATATTTTATTGTTATATGTATGTACGTACATTAAAGACTCAATATTAATTGTATTGGCATGTACATTTATTGTATGTACGTATCAGGCCATCTAGACACACAGCGGCCAAGAAATACACATGGACACACAAATATGTTAAGCGACTGGTCAAGTAGCCTACGTATTTCAGCCTCCCATAACTCACAAACTATTGGGCCAATTTCTAATAGACTTATATATTTTAGTACATACCTAGTGCCTTTATATACATACCTCACCTCACATACCAAATTTGAAAGTAAATGCTTCCTGAAACTCATCAAATTTTGTTTGTATATATATCTTCTTCTTCCTCTTCTTTGCACCAACTGATAAATGTGTGTAAATACAACCTTGATTTCCATGAAATTTAGCCCATAATCTACATATATTTCCATAAAATTTTGTGCGATTCCAATAAAATTTGAGGAAGATACGTGATGCATGATAGTCGATCAAGTTTTTTACTGATGTGTTGTTAGAAAAACTTCAGTTACTAGTATTACATGCATGTCCAACTTTCATTGATATACGTACGAAGCCGTCGAAGGCATATATATAATGCACTGTAGTCATCCAGATGTACAGCTGACTGCTGAGTGTGCTAACGGCTTAGCACAGCTACAGTAGGAATCATCACAGCCTGCATGTAGTATTTGGTTTCGATGTGAAATACATCTGTAACCTGCAATGGTGGAACTGTGGTAATGATGTGTGTTACATTGTACATTTGTCAATACTAAAAGTTACCGTGTTATAGCTATGCAATAACTAGGCCTGCGTCGATTATGCTAGCATAATTTTTAGTATAATAGGTGTGCTAAAGCATCAAGCATAATGCCAGCATAATAGGCAAAATTTATGGCATGGGGCGCAAACTACATTATTGATGAAAACCAACTCGTACCATTTATACAGTATAAAAGCTATAAAATAATTATACTCACCCCCACTGCCATTCAATCCTTCAGAAAATTACAAGGCATAGCTTCTACAACTCCTTCATGGTCGCTGTGTTAGGCACCTCTAAAATTAATTATAATAATTTGTTGAAAGCTCTTATACCACTGGCATGCTGTATGTAGAGGTAACTGGAGGTTCATAAACAAGTGAGCTTATATATATTAAATTGTATTATTAGTAGCATAATTGATTGTGGAGTAGCATAAAATCTAGCATATTAAATACTGTAGGCACAAAACTGGAGCAATTCCAAAAAGCATGATAGGAAATTTTCAGCCGGAGCATAATAGACGCAGCCCTAGCAATAAGGATATTTATCTAACTAGCTAAATAGCTAGGGTTATATGGCTAATACAAATATTCTCAAAGTCACCGAATAGAATATTTTTAAAAGAACAAGTGATCAATACGCCGGTATACTTTATCTGTTTTAAAGTACGTGCGTAGCATAAAATTCAAAATATTGTACGTACACACAAAGCTATATTGTAAAAATGGCTAACAATGGCTTCATGTTTCTTAGTACTTTAATATTCAAAACAAATTGCTATCCCCTGATTTCAATGTAAATATATGCTCATACGTACGTAACATGCATATAAAATATAGGATTTGTATTTAGAAACAAATTCTAAATAACGAAATGTTTGAATAGCCCCAGCTAGGAGTTAGCATTATATTCAAATTTCAGATGTCAAAATCTCATTTTGTCTATGCAGACATCGTTGAGGAGCCATGAGGTTGCTACAGCTACATCTGATGTGTATGTCAAAAATTTAATGAATCCTGATTTTGGTAATACGTACCATTTGCTGGAAATCTTGGACTACAAAATACGTAGCTATGTATGACCGTAACCATGGTTGCAGTTCAGTGGTTACATGCAACACAGGTATATACAAGATTGCAAATGCAATAAAATGACCAATGTGGGTAGCTGTGCATATGATATAAAAGGCAATTAGTAGTCTAAGGACTAACTACGTATATAGCTATATTGGTTTTAGGAGACTTTGTGATACTAACATACAACACCAAACTGGTAGCTACTTTTCCTCTTGTTCTGAAATTTTTATCAGGCATATACTATTAAAAGTGGACCTTTTTGAAGGATTTATAAATCAGAGTTAATATCAAGAGTTCATAATATAAAAAAAGAGGAGAGTGTCCTACTCTGTAATAGCCTGTACAAACACGTATTGCAAAGTATTTCCGCATTTCATCGCTTATTACCATAAACATACTTAACACGTGAGGTGTTAATGGCGACCTTCCAAATGTGTTAACAGTATCGATTTCATGGATGTAACGCCTATGAATTCTTGTTAATATGTTACTGATATTATGGTAAACTAAAGAGGCTCTTATATCAGCATCACTTCTAATAAGTTGTCTATGTGAGTATATAATCTGGATAATCTGCCAAGCCATCCGGTGATCATGACCCATAGGATCGATATTCTCCAATAGAACAGTCATTAATTTTTATCTGTGACTGCTATATAAGAGAGTTTGTAGCTGTGCTATGGAAATGAAATGGGAAGGTTGCTGATCTTCGGCCCTACCACCACCATGACCATCTCCTCCACCACCACTAGCTGTGTTAATGTTTCACTTCTTCTTTAGCTGTTACGTATTTCTAAAAATAAGTGAAATTTCAATCAAAAACACCCTGGCTGTATAAAAGTATATAGCACCCAAGAACTTAAAAGAAGGTCTGGACAAAAAAAATAGGCGGCCAAGGCCTGTATAGTGTTACTACTGATGGAAATAATATTTTTAATAATCACAATTCAGACTGCAAAACATTAACTTATCAACCTATTAATGTTTTGTGGCCTGAATTGTGATTACTAAAAAATTATCTCCTAACACTATACAGGCCTTGACCATTTGAGGCCTTTCTAATTTCTTGACCACTATTTTTTACAGCCAAGGTGTTTTCGGTTGAGATCTAAATTTTAAGTTAACGACTGTGCTCTAACTCATCATCATATCATATACATACACTTAGGGCTGCGCCTAATATGCTGGCATAATTTTGAGAATAATAGGAAGTGAAAAGAATTAAGAATTATGCTGGAATAATAGGGAATTATGCTGGAATAATAAGGCAAATTTAAATTATGCTACATCCACTATAAACCTGCTATAAACTACAAAACACTCACTTGTAAACTCTCTAGTATCTCTGATACTAAACAAAAACACCCTGAGTGTAAAAAAGTGCGAGGCCAATCAGAAGCAGCATTGCAAATAGGTATATGTATGACCAAAAACTTTGATATCAGTTGAGGCCAAGAAATTACTTATCAAAAATCATTTTAACTACTTGAATGACATACAATAGTTTATAGCATATTGTCACAACTACGTATGATTGGCTTTGTCACTTGGCCACCTTTATTAATAATGATGGTGTGAAAAAGGTGGCCAAGTGACAAAGCCAATCATAGTTGTGAAAATATGCTACGTATAAACCCATAGCTACTTAATGATGTACTGTAACTTTAGTGAAAACCTGGAGAACGTGCTATGCGACTGCTTAGTGTGTGGGATCCAAGACTCCCGCATCCAGCGACAATTACTAGGAGAACCTGATTTGACATTTCGGAAGACATTTTACCTAGCTCAATCTCTGGAATCTGCAGATCGTGATGCAAAGGCATTGCAAGCCACCCCTCCACGTGTCAATGCAGTTACCTCGAGCCATCACAACCGAAACACTCGCAATTCCAGAAAACCAGACCGCCCGTGCTACCGCTGTGGAGGACCACATTTTGATCGAGACTGTCGATTTAAAGACGCAGAATGTAGAAACTGCGGAAAGAAGGGACACATTGCTCGTGCTTGCAGGAGCAAGCAACCAACCCAAAACTTCCAGAGTCGACAACCCCGACACCGACAATGGACCAATTTACTTACCGAGGATTCCCCAGAGGATGCCGACAGCGATCTCGACACAGACCCAGTTTACTCATTGTTTACTCTTTCCAACCGATCAGCCAAACCTCTACGTGTAAATGTTCAACTGAATCATACTCCCCTCAGCATGGAGGTAGACACAGGAGCATCAGTGTCTGTCATCAGCAGAAACACATACAACAAACTTTGGACGAGAGCACAAACCCCTTCTCTAGAACATTCAGATGTCCGACTCCAGACATATACTGGTCAAGCACTTCCAGTCTTGGGAACAGTCCACATAGAAGTCAAATGCAACAATCAGACTGCTAACCTGCCTTTAGTAGTGGTTAAGGGACATGGTCCCAGCCTCTTTGGACGAGACTGGCTTCAGCACATCACCCTCGACTGGAAAACTTTGAACAATGTACAGACTCGAGCAGCCACTGATGAACTGACATGCATTGTCTGCTGTGTTGACCCGCCACAAGGCCACTTTCAGTGATGAGTTGGGCATCATTCAAGGTACGTCAGCTAAACTTCATGTTGACTCTCAGACTCGCCCAAGGTTCTTCAAACCCAGAGCTGTTCCTTACTCCATGAGAGGGAAGGTGGAACAGGAGTTGGATCGCCTCCAGAAACAAGGTATCATAAGACCAATGACATTCTCAGACTGGGCAGCACCTATCGTCCTTGTCCTGAAGAAAGATGGGTCTGTCCGCATTTGTGGAGATTACCGACTGATAGTAAACCAAACAGCCAAGTTAGAAACCTATCCTCTACCAAGGATAGAGGATCTGTTAGCATCCCTGTCTGGAGGCAAAACATTTACTAAGCTTAACTTGGCACATGCCTACCAACAGGTAGAGCTAGAAGAAAACTCCAGAAAGTTTGTGACGATAAACACTCACAGAGGACTTTTTGAGTACACCAGACTGCTGTTTGGAGTAGCGTCAGCTCCTGCAGTGTTCCAGAGAATAATGGAGAATCTTCTCCAAGGACTAAAACATGTTTGTGTTTATCTTGATGATATTCTCGTTACAGGTTCATCAGAAAGAGATCATCTGGACAACCTAGCAGAAGTTTTGAAGAGGCTAGAGGATGCCAGGATGAGACTTAAATGATCCAAGTGTGAATTTATGCTTCCAGCTGTAGAATACCTAGGGCACAAAATTTCAGATGAGGGCCTTCAACCTACAGAAGGAAAGATCCAAGCCATAGCTGAGGCACCAGAACCACAGAATGTGTCACAGTTAAAAGCTTTCCTAGGTATGCTGAACTATTATGCTAAATTTCTGCCCAATATTTCCCCCAGACTAGCCCCACTATACAAACTCTTGCAAAAAGCAGTCAGCTGGTCATGGGGAACTGAACAATAGGAGGCATTTCAGAAGGCAAAAGATGCACTGACATCTGCAAAGGTCTTGTACATTATGACCCAACACAAAAGTTGATGTTATCCTGTGATGCCTTGCCCTATGGAGTAGGAGCTGTTTTGTCACACAAGTTGAAGGATGGCACAGAACACCCTATAGCCTTTGCCTCCCGTTCACTCTCACCAGCAGAAAGGAATTATGCCCACCTGGACAAAGAAGGCCATTGTGTTTGGAGTGAAACATTTTCGTCAGTACCTGTTGGGTAGACACTTTACCATCTATTCGGATCACAAACCTTTACAACATCTCTTTAGTGAGAAAAAAGCTATTCCTGCAATGGCATCTGCTCGCATTCAATGATGGGCATTAGTTTTGAGTGCTTATAACTATGATATTGTTTTTAAACCAGGTAGCCAAAATGCCAATGCTGATGCCCTCAGCCGACTACCACTTGCTGACAGCCCAAGCAATGTACCACTACCAGAGGAAACGATGGTGTTGTTAGAAACTCTACAGCTATCTCCAATCACTGCAGCACAGATTAAGACATGGACTGCTCACGACCCAGTTCTATCACAAGTTCAAGACCCTGTGCTACAAGGATGGACCACTACAACTGAACCTGAGTTGTTACCCTACCAGCGTCGCAGAGATGAACTTAGTATTCATGATGGCTGTACACTTTGTGGTAATAGAATCATTGTTCCTCCCCCAGGTCGTGCTGAAGTTATGTCTGATCTTCATGATGGTCATCCAGGGATATGTCGTATGAAGTAACTTGCCCGCTGTTATGTTTGGTGGCCAAACATGGACCAGGAGCTGGAACAAAAGGTGAAGGAATGTAACAACTGCCAGATGATGCTGAAGGCACCTGCCCAAACTCCAATGCATCCATGGGAGTGGCCCCAACGTCCATGGTCACGATTACACATTGACTATGCTGGCCCATTCTTGGGTAAGGTGTTTTTAGTAACAGTAGATGCTCATTCCCAGTGGATAGAAGCAGACATGGTAGACAATGCTACCTCTACAGGAACAATCCGGAAACTGAGACAGATGTTTGCCACTCACGGCATTCCTGAAACAATAGTCAGTGACAACGGATAAGTATTTACCAGTATAAGGAGTTCCAGCAGTTTGTACAGTTAAACGGTATTAAACATGTTACAAGTGCACCGTATCATCCAGCATCCAATGGACTTGTTGAGAGAGCTGTGCAAACCCTTAAGATTGGATTAAAAAAGATCACAAGTGGAATCCTTGAAGATCGACTGGCACGGTTCCTCTTCCAATATCGCTTGACACCTCATTCAACCACCGGAACCTCTCCGGCTGAATTGCTGATGGGAAGGAAGCCTTGCTCCACCTTAGACCTGCTAAAACCAAACATTGCTGATCGAGTTTGCCACAATCAACAAAAGCAGAAGGCTGTACATGACAAGGGAACTGCCCAGAGAACTTTTGAGATTGGTTCCCCTGTGTTTGTCAAGAATTTTGCATCAGGTCCTACATGGCTAGCTGGAAATGTGACAAGTACTGAAGGACATTATTCTTATATAATAAAGTTATCTGATGGTCGTGCTGTTCGTCGTCACGGTGATCACATTCGAAACAGAAGTACTACAGTTGATGAAACAGCTGATACCGATGACCCATTGATGGACCCAGTAGTACCTTCTACCCAGACTGATGAGCTTTCCCAGGAGACTAATGATTCCCCTCCAGTGTTGCGACGTTCTACTCGTAACCGCCGACCACCTGATAGATTTACAAGTTGACTTTGAACTGTGTTCTCTCTTAAGGGGGAAGAGATGTAATATAGTATAAGTTATTGTTATGTAAATAGATTATGTAATGTTATAGGTCTTAGGTCATTTTCTTATGTACTTATAGTATCAATGGATTTTGTAATGTATATCCTAAGTGCACTTTAATATCTAATGTATTATACTTAGTATTGTAATTATCCTTGTATTAGCTAGTATTGTTCTGTTGTATTCATTTTATTGTCCCATTGTAACATTCGCTTATTTATACACTGTATGTATTGTACAATTTTAGTTAGTCATATGCAATATTCTTACAAGCGCTCCGACCGCACTTGGTGATATACTACAATAACTATGTCACTACATAGCTACATAGTTAAACAGCTACAAAATATACATAGATATTAATATTGCAAGTATAGCCCACATAGGCTACACACTTTTCAGATTTCTGTTGTGCTACGTACTATATAAAAGCATACCTGTAAACAACCACAATATGATTGAATCCAAACTAATAGTCATGCAAATATTTTTAATATATGTGACTGTCCGAGCGAAAACCAGCCTAGTCCACACTTCCAATTTAGCCACTTCAGTGCTTTATAATGAACAAACATCACTTTATCATTTGCTGAAAATTTGAGCTTTGTGTAGTATTCTAATAAGAGATTTTATGGACCATTGACTTGGCAAAATTGGAGGTGTAAACTAGGCTGGTTTTGCTTGGATGGTCATATATATAGCCACATGAAACATATCCCCAACAGAGTTGTACATGAAACTGAAGTATACTTAGTAATAATTTCTAGGCAAACAGTAGTAGTATTGAGACATAATATGCTATAAGTTTTCAACATTGTAGCCACCAGCCATTGTTACATATGTAGCATCATGCATTGGGAATTTCCTGCTACAGTAGCAGAATTTCATATAGAATTTACTTTATTAGTTGATAATTGTAAGGAAATTCTGCCCTATAGCTACTGTTGAAGGAGATTCCTAGTAATGATTACATGAAAGATATACATAATTATTACTATACATTACACTACGTTTAACTTTGAAGTTACATATCTCTAGGAATCTATATACTGTATATCTAAATCTACAGTAGCTAGATTAACCACTATAAATTTATTAGACTGACTAGCTATAGCTACTTGGAAAAAGATACCCTTTTATCTTCAAAGATATTCATATTTCTAGCCTGTAATCTGTTTGTTATAAAGCACTATAATCTTGTACACACAGTTCTAGGAATTTTTAATTGACCACATTTGGAAAAATAACATACCTATTATACATGTATAGCTATTTCTAAGAATTGTTATGTAAACTGACCACACTTGGAAAAATACACAATATCATAAGACTAAAGGATATAAGTAGCTAAGACCTAGCTACTCAAGTTGTGTTCAAATAGATACAGCCAGATAAATCATCCAAGGAGTGATTTCTACTCCCTAACATTATTTCTTGATGAAAATTCATGTGATATTGTTATTGTTTATTATTCTACTGTATAGTGCTAAACTTTGGCGAATTTAGCTACACAGAAATTTTGGAGGGTTATACTTTGGTGATATAAGTATTGTGTGAATCATGGCTGCGACTATTAAAAATTTGGAGTTAAATTTGACGATGGAACAGCTATAGTAATTCGCCAAATTCGCCAAAGTTTGGCAATGCCAAAGTTTAGCTTTTAGGCTTGGAGTCAAATACATGAGTATTTGTATTTTAACTTTAGACTGATGTATTGTATATATTTGCTTTCCTTCAAATACTTTCTTTTGGATGATGATCTGTATGACCTATTGACACCTTAAGTAGCTACTATAACCAGGGGCAGATCCAGGATTTTCTAAAGGGGGTCAAAGTATAGAGGTGGATCTTTGAAGCAGGGGTCTGGGGGCACAGCCCCCAGCCTCCAGAAGCTATAGGGTGTTATGTTCTTAAAACACCACAATCATGGGTAATGCAATATATTTAAGTAAGTACAGGAAACTTCTCATGCAACCACATAATTATGGAGTAGGGGGCGTGGTGGGTGCAAACTCATAGTAGGTATACGTAGGTTTTTTTATCTTATACATTTTTATATATATAGCTAGATAGTAGTGAAATGACACTTAACTCAAGAAATGGTACGACAGTAACACTAAGTTAGTTAAAAGGTTAATCTGAATTTGCTGGTAAAGTTGATGATGATTAGGGACCTACGTAGCTACCAGTTATGCCAACATAAATTTTAAGTATAATAGGTAGCTAAAAGCATCAAGCATAATTTGTTTAATTTTTACTGTATACAGAGTAACTTTCATGCCATTACATTTTCACGAATACGTAGATTAAAATTGAATATTCACATTTAAAATTTCATAAGCTGCAACAACAATCGCTAGGAAATCACTATAGGAACAGTAGCTGCAAGAGCAATAGCTACGTAATTCACAAATAAAACTTCATAAATTCAAAATAATTTGTGAAATTCATGAAAATATAATGGCATGAAAATGCCCCGCATATGGTATTTGTACAAGTGTATACACTCCTAATAAATCGGTCTAAATTTTATAGCAAAAGTACTCATACCTAAGCACAAATCTTTCACATGAGAGCATAATAGGTGAAATTTATGAGTGTTGTAGCATAACACTATAACCTTAATGATGATAATATTAATCAGCTATCTTAGCCAAACTTAAACACTTTACACATTTAAACTGGTTTTAAGTACGTAGGTAAAAGCTCTAGAGAAATAGTAAATATCTAGCTAGTAGTTAGCTAGCTGCTAGTGCCTAGTGGATTGGAATGAATAGTTACCATAATAATTAAAGTCTTGTGATTATGGCTGTTGGTACGTCTACTTTCAAATAATCACTAATCACTGTGTAACTGTTGCATACATATGGGTACAGGTGGTTGTGGTAATTATGCCAGAATAATTTTAGCTAGCAATATATATGCTGGCATTTTATTGTTAAATCAACTCTATTATATTATGCTTGATAATTTAAAATTAAGTATGCTTGCTAGTAAAGTGAAATTAATTTTAATGTTTAAGTGACTTCTTGGCCTCAACTGATATCAAAGTTTTTGGTCACACATACGTACTTATTTACAATGCTGCTTCTGATTGGCCTCACACTATTTTTACACCCACAGTAGCATATCACTACTTTTTGGGAGTATAAACAGATGTTAATACTATAGCAAGGGGTAGTCACTCTCATAAAGCCAATAGAACCATTTGCAACTGGGATCAAAATGAAATCAAGGGATCAAGACGTTAATCAGGCAATCAAGGAATGCTTCAAAGAGGCAATCAAGAAGCTTAGAAGAGTAACTTTAAAACAAAATAAGCATTTAAATGGCTTTTTGATAAAATATAAAGTGATCAAGGGCCTTTATTGAGTGCAATCAAGTGATCAAGGTAAATTTTCATGAATCACAAATCTTGATCCCAGCTGCAAATGGTTCTACAGGCCTTATAAAAGTGACTACCCCTTGTATAGCAAGCAGGAGAGAAGTACTACATGAGCATAACGTATACTTGCTTAGCACACAATATTGTAAATATTATTACAATTTGAAGCTTAATTTTGAAAAACTCAGGCCTGCAATTTTTTTAATGGCTACTTGAGTGCAAACACTCTATATAGCTTTGGCTACTTGAATGACTCGGTTTATTGTAGTAAGAACGTTGTGGGTTGGTAATAACTAAGCGATAGCTTTCATGGCAGCTTAGCTAGAGTGCTTGCAAATTTGAGGGCGGTGCTATGTGTAAATAACTCGCTCAGTGGTCATGTTGCTGCGCTTCTTCTTGGCCTCGTGACTCACTATCATGAGTCTTGATCATTAAAACAGAAGTAGGATTATCAGAATTTCCGTGTTCTCTAGATCTCATGCAAAATCTTTAACTTAGTGTAGCTACGTACATATATATATGTAGCTACCTTTGTTATTAAGTCCTCAGCTTTGCCTTAGACTCATGTAATGATGGGATACTGTATTCATACAATTATGCCTTTTATACATATTTCCAAATGTAATTCTATAAATAACTATGATGCATTACTATAATTGTTCACAAGGTTATTTGTAGCTAACTATGTGTTATTGGCTTTATGATACGAGCATAAAACAAGAATAACTGGAAACTAAAATGGCCTAGCTACTGGCGAACGTTGAGAAACAAGAAGTGAAGCAATAATTTCAAAGATGATGATGACGATAACGATGAATAAGCATGCCATAACCAGAAAGTGCACATGCTAGCAACCAATAGGCAGGGGCCGGTGCATGCAAATAAATACTTTCTTTGATAAACGAGATAAGCAGTCTACTGACTCTAGATCTACTTCACAGGCTCATTTTTGATGACAGTTAGATACTCTTTTCTATTATGGACTCATAATAATATGCTTATGTACATGTGACATGTGTGAATGAGTGTATGCATGAGTGTACATTTATAATACGTATCATATAACTAGCTATCAGGATATATTCAAGGTACGAAATTTTCAAGGATGCTGCATTTTAAGTATATATAAATTTCGAGAATGCCTATAATTGTATCCAGGCACTTGTTAGCTCTATAGCTAATAGGCTTCAAGGATGCTGCATTTTAAGTATACATAAATTTCGAGAATGCCTATAATTGTATCCAAGCACTTGTTAGCTCTATAATAGGCTTGCGCCTAATGTGCTGGAATAAATGTCACAATTTTAGCGAGAATAATTCCATATAGGCAGTGGACGAGCATAAACAAGAATAACTGAAAACTAAAATGGCCTAGCTACTGGCAAACGATGAGAAACAAGAGGTGAAGCAATAATTTCAAAGATGATGATGACGATAATGATGAATACGAGAACAGTGATGAAGAGGTGAAAATTATATATATTAACATTGAAGATACGAGGTACGTATATTCAAGGGTCCGCCACACAAAGGTTAGATTCAATGTTTGCAA
Source organism: Spongia lamella (assembly GCA_963930835.1). Lineage (NCBI taxonomy): Eukaryota > Metazoa > Porifera > Demospongiae > Dictyoceratida > Spongiidae > Spongia > Spongia lamella. The sequence continues at coordinate 6,246,895 of OZ005746.1, read as the reverse complement.
ATCTTGGCTAAGATTTGGGATTTGAATGTAGATTTAAGGATTTGAAAACATATTTGGGTTGTTAAAATTTACTGATTGTCAGGTTTGAGCCGGGTTTGAGTTATTGTATACAAAAATTTCTGGAAATTTACTAAGTTTAATAGGATTTAAAGATTTGAAATTTCAAGATTTGAAGCAAGATTTAGTATTTCTTTAGCCTAGATTCAGGCTCATTCAGCATGTGTTGGACCCCCAGGTAGGTTTGCTAGCATCAGCAACAGCAACACCATAGCTAACATCCTTCTATAGCACAATATACTCGGCACAATGTATAGCTACCATAACTACTAATATGATCACCACTTGCATTGTGACATTATTATTGAATAGAATAAAAAAGGAATAATAGGTGATGATCAGACATGGGGCAAGCACTCAAGCACTTGTGCTTATAAGCATTTATTTTAAAGTGCTTTGAAATGCTTTCAAGTATTTGTTGTCTTGAAGCATTTGTGCTTGTGCTTAAGCTTAAGCACTATATGAAATAAGCACTTTTAAAATCACGATGTAAATATCCAAACATAGCCCAAGTATAGTGCGTGCATCCACAAAAGCCCGAAATGTATTTTAAAATTACAAGCTTATTTTTATACTGTCGCAAACAAACTGTTGTAACTTAAGAAACCTAAACGCCATCTCTCCCAAACTTTTACCGTTTGTTCACCATAGCGTGGCGATCATGGTGGTATCCATAGTTTATCCTCAGCAAAGGTAAGATACATAAATGGTTAATATAAACTTTTTTCTTTCATAAAACTTAATGTAACTTCTTCCCTGCTTGTCCTATGCATCGGCACGTGATCCTGATTCGGCTGATATATAGTATCACGTAATTTCACTTAATAAGAAGGCGGACAGATCTAGAGACAGGTATTCGAATCGCGCAAAGAAACAATGCAGCAATGCGTGCGTAATAAAAGGTTTAGTGTAGTTTGTTAGTGTGCTGTAACGATTCTGTAAAAGATATTAGTTTAATCTTCTGTGAAATTTTAGTACATTTAATTTCCTTTCTTGTGATATAGCTACAACATGAGCTGTTATCTTCTTCAAATCTCTTGAAATTTCTATTTAAACAAATGTGTAAATAATATGTTGGAAGAGCGATTACTTTGATATCCTGGGGTCTTTTAGAGAGATTTTCTGTGAAAAGTTGTGTTATTACCTGAATGTTAATCTGTCTAGCAAATATTAGCTGCTTGGGACTAGTGATATTACCAAAATTTCTCAAAGTGTTTACTAAATTGTTTTACTTGTCATGGCTTTGGTGAGTATGATATGGCCTTCTACTTTGATTATATAGTAGTTCATATATTCATTTGTTGGCATAATATGATAGAGCTACATATTTCCATCAGGTGAGGAGATATTGACAATTTTGATTTCGGGCTTTTATGGATGCAAGCACTATAGCAGTATGTGTTTTAGGAATTCCTGCATCAACATCTCCCGTAGAGCGATTATTTAGTATGGCACGAAAAGTCTTCAGGCCCGAGAGGTGTAGCTATAGACTAAAAATGAGACATTTTATTGATTAATGTTTGTTCGTTGTAACAATAAATATTTAAAAGACTAGGCTTACAACCATGTAGGTATATTGCCACATAATGTCAATTCATCACATAACTTTAAAATGATTATGTATATCAAGCATTTTTATAGTCTTTTATTTTGTACTTGAATTTACTTTATTGAAGCATTTGTGCTTGTGCTTAAGCCCTTTTCAAGTGTTTGAGGAAGTGCTTCAAACATTTAAGCTAAGTGCTTGCCCCATATTTGGTGATGATACGTAAGAAAAATGGGTAAAAGTTTTGGGGAGTTCGAATTTGGGAAGGAATAATACGTAGGTAAAATTTTGAGCATAATAAGAGCAACCCTATTCTATAAAACTTTAAACTTTTTGAGATTGCGACTAATTCTCAAAAACATCAAAATTGTTAACCTCAAAAATTTCCCAATACGTATAAATTATGTGTTCTTACGTACGTATGTGCATACGTGTATAATGTTATGTATATAATAATTATGTATTTAACTATGTGTTTGTGCATCACTGCATGTGTGCATGTGTATGTATTCATGTATTGTGTGTGTATGTTAATATTGAGTTCCATTCATTGTTGATTACCAGCTTATGTACATATGCTGACACAATGAATCATCTAATCACCACAACTTTTTTGATACAACTTTTAATCAATTATTGATTTATTGCATATACGTAGCTAGTCTGGGCAAAACAGTTATCTGTCAGTCTGGCCTAATTATATTATAAAATTGACAAGTATATCCATGTCATTACAAAGGCTAATATTCTTGGATATTTGTTTCAGCCCTAACTAAACAGCCTAACATAATACAGACATAGTCAAGCCAACTGATGGTTCATTTTGATCCATCACTATAGCATACATATGTGCTTAGTCTGTAGCAGTTGAGATGCATTCTGTACCTAAAGGAGTGAAACACAGATTTGGAATACTGGCAAGTAGCTAACCCCTGAATTTTAATGGTACTAAATGATGACAAAAAGACACTTATTCTTTATAGAGATATAGTCAATCAAGCATATACATAGCTAGCTACCAAACAATGACTTCCTGTATAAGGTTCAAATTCATTGTCTGCCATGGCCAGTTTGTGTATGAAGTTCATTGTATGACCCCCACAAGGAAATTGAAATTTCCCCAGGTGTGCAATAAGGAAACAATCAGTAACACAGTGTAAGGGGATTGTGTTTTTCAAAACTATTTCAGTTATTGGATCAATTATGGATCATTTAGCCACAATATAAATTTGGTGTACCATATATCTTAAACACGTACAGTTTCCAATCAGCTGTTACAGTATACAGGTATACGCCTCTCCTTAAACGTTATTTTGGTAAAATATGTAGCTATAGCTAATATATTCCCATAAACTACTATTCAGTGTGGCCTTTGAGTGAGACTGTATTATTTTCTTAGCTACGTAATACATACATATGTATGTAGATGTTGATCAAAATAACAACGCCTCCTGTGCTAAATAATTTCACATTGATTCACTTAACTAACCAAGCCCATCATTAACAGAGACTCATTAACTATGGGGGAATGAACAACTGAATGATTAATGTCTAGTATCATCAGTCTCTGCTAGATGAATGCCAAACCTCCATAATTATAATCTTGAAGGTATTGTTTTTTAGGGATAACTACTTAGGGATAGATTTATCATCTTATCATTGAATTTAAATATCTAATTTTCCTGTCATACACATAGCTAAGACATGCATAGCTAGATACTGTAGATAGCGCTAGCTAGAAGCTACATAATTGCATGGTTTGCATAAAAACAGTCACTGCATGTACAAATTAAACATACATAATATAATTATACTAAGACACTAAAGCTATACATATGTATATAGAAACTATACGTAACTTGTTGCTTAATAAAAGAAAAACTAAATACATAACTAAATGTCAACTTTGGCTTTAGTCAGTCAATAATTTGATCTACATATCTCTACTGTACATAGAGCTGCAGTATGTCAATTGGAGAGCCTTCGTTGTTGAAGCCTTCATCTTGGCAAAGCCTGGCTACTAGGTCATCTTGTTGCTCAACAGGAAACTGTCGGAAAAACCATGGCATCCCGACTGCAGTACAACAGTTGTTATTGGCACTAACGCAATCACCACCATCCCACAATGGGTCGTCAGTGTAGTACATGTCACGCAGCTGTGGACCAGAATTGCGGCCTGATTCACAGTAGTAATGGTTCAGTACGAAGGAGTTTGGATCCGGACCAGGAAATGAGGCACAAGGACAATTTCTAGAAGGAGTGTTACCAAAGTCATCATGTCCAACTGCGTAAGTCCAAACATGTCGGTGTTGATCATCTGCTGCTGGTCCTTGCATTGTGATAGATAAACCATCAACATATCCATTTGCTATGCTTCTGCCCCCACTGAAAGCACCAGGCATTCCTTTTTGATAACCTCTAGCTTTTCCACATACTTTAGTGTACTTTACTCCATTAATGCTGAACCTAGTACCATAACATCCAGGCGTGTTACTAGGTGGCTGACACATTTGTATTGAATTGACAGTCACATTTGCCCACTCTGTAGGACATGGGTCCCCACCATTGATGTCAATATCGACAACCCTCATCCAGCCACCTCTATGACCACCGCAGTAAAGCTCCATATCACAGTACACCTGTATTGGACCTGGTCCATTTGTGGTATTATTTGTGGTATTATTTATAATCCAATAAACTCCTGAATTTCCTCTGGTACCTTTATTGACTTGGTAAATATCAGCACAAGACTTTCCGGGTGATAATGAACTAGTTCCTAGACTTGAACAAAACCTGGAACATGTGTCTGTACCACCATAAACTGCCTGGCAAGCGCATAGCAGAAACATAACTACACTACAACCATACATCATTATAGCTACGTATACAAAGAATGATATAGGCTCAAGGTGTACAGACTTATTTATAGCCAAGTCAATTCCGCATTGTTAATGTACATGATAAAAATGCATGCTTCCTCATAGTTTCCTTATATTGAACTCACCACAAATTGATGTGATGGCATTTCTGTTTATGGATCTATTAAAAAACATTCTACATGAGAATGGTGTAAGAATTTACATTTCTTCACAACTTCTTATGGTAGCAAGCTAGCTACAGTAGCTAATTATTGATATTTTGGATAGCTAGCTATATAGCTACATATATAGATTTATATTATCCACGTACACAGCCAGTAGCTATGTACTGATCATGAACCTACGTATGTGTTCTATACCTATTATTTATAGCTATACTAGGCCTGAGTCAATATGTTTGAAAATTTGCCGGTCTAAAATGCTTTTGGGAATTTCCCAAAAAGTTCCCCTATATGCTTGGATTCTTTCCTATTATGCTTGATTATACTAACAGTAATTACAGCTGTGAGTTTCGTATGTATATACACATAATTAGCTCTATTAACTGTGTACAGTATGCAACTTTGAGTTAGTTGATTGATTGATTGATTGATTGATGATTATGCTCTGGCAATCGGCCACGGCCGTTCTTCCTTGCCAGAGAAATATAAAATACATACATACATAAATATAACTACATGACATACATATACACATACACCGTAATTGCATACATACACTGTAAACACTTAACTACATACAATATACAGTACACCAAATACAACATCAAAAATTAATAACTGCTACATACGCAAAACCAAAAGATACACAAACAAAAAAATAATACACAAAAAAATTAAATCAATGAGTAGGTGACAATAAGTGGCCATATAAATGTCACTTAAATTGATTGTATGATGGAAACTTGTCTAACAATTTAGATGGTAGAGAGTTCCACCAATGTACTCCTTTAGAGCGGAAAAACTTTTGTGAAAAAGATAGTTTAAAATGATGAATAGTAGCAAAATAAGGATGAGTCCTGGTCGAGTAAGTGGACTGCTGACTGAACTGGATGGGTGGATTTAATAAAATACAGTTATTATGCCCACTGTTACAATATCTGTACATCATAGCTAGGCATGCATCTATTATGCTGGAATAATTTTGGGAATAATTGGATGAAAAAAGAATTGAGAATAATTCCGGAATAATAGGATATTTTAGTTTACATTATGTTATAAACTAACACTTGTAGCTTAAAAGTACAAGAAACTTACTTTATAATCACTGATATATTTAAAATCAAGGCGGTTGTCTTGTTTTCCAAGCCATCAGTTATACTCTCACACTTATATAAATTTAAACCCACAATCAAATATTTCTCGTATCTATGGCGACATCTGAGGAAATCTTTTGCTGCTGACAGCTTTTATACTTAATTTTAAGGTAATTATTTGTTGTAATATAATTTGCACTAGCAAGTTTGGTTAAAAGTGCAATTTTTGTGGGAATAATTTCAGGAATAATAGGTGATTTTAAAAAGAATTTCTGGAAAGAATAATAAGTAAATTTAAAAGCATAATAGACTTAAGCCTAATCATAGCATCACAGTGATGCTGTATCAAGGAGTCAACAGAAAGCCAGTTTAACTACGTACCTTCTAAAACTGGAAACATGATCAAGTTTTTTCAATCCACCAATGACTCGTATAGCACGGTTGTGCATTTTAACCAACCTAGCCGACAGATCATGACTCAAGGAAGGACCCCACACAGGCAGTGCATAATCTAAATGTGACAATACAAGTGACTCGAACAGCAACTTAAGAATATACACTGGCAAGACCTTATGGTGGTGACTGATTAAATACAGATAATAAGCCATTTTATTACACAAGTATGAGAGCTCCACCTTAAATGTTCATCAATTTGGACACCCAGATATTTATGTGTAGTAACTTGTGACGAAGGGGACCCATTCAACAATATGGGAGGTGTCTCAAAGCACTTATAGGAGCAGACATTAAACCACATAACATTTGATTTCTTTACATTCACCTCCATATGACTATTCGCAATCCAAGAAGATAGGGAACACAAATCATTGCATAACATTTCAGAAACTTCTTTATGAGTCCTATCACTACAAATTATGCAAGTATCACCAGCAAACTGAACAAGATCACCATTCTTTACTTGTGGCTAGGCTTGAAGGAATTATGCGGGAATAATTTTGGGAATTTTGATAGCAGATGGTATTCTGGAATTATTCGGGAATAATGAGGAATAATTTGGGCATAATCAAGAATAATGCATGAATAATGTAAATATTTTACAAAATAACATACAGATATACACTGTAGTTACTTACAATGCGAGTTCCAGCTAGCCTGTTCTGAGTAGGTGCACCCAAAGCTATGTGAATCACATGAGCACTCTCTTGAATATTCCTGGTTGCATACACTAAGGCTATACCAACAGGAGGCAACCTCAAACCTCTGATTATTGCGTTGTTTGTGCGTGAATATATAGCTCGATAGCTTGATAATTTAAATTGTAAATAGGGAATAACGATAGAAGGAGCAGCATAAAAAGAATAAAATTGAGCATAATGAAGAGATTTTGAGAGAAATTTGGAATAGAATAATGAAGGAAATTTGGAGCATAATTCCCACAAGCCTACTTGTGGCTTTAATTACAACTCCAGTGACATGCACCAATATACTATACAGTATACAGTATGTAGCTACGTAGCTACCCTTGGAAGGCTGTTGAAGCTATGTATCTACTACTACTGTATCATCATCACGAACTTTGCAACAGCTGTTGCTGTGTCTGCTGTCACATGGAGCGTAATCTTGAGACAATTTACTAAAAATTATATATACGATTTATTCCAGGATACTACCCCAAAATGCCGTCATTATGCCAGCATAGCAGGTAAGCCTATTATGCTTTAAATTATGCTGGCATATTTGACGCAGGCCTAGTATACCACATGATACAAAAATTCTGACAGAAAATATTGCCGAATTTGATCAATTCCTCAAATTATACCATTTAAAATTTCCATCAACAACTGTATAATTATTAAGGCATATTATCTAGTTTGTCAAAATTTTATTCGTCAAATTTTTCCCAACCACGATATGTTAAAATTTCTACTTTCCACAACAAAATTTTGCACTATATGTAGCTATGGTATTGTAGAGCAATTTATTTTCGAGGATGAGGCTAATACCCTATTGTGGGTTTTATTTGCAAGGCACAATTTTTGTGAATCGTTCAATTTTACAATCTATCAGTAATATTTGCTAATTAGCTATGTACGTACATAGAAAGTCTGTACTTATCTCAGTTTAAAATTTGTGAGCTTGTGATTTCTTGGAAAATTTGCACAAATTAGGACCTTGCAAATAAAACCCGCTATACGGTAGTTGGAGCAAAATTTTCGAAGATAATTATAACATATAGCTAGTGGGAGAATTTGGTGAATCATGAGTGATTTGCTAAACTAACTTTTCCACAATAAAAGTTCTCACGTATTGAACAGTACAGATTTTGGTTAATTAAAGCCTTATATTACAGTAACAGTAGCTCTGCTATAACTATTCCAAAGTAAGTTGGGCCCTATAGTTGGGCTACTTTCAATTGACACCTACAGGGAAGAAAATTGATCAGTGGATTGGCCCAAATCCAGATGTAAGACAACCATGAATTGCTGAATCTGTTACAAAGTTTGCCAGATATCATAGCATATAGCTACTGCATGCTTGTTTAACTCAACATCACCTATTAATACTGTGTCACATAAAAACACAAAATTGCATGCACCAAGATTTTTAATTTTATCCTGGCACATAAAACTAAGTTACGCATACCTTGGAATGTTTCCACTTGCCAAACGTTTACTCGTCAAAACTTAAATTCGCCAAACTTTCTCCCTGCCAATCTTTCCTGCTAGCTAGCTATATGGTAGACATTTTGTGGTTCTGTAAATTTCTGTGAATTCCTCAAAAATGTTTATCCTCAAAAATAAGTCACCCTATGGTATATGCATGCACATACCAGCTTAGAGGAAATAGAGTCCCTTTATTCATGTCTACAGGTGGCTGACATCATTAATAAAATACATTAATGTGTAGGTATTGAGGATATAATAAGGAACAATTAATGAACTCTCTAAAGCATTTGCATATATAGGTATAATTATAAATACAAAGGGTATTACATCCTGAGAAAATTTGTTCCTTGAAAATTGCCCAATTTTATATGAAATGTTATACTATGAGCATAGATACGTAGTACATAATGTAATAATGCAATGTGTTCTAACACTGAATTGGCAGGTACTTACAAATGGTGGCATCAATTTCCTCCATTCTTAGTTTATTGATTTTCTATATATGTAGTAAGAACGTTGTGGGTCTGTATCAGGGTTGAAACCGGGTCAGCATCACTGACCCGAATGACCCACTGACCTGGATCTGACCCGGATGTAAACTTATTTTTTGGGATTGGTTCTCACGTGAGCTATAAAAATAAATTATTGCACATCATAATTATATTATTAACCATGTTGACATTTCATTGTGCATGTCAGTGATAATGACTGGTTAGTCTTGTGGATATAAAGCTATTATTGATTTAATATTATTGCTTGCTGTATATTGGGTAGACTGGGTACCACTTTTTATTTTAATGCAAGATCATTTAATGTTAATGAAGCAGATCTGAGATGACTCAGTAAACATGATGTGCTTAATGACAAATTTTGATGTTGGTGTTTGTTTGTTTGTTCGTTTATCACTGTAGATTATCAGAGCATATTTAAGACTAGTGGTAAAAACAGCCTCAGCAGCTGGGAAGGTAAGACTCTGTGAACATGTAGCTATACTAAGTATTATTTTCTGTAGCATATAATTTTGTCAGACTCTTACTTTATTGAACAGCTCCAGTGATCAGGTTATAAAGCAGTGGAGTGTTCTGTGAATAAGATACGTAAGTGCATAACAATTAACTTAATCAGTGATGAATCGCTGCTTGTACGTAGGATCAATTGATCACAGCATGGCTGTGGTTTTTGCCTGTAAACACTGACAAGATACACTGGAGTTTAATTGTAAGTAACAAATGACCATCTCCACACCTTCAATTGTCAGTGCACTTCACACATTTACGTAGCACTGAAGGTAAGGCAATCAAAACATTAGAGCATTTTACTAGTACTGCTAAACAGGTTTAACGAGAAGACACCAAGGATCATTGATACCAGTGCAAAGTAGTGCACTTGCCAGATGTAGAAAAGGTGCCAAGAGGTCGTAAACCTGTTCCACAGGGACGGTCACCTAAGCTGGAAAGGAAAACAAGGGCTCTTTTTGATGAAGAAATCCAAGCCTAGAAAATCCCGTAATTTAGCAATTAATATTTTGAAAAATACTCCAATATTTTTATTGAAATGATTATAAAATAAAATTAATATTGTGAACAATATTCCAATGTTATATGGAGTGCCATCCCAGATAACTTATGCAGCCTCCATTCCACCATCCAGCTAGTGTCAGTGTTCAAATCTTAATTTATAAAGAACATTTGCATTAATAATAACAAATAATGCAACTCACATTCAAGACATGTACAGCATCCTTGGCAGAGGTCATTCAGGTCTGTTATAGACACCCATCATTAAGGTGCCACGCCCTATTTAGGCTAGTGCATGGATAACAATTCTGCTGTCAGTGGTGTTATAATTATTATGAAAAAGTCACATCACTTGGTCTTTCGAGTCTTTTACACGTGCACCCCAGCGCATGAAAACAGATGTCAACAATGACGTTTTGCATAGCTAACTCACATGAGAACCAGTCCCAAAAAATAAATTTGCAACCGGAGTGTCATCCAATCAGTAATCGGACTCACGTGATCATTATTAGACGTTTTCATGCCCACATGATTGCGACCTTTTGATCTATTTGTGGGAGAGTCTGTGGTCTCCCATTATTAAAATAGTTCGATTTTTGCTAATGTAGCTAAAGCAATATGGTTGAAAACTATAATTATATCAGTATATAGCAGAAGTTTTCTTTAATACTGATAGAACTCCGGTTTCTTTGATTTGTAATTTATAATAATTATAAATTGGAAGGATTGAAACTAAATAAACTATATATATTTAGAGAGTAGGTAGAAGAGTTGTCCTTTCATGTCAATGCAACGAAGATTTGGTTCTACTTAAGGATAGGTGAATAGCGAAGTCCGTCCGGAAACAGATGAATTTGTCCGATTATAGATGTTTTCGGACGGTTCACTTTTAGGCTCGTTATGCCATAGATATTCGTAGTCTCGCGTAGCCAGACCCTTATTTCTTAACGCGCGCCGAAGGCGCGCTAAAATAAGGGTCTGGTGAACTACCGTTACCTTTTTCGTTCAGCTGTCCCCAGATTTTGGGGACCTTGTTGATTGATTGTTGATTAACATAAAGGTTCGTTAATAGGTGACTGGCAATGATGTTACTGAGCTTCAAGGAGTCACAAAGCGACTATAGTTTAAGTTATGCGTCATTCTCACCTATCAACGATCCTTTATGTCAATCAACAAGGTCCCCAAAATCTGGGGACAGCTGAACGAAAAAGGTAACGGTAGTTCACCAGACCCTTATTTTAGCGTCGGCGCGCGTTAAGAAATAAGGGTCTGGCTACGCGAGACAAGATATTCGACTAGTCTCGCGTGGCCAGACCCGCACAGGCGCTTATCGATTAGAGATTATAAGCGCCGCGCTACGAGGGTCTGGTACGGTTCACAGCATAAAAATTTTGTGTTGCCTAGTAGCTAGTCATAGTGCGCCTATATTTAAGATTTCGGAGCGTGTAGTACGAGGTGTACGTATAAACAGATGGATTTTTGCACAGCCCTAAAGAAAGTAATGGAGCGTATGGATCTTCAAGAGTTGAAGCCAAAGCAAATTGAGTCTATTGAGACATTTGTATCTGGCAAGGATACTTTTGTTTCCTTGCCCACGGGTTATGGCAAATCCGTTATATTTTCTATTCTGCCTTTATTGTTTGATTTCTTGCGTGGTGAGTATAAATTATTCTAAATTGTGTGTGTGTGTGTGTGTGTGTATGTGTGTGTGTGTGTGTGTGTGTGTGTGTGTGTGTGTGTGTGTGTGTGTGTGTGTGTGTGTGTGTGTGTGTGTGTGTGTGTGTGTGTGTGTGTGTGTGTGTGTGTGTGTGTGTGTGTGTGTGTGTGTGTGTGTGTGTGTGTGTGTGTGTGTGTGTGTGTGTGTGTGTGTGTGTGTGTGTGTGTGTGTGTGTGTGTGTGTGTGTGTGTGTGTGTGTGTCGCACACAAAATCATGTGTGTAATTTTATTTACGTAGGTGCATGTTGAAGGAAGTATTGCTGTGGTTGTTACACCACTGATTTCATTGATGCTGGACCAAAGAAGTAAATTTATATTGAGGGGTATTATTACTGAATTTGTAGGGGATGCACAAACAAATGAACGAGCATTGGAAGCAGTACTCAATGGTCAGGTACAATTAGTTTATATTAGCCCTGAAAGTTTGCTCAATAACCATCGTTACCGAAGCATGTTAAAATCAAGAGCATATCAAGAAAGGATGATTGCCTTAGCTATTGATGAAGCTCATTGTGTGAAGTTCTGGTAGTGTTTTATCAGCTTACCACTACTATATACATAATTATTTTTGCAGGGGTGATGAGTTTTGGAAGGCATTTGCGGAATTGGGAAGTGTAAGGAGTTTGCTTCCAAATGAAGTTAAAATTTTAGCTTTGACAGCCACAGCCACTCAGGAAACTCTGAAGCGTGTAGTTTCCCGTGCATCAATGCAGGATCCTGCGATTATTGGCCTGCCTCCTGATAGACCAAACATAAAACTGTCTGTTCAACCTTGTCCCAGCATTCCTAAAATGTGTGAATGGTTGGCTAAGGAACTTTTAGAGAAACGTACTACAACTTTAAAGACAGTTGTGTTCTGCAGGTCACTCCGTCACTGTGCTGACATGTGTATGATATTGAAAAGGTTGTTAGGTAAAAAAATCACAGAACCCCTTCCAGACAATATGGTGCAGTACAGAATGGTTGATGTTTTCACTGCAGCATCAGATACAGATGTGAGGGAAGAGATCTTGGTAGAGTTTTGTAAAAGCAATTCCAATTTACGGCTGTTAATAGCATCAACTGCATTTGGTTTAGGTATAGATTGTATGGACATACATCGAATAATCAATTATACCCTAGCACACTTGAAGAATTAGTTCAAGAATTGGGGAGAGCTGGGAGAAATGGTTGCCCAGCAGAAGCCATTTTGTATCATAGGGTAATTGGAAAAAGATCACTGCTGCAGCAAAAGCTTATGGGGAGAACCAAACTATGTGGCATAGAACACTTCTGTTCAAAGATTTCCTATTTAGTGAAACAAGTCAGGTTCAAACTTGTAAATGTTGTGATATGTGTGAAGTGTTATGTAACTGTCCGGAGTGTAATGATTGTACGTAGATAAAAGTTGATTTGTATTTCAAATGATTATATATCACATATATATGATTGAATCAGTACAAATTATAATTCACTATTTGTTCTTTAGCCCACTTTGAATACTTTTTCCAATTGACAGAAGACATCAGTGACCCGTGTATATCTCCGCCATTCAATAACAAAACTAATAAAATTTAAAAAATTAGCGCTGCGCGCGCCAAGCGCTAATTTTTTAAATTTTATTAGTTTTTATTGAATGGTGGAGATATATATAATTTGTGAAATTTGAAAAATCAGAGATCCAGTTGGGAGTTTAATTTTTAATATTTATGCTATCAAGGAGAGTTCAAATAATGTAGTTATCAAGTAATTCTGTAGAAGGTGATTTACAATAATTGTATTATTCCAAATAATCCGCACTCCTTGTAATGATGTAGCTACGTATAGCAAATTATATTACTTTGTTTGTCGTTACACTGTACGGATCCTACTCAGTTGTACTAGAGTAACTAGTCTCGAGAATCAGACCCTTTTCTTTGATAGTATTGTGAAATTGTAATGTTTTAACTGTGGAGTCCTGATAGTGTTGAGCAAACTACAGCCATCTAAGTCTTGTGGTCACATAACTGTCACCTTCGAGTATTTAGTGAGGTTAAAGAAGGTATTGTCATAGTACTTGCAGAAGGTTTGTTACCCTTCCTCTTGGAAGAAGCAAGTGTCACAGTACAGGGAGATAAGAGAAGACTAATTGAGTTACCATCGGTTATTTGTAAAATGTTGGAATCTATAGTGGTCTGATCTGGTTAAATATTTTGTCCAGAATAATCTATTTTCACCCAAGGGGTCATGATCACCAGCTCCCAAAAATTGTGTACAGATTTTGAAATCTTTACATTTATCCCTAAAATTTATGCTAAAATTTCAGAGCTTCTAAATTTTCAGCATGCTCAAGATTTTAATATAAATCTTCACGTAATTGTATTACAGAGTACTAAATAACCTAATTATTACACTGTGCTTATGAATTTAAAGTTATGAAGTGCTATATAGTTAGTGAGTTTATAGATGCATACCTGACATTATCCCTATCTCTAGGACAATTGGAAGCAGTATTTTCATTATTCGATTTCAGATTTCATATTTTTAAATAAGATTTCAGGAAGATTGGATGAGATTTATTGTACAACAATTGATGACCCCTGATTTTCACCAAGACAACATGTTTCCATGCTATAGACTATATAGCCTTAGAATTGTATAAACAAGTTATGATTTTCAAAGGGAGTTCCACATTAAATTTAAGATCTTATGGAATTGGTGGGATGTCATTGAATTGGATAGTTTGTTATACAAAGACAAGAGGATGTTTTCAGACTGGGCTAAGATTTACAAGTGGAATACCACAAGGTGGTCTTATTGGATGATCTAATGATCTTTTAGTTATTTGGACCCACCAATGCTGTGAACCTTGTGTGTTGATTTGATGCGTCCGCATCTGGTTTTGTGTAATATGGAACCCATATCAATGGGGGGATATGGGTGCTAAGAAAATTGTCCAGATGACCAATCCAAGTATGAAAACAATGTGTTATCATGATTGTTTGAGTGCACTGAACCTACCTAGTTTACTTAATATAAAATTGTACATGGCCATTTATTTCGAAGATATAAATATTTGCTCACTCTGATACTATTACTAGGTGGTTATGTTATTCAAAAGCATCACAGTCATCCAAATATTCCTAAGGCCAGGCAAAGTAGATTCTTCTTTCTCATCAATGCCCACTTACACTGAAATGCTGCCGCTCAACTTCCATTTTGTGTTCCCAACATAACACGCCCTCTTATTTACACATGATTCTTCATTTGCTGGCCAAACACTGCTGATTTATAATGCTCTCGCTTATAACTTATCAAGGTTCATATTATTTCCATACAACTTATCGCATTATGTACGTTTATATATATGCTTCTGCTAGAAATGCTTCAGGCAAGACCACAACACCCTGCAGCTGTTGGCTCTGAAAATGACCATGGCCTGACCAATTTTTTAACCAGAAATTTGCATGAAATACATCCATGCCAAATATACTCTCTAATAGAACGCTCAGTTGTACAATGCTCTCTAATAGAACAGTCACAAGCTAAGTTGTAATATTCCAGTTTGTAGTGCTTATGTTCTCAAAGTCACTCTGGCATCCAATATGCATGCATGTAGTGTTTATGCCTTGCATGTAAATAGCCATGGCCAGCTGACCACTTAAAAATTGCTTCCTATGCATACGGCCCTGTATCATAATAATTTATATCAAGTGGCAGAATCTGAAAACATAAACTGTTTATTTTATATACATTATACGTCTGTCCTAGCTAGTTATCAGCTGTATAAATAGTTAACTTGGCAAATAAGAATAATTAATATGAATAATTAATGTGTTTGCAATTGGGGCTAACCAGTGGGTGGATGTATAAAGTGCACGTTGGTTAGGAATGCTGTAATATTATGTCACATGCAGTGGCGTAGGAAGCTCTTCACAACTGGGGGGCACAATAACTTATCAGGATACATTTGTATGGAGAAAAAGGAGATTTCTATAGAGTGACAGTAAAAGCAGTGGCGGGGGGACCTATTCAGAACTGGGAGGCTATTTAAATTCTCAGGACATATTTGTATGGAGAAAATTACAATCCTATGGAAATGACAGTAAAAATAGGGGGCTTCAGCTTCCTAGCCCCCCTTCCGCCATCTATGGTAAAAACTGTGGGCATATGCCCCCTGGTTCATCACCTATGAGTCATGTCATGACATGTAAAAACCTGTATCATCATGACAATGTGGCATCGATATCCCTATATGCATGTATCACATGATAAGATAAGTTCAACTGATCATAATCACAATGCATATTAATTCTAAGAATGCATGTTATGTAATTAAGTTGTTTAATGAAATTCAAGATATAAAAATAACACTTGTTATATATAATATTACTAAGATTGCAATAAGCTCCATCAGATTTCATCTCTATCCATTGAACATGTACAGGGATGTGCCCAGGTTTAAGAGTGTGGTGGTTACATAATAGGGTTTTAAATTTCCAAAGCTTAATATCTGTGCTCCCACTGTGTCTAGGATTCCTTGTAGACACTTTGTTTTGTGTGAAGTGTTTGGCAAAACTAAGCATTTTCATTCATGCTGATATTTTAGTACTGGTAAATGAATTAGTAGTGGTGGTTATCTTATCTGAGTGGTGGTCAGTGCCGACCACTGCCAACCACTGTGGGCACATCCCTGCATGTATGTAAATGTCTTTCTATAGTAAATAAATGATCACAACACATCGATGCTTATTGCTGCAATATTTTTATCTCTTCTTGATCACTTGTACCCATGCTGTCTTACCAGTAACCACTATCTTCCTCTGATGACAAAATCCTTACCATAACAAATGCTACTGTCTTTGATAACCGGACGTATATCCTGTCCCCTTGCCTTCTATGAATTCTTATGTATGATCATCTATCATACATACGGATGTACATACATACATACATACATACATACATACATACATACATACATACATACATACATACATACATACATACATACATACATACATACATACATACATACATACATACATACATACATACACACATACACACATACATACATGCATACATCCATACATACATACATACATACATACACACATACACACATACACACACACACACACACACACACACACACACACACACACACACACACATACACACATACATACATACATCCATACATACATACATACATACATACACACATACACACACACACACATACACACATACATACATACATACATACATACATACATACATACATGCAAACACAGAATAATATAAAATTGTATGGTAGATAAACATGAAATTTTGCAGTTATACAAGTCTTGTTTATTGTCTTCACTTGAAGGTTGTAGTTACACATGCCCATGATATTGTGTACAGTGGAGGTTATAACTCAATGGAAATGCATGATTGGACAAACCATAAAATATGTTGTCAATTAATTTAATTGGATATCCTATATTTGCTTAGAGAGTTTATGTTAAAGTGTGATCGGACAGTTAGACCAGTTGATCTGATAATGTTAGGTGTCAGACTCCTCTAACTATTTTGATGTACTGCCTCTGGTACAGCAGAGGACTACATAATCAATAAAACTACCTGGTATCAACTGTCAAAGTTGGTACGTATATGACTATTATAGATGATAAACAAAATCATCATTTATAAACTGTTCAATCATAGATTGCATAGACTCTGTAAGGAATCTATACAATCTATGGAGTCTTTGGTTCAATCTTTCACAATAGTATGTAGTATGTACTAGCAAGAATTATTAATATCATATGTAAATGCATAATAACTCAGTCCACTGATTACAAGAGGCTACCATAATATGCATTTACGTATTATGAAGAGTACTTTATGTATTAGTTAAACCCCACCACGAGTACGATATCCTAGATATTACACAAGGCCGAGGCGGAGCCGAGGCCGCGTGTTAATATCTAGGATATCCTACGAGTGCAGGTGGGGTTTAACTGGCTTCTATCCCACAAAGCATCTTTTCTTTGATGTGCCCACTAACTTATATGGCTTTTGCCACGTGATGCGATAATAACTGTTTTATTGAATGGCTGATTATACACGTTGTTCTGAGAATTCGCCCTATTGCCTAGGATTAACAGAGTATAACTGTTGCGGAAAGCTGGAGAAACAAAGTAGTATGCTACAGACAAAGCGGAAATCAAGTAGTATTAATTTTGAAGAAATCGATGATAATGATTTTGAAGGTTACCTGCAAGTCTAACTTCTTTAAGATCAAGACTCACGATAGTGAGTTGCGAGGCCAAGAAGAAGCGCAGCAACGCGACCACTGAGTGAGTTATTTACACGTAGCACTGCCCTCAAACTCGCAAACGCTCTAGCTAAGTCGCCATGAAAGCTATCGCTTAGTTATTACCGACCCACAACGTTCTTACTATATAGAATCAACAAACCGAGAATGGAGGAAATAGGCGCCACCATTCCTAAGTACCAGCCATTGCGAGTTTTATGTTTATGGCACATTCCTATGGAATCCAAACATCAATAGACCAAGCATCTACACCTTTCTAAGGCTTGGTCTACATCAAAGGGACTAGTGTCAACACATTTCTATGGCTTGGGGTATATACTAGATATACCCCATGGTATATGTTAGATATACTCCAGTAAAAATCTTTGAAGTATGGCTTCAGTGGGATAGAAATATAGATAACCAGTTGTAATGTGTGGCAACCAACCTGATATACGTACACCATAGGCAGCCGCATCCCTGCAAGGCTTGCATGATGCAATTGCCATTTGCCATTAAATATGTAATATCAATTAATAGGGTACGTATATGTGTTATCACAATTCCATACATTAATTTGAGAATGACTCCACTGTTAATGTTTATGGCATCGCTCATTTCATATATAGTAAGAAAAATAGTTTGATAAATATGAGGCAGGGGATCCTATAGCAGGTGAATTATTTAAGCCTACATCAGCAAGTTGGCCATAGCTTCTTTTGAAGTCAGGCACGTAAAATTAAGTTGGCCGGACCCAACTGGTTTGTAACCAATCCAAACTTTGTGTATTTATACATGTACGTATGTGCTTTTGCAATGCCAGATATCACCAGCTCCAGTTAGCCGAATAGTCTTTGATAGGCCAAAACAATCAAAGGATCCTCCTGCTGTCAATGCCTCCCAACCGATGTCAAGTGTTCAGCCCATTCCTAATATTTCAAGAGAAAAATTATTTGAAGCACTACATGTTAGCATTCAGTTGTACTCTTGAAACTAGTGATTATATCTAAGTACAGGATGCATGCACTACCATAATATACGTGTACTCAGTGCAAATTTGCTTCCTACAGCCATGGGGTGTGTACTATTGTGCACAAAACTTAGAGCTATATTTGCATCTTTTTGTAAACTATTCACCAACTTACGTAGCTGAACATAAATGCACATAATGTTGTTTACGTAATTACGTAGATGATTACTGCTTGTGACAGGCTGGCATGTGCCTGGTTTTTTGAGTGTGGCTAGGACATTTCTGGTTCTTGAGAGGAAATGTGTTTGTGTGTGTCCCTGAGGATATTAGTATAACATGAAATGAAGTTAGCGAGTCCTTGCTAATGTAGCATAACTAAAGCATGAATTATGATCATGATAAAATAAATTTTAAAAAGTCAGGCAGTTTTTGTGCTGAGTTTTGCAGACTTGGTTACAAATTGTATAGGGGTTTTCATATGTAAATAGGTCAATACAAATACTTAGCTTAAACCCAGCTTGTAAAAGCTTGCTTGTATATATTCGATATGTATATTATCAATACCATCAACTCTAGATAAGCTAACAGACTGAATATACATTACACCTATGAACATAACTAGCTATACTACGTATAACATTACACTACGTAAACCTGCATAGTAATTGTATCTGTCAGAAAATGTTGACACACTGTAACATACGAATATTAACACCTAATACCACACAATAGCATGTGATAACACCCGATAACACACATTAATATACAATAACACACTACCCTTAGAATTTCTTGTCGTTGATCTGATGAAAGTGTCAATACAAGCACAGTGATGTGCACACTTGGAGCCCCTCCCACTTACTTGTTTGCATTTTGACTGCCTTTTCTGTCAGCTATCCCAAATACTTGGCACTCCCCTTTTGTCCGACTGTGATTCTCTCCAAACTGCACAAATTATTGCAAACAGTGTTAGAAGCTACAGGGCAATAACTAAGATGTAAGCCGGTGATCTAAGAGAAGCAAATTCCATCTGCCCCTTTAAATGCAGCCCTATAACTATAAATACATTGTACTATAGACACAGATTGGATTGATATCATTATTATTTATTATTATGGCATTGCAGGGCAGACAGCGGAAGCTGATAGAGCTCCAAAATTACAAATTACAAGTAGAGAAAATTATGTAACAGTTGTGCATGTATTCAGTTAAAGTTGATGAAAAGTTATTGTAATCTGTCATTTCAATGATTGATGTTGGTATCTGATTCCAATCCCTGATAGTGTTTGGGAAAAAACTTGTCACGTACGTAGTAGTATTAGAATAATTAGCCGGAGAGGATGGTGGTGTCTGGTGAATCAAGAGGTATAGGCAGGTAGTATTCAGGTTGAGATAAACCAGTTAAATCATAGACAGTTTGGTAGAATATTAAGTCCAAAATACTTTCATCTTTGTGCTAATGGTGCATGGCCATTTATGTAAGATGGCTTAGCATAGCACTTACACTGCTGAGGTAGTTATAATCAGAGAAAGCCCACCTAACAACCCGCTTTTGGATCTTCTCCAATGTTGATATGTGTGTCAAGTAATGTGGATCCCATACCGTGCATGCATATTCCATCAAAGGGCAGACTAGAAGTAAGAAGATGCTTTAATATCGGTAGAGCACTTGCTGAGGTGGTGTTTGAGAAAATTTGGCTTTGTTAGCAACATATGTGATGTGGGATGGCCATGACAAGGATTTATCTAACATTCCTCCAAGATACGTAGTTACATGTGCTGGTCAGACACAGCTAAATTATTTCCGTAGAGAGAATAACTGGCAACACAATATGATAAAGGGACCTAGTACATCTCATGACAGTACATTTGCCAATGTTGAACTCATCTGCCATTTAAATGCCCATTGTGCTAGAGTGTCTAAGTCCTTCTGAAGAGCAGTAGCATCTTGCACTGATGTAATAACACGATAAAGGAGGCAGTCATCTGCAAACAGTTTTATCTTAGAAGAAATATCTTCAACAATATTGTTAATGTAAATTAAAAACAGTAATGGTCCCAAGACAGTGCCTTTGGGAACTCCAGATGTCACAAAGACACAATCAGATGATTCACCTCCCAATAAAACCCGAGATGTAAGCAGGCAATCCAGTCAATAACTTGAACATCGAGTTGGAAAAAAATTGACTTTGTCAATAAATGATAGTGTGGCACAGTATCAAATGCCTTAGAGAAATCTAAAGAATCAAATCAACCTGCAGATAGGCATCCATATTACAAGAGATGTCCTCAATAAGAGACATTAGGTATACATATATGTATACTGATGTACAAAATACTGAATGGATTTGATAATCACAATCCATTAAGACTTTTTGTTCAATTTATGTATATGTACCTTAGTAAGATAGGGCTATGTGACAATCCTTACAAGTGCATGATTTCATAGCCTGTGGAATCACAATGCTCATACTGTAGCTATAGCATGTTTTATTTGCAAGATGTAATTTTTTGCGAGCTGTTTCTATAGCAGTAATACTTGCTATACAGAAGTCTATTAGCTACTTATCTCAGCTTAAATTTGTGAGCTCATCGTGCCTCACAAATTTCAGACAAAAATTGCTGTACATTACTGAAGGTGATGTGACTCATTCACATCAAAATAACTGTTGCATCGGAATGTAGCTAACTAGCTAGCTATAAGACAAGGAGCCAGTACAGAGACAATTATAGTTATTTTAAATTGGTCTGACATAGTGTCAGGACATCCTAAATTTGATCTGACATTATTATTATAATGGTTTTATTGTGTCCATGGCGAAAACTGAATGGCTTACCAAGTTAAGGTGATCTGGGGCCCATGCACTTGTATGTAATTAATAAGCTAAGGGGATTTTGTTTTGCATTAGTACTGAAAGTATCAACGATGTTTTAAGAAAGTGAATGAACCATTTAAATGACTTTTGAGCTGCCAAACAGCCCAGTTAGTCTGACAAATGTCATATGTCAGACTGTTATAATTGCTCCTGCAGTACTGCTAGACATGCTAGGCCAGCTTAGGAAGTTCAGAACATGCATAGCTATGGGACAGCGAATATATATGTTTAATTTCTCTACAGCTGTCACTGTCAGGTTAACAAATGCTGCCATTATAGCAATGGATGGAGGCAATTGAGTGATGCATTCACACTTATTTTGTATTGCATTCACACTTATTTTGTATTGCATTATGTAATGACTACATAATTATATATACGTAATCTCCTTACCTTTTCTTTATGTATATTGTAAATTTGTAAGTAATTTTCTCGTGGCGAAGAGCTGATCTAAAATCACCTTCAGGCAATCAGGTAGTGACTGTGTGTCACCATGGCAACACATAGCAATAACACAACCTGTATGCCTCCCTAACCAAGTTAGTTGCTATGGTAACACAGATGAGATAACTTAGTATACTTTAGGTTAAGCTGTAAAGCATGCTCCAAATAGATAAGTGATAGCTCATACTCCTTACAGCTGTGAAGTATTAAAGCAATGCTACTCTAATAAACAAGAGAACAAATACACAAATTTAAATACACATTTTAATTTAATTTTACCAGTTCTAAAAGGCCTTTCCATACAGTGCATATTAATTACCTTGTGATGTCCACCTGTAAAGAAAACACGTAATGGTAGCTAAGTAAAATTACATACTGGCATACCTAGCTAGCTATGTATGTCCCAAAGTGAATTTGGTGATGGAACTCCGTATTGCCTCCTACAATTAAGTAATTGTATGCCAGCGTAGTGCAGTACTTAGGGGATCAATTTGTTCGATGGCGCTCTCTCTCTGGACACTGGATCATAGTTTACCCTATACTTGGGTGCTCTTAATGTATTTACAGGATCAGAAAGCAAATTGCATTCTGCTCTTCGATGATAAACTATCATATGGCTAACTCCGAGTATTCAGGCAATACAGGTTGAAAATCCTAATGCATGGTCTTATAGCTACTTACGTAGTTTTGTAGTGAGCATGCATGCAGGCTTGTAAAGCTTCCAATAGCCAATGAAAGTATGCATGTAGCTAGGTGGTGGAATAAGGAAAGGGGAATCAGGATGAGTAATTTAGCTGCTCCTGATGGAAGGGATGACAATTAGCCAATACAAAAAACCTCCCACTATACTTTAAAAAATTCTGTTCCTGGAAACATCACACCTTATTTTTAATTTGTAAGCTACGTATGTACGTAACAGCCAAAATTTAAAATTATTTGTGTACCTGTAACCAGCACTAATTAAACACATGCCATACATTTTGTAGCTACCTTATGAAAAGCACGCATGCAGTATAGGTTAACATATAGCTAATTGATATCAACGTAGCTAACTAAATGAATGCTATAGTTAAGAACTCAGTCTAATGGTTACATCGATAAAAAATAATAATCCTTCCTTAAACAGAGATAAATCTCCATTCACAACACTATAAAAAAACTGTTCAAAACCTGTGTATCGTTCGAAAAAACCTTTTTCTCGTATTGCAAGTAGATCTGGACGATTTTTCAAGGGATCTTCACCAAATGGACTAAATACAGTAATATTACCACCAAGCTGTCTGTACTCTTCCAAAATAGTAGTAGGATCTTTTATTAATTGGTTGTCTATCATTACAGTTTGATAGTTTCTTCTCATCATAACATTTGGAATGCCTTTTGTATGTGTTCCACGATGAGGAGCTACAGTGCATTTAAATTACACACAATATAAAGTAGCTACATAATTACATACATGATCTAGGATGATTATTCCATGCGTGAAGTAAAAGTATGGCTCCCACATTAGCCACTCCAATTGTGAACCATGACACACAGAATTGGTGACATGGATTATCCATGTTAATCTCTCCACTTCCTTCTATTGCAACTAGACTAGCCTTAATTGGATAATTGACTCGTGCATTCACTTCTACCCATATTCGCTCTATGCGGTGGTTCTATAAAAAGGTATAGTCATAGCTAAAACTATACAATATACGTAGCTATAGCTAGCTAGTAGCTAGATTATAAGCTAATAGTTAAAGCACTGTTATGAGTGTTGCATGATAAAATATAGCATGAGGGGTGGAGGCGAGTGGCAAATACAAATATGTAAACTGAATAGCCAAATTATTTACAGCAACGTAAATTACTAGCTATAATGTGTAGTTACCAGTTTTGAAGTTGTTTGAACATGAGGACTACGTGACTGATTCCTTCTCATGTGGGCAAGCTGTTCTTGAGCATATAACATCAGTATCCATTCTTTACCATGGTCAACCCTTAATTGATCCCAAAGGCCATATTGCATTAATATAGGTCTACAGTCAAAAAGTATAGCTATATATATATGTACGTATGTATACAACTATACATACATAGGAAGCTAATAGCTAACCACTTGAATTAAGAAAACTATATAGCTACATAGCCATATGGTATAGCTATAGTAGATCAATGCATTATTTCTATCCGTTATATAGTAGCTAGTGACTCACCGATAAAGATGTGTATAGATTTCTACATTATTCTTGACTGGTGTAGTTATAAAACCTACAATCATTCCACTGTATCCATCAATGGCACAAATGTGTGTTGCACCATACATTACAAGTTTTTCGTTTTGATCAATATGAAGTTTGTGACCAAAATAATCAGCATTATAAGGAATAGGATTTGTATGACGTTCAGTTCTTGATGCACGAAATGAATGGTATACTGGATTAACTCTACAAAGTGATCTTCTTACTCTCTCCTGGCTTACATTGAGACCTTGTGAAGTTAATAATCCTGTCATGGTCTTGCGACCATATGTGGGACCAACCTATGTAGTTAATATAGCTATAGTTACACATGCATAGCTAATTACATAATAATTATAATTGTACATTAACACAACAACCATGCATGCACCATAGCTATACATTTTTATTTGGTCACATAAGATTACCGTAGCTAAGAGGCTAATATAGCACCCGGCTGTGTGCCTCGTCCTATATTAGCCTCTCAACTACTCCCTCATGCTATATTTCACATATTGCACTTGCCACGGCAGTATTTAAATTTGTAACGGTAGAAAACATAGGGTTGTTTTTTGCCAATTAATTGACAACTTACACTTAGCTACAGATCAATAACAGTCCATATTCCTGCTGTCACAGCTATACACTGGACCAATTTATCAAAGTTTCACTCATCCTAATTAAAAATTTCCACTATCAATACAGTAGCTATGTATACGTAGTTGCTTCTCATCAACTATGCAATTTGTATAGGTAATCACACACATTTGAGTACAATTCGAGAATAATTGTACCAGTAACAGTCAAGTAATTGCACGAGGCGAAGCCGAGTGCAATTTGACTGTTACGTGTACAATTATTCTCGAATTGCACGAAAATGCATGTGATTGCCTTCTAATCGCATTGCACGACACTTGCACTCCCACTCTAACCTCAGGCGCGCCGCTTATTTCTATCTGAGGCACGCTCGAAAATCTTGATCGTTCCGTATCGCTTGTTTTAGTAGCTGCGCATTCAGAATTGAGTTGAGATTCATTCTAAAAGGTCAGGATTGAGAAATTCTTGTAGAGATTAACGAGTACTACTCTACAGCCGCGTAGCCGTTACTTGGTTGCCATACAAGTCGGTTTCTATGAATCTCCAGTGCTACGCGATTTCATTCACTGCTTATTATGTCATTGCTTGTTGCACTTAAATGGCTTCCCAAATTGTGAATTTTGACTGGCTACTTTACTGTGCAATTACTGACAGTTGCTATGCCATAACTGTGCAATTAGAGAATAATTGCACGGCTACTAACGGCACAATTTATACAGGCTATGCGATTAAGAATGAAATCATTCAATATCAAACCAACCAAAAAATTGCTTGTTTAATTGTTTTATGCAAAGCTCACATTTATTTTCACTAAGAATTGTGTCATATAATTAATTGCCACATTTCAGGACTGTACCGATATCCAATTAGCTATTTAGTACATACCAGTGATGGTCTATCGCTTAAGTATGTTTACCTACACAATAAGGAATGAAGCCAGCTACCAGTCCTTCAAAGATAGTCTTTATGGTTTAATGTGTTTTTATAACAAATGTGCAAAAAGTGAATAGCAACATTTATAATACCCCACAAACTTTACCACACCCTAAATCCACTTTATTCCTTACAGTGTAAAGCATATGTATCGTTGTGTATCGTCGGTACCGATTATTAAAATGTTTTCAGTAATGGATAAAAGTACACTTTTTGTTGAAAATAATACGAGAAAAGCCTTGTACAGAATGGTTATTTTTGATTAATAAGGCTATTATTGCTTTCAGTTACCTAATGATGACAGAAAATGCTCAAATATCTTATAACAGACTAATACTTTTAAGCAGTGATGTATCGTGATATTGTGATACTTTTGGCGTGATGCATCAATACTCTTGGAGCCTATATCGTCCCATCTCTACTGACATCTGCACAAAACAATTCAAGAAAACAGGCGCACATGTAAAAACTACTTAGTTTACAAAGATAATGTTACCAGCATTAGATCATAGTGTTACACTGATAATTGGATCGGTTATCGGAAATACCCTGTGTCAAATTACTAGCAGATCTGATAAATTGCTGGGCAGTACCCGTGTATTGTTAAATAAATTTTTGGGTGGTTTTAGTGGTGGCCAGGAAGCCATACCTTACGCAAACACTGAGGTTAGCACTTACAACTGTAGCAACCTGCTCTTATAGCAGTGTTAATATGTATATATACCACTTTGACACCTCACATCAAAGGAAACCACAGGGATATATTTCAAATATACCCTGGGAACAAGTATATATCATGATATATCCTGCTGCCATGGTGACCAGTCAGTGATGTAGAAACGAACTACCACTCTTTATATAGGCGCAAGAATGCGATATCGATTGTGGGTTTTAGTTTTCTAAATTTAATATATTTATTTGAAGTTGAAAATAAACTTTGTTACTAGTCTAAAAGTGTTTGTATTGAGTGTACAAGCCGATATAAGCCAAAAGATGCCATTTGAGGTGAGTTTCTAACGTGATAAAAATAGTCTATTCACTGCGTGACTTAATATATATTAATCTACTCTATTTACACACTCACCATTAGTTTATTCTTTTGAAGCGATTAAACAGGATTTTTTGCCCATTATAAGTGCTGCAGCTTTATAAAAAATTGTGGTAAACCCACAATCGCCATCACTACCATGCAAGAACGTCATGACAACGATAAAATCGAGCCCCACAATCACAACGAGTACCCGTTACTATATAAAGAGGCCGAATTATTGACGTCAGTTTTGGGCAGATTTTTAGAGTGCCGGAAGTGGAATATATTAGTTATAACATGGGCACTCGGGATTTTCCTGATATATATGCCCGCGTCCTCGGGCCTGCGGCCCTCGGGCTTGGGCATATATATCAGGCAAATCCCTCTTGCACATGGTATAACTATTACATATAACCTAACAGATGATGAAACCTTTAACTTGTGGGATACTTTCAACCTTATTTTATGTGATTTTTATGGAGCAATAGTGGCATTGATTATATCGGATCAGTTGTGTTTTATCGGTTTAACATTTTATTTATATCGGTTATCGGAATATCGGCTAAAATCCCATATCGGTGCAACACTATTAGATCACTAACCAGAAACTTTGGCGAAGGGAAACTTTTCTCACTGCAAAAGCTTTGACGAAATAAACTTCGATGAATTGCTTGACATCTTCATAGAAAAGGTAGTCGTTTGGGTATATTGAGTCATTAAAGTTTGGCGAATTCACTTGGATTCGTCAAATTTGTCAAAGTTTCTGGTTTTACAGTATGTGAAGGGCAAAAATTTCATCACAAGCCAAACCATATGTAGATACACAGAAATATTGTACAATACTTATAATTTTATTTATTGTATGAAGCCATCTAAGTTCAAAGTTAACAAGTGTGCTATATTTTCCATAATGTGCACAGTGTGCTATATTATCCCTGTGATCATAACAAAGCACTGTTCTATATTATCCCTTTGATTTCAATAAAGCACACTTGCCACAACCCACCCAGACAGCATTCCTGTCAGGAGGTAATTGTTTGTTAACACCTACCCATGTTAACACCTACACAAATATGTACATGGAGCTGTAGAGCTGTAAACAAGTGATTATTCACTGAACAGAGGCAATATTCATCATAGTATTGGTTAACTATGTGAGGCCACATCAGGTAAGTAATTTTCTGGCTTAGATACTGATAAAGCAGCATAATAAACGAAGTAGCATACTAATAAATGAAGCCCAGATCTCTAAACCGTTTACAAAGTGCAAGCATAAGAGTTACAACTTACCACTCTCAGTGAGCTAAACCATTTTAATTGAAAGCTGTTGATTCTTTGCCAGATCCTAGTACTTATCGCGGCTATTGTACATTTGAACGTCGCTATAGATGCACACTAGGACTAACAATACTACCAACGCCTTTCCATTGTAAAACTTGAATTCCGGATATCATACAATAAACCAGTTAAAGTCTGGCTTATACGCTCGAGCGTGCACTACAGGAAATATAGCATTCAGACGTGGTCTCGAAACTAATGTAGCACTCGGCTGTGCCTCGTGCTACATAAGCCTCTCGACCACTCCCTCATGCTATATTTCCTGTATTGCACTCGCCGCTGTACTTTAACTAGTATATAAATCTAATCAAAAATCATGATGTTTAGAATCTGGATGACAATAATTGTGATGTAAAATTTGCATAATTGCCCAGGCCTAATTAAAGATACACAAAGTAGAAGTGAGAGCATTTAACTTCAATAGTCTAGCCAAACACACTGTGTAAAGTGATGATGCAACAACCTGTAATCACCTTAGCTGTTGAATCCTTTGACTTGCGAGATGAAAGCAAGCATGTATTATTATTTTTAAGCTGTCCAGTAGAAGTGCTGTTTATAAATACAAATTAAAAGCCTATTGAATCGATGGAAGCACCCAAATAAAACCAGCATGATGAACGACAAACCTCTTACTGGAAAGTACTCAAAGTTTTTGCTCTTCTTTTAATAAATGCTATGGATACGAAGCGCCTGAGTGACCAGGTGTTGAGTTCATTTCAGCGCTTCTTGTTGGTGACACTTCCCTACATGAACAATGTAATAACGAAGAAGAACTCTCTTGTGTCTACAAGCTATTAACACCTATCAACAAGTCTCTTTGTTTCCCTGTAATTGTTGACAAAACAAGGTTTATTAATAGCTCTGTTAACTAAAGAGAATTATTACCATCAGTAGCACAAAGTAGCTAGCATCTACGTATAAACAGTGCTACAGTATTCATGAACACTAGAAAGCCACAGTAATAGCAATGGAAACACCAAAACCACATGCTTACTAGGAAAAAATTCCTCCATATTCCGCAAATATAAAATATCTACAGGATCTGTAATTATCCTTAAAGTTCTAAATTAAGCATTGGTCATTAATTGTTCTAACAAAAATACACAGGTGGGCGATAATACCTATAGGTATGATTGGTGATGATTCATACATTACATGCACAAGTGTTTAGGGCATCACAAATATGAAAATATGGTAGACACCAAAATACAGTTAGCATAATTATACGCATGTAGTACTTTCTAAGGATCTTGGAGAAGCGGTGTTTCCAATCTAAGCTTTACATTTTGCTTGCACTACACTTTGCTTATAACCAAACAAACTATTTCCACATACTTTAATGTATGTTCGTGAAACAAGGTTTAAGTTATAGGGTGTAGGAAAGTACTATTTAGGAGGCGCAAATACTGTATGTGTGTGGTATCCAGATATGTGAATAAGTTTCTGATGAGCCATTTATCTGTAAGAACCGACGCAATTTTGAAAGTAGAAGAATGCCGTTATTTGTGAAAAGAAGTCTGGTAAACAAAGGGAGTCTACTTTGACAAGCCAGTTCACAGTGATTTTTGAAGATTATCACTCCGCTTTACTCAAGAGAAGATTATAAAAGAGCCATGTTTCTTGTAGGGAATATCTCAAGACGAGGACTTCGTCTCTCTCACATGATAGACTAGTGTGCAATAAAACAAGTTACAATCATACATCTATAAACAGTTGTGTTACAATCATGATTGCATGTGCAGTACTTAGCTATACTGTTAGTTTCTTACATAGTAACTATGGCCATAATTATCCTAACAATGTGTATTATGTGCTTAAATATGTGTGATTACAATTCGTAAACTTAACAATAAAATATAATGCATAACTATAATGCTTTATTTTGGTATCTACCATAGGCTAACACCAGACAGCACCATACATATAAAATATTCCCAACCATGGACACTAAACTAGGATTGGGTGGTATAACAATACCTTCTTTATAATCAATTACCTCGGTATGACTAAAATATTGATTCTTAAATATATGATTTTACTGCATACAACACTTGATGTACTGATATATTTGAATGCTAAACGAAAACACCCTGGGTGTAAAAAAGTGCAAGGCCAATCAGAAGCAGCATTGCAAATAGGTATGTGCGACCAAAAACTTTGATATCAGTTGAGGCCAAGAAATTACTTATCAGAAATCTTTTTAACTAGCTACGTACTTGAATGACATACAATAGTTTATAGCATATTTTCACAACTATGATTGGCTTTGTCACTTGGCCACCTTTATTAATAATGATGGTGTGAAAAAGGTGGCCAAGTGACAAAGCCAATCATAGTTGTGAAAATATGCTATAAACTATTGTATGTCATTCAAGTAGCTAGTTAAAAAGATTTCTGATAAGTAATTTCTTGGCCTCAACTGATATCAAAGTTTTTGGTCACACATACCTATTTGCAATGCTGCTTCTGATTGGCCTCGCACTTTTTTACACCCAGGGTGTTTTTGTTTAGCATATCACTACTTTTTTGGAAGTATAAACACATGTTATTACTAGCAAGCAGCAGAGAAGTACTGCATGGGCATAACTTGTACTTGCCTAGCACACAATATTGCAAATTAAACTTTGAAGCTTAATTTTGAAAAACTCAAGCTCGACATTTTTTTTAAACTTTCACTACAGAGTGATACATCAATATAGATTGTGTATCTGAAAGTTTATGCAAATCATTCAAAGGGGGTCCAAGTTATGACAACTATCAACCTGCAGTGTAATAGTCCTTCTCAAATATATTCATGTGTTTACTTCAGACTGATAATAGTATGACAGGTAGAGCATACATAGGAGAAGTGCTGATACAAATTTGGCTGAAATCCATGAAGAAATGAGTGAGTTATTAGACAAACAAGTGAATGTATAAAAAGAGAGTTTGAAAAAAACTTCCGGGGTTCACGAAAGCTCCTGCAAGCCCACGAAAAAAGTGTGCGATGAAAATGAAAGAAAAAAAGAAAGAAAAAAACTACTGCCGCGTAAAAATTTTTGTGGTCACAGAAAGGCATTTATAAGGCTGTATCAGAAGAATGGCTGGATGGATGTCTATCAACTTCGGGATATTGATTCTTCAAACAATGAAGGTACTAATTGTCTAGTAAACGGGCAAATTGGGCGGGAAGGGATGGTTCGTCGTGCGTAGTCGCACAACGGGCACCATAAATCTCGCAATGGCTGCTACTTAGGAATGGTGGCGCCTATTTCCTCCATTCTCGGTTTGTTGGTTCTATATAGTAAGAACGTTGTGGGTCGGTAATAACTAAGCGATAGCTTTAATGGCGGCTTAGCTAGAGCGTTTGCAAGTTTGAGGGCGGTGCTACGTGTAAATAACTCCCTACAGTGGTCACGTTGTTGCGCTTCTTCTTGGCCTCGCGACTCACTATCGTGAGTCTTGATGACATGATGACATGTTTCACACAAATGCATGTATTATCCCTACTATCAAATAAAGTGTAAATTCTCAACACCAATAATTAAAAATTAAAATAACTTAAATATATTGAAATAATACCTAAATACAATATTTCAATAATATATAAAATCCTAGCCGGTATCAAAGTGATATTGTGGTATGACTAAAAAGTCAGTATATTGCCCAACCTTACAATAAACTGAACAATTTGACCAGCTATCAATTTGTTTAGTTTCGTGATTAAAAATTTAACTGTCTCAGGCTGCTTTAACAGACTTTACCTTCTTCACAGGTCCCTATAGTGAGATAGTGTATTGACACCAAGGGATCTGACACAATTTCACTGTGACTTCTGTCACATTAATATGTAAGTGATATACGTGTTGGGAAATACGCATCCCTATGGATACGTGTGTGGGGAAACATCATACTAACTATTCACTTGCTGGCCAAGTCCTGAAGTGTATTAAGGAGCACTCTTATAATTATATCTGGGCATAATTTTATATCAAAATGTCATTTACCTCGCACATAAATCAGAGCCTCTAAAGTCCATAGCTAAAATGAAACTTACATAGCTAGCTAACTAAATGCCCAACATCCATAAAACTGATCTCAGTACTGCCTATTCTAGATAACACACTCTCAAACCGCACACTGTCCCCTCGGGCCAACAAAAACAATTTATTAAAAATTACATCAAATTAATTTACTAAAAAGGCTGTATGAAAATCACAGCATAAGAAATCATATAGCCATGCAACTTACAATACATGATTACACATGGTCATACCGCTAGACTGCATGACCTAAAAGCCAGGTCAGCAGTCTGCCGTTTTACCCCTTGAAATGTATGTAGCTTAGCCTAAAACGATATACCTTCATAACTGCCTCACTGATGACTTCATCTAACGTTCTGTCATCTATCTGTGATATCTTGGTGATACCTTCCCGTCTGCAAAGCCGTTCAATAGAGCGGACACTAAATCCTCTTTCGCCTGGGTAAGCTTGCTGCAATTGTTTACTCAGTTCAACATGCGTCAAACGATCCTCTTCGATTTCATATCTAACATATTCCTTTAAAGACTCTAGCTTCGCCATGACCATAGAAACAGCTACAGACACGTTATAATTACCAGTATCGCGCCGCCCGCCCATAGATTTTTAAACCAGGCGCGCGCCTGGTTTCTTGAAATCGTTTTCGTGAAAACGTCGGTATGCGTGTGTGTGTGTGTGTTTGCGTGTGTGTGTGTGTGTCCGCCCCCCAGGCTATTAAAAACTATTCACGTGAAATGAAGCCTGAATAACCAATCAAATTAGTCCTACTGCTTTTCTATGACACTTGCTATCGATATTACTGATGGGCGGGGCCTTAGTAACGAAGCGCGTCGTGAGTAACAGCCGAATAAGAACAAGGTAATGCAGTGTTAGCCGTTCATTCCATAGTAAAAGCCGTTTGAACAGCTGTACATTACTAACAAGACGGAGCGCTTCAGTTTTGAAAGTAGGCGTGCCGTGCGGGTTGCGGAGCTTATAATACAAGACTAGCCTATAGTGTTACAGCAAGAATTTCTGCTTAAAACAACTTTGTACTACTTTTTAAAAGTTTTATCACTAAAGTACTGGAGTATAAAGTCGGTTTAAACAAAAGAATTAAATTTGTATGCGTTGCTATGTGCTCCTAAGTGATGAGTCTTTGCTCACATGACTTACTCGTGACGTCATTAATTACTATTACAATACACAATAGCAGTTGATTAACACTGGTTTAACTTACACATCGCCTGGTTTTTAGATGGTAGAACATCAACTTGTTAAAATTACCACCTACTATACTACGTTCGCGTTCACCTTGCAGCCGCATCTGGATTTGGAAGCCGTTTAAGTTCAAAGAAACCACCAATTAGTCATTACATAATCATATTCGTAACAATACGTAATAACGCGCGAGTGTAATAGCCATGCTTTCCTTTTTACCTTGTAAACAATGGCGTCGTAGATTTCACGAGCGACTTTACAAGCGAATAAGCGGCCGAGAGAAGGGGAATCTTCCGCTCTGCCGACACGAGAGAAATATTGTTTTACAGGAAAGCGGCTTACAAGCCAAACGAAGCATGTCATTATGAACGTGATGGAATACTTCGAGAGAGAAGCAAAGAAAAGCCAGGGCCATCCAAATATACTGGACAAAGTATGCAAAGCAACTGGTACGACAGCTACACGTTATGGAATGAAAAAATACTGTGCTGTATAAGGTCTTAGCGAAAGAACTGTCAGAAACGTTTGTGGAGAGTTCACTAAAGGAGCAGGCAGTTTTTCATCACCAAAGAAGAGGTATTCCGGTTCTCGCGTTCGTAAGGATGCAGACAGCTTCGATCGAGAGGCAATACGAAGGAAGACTCATTCCTTGTATGAAAAAAGAGAAAATCTTACCCTATACAAGATATTGGTATGTGGCCATGCAGAATGAAAAGTGCTGTTACTTCATTTTGTAGGAACATGCTAAAGAGGCAGGTATATTTTCAGGAGAAAGGACATCATTATGCAGGGTACTGAAAAGTATGGGATTTACGTACCTGAAGATTAACAACAAAAAGTATTTGGCATTATACATGTACAGAGTAACACTTGGTTAAATACTCACTGTTAGGGCATATTATGAGCAGCCAAGGATTGTCCATCAGCGTCATACCTATCTGAGAAGAATGCGACGAAATCACACTGAAGGAAGACCTGTGGTTTACCTAGATGAAACGTGGTGCAATGCTCATGATGGAAAAGCCAATGCATGGATTGAAAAAGACCTAACTTGCCAAGGAGGAACTATTGGGGGACTACAAGGGTTTGCAAAACATTATTAATGATTGTTTATGGGTAATTATAATAGCAAGCCATCTGGGAAAGGAGAACGTCTTATTATATTGCACGCAGGCGGCAAAGATGGTCGGATCCCCGGTAAGCACTATTTCAGTGCATACTGCATATGTCAATACTAAATTATTATCAAAGGTTGTGATTGGGTCTTTGAGTCAAAAAAAGGGTCTTCAGACTATCATGAAGAGATGAATGCCACCAGCTTTGAGGAATGGTTTGAAAAAAAGCTGCTCCCAGGCCTGTCTCCGAATACACTTGTTGTAATGGACAATGCCAGCTATCACAGGTATATACTGGAATATATGCCACTTGATTGTGTTGATAGCTGATTGTTATTCCAAGTCGTCATTTGGAAAAACAACCTGCACAAAAATGGCGTAAAGCAGAGCTGAAAGAATGGTTAGATAGCAAAGGTACTTATAGCAGTGATCTGGTTAAATCCGAGCATTTATATATTATGCAGGTATACCTTACCCTGAGAATGCTCTGAAGAAAGATTTGTGGGAGATCATTAAGAAGTTTAAGCCACCTCCCAAATATGCCACTGATGAAATAGCTAAAGAGAAAGGTATGTGTTTTTAATTGAAATTGTTTAAGGAAAATAACGTACTGGCAGGTCATGAAGTAGTCAGATTGCCAGTAGCCCACTGTGAGTTAAATCCCATAGAGATGGCATGGAGTCAAGTGAAAGGCTATGTAAAGGAGCATAACAAAAAGTATCTAACCAAAGAGATATTTTTGTTAAAATGTTTTGAAAGGTTTACGCTCACTGAAGTTCAAAGACTGGTGCATGAAGGTTTTAGTATTGTAACACCAGAACGGTGGCAGTCACTGATTAAGCGCGTTGAGGAAAAAGTTGAAAATCACTATTGGGAGCATGATGGACTTACCTTCAATATGCCAGAAAGAACCCTTGACATTGATGTTGTCATGGGCATGTGAAATATTAATTTTGATTGTGGGTTTAAGATTACATTATTAACTATTTTAGACAATATTATATTTGCAAAATCAAGATAGAATTTGGCTGAATTTGAGAAAATATAATTATTACAATATTACATGAAACATGTAGAAATTGGGTAAAATACAAACATCGGATTGGTTACCGTATAGCGGGTATATATTACGAGTCCAAATTTTTGCGAACCTAAGAAAAATCAGCCATGTTTGTGTATAAACTACTGTATTATCTGAACGAATTTACAAATTTCACAAAAATTTGGACCTTGCACATAAAACCCGCTATATGGTATCAGTATCGACCATTGTTTACTAGTGGACACCTCTCTTAAGTGATCATGAATTAATGACACAATAATACTAACTGTACTGTAGTCAGAAAATTTTGAAATTGTAAAAAAATAAATTTTCCGATATGATTAGTGTTGCTGTTGTACTCAGATTCTGCTTAATGGCTGTTCACTGGGTTTCTGAAGTTTAAAGTCAATGAATCATGAGTTATTGGAAATTTCTTTTCCAAAAATTTTGCACATGTAATTTCAGATTCACAGATGTGTTACTACAACTACACATGCTTTAGTCAAGGTGTATTTAAAGAGGCCAGGGGACTCAGACTAACTTTTGGTCCCCCTTAAGTTTTAGCAAGTCTTTGTAAATGCCCAACTCTATGTACACACACAGTACTTCAGTACATTTAAAAAAGATATTTGCTTATCCTAAATAAATACATAGTCAATAGATTGTGCAATGCCGACATAGTTGTGAACTTGTGAAGAGATTGGAATGCTATGGCAAGAGAGTGACATGGGCTTTAGAAGTACATGATTGGTTACACTGATGTATTGATTTATATATGTAGCTACTGCAGAGGTTGTATAAGTACGTATCTTGATGATGGTTTCAAGAACTCAACACAGCTACATATGTACACTAAAAAAGTCAAGTGACACTCTTTTAAGGAGTTTTACCAATGGCTTGATTTGGGAGCTGGCTTAGCTACATACAATTCATACAGTTGCATGCCATGACAACAAAAATTTTCTCCAACATGGAGCAGAGGTTTACACTGTGAAAAGGCTGAAATAATAAAATTCATATTAAGTATATTATGTGAGCGTTTTGCAGAAGTTGAGTGACAAGAAAATGTTATTTGCTAATTATGTATGTATATCATAAATGAGAAATGGTGGCAAGAAAGCTATTATAGAAGATAACAGTAGAGCGCAGTCACTGCAACAAAATAATAAGTTGTGAAAACAAATATTGGAATAGTGATTTTAGTAACGAATAGTAATTAAGATAAACAAATATCTAAACATTTGTCCCAGCCCTAATTTTTTGCATCAGTAAACAGTGTAGTGTTATTTCTGTATACACTTCATGATCAGTACATCATAATCTAAACCTTCTAACTACAATATCCTTTGGTTAGTCTCTTCTTGCAAAAATTCTTCAATTAATATACGTACACATTAGATAGAATTTCTGTACTTCACTGGCTGTGGCCCCAGACGCCTTCAGAGGTCCACTACTGTTCTTGGTCCCCCGCTTGTTTTCTTGGTACAGCCACTAGCTAGCTATCTAATAGTTACTTTTTTACAGATAACACAATCTTCGATCCAGAATAGTGACAATTGTCTTTAAAACAGGAAAGTAATAGCTATGTGTTATACAGTACATATACATTTTCACATTTCACCTTACCATTGCTTTGTACCAGTCCAAAGCCAAACTACAAAATGTTTACTATTGAAAAAGCAAGTTGCAGCTGTAAGTCATTTGTTAGAATATTAATTTAGATTTATCACGATATTAATTTATAATGGTTTTCTTTTCAAATGTAAATAGTTTGTCATTTGTTAATTTGAAGATTTTCTTTTATACAAAGAGATATAAAAAATTTTCCTCAAAGAGGATTTCAGAGGGTTTTGGATATGTTCTACAGAAAATTGTGTACCTACCAATACTAAAATCAGCTTTCCACCATTTTTTTCTAGGTTGAGGTGTTTTTTTTTGCCCTTCAACTACCAGATTAACAACGGAACTTGTTAATGTGGATACTTGAAAAATGAGGACACCTGCATAATCCTTGCAAGGCCCCAAAGTAGTACATAAGTTGACCTGGAATATCAGGATACCTTGATAATCAGGACACTATTAACTGGTCCTGAGGTGTCCATATTACACAGGTTCCACTGTAGATACACTCTGGCATATATGTACATACATAAATTGCAATGATTTTCAGGTTTGGCTAAAAACGTTTTCAAGGTATTGCAATTGCCATGGTAATGTTGTCACCACAAGCTCATAATTGCCATGATAATGCTGTTACCACAACAGCATAAGACCATAAGTTATCATTTAGCTACATAATATTATGTGCCTCCCTATATACGTACATACTTTATAATGAACTTCTAGGAAGAATGCTCAAACATTATTACGTTAGCATAATGTACATTAAGCATAAGTAAGGTTATGTTGTAAGGTACAGTAAAGTTATATTGATGGTAGGATCACCAGAAAACCTCACTGGGACCATTGGAGTCTTCTATTGAATTAGAACAGTCAGTTATGCAGGATTCTTCTGAATCATCAGTGGCATTGGAGTTAGCTGGAGAGAGCAATAAGACCTAGAAAAGTATACAAGGCGGTATGAGAAAGGATACAACTTATATGGACCACAATATTATGCATGGTTGCAACACACTCACCCTTCCTATGCTAAAAGTTGGTATCAAACAGCTATCAAGATAGGATCAGCTCCAGGTGAACAGGAAACTGAAGTAGAGTCATTAGACATGCCAGGTCCTCCTGGGTTATCTCATACTGGTCCATCAAATGAAATCGGGCTTAACGGAAAAGAAAACACATACAGTCTGATGACAGTGAGAATCTATATAATTATGTACACAACTAACCATTTGTTTAATTTTGTGTCATTGCAGATAACATCTTCAAGAGTGGTTCCTGAAGCGATTGATCCTGATACACACACACAATGTATGAACACTGCTACAAGGCGGGATTTGATCAATAGCACAAGTGGTTGGCAGCTAATCATTTTGATGATGCTAAGGAATGGCATAAAAAACAAAAGAATTACAAAAACAAGAGGAAAAACAAAAACAAGAGCTAGAATACAGTACACATCAAAATTCTTGGTACGGTATGTCCCTACTGCAAAATCTGATCCCACACCAGCACAAAGAGTTTCTGAGGCTAGGGTATTCGCCAGAGAATAATGTATAAGGAAATAAAGATGTAGGGATTAAACTTATCTCATGCTAGAATCTTTAGTGTTCTCTCATGCTGCCACTTGAAAATCCTTTTCCTTGTTTCTTGCTATGTACAGTCATGTATCAGGTAAACAGCGACCTTAGCTTAATATAGATGTTACAGCCATTATCATTATTTTTCATAAATTACTAGCAACGATGACATACAACTAAGTACAGTCATTACGAATCAATCACCAGCGGATTAGTTTTAGTGATATTAAGAGTATACCGTATATTGCAAATCGTTCGAGGTGGAAAAGTTTCGCGGATGGACAAGGTACTTCAAATTCGCTGGAAAACTTTTGCGGTTCGTTCGCCCTGGTCAAAATGTGCTCACGATCAACTGTGATATTCCCTAGAACGAAAAAGTTTAGCTGGAAAAGTTTCGTGGTCACCAATTAATCTGCGAAAACCGTGAAACTTTTCCACCTCGAACGATTTGCAATATACGGTAGTAGGTGATAGCCATTATTAATCATAGGCCATTGGTAACAGTGCATGTATGTAGCTATAACAGTAAGTTTAAACACATCATAAATATCATAAATGTTTAGTAACTGCTGTATACATCTGCTTGACAATTATAATAATACATGGTTGGTAAGCCATATATATGCAATAGAATATTTAAAAATTAAAGATTTAAAAAGGTGAGTAGCTAGGGATCGATCTTGCAATGCTAGTTAAAAAAGTACATAAAACTTTGCAGTTGTCTTCTATATATGAAGGTTAAAAACTAATAGGTTCCATCAAGACTCACGATAGTGAGTCACGAGGCCAAGAAGAAGCACAGCAATGCGACCACTGAGTGAGTTATTTACACATAGCGCCACCCTCAAACTCGCAAATGCTCTAGCTAAGCCACGATTAAAGCTATCGCTTAGTTATTACTGACCCACAACGTTCTTACTATATAGAATCAACAAACCGAGAATGGAGGAAATAGGCGCCACCATTCCTAAGTACCAGCCATTGCTAGTCTTATGGTGCCCGTTGTGCAACGATGCACGACAAACCATCTTTTCCCACCCGATTCGCCCGTTTACTAGAGAATTAGTACCATCATTGTTTGAAGAATCAATATCCCGAAGTTTATAGAAATCTATTCAGCCATTCTTCTGATACAGCCTTACAAATGTCTTCCTGTCACCACAAAAATTTTAACGTGGCAGTGGTTTTTTTTCTTTCTTTTATTTTCATTGCACACTTTTATCAGGGGCTTGCAGGAGCTTTCGTGAACCCTGGAAGTTTTTTTCAAACTCTCTTTTTATACATTCACTTGCTTGTCTAATAACTCACTCATTTCTTCATGGATTTCGGCCAAATTTGTATCAGCACTTCTCCTATGTATACTCTACCTGTCATACTATTATCAGTCTGAAGCAAACACATGAATGTATTTGAGAAGGACTATTACACTGCAGATTGATAGTTGCCATAACTTGGACCCCCTTCAAATCATTTGCATAAACTTTCATGTACACAATCTGTATGATGTATCACTCTGTAGTGAAAGTTTAAAAAAAATCTCAGGCCTGAATTAAACTTCAAAGTTTAATTTACAATATTGTGTGCTAGGCAAGTACAAGTTATGCTTCTCTGCTGCTTGCTAGTAATAACATCTGTTTATACTTCCAAAAAAGTAGTGATATGCTAAACAAAAACATTCTGGGTGTAAAAAAAGTGTGAGGCCAATCAGAAGCAGCATTGCAAATGGGTATGTGCAATCAAAAACTTTGATATCAGTTGAGGCCAAGAAGTTACTTATCAAAAATCTTTTAACTACTTGAATGACATACAATAGTTTATAGCATATTTTCACAACTATGATTGGCTTTGTCACTTGGCCACCTTTTTCATCATTATTAATAAAGGTGGCCAAGTGACAAAGCCAATCATAGTTGTGAAAATATGTCATTCAAGTAGTTAAAAAGATTTTTGATAAGTAACTTCTTGGCCTCAACTATATCAAAGTTTTTGGTCGCATATACTCATTTGTAATGCTGCTTCTAATTGGCCTTACACTTTTTTTACACCCAGGGTGTTTTTGTTTACCGTACGCGTATTTAATTTTGTGGGTTAAATCTTCATGTTGTAATAAGCAACCAAATTCATGGGTCCTTATATTCGTGGGGTGTTAATTTTTGTGGCCCCACGCATTCTTTGCCTAACCTTTAATCGATCATGATTTATAGCATTTAAAATCTTGCTTCGA
This sequence comes from Spongia lamella, assembly GCA_963930835.1. NCBI lineage: Eukaryota > Metazoa > Porifera > Demospongiae > Dictyoceratida > Spongiidae > Spongia > Spongia lamella. The sequence goes on along the minus strand of OZ005746.1, from coordinate 6,205,824 downwards.
TCGAAACTTGCTGCATGGCATTGATTTAACGGAAATGAATAAATTAGAATCTTTTCTCCAGTGTTGTCAGTGATGATCGATGGAAATGCGCATTAGCTAACTGTTATGATTGGAGTTTGCATCATATTTGTCTACTGGATGGAGCAAAGCCATCAAATATTCATAACAGCTCGTGTAAAAATCACTTGCCCGCTCATTAAAAGAATTTAGAAGGCGCCAAGGTAGGCACTTATAAGAAAGAATGACGACCCACTGGTAACTAGGACAGATTTGCCAGGTATACCTAGTTGTTGTGGATTAATTTTCGTGGGTAAGGAACATCCCACGAAATCCACAAAAATTTATATGCCTTGAAATTTAATATGCGTACGGTAGATCATGATCAGACACACAGGACATGATAAGTAGAAGACTAGGTTGTAGTATAGTAGGTACAAGAGACTACAGGAGACTAGGTAGACATGAATACTGTATATGGGCATAGGGGATTATAAGTAGACGTGGGAGGCATAGGATACTAGGTAGAGGGATAGAAGACTAGGTATAGGCATAGGACGCTAGGTATATAGCTATAGGAGACTATATATTTGATCTCATAACAACACTTAACACCTATTCATGTTAACACCCACACAAATATATGCATGAAGCTGTAAAAAAGCTGTTAATAATGTTGGCCATAGCAAAATAGCAATGGAATCATTGACGCAATTGCTTATAATTAATGCCGTCAACGGAAAATTGAAAGCAATTTAATAGTGACAGAAATACCACAGCATTACCTTCCTATTGCATCTTCTTACAGATTGATAAATTCAGTCAATCTGACTCACTGGAATCTATGAGCAATATATTAACCCTAACCTTCCATATATATGTGATCGGCTCTGTGAAAACCCTCCATGTTAGCATATTTTACATACGTAGCCTCACAAAATAGCTGTAAAATTCTGATAGTTGCATCAATTTTTAATTGCTTTATAGTAAAATGTAGCTGGATAATTTGTCAACAAATGGGCTAATTTCTACATCATAAGAAATGATTAAAGAGTTATGAAGCTTTAAAGTTCTAAAAATGGATGAAAATTTGCATGAGAACATGGAGGGTTTTCGCAGAGCCAGTCACATAGCTATATTATGAACTCTTGCTGTAATTGTAAGTTGATTAGCATATATTATGTGACCAGCTGAGCAAAAACCTGCTAGGTTAGCACATTTTTCTTTATCACTTCTCTGTTTTCTAGTGGGAAAAAGGAATGAGGGTTGCCAAAGTTTCGGTCCTATATATTGAGTAGTCATAGAGTAACAGCAGGAACAGCGATTAGTATGTTTGCCATAAACAGGTGAATCCATTATGGTATCCATCCATGCACTCAAGGAAGAAACGCGCATTAGACTATTATTTCCATTCTATCACGCGATGTACTTGCTGAAAGCATGGTCAAGGCGTAGACAATAGACCAGTAATGTTTCGGTTGTTTCCTACCTTATTGGTATTGCCAGTATTATTATTATTACTAGCCTGCGGACTACATAACCTAGTATATAAGACCAAGGATGTATACACTGAAAGATGTCTGCTGTATACATAGCATTATAAAGAATACTGCCTGATAGGATACTACTGTTAATACTTGCAAGTATTAGCTCAGTAGCTGCTATAAAATTATGAGTAGCCACTCCAACTTTCAGTGCAATAGTACACTACTGGCATTAGTAGGTATTAGCTGTAGCCATATTTAGCAGTTATAAGGGTGAAGGGAACAACTATAATTTACCTGACACACATCTCTGTAGGCAGGACCTCAGTCCGCTTCGGCTTTAATACAGAGGCAGGAAGTGAGAAATACGTATAGATAATGTCCCACCATGCTGAAGAGATGAAAGTTTTCCAGTCCGCTTCGGCTTTAATACAGAGGCAGGAAGTGAGAAATACGTATAGATAATGTCCCACCATGCTGAAGAGATGAAAGTTTTCAGTACTATCTATTCACTGATACTTCATGGACTGATACAGTTACTCAAAAGATCCACTGGTAACGAGCCGTACAGTACAATAACGTGAGCGTGTTAGCAACGCATGTAACACGAAATTCTGTTTTTTTCCGTTACACTTGGAAACGAATCAATATGCCTTGCTAGGTGTGTTAACAGGTAAAAACTTTTCGTTTTATAATCATATGCTTAACCGCATGTGTACCGCAATGGTAGCTATCTTACTATTTAAACAAATTACCTGTTACATTTGTAATGCACATCAATCCATTCAGTAGAGCAAGGTGAATCTTTTAAGCCATATTGTAAGGCCATGGGATGCATGAGTCCCTTGCAACGTGTTTTTCTAGTTTGTTGTAAACATTTTCTCATCTCGCACACGCAAGCCCTCTCTCTCACAAGCCATAGAGATGGGTTCACAATTCCAGTGCCATTGGTTTGTTTTGCTTAATACATATATAAATGGATTCACTGCAGCATAATGAATCCTTTAAACTCTATTTCAGCTTCATACAAGTAACACGGAACCTTTTATAGGGTTATTTCTAACTGTATGTCATCTGGGCCATTAACAGCAACTTTGCATGTCATTACAAAAGAGGCTATAACTTGTGTATGCTAGCTCGTACAGATTCAATTCAAAAGCCATTTTATTCTATATAGAACAGCGATTCATTTAAACTATACTCCAAGGTGGTAGGTACTACAGATAGTTCACTACGAGCCATTTACGTGCATTTTCGCTATTGTGAAGGAGGCAAAATGGCATCATTTTGAAGAAGTCGGGATATCTCAGCAAGGGAAGGGTCTTTTTCCATCATCTATCATTTTTCTTCTTTCATCAAGACCTTAAAGTTGGTGATGTTACCTAAAGGATAACGTTTCTGATTTAGGCTGTGAATTATTTAATCATCAGATTATTTTTCTTATTACTAGGTTATGTAACTTGAGCAGATTTCTTATTATTAGGTTATGTAATGGACAATAAATTACAAAAAAGTAATTTAATGGAAAGTAATTTAATTTTTGTATCCTTTGTGCTGCACAACTGCAGTGCTGTTTACGTAGGGGGTTGCAGTCTGGCACCGCCCATTTGCGAAGCTGCCAGTCATGATTCTGTGATTAAATGCTATTATAGGGTCCGTACGTGCTCAAGATCCACTGGTTAAGGCAACAGATATTCACTGGAAAGGAAGTTAATGAATAGCCTTAGCAATTTTAGACGGTCAGTTAACCTGAGTTGTATATTCATGGAACTATATAATAACCATTATTACACTATGTAACAATTTGTTTGTGACAATTATATGCACAAGACTATGGACTATGAGGTAAGTAATGGGGTTCTTCGGAGGATTGAAGCTCTAAATAAATAGAATAATAAATATACAAACAACCTAATAGAACATACATCTTTACTCCAATAGTACATCCAGTGTGTTCTAGAAATTGTGATACTTTATGAAACCCTTACATGACTGATACTTTGGTATGCCAATGAAGTTTATATTAACAAAAATATGTGATATCCGGTAAACAAAAACACCTCAGGTATAAAAAGTGGCGTGGCCAAGAAAAACCACAGCAGCAACTAAAAGGACTGAGTGGCCAAGGTCTATATGCTATCACAATACATGCATCATGGTATGAAAAAGTCAGGCCTATCAGAAGCTTTAACTTCCTTCACAGCAAAATTGGAAGATTTATAAACTAAATTTGATGAGCAAGAAGAGTTAACAAATCTCACAAGAATGATTAGCTTATCACTTGGCCACCCTTTTGTCTTACGATTCCAACTGTCATAAAGAGGTGGCCAAGTGACAAGCTAATCATTCTTGTGAGATTTGTTAACTCTTCTTGCTCATCAATTTTGATTTATAAATCTTCCAATTTTGCCGTGAAGAAAGTTAAAGCTTCTGATAGGCCTGACTTTTTCATACCATGATGCATGTATTGTGATTGCATACAGACCTTGGCCACTCAGTCCTTTTAGTTGCTGCTGTGGTTTTTCTTGGCCACGCCACTTTTTTACACCCGAGGTGTTTTTATTTACCAGATTGTATATACTATATGGGTTTTATTGATTTGAGTCACATCAGAGTACAGAAGCGATTAAAAACTTGGGAAAATTCAATGTGTTTTACAAAAAAATCCAAACTTTTTGCTCAGCACATTATCACATTATTATTGCAGGGGTAACACTATATACTACACACATACAAAATTCCTAGGATACAGGCTCTGTATCATTAGATTCCATTGATGCCATACTACTACACTGTTTGCACATTACTCGCTGCATCTACATAATTTTGCAGCTTTCTGAGAGCACTGGATCGATCCCATGTACATCTTCTTCTATAGCAAATTGTAAGAAACTGTTAGGTTTTTTGTAAAATGATGTAATAATTACTGTATGTGCGTCACGCAAGTTTTAAAAACAAGAGAATTTTTCCTGTTTACAACATGGCGCCTAACGTGGGGCACGATAACCCAACGCCCGTATTCCTTGGTGCCGGGTGTGAATAGGCACCAGAGAATCGTTAGTGGTGTGTCCGTTGTTCTTTTTCGACTCTTCCAGGTGGAACCTCCTGTTTTCGTTTTGACCACATGTCGGATTCACAATTTCCAATTGTTGAATTTTCGTGACTAGAACCGCCATGGGAGAGGAATTGGACACAACAGATCATATCGGCCCACATGGACGATCTTTTAAAAATACAGGCATGTGGTGGAGACAAAATTTCATACTTAAGGGCAGTACATGACAAGATACACATCAATGTAAGAGGGCTAGAGTCGTTAGGGGTAACAGCAGACCAATATGGGAGCTTCTTGATTCCCGTGATAATGTCTAAACTGCCTGCACAGTAGTGTTGTTTTAGTTAAACTAAAAGTAGTTTTAGTAAGACAATTATATTTTAGTTATAACTAAAACTAAAAGTAATTTCACTTCAGTACTAAAACTAAAACTAAAATAAAATCCACGTCAACACTAAAACTAAAATAAAATCCACGTCAACACTAAAACTAAAACTCAAATCAGTACTAAACCACGTCAGTACTAAAACTAAACAAATCAGTACTAAAACTAAAACTATAACTACGTATAACTAAAATAAAATCCATGTCAGTACTAAAACTAAAACTAAAAGTAAATTCATGTCAGTACTAAACTAAAAACTAAAACTAAAATAAAATTCATATCAGTAAAACCAAAACTAAAATTAAAATCAAGACTAAAACTTAAACTAAATGTCAAAGTTTAAATTTTATCAAGATTTCATAAAGATTTAAAACATTTTATAGGTATTTCTGAATATTTCATAAAGATTTCATAGATTTTATGCACAAACTTTCACAGATTTCATAAAAAACTATAAATATCACTAAAACTAAATCTAAAACTAATTTTGTTACAACTAAAACTAAAACTAAAATAAATTTTGTAAGTGTTAGCTACTAAAATTAAAATTAAAACCAAAAAAGGAATTTATAAATGTTACTAAAACTAAAAGTCTTAAACTAAAAGAATTTCATAAATCTTACTAAAACTAAAACTAAAAGAATTTTATAAGTCTTACTAAAACTAAAACTAAAAAAGAATTTTATAAATCTTACTAAAACTAAAAGAATTCCATAAGTCTTACTAAAACTAAAAGAATTCCATCAGTCTTACTAAAACTAAAATGTTTTATCTAACTTACTATAACTAAAACTAAAACTAAAATTACAAGGCGTTACTAAAACAACACTACTGCAGAGGTATGCCTTCAAGTGGCCAGAGTCACAGTAAAGGAAGTATGGGAGGTACAAGAGTTATTAACTGTGATAAAGGCTGAGGTAGAGGCCAGAGAGATTAGTGACACTATAAAAATCAATGAGAGGAAGGGAACTGATGGTTATGTGAATCGAAGATTTAATCCGCCATCTGCATCTGCACTGACAACACAAGCTCGTCATGGGGGAGGAGGAGTTAAGTGTATTTTCTGTAAGGAAGGCCATTATTCTGCTTCATGTACGAAGGTGCAAGATGTGCAACTACGCAAGGAATTAATAAGGAGAGAAGGGCGGTGTTTTTCATGCTTGTCTGTGGGCCATAAAGTGGGCCAATGCACTAGTTCCAGATGCTGTAGAAATTGTAACAGACGACACCACCAGGTAATTTGTGATGCTCAAGATAATACGCCACCACAGAATCCTCCAACAGCAACCAATGATACTTCAACTCAGGGTAACCAGAATATCAAGACAACAAGAAACAATGCTACAAGAACCAGAATTGAAATTCTATTGCAGACTGCCAAGGCTTGGGCCTGTGATGTTAATGGTCAGACAGTTCCAGTGCGGGTGATGTTAGATGGTGGGAGCCAACGTTCCTACATAACGAATGATTTGAAGACTAGGTTGGGATTAAAACCTATGCTAGTGGAAACTATTCATCTTAACACCTTTGGTTCTGACTTGTACAAGAAGAAATGATGTGATCTTGTGGAAGTGATATTGAAGGGTCGACATGGTGAATCAGTTCACCTACAAGCTGTAGGATTCCCCAAAATATGCTCACCTCTAAGCAGGGCTTTGTTTAAGGGGGGCTGGGCGCTCGTCCCCCTTTGACAAACTTCCGCCCCCCTTAAATTAAAGTCTCACTCATGACATCAGCACTTAACACCAGTGAAGCAACTGATCAGCATAATCTATAGAGTGACTATTATTGTTTAATGGTGCATTTTGGCAGGTACAGTAGCTGATAACTGTACCTGAGAATGCATCAGAAACAGTAATAACCTGAGATTACTTCTGGTAATTCTCAGGTACCTGAGAATGCACTAGAAGCAATCTGAGAGAGTCTAAAATACAAAAAATTCCTGGGGGGCATGCCCCCAGATGCCATGTGCTTACACACACGGATCTTCACACCATCACCCCTTACTCTCATAAAACCTTATTTTGCCCCCCTTGAGTCATTTCCTAGATGAAGACCTGACTCTTTCGACCAAGTTAGATACATATCATCTGACGGAACTACAAGGTTTTGAGTTGGCTGACCATGATCCTAGCAGTGATGGGGGCAAGATTGACATCCTTATTGGGTCGGATCATTACTGGGAGGTAGTCACAGGAGAGATTGTTAGAGATGCATCTGGACCCGTTGCCATAAGCAGTAAGTTTGGATGGATACTGTCTGGCCCAGTGAGAGATGGAAGTGTTCCACAAGGTTTTACAACTGCTAGTCTAGTTTTGCAGGGGTCCGAAGTTGCAGATCCCTGTCGGAATCAGATTGGTACTAGCTTAAATGAAGAGTTAAGACGCTTCTGGGAGACAGAGGCCATAGGAATTACAGACAACCCAGAACACCCTGAGCCTGATGGTCAATTTCTACACTCGGTGAAATTTGATGTGAAACAAGGGAGGTATGAAGTTTGCCTTCCATGGAGGGTTGACTGTAAGCCCTCATCTACAAATTATGACATCTGTCTCTTTAGACTACAGCACTTACGGTCTCGATTGAAAATGAATAGAGTGTTAGCACAGGAGTATGCAGACACATTTAATAAGCAAGTAGAGTCAGGGATCACAGAGAGAGTACCAATAATACAGGAACGAGTACCAGATGTTTTCTTCCTTCCACATCATGGAGTAATAAGAGTTGATAAGGAAACAACTAAGTTACGTATCGTATTCGACGGGTCAGCCAGAGACCATGATTCGTGTTCATTGAACGACTGCCTAGAGAAAGGCCCCAATCTAACTCCTCATGTGTTTGACATACTGGTGAAATTCAGGGTATATTTTGCTGTTTGGTGTTCAAGTCCTGCCATATTGAATTCTGTCACTAAAGACCAAGATTGAGAATGAACTAAGGGGTGCAGTGAGTCATGGAGACCCATGTTCAGCAACAGAGTTGAAGATTTTAGGCCTCTGCTGGAACACTGAGAGTGATGAATTACATATGGACATGGCTGACTTGATGGAATATGTGCACTCCTTGGCTCCAACTAAGAGGTCAGTGTTGAAGTTTTCAGCCCTTATGCATCATTTGACCCAAGGGAAGGGTCCCAAATCTCCTGTCAATTCATTGTTAGCTGAATCATTGTATATTGACGACTTTGTGGGAGGGGCAGCAGATGATAATGAAGCATTAGAAATGTATAACGCGTGGCAAGTTATGAGGGTTGCAGATTTAAATTTAAGGAAGCGGAACACAAATTCACCCATAAGTTGTTTGACCCTCTAGTGTTCCTAGGCCCATTCACCGTGAAACAAAAGATACCGTTTCAATCTCTGTGCTGTAACAAAGCAGATTGGGACGACCAGCTGGAGGGTGAGGCCTTACAAGGATGGAACCGTCTACCAACTGACCTCAAGGCTATTTCAAAACTAAGAGTACAACGGTGCTATTTCAGATCAACCCAGAAAGTGGCTTCCTGTCAGTTGCATGGATTCAGCAATGCCTCAGAGAAGGCACCTGCAGTAGTGGCTTACTTACGAGTGGAGTATGAAGGCAAGGAACCAGAGGTTACTTTAGTAGCAGCAAAAACAAGGGTAGCACTCATCAAGAGACAGTCCATCCCACGTCTAGAGCTATTAGGAGCAACTATTTTAGCTCGCCTGATGAATACCGTTAAAGGCTCTCTCACCAAAACAAAGCTGCCATGTGAGTTAGACACTTGTTATTGGACTGACTCATACACCACACTGTGCTGGATCAGAAACAACCACCACTGGAACAGTATGTGCAGCACAGGGTGAGAGAGATTCATAACTTGACTGACAAGCAACAGTGGAGGTTTTGTCCAGGGCCACAAAACCCAGCTGACCTCCCATCTAGGTAGATGCTCTGGCGAGGAGTTAGCTCGTAATAACAACTGGTGGAGGGGACCAGACTTCCTGTGCCAACCTCAGGCATCATGGCCCGTGTTACCTACATCCCTTAGTACCGCTGAAGCTGGGAAGGGGTTGGTGAAACACCCACCTACTTTGATTCATGCACTTACTACAAGCGAAGCTAATCTGATAACAGTGAACTTGGACAAGGTTATTGATGTTACCAGATATAGCAGCAAAATCAAACTGATTCAAATGACTGTTACTGTCGTGAAGATTGCAGTTTTGGATGAAAAGGGACAAGGTTCCCCAGTCATGGAATCCCATAGAGGCAGTTGATCTGAACAAGGCTGAAGAAAGGTGGATACAGACCATCCAACAAAATTGTTTCTCTGAGGAATTAAGAGTGATTAATAATGCAGATGTACCTGAAGGAAGTAAAACTCCACTACTACTGCCAGCCCACCATAGATTCACTGAGCTATTAATTCAGTCTATTCACAGTTGCATCTTTCATAACGGCATTAGAGAGACCCCTCAATGCAGTGAGAGAAAATTATTGGATCATCCAAGGGAGGGAAATAGTGAAGAAAGTCTTACGGAGGTGCATTGTGTGCAAGAAACATCAAGGTCCTCATTTTTCAACATCTGGCTAAGCAGAGTTACCACTAGACCGAGTAGCCAATTGCAATGTTCCACCTTTTGCCAACACTGGTGTAGACTTTGCGGAGCTTCTCTATGTAAAGAATTCAGATTACCAAGTCGTATGTGTGTCTATTTACATGTGCAACAACACGTGCAATCCATTTAGAATTGACTACTAGTCTGGGGGACGGTGGGGCCCCCACAGCTTTTTACAGGCGTTTAGACGATTTGTGGGCCGTAGAGGTCTACCGGCAAAGATACTGTCGGACAATGCAAAAATATTCAAGGCAGCTGGAGAAGTCAGAAAACTACTGCATACTGAAGAAGTCAGCCAGTACTGCACTAACAGACAGGTATTATGGGAATATATTGTAGAAAAGGCTCCATGGTGGGTTTTTTTTGGGAAAGGATGCTACAGTGTGTAAAGATTTGTTTGAAGAAGCACATGGGACGGTCTCCATTGACATTTGACGAATTACGGACCAAACTTGTTGAAATTGAAGCAGTGCTGAACAATTGTCCGATTACATAATTATGTTTATGACGAGAACGGAGTGTCATACACATTGACCCCATCCCAGCTGATTTACGGAAGACAGTTAACCATGACAGTTGATGGAAGACAAACTGAAATTATCAGTACTTATCAGAGCTTGGCAAAGAGAGCCCAGCACCACCATCGATTGCTGAGTGATTTTGCACTACAGTGGAGCAAGGAGTACCTGTTAACTTTGCGAGAGCAGTATCAGATGAGCAGTGTACAGAGAAACAACCAGGTATCTCTGAAGGAAGGGGATGTAGTCCTACTGAGGAATGAGGCCACAGCACATTGTCTCTGGAATGTACAGCTACTGCAAGGGAGAGATGAAGTTGTGAGAGCTGCCAAAGTACAAGTTCTGAATATGGACAAAAGACTAGTGATGTTGCATTGTCTGGTACAATACTTAGTGCCACTAGAAATAAATAAACCTAGTGATTAGTATAGCTTGAGCAAATGAATTCAAGCAGACTGACTGAACACAGTATTTAGCAAAATTTTGATTTGTTAGGTTTTCTTGATTACCTTGCCCCGGGCAGTGTTAGGTTTTTTGTAAAATGATGTAATAATTACTGTATGTGTCACGCGAGTTTAAAAACAAAAGAAATTTTTTCCCATTCACAACACAAATGCATGTAACCTGCCATCAGCCAAAACTAATTCAGAGCTACACATGGAGATATGGTGTAAATCAGTAAGCTTCCTTAATGTAAATGTGTATTGAAACAAATAAAAAAGGAAACAGCTACACATATTAAATTTTATGAATCCACAAAGTGCTTCAAATACTGCACAAAGTATATACCAAGTTATTGCACACTACCAAAAGTACATTAAAGCCAAACAAGGAACTTGTGAGAAACCAACAGGACAAAAAGGAACCCAGATCAAAGACAAGCTAGTTACTGGTATTGCATCATCACTACCATGGTGATAATAAAGAACTCACACTGGTATTCTTTTGTGCATAAGGAATGACACAATATCAACATTGCTTGGATTCTTCAGTGGATAAAAAACCTTCAGGAATGACACAATAATAACTAGACAGATGTTCAACATCAGGGGGCAAGCCTGAGGATGCATGCATGAAGCTATTATGAGTTCTTTTGCTGAAGCAGTGAAGGATTTACCACAACCAATGAGCTATTGGCATGAGAGAAAACACTTACTCTTGCATGGCATAATTAACACAAGCATTAATAGTAGACTTCACTTTCAGTTTTAACAGTGTGGAGAGTAAAACTGTGGACAACGAGTAGAATGCAGTAATATACGGAAACATTGGATTTCGTCATCGGTCGGTTAGCCTTAATTGGAATCGGCAAATCACGATCACGTGTACAAGAGGATGGAATTTCCAGAGGTTGCTATCAATTCAGTACGTTGTCAAGCTTCCCTTCTCCGCTGCAACATTTGTCGCTGCTCTGTAGACATCATGGCACGCCGACGTCTCTCACATGCTCTCCTTGCTTCCAGCCTCTGCTCTCTCTTCTGCAGTTTCTGTTCCGTCTAGCACGATATTGTTCGGCTCTTCCTCTCAGCCTCTCCTCTCTGTCCATCGTCGTCCACGTCCCAAATGAGTACAGGCTCAGTAATACACGCGAGTGCACATGCCAAATTAAGTCAGTGATCTTCGCGTTTCATCATGCCTGATTGACCCTACCAGCCTAATACGGAGTGACCGTAATCTCCACCGTTTCATTCTTCGTGGCATAGTTGACCCTACCAGCATGGAGCGACCGTAATCTTCACCGATTCATTCTTCGTGGCATGGTTGACCCTACCAGCCTAATATGGAATGTCAGTACACGAAGCAGAATATTTTCGCATCACAAAGCACTTGTATGGGAGTATCCGTAAGCTTATCGTGTTTGTTTGTACATGAACCACCCTACCAAACTACACTGGTGTGTTGCGTTCCCGTTTTTCGCCGCTGTTTATCGCGCATGGACCACCCTACCATTTTCACGTAAGTTTTCACGTAAGAGTGGGGCTCGCCCCAATCACTGCATGAGGTGGAGCAGTGATTATGATGATTATCATTGTCATTCCTTCAGGTTGTTTATCCACTGGCACTGCATATCTTACACAGTAAAATAAAAAGTTTATATCTACCCAAAAAATTGGGTTGTTTTACCTGTAATTCAAATGACCCAAAATTTTGGTTATAATATCTCTTTGGTATGTTGGTATTAGCAACTATTTAATATGACAGTTGCAGTAACCAGTATGGTTTGTTGTAAGTAACTTCAAACAATGTGGTTATATCCAACTCTTTTTGTTTTAATTAAAATAACTCCTATATAAGCAGGTAAAAATAAATATACACTGGTAATAATAACTGGTTTGTTTCTAGTAACTTCAACTGATACTTTAGTAACTTCAACTGATACTTTAGTAACTTCAACTAGATACTGTACAGATAAAATTAATAAAATGAATGGGACTATATACTAATCTATGAGTGGTCAAATCAACCATGATTATAATGGTTACAACAACCTGTAAGGGTGATCAAATCTACCCTATTATATATAGCAATAAACAATAATAACAACAACAAATACAATATACATAAGTAACCAACATACCTATTTATATAAGGTTATCACAATGTATAAGTAACGTACTTTTGAATGTGTTGTGATTGATAGTGGGTTTGAATTGTCATGAGATGTATACAATAATGCATGGTTATGACAACCGCTAATATCGGTTAAGATAATCATTTTATGGTTGCTTGAACCTTGATAATTAAAACAACCATTGCATAATTTGTTTATTTTACCATTTTGAGTTACTGCCACTTTTTGTTGTTGCTTTTGCTCAATAAGAACACTGGTTAATTTAAGCTATAATGATTAATATAACTTCCAAGTGTTATTTTAACTTTGTGTGGTCAGCATAATCTACCGCAAACTTAAATTTACCAGTATGGATTGATAGAATATGCTAAGATAGCATGGTTATGTCAACCTAAAAGTGATTTATAGTTACATGCATGAATATAGGTAAAAACGATTATCAGTTGGTTATATTTTACACACTAAATAGGTTATATAAGAAGTATTGGAGAGTTAAATATATACGCATTGAATAATGGTTGCCATATCTATATACAACATAGGTTACAGTACCCATTATAGTTTAAAATTACCTTATTAATTAATTCTACCCAGGACAGTCAAACCAACTGACATAATGATAGATTAACCCCATATTGAAGAGATTAATTCTACCACATTGAGTACATATAACTTTTCAATTTTACTGCGTACCTATACAAGTATCCTAACAATGTGCCTATAGGTGTCTTACCAGTAAAACACCTCTAACTAAGTTCTTTATAGAACACCTAAATTCCTCTCAAATATCAAAGCATTCTATAAGTGCCATTGCCTAAGCTCTCATTATTAACAATACACACTAGTACTTGTGATATAATTATATAAATAACCAATATTATGGAATTTTATGAAATCTTGCAATACAACTGAAAACTAAGTTACCAAGATAACATTTGAATTGTCATGTACTTACAAGGGAACATAGTAGGTGCTCCGCCTATTCGGAAAATTTACGATGGAGGATTATGTGGCAAAAGGTTTTGCTGACAACTACGTAAGAAGCGGCAGCAACCAAAGTGCATTCCAGGTATAGATCTAGATTTGGGCCTGCTAAACAACATTTCAGGCAGTTTCGCTTGTCATACTTTGCACCAAACTCCCACATGATTAAATTTTTTAAAAATTCCTTGATATCTCAGTTCCAATTGAATAGAAATATTTCAGAAAATTTCTGTACTCTGACTATAGCTTGCTTACAGCCTTAATTAAACCAACCAGAGTTTAAAAAGCTTAAGCAAAAGGCTGGACTCTGGCCATTTCTCATGGGAATTACCTCCCATGGGAATCACCTCCCATGGCACAGTAAATAGTTAACACATCAGTACACAGACAAATGTAAACAGCCTCAGTGGCAGCCCAAAGTTACAGCTATCTTCTCCAAATCCCACCTCCCTCTATGACATCATCTTTCAATAGTTTCTCTCCATTGTTCAGCCAAGCTTGTCATTACATGGGCTGTTCATGAGCTGTGTTGCTGGCATGGTCATTCCCAGATAGTGGACTGGGTCAAATCCATGTGATAAAGGGTATCAGTCATAATCACACGTTACATGTGATCACACAAATGATCCAGATCAGACACCTGCATGATGCCCTTAGAAGGCCATGTCATCTCAGCACTGAGTTCATCTGTAAAATGAACTAATGAAGAGGGCTATACTCCTTGAATCAGTAGAATTTTAGCCCAGACCATTTCTGCATTTGTATTGGTTGAAGCATCAGGAGATCATTAGATAGCTAAAAAAAAACACCACCTCCACCAAGGCAACGATTTTCCTTATAATGACATCACTCATTTATTATGATCTGTATTTTCCAAACTTCTCAAGCTGCAGCAGTTTAGACTTAGCACTTTCAATGTATCTTGTAATGTGTGCGTATTAAAATTATTCTGTGTAGTGTGTGCAGGTATATTAGAAAAATTCTTATTTAGTCAATTGCTGGTACCTTTTGGTGTGTTTGAGCATTACGTGACATATAAAGATCCTTTTCACCGGCAACCTTCTGTCTCTTTAAATCATCTCTTAGCTTACTTTGTTCTCGCTCATTTGGTAGAGATATAAATCTTTTTTCCAAGCTGTGCTGTCACGCAACTATAGTTCAGCAGATACACCAAACTCTGAACCCAACAAATTAGATATCTGCTCTTTGTCACTGGCTGATCATTGGTCATCAGTAGAACAATTAGGTTCAGGTAGGCAAATTGTCTGCATCTTTCCCTGTCCACATATTAATCGACTAGCTACATCAATTACTGCAAGACTAGATGAAGCAGCTTTGGATAGCTGTGGCACCGGAGATACGTGCATAGTCTCATCACTGATTAAATTCCTTCACTGTCACATGGGCAGACCTACTAGTGTTGTTTTACGTGGTATACTAAAACTAAAACTTCTTTACAACTTTGATACTAAAACTAAACTAAAACAAAACAAAAACTATTTTCACCCTTATACGTAACTAAAACTATCTTATTTAACTAAAAAACTAAACTAAAATAATAATTGTGTTTACCACAATTAGTTCTAGTAAGAACATTTTAATACAAGTATGGAATATGCTGGTAAACTACAAGTTTACATAACAACTATACTGGCATGTGCCATCATATGTATATTATCAATAGTGATGTGGAAAATAGGAATTTTGTACAAAAACTACTAAAACAAATTTACCAAACTATAACAAAACTAAATTGTTACTTTTCCTACAAGTTCGACTTGTAAATTAAAGAAACAAAATACTAAAACTAAAAGTAACCTGAAATATCGTAAAACATGGTGGGTCGCAAAATCAGTACAATGCCTTACAGTTAGTAACCATTGCTGCAGCAATTGCCGCATATGGGCAATTGCCACACACTGATGTACAGCAAAACCACGACAAACATGACTCACACTGGCACTGGATCATTCCATCCTGAGTTCCATCCGGCCACAGCTTACTAAGTTCAGCCGCTAGCACATGCACATAAAACTTGTCATATAGTCTCTTTTATAGCATCATAGAGGTAAGTGTATATAATATCTATGGTAAGCACTGCATGGCTATTCTCGCCCTTGTCGTACGGTGTACCTCGTTTACGTTTAGGCATTGTTCCAATTAATACCGGCCTTCAATAGAGAGAACTGCCACGCACGTGCGGGCGCTTATACTACAATCGATAACGCCCTGCGCTAAAAAGCGGCAGCTAACTATATAAAATGCGCATGCTCCAATACTCATAACCTTTGTGACGTCACGAGCTAGCTATGCATTTGCTTGTGCCCATGCATATAAATTTGACTCATGCACTCTCTAGTACTATCGTGCTATATCTTACTGATGCAGTGCTGGTCTGGTTTTGTTACGTGGTTTATGTGCATATCAGTAATACGACTAGTATTCGCGACGGTTGCATTTGTATGCTTCGTGAACTGCTTTAGTGTACCTAAACAAGCCTCTCGTATCAACCACAACATCGTCACGCAAACTTTCTACTGGGTCGTTAACATCATCATAATGGTGGACGATAGCAGAATCACTTTGCAAAGAGGTGGTACAACTCATGATGTACATCCCGAGCAAGTGACCACGGACAACTTGCGGAGAATCTTCGGAGTAAGCATGGGTGTTGGTGTTAGTTAACGTGTATTGTATACCGTCAGTTGTATCCATATACTGAGCTATAATATATAGCTTAGTAGCTATAAATATACACATGCATATATATATTTACAGGTTGATCCTAACACAGTCTGGCTCAAGGATAACATCGAAGACACGGGATTTTTCCCATGCACTGATGGTCACTTCCGACTACAAGACAATCCGCGAGTTCTGTCATATTGTGTTCTACTAGTAGAGGGACCTGACCTTCAGTCTGCCGTGACTAGATCCGCCACTAGTGCTACCACTAGCTCGATAAACAGTTCAAGTAGCAGCGGCCACCATCCAGGGTTTCGTTCAGTGCTATACCCTCATAGGAAGATAAAAAGTTTTAATGTCAAAATAACGAAGGCACTACCAAGTAAAAGAGGAAGGAAAGTAGAATTTACCCCTACCGGGCAATTATTCATCGAGATGCTAGACAGTACCTCGAATGTCGAGCATACACTCGAAAAAATCAAAGATAAGTGGGGGCCGGATTATTTGCTAGTTACTAGTGATGGGCTAAAGTTGGAGGACTCGCCAGCTACTAGAGGTATACAGTGTTATCTAGCTAACCATAGCTATACTGCATGCATGCATGTATGTATATTGCATGCGCATGCCGCTGGATGCATTGCCATGCTTATCAAGGCTCACGATAGTGAGTCGCGAGGCCAAGAAGAAGCGCAGCAACGCGACCACTGAGTGAGTTATTTACACGCCGGTAGTACCGCCCTCAAACTCGCAAATGCTCTAGCTAAGCCGCCATCAAAGCTATCGCTTAGTTATTGCAGACCCACAACGTTCTTACTATAATTATGGAATCAACAAACCGAGAATGGAGGAAATATAAGCGCCACCATTCCTAAGTACCATCCATTGCGAGTTTTATGGCGCCCGTTGTGCGACTACGCATGACGAACCATCCTTTCCCGCCCAATTCGCCCGTTTACTAGACAATTAGTACCTTCATTGTTTGAAGAATCAATATCCCGAAGTTGATCAACATCGTTTCAGCCATTCTTCTGATACAGCCTTATAAATGCCTTCCTGTGACCACCTAAAATTTACGCGGCAGTCGTTTTTTTCTTTCTTTTATTTTCACCGCACACTTTTTTCGGGGGCTTGCAGGAGCTTTCGTGAACCCCGGAAGTTTATTTCAAACTCTTTTTTTATACATTCACTTGTTTGTCTAATAACTCACTCATTTCTTCATGGATTTCAGCCAAATTTGTATCAGCACTTCTCCTATGTATGCTCTACCTGTCATACCATTATCAGTCTGAAGTAAACACTTGAATGTATTTGAGAAGGGCTATTACACTGCAGGTTGATAGTTTTCATAACTTGGACCCCCTTCATATGATTTGCATAAACTTTCAGATATGCAATCTATATTCATGTATCACTCTGTAGTGAAAGTTTTAAAAAAATCTCAGGCTTGAGTTTTTCAAAATTATGCTTCAAAGTTTAATTTGCAATATTGTGTGCTAGGCAAGTACAAGTTATGTCCATGCAGTACTTCTCTGCTGCTTGCTGGTAATAACATGTGTTTATACTTCCAAAAAAGTAGTGATATGCTTAACAAAAACACCTTGGGTGTAAAAAAAGTGCGAGGCCAATCAGAAGCAGCATTGCGAATAGGTATGTGCGACCAAAAACTTTGATATCATTTGAGGCCAAGAAGTTACTTATCAAAAATCTTTTTCACTACTTGAATGACATACAATAGTTTATAGCATATTTTCACAACTATGATTGGCTTTGTCACTTGGCCACCTTTTTCACACCATCATTATTAATAAAGGTGGCCAAGTGACAAAGCCAATTATAGTTGTGAAAATATGCTATAAACTATTGTATGTCATTCAAGTAGTGAAAAAGATTTTTGATAAGTAACTTCTTGGCCTCAAATGATATCAAAGTTTTTGGTCGTACATACCTATTTGCAATGCTGCTTCTGATTGGCCTCGCACTTTTTTTACACCCAAGGTATTTTTGTTAAGCATATATATATACGCATGCAACGATGACTGTGACGTGCATGGTTTTTTGCTGTTTAGCCGAAATTATAGTCATTAAATCAGTTGGCGCGAGCCTGGTTTCTTGAAATTGTTCACACTGACATCCGTACGAAAGTTTCGTGCGGACGTCGGTGTGTGTCCGCCCCCAGGCTATTAAAAACTAATCACGTGAAATAAAGGCTGAATAACTGGTTAAACAAGTTCTACTGCTTTTAAGTTTCTTTACAATGCACCTATCAATGTAAAGCCCCTCCTCCTGGGCATAGGTGGGTTGTACAACTTGCTGTTCAAAGGATACACCCCAGGGGCAATTATTTTTTACAATGCCCCTCTCTAGACGCACACAATACCAAGGGGCAATGTGGAGATTTGTATTTATATTATGCTATTTGAGTTTCATTACAAACAAAATCCCCACTAGTGGGGAGCACATTTCTGACAGACACACAAATCCCGACCTATGCGCAGGAGGGGGGGGAGTGGGGCTTGACATTGATAGGTGCATAATTATGCCACTTGCCATCGATACAAGCAATGGGCGTGGCCTTAGTAATGAAGCCTGTCATATGCCACCAAAGAAGACTAAGATACCGTATTTTCGGGGGTCAAAAAATTCGTAGATTGCTCAAAATTGCTTTTAGAAAATAATTTTCAGGTTTTTGTGGAATTGTAAGAGTTAAAAGTACTGGCAGTCAATTTAAATTTGTGGAAATTAAATTTCATGGTCATCAAGGTTCACCAAAAAACATGAAAATATTTCCCCCCGAAATTTTTTGCCGTATGGTAACGCTGTATTAGCTGTTCATTTATCGTTAAAAGCCATTTTACCGGCTGTATAGTACAAACAAGTCAGATTTAAAAGTGTGCGTGCCGTGGGAGTTGCAGAACTTATAAAAGAAGACTGGCCTATAGTGTTACAGTAAGAATTTCGGCTTAAAACAACTTTATATACTATGTGTATAAAGCTGGTTTAAACAAAATAATTAAATTTGTATGCGTTGCTATAGTTCCTTAGTGATGAATCTTTGCTCACGTGACATACCAGTGACGTCATTACTTGCTATTACAATACATTGAATCGCAGTTGATTAACAGTACATAGTGCCTTTTTAGATGGTAATACATCAACTTGTTAACATTGTATAGGATCTGCATTTTGGAAAAGTCCCAGCAGGAAACTGTTTGCCATATCAAAAAAGAATTATACTGATCTACTTAGAGATTCAGTGTGCACGGCAGCTGGGCAGAAGAGACCAGTGACAGGGGAGGAGGATGAAGCAGAGGATGTGCACCCCAAGAGAACCGCAGACCTTGAGATCAAAGTAGATCTGGTATTAAACGAAATGAATACAATCAAGTCACTTTTTGATGAAACCATGCTGTTGACAAAGGATAGTAAAATCCCGCCAGGCCTAAGGAAGGTCTTGAGAGACACATTTAAGTGTAGGATATGCTTGAACCCCACTAATCCACCGGTTGTGGTAATGAAGTGCTGCCGCATAATTTTGGGGTGCGAAGCATGTGTGAACGGGTGGTTCACAGGAGAAGACGCCCTAGTAAAGCCCTGTCCAAGCTGTAGGTGTGAGCGAGGCTATACACAAACTATGGTTCTCAGAGGGATGGACGAGTTGTTGGAAGGGCTGATGCAGTGTGATTTGGCAGCCACTGACGGTGAGAAGCAAACGGCCCCTGAAGCCTCGTGAAGACTGCATACATGTTAGAATTAACACTTTTTGATCTTAGGTTTGTGTAATAGCTATATAGCTATGCATGCTTGTAAACAAGAATGCAAAATCATTTTTATGTAATCATGTTTTGGTTTGTGCTCAGTCTTTGTGGACTTGTTAGAAATGCATGGGTAGTTTATAGCTAATACTTATGTACATAATTATCCTAATAAATAGAGTATACGGGCTTGCCTATTTTCTGGAACAGGACTGGATGACTCTGAAAAATACCTATGGTAATCCAAATGGATTCTCAGGAATGCTAGCATTATTTTTGTCATTGCCAACTACACCTTCAATCACTGTTGATGCCATCAAAAAAATCTAAAGCTGTTATCCTTGACTCTTAAATGCAATAATCCGACTAATATCTGATTTGTAGATTGTCAATGTTCTGTTCTAATTCCATGACTACCATATAGTGGGAAAGTTTGGCGAATCGTCTGTGATTCGCCAAATTAAAACCATCCAAACTTTACTTATAATTATTACCTTATGGCTGAATATATCCATTTGCCAAACGCTTATAACAGTGAAATTTGTCTAACTTTCCTGCTATATGGTATTCAAACCATCCTGGAAGTGGTGCTTATCAATTAGAGATTAGATTATAATGTAGCACGGTGCTTATAATCTCTTAATTGATAAGGGTCTGGCCACAAGCTAATGGACAGCGAGCTCCAAGTTAAAAATGCAATGGGTGTTAGAGTCAAACCATAACCAATCATGATTTGGCTACAGTATAGTTTTACTGCAAATATAGCTACCAGGGCAAAAAAATTAAGCATAGGTTATTGTTCAAATCTGAGGTTCTATGTTGTTTTAGAAACCTGAGATTACATAATCACCAAGGGCGCAGCCCGAGGTGATTATGTAACATTCCAAAGATTTCTAGAACTAATGGATTTGAACAAGAACTAATTAAGACTATGGTTCGCTAGTAACCATTTCGTATAATATTGCAGCCCAAGGCAATTAAAGTTTCTAAAACAACATAGAATAGACTAGAGCTGAAACAAATATTCATTCTTTTGGATATTTGCTCAGTTGCATAGGTATTCGAGTACCAAGAGAGTATTCGGATGTACAGTGATGCATTTTCTACATTAATTTTGTAATCAAATACAAATTTAAAGGTATGTCAGTTTTACACTTTACGTATTTCTAGCATAAATCAAGTATTTTAATAGTAAAATTGCTTATTCAAACTATTCAGATATTTGCTCGCTTTGCCATTCAAACTATTTGAACCCTAAATTTCAGCCCTAGAATAGATTGATTCGAATGATAACCAAGTTAGTACATGCATGGTTACCATCTGTATCATAAAATTGTATTGATAACATTACACTTTGATGTATCTTCAGCAATAGGATATGCAAACTAAAGTTAATTACCGTGGAAGCGAATTTAGCCAATGAAAAACTTCACGCGTCACAGCTGAGTAGTTAAACTGTTTAACAACTTTGCTTGGGTATCTATCACCTTTGAAAAGCCTAATTATTGCTAAAACATCAAAGCATACTATGCATACCATAGTCTAAAGACAATAACACGATGGGAACAATTTCAGAGGTAGCCTCAAAGAATTGACCCTGGAGGGGTCCAGAATGTGGGCATAAGCTCCAGAGATTAAAACCATCCCCCTACACCTGGAGACCAAACATGATGAGGAATGAAACACAAAACCAAGTATGACAAAATTAATGAAGAATACAAACACAAAAGGGACGAAAAAATGAACACAAGGGCAATGATCAGGGCCGGCCTTAAGGATAGGCAAACAAGGCAACTGCCTAGGGCCCCAAAGCAAAAGGGGCCCCATGGTGGTTCTATCCAACTCGAAGCATGCAGGCCATGCACTTAGTATTACACACTCACACAAGTCGTACTTTCAATGTGTTATATATTCGCCAGTATCTCTCATTGTCAACGAGCAGTGCTTGGATCAATATAGTTAAGCACCCATAATCATATTCTAAATAGTGCCTATTTATTCTAATACATGCACTAATCAGTTTCCATCACGTGATTGTAAGATTTACAACACTCGAGGTTGCTATTGGACTAGAAGAGTACGTTTCGCTATTACTTATTGGTCAAATAGTAAAAGTACAGACGTAGCTGAAATATGTTAGCTTGTTCTTTTGGTAGCTTAATCGCCATGGCCAAGTTGCCCGCGGCTCTTTGACTTATGATTCTTGAGTCAAGTGTGGAAAAATAAAACGTGGAATGAAGGACTAGTATGATATGCTGGAGTATATATCAAGAATCAGTGAGTCACCCTGCAAGATAAAGAAATCAAGTAATTTAAATGCTGTGAAGATTATGGCACCATCTACCCATCTACCAGTCCACGTTTTATCTATATAATGCACATGGCAGTATTATGTTATAATAAAGCGTAATTACTAACACAATTTCATTGTTATAACACTATAGCATAAACTGCAGAAACAGCAGTATGCACACAGTAGGAATAGCTTAATTACCATGCCTTTTACAAACAATATTATTGTATGTGCTTGTGAATTATTGCCCAAAGATGGGCAATACCATCTAGTCCACATGAAGTGGACTACTACATGGTGATAGGTGTAGTTGCATGATTCAGAAAACTGCTTAAGGGGCTACTTAAATTTAATTTGCCTAGGGCCACAGAGGTCCTAAGGCCGGCCCTGGCAATGATTATGAGTTATGACAAATATAAAGAATGTTGCCAATGGAGCAAACGAAGAAACCAACAAAAGGAAGCTGCATGCAAGGATTTCAACAGATCCCAACAAAGTATATATCAATAATCTGAATACCAGGAGGAGGCAGTGAGAAAAGAAAAGAGACACGAATAGACTCAATTACAAGTCTAGGCCGCACAGAACAAAAAGGAAAGAATCCTCCACAGCAGAACCACAAAGGAGGACAAGTAGTGGACACGGTGCCATCAGGATGTTCTTGATGGGTGTTTTCACCTCCCTCTCGAGCACTGTGCTCTCCTTGCTGGTTGTGTGGCCCATGGTGTTTTACTCTCTAATGTTGTAACTACTAGGGCTTCTCTTTTTTGTTTTCAGCTGTTAGTGATTGTGGGAATTTGTCTACTGATATAAAGTTGTAAAGTTCAGTATAATGAGCTTTTAACACCGGTGACTTGCAGCTAGACCATGTTCTCTCATTTATATTAGTTTATTGGCTAGCAAGAAGATATCATATAATGAGTTTATTTCAAAGGAGTTTTATTTTTGAATTGTTCGAAGAGCATGACTTCTATGAAAATATAACTCTTCAAAACACCACTAGCGCTACTACAATAATCATTGTGCATGTGTGAGCATGAAAATAAAACCTTTGAAATAAATTTATTAGTTCTACAAAAATTTCTGCTTCAAATTTAACCCATTATACGGTATTCCATGTGTGACTGTGCAAAGTGTTGTCTGGCCATACCCCAACTGTACTTAATGGAAAATAATGTACACTTTTGCCCTTTGATCCGCCCATGCCAAATTCATATATCATATTTACTTGGTTGCATTTATTAGCTTAGTTCCAACTACTGTATAGCAAAAATTTTTGATGAGATAAAATATTGACCAATTGTCTAATTTTTACATTTGGCAAAAAGTATTGACTGAAGGTTGTTTCAAGCCTCAATTTCTATTTAATGTGCAATGCAAGCAAAAGTATAGCAGCACCATGTTCTGTAAAAATTGATGAAAAACATTTTGCCGAATGGACAAATTTTCGTTAATACTTTTTACTGTCAAAATTTTATGCTATATGATCTTTAAAACTGACCATTACTTGATACTTGAAGGCAATGTTTATACCCATAAATTTGAAGTTGATTGTGGTACTGATCAAGTGTGGCTACTATTCAAGGTGCCACATTTACCAAATATATACGGTACCGTATAGCAGGTTTTATGTGTGAGGTCCAAAATTTGTGATTGCGAATTAGTATGGCATTTGCAAAGATTTCCACTAAATTCTTATATTTTCGTTTAATACTCTACATACATTTCAGGTAGACTATTTGCAAATATTTCATTTATTCTGAAGCTGATATTTCTGGGTTTGCAAAAATTTGGACCAGTAATATGCTATACGGTATACCTTGATATTTTACAGCAATGCCATATACATATATGCATGCAAATAGTTTGGTGACATTTCTGTATTTATTTTGGGCCATGTATGGCAATATGCCAACAATGTGTCCAATCATAAAAATTATTAGTGAACCTAGGCTAAAATAATGCAAAGAAGATGAAATGAAATGTCACCAGACCCATTACTGACTATAAGGAAAGCATGCAAGTCAAGAGTAGTGCCAGATGTATGTAAGACCCCTGTTGAGTCATCCAGGCAAACAGATTGTTAATCATAATCATAATTATGTTAATCATAATCATAATTAGCTAACTGCTATATCATTATAACCTTATGGCAAAATTGTGTCAGGGTCGGGTAACAATGTAAATTTGTGTCATGTTGGCGGCTGCGATAATAGCATGGCCACATCTCTTCTTAGGGTTCTTATGTCTCCCTTTAGTTCTAATAGCTCCTTTCGCAGCTTCAGTATTTCTACGAGCACATCAGCACTAACGTTACTATCGGATTCCACCATTCCAGCTCCTTCGAATCTTAGTCGCTTTCCAGCTCTTGGAGACAGGCATTCTAAACTGTTGCGATACCATACATTTGTTCCAGAGTGACTCGGACCCGCGCTTGGACCTGTATCCGGTAGTTCTATGAGAATTCGTGAACCAGCTTGGACATCTTCATGCTTTATATCAAAGCTCCCGTCACTATTTGGAAAATACCTCTTAGCATTATTTTCGTTCCACAACCAAAGTTCGTCTGAATCATTGCCGATCTGTCAACACCATTTTTCTATAATTACGAAAGTTATAAAGCTAACGTGTCGGTTACCTGAAAAAGACGCTTCAAATTGCTCACACAAACTTGCGACATGCGCACTAGGAATATATCAGTCCCTCTTTGTAAAAGAACTTTTAAGTCTTGTTGAGCCTCAGGCTCTGCCATCGAAACACCAAGCAAACACTGAATCTTAAACTCGGCAACTTAATTACCTCTCGAGTATAAGCGCCGTGTGCTTTTAATTGTAATTGTAAAATTTAATCAGGGAGTCCACTCAGCCGGGAAATAGCACTGATTTTCAGTGGAGTCCTGAGCACAACATACAAAACACATACACACAGTAAAAATAACAATGCACGTACAACAAAAACATTAACACTGAACAGCATTAGCTAGCTAATAACTAGTCTCGCGTAGCCAGACCGCTATTTCCCCGCAGGGCGTTTATCGCTTGCAGTATAAGCGCCCGCGCAGAAAAGGGTCTGGGAGGCTTCGCAGTGCTGACTGGGTTTGAGCCCAACAGATTTTGTTGGGCGTTGATTGATTACACGTGACACGTTGATTGATTACACGTCACATAAACTTAACATACAGGGCTATTACAAAGTTAATATATCGACACGTTTGAAGGTGTGAAAACCCAGTCAGCACTGTGAAGCCTCCCAGATCCTTTTCTGCGCGGGCGCTTATACTGCAAGCGATAAACGCCCTGCGCGGAAATAGCGGTCTGGCCACGCGAGACTAGCTACCGTACAGCGGGTTATTGTTGCGAGGTCCAAAATTTTGCGAGTCAGTAAAAATAGATCCAGCAGAAATTTTTGCTATTGCAAAATTTGCGAGCCAGTCCGGTGTGGGATCACGTGAATTGTAAAAATGGCCGAGCGTACATTTGCGATTAATGCGATGATCCGCGGTTACCATGTTTACAAGGTTTGTTTAATGGCTTATTAGTGATTACATTGTAAAATTTTATCCTTCATTGTTGGCTTCAATAATGGAGCTAGTTGGAACATCTTTCGATAATGGTCCCACTGGGTCTGGTAACGGTAACGCCGCATCTTTATGTTTCAATTCAAAATTGACATGTCGCACCAAATTATAAGAACCTGACCACTTCAGCAGAAATATTTGCGAATCAATCAGCCATTCGCAAATTTCGCAAAAATTTGGACCTCGTAGACATAACCCGCTGTACGGTAAGTTTGGTATTGAAAGTGTGCCAGACCGTATATTTTTGGCGCAGGCGCTTATACTGCAAGCGATAACGACCTGCGCCAAAAATAGGTCTGGCCCGCGAGACTATAGGTTGAAATCGCGTCGGGCGAATTTACTTAGAATTTTTTTTCTTAAAACAGTTGATCGTATGGAGTGTCATTTGCTGCACGTGATGTTCAACTTTTCACGTTCCTGATTTAACATTTGAGTTGTTGATCTCCTTTAGTCGCTTTCCATTCTAGCTACCAGTAGACATTACACTATGGCGAGGAAAGCGGACTGCTTTCACCACGTGCATACGTCACGTGAGTCTGTTATGTATATCCTCCATATTCTGTTGTAGAGGCTTATCTAAAAATGGTTAACTAATAGGTTGTATCAGTATGTGTGTTTGTAGAGACTATAGAGAGCTAGTTGTGCATGTGCAGATCTACTGAAGGATGCATGGCAAGCCTGGCATACCAGCACACCATTCTACGTCAGGTACATGCATAACACTAATGATCAATCTAAATAATTATATAAATATAATTATAGATGCCTTCAAGCTGTTTAGAAACAAGGATCAAGTGGATGTTAACCTTTTTGTTCAACAAGACTGGTATTCCATCAAGAGCGGTCACTCATGAGTTTGCTCAAGGCTGCTTCCGTCAAATCCTAGCCTTCCTAGGATAGCACAATAATGCAGAAGTCATGCAAACTCCAAATTTTGCTGCATGAATAATGAGCGTATCATAATAATTATAAAAGTTTATTGTCTATATTATGGTGATCAAGGAATTTTGCAATACAATTGAAAATCGTAAATAGAGTTACCAAGGTAACATTGGAATTGTCATGTACTTACAATGTTGTATGAACGGAGTACGTACTCCTATTTGGAAGATTTACGATGGAGGATTCAGCCACTAAGAAGCAGCCAAGTTGTGTTCAAGCCAAGGGATTACAACTCCTGCATAACAGATCCATTTGACATACTTAATGCCAAACTGCCACGTGATTTTAAAAGGTTTCATTAGGATAGCCATGATTCTGCATGTGATGTCCCTCTAAATGGGTTCCTTCATCTCCATAGGAACTGCTTTAGTGACGTAGGAAATGATTCATGCAAGTCTGTAGCTACAAGGAATATCCTTTACGAGAGCTGGCTTCAAAGGAGGTACCTGTGAAGCACAAGTTTTTCTCATTACAAGTAGCTAGCTAATCAGTAGTGTTGCATACCTGCAGGAGTCCTACTGGTGGGCTAGTCTCGCAAGCCAGACCACAATTTACGCGCAGGGCCTTATCGATTAGAGATAAGCGCCCGCGGTAAAAGGGTCTGGTACATCTCTCGAGTAAAATCTGTCTCTCAGGAATGTGATTACGTAATAAACAAAGTCATCTATGATTACGTATTCTACCGTACACGTAACAATTGCGCGCTTAACAATGGCTACTTCTGTTGGTTATAATGTATTTGCGCGTGAGTCATTCATGTCGTAAAAAGCCATTTAAGTTCCTTCAATCTGATTGGCTCTATGGAGTTTTCACTAGAGACAGCTTTTACTCGAGAGATATGTACCAGACCCTTTTACCGCGGGCGCTTATCATCTCTAATCGATAAGGCCCTGCGCGTAAATTGTGGTCTGGCTTGCGAGACTACTGGTGGGCCTGCTATCAGTCATTTGGAACTCACTCAGCCATAAACTTATGTGGCTCTCTATAAACATAACAAATAGTGATACCAACAAATTTTATAGGAATATCGTGAAGATGTATTCATTCGATAAGCATTATTAATGGTTTAATGCAATAATAAACTCACGTAGCGCATGCATGTAGTGAAAGTAGTCCACTTTATCACCACAGCACAGTGTCTACTGGTAGAACAGAAAGCGACTAAAGGAGATTAACAACACAATATTAAATCGGCACGCGTTCTTTGGAGTTAACCGAAAGTGAAAAGTTGAAAATCACGTGTGGCAAATGACACAGCTTCCATTAATTTTAATTACCCAAAAGAAAATTATTTGAGAAAAAAATTTCTAAGTTGAAAGTGGTTCCAAAAAAAATTCGCCCGGGGCAAGCGTATTTTTTTTGGGCTCACTTCCGACTCAGAGGAGGGCCGACACGATATGTGCTTCTAAATAGCTATACCTGCTATACGGTATACCTTGATATTTTACAGCAATGCCATATACATATATGCATGCAAATAGTTTGGTGACATTTAACCACTACTGTTGTGTATGCAACACTAATAATTTAATGATAATTTAATATAAATTTTGTGTTTTACAGGTGTCTTCAAGCCATGGTCATTGTAAAGGATTCTGAAATACACGAACAAGAACAATAGTTGTTCAGTGATCATGATACCATATTAATAAAATACCGTAACCACAGTTTTTTCATGGGACTAATGTCACAAAGCACCATTGTCATGATTTTATTTCACGAGTCCATATAAGTCTGATCAATAAAATTATTCACAATTATATTTTCACAAAACACTAACTTGCGTGCCTATGAAAAAGCAACTAAATATTAGAGGTGCTGTATAATCTTGGACAATTGTCTAAGTTTGTTTTGTCAAAGCATTCTGAGTCAGGGTTTTTTAATGACATAAAAGTTTCCCATTAACTGCTTTTGAAAGCTCATGAGCCACTTAGTGGCTCAGAAAGGTGTGAATGTTCCTTATGGCATGATTCTCTTTCATGAATTTGCTAATACTGCTTAAAAATCCCATGACAAAATTTGTTCCTATGGAGACCAATATTTGTTCCATGAAATCGTATATGATACATATGATCATAATAATCCACTCTTAACATTTACGATAGTCTTATTATGACGACTGAATCCTTCTGCAACACTATTAAGTTGGTTACACACATATACTGATTCAGAACATCCTCAGGTACTGTCCATTATTATATCCTATGATTCCTATCTACATTTTGTGTAGAAATTAGCCTCATTAGCTCCATTTTGCCATTACATTGACCCATTTTGTTGTTGAATGACTTGAAGGTAACTGTAATAACCCAAGTATTTGTAATAATCATCAGTGTTGCTTACTTAACTGATGCACCTGTCTTTCAGTAGGTCTATGGTCTATGCATCTGCTTGGACACACCTATACTTGTGTAGCTCTATACAAGCATACAAAAAGTAAATATTATTAATAGCAACACTTAATAATCCTCATGCAACAGCAGTGGAAAGTATACACAAAGATCATTTAACAGACAATACAATCAACTCACGTGAGGCATGCACGTCTGAATATTGTGAAAGCATATCAACTTCTATTATCACCATCGCGCAATATCTACTGATGAAAGCGACCATAAGCAGGTCCAATATAATGTTAGTAGACACGCTCTCCACGAACGGAACCTCAGTAGGGAAGTGAACATCACGTACATCAACTAAGGGTTCCACAGTGATTGATTGTTTTCAATTATTCGAAAGAAGAATTTAGTCAAGAAAAATTCTAAGTCGGAAGTGAGCCCAAAAAAATCCGCCCGGGGCGAGTCATCCGGGTCACGTTTTTACCGGATCATCCCGGTTTATAAAATATCCGGGTCTGACCCGGATTGGATCACGTACGATATTAATGGCGTCTGGAGGTGAAAGCCGCCGCGCACAGTCGCACACCTCGAAAGTTTATTTATATAAAATTTCAAATACTGCTTTTCAGTGATCACTCGTCGTTGGGAATTGAGATATAATTAGGATTAATGCCGCATGAAAATGCTGCACAGGTTGTCCAGTAGGAGCCACGCCCAGTTTTTAGGTACGATCGAGAATGCGTATGAATAAAGCTGTGTTTGGTTAATATATAGCCTGCATCTACATGCTGTAACGCAGAACCAATTAGTAGCTATAGTGCCCAGAATGTAGGTTTCGGCGCACGCCTATACTTTAATTAAACCGGGTCTGACCCGGATTACTATCCGGGCCAGTGGGTCATCCGGGTCAGTGATGCTGACCCGGTTTCAACCCTGATGCAGACCACATCACAATAATCAAACAGTGGCATCACAAAAGCAGAATACAACACACAAAGTACCACTGGTGGTAATAACGAATAATGGAAGAAAGTCTACTAGAAACCACATTAAAAATGTGTGATGACCACGATATTAAATGTAGGGTCAATTATGACACCCAGATACCGAACAGAGGTAGCCCGATTCAAAACTGTACCTTCAACTTTTAGCTATATGATAAAGTTCAGTAAACATTTAATTTAAACAAGTTGATAGCAACTGTCAACTCTGATAATAATATAGTAAGTGCTTTTTGAATATAGAATGATTTCTGGAACGAAGCCACGCAGAAGGGCTTGTTACCAAGTAATAAAAAGTGCGCAATAAATATACACGAACGAACAAAATGACAGTGTATGTCCCGAGGTACATCCATGCATAGATTTATAAACTCCAGGTACCTGAGGTTTATAAATCTATGATGACTATTATTACAAGTTCAGAGTCTGAAATACACTTGGCAAATTTTGTCGGAGGGTTTCTGAATCTGGCCATATAATCAGCTGTTTTACATTGCAGTATACATGACATCCAGCCACTTGTGAAAAATTTAGACACAGTTATTTCCATGACGTAGCTATAAACGGTACGCCAGATCTGTGTTCTCTTCTGCAGCTGCAGCTTGTGACTTGGATGGTGAACTTACGACAAAGGTTTAAGCAAGTCAAATACAGAATAAGTAGGTATAGGCCAGTATAATAACAGGTTTTTTCATCGTTTTCTTTATATTAGCATAACTAAATGTTTCTTTTCTTATTTTCTTTAAAGCCTGGCACATCATAGATGTTTTCAGTTTTTTACTTTTTGCATCAAGCTTATAATTATAATTACTGCATTCATATTGAAGTACCACTGATTTTTGGAACAGTTCTGTGTTGGCTGCCATCAATTGATAACACTCCGTCTGTAGTGACATGTTTTGATCTGTCAGTGTCATGATATGTTCCATAGCTGCTTGCAATTGCTGTCCTTCCCTGGATGAGTTGTCTTGAGTGTAATTAACAACTGCAGTTACTGTTGTTTCTATGTCAGCCACAGGCCTACAGTTGACATATCCGGAATCTGGCAGTCAATGTTACTAGTTAAGTCAGTATTGCTGATATTATTACGGTTGGTACTGCTGTCATCATCTTGAACACCGCTAACATCACAATTGACATTGTCAGTGCTTACATCACTGATGATATTGACTTCAACAGTGTTTACATCACAATTTGTATTATCCCTGACAGTCACAGTGCTACAATCTAACTGAAGCATCACCAGAATCTGAAGTGTAACAATCAACTCTTTGTGCTTTTCTAGTAGAATTTATCTGTATGTTATTATTGTTACTTTTTTCTGGGCCCTTGCCAATCTGGCTAATTTAGAACAGGTGGGAGAAGGAAAAGATGTATGGCACATAAGCATGCAGGATGTCTAGTAAAACAGAAACCCTTCTGGATTTACTATTACTTTTATAGTAAAGCTTACCACTTGTAAAATGATCACTGCAAAGTCTTATGCCTAGTCTCGCGTGGCCAGACCTCTAATTTTTTTTACAGGGCGCTATCGCTCGAGCGATAGCGCCCTGTAAAAAAATTAGAGGTCTGGCCACGCGATACTGCGAGCGATAGCGCCCTGTAAAAAAATTAGAGGTCTGGCCACGCGAGACTATCTTATGCCCTCTGTGGGTGTCGGTGCATGGGTGTCCAATTTTTTCGATTAATTTCTGCAATCCATTTAATTCTCTGGTCTTCATTGGCTGGTATTTGCTTCTTAGTGCCAGGGAAATACTTGTTAGTGCATCCAAATGCACAGCATGACAATGGCATGACGATCTTCTACACTAAATAATAGTCAAAATTTGTTTACTGGCCAGACGATCTCTAATCGATAAGCGTCTGTTCGAAGAGGGTCTGGCCTAGTCTCGTCCCCAGACTGTTTGAATTTCAAAGGGTCTGGGGACGAGACTAGGTCTGGCCACGCAACTGAGACTAACAAAAATCCGCCTCAAAATACACAGAAACGCTACAACTCTACACTAAGTTACGTGTAAAATGGCGCCGGCGTAATTAAGGTTGCTTAGCAGCTGTATATTATAGTTAGTTTATAGAGTGAGTAATGTTCGGCCAGTTTTCATCAAGTAACTATGCTCTGTGGGAGATTGTTCCAATCATCAACCCTACTAGCCTTTTCAGTGTAACACTGTGGCTTAAAGAGCTTTATATGATGGCCTCGAGTCATCATCATTGTCTTATTGATGTCAATTGGAAAACTTGTCTGGGTCAATACTATAGTTTCCATTGAATATATTGTAGCTTTATACAAAAATCATATCCCTCTTTTTTGATGATAGTATAACGATGCATGGTAACCTTAAAAGACGTAGCTAATCTCTCTTCATACGAGTAGTGGTGCAGTGCACTAACAAATTTAGTAGCATGTCTCTGGACCTTTTCCAGGTCTTCTTGATCCCTACTAAATCTTGGCCAGCATAGCTAACAATAACTGTGTTAGCTAGCTACACAAGACCAGGATGGAACAAACCATGCTGTGCCGGCATTTATTATTATCAATCACTGAAATGTTTCATTATGCAGTCTCTATAATAATAGATTCCATTATCTAAATTTATCTTACACACTAAACCCACATGTTGAAAGAGAATACTACTTAGCTACTTATCCATTGTTCAGTCATTTTTCTTGTATCTTATAAAGAGTGTATCATAATTTCACAATTTCCACAGTTTGCCAAAGTTTGGCAAGAGAGACAAGGTGTATAGCTACATAGCACTACGCCATTACTTAACATACACACTTATTAGTCTCGTGAACCAGACCCGTGTCTGCTTCACAAGACTACATGCAGACTTCAGTATTGGACAATTTTTGAAATGAAATGCTGAATTGGAGAATGGTCGTTTGTCCACTAAAAGAGCTGGCAGCAGAAAAGGCTTACAATTTGCCAGAACAGGGACACAAACATATTCAATTAAGTGTGTAGGCGTTTCAGTAGACTTCCACCTTAAGCAGCACATATTGTGCACGCCATTGGTATTAGGGCTGGATGATAGTGAGATTTTGAGCACTATCACAATAGCAGAAAAACATGTCACAATAGCGATAGTAGCCCGATAGTACTGAATTCATTATAGCTATATAGTGATGTACAATATACAGAATATGAATATATATCAGTCGTGATATAAATGATAGAGATATGGTATGATATGAAACTTTCTCATATCATGAGTTAATGTTATCAAAAATGGTTAAAACAAAACAAAAGCAATATTTTTTGCCAAGTATAATAATGGGTGCAGTGTTTGATTTTTCACTGCAATATATAGCTAGTGCATGTATGTATGCTTGTGATGTATTTGTGGTCTTGTGTGTATATTGTGATATATATATAGTATATATATAAATATATCATATCGTGAATATGAGAAGTCATATGTAAGTGTAATTCTACAATGCGACTATTATGCGAGCACTGACTGTATTGTATATTCTCTGGAGAATATTACTCTAACAGAGCAGTCAGATAGTGGAGTTATTTTAGTGATTTGTGGTGGCAAATAAAACAATTGAGAGATTCAGCCTAAAGTAGGTTGAGAGGAGCAGTGTGGCATTGATTGGGATGCACCAGAACCAAAAAGAATAATGATGATAGTGGTAATGATATAGGTAGGGCTGCGCCTATTTTAAAGTTTACCTATTATTCTAAAACTATTCCCAACTTTTTACCTATTATTCCTAAATTATTCCACTTTTTACCTTAAACAATTACAATATCCTACTTATTAAGTACACAACATAACATTTATTACCTTAAACGTGCAAGAATAGGCCCTCTACAGCATTTGAAGTTGTCATGGACACGAGAAATATTTGATTGTGGGTTTAAGTTTACATAATCTGAGCTCACGTGTTAAATACTTTGCAGCAGCGTTTTTAACTTTTATATCAGAGACACTAGAGAGTTTACAAGTGAGTGTTTTATAGTTTATAGCAGGTTTGTAGTGTAGCATAATTTAAATTTGCCTTATTATTCCAGATAATTTCCTATTAGCTACGTATTCCAGCATAATTCTTAATTCTTTTCACTTCCTATTATTCCCGAAATTTAATATGCCGGCATATTAGGCGCAGCCCTAGATATAGGTAATTACAGAATGCCCATGCATGCACTATATATGGATGACAGCTATAATAATATTATCTTTTTGTTTTCCATGTAGTTATAGCTTATATTAGCTATACTGTGCATTTGTAACATCATGTGATTGGATATCTTTATTGATATTCCAGTAATAAGTGCATGAATGCCATACCATCTAAACCATGCAAGTACTCAGGGGCGGATCCAGGAGGGTCTTTGGGGTCTCGAGACCCCCTCCAGAAATATATCAAAGAAGCCAAAAGAGTGATGTATTGGTATAAAAACACACTAAAATGCATTATTTCTTGAAATAAATGTCATTTTAGCACTTCATATAATAAAACAACCTATATCTTCCAAGGAATTGCACCCACCACACCCCCTACTCCATATTTGGCTAAATACTTCCTTGTATTTACTTAAATATGTTCTATATCTTATAATAAGCATGATTTGGTATTGTAATAACAAAAAACCCTATAGCTTCTGGGGGGCTGTGCCCCCCCAGCTTCAGAGATACACCTCTGTGTTCAGACCCCCCTCTCAGAGAATCCTGGATCCGCCCCTGGCACTAGCTGTAGCTACTATACCAACAAGTTAACTACAGTGGTTATTATTATATAATGATGATTATGATGTCAGATGAAGATCCAGTGAACAAAAACTCATCACTAAGCTGGAGCGTACTACAGTTATACCACTATTACAGACAGCTGATTTTGTGTCACTGATTGATTGATTGATTGATAATTTTCAACTCCAGTGTTCAGCAATGCTGTTCTTCCACACTGGAGCATACAATACGTATTATACATACAGTACCGGTATACAATACATGTACAATATTACAAAACTAACTAACTACAACAGAACACACATACATAGTTATAATACAAGAACACACATACACAATATACGTACAACAATATTAAGTACCTAACTACAACCGTAAAATAAGCTAATACATTTAGGTCAAATCAAAAGGTGTTTATACAGGTTGCTTGAAAAAGAATCAGTAAATAATATTGATGGTAAAGAGTACCACCATGTGGCAGCCTGATAACGAAAAAATCTTTGAGTAAAACTCTTCCTGCAGCGGGTTATACCTGCACAGTGCTTTGGTCGTCTGGTTTCATAAGAATGTTGTGTTCCAAATGAAATTGGAGGGTTTAAAGCAACTCACTGACCTTAACTTTGGTTGCAAGGTAGCTAGCTATGTATCTTCAGACCTTTTTGATGGTGACTCATCTCCTGCTGAAATTTCTTATGCATCGCTGGTGGAACTTGACGAACTGGAAAAGGATGTCTTTCTCGTACTGGAGCAAATGATGGATTAGGAAGTCCAGCTTACGACGATTCGCCTTCCCATTCAGATAGGTGGGTTTCAGTTGATTGTGAACAGTTACTGCAAGGTACGTATATATGACACTAGTATTGGTATGAGGTATACTGTTACTTTTCTAGGTACATGTTCATGTCTGTATCACCATGCCTGATCAAGAAGTGCCGATAACATGTTGCCCACTTCTCTATTATTACATATGTGAAGATATGCATACAACACACATGCATACAGAAGATACAAATGCATATATCTAATATATAGCTAGCTACATTATGTGTTGCTACAGTTTTGAGAGTCATGGATATGTGTATAAAATAAATACACCTGCTCAACAATGATGTTGCCACTGATCTAATTTTTTTCTTCCAAGCTCTGTATCAAAGTAGGTAAATGGATGATAAATGAGTGGCAGATTTATGGGGGCTAAAGGGTTGTATCCCCACTCTCCTGCCACCTTAGGGAATATTTTCAAAAGGATGGATGTATTGATTGTTAAGCAAACTGTACACAAACTACGTATATGAAATTATTCATACTGTATAGCAGAAAAATTTGACAGGGATTAATTTTGATGGTTTGACGGTTAACAATGGTTTAGTCAATATGATATCAATGTGTTAACACATGAAATAGAAGCATGTGTATGAAAATATTAGAAACCACTTATCTGGTTATAGGAAATAACTGGTAACTGAAATTTAAAAAAATAACCAGTTAAGTTTCACAGCTCTACCACACTTGTGCTTTGAAGGAGTTGATGGTGTAGCTTAGCTTAGAGGTGGTAGCACTTGTGCTGCTAACAATCTTACGTGATTTCTCAGTTGTATTGTGCACATGTATGGAATATCAGAGAATCCCTTCATTGTTTGGTGTATGGTTTGTTTATGCTATCTTTAACAGGGATGATAAAGGTGTAGCATGTAGCACAACAGGGAGGTCATAAACCACTTAATGAATTGGCTTCTCTGTTGTGCTACATGTCACACATCCACAACCCAGACATCATTCTATCTTGACAAAGTTCATACCAATCTCCACCAATACCAATGGCATGTAGGTCAGATGCTACTTCATCACGCCATCGCTTCTTACGTACTGTAGGTCCATGGAATGGCTGTGGTTTTAGGAGTTGCCTAATAGGCAGTCGTTCCTCACTCATATAACCCAAGATGACCAAGCTTCATTCCATAATAAAATCAGAAACCAACCATGGAAAACCAAACTCAGCAGACAACTGTCTGAAGGTAATACGCTTCTACTACCGTATAGCTGGAAATTTTCGAGAGACAAAATTTTCGATGATTACCTCTTTCCAACTTTTCGTGAATAAATTTTCGAGGTACAAGGTCTTTCACCAATAAATATTATCTTAAATCCAAATTTCAAGGTTTTTATTTTCGAGGATAAGTCAAAATCCTCGAAAACCTCGAAATTTTTGTCCCTCGAAAATTTCCAGCTATATGGTATTGCTGGAAACAGGACACACCCAATATTACTATATATCAGTTGTGGAAGGCAGCCAATCTCACATCAGGAGCTTTCCATGTCCATGTCTCAATAAAATGGATAACACAACAACTTTATACACAACTCTCTTAGTGGAATAAGAAATGATGTGCATAGTATGCTTTGATAATGAGTAGTGATGCACTGATACTGATACTAGTATCGGTATCGGCCCTAATTTTATGGTATCGGTGTAGTATCGATTAGTTAGTAATATTGATGCCGATACTTGATGAAGGCACTAGGTAGCTAAAAGCACCAAGCATAATGCCAATGCAATAGGAAATGTTTATGAGAACACGGAAAATAAATAAAAAGATCGATATACTCTAATAGAACATTCATCTTACTTGGACTAGTGAATATATTCTAATACAGCAGTCTTATATAAAATACATTTGTATATACAAGTTTAACAGTTTCAAGATAATTAGCGAAAGTGATAAAGTAAAGAGATGTTGTAAGTATATAGCTGATTTCTTATTTCCTGAAAAGGGAAATGCCAAGTATCGGTATTGGCCATGTTAAACCTCATATTTGAATTTTTAATATTGGTATCAGCATCGGTTTCAAATTATGTTTATCGGTGCATCACTAATAGTGAGGTTCCTAAAATCTACTAAGAAAGCAGGTTATTAAAATGTTTAGGAACCACCTGTAAAAAAATAGTGATTTGTGAAGCACTGCTATCTATATACTGCAACAAATTGAAATTGATTGTGGGATTGAAATATGGCATACAAAACTAATGTCATCACTATGTTTCTAAACAAAAGTCGATCTAGCCCAAGTATCTTAGTGGATTCAAACCCTTGGCTTCGCCTTGGATATTTAAAATCCACTAAGATACTCCGGCTAGGTTTCTAACCAATATATGGAGAGTTCTATTCAGGAAGATAGGGACCCTCAAACAGCCAAACCCTCTAGCAGTGTTTGCAATTCTAAAGTTTACCTCACAAGTGACCTCACAATCATCACACAAACAGGAGCCCAAGTATAGCCTTTACAGTGCGATCCCTCACCAACTTCCTCCAATGTTTGTACAGCACCAGCTTCTTTACATTGGTGCACTCACAGACACACACCCACACACACAGACAGAAAGACAGACAGACAGACAGACACACACACAGACCAAATTGTGAGTTAGCACTAAAACTAAAATTAAATGTAAGTCAGTACTAAAACTAAAACTAAGAGTAATTGCATCTTCAAATGACATATTAGAAGCCATCTGGTGAAATATAACAATAGTACTAAAATTAACATTAAGTCAATACTAAAACTAAAACTAATAATTCAGAAATACTAAAACTATACGTATAACAGAAATCTTAATTAAAAAAATTCAGTAATCTCAATTTAGATGTCTTATTAAAATTAAAACTAAAATTAAAAGTAGGAGGCCTTAACAAAACAAAACAACACTAACATACACACACACACACACACACACACACACACACACACACACACACACACACAACACACACACACACACGCACGCACACTCATGCATACACACATACACGTGTGTACACACACTACACACACATGATCTTTATATATTTTACTAAGGTACGTATGGTGTATTATCTTAGACCGGGTATTAATAGTGTCAACAAATTGCAATTTTACATTTAGTGCAACTAAAATCTCAATTGATAGCCTTTGGTCATATATACTGTACCACAAAATCAATAAAAGTCAAACAACTCTATTAAAGCAGTTAGTTTTCAGTATGTTACTCTAATAGAGCAGTCAACTATAAAAGTAAATACCAATTGCTTTAATATTGCTTATCCTCAGACCAAGACTCAAATGGAGAAAGTATTACATTATTTCAAGTAAAAAGGCCCAAATGTGTAGGTTAATGGATTATCATTGGTGGATGGTGTATGTGTATTCAGTGACCGTAGGTGGTGTGGAATCCCTATGTCAGTGCTGTGCATGGTATAATTCTCAAAGTACATAATGTAAAGGACCACCACTAGCAGTAACATAAGCAACTATGATACTCCAGGTGAGATAAACCTTATTATACATAACAGCATTGTGCTGTATGTATAATGTTAACAATACACACACATGCACGCTCACACGCATTAACTATTTGAATCGGGTGTATCATATTAGGAGCACAGTAATGGAAGTTGAGGCAGGAGCGTTCAGTATAAGCAGGCGCTGATGAGAAACAATGAATGTAGTTTGCCTGGCCTAAAAGGGAAAATATTCTTATGGTATAGACAGATTAATGGTATTAAAAGGTACTGGAATGTATACATCACGGTTAGTTGTGTTATGCACAAAGTACAACTGCTTACCTGAACATCAGTTATAATCATCCATAATCATCACATGTAATTTGCTCAATATTCCCGGCTTGGCTTAATGGTGAACACCTCACTTGTATAGGCTGTGCCTTTTATGTACGCCCTCCAGTGATAATAAGAATAATGTACATTCCTATCCTCAGCTTCATTGCTGCTGCCATCATAGATTATAATAATCTATGCTAACACATACGCGCGGCCAACACGATATATATAAGCGCTTCTAAATCTATTTACCTTAATTGCATATTTAGCGAGCAGGGAACCCTCTTTGGTTGGCACTGAGCTCCTAGGACGCTTGTAGAACCCGCTAACATGCATGCTAATCGGTGTAACCGTATTGTATCTTCGTCGCGGTGGACTTTCCGCTCAAGGTAGGGGCACGTGATTCAATTTCAAAGTGGACATAAAAACAGTGGGGTTGATCGCGCTATTGATTTAAGCATGAAACAAACTTTCGAATGATGTATTTTACTCTTACAACCCTTTAAATAACCTTACCTGTACAAACTATGGCTCACGTAAACGTGTCGGCCCTCCTCTGAGCTATGCCTAAAATATCTATTCTGTCTACTTTACTTGGTCGCGAGACTCACTACCATGAATAAACTACGTAGCTACCTTGCGGTGATGAATATAGCTACAATTAAATATAGTTCGAGTCCTCATCGATAATTTAACTGCTGTAAACTGAGTTAATAATTACAATTACAATTACAATTTCGTTTTTTTGAAAAAACAATTATCGAATGGCGGAAAAAAACACGGACCATCAGTGGCTTGTGCTTCTTAAATCCGTGATGTTGACGATTTCCTTTATCAGAAAAAACTTGTTCATTTTCAAGTTCTTGAATTTTAATAAAATCGTTTTCATATGATGGTTTTGAATGATGGTTGCTCTCAAGTGGAATTTCTGAAACTTCCTCGAAGTTTCAACAACTTTCTCTTTTTTCTATTAGTTGATTTGCAGCAAAGTCCGCACGCTTCTAGTTCACTCTGAGTACTTGACATCCTCTACCCGTAGATTTATAAACCCCACCACGTCAAATAATTTACCTTATGAAGCGCTAAAAATCACGTGATCCAATTAACACCCACCAAAACCTGGTGGCTGCGAAAACTTTTTATGCTGTGAACCGTACCAGACCCTCGTAGCGCGGCGCTTATAATCTCTAATCGATAAGCGCCTGTGCGAAGAGGGTCTGGCCACGCGAGACTAATATTCGACCATAATCACCATATCTATGCCTAGACGAAGATTCGTAGAATTCTGATATTTTGTGTGCAAGCTTCCACAGCCCTGAAGTCTCTAAGGACATGTCAAGTATTTAAATATTCCTCGTAAGTTATGAGTAATTGCGTCCGAATATAGGTGGTGTCCAAACATTGATGAGTTACTCTACTTGTCACGTGTTTCCTCACTGGCTGGCATCCGGCGCCGCATCCCCAAGTATGGGCGCTTATAATTACTAGGAAGCGCACGTGATAACTCGCGTGATCATGAATAATAGAATGATCCCTTGATGGGTTGCCTTTATGTGTGCTGAAAGAAAAGAGGTTTGTTCGTTTATGTGTGCTGAAAGAAAAGAGGTTTGTTCGTTTATGTGTGCTGTTTAGAATTATTTTATGTTGTATTTACAGTGAGCGAGCAACAGAAAGGTAAGCTTTAGAGATCAAGGTGAGTGTTTTGTAATGAATGCGTGGGTATTGCAT
Source organism: Spongia lamella (assembly GCA_963930835.1). Taxonomy (NCBI): domain Eukaryota; kingdom Metazoa; phylum Porifera; class Demospongiae; order Dictyoceratida; family Spongiidae; genus Spongia; species Spongia lamella. The sequence continues at coordinate 6,164,631 of OZ005746.1, read as the reverse complement.
AGTCTTAGACTCTTAGCCTCTTAGCTGTAAACGATACTATTAAATTTTGTTGTGAGCTTGTGAATTATGGTTTGTTAATGTTCGGTTTGTTCTAGTCTGGCATAGCCAGACCCTTTTAGAAGGGTTGGCTACGCCAGACTAGGTTTGTTCTACGTCTGTTTGCTGTCAACACATAAATATCCATTTCCGTATTCTTTTCTACGTTTTTTCTTGTATATTGCACATGTGTAAGATAGGGTTGGTAAGTGTTAGTGTGTTTTATACATGGGTATGATGTTGATACAATTTTATTGTATGAATCCATCTAAGTTCAAAGTTAACAAGTGTGCTATATTTTCTATAATGTGCACAGTGTGCTATATTATCCCTGTGAATATCATAAAGAACTGTTCTATATTATCCCTTTGATTTCAATAAAGTACAGTTGTGCCACAACCCACCCAGACAACATTCCTGTCAGAAGGTAATTGTTTGTTAACAGCTACACAAATATGTACATGGAGCTGTAAACAATCAAAAGTCCTAATGGTGGCAAATTGGCATGGTGATTAGTCACAGTACTGGTTAACCATGTGAGGCCATCAGGTAAGCAATTTTCCAGCTTAGATATTGATAAAGTAGCATATTAAACGAAGTAGCAATAAATGAAGCCCAGATCTCTAAACCATTTACACAGCGAGCATAAGAGTTACAACTTAACCGCGGCACTCTCAGTGAGATAAACGACTTTATTGAAACAATTGATTCATTGCCAGCTCCTAGAACTTATCGCAGCTATTGTACTTTTGAATGTCGCTATAGATGCACACTAGGACTATCAATATTACCAATGCCTTTCCATTGTAAAACTTGAATTCCGGATATCATACAATATTCCTGTATTGCACTCACTGCTGTACTTTAACTAGTATATATTTAAATGGCTTCTAATCTATTTAAAGAACAATAGAATACAGGAAATAAATGTACTGCTTGCTAATTTACTTGAGTGAAAGACTGGGAAACAGTGACTTGTTACCCATGGTATTTGGGCATGCTTATTCAAGCTTGTTGGTTTTTCCAAGCCTTACACTATGTTGTTTGTGATTATTCACCTATGAAAGCTCCACCTACCACATTTATGGTCTTGTCAACTTGACCACAGGAGGAGTTTATTGGTTAGTAACTCAAAAGGAAGACCAAAAGTTTATTGTGAATGATGCTAAGGCTTCCTGTTACAGTACTTTTAATAATGCCAGTCCTTCAGACTTTTCTGGTTGACCAACCAAACCAAATTTGACCAGATGAATTTATCATACATTATCAATGGGGAAGTCACAATAAGAAAACAGTGTCTGGATGCCCTTATCATAAGTGCTGCTGTTATTCTTCTGTACCATTTCAAGCCATCTACAGATCAAATCATGTCTGCTAAGTTCAACAGTCCCTTTTGAGGTATCTCATCGGTAAATGCAAAGTAGTCTCATTTATGAGACTATAGTCTACCTGAAGTCAATGCCCTCTATCCAGTGTCTCCTCAACAGCCCCTGCAACCGTATGGTGACACTATTTTCTTGATTCTGGAAGCTGAAGATGTTGACTAATCAAATAGATGTGACATCTTCTTGTGATCAAGCAGCTCTTGAGCAGCATTTATGTTGATTGATAATTTAGAAAGTCACAATAACATGCAAAGTATTACAATAACATATACTTAAGGGTGCCCGCGGGTTTCTGAAGCCATACATACGACACTTTTTATACAGTCTTTCTTAAAACTGGAATCAATGCATGGCGTCTAGACATGGTTTATAAGAAACTAGCAAGCTCAAGCTTTTAAATAAATCAAACTAAATTCCTTAACACCAATGTATAGTCGCGCACCAATTCTTCAAAGTGAACGACCGTTTTTCTAAAACTAGTTTCGTACAATACCTCGCAGCGATTCCATTTTTCGATTAAGAACCTTCTCAGACGATTTGTCGAATCTTCTCGCTTGGATTTTGCAATTCCACTAACCATTCTTCAGTAAACGAACGAAAGGTGAAGTCACACAACGGAACTCCAACTTCAAATCGGCATAACAAACGACTGGAGCCACTTATAAAAAATATTCAAGCGCCAAAGCCATCCAAATTTATTTAAGATTACCCAAGAAAAGTTTCAAAACTTCACGACAGTCCTTCAAAAAAGTAGATCGCTTTTTTCAAGACCCTGTTGATCTGGCGTGCGCCATTCGAATAATTGTGGTTTATAAAACAAATTTTTTAAAAACCACAAACATAGACAGAATCACTATGTTGCTGATCTAACAAAAGTTCTTGTCTTCTACTGAGCTTTTCTGCAAACATGTAGTGTTAGTGATCCATCTGTGCAGGCCTTAGTCCTTCTGTGTAATTCTTTCAAAATCCCTATGCACAGGAGAGAAAGCCTCAGAGGCTCCAATAATGCTACTTTCAGCATAACCAAACCAATCATCATGGGCTAAAATGTACTACTGGTTTCCTAGATGTAACAAAATAATACACATCAGTAATAGTATATGTATATGCAGCACCAGGCAATAACAAGTCACTGTGGGTTTTGTTTCCTAATGTAACATGGATGGTACATATATACGTACCACCAGGTAATAACTCACAAGCCCTCTACTGGTGTATTGCCAGTGGACCGTTCCCCAGTGTAAATATATTTAACACAACATATATCACCAGGTAATAACTCACAAGCCCTCTACTGGTGTATTGCCAGTGGACCGTTCCCCAGTGTAAATATATTTAACACACACATATATCACCAGGTAATAACTCACAAGCCCTCTACTAGCGTATTGCCAGTGGACTGTTCCCCAGTGTAAATATATTTAACACACACATATATCACCAGGTAATAACTCACAAGCCCTCTACTGGCGTATTGCTAGTGGACTGTTCCCCAGTGTAAATATACTTAACACACACATATATCACCAGGTAATAACTCACAAGCCCTCTACTGGCGTATTGCCAGTGGACTGTTCCCTGGTGTATTAATATCACACACACACGCACGCACATGCACACACACACACACACACACACACTGCATGCACACGCATCATATGTTAAAAGATTCTGCTGCTTTTTCTGTAACAAACAGGTAATTACTCACTCACAAGTCATGCCAGTCTGAGAAGCTGCTCAGAGCTGAGATGCTATATCAGATCTATTGTGCTATATCAGGTGCTGTAATGATCATTAGGATACATTTGTATGGAGAAAACCACATTCCTATGGAGTGACAGTAAAGGTAGGGGGTGATCCAGCTCCCAGAGCACACCTGGTTCCTACGCCTATGAGTCAACTCTTCCCAACGTCCCAGCATAAACATAAACACATGATAACATAAACTTATTTCTTTTTACATGTAAATACTTTTTTGAAATGCGTGCAAATGTTTTCATGCCGTCTTTTATGCTTAACTCCTACTGAGCGCAGCCACTTGACAAATGCATCTTGGGATGACATGGACTCATATTGTACTTTTAAATATTCATATGACAGCCCTGCCAATTCCAATCTTTTAGCCATTGAGTGACTAGTATCCTGCTTAAACCCTATTACTAATTGTTGTATCCTATTGTTCTTTTGCACTTTACTATTCCATTCCTGTACTACTTTATGCATGTTCCATATAGTTAAAGATGACAACAGTGACACCAAAGGTGTTCTAACAAAAAGCCTTTCCATAGCCACTACATCGTCCATGGCCCTATGTGCATTGAATGTTTCATCTGCAAAATACTTACTATACAAACTACTTATTCCTAATCGTTTCTTTTCTGATGCTGACCAATTTGCAAAAATTATACTATTACTATTCTTTACATGTCTCTTACAGTCATAAAATGTATCGGCAAAATGCAAATTTATCGAAAGTAATCTATTAAATGGTATATTCCTTCTATGTAATTCAGATAATAATAATAAAAAATCAAAAACAAATCCATTGTGGGCAACAAGTACTGGAAAATATTTTAGCTCTTGCCACTGCTCCACTTCTTGTACAGTTGAAGAGATCCATGCAAGAAGCTCTTCAAGGACGTGCCTAAACGGAGGCTCAGTAACTAACATCTGTGCAGTAATCCCACATTTGCTCTGTACAGCCTTGGCAATACTTCGAGAAGAGTGGATTAGTGAGCCATATTGATGTTGAGTGATACTTACAGAGTTAGGCACTGCAACTACCTTTGCACCAAGCTTAATGATGTCATTGTACATGCTTCCACCAGTAGATTCACAGTCAAAGAAAAACAACAAGGGCAGTTCATTTGATGATGGTCCATCTACATCTGCAGACACTTCATGTTCATCAATGTTGTTCTCATCTCCATCCTCCTCATCATCTACTTCATCTCTTTCTTCAATGGCTGTGGAACTAGTGGCTTCAGAAGTACCAGAGGATCCAACATACTCAGCAGTGGTGCAGCCTACAGCTCGCAAGGTTATCATGTGCTCTTTCTCAGCAGCATGTCTCTTGTTGGTCTTCTGTTTGTGTAGGCTTCGGTAGTGGTAGTGCTTGCTCTGATTTCTCCGCTCACGGCTATGTTCCCACAACTTCTGATCATTCAATATGGTAGACAGGGCATCTTCAGGAATATCCACACCCATCTCACACAGACAAATCAGTTTCCAGATTGGGTCCAAATTCTTATGGCACACTGCCATGTTGGTTTTACAGCAGTAGTGGGTGCTAAGGAGATCAATTCGTTTGCCACGATTTTTCAGTGCCAAACCATGGAAACCCTCAACAGCATTTGTGGTTACTTTGCCAGCAGCAGTGATATATTCCTGAGGTTTGCCTGCCATACTTATGAGCAGCTTCTCAAAAGCTTCTGACTGTACAGAGCAAAGGAGGGGTGACTTAGTAGTATATGGACTACCATCTTCGTTTGTTGCAGCATGAAATTTGCACCATGGCGAGTCATGCTGGTCCTTGCAGTAGTGGCTATGGAAGTTAAGCAATCCCTTAGAGAAAGCTTCCAAGGGATTACTATCTTCTGGAACTTCTTCACAAGATATTAAATTACGTAATGCAGCTTTCATTCTATCTACAAGTGCCTCAGTGATGCGTTTACATGCCTTATCTTCCTTCTTACACTTACAACTAAGAGACTTAATTTTACTTAATTCATAATGAAATGTCTTTGCAGAATGATTGCTACAGTATGTTATATGTATGTCAGGAAAATGTGTGCAAACTATTGCATTGGCAGAAGTATCATGATCCATTACGATTTGTCCTACAGTGTATCCTTGTGACTTAAAAGTTCATCTAGCATATCCCCCTCTGTACCAGATGACGTACCCTCCCAATTGGAACCCTTCCCACGTTTAGTACGATGGGTAAACCAGACAATGCGGTCAGACTCTACATCATGTAGAGTGGCAGATGAATTATTCGAATGGTACCCTCTTGTTAAATAAAAGCCATCAAAGCTGGCAGTCCACTCGGCTTTGTCACCACGCTTCACAATATCTTGATCACATGACCACTCTGCCAACTGCTCCACGTGAGTACCAACCCAAGAAACAAGGTTATCCCAGGTTGTGTGATGCATCACTGGTAAACCCATCGTACCCATTATGCTGGCATAGTCTGCATAATATCCACCATTTAATAAAAAGGCTAATGCTGGATAATTCAGCTCCCAGGACTTGGGCTTACAGCCACTAGAACGAATGTTAGATATGCCTGTATCTATGGGTTTATATGTTACCTTTGCCCTAGTTATATGCCTTACAGCCTCATCAGGTAATTGCTTCTGTACTTTTTCTATTGCTTGATGGACCTTCACCTGTATGGTATCTTCAGGTTGGGATGCTGGTTCGTTTTGCTGAATCGCTGCTGGTTGGTCCGCTGTTCCCTCGGCTGTTCCTTGCAACACTGAATTTGTTATGTCACGTAAAGCGCTGCTTCCTACCAAATGTATAGGGGGTTAGCGTAATCAAGCCTTAAATTGTAATCTTAGTACCTGAAGAACGATCTAGAGAAGAGTCCATACGCGAACTAGTGTCTACAGACACTCGCGGAGAATCCACATGCGAACTAGTGTCTACAGACACTCGCGTAGAAATGTCAGAATCAGCGTTAGCAAATTGTCGCTTAGCGAGTTCAGAGTAGTAAGCACTATTCCTTCTCTTCGGCATGATTCTGTGCGCGAAAACAACAATGGCTGCCAAAAACGGATATATAAGTATGCGTACAAATACGGAAGATGATGTAACGGCCGCATGCGGTTAACAACTTAGGCACTTACACGGCTTCAGAAACCCGCGGGCACCCTTAATGCAATCAGTGTATTTCTTTCCCAGTGAAGCCATACATCAAAGGATTTTACTGTACTATATCAGTTACTAGCAAACGTACCTGCCCTATCGTGCAGGTGTAGCTAAATGCACTCCCTAGTCTGCTAACCTGTGTATGCTTAACTACTAAGTTTCTTATGCCTACCTAGTCTACCTATAGTGTCTGTGCCTATACCTATACCTATACCTATACCTATACTACCTATACGTTTTTGACGGACACGCCCACTTATCGAGTCCAAACGTTTACCCTTATAAGGAATTAATGCTTGAAATTTTTGTTGAAAAAAAAGTTAGAGTTAAAAAAAAAACTCGAAGTAACTCAATCCCCGACCACTGATCTGATGTGTCACAGTCCATTGCGTTACCTAAAAAGTTTAAAAAGTAAAAATAACTTTGCAGTGACTAAATCCCCGACCACCGATCTACAGTTTGAAAGTCCGTTGCGTTACCATCAGTGCAAAAACCATAGAAAAAACCAATGATTCACGCATGGCTATTCGACATGGATGTCTATCGCGCGTTAGTGTGTACGAACTATAGCTCTTAGAAACTTTTAGAAATGAACTATGAGATACCTGAAGACATAGCTATCGCGTCATGCAGGTCCTGCATCAATCCATGCTGGCACGACTGAGTTATCGTCGGGACGGTCGGACGGACAGACAGACGGACAGACGGCTTTTCAGCTTTATATAATAGACTAGCAAAGGTACCTGCCCTATCGTGCAGGTGTAGCTAAATGCACTCCTGTATGCTTAACTACTAAGTCTCTTATGCCTACCTATAGTCTACCTAACTTATGCCTATACCTATAGGCTCTTATGCCATATACCTATAGTGCATGTCCTATGCCTACCTAGTCTCTTTACATATATTCTTCTATGCCTATACACCACCTACTTTGCTAACAGGCTCGAAGGACACGCCTACTAATCGTGTTTACCCTGCTGTCTATACCATTCTTCAATAGCTATAAGGAATTAATGCTTGAAAATTTTGTTGAAAAAAGTTAGAGTTAAAAAAAAAAAGTCGGGAGTAACTCAATCCCCGACCACTGATCTGATGTGTCACAGTCCATTGCGTTACCATCTACGCAAAAACTCATGCAAAATAAAAGGTTTAAAAAATAAAAAAAACTTTGCAGTGACTAAATCCCCGACCACCGATGTACAGTTTGAAAGTCCGTTGCGTTACCATCAGCGCAAAAACCATTGAAAAAACCAATGATTCACGCATGGCTATTCGACATGGATGTCTATCGCGCATTAGTGTAGACGAACTATAGCTCTTAGAAACTTTTAGAAATGAACTATGAGATACCTGAAGACATAGCCATCGCATCATGCAGGTCCTGCATCAATCCATGCTGGCACGACTGAGTTATCGCCGGGACGGTCGGACGGACAGACGGACAGACGGCTTTTCAGCTTTATATATTGCCAGTAAGGTGGGAGGTGTTTTCAACACCATAACACCATAATACATCAGTAATTTATTTTATAAGTAAAAGCTTTTTGTGGTGGGAAAGAAGCCAGTTATATCACAGTAGTCGTAGAATATCTTTGTTATTAACACTCGTCTTCGGCTTTGCCCCGGACTCGTATAATAACAAAGATATCCTTGTTGTAGGTGAGGGCTGTCTCTGCCCAACTGTTGGCTATTAATGCTCGGTTTCGCCTTGGACTCGTGTAATAACAAAGATATCCTACTCCTACTGTGATATAACTATAACTAAAGTGTCAGCAATGGCCTTCATCTATTGTTTTGAAATTGGAAAGATCTTCAAGTTCCATGTGGATCATCACCAAAGAGAAAAAAACATAAGAGACTATGGTTACAACCATAATTGTCTGGCTGTTAATTCAATTTAATTTAGAACAACCAAAGAATATAGATAATCTTGGGGGTGATAGCTAGGGTGCCTACTGTAGAAATTATAGTTATATGGAGGAATGTGCTATGTTTACCTGTACATTTGTGATTATTTTCATACATAATATTAAGTGGCTTCATAACCCTTTAATTACCTGACATGAACACTAATGGAAACATGGTAAACAATTCATTTCAGTTGGTGGTTTTCTCACGTAAACTCTCATTACCTTCAACACCTGACCCACATAATAAACTATACACATTATAAACACTTCTATAGTATTTTGTGTGAGAGGATCAAATGGTAAAAGTACACGCTTTGCTCTATCAAAAAGTCAGCCTGAAAGGGTTGGCCTTTTTCTTTTTGTATGGCAAGTTTATGTTAGGGAAAAGCTATACTTTGTAAGGCTGCATTCAGCAGCAATGCCACAACTTGATTTTCCATAATCCACTGTACTTTATTTAATAAAGTACAGTTATGCATGGAACTCTTAATGCCTTAGTAAACAACTCATTGGAATGTGTTACATACCAGAGATTTTATGAAGGCTGTAAACAACATGATGCAACACCATCTAGCTGCAAGATTCGCCAAAAACATCGACGCATAAGTGATGGTAATGATACTCTTGTATGATCAAGACTCACGATAGTGAGTCACGAGGCTAAGAAGAAGCGCAGCAACGCGACCACTGAGTGAGTAATTTACACGTAGCACCGCCCTCAAACTCGCAAACGTTCTCGCTAAGCCACCATTAAAGCTATCACTTAGTTATTACCGACCCACAATGTTCTTACAATATAGAATCAACAAACCGAGAATGGAGGAAATAGGTGCCACCCGAGCCATTACGAGTTTTATGGTGCCCATTGTGTGACTACGCACAATGAACCATCCTTTCCTGTCCAATTCACCCGTTTACTAGACAATTAGTACCTTCATTGTTTGAAGAATTGATATCCCCGAAGTTGATAGACATCGATTCAGCCATTCTTCTGATACAGCCTTATAAATTCCCTCCTGTCATCACAAAAATTTTTACGCTGCAGTCGTTTTTTTCTTCTATCTTTGTTTCTTTCTTTTATCTTCATCGCACACTTTTTTGGGGGCTTGCGGGAGCTTTTGTGAAACCCGGAGGTTTTTTCAAACTCTCTTTTTATACATTTACTTGTTTGTCTGATAACTTACTCATTACTTCATGGATTTCAGCGAAATTTGTATCAGCACTTCTCCTATGTATGCTCTACCTGTCATACTATTATCAGTCTGAAGTAAACACTTGAATATATTTGAGAAGGGCTATTACACTGCAGATTGACAGTTGTCATAACTTGGACCCCCTTCAAATGATTTGCATAAACTTTCAGATATACAATCTATATTGATGTATCACTCTGTAGTAAAAGTTTAAAAAAATCTCGGGCCTGAGTTTTTCAAAATTAAGCTTCAAAGCTTAATTTGCAATAGTGTGTGGTAGGCAAGTACAAGTTAGTACTTCTCTGCTGCTTGCTAGTAATAACATCTGTTTATACTTCCAAAAAAAGTAGTGATATGCAAACAAAAACAACCCAGGTGTAAAACAAGTTGATGTTCTACCATCTAAAAACCAGGCGATGTGTAAGTTAAACCACTGTTAATCAACTGCCATTCAGTGTATTGTAATAGTAATTAATGACGTCACGAGTAAGTCATGTGAGCAAAGACTCATCACTAATGGGCACATAACAATGTTTACAATTTTAATTCTTTTGTTTTAACCGGCTTTATACTCCAGTACTTTAGTGATAAATCTTCTTACAAGTAGTACAAAGTTGTTTTAAGCCGAAATTCTTACTGTAACACTATAGGCTAGTCTTGTATTATAAGCTCCGCAACCTGCACGGCACGCCCACTTTCAAAACTGAAAGACTCCGTCTTATTAGTAATGTACAGCTGTTTAAACGGCTTTTACTATGTAATGAACGGCTAACACTGCATTACGTTGTTCTTATTCGGCAGTAACTCACGACACACTTCGTTACTAACAGGGCTTATGATAACAACCAGTCATCAGACATTTTCCGGCCAACTTTGGCATTTGACTGATCAAACCAAATTGACCAGACAAATTTAGTATACACTATCAATGGGGAAGTCAATAAATTTACAATAGGAAAGCAGATGTGCGGACAATTTTCAACCCTTATCATAAGCACTGTACTAAGGCCCAGCCCATCAGTAATATCGATAGCAAGTGTCATAGAAAAGCAGTAGGACTTTTTTGATTGGTTAGGCTTCATTTTACATGACTGGTTTTTAATAGCCTGGTGGGCGGACACACACACATACACACATACCGACGTTTTCATGAAAACGGTTTCAAGAAACCAGGTGCGCGAGGCTGATCAGAAGCAGCATTGCAAATAGGTATGTGTAACCAAAAACTTTGATATCAGTTGAGGCCAAGAATTAAGAAGTTACTTATCAAAACTACTTGAATGGCATATAATAGTTTATAGAATATTTTCACAACTATGATTGGCTTTGTCACTTGGCCACCTTGTCACTTTGACGATAAACTCCAAACTATGACAGTGTTGGCTGAATCTTTGAAAGGTGACTGACTTCCTCTTCAGATTATTTATGGAGGGAAGATATCAAGATGCTTGCCTACTGTCAAATTTACAGCAGATTGGCATGCTACTTTCAGTGAAATCACTGGTCGAATGAAGAAATCATGCGTGATTATACCTAGTGAAAATATTTATTCCATACATTCAGACAAATCTTCAACTTAGTGCTGATTATCCAGCTTTTGTGTTGTTTGACAATTTCAATGGTCAATGTACCGAAAGTTTGCTGAAGTTGCTAGACGTAAATAACATCAACATAGTGATATTTCCAGCAAACTGGATAGATCAACTACAACCTATGGACATTAGCGTAAACAAGTTTGCCAAAGAATACTTGCGTAAGAGATTTCAACAATGGTATGCTGAAGGAATTATGTCTCAATCTACCTCAAAAACAGGCATGGTGCCAGTTATATATATATATATATACGTATATCAAGACTCACGATAGTGAGTCGCGAGGCCAAGAAGAAGCGCAGCAACGCGACCACTGTATGGAGTTATTTACACGTAGCACCGCCCTCAAACTCGCAAATGCTCTAGCTAAGCTGCCATTAAAGCTATCGCTTAGTTATTACCGACCCACAACGTTCTTACTATATAGAATCAACAAACCGAGAATGGAGGAAATAGGTGCCACCATTCCTAAGTACCAGCCATTGCGAGATTTATGGCGCCCATTGTGTGACTACGCACGACGAACCATACTTTCCCGCCCAATTCGCCCGTTTACTAGACAATTAGTACCTTCATTGTTTGAAGAATCAATATCCCGAAGTTGATAGACATCCATCCAGCCATTCTTCTGATACAGCCTTATAAATGCCTTCCTGTGACCACAAAAATTTTTACACGGCAGTGGTTTTTTTTTCTTTCTTTGTTTCTTTCTTTCATTTTCATCGCACACTTTTTTTGTGGGCTTGCGAGAGCTTGCGTGAACCCCGGAAGTTTTTTTCAAACTCTCTTTTTATACATTCACTTGTTTGTCTAATAACTCACTCATTTCTTCATGGATTTCAGCCAAATTTGTATCAGCACTTCTCCTATGTATGCTCTACCTGTCATACTATTATCAGTCTGAAGTAAACACTTGAATGTATTTGAGAAGGACTATTACACTGCAGGTTGATAGTTGTCATAACTTGGACCCCCTTCGAATGATTTGCATAAACTTTCAAATACACAATCTATATTGATGTATCACTCTGTAGTGAAAGTTAAAAAAAAATCTCGGGCTTGAGTTTTTCAAAATTAAGCTTCAAAGTTTCATTTGCAATATTGTGTGCTAGGCAAGTACAAGTTATGCCCATGCAGTACAGTATAATATTATATTACATTAAATTGAGGATATGCAGAGTGTATGCAATGTCAAAAGTGAAGCTCATGCATGCAATGTATGTAGACTGTATGTGATTGTTTGCACGTTGTTTATAATGATCACAAAAACAAAAACAAAAACATTCTAACATACACTCAATCTCACAAATTATTAAACACTGCCTAACCTACACTCAATCTCACAAATTATTAAACACTGCCTAACCTACACTCAATCTCACAAAATCAATATTAATAATAAAAATAAAAAAATGTTCATGTTTGGAATGGAATGGTCCAATAAATATTCCTTGATGGCTGACATCCCCCCTTCCCCCCCCGCATGATCATGAAGAAAGCTCCGCAAGTGTATGACCTGGCCACAATGGCGCTGGACCAAATTCTTAATTTGGTTAGCTTTGCAATAACCTTTGCGAATTCGCTGTTGCTTAAATTTACAAATGTTCCGTGTTGTCGTTCACCGGAAAGTGTATACAATTTTGACTCCTCTCCTGCAACTGATGAGACCAAATTGTCCATCCAATCCGTGAAATTGGTTTTGGATTCTGTAGCGGTTGCTCCTAGCAACACAACAATAAACTAGTTAGTAAAATCTTAAACTCCTAGTAATCAACAATAATAAATGTCTAGCAATACATACAATAAACTATACCATATTCACATTCACCTTGTAATTGCCACAAGAACAAAGTTGGTGTTTTACCATCTAAAACCAGGGACTATTGTTAATCTATTATGACTATACATGCAATGGTGTTAAGGTGGCTAAGAACAATTCATATATGCCTTCACCACAGAAATTCAAACTCTTGGCTACCATCAATAAGCGTCTTTAAGTAATCAGTATTTGCAAAACAGACTTAGATTTATCATCTCCAGCAAACCGGAATGCTCTATCATGCGTAAAACTCGAGTTTAAAATTCAGGCCTTTTGAAAGAATAAAGAATGCATGGCTAGTCCTGTGGTGCTGGATTTCCTATTAACATCATTTACCTTATCAGCTACAGTTGTGCACTTTTACTTTTCATATAAGCACGATGATTAGAAGAATACAACTCTTCCGGTATACCATCGATGTTCTTTCACTTTTTAAAAAAAAATTGCCACCTCCTTTGACAAGCACTAATTTGTAGCACAATTATCACTGATTGCCTTGTTGAAATTTGACACCTATAGGCTAAAAATTGGACCTTGCGTGGTAACGAATTGTGATGAAACTATCGTGTCATCTTTTCCAATCCACTTACAATTCGCATTCAAACTACCTCTGGAGGTGGATTGGCTCAATTCGAATCAGGTCAATGCGAATTCCGTGTGGACCGATCAATTCGAATTAATTCGCATTCAATGCGGATTATTTTTGTCGTGTAGACAGGCCTAAAGATGATTATGTAATCTTATAACAGCCAATGATATAAGCATGCGTAAAACTTGTTGGACTTCAACCACTAATTTGCCCAGCAATAAACTTCAAAGCCTTATGCTTGAACGGTTTCCCCTATACAAATGTATGGAGAAACTTTAAGGAGACACAATACAGTTAGCGTGGGCGATCCCAAAATAACTGTACAATAATCCTATGAATTCATGGCTGTGTATAAACAATGCTCTGAAGGTAAGTAGCAATATAAAGTTAAGCCGAAGCTTATTATATCTAAACCCTTTCACTAGTTATGGCGCTGTCTTGCTTTAATCTTTCAGTTAGAACTACTCTCGACAGCTTGCGCAAAACTTTCTAACTTTTTGTATATAGTCTATGCATGGTAGTTGAAATCAAACAGCGGAAATACTTTTTGCTTCTTTAGTCTAGTTTAAAGAATCCATTAGTCACTTTTCTGAGGCCAATTAAGCCCATCTTTGTCACATCGCCATTTCACCATACTTCACTCAATTTGAAATCGGCTTCCGCACTTTTGTAGCTATTTTATCCCTTTCTTTCGACCAAAAATTTGAAGGTTATCGATTCAAAAATGACGACGTGGTTCCAAAAATAGCATGCATACCCGATTTGTAATGCATGTTAATCGAAATTATGCGAATATACAAATTTATACGGAGATGTTGTTTACTTGCTTATTCGCGCTTAAATTTACAATAGGAAAGCAGATGTCCGGACAATTTTCAACCCTTATCATAAGCACTGTACTAAGGCCCAGCCCATCAGTAATATCGATAGCAAGTGTCATAGAAAAGCAGTAGGACTTTTTTGATTGGTTATTCTTCATTTTACATGACTGGTTTTTAATAGCCTGGGGGGCGGACACACACACATACACACATACCGACGTTTTCATGAAAACGATTTCAAGAAACCAGGTGTGCGAGGCTAATCAGAAGCAGCATTGCAAATAGGTATGTGCAACCAAAAACTTTGATATCAGTTGAGGCCAAGAATTAAGAAGTTACTTATCAAAACTACTTGAATGGCATATAATAGTTTATAGAATACTTTCACAACTATGATTGGCTTTGTCACTTAGCCACCTTGTCACTTTGACGATAAACTCCAAACTATGACAGTGTTGGCTGAATCTTTGAAAGGTGACTGACTTCCTCTTCAGTTTATTTATGGAGGGAAGATATCAAGATGCTTGCGTACTGTCAAATTTCCAGCAGATTGGCATGCTACTTTCAGTGAAATCACTGGTCGAATGAAGAAACCATGCGTGATTATACCTAGTGAAAATATTTATTCCATACATTCAGGAAAAAGGACAAATCTTCAACTTAGTGCTGATTATCCAGCTTTTGTGTTGTTTGACAATTTCAATGGTCAATGTACCGAAAGTTTGCTAAAGTTGCTAGACGTAAATAACATCAACATAGTGATATTTCCAGCAAACCGGATAGATCAACTACAACCTATGGACATTAGCGTAAACAAGTTTGCCAAAGAATACTTGCGTAAGAGATTTCAACAATGGTATGCTGAAGGAATTATGTCTCAATCTATCTCAAAAACAGGCATGGTGCCAGTTATATATATATACGTATATCAAGACTCACGATAGTGAGTCGCGAAGCCAAGAAGAAGCGCAGCAACGCGACCACTGTATGGAGTTATTTACACGTAGCACCGCCCTCAAACTCGCAAATGCTCTAGCTAAGCCGCCATTAAAGCTATCGCTTAGTTATTACCGACCCACAACGTTCTTACTATATAGAATCAACAAACCGAGAATGGAGGAAATAGGTGCCACCATTCCTAAGTACCAGCCATTGCGAGATTTATGGCGCCCATTGTGTGACTACGCACGACGAACCATCCTTTCCCGCCCAATTCGCCCGTTTACTAGACAATTAGTACCTTCATTGTTTGAAGAATCAATATCCCGAAGTTGATAGACATCCATCCAGCCATTCTTCTGATACAGCCTTATAAATGCCTTCCTGTGACCACAAAAATTTTTACACGGCAGTGGTTTTTTTTTCTTTCTTTCTTTGTTTCTTTGTTTCATTTTCATCGCACACTTTTTTCGTGGGCTTGCGAGAGCTTTCGTGAACCCCGGAAGTTTTTTCAAACTCTCTTTTTATACATTCACTTGTTTGTCTAATAACTCACTCATTTCTTCATGGATTTCAGCCAAATTTGTATCAGCACTTCTCCTATGTATGCTCTACCTGTCATACTATTATCAGTCTGAAGTAAACACTTGAATGTATTTGAGAAGGACTATTACACTGTAGGTTGATAGTTGTCATAACTTGGACGCCCTTCGAATGATTTGCATAAACTTTCAGATACACAATCTATATTGATGTATCACCCTGTAGTGAAAGTTAAAAAAAAATCTCGGGCTTGAGTTTTTCAAAATTAAGCTTCAAAGTTTCATTTGCAATATTGTGTGCTAGGCAAGTACAAGTTATGCCCATGCAGTACTTCTCTGCTTCTTGCTAGTAATAACATCTGTTTATACTTCCAAAAAAGTAGTGATATGTTAAACAAAAACACCCTGGGTGTAAAAAAGTGCGAGGCCAATCAGAAGCAGCATTGCAAATAGGTATGTGCGACCAAAAACTTTGATATCAGTTGAGGCCAAGAAATTACTTATCAGAAATCTTTTTAACTAGCTACTTGAATGACATACAATAGTTTATAGCATATTTTCACAACTATGATTGGCTTTGTCACTTGGCCACCTTTATTAATAATGATGGTGTGAAAAAGGTGGCCAAGTGACAAAGCCAATCATAGTTGTGAAAATATGCTATAAAAAAGTTGGCCAAGTGACAAAGCCAATCATAGTTGTGAAAATATGCTATAAACTATTGTATGTCATTCAAGTAGCTAGTTAAAAAGATTTCTGATAAGTAATTTCTTGGCCTCAACTGATATCAAAGTTTTTGGTCGTACATACCTATTTGCAATGTTGCTTCTGATTGGCCTCGCGCTTTTTTACACCCAGGGTGTTTTTGTTTAGCTATGTATAACTAGCAAATGTACCTGCCCTATCGTACAGGTGTAGCTAAATGCATGCTGTGCAAGGCAGCTATATAGCAGATGACTTGCAGGAATCCCTGATGCCTTAAGTCTGTCAATTTTATAAGTACGTACGTATGATAAAAGTGCTAAGTCTCCAATGCCTACTTATACCTGGTGTCCTGTGTGTCTAGTCTACTTAGTCTGCATGGCCTACAACTTAGCTGCTACTTAGTATCTTGAGTGCTCAACAATGAAAGTTGCTATATAGTTTACGAAATTCTTTCTCCTGTTTCCTGCCCACACTTCTTTTGGTCTGTTGTTCTTTTCCTCTCTGTCCTTCTCCTGGTCCTTCTCTTCCCCCTTTACTTTCTCTCTATCCTTCTTCTGGTCCTTCTCCCCCTCTCAGTTGTATCGTTGTGTTTGTTCTTCAGTCATTATTGGATTTTATCAGCAATTAATTAGGGTTACATCAGATTATCTTCATCATTTGTAACCCTGCCAAATTAGCCATGTAGGTAGATATTGTCACAATAATAATCTCAGGTGTGGGTCTGAATTTTTCCATGACTTGTGAACGATTGCATGTGCTGTCTTTTTAAGTCATGTTTTTGACCTGAGAACAGATATCAGACCACTTGCTGTGCACTTGTCTTGTTATGTAGACCTTGCTTTATAGTGCACTCTCTTTTATTGCATACGTACATGAAGCCTTTTATTGCATACGTACATGAAGCAAGGCCGCAGCACATGCTTGATCAGGGTTGAAAGCTCAAAGCAAACAGTGTGGCATTATTCATTCATATAATATATACAACCCTGATTCTGAGTGTGCTTTGCTATGCAAAAGTGAACCTATGGTGGTGCACACATATTACCACTCTATAGCCACACTATAATTCTTTACAGTGGTTCACTTTACACCTGAGAAACCTAGCAACATATTGTGACCGCAGTTATACAAAACTGCCTGATCTATTTATTTCTTTTAACTTAAGCAACACAATCAATATAATATTATTGTGGTTACATATTCATGAGGAGTTGAGCATATAACAAAATCAAAGTTTACCTACTCCTTATTGCTGTTACCACTTGAAAGTGATTATTAGCAAAATAAATAACACGAAAATGCACACGAACAAGTTAAATACTTGCCCAGCCTTGGAAACTCTCTGGATATAATCAGTGGGTGATTCTCATTAATGTTAGCATGAGGAATTGGTAGCAGTGGTGGATTTTTTATGGTACAACTGTGGTTCGGTACTTTGTACTCAGTTATTGCTCCTGAGTTGTCTCCTTTATCATTTATCAATGTTGCAGTTGCTGCTTCAGTTATTGCTCCAGAGTTGTCTCATTTATCTTCCTTAGCATTTATCAATTTCGTTAGTGTATCATTTAGCAGTCTCTGTGTTTTTTACTTTCTAATATATTCTTCGTTTTGAAAGACAAACTTCAAGGTATCTCCATGCTTCCTTGTGCAAGGTCTGCTGAATATTGTCGTGAATCAGTTGAGTGCATTCTATCGATCCACCTCGTATAAAGATTGAACAAATGCAAGATATTTTACGTGGAAGGTGCACAACAATGCTATCACCTTTTTTGACAGCTACAGTGTGAGGATTGTGCCGATTTCCAGGCTCTCTTGTGCATGGCAATACTTCACCGATGCTCACTTCCCATACAGTTTGATACACATGGTAACCTCTGACCATAGCTTCAACGGTAAATTCATGCATTTTTCCACCTCGTTTTCCACTGATATTTTTACTGATAGCTATAAACACGTGGCTCTTAACATCTGCAGGTATCCATGTGTGTGCTTATTCACGTAAAATCGATAAGCGCCCATGCAATTTAAGCCTTAGCACCTATACTAATAAATATGATTGGTAAGCGATTCGCCAAAATTTTCCCCATCAATATACTAGCTATAGAGATTTGCCGAAGTTTTCCCCCGCCACATAATTGTGCTATACGGTATTAGTGGATTGTAGCTACTGTAATGTTTCACAGTATTGAAGTCCGCTCTTTTATTGTAGGCATTTCTTCTGGCTTTAGCCATTCATATGATAGATACTCTCTCGGTAAGTATGGATTCCAAATTTTCACGCAATCAGAATGATGACAGAATACAAGTGCATTATGTCTTTGATTGCTTTGAAATTGTTAAATTCGCAGGTCCTGTCGATGTTGTTTTATGTTCTAACACCCTGATTAAAGCTTCATCTTCATTGACATCTCTGTTACTGAGTTCATCAATCCTCGTCTTTTCAATTATTTCTGGTCTTTGGATGTATTATGTTTGCTGCTCAAAAAGCTAATACTTTAGTATTCTTTATGATTTCTTGTACTTTCATTTTAGCCAGCGGATTTTCTCAGAATTCACAAGGATTCTCAAGATATTTAATTTGTTGCTGTGATTTCAGAGATTGCTTCAAGAGTTCATAATATAAGAAGAGACTCTCTGAGTATTTATGTCTCTTCTAGAAGCCTTTGTTTTTTAATAACCTTGCCCACGGTTCATATACTTACTAATTGTATCTGAATTGTTGGCATTTTTGAGTATAACAATTAGATGTGGGTGTTTGTGAGAGGTAGCATTTTTATGTTCAACTATGTTTGGTCTTAATGTACATGTGCTAGGGTGGAATACTTTTGTGCCGAGGATTTGGCTGTACGCTTTACCCTTAATTTCATTACGGGTACTGACGTATAAGCCTATAGTCTTGCATCCTATCCTTTGCTGCTTTTGCTGATAGTTGGTACTTGTAAGTGTAGTAATAGTTATGTCTTCTTAATGTTATATCACTGTCCGCAGAGTGAATTCACTTACTTGGGAAAGTTCCAAGCAATACACTATGTGTCCACGGCAAATGAACGTGTAATTGCCAGGCGGCACCAGCCAGCAATAATAGCCTTGCCACGAATGTGCCTTCATCCGTTTCTTTACAGGTTCCTCCTCCCTACAGTCGATAAGTACCTTAAATCGCTTGAGCTTTAATGTCATCATGTTACATACATGCACTTAACATATAATTAAAATGATATGTGCTTATATTAGCGATTAGTACTTAGACGTTTTAGGATTTCGCTTTTTTTGTTGCGAAATTAGCCAAAAGGACGTATTAAAAATTATCTCATGTCAGAATCATCAGCATTCTCATTATTCTTTGTGTCATTATTTATTTGTACCGCTGAGAGATCAATCTGTACTGACGATAAACGAATAGTATTTACCATCTTGGAAGGTTCTTCGTAAGGATGGTTTTATCAGACGCTTCAAAGTATTTCGTTCTTTTAATCAGAGTTTTGTGGTTGTGTAGTGAGGAAAACGTGATAGTATTATTCATTTTTACAGTTAGTCTGTTATATATAAGCATGCGTTGAGAGCCACTCTAGTGGCTTATGTGAATGACTAACTACATTTAGCGAATTTGCAGGGTTACTAAATCACTTAGTCACCTGCATGTTCACTTGGTCACCTACACGTGTTTACTTAGTCACCTACACGTGTTTACTTAGTGCCCTGCGCCCTCAGGTAACGACCTACCTTCAAATAAATTTGTACTTTCATGTACAAAACAACTTTTTATTCTTACTTAGATAAATGGTAGCGCGACAAACTTCATTACACTGTTTGTAGTTGTCTTAGGCTTATTTGCTCGTGAAGATGTTAAGTGTGTCAACATTGTCAAAAATACACTAGTGCTAGTTGCCAGGTAGTTACCATGGAAACTTCAAAAGCTCTTCGCTTAGGAAATCGATAACTATCTCTTCCACGCTTATGATGGCGTTTGAGGGTATTATCATGTGATTCTTGTTCAGTGTAGTCTAAATATGTTAGATGCCACGACCTACAGGAACTATGTGTGATTTAGTAAACCTCAGGCCCTTAGTAGTTCCCTTGCTACACTCGGACGCCACAGCCTCAGGCCTTCAGATTACTGAATCGCTTAGTTCCCTTGGTCTTGGCGTCTAACTATTATATAATTAATAGTTTAATGTGTATAATATTTGTTCTATATTAAGTTGTTTTGTGTTGTTTAGAACACCTGCACACACAAACATACCTTTATATACCATTATGTTGCATTATTTTGTCTTGTGCTGAACGCCTGCACACACAAACGTACTATTGTATGCCATTCTCTTGTCTTGTGCTTAACACCTGCACACACAAACGTACCTTTTTTCATTGAAAGTTAGATATGGTACAGCTCAATTTAAACTTGACATGATATGCGTGTCACAATTACATGACTTGACATGTTTTTAAAATTGCATGCGTATCCGCATGTGTGTGCATGAATGATTGATGGTGTAGAATAGCATGTGTGTATGCACTTAACGTGCGCTCTATTGCTGTGCGCACTATGCTGTCAACAGACGCAAGCCAACGTAGAACATTCATAGGATTATTGAAATAATATGCAAAATTTATACCTCACCAATACATTTATTTATATGACATTCAACTGTAACTATTGGAGGTACGTACATAGCTAGCATTTTCCAGCTCTTGTTATGACAACATTTTAATATCAGAAGACTTCTCTAATCCATTACTCAATTCCATTTGCCTGAACTAGTAGGTCTATTAGCGCCTGCAGACATGCAGGACATGTCATGTGATCTACATATGTGTATCTGTGCAAGTCAGTAGCCTACTGTATTCATCATGGATCCATTCAAGTGGCTTTTTGTTCATATTGTTACTCTGGTACGTACATACGGTACAGCTCAATTTAAACTTGACATTTGCACGCGTGTCCTAGGCAAGTTGCTCGACAGATTTGTCGGGAAACTCGCGAGTGTCACGCAAACGCGCAATCTAGAGCTCAAAATTCTATCCTTCACACGAGTGATGCACTCGTAAAGTGTGCTCGCGAGTAGTATTTACTCGCGAGCTACGGTACAGATTTAATGCAACATCGCACTCGTGAGTGGCAACGTTCGTGTGTGCGAGTACAAACACTCGAAAGTGCTAGTAACAGCATTCACAAGTATAGCAAGTATGTACAAAGCAAAACTATGCCGATATATGCCGCACCCACTTTATAAACTGTAGTACTTTGTCTTGCTACTTCAATACAAGCTTCATGCGTTCGATAGTCCATAGGTGCCACGTCCACTTTATAACTGTAGTACTTCGTGTTGCTACTTCAATACAAGCTTCATGTGCTTGATATATTCAGTAAGTGCCACGCCCACTTTATAAACTGTGTTGCTACTTCAATACAAGCTTCATGCGGTCGATATTCAGATTGTGTCACGCCCACTTTTAATACGAAAGCTTTTACAATTACTTTATACTAAAGCACTTTGCTTTGCTACTGGAATAAATTGAAGCTATTACACGGCTTATAAACTGATTCGTGTGCAAAAGTTCACTTGCGAGTAGTTTGGCTCGCACTTGCGAGTAGTTTGGCTCGCACTCGCGAGTTATTGTGCTCGCACTCGCGGGTGATTGCACTCACAGCGCAGCTTTATTGTTCTCGTGCGTTCGCATGTAAAATAAAATGACTCGTGAACATCTCGCGAGTTTCGCTAAAATCCATGGATAACACGCGAGTATGGTGCACGCGAGTGTCAAGTTAAAACTGAGCTGTACCGTATATGCAGTATACAGTAACATCCAATCTAGCATTACATATCTATATTAACTTAATGTACATACCATTACTTTCTAAAGAACTGGTACTCTCCCCTCCATCAATTCTCTTATCATCGACTGAATGTAACAATGAAAATTGAATAAATTAAATCCAATACCAAACTTACCATCACTTTCACCATCATCTTCTCTCTTAGCCTCCTCTGCTCCACTTGCACATTCTATGATACCTCCAGGTGTCTTTTTGTTTCTTATAAATAAACAGTACAAAGGATAAATAGTACAAAGGAAAGCTTTTGTCAACTAGGTGTGTTAACATACATACGTACGTACCAGAGATTTCATCAAGGCTGTAAACCACATGATGCAATGTCAAAGCGTTTAATTCAGAGGAAATTCTTTAAAACAGTAAAAGCATTGCCTTTTCTGGTGTATGCAAAATAAAGCACTTGGCATACAACCAAGATGGTTTGCCACATGATTTATTAGCTTCTTGGCCTCGCACCTCATGCTTTATTTGACGTACGTATAGTCTTGTGGCAATGATTTAACCAATACTTAAGCCTTTATCACAGTATAGTTGTTTACTATATTAATAATTTTACACTCCTCGCTTCAACCATATATCCTAAGATCCTACTGTGATTCTATATTGTTTACTTTTACTTGCAGCTTTCGTATCATCCTTATTATATTTCTTCTTGACATTCCTATCCTGTTTCTGTTGAATACGGTACAGCTAATTTATAACTTGAAACACGCGTGCGATATACACGAGTGTATTTTTAGGCGTGTTCCGAGTAAACTCAAAAAAACCTGCGTGTAATGATACGCACGCTCGACAGCCTCACGAGTTCCCCTCGCACGCGTGTTACACACGTTAAACTGTTTGTCGCACTAGACGAGAGACACTAGACGAGCAACACCAGACGAGCCGACACTTGACGATTCGAATTCCCAAATTTCGTGTAATCGCTGATTGTGGTATTTCTTCAGTGTGTTGTGAACGTACGTACGTATCCGTAAATAAGCGACGAGATGGGAAGGTTGAGCGTGAAGGAGAGACTCCGCGTGATAACTTTGGAGTCAAAGGGCTATTCACGTAGTTCGATTCGTAGAAGACTACTGGAAGAAGGCATTTCCATCAGCCTGCAAGCTTTGTATGACTTGATAAAAAAGTTTCGTGAGAATGGCACATTTGTGAATTTGCCCAGACGAACCAAGCAGCAAAAAATAACTGAAAACATGAAGAAGTTGATCGAAGAAGAAATGAATAAGAACGATGAATTGACTGCTCGAAGAGTTAGAAACTTGTTATCGGAAAGATGGCCGGAGTTACAAGTGTCATTACCAACTGTTAAGCGTGTTTGCCAGGAGATGGGGTGGGTCTGCACTAGGCCACACTACTGCCAACTAATACGCAATGTACGCAAGAGATTTATGTTGCATCAGACCTTATTTCAAGTTTCACACAGGCGCTTATTTAATAATTGGCTCCTTGTTTTTCCTTGTGAGAGTAAATCCAGTGCAATTTAATTACAACAAATATATTATACACAATCAACTCTAATATGCATGTCAATAATTATTATTATGTGTGCCGGTTGAATTCGTATGTATAGATATTCTCATTGAAAAATCACTGATCATATTTAGCCATGTGCTTACGTATGCATGATGGTATAAATTTATATATGTACAAGTTTGTCCATGTTGCTCTGTAGTTGAACAAAAGGAAGCGGCTGGTTTGGTGTGAGGAACAGATCAAATGGAATGAAACATTTTCAGATGTAATTTTTACTGACGAGTGTTCAGTGCAACTGGAACAGCACTCAAGGTTGTGTTTTAGAAAACGCCTTCAACCGCGGAAATTGAAGCAACGCCCAAAGCACCCGATTAAAGTTCATATCTGGGGGGGCATTTCTAAACGAGGAGCAACCAGAGTGATCATTTTTACGGGTATCATGAATGCAGTAAGATTGGGACAAATTCTGGAGGCTGGATTGCTCCCTTTCATTAGAGATATATTCAGTGATGGGCATCGCTTATTTCAAGATAACGATCCGAAGCATGCCAGTCATTATATTGAAGATTTCTTTGAAGCAAACAATGTTGAGTGGTGGCCCTCTCCTCCAGAGTCTCCTGACCTTAACCCGATAGAAAACGTGTGGGGTCCATGAAGCAATATTTGCGTACCATGTATAAGCCAAGTAATCTTGAAGAACTGAAAGCAGGCATTGAAACTTTTTGGATTTCTCTTACACCTGATAAGTGTAAACACTATATTGATCATTTACAGAAAGTTATGCGAAAAATTGTACAAGTTAAAGGAGGGCCCAGTGGATATTAACTACTTCATTATCATCACATTAACAGAGCAGTTGATTTGATTATGATCGTAATCATGCCATTAAAATAAGTACCATTAAAATAAGTGAGTTTAGCGGTTGGCAGAATTTTGGCTGTTTTCTTTTGATCTTTTAAGTCCCTTATTTTTCACGTCAATTGCAGTAATGCATGCCTCCCACTCTTCCTTCTCGTTGTCATCACTTCCCAGGGGATAGTACTGAAAAGCTTTTCCTTTGATGTATCTGAAAAAAACACAAAGTTCACTTTCGAACCAACACTTTCCGTTCTACAGTAATGGGGACAAATACATACGTGGCTACATGTCCTTAAACATATGTACTCAGAAAATAAGGACTGAAAGACACGTGTCAGAACAAAACAAAGTTAGCTCTGACATTTTCCTGAAATTAATAGAATATGCACTGTGAACTGAAATGTATTTTGGCTTGGAAATTTATCAGATCAAACTGGCAAGTAAACCAAAAGTGCTCAGAAAATGTCAGATGCCCAATTTTATTTGTGCTATGATGTATATATGTACATGGCCTCAGTGTGGTTTGTTTTAACTGCCGCAAACTTACTGGATAATTCCAGGATCCAACTTTTCCTTTCAACGTCCTCTTACATTGGATTTACTCCGGACTTCCTTATTGAAAAGATCTGCATTTAACAGAGCAGCCAAATTTCCTCTGTTCCTACTCTTTGTGAACAGACCAACAACTTTTCTTGATGGTAACAGCTCAGTATCAGGTGCTGTTAACTGTATAATTAGAAGAAAACAGATATCAGGTTCCATATATGGAATATATCACATGGTAGTGTTAATTTTTAAAATGCACACAGCATAACCATCCACAATATATCAATGTAATAAGTTTGTAAATGGACAATCACAAATATTAAACATACCTCTAATGGTTCTGGATCAGGAATAAGTGGAAAAGCCACAACTGATGACGGCAGTGACTGAGGTGTCCCCATAACTGATGACGGCAGTGACTGAGGTGTCGCCACAACTGATGACGGCAGTGACTGAGGTGTCCCCATAACTGATGACAGCAGTGACTGAGGTGTCCCCATAACTGATGACAGCAGTGACTGAGGTGTTGTCACAAGTGGTGATGGTAGTGACTGAAGTGTCGCCTGAGGTGTGTTCACAACTGATGTTGGCAGTGACTGAAGTGGTCGCCATAATTGATGATGGCAGTGACTGAGGTGTCGCTACAACTGATGACGGCAGTGACTGAAGTGCATTAGCAATTCCACTTGCAGTTAGCAGTTGGATTTCTTTTTTGATTGCTGTAAACTGGTCATTCATCCAAGCTCTCTGGAGGGAAATTTATTATGACGTCATCCTAAATAGTGCACATCATACTTGATCATCCTTAAACAGTTGTAGTTCCTTCTTAATATGTTCAACCACCTATTATATCAGCAATATTTCAAATACATTGTAATTACAAATACAAATTCACTTACTTCACACTGTTCATGCAAAATGTGGTGCTTGGGAGCACTAAACCGATCTGAAGGTCCATTTTCAATACTTAATGTATACACAGGCTTATGAATCACACCCTGAAAGCACAATGATTTTGATACAGAAATTGTAATAATAAAATACACAAAACTCACATTCTCAGAACTGACACTAGTTTCATCACTGACATCTCCATTATCATCATGACTATATATATGCTATAAAACAAATTATATATCAAAACTTTGAAATGTACTTTATGTGCAGTACTATACCTCTTGCATTGCATCTTCACCAGTTTTTTCCTTCAACTTGTCTTTCTAAAATTTATTCCAATATATACACTTATGAATCATTTAGATATTGTGTACCTGCTTATCCGGTACCTCAGATGGGGGTGCAGCACCAACGTAAATGGAAAAGTCACTCTGTAAACACAGTCATGCACATAAATACGAGCAAAACATAGTTTGCTTGAAAAGATAAACATGAATATCTTTGTCACATCACATTCACACAGACAGATCCCAAAGAACAAATAAAAGGGAGTAGGGATCAATAAAAAAGTAAGTAAACAAGGAAAAGTACCTTTCATACTATAATTTATGTACATACCTTTGGTTGACTTTGATCTTTCTTGTTCTGTCTCCCCTCTACATCATTGCAAATTATTAATTATTGTACATGTATTGGACTATTGGTATTATTATTAGCTACGTATATATACATGCATGCACTACACAAAAGATTCATTATAGAGTAGTTCACTGGTTTCCTTACTTTTTGCCTTATTTGCTTTGTCTCCTTTACCCTTTCCCTTCAAAAAGGTACGTACATCATTTAAAAAGGTACATTATGTAAACAATGTTATAGATTTTACTTACTTTCTTTGGCCGTTTCGGTGGGGGAGCATCTCCATCATCTGTATTTTCTGTTGACTCAGAACTATCAAGTTCATCTTGGTGGACTTGACATTCTAAGTTGCTACCTATGTACATGCGTATATCAAAAATTAAGCATTTGCATGCATGTACACTTAGAACTTTATGCCTGGTTTAATTGAAACACCTGAAAAGATCAAAAATGCCCGGTAAGTCTTTTTATTTGACCAAATGACATCACACGATCCACCATATTCCAGCTCTTCTTTACGAATAATTCGACTAGCTGGTACTATGGCAGTGCTGTCCTCTTCCATGAGCTGCACCAATGCATGGGTGTCTGAAATAGAATAACTTTTAAATTAACAAAAGCAACAAATATTGTAGGGTTAATGCAATGCACATAAACAATTAGTAAAAAAAGTTAAATAGGAACTGTTTAAAATTCACAATGAAATAAAGACAACTTAGCCCACGTGATGCGAATTTAGGTGCCAGATCACCTGCCACGTGAAAAATTCAATGAGCAGATTCTGTAAAGAATCTTCTAGAAAACCCACTATACTATAAGCGTCGCAACGTCACGTGTTAAAATGAAACCACGCAATAGAGGCATTTCTGTATGTACCAAACCACACGCATACAACTTGATTCACGCTCACAAACATTAAAGATAAGTAGCTATAACAACATAATAAACGTTTTTACCTTTGTCCCAATCGATAGTACCGGTCATGACTTCCTCCTTCTTCTTACAGACAAACACGAGATCACCATGAGGTAGCCCGTTAAAATATTAGAATCTCGCACGTGATGCCAATTAGTCAGCTTGTGCTATCCTGGTCGCCCGCGTGCCCAGGTGTATCGTCAGTTGTGTTTAGATGCCCATGATTAATGATACTGAATTCGGCTGAGGCAGGTACGGTGGCTCGATGTATATTTAGATATAATAACTAAACTGAAATCCGATGGGTCAATACGTAGCTACGCATTCAAATTTCTACTTCACTGTATGGGTTCGCGATACAAAGTACGTCAGTATCGAGTTTGGTGTCATGAGGGCTGACTCGAGTCGAGTGACGAACGTTTTCACTCTTGAGTGAAAACGCTCGTCACTCTTGAAGAGTGAAAACGCTCGTCACTCTTGACGAGTGAAAACGCCTGAACGCTCGTCACTTGACTCGAGTCAGGACTCTTCACGTGTCCTCCTGAAGTGTGCAAACGTCATCGATTTATAGTGTACACGCTTGCACGTCTGGAATCGAGTGAAGCTCGTTTCGTGCGCGTGTGAAAACACGTGAGTAATTTTAAAGTTATAAATGAGCTGTACCGTACCTTCAGTCAACAATTCTATATAATTCCAAGTTGTAGTAATAAATTCATTACTTTATGAGCACTAGTAACTAAAATAACTGGCATTCATAAATTTAACAATTCATACTTGGAAAATTACACACAATGGAGTACTTCCATATCTGTTCACAGTTCTTGCACAGGCATGATGATGTAAAATTTCTATATAGGTAACACTATACTCATGACAAAATGTTTGGCATTGTAGGAAATAGCAAATATGCTACGCAATCTCTATTCTCTCAAAATTACCTTGTCTCATTACCAGTTATCAATGTTTAGCTAGTACCAAGATGGATTTTTTGCACAGCTGAAGTATATAACTAGAATAATTATACTAAATCATATAACAGGTAGCTCTAACACAATTAGCAAGGGTTTATTACTAACTTCTCTTCCTTTTCTTTCTAATATCTCTTGATGCTTCAATCAATACACCACTGCTCTCTGTTGTTTCCCATAGCTGCATGATGTATACGTAAGTACGCTTGTTTCACGAAAAGCTTCCCGGTTATGATAGCATTGGCAAAGTGAATTACTATAAGAATATCCACAACTGGTAAAAGAAATGACAAGTCAACGTCAAACTAGATTTTCTTATATTACATCTTCTTACATCAACATTACATACGTCACCTTATACATCTTCATCATTACATACATATCTTATACATACACGTCAACATTACATATATACAACATCTTACATCAACATCACCTTATACATCTTCATCATTACATACATATCTTATACATACACGTCAACATTACATATATACATTCAGTCTAAAAAGGGGCCAACGAGCTGCTGCTCAAGAGATGATTGGCCCCTTCCATCATTTGTAGTGTTTTTCTAGTACAGGCATAATTTTCTAGTACAGTTCTAGTTCTAGTTCAGCTGCCAGAAACTTTTTAAGTTAGTATTAGTTCTAGTATTCATTGTTTAACCCTTCGAAGACTAACTTATTTTAGCATGCGTAAATATTGCGTGACATCTATATTGAAAGCCAACCGCCATAACCTTCTGTCAAAGGAAATACACTAAAACTATATATGAATCGAAAGCCACTTAAATAACCTACAACATGGTATAAAAAGTTATATTCTGTGATAAAGAACTCACTTGTCACGAAGCGATGAAACAGCAAAGTTGCGTTTTTACTGGACTCGAGCCGCGTTATTGCCATACAAGTCAGCCATTTTGTTATCACGTGATCTACCATATACCATTCGAACCAGAAGCGCATGAGGATTAAGATGGCGCTTAGAAAGTTTTGATAGGAAGAAGTATGAGGGAGTTACGGCGGTTTATTCGTGTCAAGGTAGAGAAAAATACTTCTACGCCATATTTTGAAGGTTCTTCTCCGCTTTCAAACTTATTTGAAGAAGATTGTTTTTAACGGAAGCTTCGATGAAAAGTACCGGAAATGTACGGTGAGTAAAATTATCTTAATTATATTTATATAGGACGAATGGTTATAGAGATATGGCGGTTTAAACTGAGGCATGCGTTTGAAAGCCACTATAGTGGCTTACGGTCTTCGCAGGGTTAAAACAATTTTAGTTAATATTAGTTCTAGTATTTATTGTTAGAAGCATTTCAGTTAGTATTAGTTCTAGTATTCCTAGTTACAAACAATAATAGTTTGTATTAGTTCTAGTATCCATGACTGAAACAATTTTAGTTAGTATTATAGTATCTGCAATTTAGTAAGTATTAGTTACAGTACAGTACTTTGTCATACTACATTGCTTTTACAAAAATGATCACTATTCACTAACTAGAATTATTAGATGTATTGGAATTAATTATCATCCTATAACTACCACTTTGAGAAGTAGATTAGTAGAACAAAGATTTTAAAAGCATCCTACAGTAATAACAATATAATTGATAATAATTCCTAATCAATATAGTGAATAAACTTTTTATTTCTACGTAAGAAGATCTCTGTCTCTAAGTTTTTGTCAGTTAGGCGGTTTCGTTTCCCCCTTGTTACCTCTCCACCAGAAGAAAATATTCTTTTTACTGGAGCAGTGGAAGCAGGAGTTGCGAAAATGTCACAAGCCACTGTAGATAATGATGGAAATTGTTCTTTTTTCTTTAACCAGTAATCAAATGGATCTAGTCTTCTGTCTTCAGTACTAGCTTTGCTTTTCATATAATCATTGAGTTGGTGCTCCTCCTTGGAAATTTGCACCTCATCATTTTCTTGATCATCAAGCTCTTCTCTTTCCAAAAGCTTGCTCACTCTGTCTAAATGCTTAAAACGCTTTGTTGGTGGTTCCTCTGCCTCTTGGCTCTGTTCACAATTTCCATCAGCTGGATTGTCAAACTGATCATGGGAAGTATTGGGAACTGCTACCTAATGTGTTAGAACTTTCCGATTCCATTGGCTGTGTTAGTTGACTTCCAGTTCTATTGCTAATCATTAATTCGGAAAGAAAAAGTTTTGCCTTCACCTCTTGTGCACTGTTTAAGAGCTTTCTATATGGTGGGCTTAATAATGTTGATGCAACATATACAGGATCAAAATTAGGGGCTGCTGGATCAGTGACAAACTGAAACCGTCTCTTTAAATCGATAAGCATTCTTCCTGAAATTGATCCAACACCATGTACCTTTGACATCTCCTCAAGGTGTAAGCTTAATTCTTTCAGCACAGGAATAACCATAGCAATTGTAGTGCTGTTTTCTGCACTAGTAATATTGGTTTGGTGAGCAAAGGGTTGCAGGAGCTCTCTTATTGCTTCTAAGTGCTTCCACTGAGTAGCTGTTAGATTATCCCAAGTAAGCTCGTCAAGTACTGTGGTCAAATGTTGCTTGACATCCAATAGTCTGGAAATCATCAAATAGGTAGAATCCCACCGAGTGGGACAATTGCTGACAAGTTTTTTCTTAGCTTTCTCAATCGATTTCTCGGTGGCTTTTGTAGACTTATTAACTTTCTTCACTATGCTATGAGCCTTACGTAGTGAAGCCTTAAATGAAGGAGCTGTCTCAAAGATTTAACAACAAGTTGAAGTGTGTGGATAAAGCAACCTATCCGTTTATAAGAATTAAAAGCCAATGCATGCTCATTTTCTTGTTGCTCAAAATTAGAAATGTCTGTTGATGCAGCCTGCTCTCCGTTAATTTCTACATCAGAATCATGTTCAGAGTCATACTCTATTGGTTCATCCAATATATCACATTCACTTTCATCGCTGTTGCCAGGATCTACGTTAATGTAGCACTGCTCAGCATCATCATCATCAACAGATTCAATTTCAATACCAACTTCACTTGTTATTTGATCTTTAAAAGCAGCAACCATATTGCTACCATTGTCAGTCAAAACACGAAAAAGTGTACTGTGCGGAATATCCCATTGACAGATGATGGTATCAAATGCTTCCAGTATTCTGTCAGCTGTATGTGGTGATGGTAATCTGCTAATTGCTAAGGTAACGTTGTGACGTTGACTGTCTTGATAGGAAAAGTAATGCACAGTTATGCCAAGAAATGATGCAGTCATCCCAGGCTTAGACCAAATGTCTGCGCAGACGGAAATAAGCCTAGCATTCTGCAAGCTTGATGAAATCTTTCTTTTAACATTGCCATAAAGGTTTTCAATTTCAATGCCAAGCTTTTTACTGTGTGGTATTTTGTATTGTGGATCTAATTCCCCTATTAATTCACGAAATTCAGCACTGTCTATCAAACTTAAAGAGATATTAGTTGCACCAACAAATGTTGCTAAATGGAGAGTAATGGCTTCAGTGGTGCCTTTTGCTTTTGCTGTCATACTTCTTAGTTGAAAAGTAGTTCTCAGGTAAGGTAGATTGCCTTGCTTTAGAGTCTTTGGAACTGAAACTACTTGTACTTCTTCTTTTATCCTTTTCTTTTTCCTTTTTCTTTGCTTCAGCTATTTCAAAACACTTGTATTGTGCATCATGACAACTCTTGAGATGTTTTTTCAAGTTTGTAGCGAACTGTCCATTGAATTCCTTCCCACATACTGTATCATTAGATTCATTACTATCTCCACACAATACAGTACAAGTTGTTTTATCAGTATCTTTAATAAGTAAAGTAGTTCCACACACTGCTTGACTTTGGTCTTCCACTTCCTGCCATGCTATAAGTTATCAATAAGCTGCAACTTCAATTAGTCTAAATGAAAACTATTCATACTGTTTATTGAGCTATTTGAGCAATTTATATATGCGCTGCAGTAGTGATGTAAATCATGTAATCTAGTAAGTCTTTGTGTAGGCATTAATACCCCAGGTAACTTGCTTGCCACTTGTAGTAATGTAGTTCATATGCAGATTCAGCAGAGTACAAAGGTTATATGTGTACTTTAAAGTCAGGCTTTGATGTGCCAGATAGGCACTTCACCAATCAACAGCTGCAGTAGTTTTTGCAGTACTAAAGTTTTAGTTTAGTTCTAGTATTGGTACTATAAAGCTATTAATATTAGTTTAGTTTTTGTTCAAAAACTTGAAAACAACATTTTTTTAGTATAGTTCCAGTTTTTTAAACAGATTGTAATAGAATTATAGTTTAGTTCCAGTTCCTAGAACTAAAAAGAAAAGGCTATACTAAAACTACTTTTAGTTCTAGTACTA
Organism: Spongia lamella; assembly: GCA_963930835.1. NCBI lineage: Eukaryota > Metazoa > Porifera > Demospongiae > Dictyoceratida > Spongiidae > Spongia > Spongia lamella. The sequence goes on along the minus strand of OZ005746.1, from coordinate 6,131,761 downwards.
GTATACTAGAAAAACACTAATCATTTGCAGAAATTAACATAGTGCCACATGATAATCGCTGGTTGTCCCCCAGTTGGCTAATCTAACTTGTATGGCACCCACTAACTTAAGAGCTTCAAGTGATGGAAGCACCCGTTCACCCTTGCACGTGTTCGCCTCCTTTTGATTTTGCACTCACAGGGAAGCCCCACCTCATCATACACATCGTTTAGCCAATCAAAAAAATGCTGGTATGATTCTTCTGCATCATCGCCTGAAAGAAAACAGGAAGAAAGTAACAAAGCATGTCATGAATTCCTTTCGAAGAAACTAAGCATTAGCCATTCATTTAACAATAAAATATGTTATATCAGTTGCACATCGCTAACAAGATAGAGTGCCTCAGGTTTTGAAAGTGAGCATCCCATCAACCAATAAATTAACCATCACTTTAATAAGCCAGTTGCATGTAAGGATTCAAGAATGCATTAAGGTGTTAATTGCGGTTACGTCACGACTGGATGCTGTGGTTGCGTGTATAAATGTATTGTATCCAATGGAAAATCAATGATGTGCCACATTCAAACTTATGCGGTGGCTTATAGCTTAAGTATACAGTATATTTTAATTTTGCGAACAATAACGGAAAGACGATAAAATTCCACGCATTGTGGCATTTGTTGGAAGCGAATCGCACCTACTGGCTGTGAGTTACGGTAAAAAACATTTCAGTTTTGTGGTGAACACAGCTGAAAACAATTGACACATCACTGCTCTCTGCTTTATTAGATTCATCATTATCTTAAATATTTGATAGCCACATTAAGTGGTGGTAAATCCATGTAAGCATTACTTACTTAATTCTTCAAAAGGAGTATATTCTCCATTTATGTATGCCTTTTCCATTCTGAGCATTTCTGATTTTGTTCCTGTGGATAATATACAAGGTAGTGAAGCAGATAGGAGGAAATACACTTGTAGATTGACAAGTATGTATGGTATGAAAACATGGTTGTTTTCATACACAAGTTCAAATATCCCACTACTAGCTATATACATTCGCTTGCTTGATGTCCTTCATGCAAGTGAATGAGTTCTAACCACTATGTTGGAAGAAATTAGAATACCAGACCTTTGTCATCATTGATGATCATCAGTTGTAGAGTAAACACCTCCATGTAACGGTAAACCAAACCCTTTCACAAAAAAAAGTTTGCTCTCCAGCAGGATTATGTAAGGACCACTTCTTTCAGCTGAATACTAATTTGTCATTTCAACCATGACTGAAGGTCTTACTTCATAGCCAAAGCCTTATTGGCTAAAAAAATTTAATGGCGTGAAAATTACCACGTGTACGGTATACAAGGCCATCAGTGCACTTACGGAAACCTTTTGCAACCACTTCGATATTAACAAAGGACTATTTTATGTGGATTCATCAATTCTAGGCCTCGCGTAAAACCTACTACATAGAGCGGCTGCGGCTCCCCTCGGCGGACCAGCCTGGCCGTTCGAAACCCAACTACGACCTTTTTTAACTGCAACAACTTTAATACGATACGCTATTGGACATTTAATAATAGCATAGGTAAAACTGAGACGCGCTATGCGTCCTCTATTAGCCAAAACTTACCGACGCAAGCGATCTTCCCCTCGTACAATGTACGTCCAAACTGGATTGTGCAAAGGCTACTAACGTCACGAAATTTGTCCAAAGACTCCTTTAACTCAGTTGTTGAATGAATACTGACAGTTTCTTCATTTGGCCACAACACCAAGTAAAATTGCTCTGAATGAGTGAGAAAACATACCAACAAATCAGGATTAACGAAGAAACTTACCATTACTCTTTACATAGTGTCGCCAAGCTTTCAGCCTCATCGTAAATATCAACTTGATTCGCCAACTATGCACAACAACGTTATTGGTACGAAGGAATGCGGGCGTGCACACATGCGTAGTTGTGAAGGAATTACACACATGCGGGCGCGCATCATGCTTATAGTTATCTCGTATTACAATGCGCATTACGGTCGTAATAGGTGCGTAGGAGCAATTCGTAAACTTTCGTAATAAAGTTATTTACCGCGTAATCGTAATCGTATGTATAACTACGAAACAATTACGAAACGTTAACTTTTTTTGCTCACTACCGTATATATACTAGATTTTATAAAAAATTTTGAATTTAAAAAGTGCAGTAGGGATCGTAATGAAATAATAAAAAGTAAGGAAACAAGTAGTTAATCACTCACCACCCAGCATATTGCATGTGTTTACTCAAGTATACAATTGCAGCTGGGTAGGCGTTTATACATGCACAAATGAAATACATTCTCTAGCACTTCTTCTACTATATAAAGCTGAAAAGCCGTCTGTCCGTCTGTCTGTCTGTCTGTCCACACTTTTTGGCCGGTCGATATCTCGGTCGTCTATGCATGTATCAACTTCAGACTTGCTCGAAGCGATAGCCACGTCCTCCGGCATGACCAAGTTTATTTTTTAAAGTTTCTAAGAGCTGTAGTTTTTCAACAGGAGTCCGCGATAGTCGCCTGTGTCGATCCAGACAGCCATTAACCCACAGCAATCCAGTGCACGGTTGGTAACGCACTTGACTTCGACACCTTAGGTCAGTGGTCGGGGATTGAGTCACTCCACGTTTTTTAAACATACATTTACTTTTTAGCCGACGACCGGTTGTGCTGCCAAAGTGCCATTAGCCATTACCCAGCCTCCGCTTCAGCTGGAAATAGCCGGCAAATCACTTACTTTGAAGTGTCTAAAGCCTCAGTAGCAGCAGCAGGCACCATAAAGGGTAAACGTTTCGACTCGATAAGTGGGCGTGTCAATCGAAATCGAATTGATGCTCAACATATGAAAAGGAAGACAGTAAAAACAGGAATGCAACATGCAGGTAGACAAGTCCGTTTGCTGTAGCACTATCGCCATTATACAGTCAATTGTCTAACAGTCCGCAATAGATTAACCTACTCAGCCTTTATTAGCTGGTACAGCCTACTCAATTAAGGTGTTAAATAACTACAAAGGTGTTAAATAAACAATGAAACTTAAGCATAGACAGGTTAGCGGACTATAGGGAGTGCATTTACACTGTTGCTACACCTGCAGGATAGAGCAAGTACATTTACAATACTAAGGTGATTGTGTGGAGCATTTGACTACATAATAAGCTTAAGATCTATGCTTAGCATGCCATGCACTCCTGCCACCTGCACGATAGGTTGACTATAGGTAGGCCGCATAGAAGACTATTATATCATGTACCCCTATAGGCATATAGGAACTAGGTAGCTATATAGGCATAGGAGACTATAGCTACCATGCACAGCATGCATTTAGCTACACCTGCACGACAGGGCAGTTATAAGCATAGGCATACAGAGACTATGCAGGCATAAGAGACTAAGTATAGGCACAGGAGACTTGCTATATAGGCATAGGAGGCTTAGGGGACTAGGTAGGCATAGGAGACTTAACCGGTTGTTAAGCATAGACAGGTTAGTGAACTATAGGGAGTGCATTTAGCTACACCTGCAGGATAGAGCAGGTACATTTACAACACTAGGGTGATTGTGTGGAGCAGTTGAATAAGCTTAAGATCTATGCTTAGCATGCCATGTACACCTGCTACCTGCACGATAGGTTGATTATAGGTAGGCTGCATAGAAGACTGTTATCATGCATGTAGGCATAGGAACTAGGTAGCTATATACGTATAGGCATAGGAGACGATAGCTACCATGCACAGTAAGCATTTAGCTACACCTGCACGATAGGGCAGCAGGTATATTTGCTAGTCTACAAGATACGGTACGCTGCAAAAAAAAGGTAACGTTGTGTAGTGTAATGTAATTGTAGTACATTTTTCTTCGTAGTTGTATACGTAGTACTAAGTTTTCATACTGTAATTGCATGCACGTACCATAGATAGTATAACTCCATACTATGGCTATTCTTTGAGCTATTCTTATAAACCAACTGATTACTGAAACATGCTAGTAGACTATATTATTGCCTTGCACATTAGACACAAATGTATAATAATAAAATGCTTACCTATGGACTTCACAATAACTAAGCAAACCACGCATCTACGATTGAACAATAACAATAAAACAATGCCATTCTAATTAGTGCACATTTTTAGTAAACTTTAGGCGCCTAGGTTTACTGGATTATCTAGTTGTAGAAATGGAATGTTTAGGCAGCATAGTTGTAGTTTTATAGTAGTTTAGGCCTTTTACAAATAATGCAGGTTAGTTTCTAGCTTATTTTCTGTCGTGACAGCTGTTGTAAGTTGTCACTGTGTTCGGTTTTCAGCGATGCGTGACGATGAGTTAAACTTGAACTCTATCTCTATGCAGGTGATGTAGCATTGTAGGATAGCTATACCATAACAATATTTAGTATACAGTGATTTGCAAATGTTTTAAAATAAGCTATAGTTAGCTGGCTATATCGACAAAAGGAATCTTGAATGGCCGCCGGCTGCACACTTGTCTGGCTTTAGGATGAACTGTAGAGAATCACCTGTAAGACAGCAGAATTTCGTGCAGAATAATAAATTCATACAAATTATTTGCTAGTCAGACCTTTTAGTGTAGCTCAGATCGTGTAACACACACGCAGAACACTCTCGGGCGGGATGCTGTCACGTTGCGGCACCGTATAATGGCTTCATGCATCAGTCATCGTACTATGCTAGTTGCATAGTACAAATCATAATTTGCTCTACGCTAGATGTACCGTAGTGTTCCATACTAGCACCTGTAGTTTTGCTTAGTACGCATTGTAATTTTCTGTAGTAGGAGTTGTAATTTTGTGTTCTACGTATTGTAGTATTACTACAAAGCTCTGTAGTAGCCTCGTAATTACACTTACGAAACGTTACCTTTTTTTTGCAGCGTACCGTACCCAGCTGCAATTGTATACTTGAGTAAACACATGCAATATGCTGGGTGGTGAATGATTAACTACTTGTTTCCTTACTTTTTATTATTTCATTACGATCCCTACTGCCCTTTTTAAATTCAAATTTTTTTATAAAATCTAGTTTAGCTTTTTATAGCTAGCTGTTACAGGCACTCAAGACTGGAATTATTCTTAGCAATTGATATCTACAGAGTTCACAATGGCTCGCTACGAATGTGCCACGCCCACCTTTACAACAGACTCGTTTCATCACGATACCAAGTATCTATATGGTAAAATGACTTGTACTGTGAAGGAAGGACTATATTCTACTCGTAGCCAGACCATTTTATATTCAATAGGTCGTTAATGGTGTCCGATTATAAGCACTTAATGTTATAATTAACATCCGGCGCTTACAATCAGAAGATCGATAAGCAGCCGGGGTAAGCAGCTGCGTGTAAATAAATTGGTCTGGCTATGGAAGACGAAATAGAAGGCTATAGGGAAAGACTGGATTCTTCTTCCATTGCACGTTACGGATTGTATCAGTAAGCATGCGCCTATCCAAGGTGTTTATTGTTACATTTTAACACCTTGCGTGGAATGTTGACACCTTCATAAAACTTTGTCATCTTTCGGTCGAGGAAGATCAAATGAAGAAGATAGAACAAAGGACAAGCTATGGTGCAGTGGACAAACCTTAATCGAAACAACATTTTCGTAAATCCGACGTGATTGCCTTTGTTGTGTGAAAAATCTGGAGCCATATACCTAGCGTAACCGGGTCTTACGGCAGGCAGGGAGACGAAATACAGGTAAATTTCAAAATTTATAAATTCGCTGTGGATCGAAATATTAGACTTTTCGCTACGTTTAACAAAGATACAGCCTAAGTACAGCAGTACTAATCCATCCAGGTAGGTTTTTTCAGCTAAAGCCTGTTGTAAGGTTGTTTTTAAAAGTGCAAAAATTCTTGAAGCCATAGTTTTTCATAGCGATCCCTACTATTAAGTACTACCGTACTTAATGATAGTAATTCACATCAGATACACATGAATCACAACTCAGAGAATACATGCATAGCTTATGACTATAGGGCTAGTTGGTAATAAAGTATATAGCTGCTATATAATATTATATTTACTTAGCCAATACAAACTAACTTACCACAAAGGTTGTTTGGCATGGCTTCTCAGCCACTGCTAATTTGCCTGCTGAAGCCATTAACAAATGTGGAAGCGCTTCACACAAATTGAACCACACTAGTACACAATACTATCACTATACAAACACCAAAACATTTGTGCAGGTTCACTCACGTCACGCCGATATTATACGGAGTTATCCGAAACTCTACATGGTCAATTGGAATAGGCGTTTATTAGAATTTTAGCGATTATATAAAGAGAGGGAGTTGAACAAAACCCTATATATTAAATGAACGCCATTGAATAAGGACCCGATTAAAGGTTAGTATATACATCTAGAGTGCGTAGTTTCACTGTTTTTTATAAATTACCGAATACTTAATTACCTAATACTAAATTACCTATGACTTTATTACCTAATACTTAATTACCTAAGACTTATATATACCCATTTTTGACGTCACTTTAACCACAATTTTTATTATTCTTAGTACTTGGTTGTATAATTAATTACATCTCTTATTATATACTCATGATAGTGAGTCGCGAGGCCAAGAAGAAGCAGGCCGTATGTGACAAATGTGTGAGTTATTTACAGGTAACACCGCTCTGAAATTAGTAAATGCTCTAAACAAGCTGCCATAAAAGCTATCGTTTAGTTATCAAGAACTCAACACGTTCCAACTATATAGAATCAGTAACCCAACAATGGAAGAAACCGGCGCCACCATGTAATCCTAAGTACCAGCCATTGTGAGTTTTATGGCACCCGCTCAAGGTCATGTATGAAAATGAAACAAAGAAACAACATGCGTGTAAAGATGTTATTGATGGAAGGAAGGAGTTTATAGGGCGCGTGTGGAAAAGTAGTATGATCGATTGGAAAGAACCTCAGGTCGATACAATGAAGGTACTATTTGCCTAGTAAACGAGTGAATAGGTGCCAAGGGGATGGTTTTTCGAGTGTGGGCGCACATGGTATAGCAGGTTTTATTTTATTGTGACGGAGGTTTATTCTTAAAACAATAATTGTGAAAGGCGGAGGGATCTCGAGGGGGATCGATAACCAGCAGTTTTGTAGAGTTCTGTTCACTGCATGTCTGTTGTTCCAGCTGTTGCGTATTGTCGGATAGAATGGTGTGTTAGTCAGCCTCAATCGGCTTTAGCATTTTGATTAGCACAACTACGCGTGCTAGTGTTCATGTCGCACTGTGGTGTTAGTGAATCCAGTCTTCCTTATAATTGTAAGATTGTTTATCACACATGGTAAAGACATATACTTGCAATCATTAAACAATTCATTTAAAAGTAGACTAGCTCTTTATTTTGATAATCCCGTAATCATCACCTTTTGCACCACCGTGATAATGCATTAATACAGTCTCTTTGCTACTAACTTGCTAGGAGTGAAGTGTAATAATAAAAAAACTGCGCTTTCTTGTATATCCCTACCCAAATCAAGCGAGTTTTATTTCCTTCTTCCAGTACAATGTGTATCAAAACTTTTTCAGAATCCGATCTGACGTCACGTATACTTGCGGAAGTGACATTTTGTAACTTTTCAGCTTAATATTTCAATAATGCACCATAATTTGTTTATATAAATGTGGTTTTGTGCATTGCATGTTTAAATAAACATATCTAACTAATAAAAAGCACATGTGATTTGTCATTGCAGTCTACCTTTAAAAATCCTAGATAGCCACTGAGTTCAATGAGTACTTTTTGAGGTTAAATAGCGTATTTAAGATGAAGAGCATATAGTTAATGGTTGGGTCTGTTTTACAGACCGGACTAAGCAGACCAGGGATTTTACGGATCAGCGATTTTTGACTGTTAATATGATTGTATGCCTGTCCTCTTGTATCCATTTGTAAATATACCGACCAAATTAGACAATCTCATAACTTACGGGCTGATCTGATGTGACAGCTGTGATTATTTAAGCCCTAGCTTGATACTAGCAAGATGCTTAAAAGGGTTGATTGCACCAAATTAGCTACATTCGAACCAATTAGATTGACAGACCAATAAGTTTTACTTCCTATGTTACAGTATGTAAAACATTCTGATCAAGCCTGATTCTGATATCAAGTTCCTATCATAATGATCATTTGATTGTTGTTTGTTATTCTTTGGGCTTGCTACTAAAATGTATCTAAATTATAACCTATACGTTCTGGACAAGAGAGACTATTTGAATGTGACCTCTTGAACCCCCTTTGAGAAATCCCCTGCAATATGGCAACTATTTGAAGGCAGCTACTATACGTACATATTTTACAATGAATGAAGATTTTGTTTACAATAATACAATCATGTGCTACCTACAAATTATACTACCATATACACCTGTGTTACGTTGCATTCAAAACTTACAAGAAATCCTGACAGAATGAAATTATATCAGAAAAACATGGCAAGCTATCGTGAAAAGTGTCACCAACTAGAAGGAGAAAAGGCTAGACTTAAAGAGGCTAAGAAACAGCTAGAACTGGAGGTTGTTCAGCTAAGAGATACAGTATCACTCACCACCAGCATTAATAGCATCACTTTCCAAAAGAATTATGGTCATTTAGACTCAGAACTTGCCGCTCAAAACACAAAAGCAAACAGTGTAATTAGATATTTAAAAGTATAAGATATTAAAAAACTAGTTATAATTAATCTATCTTTAAATAATAGATACAGTACAGCTCTAAGGTAATGTCGCACTCGCTCACAACTTGCACACTCGCCATTCGAATGCTTGATTCGCTGAACTCAATCACTCTCGAGCGACTGTCGAGGGATAAAATACTGGAGGATTTCTAACTTGAAGATACTCGTGTTCTCATAAAGCTCGAATCACTAAGGATGTTTGCTCGAGATTTATTATTAGAACCATATGTTATACTTTAAATAGAATAATACTTGGGTATGCACATAAACAGTGGCACGTTTTACAATGTAGTCACTCTACTGGTCTCAGTGGATCAATTTCGCTCGTTCTTCAATTTGTTAGTGATTAAAATAAAATTATTTTCATCATTTTATTATTTGTGACTGGCAAAGAAGGCAACACAACAAAAGAACAATGCACGTAAGTGTATCTTAATATTTTCAAACAATATAAAATTATTATCTATGCAGCAATAGAGCTCGATAGATTATTTTATGCGTGTTAGGCTTTTACCGCACGTTGCATAGTACGTATATAAAAATGACCTAATGCCTCTGATAAAACAACTTATTATCGGGTTAGTATGAAAAGAAATCACAAAAAGCAACTAAAAAGTAAAAATTATCTTCAAAATAAAATAAAACCTTTAGTCAAATATCCATTATGCAATAAAAGCAAGCAAAGAAACTGCTATACTAGATAAATGTAAGGCTTTAAATAGAAAAACGAATATTCTATTGCTTTCAAACTACTCGAATATCATTATTACTAACGAATAGTCCGAATATCCGATTATTCCTTTCAGCACTAATATATATATATATTGTCATTTATTCAGTTCTGGGTTTCAGTCCCTTTGGAGGCTTTGCAACTCTCTTGGGGCTGTTTCTCAGCTCACTGCCTAGTCATTTGCATTTATATTCAAAATGTAATGGTGCTTATAATTATTGTGATGACTCTTATTTGAGCAGTCCTGGGTCCCAGCCCCTTAAGAGGCTTTGTGTGGCTCTTGGGGCTGTTTCCTGGTTTGCCGCTCTGTTATTTGTATTGATATTGTGATTTTGTTGGTGTTTTATTTTACTTTTTGTTGAACAGTCCCAGGTGTCTGCTCCAGGGTATCGCTCTCGGGTTTGTTCCTGGTTTGCTGCTGATGATTATAGTTTGAATGTACTAGTTATGATGACTTTTTGGTTGAGCAGTCCTAGGTTCCAGCCTCTTGAGTAGCTTTGTGTGGCTCTTGGGGCTGTTTCTTGGCTCGCTGCCTCCACAATATAATTTTAAGTGTCTATTTAAAAATTTATTGATTATGCATGTTAATTAGCTAACCGCTGGTCTTGAGTGTGGAATGCTGATGTTCCTGAGGACCTCCATTGATCGATTTGTTCAATGATTTGTCTGCTAAGATGATTGCCAAGGATCTTCTTTCACATGTGCCATTAGCTAGCTATATACTTGATTATTAATGATAATGAACTAGATTTTTTAATGAAAACTAATTTTAGTGACGTTTTTCTTTTGTATCCTGTATTATTGTAGGCTCTTCTTTATGGAAGTACTGAATTGATTGATTTGATTTGATTTAATCAATGCATTATTTGTTCATAATATACTTAACAGTAGAAAAGTCAAAACATGCACTGTTATGGGTAAAGAAATTTGATAATTGGAAGATTTTTTAACGTAATGGTGTGTTAATCTAATCGGATTGTAATAAACAGAGCACTTAAAACAGTCGCAACCTCGACCACATCACATCAGTACGTAAGTCATAAGACCATCTGATTTTGATGATATACGTATATTATACAATCAGATACAAGGGGACAGGGCTGCCGCATTCGTATTGATAGTCAAAAGTCATTGGTCTGTAAAATCCCTGATCAGTCCGTAAGTCATCGTCCAGTCCATAAAATAGACCCAACTAAACATAATGCTACAGCCATAGGATTATACAACAAAGGCAAAGGAGTACATTATAGTAACATAGTTTCATTTAACTTCATTAAGCGATATGTAGGGAATTTTAAAATATACAAATCTGCAAGTATGTATTTCGTCTGACTATCTACCTGCTGGCCTACCATATAACACCCACTAGCACTACTAGGAGGATGGCTCCAGATTTTTCACACGACAAAGGAAATCGCATCCGGTTTACAAAACTGTTGTTCCGCTGAAGACTCATCCACTGCTCTTTCATTTTTCATTATCTCCCCTTTTTATTACTGCAGTTTATAGAAAGGCGAGAAACCACAACATCTGCTAAACCAGCGGATACCCTATTCTTGAGGGAGTCTGTGAATGTCCTACATTCAGCATTCGAATCAGCAACCCAGTCTCCCCTGAAAAAGCAGACGAAGCAGCTAGTGTGCTATTGGGAGCAACAATCTCCATGTACGCACTCGCACAGAGAGTAACTACCCTGTACTCATCCTGATTTTGATCAATCTTCAATGGCTTCTCCCCAGTGTGGCTTAGGTAGTATGAGGCTCCCACATGGGCCACTGTCCCGACTTATTTCAAGCACTGCATGACAGCATTCATCTTGGTAATGGCAAGTACACCAGGCATAGTGCAAAGAAGACCATTTGCAGCTATCCTCTTATGGGCTTCTAGAGCAACGTAGATCCTTCTCGCTGCCGCTGGCACCCCCAACTCTGACCAATAGAAACTCATCGGCTCCGCCTTTGGCAGGGCGTGGTGTGCCAGGAGTCCACACTGCAGACAAATTAGGTATGCTCCTGTCAAGGACATAAAGCATATTCCTCTTCGAAGCAGGATGAGCAGCAGCATATAGCATATCAGTTGTGTGTTTCCTCACTTCAGCTGCAACACTCGTCCTATCTGTGGGATAAAGGAGTCCCAAGATCCTAGCCACCTTCAGTGCAAAGTCCTGGAGCTTAGCTTGCCCAGTAGTATGGTTAATAGCATAGTGATTGGTCGCACCCATAGCGCATATGAGTGATCCAGTATGGGCAATTTCATCAAACCTCACTGCAAATGCCTGTTCTGCATTAGTTAAGTTGTCGACCAGTGGATGGTCCTTTCCTTTAGCACTACACTTGCCTGTGACTGAGCGTCCTCTAATTTTTCCTTCAATCTGTAAATCTATGGAATCTGGGACAACCCTCCACTCTCCCCCCGGCTCAAGGACACCCAACAAGAATGCCATAACATGTGTTGCAGCAACGATGTCAGCTGACTTCTCCTCCCATCCAGCAGCAACAGCCGCTTGGTAGTTGGCAATAGCTAGCAAGACTAGGTCTGCTAGGCGGGCAAAAAACAAAATATTATTATACCATTTTTAGCATCCTGGCGATGTTTAAATTGATAATGTGTCTTGTGCACATCTAGGATCAGTATGAGTGGCCTGCTGGATACAGCATGCTTTATGATCCTCAAATAGCTCAGTGTTGATCAACCCATTATCATTGTGAGCATATTTGTGCCAATAGGTCCACCTTTCATCCATTCTGGATTATGCATTTTGGCATTATATTTTACATAGGGTGGAATGGTCTGATCAATCGCATTAACACAAGCTAGCCTTATTGCCAGAAGTGTGGCATTTTACCTTTTTTGCTCTTTTAAAGCAACGACTTTAGGTGGACGGTTTTCGTATATAGGCTATCCCAGTTTCATCAACGTTGTAAATTTGTGCGGGCAAATTGAGCAAGTTATTGTCTTTTAGGGTTTTCTCCAATAAATCAAAGTAGTGTTTAATAACCTACGATGTTATCGCATCCATCCTATCGTTTGCAGCAGGATTCCCCCATGCATAGTGAAAGGTAACTCTGTCTTTTCATAAATTTTTCATACAGTACCGCTCAATTTAAACTTGCGTCTGATCCACACGTTCACAGTAAAACTTGCGAGCAGTCAGCTTGCACTTGCGAGTAGTTAGCTTGTACTCGCAAGTTTTCTGCGAATGCATGAGTTACTAATAAATCACAAAACTCGTTAAGAGCAATCTACTCTTGAGCTACACTCATCTTAAGTTTAACTGTCTGCAGCACTCATCACGAACGCTCGAATCTGTTTCAACTAACTCAGGTCGTGCCAAGTACTCAGTACTTATCTCGTGCTTTGCATAGTTGACTACATCTCCACTCTCCAGTATAAACGTTTCATAACAGGACCCCGTTCTGATACGCTTACGGCTTGAATCATATCCCTTGCATAAACGCCCTACAAATGATAAAGCCTCTGCTGCCACCTGAAACCCACATTAAAATTAATTAAGAAACCATTGTTAAATAACCACTGAATACCATGGTTTATATTATAATTGCCTCTATAAGAAAACCTTTGTTAATACAATAGCTTCTGTTTCTTTACCAAATCTCGAGTGGTTACACTAAACTAGACCCTATCACATAATCAGAGCAAATAACTTTCCAAAATACACACTAGGTGATCAAAAATTGAAAGTTAGTAAATAAACCTTTTTAGAATTATGGATCGATTTTTGTAAAGTTGTTCTAGGGTGAAGTTGTGAAAATCTAAGGTAGTAGATGGGTTTTATACATTGTAATCTTTCCATATTGTATAACGCTGCACGTAAATATAAACTGTGAGTAAGCACGTGAGTATCCAGCAGCACTTGAGAGTGGATCAAGCATATAACTGGCTCGTGAGCATACTCATATACTGAGCCTTGCTCGCGAACTTCCACTTAATGATCAATAAAAAGGAGTTAATGCACGCGAGTAGGTGCACGTGAGCGATAAGTTTGAAAAAATCCTGTATTTCCGCCTTCTTCAACTATTGCCATTATTTGGCTTCATGTTTGCCCACAGCCAACAGAAGCATATTCACATGCAAACTGGGCTATCTCTGTTTCCTCCTCTGGACTGAAGTACTGCTTTAGTCCAGGCTTTACTCCATGGACAACCTTTCCTGTTATTCGATTGTGCAAGGATGTTTTTGGCACACTGTGTACTCGCACCACAAAGGTCAGTTTCATGTAAGGATTCAAGAACAGTCCATTTTCACACAAGAGCTAAAAATTCTGTGGTTATAAATTGAGGTGTTCAGTTGCCATCTAACTACCCCCGTATACCGAATTTCTTAAATATACGAACGAATATGTAAAGTACAAGTTGTACTTGAGTCACCAATATACGTTGTAGTAAAAGACGTAGCTACTATTCTGTGTCCGGCTTCAAATTGAGCAAGCATTCTGCAGCATTTTGACGAGCTGACGAGTGACAAAATTAGCTGTTGTCGGTAATCAGATACAGTACCGCTCACTTTAAACTTGACACACGCGTGTGTGCACACGCGTGCATGCACACGTTTAACGCGTGTAAAAGTAAATAATTTGGCGTGTATCGTCAGTGCTGCACGCGAATTTGGCGTGCGCATAACTGCACGCGGAACACTAGACATGCACGACACAAATATGCCCGCTACGTGCACACGCGTGGCACTCTAGACGTACACTAAACTAATATGCCCGCTACGTACGCACGTTCTGCCATCTAACACGCGTGGCACTCTAGACGTGCACCAAACTAATATGCTCCTAACGTGCACACGTTTTATCATTACACATGCACGTACATTATATTGGCATAGGAAATGCAGCTGGTTCACGTCACAATACTACAAATCCTACAGTACAACGGCACCCGGCAGCATTATCAGACAACTGACCAGTCAGCTGATTGAACCCACTGATCACGTGCCTTTGCCGTATATTAAAACCACACTTACCGGAAATTCATTTCTTAAAAATGGCGAGGATGAGTCTAGAGACGAGGAAGAGGGTGCTAACCTTGGATGTGCCATAATGCAGGATAGATGTGCAACATGACTGAATGGCGACTCAAAGTATTAGAATACACGTGTCCACTTGTGTAATTCCGTAACTCGCCGTAAATTTTTGTTATTTACTCAAAATTGAAGATACTATAATTTTCCATAATGTAGTAACTATGGTGTGAACTACTCGTGTATGGCAAGGACAATAATGACACGCGAAATCTACTACTGTGTACAGCATATGGTAAGTCTTGAGAGTCGTACACGTGTCTAAATGCACAAGTGCAGTTCGTGCAAACAGTTAATGCATGAGTGTTCTTTTCATGCACTGAACTTTGCACTCTTGCATAATATGCACGCGTCGAGGCACGCGTGCAGTTCAAGCTACACACGCCAACAAAATGAACGTCTCGTGCGTGCATGCGTGCAGTTTAAGCTACACACGCCAACAAAATGAACGTCTCGTGCATGCACGCGTGCAGTTCAAGCTACACACGCCAACAAAACGAACGTCTCGTGCATGCACGCGTGCAATTTCCAATGGTAATACGTCATAGGTCTGTCGTGCGCACGCGGAAAATGTTGTGTGCGTTTTTGAAAACGTGTCGAGCCGTGCAGTTGCTGCACGCGTGTGTCGTCAAGTTTAAAGTGAGCGGTACTGTACATCCGTTGGCTTAAGTGGGTTAGGTGGCAATAAAGCAGCTTCCGTAGGTGTCCTTAAGTCAATACCAAAAAGAAGGAAGGGCGGTTTCTCCCCTGTTGACTTATGAATTGTATTCCTGCATGCCCAAACAAATCCTGACATAATGTGTCCCACTGTGTGTCAACTTGAGAGGCGTGCTTTCTTAAAGGTAGACTGCAGTGACAAATCACATGTGCTTTTTATTAGTTACGTACGTACATGTGTTTATTTAATCATGCAATGCACAAAGCCCGGGGGGTCCGCCACTCGTCGCGTAAGGGTACAAGATTTTAAAATCCCTAGATTTTACCAAGATTTAAAGATTAAAATGAGATTTAAGGATTTCAAGATTAAAAACTTGAATTTTCAAGATTTAGTCGGATTTGCAGAGATTTAGTGAGATTAATGGATTAATCTGACACTAACAATAATGATTTACTACATGATTTGTCAGTTTCTGGCGTTACTATACTGCCTTTAATATGGATCGCCGCCCAACAATGATCATTCCGGATCATGCAGCATTAAAATCACCGTTGAGTATCAACAGCATTCAGTAAATTGCAGCCGGATTCAGTAATTGAACGTAAGTATACAGACGTACAGCTTCATTATAACTTTATATCTGCGTTTATATCACTATATAACTGTACTAATAATTTGACTGCAAGTGTTGGATGGACCAAATTCTTCTACTACAGTAGGAACAAACAAGTAGACAAAGCCGGCAACTGCATGGAACCCTTACAAAGCATAAATACAAAATTAAATAATAGATACATTAGTTTATATAACAAATCAGTCAGTTCTGAGCCCAGTTCTGAGGAACGAGTATTGAATAATTGTGCAGGTAAATGTTTATAGTGCGAATACAGTAATTACACCTATAAGTCCATGTGTGCTGTCTCATTATGGACTGATCATAGACTACTCCACTTGGATTTTGTTCATATGCCAATGATGTACAATATGCTGCAAAAAATATACCACAATCACTGTCTCCAGATTGTTTGTTGACACTTGCTATGTGATTATAATGTCACATTGTGTGA
Source organism: Spongia lamella (assembly GCA_963930835.1). NCBI lineage: Eukaryota > Metazoa > Porifera > Demospongiae > Dictyoceratida > Spongiidae > Spongia > Spongia lamella. The sequence continues at coordinate 6,115,537 of OZ005746.1, read as the reverse complement.
GCATTAGCTTTGCAAGAAGTGTCTCTGTTGTTGTATCTAAAAAGTGATATTTGGAATCATAAACAACAACATCATAACCATTCCCACAAGTTGAAACTGCATGCATGTAATCCAATGATTACCATGAACATGTAAAATTTGTAAGGATCCTGGGGTAGAGAAATTTGTGACTTCACTGATAGTTGTATAATCGGATCTTTCAGTCCTCCAAATTGTGGAAACTGTGACTTTAATAATGACTACACTGCAGCCATATGTGAACTGTTAAACCACGTTTCACTAAGTATGTCATTTCTATCATTTGCATCAATCTTATTGAACCAATCTTAAGCCAGTAGCTAGTCAGACTCTTGTTCTTCTGAGTCACTGAGACTAAGAGTACTACGACAGACTTGTCATCAGTCATATGGTCTTCACGTGCACTCTGTACCTCCTTTAAGCCTTCAGGTTTATTTAGTTAAGCTATAGGCATACTTCTGTCATGGTGAAATGCTGTTTAGTAAATAATGTAGCTGATTAAGCCCTATTCTTAAATGGTAGGCATTGTTTGTCAATGCAAATTTCACTAATATCAAAACACCCATTGGAAGTGTATATACATTTGTATTGTGATAGTGGAATGTATACTCATTCTTATGAGCCTTAGATAGTTCAAATTTTGTTGTTGCATCATGAATGAATAAATGAATGAATGTTACATGGTGACACATTTAGATTCATGTGGAATAGTTCAAGGATAGCAAAATATGTACAACACACCTTGAATTGCTCACCTGGTAATGTCGGAAAAGCCTATATAGCTAGCTAGTTAGCTACATTACGTGGCTAGCGCTATAGCTATATAGTTATATTGTTAAGATTTAATACATCAAGGATGTAGGCTAGCTAGCTAATCTGGTCCCCGTGTAAATAGCAATCATGTGGCATACGCCTCAGCCCTTCTCGCGACCTCCACTATTTCTGCGCACGCTGAAGCTTAATTAAAAGTAGAACACGATAGCTTATGTAGATACACAGAGTTTTCAGAAAGATTTGAGATTTGACGAGATTGAAAGATTAATAGATTTAACCAAGATTTTTATAGATTTGTGAAGACTTTAAAGATGACCAGACAAGATTATTTTAAGTGGCAGACCCCTCGACAAAACCACATTTTTATAATTAAATGATGGTGTATTATTGAGATACGTATTAAGCTGCAAAGTTACAAAACGTCACTTCCATAAGTATACATGACGTCAGATTGGGCTCCAGAAAAGTGAAGGCACTAAAACTCACCTGGTTTTTTATTATTACACTGCTCTACTAGCAAATTAATGACAAGGAGAGCGTGTCCTCTGTATCAATCCATTGCCAGCCACATGACAACGATGAACAAAGCTGATCCTGAAGGTGGTGGTGCAAAAGGTGATGAATATGGGATTTTCAAAATGAAAGATTTAGTCTACTTTTAGATGGATTGTTTAATGATTGCAAGTATATGTCCTTACCATGTGTGACAAACAATCTTTGGTCCACAATGACAAACAATGATTGTTGTAAAACAATAGTACGGGCTCTATCTTCTTCATACTAAGAATTGAATGATTTGAGCCATCTTATCATCATTCTTTTGTTCTTTGATGAATGGCGATGAGCTCTCTCTCTATTATTATATACTGTACTCTTGCTGTTGTGAACCAGCTATGGTACAGCTCAACTATAACTTCACTCACGCGTGACAGTCCATGCGTGGCTACACGCAGATATTTGCATGTAAAATTCAAAAATTTCCCGTGGAAATCTTAATTTCATGACACGTGGAGTACCACGAGACATGGAGTAGCATGAGACGTGGAGTACGTACCACGAGACGTGAAGTGCCACGAGACGTTAAGTGCCACGAGACGTGAAGTACCACGAGACATCTCATGTACACGGCGACCGGTCCACCCTGGACTTATGGCTAAGCACAAACAAGTCCACGACTGTTGCATATAACGACGTGTAATAATAACAAACGTTATGCAAAAAAATATCGTTCATGAGTTCAGCATGAGCCGATTTCTTATTAATCTCAAGTGGTCGTGCACAACTGTTAGAAAATCAATGAGTAGCAAGCAGGGAATTAAATGGAAACTCTGCAAGCGATTACGGTAGTCTTGCGTGGCCAGACCCTCTTCCGTGCAGGGGCTTATCGCTTTCAGTATAAGCGCCCGCGCTCCCGAATACGGAAAAAACGATTTCTAACAGTGAAGAACTCGGTGAAGAATCATGTCTCACCTGTCGATTGAGGCTAGGCGAAGAGTTGTGTGTTTACTCTCTCGCGGATATTCCGTGAAAAACATTTATGAGCGATTACAGCAAGAGAATGTGGATGTCAGTATACGAGCGATATACAACTTAGTGAAGAAGTTTAAACTCAGAGGGAGCGTTAATGATTTAGCAAGGCGAAAGAGACCTCACATTTTGACAGAAGAAATGAAGAAATTTATTGAAGAGGAATACAAGAAAAATGATGAGCTGACATCGACTGCTATAAAAGCATTGTTGTTGCGAAAGTGGCCAGAAGTTCAGGTGTCAATTTCGACGATTAAGCGTGAAAGAAGAAGGATGGGTTGGGTTTGTACAAGACCACACTACTGCCAGCTTTTGCGTGGGGTACGTATGTGTTTTGTTATAAAGCACAGAGATTGTATGATACGGTAGTCTCACATGGCCAGGTCTCTCTTCCGTGTTTGCCTGTAACGATGAAAGTGCGAGGGGTCCGCAACAGGCGTGAAATCCTGGAGGCTGTCATTGAAATCTCGTGAAAGTGATATAAAGCCCTGTGCAGAACTGAGACTGGCCACGTGAGACTATCTAGTTGTATTGCACATGAAGTATCTTGTATATGTGATTCTGTCTAACACCTCAATATGCAAGAACTCACATTTTAAGTTGTGGTTTTGTGTATGTACATGTTTATATCATTTAAATGTTTTGTATTTTCAGCTCAACAAAAGAAAGAGACTTGTGTGGTGTAAAGAACAACAGAGAAGCAAGGAAGATTTTTCCAATGTCATCTTTACTGATGAATGTACAGTGCAATTAGAACAGCATAGCAGGGTTTGCTTTCGTAAGAGACTGCAAGCAAGAAGTTTAAAGCAAAGAGCCAAGCACCCCATAAAGATTCACATATGGGGCGGCATCTCTCCCAGAGGAGCCACGAGGCTTGTCATGTTTTCGGGCATAATGAATGCTATTCATCTTGGTACAGTCTATGAAGCAGGTATTCTGCCTTTCATTCAGGAAAGATTTCCTGATGGACATAGGCTGTACCAAGACAATGATCCAAAGCACTCATCAAAATACATCGAGAAGTTTCTGGAGGAGAGAGGAGTAAATTGGTGGTACACACCACCCGAATCGCCTGATCTTAATCCTGTGGAATTGGTGTGGGGATCACTAAAACAATATCTTAGAAACCACTCTAAGCCAAAGAACTTGGAAGAGCTGAAGACAGGAATTGAACAATTCTGGTTGACTCTGACACCAGAAGTGTGTCGAAAGTACATCAGTCATTTGAAGAAAGTGATACCAAAGATTGTATCAGTTGGTGGTGATCTTAGTGGCTACTAACTAACTACATATCTACCTACGTATGATTGTACAATTGTTTTTAGCATTAATTTTGTTGAGATCAAAATAGTATGATGACTGTGATTATTAATATTAATATTAGTACAAGTTGACATGGGAATTACTGCTGCTGCTTTTCTTGTTTTTTCAATTTGCGTTTCAATTCTCTTCCTTTATCATCGATGCTAATGATGCAGTCTTCCCAGTCCTTTTTCATGTCTGACTCTTTATCACTGGGATGCAGCTCAAAACATTTCTTCTTCACATATTCTATAATCGTTGGGTCGAGTTGATCTTTTCCTCTCCCCTTTACATTTGACTTGATGCGGGTCTCTGTATCCACCAATTTATTCACCAAAGCCGCTGCTAATGATCTTCTGGTTTTGTACTTCATCAAAATTGGACAAAGTACACCAGAGGGGATAAGCTCTCCTACCTAGTAAGGACAATTATATTATTATACATATAATAAATATCTATGGTTAATCACATAGTAATTACATTGTATACACAGTGACCACAGTTCAAAACTGTGCATTTGTAAAGGGACAGAACGTACGTATGTAGCTGCAATTTCAAATGGTACTCCAGAAATACATAATACATACTTATTTTGGAAATATACATTTATTATAAATAGAAATATGTGTTTACTTGGCTTGGTTACATATTGGTACTACATATACGTATTTTCTAAGGTTGTTTATAAAACTATGTATATGGAATGTGTTGTATGTACGTACGTTTTCTAGCCTTCACAACTCCACACTATTACATGCATATACGTATATACGTACAATACAGTACAGTGTACTCACCTCAGTAGAAGCCATTGGTTGGTTAGCAGCAGTTTCCTGATTGATGCTAGTTCCCTGGGTGATGGCAGTTCCCTGGCCGACAATCTGCAAGTTACATAATTACTTATATACATATACTGATCATACATAATTTCACATACAGGTTCTTCACCATCAACATCACTGGACAAGTTGCCATCACTAGTACTATATGGACCCTAAATGCAAAATAAATGAATTAATTATATAAATCACTATACATGCATGATGAAAAGTTTCTAACTTCTCATTGTCAAGTTTAACAGTAGCCTCACACACTGTGAGTACTAAAGTAAGCAATACTATACTGTGTTTACGTAATATTCTTCCTTTAATAACTTTTGTTGTTACCTACAGATTATATTAACATAAAGCCCTTCAAAAGCAAAAAGCACTTTAATTGGCTAAAGATATGCCTTCACAAAGATTTCCCCATACATTTTTAAGTACGTAGTATAAAACATGTACTGACAAAATGTACATTTCCTAGAGAAAAGTGATTTGTACATGTATGCTTGTCACTTCAAAGGCTTTTCTTGTAGCAACTACATACAAGCTTAAGGTGAACATGAACATAATAGCATGAGTCTTTGATCTGAAGCGTTTATTTAATATTTGTATGCACAGGCAATCAGTAGCTTAAAAATTTGGATACATTACATTTACTTGCCTTATCTTCGATAACACTACCATCCACCACACTATCTTCCTTAAAGGTGAACTGAAATGGAAAATCACCCTGCTATTTTATTACTTAAATATGTATATTTGATCATACAATGCACAAAAACAACATTTTTATAATAATATTTTAATGAATTATCGAGATATAAAGCTGAAAAGAGATAAATACGTCATTTCCTTAAAATGTTGTGACGTCAGATCGAGCTCCGGAAATACTTTTATTCCATGCGTTGTATTGGCGAATGATGGTAATTTTCAAGAAACTTTCCCTGTTCTTCGGAAATAATTGCGGATTTATTCGTTAAGCCTTCTATAAACAATCTGGTGCCAAAAGGATCGCAATGCTGAGTCGAAATATCGTGTTATCAGCGTTGTCAGACCACGTTTCAAAGGACGGAGATGCAAATCACTCGCGCATTGTACACGATGAAGACAGCCGGATATAGAGCATTACAGACTCGGTGTAGATGGATGGTTATCTACCATTGAATAGGTTAGTTGTGTCATTATGGAGCGTAAATGATTCAGTGGTGTAAGAATTGTTATCACCTTACCACGATAAGGCGGACTGACCTTGTACTACTCTAGCCATTATATTATACCCTACCCTATGATTATACTGACGCACGTGTACTCTATAAATGCATGGGTAGAAGTGAGAAACATAAGGTGTTATAACAAGCAACTATTCTTTTTGTGTCAGCTTTAGTGTTGTTGTGACATGGCCGGCTAAACAATGGAAGAGATCTCTAGGACTTAGAGCTTGTGGTGAATATATCATGTATAGTCATTGCTCAAATCTACACACCAACATTCAATCATGATTGAATAATGCAGCTGCCAGCATCTGATCTCCTTTGCAGTTATAGCTTTCATTAGTACGTATATGTTTTGATCATTTATACGTACTTGCTGTACGTGGTGCTCGCTATGTATACTTGTACTTGATTTTTGTTTCATATATAACAGTAGTTGAATAGTTAACCACTGAAATAAATAAATGTATCAACACTTCACAACGCTTGATTTATATGTCTTCTGGAGTCTGCTGCACAAGACCACCATTCATGTGCTGCTTAGCACTGCAAACACCTGTATGGAGAAATAATAATCAACAAGGCCTTGCTGTGCATACATTATTGCTGTCACCTTGAATGACAATAGATCCAGTACCACCATGGGACCACTGACATTAATTTGCAAAATTGCAAATATCCAGTACACATGAATTATTATCTATCACGTGCACTGTATCAGTTTAGTAACAAAAGCCTCACTGGACTGGTCTTTATTACAATTAACCTACCACTAACGCCGACTATAATGCATCATTCCATCAACTACTAAGTGACTAGAGCCGAAGTGTGTATAGAAAGCTCGCTTGATACGCGTTGCAATCCCATTCATCGATTTGGCGGCATTCCAGTCCCGAAAACCTACCGTTTTGCACCCCATCAGCGCTCATTTCGAATTGAACATCCGTTACAAAGCAATCAGTAAGTGTGATAACACGATAGGCAAAGCTAAGGGCCCTTAACCATGGTCCTTCTCTGGAAGTCGATCGAGCACACGCGTAACTCCATACATTTCAATACAAATGCGCGTGTCCTTATTCTCGGTATGACGTTTAATGATGTCACTAACCGCATTGTTTTAAAACTGCTGCAGTAGCTAAACAAAGCGGAATATCACCAAATCACACATACCACTCTTTATTACTATCACTAAGCTACATTATAAGCACAAGTCAATTTTCCATTTCAGATGACCTTTAACTCTGTCTTCTATGAAACTATCTTCCACAATGCCTTCCATTACGTTATTATCCACAGTATTATCTTTATCAACATGATCTTCCACAGCTTCATCACCGACTTGAACATTGGTTACATCCTATCACATTTCAAACAAGTCATACCAAGAACAGACTAGGAAAATTAACATATTTTATATATAATTGTCACACAAACAGTGCAAGTTTCCATAATTACCCTTCTCCTAAAGTTTCAAAAGAATAATAGCACTTACACAAATCATGAGACTGAACACATTGGGGTTGCCAAGGACACCATTATGTTTGTGCATTAATCAATTGAATGCATTAATCAATTAGATATAAAATTGCATTAAAATTAATGGGTTGTCAACTTACATTTAGCTTTGATGGCGAGTATGGTGGTAATTCACTCACATGAAGGATAAATTCTTTGTCCTTAAATCAAAGAATAAAAACACATCTGTATAATACAAAATGCATATATTGTGCAGTAGTACCTTTGTACTAGCAACATTTTCCTTCTTGCTGTTTTCCTTTCCCATTTTGGTACCCTACAAGCACGTATGTATGCACATATGAATATGTAGCAATGTACGTAAATCAAATCATGCAAAGTTTGACATCTCATGGATTTAGGGAGATAAACCATTTAATATGAGTCAAAGTTTAAGGATGTCAAAAGTTTACAACACATGGTAGTTTTTTGTAAAATCATTCAAGTTCTGAGACAAATACGTATGACAGTCTATCATAGGACGAAACAAAACACTTTGTACATACGTATGTGTGACCCGCAAGTAAACATGGATTACCAAGATCATTAAGGTTATAAACTTTTATATACCCTCAACATGTTGGAAGGATAATTCATAATTATCATATTTATCTCTGAACCTGGAGTATCATAACTGTTTACACAACTTACCAGGTTTTTCTTCTTCTTATCATTGCTAACATCAGTCTGCAAGTCCAAATAAATATGCATGCTTATTATTTAAATGAAGAAAACAGATATAGTATATATATACCTTGAGCTGTTTCCTTTTTCTTTTCTTTTTTGCCTTCTCACTTGACACATTATCACACTGTTCTAACTGTTCATCATCAACGTCCTTTTCTAAATCATTCTGCTTCACCATACATTCATTGTTTGATCCTTAATGTAATAAAGAAAATGCTACATAAACACTAAATCACATTAGTGTAATAATGGAATTGGCAATAACTGCAATTGTATTCATGGAAAAACCATAGTTCAATGACACCCAGTTTGAAATGCACCAATAATAGTTTATTGAATCTTCTATCACACAGGATTTGTTGCTTAGCCATGAAAAAGATTTGGAGAATTTAATACCGCTTGATGTCAACAAAAAGTGCTAAATAGAACAGCCGGGTATGACCTCTAACAACCGGCCTTTACCTGTAAACACCAGAGTGGCATCATATTCTTTCCCATCAGGCCACTTCACGCAACATCTTCCATTGTTCATGCCACCGCCAACAATCCTTGCGAACGGTATTATTGTGGTGCCTTCATCGCCAAAATCCACTAGGGCATGCGAAGCGCTTGGTTTTGGTCCTGTGAAAAAAATATTCATTGAACCATGATACCCTCTAGTAACTGACCTAAAGGGCTTTGTACAGCGCGTCTCACGGAGCGGCCACTTGCCATTTCTTCTCCCGTTCACCTCGTGCACGTGCGCCAAACAACAAAATGATTGAAGTTCGTCACGTGACACATTAATTTAATTCATAAAACGATTTAGAACTTTCGTGCGCCACTAAAAATTCATCAAGATTTTATATGTGCACTACTGAAGAGTCGATACGTGACATTGTGCTGGTAAACCAACAGAATATTGGTGTAATGTAATGCGATAGACTTGGTAAGTACGTTTTTACGTGCGTGTGAGTGCATGCATGTTTTGTTCCACGCCTGAGCTTCCACGAGACGTACACTTCCACGCGAGAGCTTCCACGAGACGTACACTTCCACGCGTGAGCTTCCACGACACGTGTACATTACATGACACGACTAACCGTGGTCCACGCAAACACGCAACGGGGAGGCATTGTAGTATTGCCGTGGTACCACGCGTGATCACGCGTGTAAATATGAAGTTACAGTTGAGCGGTACCGTATATAGAACCAATACGATTAGCAAAAGTCAAATAATAAATTAGTTATATCAAAGCTGGAAGGGATGTTGGCCATACTTTGTATACATGACGGACAATGCCTTTTGTTTTACACTCTTCAGATTCTCTGAATCATGAAATCAGTTAAATACAACTCCTGGATTGCCTGACGACTGCATGGTCAAGTTCTTGTATTTCACATTCATCACTCGGTTAGCTAATAGTTATGTCAGATGATTCTTGAGACGACTAATAGGTGGCCTCAACAATAGAAACTTTATTAGACTAACAGTCGATACATGCTAGTGAATGTGTCAAGGTAGCTAGCTAGTGAGTTAACAGCTTGCGAGTTCAAGTGGTAAGCTCTTGTGTTGCCTAAAGCAAGAAATGTGATAAATGAATGGTGACTGTCTATGTACATACATACGTACGTATACAGGTGTACGTAGCTACCTTTACAATTATACAATTTTTCATTTACAGGCTTAGGAGTAACAAATTCTTTTTCCAACAGCTTCAAAGTATCTAAACTAACACAATTTTAGAATCACTGTGACACTGAGTTGATATATTGACAAGATAGCCACAGACAGTACCTATGTTATGCATTGCATAGCTAGCTTTTCCGGATTAGCGAGTTTAAAACTCTGCCAAACATTGCATGCTTTTTCTGATACATATTGGTAAAAATGTTCTAAATCTCTTTTGTCATAGAGTTTGTAGCCACCGTCAATCACATCTGGGTTAAAAGTACAAAGGAAGCATCACTACATTATATCAACTATGTATTATACACATACCACCTTTATGGTAATACATCGATGCTAGAGCCAGGTCACATTAGTGCTGAGCATTTTTAGTGTTTAGTTATAACTATATTCATGAAATACAGCTAATAGGGAGGCAAATTGAAGCTACAAAATGTTATAATGAGGATGTTATATATACGTACTCTACTAGTTCCTGAGTATATAGCTAGCTATAAATTGAGTGTAATGAATTCAGATTTAGTACAAACTTGTGTAAATTTTATTCTCATAGCTACATTATGAGCTACGGTACAGTTCAACTATAACTTCACACACGCGTGACGTTCCACGCGTGGTATCACGCATGATTTCGCGTGTGAAGTGCAAAAAATTCTCGTGGAAATAATGATTTACACGAGACGGGAACGTGTAAATTTGCACGACACGTGAAATGCCATGACAAGACTCCCGCGTGTTCGTGTTTACACGACACGTTTTCGTGGCTAATTACATACATAGAAGTTTACGAGAACCATATACGTAGCACAAGCCAAACAACCATACGTTTTCATAGGCAATTGTATATACTTTTAGTTTACGTGAATTGTCTATTGCAGGTATAGCCGACGACGCCAAGCAAGGTACTGATGCACGCACGCGTGTTCACGCAAGCTGATTTGGTGTCAACATCCACTGCTGTATATATATTAAATAGACTCTACGTAGTGTAACTTTTTAACGATACCCTTCGCAATATTGTAATAAAATTGTCAGCAACAAGCGAGGCATTAATCAACATGAAAATACGGAAAAACCCGGGAACCATACTTCTCGTTTGTGAAAGGCATTAATAAGGACTGTATTAATAAAGAATGCCTCGCCTATCTATTGAGGGTAGGCGAAGAGTTGTTTATTTGCATTCTTGCGGATATTCAGTTTCGAGTATCTTTCAGCGATTACAACAGGAGAATGTGGACGTGAGTAAGCGTGCCATCTACTACTTGGTCAAGAAGTTTCGAGTACAAGGCAGTGTCAAAAACTTGCCTAGGCGAAAGAGATCCCGAATTTTAACACAGCAAATGAAAAACTTTATCGAAGAGGAGTACAGGAAAAACGACAAATTAACATCTACTGCAATAAAATCGTTGTTGTTGACAAAATGGCCGGATGTTCAGGTGTCAATTGCGACCATTAAACGAGTTCGTCGAGAGATGGGTTGGGTGTGTACAAGACCCCATTATTGCCAGCTTTTGCGAGAGGTGTGTTCTGTTACAAGATCTACGTAGTTGTATAGCACAGTATTAGCAACTTGTATGGCCCTGCCTAAGCATATTATACGTACATACCACCATGCAAGCATTCACATTGTCACAGTCAATTCAGTATAATACGTACATGCATAATTATGTGCAATGTACTATTAGAATTTTTAACACAACTTATATGTTTTGCATTCTTCATGATCAGGTCAACAAGAGAAAGAGACTTATCTGGTGTAAAGAACAGCAGAGAAGCAAGGAAGAATTTGCTGATGTTATCTTCACAGATGAATGCACAGTTCAACTGGAACAACACAGTAGAGTTTGTTTCCGCAAAAGACTTCAACCAAGAACTTTAAAACAAAGGGCCAAGCATCCCGTAAAGGTACACATATGGGGTGGTATCTCTGCCAAAGGAGCCACAAGGCTTGTTATATTCACGGGCATAATGAATGCTACTCGTCTTGGTACAGTCTATGAAGCTGGTCTTTTACCTTTCATACAACAAAGATTCCCTGATGGACATAGACTGTACCAAGACAATGATCCTAAGCATTCATCGAAGTATATTGAAAAGTTTTTAGAGGAGAGAGGGGTGAACTGGTGGTACACACCACCCGAATCACCTGATCTCAATCCCATCGAATTAGTGTGGGGGTCACTCAAGGTGTATCTGAGAAATCACTGTAAACCAAAGAACTTGGGAGAACTTAAAACAGGGATAGAACAATTTTGGCTGACATTAATACCAGAAGTATGCCAAAAATATATCAGTCATTTAAAGAAGGTAATACCAAAGATTGTGTCAGTTTGTGGTGCCCCTAGTGGATACTAACTACATACATATTAATTATTAGCATTTTATATCCACTACAGTTATGTACGTAATTATTTGCATTTAATATTTGCTACGGTTATGTACGTATGCAATTATATCTGCTACAGTTGTGTAATTATAATAGCATTTTATATCTGCTACAGTTATTTATGTAATCATTAGCAATTTATGTCCATTACAGTTATTATTAGCATTTAGTACGTATTCGCTACAGTTATGAAATTTCTCTGCTGTCTTTCTTGTTTCTTCAGTCTACGTTTTAAGTCCCTCGCCTTATCGTCAATGGCTATAATGCAGTCCTCCCAATCTTTTTTCTGGTCGGACTCCTTATCGCTTGGATATACCTCAAAACATTTCTTTTTTACATAATCTATTATCTTTGGATCCAGTTTATCTTTTCCTCTTCCTCTAACGTTGGACTTCAAGCGGGTTTCAGTATCAACAAGTTCATTCACCAAGGCTGCTGCTAGTAATCTCCTGGTTTTGTACCGCATCACTATGGGGCACAGCATGCTAGGGTGGAGCAGCTCTTCTTCCTATTTACATAGAAAGCACAGTTAAGAATAATCTGCAATAGTAAATTGTATTAATTTTATGTTACAGTGACAACAATTCAAATAAATTTGTAATTACGAGGATGTTTTAAGAAAGTCTTTCAAAAATGCACTACACAAATTTTTTTATTGATCAATGCACAATGATGCATCAAGTATTAACACACATATGTATGTATTTGTGACCAGATTGCCAAAAGGGGTCTTATACACGCACAGTTTCAAGCCTCACTTTTCACTGCCATTCGACAGACACAACAGTAGACTAACAGTTCATATGTGTACCACAGCCAAAAGTACAGCAGTCTGCTTTCACTGAGGCTCCTTTCTTCAGCCTGTACGACATCCGAGAGTGCTCGGGTGGTCTATAAATGGCCCCATCTTGTCTGGACGAGCAGACAGCCAGCAGAGAATCACCACACGACTAGCTGGTGAGACTGGGCATGAATTTAGCTATATTTTGTGATATGTGGGGCTGAAAACAGCCTGAATTGACACCATATGGCCATAAATATTTTTTGGTTGGAAGAGCCCGCCACTTCGTGGCTACCCACCACCCAGCCACCCCTATAGGAGTGCATGTGGTATTGACTACGTACCTTGTGAAATAAACTATCTAAAATGGCTGGCAATTCATATTTATTGAAGAGTTGATCCAGTGAACTACCATGAGTGACTGCACATTCGTGGAGAAATGCACACAAGCAGCTTCATGCATTCTTGAGATACAATGAATCAAAAATGTATTTCTAAATATTTATAATTGCATGTATAATACCCCTTTTCATAAATCCTGTCACATTTGAATATAAATTTCTAGCCTTAACACCTCCATAAATTACATACGTACAGTACATAAGTAGGTATGTAGGTATACTCACCACACTGACTGTTGGTAATGCATTCGAAGCCATTGGGTGGTCAGTGTCAGTTTGCTGGTTGGCAGTCAAGTGGTCAGTGGCAGTCTGCTTGTTGGCAGGAGTCTGCTGGTAGATGGCAGTCTGCTTGTTGGCAGGAGTATGCTGGTTAGGAATCTGCTGGTCAGTGGCAGTCCACTGGCGGGTAGCTGTTAGGTTCTGGTAACTTAGTTGAGAGGACAATGCCTGGGCTATTCCAGAAGTTAAAAGTAATTTTACTTGCCCTTCAATCACTTCCATTCTTTTCATCATCTGGTCGAACCGATATTCCTAAAATAATGCATCACAATACACACATACATACTAAGAGTATATGAACCACTGCACTAAAAGGCTATTATATATATGAATATGTATTATTCAGGCAGTTTGCCTATACTATGGTAAGCAAACTGTTGAAATGTTGATGATATGTAGGTGTTAGTTAAACTACGTAAGCCCACATAATACTGTGGTACACTTCACAGTGAGTTTGCTGCATCAAGCACTCTAGATCTACTTCACTTCTATATTTGTACCTGCTCATCATTAAGCCGATGAATTTCGGCCTTCATCTCCTCCAGGCATGTAGCAACATCCTACGTAATAAAATCACAAAGCATCATATCCATATATGAATATCATACCCACTTACACGCCATATGGAAAAGGATATATTTATAGTTTTACTTTAGGATCAGCATTGTTCACGTAAAAAATAGAGGCATGCAGTCAATTGTAAGAGGTCAAAATCTTGTTTCCCAAATTCAGAGGCCTCACACAAATTACACACACTAAGTACATACCTCACTGCCACTGAAATTGTGGATCCCATCACAATCAGATATCACAATTTTTTTGGTGGTAATCTACAGTTAACATACGTACGTATGTATATATGTAAATATATGGCATTGTGATTATTCTTACAGGACGATCATCATTGGATGAGTTACTATCATCAGGATCCTACACAGCAAAATAAATCCAATAATGATTACTTTACTAATATGGATGCTGACTGTGCACAGAGTACTACCGTACGACAGGAAATTTTGACGAAAGAAAATTTTGACTAATTTGACAAATTGTTTGTGTCGTCAATATTTAATTCGTCAAACTTTTATTGAATAAGCCAATCCAAGCGTTTCGCTTAGCCAGTCCAAGCATTTCGTCAACATTTAATTCGTCAATGCTGGAGAAATGTGGATTCGTCAAATTTTCCTTCCGTCAAAATTTCCTGTCATACGGTAAGTACAGAAGGTGAAAAATAGAGCCAAGGAAATAAATATTTTATACAAATCACTATGTACAATGAACGCAATGTGTGTTAATGCATACATTTTATTTCTGATGTGTTATTCTCATTGAATCCATAGTTTTAAAGTTGTGTCACACCTTGTGAGTATTACATACATAAGCATTACAGCATAAACACTTAGAGCCTTTGATTTGAGGTGTAAAAGGATACCATGTTGTGATCTACATTTCCAATTTTATCCCTGTACATTCTACATGCATAATATGTAGCTACTTACTGTACCTTGTTGTCCATAGCATTAGCTTTATCTTCCGCAGCATCATCTTTCACTTGGCCATTGGTTATATCCTGTCACATTTTTAACAACAAGAATAATTGTCACATGCACAAACAGTATATGGATGACCACAGTAACCACTCTTACAAACTTTTAAAAGGATTTAAAAATCATGAGACCAAATAAAATGTTCAGGTTGCCAAAGGACGCCATTATGTTTGTGAGTTTACAATGCTAGCTAAAAAAAGTAAGGAAACAAGGGAAAAGATTTTCAAGTGGCATGAGAGAACACTAAAGATTCTAGCATGAGATAATTTATAAAAGTTTAATCCCTACATTTGGCTTGCTCTTAATACTGACAATGAGCCAAAAGTAGGGATGAAACGTTTATAAATTATCTCATGCTAGAATCTTTAGTGTTCTCTCATGCCACTTGAAAATCTTTTCCCTTGATTCCTTACTTTTTTAGTTAGCATTGCAAGAGTGATCCCTACTCACCTTTTTAAATTTTAAATTTTAAATATTCTAGTTTGTTTGCTTTTTATAACATACTTGCAAAAGTAATCACCTTCCAGGCACCAAAAGATTACTTAATTGTTTTTATAGGCGCATGTTAACAACAGCATTGACATACCGTATAGCGGGTTAATTTCGAAGAAGAAATTTTCGAACAAGTATACCAAATTTATGTTTCAAAGAATTTATTTTCGTACACCAGATTTAAATTGTAGGGTTTTATTATTGCATATAAATTTCGGTGGAATTTATTTTCGAAGGGAAACAGCTAAACGAAATATCCGAAAATAAATTCCCTTCTAAAATAACCCGCTATACGGTAGCTGCATTGTAGTGAAATACATTCGAATAACATCGAAAATATGTTGTCTAAGTTATATTTCGGCAGTACTCTATAGTTCACGATGTAATGAAGTACGGTACAGCTCGATTATAACTTGAAACACGTGTGTATTTTGTAACTCTACTCGAGTATTTTTAAAAAACTCGCATGTTTGTACACAACTGCACGAGAATTTTGCGTGCAGTACACGCACGTTATGTTCGTGATCGCCACGAGTAACCTGTAAGCTGCACCACACGAGTGTACTGGGACGTGCGTTCAGTATGCGTACGCTAGTGATTTAAAGATGGGAAGGCTAAAAAGCAAACATAAAACATTGTTACCATTATTCCAATCGATCTTGTCAGTCATCATGTCTGTCAAATAAATGTGCCTGCGTGTTAGTCACAAAAATCTCGCATAAACTTATTAGAATCACATGTGCGCGTGATATGCGTTTTTGTTCTTAACAAGAGATAATGGAAGGGCACGTAGCACCTTATCTTAAGGAAGTTGGGACTTGCAGGTAACCTTCCTGGCCAGTTTTAAGGTACGTACGTACGTTGCTGCTCATTTACATGCGTTTGTACTATACTCAAGGAGATTCCATGTGTCGAGTGCACGAGTTTATTTAGACTCGCGAGGAGTTTTTTAACACTCTGCGAGCATTTGAGATGTCATCAATTTCTCGTGCACTCGCAAACACGCCACGATATTTTTGCTGTTCGTGTAGTGCGTGTGTAATTGCGCACGCAAGTTTTTTAAAGTTATAATCGGGCTGTACTGTACACGCAAAAACATTGAGTCTGTTCATAGTACTTAACGGCGGGTGCATTACTAATTATGTCACGTGTGTAAGTGGCTGTTTTGGTGACGTAAAAGCAGAAGGTGCAAGCCGATCAACACCTTCTTTAATAATTTTCTTGCCTTTTCTACAGACTAAACGAAGATAGTGAGGGATGAAAAGAAACACTAATGAATCTTCAGCGGAACAGCAGTTTTGTAAATCGGACACGATTTCCTTTGTTGTGTGAGAAATCTGGAGCCATACTCCAGTGCTAGTGGGTCTTATGGTAGGTAGTCTGGCAGGCCGGCAGTCAGACGAAATTCTGGTAGATTTCGAAATTTTCAAATCTCTCTACTGATCATATTGTTAGGTTTTCAATGGAGGTACAGTTTTGTTATAGTGTTACAAATGGATTTTAGTCGGTTTTTTCGTGAAAAGTATATTATGAGGCGAGTTATGGAGGCACGTGAAAGTTGGACGCCATGTTTTTTCGTGTCGATCCCTACTATTAAGTACTACCGTACTTAATGATAAAGATTGCTGAATACTAAAAAAACTGCATATACGTAGCTACCTAATATATAATACCTGCTAGGATTTATCAAATTCACATTTGGGAAAGGAAAATATTCTTGAAATTGGTTGGTGAGGCATGGAGACTTCTAATGAAGTGGCAGCTGAAGAGCACACGGACGATTTCATCTTTTAACATAATCACGTGATACAGGTGTACAATAAAAAAATATTGGTAATGGATGTATATATTAAAGAACTGCTTTTTGAAAGGTAATTGGTTGATAGCTTTTGTATAGCGATCTTATAGTTGGTAATTATAAATATATTTATCTATGAGAAAATGCAAAAAGTAGACCGGCCCAAACCGTACCAGCCGGTATGTCAGAGCCTGCTACAGAAATGATGAACATGACAGAGGAGAAAATGAGTAACAACGATGAACTTACAGCAAGAAATGTGAGACAAATTTTAGCGGATAAATGGCCAAATCTGAATGTATCCATTCCCACTGTGAAGATTGCTACGTATGGGTATACACAAAACTGCACTACTGTCAGTTAATTCGTGAGCTGATGATACTATGTAATACCATAATATGTACATATATTATAGCATAGTACTGATAAGCCAAGATTATACTTAGTTTCCATAATATATTTGGGGCGAGCCTGAGCGAGCCCCAGTATAGTCGGGAAATGGTACGTGCGTCGCGTTCACGGAAATTTACTGCGCGTAAACGGATTGCCCCACACTGGTTGGTGAATGGTACGTGCGTCGCATTCACGGAAATTTACTGCGCGTAAACGGATTGCCCCACACTGGTTGGTGAATGGTACGTGCGTCGCATTTGTAGTATCGTGTTATTTTATAACATACACGCAAAGGATTCAATAGATTAATAACAGGTATACAATACACGGCATGGCCACAATTCTAACTAATGCGCATGCGTGCACGTGCTCTATAAATACACTACACTCCTCCCTACTTAAAATTGTACAATCAACCAGCTAAATACAAAACAAACAATGCCTACTCTAGTAGTTCAGTTCAATCTGGAGGAGCTTGATATCTCTCGGGTGCCTTTCTTATTCGAATGGGATATCGTCTAGGTGGTACAGGTTCAGGCACAGTAGCGTCCTGAGAATTATCAGTGACATTTTGCGTAGCTGTGGTGCTCTCGGCAGATTTACCACTAGGTTCATTATCACCGGTAGGTACAACAGGATAATGGAAAGGTGGATCAGGAGAGGATGTCACAGTGGTTGCTGGTATCAAGTCATCACTTTCTGAGGTTGGAATATCAGATGGTGTATCACTTCGGATTCGTAGGTGGTCAATGTGACGCTTCCATGATTTTCCATTTACATCCACTAAATAAGTAAGTGGTCCTAATCTCTCAATGATGATACCGGGAAGCCAATTTGGTCCAGGTCTCAGGTTCTTAGCCATTACTTGTTGACCAATGTAAAATTCTCGAGCAATGGATTTTTGATCATGGGCAGTTTTCTGCCTGGCTTGTTGATTGGTAACTTGCTTATGTATGTCAGGAAGCAACAAGTCCAGTCGTGTTCGTATATTCCTCCCCAGGAACAGTTTGCCAGGTGTCTCATTGGTAGTGCTGTGTGGAGTACTGCGATATGAAAGTAAAAAGTCAGATAGTTTCTGATACACGGAGGTTGCTTCATTGGTACTAGCCTTCATTGCTTTTTTAAACATTTGAACCATGCGTTCAGCGAGTCCATTTGAAGATGGATGATAGGACGAGCACCGTATATGTTTTATTCCATTAGACTTCATAAACAACTGAAATTCATCAGAGATGAACTGTGGGCCATTATCGCTGACCACTTGTTCCGGTAATCCATATGCAGCAAATACTTTGTTCAGCACTGCAATAGTCTGCTTGGTAGTTGTACTGCTCATTTCCACAATTTCAGGCCACTTAGAGTGAGCATCTACCATGATCATGAACATATGACCCAGAAATAGGCCTGCGAAGTCCAAATGAACACGCTGCCATGGACGAGCGGGCCACAACCAGGGATGAAGTGGTGCTACAGCAGGAACATTCTGTACAGACTGACAAGGTAAACACCAGTGTACACAATCTTCTAGTGCCTTGTCCAAACCTGGCCACCACAGGTAGCTTCGAGCAAGCGACTTCATTCGAGTGATCCCTGGATGATTACGGTGTAACTCTTCAGTAATATGAGCTCTCAGTTTCTCTGGAACGACTACTCGATTTCCCCATAATAGACAGTGTCCTTCGATTGATAGTTCCTGACATCTGTTACGGTAAGGTTTGTACTCAGCAGGTGTTTGTGTAGGCCATCCCTGTTGCATGTACCGCATCACTTGACTCAAGATGGGGTCTTGTCTTGTGGCTTTGACAAGGCAAGCAGCTGTAACTGGCAAAGCCTGAATTTGGCCAATAGTGAAACTAGCTTCTGTTAGGTTGGCTGGCTGTACTGGTAACGGAAGACGAGATAATCCGTCAGCATTGCTATGTTCATAAGTTCGTTTAAACTGGATGTCATAAGAATAGGCACTTAATAACAAGGCCCATCTCTGTAAACGAGCAGCAGCAAGTGGTGGCACACTCCTGGAAGGGCCTAATAAGGTAGTCAACGGTTTGTGGTCTGTCACAAGTGTAAAGTGACGACCATATAAATACTGATGGAATTTGTTAATTCCAAAAATCAGTGAGAGTGCCTCTTTCTCAATTTGCGAGTAGTTTCTTTCAGAGGTTGACAAGGTACGTGAAGCAAATGCCACTGGTCGTTCTCCTCCATCTGGGAATACATGGGAAAGCACAGCTCCGATTCCATAGGCAGATGCATCTCCGGCTAACTTGAGGGGTAGCTTTTGGGTCATAGTGAGCCAGCACAGGAGCCGATCCTATCAACTTTTTCGCCTTTATAAATGCTTCACTACACTCCTGTGTCCACTTCCAATTGCCGTCACTCTTCAATAACCGGTTTAGTGGTTTTAGCTCTGAAGATAAATTTGGCAAGAATTTGTGGTAATAGTGCAGCAAGCCTAAAAAGGAACGTAACTCAGTAACGTTCTTTGGTTGAGGTGCCTTTAACACTGCCTCTACTTTCTTGTCGGTGGTATGCAGTCCCTGTGCATCCACCTTATGCCCTAAATATTCTACTGCTGGTTGCATAAACGCACATTTAGCTCGTTTGGCCCGAATGCCATACCTTTGTAGCCTTTGTAACACTTCTTCCAAGTTGGCTAAGTGTATTTCTTCAGTGGGTCCTGTGATGAGGATATCATCCAAATAACAGAAAACATTTTGAATCCCCTGGAGTATAGTGTCCATCACCTTTTGAAAAATGGCCGGAGATGAAGCCACTCCAAAGGGTAACCGTGTATACTGGTATAACCCACGGTGTGTGTTGATAACTACAAGCTGTCGACAGTTTTCTTTAAGACTCATCTGTTGATATGCATGAGCTAAATCAATTTTTGTAAACTTTTGTCCCCCAGCTAAGGACGCAAAAAGATCTTCGGGTTTCGGTAGAGGGTACTGGTCTACCTTTAAGGCAGAATTAAGGGTCACTTTGTAATCACCACATAGCCGTAAGTGTCCCCCAGGTTTTGGTACTGCTACCACTGGACTAGCCCACTCGCTGTGTGTAACCTTTTCAATGATACCTTCCTGCTCTAGCCTATCTAACTCACGGTCTACGGCCGGTTTAATGACAAACGGTACAGGTCTAGCCTTTACAAACTTTGGTTGACAATTTGGTTTGAGGTATAAATTGGCTTCAAAAGTGTTCATAGGTCCTGACCCCTCTTTGAATACTTCACTGTACTTGTCTAGTAACTGATTCAGTGCAACATTAGAACTGACTGTAGAGGTAAGCAACCCAATTCGTTTCCAGTCTAAAGTAATTTCTGTTAGCCAGTCTCTACCCATTAAACAAGGCCCATCCCTCTCAACCACATACAAATACAGGTGTTTATTTTGTTCTTTATAGGATACATTTACAGGAATCTTACCTACCACGGGTATTTGCTCTCCTGTATATGTTGTGAGGGTTATATCACCAGCCTCTATTACTTTTGTTGGGAAGAATTTCTTCTGTATTGAGGTAGATACCAAAGACACAGCGGCACCAGTGTCTACTTCCATGTCTATGGGGCACCCATTGACTTGTAGGGTGGCTATAATTGGGTTATTCCTCTTAGATCCCACGGTAAAGAGAGTAAACTCAGTTTCTTCCTCAGGTAAACAGTTAGCCACTGCATTTACAGGTTTCAGAGATGCCGGCTGTGATTGTCTACTTCTGCAGACTTTTGCTAAGTGTCCAGTTTTATGGCACTTCCTACAAACAGCTTCACGATAACGACACTTGTAATGACTGTGGCCTGCTATTCCACATCGATAGCATGGCTTATCTGAAAAGTTATCCCTGTCTTGGTACTTAGACTGTTCAAAAAACCTTGATCTGCTGCCACCTTCATTTTTGCCAGATTTCTTTGCAGTTTGTTGCACAGAATTGACTGGAACGAGCTTGCTTACTTGTAATTTCTTCATATTAGCTTCTGCGGCTTCCATGCCTTGGGCTATTTCTACGGCTTTCTTCAGCGTAAGCCTGTCTTCTGACAACAACTTTTTCTGAATGTTTTGGTTCATTAGCCCGCACACCAGACGATCTCTAAGAGCATCGTTGAGGTAGTCACGAAACTCACAGTGTGTTGCAAGCTTCCTCAACTCAGCCATGTATTCAGCGATTGACTCAGTTGACAATTGATTGCGTCTATGAAAGTAAAACCTTTCGGCAATTACCAGCGGCTTTGGCTGAAAATGGTTTTTTAACGCTGTAGTGAGCTCTGCCATGTTTTTGTCTTGAGGTTTCGCCGGGGCTAGCAAGTCGCGAAGAAGAGAATATATCTTTCCTCCCACCGTGCTTAAAAACACTGCTACCTTTTTGCCATCACCAATGTCGTTGGCCGCGAAGAACAAATCGACTCGCTCCAAGTAAGAAACAATAGTCTCTGTTTCTGGTCGAAACTCTTCCAATTTACCGAAATGAGTTGTCATCCTCGTCGCCAATTGTAGTATCGTGTTATTTTATAACATACACGCAAAGGATTCAATAGATTAATAACAGGTATACAATACACGGCATGGCCACAATTCTAACTAATGCGCATGCGTGCACGTGCTCTATAAATACACTACAGCATTCACGGAAATTTACTATGCGTAAACGGATTGCCCCACACTGGTTGGTGAATGGTACGTGCGTCGCATTCACGGAAATTTACTGCGCGTAAACGGATTGCCCCACACTGGTTGGTGAATGGTACGTGCGTCGCATTCACTGAAAATTACTGTGCGTAAACGGATTGGTTTCACGTGGTTACGTATGGCAGAAAGTGAAGCAGGAAGAGAGGAAAGGCACAGGTTACGAAGAGCCCAGGAAACGCCAGAAGAAAGAGACGCCAGGTAGTTATACTTGCAATAGACTAAGTTTAATACGATAACTTTAATCACACTGGTAGGCTGGCTAGGTGACAGAACTAGACGTGCTCAGTTGACTTTAGAAGAAAGACAAGACATACTTCAAGCTCGTAGAGAAAGACGGCAGGCTACAGTCCTCCCTTCAGAAGGCGCTGATGAAGCCACTCATATCAATCTTTCAGTTGATGACCACCATATCACACAAAGAATGCGAGAATTCCATACAAAGTTAGCCACATTGGAGAAATCGATATGTTCTATTTGTTTGGAGCACTTATATTTTAACACCACAAATAGCACAGGTGTATGCCATCGTTGTCACATTGACTGTGCAGTACCTAAATTGTACTCTGCTGCTAACAACATGGACCCTGGTCCAGTCCCAGCTGAGCTAACTGTAAGTTTACTGATATTAAGAGTAGATTTATGATTACTATGACAAAATCGTAATACCACTGTATTCATGTAGGTAACATTTAAACTTTAACAATCTGTTGTACTCCATGTGTAGGGACTATCTCAAGTTGAAGAAATGTTGATTTCATGGGTCCAATGTAGGAAAGTGCACGTTATTGTGAAAAATTTACCTTCATATCTCTGATGATGTCATAGCTATGCTAGGCCGGTGGACTCTGTCCATGTCTATGTAGCTATACATGCTCCTGAAAATAAAGCAATAAGAAATGTACAAATATGGGTACTACGAAATTTTGAACAAGAAGGCATACAAGACATGTCAACAAAAACGTGGCTGGAACGGCTATTGCACATGGGTATGATTTCCTTCTATTTGAAGCCCATCTCAAGAGTATTGACCAAGTATTAATCAATGAGCTATCATATCTGGTATCAAACTAAAGAGAAGGAATAATGACAGTCGCAACTTTGACTAGAAGTTGTGTTGTTTGCGAGTCGGTCGAGTGATAGTTTTCGAGCGAGTTGTCAAGTCATCTCGCGAGTGATAGTTTCGAGCGAGTTGTCGATGGATAATTCACGAGGCTGATTCGAGTGATTCAGTACTCGATATACAACAAGTGGTCTTTGAAGAGTTTTGAGGTTCGAGTGGATGGAGTTTGAGAGACGAGCGAGACTATAGCGAGCGAGTGCGACGTTACCTTTGAGCTGTACCGTATGTACGTAACTATAGCTACTTTATGGCTATCCTGCATTTAGTAAATTTTTGTATTTTAAATAAAAGAACATACAGCTGTGATCTTCAGCTTCAGAGATCCACTACGGTATTTAGCACCTAACCACCCCTGATCATGTACTGATCTTAGTAATATATAGCACATACGTGTATGTATCTTATAGGTAATGTACATTAAAGGTAAGATTATGCATGGTTTTGTTGTACTTAGAGCAACAAAAGGAAGAGATTGTTTTGGTGCAAAGATTTTATATGATGTGATATTCACTAATGAAAGTACTGTTCGCTGTTTTTGAAAAGAAAAGCAGAGAAGTGCTCTCAAGCAACGAGCAAAACACCCAGCCAAAATACATGTGTGGGGTGGAATTTCTTCAAAAGGTGCTACTTAAATTGTGATGTTGGGTGGTATTTTAAATGCTGAGTGGCTTGAGATAATACTACGAAGCGCTCTTGTACAAAATTAATAGAAGTAAACACATTGAGAATTTCTTTGAAGAAAATGGTGTCAATTGGTGGGGATTTCCACCAGAATCTCCAGACTTGAATGGGGTTCACTTAAACAGTATTTAAGTAATTCTTTCAAGCCAAAGAATCTAGAGGAACTGAAGCTTGGAATACAACAATTCTGGATGACAATGACACCCGAATTTTGTAAGAAATACATTCAACATCTTCTAAAGGTTATACCTAAAGTAATGGTGAACCCAGTGGATATTAAGTGACTTTACATATACATTGTATAAAGACATTTTCTGATGCATACTAATCATTAAAACAGTACTTGAACCAAATAATTTTGTGTTCAAATGTGTTAGCTACAATTTGTAAATCATTGTAAATCAAAATAGAGAAGTAGTTAGTTACAGTTTCAATGGGTTGCCTTACGTGGCTTGTTCTTTAAACTTTGCAAGTTTTCATCCATCGATATTATGCAAAGCTTCCAACCTTCATCTTCTGTTTCTTTACCTGACAGTGGGCAATAATAAAAACATTTCTGTTTAATGTATTTTATAACTTCAGGATCCAGTCTTTCCTTCTTCTTCCCATTTACGTTAGACTTTATCCTCGTTTGTTCATCAAAAAGATCACGAAATTCCTTCTGGAACAACTCTTGACAAACAACTCTATTAGTCTTGCTGGTGTAAGATTTGCTTGACATTCAACTTTCTCATGATTTCCAATTGGACATGGCTCTACAGTGGTCATGCTAGGAGATAGTACGTAACTCTAAATCTTCATTTTGAATAGGACCTTTTGATGGAGATGGTGTCGATGATACTGTACAGATGTAGTTGGCTCATGATTCCAAAGCATTTGCCTTGGATAGATGTGTTGCTAGTTCTTGAACTATAACACCTGCTGGTAATAACTGTAATAACTGTGCCCTTAACTTGTCAATCTGCAATGAAATTAAAAAGCGGTGGGAGGATCAAATAAACTATTGGATATTGTTTAGACAAGTTGTATCTACAACCCTATTAACCCTTTGTAGATTAGACACATGTCTCTAATTAAACTGTCATAGCTCTACAACCATTCATATATAAATATAGAATAATTTAAAAAAGGATTAGGGATCGATATAAAAAGTAAGGAAACAAGGAAAAGATTTTGGCACAGAGAACACTAAAGCTGAATTCTGGCATGAGATAATTGATAAAAGTTTAATCCCTACTTTTGGTTGGCTCATGATTTCAGTAGGTTAGTAGCTGTGATCAAGCCAAAAGTTAGGGATTAAACTTTTATCAATAATCTCCTGCCGGAATTAGGCTTTAGTGTTCTCTGTGCCAAAATCTTTTCCTTGTTTCCTTACTTTTTATATCAATCCCTGCTCCTTTTTAAAATTATTCTAGTTTTCAGGCACTGATACAGAAGTAAATCGAGGGGGGTGGCTGGCTTAGGTTTCAGGTTGGGTCTTTCATATATTGTGAGCATTTGGCCATGGCAGCAAAATTTAAAGATATGAAGTGGGGGGTTTGGCAGATTGTTAGCCTAGTGGCTTTTTCGCATGCTCTTGTTATAGGGGGTCTGGGGCATGCCTCCCAGAAAAAAATTGAAAATTTGCCGGTTTTGACTGAAAATTATAAAACTGTAGCTAAATGCTGTGCTGGCCACTTGTAGTGAGTACTGTAGCTAAAGATATGTATATAGCTAAATGAACTTGTGCATGGTTAGCAAATTGTTGGCAGCTGTGCTATGATGTCCAGATAACAACTCCAGCTGTAAATGAACATAACAGAAGAATGTGTACTACAAGTGTTTTATGATTAGTATGATATCATTTCAGTTATGTAATGCTTTAATTTACATGTCTGAGTAGTTGCATGGCCATCCATGGTGGGTGGCTAGCCCCCCTGGATCAGTCCCTGATTAATCATATAATTTACCTTCCAGGCGCCTAAAAACATTACAGGCACCTACTTTATTAGTTTTTACAGGCGCTTGTTAACAAGATGGTTACCATGGCAAATCAGCTGTATCATAGCAAAATACATTTGAAAAACATCAAAATCTATTTGTCTAAGTTGCATTTTGGCAGTCCTTGTAAAATTATTACTGTATTAGTGAAACACTGAAAATTAGAGCTGAAACAAATACTCGATTCGTTCGGATATTCGCTCGGTTGCATAGGTATTCGAATATCAAGACAGTATTCGGATGCACAGTGAATAAATTTTCTGCATTAATTCCATCATATTTTGTAATTAACTATAAATTTAAACGTATTTAGTAATTAAATGAATTACATTTTATGTATTTCTAGCATAAATCGAGTATATTAATAGTAAAATGGCTTATTCAAACTATTCGGATATTCGCTTGCTTTGCCATTCAAACTATTTGAATCCTAAATTTCATATTCGTTTCAGCCCTACTGAAAATCACTAATGTAATGGTGAGTGTTGTAAATAAAATAGACTAAAGCCGTGATTATTACTGTAAACCAGTCCGCTTTTTAAACGCTTGCTACCGCTTGGTAACGCCCACTTTTAAAACTAAAGCGCTCCATCTTGTTAGTAATGTACAACTGTTTAAATGCCTTTTACTGTACAGCATTACCTTGCTTTCCTTTGGCAGGAATTCACGATGCGTTTTATTACTAATGCCACGCCCATCAGTATTATCGCCAGCAAGTGTCGTAAAAAGAAACTGAAAAGCAGTAGGATTTATTTGATTGGCTATTCAGGCTTCATTTCACGTAAATGGTTTTAGGGCGGACTCCCACACACGCACAATTAATAATCAACTTATAAAACTAAAAACCACAATCGATATTGCATTGGTGTGACTATATAAAGAGTAAGTTAAAGGTGTTGAACACCTCAAATAGGTGACATCAGGTTATACCACACTTGTACCTTTGATGTCCTGGTTATACCACAGCCAAGTGTGCTGATATCCAGGTTATACCATACCTGCATCCTTTGATGTGAGGTGTGAGAGTGGTATATCACATATTATGCATGCATACATACTGTTTTACATTAAATTGTGTGTAATTAACAAATCATAAATTAGTTTTCCACTTGAAGTAAAACAGTTGTGTAACACTACACAAAGTACATAGCATTATAATCAAGGACTACGTATATACATCTTTTATTATACGTAGCTATCATTCATAGCTTAATAGTAGTTGTGGTTGAACCATCCTATCCCACGACATCCACAAGTATGTAGTGTGATATAATGTTCATAGCACAAGGATGTGATGCATCAGCTTGTAGTGAATGGTCAATTGATTTTTTGTAAGACTTCAATCCCTTGTGAAATTATTACTCTATTAGTGAAACCTTGTAGTTACGTACACAGTCCAACACCTCTAGAACTTCCTGTGTATAAAAGCATTTGATGCAAATTTTGTGGTCTCTGTATTTTGAAGTGTTTTAAGATTGTAATCTGCGATTAGCTACTCTGCCAACAATTTTTTCATACCCTTCAGACATTTATGCCAAAGTTTCTTGCTGATATTTAGGTGGAATGCTAAGTTGAGTGAGCATAATCAACAATGGAGCGACTCGACCTTGCTATAAGGCGTAGGGTAGTTATCTGGCATTCAAAGGGTTATTCCATAGCACAAATTCTTCATCTGCAGACATAATAACTTCAGCAAAAACCATTAATTTTATTGTCTTTAGCGTAAATTTAAAAATACTAACAGTGTTCTAGGAAAAACCTAACTGTATAGCATTATTGTTTTATTGATGATATGTTTGCCAAAGATGATGAAACAACATGTACACAGGTCCACAAAGAACTTCATAAAAGTTTTTGTGAAGTCAAAGTATCACTTGCAGCAGTTAAAAGAGCCAAAAAAATCTGGGATGGGTTTCAAACACTCCCCATTACTGTCAACTAATCAGGGAGTAACAAAGCTAAAAGGGTAGAAGATGTGTAAATGAGGATGAGCCTTTTATCAGATGTGATTTGGACTGATGAATGCACTGTGCAATCGGAGGACAATTGTATGGAGAAAAGGAACACCAATGCCCCTTAAGCCAAGGCCAAAGCATCCACAGAAGATACATACTTGGAGTGGAATCTCCATGAAAGGCTCTATACCTTTAGTAAATCCTAGGTATGCTTACTTTTACTTGCAGCTTTCGTTTCTTTAACAACTCTTCTTATATTTTGTGTATTTTCCTTATTATCCTTATTATATTTCTTCTTGACATTCTTATCCTGTTTCTGTTGAATACCTTCAGTCAACAATTCTATACAATTCCAAGTTGTAGTAATAAATTCATTACTTTATGAGCACTAGTAACTAAAATAACTGCCACTCATAAAATTTAATAATTCGTACTTGGAAAATTACACACAATGGAGTACTTACATATCTGTTCACAGTTCTTGCACAGGCATGATGATGTAATATTTCTATATAGGTAAACAAAATGCTTGGCATTGTAGGAAATAGCAAATGTACTACGCACTCATTACCTTGTCTTATCAATGTTTAGCTAGTACCAAGATGGATTTTTTGCACAGCTGAAGTATAGTGTAACTTAGGTATTATCGACCACTTAACCTTTTATCCATTATAACTTGATCATAGAACCTTTTATCCATTATAACTTGATCATAGAACATCACAGAAACATCAAATTTTCAAGGCAAATAGTTTTGTTCATCGTTCACAGACGAACCAAAAATTGATCCCACAATCGAAAATAAAATGTAGCAATGATTTGTATAAGGAAGTGATACATTTTAGGTATTATCGACCACCTTTATATATTATCGACTTACCGTGATAACATGATAATGCATTATCGTCATTATCAATAAACGGGGAATTTTGCAAGTTAAATTTGAATTATCAATAATCTAATATAAGCACCTCAACCGCACACATAAAATGATTGTCTAACCAAAAAATGAATCACCATAATCATCAAGATATGCAAATCTGCTGTCTATTAACTAAAAAACATGTTACAAAGTCCACATACAAACATGCCGTCTTCTGTATTTAAGCATTTATCGTGCATCCATTTCCCACATGTTGTATTAGTACATTGTACCCATTCTCTGTCTAGTTTCCTGGTCATAGACAAGTCATCTTCAATAATGAATTAATGCTATGCATGTAAACTTATGGTTTTGTGTGATATTGCTTATGGCAGGGATAATAACACAAATGCATATTGCACTCCACACATCCAAATTTTGTCCTCCTCCAGGCATCTGGCTTACTGCACACTTTACACTGGGCAGTATTTGGCAGTATGTCGACCACATGTTTAGTGAAGCGGCTGACATCTGGATCTGTGCTTGGCCTGCCCAATGTTTTTCTTGAAGTGTGCATGTCAATAAGCTGTTGCGATAACTCTGTTATGAAAGCCTTTTGTTTCCTGTAAACATTTTGTTTCTTTAAACCTATAGATCGGGCTGGACGATGGTTAGGGCTTTCACATTCTAAGATGTGTGCATTGACAACAGCTGTATCTAGTAAAAACCAAAATATACGCATATACCATTTCTTTTTTGACTTGTGTGAACAGGAATAAAGGTTACGTTTCTGATCAGCCATATCCACCCCACCCATATACTTATTATATAACTTAACAGCAGTAGGACAGGGTACTTCCATCTTGCATCTTTCTTCTGACTGTGTCGGCATTACGGGGATCCTCAATTGTGTTGAGAAACCTAATAGGTTTTTTATCTCTCCAGATGAAACAGTGTATATTATTACCAGAGGCCTCTATTACCTCAGAGATGTCCTCCCCTCTTTCTAAACCTCCGATCTGGTTGGGGTTAAAAACTGGAAAACTTTTCCTACCAGCTCAAACTGTTGCTCCACAGTAAGTTTTCTTATCAATAAACTGAGATGCCAAATCAGGGCTAGAAAAAAAGTTATCAAAATATACATGATAACCCTTATTATGGATATCTTTAGTCATATTCAACACTACTTTATGACCAAGGCCTTTTTCAGTGGTGTCACCTTGTTTCCCTAGGTAAATCTCAAAATAAGAATTATAACCTGTATGGGAATCACACCGACACCATACTTTATACCCCCTCTTAGTTGGCTTATCAGGTGAAAACTGCTTCAAAGAGGACTGTCCTTTGAACCCCACCATCGCCTCATCTACTGAGCATTCCCTATGTGGATTGTATAATGATAAACATTTTTCCTGGATACTTTGGATTACTGGCCTAACTTTATGTGCCCTATCATACCCGGATCTCCATGAGGAATAGCAGTAGAATTATCATTAAAATGAATAGTCCTTAGTAACTGCATAAACCGATTCATTGGAAATGCTCTTACCACACTAGGAGCTCCAATTCCTGGATTACTGGACCATTAATCAGCTAGTGTAGGCATTCTATGGATACCCATTAGTATAATAGTACCTAAAAATGACCTCATTTCATCGATGGTGGTGTCATACCAACTACCAGTGGCGTAAGACATTACCAGGGCCCAACCTGGGCCAATCTTAAACCTCTATAAATAGAAACCCATTTTCATATGGGTTCCCACAACAATGAATAAAATAAGGCTAATGACCCATTCTGATATGGGCTAGCCAACATACGGTGTTTATAGAAAAAGTGTACAACTGCATGTTAACTAAGTATAGATGGCTATCCTATTATAAGTGAATAAAATATAATACCTAGGTGCATGACAACTTCTATTTATCTTTTGCTTCACACCGGTGATGAATTGCCAGTGATGACTTTAGACTCCCGTTGATCCAAGACGTTAGACTACCAGTCGTTACAGGAGTTGCTACTCAGAAAGAAAATAGTTGTTATAATTTATATACAACACATTCATATTCATAAAGTGAAATATTTAAATAAGTAGCTACTATCATACATGAATCTGTAAGGATGAATATAAACGTTTTCTTACCAATTAGCTGCTGTGTATCTCCGTCCGAGTCCTCAGACCTATATTTTGACTCTCGTATTAGAATAGCTACAGAGTCAGTCTGCATATTTCAGTAATGCTCCGTATCCATATTATACGTTTAAGACTTGCCGTAACTTTGTAAGTCTAGTCTGTGTAGAGTAGGCATTGGCGTTCCACACCGATATACTAGAAGGCATGATCGACCGTCCAGTATTCAAACAGTAGAAAAATGACCCGGCGTCCATGCAGTATTCAAATAGTCAAAAGTATATTTTGCACTCAGCCAGTATAACCATAGATAGTATATTCTTCGGTATAACACCACAACCAACTTGGTAAAAGGAAATGCAGCCGAACTCTGGATGCTTTGTTTCGAATTTAAATCCTAGTTCAATTCCTTTGTCCTTCAAAATAATGAGATCACGTTCTTACCAAACTGTGCGTTAATTACAATGTAACTCCAATTGATGCCACCTGGGTAACTGGTATAGATGGTATGCACAATAATAAGACTCACGTGATATAACGGAAACCGCCATGTTTTAGGGCAGACTGCAAGACGATGGTCGTTACGTGCTGTGTAATCGGATGCTCTGCGCGAGCTGATCGGGAGAGAGATCTTCGTTTCTTTAGTATACCAGCTGTTATAAGTCATCAAGACAAAAGAACTGAAGAAATTTCAAGAAAACGGCGAACAGAATGGATAGCCAAGATAAATAGGAAGGACTGGACACCAACAAACAATTCATTCGTCTGTTCTCGCCATTTCATTTCTGGTAAGAATTGTTTATAGAGTTGTAGAGTAAGACTAATTCATCTGTATTTAGGTAAAGCTGCTTATCTTTATGAAGAAGCCAGTCCGGATTGGGCCCCTTCAGTGGATTTGGGATACAACAGGGTAGTACCAGATGAATCCAGACATACCAGGTTCGTGCAGAGAAGTGCTAGGAGACAGGAATTACTAACCAGCCATGATGTTGAATGTGAAAGTGACCATTTTGCACCAGATGAAGAGGATACTCATGAAGATAGTACAACACACGTTGTGGATGCTTCATGTCAAACTGACAAGGATTTAGCAGAATTAACGATTTTGCAGCGAAAAGAGTTTGGGGATTTAAAAAAAGAGAATGCTAGCTTAAAAGCAGAGCTGATAAACTTGACTTTGAAAAGAGAGGGAGAGTACTTGACAGAAGATTTTTTCAAAGAAGAAAAGAATTGGGATGTTTTGAACTGTATACAGGTATATACTGTTCTAATTTAAATAAATGTCTTGATATATTTGTATAGGTTTTCCTGAATGGATTCTACTTAGTGCATTTTGTGACTTGGTGTGTCCATATTTGAGTCATCACAAGAAAATATCTACATTTTCTTCAGTAGTAATGTTTCTTATGAAACTTCGGCTGAATTTGCTGGATGAAGATATTGCGTACAGATTTCGTGTACACCAGAGTACAGTTACTAGAAACTTCCACGATGTATTAAAAGTTGCAGCTGTGAAGACCTCTTTTCTGATACAATGGCCTGAAAGAGACATTTTATGCAAGACAATGCCAGTTTCCTTTAGAAGGTTCTTTAGAAACTGTTGTATAATCATTGATTGCACGGAAGTCTTCATTGAACGGCCGTCTGATTTATTAGCCCGGGCACAAGTGTGGTCCAATTACAAACATCACACGACTTTCAAATTTCTTATAGGGATCACCCCCCAGGGAACAGTGTCGTATATTTCAAAGTGTGCTGGTGGAAAAATGAGTGACAAGGAAATAACGGAGACGAGTGGTCTGATGCAGCACCTTCTTCCAGGTAAGCTTAAGTTGCTACACAGACAGAGCATGAAATAACAGTCGGACATCTGACATTTTTCAAGCACTTTTGGTGTCGACCTGTACAATTGTCATTTTGATTTTACATATGTCTGAACCAAATTCTAATGAGAGCAAATTTTATCTTGTGCTGACGTGTCAGAACACTTTTTAGTTTTTGTTTTATGCTCTGCACAGATATATTATGTTTACGTATATGTTCCAGGTGATTTGGTTATAGCCGATAGGGGCTTTACTTGCAGCGATGCAGCAAAAATGGTATTAGCTGAAGTGAAAGTACCACCTTTTACTAAAGGAAAAAAGCAGTTGGAGAAGCAAGAGATCGACTGGAGCCGAGAACTCTCAGTGGTCAGAATCCATGTTGAACGTGTCATTGGCCTCCTAAAGAATAAGTATACGATTCTTCAAAGTGTCCTCCCTATAAAGTTAATTTCATGTGGAGATGGCTGTCCTGATACTGCAATAGATAGGATAGTAAATGTGTGTTGTGCTTGTATTAACATGTGCCCACCTATAGTACCACAAGAATGATGTGTCATTTTTAAATGTTATTAAATTATTTTAGTTATTAAATTATTTTAAAAATCACTTTTTTTTCTGTCTATTAAACTTCTTAAGTTTACAGCAAGAAGGGCAGTACCACTTTCCTTTGGGTGGTGTTCGTATTCTTAAACAATCAAAGTGAAACCAAGAAATTGAACATTGCTTGTTGTCACACCTTATCATGTCCCCAAAACTTGGCTGGCAACAGTAACACCAGCATCTGCCATTGTCGTCATCATCATCAACATCATTATTACTATTATCTGAGATGTCAACTGCAGGTGTTGGCACAGTTCCATCACTCTCAGCAACAGGTATCCTTGTGTACCACTTTCCAACAATCTCAGGGAGGATCCCGTACACAAAAAAATTTCTGGCCTTCTCAAGGCAGTCCTCAAAAAATTGATCATCTCTATAAATACGGTCAATTGCAACTTCAGCTTGACTCCAAGCCACAAAATCTGCATACAATGCATCACTGCACACATGTAGTTGCAACTGTACTTGATAGAAGTACGAGTGGCTTCTTTTAAGTGACCATTTGCCATCACTATTAACCATACAAAACCCACTATCATCTTCAGGGAGATTGTCTTTGTGGCAAAAGGGACATTTCACTTCCAAGACCCCTTTTCCACAACAGGCACATTCTACTAGGCCATCAGGAGAGGCCCCAAGGTAAGGATTCTGATAATCCACAAACAGGCCAGCTCCCTTAATTGACACATTTTGATGCAACTGTGATGACTTGGCTAAATAGCAGTCTTTAGCATCCTGTTCATGACTACATCCCCACCTAATATGTCATAATTAAATAGCTACAGTGACTAGTCGGTGTGAACTATTATAATTACCTTGTTGCAGCAGTAGAGAATTTGTAGGACTCTGGATAACAAATTTTTTTGATTAAACTTTGTGAAGGCATACAAGGATCAGTCCGAACTGCGGCTTTAAAATTTGAAGCTGTAATGCGTCCCACTCTATGCAGAAACCATAAACGGCTATGAGACTGATCCCTTGTATTTGCTTCCAATTCTCGGACTTGTTCAACAGATACCTAGTAAATTCAATTATTAATGAATTAGTATCACGTACATTTGCATATACCTTGTATGAGTTGAACACTTTTTCACATTCTTCCATTAGCTTGGGATACTTCAATGTTAAAGTTGAAGGATTATACAGCTCTCCAAGAAGCTTGGGAAACGATGGCTGCAATGTTTTGGGGATAAACTGTTCAAAATATGGGTCAACAATTTTCAATATAGCTGGTTTAGTTTTTGCTGTATTTAACTTCTTAAAAAATCCTTCTGGTCTTCTTCTGGTGTCTGCAGCAATCGTGGATGTCTATTAGATGATGATGTTGATTGACTGGATGATGGTTGATCGGAAGATGCTGATTGACTGGATGATGACTGATCGGAAGATGTTGATTGTTGACTGGACAATGACTGACTGGAAGATGTTGATTGACTGGATGATGGTTGATCGGAAGATGCTGATTGACTGGATGATGACTGATCGGAAGATGTTGATAGTTGACTGGACAATGACTGACTGGAAGATGTTGACTGACTGGAAGATGACTGTAAAGTGGCTGGTGGTGCTGGAGACCCACGGCAAACAGTCTTACATTGTTGTTCATTAACAGAATCTCCAAAACATCTTTTGCGGCTACCTTGTCCATAAAACTTGATGTCAGCCAAGTAAGATGGTTTAACCTTTCAACAAATATACTGGGTAAGAATATAGGTTTACCCACAATCACACACCTCTTTAACAGGATGATTCCAAGCACACAGGTTTGAAGTACAAGAATCAACCCCAAATCGTTTGCGTATCTCATTTGCATTAATTACGCACGACAACAGAGCTGCTATGTGGGAGCAAGCCTCGCCTAACCTGTAACAACATGTAAAATTATGAAGAAGCTATTCACAGTAACTACATACCCAGCCATGCATGTACAGTGTGCTGCCAATATCTCCCCATCTTGTTTAGCAACAACCCACGGCAACAGAAAATCTGCTGACACTCGCTGTGAATGCTTCACCTAAAGATCATGGTAACACTTGACTCAAAACATATAAATATCCTTACTTTCCCCATGATAATAAATCTATTTGCACCGTGATCACCAGAAACAGTAAACGGGTGTAGCTTAATATCATGCACCCATCCTGCTCTCATAAAGGAACCACCATCGAGCATTCCTTTCCAAGCCTACAATTGAGTTATAATATATAACTAAACTAAAAAGAACTACCTTGATCGATTCACGCGTAAACTGACTAGGCGTCGCTGTCATGTACAGCATCATGTCGCTCCATTCTACAGATGGAATAACCTCGGGCGAATCAAACCAGTTTTTAATTGTGTAAGGATCAATCTGTAGACCCGAGGCAGTAACTTTCTGCTCATATCTAAGCCTAGATGCTGTAGAAAGACCCGTAAAATACTCAGACTTTCGTTCTATCACTGTTTCACAATAGAATTTTACGCGTGCTTGCCATAAAGCATGGCGGATAGCAACAGTTGTTATGGACACACCTACTTAATTACTTCCTATGCATACCATCTATAGGAAGAATAGAACTAGCAGGGGCATCAGATGCAGGAAAAATAGAATTAGTATGGATATCAGGCATAGTAGAAGGGGTAGCAGGCATACTTGCTGGGAGTAATAGGAGGTGTAGGAAAACTTAAGTTACTGAAAAGAAGAGAAGATACAGAAGTAGAAGAAATTGTGGGAGTGGTACTAGTACTACTTTCTTGGGAAACTGATATAAGACGTCTCTTTCTACGGTCTGCAGACCCAACAAATGTACGAATTGAGGTATCAGAAGATGGAGGAATATTTGTGATGGACAGTGGCGTAGAAGGGAAAATAAGAGAAGATACAAAAGTAGAAGAAATTGTGGGAGTGGTATTAGTACTACATTCTTGGGAAACTGAAATAAGACGTCTCTTTCTACAGTCTGTAGACCCAACAAATGTACGAACTGGGGTATCAGAAGATGGTGGAATATTAGTGATGGGCAGTGGCCTAGAAGGCATAATTTGAGAAAAGTTAATTGTAACTGGTAGGGTGGATATTATCATTCCACCATTTTCTGCTGCACAAATTATATCTGGCTCATCCATAATGTAATCATCGTCTCTGAAGCTTTCATCCTCTGTGAAATGCTGGTTGCCGTCATCACCATGATCAGCTTCTAAAATGGGTTCTTCTACATCACCCTATAATGAATGACAAGGATTTTCACGTAACCAAAAGTTATATAACAAACTTTCGTTACAACACTACTAAAAGCCCAGCTATCAATAAACAATCCGTGATACAACCAAGAAAACAAAAAGAACTGACCTTAGCAACATTCAACCAGTCCGAAACGGTTAATATTAAATTTTCTTCTCCATCTGTGGAATCTTCGTCTTCAGAGTTATTCCAGTCGACATCGTCATCTAACATACTCAAAACTTTGTGCGGGTCCATAATGCGCAAGGTTTATCGGAAACACTTAAACTATAGCTCTATTTAAAGCGTAGCCTCATGGCAATTACGTGGTTCAATCCGTTTTCAATAGGATATTCCAGTAGAACATTATAAGCTATTTTACGCATGCGTATAAATGCCGCGTGCATGATACGCGTCGTTGTTTCATTATTAATTTGCACTTCGAAGGGTTAAAAGGGATAGATACTGGAAAGGATACTGTGTCAATAAGCGCTGTGTCAGATACTGTGTCAATAAGCGCTGTGTCAGATACTGTGTCAGCAAGCACATACGATTCACTTCCTCTGAACGATAAGTAGATGAACCGCTTTCCATCTCACGGAGAACTTGTTTCTGTATCTCTGAGGACTATTAAACCTATAGCGATAATAGATGAGAAATCTTCTCTCACAAGACCACTTACAACTGAGATCCGTCAAACTTTATAACCAATGAATCATGGATATCTCTTACAAACAACTATGCAAAATTAAAGCAAACAACTTCAAAAACTCAATCTGTACATACAGAGAGCTCTTTTGACAATTTTGGCTTTTTTGCT
This sequence comes from Spongia lamella, assembly GCA_963930835.1. Classification (NCBI taxonomy): domain Eukaryota; kingdom Metazoa; phylum Porifera; class Demospongiae; order Dictyoceratida; family Spongiidae; genus Spongia; species Spongia lamella. The sequence continues at coordinate 6,078,083 of OZ005746.1, read as the reverse complement.
TGGCGTTTCAGTGTACCATGACTCTCTGGTTGTTTTTCAGCCAAGGCTGTCACTGTTCTCTTCAAGGAAGACACTTTTAATGAAAACAGTGAGGCATGAAACACATGGATGGCAGGTTATTATAAAGGGACACGATAATATAAAGTTTAATTGGGGCGAGCCTTAGCGAGCCCCACCATATGGGATCAACAGTGAAATATGTCTTCTTGCTTGCTTGCTTGCTTGCATTTAACCAGCTAACAAGATGGAGTGCTTCAGTTTTAAAAGTGGGTGTATCATGCGGGTTGCAAAGCTTATAAGGGAAGACTGGCCTATAGTTTACAGTAAGAATTTCAGCTCAAAACAACTTTATACTACTTTTAAAAAGTTTTATCACTAAAACACTGGGGTATAAAGCCAGTAATTAAATTTGTATGTGTTGCTACCGTATAATGGGTTATATTCGAAGCAGAATTTTTTTGTAGATCGTCTAATAAATTATATTTCAAAGGTTTTATTTTTGTACTCACACATGTACAATAATTTTTGTAGTAGGGCCAGTGATTTTTCGAAGTTTTATTTTCGTAAAAGTCATGCTAGCAACTTCATACAAAGTACCACAGAAAACAGCTCCGTGTCCGACCCAAAATAATAGAAGCAAAACTACTAAAGCTTTCAGTAATTCTCTTGGACCACATGCCAACCAAATGCGTAGCTTAACAATGTTAAATCACTGACTAGCAATAAATTCACATGCAAAACATTACCCAATGTATTAAAAAACACAATGAGAAATTAAACATTCATATGTACCTTTTTCCCAGTCCACTGTAGAAGACATCTCCACCACTGAAACAACGCTAAAATCACAATCTTCCCTCCACGTTGTCAGAACACTAGGCAGCACACGTTTTCACACAAAAACCAGTAAAACCGGTAGTATGCGCTTATAATTTAGTAGACGCTTATATTTAGGGACGGCTCGTATGGAAACCTATCTACACAGATCTGGTACAGTATGGAATTCTAGTGAATGGCTAACCACTAACCACCTGCCGAATTTTGAGATACAGTATATATAGTAAGACTTGTAAGCAGGACATGCGTGCCATGAAATGAGTAGTGCTCACGAGTACCTGATGACAAGTAGTACTAGTAATCGCAAGTACAGTGTATCTGGCGAGTATTAATCGCGAGTAGCTAGAGAGTGCTCGTCTGAGTGCTCGTGACGAGCCTGCTTGTGCGTTTGCGAGTGCACTTAATGCGCAATCATGCTCCTCACGAGCAGGGAGTTATTCGAGTACTCGAAAATTTATCGCGAGTAATACTTGAAATGTCTAGAGCAACGCTAGTAGTACTCGCGAGTGTCAGTAAAGTTTAAATCGAGCTGTACCGTATATACATGGACATATACATGAAACCATGCATGCCTAAAAATTCATCAAATCATACACAATATTATTTGGTAACCAAAGTTTTCAGGCTTCAATGTTTCCAGGCTTCACTGTTTTAACCTTTTTTAAGGCCCTAGACTTATCGTCAATGGCAGTAACACAGCGGGACCATTCCTTCTTTACATCAGAAGCTTTGCACTCGTAGTACTCAAATGCTTTCGCCTTAATGTATTTCATGATCTCGGGATCCAGTTGCTCTTTGTTGCGACCAGAAACATTAGACCTCATCCTAGTAGGTACATCAAATAAATGTTTCACCATCAAAGCTGCAAAGTTATGCCTGTTACGAGATTTAGTGAAAATTGGAGTAATGTCTCCTAAAGACAGTAACTCTTTTGAATATGGTTGAGAGGTTTTAACTTCAAGACAAGTTAAAGACTGATCTAGCATAGTGGAAGCACCAGATGGGGAATCATTGGTAATATCAGTATTGGTAATTTCAGTATTGGTAACTTCAGTGTTGATAACTTCAGTGTTGATATCTGAGACTGCTCTTTTTTCTTCTATATATGGAGCCAAATGTTTTGCTATACCTGTTGATAATATTGTCTTAACATTAATGTTAATTTCCTGTAGCTCTTTTGTAAGGTTAGCAAGTATTTGTAGCGAATAGCAGTCGATTCACCAAATTTGCCAACAGTTTCTCCTGCCACATAATTGCGCTACACGGCAGCGTAAGCTCCCGTATATCGATGGTTTCTTATTATCGATACGGGGGTATTTAATTATCGATGCATTAGTATACGTTAAAACACGGATATATTACGGGTTCCTTTGTGTTGATTTCTTTCTTGTGTGACGTGAAGCAAGGCGAAAGGTGAACTGTGTGAAGTATTTTTGGTGAAAGGTACATAGGCGCTTACTTGTTATACAATTATCTGTTTTGGCCGATGGCATTTCTTCGAAAAACAGACCCGTTTTCTTGTCATTGGCCTATCTTTTCATGAGTCTTCTTGTGTAAATGTCGAGGAATTCAGTTTAATTGCAATACTGTGCACAATCACTGTCATTATTGTGTACAACAGTCCTTTAAAAAATCATAACTTCCTGATGCAACAATATTTTTCCACAAAATTCATATAGGCGCCTGATAATTAGTTGTGGAATGCAGGGGAATTTTTTGGGATTTTTTGAAGGCTATATGTGTGAGTATTATACTGTCAAAGTTGTGGTTATTGATAATTGAAGCATAAGCGCTAATGCAATATTGATAATATGGGACGGGTATTGATAATTAAATAACGCTTGTGAACATTTAAGCGCACATAACTTCTGATCCATTGGCACTATGTGCTTATAATTCAGGGGATTGAAAGAGGCATTAATAAGGATTGTAACGATATAAAACGTTTTATTCTGCGATACTTCCTCACGAAGTTATAAAGCTAGTAAGTTTGCATATTGATAAATGGGAGCTTACGCTACAATGTGTAACAACAAAAATGTTTATGGCAAATGAATGATTAAATGGATACAACTGAACGCAATGAACACACATGGGAATTACTATCATTCTAATTAAGGTTCATAGAATTAACATTGCACATATAATTTTCTATTTGCTCAGTTTTTAAAGTGCTAAACAAGGCTTTTATTACCATAATAATTGTCCAGACACTGGATATGATACCAGTAAACTATTTTTAGCAAAAAAGTTGAAGGTGAGTGTAGCATGCTGTTATTTCTAATTAATGTTTACCAAGCTATTGCTCCGATCATAGCTTACCGTATTTGTTTGTACTATAAATATATCTACATAAAGTTCTAACCATGCATAGCGTAAGCTCCCTTTTATCAATATGCAAACTTACTAGCTTTATAATTTCGTGAGGAAGTATCGCAGAATAAAAAGTTTTATATCGTTACAATCCTTATTAATGCCTCTTTCAATCCCCTGAATTATAAGCACATAGTGCCAATGGATCAGAAGTTATGTGTGCTTAAATGTTCACAAGCGTTATTTAATTATCAATACCCGTCCCATATTATCAATATTGCATTAGCGCTTATGCTTCAATTATCAATAACCACAACTTTGACAGTATAATACTCACACATATAGCCTTCAAAAAATCCCAAAAAATTCCCCTGCATTCCACAACTAATTATCAGGCGCCTATATGAATTTCGTGGAAAAATATTGTTGCATCAGGAAGTTATGATTTTTTAAAGGACTGTTGTACACAATAATGACAGTGATTGTGCACAGTATTGCAATTAAACTGAATTCCTCGACATTTACACAAGAAGACTCATGAAAAGATAGGCCAATGACAAGAAAACGGGTCTGTTTTTTGAAGAAATGCCATCGGCCAAAACAGATAATTGTATAACAAGTAAGCGCCTATGTACCTTTCACCAAAAATACTTCACACAGTTCACCTTTCGCCTTGCTTCACGTCACACAAGAAAGAAATCAACACAAAGGAACCCGTAATATATCCGTGTTTTAACGTATACTAATGCATCGATAATTAAATACCCCCGTATCGATAATAAGAAACCATCGATATACGGGAGCTTACGCTACACTACTAATAAAGCAGCAGTGAAAGCACTAACTTCATCTTCAATACTGCATCAATACTAAAAGGAACAGTATTCTATGTTGATTGTTTATGCCTTTCAATGGTGATTTAATCCTACTGAGTCAACAACATAGAGGTGAGCATTAAATAGAACATCACATAGAATGCAAAGTTGCATATTATTGACTATCCATATTACACAAGTTTCACTGTAGCATCAATTTCCACAACAAATGTTACCACTATTGTATAATTCTCTAGATTTTCACAATATAACTCAATGTAATGCCTACCTGTTGCTCAGAAATGTCCACCAAACTTTTCTTCAACTCTCCCAATTCAGTGTGGATTATTTTAAGGCATTTATTCTTGTCCTGTGTACAGGTAGTTTTAATCAACATAATTTATATACACACTGTGAATACCTGTAGACCATCAGTATTAATGCACTGGGGCCAATGTCCAATTACCCTTAGCACCGTCCACTATTACACGATGGATTTTATTACCAAACTAAGAGATAAACAAACAAATCACTAAACTAATGCAAAACTCTTATTATAATAACAGCAAATGTTGAATAAAAACCAACAAAAACTGCCATGCGCACTAATTGCTGGGCATTAACTAGAAATACCAAATATTCTATTGGTTCTCTCATTTCTCTAATCATCCATTTCAGCACTAAAATTCAAGCACTTCATACATAGTTCATATTTTACTGTCATAAATTGTGATATGTATATCAGCACAATCTTGTAAGTTGTTCATAATTCATACATTATTGCACCTCTAATAAAAACCCATATTTGGACTTGATAGAGTAATGGATGTTAGGTCTGAATATACACATGTATACATACCTCATCTTCTTCATCTGTACTTAAGCCTAATCATCTGGACCCTCATGTAAATCAATGTAATCATCTTCAGTTAATTCCTTAAGATATAAAAATGTCATAAAGACTACAGTAACTCTGTTCTAACCTATGTAGTTTATTTCAAAATGTCGTATGGAGTGACGAGTCTTCTGTGCAAATGGAAATGCACAGAAGGTTTTGCTCCGTAAAGTTAACCAATTAGCAAAGAACAAGCCAAGGTAAGTCTGTTGGCTGTAGCTATACATAGCTAGTTAGAAAACATTAGCTGCTATGTTTTCTATATGTGAAGGGTTTTGTGTAGCAAAAGGGATGCGGTCTAAATATTTTTGGCTCATATTCCAGCAACCCGAAGTGTGAATGCATTCTATCATCTTCGGGAATTCCGTAGTACAGCTAATTTTGTATACATTCTCTCAATGTTTTACCTTCCAGGCCAAAACATCCCCCTAAAGTTCATGTTTGGGCTGGTATTAGTTTGAAAGGCCCAACAGAGAGTCATTTTTGAAGGAATTATGGATGCTCAACTATATACAGATATTTTGAGAACAGCTTTGCTGCCATTTCTATCCAAGTACTTCCCTGGAGGACATCGATTTATGCAGGTAATTGTCCTGATATTATGTACACAACACTGCCAATAGAGCTTTTCCATTTCCATGGCAACTAAAATAAATACCTGTAACTTCCAGTTGTTATGCTGTGTTTATGCCATATTGTTGAACAATCTATTGAGACATATATTGCAGTTTGCTCAGTTCTTCAAAAGTGAGGATTATTGTTATTCTCTCCTTTGTATAACAAGTGTTTACCATGTTTTCAGTGTTATACTTTTATAAACTTGGCAAAATGAGCATTATAACACATTCTAAAAATAATTTACATGCTAAACCTGTTCAACAATATGGCCGACTTAAAGGCATAACCATGGAAATGGAAAAGCTCTAGCTATATAAATTATTATACTTTAAAATTTGCCTATTGTGTTTACACTTTGGAGTAATGCTCTAGGGTTCTACCCATTTATGCTCAACATTCCTTTCTCTCACTTTAATTACAAATCTTGCTTGTTTTTAGTCCTCCTATGTAGCTAGTTCCTCCACAGAATACTGTACAGCACAAAATTTTGACGAGGAAAAACTTTGACGAATGAAACATTCACAAAACTTTACTGTGGGCTTCAAAAGAGAAACATTAAGAGAAACGTTTGTAGGAAAAACTTGAATCACCAGCCATTCATCAATATTTTTCATCAAATTTTTGTACTATATGGTAAAATCTCCTGTACAAAAGGCTATTTATAAAATAACTTGTATGGCACCTGATGTACGTAGCATCTGAAAGGGAGATGCATGGAAGCTTGGAGTATAAAAGCACGGCATGTGTATAATACAAATAAGTATGGTTTGTTGTCTATTATGGTAGCATTAATTAATGCTTTTTAATGCCCAAATTATACCTGTATATAATCAGTGCCAATCTAAACACTGCAATTGTCTGATCCAACGTGCACACACACACACACACACACACACACACACACACACACACACACACACACACACACACACACACACACACACACACACACACACACACACACACACACACACACACACACACACACACACACACACACACACACACACACACACACACACACACACACACACACACACACACACACACACACACACACACACACACACACACACACACACACACACACACACACACACACACACACACACACACACACACACACACACACACACACACACACACACACACACACACACACACACACACACACACACACACACACACACACACACACACACACACACACACACACACACACACACACACACACACACACACACACACACACACACACACACACACACACACACACACACACACACACACACACACACACACACACACACACACACACACACACACACACACACACACACACACACACACACACACACACACACACACACACACACACACACACACACACACACACACACACACACACACACACACACACACACACACACACACACACACACACACACACACACACACACACACACACACACACACACACACACACACACACACACACACACACACACACACACACACACACACACACACACACACACACACACACACACACACACACACACACACACACACACACACACACACACACACACACACACACACACACACACACACACACACACACACACACACACACACACACACACACACACACACACACACACACACACACACACACACACACACACACACACACACACACACACACACACACACACACACACACACACACACACACACACACACACACACACACACACACACACACACACACACACACACACACACACACACACACACACACACACACACACACACACACACACACACACACACACACACACACACACACACACACACACACACACACACACACACACACACAGTAAGTGGTACTTTATATCACACACATGCACACTACATGTTACAAAGAAAACAGGCAATACCTAAAGTGATAGAAGTAAATGGAGAGGCAACTGGATATTAATGGTTTTATTAAACCATGACAACACAAAAGCTTTTTTAAAAGCTATCACATCTTGATGTTCTACCATCTAAAAACCAGGCGATGTTAGGGCTGAGCCTAATATGCTCAAAAATTTACCTATTATTCCTTCCCGAACTTCCCAAAATTTTGACCCATTATTCTTATTTTATTCCCACATCATCACCTATTATTCCTGTAATTTTATTGTATCGGTGATAATAATGTCCACAATACACACAGTGGCTATGATACTGGCGAACAGGATATTGCCAATGCAGATTTTTCTTCAGAAATTACATGAAATATTGCTACCTTCATGGACATCTTCACCATCATCATCATTTTAAACAATCTTTCATTACATTTACCCATTGCAACTTCCAATTATTCTTGTATTATGCTCATGAATGTCCTATTATTCCAGAATTATTCTCATTAAAATTGCAACCTATTATTCTCAAAATTATGCTGGCATATTAGGCTCAGGCCTAGGCGATGTGTAAGTTAAACTATTCAGTGTATTGTAATAGTAATTAATGACGTCACGAGTAAGTCATATGAGCAAGGACTCATCACTAATTAGCACATAGCAACGCATACAAATTTAATTCTTTTGTTTAAACTGGCTTTGTACTCCAGTACTTTAGTGATAAAAGTAGTACAAAGTTGTTTTAAGCCGAAATTCTTACTGTAACACTATAGGCTAATCTTGTATTATAAGCTCCGCAACCCGCACGGCACGCCCACTTTCAAAACTGAAGCGCTCTGTCTTGTTAGTAATGTACAGCTATTCAAATGGCTTTTACTATGGAATGAATGGCTAACACTGCATTACCTTGTTCTTATTTGGCAGTAACTCACAATGCGCTTCGTTACTAAGGCCCCGCCCATCAGTAATATCGATAGCAAGTGTCATTGAAAAGCAGTAGGACTTATTTGATTGGTTGTTCAGGCTTCATTTCATGTGAATGGTTTTTAATAGCCTGGGGTGCGGACACACACACACGCAAACACACACACATACCGATGTTTTCACGAAACCATTTCAAGGAACCAGGCGCACACCTGGTTTAAAAATATCACCAAATTAAGACAAATATATTTTTAATAATTATAAGCTACGGTACAGCTCAGTTTTAACTTGACACTCGCGTGTACCACACACGCGTGTTACTCGTGGATTTTAGCGAGAAACTCGCGAGATGTTCGCGAGTCATTTTATGTTACACGCGAACGCACGAGAACAATACAGCTGCTATGCGAGTGCAATCACCCGCGAGTGCGAGCGAAATCACTCGCGAGTGCGAGTGAAACTACTCACAAGTGAAGTAGTGCATACGAATCAGTTTATAAGCCGTATAATAGCTTCAATTTATTCCAGTAGTAAAGCAAAGTGCTTTAGTATAAAGTAATTGTAAAATAAAACGATTTCATCTTAAAAGTGGGCGTGACACCATCTGAATAACGACCGCATGAAGCTTGTATTGAAGTAGCAACACGGTTTATAAAGTGGGCGTGGCACTTACCAAATATATCAAGCGCATGAAGCCTTGTATTCAAGTAGCAACACGAAATACGACAGTTTATAAAGTGGGCGTGGTGCCTATCGAATTTCGAGCGAATGAAGTTTGTATTGAAGTAGCAAGACGAAGTACTACAGTTTATAAAGTGGGCGCAGCATATATCAGAATAGTTTTGCCTTGTACGTACTTGCTATACTCATGAATGTTATTAGTAGCACTCACGAGTGTTTGTACTCGCACACGTGAGCGTTGCCACTCGCGAGTGCGATGTTGTATTAAATCTGTACCATAGCTCGCGAGTAAATACTACTCGCGAGCGTGCTTTACGAGTGCATCACTCTTGTGGAGGATCGAATTTTGAGCTCTAGAGTGTGCGTTCGCGTGACACTCGCGAGTTGCCCGACAAATCTGTCGAGCGACTCGCGTAGGACACGCGTGCAAATGTCAAGTTTAAATTGAGCTGTACCGTATGTATACTGTATTGCTACAGCGAATATATAACCATGCATGCCATGTATAGTGGAACCTCTCTTCAAGGACACTTCGAATAAAGGACACAATACATTTAACCTCTTTATAAAGGACAAATCTATGGTCCCTACAGGACTATGGCAATACAATTTTACCTCTTAAAGAGGACCTCTGTATAGCGGTAAAATTATGCTGGTCCCAAGGTGTCCGTTATTTAGAGGCTCCACTGTATTCTGCAACACAAGACATAGCTAATCACAGAAAATAATTTACATACGTACGCATATAATTATTATACTGATCACTTTTTTTGACAAAAAATTTACAACCATTCACATGTATTATATGGTTAGAATGACTACCAAGCTTGCCAGACGGAACACGTATGTTAACCAAATTAAAATCAAATCAAGTTCCACATTGAATCAAATTGTAAAGGGCTTAAATCAAAATCCTCAAGTACAGCAGTTGTTTTATTTACTGAACTTTTTTCCTTTTCAGATTATTTCTTTGGGTTTTGCAAGCTTGGCCAACTGCTTCAAGACAATCTTTCCACTTTCCCTCAAATTCTGGTTTTGTACATCTTGGGAATAAAATTTGTAAAAACTCTTTCATCTTTTGTAACTTGTCCTGTGGTACGTAACTACAACATGCATATGTATGTCCTTCCTAGTTAGATTGTTCTTATCTTGTGTCATGTACCATACTTCTTTATTGTATAGGGCTGCTTTATTGTAAAAGCTATTATTTTGACAACTGTATGCACAATAACACTTAGCCATTTAATATTGGGAAGATATGAAACCCAGAACGAAACCAATTGGTGGCGTGCGCCTGTTCGAAAACTGCTTGTTTTCAAATTTTAAACCATATTGACTGCGTATTCACGCCAAGTTTTGCACATGTAGCTATTCTACTGCTTTTAAAAAGTGCTGTATAGTATAGGGTACTGAGTAACGAAGAAGATAAGTGAGTATCTGGCTATGATGTGTACTTGCATGAGGTTCCGCCATGGAGGGTTCCACCAATGACGTTATTAAAAGATTGCCATTTCTAGCCAAGGACTCAAAACGAAACTATACGTGCGTTGTATTGTTGTAATATATATAGCCTAACAGGTATAGTCATGGATAGTAGAGCGCCGAAGGACAGCCAGTCTGCACATAGTGTTTATATATTACTTGTAGTATGTGTACGTATGTGTACGTATGTGTACTTTTTATTTACTATTATGAAATTCATGGGATAGGGGTATAATTATAAAGGATTGTACAGAAGGCAAAGGCCTGTTCCAACCCAAGTGGTAACCTAGTCATGCAAATTCTACAATAGAAAAGAACCCAATGTCACTTGTGGGGATTGAACCTCTGACTGCCTGAATGCATGTCAGGATCCTGGAAGCCTCGCACCGCAGGACATGGGTCACTGTTTGTCATGAGATCACCCCTACTTACATAAGATCATATGTACATATGTATGTATGGTAATTCATGCACACCCAAAAACTTCAGGCAAGGGGCCGTGGAATGCATTAACGATACACTAACATCACTTGTTACACAGAAAAAACTGGATCATGTTACGTTATAACTTTATGCTATGCATTTTTAGGTATATACATATACGTATGTAATTGTGTAAAGACTAAAGTCACTAAAGCCATTCTTTATTTCCCACCAGTCAGTAATATACATTAGAGCTGAGCGATACTGCTATTTTAGTATCACGATCGATACTTTGTCTGATGTGAAATGTTTCAGAATAGTGTAAGTGGTCGATTATCGGATGCGTTTTGACTAACTGTTGTAACTTGAGAAGTATCCGTCGTACTGACTTCCGGTTTTCACCAATCGATAGCCCACTCTTTGGAAACCAATATTCATCTTTGTGACGTAATTAGATTTTCCGCAACATGCAAAAGTGCATAGGGTGTCGGCAATGAATTATCGGATACGCGTATGAATTATCGGATGCTGTACTTTTTCTAGGATTAATTATCGGACAGCCATGAAACTCTGTGGCATAGTTCCTTATAGGCTAGATGGATCCTTTAGATATTTTTGCAGAATGTAAGGGATATTATGCCAAGTAAGCCCTGTAAGTTTGGTGCTGTTATCTTTCTCTGTAATTGTGTTATAACGATACGGGTATTTATACTTGGCTGTATTTTAGAAAATCAGCCAAACTGGTGAAAGTAGCAGCCGTAGGATGTCTTTAAAATGCTTTGTTATTGGTTTGATCTGCATAAAAAGTGTTAATTCCCATTCTTTCATTGTTAGTTTAATCCATATACTATGTTTCTCGTAATACTATCGCTTACGTTACGCATGTTTCAATACAAGAGGCCTTGTCCGATAATTCATACCGTCCGATAATTGACCACTTACGCTACTTGATACACTTTAAATAAATGAGTATCTGACCGTGTTAGACTTCAACAGGAACGGGTAAATCAAAACATTTATTTGAAAACATGTCATATTATGCATAAAATCTAGCAGTGTTTCTAATTGATGCACATCTGTTGATCAAGTTAGTAATGTAAACTGCTAGCTAAGTACATACAGTAGAAGTAGTACAGGTAGTTTACCAAAGTTGGGCTATATCCAACTAATTAATATAAACTTGGCAAATAATATCAGCCAACTCACAGCATGCAAGTGGTGTATGGGAAACGTCTAATAATATGGTGCTACTCAGTACTGGCACTACTTACATGAATGTGTATATGAATTGCTATGTGTTCCCTCGTAAAGAGTGTTTGCTCACATTACTTTCAAATATGCGTCTGGTTTTAGACTTGTTTCTAGGTGCTTGCATGCATAATTGTCAACTCAAAATTAAAACTATTCTGACATTTTCCAAAAAAATAATCAGACTTTAGTTGCCTTGTTTTGTGTCGGACTGACCTATTGTGTCTGATCAATCCCAAAAGGTGATGAAGAATGTTAACTGTACATGTACCACTTTAACACCTGAGATCAAAGGGAAAATCCAGTGTACATACGGTACCGTTCAATTATAACTTCATTTCTACACGCGTGGATACGCGTGGCAACACGAGATATTTCGCGGTAAAATGCCAAATCTTCCCGTGGAAATAATAATTTCCACGAGAAGAGACGTGGCATTTCCACGAGGCGTGGCGTTTCCACGAGACGTGGCATTTCCACGAGGCGTGGCATTTCCACGAGACGTGGCATTTCCACGAGACGTGACATTTCCACGAGACGTGGCATTTCCACGAGACGTGGCATTTCCATGCAAGAGAAATCTTATGTTTACACGGGTACGTAACTAGTTAAGTTGTTTTGTATAATGCAGGTATAACGACGCGTGATAAGAATGATAGGTCACGCAGCGGCTAACTAAATGCACTTATGCAGTCAGAGTCTAAACAATATAAAACATGGCGTTAACAATGAAATAATGAGATATCTGAGGTTAACCTTGTAGTATTGCAGCTACATTACCTACATACGTAGACAGCCTGATGCGTCATTGAGAAACTTCATTAAAATATTGGACCACGGAACACGGAAAGACAACTTTACGTTTCCGGAGTGGAGGGCATTAATAAAGAATCAGGTTATGCCACGCTTATCGATTGAGGCTAGGAGAAGAATTGTTTCGTTGTATTCTTGCGGATACTCCGTTACATGTATCACCCAGCGATTGGAACAAGAGAAAGTTGCAGTAAGCAAACGTGCCGTTTACGATCTGGTGAAGAAGTTTTGTCTGAAAGGCGTTGTTAAAGATTTGCCTAGGCGAAAAAAGGCCAGAATATTAACGGACGAGATGAAAAAGTACATTGAAGAAGAACTTCAAAAGAATGATGAATTAACATCCACTGCCATCAACATGGCACTGATAAGAAAATGGCCGGATCTAAGGGTGTCAGCCTCAACTATTAAACGTGTTCGGCGAGAAATGGATTGGGTGTGTACCAGACCACACTATTGTCAGCTTTTGCGTGGGGTATGTGCTGTTACCAAGCTTGCTAATAGATTTTTAATTGTTTACAACACATACATTGTTAATCAAGGCAAATACATGTTTATGTATTTATATAAATTTTAAGTTACACGTATGCATGTTTTAAAACTTTAGGTCAACAAGAGAAAGCGGCTCATATGGTGCAACGAACAATTGAGAAGTAAAGAAGAATTTTTGGATGTCATCTTTACAGATGAATGTACTGTCCAGTTAGAACAGCACAGCAGAATATGCTTCCGCAAGAAGTTGCAGCCAAGATCTTTAAAGCAAAGGGCAAAGCACCCAATTAAAGTCCACATCTGGGGTGGAATCTCAAATAAAGGAGCCACGAGTCTTGTAATTTTCACAGGAATAATGAATGCGGAACGTCTTGGTACAGTCTATGATGCAGGCCTTCTGCCTTTTATTCAAGAGAGGTTCCCAGATGGGCATAGGCTGTACCAAGACAATGATCTCAAACACTCATCCAAATATATTGAAGAATTTCTGAAGCGACGAGGGGTAAATTGGTGGTACACACCACCTGAATCACCCGACCTCAACCCTATAGAATTAGTGTGGGGGTCACTCAAGCAGTTCTTGAGAAACCATTTTAAGCCGAAGAATTTAGAAGAACTCAAGGCAGGCATTGAGAAGTTTTGGCTAACATTAACTCCGCAAGTGTGTGCCAAGTACACCAGCCATTTGAAGAAAGTCATCCCAAAGGTTGTTTCAGTTGGAGGTGGCCCCAGTGGATACTAACAAAGCATGTGTTGCTTTGATTGGTGTACACACCTAAACGGCTTTTTTAAAAGCCACCACATCTTAAAAATTATTCCCATTAAGACTATTATAGTTATATGTATTAGCATTTTGCACACTATGGATTATGTAAATATGTAAATATGTATGCATACATTCAAGTTTACTGCTGCTTGTCTTGCTGCTTTTTAAGTTTACGCTTCAAATCTCTCCCCTTATCATCAATTGATACTATACAATCATCCCAGTCTTTCTTCATATCTGCATCTTTGTCACTTGGGAATACCTCAAAACACTTCTTCTTCACATAATGGATGACATTTGGGTCAAGTTGGTCTTTCCCTCGTCCTCTTACGTTTGATCTTATACGCGTCTCCGTATCAACTAATTCATTGATCAGTGCTGCTGCCAGTGACCTTCTTGTTTTGTATCTCATCAGGATGGGGCACAGTTGACTTGGGTGGAGCAGCTCTTCACCCTACAAGTGCAAACAAGCAATAATCTAACATGATGACAACGAGTCCATAATAGAGAAGAGAATATCTAACTTCCACATGCCCTATCAAAAATGAGCCTGTTAAGTACAGTGAGATTAAACAGCTTCCTTTAAAGAATCGTTGATTGGTGTTGATTTTACTGCACGCAGGCCATATTGTGCAATTTTCTGTAATTCAAAGTGTGATTAGCACATACGTATACAGGAATTTTTCTAGGGTGTACAACATTTGTAACACTTGGTAAAATTTTTAAATTCATACAATTTGTATCATAATAATAATCAGTTAACACACTGGTGCATATACACAACAGATTCTCAAATGGACAGGGAACCTATTACTCTTAACAGACAAATTTCTAACCCATGTATCTATGGCATGCTTGGAGTGAAAACTATTGACATTTTCAAGAGGCTCTTAACTACGTATTAGCCCTCACAACTCCACAATGTTCTGTACATAATACTACATATGCAGTTGTACTCACCACGTTGTCTGCTGCCAAAGCATTGACGACTGGTGACTGACTGATGACTGCTGGTGACTGATTGATGACTGCTGGTGACTGATTGATGACTGCTGGTGACTCATTGATGACTGCTGGTGACTCATTGATGACCGCTGGTGACTGACTAATGACCACTGGTGACTGACTGATGACCGCTGGTGACTGAATAATGGCTGCTGGTGACTGATTGATGACTGCTGGTGACTGACTGATGACAGTTGCTGGCTGATTGATGATTGCATACTGGCTAGTGGCTGTTGGTTGGCTAGTAGTAGCTGTTAGGTTCCTCACAAGCTCATTTAATGATACTGATGCACTACTCTGTGAGGACAGTGCTGCTGCAATCCCTGAAGTAAACAGCAACTTTAACTGCTCTTCAATTCCCCTGATCCTGGATAAAATCTGGTCAAATCGATTATTCTGAAATAGGGATGCACAAATTATAGCATGCACATATGTATGTACAAAGAATGTACACGAAACAGGTGAGTGTCCAATTGTGAGTGTATGAATACAAACACATTATTTGTGTAGACTAAGTTCAGCTTTAAATTTACACATGCAGTACTAAAAGGCTACTTATACATCTTCCTCAGAACTCAAACTTGATGATATGTGTAATTAATATACCATATAAGAGGAAATATTAGCGAGGAGTAAACCTTGGCGATTGGCAATTTCTGGATAAAATTGCCAATATTTAATCCACCAATAATAATGTGCATGTGTGATTTTAATCAAAATGGTATTTTAACAGAACATGACTGCATAAGGATCATGCGGATTCCCACCTTCCTGAGCACAAACCAACTCCTCGTTGATTACTGGAATCCAGAAATCCTTAGAAATGTGATGACCACGAATACAACTGTCAAACATACGTATGCATTTCCAAGCCCAATGCCAACAGGTGCACATTAAAATTAGTGCACATATAAAATATATTTTTATCAAATCGCCAATATTTAATCCACCAATATGCATGCCTTTGCTTTGTTTTGTCAAATATTATTCTCACCAATATTCCTCTTATACGGTATCATAGTGCATAATAGGAAACAGCTAATGGTATTAGGCTACATAGGCAGCGGAAAGGGTGGGGCTATGGGGCTGCAGCCCCACCTGATTTCAGAATGCTCCATAGGATTTTAAATTTTTCCAATAGAAATATTGTTTGCTCGGTTAATTTAGTCACCTTCCTCCGCCAATTGGGCCAGGAAACTCAGTAATTCATTTCTTAAGTATGTACGCATGTGCATAGTGTGCACTTCAGAATACAGTAGCCTACCATTGGTGGAGGAAGGTGACTAAATTAACCGAGCAAACAATATCTCTACTCCACTTTTACATTATACATACCTGTTCAACATTAAGCCGATGAATTTCAGCTTTCAACTCCTTCAGGGATGTATCGATGTCATCATTACCATCATTAACCTACACAGAATTAGTAATTTCAACTGCATAATAGTAAGATAACACATGGAACGTAAGTACGTACGTACATAACATACCTACATGTGTCACATGATAATGTACAGAAACAATTTAAAGCATATACTTTACTTATGGACTACTTTTTCATGTAAAATAGAGGCATGCAGTGGGATCAAGTTCTTCAAAGGTTTTGTTTTCCAAAATTAGAGGTTCAGCAATCCACAGCTACTACATACATACATGCATATGTACGTACCTTGCCACTGAAGTTGTGAATTCCTGTAACACTATCAGGTGCAGGTATCATCATAGTTTTGTGAAAGGTCTGCAAATTACATGTTCATAATGTAAGTAACATAAATTGAATGTGACTATACATACATGTTCTACTTCATCATCACTACTAGACAAGTTGCTACCACCAGTACCAGTTGAATCCTACATGTACAGGTACATGAACACTACATTGTCAACTATTTATGTTCAACTTACCATAACTCTTGTAGTGTCATCAAATGCTAGATTATCCTACAAGACACATGTCACCATCATACCTGATATGTATTGTAAGCCTAAATGCAAGTAAATGATATCCAGTAACACTTTTGTAGAAAAAATCTCACAATCGATTAATACAAATCACTATTATTATCAGGAATGAAAATATATTACTTAATAATTATACATGTACATCAATGTGTATGCTGCTAGTACCAAATGTGCACGAACACTCTCTTCTCTATACATAAAATGAACCCTTGGTATTATGTGTGCATGTATGTACTTGCCTCATCTTCCACAGCAGTGCCTACTACTTCTGCATTGGTTTTATCCTGTCAAATTATAAACAGATGATTCCATATTAGCAATTAATGTTAGCTTACCTGTAGCTTTGGTGATGAGCTTGGTGGCATTTTGGTTACATGAAGGATAAAGTCATCCTAGAAATAAAAAACAAATCATAAGAATGCAACACATATACTTATTGTGCAGTACCTTTGTACTACTCGCGTCTTTTTTCTTCTTACTGTTTTCCTTATCCTTATCATCACACTGCATACCAAGAAAAGTTGTGCATAAAGTTTTACCAGTCAAATACTGTCATGAAACAAAGTCAGGTTTAGTACACACATATTGCACACAGACACGTGACACTGCATGCCTACAAAATGTCAGGACATGTTTTATTATGATCCAAGGACAATTCAAGCCTGTTATATATGTCTCTCGATGAGTCCAGTCACCCTTGAGATGCCACATACGTAACTCACCAGTTTCTTCTTTTTATCCTTAATGTTATCATCAGCCTATATGTACGTACGTAGGTACAAAAATAATGTATGTCCCGTCAAAAATTGTACACATATATATACCTTCATCTGTTTCCGTTTCCTTTTCCTTGTTGGCTTATTCTTATCTAACTTCTCTGCCTCTTCCTTTTCTGCATTTTCTCCATCTAACTCATTTTCTGCATTGTCTCCATTTGATTCCTCCCTTTCTAATTGCTTTTGCTTATCAATACAATCCCTGTACATTCCTGAATGCATTTAAGTAAATATTAATGAACACATATACATGGTAAGCTACGTATTCCTTGTTTCCAGCCATTCTGTGAGAGTAAAAAGAACAAGTAGCTAGCTAACTGTCATAAGGTAATTGCAGTGTGACAAGATAATCTCATTACAATAATTGGCCCATAATAACATTCATCCACCACATAATTGCACTCATGGAATCACTATCAATTTGCTTGTCTCATTGTACCAGCAGTAAAAGTAATAAACCTTGCACGAATCAGACCGTCATCACAGGGGTTCTAGAGATTATTAGCATCGCCTATGAGTGGTTGTTTACAAGTTTACAACCATTTATGATGTACTTTAGTACCGTTACAGTAATGGCACATATTCATAATTCTAATAAATTCACGCACAAACATAATAGTTGCCCCTAGCAACTTGAGCATCATATGATCCAAAGGTATGGAGGTCTACAATAATCCTTGAAAATTTCAGAGAGAATACTTCTGTAAATCATGATATCACATATTGAAAATCATGATTTTCCCATACAGTTCTATGGTTGGAGGACAGGGTTCTCCTCCAACCATAGAAATGTATGGGAAAATCATGGTTTTTAGTTTGTGATATCTCATGACTTACTAAAGTATTTCCTTTGAAATTTTCATGGATTATTGTAGACCTCCATACCTTTGGATCATACGATGCTCAAGTTGCTAGGAGGCAACTATTATGTTTGCGCATGAATTTATTAGAATTATGAATATGTGCTATTGTCTGACCCAAAACAGAATGGCTGGGGAATTATATTGCTATAGCTCGTTTAGTTTTATAAAACCTTTTACCTGTAATGATCAGATCACAATCATATTCTTCTCCATCATCCCAATTCACTCGACATTTCCCATCACTTATGCTTCCTTCAACAATTCTGGAGAGGCGTACAACTGTTGTGCCATCATCGCCAAAATCCACCAGTGCGTGAGAAGCGGTTGCCTTCGGTCCTGATAAAAACGAAAATTCCGTTATTGCTCCTGAGCGCCATTAGAATTTGATATAAGTTTTAATAACTTAGTAACTAACCTACAGAGCTCTGTAACGCGCGTCTCCTAGAGCAACGCAACATTTCTCCCGACATATCTCCCTGAAACGTGGTTGTCACGTGCGTATGCTCTAGACAAAATGGCTACCTCGTCACGTGACATAACTTGGCCTACAATAAGCGCCATTAAAAAATGCTCCATACTAGTGTTACGTACTATGCGAGGGGTTATAAATTCACTACTTGTGTTGCTTTAACAGTAATGGACTGAATTCGACACAATTTTGTAAGTGAAATAATGCATGTTATTTGCACGTGTTCCTTGCGTGGCTGTTACATGCGTGACACCTCCACGCGTGGCACACGGTTAATTACACGCGTGACACCTCCACGCGTGGCACACGGTTAATTACACGAGCGTGTATGTTCCACGCCACAAGGAAACGTGGCCCACGCAAACACGTAACGGGGATGCATTGTGGATTTCTCGTGGCACCACGCATGTAAAAATGAAGTTATAATTGAGCGGTACCGTATCTCATACCACAAGGTTAGATGTGCATATAATTATCATGATATTGCACACCTAAAGTGTGCATATATTTTGCTAACCTGGCAAACCTTGATTATTTATTTTATACAAGTGCTATATATATGATATTCATTATCATGGCTAACCAAAGTGGTCCATAATTCAAATATTCATTTGTTATTTGTTTCCATAGAGCAGCAGGTGGCAGCACAGATGAAAGTGACCACAAGAATGAAGTACAATTACATGACCAGTAAATTCCTTTGATGACTGGGAAAGATTATGACATCTTAGTACATGTAGGTTAGTAGAAAAATCAATAGTTAGTAGATGGTGGTTAATAGATAATCACTAGATGGTTAGTAGAAAAATTGATGAAAAGTATTGACTTATCAATAACATTTTGTCAAATTTGTTAATATTTTTTACTACATGCACATTTGTAAGGATTTCATGTAATTTATCTGTGCATTATTGCTCATGAACCACCCTGCATCTGCATCACCATGGTGAGACAGTACTGTAGTTCGGGTTGAATTCGGCATGAAAATATTTTTGTCGGAGGCCTACACTGTGAAAATAGAGGTACTTATTTTATTCTTATTCTAATAGAATAATTTTAGTATCAGATGAATTATACCATAAATATGAGCTTGCTTATATCAATCTTTTTGAATACATTTAAGATGATCTTATTCTATATCATATACTAATAATTTAAGAGTACCTTATACCAATGCTATATCAATACATTAACAACCTTATACTAATTAAAGAAACCATTGTATTCAGTATAAGAGTAGCTATATTAGCCTTATACTAATGCTATAATTAGATCAACCCTGTTTAATTAATTTAGTATAATTATATTATTTCAAAAACTGTATTTTCAAAAACTAACAATGTAAAATAACACATAGTAGCAAGCTATTACTGAAATTCTGCAAATAGTTCAGATTGAAGTTCTTCATCTTGTTCTTCAGCAGACTGTATTTCTTCATTTTGCTCAATAGGTTGTTCCACCATCCATTTCTTTGTTGCAGATGGTGGTGAACTTGTGGAAGGACTACCGAGTTGCCTTGGTTTTGCTAAACTGTGATTCTTTAATCCCTCACGTGGTATATCCAATAGGTCGATAAGTTTGTTGAAATTTTCTGCTCTCCAGCCAGGGCGATGTCTAATGTAGTTTCCCTCTTCTCCTGTTTCTTCTTCAGTCATCATCTCTGGCGTTACAGCATCCCAATACTTCTTGATATTTTTAAATTTTTTATCACCGGCAACTTTATTGCGGCGGTCAAATAACTATAAAAATTAACAAGTGTGTCATGAAACAAAAAACTAACACACCCTTTGTTGGCGAGATCTGATCCTCATTTTCTTCTTTTGAGAAGCAGTTTTTTCTTTGTCAGCCTCGTGCAGTGTTTTGCGGTAAATCCTGCAGCCATCTTTATAAAATGTGATACTTAAAGCATTTATTTTCTTGAGAATATAGAAAATATCTCTGATTTGATCTGATGCGTATTTTCCTCCTGCTAATTCTTTTACTATCTTTGAAACCACATGGCGGTTATGTTCACTATCAATACTGAAATATAATTATTTGTGACCAGAGCATAGCTACAACATACTAGTTTTACCTTTCATGGCATTTTAGCTGCATTTCTTCATCAAAAGTACCATGAAGTAGCCGAATCTTGTGCTAAGATTTAAAAAAATCTATTAATTACTCTATTCATAACATAATATATGTACTTGTAAATCTGACGGGCTTCTTTTCTTACGTCGCCCACTGCTGCTCGAACTAGCACTGTCTGAACTTGAAGGACTGGATACACAAGGCCCCTTAGATTCTAGCAATGTCATTCTATTCTCCATGTTACTCAACTTAGCACTTAATTCAGAAAATTTTGAATCAATTTTCTCTTCCAAGGATTGCAGAATGTTCAGATACTGCCAATTGCCATTCATTGTATCCTGGCCCCAGTTGGACAGATGAGGAAAGCTGTTTCCATAACCACTATCAAAGAAATTATTTTATTCTATAGTTACTATTCCTTCACTTTTCAAGTTCTTCTAAAGGATGCCTGTTGTTATATTGTGAACCAGCAGTCCTGAGAGTAGCTACAAAGTAAACCATTTACTATTTCATAACAAAGTTACTTGCCTGTTCCTATAAGATGTTGGGAACGACCTGTGATCTACAGCATGCCTATATGGATAAAAAGAGTTTGGCGGGACGAACGTGTTCCTTGGCTGTGTACTAGTGTGACGTGCCGCCGATGCAGACTGATTAGACCTATAGGATAATGGATTACATAGTTCATAAGTGGCGATGACAATGCTGATACTTATGCAGGTAAATCGCTCTCTGTGTCTTGATCACTAATCCTTTCAATGACTGAACTGGGTGAAAGCATCATCGCTCACGGATCGTCTTCCCTAAATCCCGCCAAGACACATGAACAATCACGTGAGAATTTATAAACGCCAGCGCTTCCCTATTGCATGCGTCTGTTTAATTTGATCTATGATGAAACGTCCACGCTTAGAGTGTCCTCACTGTAAAGAGATCCTGTCATATTCTTCTTATCGCAGACACGTTGAAACAAAGATGTGTGTTAAGAAACCAGAAACGATGCTGAGTGTCGAGGCAGTTTTGGATGATGACGACCACGACGATTCGACCCAATCATTTTGGATTTCTGGGAGATAGGCTCTCACTACTCTAATTTTAATAGCCATGAGGACAGTTACATAAATGAACAGGAATTGAATCAGTGTAGTGAATTACTGCCAGCTACTACTGATAGTGCTAATAATTCCAGTGATAGCAAAGCTGATTCAGGTACAGAAATATGGGATATAGAGGCTGATATTGAATGTGAACCAAATGAGAATAGCCATAAGTTACTGTATAGTGTAAGTTACTTTCTTTTGTTTTCCAGCTTTGCTATAAAATATCAGATAGAGCAATGAAACACATTTTACACTTAATCATGTCTTTGGTATACTGGGTTCCAACTTTTATTGTTGGTAAGAGTGCTTTGGATAACACAAACTTGACAGAATTGGCTGCAAATTTTCCGAAGACACTTTATGCTTTAAAGAAAAACTTGGGTATTCAATCCGAGTTGATACAATATTGTGTTTGTCCCACTTGCCATACGTTGTATAAAGAAAAAGATGCACTGCACAAATGTGAGCACATAGAATTTCCTAACCATCCACATGCACTATATCGACAAAGGTGTGGAACAGAATTGATGAAAAGCATTAAAATTGTGAAAAACTATAAGTTGGTACCTAAAAGAATATATGTTTACAATGGTATTGCAAGTGCACTTCAAAAGTTTATGTCACGCCCTGGGTTTATTGAAAGTTGTGAAGCTTGGAGAAAAGCAAACACTAGTGATGGCTTTATGACAGATGTGTATGACGGTAAATTATGGCAAGAGGAATGGAAGGACTACTTGAAAGTACCTGGTAATTTATTACTGATGTTGAATGTTGATTGGTTCAGGGTTTATAAACACACTTCCTACAGTATTGGTATGATTTACCTGGTTATTCAAAACTTACCTAGAACATTACGTTTTAAGCCAGAGAATATTTTGATTGTGAGTAGTATTCCTGGTCCACATGAGCCCAAGTTAACAATCAACAGTTACCTAAAGCCCATGGTTGATGAACTACTTGATTTATGGAAAAGTGTACAACTTGAATGCAGCAGTTCAGTTTTAGGTCATAAAACCATTAGAGTTGCATTAAAACTTTGTGGGTTTTATGGATTCAATGCCTTGTATGGGTGTTCAAAATGTATGAAAAAATTTCCTAAGCCTTCCAAGAAAGAACCAACTGATTTTTCAGGTTTCCAAAGAGATAGTTGGACTGCTAGAGATCTGAGAGCACATCATACAATTGCATTAGAGGCTAAACAAGCCAATTCAAATGCAGCTAGGGAGAAGATACAAAGTGAGTTGGGTGTTTGTTACTCAGAATTATTGCGATTGCCATATCTTGATATCATAAGGTGCCATTTGATAGATCCGATGCATAACTTATTTTTAGGTACAGCTAAAAATGTGTTTTCACTGTGGAAAGAAAAAGGTATTCTTAATGAGTCACTTAGTGATAAAATTCAACAAAAAAATGATTCATTAATTACCCCAGTACATGCTGGCCGTCTTCCAGGAAAAATTGCTACTGCCAGTGGGTTTTCTGGATTTACAGCTGAACAGTGGATGATATGGACTATTGTTTATTCTCCTTTTGCTTTAAAAGATGTTTTACCTACTAGACATTATGAAATGTGGTGTACATTTTCCAAATCTTGCTCTTTATTGTGTCGCCCGTTTATACACCATACAGAACTTAAAAAAGCTGATGAGCTAATGATGCAATTTTGTAATAGTTTTGAAAACAACTTTGGAAAATCTTGTGTGACTCCCAACATGCATTTACATGGTCATCTACGGAAATGTATTGAAGATGCTGGACCTGTGTTCTCTTTTTGGTGCTACTCATTTGAATGCTACAATGGCCTTTTAGAGTCATTTAAAAAAAGTTGGCATGGTCCAGAAATTCAAATAATGGAAAAGTCTTCACTGATGCAGACACTAAATGCAACTGATACTTCAAGTTTACCTGAGCAGTTTTCATCATGTATAGATACAATTAAACAAAACTATGCAATGTTAGATGATGGAAATAACATATATGACAGTCAAGCCTTGTTTTTGTATGAAAAAAATCTGTTTTCACTACCCGATAAAATCTGTGCACTTAAATTACCCTTTCACAAAATCGTTCCTCCATTAAAGGAAAATTTTTTTACAGAAGGAGCAAGAACACGTCTCTGTAATATGTACATTAAATTGTATTCTGCAGAACAAGTTACACATGTACCAATGCAATATGAAGAGTTTAATCAAGTTGAAATTTTTAAACAACTTTATACTTCATCAAAATCACGTTCTCACAAATCAACAACAATTATGGCAATCTGGCCCAGTCTTACAGGGAATATCCTTGATCGTAGCTACAGAATGGAGGATGTTAGGCTAGGAATAATTGAATATTTTATTCATAATCCAATTATTCAAGGTCAAAAGGATCAGCCTCACATTTTTGCCAAGGTTAAATGGTTTAATGATCATGTTAGAAAAAATTGGTTTAAAAATTCTATAGTTGTATCATGTACATTATTCAGCAATGAAACGGAAGCCTCATTTTTACCTGTAAGTAGAATTATGTCAAGGTGTGCTAGAAGTGAAGAAACACTGCAATTAGATTATGGCACAGACAAAGTTAATGTATGCATACCATTTACTAGAAGGATTGATGATTAGGTTATATCACATAATTGTACACTAGCTTTTTTAATTTGCAAGTTTTATGTATCATCATTTATACAGTTATTTATATATTGTCAGTATTATATATTTGTGATTCTGTAAACCAACAAATTTTAAGTGAAGAAATCAGTTTCAATCGTTGTTACCGTATAGCTGGTTTTATTCACAGCCATAAATATTCACTAATAAAAATTGCACGGGTTTTTATTTTCGTGTTTCGGGGATTCCTCCCATAGGATTTGTATTAGTAGAAAAATGATAGCGGAATTAATAATAGCATTTTCGTCGCATCACGAAAATGTGAAAATAACCCGCTATACGGTACCCCACAACCAGTAGCACTCTACTGATTCATTAAATACCATCGATACATTTGCATGGACCAAAGAAATGGATGCCGTGTGTCCACTTCCTCCATTTTGTGAAGACGTTTTTTCTGTGGATGAAGTACATCAACTATCAGACAGCTGTATTTAAGATAGAATGTAGATATGACAGCACCACCTATGTCAGTAACACATCATAAGTTTGGGCGTGTACTATTGGCTGGGGATCTAATGGGATCACAAATTCCAGGGCAGAAACTGTAAGTCATCGTCAGTGATAATAGCATACTGGCCAAACAGAGGACAAAATTTAGCTTCTATTGATTCCAGTACCATGCAAGTTGGTACTGTGCAATACTTCACATGGGACAAATTTCATTTCCACATTTCTGGCAAAGTTCAAGAGCAAAAAGTTGCATACATATTATGATTGGTGCATGTGGTTCACCTGCAACAGTGTGTGACAACATTGACAAATTAGAAAGTACAAGTTTTTCACCAGTCCAAAGAATTGCATGCAGGTGTGCTTATATCTAAAATTTTATGATTTTACAGAGACTGTTTATTGAATCTGCTTGGCAGTCGTTCAACATCTTCCAATGTAGATTTAATGTGCATTTGCTTTACAGCTACACCAATTCCCCTGTATATTTTATATGTCACAACACCAAAACTGCCACGACCAAGATAGCATTCGGAATCACCTGAGTTACGCAGAGAACACGGATCTATCTGATGGATATTATGGCCATGCACACTACTTTTTGGTACATGGCCAACTCTAGTTCTTCTGTTAAGTAAGCATTCTTCTTTTCTTTTCTCCACCTCCCACCTCCAGCGTTTATAGAATGTTCTAGTCATACATTTTAAGGTTGCTATCTGGCTGTTGGCTTTCTCGATTTCTCTCTTAGATGTTTTAATATGCTCCTCGAGCTCCCCCTTCATTTTCTCTACATCTTTTCCTGAAGCTAAAACCTTCTGTATCAGTTTCTTCTTGCACATTCTTCTTCTACGAGCATTTCTCATAGATTTCTTTTCGGCAAGGGTATTTTTTTGAAATTTGCGGCGACACTTTATCGATGGTGCACATGAACCTTCATCTACATCACTTATTTCCTTTTCTTCAAAAGATGACATTTCCTGACCTTCAGGTAATAGGCATTAAATGGAATGTAGTGCATGAAATAGAATTAATTAATGTGCGCACGCATATGCCGTGTGGAGGATTTTATGGTCGCCTTGATTCGTTGGTGTCGTGGTGTCAACTCCGACTTCACAAACCTTCCGTCATGCCCAGCAGAAACCATCTTGTAAGATCCTGCAAGATCCTACAGGATTTTCACATACAGGACCTGCAGGATCTTGTATTAAATCTTACAGGATCTTGCAAGAAAGTGTATATTTTCTTGCTCATGAAAGAAAAAAGGACCTTTTATTGCAAGAATCCTACAAGAACCCACAAGAATCATACTGATTTTCTTGCAAGAGGGAAATATTTTCTTGTAGGATATTTTGCAGCTTGCCATGAAGACACTCTTGCAAGATTAAGGATAATTCTTACAAGAGTTGTGCAGGATTCTTGTAGGAAATCTTTCAAATTCTTGCAAGAATTTTGTTGAAGTCCTGCAAGAATTAAGGATATTTCTTACAAGAGTTGTGCAGGATTCTTGTTGATTTCCTGCAAGAAATCTTTCTCTCTTGCAGGAATTCTACTGTAGCATGCTTTCCAGAAAAAATCATGGCTATAATGTTAATTAGCTCCATGCATGGTTTAGCACACTTAATTTTGATCAATTGCCACTCTTTTAGGAAAGTAATTATAGTTTCATTAATAAAGCCAGTCATGAAAAACAAAAAACCATATGCATACTAATCAATAAAGACTAAGTTAACTTATTGTTTGAATCAGCTTTCATGACGGAGTTCCTTTCTATTTTTGTACAAGTCAGTACATTTCTGTGTCATCTTTTTCGCTATCAGTGTGTATTTTCCGGGCCATTTACTTTCAATATATTCTGTTGTAACGAAACATCTAAACCAAAGAGATGTAATTATACTGCCTTAATTACCTTGAATATACTTAATCCTATTAGGGTCTAGTTGTTTTATTCCCCTCCTCCTTGCCTCATCCTTAGAATTACTGATCCCTGCGGGATTGCCATTCACGAGCTCCTCAGCAGTGAACAAGCAGCTCATCATTGCCAATGCACACCTGCCTGGGTCAGCATGCAACTTTGCTGCTTGCAACTTCAGCTTATTCACCAGCATACCAGAAATTAATAGGCTATTCTACGCATCAAGATATATGTATATATTATATATCAAAATCAAATAAGGAATGTAGAAACTCACAGTTTCTGTGCTTTCTACTTCAGTAGTAGATGTATTTTCTTCCTCCAGTTGTGGAGTTTCTGCTCTGGAATTTGGTTTTGAGCTCTCCAAAATACTGGAGCTGGACATGGACTGCGGAATTGTTTTCAGAAACCTAATCTCCTGGCTTTGTAACTTCACTCTCTTGGTTAGCTTCTCCACTGATTCCTACATATATATGTGCAATAATACAATTTGTTTCATGCATCTAAACACTACTTTATACAGTGAATGGACCTCCTCTGAGTCAAAGCAGGGTGTCATTTAGAAAATTTTCCTAGGGGGTAAAGGGTAAAACTGGTTTAGTTAAGAGGGATGGGGGGTGGGGGGCAATTAAGTCACATACAGTAATATTATGGCATATGGTGCACATTTTGATAGCAACATTCAGACAGGCTAAAACCCATCCTGAAAATCTCTTACACAATTTCCCTAGACATATTTTTGATATTTTTGAATATCTATCCCAACCTCTACAAGCCCCACTGACATTGTTATTCTGAGGCAGATGTTCTACTGCTGAGGATAATCGACATAAAAGCAATGCAGTGCAATGCAGAAGATCGTTTCGTAGCCATTGTGAAAGCTGAGACTATACCGTTTGTCACGTTCCTCGCAAATTTTCGCTTCGTTTCGACCGTTTTCCAATACCATTGAGTAACTTTCAGCTTTGCTTCTCAGGTGTAACTTCACCTCCGACGCCTCGTGTTTGTAGGGAATGTGCGCCTATCAGCCATGTTTAACAACAAGTAACGAGCATGCGCTTAACAAGCAATATGCGTTTAATAACCATGTGCGCTTAACAACCCGACTCTACGGTATCTTTTTTAAAGACAGCTTTTTAGGCCCGTACCACATCAGAAAGTTGACACGGAAACAACCTTAAGTTTGGGAAATGGACTTGAAACCATGCCTGGATCGCAGTAAGATAAATTCTACATCACTTTTTATGGTGTTTTACTCTGCGTACTGGTTTGGAAGGAAGGTCGAAAGCCAATAGGACAAAATAAAAAACCTGTATAGCTGGAAACTTTGGCAGCAAAATACAATGGCAAAATTGGCAAAAAAATTTCAATTTACCAAAGTTTATCCATCCAATCTTTTCCCATTAGTAATTTAGCTTTCCTTTCTATGTCATGATTTTGTAAAATAGTGACATGATGAATAAATTCACCAAAGTTTATTCGCTAATGGTCTTTGCAGTATTAATTCGCCAATGTCTTTCGCTGCCAAAGTTTCCTGCTATACAGTAGCGGGGACATGTACGTATTAGTTTTGTATAGGACTAATGCACTGTTTTTAAGATTACTTAAGGCCTTAGATTACATTTTCCTTCTTCAAGGATGATTTTACAGGCATTTTGAAGAAGTTCGTTATTGGATTGTTTTAGGTCCATAAGAAATATTAGTGCATATGGTATTGAGCAGTCCTTGGCAATCCCTCTTTGAGAGGCACTGTTGCAATGCACATACCTCCAATGAAGCAACTTTCTCTTGAAGCTTCTCAAAGTCCACTTGTGAAACTTGTAGCTATTATGTGGATATGCTTTTAATATAAAAGACCACGGACATACATAAGATAAACTTACATTTTCTATGGTTCTTTGTCTTTTATTGACATGTTACTGCATAGATATAAGAGCACAAATGTCTTAAACTTAACCCTATGTTTTATGCTATGTGCACATTTCTAAGTGACAACTAAATCATAGAAATTTGAAAGCAATTAATGGGAAATGGC
Source organism: Spongia lamella (assembly GCA_963930835.1). Lineage (NCBI taxonomy): Eukaryota > Metazoa > Porifera > Demospongiae > Dictyoceratida > Spongiidae > Spongia > Spongia lamella. The sequence continues at coordinate 6,048,561 of OZ005746.1, read as the reverse complement.
CTTTTAACTAGACTCTTTCAATACATTTCACTGTCGGAGTATATTTTTTGAAAAGGTTATATCTCTATTTGGCTAATCTTTTTCAAATATAACCACCACGTAAAGTGCCAAAATATGTATTGGTTGCTAGGGTAAAACTGCTTGACTAATTCTGTACTAGGAAAAGAAATTACGTATATTGAATAGAATAATTACTATATTGCATAATAACATTGTTAGGAGTAACTATTGAATACATGCATAAAAATATTAGAATAATGATATGTCCTATTACCATATAGTGGCATTCTTTGGCGGCGTAAAACATTGGCAGTTCAGCTAATATACCCCATTGGTAAAAATAGATTGGTGAATCCAGAACTTCGCTAACATAAAACTTCGTAGGTAAAAGCTTTGAATGGGAATACTTTGGCGAAGCAGAAGAATTTCGCCAAATTCACCAAAGTTTTATGCCACCAAAGAATCCCACTATACGGTAGCTAATATATCTTTCTACTAAATGTCATTACATACTTACATTTACAATGTTCTCTATTTGCCAATCTTTCTTCGCTTTCTACACCACCTTTTCATGTGACATCAAAACTTTCTGCTTGTTCAGCACTAATTATGTAGATATACATTAACTTGCACGTGTATAAGTACATTACTTTAATACATACATACCTGCTGAGTCATCGTCTGAAGTATCACTGAAAGATGTCCCCTCATCAGATAGCAAATTTACTTTATCTGTATCTCCAAAAAATATAAATATTTGTACCTGGTTGTTTGTTACATAAAGTGATTACTTACATTGAACTTTTTTGTTAGCAGGCGTTTTGGATTTTACCAATTTCTTTTTCTATAGAACATTACATAAAGCTATAATTGGACAAAAGGCAAACATACCTGAGACATCGCTAAGCAGTGATCGCCATCAGATGAATCAAACTCTTCAGACAGGCGTAATGGTCTCATGGACTTTGTAGTTGCCTATAAGGTAATTTAGTAATGTAAGCAGAAAATTACATTCATAATATACTCTAGATTTTGATTGCTTTGCTTCAGATGTCTCAGTCAACAGAAACTCACTGGCCCTCTTTCCTTCCTTCATAAATATTATCAATTACGTAAGTAGGCTAAACTAAAATGATGACTATGTTTAAATGTATTTTTTACCTTAGGATTTGAGTCCTTAAAGGAGCTATCTGTCACATCTGCAATGTTTGGACTTGCTACGGCATCTTCACTTACAGTACTATCATCTTTCTGTTGGAAAACATATGCACTACATGTGTAAACCTACCTAGCTTACAAGCTACCTAGCAATTTACAACAAATGGGTCCTAACATTATACCAGTAACTGGAAACTACCGTAGAGTGGGAAACGTTGGCGGTGGAAAACTTTGGCGAATCCACAAAACAAGCAGTTGGCGAAAAATACTTTGGCGAATGGACACAATATACTAAAACAATGGCGAATCAGACAAATCGTTAAATGAAGTTCGTGCCGGTTGAAATCTGAATTACCGAAATGAATTTCCGTAAATCAACTCGTAAATTGAGTGCGCTAAATAGATTGGTGGAGATGGCAACTCGCCCATACACGTTTTCGATAGAATCGATGATTCGTGGATATCATGAGTACGGATTGATATGGAATAATCCTATGACGAGGCCGAGGACTGTAAAGAAACAGGTTTATAATATTTCAGAATACCGGTACCGCTTGAGGTACCACTACCGGTAGCCATTTTCGAGTTCTTCAAAATCACGTGCAATATTTATTACACAACTTTTGGCAAAGTACAAAATTTTGGAGGGTAAAACCTTGGCGAATCGATGTGTAATTTTCCAAATTCGCCAAAGTTTTACACCGCCCACGTTTCCCACTCTACGGTAGCTAGCCATGGCTTTGCATCTTAGTTTCAAAATGATATAGCTGGCTAAGTTTAGATAGACATAGGAAGCCTTGTCAATCCTTACTACGGTAGTACTGTAGTATACTTAATGGTAATAGTTGGTACTGTATGCAAAATTAGCTAGCTAGATACTTGCATAGAGTCCGTAGATGCAGGACAATCTGACAATGACTCCTGTTAAAGCAGCCTTAATTATGCATGCACTACATTATTGAACTTGAAGTAACCTTTTCTCTTTCTTTTTGCCGCTTCTTTAACTCAGTAGCATTTCCTAAAAGTAGACAAATACTTATAAAACACTATAGCTATATATACAGTACAGTCCAAATGTAAGTTTACACTCGCGAGCATTTTACTTTCGAGTCCTTTGAGAAGTACTCGCACTCAAAATGCGAGTCTGATGGTCTCGACTCGTTACAGTTTTTCTCGTGGTGAGTAATTTTGAGTGATTCTCGAGTGACTACCATGTCGAGTGAGTAAGTACTTGCGATTGGAAATACAAAGCAAGAGGTTAGCCGTTCATGAGTAAACACTCTTGAAGAGTACTCGACACGTGTACAGCTCTTCCCTCGCGAGTAAAAGGTATTTTGCTCGCACACGAGTGTAAACTTGCATCTGAATTGTACCGTAATAGCTACCTATTAGCATATTTTTGGTAGAAGTAACAAATAAATCAAAGCTAAACAGCAAAGTTCATTCATAGGTGCAAATAAAAAAACCAATGGCAAAGCCACACAATAAGAAACCCATTTTTTGGTCTAAAATCTACATGAACTTATGTACATACCACTTTCTATTACTTTAGCTCTGTAGAATAGACCACTAAATGCTACTCTGCAAATAGCACCAGAATCCAGGTCTAGAACATTGGTTCCCTCTGGTGGAACCACTGCTTTAGAGGGAACTACATCGTAGATATCATCATCCTCTTCGTCTAGCCAATTAATTAAGAAGTGTTTATCTGTAGGTAAAGTATATTGCCATACAATTAAGAAAATTTTATTAGTCACAGTTACAACTAATACAGTGCTTTCAAGCAGTTCACTACAACCTAACACATGTACACACATGCAGATTAAAGTGGCATTCCGTCGTAATTTGCGTAATATAGTGATCATTTGCATTACGTAAAGTTTAATAACATAGCCCAAAAATAGCAGAGTCAATGGATTTTACGGAATTGATGAATTTCAGTACAATAGTATATAGTATACAATAGTCGATCCTTGAAGGTCGATTTTTCGCATTGCGGACCCTAGCTATGGTAAATAGATTAGAAATCAATATTCCCAATTAATGCCTCCCTGAAATTTAAACAGACAATCAGTAATATACAATTATCTACATAAGATTTCGCAATGAAAAGCCATTCATTGTCGTAACACGATAACCATCGGCGTAACACGAACAGAATATTAAATTAGCTACTCACCCTTTAGTTCTCTTAGTTTTGACTTCTCAGCTTGCCTTTTGTTAATCGGAAAAGATAAAGACTTTTTCTCGGTATCCATGTTGCACTTGCAATTCAAACGTACCGCCACGAAAAAATGCTGAGCACGCAACTCGTGGTTACAGTTTCTATTTGATGCCTTGTATTCTAATTATTATGTTATCTGCACACTGTGTAAGATGAAATCAATGAAGAGGCGCGTGACTCGACAAGAGTGGAAACTCAGATTACGAGTAGCAAGGCAAATTATTGGTGAGAATCAAGTTTCGGCATCTGTACACGAAAATCAACTTGTGCCTGAAGACTGCGCTGTTTCATTACTGCGTGATGGAGAGAATTCATTACCCGTCGCCGATGGTGAAACCAGTTTGTGCACTGATCAGTTTGATTGTACTGATTTTTCAGATTATTCTAGTTTTCCAACAGAGGAATCAGCGAGAGATGCAATTGGCAATGCATTGACTCGAGTGAGCGAATCTGAGGAAAGCAGTACTTTAGAAAACAACCTAGCTGAAGCAAACAGCCAAGACAGTGAAATTAGTGAGGAAGACACTTACAATGACTCCATGTGTTTGTCGGATTTGAGTGATTACTGCACTACAAGTGATGATGAAATCACTGAATTAAGTACTACTGATCATGAGCCCTCTACCACTCCACTGCAATGCCTGTACCCTGGTTCAAATGTTTCTAAGAATGATTTCAATGTTGCTATGTTATCAATATCCCACAAACACTCTTTAACGAATTCTTGTTTAGTTGATATTTTAAATTTATTTTCTGAAGTTTTACCAATGGGCACACAGACTTCATCTAGGCATATGTTAATGAGGTCTTTTGTGGATTACAATGAGGAAATCACAGTTCATCGCTGCTGTGGATATTGCTCAAGATTATTATCAGATTTAAGTTGTGATCTTCCGGAATGTCAGGCAGCAGAAGTATCTGACAGCTCCTTTATACAAATATGCCTTGTTAAGCAGCTGCAGACATTGTTTTCAGGTTTGTATCAGTTTGCTATGTTTGTAAGATATTAACTGTACTATAAATTTTGATCTATTTTACTCTTGAGTTGAATTTGATCCAAAATCTAGCTTTGAATTTTTCAGCTATACTGTATGGTCATTTTCCTAATCTTAAACTGTATATTGGAAATGTACAACTCACCTACTATACTTGATAATTTCCATTTATTGTGTATGTGTAGATGTGAAATTTTTGCAGTTGCTGAAATATCGCTTTGAAAGGGCCAGCAAGTGTCACATTGGAGATATTTACGATGGTCTAATATACAAAGAGCAATCTGATTTTTTTGGCAGTCCATATAACTTGTCATTTACTTTAAACTATGATGGTGCGCCAAAATTTAAATCATCAAATATGCAAATCTGGCCAATTCAGCTGTCTATAAATGAACTTCCTCCAAGACTAAGGTACTTATTGTTGGTTTCTTTACTTAATATTTAACATTGCATACTGTGTGAATATTTTTTTGAACTGATCAGTAGTGGAATTTGTGTTATCTTTGATTCAGGCCTCCTTTTATAAAAATGTTTGAAAGCTTTAAGCCTATACATGGCAATAAAGAGTATTTACGGTAAAAATATTGTTATCTTGTATTGTTCCTTGTGTGTAGAAGGAGTAAGAACTACATGATACTTGCTGGTTTATGGTGTGCTAATCAAAAACCCCCATCTTTTACATTTTTGGAACCAGTGCTGACCTCTATTAAAGATTTAGATGAAAATGGTTGGTAAACTTGTGGTTTTAATGTTTAATAATGGCACAATATAATTATGAAGGATTTGAAATGCCTATTGCTGGGCTTGGTCATCACGTTGTTAGAGCACGACTGATTTGTGCTGTTATGGATTTGCCTGCAAAAGCCTTGGTTTTAAATTGTAACCAATACAATGGAGCATTTGGATGTTCAGTGTGCAAGCACCCAGGAGAGATGGTTAGCTTAGCATATTTAGTACTTTGTTCAGTAACATCAGAAAATATCTTACAGGTTTCTGTAGGGAAGGGCAAATCCCGTTCATATCCTCATCAACAAGTTATTGAATTGAGAAGCCATGTGGAACATTTACGGGATGCACAATCTGCATTGAGTAGTTCAAAGGTATATGCATATTTTTAATTTTGAATTTAGCTAATTAATAAATTACAGGTAGTGTATGGTGTAAAGGGGTTTTCTGCCTTGCACTTACTTAGCCACTTTGATGTGATACGTTCTATCCCAGTTGACTACATGCACTGCGTGCTTCTTGGAGTTACTAAGAAACTAGCTGTTTTATGGTTTAAATCATCCAACCATACTGAGGATTGGTAAGATTAAGGCATAGCTAATTAAGAGTACTTCGGTATGCATCGCATAGTATGGCATAGTATGGTGGTTTAAAACAGTAAGAATCAAGCAGAAATCTTATATACCTTAAGGACACTTTTATAATAGCGGGTACATAATAATGTGAAAATGCTTACCAGGACTTTTAGCAGGTATTATTAATAAGTAATGCGATTTTTTCATTTGCCTGCTATTTTTTAGAACACTTAGCTATATAAGATTATTCCTCATATTTAGCAATGCAATTATGGTCAAAATAGCAATATTGGCATTTAATAAAATAGCCTTAAAATAGCCTTATATATACCATATATCAGTTTTTTAGGTAGAATTTATACCTTATATCAGTTTTTTGGGAGAAAAATTTCCCAAATTTATGAATTGAGAGTCTTTTGTTAAAAGTAGCTATGTAGCTACCTAGATAAAGTACTTTGCTATGTATATATAGTGAATAGTTTCCCTTGAATTTTTCGTGAGGGTTCATTTGTGTAACACTTCTCTCTTGAAAAAACCCCTTATATGGTATGCATATACACAGCAGATTTTATGTGTTTACAAGTACAGCTTCATAGCTTGGCAATGATTTATGGAAACTCTGTGCACCTACAATAGGTATATTGGTAAAAAAATTAAAGAAGTTGATGCAAGGCTACTCCAAATCCGACTTCCTGACTGCATTGAAAGAACTCCCAGAAGCATTACTCAAAGGAAATTCTGGAAAGGTAGAAAAGGATAAAGATTATACCATTTATAGCTGGCATTTAGATTGTAATGTGTTAAGAATAGTGATATCTTATACTTAGCTGTAACCTCATAATCACTGAAGTGTGATCTGTGGTAGGTTTCCATGAATTTGCCGAAATTTTAATCCGGCCCAACATTTTGGATTTTTGTTTATGTGGTTAATGTACATAGGGAAATATAACTATCTGACTATTTTTTGCCTGAAATAGGTATAATTAGAAGTACTCCAGTGTCGGATGATTCCTATTATTTACGTATGAATAATAAGTACTCTGTATGCATGTCTGTATGTTGTTATCTACTGGGTGACTGCCTACATATTTTACTTTTAGCAAGTGAGTGGAAGTCATTCCTCTTCTTTTATATACCTGCTACTCTGAATGGTATCTTGCCTGGCCAATTCTATATCCATGCTTTCCTTTTGGTGAAGTCAATTCGAATTTTACTGAGTTGTGACATATCAGAGGCTGACTTGAAACTATCAGAAAAGATGTTGAACACCTTTTGTTCGCAAATGGAATCTCTATATGGTAAATTAATGTTTGAATGTTGCATGTAACTCAGTGGACCCTCATTGAACAGTATTGTCCAGAAATATTTAAAAGCATTCGGAAGTTCATCTAGCTACTGCACATTATTACATAATTATACATGATATCAGATAAACCAAGCAGCTGTTGTAATACAGTAGTTGTATAATATCAAGTGCTGCAAACGTACTCCCTTTCTGAAACTTTTAATTTTTAAATATGCTTTCTAATAAGTTTTTCATACCTTTTTCTTACTTAGGTATCTCTAAATGTGGAATTAATTTTCATTCATTGTTGCATCTACCGTATTTTGTAAGGCTACTAGGACCCCTGTGGACTCATTCCGCATTTTCATTTGAAAATCAGATGCAAAACTTTTTGCATCATTCCCATGCAACACGTAGCATTGGAAAGCAGGTAGGTTTTATTTTAAATGTAAAATAAAATAATTGATTTAATCAATTGCAGATTGCAGAATCTTTCTTACTCAACCAAAAGCTGCATATTGAGCGTAGAAAATCACTATGCTCATCCTCTTGTCCTGATGGATTGCAATCACTCTTGAGAACTTTCCAAGTGTAAGTGTAGCTACTATTTTGTTAACGCACAGAAACACACATTTTACCTTCACACACTATATGCTAAGCTAGCTACATACGTGACAATGATGTGAGCTACAACTCACTGAAGTGCCAAGTGCAGCATTGATCATCTTGACTATGTAGCTAATGAAATGTATAGTGGCCATACAAATTTTTATTACTTTTAAATTTTTTCTGCTGGCGACATAGTGGCTATTCTCGAATAATGGCTTCCTAATTGGATCCTTTCTAACAATGAAAGTACAATTTAAACAAAATAAACATCATGTATGCAGAGGAGATTATAACAGTTGGCCATCCATCCTATACCTGAACGATTATCTTAGACCAACCATTTCCTTCTGACATGTTGGCTGATCAAAGATGTAGGATGGTATTAGGCAGTGAGGTTGCTAGGAGATATTAAAACATTCAACATTCTCTAGAGTACTAGCCTTGTTTGTTACCACCAATTCCCCAATGGTTTAGTATAGTACCCTCAGGGTTATTAAACTTATGCTGATGTCAGATCAAGTACAAATAATTGTAATCACCTCTGTACAGTATGTACATATGTGACCCGATCAGCAAAAACTGACCTTCTGGATGCAATTAATATTTTCCGGAAAATGCAATTAAAAATACATTAGTATAATAATATGCGTTTCATAAAAATTAATGTTCATTTTTAGGCACTCATATCTCAGTGAAGGAGGTCTCAAAACACTTAAACCTATATACCATCTTACTCCTCAGTCAATAAGCAATCTGAATATCTAACTTTTATTTTTGTAGGTTAAAAAAGGCATGAGAAACGTGCATTTGTTTACAACGCGATAAAAATATTCGCTTATCTCATACTTTTCTCACTTTCAACGGCAATTTTCTCCACTTTCCTGAGTGTTTTGGTCCAAAATCTATACCATTAGAAACGCCAGTTCATAGCAAATCTGTTGGTGGACACCCCATCTCTGTATAACATAGTATACGGAAGTTATCGCTTCGTTATTGAATCACGTCGTTTACGCTACCATACCTTTCCTATATAAAACAATTTTGTTGCTTTTTGATAGAACTAACCTCACAACTAGATATCTGGAGCCCATTAATATGCTTAGAAAACAATTAAAAATGTGGAATTTCAAAAATGCACCCAGAAGGTTGGCTTTTGCTGATCGGGTCACATATGTATTTGGGGCCCTTGATATTCTAATGCAAGCATATTATTATAGCAGTTATAGCTATGCAGTTTGTACTTTTAGTCACTGTTGGGGTAATTACAATTTGTGACTAGCTACGTATATAGATCTCGGAAATGGTTCCAAATCACACAGTTGTATATTTCATCTTAAATCTTCTCCATGAGTGCAATATGGTTCCTTAATTTATGCAAAGATAGATTAAAAGGTGAATTCCCAGTATCCCTAACAGTATATAGTGGCAGGAATGTTTTTGCCTTTTATGTATTTCAGGATTGTATTTCCATATTTCCAAGATATTTATGTGTGATTTGGAAGATCTGGTCACACTTATTGATATCACTTTGTGGTTAGGAATGCCCCTGGTAATGAAATTGAAATGGTTGGATCGGGAACCTCATATTCTCTGCAAGATACTGAAGCCAGTAGAGTCAACCAGATCTTAAGTAGCAATGGTCACTCATGTCTACGGTCAACATGTGTCAGGATGTACCACAAAGCCACTGTAAATGGAAAAGTGTTTTTCAGCAAAGGTTACAAGAGAGTTACAAAAGGAACAGTTATACAATTATGTATCTAAATCTTTCCATGGGAACTGTTCAGTATGGTATAATTGAGAAATTTATTTATGCCAACGGACATTACCTAGCTTCAATACAGGAGATAATGATTGTATCAAAAGGTCCACCACAGGAATTTTCTGAAAGTATTACTGCGAATAGTAGGAAATTATTGTTTAGTGACTATAGCACATTTAAATATGGAGATAGCAATTACATTTTTGTTAGTCAGATTTTAGAAAAATGTTGTAATTTGAGTAATGGTGATTGGAATGTATTGACATTGCCTGTAAATGATGTTGAAGTAGAATGATAAAATATAATAATATTAGTTTGCTGTATATTTTGGAGAAAAGGTTGATACTAAAAAGGATAAATTTGACAAAATTTTATCCCATGAAATGAATCTATTTTAATTGTAGAGGTAGTGATTCGCAAAAATGTTTGCTACAAAAATTTGATCTCATCAAGTTTTCTATAGTGACATTTAACTTTCCAAATTATGATAGATAGATATTTCAATGTGTATATGCATATATATATATCACTCTTAATTGTCACAAATATGCGTGTTTGTATCAAGAATTTTGCAGGATCTTGGAAGAGTCATCGAGTCTTGCAGGATCTTACAAGAATTAATAAATTTTGTAAACCACCCGCATTTTCTTGCAATATAAAATTACAACCTGCAAGATCTTGCAGGATATCTTGCAAGAATATGTTTGCTCTTGCAAGAAGGTGTTTAAAAATTCTTAGCCATTAAGCAGTCTTGCAGGATCCTGTAAGATCCTGCAAGATCTTGCAACCTCTTGCAGGATGGTTTCTGCTGGGTGTCTACACTTCTGCCACTTCATCATCTATTAGTGTAACGCCTGGTTTTACCCCAGTTAATTTGAGTAGGAGCAATAACCGGGCGCCGGTTGTAGCAGAAAGTGGATCAATTGTTTAGTGCAATAAAGATCGGAAGAAAGAGAACTCAGCAATATTAAATCGTTGCAAGAAGGGGTAGACCAGAATGTGCAGAGAACTTACACATGCAGAAAAAGCTGACAAGAGGTTCCCTTATTCTTTATCAGTAAATAGGAAATGGTGTTGATTATTTTATTGAGCAGGAGAAGGTTAAAGAAATTAATTTGAAGGCTGACCAGCAATTTGATGGTTTGCAATTGTAAGTTAACTACAAAATTACTTGTGTGTTCTGTTTGTAAACACAGTGTATGGCTGTTAATGTTTTAAATCAGGCTCTTTAAAATGTTTTATCCGTACATATATGTGCCCCTCAGGCTACAGTGGTTTCTAGTTGGCTAATTTCTTGATATGGTCGCATCAGTTTGTTTCATTTTTAGGTACAATGCAGAAACGAATCAAAATATGAGGCAGTATCTACTTGACCAGTTAGATATATCAGTTGGTGATCAATATTCACCTAAAAGATTGAAAAGTAAGTCTGTAGCTGATGTAAACACATGTATTTGTAAATACGTGTTGCTTGTTAGCAACTGTATAAATGCATTTTGCTGAAGTCCTTAGCTGCTAAGATGTTTCATCTCACAGCGGCCACTTGCCAAGATGGGTCATCTTTCGGCAGGGGGACTTGCAGTTTCATGTATGCCTGGGTCTTTAGCTGCTAAGATGTTTCATCTAACAGCGGCCACCTGCCAAGATGCCTCATCTTTTGGCAGGGGGACCTTGTAGTTAGCTACATGTGTACAAGTACTTGTAAGGTTTAGGCTAATAGCAGTAAAGAGTTTTGCTGCTTTATTAAAGCATGTTACTGAAATTTTCTTTTTATTCTTCTACAGGTGCAGTTCACCAATTTTTTGAAAGTGATAGATGTCTTTTTAACAATGATCAACTCAGAAGGATGCAGGCTTCTAGTACAACTTTTTCAATACAAACGGCTTTATGAAAACAGGTAACATAAAGATCATTGCAATCACAATAGAGCTGTAAAACTGGCCAACAAACCATAACCCAGATACTGAGCATTCTAAGTTTGCTGTAAATGCTAGGGGGCAAACGAATGTAAAATTTCAGCTGTTGAATATTCTTTGATATTTAATGCTGAATGTTCAAAGACTCACACAATGGATAAATGTACCAATTTGCATTATAGTGATGATTTTTTAAGTTCAAAACAATGAGACACTCACAGGGTAGCTGATAGATGCACATAATCCAGAGTTCATAATATATATAGAGAGGGAGAGTATATGTGACCGGCTCTACAAAAATCCGCCACTTACGCACATTTTAATATTTAGAGAAATACTAAATTAAATGTTTAGTTTATGCTCATGCCTGGCTGTATATGTTTAGCTTGCTTTTGTTCATTTATCTATTGGCTATAATACAGTTAACTTATAGAAGTACTCCTTGCTGGATTTTAGCCAATTATAGACGATTTTTTATACTGTATTCTAAAGTTTGGGACCAGCGAAGCGAGGGGGTGGGGGTTAAAGGTACCCAGGTTAATATCCAAGGGCAGTGTGATGTCAGAGGACATGAATAATCACACGTCATTCCGACCATGGGAGCAATGGTAGGCTGATAGCATCCAATTGGTGCGCTCCACTGGCGCCAAACTCTCAGACATGGATTTACAGGGTCATAAAAGCACCCTCCAGAAAAGCAGACCTCTTTGGTTTGGCCACATGATACATTGTGTATGGGTACCTCCTGAGTGCAGCTACAAATTGGGGCAATGAAATGAAATTAAATGTTTGTACGTATATGGCTGGTTTTTGCAAAGCCAGTCACATATAATGCTGTATTGCCCTTTCAAAACACACTGCATAAAGTTATTATGCAATGGACGATATCTGCAATGACATTTCGTTGACGTTTTCGTTACGTCATTAGGCAAAATCATGGGCATTAGAAGCAATTTCACAGTGGTCAGGCCACTTTAAAAAAACAAGAGACTGCATCATAATACAATATTGTTACCAGTTTTCTTCCACTCTAGGATGCTTTAAGGATAGCAAAACCAGCACACCATATTCGCTAATGTGGGGTTATTATATGCACGCCTGCAAATGTGAATGGCTTGTGATAATATAGCAGTCCGGGCTACTACATTGCATTATAGTAAGCCATGAAATCATTTCTAAATGCTCTGATTTTCCTACCAAGTGAAGTAACGACGTTGATGTAATTGAGCAGATAAGGCATGGGCGCTTATACTATCGATAATGCTCCTGTGCAAAAATAGGGTCTGGCCATGTGAGAGGAGCTGTTTGCAGAGTTAGTTTTGCTGATTCCGCCAAACAAAGCTGCCAAGGAAGTACTATATAATAGTACTGCTTCTACACCATCCGCGAATGACAAGTTTAAGTTAGATAAATAAATCCTCAAAATATTTAATTGTGGGATTTGCTACCAAAAGTGGTCAGGCCATGGCCTGACCAAACTGACTGGTTCTGACGCCCCTGAAAATGGTGGCAACAGTGTGGGGATTTTGTATAGAGAACCTATGGAGATAACCACCCTAAACTTTGAAAGCATGCAATACAGTGTTAGATACTCTCCCTCTTTCTTTATACTCTTGACATAATTCATATAAAAATTCATTTTATTCATGTAATGTTAGGCATTAAATAGATAAATGTATTTTAAATTCACTATAAAATGAAATGAACTAATTTATGGATACAGTACAGCCTTTTAATTGACTGTTATAGTGTATTTTGATTAGTGTTGTAATTATTTTATTTCAATTTGGTACACGTATACGTAGCTCGATGACCACAGCGGGAAATTTTTGAAATATCCAGCAGAGGAAGAAAAGTGACCAACCATTGATCATCATTATACGATAGAAGAATTTCCAAGATGAGATTTGTCAACATAAGTTGATGTGGCGTTCACAAGGTACAATTACATAATTCAAATAAAGATAAAACCACTGTTATATGCAGAACTCAATCGTCTAGTTAGAAGTTTGAACTGCGGAGAAAGAAGAAGGCCAAGAGGGGTTTAGATCAAAGCACAGGAGGTATCTACTCTTCAGAATTGCAGCCTCCCAATAATTATGCTGAGTAGGCTGTAACCTTCCACAATGGAGACTAACTTTACATTTAATTTGCATTTTGAACATTATGCCATACACATCTTTCAGGCATATTATATGCATGGTCTAACAGGTCTATGTATAAAAATAATAATGAAATTTTGGCGGGGTAAAACTTTGGCAAATTAACATCTCTATTTAATTTACTATGTTCTCTGAAAAACTTTGGAGGGTTAAAATTACACCACCGAAGTTTGACCCCACCAAAGTTTCACTGTATGCCGTATGGTAGAGTTATGTAACCATATCATTATGATGCATTTCAAGTGGGCAATTTGGTAGAAAACCCTGAATGCTTTAATTGACATGTTGAGGAGTAAAACATAGGTTCCATTTATGTTTTGGGGCTTCTACTGTATGTATGGTAACTGTCTACCTGTTTACATGTATGTAACTGCAGTGAAGCTTCACATAGTACAAAGTTAATTGATACAAATTTACTTTTTCAGATGCAGTCACTACATTTACTTGGTTGCAGTGTTTTATTTGCTTACGTACCGTATACGGGGTAAGTTTTGCTGGGCGAAACTTTCGTAGTAGAGACTTTCCAAGCATATTCGTGGTAAAATTTTTGCGTTCAGTAGAAGGTACTTATATATTTGTGCTAGCTAAATATCCTCAAGACGCTTGTTTAGCGGCTAAACTTTTGCGTTTGTGTTTGAAACCGTGAAAACCCGCGAAAGTTTCGCCCATCGAAACTTACCCCCTATACAGTAGTTTGAAAAATTGATGTGGCAGCTATTCAGCATGATAACCACTCAATACCTATGACTTTGATATCTAGTTCTTTTTTCAGACACTGTTATGCGAATCAGTTTGTGCATGGTCTTGGACTGTAAAGCCACTGAAGGCCAAATAAATCTTTTACAAGTACGTAAATCTTCTACAGATGCATTTTTGTATGTATGTATATGTTTTAGTCATAAATTTTCAGGCATTTTGCCTAGTCTAGCACTCGGAACAGTATGTTGCGTGAATTACATGTAAGGCAGGGAGATTTTTGTAGGTTTATTCTATTGTGTTAGTGTACTTTAATATTTATGTTTTCAGGTGTTTGATCTTTAGTCCGTTTTAGAATCAAGAATGTCAAAAGAACAAGGTATCTTCACATGGGTTGTGCATTACTTTGTGCTATAGATGAAATACAGGATAAAAATTTTATTTTCAGGCATTGTAAAGAAATGATAAATCTTTCCACTGGTAGCTAGGACATGGGTTTTTATGTTTATAGAGCTCCAAGGAAATTTTCCACAGGTGTGTTCTTTGGTATATGCACTTTAGCATTATTTATGTTTAGACATTTTATCATACTCAATTGTGATGCTAAAAGAGGAGGAATATTTTCTACTGGTGTACTCTGCGCTTGTAGTCATGCCAAGGGGGGATTATTTTCACAGTGGACAATCAGCCTTGAGGTTAGTGACCCACGGTTGTTACTGTGTAGATATGACTCTTGACTCCATTTTAGCCATCTACTGCTTTGGCTCCCTCCAGCTTTTGCTGTAACTGATTCAGAACCTAAAAAGAAAACTTAAAACTAAATTATCTTTTGAGTGCTACTGTACAATTACTATAGCTAGTGCATGCACAATAATTATTATTATTACACTTTATAATTATAATAAATTTTGGAGGGGTTTAATATAACACCACTGCATGTGATGCGGCACTTTCATGGAAGAAATCTTGCCTGCTGTTGTATAGAATTGTGTACTACTGTGGAAATGTGTTGTAGCAAGGCAGACCATCAGGTGTCCCACTGCGTAACCAAACAGACCATTGATTTGTATACTCAGCGGCTACCGCAACAATGCTGAGTTACTTGCGGGTGCTGCTTTGTGTTCAAACGGATCTCACTATACAAGGGAGTTTTTCTTGTGATGTTGGGAAGGTTATTTTGTCTTCCCTCAATTGCAATGTCTGGGGAGGTTTTAAGATCTTCACTGATAGTCTGGGTAGGTTATGTTGAATGTTTGGGAAGGCATTAAGGAAATACTAAAGCATAATCAGTAGGGCTGCACCGATTCCAGATTCTACCGATACCTCAAGCACCAAGTACTGCTGTTAAATGTATTCACAAGTACAAGTACCGATACCAATACATGGAAACACTGTAGTGTGCAGTCATAACTTAATTTTTCAGCTGATTACTTAAAAACTATTTCAATCGGTGTATGGAAATTCATCTTAATAGTAGATATAATGCACAAACAACAGAATTGATACTTGTATGGCATGCTTGACCAATTCCGATACCACTAAAAAATGCTGGTATTGGCCTGATACTGATACAGATACCAGAATTAGTGCGGCCCTAATAATCAGGGAAGACCACTTGTTTTGGGCCCTTCAACAATAACTTATGTTTGTATTCACTAAGTTTTCCATAGCTTTTATCATGGTTTTTAACCTTCGATCACTTGTGCTGTTATTCACTTTACTAGTGAGATCTTCATATACCTGTGAAATCCACCGTACACTAAATCATTGAAGAAATATAGCTTTATGTTATACTCGGCCAAGATAGGCTCTAAAGTGTTTAATAACACTTATGACAAAGTAGTAGGAAAATTGCATTCAACAATGCTCACTCTTGTGAACGGTAACCAAACCTCAGATACTGCTTATCAATTGGAGATATAAATAGCATCATAGGACTATAGGTGCCTAAAAAGACACTCATTTCTCCATAAGAGGTGCTTTAGTTCGAGTTTTCCCCATTTCTTATATCAAAATGGTAAGCTTAAGTATATACCTGTTTATGTAACTAGCTACTGAAGTTGTATCGTAAACTATGGCTAATGTGCCTGCAGTCTGTCAAGCAGTCTATCCACACAGCGCCTTAGGCTTGCTATACCTTTACTGGCGTCCGGCAGTATCGTTATAATTATATAGATCAATACGTACCCTTCAACAAATCTTCTGCCGTAAGAGTATAATCTTGTGGGTTCATCAGTAAAGGCGTGTAACAGGGAATCGTCAAATCATACTAGCACACATGCACACGGTAACGACCTTACACGACGTCTCACGTGACAACTCAAGTTAGTATCCGCTGTCCGAGAAAAAAATAGTACCGGTATAAGATATCTTGTATTTACATGGGTAGTATAAGAGCGTTTATACCAATAGAATAAGCAGCTGTGAATAAGACACCTTATAACTGTATTATTCTGGTGCTATAAGACTTAGGCTATACCATCTTATATTAAACTTTTTTCACAGTGCTAGATGATGAAAATTAAGCACACGAACCATCACGTGCATAGTGTAAGCAGGCACGTAAAGCCTGCTTTGATGACCATGAATTTATTTCTCATGAATATTTCCAACCATTAATTTTATCCAGACTACGGTATATTTATGTACTCCTCTTTGTAAGTCCATTGTCAATTTAGTTGTAGATCCCTAAAATGCGATTTGTTATTTTTCAGATAGGGATCCATCACTTAAACTGAGTTTGATGCTGTGTAAAGGATGCATCACCATGGCAACACGACACTCATACATCATCATGATGACACAGTGTATGCTGAAAAATAGCACAGATGACTCAAGCAAATTACCTTTGATAAATTTTACATCTAGTGTAACGGAGCTGCAAAATATAGCCAGTGTAACTACTTAATATTTTTGTTAGCAACAAGGATACGTACGTATGTATATGCAAAACATGTATGCATACATACACTAGTGAGTATGCGCATTAATTTTAAGGCATTTGATACCTACACTGTACATCTTTTGTAGCCACTGTGGTAGTGTACAGTGCAATCTTTAAAAAATGGTGAAGTTCCAAAGCAAACCATCACCGAACAACAGATAAACATGATATTTTCATAAAATCAATCCTGGGCATATTCATACTGTAAATGTGTCATCAAACCATTGCTAGGGAGATTTGACCAGACATTGTTTTGTGCTGCTAGCTTGTCAGGCTTTTCCTTAGGGCTCTACTATTACCGTATATGTACTCTACAGCAAGCTGCTGTCCTTGTTCAAGGTTTCAGGTGTGTGTGTGAGTGAGTGAGTGAGAGAGTGAGAGTAGATGCATGTGTGTCTGTCTGTTTATCTCTGTGTGTATATATGTGTCTGCTACAGCTGGGCAATGGTTTACTGGACAGCTGTACAGCCTTTGCAAGTTTACATTATTCACATGCATTTTTAATGCTAATGGAAGCATGTGTAAGGTGTACAGATGTCTAGTGCAAGATTCGAGTAAAATGTTTCTCTCTGCTACTTCTGCTATAGAAAGCATGAAACAACTGGTATAATGTATGACAATTTTTCAAGTATGCACTTTAATTAGAAGTTAAAACCTATAATGCACAGCATTTTGTTCAGTTAACATTAATGCTTGTTTACATCTAATATATTTGATAAGTTCCTGTTGTAAGGAGGTGGATGGCAGTGCAGGTGGGCATCGAACTGGGGATCTCTAGATTTTCCATCACTGGTGGTACCTAGGGACCCATCTATTATGCCGGAATAATTTTAGGAATAATTGGAATATGAAAGCATAAAGAATAATTCCGGAATAATCGGTAAATTTCCGGGAATAAAAAATGGCGGATGTACTACGTGAAGTATTGGACAGTGATGAAGATAGAGAAGATTTATCCTCAGATGATAGCTTCGATAATAATATACAAAGCATTAGTGATGTATCTTGTATAGAAGACGAAGATTCAAGTGTGATGCGGGTCACGCAGCACGTGGACAGTGAAAGTGGAACGAATTCTTCCGTAGTATCAAGTTCTGTTACTTCTGTAACTGATTCGTTTGGAAGAAGTTCATCATCAGCAGTATCACTACTAAGCGTCCTTAAAGCTCCAAAGGCCTCTGACTTGTCGAGGAAGCGTTCTGTTTTAAGAAATCCGCCTCGAGGGAAGAAGAAGTGTAGGGGTAACTCGACTAATGACCCCACCAATATAAAACCTACGCAGCGTATAAGAGAGTACCCTAATGAGCCTTTCACTGTATCAAACAGCAAGTTATTTTGCAATGGTTGCCGTGAAGAATTGTGCATAAAGAAAAGTAGTGTAAAAAATCATATAGCCTCAGCAAAGCACAAGAAAGGTATAGAGAGGCTTAAGGAAAAGACAGCAAAGGAGAAGGATATAGCTGAATCTCTGAAACTGTACAATAGTGTGGAGCATCTTAGAGGTGAAACATTACCCGAGGCTCAACAAGTATATCGTGTAAAAGTGCTGAAGACATTTTTGCAAGCAGGTGTGCCCTTAGCCAAACTGGATGTATTTAAGGAAATACTGGAGGAGAACGGTTATCGTCTGTGCACCCAACGGTATCTGTTTGATTTGATTCCTTTTGTTCTAAATGAAGAAGTAGCTCAAATTAAAAGTGAAATGAATGGCAAGTTTGTTGGTGTTGTATTTGATGGGACAACGCATACATGTGAAGCTTTAGCCATTGTTATTAGGTTTGTTAGTGATTCTTGGATCATAGAGCAACGCTTAATTGGAATTCAGCTGCTTGCTAAAAGCCTTTCAGGCGAGGAGATTGCTCGTGAAGTGATTAGTCTGCTTTCAACCAAATTTGGCATTGGACCAAATCACCTCATTTCTGCAATGAGAGATCGAGCTTCAGCAAACAACGTTGCGATGAGAACATTGAAAGTGGTTTACCCAAATGTTCTAGATGTTGGCTGTTTTTCTCATACTCTAGATTTGGTTGGGAATTACTTCAAGCTGCCAAATCTTACTGAGTTTCTCAACAGTTGGCTTTTGTTATTCTCGCACAGTGTTAAATGTAAATTTTTATGGCAAGAGCAAACTGGGAAAACAATGGCTACATACAGCCACACGAGGTGGTGGAGTAAATGGGAAATTTTGAGTCAAATTTTGGTACAGTTTGGAGATGTTAAGCCATTCTTGCAAAGAAATACAGATATTGGTCCTTCTACAAGACCAAAACTCCTAGCTTTCTTTGAGGATTCACAGAAGCTTAATCATTTGAAGATCGAGTTAGCAGCGGTAGTTGACTGGGGTGAAGTATTCGTTAAAGCAACATACAATTTGGAGGGTGATGGCCCTTTAGCTTTAACATGTTACGAGACAATCCAGGAGGTCATATCTGCCGTACAAGTTGGAAATATTCCAAATGTGCAGGCGATTGCCAAGAGCATATCATCATCCTCTGCCGTTCAACAGCAACTTGTTGCACATGCAAAAAATTGTGCCGAACCAGCATTGAACTATTTCAAACAACAACTTACTTCAAGCCTTAAAGTTCCACTTGCCGCTTTTAAAGCATCACGGCTTTTTAATCCAAATACAGTTAAATTCCTGAATCCTGATGCATCATCAGTGGATACTCTTTCTGTCATTCCTTTTTTCAATCAAGAAGAAATAACAGCTCTCAAGAGAGAATTGCCTAGCTACCTAGCTAAAATTGAAGCTATTGACAATGATGATTCTTCAGATGTTGATTGTTTAAAGTTTTGGAAAAGTTCTGAATCTACTTTACCACAATGGGCTGCAGCTGTTAAAAAGATATTGATTGTGCAGCCATCGTCAGCAGCTGTTGAAAGGGTTTTTTCAATGTTAAACAATGCCTTCAAAGACAAACAGCAAAATTCGTTACAAGATTACATTGAAGTATCGACCATGTTAAGATACAATAACCGTAAAAACAAGTAGCATGTACAACATTTTAAAAGCTATACTTTGTGTATTGCTATATATTACAAAAAAAATGTGTGCTTTAATTAAATAATGAAGAATAATATTAGGAATAATAGGTGAGTACTGGAATAATTTTGAGAATAATAGGTGAGTTTAAAAAGAATTGCTAGAAAGAATAATCGGAAGCTTATAAAGCATAATAGACTGGTCCCTAGTGGTACCATCCCACACGACATTACATAATATTCTATGTGTGATGGTTACTGTGCCTAACTTAATGTATGTAGTATATGTAACAGAATAGTAATTGTAACAGTATTGTTACATTTAGGCTCAGACATGTGTCAGATTAAACCTGGTCAACACAAAAAGAGTATGCTGCTCTGTGTGTGAGGAAGCATGTCTTTGTGTACGTATGTAGGCCCTCAAGTAGCACGAATGCATTGGATTTGAGTGAACCTTCGAAGTTCCAGGCTTTGAATGGTAAATGTAACATTTGAAATACTTTAACTCCAATTGATGGCACACAAATGTAAGAACGTAAGTATTTAATAAGATGATCAGATTTCTTTAGATTACTTGCACATTCACTTTTAACTTGGGGTGTAGCTACTAGCTCTGTGTCTGATGTAGGTGTCTGTAGCGTACAGTACATATATGAGCTTCCTATGTAGCTCCGTGTATGATGTACAAAAAATTCTACATACAATAAAACATAATTCAAATGATATTTGTTCCTATATACAATAACACAACTCAGTTCATAAAGAAGAGAGAAAGAAGAGAGAAAAGAAGAGAAATAAAGAAGAGAGAAAAGAAGAGAAATAGGTCTACTGAGTCGAAAGTTGCAGCATTAGTAGATTAGACATCACTTTATCATTGCTGAAATTTTTAGCTTTGGGTAATATTCCAAGAAGGTTTTATGGGTCATTAACCAGGCAAAATCGGAGGTGTGAACCAGGCTGGTTTTTGCTCGGACAGTCACATATAGTGAATCATGCATGCACAAATAATAGTTACATTTCCTCCATCAGCAAAGGAACAACTACAACAACATTATACAAAATTAAGGAAGGTGCAAGTTCATCCACTCCAATGTTGGTAACTATACCACCCTAAATGTTAAAACCCACCTACAATATATTTTTAGTGTTTTTTTACTGACATGCATAGTTGACTGCATGTAACTGTAGTTATACATTTTCCCTTTGAAATCTGGGCTAGTTATTTACCATAAATATTTTGAGAACTTTCGTTACCTTCATTTGAAGTGAGGTGTCAAGATGCATGTAGCTATGTTGGACTGCATGGTATAGCTACTATAATACATTACGTACTTTTTGTTCCATCATCAACAATAGCGGCACTACCAAAATCAGCCACCATAAGGGAAAATAAGGAAGGTGCAAGTGGGAGCAAGTCATCTATCCTAACCAAAGCAGGTGTGTATGTAGCTAATTAGTTATACCTCCATGGCAAATAACTAATACCACAAAACCCACCTACAATGTCTATCTGTATTTATTGACATTCACTTTCTCTGACTATAAAGTTCCCCTTACTTTTGCAAGGCTATATATATATATAGTCATTTTACTATAGCAAAATGTTTTATAAGAACTTCAAGGCTACTTTATTTGAAGTGTCAAGATGCATGTTGGACTGCATGGTATACTTGGTGCTGTGTGGAATGCTAACAATTTTTGTAGTATGTAATTTTAAGCTAAAACTGTCAGTGTTGATACCAGTTATCTTAGCCTTGGGCTAGTGTCTATACATACAGAGTCTGCTACTAGTATGCAAATACTCAACTACAATAGTGGTCTATAGCTGCATACATACGTATATTGTATACAAATTCTTACCACTATATTGTGACTATTTTATAGAGTATATCAATCATTGGTATCTATTATCAAATTAAATTAATTATAATGGACCAGCAGAAAGTGGTGGGGCACATGACACACTAGCCCCACCTTCTGAGCTTCTCTTGGTAGTATCATTGTTCTGTACCATACGCGTATGGTGCATATGAGACACCGCTGGTATATATAGTTAGTTCATTAAGGCCATAGCTATATAGGTACTAGCTACATTCTCCCTTGACTGACCTTGGTAAGATGAACATATATATGCATGTACATATATGTATGCATAAATTATGTAGGTATATGTCAGTATTTATGTTTCATAGCTCTTTATCATATCCTATGCATGTATGTGCATACGTGTACACTGAATATGGCCATGTAGTTATGCAATTGACTATATACTTATAGCTAGCTACTTAAAATTATGGAGCAATTTTATTTACCTGTACTTTGAATCATGATCAGCTGTTAGCTATGCCATGCATGTCTTTTACTTATGCTTGTATATGCATATAGGCAGACCTGTTGTAATACATCCTCATGACGAAGACATTCTTGATGCTTCGGTGGACAGCAGTACTAGTGATCAACAAGATGCAGCCAAACATGGTCAGACACAAAAACGTATTCGAGCCAATCAGCGACTGTTATTTTCTAGGAAATCTCAGTTAATTTTTGGGTACGCATTTATGGCTTCGTTCACGCCGATCGTGACTTCATTCTAATCTTTTTGTTTAACGTTTTAGTAGTGATTTATTACAGTTTAAGCTTCATTTCTTAGTAACAGAACATGGAAAAGTTAAGTTATAATCGTTGGTCACGCAAACGGAAACTTCAGGCGAAGATGGAATTTGTTTGTGCAAAGAGAAAGCAAAGGACCTCGTGCATTGTGTCTACCCCATCTGCCTCGGAACGCACCCACCTGGATCCAGGGGAGAACCAGGGCCAAGCCGTCTAGATTCATCAGAAACGATCTGCTGCCAAAGTACGTATGGCTTTTTATAACTGATAATAATTTTGTATTTACTTTCTCATAACATGTATATATAAATACAAGCACTATTAAATTACAAGTCTATTATCTTATAATTATAGTGTTTTAGCTACTTATAGTGTATATTAACAGGTCAAAGTGAGCAACAAGACCATGATGTCTCTGAATCTCAGTCTTTGGATGAGTCTTTAACTCTTCCTCTTGACACAAGTGGCATTTTTGAATGCAGTTCCAGCAGTGATGATGACGAATATAACTCTGCTTTCACTCAGGATGATGCAATCGAACAATATAGGGATTGGTTAGATCAGCAAGCTAAAGACACTGTTAAGATGATTTCGCTCATAGCCATGGATACTTTTATAACAAGGTTTGGATTAACCCAAGTAAATGCTGCTAAAGAAGCAAGTTTGCTTGTTGGAGGCAAATACAATGAGAAGACTATCCGGTATTGGCGTAAGGATTTTTACACTAATCATGGAGAGTTTTCAGAATCTTTGCAAGGGAAACACAACAGGCCATTTATATTAGATGATGAAAATTGTCGAAAGAGAGCTGCAGGAGTAATTCATCTATTAAAGGGAAACCCAATATGACATCAAATGATTTTAAAAATTGGGTCAACACTGAACTTCCAAATATTGCCATACCCATGAATAGTCCATCCCAAATTCAAAATAGAACAGCAAGAAAATGGCTGCATGAACTCGGCTTCCGTCCACATTCTCACAAAAAAGGTGTTTTTATAGATGGTCATGAGAGAGAAAATGTTAGAGAGTATCGTGAACTATTCCTATGAAAGATTGAAATTCTAGAATCCATCCACATGCCTCCACCCTTACCAGCTGATGGAAAATCAACACAAGCAATAGTGGGAAACCCAGATGCCTCCAAACGACTTGTTTTAATTTTTCATGACGAGTCAATCTTCCATGCCAATGAATCACAGTCTATAATGTGGGCTGAAGAAGGTAAGGTGCCTATCCGACCTAAATCATTAGGAAGAGGTTTAATGGTTAGTGATTTTGTCACTGAGCATCATGGATTACTTAGGTTATCAGATTCAGAATTGGAAATTGCACGACATGATAACATAACAATTAACCAACAAGCAAGGCAGATTCTTCATTATGGGGCTGCAAGTGAGGGATATTGGACATCTGAAAAATTTCTTGCTCAAGCACAATCAGCAATAACCATTGCCGAATTCAAATATCCAAAGGAGTCAAATACGCTTGTTTGGCTTTTTGACCAGAGCAGTCGTACAATGATGATGCACTTAACGTGAAGCGCATGAATGTAAAACCTGGTGGTGCATATCCGGTAATGCGAGATACATACTGGAATAGGAAGAAACAAAAAATGGTATTACCTGATGGCCGACCTAAGGGTACGAAATTAGTACTTGAAGAAAGAGGGGTCGATACCACTAAAATGAAAGCAGCTGATATGGTATTAGTGTTGGGTAATCATCATGATTTTAAGCATGAAAATACTGCTTTAGAACATGTTATCAAAAGCAAGGGACATCATTGTGTTTATATACCAAAATTTCACTGTGAACTCAACCCTATTGAGAGGGTTTGGGGTAAGGCAAAACAATATACTCGATCACATTGTGATTATTCCTTTCCGGGCCTTGAGAAAACAATCCATCCAGGTTTAGATTCAGTAAGCATCGATACCATCAGAAAATACTTTAGAAAAGCAAGGGAATATATGAAAGCCTACAGAGAAGGAATTACAGATGGAGTTAAAGTGGCCGAAGCACTTAAATCCTACAAGTCACATCGCCGAGTCTTTGGCCAAATTGACTGAACCATTAAAGTTCTCTGTGACATTTTAGTGCAATCTTGATTATTTTGAGTTATGGTATGATGCATTCAGTAATATACTTTGTCTTAAATGTCCAGTTGACAAAATGTGCATAAAATTATGAAAATCAATTTAAAAAACATCAACAATTATACATATCAAATACATTTTCTGTGAAAATATTTGCTTTTGTGTAAATAATGTGTGTACAAAAATTCATGATAATCCCATAAGCCAAAGAGCTGGAATTACTAAAACATACAAAAAATGAGAAATCGGTAATATCAGAAAGCCACGCCTCTTTAGTAAGTGATACTAAAGTATGTTTGAATTTATTCACTATTTAAACAGTATTGAAAAAATTAGGGTGATAGGGTATGTATGGAGAGAGTTAGAGGTTGCTAAAAAATTTTTTGGTTTGTGGACATTTATGAGTACCAGCACTATATGGAGTTAGAGGAGCTAGATAACCTAAGTGAAGTTGACATATATGTAGCTGTATTATTACTGACCAACATATTTTTATAGGTGTGGCAAGTGTTGTATCACCTGACACTAAGAATGATAATCCAGTAATAATTTCTGATAAATCACCTAGCTATCAAAGATGAAAACGATTGGTGGATAAAAAGTTAGGCTTAAAGAGTCAGATCGTGTGTTGTTATTAAATGGTCAATGACACTCTAATTAATGCTGCTCATTCTTTATTAAGCTTCCAGTTTAATGAGATAGAAGGTTTTCAGAATACATTGTTAGCATATAATCTTAAGTTCCAGCCTGTTTCTAATAGCACATTGTCCATCCAGATCCTGCATGCAGGTACGTATTGCACATGTACATATTTTTTCGTAGCTATGTTGGCAAATTAACATGTTCACATATTTAGCTGCACGCATGTGTCCATGCATTTCATTAGCTAAATAGCTATGCCATGCAACAATTCTATTTTATAGGCAGTACTGATCATTGGATTTGTACCTCTCGTAAATCATCCGCTAGTGTTGTTCAAGTGATGGACAGCTTGTCAAGTATAACAAGTGTTGATATTCTGTTGCAGATTGCCAAAATATATCCTGTCACCAAGTCAACTTTACAAATAAACAGACTGCTGTTCAGCAGCAAGTTGGAATACATGATTTCCATAGCTTATGCTGTTGATATGTGTTTTAAAAGGGATGTGCAAAAGGCAACATTTGAGCAGAAGTCAATGAGAAAACACCTACATGATTGCTTTAACAGTGGAGCTTCCTCAGAAAATAAAATCACACCCCATGTCCATGCCTCGCTCGGTTCGCAAAATTGAGTGATTCAAAGTGTATTGCAGGTGTAAAATGCCTGAGGAATTTGATAAAAAGATGATTTTGTGTGACCAGTGTCATACTTGGTTTCACTACAAATGTGTTAACCTGACACCCAAAGACATGGAAATGCCCATCCCATTGACTAAAGCTGCTATAACTATTAGCTAGCTAGTTATATCTAAGATAGCTATGTTTTTGATCTATACAATATAGCCATAATTATGTTAATTTTTATATAAAATTAAAACTAGCATGCATGCAGTAATAGGTGTAGTTAATCTGGCTAGCTATATAATTATGATTAGCTAGATAATGGACTCTTGATTATACTAGTAGTTAAGAATAACTGAAACCCACAATAATTTTCAATATAGCAATGCATGGGCATTGACATAAATCAGTGTCACATTTAAAGGGACATGATTGGGTAATGCATGCTGTGGTTATTGGTATATATTGAGTGATTATGTAGCTATACTGAGCTAGCTACTATAGCTAATTGGTAGTCAGAGCTGTCAGTGAGAATGATATAGCTATAGATCCGTAGACCAATAAAATCATGGGAATTCGGCTCATAAGAACATAGCTATAAAAATTACTAGATGGGAATTGCTCAAAAGAATAATACTCAAGTGTAGGAGCATGAGGATCACTCCTAGGGAGCTACAGAAAATCCTCATTTGCCATTTGAGTTAAGCAAGCTTAAAGGTGAACTGCAGAGGAAAAATTACCCCATGTTTTTATTTGATAGATAGCTTTAGCTAGTCATGCAGAATGCATAACAACAATTTTTATAACCTAATTATATGTTGTCTTCGAGTTATCGTTGGTCAAACATTGCAAAACGTCACTTCCGCAAAAATAACTGCAAGTGTTATACCTTTGCGTGACGTCACGGAAGGCCCTAGTATGCGTATTATCAATGGCAGAAAGTGAAGAATGAAGTTGTTACGCAGATCTGATAACGATTCGTTCCTCTCTGGATCTACAAATATCAGTGACGATGACAATGTTTCTGATACATCGGTTTAGGCTGAGTTTGAAGTAGCATTTGCGCCTGAACTAAATGGCAGAAAGTGCCATGAAGACGCCTCAACGGGAAGGTAGATCCTGGCTAATCGGATGGTTTAAGCCCAGAACGGGTTGGATATATACTAATTGGCCTCACAAATATCGTTCACACTGTACCAGGCTTAAAAATTCGGCTGGGTCGGCATTCCCACTTCGTCACTTTCGAAAGTGAACGCCCGCCTTCGAATACAAAGCAGTCCTTCATAAAGTGATTGGAACACAATAAAGAATGGATAAATGGACCATCCAAATTACTTCTCTGCTCCTTAACGGGTTTTATCCACTACTTTCTTATCATGGCGTCCTTTGAAAAGTTGTGAAGGCTTCAGCCTTCCCCTACAACGCCGTCACGACCAGCCGCAATACAACGCCTTGGCATAGCTACTACATTTATATTTAATGCTAATGAATCGTTATATGTTTAAATATGCTGCTAACATTGCTATACCATAGGTATAATAAGCTCCCCATGGCTATACAAAACTATGTATTTACCTTACGCGTGCTACACGGAAGTCCTTCCGTGATGTTTCAGTGGTCACTTCCTGAGATAAAACCGCAAAGGAGAAGTGCTATTTTCAAGTGTCAATTACTACTTAATCCAAGCAAATAATGAAAAAATAAAATAATTGATACCATGCATCACTACTTCCATATGAGCACAAGTTATTTTTCCATTGCAGTTGTCCTTTAAGTCTTAAATAAATCATGGCCAGCAAGTGTGTTAATATCAAAGCATTAATTAGTATTGAAAATTCTATAAAACAGTTAAAGCATTGCCTAAAGCTATATGTGAAATAAAGCACTCGATGTGCAGCCTCGATGCTAATAAAGCACTTGGCTATGTCTCATGCTATATTTTCATGTACGTATAGCACTCGCAGCAATTTACTAATACATAATGTAATGCTATATGAATATTACAATAATTATATAATCTAACACAGTAGGTGCCAAAATGTTTGTCACACCATGACAATACCATGCACAGTGGACCCTGTTCCTTGGAACATAACAATACACATTAGGAAGTGTATGAACAGTTACACAATTATATGGGGTAGTAACTCCTAGTGATTTGACTGTTCACCATTAATATTTGTGTGTAGCTAACTAAATTATAATGTGCAAGTCAAACTGAAAAGTCCATTTCCCATTATTTAGATATTTGGGAAGATGGTGCATACAACAGCTCTTGGGAAGATGGCGCATAGAAGATGGTGTATACAACAATAGTGGGCCAAGTAGCCAGTATGGAAGTATGTTTTAATGTGTTTATAACTAAACAGTTAATTTTCCATTATTTAGATCCTTGGGAAGATGATGTAGAGCCAAGCAACCCAATATAAAAGCATGTTTTATGGTACTGGCTGTGCATGTGTTTATCTTCTCATAAACACCCAGATTGTTGTGAAGCCATAGCAACTAGATTTTTGCTGGGTGGTCTGATGTTGCTATGGGTTTGTGAGTTTATCTTCTCATAAACATCAAGGGTGTTGTGAAGCCCCATAGCAACTAGACTTTTTGCTGGGTAGTCTGATGTTGCTATGGGTTTGTAGTATGTTTAATCTTCTGAGGGGTGTTGTGAAGCCATAGCAACTAGATTTTGCTGGGTGGTCTGATGTTGTTGTGGGTTTGTAAACACAAACTTGCACATTTTTGTTGTATGGCTATGTAATGTATACACTCTTGATTGAATACCTTTGATCTACCCAGGCATTGTGATAAGTCACGGTAAAATAATTGTATCACAGTACAAGCCCTTATAATAATTATAAAATGCTGGAAATCCTTTTATGTGATTACTTGAAGTAGCTATTTAAACACAAAAGATCACACATCACATGATAAATTACATATGAAGTGATGAGTTGCTAGGCAGGTGCTATTGTAGCTACATTTCCAGTGGGAAAATATTTGTCCTACAAGTTGGTCCAGGCCAGTATGACTTTGTTTATAAGAGTTAATATCACCTGTCCATCATAGTGTTCATTACTCACTGTATGCAATAACATAAAGGCTTGTTGACAGATTTTAATTTGATTCAATTATTAACTTGTGTTAATTTTTTATTTTGTAGGTAATGTACATCAGTGGCGTATCTAGACCACTTTGATTGGTAGGGCACAGCTAGATTGGAGACCACATGGAGATTGACTGGCTAGCTACATATTGTGCGAAAATCAGTATGCGAAGCATGCTAATGCTAGGGGGGTCTGGGGGCATGCCCCCCCAGGAAAATTTTGAAAATTGGATGCTCTGAGATTGATTCTGGTGATAAATTTGTATGATTTTACAATACTACATGTGCAGTAAGCTAGCTAGCTATTTTTATTAATTGAATTATGCCAACTGATACCGCTACCGTTTGTGTGGTGGCCGTGATCCTCGCCGTCGTATATATAACAATCAGACTCATCAGTATAGTTATAAGGCTCTGAATCAGACTTGTCACCTTGCTGGTCACTAGTCTGGCACAGCCAGACACTTTTACGTGATGGGGTCTGGCTACGCCAGACTAGCTCGTCACAGTCACTATAATCACGCTCGTCACTAGTAGACTCACTAAACTCACCAGAATGCTCCATTGGCTCTGAAACTTCGCTTTCTACATCATCACACCGTTTCTTTTGTATAACATGAAAATTATCAAGTTTCAATTGCCGCTTGCTTGCCGTATCGTCACGTGCTTCCATGCTGGGCATTAAATAAAATATTTAAACTCGCGTTGAATGCAGTGTAGAAGAATCTGAAGAAGGTATATATTATCACCAAAAGTAGCTAGCTATGTTATTTGTTATATTTATTAATCATTGTGGGATCACAAATCACAGTAGGCAGGGCACCAGCTATCCTAAGCAGGGCCTATGCCCTGCTGGGCCCTGCTGTAGATACGCCACTGATGTACATGTTATGCTGAAAAGCACCTTGGAAAAATTAAGCAGATTAGCTAAAATTGTCTGCTCATTCAGTTAGGCCTTTTTCTCCAGAGAGCAAACTGTCACTGGATGTATCAAATCAATGCACACCTTACTTAACCCCTTCAAAGGGTTATGGTAGCCAGGGCACCACCTCCCAACAAGCACCAGGAGACAGTAGCTTCTCTGAAATGGAAAATGAGCAAAATTTTGATTTAGACTCCCCAGCAACATCAAAGAAATGTATTTGGAAAGCCCTGGAGTCGTGGTAAAGAAGTATGAAAAGCTAGTAATTCCATCAAAGTTACCCACGCTGAGTGTAAAACTTGCCAGAGAGTCTTTCATTGGACAAAACATCATGGATGGTTCTACAGTGTATGGGACAAGGGGGCAACGTGCCTTACCTGCTAAAGAACTCCAATGCCTAAAGAGGTTTTTAAAAGAATTGAGTTGTCCTCGATTTTTTACCACTGAAGTGGACTTCGAAGTTTGTTGGAAATCACTATAGGTCAAGACTGGCTTCAAGACTGCTAGCCACTTGCCCCAAATGTAATGCGGAAATTCTCTTTAGTTCCTGTAATAAAGTGGTATTACACAACCATGATGGAAAGGAACGGCCTACCTGGGCTTACAATGCAGCAGCAGTAATGGGGCAGATGGCTTGAGGTGGAGGTCACAGTTCTCTTGAGGAAGTGCTTGCTACCCTAGGCATACCATCATTGACCAAATGCATGTTCACAGAAATAGAGCGATGCCTAGGCACATAATTTGAGCAACTTCTATTGGCATTGATGATCAAAACTGGAAAGGAGGAAAAACAGATGGCTAAACAAGACAACAATTATCATGAACAATTACAGTAATTGTTGATGATAGTGGATGGAGCAAACGGTCACACAAACATTCTTACAATGCCAACTCTGGTGTTGGTGTAATTTTTGGTGCTGTCACGGTCCAGGGGCGTAGCTGGGGGGGGGGCAAGGGGGGGCATTTGCCCCCCCATCACTTATCCTTGCCCCTCCATCAAAATAAAATGCTTAATCAATTATTCTTTCTAGGAACCATCTTTTACAGTCCATGCTTCAGATAAATACTAGGCATCAACTTACTAAGCTTAGTCGATGTTTCATTAGATCACGTGAGCAATATATCTGTAGGATTTCCCCTTGGAATTTCCCGTTTATATTCAATTAATGACACGTGTATGTGCAGGATGTCGAAACGCATTCAATTAACACTGTTCGAGTGTAGTGCATCATTTTCAAAACGAGCCCAGGGAAGTTCTGGACCAACAGCTACGACCTCGTCGACTACCCAGCTCAAATCATTGCCGTCGTCTCAGGTATCTGAGGTATGCGATAACAATGATGCATATATAATCTCTGATTCTGTGTCATCAGTATCGAGTTTTACTGCAAATTTGCCTGCATATAGTTGCCCTACCCCTTCACATTGTTATTTGAATTCGGATGAAGAACCAATTTTGCCTATGGCTAAATTTAGCGGAGATTCCGATAGTAGCCAACACTCTATCGTGACAGTACTTGACACAATACCTGGTCCTCCAACCATGAGTATTCCATCTACCATCATAACCATTCCATCCACCATTACATCTATCTCATCTACCACTGTGGTAGCACAACCCAATACTCTATCTGCTGCAGCTGGGTCCACAAACACCACTGTACCCAATGACATAGCACAAACTGCAGCATTTTCTCCAGTTCGCCCAGTAAATGTAAAATTTTATGCAACTAAATTTGGTAGCACAACTAGAACTTTCAATGTTGCTTGGTACGACAAATTTAACTGGTTAGAATATTCCATACAGCGCGATGCATGTTTTTGTTACCCATGCCGCATGTTTGGAACCAGCAACAGCTATGGCAGGTCCAGGCCAGAATCTACTTTTACAGTTACTGGGTTTCGGAACTGGAAAAAAGCCACTGGTAAGGATGGTGTCCTTAACCGTCATGCAAGCAGTGTTGCTCATAGGCAAGCGGAAGTAGCATGGCATCAATACAAGTGCAATTCAGAACAAGGAACTAGCATAACAGACCGTATGAACTGTTACAATTGCACAGAATAGACATTATTTGAAAGCTATTCTAGAAATATTATTATTTTGTAGTCACCAAGAATTAGCACTGCGTGGTCATAGGGAGGGAAATGATTCTAGCAACAGGGGTAACTTTTTGGAACTTCTACAGCTGATTGGTAAGCACGATTTAGTTGTCCAGCAACGATTAGATGGCGGACCTAGAAACGCTACATACACATCCCCAGAAATACAAAATTTACTGCTACACTTAATTAATGGCTAGTACTATACAACAAAAACTTAGTTTAGCTGCTAAAAAGGCTGGTGTATATTCTATACTGGCAGACGAAACCAAAGATAGTAGCAAAGAAGAGCAGCTTGCCATTGTTATTAGGTACGTTGATTTAGACACAGCAATTCAACATGAACGATTTTTAACGTATGTTAAAGCTAGTTCTCTTAATGCTGAAGGGTTATCCTTCTACATTCTCACCGCATTACATGACAATGGCTTAGATCCTAGTGGTATTGTGTCACAGGGATTTGATGGTGCATCTGTAATGAGCGGACATTGTTCAGGTGTACAGCAAAGAATTAAAGCAGTTGCACCTATGGCTGTATACATACACTGTTACGCCCACTGTCTCAATCTTGTTCTAGTTGACAGCACAAAATCTGTTCCTGAGGCAGCAGAATTTTTTGCCCTATTAGAAGCATTATATGTATTCATGTCTGCAAGTAAGGCCCACACAGTGTACACCCAGCAGCAATCAATCTTACATCCTGAAAAGCCATTACATCAGCTACAGCGTCTTTCAGATACTCGGTGGGCTTGCAGATTTTATGCTGTTGATGCCATTTGTAGTACATTTGATGCAATTTTGGCCACTTTGCAATGCATCATGGATGGTAGTGATAAAATGAAAGCTACCGAAGCATCAGGAATTTTTTTACAGATTCACAACTTTAAATTCTTGATGACACTGATCATATTTTGGAGAATCTTATCTTGTACCAAGGGGTTATCTGATCATCTACAAAGTACAAAAATGGATATGAGTAAGGCTGCTGACTTGGTAAGTGCTACTTTGGAAACACTTCAATACTTTCGATCTGATGAAGAGTGGGTAAAGATGTATAAGTATGTAAATGATGTAGCCATCTTAAACAATATCAGTGCAGCACCACCAAGGTACGAAGAACACCACGTCGGCTAGATAATTGTATTATAATGGAGACGACTGGAGCTAGAAGCAGGGTAACAAGTGGTGAGGACTACAAGGTTACTCTGTACTTTCCTGTACTGGATGCAATGATCCAAGAATTCCAAAATAGGTTTGAGAATAAAAATTTGGAGTTAATGAAAGGGATCCAGTGCTGCCATCCAGAATCTCCTCACTTTCTTGAGATTAACCATTTAATGCATCTGGTCACATTGTACAATTTGAATGAACAGTCTTTATCCATGGAATGTACCATAGCTAAGAGAACCCTTAAAAACAAAGAGATAAATACAATCAATGAAGTTCTTTTAGAGTTGTTACCTTTAAGGGAAGCATTTCCAGAATTGGTAAAGCTGCTGTAAATATTTCTCACTGTAGCAGTAAGCACAGAAGATCCTATTCTTGTCTTAAACGCATAAAAAACTACTTACGCACCACTATGTCAGAGCAACGATTAGTTGATTTGGCCATTCTTTCTATCGAGAAAGAACTTTCACAAGGTCTTTCATTAGATGAGATTGTTGATAAGTTTGCTGTAGAGGACAAGAATAGAAGAATAATGCTTTCATAATCAGTACCAGCTGTAATTGTAACTAACACGATGAACACATACATACGCAAGTCAAGTATAAGCATGTTAGCTATGCACCCTTTCACATTCGATTTGATTTGATTTATAGTTTAAACTCCGGCAATCGGCAGGAACCGTTCTTCCTTGCCCTCAAGACTCAATCCTCTGTACAAAGTCTGACACAGAATTTTTATCATTACATGTACGAAAATGATTAAATTGAAAAAAAATGAGATTTATGCTAGTATAACATACAGTACACTCTACTGTCTACTTTCAGTTCCACCACGGTCCACTTAATACTAAACCTACTACTAAACTTGACTACTAAACTACTAAACTACTACTACTACTACTAAACTTGACTACTAAACTAGACAGCGACATCAAAATAATAGAATACAGTAATAGTTTTCTCACGTGATTAGTGAAGTTTAAAATTGAGCACTAAAAATGGCGGCAGTGAGTATAAACGGATGCTAGAGGACTCAGGAGTTGAGGTTATGCTTTATGTGTCTGGACTCTGGAGTAGAGAATAGATGAAAAGAAAGCACTGCAACGTGTGATTTGGCAATCAATACTGTCAGGTGAAATGGCGCTCGCCTGTGAACTCGGGAATGGGTTTGCAATTGGCAAATGGGCCTTGAAATGGCGTATAGAGCATATTTTGGGAGCGGGTAAGCAGTAAGCTATATGGTATACTTTGTTTGTTCGCTTGATTATTATACTATTCCTGTTGATAAATTGAACAACTGCCCATAGGCTCACAATCTTGTGTCTAAAGGCTGAGATCACCAGATGGTCATGTGATCCAGAATTCCACAAGTCAGAACTCAGAAACATCAACTGAATCAAGCTAGTCACACCAACCAGTCCAAGGTTTCTACCGATAATCGGATGTGTCAATATATTAAATACCGTACGTGGGAAAATTTTGGAGTGGGAAAAAATTGGCGAATAGAAGGCCATTCGCCAATTTTTTATCTGCCAATGTTTCTTTTTAGGATCAGTTTTAGCTATACATACAACTCATTTGCCAATATTTTATCCTCCAATTGATTCAAATCAGCGCATTCGCCAATGTTTTACCCTGCCAAAATTTTCCCACGTACGGTATTAAAGTTCTATTAACCAGTGTATAATGATTAGGTATAGCTACATACGTAGGTATAAATGATTTGTTGTATCAATTTTTACTACACCGCATGTTAGCTAGCCCATCATTGGGTCATTAGCTCTTTTATTTTGCAATGATGCATATGCTATAAGAATGTCTGCAAGGGGCCAAAATGCTATGCCCCCCCATCAGCTGAAGGCTGGCTACGCCCCCCCTGCTGTCACCAAGAAACTATTGTATATTGGGGTCAGAAACAAGTACTGTGCCGTTTGTTCCATTGCACAAAAACACAGTTCTTTACCTCCATGAAGAACACATGTGCTTTAAAAATTGGAGTGGCTCTTCTACTGCAATGGAAGCTGATATTATTGCAGCTGGTTTTAGACAGTCAGAAGCAATGCATGGAGTCAGATACATTAAGGTGATAGGTGATGGTGACAGTTCTGTTTTACATACAATACATACCACTGTACCCTATGGTCGATATGTAAGCAAACTGGAGTGCGCCAATCACTGTGTGAAATGTTATCGTTCACATTTAGAACAAATGGTTAAGGACTTCCCACACTTCAAGGGCCATGGCAATCTTAGCAAGACAACAATTATTAAAATTGCATATGGAGCACGGTGTGCCATCCACAAAAGGGCACAAGATAGGGATGTTGAAAAGCTAA
This sequence comes from Spongia lamella, assembly GCA_963930835.1. NCBI lineage: Eukaryota > Metazoa > Porifera > Demospongiae > Dictyoceratida > Spongiidae > Spongia > Spongia lamella. Next base: position 6,012,927 of record OZ005746.1, on the reverse strand, counting down.
GAAAAGATCTACGGGCTGGCCCAAGGCACTATTTGGGCTATCATGAACTGTGTGACTCATCATGGTGTAATGGCATAGGAACTGACAATAGTCGATCTCTAGAAGACCTTCCTGTAAACATGCTCTTTGAACTGGATAGAGCTAGAGATAGGCTAATTAATAAAGCTTTACAATTAATTGATGACCAAACCACCAATATTTCGGAGTGCTACATGTCAGTTCGCAGCAAAATGGATGGAGGGAAGCAAATAAACTGAATACAATCAGGTGCATTTCAACATAGGTGTATGGCAGCTGGCTTACGCCTTACATTAGGACCAGGTTGGATAGCAGATCACTTTTTGGAACTTGTTCCAATGTTTGCCAACACTAGGAAGAGAAAACATGAAAAAGATGTAAAACGAAAGTTGACACAAACATACAAAAAGGCTAGAATTGAGGCAAAGTACCATCTTGGAGCAGCAGCAACCACAGACAGTAGCTATGGTCCCCACGCAACACAACCTGACACGAGAGCTACAGAAAATATGTAATGAATACTTGACATCGATTAAACTAACACAACAACAAGCTACTGCACTAACCAACGTAGATCAGGATGGTTCTCTAAATAGTACATGGCAACAAGCACGAAGATGTCGGCTAACATCATCAAGTTTTGGTAGAGTAGCTAAACGTTAGTCAAAATATGAAAAGCTGGTGGAGAGTAAGTTGTACAAGTACAGTGAAAGCTCTAGAGTCTAGAGTAGGGTAAATCCCATGAAGATATTGCCAGGAGTTGTTATGTTAATGAGAAGATGGCAACACATGGTGATTCCTATACGGTTGTCACAAGTATGCATGCATAAACCATGGCTAGCTGCATCACCTGATGGTCTTGTAGAAGATCCCTCAGAACCACCAGATCGACAACACGGACTACTTGAAATTAAATGCTAGGATGTACAAACCAGAAGCTGCATGTACTGAATTAAACAGGTTTTGCTGCAGTCTTGTGAATGGTACACCAACACTGAAGAAGAATCATGATTACTATTATCAGATTCAAGGTGCACAGGAAGGCCCTGGTGCGACTTGTTTATCTGGACACCTATTGGCACGGTTAGATTATGATCCCACATTTTGGGACAAAGCCTATGTACATGTAAGACTACACAAATTTTATCATGAATATCTCCTACCAGAGCTAGCAAATCCTAGGACAACAAATTCGTCACTGTAGCTAATTATAATAAATGTAAAAATTTCATGTAAGTTAGCTCATTGCTTTGTATTACAGCATAAATTGGACAAGCCAGGACAACATTGGGGATTGTATAAATATACAGTTATTTGAATCTTCGTACTTGGCTGACAAGGTAATAATATTTCAGACAAGCATGCAGAAAGCTGTGTGGATATACATATATGGGGAAAGCACTTTTAACAGAAACTATGCAAGGCAATATGCAATATGGATACAACTGGCAAAGCCACTTGCGAAGAATTAAGTCTGTGCAATTGCATGTGCATGCCTTTGCTGTGTACTGTGTAGTTATGTACATCAAATACCTGTTTTCACTTGCCCAGCTTGAAGCATGTTTGTCTGTCAACTTCAATTCGTCCTTCATTTTGTGTGACTTTCTGGCTCGCGAGACTGGCCCATTATCATTGATACTTCTCCCAAAATCTGCTATAGTTGTATGATAGCAAGCTTCAAAGGTGGATAAGGTTAACTCAGTAGCTTACAACGAGGCTTACACAAGCGCAATAGCACAAACACGTGTACAATTTCTCACCTTCAAAATCATAACGATAACATATCCTTGTTGCTTGATTAACAAAGCTATAGTTAAACTTGAAAGTTCTTGTCCAATTGCTAATCGATAACAAACGGATAAATCGCTGACCTTCAGCCACATAGAACGACATTTTATTTTTTGAGCCGCATAATGCGCGTGACGTATATGATTACACGCAATTTGTGAATGCATATAACAGCAGTACTTGGTACTTGAAGTATCGGTAAAATTTGGAATCGGTGCAGCCTTAGTTTGACAATGATTAAATTTTATGGTTGGTGTTTGCTCAGACAATCAAAATATTCGATGTTATGACATTCATTGCCAAAAAATCATTTTAAGCCAATATATTCAAAAATAATAGATAATCATTCAAAAATTGAATGAAAGTTGAGGGTTTAGTGTTTGGAGTGATGGATGTTGTGACGTGTGCCTTACAAGAAACTTACTTTGGCTTCCTCCTTGGAGGACAACATTTTTGTCTATAACAACGCTTCTTATGTGCTTCTTGGCAGATTGATGATTCATCTGTCCAAACAACAGTTTTTCATCCAAATACAGCATAGCCCACTCCTTATGTTTGACCTTATTTGCATCTCTGATCATCTGACAATAAGCCGATCCTCGGAATGTCCATCCAAGCTCTTTCCTGCAACGTATAATTGTACTCATAGACACCTGGTGTTAAGCAATGTGTGGAATTGTTTCGCCGTCGTCTCGTCATCTTCCTTCATTCTTTCATCGACTATGGCAAGGACATCAGTAGTAACTTTGGTAGGCCTGCCTGATCCACTGTTTCTAAGTAAAGAACCGGTACCTTGAGAAACCTCCAAACAGCTTTTCTACTGATGAGTATCTTATCCTTCGCCCGCAGTAGCTTTGTTATAGTGTATCCTCGAATACCTTGAGCATGATAGTAAAGGATCCTTTGCTTCCCATACAAGGTCAACTGTGGAGCCACGATTCATGCAATTGTGGGACTGGAATATGTGGCTTTACCTTGTTTTAGCGCAGGGCATTACTCGCAACAAATAACTAACGCCCTGCGCAATTAAAATTAATTGTATTGATTTGTATTGTCTGTTGGCGATGGTAAGTTTCATTATGACATAAGCTAAAACTGATAGCTAGCTACGTGTACCCTATACTGACATGTATTAAATAGCCTATAGTATATTTCTGTATGGTATACTGTATATAATAGTGTAGCTACATAAATTATGTAAAAAGTATTATTCATTTTGTACAAGATTAACATACACTCGGCAGCAATACACGTAGCTAGAATTTAAGTTAAGACTGTTCATTGTCTGAAATTCCCTGTATGCTTGCGTAGTTAGCTACTACTTGACTCGTATCGCGTAGCCGGTACCCGCGTTCTGACATCTGGAGCTGTTCAGTGGTCCCAGTCAGTAATCACACTAACCTACAGTCTATATTGAACATATGTACGTATAATTACAGTATGAAAATGTATAGCTACAACTACGAATCGTAGCTATACTAGCTATAATATAAAAACGCATAGTCTACGAAATCAGTCGTATTACAGAAAACTACAAATCGTATTACAAAAGCTACCATAGCAATTACAGATAGGTACAAATCGTACTACACAAAAACATAATTGTACTACAATTACATAACGTTACTTTTTTGCAGCGTACCGTATAGCTATATTCATCACCTATGTGAGGTTCTACAATTATAAATTATAACAAGTTTAAATATCATTTAGAAACATATAGTTTATAGAGCCATTAACTAAACACTAATACAAAGCTATCGAACACCTTACGAGATTCGCGATGAACTCTACTTTAACTCTTACACGGCATCATCTACTCTTCGTACTGGTGCTTATTGATTAGAAGTTATAAGCGCCACAGTGGAAAGTGAATAATGTAAAGTTTTGGGTACTAGTCAGTCACCATCAATGTTAACTCAAGTGGTGTCACGATCTCCACAGTAAGTGTTACAATCTTGTGTACATCCATTTTACTATTTACTTTACTGTAGACAACATGATTACAATCGGGGAGATCGTTCGTACTTGTAGCAGTTTGTAGCGAATTGGGATGGCTTTTGTCTGGTCCTGTTGAATCTTGTGTTCCCAATGAGCCAACTCACGCAAATCTTGTTGTCAGCTACTTTAGTGAAGCTAGCACTTCTGAACCCATTGAGGATCAACTTGTTCTTGTGCTCAAGCAATTTTGGGAGGTTGAAACCTTTGGCATTGAAGATGAGGATGACAAATTGCTGGACGAAACGTTTTTGCGTAAACTGGACACAACCGGGGGTATGACCATATGTGACCCAGCATGAGAAAACCGGGCTTATGTGCACAAGCATTGATTTTCCGTAGTGACAAAACAAAAATCTTGTTAAAATTGACTGATTATGTGTGTGTAGCTGTACCTTTTGCGCATCTGTTGGCGAAGTTTTAGCTCTCTACACTGAGATATTAAGCAATCTTTTGAACGATGTAATCCTTTCTTACACATGGTAAACGGAGATGGACAAATCGGCCGATTTGTTCATCTACTTGGCACGATTAGAGGAATGTTCACTAAAGATAGAGTTCTCTCTGCTCTGAATTTTCTTACTGGGGAAGGTATTTCATACGTTCCAACAGGCATTGACGAAGGCGCCATTCAGGCGCTTATTGAAGATTATTTTAACACGCCGGAATCCGGAAGTGAATCCAGTGATGACGCAAGTGACCACAACACTGATGAAGGCTTACACAAACTTTAAAGCATAAAATGCTTATTTCCTACACCCACAGTTGAAAGTACTAAGGAAGCTACTGGATTGAAGGCCAATCATTATGGAGGTAGCAAAATCACTACATGTAAATCTATTTTAGAAGTTGAAACTGATGTTAACAATGGCATGGAAAACGATGGCATGGAATGTAATGAAATTGAGCAATGTCTCGATGAAATAGAAGAAGGTACAATACATGTAAAAATTATACAGGATATGGCACGTATTACAGTATACAAGATATGGTATGTATTTTTAGGATTGGTGGAGTATTATGATGTTGAAGAAGCTGCACTGAATGACAGCTCAATTCTTATGGATGACTCACTGTTATGTCATCTCCCACAACAAGTGAAGATCTTGATTCATCACATGCAGTAGCTTCAGTATCATCAGTTTCAAGTGGGATGTCAGCAGGAATCAATGAAACGAGTAGCCATAGAACAAACAGCAGAGATTGATAAATGTACCAGTTTTGTTCAGAGAAATTGCTGCTGTAAGATGGCTGACAGAAAACCATGCAGTTCTCTTTTTCCTGTGGATCATTACATTGAAACTAGATCACAAGCTTCCCTCTTAATCCGTCAATGTACTACTAGGCTCTGTCATGTACACTACGGCTATTGAAAAGGATGTATCATTGCAAATACAGTTGCACGTTCATCAGTTGTAAATGTACCTCAATTGGTAGGAACTCTTGATGAAGGTTTACTTGTCCCTACATACAACTGGTCAGAGTTCTTTGAAGATCGTGTCACCAAGACAGCTCTCAAAAGCATATCCAAATTCCAACATTTTAGATTTTCTCGCTCAACTCCAGGTGTGGTACATATTAAGAATTCGAGTAATGGAATTGAGAAGAAGATCACATTATTAAAAGACAAATCATGGAAACCATCACCACATGAGCTACCTGAAACTATTATGCCAAATGGCCTGTCACCAGAACGCAAGCAGTACCTATATGAAAAGATCAGAGAGTTCTGCACAGACTCCACTAAAGATATGGTGTGCCCTAAACCACCAACCATATTATAATGACTTTTACCTGTACTTATTGCATTTATAAACCTACTTACTTTTCAGTGAAGCTCACCAAGTAGTGTGGTTTCATCTGTAAGATTAGAAAGTAGAATAATTGGGTCAATTAACTTGCAGTAAAATTATACAATAGCCACTTAAAACATTATTATAGAAATACCCGAATGGAACTCACTTTAAATTCAATTAAACAAATGAAGATTCTTCAGCCACACTGTTGTAGGTGAGCGATAAATGGAAGCAACGAACTATCATATTTTAACAACAATAATGAATATTATAATAAATTGAAATTTAAAATATCATTATAATTATAACCTATTGAAAGTCGGCTTAGAATCAATTTAATAAACAAAGATCCTTCAACCACGTTGCACCAACCTCCGTAAAATTCCAAAATACAAACGGATAACTAGGTATAAATTTGTAGGCGATTTGTAGTGATTTGTTCAGCAATTTGTTTGTAATAGTATTCAGATAAAATGCGGGTTTCACTAATAAATCAATATTCCTACAATAATGGGCAGTGATGATTTTCAGAAAAGCTTATAACATCGCCAAACAACCGCCGATTATTCTGAAACTATATACACCTATTTAAGTCAAAAAACATGCTGTACAACCAGCCAACATTCACCAATATCAATTTGCCACATTTAACACCACGCACACTCACTGATTGGGCACAATTCATAGTGTCATATCATGCAGGTATATTTGGAAAAACCTCTTCACTAAATGTTTTCCAGGAGAATCATACAATGGTAGTATTAATACAGCTCACCGACGTAACAAATTTTTTCCACCGATACACAAATTCACCAATTTTTTCCCACTCCAAAATTTTCCCACATACGGCATCTTGATATTAACTCACTTTCTATATACAGAAACTTCAAGAAAGAAAATGCTATCACACATGACTCTGATGTTATTAGACAACAATGGGAGAGCATTTTATCACTCGAATTGATGCCAACTGACGAAAGCAATTTTAGACCATGTCTGGTCGAGGAGAGCCTTCTATTCTAGTCTTCATTTGCCTAAATGACTGCTGGCTATGCTTTTTTGGTCTAGAAGTTGTTTGAAGTTACTGACAGTATCCAAGTGGGTTTATAAAATTTCTTTTCCATCATTGGCACATACCCGACATGGGTGTTTAGTTGAAAAACTTCATTGCTATAGTTAATTATAGCTTTAGCTATAGCCAGGGGCGTAGCCAGACCTCACCTGATGCCCGGGCACACAATTTTTTATAATACACCATATAGCTAGCTAGCTAGCTATACTACACTGGTTCATACGTGCATTTATTAATAGTTGTTTGCAAGTGCACGGCACGGCACGACTAGCTATAGCTAATCTAGTGTAACAGCATGAGGTGTATAACTAATGCATAAACTATACAAACTGCTTGAGCCATTCTACGAAATATAGTGCATGAATTATTAACTATCAATTGTGGGAACGCATCCAGATGATCACGTGTGCCACATACATCTAAGCTGACTTCCTTCCTTCACTGATATCAGCCACATAAAGGCAACAATTGGTGCTCCAGTCTTGTAGTTACTACTGCTGTAGAAATTCAAAAGCTACGCCTGATGTCTTTTCTCGAAAAACACCTTTTACGGTCATATACATCCACAATTTCTTCATTTCCATATGTAGACAAAGACGGTTGATGTGCAGTTATCACTTAACTCTTCTAGCCACGTTGCATATCGTTGGCGGGTTCGGCCGTTGGAATCACACAATGAGCTGTATAAACGGGAGTGAAGAAAACAAAGCTTAACTAATTCAGTCACTTACTTGTATTTCTGTAACTCTCTTTAAAAGTTGAACCGTGTATTTCTTCTATGGCCATTTCGCAAATTTCCAGTACTGTCTTGCCTCCATTTTGAAAAATTTAAATGCATATCTCATGAGCTATTTTAATTCTAATGAATTCAGTCGGAGTGTCATCGAGTGTTTCAGTACAAGTGTTTATCAAGCACTAGATTCACCACTAAATTAGGATAATGGTCATTATTTGCTTCCTTTTATGGTAGGGCTTGGGAAGTTGATGGTAGGGCACAGGCCGGGTCTGGCTACGCCACTGGCTAGTAGTGCCTGTTGTAGGCTATTTAAGATTTTTATAGACCTGCATTAGCTATTATTATTATTATTATATTATTATTATTATTACTTAAAACAAAAACCTTAAAAGACCTTATGATAAGATTTTAAAAGACCTTTTTATTGCCAACTTCTTCAAATATGACACCATTTTGCCTCCATTTTGAAAACGAAATGATTACAAGAGCCTGTAATTACCAAAGCGTTTGAGCTACGTACAACATTGTAATTTTGATTACAAAAATCGCTGTTATATAAGGAATACAATGATTTTTGTTTCGGCTTTATATATGCTGGCACATAGAAGTTATGGCTTACTTTCTACTGACATGCAAAAGTATGCTAAATCGATGTTAGTGCCATGATTACATGCAATTACAAATGGCCTCATAATAACCACTATGAAAAACTCAAATAAAGTTTAAAGGATTCATTGCTTCAGCGAATCAATTAATGTAGATTTCAAGCTAAGCAGGCCTTCACTCTTGCAATTGAGGTATGCAGATGAGATAACAACTGAGAGTGGAGTTACCCCCAAGATGGTGGCATTCAAAAAATCAGCACTCAGATGTGCGCACTAAACTCAGATTCGAAAGTGAACATCATAGTAAAGCTGAATACTACTCTCAGTGAATGAAAGCATGGAAAATTCAATCAAGTCGCTTCAAGGAGTTACATCTAAGGAAAGGAAAAACAGATTAGTTCTTTTTGCAATGAAGCAATATTGATACCATCTTGTATTTACAGATATTAATAATTTTTGTTATTTTCAGCGCTTCAGAGCATTATGAAGAAATTGGATGTTATAGGCAAGCAGCAAACCTCTTTAATGCGTCGCATCTCTGCATTAGAGCATCAATACTGGCCACATTTTTCTTGTAATGATATGCCAGGCATAAGGTCTTATAATGATGATATGGCTGATATAAGGTGATCATGAGTTTTTTACACTGATAGTGATGGAAGCATCATAAGTGCAGGTGGAAGCACCAAGGTAATCATATAATTATTGATATAGCACAAGGTGATTATGAGTTTTTTATACAGAAGTCTGATACTGACGGAAGTATCATAAGCAGTGGAAGCACCTTGACGATGTCATCCACCGATATGACCCCTTCTGGTTCCAGAGAGCTGCATCTGAAGTTTCCAGTAATGTTAACAGTAGCAAATGTAATCTTACCAGATAAAGAAAACAACCCATTACCGAAAATTGATCGTTCAAAACTAACTAATCCACAAGACGTAGTGGACAAAAACTTTACACTTTTGAATAAAGCAAAGTTGCAAACTTAGCTGTGCGGCTTGCTAAGGAAATTGAATTTAAAAAGGGGAGTAGGGATCGTATAAAAAGTAAGGAAACAAGTTGTTGATCACTCACCAACCAGCATATTGCATGTGTTTACTCAAGTATACAATTGCCGTTCATACATGCACAAATGAAACACATTCTCTAGCACTTCTACAAGATTTAATCCCTACTATTAATGTGCACTTGCTCATGGGGATTTACCTCGGAATTTACCTCTAACATTGCATTGTAGGTTGTTTAAACGGTGTTATGGTTAATCTAAGTAAAAGCGGATATAAAGTTATGGCACTCCTTTCCGGTCAGGACAACAAGCTGAACTATCATAGATAATGACCTTGTGCACTGTTAAGGGAAATGGTGACTTCCATGCACTGCCCATGAAGATCTTATCACAGTTGAAATCATTCATGTTAGTCTGTCTGTGCCAAGATTCTTCACTGATACATGGAAGTCGTGCGTTGAAAGTATGGGATAGTCATGCAAGGGTTTAAGAAATTAAGCAAAGAATTATACTCAAGTCATTCTATTGTAATAATTTGATTTTGATATGGAAGTGGACAAATTGTAATTTGATTACAACATTTAATCCTACAGGAAGTTACTGAGATACTCAGTACAGTAAACCTGTCTATAGCAGTCACCTTTTAGCTAAGATTTTGTAGCCTTACTAGGCAATGGTTTTAAATTACTTTTTGGGACTTTTATCTGGTTGGCATAGACAGGTGCTAGGACAGGTTCCCACTAAGCAAACAGCCTTAGTATTTATACAATAAATATATTGCACTTGATAAATATATTGCACAAGGTAAATATATATTATTTAATATCAATTTCATGGCTTTTAAAAAGTATTTTACGTTAGTATCCAGCTTTGGTGACTTTCATCACTGTTTCACAGTGTAATTAAGTACAATAGAGCATAGACAATGAGCAATAAGCAATAAAAAGTTCCCATAATTGGGTTAATACATGGAATTTTCACTGGTCGATAATAGATATTGGTCGATAATCGGTCGTTTACGCTATCTACAAACAAGATAAGTCAATAATGTATAGCTAAAGCAAATCAACTATCAAAACATGCCCCCTCAAACAGTTTTGCAACAAAAGCTACTTTACTGAAATCGACAATTATCATTGCACCGATGATGATCTCCCAGGAGCATCATTTTACTATGATAAACCAGTAGAAACCATGAAGTACGTACCTATACGTAGATATACTATCATTTTAGAAGTAGTTATCTATAATCCAGCAAGAGTATTAGATGAATTGGACTATGAGGAAGGAATCACAAGTATGTGAATTATATTGTTTTGACATGACAAATTATCTTCGGTTTGCGACAATCATGCAAAAAAGCCACTGAAAACATGTGCCACGTGCTAAGTACATATGGCGAGTGACAGGCCAACGCTTGTGAATGTCATGAGCAGCAGTGGAGTCAGTGCAGTTGGCATTAAATTCAAGTGCTACTGGTATTTCTAACCTATTGATTCCTGTATCATAAACTGGATATCACAGTCAAGTTTCTCGTCCGAGTCGATCGACAGCTTGTGAGAGCCCCAGATCCGCGACTTGCTCATATGTATATCTTCTGTCAGTTAAATGTAATGAATTAGACAGAAAAAAGCTCCCACATAAACATAGGTATGTCACGTGATCTGATCATGTGACATGTAGTATATATGTTTAAAGTTTTAAGTAATTCCCACTCCACTCAATTTTGTTCTGCCTAGATTCAATGGATAATTTGGCAATATTTTCTCAAAAGGGATTACCTGATGTTATGATTACTGTTGGGGAAAAGAGAAGGTTGATTTTTGAGATAATCATGTCAATGTTGCTAAAATGTTAATGTTACTGATGACACACATCATATAACCTTATCTTTGAGGGTAATTGTTTCTAACATACGTATATAGGAATTTTAATGCTCAATCTTGATACAAACGTCACCCCATATCAAATATAAATGATTAGTTAATAGAAAAATGTATATTGTTTCTATAGTAGCTACTTACATGCGTCACTCACCAGACGACCACATGACACTTGTGGAATTACTGCAGTGGTTTTCCATAATAGATATCCATCCTGCTTGTGTCCACGATCGGCCACGACACATTACTGCAATGGAGCATTAAACAGAGAAATGCACATGCGCATACGTAACTTGAATCAATGAGTGGTAGTAAGCACGAGGTCATTTTTGTACGAAAAAGTTGGATGGTGAGTAAGCAGCATGGAAAGAATGGTTTAAAATAGTTATTTTAGATGATTTCCGTTTGCCTGCGCACACACATGCGCTGGTAATGTTCGAACCTGATGAAGCAATTTGAGGAAAAAGATAGTGGAGGTGGATGATAATCTATCCCTACACCAAACATGTACCATTAAATGGAAAGATGACAAAAAATATGTGGCAGAACTTTTATTTTTAGGTAAAATTTAAAGGTTATAAAGAATTTAGCCATATACACGTGTGTAAATGTACGTGGCCATGCGTGTGCACATGTGGCTACGCATGATTCAGTGCGTGTGACATGTGTGTCAGACACGCATTGTACCTTATATAATTATAAGTTATATAAAACGGTAAGACTTATATTTCAATTTTAAGGTATGAGTTCATACCGAGTATGGTTTTTGATACTACAATTAATATATCATTAAGTATGGTAATACTTAATAGTAGGGATTGACACAAAAAAACATGGCGTCCAACCTCCTCACAATATACTTTACCCGAAAAACCGACTAAAATACATTGGTACCTTCGTTAAACTCTGTGAAAATCCTGATGATGCGATCGGTAATTAGCTATACGTAGCTATATAGCTACATTTAAACCACTAACTATAAGTTTAGTTAGTTGGTTATAGTTACCAACTAACTAAAGACTGGATCATTTAAGACAGGAAACTGCATTTAACCAACACCTTGCAATCGGAATTTGAAGGGTCCGGGAACGGAAAGCATAGGCACCAGCACAGCCGGTCTGATATGGATACCAATAGAGCTAATAAAAGAAGTAAGATTTTAAGCCAGAGACAAGACAGGCTAGTCCAGCTGAAAGAACTACAGCTAGCCGCCTGGCACTCTCTAACACTGTTGTGTTTGAATAAGAGCCAGTACTGCATGGGACCACTTGTGGTTAGACGATATGGTTGCAGCATTAAGGTCACCTGGGTATATTTTACGGACTTACAGACCACAGGGATTTTACGGACCAGCAACTTTTGACTTAATATAATGTAGCCCTGTCCCCTTGTGTACGTTTGTATATATATTAACCTCACTTATATGCTCTGGGGACAATTGAACAATGCCTTTACTGCGACAGCTACCGACAAATTTTTGATAACGGGAGGAACTCTCTTCTCTATTCCGATTATTCGTTAACCAATGATAATGAGAGTGGAGCTGCTGAGAAGACATTTGAGCTTACAGACTCTAGCACTGCCTGTACAGTAAACTATAATCCTACAGGATCTAACATCCACTTACTGTGGAAGCAACTAATCTTCATATGTTGATAAATAAGCAGGTTCAGAGCAACAAGCACATATGAAGTAACAAAGAGGGTGTTAATTATGAAGCCAAGATGGGTATGATCAATCAAAGTTAATTTGCATGCATATATTGAAGTGTTTTAGATTACCGTAAATGAACACAGTAAGACAAGAAAATGAATTCCTCAAAAAAAAAAAAGAGAATTTCTTTCTTCTGTTATAAGTATCATGGAAAGTGTAGATGAAAAGAAAGTTGATTTTGGAAGCAGCAGCAATGTCATTACAAAATTATACAGTATAACTATACATCTCACCATGCAAGTTAAATAATTCTTAATGCTTATTTGCTTACGTTTAGTTTAGTTTAGCAAAAAGTAAGAGTGTATGATTAACTCCATCACGCAATTAACTGATTATAACACTAATCACAATACGCAGTATTCACAAAATTTTAATTAACCGATTACTCCAAAGAAGGTTCCTACGAAGATGTCGTACCTTTCATTAACACTATTAGGGATACAAACCTTTGTTGCCGTTTTAATACAAGGTGATATGCAATCTGCATATAAATAGCTACAGTAAAATCTTTAACTTCGCATTGTAAGCCACTATATATACTGCAAATATGACGTTTGGGACAGCTTTGTGGTTAAGATTAAAGGGACAATGCGACGGAAGGAAGCCATTGATGTTTTGTTATGATTTCACGGACCATAAAAAGGATATTTTTGCTTTTGCTCCATTTATTGCAAGGAAATAATGCACACTACCGCATGTTTGGGCAGCAATGGCACAAAATTCCGGATGTTTATGACGGCCAAGAAAATAAATTATTGAATGTGAAAAGAGTAACGCTAAGATCTATTTGAGCAAACAAACGCTTGAGAAATGGAGAGAACTTTGGAAGGTCTTGGATTTTTCAAACGACAAAGTTTTGGCTGTCTACTTGCTGAAACAAAATGAAGAGTTAACAGAATTGCAGATGACTGTTGCCAATTTAGATCCTTCTAACAGCAGATGATTTATAGCAGTAAAATGTGTGTATCTCGTGGTATAGCTGCCTTTAGTTTCAGCAAGGGTAATATATAATTTCTATAGTTTTAGTGTTCAATAAACATTTAGCGCCAGCATAGTTAGTACCAAATATTTGTATTTAACTGGTAGTTGTACCTAACAATGGTCATTAAAGCTGTATGTTACTCATATTTTAGTTCACGAACAGTGTGCCCACGTCTAGCTGTAGAACAACTTACCATATCTGAAGATACGTACGTAAGTGTGCGGCTTAGCTATAGCACATAATTATTGACACTTCACTTCATTACAGCTTATCAACTTATGAATTGATTTGCAGAGATGATAGTAGATATGACACTATGACACTGAAAGATTGTAAGGGTACAGTTCTCTAGCATAGTACTATACACGATACTGTAGCACAGTATTGTGTTATTAAAATTTTGTATTTTGTGATTTCAGTGTTTGCTAGGCCCACCTCTAATGGACAACCTTCACCAATTGCATTGCTTCCACCTATATCTGCTTCAACTAAACAGGAATATCTTAGAAGAATTGTACAGTGTGTGATTGGGTATTGGTTTCAGTTTATATTACACATTTCTGCAGCAGTGATATCAGATGACAAATGATAGAGAATGAATTTGAAGGGTAAGAGTTACCTACCAAATGCAACTGGTACTGATAAATGCAAATTTAGCAATGTTGAGGATGTGTACTGTGACATTGCAGTCGGTAATGACGAAGATGATGCCAACAGGTACATATAGACAAATAACTTCTCTATTGTATGCTGAGGCAGAGAGGATTTTTTTATGTGATGAAGAGTCAAGATTTATGCAACAAATTTCATTTACCCTCTGTACGATCCTTTGGGATCCTGTCTTATAAACGGGAGACAATAATAATTTTTAAATTGGTCATTTTCATTAATGGACCAGTTTTATATAGTCTGAATAATTTGAAACATAATTCAATAATAATATTGCTAAATATTACACACAAAATACAATACAGTATTAAACTTAGTGTCATTTCAGTAGTGACAAAGATGATGACAGCAATCCATCTCAGGAATATGTAAATGAAGTAGCTGACTTACAAGCACCCAGTACTGACACAGAGAAGGTACTAGCCAAATTTTATTATAGTATGTGCATCTGCTGTCTAAAATTTTACAGTAAGAGAAACAGCAAATGATGCTAAGATAAAATGCTACCTTGACAAACTGATGGAGCTTGTTAGCACTCATTGCAGGTTTTGTCCTTTGACATGCAGAAAAACAAAGAGAATATTTGGCTGTGTCATCATTATAAATACAGTGTGTGAGGCAAGTCGTGTTTTTGCCTGGGCAATTTCTCCAGAGATGGTGAATACCAACAATACTACGATATACCAGTGCAACATGGAAGGAGCTCCTTCATGATATGAAGATAGAAATGCGTAAAGTGATGGCAGAGCTACTTTCTCATCAGCACTGGTTCTCAGCGGCAACAATTTTTACAAAATTTGCCAGCTTTGTCGATTCATGGACCTGAAGTGCATTTCCCTTTCCACGTTCTTTGTTTATCAGTGTTTGTGTTTATGCCCTGTCATTCAAAAGTTTTTCAATCGTAAAATGGAAGAGTAAATGTTTCTTATAACTGTTACAAGATGAAAAATTGATGCTTGAACAGGCACATGTCATTAAGCAGCATTCTGATGTGGATATGGTAGTAGCTAGTGGTGGACGTTGTGACTATTCTGGAAAATGTGCCAAGTTTTGTACCTACATGATAATGGAAATATCATCTAACATCATCATCCACAGTGAGACAGTGGAAAAAAGAGGTAAAAAACAGTTCAAACAACATGGAGAGAGAAGGCGCATCCCAAGCACTGACATACGTATCTAAAAGATAAGGTAAACATTGTTGAATTCACAACAGACACGTCTACTTTTGCTGCAAAGATGCTTGGTGAATTAGTTAGTTTTCATGGGCTATTGTACATATATCACTTGTAATTGTTACAGCCGATGATCATCCAACAGTACATCACTCCATGGACATATGGCATAAAGCCAAATTGCTTAAGAAAGTCCTAACAAATTTAAGTAATACAAAATAACTTTGTATGATAACAATCTGTTCACTTAAAGCAGGAAAAATGAGAGGGATGAAATAGATCTTATTATGGAGTCAAAACATTGTTAATCATTTTTGGTTCTGCAATTTTTGGTTTTGTTTCAGGTGATCACAATGAATTGAAGGTATACTTATCTCTATATACCTTTTCTACCATTACATGTAACTTTGGAGTAGGTAATGCTGTGACATAGAAACTTATTACAAATTTATTAGAAAAGGACAACAGTGAAGTGCTAGCTGGGAAAGTACATGAAACAGTGATAGCATATATTGCAGCAAACCTTTCATATAGGAATGCACAAAGATGTGGGACCATCAAAAACATGACGATATCTGAGTTTAAAGAAAGGGTAGCCAAAGACGGCAGGCTACTTATTGAAGTGGAAAATCATAAAACAATTGCTGCATTTGGACCTACCAACATTGTAATTTAAGGATGCTTCATAAAATTAATGAAGAACTATTACAAAATATCATAAAAAAGAGTAAACGAAGATTTCAAAAATAGATTTTTATATAACTCATAGTGGAAATGAGTTGAGAAAAATATTTGAATCAGTTAAACGATTAGGCAAAATTTCAATTACAACATGATAAGTTTCACACTACATAGAAAGTGTGTAGCAACAAAAGGAATAAACTGCTATCAAAGCAGACTTACGCCAGTTGGAAAAATATATGTGTCATTCTCAACAATCAAGTTCAAACTACTATCAAATGAGCAGCCCAGAGTGTGCTGTCGCATCATACAAGAACTTAATTACATTAAAAGAACTTTAATTATAATTATCATTAGTATCACTTTTAAATTCTATTATGAGTGAATGAGTATCATTCATTACAAAACAAAAACACCCTGGGTGTAAAAAAAAGTGCGAGGCAAATCAGAAGCAGCACTGCAAATAGGTATGTGCGACCAAAAACTTTGATATCAGTTGAGGCCAA
Source organism: Spongia lamella (assembly GCA_963930835.1). Lineage (NCBI taxonomy): Eukaryota > Metazoa > Porifera > Demospongiae > Dictyoceratida > Spongiidae > Spongia > Spongia lamella. The sequence continues at coordinate 5,996,296 of OZ005746.1, read as the reverse complement.
GAAATTACTTATCAGAAATCTTTTTAACTACTTGAATGACATACAATAGTTTATAGCATATTTTCACAACTATGATTGGCTTTGTCACTTGGCCACCTTTATTAATAATGATGGTGTGAAAAAGGTGGCCAAGTGACAAAGCCAATCATAGTCGTGAAAATATGCTACAAACTATTGTATGTCATTCAAATAGTTAAAAAGATTTCTGTTAAGTAAATTCTTGGCCTCAACTGATATCAAAGTTTTGGTCGCACATACCTATTTGCAATGCTGCTTCTGATTGGCCTTGCACTTTTTTTACACCCAGGGTGTTTGTTTAGCATATCACTACTTTTTTGGAAGTATAAACAGATGTAATTACTAGCAAGCAGCAGAGAAGTACTGCATGGGCATAACTTGTACTTGCATAGCACACAATATTGCAAATTTAACTTTGAAGCTTAATTTTGAAAAACTCAAACCTGAGATTTTTTTAAACTTTCACTTCAATACAGATTGTATATCTGAAAGTTTATGCAAATCATTCGAAGGGGGTATTCAAGTGTTTACTTCAGACTGATAATAGTATGACAGGTAGAGCATACATAGGAGAAGTGCTGATACAAATTTGGCTGAAATCCATGAAGAAATGAGTGAGTTATTAGACAAACAAGTGAATGTATAAAAAGAGAGTTTGAAAAAACTTCTGGTGCTACCGCAAGCCCAAGAAAAAATGTGCGATGAAAATGAAAGAAAAAAACGACTGCCACTTAAAAATTTTTGTGGTCACAGGAAGGCATTTATAAAGCTGTAACAGAAGAATGGCTGAATAGATTTCTATGAACTTCGGGATATTGATTCTTCAAACAATGAAGGTACTAATTGTCTAGTAAACAAGCGAATTGGGCGGGAAAGGATGGTTCGTCGTGCGTAGTCGCACAACGGGCGCCATAAATCTCGCAATGGCTGGTACTTAGGAATGGTGGCGCCTATTTCCTCCATTCTCGGTTTGTTGATTCTATATAGTAAGAACGTTGTGGGTCGGTAATAACTAAGCGATAGCTTTAATGGCGGCTTAGCTAGAGCATTTGCGAGTTTGAGGGCGGTGCTGCGTGTAAATAACTCCCTACAGTGGTCGCGTTGTTGCACTTCTTCTTGGCCTCGCGACTCACTACTGTGAGTCTTGATATACGTATATATAACTGGCACCATGCTTGTTTTGAGGTAGATTGAGACATAATTCCTTCAGCATACCATTGTTGAAATCTCTTACGCAAGTATTCTTTGGCAAACTTGTTTACGCTAACGTCCATAGGTTGTAGTTGATCTATCCAGTTTGCTGGAAATATCACTATGTTGATGTTATTTACGTCTAGCAACTTCAGCAAACTTTCGGTACATTGACCATTGAAATTGTCAAACAACACAAAAGCTGGATAATCAGCACTAAGTTGAAGATTTGTCCTTTTTCCTGAATGTATGGAATAAATATTTTTACTAGGTATAATCACGCATGGTTTCTTCATTCGACCAGTGATTTCACTGAAAGTAGCATGCCAATCTGCTAGAAATTTGACAGTAGGCAAGCATCTTGATATCTTCCCTCCATAAATAATCTGAAGAGGAAGTCAGTCACCTTTCAAAGATTCAGCCAACACTGTCATAGTTTGGATCTTCAAAGTGACAAGGTGGCCAAGTGACAAAGCCAATCATAGTTGTGAAAGTATTCTATAAACTATTATATGCCATTCAAGTAGTTTTGATAAGTAACTTCTTAATTCTTGGCCTCAACTGATATCAAAGTTTTTGGTTGCACATACCTATTTGCAATGCTGCTTCTGATTAGCCCTGCGCACCTGGTTTCTTGAAATCGTTTTCATGAAAACGTCGGTATGTGTGTATGTGTGTGTGTCCGCCCCCCAGGCTATTAAAAACCAGTCATGTAAAATGAAGCCTAACCAATCAAAAAAGTCCTACTGCTTTTCTATGACACTTGCTATCGATATTACTGATGGGCTGGGCCTTAGTACAGTGCTTATGATAAGGGTTGAAAATTGTCCGGACATCTGCTTTCCTATTGTAAATTTAAGCGCGAATAAGCGAGTAAACAACATCTCCGTATAAATTTGTATATTTGCGTAATTTCGATTAACATGCATTACAAATCGGGTATGCATGCTATTTTTGGAACCACGTCGTCATTTTTGAATCGATAACCTTCAAATTTTTGGTCAAAAGAAAGGGATAAAATAGCTACAAAAGTGCGGAAGCCGATTTCAAATTGAGTGAAGTATGGTGAAATGGCGATGTGACAAAGATGGGCTTAATTGGCCTCAGAAAAGCGACTAATGGATTCTTTAAACTAGACTAAAGAAGCAAAAAGTATTTCCGCTGTTTGATTTCAACTACCATGCATAGACTATATACAAAAAGTTAGAAAGTTTTGCGCAAGCTGTCGAGAGTAGTTCTAACTGAAAGATTAAAGCAAGACAGCGCCATAACTAGTGAAAGGGTTTAGATATAAGCTTCGGCTTAACTTTATATTGCTACTTACCTTCAGAGCATTGTTTATACACAGCCATGAATTCATAGGATTATTGTAGTTATTTTCGGATCGCCCACGCTAACTGTATTGTGTCTCCTTAAAGTTTCTCCATACATTTGTATAGGGGAAACCGTTCAAGCATAAGGCTTTGAAGTTTATTGCTGGGCAAATTAGTGGTTGAAGTCCAACAAGTTTTACGCATGCTTATATCATTGGCTGTTATAAGATTACATAATCATCTTTAGGCCTGTCTACACGACAAAAATAATGCGCATTGAATGCGAATTAATTCGAATTGATCGGTCCACACGGAATTCGCATTGACCCGATTCGAATTGAGCCAATCCACCTCCGGAGGTAGTTTGAATGCGAATTGTAAGTGGATTGGAAAAGATGACGTGATAGTTTCATCGCAATTCGTTACCACGCGAGGTCCAATTTTTAGCCTATAGGTGTCAAATTTCGACAGGGCAATCAGTGATAATTGTGCTACAAACAAGTGCTTGTCAAAGGAGGTGGCGATTTTTTTTTTTTAAAGTGAAAACATCGATTTTATACCAGAAGAGTTGTATTCTTCTAATCATCGTGCTTATATGAAAAGTAAAAGTACACAACTGTAGCTGATAAGGTAAATGATGTTAATAGGAAATCCAGCACCACAGGACTAGCCATGCATTCTTTATTCTTTCACTATATATATATAATATATATAATATATATATATATAATATAGAATATTATATATATTATATATATATATACTTTATTCTGATTGTGAATATTATGTTATATGGATTATGTGGAACAAAAAAGAGTTAGCCTACAGTAGAACCGTTGCTCAGCAGGACTCTCTCGAGGCTATGAGAAATTTTGAGTGTTATGAATGTAGACGAAATATACTTCCTAGATTGGAGGGATGTGTGAGACATTTTCGGATGACTATTAAACTGTCTGTTCAAATCAGAGAAATTTCTAACTACAAGGGTGTATGTGCCTGTGTGATGTGTCTCTACAAAAACAGATGTGAACCTATTGATATGTTTGGCAGATGTCAAGTGGAAGATAAAGAAAATTGAGAACTTGTAAACATGTAAAAAAACATTTAACTTTTAGGTTTTCTAGGTTTTCAATATTGACATGTTTAGGTTAGTAGGATGAACTGTTCGTGACTATGAATATTTTTGTTACTAATTTGCAGGCGGTACAACAACATGTTGTACGTGACTGTGAATATTGTAAGTAATTTGCAGGAGGTACCGTAAACAATTCGTACGTGACTGTGAATGTGATTATGCGGTTGTGAATTATTTTTTTTTAAATTTAAGTTGTTACTTACGATTTCGTGCACATTTAGTTGCGAAATGGCTCAAAGTACTTTGAAACAGCCGGAATTGGAAGAAATAGTGTTCATAGACAAGGATGTCAGGAGTTTCAGTATTAGAAAACTCTCTGCTTTTCGACATGGAGAAAAATTGGTGGTCTTGAGTGAAGCGGTAGATCCGGGAGTTATTTGGCATAGTCTTGATGATTTCATGACAAAAAATGCTCCTATGGTGCCTAATTATCATAGAAAACGGAGCGGCGGCGGTGCGAAAAGAAGGTTCACTACTGTCGAACCTACCGTGGAGATGCCTGTTTGTCACATTTGTGAAGAAGCTAAGCGTGTAATGTTACATTTTTACTACACCTATCGTTCTCTGGATTGCGCATACAGCAATTTTTCGACACAGATGCTCGGTTTCGATTTTGATTTGGATGATGCGATCAATGGGCTCCTCAAATCGGACTGTAACTACACTCATGAGCAGAAGCAGAAAGCAGTGAATATTAAGAGCAGACACTGGCAGATGTGGATCAACTACGGTAAAATTTTGGATAGAGATTCCGATATTCATTATGATGTTCTTGATCCTTTGCTGACCATCTTCTCTCAGCTATGTGAAGGAGCTTGTGCTACTGAAATTAATTGGGATCATCCAAAACCTGCAATTGTTGATGTGAATAATGTCTGTTATTCATTTCTTTGATGATGAACTATCTGGACTGCTGAAAACACATTACACTAGGATGATTCATTGTATGAATTTTAATTTGCTGTTTGAACATTAAAAAACTTACTTTTTTTGCACGTGTGTATGTAGTGTATATTTTTTTGCATTTAAAGCAAGTATTCAAGTATTTTGAACATATTTGCGTTTGCGTGCGGAGAGTACTTAGAAGATGACTTGGGCTTTTGTCTTGTATAGTTTCAAACCGCTACCTTACGGTAATCCGATGACGTTTATGGTCAGTGGGACTAAGAATGACATGTTGAATTTTCCTGACGTCCTGAAGAATCACCTACACACATTTTACGACTACGTTTATTATGTGGAGTGTCACAGATGTGTATGTCCCGTCTACTTTACTGGTGACGAACCGTCGGAAGAAGCTAGAGTGGTGTACCTTGGAGAAAAAAATAAATTAGATTGGGGAGTTCAGTTGAGAGAGGAACTAAAAAAATTAAGAGAAGTGGTTTAACTCGATAGGACTATTTAGTATAAATAGATAAGAAATTTTTTTTGTTGTGTTTTTTTTCAAGATGAGTGAAACTACTGATTTGTACTATTACACACACAGTGTTGTAAATGTAAAATTACTGATAGAATATGGAGAAAACGTGGACGATTTTTCTTTCAAATTGGACGATACGGAGGAATCCTATAAACATCTGTGTAATGCGAAATACCAAGATACCAGATCAAATTTAAAACTTTTGTTGCTTGGTTTGTTACGTTACAGATGTGCCAAAGACGACAGTTGGGAAATGAAAAAACATGGATTTTACCGGAGAAATCCTAAGATCAACTGTAGACTGATGGTTCTGTTGGGTAGATTTTGGCACACGTTCTCTGTCGCCATGTCCCCAATCCATGTGGATAGTATCCAAAACGCAACCAGCTTGACTGAGAAATTAAACATCGTGTTTGCTAAAGGCGAATTTGAAGATGAACGTTACCAGTTTCCTGAAATTTTCGGATTGCAGCAAGCTATGCGACATGACGGAGCCTTCATCGCGGCCAAACCAGTGGTAGCTAAACCGAGGATAAAGAGAAGCAGAATGGATGACAGTTTTGTGGAAGTGGACGGTCGTAAAACATAACATTCAATAATTGCTTAAATTAAATATTGCACACTTAGGTACACATTTTGTTACATTTGTCTTTATGTACTCCATCTTCCTTAAATATAAAAATATATATAAAAATATATATAATATTCTATATATATAAATATATATAATATTCTTTCAAAAAATATATAATATTCTTTCAAAATTCGCGAGTTATCTGCGAGTGCACTGCAAACTGTGAAGATTCGAGTCTTGTCACGAGCAATGTGCACGCCAGGTGTACTCGAGGAAAGTTCACGATACTCGCATGCATGTTATGTGTAAAATGTTTCGGCCAGTCACGCGAGTCACAATTGCACACGAGGCTCGTGTCATGTGTCACATTCGACAAACGAGTCTTCATGCAGATAACAATAAAAATATTATTCTGTGTAGCCTGAATACCCTTGTGCACAACAAGAATTTGATGTGTGAAAAGTACTTCAAGTAGTTGCTTCGCCCCGTTTCACATTGCTGCTAATATCACGTGCTCTTATCCATTTCTTATATTTTGGGACATTAGTGGCTAGCTCTCGAAGTAATTTCATCATTCCTGGTTAGTGCTTCTTCGATCAGAGATCTCATCTGTGTTGTGATCTTACGTTCTCATCGTCTTCTAGGTAAGTCTCATCATCTTCTAGGTAAGTCTCATCGTCTTCTTCGAAGTAATTTCATCATTCCTGGTTAGTGCTTCTTCGATCAGAGATCTCATCTGTGTTGTGATCTTACGTTCTCATCGTCTTCTAGGTAAGTCTGCAACGGTTCGATGGTCCCTGAATTTTGTGAACAGGTTATGTATTGATTGGCGACTGATAGACAGGTTCTCCTCTTGTAGCCACTTACGGATTTCTAATACTCAGTATCGCTTCGAATGAAGCGTAATGATCCTCGTTCGAGCCTCAATGCTTAGCCTTGCCTTATTAAAGTCATTTCTTTACGAACACGTTACGCGACACTTACACGAGAAAATTGCACGTGCAGACGTTTGCTTTGAGACTCTCATTAATATGCTCGTGACGATTGAGGCTCCAGCATAACCGCGAGACACGCTATACTTGTTCGAAAAAGCACTCGAGAAGAGTTATATTACTCTCGTGAAATACAATACACGCGCAAAACAACTCGTGAGCTACAAAGAGTTACTTACAAAGATCTGGGTGATACACATTAGTATGCTGCACGGGAGTATCAAGTTTAAATCGAGCTGTACCATATATATTCTGATACCTTCTTTAACTTTAAAGTTTAATGATTATGATTATGATTAATTTTGGTTACGAAAAGACATAGTCTTATAAACCGACTCAACTGATTAGCTATTACAGAACAAATTATATATAATAAAAACTATCCAGAGAAAACACAGGCTATTCCAACTGAAGGAACTACAGCCAGCCACCTGGCACTCTCTGTTGTTGTTTTTGAAGAAGAGCCAGTACTTTATGGGACCAATACTTGTGGTTAGACAATATGGTTGCAGCATTAAGGTCGGCTGGGTATGTTTTACGGACCGTATCACGACTTACAGACCAGATAGAACCGTTAGGGATTATACGAACCAGAACCTTATGATTATTAATATGGATGTAGCCCTATCCCCTTGTGAACGATTGTATATACACCAACAAGCTTAGGAGATCTCATTACTTACGGACCGATCTGGTGTGGTCACAGGTGCGACTATTTTAAGCACCTTGCTTAATACAAGCAAAGCGTCGCTGCATCAGATTTACTTACAAATTGATTAGATTGACAGACCAAAACACCTTTTGATTATCAAGTACTCTTTATTTATAGCTCCATAATGGAAGATCAAGTTCGACTTTTCTACTGTTAAGCGTATGCTGAACACGTGATGCTTCGATTAAATCAAATCAAATCAATCCATCTATCAATTCAGTACCTCTCAGTGAAAAACTCTATATTTGTTAAAAAGTTAATATATTCAAGTAACTGCTAATAGCACATGTGGCAGAAGGTAATTCACAAGCATCATAGCATACATCCAACTCAACAAATTGATCAATGGCAGGTCCTCAGTAACATCAGCACAGCCATCACATTTCATACTCAAGTCCAGCATTTAGCTAATCCACAATCATTCATATAATCAATAACTTTAACAGTCAATCAAAAAATTATATATGTGGAGGCAGCAAGCCAGGGAACAGCCCAAAGAGCCACACAAAGCCACTCAAGAGGCTGGAACCTAGGACTGCTCAACCAAAAAGTCATCATAACTAGTACATTCAAAATGTAGCAAACCAGGAACAGGCCGGAGAGCCACACAAAGACACCCTGGAATCGAAACCTGGGACTGTTCAAAAAAGTACTAACAGAATCACAATGAGAATACCAATGACAGAGCAGCAGACCAGGAAACAGACCCAAGAGCCACACAAAGCCTCTTAAGGGGCTGGGACCCAGGACTGCTCAAGTCATCACAATACATCACAATATAGCTAAGTACCAATACATTTTGAATATAAATACAATTGACTAGGCAGAGAGCCAGGAAACAGCCCCAAAAGAGATGCAAAGCCTCCAAAGGGACTGAAACCCAGAACTGCACAAATGATAAAAGGAAAAAAATAGATACTATAATATTCCAATGCAGCAAGCCCAAAGTATCACAAACAACAATCACATGATGATTATGATAGGAAATTGATATCAGAATCAGACTTGATCAGAATGTTTTACATACTGTAAAATAGGAAGGCAATTTATTGGTCTGTCAATCTTATCAGTTTGTATGTAGCTAATTTGGTGTAATCAACCCCTTCAAAGCTAGGGGCTTAAATAATTGCTGCTATCACATCAGATCGGCCTGTAAGTTATGAGATCTTTTAATCTTGTCAGTATAAAAATTTTTAGACTATATCTGATGTGTAAATGTAAGGTTTATAAATCTCATATATACCATGACCATGTCAGCTGATATATACCATGCCCTTAGGCAACTAATTTTAGTTGTTATGTACAATACATTATGATTAATAAACAATTAGCTATTATATTACGTCACATAGTTATAGCAGTTATTTGGAAAAGTTGATAGATACGGATGAGCAATTAGATATATTAAATACTGGAGCAGAGCTGTTTGATGCATATTCTAGAGATACATGATGCGATTGAGATCTTGCAAGGGATTCAGTAGGTTGCAAATCAGTAATGTCAATGTCTGAATGTTGAGAAGCTACAGCTGCTACACTAGTACTACAATGTCTTTTTGCATCACTTAGAATATCGGATACTTTTTCTTGTTGATTCTTTGATGATCTTTTATAGCTCCTGACTGCTTCAGTGCTGCGATGACCTGTTCTTTCCATTATCTGTTGTTCTTCAACACCAGATTGATGTAGTCTAGTTGCAGCAGTAGCTCTTAGTGAGTGGTTTGTGTAGTATCCTAAAATGCCAGCTTCTCTGCACATCCTACTGATAGTTTTCTCAAGTGTAATATGTCCCACTGGCTTAGTAGAATACCATAAATTCTTGATTGGCTTTTGCAGTGGCTGTAAATAAAATGTGTTGTGTGGACGATTTGGAGGGCAAAGGCTATTGTAAAGCTTGTAAAGCTGGACAAAACATCTCCTTGGATTTTGCACATTTGCATGATGCATTACAATTTTAGGCTTTATCTTTCTATTCTTCAATCCTCCTTGATGATTTTTTGAAATGTCTTCTCTATACAAAAGATAAGCTCTTTCCCCAGGTTTTTCAACCAATTGAATTTGGGATGGATAGTGACGTAGTTGCCTGTGTTCTTTGCCACCACGTAGTGCAAAATATAATCCATTTATAAATAACATGGTATCCAAAAGAGATCGAGGATTACCATCACCCAAGATACCTTTTCCCAAAGAATCTCTTCAGCTTCATAAGTAATAATTTCAGCTTTTTTCTGTGTTGTTCCCTTTCCAGCTGCTTGTAGTCTCTTCATTTCTGAATCCAAAACTGCACGACATTCAGCAAACTCCTTATCTTTGAAAATATCAACATTCATTCCATTAGTCCTGACAAACCTCATAATTCCACAGCAAATGTGGTGTAAAGTATTTGGTGGAAATTCTGCTTCATCCTTCTTGCGTACTTCTAAAATGAAGTAGCACATCTAGTATTGTAGTTGAGGTATGGTGATATCTTTCAAATAAGGTACCATAGTTCCAGTTTTCTTTGCCCTGTTAATTACCCATTCCTCCCACATTTTAGCACAATATTTTGTATCCCTATTAGTACTTTCTGGAATTCTGCTTTGCATTGCTTGCTGTATGTCCTCTCCTGTGACGGCGTTTGCAAATTGTCTTAATGCTGAATTACTGCAAGAATCGCTTTTAAAAGTTTGTTGGCTGGCTTTTTCGAATTGTTCAATTGCCTCCAGTAGTATTCCCTCCGTATCATCCATATCATCGAAATAATTCTGCTGGTGGGTGTGGCTGGAAGGTAAAAGCGTCGGCATGTTGTCTGTAATAAATTGTAGTAATTGTTCGTCTAAAAAGTCTTCTAGTTCATTTTTCTCTGCTTCCATTACTTCTTCACCTAGCTATCATAGTTACCAATGTGAACAACATCTCTAGCCAATCAAAATGCGTGTAGTTATTATTTTTGTGGGTGCTTATAGCATGCGCGGAAAATGTTGCTGTAGTCAAGCAACGGACAAGAATATCAGTAGAATGATAAATTCAGCGATAATTGTGGCGATAATAATTGTAAGTGATAATTACTTACGTAGATATAGCCTAAAATAGTTAGACACGCGTAATATGGTGTCTATGAAATTTATAAACCCTCAGGCCATTAGTAGCGCCCTCGCTTCGCTCGTGCGCTACAGCCTCGGGCCTTCGGGTTTATAAATTTCATAGACACCATAGTACGCGTGTCTAACTATTATATATACAATTGGAAACAAGGGGACAGGGATACAATCATATTAACAGTCAAAAGTTGCTGGTCCGTAAAATCCCTGGTCCGTCCAGTCCGGTACACATGTCATGGTCCGGTGCGTAAAATTGATCCAACCAATAGCTATGTTCTTCATATGAAATGGGCTTTTTAGCCTTACCAAGTGCTCATGGAACATTTTAGCAGCATCATTTGATGACGAAAACCAATATCGGGATACTGAGAGGTACAATGCACATGTAGTTACAGTCAAGTTCTTCTATAGCTAACTAACGGTTGTAGTGTGTAAATTTAAAGCACAATTTAAATGTGACAGAGCAAATACAGATAGTCACACAGGTGATGATGATGCTTGGAAAAGATTATTCTTCGTTATTGCCCACCAATTGAGGTGGAAGTCATTAATCATGTAATCAAACTTTAAAGGAGAAAACTTATTAGAAATGATATGAGACCCTTCAGTCAAATACGGGGGTATTATCATTCTAGCATGTTGCATGTGCGTCTCTACATTGGCATAGTTTCAACTGGTCCCTCAAATAAAGTATATGAAGGAATTCTTCACTTACTGCTGTATTCTCTCCTTGATGTCTGTATATATATGTATATATAACCTGATGAGTAGCTATCTGTTGGCACATACTTATAAATGTAATAGCACATCTGATTTTTGTAATGTGTCATGAGAATAATGGCAAGGAATGTGATCTTGAAAAAACCTTCGGTCCAAAGAATGCTCATCCATATGTCCACATTTTGTGTGGTTTGTGCCAGTAGCTACCCTTTCAATTAAAATTATGTAACTGACAAAGGCATACCTAACTTGTAATTCATTCAACAAATCTGCATGCTTTACTTCAGTTAGATACTTGGGAGTCCATATACACTCTAAATTGTTGTTGCCACAAAGGCAATAAGAGTTGTAATTTTTCGTTGTACTTTGTATTGCTGCTCCAGGGTATCTAAATTTAGATCTTTCCATGCATTTGTGTTGCCAATCCTGGAGTGTACTTGTCAGGTATGGAATCCCTACACTCAGAAATGTATTAAACAGTTAGAGTCTGTCCAGGAATGAAACTATAAGAAATGCATTTAGAGCTGGCTAGCCACAATTCTCAATGATTCCCTACCACTGTAGCTATTAAGTCAGGCTTACCTGTTTTTGAAGTTAAAATCCCTCAATCGCAAGTCCTGAACAGTTGTGTAGTGAGGCCAAAGGATTTATGGTGCACATTTCATAGAAGGTTATGCAGGGCCCAGTGGAATAAAGAGAAGAAAGTCTTCAACAGTATTGTGAAGGATCACAGATAAAATGAAATATGTCTACAGATGAAGAACATTCAGTCATGTTTCTATGCTGGCAGAAACTGACTTAGCAAGCCATCTGAAACCATTAATTGAGTTAATGTAAAGTGATCAAAGTGATTATAACAACAATTTGAAAATGGTATGTAAGTTTTGCTTTGAAGTCCAGAATGTTTTATTCACTAAGACAAGTCTCTTAGTATTAAGACACTTGTTGACTGAGTCAGACTGACCACACAGGTGTCAACATAATTAGTGCCTACGTGCAATTTTTTCAGTCAATTATCAAAGCATTTTACAACCTCTTGACATAAAACTGTCCTAAAATCGCTACTAAAAGCCATTATAGCATTTCTCTGCATTTGTATGGATTATTAAACACCTGCCAGGCACTAGCAGTAAAACATTGCTAAGAATAGCACTGGTTTGGTTAATCATCAGCTTACTATGCTTTATATAAAATTTATAATCTTACATTGAAACGATAGCCTCGTGTCGAATCTTGTACAGCAACTCAGTGAGTTTCTGTGCTCTTACCTTAATGCGTACCCGCCAAGCCGGGTACTTCTGTCAACAGTCTAAGATTTGGTAAATCAAAGAACAAACAAATTAATATGACGGCTAACGAATAAGCTTCATTTTCTAAGAAAACTAAGACACTAAAGCTAGCAAATTTGTAGCATAAACGTCTTCAGAGTCGGTGTTAGAATGACGCAATAGAAAAATTGGCTATGCCTCAGTTTCTATTGCATCATTCTAACACCTCCTCTTCAGATGTTTATGCTACGAAGTTGTTAGCTTTTAGTGTCTCGCCTTTACTAAAACATTCTTGTCAACCACCAAATTCCATGGTTGCCAGATGTAGTCAACAATTTCAAAGGTTCTGGATTGTCAAATTATGCTACAGTGTTGTGTTATGGAGCAGAAGTTATGTAACTAAATTTATTATGGAGCAAGATTACATTCTTGTCACTGAATACACTATCATCTTTGGGAGTAACATAATACTTGTGCAATGCCACCAGATGGACTGGAAACAATTAAATGCATAGCAAAATCAACTTGTAATGCTCTTTATGGGTGGATGTAATGGTGCAGTAGGTACCTGTACAATTAAAACAATATGCTACCACAATGGCGGACAACCTGATTTCACATTAGCTGGTATGGCTTTGTTTGATAAGTATCATTGTCTTACTTTACATGATGGCACTGTTCCAGTAACCCATTGTAACTAGTGAAGTAACTTTGGATACAATTCACAAAAGCCTGAGCAAAATGATTGAGTCAGTGTTAGAAAGGTTGGAGAACATTGATCAAAGAACAAGTTCTTTAGAGCAAAAATGACTCTACACCTGAGCAGATGTTACCTTACAAAAACAAAACAAAGCCAGTAGTTGATAAAGCCATTAGAGTGAGTAGCTATATAGTCAGCTATCTAGTATAGTTACATACATAGCTATAGATAGCTAGCTACATTTTAAAACTACATAGCTGGCTATTTTTTACAGTTGCAGACTGAAACTAGAATAACATACAAAACATTAATGGATAGCTCAGATACAGATTTTACTGGATATGATTTAACAACAAGGTACATACAAAATATATTATAGCTACCATATAAACATCACTGCCATATAAACATAACTATACTAAGTAGCTACGCTACATTGTAGAAAGCTAGCTTTATTACAAAATTTATTAGAAAAGGCAAACAGTAAAGTGTTAACAGGGAAAGAACATGAAACAGTGAGAGCATATATTGCAGCAAACCTTTTATATAGAAATTCACAAAGATGTGGGACCATCAAAAACATGACGATATCTGAGTTTAAAGAAAGGGTAGCCAAAGACGGCATGCTACTTATTGAAGTGGAAAATCAAAACAATGGCTGCATTTGGACCTGCCAACATTGTAATTGAAGGATGATTCATAAATTTAATGAAGAAATATTATAAAAATACCAGAAAAAACGAAGAATTCACAAATAGATTTTTTTATAACTCATAGTGGAAATGAGTTTAGAAAAATATTTGAATCATTTAAACGATTAGGTAAAAACTTCAATTACAACATGATAAGTTTTACACTACATAGAAAGTGTGTAGCAACAAAAGCTATCAGAACAAGACTTACACCAGTTGGAAAAATATACATGCTATTCTCAATAAACAAGCTCAACCTACTATCAAATGAACAGCTCAGAGCCTCCTGTTGCAAAATACGTACAAGAACTTCATTACATTAAATGAACTTTAATTATATTTATTGTTAGTATTAATATTTATTCACTTTTAAATTCTATTATGCGTGAGTGTATGAGTGTCATTCATTATTATCACAATATATTATATATATATAAGATTTCATTTAAATTTTAAATTTAAAAAGGGGAGTTGGGATCGTAATAAAAGGTAAGGAAACAAGTAGTTAATCACTCACCACCCATCATATTGCATGTGTTTAATTAATCAAGTATACCAGGCCTTTGTCTAGGAAATGACTCAAGGGGGGGCAAAATAAGGTTTTATGAGAGTAAGAGGGGCAGTGGTGTAAAGATCCGTATGTGTAAGCACACGGCATCTAGAGAGGTCTGGGGGCATGCCCCCCAGGAAAGTTTTGTATTTTAGACTCTCTCAGATTGCTTCTGGTGCATTCTCAGGTACCTGAGAATGACCAGAAGTAATCTCAGGTTATTACTGTTTCTGATGCATTCTCAGGTACAGTTCTCAGCTACTGTACCTGCCAAAATGCACCATAAGCAATAATAATCACTCCATAGATTATGCTGATCAGTCACTTGACTGGTGTTAAGTGCTGACGTCATGAGTGAGACTTTAATTTCAACTTTTGCTTATAATTTAAGGGGGGCGGAAGTTTGTCAAGGGAGGCGAGCGCCCCTCCCCGCCCCCCCTTAAATGAAGCCTTGTAATACAATTGCAGCTGGGTAGGCATTCATACATGCACAAATGAAACACATTCTATAGCACTTCTACAAGATTTAACCCCTATTTTGCCTACATGATCTTTTGCTTTGAATGCTGGCTGCCAAAGTACCACTGATGATATATTATTTACTGATGTCTGCATCTTATATACATCAACTCCCCACAAGATTTTAATAACTTAACTGACTGGCAGATGGAATTCAATGTGTGTAAATGTAATATCTTGCAAATATCACTAAAAGTATTTATACTTATACAATGTACGGGACCCCTCTAAATCGTGTCATTGAACACAAATACCTAGGTGTGTGGCTTAATGAAAAACTTCTATGGCATACCCCTGTGTCCCAAACCTGTAACAAAGCAAATTGAACATTAAGATTCTTGCAAACAAATTTGAAAATTTGTTCAACTTACCTCAAACAATTGGCATACAAACTAGTACTCCCATTATTAGAGTACTGCGCTGCCATATGGGACCCACATCATCAAGTAGATACCAAAAAGTTAGAAATGGTACAATGTTGTGCTGCACGCTTTGTACTAAACAAGCATTGCACTCGAAATGGAAATGAGAGTGTTACAGACATATTAATAGACCTAAAGTGGCCTTCTCTCCAGGTTCGTCGTAAATACTTGAGACTTATACTACTATTTAATATCATCAATCATCTATTACTCATCCCTGGCATATATCTACCATCACCTGTCAAACTAAATAGCACAAGGTCCAATCATCCTCTTAAATTTTATCACTATCAACCCTCGATTGATACATATAAATACTCAAGAACTATTCCCAAGTGGAATAAATTACCACTTAGTGACATAGCTAAACAATTGCTATAGATTTCAAATATCAATTAACTGACTTAATTTTAAAAACCTGTTGTAATGTGTACATGTATATTAGTGTGTTGTGTGTGCAATGGCGCATACGAGTTTTTTAAAAGTTTAAATCAAGCTATACCGTATGCTCTACCTGTCATACTATTATCAGTCTGAAGTAAACACTTCAATGTATTTGAGAAGGGCTATTACACTGCAGGTTGATAGTTGTCATAACTTGGACCTCCTTCGAATGATTTGCATAAACTTTAAGATATACAATGTATATTGATGTATCACTCTGTAGTGAAAGATAAAACAATATCTAGGGCCTGAGTTTTTCAAAATTTAGCTTAAAAGTTAATTTGCAATATTGTGTGCTAGGCAAGTACAAGTTATAACCATGCAGTACTTCTCTGCTACTTGCTAGTAATAACATCTGTTTATACTTCCAAAAAAGTAGTGATATGCTAAACAAAAACACCCTGGGTGTAAAAAAGTACGAGGCCAATCAGAAGCAACATTGCAAATAGGTATGTGAGACCAAAAACTTTGATATCAGTTGAGGCCAAGAAGTTACTTATCAAAACTACTTGAATGACATACAATAGTTTATAGCATATTTTCACAACTATGATTGGCTTTGTCACTTAGCCACCTCTTTCACACCATCGTTAATAATTAAAGAGGCCAAGTGACAAAGCCAATCATAGTTGTGAAAATATGCTATAAACTATTGTATGTCATTCAAGTAGTTAAAAAGATTTTTGATAAGTAACTTCTTGGCCAAAACTGATAAAGATTTTGGTCGCACATACCTATTTGCAATGCTGCTTTTGATTGGCCTCGCACTTTTTTTACACCAAGGGTGTTTTTGTTTAGCATTATTATAACGACTACTGAAAGTAAAAATGAGAACTACACCGATTCAAAAAGTACCTAGAAGAGATGCGATGCCTGATTGGACAAAGATATGACTTAGGTTTAATAGGTAGACATTTATATAAATAGAGTAAAACTCATAATTACAAAAGGGTTGTATTGGGTATAACCCTGATGATAAGTACCAGTACGTGTACAAGGGTTAGATGGATAGGATACTCAAGATATTTGTACTGCTATAATTATGTGTTGCAGAAAAGGGTTAAGTTAACCAATTGCATTTTGTTATTGTTATAGGCCAAATGCTAATAGATAAGCACATCAGCTTTCACATTAGAAGTGAGAAAAAGGAACTGCACTCGTATGTTCTATGCGTGTATACACAGGTGATGGGAGAAGTGATGAGAGTAGCTATGAGAGTAGTGATGAGAGTAGTGATGAGAGTAGAGTTTATCCTGTCAGTAACTATCAGTCTGATGAGGAGCAGCCACCCAAAACCGCATCGGTAGCTGTTTATAAAGCAAGTCTATATAGCAATTTAGTGAGTAACTGTCAGCTCTAATGAAATATTCACAAATACGTAGCACCTCATTCCCAATTTTCTTTTTTGCTGGTGCCCAATTTTTGCAAATATAATCCTAGGTAGCTTAGATTAAATGATATTCTGAATAACAATTGGGTTAAACTGATGTACTCCGTTGCAGGGGATGCCACTGGATAGTAATATCAACAATTGGGATCTTTCCAAAAGTCATTGTTTATGATTCAACTTTTACATTTGTTGACCAAGACATACAGAAGTTATTGAAACAAATTCTCGAGCAAAATTGACATAAGCTGCTACTCACTGATTGGCATCTCCTGCAGATTTGAATATTTTAACGGCTACCTTGTGGTGACCTGCAGTTCGACTTTGAGAAGAAAGAGGAAGTCATGAGCGGAACTACAGATTGGGACAAAGGTAAAAAGCATATCTTATTTTGTTATAGCCACTTTGTAATACTTAACTACATAAATTAACTACATAACTGAGTAAGAACTTTGCCGTGAAGAAGGGTTAGGCTAACTGCAAATTCATGAGTGCTCACTTAGCAGTTGTTCTGGGGACAATTGAACAATGCCTTTGCTGTGACAGGAACAGACACATTTTTGATAACTGAAGGAAATCCCTTCTCTATTCAGATCATTTGTTAACCAATGATAATATGAGCAGAGCTGCTGAGAAAGACATTTGAGCTTACAAACCCTAGTACTGCCTGTACAGTAAACTATAATCCTACAGGATCTAACATCCACTTAATGTGGAAGCAATTAATCTACGTATGCAGATAAATAAGCAGCTTCAGAGTAACAAGCATATTTGAAGTAGCAAAGAGGGTGTTGTACAAAAATTGTGAAGCCAAGATGTATAGTCGTCTTCATCAAAACTACTTAGACACATGGGCAACATATAAGTCAAAAGCATTGAAAATGAATTTAGAATACCAGCAAGAAACAATAAAAACCACTGGAGAATATATGAGGTATGATAAATTAAAGGAAGAAGTTTCTCCATATGAAGAAGCCATTAATGATCGGCAATATGAACCACTTGTAAGTGTCCTGGCTATGCACGTAAACTAATTATACGCAGTATATCAAAGTTAATTTGCATGCATATATTAATGCATTTTAGATTACCGTAGACAAGAAAATGGATTCATCTAAAAAAGCTGAGAATTTCTTTCTTCGTGCTATAAGTATCACGGAAAGTGTAAATGAAAAGAAAGTTGATTTTGGAAGCAGCAGCAAAGTCATTAAAAATTATACAGTAAAACTATACATCTCACCATGCAAGTTTAATAATGCTTAATGCTTATGTTTAGTTCAGTTTAACAAACAGTAAGGGTGTGTGATTAATTCGATTATGCAATTAACTGAATCACCTTACGCAGTAATCACAAAAACTAATTAATCGATTAAACCAAAGAGGATTCCTATAAAGATGTGTTACCTTTCATTAACACTATTAGGGATACAAACACTTGTTGCCGCTTTGATACAAGGTGATATGCAATCTGCATATAAATAGCTACAGTACAAATCTTTAACTTTGCATTGTAAGCTACTATATATACTGCAAATATGATGTTTGGGATAGCTTTGTGGCCAAGATTAAGGTATACCACGTATGGTACAGAGGTCACTCAAGAGATTTGGCGTGAAACTCACGAGTTGCGCGTGAGCGCACAATTCGAGTAGTGAGATTCGATCCTCCAGACGAATGATACACTTGTGACGTGCTACTTTACTCACGAGCTACGTACGCACGTATCACGTTACATGCTCTATAGCACACGAGCAAACATTCGTGTAGTTTATCCTCTCGTGCCATGCCACTACTGAATCCAGCTCATACGCTGTTTTAGTGCACATTTCACGAAGTATAAGCGTCCAAACTGCAGCTGGTCATCATGGACTACGTAGCTACCTATTTAATACAGACACAGTACTACGTATGGGGTCCCAGCAATGGCGCTTATTATAAGTGGTAGCACATGCTCAGAATAGTTTCTATTATTTTCGGACGGTAGTAACATGTGCAACATTTATTAGCTAGCAGTTGCAGCATTTTTGGAGTCAAGTATAATGTCTACAGTTGATTGAATAAGAGGTAAGACAGTAATTATTGTGAAGGGCGATGATTCGCCGGCTATCTAAACTCCATACATAGCCTCGCCATGTTGGAATTGTCCCTTACTAGAAGCGTAAGGCATATATATTATGTATATTAAGAAGTGTGTGTGCATTGCGAATAACTTACAAGTAAGGTTTGTGTCGAGAGATGTCTCAAGGCTCTTGTTTATGCTCTTGTTTGTTTATGCTCTTGTTTATGTCTCAAGGCTCTTGTTTATGCTCTGGTCTAGACGAAGCAGTAGCAAAAAGTTGTAAATAAGGCTAAGGGCAATTTATAACTATAATAAATACACAGTTCCTGCCTGGGTGATAATTTATGCTTTAAATTAATGCTCACCGATGCCGCAATGAGTAACCCTAGTTACGAAGCCCTTTGTAACGATGAAGGAACGGCTGGAAGCTGTGCATGTAACACTATTATACAGCAAACTTTGGCAAAAATTCCATGGGAAACAGCTACAGACAGGGTAACAACAACAATGGTTCATCGTGTGGCTCACTTGAATTGATTCGCTAGTCTAAGAGGAAGTTCAATAAGCGTGCAAATTTTTTTCCTCCTACTGAGTGCCCCCGGCTTAGTGCTATAGAGTGAAGATAACTGGTTGAAAGGTAATGTTCTATTAAAATGTTAGACATTTCACCATTTGTTTCTACTGATTTAGGACGAGAATAATGATGCAAAGAATTTATCATTAATTGTTTCTCGGGACACTGAGTCATTGCCCCTGTGGCTATGTAAATGTTATGAACATCCAGTGAATGCTGAATTGGCTGGTACGTAACTGGATACAACACATGTGGCATCTTGGAGTATTGAGTTGCCATGATGAATATTACTAAAGTCGCTGTATCCCTCTACAAACAATTTAATGAAAGGTACGTAAATTCAGAAGCATTAGCAGTGTTACAGTTGTTTTGTGTTTTGAACATGCTAGGATATACATGACCAAGAGCAACTGTTTTCATGGCTTGTTTCAAAGGTATGTACTGGTTCGGGTTTGCTGTAGTAATCACAATATAATATGTATTAGTTAAAGCATTGCCACGAGCAAGTGCTACACGTGAAATAAAGCACGAGGTGCGTGGCCAAGATGCTAATAAGCATGAGGCACAGCTGAGTGCTTTATTAGCATCGAGGCTGCACGCCGAGTGCTTTATTTCGTGTATAGCACGAGCAAGACAATGCTTTATATATAATTAACTGTTTTATAGAATTTTCAAGACTATAACGCTTTGATATAAACGCACTCGCTGGTTCATTAAGATTTAAGCTTGCTTAGGTGGTAAGTTTAATCAAACAAGAGTATTATTACATCACTTATGCGTCGTCGGTGTTTTGGCGAATCTTGCAGCTAGATCATGTTCTCTCTCATTTGTATTTGTGTTGTATTAACAAGATAGTTGCATGGTTTGTACAAGACGCCTCGAAAGAATTGGAAACAAAAGTTTACAGCCTACTGGTATGTAACACATTCCAATGAGTTGTTTACTAAGGCGTTAAGAGTTCCATGCATATAACTGTACTTTATTAAGCTTTGAAGTTTCATAAAGCACTGTTGGTGGTTAAATAAAGCACTCTTCACACCTTAACAGTGCTTTATGGAAAATAAAGTACACTTTTGCCCTTTGATCCTCCCACGCAAAATACTATAAACTATGTTTATAGAATTCTTCTGATGCCAAATCATCAATCTATGTGTGAGCTGGACTGTGACTGTGCATGGTTGCAACCTATTGCCGTTGCATGTACAACCAAGAGGAGGGTAGCTACATAAACAACATGGTTAGCTGTGTGTTATTGTTGTTTTTGAACATCCTATAGGATCATTGCAGGCACATATGAATGGCATACAACTGTTGTTAAAAGGTACTTGTTTGCATGCTCTAATATAATCGCAATATGTTTCATCTATAATCCATAGATTTATCGTTTCACCATCATTAAGTACGATAGTACTTAAACATGGCGTCCGACTTTCACGCGCCTCCATAACTCGCCTCACAATATACTTTTCACGAAAAAACCGACTAAAATCCATTTGTAACACTATAACAAAACTGTACCTTTGTTAAACTCCATGGAAAACCTAACAACACGATCAGTAGAGAGATTTGAAAGTTTCAAAATCTACCAGAATTTTGTCTGACTACCGGCCGCAAGACCCACTAGCACTAGGAGTATGGCTCCAGATTTCTCACACAACAATCGTGTCCGATTTACGAAACTGCTGTTCCGCTGAAGATTCATCCACTGCGCCTTAGTGTTTCTTTTCATCCCTCGCTATCTTCCTTTTTCTTCGTTTAGTCTGTAGAAAGGCGAGAAAGTTATGAAAGAAGGTGTCGATCGGCTTGCACCTACGGCTTTTACGTCACCAAAACAGCCACTTACACACGTGACATAATCAGTAATGCGCCCGCCGTTAAATACTATGAACAGACGCGATGTTTTTGCGTGTACTTTATTACATCTTCAACTATAGAGTACGTGTGAATATATAACTTATACAACATATTTTCGATGTTTTTCGAATGTATTTCACTACAGTGCAGCTGCTCCGCCATGTTAACGGTGTTGTTAACATGTGCCTGTAAAAACAATTAAGTAATGTTTTGGCGCCTGGAAAACGATTACTTTTGCAAGTATGCTATAAAAAGCAAACAAACTAGAATATTTAAAAATTAAAAATTACAAAGGTGAGTAGGGATCACTCTTGCAATGCTAGCTAAAAAAAGTAAGGAAACAAGGGAAAAGATTTTCAAGTGGCATGAGAGAACACTAAAGAATCTAGCATGAGATAATTTATAAAAGTTTCATCCCAACTTTTGGCTCATTTTCAGTATTAGGAGTAAGCCAAATGTAGGGATTAAACTTTTATAAATTATCTCATGCTAGAATCTTTAGTGTTCTCTCATGCCACTTGAAAATCTTTTCACTTGTTTCCTTACTTTTTTTAGCTAGCATTGCAAGAGTGATCCCTACTCACCTTTTTAAATTTTTAATTTTTAAATATTCTATAATTTGGTTCATCAATCTGTCAAGCTTTGACCAGTGTTTCCAATGGAGAAAGGTATGTATGCAGTAAACATTTGTTAACTTTTACATCATTGAATTTTACTGCAGGGTGCATAGTAGCTACGTACAATGATACAGTAGAGATCGAGGTTGCTGCAGCTGTAAAAGAAAAGAACGTAGTAGCTACGTAGTTAGAAGTTGCTGAAAAGTAGCCAGAAGAAGAAACTGTAGAAAACATATTTAATATTTAGCTATGTATTTATATTGAAATGTGTATTTCATACTTTTTATTGGGTGTGTATTTCATACTTTTATTTTGTTGGTGTGCATAACACACCAAAAATGGTGTGCACTGTGTAAGGAGGAATTACATACCAAAAAGGTGTGTAATACATACCATTGTTTTAACTGTGTATTAGTGCTGAGCGATAGTATCGATAGTATTCACTATCGCGATAGTAATTTACTATTCACGAATACGATAGTTTGTTTGTTTGGTATTCGAATACGGCACGTGATGGAATACAATATGCATGTGATTGATACATGCCTATCCATAAATATGGCGGATGACACGAGTGAAATTTTTGACGACGAAGTTAGCGTTAGCGAAGTTGAATTGATCCCTCTAGAGGGATGTACCAGCAAGATATGGAGGTATTTCGGATTTCCTGGAAAAGACAGACAATTCTTAGAGAGGGATAAGAGGAAGCGTAACGAAGTAACATGTCGAGTTTGCAGCAAGAAATTCAAGTATTGTGGGAACACGTCTAACACAGGGGCGTAGGAAGCAATTTCACATTGGTCCGGCAAAATATAAGCAGCATGTGAAGCATTAAATAGGGTGGTCTTGGAGCATGCCTCCCAGGAAGATTGATGCTCTAAGATACAAAATTTCTTGACATCTAGCTACACACTATGTACATTATTACCTTATTTATGCCATATGCTGAAACAGTCTTGCCAAAAACTTGCACATTATTGTTTATTTAGCACGCATTATAATTAATTTTGGAGGCACCTAATTCGGGACGAGATTTCCGTCAAGAGGAACCAGTACTTGTTTTCAGTATTGTTATTATTACATTTAGAGCAATGAATTTGCACAAATAGTAAGTTTTATCGAACAACAGTTTGAGAATTGTGGGTTTCTGCATAGATTATATGAATGGTTTCTGTAACTTTGGTCTGGCAGTTGCCGGGTCTGCCGGACCTGTTCCGACGCCCCTGTAACATGCGGCTTCATTTAAACACCGTTCATCCCAATGATTTCGCTACGATGGAGAAAGAAGAAAACGAAGCCGATTCGAGTTCGTCAAAAAGAAAGGCGGCAAGCAAATCGCGCCACAGTGAAGCAATGGATACCGGACTAACAGGCACGCAGCAGAAACTTCCTGCGATGTTTGAGGCACAAAAACCACTTACCAGGGATAATCTGAAATGGAAGAAACTTACTAACGCCATATGCTACTTTCTAGCAAAGGATATGATGCCTTTTGACACCGTTAATGATCCAGGGTTTAGGCATATGATTAAAACATTTGAACCCCGCTACACACCACCAGATAGGAAAACCATTTCGACTCATTATATGCAAGATTTGTATCAGAGGGAAAAGATAAGAGTCCAGCAACAGTTAAACAACATCGAAGGATATGCCATAACAACAGATATGTGGACATCTCGAGCAAAGCAGGCATACTGTGCTGTCACAGTTCATTGTGTTGCTGAGTTCAAACTACAAAGCTTCCTTATATCCATTCACGAGTTTTCTGATAGCCATACTGCAGAAAATATTGTTGGAGAACTCAATGATACATTAGCAGAATGGAATTTGGCATCACAGGGGATAATTGCTGCTATCACAGATAATGCAGCCAATGTAACTGCTGCTATTGAGAAGCTTGAAGTTCTTCATTTACTATGCTTCAGCCATACATTGCAGCTTGCCAGAGATATCAAAGATAACAGGACGATGTAAACGGCTTGTGGCTCATTTTAACCGTTCTCCCAAATCTTACTACTTGCTACATCAGAAGCAAGCTGCATTAGGTTACAAGCAACATTCATTAATCAATGATGTTGTGACACGGTGGAACAGTAGCTACTATATGATTCAAAGAGTTTTAGAGCAACAACAACCTCTGTGTGCTACACTATTGGAGCTTAAAAAGGGTGACTTGATGCCTACAGATGTTGAGTTTGCCAATATGGAGCTGTTTGTGCAAATCATGAAGCCTATTGTTGAAATCACTGAAGCTTTAGGAGCACAAAAGTACGTTACAATTTCTATGGTAAGGCCTTTATTGCACAAATTACTTAACAACATCCTGAAGA
Source organism: Spongia lamella (assembly GCA_963930835.1). NCBI lineage: Eukaryota > Metazoa > Porifera > Demospongiae > Dictyoceratida > Spongiidae > Spongia > Spongia lamella. Next base: position 5,971,723 of record OZ005746.1, on the reverse strand, counting down.
ACTCTGACAGTGATAGTAGGCTTACTAAAATGATGAAGTTGAGGATGAAGGAGAACTTGCATGATCGCTACACTGGTCCAGTACTTGATTTGTTGAATAAAGCAGCCTTTTTAGACCCCCAATATAAATCACTTACCTTTGTTCCTGATTCAGAAAAAGACCGTACTGTAGATCAGATTACTGTGGAAGCTAGTACTTGTTGTATATCAGCTAACGAGGCTGAGTTTTCTGCTAGGTCTGCTTTTCGTGGAGAGAGAAAGCTCCTTCACATACTAGAGGATGTAGTTCAGCCACATGTTGAACAAGAAGGTAACAGGGTTGTAACTGATGATTGTGATAAGGCCAGGAGAGAAGTAGCAAGATACACTGGAGATGAAGATTTAGGTGATACTTGGACTGATCATGGCCCTTTAGAATGGTGGGGAAGTACAGGGGCGGCTCTGGCATACCGGCTGGTACGGTTTGGGCCGGTCCACTTTTTGCATTTTCTCATGGTTAAATAATATTATATCAATTTATAATTACAAAAACTATAAGATCGCTATACAAAAGCTATCAACTACGTAATTACCTTTCAAAAAGCAGTTCTTTAATATATACATCCATTACCGATATCTTTTTATTGCACACCCATATCACGTGATTATGTTAAAGATGGAATCGTCCGCGTGCTCTTCAGCTGCTACTTCATTCGGGCAACTTCATTAGAAGTCTCTATGCCTCACCAACCAAGAACATTTTTCCCAAACGTGAATTTGGTAAATCCAAGCAGGTAAGAAGTATTTGGGAAGTTTTAGCTTTTACAATATATATAATATTTTATTAGGTAACTAGCTATACGCAGTTTTTTAGTATTTAGCAATATATTATAGCTTTTTTAGTCTTGTACATGTAGCTATATTGAGCATTGTAACCATTTTAATTATGAATTGTCCTAAAATTACAATGTATTCTAATATTTTTGTGCATTCCTTTTTTTGGAGCAGATTGGGAGCTTCAGTTGGCCTGACCAGTCCCTAGTTGCCAGAGCCACCTCTGAAGTAACCGAATCCGATATCCCCGTTTAGCACAGTTAGCCTCAAAATACCTTGCCATCCCAGCTACTTCAGTGCCAGCAGAACAGGCATTCAGCATGGCAGGAAATGTTGTGAATATTAGAAGATCTTGCCTCCTACCAGACACTGTGAATATGCTGGTGTTCTTGGCTTCTAACCTGCAGCTAAAGTAGTAACTACGGTACGACTACGTACATAATTAAATTTGTCGTAATAAATGAGTGCACGATCTTGACTATGTAATGTGTGTTGTCATAATGTCATAAAATAATAATACAATACATAAATTATAAATGGTATAAAGTATTACATTAATCATAAGAATGATATGTGTAGTTACTTAAAATTAACTAAAACATCAAATTTTTGCTGTTATATCTAATCTGCTAGTATCGTGATAGTATTCATTATCACGAATAGTTAATTGTTTACTATCGTGATAGTAAAAATTACACTATCGCTCAGCTCTACTGTGTATATAAGGTAACAATGGCATCAGAGATACCTGCAACATAAAAAACGCCGGTTTGATTTAAACTCTGTGAAGTAGTTAAGATTACCGCGACATAACAGACCTTTGAAAGAAACTCACCTATAGCATGCATGCATGTGTAGCTTGCATGATATTCACATTGACATGCACATAACCCTAACAAATGAAGAGTTTGTGTAAAAGGCAATCATAGTCGTGGTTAAACGGGCACACGAAATTAACCAGCCTAGAACAGGTGGCGCTAATTAGTTTCACATCCATAGGGGTGGGTATTATCTACGTTCACAGTGTAGCTACGTAGTTAGTATAATTTTCTTGTGTACTTGACTGTTTCAGGCGTGCGAGACATTATAATATAGTTACTAGCTATTATTTAAGGCCATGCATTCCAAAATGAGAGTTTATAGTTTCCCATTCATCCAAAAGCAGAATATTCCCTATGTGGCTATATATATCAAATATGTGGAATTCACTATTATGGTTACATGACATATGACTGATGTGAGTCCATAATAAATGCGTATAATCATTACTTTATCCTACAACATGATTTGTATAATTTTATACTTTAGAAGATCAAAAAAGAAAAAGTATGGAAGCAAGAAGGTATTTATGATCCCTTTTCTGACTGTACCAGGATTGTTTGCTGTGGTGATAAACTGTGTTAGAATGTGATTGTATGGGGCTTGCATATAGCATTAGTTATATCACGTGATCTAGTGTGTTTGTATATAACGTGTAGTGTTATTATTGTGATCATTTACTACATGCAGGTGTCTCCGGATCAGGTGATAAGTAAGTTTTGTTGTAGACTGGCATATAAATGCATGTAGCCATAGTAACTGCATTCAATAATTAATGTGTTTAAAAATTTGTATTAAAACATTAGAAGCAAGGAAAACGCATTTATTTTATTACCTACTTCCTGGTAGTTATCATGTAACTAGTTACCAGATAACTACTTCCTGGTAGTTATCATATAGTCCGAGTAGTTGTAGGGGCAGGGGATGTGGTAGGGTTGGGGATGGGGATAGTTCAGCTCCTGACTCTTCTGCTTCCCCCGGTAGGGGCAGGAGACGCGGTAGGGGACGTGGTAGGCGCAGTCGTGTTAGTGATATACCTAAGCTTCCTGTGACCTTTCCTAACTGCATATATAGTTTTTCTAGACCTCCTCATTTTATAGGTGAATCTCCAGGACCCACTTTTCTTTTACGAAACCGTCTTAATTCAACTGCATACACTTTTTTCTCACTCTTTTTTGATGATTGGCTCCTTCAACACATAGTTGATCAAACAAATCTGTATGCTAGACAGCGTCCTTATCGTCGGGCTAACTATCAATGGTTCGACACTACTGTCGATGAACTTAGGTCATTCTTGGGGATATTTATTGCAACAGGTTTAGTGTCTTTGCCCAATTTAGCAGATTACTGGGAAACCAACACCATTCTTAGTCAACCTGGCATCGTGAAAGGGATGTCACGGAATCGCTTTGAGCAACTATGTGGCCGGCTTCATTTCAATGATAATAGTCTGGCACCTGCATGCGGAACCCCAGGGTATGATAAGCTTTACAAAATTAGGCCAGTTATGGATGCGACAAAAGCAACACGTTGTATAACCCTGGGCGTAAAATATCAGTCGATGAAGCTATGGTGAAATTCAAGGGCCAATCATCGTTAAAGCAATTCCAGCCCGCAAAGCCCATCAAGAGGGGCTTCAAGGTCTGGTGTAGGGCTGATAGCATAACTGGATACATAGATAACTTTGTTGTTCACACGGGAAAATCAGATGAAGGTCCAACAAAAAACTTAGGATACAAAGTGGTGATGGAAGTATGTAAAAGTTATTTTGGGGAAAGGTTACCATGTCTACTGCTTCACCATTTGCATGCAGCTATAAGAAAAAATCCAGTTACAAGTTTTACTTGAAAATGAAACCCATCTTGTAGGAACGACCCGGCCTGATAGAAGAGATTTTCCCAAAGATATAATAAATAAGGGAGCCGTAGCTGGGAGCAGCAGGGGGATTGCCGTTTCCACAATTTTAGATGACAAATATTCAAATATTCATTTCACAACATGCAGGAAATGGTTTTAAATGTTTGATCTTACACAATTGTATTAAAGTAGTATAATAAAGCAGGAAAATATGGCAGTATTTTGATTGAAAAATTTGAATTTACACTGTTTTGTTTGGTTAGATAAAAAGCCAGTATTTTTATAGACACACTCTTTGGCAGCAACTCTACATTAATATTTTACTACAGTTCCTAGGGGACTTCCAGACGGAACACGCATTCAAGTTTCTTGTCCGATGGCTGTGGAGGCTTACAATCAAAACATGGGCGGAGTAGACCTGGTAGATCAGATGCGCAGATTTTACATATGCACACACAAATCATCTCGTAGATGGTATCTTCGGCTGTTTTGGTTTCTGCTTGACTTGACTATAGATAATGCTTACATTTTAGAATGTTGTAGTCTTAACGATAGGAATGAAGCGCAAAAATAAGAACTTTCGCACGGCACTGGCTACGGAACTTCTATGCATGCATAGTTCCGGAAACGAGCGGGTCGTCCTTGCGCGGCTTGTGCAGCGGCATTTTCCAGTGAACCTGGAAAATGATCGTCAATGTAGTCTGTGCCAAAGTGCCTACACGTAAACATACCAGGTTTGGCTGTCCTGATTGTGGAAATGTTAGTTTATGTGTTGATCCCTGCTTTAGGATACACCACACTAGGTTATAAGTATTTATATACCACTTTAATTAATATTCCAGTAGGATGCACAAATTACACAATGTCAGATCAGAGATAAATAAATATACTTCCCTTATGGATATGAAAATGCTAAGCGCCACCGGAACTAACCTGGTTTCGCGCCCCCTTTCCGGCATGTGTACAGCCGGCCAGACAAAATGGCAGTTAATCATTCGAGAATCCCTACAAAGACTCGAAAGAACTTTAGTTACTTTACTGCAAGAAATATTTCAAGAAACAGTGAACTTGTGAACTACTATGCGAGGTTTTTTGAACAAACAAGGAAAAAAATGATGTTAAGGTGGCGGGTTACCGGAAAAGGTTACGTAATTAAGCTATATGAATTACGTGGTAAGATAAATGGATTACGCAATTATTTAAACCACCAATACACGCGCGCCGTACATTTAATTCTCTAGGTCTGCTGCAAACTCGGCTATCGATCGGATCCACCTAGCTACTTCACCAAAACGTAACCATCAAACGGGCATAATAACCGTGCACAAACCGAATAGCAATAGCCAAGACAACGATAATACTGCTCCGTAACGAAATACACAATATACAAACTGTGCAACTGCAATAACCCATACGCACACACGATCACGCTAAAGCCATCGTGCCTTAGCTCCGTTAAAAGCCGATTGCTGTTATCTCAGCTGTATATGAAGCCACTGTAGTTATTTTAAGCGCGAAAAGTTACGATATGGGAAGTGCAAGTCGAAGACAAAAACGATGCAGCCGAAAACCCAACACTGTTAGTAAGCAGAAGGCTGCACTTGCCAGGTGGAACTATACAAGGAATCCTTCACAGCAGTCCACCGCAATACATCAAGGTAAATGTGAATTTTTACAATTTTTTGCATATGCACAAATTTATGCAAATCACAAACATAATAAAAATAAACTTGTATACATGCATAGGGGTAGTTAATGAAGTGCCTACTCTAACTGAGGGAGATACCATCACCAGTGATGCTACTAGAGAGTCTTACACTCCAGTCATTGCTATGCCAAATGCCAACGTTCACATTGCAGGCATTGAGTCCACTGACACCACAGCCACCCTTGATTCTGATGCTGTACACACATTAGCTGGGGAGAAATACCATCTTAAAGGTAGCAGACTATTTAATCTACAGAACCTGTACAATGTTATCAAAACAATCAATGAACACAGCGTTAAATGTGGAGCTGTAGTCGAGTTGGTTGGTGAAGTACAACGGAATGGACTGGCTTCAAGACTGCTAGCCACTTGCCCCAAATGTAATGAGGAAATTCTCTTTAGTTCCTGTAATAAAGTGGCATTACACAACCATGATGGAAAGGAACGGCCTACCTGGGCTTACAATGCAGCAGCAGTAATGGGGCAGATGGCTTGAGGTGGAGGTCACAGTTCTCTTGAGGAAGTGCTTGCTACCCTAGGCATACCATCATTGACCAAACGCATGTTCACAGAAATAGAGCGATGCCTAGGCACATCATTTGAGCAACTTCTATTGGCATTGATGATCAAAACTGGAAAGGAGGAAAAACAGATGGCTAAACAAGACAACAATTATCACGAAGGAGTACCTGCAATTACAGTAATTGTTGATGGTGGATGGAGCAAACGGTCACACAAACATTCTTACAATGCCAACTCTGGTGTTGGTGTAATTTTTGGTGCTGTCACCAAGAAACTATTGTATATTGGGGTCAGAAACAAGTACTGTGCCGTTTGCTCCATTGCACAAAAACACAGTTCTTTACCTCCAGAACACATGTGCTTTAAAAATTGGAGTGGCTCTTCTACTGCAATGGAAGCTGATATTATTGCAGCTGGTTTTAGACAGTCAGAAGCAATGCATGGAGTCAGATACATTAAGGTGATAGGTGATGGTGACAGTTCTGTTTTACATACAATACATACCACTGTACCCTATGGTCGATATGTAAGCAAACTGGAGTGCGCCAATCACTGTGTGAAATGTTATCGTTCACATTTAGAACAAATGGTTAAGGACTTCCCACACTTCAAGGGTCGTGGCAATCTTAGCAAGACAACAATTATTAAAATTGCATATGGAGCACGGTGTGCCATCCACAAAACGGCACAAGATAGGGATGTTGAAAAGCTAAGAAAAGATCTACGGGCTGGCCCAAGGCACTATTTGGGCTATCATGAACTGTGTGACTCATCATGGTGTAATGGCGTAGGAACTGGCAATAGTCGATCTCTAGATGACCTTCCTGTAAACATGCTCTTTGAACTGGATAGAGCTGGAGATAGGCTAATTAATAAAGCTTCGCAATTAATTGATGACCAAACCACCAATATTTCGGAGTGCTACATGTCAGTTCGCAGCAAAATGGATGGAGGGAAGCAAATAAACCGAATACAATCAGGTGCATTTCAACATAGGTGTATGGCAGCTGGCTTACGCCTTACATTAGGACCAGGTTGGATAGCAGAAACTTGGAAGTCACTTTTTGGAACTTGTTCCAATGTCATGTCAACATTTGCCAACACTAGGAAGAGAAAACATGAAAAAGATGTAAAACGAAAGTTGACACAAACATACAAAAAGGCTAGAATTGAGGCAAAGTACCATCTTGGAGCAGCAGCAACCACAGACAGTAGCTATGGTCCCCACGCAACACAACCTGACACGACAACTGATGAAGAGCTACAGAAAATATGTAACGAATACTTGACATCGATTAAACTAACACAACAACAAGCTACTGCACTAACCAACGTAGATCAGGATGGTTCTCTAAATAGTACATGGCAACAAGCACGAAGATGTCGGCTAACATCATCAAGCTTTGGTAGAGTAGCTAAACGTCAGTCAAAATATGAAAAGCTGGTGGAGAGTATGTTGTACAAGCCTCCACCAAGTACAGTGAAAGCTCTAGAGTGGGGTAAATCCCATGAAGATATTGCCAGGAGTTGTTATGTTAATGAGAAGGTGGCAACACATGGTGATTCCTATACGGTTGTCACAACAGGAATTCATGTATGCATGCATAAACCATGGCTAGCTGCATCACCTGATGGTCTTGTAGAAGATCCCTCAGAACCACCAGATCGACAACACGGACTACTTGAAATTAAGTGCCCATATTCGGCTAGGATGTACAAACCAGAAGTTGCATGTACTGAATTAAACAGGTTTTGCTGCAGTCTTGTGAATGGTACACCAACACTGAAGAAGAATCATGATTACTATTATCAGATTCAAGGTGCTCTTTATGTTACAGGAAGGCCCTGGTGCGACTTGTTTATCTGGACACCTATTGGCACATTCGTGGAACGGCTAGATTATGATCCCACATTTTGGGCCAAAGCCTATGTAAGACTACACAAATTTTATCGTGAATATCTCCTACCAGAGCTAGCAAATCCTTGCTACCCTAGAGGACAACAAATTCGTCACTTACACACACAGTAGCTAATTATAATAAATGTAATAATTTCATGTAAGTTAGCTCATTGCTTCATATTACAGCATAAATTGGACAAGCCAGGACAACATTGGGGATTGTATAAATATACAGTTATTTGAATGAGATGCTTCTCTTCATACTTGGCTGACAAGGTAATAATATTTCAGACAAGCAGAGAGCTGTGGGGATATACATATATGGGGAAAGCACTTTTAACAGAAACTATGCAAGGCAATATGCAATATGGATACAACTGGCAAAGCCACTTGCGAAGAATTAAGTCTGTGCAATTGCATGTGCATGCCTTTGCTGTGTACTGTGTAGTTATGTACATCAAATACCTGTTTTCACTTGCCCAGCTTGAAGCATGTTTGTCTGTCAACTTCAATTCGTCCTTCGTTTTGTGTGACTTTCTGGCTCGCGAGACTGGCCCATTATCATTGATACTTCCCCCAAAATCTGCTATAGTTGTATGATAGCAAGCTTCAAAGGTGGATAAGGTTAACACAGTAGCTTACAACGAGGCTTACACGAGCGCAATAGCACAAACACGTGTACAATTTCTCACCTTCAAAATCATAACGATAACATATCCTTGTTGCTTGATTGACAAAGCTATCGTTAAACTTGAAAGTTCTTGTCCAATTGCTAATCGATAACAAACAGATAAATCGCTGACCTTCAGCCACATAGAACGACATTTTATTTTTTTGAGCCGCATAATGCGCGTGACGTATATGATTACGCGCAATTTGTTTTAGCTCTAGTGACTTGTTGTCGATCAAGTTTTTTCCTTGACCACTAGGCGCAGCGCTCTAGGATTTCGAAGGTGTCACCAGGAATGGTTAGCACGTGTTCTGGTGCATGGCGCTCATGGCTGCTTAGTGGTCGAGATAATATTGTAGTTTGAATGGCTTCAAGCTTCTTCTTCAATATATTATAAAGTAAGTCGTCGTCTTCGCTTAGAATGCACACAAACACGCATGGTTATATCGTTAAATACATAACCAATGAAGAAGTCTTTATCATGGATGATGGCTTAGAAAAGTTGCTTAAACGTTATAGACAGAATCAATGCTGGAGCGTCATACAACACCGACTAGTCGAAGTTATAGCGCTTTATGTATGTAGCTACTATAGTTCTAATATACTATGTATGATTAGAACGATTCAACTATTCATGTTCAGTGTAGAGAGCGATTAAATATTTAAATTAGTTGCGTGGGCGAATCGGTATCCCGCCACCTTAACGGCATGCAGTGTTGTCCCTCATTTCGAGCGTTGTGCCATTCTCTTCGAAGGATATTGTGTTTTATAATATATAGCATTGCACACAGTCTAGTGTAAGTAGTAATCCCTGTTATTTTGAACAGCGTAGCCTGTACACTCTTCGAGAATATGTGCCCAAACGACACCAGGGTCAATTTACAATTAAACATGAAAAACTTAAGTTTCTCTACCGACAAGGACTCAATTGCTTGCTCAATGCATTCTACACTTTAAGGCTACGTATAAGAACCACAACATACCCCGTATAAGCTATTGGTAGAGCTGTATATGTGCACAAACCTTATTTCACTACGGAACTGAAGAACATGTCTACTCACGCGAAAAAACGAAATTTCGGGGTAAAACAATTAATTTTACAAAACGTTGAAGGCGGAAATGTACAAAAAGAGAAGAGATATTACACGCTGGGTAGCTTATCGACAACTATCTTCATGGAGGCACGAAACCTGCATGTTACCAGGACCTACAACAGAAAATGTATGGGCGTGCGCCGCAGTTTCATATCCATAAGGGGAGTATATTATCTATGGTCAGATCAAAATCAGTTTTGTTCAGACACTAGCTACGTCTGAGCATATTTAACTGCTTATTTCAAGCACTGTGTATAGATATCATATGAGTGCTTATAGCACAAATGCACTATATAAGCATACTGTATGGCAAGAAATTTTTGGGGGTCAAAAATTTCGTGGATTCCTCAAAATTGCTTCAGTAAGTAAATTTCGTGTTTTCGTGGCTCGCCCGACCAACAGAACCAGCACCACACATAGTGCCAATGAGGAGGAGGAAGACCCAGGGATGTTTTTTGTGTTGTATCCACCCTCCAAGGTACACGCAGCATTGGCCCTGTCAAGCGTCGCTAACATAAGTCCCGGATTACATCAAGGTAAGAAGAACTATTGAGAGATCAGTAACCGCAAATCAAATGGTATATTTGTGTTGCCAGATGCCAATGAAGAACAGTCGATCACAAACCTATACAGGTGGCTGAATAACATAGCGACACAACTCGGGCTGGGCCACTCCTTTGCCGTTGCCTTCAACGGCAATCGCATCCCTGGTGTATACCACCACCTCTCTAAAACAGAAGAACAGCGATTCCGACACGAGATTGGGTACCGATGCCAAGAATGGCACGCAGAATGTATTACTAATAATCAAAGTGCTGGCTTTGTGGTGGAACTCAGCGGTGGTGGGGGGGACAGCTAAGGGGATGTTAAGCGTTGTGTCGATGGGGCTGGAGCCATTTATGTGCTTACTCTGATGATGCTGCAATTACAACATGCAAACAAATACTTACACTATGCATACACTGCATACACGAGCTTCACATGCACTATGCATACACTGCACACATCATGCATATGAGTGACAATATTATTATGATTTTAATAGATGTAAGATGATGTATGCAAGATGTATCGCGTGTATGTAAAATGATGCATGTAATGATGGCAATATATGTATGGTGATGAATGTATACATTATTAATTTTGTTGATGTAAGATGTAATATAAGAAAATCTAGTTTGACTTTAACTTATCATTCTTTTACCAGTTGTGGATAGTAATTCATATTGCCAATGCTATCATAACCGGGAAGCTTTTCGTGTCTGACACGGACATTTTCCGACCAAAATGACATTTGTCTGAACATTTTTGGTTTTGGTCGGATAAAATGTCTTAGCAGAAAATTGATGAGAAGTACTTCAAAACCGCATTAACTCCTCAGATCAAAGGGAAAAGCCAGTGTATAAATGTCATATTGCACACTTAGGTATGTGATATAGAAAATATCGCACACTTAGTGTGCGATATAAAAAATATCGCACACTTAGGTGTGCTGATATCTTGTTAGTGCATTGTTACAATGCTTTGATGCAGGAAATAAAACTACCACTCTTTTATATAGGTGCACAAATGCGATATCGATTTGTGGGTTTTAGTTTTCTAAATTTAATCTATATTCTAGTTGAAAAATAACTTTGTTAATAGTTTAATTAACAACGTTTGTATTTGTTATCTATGGACATTTATAAGCTGATTAAAGCCAAAGGACGCCATCTAAAGCCAAAGGACCCCATCTAAAGCCAAAGGACGCCATTTGAGGCAAGTTTCTCATGTGATAAAATAATCTATTTACTGTGTGAGTTTATGTATATTAATCTACTCTAATCTTTATTTACATTAGTTTATCCTTTTGAAGCAATTATAATTGGTTATTTTCCCATTTACAAGTCCTGTAGCTTTATAGAAAATTAAATTCTTTACTACCCACTTGCAATGTCCACTTTTTAACTGAAGCGCTTCATCTCGTCGACATAAAATTTCTTATAGCTATCATATCACAATATAGCTAGCTAATTTCACCTATGTCGTGCAGCACTAGTATAGCTACTGTAGCTACAACACAAGTTATATATTTTTATACTTTACACACATTTGCAGATAAATTGCCGCCAGATCTTAGGACTGCAGATTACACTTAAGTAGATAGACAGAAACTGAAACTTGGGTGGATTGGTAGAAACGGCCTCACGTTTTGAAGAAGTTGAGCAAAGCATACAGCTCACTTTCAGTCGAAGACTGGGAAGATCTACCGGGAACCACAAATCCAGTGGAGTCGATTAATTGCAAAAGTATACCGGAAAATCAGAAATTAGTCTCATAAAGCCTTTGGTAGAGCATATATATCTTGAGGATCGGAGGTAAGCCGACTATTTTAGAGGAAATATGAACAGCTGAAAACTGTTCATTTAGAAAATGAAATCATAAAACATCCCTTACCAGATGAAATAGTCAAACGACTTAAATATAAGATGTCAGAGTCTTCTAAGACTTTCAAAGCAGATTTCAAGCAGGAAGTCGATGACAAAAGAGCCAATATCAACATCACATGTGTCAATGTATGTCAGAGCTATGCTGATGGTTGAAAATGACAATATAGTATTTAACACTAAAATGAGAGCATTTTTTGTGAAAGGGAGTAAAGAAGTGAAAAGAATTTTTACACTCTTTCCTAAGCAAACTTGCAGCTGTCTATCAACTGGGGAACGCTACCATATCCTGACAGCAAAGATTAGCCTGGGAATGGCAACAGAAAAGAAAAGGTTGCATGTAATTTAACAGTATTAAGAAAGAATGGAAGACCCAAGGGAGAAAAAATATGTGGTAGAAAGAGGCCAAGGCCAAATGATGTAACTGTGATGATTCGATACTTAGTTCAACTACCAATGGCCTAAATTTGATCGTCTTCCTTGATTCTACCTCGCAGATTCTACAGACAGCGAGTTGATATGATTGTTCCCAATTATTATTCATTTTTGAGTCTATCAGATTCCATCTCCAGTTAAATTTCTAAGGTTCTTCATCGGTAATGAAGCAGTAGAATCTCGCTCATATAGGGCTACTTTACAATGATATAATTATATACTCCCAAGTATGATTATCACACAACTACCACCAATTAATAGCTCATGTTCACTACAATTTCATGGCATTCGGGTTATTAGAATATATGGTACTAATTTGGAATGGTGGTCGATTGAATTGTTACAAAAATGTATTGATAAGCATGGTGAAACCCATAAACTGTCTTAATTGTTTACTCCAAGTGCAGCAGTTTATACTTAATTGCTTGTAGTATAGCTTCTGTACATACTTTCCTTAATGATGGACAGGCCTATTGCTAGTGGTGCTAGGTGCTGGGGGATTTTCATTCCTTTGGCTGTGGAGACATTGTGGCTTTGGTCTTCAGATAGCTTGAAAACTTTAAGAGACATTGCTGTCAGGACAACTAACAGAAGTGGTGCTTCTACTGCTTTAGCCTGTCACCATTTCATTGAACAATTATGAACCAGTTTATGGAGACATAATTCCCATATGTTTCTGTACCTCTTCAGTTTGTTGCCTGTCATCCCCCTGTGGGAGTTGAGTCCTGAAGTGGACTCTCCCGCCCATGGTTTTTGCCACCCTGAGCAATTGGACATATAATCATTTAATTTTATATTCTCCCTGGTGATTTTTGCCTGACTATCCAAAAAGTTATCTTTTAATGAAGCAAGAAATGGTAGAAACTATTACCATAATAAAAAAGACTATGTATGTTAAAACCTTAGAAATGATAGTAGTCCTAACATTTTTACAAATGCTTTTCACTTGGCATATTGTTGGCAAGAGTTCGTGCCGGGATATACATATTTGCTAAAACAAATAGTACAAAAATAAAATCCTGCAGGTACGCTTGTGTGTGCAGGTGTTCAGCACAAGACAAAATGAACAAGACACTGGCATACAATTGTACGTTTGTGTGTGCACGTGTCACGCACAAGACAAGAGAATGGCATACAATAGTACGTTTGTGTGTGCAGGTGTTCAGCACAATACAAAATAATACAAGCTAATCGCATACAATGGTACGTTTGTGTGTGCAGGTGTTCTAAACAACACAAAACTACTTAATATAGAACAAATATTATACACATTAACTATTAATTATATGTACGTAGTTAGTCACTAACACGAGACGCTAGAGTGGCTCTCAATGCATGCTTCTATATAACTATAAAAATGAATAATTCTTCTATCACATTTGACTTACCACAAAATCACAAAATTTCAATTAACAATGGCATACTTGAAGTGTCTGCCGGATAAAACCATCCTATACAAAGAACTCATTTCTATCCCACTGCGTAGGCAGATCAGAGCGCCGCGCTGTGGTATATCTAAGATATACCCCGGGATATAACTATACCAGATACAAAAAACGATTTTAGCCTGTTTTTAGCTTGGTAAAAAGCAGACTGATGTGATGTATATAAGTGTATATTACACAAATTCTAGTGCCAATAATCATTTATGGAATACTTTTGTATGCTTTTTATTGCGTGAATTGTTTGGAATACAAGAACGTTTTTCAGTCAGCAACAAGGCTACCAGTGGTTTGTTGGGTGGGATAGAAGCCAGTTATACCCCAGTACGAGTACAATATCTTAGTTATTACCCGTGTCCTTGGCTTCGCCTCAGACTTGGGTAATAACTAAGATATTGTACTCATACTGGGGTATAACTAATACATATATCAAGCGCCACTAAATACCAATTATTGTAAAGGATTCCAAATCAGTGTTGTGATAACATTCTTTTCTATTTGCATGAATATTACATACCTCTAGACCTTCTAGAAATTTTGAAAAGGTCAAGACAACAACCATAGGATAAGCGCTAGAAATTCTAAGATACATTGCCGACGACTCAGGCTATATAAGGTCTTCGTGTGCTGATAGAAAAGTGGGTATAGTGTTGTTTGTTTATGTAGTGGACTTATACTGCATGTTTACAAGGTGCAATAAATTTTGTACCTTCCAGTGGATAAGAATAATAGATCCTAATATTTACCTTGAGTGTGAGTAAAATAAGAAGAGAAGGGTAGAGGTACGCATGAACATGTTATGGCTCATCATTGTATTTGTAATTAGATATGTGCCTGTTTTGGTATAGACCCTTTCCATGCAAGCTAAACTATTTACGGAATGTTAATGTTTGTAATGTACGATGATGATTGTTTTGATGATTGTAGCAGACCAGAGAAAAAAACACTTCTGGAAAGAAACGGAAGCACTGTAAAGGCAAAGAAGTACTGCAGTTGAAATCAGAAGGTACTTAACATATAGTACTACCAGTTAATGTAATCATAATATGTTCCTGCAGGTGAACCTCCCAGTACAAAAAAAAACATAAGGGAAGCGAAGCAAGGGTTTTATTTGTTTTTCTAGGTGTGCGTGTTTTCCTCACATTGGTGAAGGCATTCTGGAGCACCTATTTTCCCTTTTCAGTAAAACTTACCGACTTCGATGATGATCATGAGTGGAATCAATTCGTGTACTTGATAGAAAGGGATTTACGTGCATTTACGATTCACTTCAAAAATACTTTTAATAGTGATGAATTGTTTTGTTTAGCAAAGATAATGATACTAGAGAGGCCACATACATGTTTTGTTTTCATGAGTATCAGAGATGTAGCAGCTCCAAGTGGGAACATTGGGAGCCAGTTCTTGCTAGAGAGCCACATACTCATTATCCTGCAAAAGACAGAGTGATCATATCTGGCTTGACACATACTTTTTAGATAACAGATCTTTGTTACGAAAAGGTTTATTGGAACTGAAAAAAGCACAAGAAAAACAAGATAAGGAGGGACCGTTTGCTTATTCATCAGATTTTTACGAGGAAGGGATAGAATGGCATGAAGATATGTGGTCCAAGAGATTATGCCACAGTATCCGTGGCAATATAGTTGATGAAAACAAATTACACATTGAATTTACTGTAAAAATGGTATGTGACATCGGCAAGGACGAAAATGCAAGGGTGCATTACTTTGATATGTAAAGCTTTTCTGTTTTGTACATTGTTTACTGGTTTTTCAACGAAGATAAATCCGTCAGATAGTTTATATTATCCACATGTATGCATGTCGTTTTTATATGTAGGTGATGATACAGTAGTTAAAAGTTTTCTTCGTAATCTTTATAAAATTTACAATGTAGCTAGCTTTACAGATTTTCACTTAGAAGATGGTGGACCTAGTGATGTGACGATATTGCGATATTATCGTGTGGAAGCGATATTATACCAAGCGATATTGATATCACATCGATTATTGTAGCATCACAATTATTGTATATAAGCGATTATTGCGTGCTTGCGGTTACCGTTTATGCATGTTCTTGTAAAACGGAAGTTTACGTTTGTTAAAAATGGCCGATATTATGGTTGTCCGTATCGTACAGAAGGCAAAAACGACGAGCAGTATATGGAATTATTTCGGACTGAAAGCAGATGATAACGATGTTCCTATACCTGAGGAGTTGGAAAAGCCAGTTTGTAAATTATGTAATAAATCCATATCTGCAAAGCGTTCGAATACGACGAATCTTCATACTCATCTCAAAGATAATCATCCAGACGCCTATGCTATAGTACAAAGAGAGAAAACTTCAACTGGTAATGCTTCATCTCTTACCCAACCAACTCTGGCACAGGTTCTCGAGAAGAATGCGCGATATGATTCGAAGTCTGCTCGTGCTAATGAAATCAGTCGTTCCATTGCTGTTTTTCTTGCTAAAGATATGCAGCCATTTTATACTGTCGAGAAGCCGGGCTTCAAGCAAATGATTAAGAAGTTGGATCCAAAGTATGTGATACCTGGAAGGAAATATTTCTCACAAACTGAGATACCCATGTTGTATACATCTACAATGGAATCTGTCAAACAAGATCTTAAAGGTCAACTGCAATGGAAAAATAACTTGTGCTCATATGGAAGCTTATTGATCATAGTGATGCATGATATCAATTATTTTTTCATTATTTGCTTGGATTAAGTAGTAATTGACACTTGAAAATAGCACTTCTCCTTTGCGGTTTTATCTCAGGAAGTGACCACTGAAACATCACGGAAGGACTTCCGTGTAGCACGCGTAAGGTAATACATAGGCTTTGTATAGCCATGGGGAGCCTATTATACCTATGGTATAGCAATGTTAGCAGTATATTTAAACATATAACGATTCATTAGCATTAAATATAAGTGTAGTAGCTATGCCAAGGCGTTGTATTGCGGCTGGTTGTGACGGCGTTGTAGGGGAAGGTTGAAGCCTTCACAACTTTTCAAAGGACGCCATTATAAGAAAGTAGTGGATAAAACCCGCTAAGGAGCAGAGAAGTAATTTGGATGGTCCATTTCTCCATTCTTTATTGTGTTCCAATCACTTTACGGAGGACTGCTTTGTATTCGAAGGCCGGCGTTCACTTTCGAAAGTGACGAACTGGGAATGCCGACCCAGCCAAATTTTTTAAGTCTGGTGCAGTGTGAACGATATTTGCGAGGCCAATTAGTATATTTCCAACCCTTTCTGAGGCTTAACCATCCGATTAGCCAGGATCTACCTTCCCATTGAGGCCTCTTCAGGGCACTTTCTGCCGTTAGTTTAGGTGCAAAACGATACCTGTGTTACTTCAAACTCAGCTGAAACCGATGTATCAGAAACATTGTCATCGTGACTGATATTTGTAGGTCCAGAGAGGTTCGAATCGTTATCAGATACGCATAACAACTTCATTCTTCACTTTCTGCCATTGATAATACGCATACTAGGGCCTTCCTTGACGTCACACAGAGGTATAACACTTGCGGTTATTTTTGCGGAAGTGACGTTTCGCAATGTTTGACCAACGATAACTCGAAGACAACATATAATTAGATTATAAAAATTGTTGTTATGCATTCTGCATGACTAGCTAAAGCTATCTATCAAATAAAAACATGGGGTAATTTTTCCTCTGCAGTTCACCTTTAAGCAAGCAGAATATTTTGCAGCAACTACGGACTTGTGGACCAGTGCTGCTGACCATCCCTACCTTAGCTTGACAGTACATTTCATTGATAAAAACTGGGAACTGAAGTCTTACTGCCTAGATACTGTCCCCTTACTCATTGACCACACTGGTCAGAATATTGCGGAGACGCTAAAAGATGTCCTTGCCAATTGGAATCTTGACCATGACAAACTGATTGCAACAACAACTGACAATGGATCAAATTTTGTAGCAGCTTTTCAAAGCTTAGAATGAGAAAGAATAAGCTGTTTTGGCCACAATTTAGATTTAAGCATAGGAAAAGCTCTCAAATTTGATCGTGTTGAAACAGTAATTAGGAAATGCCACAAACTGGTTGAATTATTTAGCAGAAGTTGGAAGAAGTCACAAAATCTCCATCAAAAACAGGTAGAATTGGGTCTGGATCAACATAAGCTAGTGGCAGATGTTAGCACAAGGTGGGGATCAACTTGTAAAATGATATGTAGGATCATAGAACAACAGCAAGCAATTTGTGGGGTTTTAGCAGATGAGCACAAAAATTGGTATAGAATAGTGTTGTACCAATTAATCGGATCACAATCGGAAACGGCAGATTATTGGGGAATTTTGTGACAATCGGTATCGGTAGATTTTAAGGTTACAATATCGGTTTATTAAAATCAAATAATTCAAGAGCCTTGTGCTTGTAACTAATGCCATCTGATACCGATTTATAGAATGCCATCTGATACCGATTTCTCTACTTTGGAGGCAATTGTTTCTGTTTTGAAGCCACTTCATATATTCACGGATGCCCTTTCAGCAGAAAAATGCGTAACTGTGTCTGCTATCCGACCACTTTTAACACACATTTTGAATGAGTTACTTGCTGTGTCTCCAGATGACTCAGCCTTTGTAAAGGATTTAAAGGAAGCTATTTCAGACAAGTTGCAAGCTCAGTATCTTCATCAGAATGTTGCAATGATCCTTGATGTTTGTAGCTTTTTAGACCCCAGATTTCGCATCGCGTATTTGGCTGAAAATACAAGTACTTTAGTACGGATAGAACGTGAAGCTTGTGAAGTTACAGATGAAATGATGAATGAACAAAGTCAAACTGTGGAAGAAACCATGCAACCACCTAGCAAAAAATTGAAGGGCTTGGCAGCAGTTTTGAAGAAAGCTTTGCCAATTGTTCAACCACAGGAACAACTGACTACACCTGAGAAAGTGAAGAAAGAAATTGACAGATATTTGGATGGAGCTCCTATTGATCCTTCTTGCAATCCAATGAACTGGTGGAGAAAAGAGGCTGAACATTTTCCTGCATTAGCAATTCTAGCCAGAAAATATCTTTGTATATGCGGAACTAGTGTTCCTTCAGAACGTTTGTTTAGTAAAGGTGGGTATATAGTCAATGGATTGCGTTGCCGACTAGCCCCTGACAAGGTCAATATGCTGTTATTCTTATCCATGAACATGTCACTGATGTCAGAAGCTGCATAGATCATAGATGACTGGCTAATTTATATAGAAGTCTATATACATTTGATTTTTATACATTTGATTTTTAACCATTTTTAAATGATACATGTATAACCTATAATATTATAATGATGTAGCTATGTTATTACAAATATGAAAAAGTGACAATAACCGCAATTATTGCAATATTATACGTAGAATAGTTTAATATTACTGTAAATAAATATTACTGTAGAATAGTTTATGGAAACAGTAAATATTACTGTAGAATAACAATAAATATTACTGTAGAATAGTTTATGGTGAGTAATATACACAAAGATTGCACGCTATAGCGTCAAACGTACAAGAGTTAGGGCGACTTGAAGAGACCAATGTGGCTTCGTGGTCGGCATCGAAAATAAACTTGCGTTTCACCCGTTTGAGCCACTTTTCTGGCGCTTGTGTCAGCAAGGGTTAATACGTAACTTTGAGGAGGCCTAGCAGCCTAACATACTGTACACCACCAGAATAGCTTTATTGCTTAGTCTTATATTCAGGTTGCTATAGGCAACAGGTCAATATGTTATGTGTATGAAGAATTATGAAACTATGTCATTATTATATAGCCTTTGGTTATAATAAGTAATCAAGTTTGCACTTCTTGTTGTTGAAGTTTTAAAGTTTTCATTGGCAGACTTCCTCAGGATATTGACGACGGTAAGACTCTTCGTTTTAATCACGTTGTTTCTTTAACTTGAGATAAAATTAAAGACTACTTTGAGATAATGAGGATGAAAAAGAAAGGTTGGCCACCTTAATGCTGCGGTTGATACAAGTTATTGTAACTCTAATTGACTAGTCAAAATCTTCAGCTTCCAGAATTAAGTAAATAGTGTCACCAGACGGTTGCAGGGGCTGTTGGGGATGACACCAAATAGAGGCTTTGACTTTCAGGTAGATTATAGCCTCCCAAACGAGTCTACTTTCCATTTATCGACTAGGTCCCTCAAAACTTAGCAGACATGATTTGATCTGTAGATTGCTGATTGGCGTTAAAAGGTACAGAGGAATAACAGCAGCACTTATGATAAGGGCATCCAGACACTGTTTTCTTATTGTGAATTTATAGAATAGTAAATTCATCTGGTCAAATTTGGTTTGGTTGGTCAAAGACCAGAAAATGTCTGATGACTGGCCATTATTATAATATTGTAACACAGGAAGCCTTAGATTATTCACACCTATTAATTAATTAGCTGATGAACTAGATTGAGTCAGTCAATGAACCTTTGTTCTTTCTTTTAAGCCACTAAATACCAATCACCACTTACAAAATCTGTAAATCAACAGACAAGGCATGTGGCTGCCGTGGTATGCTAACCATTGTGGGAGATGGAGCATGAATAATCAAACAGCTTTCATTTATGGCTATCCTCTCAAGCATGAAAAAGCATGCCCAAATAACATAAATTTGTTTCCCAGTCTCAAGCAGTAATTTCCATTACTTTAAATGGATTAGAAGCCATTTAAATATAATTGTATTACCATAAGTACATGACCATGTATAAACACACTAACACTTACAAACCTATCTTTAAACACGTGCAATGTACGAGAAAAAACGTAAATAATGGAGGAATACAGAAAATGCATCTTTATTGTGTTTGACAGGAAACAAACCATTGATTACGCATCGTAGAATTCCTCGCAGTAAGCTTGCAACAAAAGTTATAATTTCCAGCCAATACCCATGCATTCATTTAAATACAAACACTCACCTTGCTCTCTAAAACTTACCTTTCTGTTGCTCACTCACTATAAAAATAATAATAATAAAGTTTAAACAACACATATAACGAACAAACCTCTTTCCTTTCAGCACGCACGCATCAATGCATACTCATCTTCCGAGTCATCTTCTATTGTTCTTGATCACGCGAGTTATCACGTGCGCTCCTACGAAACTACTCTCGCTCCGCCCGCCACTAACCTAGACCTATGGCATGGGGATGCAGCGTCGGACTGTGACAAATAGCTAGACAGAAGATTATGAAGAGCAGAAAGTGGCCAATCAGCAATGATTTAGACTATGTGTATCTATATGCTATGAACGTAACTATATATGATGGGAAATTCAAGTTTCGAGGTAAAAATTCATTGTTTTCTCGCAACCTCGAAACTTTAGCTACTCGAATTTTTATGTGAGCTCATTTAGCTATGCACCTATCAATGTCAAGCCGCACTCCCCCTCCCGCGCATAGGTGGGGAGTTGTGCGTCTTCTGCCGGTCAAAAATATACTCCCCACTAGTGGGGATTTTGTAATTGTGATGGAATTCAAATAGCATTATAGCTAACCTCCACATTGCCCCAAGGTATTGGGTGCATCTGTAACATTGTAAAAAATAATTGCCCCTGGGGTGTGCATGTCCTTTGAACAACAAGTTGTACAAATCCCCACCTATGCCCTCCCGGGAGGTGGGGCTTAACATTGATAGGTGCACTAGTAGCAAAGCTTCGTACACAACAGCCATGAAGACACATCAAAATGATAGGTAAAATAACTTACGTACTAACTAAATCATGACGTACGTATGTGCCATACTAGTATACTCACAGCAGTGTGATAGCTTTTATAAACTTGCTTTTTAGTAGTAGCTACCGGCATGAGTAAGTTATTTACTATATAAGGTTGTACTTATTGTATAGGATGTCCCCCATTGTCCTAACTACTCTGTAATTTAAAGTGTGATAGGAAGTGAATTTGTTCAGATAAGTCAAACAAATGATAAAGCACATTGCATTATTACATTATGTGCTATCTATGCTCATGGGTAATAGCTAACATTCTATATAAAATTGGGCAATTTTCAACGTACAAATTTTCTCAGGATGTAATACCCTTTGTACTTTTACTACCTGGATACATGTATTTTAGCTAGATAGTTCATTTATTATTCTTTATTATATCCTCGACCTACACATTAATGTATTTTATTAATGATGTCAGCCACCTGCAGCTGCAGACATGAATAAGGGACTCTATTTCCTCTTAGCTAGTATGTGCATATACCGTAGGGCGACTTACAGTATTTTCAGTCAGAGGATAAACATTTTTGAGCAATTCACAGAAATTTGCAGAACCTCCAAAATATCTACGAATAGTTGAAGCAAAATTTTCAAAGATACCGTATAGCTAGCTGGAGAATTTGGCGGGGAGAAAGTTTGGTGAATCATGAGTGATCTGCCAAACTAAAATCATCCAAACTGACTTTTCCACAATAAAAGCTCTCACGTGACTCACCTTGTATTGAACAGTACAGATTTCGGTTAAAGCTTTAATCTTATTTGCTGCAGTAACAGTACCTCTGCTATAATTATTCCAACATTAGTTGGATCCTATGGTTGGGCTTCTTCCAATTGATGCCTACGGAGAAGAAAATCGACCAGCGGATCGGCCCAAATCCAGATGTGAAGCAGCCACGAATTGCTGAATCTGCTACAAAGCTTACCAGATATTACTGTTTGCTCAACTTGCCGGCCATCACCTATTAATAGCTAGCTACTGTGCCACATAAAAAAAAATAAAAAAAAGCACACCAAGATTAATTTTATAATTTTATCCTGGCGTATATATAAAATGAAGTTACGTGTGCCTCAGAATCTTGATATCAAGGCTTGATCTATTTGCTTGCAAAACTTTTCCTCGCCAAAACTTTGTAAGAGTAAATTTGCCAAACTTTCCCGCTATATAGCTTTAATACATAGCTACCACTCCTATCGTTGAAAATTAATCTACAAAAGGTTTTCGTTTAAAACATATTTTTAACAATTCGCAAAATTTTATATGTTCAAAAATACGTCGCCCTACGATACTGTATAGCACAAAATTTTGTCATGGAAAGTAGAAATTTTGACAAATCACGGTTGGGGAAAAATTGGCGAAATAAAATTTTGACAAACTAGTAAGATAAACCTTAATAATATACAGTTGTTGATGGAAATTTTGAATGGTATAATTTGATGAATTGCTAAATATTTATCAAATTCGGTAATATTTTTCTAAGTCAAAATTTTGTGTCATGTGGTATAGCTACATAGCTAGTGGGTGCAAATTTTGACCCATTTTTAGAACTTCATAATTGCAAAACTCTTTAACCCTTCCTTGGAAATTTTGCATACTTGTTGACAAATTATTCGGTTACATTTCAATACAAAGCAATTAAAAATTGATATACGTACCATCAAGATTTTATTGCCATTTTTGTGAAGCTATGTAAATATGTGAACATAGAGGGTTTTCGCAGAGCCAGTCACTAATCGGATATTCACACTATTCGTTAGAAATAATGATATTCGTATAGCTTGAAACCAATAGAATATTGGTTTTTCTATATATAGCCTTACATTTATCTATAGTATAGCAGTTTCTTTGCTTGTTATTTATTGCATAGCTACTGGATATTTGACTAAAAGTTTTATTCAATTTTGACAATATTTTTTACTTTTTAGTTGCTTTTTGTGATTTCTTTTTATACTAACCTGATAAGTTGTTTTATCAGAGGCATTAGGTCATTTTTATATATGGTTTTGGACAATAGATTAATTTGAATTGGGAACCAACTATTTGAATAGTAAAAATTTCAATTCATTTCAGCACTATTTCTAACGAATAGTCCGAATATCTGATTATTCCTTTCAGCACTATCTAAAGTGTGTGGATAAGCTAGAGGTTATCAAAAAGGAATGCCGGGTGCTTTCAGGGTGGACAGAAGCATAGTAAATGCATACGTATGTTGATGGGTTATCTATCACACTGCATGGACCAGCAGCAGGTGATCAACACCGACATGTTTGGACTTATGAAGTTGGACATGATGACTTTGGTAAATTACTACTTAACTAAATTGATCACATAATTATTGAAAGTTGTTGTGGTGAGTCAGTGCTGATTAGATGATTCATTATGTCAGCATACGTACGTAATATAAGCTGAGGTAATGAACAATGAATGGAACTCATTATCAGTTATATAGAATACCGTATAGCGGGAAATTTACGAAGGGTTTTATTTTCGAAAATTTCGAAAATATTCAAGCATTTTCGAAAATATTTTTTCGAAATATATACCTAGCTCAGAGGCGTAGGAAGCTGTTCAGAGCTGGGGGTGCTATATCAGATCTAGGGGTGCTGTAGGCGATCATTAAGTCAAAATTGTATGGAGAAAATAACATTCCTATGGAGTGACAGTAAAAACAGGGGGTGCTCCAGCACCTGGAGCACCCCTGCTTCCTATGCCTATGTAGCTACATAATTATTCCTTAATCACGAGCTAGCTGATTTTCGAAATTATTTTTTCGAAGTCCTTTAAACTCAGCCTTTTTCAAAATTTTAACCTTTCGAAAATTTCCTGCTATACGGTATGCAATAACTAAACACATGTGCTGGCTATATGCTAGTGTGCAAACAAAAGTTCTAGTTAGTGCATGTAGCCACATTGCAACAGACCTGTGATAAAACTGTCATCTCAGTTGCTATTATGCGTACATGTAAATATGAAATGGCATGTACAATTGTACATGTGTGTCCAACACTAAGCATTGTTACAGTAGCTACATACTTTCTTTTAACTGTTTTGCTTTAGAAAGTGATTCTTGTCATTCATATAATGCATGAATATACGTATATTTCTCAATGATTCAAACCTTCACTGCCAGTTAACACTAGTAGTTGGTGCAGTATGCTGCATAGCTACACTCATGCATACTCTCTATACCACACACAAATTAGACCAACACACATACATACTGTCACATACAACTCATACACACTCATACTTTTGTACAAATAATGGTGACTGTTCCATTAGAATAGCTGTTTTTGGTATATATTTCAAATACTTCTTAGCATTACGTATGTAATTATGCCTGATGCTTTTAGCTACCTGTTCATAGTGCTTAAAATAATTATTATGCTTCAGCAAGTCCCTAGCTAATCATCATCAATTTTACCAGTTAGCTAGGAGGTTTAGCTAAATTGAATTTGAATGCAAAGTAACCTTTTAACTGACTTAATGGACAGACTAGGCTCATAAGAGTGCTATGTAACACTTTCATATTTTGGATCAAAGCTTCATGCAACTTCTCTCAAATAATCTCATGTAGCTCTCCCTAGGTATGCAACAACTTCCAATGGAATGTGACACCATATAGCTAGCTACTTTTGCGGTTAGAATAAGAGTGAAAATTCATGGGAAAAGTGTCACGGTAGTAGCTTCTTTCAACTATGAGAGCAAACTATTCAGTGTAAAACATTCGTGGTTGAGTAACTGCAACACTTCGTGGTTAAGTCAATCACCGGCTGGCATACCTGGCAGAATGTCGGCCAGTTACAGGTCTCTCTTTTCAGCCATAGGCAAACTCCTTGTGGGAACACTAATTGTCCGCTATGCAGGGAATCCCTTGTCGACACAGCAAGCATAGTATCACTTTGTTCAGAGCTGACATTTTCAGCAGCTTCATTGTCATCTTCGATTCATCCTGTAATTCATCCCAAACTTTCTTCATCTTGAAGTTGGCAATATATATCTTGAACCATTGCCTATATTACAATAGTAACATGTACTATAATATATATAGTTTCTATTTATAAACTGAAACAATATAATAGATTATATATATATATATGCTTGGTACCAATGCAGGTCAAACTAATGGCACCAATGCATGTCACGTATGTCAAACCATAACAGTAACATGAAAGCTCATAGCTAGCTACTGATGCATGTCATACTGTGTACGTAGCTATGATAACCTTTGTGCCTGGCCATTGTGTGAACAGTGTTCCCATATGTATACAAGCAGTAGTATAATTAATGGTGGTACTATCACACTGTAGTGTCAACAGTATTGTAGCTATAGGGAAGTAGCTAGCACAAAAATTTGCTCCATTCAAAAACATCCTGCAGGTACGTATATACACACAGAGACCAAACAGTTGCCATATCTCAGCCTCACTGCTTGGGTCTGCACTCATAGTGATGGGCCTGGACCCTTAGCAGGCCTGTGCCACTGAATGTTGCTACATGCAATATGTAGGTGTTTATATATACACATGTACGTAGTTATAATTAATGAACCTGTTGATACATATTTGTACCAGTTATATAGCTAGTACATACTTGTGATACTGCACCATCATGGTGTGTTGATATTGCAATATCAACAACACCAGGTGTTTGTTATAGAGTTGGTCACTGGAAGCAATAATGGTACCAGCATGTTCGAATGTCACAGTGGTGCAATGCCATAGTGTTGACAATGGTACCATGTCATAGCGTTGACAATGGTACCATCACATACTGCTAATAGTAAGTGGTAACATACTCATTTTACTAGTGTTAACAGTCCTTGCACTATGCCACGGTCAGGTGTCACACATTGGTATCATACTAAATAAATTATTATCATGTACATAGTGTTGATGATATACCACATAGCGGGTTTTATTTGTGAGGTCCTAATTTGTGAGAATTTTGTGAGGAATCACAAGCTCGCAAATTTAAACTGATATAAGTACAGCCTTTTCTATATGTAGCTGTCACGCAGTTCGCAAATTTTAAATCAACAAATAACATTGCTAGACTATAAAATTGAACGATTAGCAAAAATTGCACCTCACAAATCAAACCCGCTATATGGTATTGCAATTGGTAGTTTTTGGTACTACATCATTACTATATAGTGTTGACAAACATTAAACACATTCCAAACTACTTTGGCCTATTCCAAAATCTTCCCAATTTTTTTGACAAAACAGTGAAAAGTTGAATCTCTGTGTAGCTAAAACATACAAATTTGTGGGTCATTTTTCCCATGAGACTCATTGTTGAGTCAATCTCAGAAACTTAACCACACAAACTACCCAATGTTGAGTAACCTACCCAATGTTGAGTAACCTACCCAATGTTGAGTAACCTACCCAATGTTGAGTAACCTACCCAATGTTGAGTAACCTACCCAATGTTGAGTAGCCTACCCAATGTTGAGTAACCTAACCAATGTTGAGTAGCCTACCCAATGTTGAGTAACCTACCCAATGTTGAGTAATCTACCCAATGCCAATGTTGAGTAATCTACTCAATGCCAATGTTGAGTAGCTTAACCTTCTCAGAGTAAAGTTAATGGAATCTGTAAATCTCCATCATCACAAAAATTGCTTTACTTAATTCATTACACAGACTAAAATAATCTTTATACACACTGAAAGTTAAGCTCATAAGATAGTACTCAAGCAATGCAATAGAAACTCTCATACACGACACTTTCTAGATTCACTGTCCTGTTTGAATGTAGCTACCTTCAATCTAAGCTCTCAATTAGAGCTGTGAAACTGGTGTAGAAACCATAACTGGTTACTGGATACTTGTCTGGTTAACTAAAATTTTAATTAAAGCACCTGAAAACCAAGTTTACCTTTTATGTCTTCCCAGAAATGACAATTCTATTTTTTATTTGATAGTTTTGTTCTAAAATCTTAAAATGTGGGAATATTTTGCATATTCCAATGCTAAAATAAGTGAAATAGATTACAATTGCTGTGAAATAATATACTTCATTGGTTATGTAAAGTTAAAGGTTTCGATTCACAGCCATACCCTCAATAAATAACTACTATAAAATGGACTAAAAATCCATTTCTCAGAGCTACTGTCATTTAAACCTTGACATGGTACTTTTTCCTTCAACTGTTAACATGCACACCCCTATAAATCATAGTAACATGACATAGCTATCTTGTCAAATGTCTTTAACTGTATAAAGGTAATTATCAGCCCTTGAATTACTGCCTTACATTTGTTCAGTCAAATTAAAGGGGCTATGGGATGACAAAGTGTTTTGATGTTCTGAAGCCACCCAATGCTTGTTACAACTAATTAGTTTGCTTTTATGTTTCATTAAAAATTACATCACAACTGGCAATAATGTGATTTCACTGCAGTAACATTGCATAGGAATATTGTCACACAGCCCCTTTAATGGCATTGCAATTGTCTGCACATGGTTTATATAAATTATATAGATTTGCAAATGCCTTTAAATAAACTTAACTATTCAGTTAGTGCACTGTACAAGGACAACTTGCAGGGACAAAGGACATTCTTCAGAGAAAAACTATTTTCAGGGCATACTTACATTTGTAATGGTAAATGTCTTACTGCAAAACTGTTTATAAATCCCACAAGTTGTTAAAATCTCTGAAACTTACTATATATATATATAGTTATATTTCTCAAGTATTTTCAAAAAAATCTTTTTAATCATATGTACAATATAACATACAAGAAAATACATGTTACTTTGTATTTATCCATCATACCATACATATAGGTTGCTTTCATCCCATTTGGCATCTCTTAAGGACAGTATCAGCATTTCAATAGAAATCCTTTTCCTTCAACTACTGGATCGGCTACCAAAATCTAAATATGATGAGCCTACAATGGAGAATGATTATTGGACATACACTGACATGTGAGAAAGCATAGTTACAGAAGCAGCTATAATATATTTTTAGGGGAAGTAGTTTCATAGATCAACTAGTAGATATACAGCGGCAAGTACTTGAAAATATACTTGATAAGGAACATGTAATTAATCTGACCTTGGTGGAATGACTCACAAATGTCGTTAAGACTAACTTCTTTAAATAGGCTTGACTTTATTTTAATTTTTGTAATTGCATACATGTATATATATATATATATGTACCATATGCAAGAGTTCCACTATGTGCGATTTCAAAAAACTTGCGAGTTTTAGATGGCAAAGTATCACTTGGATTATTAAAGTGTCTTGGTTGCGAAACCAAAAGTACCTTTGTACCAATAACTTGATAAATTTGTCTCATTTTGTATTCTGCTACTGTATTTTTAAAATGGAAATACACATTTTAGTGTCTTTCAAGGCTAGCACTGTACATATTCCAGCCCATATACAAGCATTTTCTATACATTACATATTAAATAACCTACAAGGCTATATAAAAGTTTTACCTTGTGATAAGCTTAAATGATAGGACACAATACAGTAGAAGCACTATCTGTATGTGTGGGCTGCATCTTGTTAGTTAATGTACAACTGGCACCAATTTTTAGTATAAACAACAACTAGCTAATGCTTTGGCAAGAATTCACGATGTGTTTTCTTACTAAAGTATCATTTCATGTGAAACTGGAAGAGGGAACACAAACATACACATGCACGCATGCCCATACACACACACACAAACAAACAAACACATGTACACACAACTTAAGGGCTCATAAATAACTAGTAGCTAACAACATAATAATATTATGTTAATTATAGCCTTAAAATATAATCAGAACTAAAAGCAACATATATAACACACACACACATACACTGTAATTATAAATGTTATGCACTAATTGGAACAACAATTTCACATTTCAGCAGAAAATACATACCGCACATGACTTGTCCTATAATATATAATTTAATGTCCATTGTGTCCTCACTGATTTCTATGAAATAATAAACAACAACTTAAAATTGATAAACTGCAAACTGGTGTGCAATAAACTGGGCACTAAATAGAGATTCCAAATATTCAACTGATTATTTTATTATATAGATGTCATTACTTTGACTGAATCATAAGCAACTGACAATGGTTACAGATAAATTTAAAGCAGTGTTTATTTGAGTACAGTTCTTGGGATGTGCCACCTCACCCTTTTTCTTGTAATCATAATTAATGTCCGACCACACAGAACTCTGGTGCAAATCAAATGATATAACCAATTAGTCTATATTTACCAGGATTACCAGTTACAGCATGGGTCACTTATCCTACAACATACAGTGCCTAAAATAACTATTTTTTAACACTGCACAAAAGTTTAGCTAATGCAGACATCTCGAGTTTGGAATCGTAAGAATCAAGCTTAAAATTCATTACAACATTTATCTCATGCAACTACATCGCCCACTTTCATGTGACGGCTAAAAATGCCTAATTGCATGCAATTTATTTGGGCACACACTAAACAAGTCAGCCCTCTGTTAGATTTTAAATTATGTGTGTATGATGTGTTTAACAGTTTTATGATGAATGATGACAATTTAATACTGCACATTTTACATTTTATCACTGCACATTTTAGCTTTATCACTGCACATTTGTGCAGTGATAACCCCTTATTTTAGGCACTGACAACATAAGGAAATCTATTGTACAATGAAATTTTGCATAGTGACCATCCACTACTGAGTGCATGACACAAACTGATTAGTGTTGTACCATTCACATGCCTATTAAATGAAGCACTAATATCAGGATCCAAATAAGTACCACAACTCAAGCTCATAAGTTATAACATCAAAGGAATACTCATGTAACATCACGTAGATGAACAAACGCTAGAAAACGCACCCCAAAATTTTCTTTCTCTAGCTACGTACCTAACCATTGAGAGATTTATTAATGAACGATCAATACGTTGATATCCCCTTGGAATTGCAGCGCTGGTAAGTCAAAACACCTTTCCTCCATAATAATATAAGTCGCAGTCTTCTTCTAGTTTACTAAACCATTCTTCTACATCACAACTCACAGGACAACTCGCTGTACTTCAAACACGTGGCAGACGTGGTGCTCCGCAAATCAATTCACGTGACGTTCCTGAAAATAATTTAACGCGCACTATTTAACTGTTCTTTGACGTTTGTGTTTGTTTGTCAGAATTCAAACGGATATCTTAGAGGAGCATCATACAATGAGTGTCTAATAATGTAGCTAAGGCAGGTTTACAGGAGTTGACGAAGTTCGAGACGAAGTTATGGAGGCACAGAACCGGCCTGGCTAGTGAGGACATGCAGTTCAGTACAGGGGTGATGCAAGTGTAGCAATGCAACAAATAAAAAGAAAGAAGCGGTCTGGGAACGAAACTAGACTCCAGACTAGGCTTATTCCAGAAATGATAGCAAAATTTTTATACTGGGGCGAAAGAGAGATTGATTGATTTATTATTTAGACTCACAACAATCGGCTACAGTCGTTCCTCGTTGGAGTGTTACAACAATACTAGTGATTATTGAAAGGAAGGTGATGATTCAGACAACCTAATGACTTTATCCAGCACCCCATTTTCATTCGATTATTATTGCAGGTGATCTTAATGTTGATTTACTTATCTGGTGATAGTTACAGTGCAGCTTATACTAATTTATTGGCTGTCTTATCTTACACAGCATGTTGTGGGTCCAAGTCGTGTGTCTACCACAAGTTCTACATTAATTGATCACATTATAGAGCTTTTTCATTGCGTGATCTAAATAACGTAATTTATTTGTCTCACCTACGCATCTGCCATCTTGGTGCACATGTTGTGTATACAGAATGGTGTCTTAGCTTTCGTCTTACGGCGAAGCTTTAGAAAAACAAGCGAAGGCCCGCTAAAAGGAAAATAAATGGAGTGGATCCGTTCAGAAAGGCAACTGAAGGAGAGCCCTTCGACGGATTTCCGCCTGTTGAAGATTGTGGTTTTGGCATCATATCTTGTACTTCAGACAAGTTCTATTAGCTTAAAGCCAGGAAAGGACTGGAAGCTTACAATCAATTCGTATGCGGCTGGATAAAAGAAGTTAGTACTAGGGAGATATCTAACCACTGGCAGAGTAAGGTACATAATTAAGTGGTCTAGTCTACATACTTTATGGCACTTGTTTCATGCAGGTCCACCATTCACAACGATTAAATGAAACACCTTTGGCATGCTGGATTATTACAGAGTTAACTGGGGAAATCTGTTGTGCTCATTGCAATTGTATGGCTGGGTTAGGGGAAACATGCACACACATTGCTGCTGTACTGTTCTACCTGGAAGCTTCATCTAGACTCAGCAAAACATGTACATAAGAGGCTTGTAAGTGGATAATGCCATCATATCTCAAGGAAGTTGAGTATTTACCAATCAAAGATATAAATTTTACCTCAGCTCGTGGAAGAATGAGAACTTTAGATGATCAAATCACAGAGTTGGTGATTCGGACGAACAGCCAAATGGGATTCTTGTGCCTAGGACAGTTGGAACAAGCCTCATTATTTCAAAATCTAAGGGCTGAAGGCAGGGGCGGATCCAGGGGGGGGGTCAAAGGGGTCAGATGACCCCCCCTTCAGAATAAACGCTAAATTAGCGCTATGGCACTTAATAATTATTATAGAGGCGCTTATAATTATTAAGAGGCGCTAATTATACAATACACTGTGATGTCCGCGAAACGTCACGGTAGCAGCAGTAGCGCTTATGGAGAGATATCTCAGCAAGGGCCAGTATCAAAGAAGTATCTTTCCAAGGGTTTTTTTCAAGCATGCTATCGTCCGCGTGTACAAGGTTAGTTAATTAATGACACGGCGGGCGGGCAGCTGCACGATAGCGATAGCTATAAGGTTTCCTATATAGCTAATAGCAACACTTATACACAGCTATAGCTTCATTTTTAGCTATAACTGTAGCTATATAGCTACCTATGTATGTAGCTATATAAACACACGTATATACGTAGCTACTTAGCTAATAGCTACGTTATGAGCTACGTACATAGCTATAGCTAGCTATACGTATATAATTTCATAACGAGGCTAAATGGGCTATAGCCATGATGCAGTATATTCATAACATTCCACTTGAAGCTGCAGAGGAATTTGATATTCGTCACCCTCAGCCGCGGAAACTTTTGCTGTAATCGACCTGCACCGCAGTAGCAATACTGATACGTATAGATAAATGCACAAAATATCACAATCATCATATAGTTTTAGCCAATGTATACAAATGTTCTACATAGCTACGTAGCTAGCTAGTCTATTAGTTATATGTGCATGTGTGTATATATGCAGTACATGTACTAGCTTCGTAGCTATATAGCTACTGAGTTTAGGCATATTTACAGTTTACTCAGTATGACAGTTTTTGCCTCAGAATGCACCAGAATCAATCTCAGAGAGTGTAATTTTCAAAAATTTCCTGGGGGGCATGCCCCCAGACCCCCCTAGAATGGGCATGCTTCGCATGCCAGTTTTGCTTCGCAAAACTATATATGCATAGCTACGTACTTCTTAGTGACCCCCCCTTTGAGAAATCCTGTATCCGCCCCTGGCTGAAGGTACCAATCCTGCTATTTTGTCGTTAATTCCTAATTTCTCTGAACAGTTTGTGCCAAAATTTTCATGTAAGGGTTTTCCACCACCATTGAAAATCACTTAAAGTTTGAAGTATGTATGTCGAAATAGAGTACCATGATGTGTTGTCAGCATGTGAATCAGTGTCAGTAGACATGATACTTGAACCATATTTTTGAGTTTACTTACTTTGGTCTCTAGTAGCTTTTTCGACAGAATCTGCCATTTCCCTGGTTGAGCTGGAAGAGTTACTGCTTCTAAAATGAAGTCTGCATGTATGCCATAGAGACCCTGCCAAACCAGCTCAGTCAAGGGTTATGCTACCCTGAAGCTTTCAATTTCACTAGCAAGGCAACAAGTTGGGCTTTCAGCATGAGACATTTATTTTAATGCTTGTAAAGATAAACATGTTGATTTTTCTGTTATGGACAGTGGGCTTGTCATTAATAGTCAGTGGCCATACTTATATAGGTGCTTCTCCAGATGGAGTCATCAACTGTACCTGTTGTGGTAAAGGGGTACTTGAGATTAAATGCCCTTTTTGTCATCAGGAAACATCACTACAAGTGCAGCTACTAATGATAGTAAGTTCTGTTTGAAGCAGTTGGATGGGGAGCTACGTTTGGACCACAGACATGCCTACTACTATCAGGTACAGACGCAATTGTTTGTCTGTGATGTGGAGTATGCTGATTTTTGTGTTAGCACTTTTTTGATGAGTGAAGAGAACATCCATGATGACAATGGGATGCACATTGAGCGCATCTACAAGGACTTGAACTTTTGGACTGAGTGTCTTGCTAAATCGCAGCACTTCTTTCAAACTTGTTTGCTCCCAGAAATTTATGGGCAACTGGTATACAAGGCCAAATGTAAAGAGCACAACTGATGATGTTTATGGACATACAGATACAGAAAGCACTCCTGATCAGCCATTATGTTGCTATTGTCGCCGTCCCGAAGATGGGACTATGATTGGTTGTGATAACCCAGACTGTCCCATAGAATGGTTCCACGTTGAATGTTTAAAACTACCCCCCAAAAGAAAATCCAAGCAGTACTGTCATTGAATCATTTGAAGGTAGCCATAATTATCGATTATTTTGAGATCTTCATAGAACGGCCGTCTAACCTTCAAGTGAGAGCCTACACATGGTCCAACTACAAACACAAAAACACTGCAAAAGTTTTAGTTGGAATTATTCCTCAAGGAACTGTAGGGTTTGTTTTTTTCAGAAGCTTGGGGGGTCGAGTCATTGACAAGTATCTAACTGAACATTGTGGAATTTTGAAAAAGCTGCTACCCGGCGATGTTGTACTTGCCGATCGAGGCTTTGATATTGCTGAGCCTGTTGGGGTAATGCAAGCTAATTTGCAGATACCAGCATTCACTAAGGTATAATCTCAACTGTACGCCAAAATAGTGAAAATATCTCATACTACAAGGCACCTTACCAATTAATTTCGTAATGAAGCAACCTAGTGAAGACATCCCACTGATCGATAGCATCATTCGTGTATGCTGTACTCTTGTTATTGTCTGTGATAGTGTTGTACCGTTTGAGTAGAGCTAGTTTTGTAATAATTTTATGTTTATGTGTACATTAATTAAAACATCGATGATTCTGTCATACGTAGCTAGCTACTTGTACATGCACAAAGTAATTGATCAAACATCAATTTTAGATCCTTTTTTCTTTATTAGAAACTTTGGTAACTTACTACAGTCTGCAGTTGTAGCAAATTCCTGGTCAGCAGCTTTTAATATTACAGATGTACTGTATTATGCTGACAAAGATGCTATACAAGGTATTTATTTTTGTTTGTAGCTATACCATAATTTCCCACTAATGAGATATGATATGTTCTTGCATGCATACTGTTTTGTTTCAGGGAATTCAGGAGAACATACCATTTTCACTCACTGTGTGAAGCAGTTGATTTTTGGATTTTTTTCCGTCAACGACGATGGTGCTAAACATCATATGACAGATACATCCGATCAACTTCCAGATTTTTTTCATGGAACAAAAAATGAATTGTATTCTTTCCTGATAGAGAAGTTTTCATTTCCAGGAAGCATTGTTTTGGACATGACAGCTGCAGGTTGTCAAGGTAATGAATGTACGCATGTGTAATCAAACTCTGTGTAAACTTTGTTTGTATGTATTGTACAGTGTGTATAATGCACAACTCTTATCAACCAAATTGTATAGCCTGCAAAACAAGATGACACATTCCATTATAAAAGGCTCATTGTGTTATGTATTTTCCACTGGCCATTTCACCATTGCATTGTTGAAAGCCAGTTGCATGAGTATGGGTACTATGATAACTGCTCCGCTAAAACTTTAGTAACTTACTTAGATTGTTTACGTATGTATTTGTAGCTATTTGTTATAACTGTTAGGTTTTGTTCTCTTTCCCATTTTGTTATAGGTATCCTGTCGGAAACAGCAATTAAGGCTGGAAGAAATGCCATCTGTATTACAGAAAATGACAACTGTAGTGAATTAATTGCTAAGTTTTCTAGTGCTTTAGAATAACATTATTATTATAATTATTATGTATTAAGTAGATTTTGATTTATGCTCCTTTCAGCAACCAAAACACCGGGATTTTCTCGATATTCTATAGTCTTACTGCAAGAAGGTTGTTTGTGTTAATGATATAATTATATGGCTCAGTCTGAATCAGTGGTAATGGCATAGCTACTCGCCTGGAAATTACCATAACCTAAACAACTTTGGCTATTAAAAGTGTTGTGTTGGAGTCCTGCAATAATACTATTAAAACATTACATAAAATTTACAGATAACCCCACTTACTGTTTCTACTGTATAATGGGTTATTTTCCATAGGTGCAAATTTTCCCAAATTTCCCAAATGACCTCGTAACTCAGGAAGTTTAAGCTGGGCTGTTTCTATAATTCGATTGTGGGTTGCAAAGGAATGTTAGCTATATTCTCACTCATCAATGAGCAAATTACCTCAGTTACCTGTTTTGGAGTCCACAAGATCCTGTACATGAACTAAAGGCACAAGATAGCTAATGTACATAGCCATACAGTGAAGCCACTGCATGCATTGAGTGTTGTATTAGCTATGTGACGCAGACTACAAAAATCCATGATCCCTGTAAGATCTCGCTAAACCTTGATTGCGTGAGATACTTCAATTGTTGGGATCGTGAATTTCTAAATTGGGAAAATTTCTGCTAAAGCTAAAGATCCACCATTCAGGAAATTTACACCAAGGAAACAGTTATACAGTATACTATTCAAAATGGAAACAGTGGCATCCGTTCTTTGATGTTTTATAGTAAAACATGCATGCCATTGTGATCATGACTTCAACAAGTACCGGGTACATATGTGCTGTTAAATCCCTGTGCAGAGAATAGCTAGCTGTCCATTGTGCCAGTGGATAAAGCATGTGAAGTTTAGGGATATACAAGAAACTGTATTTACTTTTTGCACTAACAACATAAAATCACAAGTAATACATCAAATCACAAATCAATGAAGTAGCTAATACATCAAATCACAAATCAATAAAGTAATGTAAACTTTTAATGTTTCCAAAAGCAAAAACGCAGGAGGTCTTGATGAAAAGTCTGATATACACTTGGTCTAGTACTCTACACCCAATGAACAAATAATATGTTTCTCCTCTTCGGACACCTCTTTATACTTATCACAAATAAACTGCAAGACTTTAGCTACCAATTCAACTGAATGTATATAATTATATCACTTGTGGTGCTCTGTTTTACAACACCATCAATGATCTCTGGTGTTAATGAAGATGCATATGGTGGGTACAATATAGCAATTCTCATTATCACAATTTACCCTAACTTCTTTCCGTAGCCTTGTATATAGTCAATCAGCAGCACATTAAAATTCCTGGTACTTGCCATTGCGATTGTATTTGTTAGCAATATGTTATCTGCATTAATGTCATTGTGGATACATCTTGCGTTGCCTTTCTGTTTTTAAAGCTCAGTTTTCTACACAGCTGAGATTAGAAACATGGTACAGTATATAACTAGTCTAAGAATAGCAGGTTAATAAATTTTACAAGGGGCTATAGCTATAGTTTATTTTACCAATAACACCTAGAGACTATATATGTATCACTATACCATACATCAGGTTCAGGAACATTTGCAGAGACAACTCTGAATTTCAAAATTGAAAATTTAAAGATGCAATTGCCGACTTCATTTCAGAAATTACAAGTATCCATGCATATACTTGCCGAATGGTGTATCTTACAGTATGTTAGCAATAGTGATGCACCGATTAATCAGTAAAGCATCGGAAATTGGTTTGTCAGTAACATTTTAAAAACATTGGTATTCGGTATTTATTGACAGATTACTTTGACAACATTTATATTTTGGCGGAAACAGATTACAATATTGCTTGAAATTGGCAAAATCTCTTATCGGTGCATCACTATAACCTATGACGCATCAGTCTTGATCTTACAAGTTTTTAATTAAAACGTACATCCATCCACTAGCTACACCATAGAAATTTCAGCTGTATCATTTCGTGCATGCTCCTAAATTTTGACATTAAATTTTGTTAAGCACATACTAAACAACACCTGTGCATTTAATTGTGGGGATTTATTTTCAAAGCTTGAGAATTTATTATCAAACATAATAAATATAAACCCATCAAAAATTATTATGGTAGTAATTGTCCTTTCTCATAGATACCAGCGTTTGTGTTTTAAGTGTTAGCATTTGGCAAAGACATTTTGGATAAGCAAGCAATGACATGTCTTTATAAGACCAGGCAAAAAATTCCTTGTTTATCATCGGCCACTACCTCAATTTTGATGCAAGTGGACAGTCGTTATTCAATGCATTCGAAATAACAGCAATAGCAGGTTATGGGTTACCAAAATACTTAAGCTATTCTTGAGCAGGAAGAAACATTTCATATTAGCTAATGATGGCTAGACTTTCTTAACATCAAAAATTGTGTACATGTGACCCCAATTGCAACAATAAACAAATCTGGTGGAAAGCAACATGCATGGGCAATGATGTGGCCTAAAAGGCCAGTATTATCTGTGAAAGTGATATTTCTAATGCTTTATTTTACCAGGCTTGATGAAATTTTATAACCACTACTCCCAGCACAAAAACAGTACACTTGTTATCTAATTATGCTTAGCAACCCCTTCATGTGCTGGTTAGGACCAAAGCCTGATCAGCTATTGTGAGCTTTCGTTAATCATGATATGTACATACGTAAGTGCTACTTTTCATAGGCTATAAACAATGTTAGGACGCACACGATAAAATTATAATGTTGAGAGGCACACAATATAATTATTATTACTATCAATGCTTTACAGATGAGATAAAGGCTCTAAAACCATATACATATCTCTAGGAGATTCCCATAAGCCACTAGCAGTTTGTAGTCTGGCGTTGCCAGACCCTCTACGCCCAGGCGCTCATCGATTAGAGATTATAAGCGCCGCCCTTTCATCATCGCTCATATCCTTGTTCGACATAGACGATCCAACTAGAATTTACACGGAATTCACACCATCCCCTTAAGTTCTTCAAGAGATGCACTAAATAGAAGAAAAGCACTAAATAGAAAAATGCGCGTGTGCATCATGGCATACTGAACATGTGGAAGTTATTTTGTGATCCCCAGGCGGCGGTACCTCGTGTATCTGTACCACGTGGAAGGAACCAATGTTTTTGACACTCGCCTGTTGTAGAAGAGGAAGGAACCAATCCAGTAGATCACCACGAAATGGTGGTAGGAAGCCAGATCGCAGGCGGCGTTGTTCAAAGGCCTGACGCGGAAATTACAAACTAGAAGTCGCTGGTCAGTTTGAATTACTTGCATTTCGCTGGTCAGTTTCAGTTTGAATTACTTGCGTAATTATGCAATGTATTGCATTCGTTATTACGGGAGTTGCTACGTGTGATTTTTGGTTATCATTATTCTACGGAATGGCACGGCACGGCACGGCATGTTCCGGAAGCATTTAAAACATTATTTTAAGGAACGGAACAACAAATTTAAGGGAAATATAGACTTATGAACAGACTTACACTTTATAAACAGTGAAATGACTTTATATAGACTTTGTAAACAGTGAAAAAGCGAAAATGTCGGCTTCTCCAGCCCCATCACGTGTCACGTGCACGTGCATTTTGATTTTTGTGCCACATGGACATGCTATGGAGTTACCTTTTTCCTGGCATCAGAAAAGTGTACATATAGACTTCTCCAGCCTTGGGGAATCTAGTAATGACTTTACCTTATTAATTAATAGAACAGTGTGTCAATTTAACCACATTCGAAGACGACTT
Organism: Spongia lamella; assembly: GCA_963930835.1. Taxonomy (NCBI): domain Eukaryota; kingdom Metazoa; phylum Porifera; class Demospongiae; order Dictyoceratida; family Spongiidae; genus Spongia; species Spongia lamella. The sequence goes on along the minus strand of OZ005746.1, from coordinate 5,932,298 downwards.
ACAAAAATCAAAACGCACGTGTACGTGCTACGTGATGGGGCTGGAGAAGTCGACATTTTTACTGTTTATAAAGTCTATATAAAGTGATTTTACTGTTTATAAAGTGTAAGTCTGTTTAGAAGTCTATATTTCCCTTAAATTTGTTGTTCCGTTCCGTAAAATAATGTTGTAAATGCTTCCGGAATATGCCGTGCCGTTCCGTAGAATAATGACAACCTGATTTTTCACGTTACAGGAGTGGAGCATTACTCGGGTCAGTGATACCTACAACCGTGTACAGGTTGTATGAATTGGCTGAATTAATTTCTTTGATCGTGTATGATACACTGGTGATTTTGTCAGCAGTAGCTTCCTACGAAATTGTACATACATACATATATGTATATACACAGTACAGATGGGACGATAAATCAAAATATCACTGTATCGTGATACATATTACCATGATACGTATTCAAGTCAGATCAATATATCAAGTATCAAGATTTATCGATGTATTGGGTAGTCAAAATCATGCATACATAATACCAAGATTTCATACTATCGTATGCTGTACTCAGTGGCTGATGCTCTGTTTTGAATGATTTTTTGTATTAAATCTACAGCTAAACAGTTTAGGGCACAGAAAAGACTACGTATGTCCATGGACCAAAACTAACCAATAAGCACTGTATTGTATCATGCAATATATCGCTGCATCGTGATACTATAAGGAGGCAATAATCGAGACGTGTAAATCATGTATCGTCCCATCTTTAATACACAGCTTATTGAGATCATTCGGTATGCAAATACAGGTCTTATCTGCACCTTCAATTGAAACATGTACATTAGTACTTGTGTATTTCTGGATGAGCATGTATTTGGATACGCATGTAAGGTAGTGCCTATTTTCACAAACTCAGTCATACGCATGTACTTACTAAAATATGAATTATTTACAGTTACATACAAAGACCGTATATCACGATTATCATGGCTTCACTAGTACGTACTTGCATAAACAAATGGCTGCAGGCCATGAAACAAACTACGTATGTATGTACATAATATTATACGTACGTATATGTATGTGTATGTATGGTAGTTACATGGCTAACCTTATCAAAACATACAACTGCTAAAGAGACTCCAGTGAATTTCTCATAAGTAGCCAAGATTTTAGTGCTGCATAATTCTGTGAAGGTAGAATGCATGACATGCAGTGAGCACTGTGAGTCAGAACTGCTAATGACTACATCTGAAGATTCAGGTAATTGCTCCAGTGACTGCTTGGCCCTTGAGCAGTATTCAGTGAAAGATTGGGGAATTCCTCTCTTTAAGTCAACTTTGGAAAATTTCTGAAGCTGTTCTTGTGTGGCAAATACAGGGAGCTTTTCTTCTGCTTCTTCCCATGTGTCAATGTTAACAAGTTTAAGAAATGCTTTCTTCAGACAATCCATTTGCTTGATGTTGGCTGCAGCCTCTTTCAGATCAGCAATTGTGATCTCACAGTCAATAAGCCTTTGCAGCAAATGGCATTGATCTGATTCTTGCAGTGTTCTTATTGGTGCCAGATATTGCTGCTTAAAGTCAGGCTCCGACATTAGAGAAGATACTTTCAGCTTCTGGCCCTTAAGCTTGGATTTCTTAAATAAATCCATAACCTTTATGGCCAGGATCCACACAGGTTTGGGCATGGCTGCTTGGGAAAATATTGCATCCCTCTGTGTTTTAGACACATCCTACAACAGTAATGCAACACACAGCTACATATACATATGCACCTGCATTATGCAAGTTGTAATTCTACATACTAAGATCACACACTGGGGGATATCATGTTTGGCATAATTTTATTATGGTATTACAATTCCTGAATCAGTATGCACACACTTTATTAGCAATTTCAAGTACAGAAATTTAAATACTATGTGTGTAAATTTTCCATTAAACAGCTGATTTAGGCTGTATCATCTTCAGTTAAAGTCTCATTCCAACTTAAAGTACATACACAAGTTACATTGCTAATATGTTCCTTTGTGGAAATCGACACAACTGACAATACTATAATACGTAATTATATGACATGCACAGCAATAAAATTTATTGTATGCCTCATTAAGCCTCTATTGAATATTTATGATATGAAAGCCTAGCACTTATTAGGCTAAATGCAGTGTGTAGTTACCTGTGGAATTATAGCTTTAATGCATGATTCCTTCCAAGCCGCAGTTGGCTTTGGAGTCTCATCCACCTCTAAGTCTAAACAAGCCATCTTAAATAGCCTGGCTCTGCAAGCTTCAACCTTTAAAATAAACATCACAAATGATAAAAGCAAAATCTGGTAAGTTTTGTAACTATAGGCCTTGGTAAATTAAGGCCATGAATCCCATGATTAGATTTACATCAAATTCTGTGAGGATTAATTCGTGTATAGATGCATAAGTAAATACAGTGAGGAAGCGATGTTGCATGAAGATCTTAGTGTGGGAACAATATACACATTCTGACATCCTTGCCAAGACGGATGTATATGATATTATTTTATCAGCAGTTATTGCATGTAGCTAAAACAATCAACGTATTATGACTCTCTTCCCTTATATAAGAGAAAGCAACATGAGTATTAAAACAAGTATATAAAATTGCAGTACAATTGTAATGGATAAAAGATGGTTTGATATTCCTGTTAGATTACGTATAATTATATGCGTCAAAATATACTTGCACATAAACGCACAAAATCTCTATGTGTAACACTATGGACAAAGTGGGATGTCTGGTTATGGCGCTGAGAGAGTCTTAGTGCTTCCTCATCGCTAAGGCCTATGTAAACCTCAGCTAAACAATTCTTGAAACAAGGATTATCAGGAATTTCAGCCATCAGCTGGGACTTGGCCATCAGTGTGTGCAAGCCGCCTAAAACCTCATAACTACATATAAAAGAAAATGGTACATACGCATTGCAATTGAAACATCAATGTACCTGTACACATTCTTGTGCTTCATTTCAAAAGTATCAAGAGACTGCATATCTTTACATAGGACTGCCATCGGGGCAGCACCAGGTGCAGATGGATCCTTTATTATCCTTTTCTTCAATTCTGAGATAAAAATGTTATCTGGCTCACGGAGTAGCCTGGATCCCTTAGGTGGCTTGCTGATGTTATTTATGGGCAGTTCCATAATACCTATAAAGCCACAACAGCATGTAATGTTATGTGATCTCATGAATGTAGAAACACACAATGGTGGCTAATGGTATTATATTAATATATAACATGATTATACATAATATATATACCTCTTTTACATCTTTCTATTCTCTCATCAATGTCTTCTTCCATACATCTCATTCTCTTACTTGGTGCCAATACTGTAGTTGGGGAACTGTTGTAATCTTCAAGTGGCCTTCTTATGGGTGTAGTTCTAACATCTGAAGTTGTTGGACTAGTCACAGTAGTTCTATCAGTAAAATTGGTGCTTTTCCAGCATATGATCAATCCTCCAGCTGTTGTTGCATCTTTGAAACTAGTCAGACTTTTTCCAGTATCATGTCCAGTTAGTGGTAAACAAACTTTTCCATTCTCACATCTAAACTATAGAAGCCAAATGGTATCAAGTAAACAAAGCCTGAGGTATGTACCATGATATTAGAAATTTGGTCAAGTACATATGAAAGTGCTTCAGGTAATACGTAATAGATACCTTTAGTAGTGTCATAGAAGGGACTATATTTTAGGAGTTTTCAAAAGGCCATGCATCACTGCTACAAAAATAAGTCTATGAGGTTAAATTAATTATATGCAAGATAAATATTATTAAGCCCCAGTAAGGTATTCAGGCAAAGCCAAGTGTTAAGGCACCAAGAATCAACGTTAATAGTATTGTTTTGTGTGAGAAATTAATTGCACGATCCTTTGATCTGTCACCACCTTCACTTTGCCCTATAATAGTTACATATATAGAGACTGAACCCAATTAAGCTAGTATGGTGAAAAAGGTGAAATCAAGTTCCATCATAATAACATGTGTATATTACTTAAAGCACTGCCCTCACTAAGAGCTGTATATTTCATACAAACAAGCAGCAGTGCTTTAAGTGTTTTATTGTATTTTACACTACTGATGTGTGAATAAAACACAAATGAATGGTTTTCTTTGATGGAAAGTGCATGTCAATGAGCTACCATTCTACTCTATCATTCTATAACTACCCAACCACAGTTCTATAACTACCTGCTGACACTTTATGGCATATAGCACTGTTAAACCCTTTGATCCGCCCACGCAAAATACACTGAATAAATACTATAGCTACTTAAAAACTGTTTTCTCATCAGTCTCTGCCGGCATGGATTTCAATATCACATTTACAGCATTATTTAAAAGTTTTAATACGCTTTTTGAGTATAATGAACAATAAAATGACCCGACCCATCAGCATAAATACTATTATGGTAATCAGAATATCAGCAAAATCTTGTTATACTGCATCACATTTTAACATAACTGTTCTATTTTATTTTATTTAGATAATTGTAAGACACCCAAAGAGGAAACCTGATACAGTGCAGAAAGACTCACTACAATCTGGATCTGACCAGCCGGTAATGCCCTTAAGCTTGGGTGAACCAATTAAGGAAGGTAATTTGGTGGCATGCTATGTGGAGAAATATCAAGATGAAGAGCCACAAATTGCCAAGAGATTCTAAACGTCAATCTAGAAGATGTCGAGGTGCAATGGATGCAGGGGTCATATTTTGACCCCTGGCATCCATGTAGGGTGAAGCAAGGTCGTAGCTATGAACCTTGGGTTGAAGACATTCATAGGTCTTCAGTTTTATATGAAGTACAGCTGAGTAAAACAAGCAGGTTGTCTGAACCTTTACGGAAAAAGCTAAAACTATCTTATAGTAAACTGTAATTATGCATTTAAGTAGTCATTACCTATAGTAAACTGTATAGTAGTCATTAGCAAATTGTAGTTGTTTATGTAAGTAGTCATGCAGTGGTCTTTCTTTTCTCACTTGTGATTTAACGGTTATGGAACTGTCCATACATGGTGAAGCCAGGAATTGGTACCGTAGTTAGTGGTTTTTGTTGAAATTATATTAATAGTGTGATGATTGCACGCATTTAAGCGGATTCACGTTAACACTCAATTGCACGCAAGGGAGAGACTTAATTAGAATACACACATAAGCACCACTACAATATTACAATACACCGTATAACATGCATTACACTACACTCCTCCCCACTAAGATACAAAGTGAAAGAAAAAAATACATTCGCTCAATAAGAAATGGGAGGACCCTATTTACTTAGCTATTACACAACTTACAATACAGCTTTACCTACATGTACTTATAAGTTAGTCTGTCTGGTGGTCCATGTACTCTTTGAGGGTATCTGCAGGTCACTTGTGTGGACTCAGTTACAGCTGGTGTAGAATTGCTGTTACTCGGTTCTGTATTGCTAGCAGTTTGGCTTGGTGGAATACGCATTAGAGTTTCTGTGTCATTATTTGATTCAGCCATCTGTTCTTCCTGAGGACTATCATCCATTTGTCTTAATTGATCAATATGGCGCTTCCATGTTTGGCCTTCAGCAACTTGCACCAAATACGATAGAGGGCCATTCCTCTCAATGATAGTTCCTGGAACCCATTTGTCTCCTGGATGCAGGTTTCTAACCATTACTCTTTGTCCAATAAACAGCTCTCTTGGTTTGGAGTGCTGATTGTGGTAGAACTTTTGTTTAGCTTGTTTTGCTGCAACATTTCCACTTATCTCTGGTCGCATCAGGTCAAATCTGGTTCTCAATTCTCGGTTCAGGAAGAGAGTACAAGGTGCAACATTATTTTGTTGTACTGTGTGGGGTTATCCGATATGTAAGTAGGAATGACATTAATCTTTGCTGAAAGGATAACTTCGTTTTCTGTGCTTGCATTGCCCTCTTAAAGGTTTGTACAAGGCATTCCACTGCGCCGTTCGAAGAAGGGTGGTATGGGGAGCAGCGAATATGCTTCACACCATTGCTCTTGAGAAAAGCTTTGAACTCTTCTGACACAAACTGCGGTCCGATTGTCACTGACAACTTGTTCTGGTAGCCCATAGGATGAAAATAGTCGGCGTAGTTCAGTTATTGTAGCATCTGCCGTAGTTTTCTTCATTGGTACTACTTCTGGCCACTTCGAGTGAGAGTTAGGGCTGAGCAATACTACCGTTTTGGCAATATATCATGATATTAAATAAATATCGATATCGTGATTTTTGCTAGTAACTATCACGATACCCGTCGAATAGGGCTATGCATCAAATGATGATACACATGCCAGTGGTTTTTATTAATATTGATGGATACAGTAAGGTTCAAAACTGAAATATGAAAGCAGAATGCTTTCCAACCAAGAATGGCAAATACATCGAAACAAATAAAAAGAGTGTATTGTAAACTTTGTAAGAAAATGGCAAAGTATTACAGAAATACATGAAACCTAAGGCTAATGAAATATATCGTGAAATAATCGTATTGTGAATGTTTGACAAAGTATTGATCGTGAATCGTGATACTGAAATGACAGTATTGCTCAGCTCTAGTGAGAGTCTACAAGTATCAAGAACATTTGTCCCTGAAACGGTCCCGCGAAGTCAATGTGTAGTCTCTGCCATGGCTTGGAGGGCCAGGTCCATGGATGGAGAGGTGCCACAGCAGGTACATTCTTTACTTTCTGACAATGGGTACAGCTTTCGTCATTTCCTCAATCTGCTTGTCCAATTCTGGCCGCCATACCATTTGTCTCAGTATTATAATATGCATATAATATACATATAATATACAATGTATACATTCGACTGGTTAATATGCTGACAAATATGATTTTACTGAATGCAAATAGTCCAAACAATGGGATGGCTCCAATCTATGCACCCCCTTGTAAAGCATAGTTAACTAAATTTTTACTCTGGGAAAAGCCATGCCGTCTCACAACATTATTGTATAAATCTAGCTCTGTAATGATAAATGATGGCCTTACAGTAACTAATGCAAATACTGTGCATGCAGTTGCCCTGGGAAAAAAGATAAGCCTAATACAAATGCTATGGCTAGAAAAAGTCAGCTACTCTTGGCTGTGAAAAATCATGCCATACCCACAAATAACTTTACAAGCCTCTGCAATGGTAGGCCTTACAGTAAAGCACCATACTAATAATGCAGATGCTGTTAGGGTTAAGGGAGGAGGCTGGCTGTTCCTAGTCAGGAGTCGAACTCACACACCAGAACTGTCCCGACTGGTTTCCCAGCCGAGTCCCCTCAGCCATCTGATATTAGCGACATGCTGGTTTTAAAGGAATATACAGGTATAAGTTATATAAATGTAACACTTATAAAAGTATCTAATAAAAAAAAACAAGAACTCGAGGTGACTCGAACTCCCATTTTCTGATCGTCACACGAAGTTTCAAACACTTTGACAATTCCTGCCTTCGTAACTATACGTTTGTACTGGAATAATTATTCATCACACGTACTGTCAGTAGAAGACTTGCTCAGCATTGAAGTTTCGCGGCCCAGGATTACCACTATATATATACACCAGAGTGAGTTTGTTCCGGAACCAAGGGTTTCAGTCCTAACAAATCATCATACCTTTTATTTTTTTCAGGAGGCACATAAATGGGTCTATACGGTAATGCCAATTGCAATTCAGGGACCATGCCAGTATTAAAACTTGGAGGACCATTGACATCCGTGATTGAGATGAGTGGTAAAGAGGATCTCAGTAGCAAAGTATGAAAATGGTGTATGCATTCACTGAAGTTGTATGATTGGGAAGGTAGCCTTCAATTTTCAAGTCTGTAACATCGATTTTTGGACGAGGTTCTTGGATCATAATTATAAACCTGCCATGGAGGACAGTACTGTGAGATGATTGATAAGGAAATCTCAGTAGCTATGTTTGTTAAACAAAATCTGAACACTGCATGCGTTCACTGAAGTTCACTCTGGCATAGTTTGTTGCAAACAATCACGGTCAGGCCAGATGATTAAATCTTGCAACCTAATATCCATTTGTGACAACCACTTCAACATAACTCTGGAAACAGTTGCTGGAGAAATGTTAAATCCTGTATTGGGCTGTTTAATCTAAGCTTCAGTATAGTACACATGAACTACTGAAATAACAAAAATTTGCTTTCCAAAGAAATATTTTTCTAGTATACTGGGGGAGGAAGAGGGTGTAAGCATGCACCCTTCTGTCGAACTGGAAGAAGGCGATGGAAGGGACGTAGGAGACGCGTGTGTAGTGCAGTTTCAGTACAGCGACTATAAAAATACAAAACACTATTTAGTTAACAACTCCAAGCTTAAACCATACATTATAAACCTATGTTTAGACACACCATATACCTCTAAAAATCCAACCCAGTTCGAGTCGACATCTCAAAACGGTTGCAATAGATAAAGAAAAGCCATTCTCCGTTAATATCTTATGGAGCTGGTAAGCTGTAGTTTCGTCATCGTGCTGCATCTGGGCTTCTACAAATCGCTTAGCCTCCGCTGTTATTTTCGTAGGACGACCCGAACCTTCTTTGCGAGCAAGGCAATTCTTCTCACGGAAATGGCGAATAAATTTCCACACCGATACTCTGCTAATGTGTATACCTTCCTCCTCAAGAAGCTTCTTGAGACGTGTAGACGACTTGGTTCCATCAAAGTAATACACTAAAATTCTCTGCTTAGCGCACTGCGACAATACCATTATGCAGTCAACGCCGGTCAACACAAAAATTTAATCAACTTAATGGTTCTATTAAATTAATGCGCAGCAAACGTGTACATTGATGTTTCCGTAGTCTTAGCACCATCGCAAGCCAGCTGTCTAAGCCTGAGGTATATTAATTATATGTACTTTACCTTCCATAATTTGCATTATATCATCTGATGAGTAGCTACGTACCATTAGTGTTCGGCATGCATGGCACTCGCCGGATGCATGCATGCTAATTCAGTGACTTTACCACTCGCCTCACCACATAAAATTCATAATAATAATGTTGGCTAACTAGATGGCTATACCTATCTAGGGTATTAAACAAGTATAAATCTTACCTGAATTCAGAAGATGGGGTTGATTTTGAGCAAGCACAGGAAACAACGTGGCTAACATCGTGAAACTCTGCATATTTTGTCGCATGTGATAACAAGTTGATGTTCTACCATCTGAAAACCAGGCGATGTGTAAGTTAAACCACTGTTAATCAACTGCTATTCAGTGTATTTAAATAGTAATTAATGACGTCACGAGTAAGTCATGTGAGCAAAAACTCGTCACTAAGGAGCACATAGTAACGCATACAAATTTAATTCTTTTGCTTTACCGTATAGCCTAAAATTTTCGAGGGGGAATATTTTCGAGGTTAATTCCTTTAAAAAGAATTGTTCGTGATAAAATATTCACGGATTTCTTGACAAAACTAAGCACCTATTATTATTGTTCTATTTAAAACTTATTCTATTTTGTGTGCGCATACTCAAACACGACAGCTGGTAAATTTGCCTTAGCAGGCTCGCTAAGGATATTTATTGTACCTTTGAACATCGCCTTGGACGCTTCCATTCAAGTCATTCTACGTACAGTAGCTACCAGTCTAGTCTCATGCGCCTGACTCAGTCTTCAAGTGTGTGCCCGAGACTACCACCAGCTATCCATGAGTGAAGAGGAAGGAAGGCACTACTTTGACTAAAGGGCCATTAGGGTCGGGAAAAACAGGTCTCTTTAGCTTAAAACACTGTAACAGATACATTGAAGCAATACCACGCTCAAAACAACAGCCAAATTTATTAGCGCACAACATAATTATTATAATAAATTTTTGTCTAAATATCGAGGTGGACCAAAAAACCACGAAATCAGCAAAAATTTTCCCCCTTGAAAATTTTAGGCTATACGGTATACTCCAGTACTTTAGTGATAAAACTTTTTAAAAGTAGTACAAAGTTGTTTTAAGCCGGAATTCTTAACACTATAGGATAGTCTTGTATTATAAACTAGTCTTGTATTATAAACTAGTCTTGTATTATAAACTCCGCAACCCGCACGGCACACCCACTTTCAAAACTGAAGCGCTCTGCCTTGTTAGTAATGTACAGCTGTTCAAACTGCTTTTACTATGGAATCAATGGCTAACACTGCATTGCCTTGTTCTTATTTGGCAGTTACTCACGACGCGCTTCGTTACTAAGGCCCCTCCCATCAGTAATATCGATAGCAAGTGTCATAGAAAAACAGTAGGACTTATTTGATTGGTTATTCAGGCATCATTTCACGTGAATAGTTTTTAATAGCCTGGGGGCGGACACACACACCGACGTTTTCACGAAAACGATTTCAAAACAATTTGTTGGTAATTTGTAGCGATTTGTTTTTAGTGATGTTTTACAGGTAACAGCAAATGTATTGCAGATAAAACCTTTGATATCTCGGTGAAGAAATGGAATATCGCGATAAAACTTCGTAACCATTAAGAACATTACTAATGCTTATGTTTTTGCAAAAATTGACCTCGATGTGAACATGGCGGGTTCTCGCAGAGCCGGTCACATATTACAGTTGTATTAACTGGTTAGCTAGCTAGCTATACATACACTGTTAAACCTGTAGTATGGAATCCATACTAACATGGTATGTTTTCATAACAAATCCTGTCATACCACTGGTATAAAATATTTTGGTATAAATGGTGCGTCCAATCAAATCGTTGTATTTTCAATTACAACATTTTCGAGACGTTTGCTTCCGTTTCCAATATGGCAGCTAAAGAGATTATGCTAGCAATGAATTCGGAATGGGGTATTGTTCTTTGAAAAAGGAGCAAAAAGATATTATTTTAGATCCACAGCCTACACAAATCGAAGGCGACGCCATTTTGTGTACTTGCGTGTTAACTGACGTAACTACCCTACAGAGTTGGGGGTAACTAGTTACTTTGTAACTAAGTTACGTAATATATTACTTTCAAAGTAACTAAGTAATATAACGAGTTATTTTTCTCAAAAGTAATATGTAACTAGTAATAATATTACTTTGTAAAAGTTTACAATTAGTTATATTACTTTCCGTATTTTTCTGTATAAAAGTCTGTTCACTAATAGTCATTTCCTTTATAGATTGTAAGAGTACTGTTACACAGACATATCTCATGTAAAATAAACTACTTATCATCAGAGAATCAGTGCTAAGCGTACTTTTTACCACCAAATAAGTGACTTTTATAGTAGTTTAGTGAAAAAAGTAACTAGTAATATATTACTAGTTACTTCTGTGGGAGAGTAATATGTAACTGTAACGAGTTACTTTTCCTGAAAGTAACGAGTAATATGTAACTAGTTACTTTTTAAAAGTAACGACCCCAACTCTGCTACCCTAACGGAAATTATTAATCTTAATTGCATTCCATCTGTACAGGTGCATGATACGGCTGTCACCAGACCCTTACGCCTCACGCTTGGGTCGGCTACGCCAGACTAGTGGGTGACAGGGTACACATGTTATACCAATTTAATAAACGCCTAAGAAAATATATCAGTAAGCGTATATTTAGAATAAGGGCCGCAATAAGTTTTCTACCAAACAGCGAGCCAAACAGTGTGTTAACGAACAATTCCACAAGTTTTGCGTTTTCTGAGGCTTATACCACTGAAAGCAAGGCTATTAACAATAACATGAGGTGTCGTTTGTAGCTAAATATCGAGCGCCTCGTAGTTATGTTATAATCCTACACCATACATTAGTTACGTACTAACCGAATGTAGCACATATTTTACTAGGCGACTATTGTGCAATGTCACTTAATGCACGACGAATTTATTAATAGCGTGCCTTAATTAGAAAAAACGTACGCATAGTAATGCAGCTTACATACAGATACAGGTATTTTTGTTATGCTTTGGATGTGCATGTTGGTAATGCCACTATATCCTTTGCAGGTTATATTCTTCCATCTTTAATTACAACTGACTGCTGTAAAAAACAGAAATAAACAATGTGTATTGCATTTTATTTACAAATTGATTAAATCATTAATAATTAATGTAAATACTTTTCATGTGGTGGTAGTGCATACCCAAAATTGATATGCTCGGTAAATCACACCCTTTTGGTATGGAATTCATACTTTTGTTTTAACAGTGTATGTAAATGATCTGTTGGATCAATTTTTACTACACCGGATGTTAGCTAGCGCTACATTAGGCGCTTGCTTATCATATTAAATCGCAAATCGGATGTCACCTTATGATATCACCTTATTTGTGACGTCAGGGCACAAAGTATTTAAAGACCTGTATACATGTATAATAACTATTATATAATGGATCGATATCGCGATCACGCTGATGAATTCGAATGCGATGATAGCACGGACAGTGGCGATACGACGGGGGGCCAGTGGGGCGACTCCGGCTCCGACGCCGGTGAGGAATCCAGTTCCGGCGATGAGTCGGCCCTGGGCTGGCGCCCACTGGTCCCTCGGCTGACACTAGGGGCAAGCCTGTAAGTGGAACATAGCTATTCAGTTAAGGCCATCGCGATTCCAAATGAGTTCCAGTTCATTCAGCCAGACTCTACTGAATAGCTAGCTAGCTAATTATTTATTAACTCAGCCGGTATTAACTCGCGGGCCGGCAGCCATGAGCGGTAAACTCTAATTTGGAATCAAGTCATGGCCTGACTTAATGTTTTATATATATTATTCATTATTACCAGTTAAGCACTGGAAGGGATACACAGTATAGCTACCGGCACACAGTAGCCTGTAGAACGTGCTTACCTAAAGCCTGAAGCCCTGCATGGGAGCCTATTAGGGTACGAAAACTATTAAATCATTTTTTAATTTGAAGAAAAAACCTACGCGGGGACTCGAACCTGCAGGCCTCTAATTTCAGTTACCAGTTTGGTACTGGAAGGGATACACAGAAAGTGTTAGCCTGTATAACGTGCTTACCTAAAGCCATGGGAACCTATATATAGCTAGCTACCTTAGGTACCTAGCAGTATTCGTACTAGGGCTGAAGTACATCTGTGAATATTGGACGATCTAAAAAGTTGATAGTGACATTTATGCACCCATCAATGCTAGCTACAACACCAGTTACATATTTTTGTACTGTATATTGCAGTGACTCGGACGACGACGACTTAAGCTTGGACCACATCTCCAAGGAGTTGGAGGTAAGTCACAGCATAAATAATATACACACCCCATATGCATGGATATGAAACTACTCACGTGTACGCATGGTTTCTACAGAATACGAAACTAGTTTCGCGCGCCTAAAAGGGGGTAGTGCTAATACATAGAATTAGTATTTGGAATCTGGATTGTGTCCTCTCCAGTGCATATAGTACCTATAGTCTCCTATATACACCTACCTGGTCTCCTATGGTTAGCTACCTGGTTTCCTATATGCCTATGTATGTATAGTTGCATATTTAGCATCTTGTGTCGCCAGGGCCTATATAGGCAGTTGACATATGCATGTTCTATAGGGTGATAGGGTGTTGGCAGATTGAAGCATGCCCATACTAGGGGGGTCTGGGGGCATGCTCCCCAGAAAATTTTGAAAAATTGGACCCTCTGAGATTGAATTTGAAAGTATTTTTGACTGTTATTGACCCTTATACAGCCAAAGGTTAATCAATAGCATTGGAGTCAATAGCACTATTAGCCAAGAAAGCTCTCTGCCACTGCAGGCACTAGCTATACAATAATTATCATAACAATGTTATTATAGCTGTAGCTAAGTTGATAGCTAACTGATAGCTATGTACACAAGAGTGATGCAATTCTCACCGACTATATTTATATTTAGTAAACGTTTAGCACTAAGCATAATGTATATCTTTTTATAATTTAATACTTGAATGTTTCTACATCCTGGACTAGCTACGTACGTAGTACTGTATAGTTATTGCTCTTATACTGGCTGCTAGCTAATTATAAATAATACATTGCTAGCTATGATGTTCTTTATCTTGTGGTATCCTCTTGTGGCTTATGAATAAGATAATGTTAATCAGTGATGCATTAACAGCAATAACAGATGCTAATGGAACTTTCACTTCTTCCATTCCATTGTACATGTACAGTAATATAGCGCTAGCGCCTGCAATTAAATTTTTTGTGTTGTGTATCCGGCAAGGTATTGCAATCTTGTGATGCTGTGAATTGCATCGCTTCAGCTGCGTTTAGCCACCCAAACTACTCACATATATGAATATGATTTAGGTAACTGAGCTAAGTGATAAGTTAATTGTTTTACTTTACCATAGCCGGCCTAGCTAATTTTTTTATTTCAGTAGTGATGCCCGGCCCGGGTTTAGTTACGCCACTGACCTATAGTCTTCTCAGCCCTGCTATACCTGGCTATGTCTGTTACCCTAGCTAGCTAGTATTGTTTACTTATAACACCTTGTAAAATTGTATAGCCCCTAGGGCTGGTCTGTTTACACTGAGGTTTCTTTGTTTATAATTTGGTTGGGCATGTACATAAATGTAATTGCATAGCAATAAACTCAATGTTATGTTATAAAATCACTTTAATTATCTGATTGTGCTAATGAATTTTAAAAATAATAATATTGTAGATTCATGTAGCTAAATGTGCACACAATAAAGTTGTAACCAATGGTATAACCAGCCATTACATGGCTTTATATTTACCGCTTAGCTAGCTATATATAGCTTTCAATATACCTGCATCACTTAGGCACAGTGCTGTATATATATTTATAGTATTTTGCGTGGGAGGATCAAAGGGCAAAAGTGTACTTTATTTTCCATAAAGCACTGTTAAGGTGTGAAGAGTGCTTTATTTAACCACCAACAGTGCTTTATGAAACTTCAAAGCTTATGAAGTACAGTTATGCATGGAACTCTTAACGCCTTAGTAAACAACTCATTGGAATGTGTTACATACCAGTAGGCTGTAAACAACGCAATGCGGCTAGCTTTTTGTTTCCAATTCATTTCAAGGCGTCTTGTACAAACCAACTATCTTGTTAATACAACACAAATATAAACGAGAGAGAACACGATCTAGCTGCAAGATTCGTTAAAAACACCGACGCGTAAGTGATGTGATAATAGAGTAAACTTACTCGGGTTACCACCGCTGACGGTTAAGCAAGCTCCAGCGAGCGCGTTTTTATCGAAACATTAGTCTTGAAAATTCTATAAAACAGTTAAAGCATTGCCTTGCTCGTGCTATACGCGAAATAAAGCACTCGGCGTGCGGCCTCGTTGCTAATAAAGCACTCGGCTGCGCCTCGTGCTTTATTAGCACCTCGGCCGCACGCCTCGTGCTTTATTTCACGTATAGCACTCGCGGCAATGCTTTAACTAATACATATATATAGCTAGCTATATGCATGTGAAGTGATTCTATAGTACATGTTATAGCTATCCCTATAGCATGCATGCATGCATGTGTAGCTTACATGATATTCATGTTGACATGCACATAACCCTAGCAAATGATGAACAAAAGGCATTCATAGTCACACTTAAACAGGCGCGTGAAACCAGCCCAGAACAGGTGGCACTTATTAGTTTCACATCCATAGGGGTGTGTATTATCTATTGACTTTGAGTGTATTGCAATATATTGCTGTATTGCAATATATGATTAAATTTGAAAACAGAGCACATTGTGTCTTTAAAATTAGTTTTTAGCAGTAAAGGCTAAGTAGAATAGCAGGAAATCGTACTGTTTATTTATGGTTACAAGTGGTCCAGTCGTTTTTGTAGTGTAATAATCTGATAGCTACTTACAACTTTGAAGGCAATAGCTATGTCGCAATATATTGCAATAACGATATTTTTATCAGGTGTATTGTATTGTATTGCAGCAATAGATATTACAATATATCGATATATTGTAATATTGTAGCATCCTAACTGCTAATTATGTATATTGCATATCAGTTTACTAGCTATAGTCAGCAGCAGCAACAGCAGCAGCAGCAACAGCAACAGCAACAGCAGCAGCAGCAACAGCAACAGCAGCAGCAACAGCAGCAGCAGCAACAGCAGCAGCAGCAGCAGCAGCAGCAACAGCAGCAGCAGCAACAGCAGCAGCAGAAGCTGTTGCATAATGATTTTTCCTTTGACACCCCATTGCCCCGTGAGTTTGAGTCATCAGCCAGCTTGGTAGCTATAGCTACTATACTGCTCTAGTAGCCCCCTGATTATGTATAAACTTGTGTGTCCATCAGTACCAACTATAGAAGCTAGCACCAGTATAGTTATACCTAGGACAATTGGGCAGATGTACGTAGTTGTAGCTATTTGTGAAAATTCATTATAAACAAGTTGATGTTCTACCATCTAAAAACCAGGCGATGTGTAAGTTAAACCACTGTTAATCAACTGCTATTCAGTGTATTGTAATAGTAATTAATGACGTCACGAGTAAGTCATGTGACGTCATTTCTTCCACCGAAGAAATGACGTCACGACGTTTTCACGAAAACGATTTCAAGAAACCAGGCGCGCGCCTGGTTTAAAAATTACGCTATAGTTATATGTATAGCTTTTGCTTTTTACAGCCACCAAGAAGAGAAGTAGTTCAAGAAGAGATGACTCAGATGAGGAGGTTAGCAATCTTCAATATCTTTCATTTATACATCAATATTATCTTTTAGGATACATGTACAATTTAAAAAAAAAAGGCGCGGCGGGAAACTTAGCACTTATTTATTTAATACTTATTTATAATTACTGTAACATGATTTACACTACAAAATCGTAAGTATGAATCTCATACCAAATTTGGTATGAAATGGTCACCACAATGAGCATACCAAATTCTGGTATGAAACTCATACCAACTGTATGAATGTCATACCTTTCGTAGTATGATTTTCATACTTTAAATAATTTCCAAATCATTTTATTTTAAATTGAAATAAAATTACAAAATGAAATACACTGCAATGGATACAAACACTTGTTGCCGCTTTGATACAAGGTGATATGCAATCTGCATAGCTACAGTAAAATCTTTAACTTCGCATTGTAAGCTACTATATATACTGCAAATATGACGTTTGTGGTTAAGATTAAATTTGCATGTTTGTTTGCATGGTACCCTTTTGAAGCGCACACCTTGCATCTCATAAGGTATCACAGGCTTGCTACATTAGGCGCTTGCCTCTAGCCGCTTGCTTATCATAATTATTAAATCGCAAACCTGATGTCACCTTATTTGTGACGTCAGGAGCACAAAGTATTTAAAGACACGTTCCATACAGAGTATAACAAAATCGCTATATATACTGTATACTTGATGATAATGTCTTCGAGTTCAGATGAAACATGCAGTACAACGGGGTGGCAGTGGGGTAGCAGCTCCATAGCTGAGAGCGACGCCGGGGAGCCGTGGCTGGACTGCTCCCCAAGGCCCATACCCCCACCACCGGCGAGCCCACCACCGCGCGGGAAGGACCCCATGACAGGGGCGAATCTAACGTGGTAAGTGGAACATATATAGCTATTCAGTTAAGGCCATCACGATTCCAAATGAGTTCCAATTCGTTCAGCCTGACTCTACTGGGTACTAGCTAATCAACTCAGCCAGGCGGCGGTATTGGCTCGCCACGGGCAGCCATGGACGTCTGAGTTTCCCCTAACTTAATGTATTATCTAATTTTACTAGTTGGGACATATCAATGTCAAGCCCCACTCCCGCGCATAGCCTGAGTCAGGATTTGTGCGTCTTTTGTCAGAAATATACTCCCCACTTAGTGGGGATTTTGTAATTGTACTGGAATTCAAGTAGCATAATAAATACACAAATCTCTACATTGCCCCAGGGTATTGAGTGCGTCTAGAAAGGGGCATTGTAAAAAAATAGTTGCCCCTGGGGTGTGTCCTTTGAACAACAAGTTGTACAAATCCCCACCTATGCCTGGGGGGGGGGAGGTGGGGCTTAACATTGATAGGTGCATTATGATAATAACAGGTTTCAGGTGAAAACATTAGGAAAAACATCATTACTATGGAACATCATGCCAAGCAACGCCTACATATTCAACCACTTTATAGTGAGAACACTTTTAAAGTGGTAAGGGTTGGAATCGTTTAATACCCTGACTGTAACATTGCAAGCCAGTTGAATTCTTTTAAATTCTTCACTACCCGCTTGCAATGTCCACTTTTTAACTGAAGCACTTCATCTTGTCAACATAAAATTTCATATAGTTATCGCATCACAATATAGCTAGCTAATTTCACCTATGTTGTGCAGCACTAGTATAACTAGCTACAACACCAGTTACATATTTTTATAACCTTGTATAGGAGCGACCCAGAGTCATCAGATGCATGTATGCACATGGACCTGACCACCTTACAGCATAGATAATACACACCCCATATGGATATGAAACTAATCACATGCGTGCATGGTTTCAAAGTTCCATCCTAGTTTCGCATGCCTAAAAAGGGGGTAGTGCTAATACATGGAATTAGTATTTGGAATCTGGATTGTGTTCTCTCCAGTGCATAGCTATACATATTATAATTTATCTTACCAAATATAATTAGTTCATTATGCTAAATGCATGATTAGAATCACATTATGATATGCATGTGACTGCAAACTAATAGTCTAACAGGGTGGGCACTACAAGTTGAGTGACAAGGTGGACAAACTTAGAGATTTGGATACTGAAAATTTCATCCGTCAGAAATGTATTTATATGTATTGCTAAATTAGCTATAGCTAGCTATATATATAATGTAGCTAGCTAAGCTATATGTGTATAGCTTGATATTCTTTTGTGTAGGAGATACAACTGATGGCAGCCAGGAGGTTTCCTCCTGTGCTGACATAGAAGAAGATGATGATGATGATGAAGATGATCATGATGATCATGATGACGACTTTTTTTATCAACAAGACCAAGGTGTTTTAGTAGCTAGCTAGCTAAGTAGCTTAACTCCATGCACTATAGGAGTTGTAGCTATTAATCAGCTATAATTATATATAGAATTACGCTGATAAACTACAGTGTATATAGAATAGACTAAACTGTGCATACTGGTCTCTCACTTTCACTGTCACTAATTAGCTAGAGTATTGTTAGCTACATATTTCAGTTTATTGAGGAAATGCTCTCTGATAAGCGGAAAGGCAAACACTAAACATAGCTATAGTTTCTTAAAAGTGCTTATATAAGGTACAGCTCTAAGGTAACGTCGCCTCGCTCGCAACTTACACACTCGCCACTCGAATGCTCGATACGCTGAACTCCATCACTGTCGAGGGATAAAACACTCGAGGGTTGAAGATACTCGCGTTCACACAAAGCTCGAATCACTAGGGATGTTTGCTCGAGATTTATTATTAGAACCGTACGCTATGCTTTAAATAGAATAATACTTGGGCATGCGCATAAACAGTGGCACGTTTTAAAATGCAGTCGTGTACTAGTCTCAGTGCATCAATTTTGCTCGTTCTTCAATTTGTTAGTGAGATTAGTTTCATCATTTTATTATTTGTAAGTGGCAAAGAAGGCAACACAACAAAAGAACAATGCACATAAGTGTATCTTAATATTTTCGAGCAATATAAAATTATTATCTATGCGAAAATAGAGCTCGATAGATTAATATTTTATGCGTGTTAGGCTTTTACCGCACATTACATAGTATATCTAAAGGAAACTAAAGTTGACTCGTGAAGTTACTCTTCACACTTGAGTACTCGTTGTCTACTCGCGCTGTCACTACAAGGCCTGTCACGTACGTGCAGTACTTACGTAGCTTTATGCTAAATCATGCACTCGAGTTTACTTCGAGTACTCGTCACTTTACATGCTGCGAGCGCTTCAGTACACGAAACTCAATCGAGTAATGCTGTTTACTCGACAAAATTTGCGAGCGAGTGCGACGTTACCTTAGAGCTGTACCGTAGGTATAGTACTTTAAATTGATTAATGTTGTTTGTCCTCGTCATGCATGCATGCAGGTTACAGTTGATTGACATACTGACCTAGCACCCTTATTGCTATAGTGTATAGCTAGCTATGATCATAATTTAACTTAATTGTTTACAAACTACGTTGCCCTGTGAGTTTGAGTCATCAGCCAGCTTGGTAGCTATAGCTACTATACTGCTCTAGTAGCCCCCTGATTATGTATAAACTTGTGTGTCCATCAGTACCAACTATAAGCTAGCACCAGTGTAGTTATACCTAGGACAATCGGGCAGACGTATAGTTGTAGCTATTTGTGAAAATTTATAAAAAATTACGCTATAGCTAGTTAGCTATATGAAACTTTGCTTTCTAACTACAGCAACTGATGACAGGAGGCACCTCAAGCGGGGCCTTGAGGATGGGGAGGTTAGCAATCTTCAATGTATTTTATTTTATACATCAATATTACTTTTAGAACGATCTCCCACCCAAAAAACATAAGTAATTAAGTATAATAATTAATAAAACATTTATAAATGTATAAAAAATAATTTAAAAAGGGAAATAGGGATCGATATGCATGCATGCTACAAAAAGCATGGAAACAAGCTCAAAAGCATGACAGCTGAAATAGGACTGATCTATGCAACAAAAAGTAAGAAAACAAGATTAGCTGGCTACTTGCTATAATGAGACACATTTTAATCCCTACATCTTGAAATGAGACTATAGCTCTATCAAGTTAGCCAAAAGTAGGGAGAAGATGATTGGAGCCAGCGTTTCTAAACGCTTAGAGATGGCCAACAGCATAATTGAGGCTGGGGGAACTGCGGTGAAGATTAGTAGCACTGCCACTGGTGTGGAAACAAGACTCGAAAGAGAGTCTAACAGGTAAATATTACAATGTTTTTAATTAATTAAAACATTTATAAATATACAATTTAATAATATGGATACTATAATTGTTAAATTTGGGAAATAACTGTTATAACTGTTAAATTTGGGACCTCTCTACCAAGTCGCATTATTTATGCACAAGCCTAGTCACTGACTTTTTGAGTTCCTTATGGGGCATCACTTTCTCCCATCCACCATCATACAGAAAATTAAACGTGATATTAAAACACTATCAAATATTTACGTAGCTAACTATGTTAAAATAAGTGTAAAGTTTACTGTAAACGTCTGCCAGCTTTATGGATCCATAGCTAAACAACACAATGTTCAGTGATGTTACTTTAAAATGAAACTTCCTTATAGCTAGCTGAAGGAGCACGCAATTAGCTGTAAGCATAGCTACGTACATTGAGTATCTTGTTCACCACTTTCCCTTAGTATTGACAAGATCTATTTATGAATCAACTTTACTTATGTTTTAGGTCCAATTACGTAGGATATAGCTGCAAGTAGCTATGTGAAGGTCAAGAATCAAGACAGAGAGGACCTGTCACAGCAAATGATATAGAATGGTAATAACAACATGAAAACGTGCTTTAAATATATATGATAAATCACTAATCTATCACATGATCTCAGCTAATTCTTAATCACAGCCAATTCTTGAATTACAAATATGAATTACAATTCCATAAATATGAATTATGAATTACAAATATTACAGCCAATTCTTGAATTACAAATATGTGTAATCCCCTTGCAAACCTGGTGTAATATTCTGGTGTAATCTTGGTAAAATTTCATAATCTCATATGCAACTTCACTGCGTTGTGGACCCCTCGATATGAACTGCATATTAAACAGGATATGTACGGTACAGCTCAATTTAAACTTGACATTCGCACGCGTGTCCTAGTACAGTCGCTCTGGAGATTTATGACGAAATTCGCGAGTTATCTGTGAGTGCACTGCAAACTGTGAAGATTTGAGTCTTGTCACGAGCAATGTGCACACCAGGTGTACTCGAGGAAAGTTCACGATACTCGCATGCATGTTATGTGTAAAATGTTTCGGCCAGTCACGCGAGTCACAATTGCACACGAGGCTCGTGTCATGTGTCGCATTCGACAAACGAGTCTTCATGCAGATAACAATAAAAATATTATTCTGTGTAGCCTGAATACCCTTGTGCACAACAAGAATTTGATGTGTGAAAAGTACTTCAAGTAGTTGCTTCGCCCCGTTTCACATTGCTGCTAATATCACGTGCTCTTATCCATTTCTTATATTTTGGGACATTAGTGGCTAGCTCTCGAAGTAATTTCATCATTCCTGGTTAGTGCTTCTTCGATCAGAGATCTCATCTGTGTTGTGATCTTACGTTCTCATCGTCTTCTAGGTAAGTCTGCAACGGTTCGATGGTCCCTGAATTTTGTGATCAGGTTATGTATTGATTGGCGACTGATAGACAGGTTCTCCTCTTGTAGCCACTTACGGATTTCTAATACTCAGTATCGCTTCGAATGAAGCGTAATGATCCTCGTTCGAGCCTCAATGCTTAGCCTTGCCATATTAAAGTCATTTCTTTACGAACACGTTACGCGACACTTACACGAGAAAATTGCACGTGCAGACGTTTGCTTTGAGACTCTCATTAATATGCTAGTGACGATTGAGGCTCCAGCATAACCGCGAGACACGCTATACTTGTTCGAAAAAGCACTCGAGAAGAGTTATATTACTCTCGTGAAATACAATACACGCGCAAAACAACTCGTGAGCTACAAAGAGTTACTTACAAAGTTCTGGGTGATACACGTTAGTGTGTTGCACGCGAGTATCAAGTTTAAATCGAGCTGTACCATATATATTCTGATACCTTCTTTAACATTAAAGTTTAATGATTATGATTATGATTAATTTTGGTTATAAAAAGACATAGTCTTATAAACCGACTCAACTGATTAGCTATTACAGAACAAATTATATATAATAAAAACTATCCAGAGAAAACACAGGCTAGTCCAACTGAAGGAACTACAGCCAGCCACCTGGCACTCTCTGTTGTTGTTTTTGAAGTACTTTATGGGACCAATACTTGTGGTTAGACAATATGGTTGCAGCATTAAGGTCGGCTGGGTATGTTTTACGGACCGTATCACGACTTACAGACCAGATAGAACCATTAGGGATTATACGAACCAGAACCTTATGATTATTAATATGGATGTAGCCATATCCCCTTGTGAACGATTGCATATACACCAACAAGCTTAGAAGATCTCATTACTTACGGACCGATCTGGTGTGGCCACAGGTGCGACTATTTTAAGCACCTTGCTTAATACAAGCAAAGCGTCGTTGCATCAGATTTACTTACAAATTGATTAGATTGACAGACCAAAACACCTTTTGATTATCAAGTACTCTTTATTTATAGCTCCATAATGGAAGATCAAGTTCGACTTTTCTACTGTTAAGCGTATGCTGAACACGTGATGCTTCGATTAAATCAAATCAAATCAATCCATCTATCAATTCAGTACCTCTCAGTGAAAAACTCTATATTTGTTAAAAAGTTAATATATTCAAGTAACTGCTAATAGCACATGTGGCAGAAGGTAATTCACAAGCATCATAGCATACATCCAACTCAACAAATTGATCAATGGCAGGTCCTCAGTAACATCAGCACAGCCATCACATTTCATACTCAAATCCAGCATTTAGCTAATCCACAATCATTCATATAATCAATAACTTTAACAGTCAATCAAAAAATTATATATGTGGAGGCAGCAAGCCAGGGAACAGCCCAAAGAGCCACACAAAGCCACTCAAGAGGCTGGAACCTAGGACTGCTCAACCAAAAAGTCATCATAACTAGTACATTCAAAATGCAACAAACCAGGAACAGGCCGGAGAGCCACACAAAGACACCCTGGAATCGAAACCAGGGACTGTTCAAAAAAGTACTAACAGAATCACAATGAGAATACCAATGACAGAGCAGCAGACCAGGAAACAGACCCAAGAGCCACACAAAGCCTCTTAAGGGGCTGGGACCCAGGACTGCTCAAGTCATCACAATACATCACAATATAGCTAAGTACCAATACATTTTGAATATAATTACAATTGACTAGGCAGAGAGCCAGGAAACAGCCCCAAAAGAGATGCAAAGCCTCCAAAGGGACTGAAACCCAGAACTGCACAAATGATAAAAGGAAAAAAATAGATACTATAATATTCCAATGCAGCAAGCCCAAAGTATCACAAACAACAATCACATGATGATTATGATAGGAAATTGATATCAGAATCAGACTTGATCAGAATGTTTTACATACTGTAAAATAGGAAGGCAATTTATTGGTCTGTCAATCTTATCAGTTTGTATGTAGCTAATTTGGTGTAATCAACCCCTTCAAAGCTAGGGGCTTAAATAATTGCTGCTATCACATCAGATCGGCCTGTAAGTTATGAGATCTTTTAATCTTGTCAGTATAAAAAATTTTAGACTATATCTGATGTGTAAATGTAAGGTTTATAAATCTCATATATACCATGACCATGTCAGCTGATATATACCATGCCCTTAGGCAACTAATTTTAGTTGTTATGTACAATACATTATGATTAATAAACAATTAGCTATTATATTACGTCACATAGTTATAGCAGTTATTTGGAAAAGTTGATAGATACGGATGAGCAATTAGATATATTAAATACTGGAGCAGAGCTGTTTGATGCATATTCTAGAGATACATGATGCGATTGAGATCTTGCAAGGGATTCAGTAGGTTGCAAATCAGTAATGTCAATGTCTGAATGTTGAGAAGCTACAGCTGCTACACTAGTACTACAATGCCTTTTTGCATCACTTAGAATATCGGATACTTTTTCTTGTTGATTCTTTGATGATCTTTTATAGCTCCTGACTGCTTCAGTGCTGCGATGACCTGTTCTTTCCATTATCTGTTGTTCTTCAACACCAGATTGATGTAGTCTAGTTGCAGCAGTAGCTCTTAGTGAGTGGTTTGTGTAGTATCCTAAAATGCCAGCTTCTCTGCACATCCTACTGATAGTTTTCTCAAGTGTAATATGTCCCACTGGCTTAGAAGAATACCATAAATTCTTGATTGGCTTTTGCAGTGGCTGTAAATAAAATGTGTTGTGTGGACGATTTGGAGGGCAAAGACTATTGTAAAGCTTGTAAAGCTGGACAAAACATCTCCTTGGATTTTGCACATTTGCATGATGCATTACAATTTTAGGCTTTATCTTTCTATTCTTCAATCCTCCTTGATGATTTTTTGAAATGTCTTCTCTATACAAAAGATAAGCTCTTTCCCCAGGTTTTTCAACCAATTGAATTTGGGATGGATAGTGACGTAGTTGCCTGTGTTCTTTGCCACCACGTAGTGCAAAATATAATCCATTTATAAATAACATGGTATCCAAAAGAGATCGAGGATTACCATCACCCAAGATACCTTTTCCCAAAGAATCTCTTCAGCTTCATAAGTAATAATTTCAGCTTTTTTCTGTGTTGTTCCCTTTCCAGCTGCTTGTAGTCTCTTCATTTCTGAATCCAAAACTGCACGACATTCAGCAAACTCCTTATCTATGAAAATATCAACATTCATTCCATTAGTCCTGACAAACCTCATAATTCCACAGCAAATGTGGTGTAAAGTATTTGGTGGAAATTCTGCTCCATCCTTCTTGCGTACTTCTAAAATGAAGTAGCACATCTAGTATTGTAGTTGAGGTATGGTGATATCTTTCAAATAAGGTACCATAGTTCCAGTTTTCTTTGCCCTGTTAATTACCCATTCCTCCTACATTTTACCACAATATTTTGTATCCTTATTAGTACTTTCCGGAATTCTGCTTCGCATTGCTTGCTGTATGTCCTCTCCTGTGATGGGGTTTGCAAATTGTCTTAATGCTGAATTACTGCAAGAATCACTTTTAAAAGTTTGTTGGCTGGCTTTTTCAAATTGTTCAATTGCCTCCAGTAGTATTCCCTCCGTATCATCCATATCATTGAAATAATTCTGCTGGTGGGTGTGGCTGGAAGGTAAAAGCGTCGGCATGTCGTCTGTAATAAATTGTAGTAATTGTTCGTCTAAAAAGTCTTCTAGTTCGTTTTTCTCTGCTTCCATTACTTCTTCACCTAGCTATCATAGTTACCAATGTGAACAACATCTCTAGCCAATCAAAATGCGTGTAGTTATTATTTTTGTGGGTGCTTATAGCATGCGCGGAAAATGTTGCTGTAGTCAAGCAACGGACAAGAATATCAGTAGAATGATAAATTCAGCGATAATTGTGGCGATAATAATTGTAAGTGATAATTACTTACGTAGATATAGCCTAAAATAGTTAGACACGCGTAATATGGTGTCTATCAAATTTATAAACCCTCAGGCCCTTAGTAGCGCCCTCGCTTCGCTCGTGCGCTACAGCCTCGGGCCTTCGGGTTTATAAATTTCATAGACACCATAGTACGCGTGTCTAACTATTATATATACAATTGGAAACAAGGGGACAGGGATACAATCATATTAACAGTCAAAAGTTGCTGGTCCGTAAAATCCCTGGTCCGTTCAGTCCGGTACGCACGTCATGGTCCGGTACTTAAAATTGACCCAACCAATAGCTATATGTTCTTCATATGAAATGGGCTTTTTAGCCTTACCAAGTGCTCATGGAACATTTTAGCAGCATCATTTGATGACGAAAACCAATATCGGGATACTGAGAGGTACAATGCACATGTAGTTACAGTCAAGTTCTTCTATAGCTAACTAATGGTTGTAGTGTGTAAATTTAAAGCACAATTTAAATGTGACAGAACAAATACAGATAGTCACACAGGTGATGATGATGCTTGGAAAAGATTATTCTTCGTTATTGCCCACCAATTGAGGTGGAAGTCATTAATCATGTAATCAAACTTTAAAGGAGAACACTTATTAGAAATGATATGAGACCCTCCAGTCGAATACGGGGGTATTATCATTCCAGCATGTTGCATGTGCGTCTCTACATTGGCATACTTTCAACTGGTCCTTCAAATAAAGTTATATGAAGGAATTCTTCACTGACTGCTGTATTCTCTCCTTGATGTGTGTATATATATGTATATATAACCTGATGAGTAGCTATCTGTTGGCACATACTTATAAATGTAATAGCACATCTGATTTTTGTAATGTGTCATGAGAATAATGGCAAGGAATGTGATCTTGAAAAAACCTTCGGTCCAAAGAATGCTCATCCATATGTCCACATTTTGTGTGGTTTGTGCCAGTAGCTACCCTTTCAATTAAAATTATGTAACTGACAAAGGCATACCTAACTTGTAATTCATTCAACAAATCTGCATGCTTTACTTCAGTTAGATACTTGGGAGTCCATATACACTCTAAATTGTTGTTGCCACAAAGGCAATAAGAGTTGTAATTTTTCGCTGTACTTTGTATTGCTGCTCCAGAGTATCTAAATTTAGATCTTTCCATGCATTTGTGTTGCCAATCCTGGAGTATACTTGGCAGGTATGGAATCCCTACACTCAGAAATGTATTAAACAGTTAGAGTCTGTCCAGGAATGAAACTATAAGAAATGCATTTAGAGCTGGCTAGCCACAATTCTCAATGATTCCCTACCACTGTAGCTACTAAGTCAGGCTTATCTGTTTTTGAAGTTAAAATCCCTCAATTGCAAGTCCTGAACAGTTGTGTAGTGAGGCCAAAGGATTTATGGTGCACATTTCATAGAAGGTTATGCAGGGCCCAGTGGAATAAAGAGAAGAAAGTCTTCAACAGAATTGTGAAGGATCACAGATAAAATGAAATATGTCTACAGATGAAGAACATTCAGTCATGTTACTATGCTGGCAGCAACTGACTTAGCAAGCCATTTGAAACCATTAATTGAGTTAATGTAAAGTGATCAAAGTGATTATAACAACAATTTGAAAATGGTATGTAAGTTTTGCTTTGAAGTACAGAGTGTTTTATTCACTAAGACAAGTCTCTTAGTATTAAGACACTTGTTGACTGAGTCAGATAGACCACACAGGTTTCAACATAATTAGTGTCTACGTGCAATTTTTTCAGTCAATTATCAAAGCATTTTACAACCTTTTGACATAAAACTGTCTTAAAATCGCTACTAAAAGCCATTATAGCATTTCTCTGCATTTGTATGGATTATTAAACACCTGCCAGGCACTAGCAGTAAAACATTGCTAAGAATAGCACTGGTTTGGTTAATCATCAGCTTACTATGCTTTATATAAAATTTATAATCTTACATTGAAACGATAGCCTCGTGTCGAATCTTGTACAGCAACTCAGTGAATTTCTGTGCTCTTACCTTTATGCTTACCCGCCAAACCGGGTACTTCTGTCAGCAGTCTTAGATTTGGTAAATCAAAGAACAAACAAATTAATATGACGGCTAACGAATAAGCTTCATTTTCTAAGAAAACTAAGACACTAAAGCTAGCAAATTCGTAGCATAAACGTCTTCAGAGTCGGTGTTAGAATGACGCAATAGAAAATTGGCTATGCCTCAGTTTCTATTGCATCATTCTAACACCTCCTCTTCAGACGTTTATGCTACGAAGTTGTTAGCTTTTAGTGTCTCGCCTTTACTAAAACATTCTTGTCAACCACCAAATTCCATGGTTGCCAGATGTAGTCAACAATTTCAAAGGTTCTGGATTGTCAAATTATGCTACAGTGTTGTGTTATGGAGCAGAAGTTATGTAACTAAATTTATTATGGAGCAAGATTACATTCTTGTCACTGAATACACTATCATCTTTGGTAGTAACATAATACTTGTGCAATGCCACCAGATGGACTGGAAACAATTAAATGCATAGCAAAATCAACTTGTAATGCTCTTTATGGGTGGATGTAACGGTGCAGTAGGTACCTGTACAATTAAAACAATATGCTACCACAATGGAGGACAACCTGATTTCACATTAGCTGGTATGGCTTTGTTTGATAAGTATCATTGTCTTACTTTACATGATGGCACTGTTCCAGTAACCCATTGTAACTAGTGAAGTAACTTTGGATACAATTCACAAAAGCCTGAGCAAAATGATTGAGTCATTGTTAGAAAGGTTGGAGAACATTGATCAAAAGACAAGTTCTTTAGAGCAAAAATGACTCTACACCTGAGCAGATGTTACCTTACAAAAACAAAACAAAGCCAGTAATTGATAAAGCCATTAGAGTGAGTAGCTAGTCAGCTATCTAGTATAGTTATATGCATAGCTATAGATAGATAGCTACATTTTAAAAATACATAGCTGGCTATTTTTTACAGTTGCAGACTGAAACTAGAATAACATACAAAACATCAATGGATAGCTCAGATGCAGATTTTACT
The DNA here is from genome assembly GCA_963930835.1 of Spongia lamella. Classification (NCBI taxonomy): domain Eukaryota; kingdom Metazoa; phylum Porifera; class Demospongiae; order Dictyoceratida; family Spongiidae; genus Spongia; species Spongia lamella. The sequence continues at coordinate 5,903,001 of OZ005746.1, read as the reverse complement.
GGATATGATTTTAAAACAAGATACATACAAAATATATTATAGCTACCATATCAACATAACTAGCTACGCTACATCGTATAAAGCTAACTTTATTACAAAATTTATTAGAAAAGGCAAACAGTAAAGTCTTAACAGGGAAAGAACATGAAACAGTGAGAGCATATATTGCAGCAAACCTTTTATATAGGAATGCACAAAGATGTGGACCATCAAAAACATGACGATATCTGAGTTTAAAGAAAGGGTAGCCAAAGACGGCATGCTACTTATTGAAGTGGAAAATCATAAAACAATGGCTGCATTTGGACCTGCCAACATTGTAATTGAAGGATGCTTCATAAATTTAATGAAGAAATATTATAAAAATACCAGAAAAAACGAAGAATTCAAAAATAGATTCTTTATAACTCATAGTGGAAATGAGTTTAGAAAAATATTTGTATCAGTTAAACGGTTTGATTAGGTAAAAATTTCATGATAAGTTTTACACTACATAGAAAGTGTGTAGCAACAAAAGGAAACAAACTGCTATCAGAGCAAGACTTACGCCAGTTGGAAAAATATATGTGCTATTCTCAACAAACAAGCTCAACCTACTATCAAATGAACAGCCCAGAGTCTGCTGTTGCAACATACGTACAAGAACTTCATTAGTGAAATTTGCTTAAAGACGGGTGATGACATCAAACAAAATTTATTACGTTCGCAGGGTACAAAAGCTATTTATCAGATATTATTTACCAAGTGACATTGTCCTCATATCTGCCACGTGAGAATTAAAACCGGTCGTAAACGATAGTTTACGGAGTCTACTTTACTCAGTGTTTATTGACAGTGCAACACTGCTCTCCCTCTTTATTAGTACTCTTGGTGCTTTGGTAGCACATTTGTCATGATCACTTCTTTTAAATATGAGTGAAGCCTTACCCAGTAGCTACCATAATGGTGTTCACCTACAGTGCATAACAGAGCCTACCCTGATATCTGGTTCTCGATTCTTATCACCCTTTAGTAGTTATGGTAGTTATGGTAGTACTATATATATGGTAGTTATGTCCATATAAACATAACTACCATATAAACATCATTGCCATATAAACATAACTATAGTAAGTAGCTACGATACATCGTAGAAAGCTAGCTTTATTACAAAATTTATTAGAAAAGGCAAACAGTAAAGTGTTAACAGGGAAAGAACATGAAACAGCGAGAGCATATATGGCAGCAAACCTTATATATAGGAATGCACAAAGATGTGGACCATCAAAAACATGACGCTATCTGAGTTTAAAGAAAGGGTAGCCAAAGACGGCATACTACTTATTGAAGTGGAAAATCATAAAACAATGGCTGCACTTAGACCTGCCAACATTGTAATTGAAGGATACTTTATAAATTTAATAAAGAAATATTATTAAAAAAACAAGAGTAAACGAAGAATTCAAAAATAGATTTTTTGGAAAGGAATTTAGAAAAATATTTGAATCAGTTAAACGATTAGGTAAAACTTTCAATTACAACATGATAAGTTTTACACTACATAGAAAGTGTGCAGCAACAAAAGGAAACAAACTGCTATCAGAGCAAGACTTATGCCAGTTGGAAAAAATATATGTGCTATTCTCAACAAACAAGCTCAACCTACTATCAAATGAACAGCCTAGAGTCTGCTGTTGCAACATACGTACAAGAACGTCGTAATAAAAAGTAAGGAAACAAGTAGTTAATCACTCAAAACCCATCATATTGCATGTGTTTAATCAAGTATACAATTGCAGCTGGGTAGGCGTACATACATGAAACACATTCTCTAGCACTCCTACAAGATTTAATCCCTACTTTGGCTGCATGATGATTCTCTTCGAATGCTGGCTGCCAAAGTAGGGATTAAATCTTGTAAAGGTGCTAGAGAATGTGCATGTATGAATGCCTACCCAGCTGCAATTGTATACTTGAGTAAACACATGCTATATGATGGGTGGTGAGTGATTATCTACTTGTTTCCTTAGTTTTTATTGCGATCCCTACTCCCCTTTTTAAATTCAATTTAAAAAAATCTAGTTTGTTTACTTTTTATAGCATACTGTAGTATGGCTTAGTTAGCTAGCTATTATTTTATCTTTAGATGGATCCTAGGATCTGATTAGCATGCTCCTTAGAGAAATAATCTTAAGGCAAGGCTTGCATTCCAATTGTCAATGCCCGTGCCAATGCAAAGCACCATAGATAGCTATGGCAACATTAAACCCACAATCAAACTTGTAACAGCCCAACACGTGAATTTTCTGAAATTTGCACCTCTTGAAGAAACTTTGTATATCACAAAGTATCATGACTGTCCGATAAATAATACTACGTTAATTTCATGAGGTGCAAATTTCACAAATGCTGAATTCTGCCTTAGCAGACATTTAATGATTTATAAATTCATGGCGACCATAACACCCAAATAAACTCAGGTGGTCAATATTTAGCAAAATCTTATGGCTATTTCGCAGTCCATGTCACACAAAACTACCATGGACATAGTCATGCGAACCAGATGAGTACATTGAGTATGCTTAGTTGGTTCACTGCATGTAGACAAAACATTCATCACACTATAGCTACATATTAGTATCCTAATGATCCTATGTATACAGGATCAATGTAATGGAATCTGGTAATAATACATGAGATGCGACTACACACGTTGCCAAAACCTTTTCATGCAGACACTAATATATTAAGAGATTGTAAGCACTGTTCTATTCATACATCAGTTTTAGATGACCCCAGTACCTATTTATGTTCCTTAGCGAAACATTCTAAACCTTTTGCATTCCACCTGACGTGCCTGCACCAAAGTGTAGCACCATGGAGAGATTTCAAAAGCTATGGAAAATTTAACCCACAATCAAACTTTATAAACAGCCCCGCTGAAGTTTTCATGAGTTATGAAAATTTGTGAAAAATTGCACTTTACCTTTATATGGTGCAGCATCCCATAGTAGGTACGTGTGTTTGATAATTGGTGAAATTACAATAGAAGTCAAGCAGTTAGTCTAATAATTCAATATATCTCTGAAGGCTAAGAAAAGGTTGAATTATACAGATAAAAAATTTCCAAGAGAACTTTTTATTCAACATCTACAAAGTCTTGCAGGAGGGAGTCATAGTTTGAGAGCGGCGAAAGTCATTTGTAGTATTGCTGAATTTTTCTTCTACTATATATAAGGCATATGATGAATCTGAATGTTAGACATTATAGAAAAAGAAAAACATATTGAAAGATTTGATAGATATTTACAAAATCATTACAAAGTAACAACTATCAAAGAAAATTTACCAATCTCAAATTAGCCATATCTTTCTTGTCAAACAATATAAACAGGAAAACCTACCTTATGCTAGAGAAAATTAAAATTTTGTTGAGACTCGAGTGAAATGATGAAATCACTTAAAAGATCCAAGAACAAAGGGCAAACCATATTTCTATTTCCTTAAAAAAGGTGAAGATATATATATAACTACAATCATGGTTTGTTATATACAAGTTGATTAGCTAAACAGTGGCGGATCTAGGAATTTTAGAAGGGGTTTCCACTGGCAGTATATCCAAGATGAAGGGCTCTGCATTGAGGATGCAGCTCCAAGCCAACGAGAATGTTTTAGTTATAAAATTATACGTATATGCACTATTTGCTAAACAAAATCATCACAGTTAATTATTTTATCATCAGGAATTAGGTAGCTAACTAGTTGCAATACAGAGATCTGAATATATTCAGCTAGGTAATGTTACTATTGAGTGTGTGACTACGGAGCAGCCTATTACACTTATATTTTTACCTAGCTATCATAAGCATGCTGTACTGCAGTGGTCATATATTTCACCTATTATGCTGATGTGAAAGTTGGTGTGCTTAGGAATATATGTAGCTAGCCACTCTTAATTGGCATAAAAGCCTTTGCAAAAATAAACCATTGCATAAGAGCATCATATTCATTATTAATATACTTCATTATTAATATACTAGACTATAGCGTAAGTATTCAATTGTCGACCACCAAGTGACTCACTTCTATAATCAGCGATCAGCGTCCAATAGAGTGATGCTTTGAATGTTGAGCGCTGGCGACACTTATCAATTAAGCGTGCGGGTAGCTTATATTGGTCGCGCTTGTATCATTTAGCAGCAATGGGTGACTGAATCCTAGTACTACTCTCCAAAAAGTCGACCACACATATTTAATGTCGTCCACATATACATTTTACAGTACCATAATGTCGACCACCATGACATTTCTCCTTCCGCCATCTTAATTCTGTATGTAGGGTACACAAATCCAGTATACCATCGGATTCTACATTACATAAGCTAACAGAAAATCTATATTTGGTTGCTATTATGTAATGACTTGCTGTTGTTTCCGGTAAGATTCCATCAACGAGTGGGATTTCCCTTGGTGATTGCCAGGCGTTTTTTCATCAATTAAGACGTGAAAAGAATAAAGCGGTCCATCTCTTGTCACCAGTAAGCGAACAGGGTATTAGTAGTTGTCAACTGGAGTGGGTTCGTTACTATTAGTATATCAATGCTGCTTTTACACTTAATATTTTAATATATTTATGCGCAAATAACAACTGAACAATAAATATTTGAACCAATCTTCATACTGAATACAATGCTCTGTAACTACATCTACACCTACAAATTAAACAAGCAAGGTTTCACATGCTATACAAACATAGGCATTATCACACATTTCCAAACACTCTGCATGAGCTTTGTGATCACTTGACTTGGATGTGCAAACAGATACTTGCAACAAACATCAAGATTTAAGTGGCTTGAAGCATGCGGTATCAAGTGGCTGACTATCAGCTGTGGTATTTGAGGTAGACAAAATATTACTACATGATGTTTAGCTGCCAGCTTAACAAGTTCTAAAGTGTAATGCAATGAATGGTGACCATGGCCATCAAGCAACAACATCAACGGCCTACTGGTGACTGCATATTCAAGAAAATGATGTAAAAACCAATCAGCAAACAATTCCTGGTCCATCCAGCCTGATGAACACATCCCATACAAAGTTGCAGGTACTTCACCTTTACTGTTAAAGTACTTTCCAGTAAATACCACCATCAGTGGTATAGTTTGTCCAGATGTACTGGCACAAGCACAAGCAAGAACAGTTATCTGACTTTGTCCCAGAGGTGCACTGCCATACCTTCTTTATACCTTTAGTTGCAATAACTTTTGGCATCTTGTGTTCCCGTCTCATCGTAATTATAAATTTGTGCTGGTTTATCCTTTATCCCATACTTAGTGAGTGTTTCACCAAGAAGATCTAAGTAACTTTTAAAAACAGTGTAGCTTGTTGCCTGGTCTCTAACAATAGGAAAGGAGTCTCCTTTGCGAAGCCTTAACGGTGGCCATCTCTTGCAAAAACGGTTCAAACAACCAGGAGAGATCTTATCTATCTGCTTTTCTGAGAACAGCACTATGTACTATCTTTAAAACATCTTGTCTTGTCTTGGTATACCTCGGCATACCTCGTTTTTGCACAATTCAACAGGAAATCCACTAACTCCTTCTCTTCTTGGTTGGTTAGGTACATCTTTGGCCCCATGTCACTTCCATGAATATTAAACTACCAGAAATCCTGTAGTACATGGCACATTGAACTCTAAAACAGCCACTCTATTTACGCCCATTTTGCCTTCAGTTACAACCTCTAAAGCGCGTCTCATAGCATTATCATTCCACTGGCGAAGCTTCTTGGGTCGATTGCTTATGGGCAATGACGAACTACACCTTGAGCGGCAACGAAACTTCTTCCCCTCTTACATGCCATCTTGAATACCGGAGATTCCCGTATAACTCCATGTCATTTAGGTGGTCGACATTAAGAACTTGCGTGGTCGACAAAAGGTACTGGTCGACAATCGGTAACTTACGCTATATAACGGTATCTAGCTAGAGGTGTACATTGATCATTTTTTAAAACGATAAGCTAAAAGTGTGATAAATCAGTTAATTTCACACATGACTTACTCGTAATGTCTTAATTACTATTACAATACACTGAATAGACAGTGGTTTAACTTACACATCACCTGGTTTTTAGATGGTAGAACATCAACTTGTTTTTCATATAGCACTCGCGGCAATGCTTTAACCCTTACATATAGCTACATGGCTACTACAGTACAGCTCAACTATAACTTCACACACGTGTGACAATCCACGCATGATTACATGCAAATATTCATCGTAAAATTCAAAAATTTTCCGTGTGAATCTTGATTTACACGAGGCGTCAAGTATCATGAGATGTGGAATACCACAAGACGTGATTATTATTGCACCATATGCAATAATCACTCTATAGATTATGCTGATCAGTCACTTGACTGGTGTTAAGTGCTCACGTCATGAGTGAGAATTTATTTTTCAACTTTTGCTTATAATTTAAGGGGGTGCGGAAGTTTGTCAAGGGGGGCGAGCGCCCCTCCCCGCCCTCCCTTAAATGAAGCCCTGTAATACAATTGCAGCTGGGTAGGCATTCATACATGCACAAATGAAACACATTCTATAGCACTTCCACAAGATTTAACCCCTATTTTGCCTACATGATCTTTTGCTTTGAATGCTGGCTGCCAAAGTACCACTGATGATATATTATTTACTGATGTCTGCATCTTATATACATCAACTCCCCACAAGATCTTAATAACTTAACTGACTGGCAGATGGAATTCAATGTGTGTAAATGTAATATCTTGCAAATATCACTAAAAGTATTTATACTTATCATTAAGTACGGTAGTACTTAATAGTAGGGATCGCTATGAAAAACTATGGCTTCCGGAATTTTCGCACTTTTAAAAACAACATTATAACAGGCTTTAGCCGAAAAAACCTACCTGGATGCATTAGTACTGCTGTAATTAGGCTGTATCTTTGTTAAACGCAGCGAAAAGTCTAATATTTCGATCCACAGCGAATTTTAAAAAATTCTAAATTTACCTGTATTTCGTTTGCCAGCCAGCCTGCCAGCCAGCCTGCCAGCCAGCCTGCCGTAAGACCCAGTTCCGCTAGGTGTATGGCTCCAGATTTTTCACACAACAAAGGTAATCACGTCGGATTTACAAAAATGTTATTTTGATTAAGGTTTGTCCACTGCACCATAGCTTGTCCTTTGTTCTATCTTCATCGATTGATCTTCCTCAACCGAAGGATGACGAAATATTACGAATGTGTCAACATTCCACGCAAGGTGTTAAAATGAAACAATAAACACCTTGGATAGGTGCATGCTTACTGATGCAATCCGTAACGCGTAATGGAAGAAGAATTCAGTGTTTCCCTATAGTTTCGTCTTCCATAGCCAGAACAATTTATTTGCACGCAGCTGCTTTATCGATCTTCTAAATTGTAAGCGCCGGATGTTAATTATAACATTAAGCGCTTATAATCGGACACCTATTAACGACCTAGTAGCTGCGTATTAAATAAAATGGTCTGGCTACGAGTAGACCTTCCTTCGCGTTTTACCATATAGACACTTGGTATTGTGATGAAACGAGTCTGTTGTAAAGGTGGGCGTAGCACATACGTAACGAGCCATTGTAAACTATGTAGATATCAATTGCTAAGAAATAATTCCAGTCTTGAGTGCCTGTAACAGCTATAGCTATAAAAAGTAAACAAACTAGATTTTTTTTAAAAATTGAATTTTAAAAAGGGAAGTAGGGATCGTAGCTCAGTATAAAAAGTAAGGAAACAAGTTGTTGATCACTCACCACCCAGCATATTGCATGTGTTTACTCAAGTATACAATTGCAGCTGGGTAAACGTTCATACATGCACAAATGAAACACATTCTCTAGCACTTCTACAAGATTTAATCCCTACTTTGGCAGCCAGCATTCAAAGCAAAACATCATGCAGCCAACGTAGGGATTAAATCTTGTAGAAGTGCTAGAGAATGTGTTTCATTTGTGCATGTATGAACGCTTACCCAGCAGCAATTGTATACTTGAGTAAACACATGCAATATGCTGGGTGGTGAGTGATCAACAACTTGTTTCCTTACTTTTTATACTGAGCTACGATCCCTACTTCCCTTTTTAAAATTCAATTTTTTAAAAAAATCTATACAATTTACAGGACCCCTCTAAATCGTGTCATTGAACACAAATACCTAGGTGTGTGGCTTAATGAAAAACTTCTATGGCATACCCCTGTGTCCCAAACCTGTAACAAAGAAAATTGAACATTAAGATTCTTGCAAACAAATTTGAAAATTTGTCCAACTTACCTCAAACAATTGGCATACAAACTAGTACTCCCATTATTAGAGTACTGCGCTGCCATATGGGACCCACATCATCAAGTAGACACCAAAAAGTTAGAAATGGTACAATGTTGTGCTGCACGCTTTGTACTAAACAAGCATTGCACTCGAAATGGAAATGAGAGTGTTACAGACATGTTAATAGACCTAAAGTCCAGGTCCATCGTAAATACTTGAGACTTATACTACTATTTAATATCATCAATCATCTATTAGTCATCCCTGACATGTATCTACCATCACCTGTCAAACTAAATAGTACAAGGTCCAATCATCCTCTTAAATTTTATCACCAACCCTCAAATAATACATATAAATACTCAAGAACTATTCCCAAGTGGAATAAATTACCACCCACTTAGTGACATAGCTAAACAATCGCTATAGATTTCAAATATCAATTAACTGACTTAATTTTAAAAACCTGTTGTAATGTGTACATGTATATTAGTGTGTTGCGTGTGCAATGGCGCACACGAGTTTTTAAAAAGTTTAAATCGAGCTATACCGTATGCTCTACCTGTCATACTATTATCAGTCTGAAGTAAACACTTGAATGTATTTGAGAAGGGCTATTACACTGTAGGTTGATAGTTGTCATAACTTGGACCTCCTTCGAATGATTTGCATAAACTTTAAGATATACAATGTATATTGATGTATCACTCTGTAGTGAAAGATAAAACAATATCTAGGGCCTGAGTTTTTCAAAATTTAGCTTAAAAGTTAATTTGCAATATTGTGTGCTAGGCGAGTACAAGTTATAACCATGCAGTACTTCTCTGCTACTTGCTAGTAATAACATCTGTTTATACTTCCAAAAAGTAGTGATATGCTAAACAAAAACACCCTGGGTGTAAAAAAGTACGAGGCCAATCAGAAGTAGCATTGCAAATAGGTATGTGTGACCAAAAACTTTGATATCAGTTGAGGCCAAGAAGATACTTATCAAAACTACTTGAATGACATACAATAGTTTATAGCATATTTTCACAACTATGATTGGCTTTGTCACTTAGCCACCTCTTTCACACCATCGTTAATAATTAAAGAGGCCAAGTGACAAAGCCAATCATAGTTGTCAAAATATGCTATAAACTATTGTATGTCATTTAAGTAGTTAAAAAGATTTTTGGTAAGTAACTTCTTGGCCAAAACTGATAAAGTTTTTCGTCGCACATACCTATTTGCAATGCTACTTTTGATTGGCCTCGCACTTTTTTTACACCAAGGGTGTTTTTGTTTAGCATTATTATAACGACTACTGAAAGTAAAAATGAGAACTACACCGATTCAAAAAGTACCTAGAAGAGATACGATGCCTGATTGGACAAAGATATGACTTAGGTTTAATAGGTAGACATTTATATAAATAGAGTAAAACTCATAATTACAAAAGGGTTGTATTGGGTATAACCCTGATGATAAGTACCAGTACATGTACAAGGGTTAGATGGATAGGATACTCAAGATATTTGTACTGCTATAATTATGTGTTGCAGAAAAGGGTTAAGTTAACCAATTGCATTTTGTTATTGTTATAGGCCAAATGCTAATAGATAAGCACATCAGCTTTCACATTAGAAGTGAGAAAAAGGAACTGCACTCATATGTTTTATGCGTGTATACACAGATGATGGGAGAAGCGATGAGAGCAGTGATGAGAGTAGTGATGAGAGTAGAGTTTATCCTGTCAGTAACTATCAGTCGGATGAGGAGCAGCCACCCAAAACCGCATCGGTAGCTGTTTATAAAGTAAGTCTATATAGCAATTTAGTGAGTAACTGTCAGCTCTAATGAAGTATTCACAAATATGTAACACCTCATTCCCAATTTTCATTTTTGCTGGTGCCCAATTTTTGCAAATATAATCCTAGGTAGCTTAGATTAAATGATATTCTGAATAACAATTGGGTTAAACTGATGTACTCCATTGCAGGGGATGCCACTGGATAGTAATATCAACAATTGGGATCTTCCCAAAAGTCATTGTTTATGATTCAACTTTTACATTTGTTGACCAAGACATACAGAAGTTATTGAAACAAATTCTCGGAGCAAAATTGACATAAGCTGCTACTCACTGATTGGCATCTCCTGCAGATTTGAATATTTTAACGGCTACCTTGTGGTCACCTGCAGTTCAACTTTGAGAAGAAAGAGGAAGTCATGAGCGGTACTACAGATTGGGACAAAGGTAAAAAGCATATATTATTTTGTTATAGCCAGTTTGTAATACTTAACTACATAAATTAACTACATAACTGAGTAAGAACTTTGCCGTGAAGAAACCGGTTTAGCCAGTTAGGAATATTCTAGAGCAATACCTAAGTATTTAAGCAATGCTTTCTACTTAATTAATCACTCGTGACTATAGAGTTCCTGTCTGTAGTCTTGTGTTGCTACATTGTTGCTCAATCATCATTGTTTGTTTTGTGTTGCTACATTGTTGCTCCATCATTATTGTTGCTCCATCATTATTGTTGCTCCGTCGTTTCATTATCCTTCCATCGGCATCTTTTAATTGGTGGCTTGTACTGGTGTTGTACTATGAAAAATCAAGTTGACTCTGAGAGACCATCAAAAGTGGTCAAACATACTAGTAAAGTATGTAAAAGTATTATGATACGTATGGTTGTTATGTCATATATCGTAGGCATTGTTTGTTCTGTGCTTAAACCATCCAATGAGCCAGGATCTACCTTCCCATTGAGGCCTCTTCATGGCACTTTCTGCTATTAGTTCAGGCGCAAAACGATACCGGTGCTACTTTAAACTCAGCCGAAACCGATGTATCAGAAACATTGTCATCGTCACTGATATTTGTAGATCCAGAGAGGAACGAATCATTATCAGATCCGCGTAACAACTTCATTCTTCACTTTCTGCCATTGATAATACGCATAATAGGGCCTTCCGTGATGTCACGCAGAGGTATAACACTTGCGGTTATTTTTGCGGAAGTGACGTTTTGCAATGTTTGACCAACGGTAACTCGAAGACAACATATAATTAATTATAAAAATTGTTGTTATGCATTCTGCATGACTAACTAAAGCTATCTATCAAATAAAAACATGGGGTAATTTTTCCTCTGCAGTTCACCTTTAATATCAGTGCACCTCTAAGGTTGATTGCTACTGTAGTAACTATGTAGTTTATTGTTGTGTTGCTAGGAGTAACCCCTGCAGATTCAGAACGAAATCTCAAAGAACAGATTGATAACTTGGTTATATCATTCGCAAACCTGACTGTGCGGGTATTTAGTTTCACTGGAGTGAGGCAGTATGGCCAACATACAAATCTAAGCAATGTTGAATTGGGTGATGTCATATCTGCATTATCCAAATTGCAGCAGTGGACTGCAGACTGAATTCGGCACAGTGAGGAAGGGAAGGATTGTGGATTCACAGTTTTTAATAAAAATCAGCTCAAGGTTATGGCAAAAGGAGAGGATATTTTAAGTGAGGTTTAACTGGCTTCTCATTATTCCATCCACAGTATAATGTGATAAATAATTTATTGTAGTTATATAAACTACTTAGTGTATAGAATGCATACAGATATGTTTTGAGTAAACAATAGGCTCAAGTGTATGAAATCCAAAACCAATCTACTGGGATACAAGTTGATGTTCTACCATCTAAAAACCAGGCGATGGTGTAAGTTAAACCACTGTTAATCAACTGCTATTCAGTGTATTGTAATAGTAATTAATGACGTCACGAGTAAGTCATGTGAGCAAAGACTCATCACTAAGGAGCACATAGCAACGAATGTCAATTCAGAACCTCAATATGAATCAGATATAAATGTATCGGCCATTGCGGGAGGAAGCCGGAGCTTGACAATGGCAAAAGCAATTTGTAGCACAACGTTCCTTAATTATAATTTTAAAAGCAGTCTAAATTGTTAGACATTATAACAAAAGAAGAAGGGTTAGGCTAACTGCAAATCATGAGTGCTCACTTATATGCACTGGGGACAATTGAACAATGCCTTTACTGCGACAGCTACCAACAAATTTTTGATAACTGAAGGAAATCCCTTCTCTATTCTGATCATTTGTTAACCAATGATAATATGAACAGAGCTGCTGAGAAGACATTTGAGCTTACAGACTCCAGTACTCCCTGTACAGTAAACTATAATCCTACAGGATCTAACATCCACTTACTGCGGAAGCAACTAATCTACATATGGAGATAATATGCAGGTTAAGAGCATCAAGCACATTTGAAGTAACAAAAAGGGTATTGTACAAAAATTATGAAGCCAAGATGTATAGTCCTCTTTAAAACTACCTAGACACATGGGCAACATTTAAGTCTAAGGCATTGAAAATGAATTCAGAACACCAGCAACAATATTGTGATACCTGGAAGGTTTATTTTCAAGAAACAATAAAAGCCACTGTAGAATATATGAGGTATGATCAATTAAAGGAAGAAGCTTCTCCATATGAAAAAGCTATTAATGATCGGCAGTATGAACCACTTGTTAAGTGTCCTGGCTATACACGTAAACTAATTATACGCAGTATATCAAAGTTAATTTGCATGCATATATTAATGTGTTTATAGATTACCGTAAATGAACACAGTAAGACAAGAAAGCTACTATTGTAAGCAAATCTGATGTCAACTTGTAAGTTTTACACTACATAGAGCAACAAAAGGAAACAAACTGCTATCAGAGCAAGACTTGCCTCAGTTAGAAAAATATATGTGCCATTCTCAACAAACAAGCTCAACCTACGTACTATCAAATGAACAACCCAGAGTTTGCTGTTGCAACATACAACAACTTAATTACATTAAAAGAAATTTAATTATAATTATCATTAGTATTATTATTTACTCATTTTTAAATTCTATTATGAGTGAATGAGTGTCATTAATTATTATCACAATATATATAATTTTGTATCTTTATACGTAGCTAAGAATTAAAATTGTAAAGGACACACCAGTAAGCTATAGCCAATAAGATAGTAACTAGTTCTAAATATGTATCCATGTATGTTAGCTAAGCCTTATTAGAACTTGTAATCATTGAGGAATGTTGTGTATTGCTTGTGTGATTTGCTCTGGCATCATTTACTGTAGCAACGTAGTTGACAAAATACATAGTAGGTGTTTTATTTCTGGTACTTAGATGGTTGTAAACATCAAAGCTCTGAAGGCCAAGAAAAGGTTAAATTATACAAACAAAAATTTCCAAGATAACTTTTTATTCGACATCTGCAAAGTCTTGTAGGAGGAAGTCGCAGTTTGACAGCGGCTAAAGCCATTTGTAGTAATTGTGGCATTTGCCAATTCACGTGATCACAGATAATTCGAGACTAGTGAAACTTAATTAGAACTGATGTATGTATATGTTGTAATTGATTAGATTCTCTTGTGTGATTCTGGAATTAACGATTAATCAATCATACCCAACAATTGGTGACTCCGGCGTTTGAACTGAACATCCGATGGCAGAAGAAAATGTCCAGCCGCAAGGCGACCAACCTCGTGTTGCTGCGGTCGCCATTAAGCTCCCTCCATTTTGGTCATCAGATCCACAAATATGGTTCGCCCAAATCGAAGCACAGTTCGCAACCAGAGGCATTAACAACCAGCGAACCATGTTCGACTACGTGATAGCTTCACTATCGCCCGAAGTGGCAACCGAGATACGAGATCTAATTCTGACTCCACCTGGGGAAAACCAGTACGATGCCCTGAAGGAGCAATTGATTCAGCGGACCGCTATTTCTCAGCAGCAGCGACTTCAACAGTTGTTGGGAGCTGAAGAGTTGGGGGATCGCAGACCTTCGCAATTCCTCCGTCGCTTGCAACAGCTAGCTGGAGATACTGTCAGGAACGATGGTGCCTTCATTCGTGAACTTTTTTTACAGCGACTCCCGTCTAATGTTCGAATGGTTCTCGCCTCAGCTAGTACTACTACCGCTATCTCAGAACTAGCCAAACTTGCCGACAGGATCATGGAAGTAGCTACTCCCAGCCTTCCAACAGCTGCCAACCCCAGTATATCAACAGTAAGCCCCTCACCCCAATCTTTCGATCTGGAAAAGCTACATGCCGAAATCACAAGCCTCAAGGAGGAAATCAAGTCACTTCGTCGTCCTACTCGTGAGCGTTCTCCTCGCCGCCGCTCCCCCAGTCCAGCTGCTGACATTTCCTCAGATATGTGTTGGTATCATCAAAAATTTGGTTCCTCCGCTCAGAAATGCCGTCCCCCATGCTCTTATTCGGGAAACGCCCCGGCCGGCCGCTGATGGCGACAGGTGTTCCCGGCCGCATACCTAGTCGTCTATTTTACGTTACTGACAATGCAACTAGATTACGTTTTCTTGTGGACACCGGAGCTGAAGTTAGTGTTATCCCACCTTCAGTATCCGACTGTAATCACCGCAAGTCTCATCTCACTCTGCAGGCAGTCAATAACACTGCTATAGCGACCTATGGTAATCGACTCCTTACATTAAACATTGGACTCCGTCGTACCTTCCAGTGGGTGTTCATTATCGCTGATGTAAAAAACCCCATCATTGGTGCTGACTTCCTACGCCATTACAGTCTCCTGGTTGATGTGGAACATAACCGGCTGGTGGATAACATTACTCAACTACGAGTGCAGGGAGTTTCTGTTCAAGAATCATCCCCCAGCCCTACATTGTTACCACATCATCCTACTACTGAGTTTGAAGCAATACTACTGGATCACCCGGCAATTGTAAGACCCTGTACAACAGAACAACCTGTAAAGCACAGTGTCACTCATTACATTCACACAGTTGGTTCACCAGTACATGCCCGCCCTCGACAACTATCACCTGAACGCCTTAAGACAGCCAAGCAACATTTTGAATACATGCTTCAACAGGGGATTATCAGACCATCTGCCAGTTGCTGGGCATCACCATTGCATATGGTCCCAAAGAAAACTGGAGATTGGCGACCTTGTGGAGACTACAGAGGCCTTAACAACGTCAAATCACCTGATAGATATGGGTCATTCCAGGTGAAATCAACAAGGAATTTAGGTTAACCTTTCGGATTTCAACCAAATTTGGTATGCTTATTGCATACATAGAGGTGATCACCCATACCAAATTTTAGCCTCACATGTTTGGAATTTTCCAACTTACAGCCAAAAGTAATTTGACTTTTTTGGAAAATTTTGGGTTACATCTGGTTAAAACATTGACCGTAACTCTTAACTGCATTGATGTTTTGAGCTACAAATTGCAGTGTTTGTAGCTTATGAAATGCTCTTTCATTTGATATATAAATTATGGGATATCTAATTAGATTTAGTTTAAAGATGGTTTTTTCAATACTTTGACCTTTGACCTTTCAAAAATGGCTGCTTGGATTTTTCTCATATTTTTTCCTTATACTAATTACACCTTCCTTTTTTTGTTGTGTAAGTTTTATTATGGGACTATTATTGGTTTAGGAGATATACTGAAACATGTAAAGGCAAGTGAAATAATTTGTGGATTGAAACTACTCTATGGGACTGTATACCTACCATGAATCCATTAATGTCCCATATAATACACAAATTATGTAAAGATTGAGCATGTGTACTAATCCTTTGATCCGCCCACATAAAGTGAATTTAAGTGATACATATTCTCTAATTCCATTCTTTAAGATCTATGCATGTACAGTAGCTATACTTACACTTTGCTCTAATGTTCGGATTTCAAAACTTAACTACATTACCAATCGATCCCTTTGATTAGTATGCTTATGGCTATGCATAGTTCCCGGTTAATTGCCTTAGTTGTATACTTTCTCGTACTTAACCCCTAATTAGTTATTTGCCTGGGAAACCCCATCTTGCATAAATCCTGATATCCCAACTGACCCAAACAGTCTAGCCCTGCTTGCCATACCACAACAACATGGCGTCTCCACTTACTGCATGTGCTAAGTGTTAATGCACCAATTTCTAATTAATGTACCCCTTCCCTAGTCAGTTGTCATGCATGCACACTATCCCGCTTTATTCAGTTAACTTTGAGCTACGCATTTAATCTGTATATGCAGTGTACACTTCTATATAGCATAAGTGGTTGATTATCGGACGCATTTAGATTAACTGCTGTAACTTGAGAAGTATCCGTCGTACTGTCACTAATCGATAGCCCACTCTTTGGAAACCAATATTCATCTTTGTGACGTAATTAGATTTTCCGTGACATGCAAAAGTGCACAGGGTGTCGGCAATGAATTATCGGATACGCGTACGAATTATTGGATGCTGTACTTTTTCTAGGATGAATTATCAGATAGCCATGAAACTTTGTGGCATAGTTCCTTATAGGCTAGATGGATCCTTTAGATATATTTTAGCAGAATGTAAGGGATATTATCCCAAGTAAGCCCTGTAAGTTTGGTGCTGTTATCTTTCTCTGTCATTGTGTTATAACAATACGGGTATTTGTACTTGGCTGTATTTTAGAAAATCAGCCAAACTGGTGAAAGTACGTAGCAGCCTTAGTATGTCTTTAAAATTCTTTGTTATTGGTTTGATCTGGATAAAAAGTGTTAATTCCCATTCTTTCATTGTTAGTTTAATTCGTATACTATGTTTCTCATAATAGTATCGCTTACGTTACTCATGTTTCAATACAAGAGGCCTTGTCCGATAATTCATACTGTCCGATAATTGACCACTTACACTACATTGTTGGCCATGGTATCATAGCAATTTTAAGAGTATCATAGCAATTTTAAGAGTCTTGTTTGAAAGTTTAAAATAATTGATGATTAACTGAAAAGATTGCAGCACCAATTTACACCCTGTGTGATCAACCAATGAGTGTTGATTTTACAAATCAAAAAACAAATTAGCAGTACGCATGAAGGCTAACAAATAAACTCCATTTTTAATGACGCAGTATAAATATTTTGTAACTTGGTCTCTGTTGAGTCATTCTGTTACCTCCTGCTCAGGTATTTATACCTCAAAGACACTTGTATTACATGTCTAAGCCATTAGACTTTCTCAGTCTGATCCTATTATGAACTAAACCACTAGACTTACGTAGAAAAGACTGGGGAGACTAGCATTGCAAGTAAAAGGCTTCATACCCTAAAACAGAATATTAAAAGGTATCCACAAATGTGAAGAAAGAAATTAGAGACTCACGATCATATGTATGTTATGAATACAGCATTCTCCAGTTAATGTGTAGCTTATAATTAGAAGAGTATTTGCGGGTATTATATCATAATTTGTTTGTTAAACTAGCAGTGTACATGCTTAGATCTAAAGGAATGGAATTAGAGGATATGTATCACTTTATGTGGGCGGATCAAAGGATTAGTACACATGTTCAATCTTTACATAATTTGTGTATTACGTATATGGGATATTAATTGATTCATGGTAGGTATACAGTCCCATAGAGTAGTTTCAATCTACAAATTATATCACTTGCCTTTACATGTTTCAGTATATCTCATAAACCAATAATAGTCCCGTAATAAAACTTACACAACAAAAAGGGGAAGGTGTAATTAGTATAAGGAAAAAATATGAGAAAAATCCAAGCAGCCATTTTTGAAAGGTCAAAGGTCAAAGTATTGATAAAACCATCTTTAAACTAAATCTAATTAGATATCCCATAATTTATATATCAAATGAAAGAGCATTTCATAAGCTACAAACGCTGCAATTTGTAGCTCAAAACATCCATGCAGCTAAGAGTTACGGTCAATGTTTTAACCAGATGTAACCCAAAATTTTCCAAAAAAGTCAAATTACTTTTGGCTGTAAGTTGGAAAATTCCAAACATGTGAGGCTAAAATTTGGTATGGGTGATCACCTCTATGTATGCAATAAGCATACCAAATTTGGTTGAAATCTGAAAGGTTAACCTAAATTCCTTGTTGATTTCACCTGGAATGACCCATATCCTATTCCACATCTCCATGATTTTACAAGCACTCTGCAAGGAGCAACTATCTTCTCTAAGTTGGACCTCGTTAGAGCTTACCATCAAATTCCAGTAGAAGAATCCTCTATTCCAAAGACAGCAATCACAACCCCTTTTGGCTTATTTGAGTTCCTCCGTATGCCGTTTGGACTACGCAATGCGGCTCAAACCTTTCAAAGGTTCATAGATGAAGTCCTACGGGATTTGCCATTTTGTTACGCGTACATCGATGATGTCTTGATTGCAAGCAAAGACCCAGAGGAACATAAACAGCATGTGAAACAAGTGTTCCAACGGTTTACCGACTATGGAATTTTACTCAACCCATCCAAGTGTGAATTTGGAAGCAGCGAATTGACATTTTTGGGTCACCATTTGAATAGTCATGGTGTACGCCCATTAGAGGACAAAGTATCAGCCATCAGAGAGTTTCCTCAGCCATCTACTCAACGTAAACTACGCAAATTCTTGGGGTTAGTAAACTTCTATCACTGTTTTATTTCCCACTGCGCACACATACTCCAACCACTGAACAATCTACTTAACAGAGCACATGGTAGCAAACAGACTGTCCAGTGGGATGACCAAGCGACACAAGCATTTATAAACATCAAACAAGCCATTGCTGATGCTTCACTACTAGTTCACCCCCACCCTGATGCTGCCACGCACATTATGGTGGATGCATCAGATATGGCCGTAGGAGCAGTCCTCCAACAAGAGATAGACCATCACTGGCAACCAATTGCTTTTTTCTCAAAGAAGCTTACACCAGCGGAAACAAAGTACAGTACCTTCGACAGGGAACTATTAGCCGTATATCTATCTATCAAGCACTTTCAGTATTTTGTAGAAGGTCGTGATTTTTACATTTTTACTGACCACAAACCGTTAACATTTGCTCTCCAGTCTAACCACAACCACAGTCCACGTCAACTCAGGCACTTAGAGTTTATATCTCAATTTACAAATGATATTCGGCACATCAAGGGCACTGATAACAGTGTTGCAGATGCGTTGTCACGTGTTGAGACCAATGCAATACACACAACGCAGACCCCAGCAGTTGACTTTAAAGACATCGCCACAGAACAACAAACTGATTCCGAGCTGGCCCAACTGAGAGACACATCATCACTCAAACTTGAGGCTGTTCCAATTCCTTGCACCGATTCCACCATACTCTGCGATGTGTCAACAGGAGTACCACGTCCATATGTGCCATGTAAGTTTCGTAGAAATGTTTTTGACTCTTTGCATTCTCTAGGACACCCCAGTATACGAGCAACACAGAAATTGATTACTGAACGTTATGTGTGGCCAGATATTAACAAAGATGTTCGTCAGTGGGCACGATCGTGCCTTAAGTGTCAGAAGGCCAAAGTCCATCGCCATACAGTTACACCACGGGGCACATTCCCCACTCCAGATGTGCGATTCGACCATGTCCACATTGACATTGTAGGGCCGCTCCCCGTGTCTCAAGGTAACCGTTACGTTCTTACCTGTATTGACCGCTTTACTAGATGGCCAGAAGCGCAACCCATGCCAGACATGACAGCTAAAACAGTGGCACAAACATTCGTTCAGATTTGGATCTCGCGTTTTGGGGTTCCATCCTCAGTGACAACTGACAGGGGACAACAATTTGAATCGGCCCTGTGGTCATCACTCATGCACTTGCTGGGCTGCAAACGTATTCGTACTACTTCCTATCACCCGATCGCTAACGGGATGATCGAACGCTTCCATCGGCAGTTAAAATCCATTCTTAAATCATACCCCAATACAGTGGATTGGACAACAACACTGCCTATGGCCATGTTGGGTATTCGAACTACATTAAAAC
Source organism: Spongia lamella (assembly GCA_963930835.1). Lineage (NCBI taxonomy): Eukaryota > Metazoa > Porifera > Demospongiae > Dictyoceratida > Spongiidae > Spongia > Spongia lamella. Next base: position 5,882,842 of record OZ005746.1, on the reverse strand, counting down.
AAGACTTAAATTGTACCCCAGCAGAGCTTGTGTATGGAACTACACTACGAATCCCAGGTGAATTTGTGACAAACTCTACAAATGTTTCAACTCCAGATCAAGCAAGTTACGCCACCAAGCTAAAAACTGTTATGCAAACACTTCAGGCCATACCACCACGTCAACAGAAACAGCAACACACCAACATCGACACCTTTCTACAAACTTGCACCCATGCGTTTGTGCGACACGATGCAATCAGAAAACCTCTACAACCACCATATGATGGCCCGTATGAAGTTCTTATTCGTGACAAGAAACATTTCACCTTAAGCATCAAAGGACGAAAAGCAGTCGTTTCAGTAGATCGATTAAAGCCAGCTTATTTAGATGTTACTACTACAACCCCTGATTCAGCACCACTACTTCACCCCCCTCTACCAACTCCTACTGTTTCAGAATCATTTCCTAAACCCAGCCGTCATCACACGACCACCCGCTCAGGCCGTCAAGTGCATTGGCCTATTTATCACACTTAATCCTGCTTTGCCATTGGGGGGGAGTATTGTGGCATTTGCCGATTCACGTGATCACAGATAATTCGAGACTAGTGAAACTTAATTAGAACTGATGTATGTATATGTTGTAATTGATTAGATTCTCTTGTGTGATTCTGGAATTAACGATTAATCAATCATACCCAACATAATGATGAATTTTTCTTCTACCATAAGGCATATGATGAATCTGAATTGTTAGACATTATAGTAAAAGAAGAACATATTGAAAGATTTGATAGATATTTACAAAATCATTACAAAGAAACAACTATCAAAGAAAATTTACCAATCTCAAATTAGCCATATCTTTCTTGTCAAACAATATAAACCTACTTTACGCTAGAGAAATTAAATTTTGTTGAGACGAGTGAAATGGTGAAATCACTTAAAAGAAAGATCCAAGAACAAAGGGCAAACCATATTTCTGTTTCCTTAAAAAAGGTGAAGATATACAACTACAATTATGGTTTGTTGTATACAAATTGTTTAGCTAAATAGTGGTGGATCTAGGAATTTTAGAAAAAACATCATTAGGAAAAACATCATTACTATGGAACATCATGCTAAGCAACACCTACATATTCAACACTTTATAGTTATATATAGCTGTATACTTGAGTACAATAGTGATAACACTTTTAAAGTGGTAAGGGTTGGAATCATTTAATAATGTAACATTGCAAGCCAGTCTTTCTTAACACAACACAATACATATAACAATACAAACACAAACCCACACACAACATGAACACAATACACGTACTACCAGCATGGCACACAGCAACAGTAAGTAAATCACAGCATAGTACACGTCATCCTATTGTTAACCACCTCGGGTGATTGTAGATAGATATACACAGTATTTTATTGTCATTAATATGATATATTTTCATTGATTTAACTGTTGATGATATGTACGTATATAATACAGTGTAGCTGTGTGCTAGTTCTTGAATAATTATTCACTAGCTAGTTATGTAATTGTATAGAACTTATACCTGGAGTGATAGATCTACACATGACACACAAGGAAACCCCAAATTCTGCACATCCTTATATGCTCGCTTGCATACCCTTTTGAAGCACACACCTTGCATCTCTGTAATGCGCATTAAATTAAATACAGACTTTGTTACATTAGGCGCTTGCTTATTAAATCACAAATCGGATGTCAACTTATGATATCACCTTATTTGTGACATCAGGGGCACAAAGTATTTAAAGACCCCTTTCATAACAAAATCACTATTGTATTTTGTGCTACGGTACAGCTCAATTTAAACTTGACATTTGCACGCGTGTCCTACGCGAGTCGCTCGACAGATTTGTCGGGCAACTCGCGAGTGTCACGCGAACGCACACTCTAGAGCTCAAAATTCGATCCTCCACACGAGTGATGAACTCGTAAAGCGTGCTCGTGAGTAGTATTTACTCGCGAGCTATGGTACAGATTTAATGCAACATCGCACTCGCGAGTGGCAACGCTCGCGTGTGCGAGTACAAACACTCGCGAGTGCTACTAATAACATTCATGAGTATAGCAAGTACGTACAAGGCAAAACTATTCCGATATATGCTGCGTCCACTTTATAAACTGTAGTACTTCGTCTTGCTACTTCAATACAAGCTTCATTCGCTCGATATTCGATAGGTGCCACGTCCACTTTATAAACTGTCGTACTTCGTGTTGCTACTTGAATACAAGCTTCATGCGCTTGATATATTTGGTAAGTGCCACGCCCACTTTATAAACCGTGTTGCTACTTCAATACAAGCTTCATGCGGTCGTTATTCAGATGGTGCCACGCCCACTTTTAAGATAAAATCGTTTTATTTTACAATTATTTTATACTAAAGCATTTTGCTTTGCTACTGGAATAAATTGAAGCTATTATACAGCTTATAAACTGATTCGTATGCACTACTTCACTTGCGAGTAGTTTCACTCGCACTCGCGAGTGATTTCGCTCACACTCGCGAGTGATTTCGCTCGCACTCGCGGGTGATTGCACTCGCATAGCAACTGTATTGTTCTCGTGCGTTCGCGTGTAACATAAAATGACTCGCGAACATCTCGCGAGTTTCTCGCTAAAATCCACGAGTAACACGCGTGTGTGGTACACGCGAGTGTCAAGTTAAAACTGAGCTGTACCGTATGTCTGACACCAGCAGCAGTAGTAGCGCATGGGCCCAGTGGGGCAGCAGCAGCGGGCTCAGGCTCCGGTCCGCGGGCAGTGAGCTCGAGTCAGACTTTCTTGACAGCCTGGCTCCGGCCTGCCTAATGCCCCCTCAGGCTACCCTAGCACTTGTAGGAAGAAGCGCCACAATACACCTACGGTAAGTGGAACATAGCTATTTAAGGTCATCACTCAGACTCCGGTACGCGGGAAGTGAGCTTGAGTCAGACTTTCTTGACAACCTGGCCGCGGCCTGCCTGATGCCCCCTCAAGCTACCCTAGCAGGCCTCGTAGGAAGCACTACACCTACGGTAAGTGGAACATAGCTATTTAAGATCATCACAATTCCAAATGACTCCAGCTGAGTTCCCCGTTCAGCCTGACTCTAGTAATCTCAGTATTAACTTGCGGGCAGTGGACGCCTGGTCCCGGGGAGGCTGAGTAAAATCTAACTTGGAATCATGGCCTAACTTAATGTTTGACATAGGCCTATATATAGCTACCTTAGGTACCTATCACCATTCGTACTAGGGCTGAATCAGGTCTGTGAATACTGGACGATCTAAAAAAGTTGATAGTGACATTTATGATATTCAGCATCTAAAAACAGGTTTCAGGTGAAAATGTTAGGAAAAACATTATTACTAAGGAACATCATGCCAAGCAACGCCTACACTTTATATATACGCCTATATAGCTATATACTTGAGTACAAGAGTGAGAACACTTTTATAAAGTGGTAAGGGTTGGAATCATTTAATACCCCTGACTGTAACATTGTAAGCCAGTCGAATTCATTTAAATTCTTCACTACCCGCTTGCAATGTCCACTTTTTAACTGAAGCGCTTCATCTCGTCGACATGAAATTTCATATAGCTATATCATATCACAATATAGCTAGCTAATTTCACCTATGACGTGCAGCAATAGTTTAGCTAGCTACAACACCAGTTACATATTTTTATACTTTATATAGCAGCGATTCCTCAGACTCGGAGGACGCCTACATCTCCTACAAGTTGGAGGTAAGTCACAGCATAGATAATATACACACCCCATATGGATATGAAACTATACTCACGTGCACGCATGGTTTCTACAGAATACAAAAATTCCATCCTAGTTTCGCACGCCTAAAAAGGGGGTAGTGCTAATACATGGAATTAGTATTTGGAATCTGGATTGTGTTCTCTCCAGTGCATAGTGTTTCAATAGTGCTTTTAAGCGCTTTACATCGCTCAGGCTCTATCTTCATTGGGAATCTATATTATATAAGAATATTGGATGTAAAAATTTTTCTCTTAAAGGTGACAATGGCATCAGAGATACCTGCAACATCAATAACGTTTGATTTAAACTCTGTGAAGTAGCTAAGATTACCGCGACATAACAGATATTTGAAAGAAACTCACCAAAAATGTAATAACTTTGGCAGCGCAATTCATCTTTAAGTTAAAGATTTGAACAATCTGCATGTATTTCAGCGAATTATGCAAGCTTTAATTGCAATTACATTAACACGGGTGAAATAATGGCGACCATGAAACCCTTTATATAAAACGTTTCAGTATAGCGATGCAATCTCTGGAGAGCGTAGTTCTTTTAGTAAACCATACCAATTCGGCAGGTTTTCAGCAGCAGTTGTAGCCTTTCTAATCAAACGTGCAGGTTTTCCCAAGTTGTAAGTTGAGTGTGGCGACAAGTATAACCTTTTACTCAAAGCATACTAAAACACATTACCATCTTGGCAAGAGTTTAACGCTTACCTTAAAATGAATATGTTGATTTTGATGATGCAGAATCAAATGTATTTATTGCTAGCTTTGGAAAAGAACTTTCAATTGTTTTGCGAGGGTGTCCAGTACACTTCATGAGGTCTGCTATGCATGTTTCCAAGTTAGTAAATTCATCTACAACTTCAACAGGTTATAATTATCATATTTTTTGTCAACTGCCAAGAGAATTCCAGATGAGCCCTGCAAGCAAAGTGTAAATGAAGCCTTTGATGTTCTGTGCGGTTTACAGTTCTGTGTTTTTTAGCCAAAATAAGAGAGCTATCACTATGAAACCTACAGCTTATGCGGATTACTAACCAAATATTTACTCTGCCTCACACTCAACCCCGTCAGTCCCGATTTTTGTATTGTAACCTATGGGCTCACGTGAAATATTTTAAAAAGCGCTTGCTTATCAGTTAAATCGCAGATCGGATGTCACCTTATGATATCACCTTATTTGTGACGTCAGGGGCAAAAAGTATTTAAAGCGAACCCGTTCCATAACAAAATCGCTAATCATATAGTGCTATATGATGACTGATAGTGATACGACAAGGGCCCAGCGCGGCAGCTCGGCCGAGTTGCCTACGTCGGGGAGCGGCGTGGACAGCGACATGATGACTATGATGATGGACTCCCAAATGCCCCCACTGGGCCTGACAGAGGCAGGTCAACCATCGGCATGGCGGTAAGTGGTACTGGCATAGCTACTGATTCAGTTAAGGCCATCACGATTCCAAATGAGTTCCAATTCAGTCCCCGCCGGTTCCACCGGACTCTAGTAGCTACCGCCGTGGGCTGAACGGTAAATATTTATTAACTCAGTAGCTAACTCGCGGGCAGCCATGGACCCGGACGCGGCCTGGTCCCTGGGAGTTTGTGTCTATTTTAGGGACTGGACGATGACTCGACTTGGGGACCGGACTGGACGAGATGATATTTTACGGCATGTTTTGCACGGGAAGAGACAATATTTTGGCGGACCTGTTGTGGGCTGGAGTGCGGACGGGCCGGATCATGATATCACTGCATGATTTTACAGACCTGTGTGGACTAGAGGTAGCAGCTATATGATATTTTTTTCAGTTACGGACGGCCACAATACCCAGTAAAGTATCATTGTTTGAGGAAGGGCCGGACCGGCTGTCATAATTTTGTGGCGGACGCCACGACAGGACCGGCGACACTGATTTACGGACCTGTCGTTGATTGGATATGCGTAGCCGGCTATAGCTAGCCTGTGTAAATCATATCATCGCTTTATAACTGAGCTTCTTCCAGTGATAGCCGTGGGCCTTGCTTCTTCCCGGCACTGATAGTGCCGGGGCCTCCATGCATACTCGAATATTTAGTGCACTGACGTGTTCACACATTCCAAAATTCTATAACACGTGATATTTTAGCATGCGGGTCCACAACAGGTCCGTAAAATATCGTCTCTTCTGCAAAACTCAGGTTTAAAATATCGTCTCGTCTCGGCTCTAATTTCGAATCATCAGTGGCCTCATAACGTAATGTTTGACATAGTATATGAATACTGATAAGTAGCTACCGCCTAAGGTCAGTAGAGCCGGCTACTCATGATCACTAGTGACATAGATAGTATATGCTAGTGATATAGACCTAGGGCTGAAACACGTCTGTGAACTGATAGCTCACTACTGGACGATCTAAAAAAGTTGATAGTAGTGACATTTATGATAATAAGTATCTAAAATCAGGTCAGAAGTTTCAGGTCAGTGAAAACATTAGGAAAAACATCATTACTAGCTACTATGGAACATCATGCCAAGCAACGCCACCACTTTATAGTGAGAACACTTTTAAAGTGGTATGGTTGGATAACATTGCAAACCAGTCAAATTCTTTCAGTTAGCTCAGTATACTATCCGCTTGCAATGTCCACTTTTTAGCTAACTGAAGTGCTTCATCTCGTCGACATAAAATTTCATATAGCTATCATATCACAATATAGCTAGCTAGCTAGCTAATTTCACCTATGTCGTGCAGCACTAGTAGCATAGATAGTATACCCTACAGACATGGGATTAGAAACGCCGTAAGCTTTATATTACTATCCGTGTCACAGTAAAAACCGGTAAAAACCACAATAACAATGGTCTAGTGTCATAAGACGTAAGCGAGCGTCGTAGCTAGTCTTTAAAAGGACGATTCATTAACACGTGTGCCGATAATGGCCACTAACGAAGCGATAATGGCGAGTAATGAAGCAATAACAAGCTGGAATGAAGGAGATATGGTAGAGCTAACTGAACACGACATACCTGGTGCAAGGTTGACTGGTGCGAAGGATGGATACACGATGTCCGAACTGAAATGGTGGCTCTTGTGCCGCGGCTTGAAGGCGCCAAACTCATGGAATAAAAAGCAGCTTATTTCAAGGTATTTTGAAGAGCTATTTTGTTTATAGCTATATTTAAAACTGTTTGATACCATCGTGGGTTTATAATCCACATACCTTGCGATACCTTGTCACTCAATTTTTTCAGAATCCACGATGCTGTAGCAGAAAAACTACCAATTGTAGATGTGGATGGCTCGTATTTGTATAGAAAGCGGCAAGCTCTTTTGCACACTTGGTGTACAGGTTGCACCATTACCACCCCCAGCTGCTCCTCTGGCAGGCTGGGAGGTGGTAACTGACAGCAATGTTGATACAGTGTCTGCAAGTATCCCAACTGTTACCTCTGGTAAGCTCTAGACATGACCAATAGGTTGCTTACAATTTAATATATTTTAGGGACCTTGTACACCTACCTGGGTTGTGGTACAGGCCGTTCTCAAACAGAAGGAGCCTTTAGAGCACTGACCAGAGGATTCAATCACTGGGCATCTGGTCGGTTAAGTCAAGTACAGGTCAATTCATCACACCCAGAGTTTTGCCATGTGCGTGCGACGTGTGTACCATCAATGAAACAGGGTAGTTATCACATGTATCTGCTCCTGGCAAGAGATGGTGCAATGGGAACCATTCGCACTGCTACATGTGAATGTGCCACAGGGTAAGTGCATTATCACCTGTATCAGCTGTGTGTGCATGTATTATTTGTATGATTTATTATAGTGTTGATCATGCTTGAATACTTAAATGTACTTGTATGTCTGTTCTGACAATGCTGTTAATCGCTTTGAAATGTAAACTGTATGTTTTACTTAATACTGTTAATTGTTCCAGATGTATTAGTGTATGTTTTACTTAATACTGTTAATTGTTTCAGATGTATTAATTATTTACAATAGGAAATCTGCTAGTTGTACTCATGTGTCTGCATTGTTGCATTCACTAGTAAGTATGACATCAAAAAATTTTCAAATGTCTCCTGAGCTTCCATCTTCAGTTCTAGTAGATGGTGATAGTGAACAAACCATGCCAGTCACTTCACTACTTAGCAGGTGGAATGTACCAAGAGTGAGGAAAGAGAGTAACCTGCAGTTGTCTGATGCCATTTTTGAGAAGCATGACTACCAGAAACCAGTAAAGAGAAAGAGAAGACAGATCAAGGATTTTGATCCAAGGTCTGAGGAGTACAGAGGTAATGCCAAACAACTACTTGGTAAACTTCTTGAGAATGTCAGGGGAGAATCCCTAGGTGTTTCCCTGCTATTTGATGAGCAGTGCAGTCAACCAAGCCTCCTCAGTAGTGATACCAGTATACCATCTACACCTGACATCAAAGGCACAGTTAAGGCTTTTAAGCAAAGTCTGCAGATGTCACCTTCCCAATTACGGCATGTAGAACAATCTACCAGGGAACAGCGGTATTCTGCTGAGTGGTTTTCAGTACGTAGATACCGTATAACTGCTTCACACTTTGGTGAGATACTACATCGCCGTAGAGACACTCCACCAGACCGACTGGTGTTAAGCATTTTGATGCCCAGAAAATTCTCATCACCAGCCACCACTTGGGGAATAGAAAACGAGTCCAGGGCTATTCAGGCTTACGTAGAACATAAAAAGAGCTGCGGTATCAGTGAACTTGCTGTGGGGCCATGTGGATTTTTCGTCTGCGAAGATTATCCTTTTCTGGGGGCAACACCTGATGGTACAGTGTATGATCCCTCCAATTCGTCCCATCCCTTTGGATTTTTAGAAGTGAAGTGCCCTTATTCTCATAGGGATCGTAGTCCAGCTGAAGCATGTGCTATTCCAGGTTTCTGTAGCCAACTAGGAACTTTACCTGATGGTAGCAAACAAGTTACGCTCCGGAGAAACCACCCTTACTTTGCTCAAGTGCAAGGACAGATGGCTGTGGGGGGAAGAGCTTGGTGTGATTTTGTAATATATACTAAGTCTATCAGTATAGAAAGAATATATTTTGATGAGGATTACTGGTTAAATACTCTGTTACCAAAACTAGTAGATTTTTTCGACAATTGTTTAGGCCCTGAAATTGTTAGTCCCTTACATGCTTTAGGTATTCCAATTCGTAATCTTAGTAAGTAATATATAGTATTCATAATGTATCTCATCATTATATAATGTTATTATAGTGAGTATATTGTACAGTATAATTATGACCTATTAAAATTATGTATATACATACGCATGTACTTGCGGAACATGTCAAATTATTGGGTGACTTGTTCATCGTCTGAGTCACCCAAGTCACTTAGTTCTTGTTCTTCTTCATCACTGAGTTCTGCAAAGTACTCATCAACGTCACTGTTTGAGTCGTCATCCTGGTCCATTGTTGATTCATGTGGTGGAACCAGCACTGGTTTAAAATTCGACAAATAGGCGCATACACAAACTATCTGATTTGAAAGGCCAGCTAGTGTAATTGGTATGGTATGCTTTAGTATACTAAAAGACTTCATTCTTCCGATTGCCCTCTCCACATGGATACGAACTGATGCTATCTTTCTACCCTCGCTTATCTCCTCTGCTGGCAGTTGCTTGCGTCCATCCATAAATGGTGGTATGTTGAGTTTGACTACGATGTCATTCAATATATCCTTGATAGTAAAGCCCCTATCTGCCATTATGGATATACCTGGTTTGTCTTCCAGATGAGTCAACAGTCCAGATACTCGAGTCAACTCTACGTCAGATATTGACCCCACATATAAAGGCGAAATGAAGGATATGCAGCCATTAGGTGTGCACCTAATTAAAAACTTAACAGTATTGTGGTGTTTATAATTGCTCCAAGTTGACGACTGCATATGCAGGTCGGATGGTGTCTCCATAAATATTTCACTGCCATCTATAATACAGTAAGTACTTGGATATTTCTCTCGAAAGGCAGATGGTAATGTGCTTTCAACTTGTTTAGTACTGGGCATCCAATCTATTTCTTTCAGGTGGTGGTACAAAAAGCATACCCAAGTATTAAAATATCTTGAAACCAACCCAGTGGAAATATTAAATCGGAAGGCCAGATCAACAAACTTCAAGTCACATCGTAACTTAACCAGTGTCATAAATAGTTGGTCCATTGGAGTAAGCTTTGTAGAACGATGGCGCTTTCTAGCATCTGGTTTGGTTCACCAGTAATGAAATTTTATCAACAGTGGGTCCAAGAAACTGGTAAAACTCCAAAAACAAATCAAAGGATGGAAATCCTGTATAAAATGATATTAGATGATCATCGTGTTTAATCTGGTCAATACTAAAAGGGTGGGATTTCTTATGATCTGTGGACTTTAGCTTTTCCAACTGAGCTTCCAGAAACTCAATGCAAGCAAGTAGTGCTGTTTCCACTAAATGCTGTTGTAAAGAACAAGTGGCAGTGCTGCATCCATCATCAGGAAGCTCTGTAACTTGATAGTTGTCTATCAGCTGTTCGCCAACCGATACAGTCATTGGTTCTACTTCGATTGTTGTCGATTCAGCATCATGAATTGCAGGTAGCTGGGGTAAGCTTGAGGTACTCGTCGAAGCTGAATCACTCGTCGAGGAGTTACCAGAGCCATAGCTTGCTGAGCTGCTAGCGGATTGTAGTTCTTGTATCCTCCGAACTTGCTGTCTTCCAATGGCCCTGGCACTCCTGTCGCTTCCTTTTTAATAGGAGAAGCAAATCGCCTTCCAATATGCGGCTGTGGACCATTTTTAGGATCGCCATTAAAAAAATGCCGACAACAAACTCTGTGGTGGGGCTTCACAGCTTCAGGATCCAGTTCAAATACCCTTACCCATAGAGAACGCCTCCCTGGATCAGTAGGGAATCGATGAAACGAAAGCTGTGGATTATTCTTACGGTAGTTTCCACAAACAAGGCACAAATCTCCAAGCATCTTTCGTGGCACCGCCAGTAGACTCAAGTATTATTACAAACGTAGCGATTTCACTCTTTCACTTTAACTAGACTTGTTACACGATGTTAATTTATTTATATTCGCACCTTGATTCACTAATACGACTCCAATAGACACGATAAAGATACACAACTTGGCTGCCTAGGAGGCCGCCGGATGTTGCATCATAACGTCATTTATTTTTCATTAACATTCCATCGCTTATACTAAAATGGTCTATTACAAGGTGAATGTGAATATGGTATAGTTTATTGTGTGTATTGCTAGACATTTATTATTGTTGATTACTAGGAGTTTAAGATTTTACTAACTAGTTTATTGTTGTGTTGCTAGGAGCAACCGCTGCAGAATCCAAAATCAATTTCATGGATTGGATGGACAATTTGGTCTCATCAGTTGCAGGAGAGGAGTCAAAATTGTATACCCTTTCCGGTGAACGACAACACGGAACATTTGTAAATTTAAGCAACAGCGAATTCGCGAAGGTTATTGCAAAGCTAACCAAATTAAGAATTTGGTCCAGCGCCATTGTGGCCAGGTCATACACTTGCGGAGCTTTCTTCATGATCATGCAGGGGGGAAGGGGCGATGTCAGCCATCAAGGAATATTTATTGGACCATTCCAAACATGAACATTTTTTTATTTTTATTATTAATATTGATTCTGTGAGATTGAGTGTAGGTTAGACAGTGTTTAATAATTTGTGAGATTGAGTGTAGGTTAGCACCACACATAGTGCCAATGAGGAGGAGGAAGACCCAGGGATGTTTTTTGTGTTGTATCCACCCTCCAAGGTACACGCAGCATTGGCCCTGTCAAGCGTCGCTAACATAAGTCCCGGATTACATCAAGGTAAGAAGAACTATTGAGAGATCAGTAACCGCAAATCAAATGGTATATTTGTGTTGCCAGGTGCCAATGAAGAACAGTCGATCGCAAACCTATACAGGTGGCTGGATAACATAGCGACACAACTCGGGCTGGGCCACTCCTTTGCCGTTGCCTTCAACGGCAATCGCATCCCTGGTGCATACCACCACTTCTCTAAAACAGAAGAACAGCAATTCCGACACGAGATTGGGTACCGATGCCAAGAATGGCACGCAGAATGTATTGCTAATAATCAAAGTGCTGGCTTTGTGGTGGAAGTCAGAGGTGGTGGGGGGGGGGCAGCTAAGGGGATGTTAAGCGTTGTGTCGATGTGACTGTTAAGCGTTGTGTCGATGTTAAGCGTTGTGTCGATGTTAAGCGTTGGGGATGTTAAGCGTTGTGTCGATGTGACTGTTAAGCGTTGTGTCGATGTTAAGCGTTGTGTCGATGTTAAGCGTTGGGGATGTTAAGCGTTGTGTCGATGTCACAGTCACGTTGTGTCGTACGTGACTGTGAATGTGATTATGCGGTTGTGAATTATTATTTTTTTTATTTAAGTTGTTACTTACGATTTCGTGCACATTTAGTTGCGAAATGGCTCAAAGTACTTTGAAACAGCCGGAATTGGAAGAAATAGTGTTCATAGACAAGGATGTCAGGAGTTTCAGTATTAGAAAACTCTCTGCTTTTCGACATGGAGAAAAATTGGTGGTCTTGAGTGAAGCGGTAGATCCGGGAGTTATTTGGCATAGTCTTGATGATTTCATGACAAAAAATGCTCCTATGGTGCCTAATTATTATAGAAAACGGAGCGGCGGCGGTGCGAAAAGAAGGTTCACTCTGGTCAACAAAAAAGTTTATCAGTTGTACGTTTCAAAAAAGGAAGCAGACAGAACTGTGACTTTCACCTGCATGAATTGTATGCGTGAGCGACCTGCTCAAAACTTATGTGGTCTCGTTTGTGGACACTATAGCTGTTGTTCCTGTATTGTGGAAGAAGGATCGTACTGTACGGTGTGTTCTCAGAGTTCCCATTTCTTTTTTTCAGCGAGGCAAGTGAATTTTCACTGCTGTGGTCAAGCTTTCGATGAAGATGAAGAGTTTTTGGAAGGTTCTGATGTAGGAGCGTTACTGCCCGATGATGAAGACACCTTGCCAAAGTGTAGGATTGAAGGACCGCAACCGGAACTAAGTGATGGAAATTAGTGTAACTCAGTGCGAAATGACGTACATTCAGGGTATAAATAGTTAAAATAGTGATGTAAGTTTCAGAATATTTTGTTGTATTTTTTTTACAAAATGATGATTTTTTTGGTGTTCATTGCGCTAACTTGTGCTAGTGCTTGTGCTAATGCTGTACCTAATATGGGGTCCGGGAACGGGGTAGCTACTGTCGAACCTACCGTGGAGATGCCTGTTTGTCACATTTGTGAAGAAGCTAAGCGTGTAATGTTACATTTTTACTACACCTATCGTTCTCTGGATTGCGCATACAGCAATTTTTCGACACAGATGCTCGGTTTCGATTTTGATTTGGATGATGCGATCAATGGGCTCCTCAAATCGGACTGTAACTACACTCATGAGCAGAAGCAGAAAGCAGTGAATATTAAGAGCAGACACTGGCAGATGTGGATCAACTACGGTAAAATTTTGGATAGAGATTCCGATATTCATTATGATGTTCTTGATCCTTTGCTGACCATCTTCTCTCAGCTATGTGAAGGAGCTTGTGCTACTGAAATTAATTGGGATCATCCAAAACCTGCAATTATTGATGTGAATAATGTCTGTTATTCATTTCTTTGATGATGAACTGTCTGGACTGCTGAAAACACATTACACTAGGATGATTCATTGTATGAATTTTAATTTGCTGTTTGAACATTAAAAAACTTACTTTTTTTGCACGTGTGTATGTAGTGTATATTTTTTTGCATTTAAAGCAAGTATTCAAGTATTTTGAACATATTTGCGTTTGCGTGCGGAGAGTACTTAGAAGATGACTTGGGCTTTTGTCTTGTATAGTTTCAAACCGCTACCTTACGGTAATCCGATGACGTTTATGGTCAGTGGGACTAAGAATGACATGTTGAATTTTCCTGACGTCCTGAAGAATCACCTACACACATTTTACGACTACGTTTATTATGTGGAGTGTCACAGATGTGTATGTCCCGTCTACTTTGCTGGTGACGAACCGTCGGAAGAAGCTAGAGTGGTGTACCTTGGAGAAAAAAATAAATTAGATTGGGGAGTTCAGTTGAGAGAGGAACTAAAAAAATTAAGAGAAGTGGTTTAACTCGATAGGACTATTTAGTATAAATAGATAAGAAATTTTTTTTGTTGTGTTTTTTTTTCAAGATGAGTGAAACTACTGATTTGTACTATTACACACACAGTGTTGTAAATGTAAAATTACTGATAGAATATGGAGAAAACGTGGACGATTTTTCTTTCAAATTGGACGATACGGAGGAATCCTATAAACATCTGTGTAATGCGAAATACCAAGATACCAGATCAAATTTAAAACTTTTGTTGCTTGGTTTGTTACGTTACAGATGTGCCAAAGACGACAGTTGGGAAATGAAAAAACATGGATTTTACCGGAGAAATCCTAAGATCAACTGTAGACTGATGGTTCTGTTGGGTAGATTTTGGCACACGTTCTCTGTCGCCATGTCCCCAATCCATGTGGATAGTATCCAAAACGCAACCAGCTTGACTGAGAAATTAAACATCGTGTTTGCTAAAGGCGAATTTGAAGATGAACGTTACCAGTTTCCTGAAATTTTCGGATTGCAGCAAGCTATGCGACATGACGGAGCCTTCATCGCGGCCAAACCAGTGGTAGCTAAACCGAGGATAAAGAGAAGCAGAATGGATGACAGTTTTGTGGAAGTGGACGGTCGTAAAACATAACATTCAATAATTGCTTAAATTAAATATTGCACACTTAGGTACACATTTTGTTACATTTGTCTTTATGTACTCCATCTTCCTTAAATAATCGTTGTAGCTTAAATTGTAAACAGCAGCTCCCTTCAAATCTTTCTTAATCTCCGTTATGGTTTTGCTGCTCTTTAGTATCATAATCATCGGTTTGTCCCATCCCACGGGATATTTGCTTATTTCCGCATAGCTGATGGTACTATTTCTGTATAAAACAACGTAAGGACAGTTCTTGTCACATATAGGCAAGCTTTCTTCACTGGTGAAACAGATAAACAAGCGATAAGCCATGAGTTCAGAGGAGAAAATTAACAACCGGAACGACGACGGTCGTGAGGAAGTGAAGATCAAGACCACACCGCCGAATAGTGAAATAGTGCAAGAAGTGCCGTCTTTTGCTGTTATGAGGACTTACCTCTCGGATCACATGAAGGGTACCGTTGCAAAAAACACCGGTGAAGGATATAAGAAGTGACTTGTCCTCTGAAGTCATCATTTGAACTTTGTAGTGTAGATTTGCTTTTTTTTTTTGAGAATGTCTGTACGTCAAAATATACCTCTGCGTAATTTTAACATAAGTTTGAACAGATTAAATCCGAGAACTGCTGTAAGACGTGTACAGCCTCCTCAAAACATACCACTTCGCGGTTTAAGCATTGGTCTAAACAGAATTGGAACATCTTCAGCTGCAAGGACTAGGGTGACGAGACCTTCAGCTGCGAGAACAAGAACAGCGACACCTTCCAGGGTTACAACAAGAACAGTTAACCTCAGAGGAGGGCGAGGAAGAAGAGGAGAGGAAGATATTAGACTTAGAGGTACAAGTGGAGCAAGAAGTGCAGCTGCCAGAGCTTTTTTTGGAAATGTTGTGTTGAGATCCAATGCACCGAGAAGGGGGAGGCGGGGAAGACGCCGAGGTTGCAATCCTGGAATTGGTGTTAGTGTTCGAGCACATACCAGACCATGTCCGAGCAGATTACCTCCTGCTCAAGAAAAAGAGCGCGTGCAAGAGAGAGAGTAAGATCTCGTGCGCAAACCAGACCTCGAAGAGGAGGAATGAGCAGGTTCTCGTAGAAGGGGCGTGACCGTGTGAACAGTATATAAATAAGTAAAAATTTTTTCTTGTTCATAACATGTTCTGTGTTAGTTTGAGTAAAAAAAAGATGCCGAAAAAAGTGAGAACCGCTTCTGAACCTGCCGATGCGACAAGAAAGACCAAAAAAACACACGGTCCGGGAAAACCCAAATCGAAACGTGCACTTAACTTGGAAGAGATAGGCAATATTGCTGCAGTGAGAAGAGAAGCTGCTGCGCGGAGACAACAAGATGAGGAGAGCTTATCGTCGACTTTGATATTGGACGAAGCCGAGGAGGAAGACGCTTCAGTCGAAATGACTGAGGAGGATGTTGCGGATGGTCCTACTGGTGACGGTTTTTTAGAAGGTGTCGGTGAGGACGGAGATGAAGATGAGAGGGAGGAGGAAGAAGGGGAAGAAACGGTTTATGACAACTCTGAGAGTGCAGCCTATCAAGAAATGATCGATTATTGCAAGTTGCACGGTCCTGGCAGAGGAAATCAAATGGTCAAAGGAGAGTTCAAGTACTACAAAAATGAGTTTCGGAAATTGATTGAGTTTAGAAGTATCACCAAAATACATCCAAAATTGGGTGAAGCAATAAAACAATCCATGCAAGAAAGGTATGACAGCGATTCGAGAGCGTTGGAGAAGATTGAACTGACCGTTCCTGACTATGAAAATCTTACTTGGAAGTTGAAGACAAAACTTCTTTCTGAAGCAGGTCGGGAGGATTTCGAAGCTTTTGCAGCAGCTGAAACTGAAAGGGAACGAGAAAAAATTGCGCAGGTGAAAGAAAGTCTGAAGAGTGTGAAGGGACCCAACTTTCACACGCTCAGAAAAAACCACCGTGACATGCTCCTGAGTTTGCCCTACCGCTATGATGCTGAAAGTTTTCACAGCATGTGGAAAGGTTTGCAAACATCTTATGCTCCAGTAGTTATCTAGAAAGGAAAAGGTGGAGTCAATAAAAAAAAAGGAACGGGTGTGGACAAATGGTTGTAATGACTTCAAAGGTTGTTGAACTATTTCTTTGCTTAGCTAGTGTAGTACTATTTGTAGTATTTCTGTTTGTAGTCACATTTTATAATTTCATTAAACAGTGAATACTAAACTAGTGCGTGTGCTCGTAGGAAGTCATAGTTAGTTTTCTTTGTCACTTCCTGTGTCAGAATGTTCACGCTCCTCCTCACAATCCTCTTCCGATTCTGTTACGTAATTCTCGTCGTCTTCGGAATCATCCTCGTCCCTTTCAGCTGTATCCATTCTCTCCTCGTCGTATAGGATCACGCGCCTAGTCCCGGCTTTTTCCTCTCCCTCTTCCTCATCATTTTTTGACTCGGCCGCTTTGTTTTTGGTTTTTCTTACCCATCCGTACAGATCATACATCAGTTGGTCAGGAAATTTCTCTATTTGAATCATGTTGGTATCACCTCCTGCTATCAACACGTAATTCGCCACTCTCGGTGCGAACTCCGCATGATCAGCACTCTCAAGAGCACATCGGACCACATCTTCTGACACCGTTTTAACTTTTCGTTCGACTGCAGGAAGGGAGACCAAAGTCAAGTCCTCTGCTATTTTCTTTTTACTCCTCAAGGTCAGTCCTTCAAAATTTTTTGGTAACCACTGCAGACTGTAGAAATCATCCTGGAGAGTTGAGTTATCTGCTATTATGATACAACGCTGGACCACGTTCACTAAATACGTGACCATGAAACTTAAAAGTTTGTTTTTACCCTTTAAGCTAAACCTTTCAAAACCCATTTCAACCTTGACTGCTTCGAAATTAATAGCCTTCCTGGCTTTGTCAAAAAACTTAACAGGGTAAGGGGATTCTCTTATCCAGACATCTCTAAGGTCCTCCCAGGAAAGAGACTTTTCTTCTTTCTTCTTTTTGAGCTCAAGTAGATACGACATAGATTTTCCTTGGACCTTACTCCGTCCAGGTAAAGGATCGGGTGAACTGGCACAGCTTGTTTTTTTGGGGGAATTGGTTGGAGTACTGCTTTTCCTCGCAGACTTCGACTTCGGTGATCTGGCAATTCTTTTTTTAGGGGTTCGCGGCAGTGGACTTACAGCGGTCGAAATAGGAATGCTCAAGTCACTTTCGTATATTGCTCTCAATTCCTCCGTTACGTTCATTCCTTCAGCCATATCGCACGATCAGGTCGAATGAGAGCTGCATGAGGAGCTCTCTTTTTATAGGAATTTGTCTTCCTGTGTGAGTGTAGTATATAAATGCAATCTGCATGCTGCTTGATTCACAAATGGCATTTTTACCTATCCTAGAAGCTGTGCGAAAATTCAATGACGGGGCGGCGCTGAGTAGACGGCTGCTTTCTGCAGTTAGAAGGTCTTACTCACCCACCGAAGGTACTACAATTTTCTTTCTGTTACATGCCTTACTTTTTTTATCCGTTTAGGAAATAATTTTGTAAGCTTGTTGGCACAGTCCACCTCTCGCAATACGTACTTGCTGATAGACGATGAGACATCAACGCTGGGAGATCGAATATTGTCAGTTGCAGGAATGCACGGTTATGATATTTACGAATATGACAGTCGGAGATTATTGAGACACTTCCGCAACGCTGATGTTCTCAAACAACTGGAAATTTTGTTCTTCGCATTTAATCTAGCAAACTTCAATTTAACTGCAAGATCACGGAGATCGTTGCAAAGAGCTCTGTCACCTGGAAATGTTAGTCTCACTTTTTTCACTAACTCAGCAATCCTTAATTTTCCTCTGAGCAACGCATCTTTGCAGGAATATTTCGATTTTCTCAGAGGTGATGATTTGATAGTCCAGAGAAGAATCATTAATGTAGATAATGTAAATTTAGTTTTGACAAATTATGTTACTCCGTTGGCGATAGACAATTTTAGGGACATTGAGAGAGCTTACCTCAACAATCACACTTTCACCAACCAGGATTTGGACAGAATAAGAGATTTCATTGAGAACCACAGAGAATATTCTTACGTCAACTTAAATCTGAACACAAACGAAAGGGTGATAGTTCCTTTGCAAGGTCCCCACTCTCAGTTAAACGCTCTCCTGAGAATTTTGAGGGACAGACACCTCGGTAGAGCTGTGGAGGTAATCGGAATAAGCGGTGACTCCTTCAGAGTGCAGACCGTTCAGATACTGACGTTGACGTTTTGGAGAATAGATTTTGATCGATCAAGAGCACCAGTTGGTCATTCAGAATACAAAAATGTATCTGTTATTGATCTGAAAAGATACCAGATATTTAGAAGAGAAGAGGAAGATAATCAAATCCCTTGTTTGCTGCAAGTATTGCGGTTATACGGTATTGAACCGGACAAAATTGATTTTGTGAGATACAACATGCCTCCTGTGGGACAATACCTCAGTAAAAAATACTTGAACAGCATTTGCATGTATCTGAAACACAACATTTACTTAGAAACCATGGTATTCAACGGACCAAATAAGTTCAGATTCACCTGGTTTCCTCAAGATCGTTTCGTTGATGAAAATGACGCTTGGCCTACTATTCCGGTTTGTCAGTTCATGAATCATGTTTTTTTGCTTGAACCGACAGTTTACAGTTTCTTCAGCATAGAAAATCTTCATGACCTGCAGTTCCTACCTGATTTTCACAACATCAGTGGTCGGAGGACTTCAGGAGAAGGTCACAGATATGTAAGGGCGACCACCGCTAGGAAACTGTCTTCCAGGGAACTCGTGCATAAACTTTACGATAAGAAACAACTCGTCCCAGTTGATTGGTCTGTTCCCATCTACAGAAGGAATAAATCTGATATTCGACTGTGTAATCTGTACAATTTCCAGAGAGAAATAGAGATCAGCAAAGAAAAAGAAAAAGATTACAACGTTTTTTATTTTGACACGGAATGTTCCTGTGCGGAAGGTCAACACAAACCTATTTTGGCTGCTTATTCTTTCGAGAACAAAAATGAAGTTCATGTTTTCCGAGGGGAGGGTTGTTTCAAACACCTCCTGAATCACTTGTGTCTCAACGTAACCGAAAGTCAGAAAGTCGTAGGTTATGCTCACAATTTGAAATACGACCTAATAGTGAACGCACAGCAAATTTACAGGATCAGCAACGTTTGCTGGAAAGACAACAAACTTTATTCAGCCACGATTGTGAATGGTAATCACCAGATAGAATTAAGAGATTCTTACAAACTTATTTCTTTTCCTTTGAGAGACTTCAAGAAAATGTTCGATTTGTCTCTGGGAAAACAAGAAATCGTACCTTACGAATACTTCAAGGTAGATCATTTTAGGAGAGAAAACAATTGGGTTTTGAGAGACGATCCTGAACTGATCAAGTATTTCAAACCGCCCTTCAAATTAATTGATCAATCATCAGAGTTTCTTGAGCTTCTGGATAAAATATACAGAAGTGAGTTGCGACACGGCAGAGAATGCGGAGATTACATCTGCACGGCGACACATGTTAACATGAACAGGTTTTTGGAGTCTTACTTGAGGGACGATGTGAAAACCCTCAAATTCGGAGTAATGAAATTTAAAGAGCAGCTTCACATGATTAATGACAATAGCGGAGTCAGCTTTGATATCAATTCGATTCTTACAAGTAGCAGCTACGGTTTTAAATTTTTCAAACATTTTGGTTGTTTGGAGGGTTGTTTTGAGGTCAATGGACCATTACGGGATTATTTCCAGAAAGCCGTGAGGGGAGGAAGATGCTTTGTCAACGAATTTTTTGAACAATTGGAATTGTTAGGTAAAATATGTGATTTGGATGTCACATCACTGTATCCGTACGCTATTTATTTGCTCGGAATTCTTCTAGGCGGCATTCCCATCGGAAAATGTCGTTTTTTTGAAGGTGCACCTCCTCCAAATGCTACCATGTACTTCTTAACCATAGTCATAAAGAAGATCAACCGATTTTGTCAAATTCCCGTCGTGTCTGTTAAGAACGCTGAAGAAAACACCGTGTACTACAACGCCGGAGACGTGCCGGATCAACCACTAGTTGTTTCGAAAATTGCTTTTGAGGACTACGTAAAATTTGCCGATATAGAATATGAGATAAAACACGGAGTTTATTGGGATCAGGGAGGTAATAAAAAATGCGCGGAGGCAATGCAAAAATTATCAGATTTCAGGAAAGAACTGAAAAGACAAGGGAATAAAGGAGAAAAAACCATAAAACTTACGATGAACTCAATCTACGGGAAAAGTATTCAACATGTTGTAGAAAAAACTGTTGCTATTTTGGGAGACAGCGAATTAGAAATGTACCTCGGTCGTAATTACCAATTGGTTAAAAGGTGCACCTCGTTCGGCAAACACAATTTCGTGGAAATTTCCTCTTACGACGAATCTTACAACGTCGGATATTTTGGCGTTCTGATACTCGACATTTCCAAAAGAGTTATGAACGAAGTAATTCATGTCTGTTCTTCATTGGATATTCACGTGTTCTACACAGACACTGATTCAATTTTCCTGGAACTCAAAAACATAGATAGATTATCTGCCAAATTTAAAGAAATTTATGACAGAGATCTTCTAGGTAACGAGTTAGGTGAGATGCACTGTGATTTTGATATTAGTTGCGGACATAAACAAGTTGCATACAGCGATAGGGCCATTTTTTTAGGTAGAAAATTGTATGTTCACCACTTGGTGTGTCCTCAATGTGGGAAGCAGGAGTTTTTTTTTAGAAGTAAAGGAATCCCTGAAGATGCGATTACTCGTTTTTGTGAACAGAACGATTTCACTGTTATGGATTTGTACAGAAACATTTCCGAAGGAGAAAGTTATGAAATGGATTTGAATCCTCCTGGCAGGGTAAGATTTGACGTGAAACTGAGCGGAATACAAACTCTGGAAAGTTCAACGTTTATCAGAACAGTGGGTTTGAAAGAAATCAAGAACAATGATTTTTTTCATATAATAGTGTAGATATACAAAAATTATACTTCAGTTTCTTGTTTATTGTCCATTGCGGTTTCTCCGTCTTTTTCGTCTTCGCGATAAGTTTGTAGAGTTGTGATTTCTTCTTCACACGCTGCTAGTATAGTATTGAAAGCTGCCATATTGACATCCATTTCTCCACCTCCGCTTTGTTTAACTTTTAACAGATTCCTTCTTCCTTTAATATAATGTTGCTTGACTTTCATTTTTAAATTTAACTTAGTGAGCATGTCCTGATGAATTTTAACACACACAGCCACTGTCGCAGCTACAACGCCAGAAATACCTTCGGTTAGAACTACTCCCCACTGCACATCGTTGTAGCTCAAAAAGATCACGGTGACGTTAAGAGCGACTGTCAGAACAGAAAAGAAGTAGATAAAAAACTTCACTAGTGCAACGTAATTCTTCACTCTATGAATGGACCTTAGTACTAAACTCTCCTCCACATTCAATTTTTCCATCTCGAACCTATAAAAAATAAAATTTGTAATTACATTTTCCTTTTTTGTAATCACAATTTCGGTTACACATTCGCAAAAATTTGAATCGCAAAATTTACCCACCGACTATAAATAAAAGTAGATGATAATTCAAGATCATACCGCAGCCATGGCGGACAGAAGCATGCTGACAGCTGTAGTTCCCAAAATCAAGAAAACAGAAGGAAATAAGAAGGACCTTAAAAATGAAGAAACGAAAGAAAAAACGGAGATTAAAGAGAATGAAGATGAGATGGTCAACATACCTGTAGCAGATACAGAAGAAAGTGCGAAAGAAAACAGTAAGCTCGAATTGGGATTGTTAAAAATGACAGGAAACAAAATACGCGTCGGAAAAAAGGAAGTGTCTTTTAAGGATCCTGATATATATGAGACATGCTTTAACAGCGTCTGTAAACTTCTCGATATTCCCAGCACAGGAAGAAAATTGAGTCTTGACGAAAACAAAAGAACTCAATATAGCTCTAAGCTCTGCCGTGTTAAGAAATTGTTCATGTCTCACCCTGACTTCAAAGACGGGGTGCTTTCCCTCGGAGATGAAGACGAACACGTATTTGAAGATCCTAAGCATGTAACAAAAACCGAAACTACCGATGAATCCGAGAACGAATTGAGAAAACTAATTTCTTCTTTGAGCAGTGAAAATGCAGTTCTGAAAGAAAGCCTTGAAGCTAGACTAACGACCCAAAATGAACAGCTCACTGAAATCAAGAAATACTTCAAGGAAATGAAAGAAGAAAAAGAAGAACAAACTGAGGAGCACTACGGAAATTTACTAAAAAAAGCTATATATGGTTGAGTATAAAACTACTACGTTGTATGTATTTTTTAAAAATAAGCGAAATGAGTGCTCGGGAACCGGATTATTTATCGGAGAGTTCTCCGTGGTATGAGAAAAGAATAGGTCTCATTTTGGATACTCTGGTCACTCAAGGATGGGACCCGTCAAAACATTCTTTGACATCTGGGATGTTAGGTGTGTTCTCGTTAATCAAAGCGTTTAATAGAAGAACTCCAACTCCTGACAACCCAAACCAGATAACATTAAGGGAAGCAGAAGAAAACACGTACCGAATAGGGAAGGTATCCGACGCTGCAACGAATAACGTCGTCGACTTCAAATTTTCAGTCAACACAGACGGCACTCTTAAAGTCGACCAAAAAGGAACAACAATTTGGGGTATTATAAACGGTCTCCTACAAACTCAAAAATCCTTACAAGATCAGTTGAAGGCATTACAGACTCTCATTGGAACTCCTAACTTCCCTAAAGTCGTAGATTTTCAACCTGGTAATACTGCTAACACCGTTTTTGAATTTCTAAATTATAATTTGTTACACACTAACCCCCTTACTGAAAGGCCGTATGACGGAGTAACGGCTTCTGTATCGTTCAATAAGTCAAGTCTACCTTTTAAAGTGGCAGTTCCTCCTCCTGCGGGCTTTCTGGAATCTTGCACTGCTTCCAAAGCACCCTTTCGTGCTTCCGTTGTAGCCACTTACACAATTCCACCCAACGCTTCATACCTACCAGAAAAATTTAGGGTTGAAACCTATTTCGGCACTGACTTGTACGCGAGCAAAGAAGTATCCGTTACAGATGGCACTTTCGAATTGGAATTCGAAACCGATTCTGTAATAGCTAATTTGGAAAGTCTTACCTTCACTTTATCCTTCGACCCTACTAACGCAGTAATTCCTAACTTCTCATCCAGTATCAAAACGACCAGCGTTTGGATAATATTTGGAAGAATCGATCCGAAGAACATAGCGACGCAGGTCGTGAAATCTTTAGATGTGTCTGATAAAGTCTACAGATTGCAGGGTGAAAACGTTTGGAAAGCTTGGTACACTCATCAAGCAGCTCTGGACGATCCAACAGCGGTTGAAGACGATATCAGTAAAAAATTACTGTTCGACCCTTACGAGATTAGTATAGGTGGAGATGACAAACAAATATGGTCGGATAAAGGCCTGCGATCTCAATATTACAGAAATATAGCCATGGACCTGAAATTCTCTCTGAACAATCAATCTCATGTTAAATATATCAATAAAGGTCACACTCCTTTGATAATCATACTAATTGTCACACTTTTTTCAGGTAAGAAGAGATTAGAGCAAAGAGTGATGCTTCATTCTATCAAAACTGAACCAGCTGGCAATACTGAGAGTATCTCATACTGCAGTGTGTTCTTCAGTAATGTCGACTTCTCAGTGAACACCATTCGTATCCAAGCAATTCCCAGATGGTTTACTACGTCAAGATCCGGAAGATCGAGTAGATTCGTGAACGGACCGCCAGATTACAGATTCATTCTTGAAGACGTTCTTTTGCAGAACGACCCTCTACGCACTCCCAACGTTACTTACGGAAGTACGGCAACGTTGCATAATCATCAATTGATTTTCCCGCCGAGATCAGCTCTAAATCAATGTTTTCGTCTAGCTTTTCAACCTCAAGTACGATTGATCAATCAGTCACAGAGCAACGTGAACTTCATCGAAGAAACTTTGGCATTGGAAAAAGATTCGAGAGGAGGAGTGCGTTTTACCAGGAAAGATCTCACGATAGACGAAGCCAATATGATGACCTCAACAATTCCCACCGCAGGTGATATAACTTATGATAATGCAACATCACTCTTAAATTTGATACCTCGCATTACATGGCCGATTTACAACGCAGTTACCGGTTTCGATCAAGATGATAGTTCCAACGAGGTATCTTTCAACGTAAAAAACTTAAACATCCCCCTGAGGGAGCTCGCTTACGGACCTGTTTTTATAGGTTCTCCTACAGACAACATGTATCCAGTTGCTAGAGATATGGTGATAATCAAAGTAGACGATGGTTCAAAAATACTTTACGATGACAAGTATTTTGAAATTAAAACAGCTCATGACGGTATGAATTCTCCGCTCTACCTTGAAAGGACAAGTTCTACCTGGACATCGTGTTGTCAACTTAATGATCAAGGTCCTACTACTTGGATACAGCTTAATATGCATACTTTTTCGGACGTATCCGTATCCAACTTAGCATTCCTTGATCTTACAACGGAGAATTTGGATGGCGACCCTACTTTTCAATTTGATGGAGGATCTTTTGTCGGACCAGGTTACACAGGTCTGATACCTGTCAACCCTCTCAAAATAAGCAGGATTATGAATTCTAAAGAGAACATATTTGTTTTTAGGAGTTAGTTTTTTTACATTTATTCATATTTTCTTTTTTTTGTAACAACATACGTACAAGTTGATTGTTCATCACTATCTAAGTCACTATTCGGTCTCAAATCCATGATATGAACCTCCTTGTTCATGTAATCCAACACGTTCCACATATGTTTCGTTCTTTCTTTGCACAATTCTTCCACCATTTCTGAATTCAGTATGTTGTGAGCTTTCAATCCTGGTATTAATTCCGGAGTGTCCTTGGCAGGAAAGATAAACAAATGAGAATTAGTTTTTACGAAGGGCAGCGTATCCTTTTTCAGCAACGTCACGTCTTGTGTTATAAGTATAGTTCCCCAACCGAAATGACGGAGATTCGAAAAAAGAGCGGTACATCCTTCCTTAAATTTCTTCCCAGGTTGTGTGGGTGGATCATCCAAAATTGCCATACCTAATTTGTCACCTCCTTTATCAATTTCTTTTAAATTAACGAATGCTTCTTTACTGAATTCAGAATAAGGTCTGATATTGGGAAACCAGCCTTTCTTCGACACTTCAGTACTAAAAACCATTATATAATCCAGTTGGATAGACAAAGCAGGTATCAAACCATCAATTATTTTTTTTGCCAGAACTGATTTACCACTTTCTCCATTACCTATGATAACAATTTTTACAGGCATCGCCGGTATGAATTTTCCCCTTCCATAATGAGCGTATTCGTCCTCGTATTCTTGACAATCAGGAACGCAATATACGCTTTGTCCTTTCGAATTTTTGTAGTAATACGACATTAAATACAAAACAACAAAAAATTGCCTACTACTAAAATCCACCTTTCTGAGTCAACTGTTTAAGTGCCCCCAGAGTCTCTATTTTATCATCAATTTTTTTATCCTTGTCGTCCTGAGTGATAGCAAAAAGCAGCAGCAAATTGTTCTGTTCATCTGATAAGGAAAAAAAACCTCCTTTCTTCTCTGTATTTTCCCCGGTAATTGACCCTTCCCCGTCTCCCTTAACCTCATTGTGGTACACCGTCCTCGGGACCCCTCTCAAACTCGCAGGGTTGATCACGGCGAAATCGCTTCCGCTTCCTTCCAGAGAACTAACTTCATCTGCGTAAGAATCCGGTTGGACTCTCCTCGGAATATTTGCGGTTCCTTCCTCAGTAACAGCGAGGTCTTCCGCAAGAGCCGCCATCAATCAAATACGATCTTCGCTGTTTTGCTTCTGGATATTTGGTTATCGGCGTCTTCTAACCCTCTTTTTCCTCGATTTTGACCTGTTAGAGCTTCCTCTCTCAATGCGATATGTTCAGATTCCTGTAGATCAACCGGTGTAAATTGTTCACCGGATGATAAACTTTCTATTTCTGCCTGCTTGATGTCTTCTTCCTTGTTCTGTAATTCTGAAGAAAACGCACCCAACTGAAAATTTCTGGCTGACTCTTTGTCTTCCTCGGCAGCCCTTATTCGTTCTGTTTCAGAGCGTGAAGCGATGGTACTGTTAAACTCTCTGGCTCTTTCCTGAATTGTGTCTCTACCTATTTCTGTAGAATCAGCCAAACCTTGATTTTCTTCGTCGATTTGTTCTTCTTCTGCTCTGAAGTCGTCTGCTGTCTTTGCACTCTCAACACCAATTTGATCTTTCAATTCGTCTCGTCTTAACCCAGCTATGTATTCTCCCTCCTGCTTTTGATCGTCAGCTATGTGTTCTTCCGCCCTCGCGTTGTTTTTTGACGAGATAGCAGCGCCGATCACGTTACCGACAGCACCAACAGCTGCACCTCCCAAAACAGCAGTGGCAAAAGCCATGCAGCGCAACTAAATGAACTCAAATAATTTTGTGTCGTCCTTTTTATAGTCAAAAAAAAATTACACAGTGGGTAAATCAACATACAATTCACAAGAAAATATTATGTTCACGTTGTATATCGCTTGCTCAGGAAGTTTGGAACTCAAAAGTTCATCAACCATCTCAAAATTCAGCTCATTTCCTGATACCTTAAAAATACCTCCGTTCAGGAACTGTCCAGCACCGAATCTTGTAGTTTCGCCGTATTTTGTAACTTCGTAGGTGGTAATAGGAACTTCGCCTTCATCTCCAACTAAGTTCAACGTCACTATCAATTTCGGAGGTTCTCTCAAGATATAACCGGTACCAGCTGTCATAACCGGCTGCAAACCTATTTCCGCATGAAATGTTGAGAATGGTGTGATATTCGTCAAGACCTTCACGTAGGAGAGCGCCAATCCTCTAACAATGTCCGGAGCTAAAGTCGAAACTGGAGATTTGAAGAATATTCGATTCATGGCGGTCCTTGTAAGTACATCCGTTAAGTTATTATCTGTATCCCTCAGAATCAAGTCGCCGCAGTGATAACCGTCCATGTTTCTACGAATAATATTATTTTCAACAAAAACATTTATAAATTTCACATAATTAAAGCCGGTCGGTATTCTAGCTATTATGTTCCCGCTAAGGTTCACTACTAATGATTTTCCTTTGAAAAAACTCATTCTACCAGTCCAGCTTTTCTGGCAACACTAAGCCTTTGCTGACTAATGAAACTTTGTGAAGCGTAATTTATTTCTCCTTTTCTTATAGCTCCTCTTACTGACGAATACGTAATAGCAGAATCCGGACCGTCCTTAACTGCAAACACTTCCTCCACCACAATCAATTTCAGAACGGTATCATCATCAAAAGCAGCTCCATCGGAATACTTCACCGTAAATGAGTATTGACCATTATCAAAGTCCCCTGAAGTACTGGTACTTGTATCAGTCTTGATATTGTTCAAAGCAAAACACATTACACAATTGTAGTCTCTCCATTGATCATACGATAACTCTCCGTTTGCGATACCTCTCACTGAAACGAGATTCTGGAAGCAATTCCTAGCTGCATTGTTACCGCTGCCTTCAACCTTCACGCCTTCCAGAGTAACAGTTTTACTACCAATAACGCAACTGGCATCCACCGTACTACCTATTGGAGGAGGTAAAACCGATCTTCCTCTGTCCCTCCTAAATGCCACCTTGATGCTGTTATTATCGTTAGCCGGTGTAGGAGAATTATTCATCAAACAGAAAGCAAGCGCTATGCAGGTACTGCCCTGGGAAATAATGATATTTTCGGATATTTCCGTCCCCTGAACAATTCCTGTCAGAGTTTTGCATGTGATTCTGTGGGTTAACCTGGAATTCTTTCCCTCGTTTGTTTCTTCCAGTTCATCTAGGTCTTTCCTGACCCTGGCTGAGGGATCAATAAACCTTCTGCCTCCCACCACCGCATCTTGCTCCAACTGGATAGCTGTGTCTGTAGCGATGACCAGCCCGGCCCCATCTGGCTTTATTCCGGGAGTACCATTATTGAAGGTAGAAGGATTATTAAAAAAACAGCCATTCATGCGCTCAACATTGCTACGTTTGAAGTGAGGTTCTATACTCAGAGATTTCCCGACAAAATAGGAAGGAGCCATACCCATGATCATTAAAAATCCAGCCATAGGAATGGTACAGTTCATTTGTGTTCCTACGTCGGCTATCATGGGATATCTCTGTAGCAATCTCTCATTTTGCCTCGTAAACCATCTGGAATACGGTTCGTAAAGTGTCTGTCCTACCGGTAACGTATTATTACTGGAATTCCCTGCCAAATTGAATATTCCACTGAATACGGAATACAACGTCTTGGCTTGGAAGTAGGTGGAATTCATTCTCGTAGGAGGAAATAGCCATCCAGTGCCTCCATTGTACCTTATTATGATTTTTTCTATCATCCCTTCAGGATCCAAGACGAGATAATGTCATATCGCACACATAGGTATGTGATATAGAAAATATCGCACACTTAGTGTGCGATATAAAAAATATCGCACACTTAGGTGTGCTGATATCTTGTTAGTGCATTGTTACAATGCTTTGATGCAGGAAATGAAACTACCACTCTTTTATATAGGTGCACAAATGCGATATCGATTTGTGGGTTTTAGTTTTCTAAATTTAATCTATATTTTTGTTGAAAAATAACTTTGTTAATAGTTTAATTAACAACGTTTGTATTTGTTATCTATGGACATTTATAAGCTGATTAAAGCCAAATGACGCCATCTAAAGCCAAAGGACCTCATCTAAAGCCAAAGGACGCCATTTGAGGCAAGTTTCTCATGTGATAAAATAATCTATTTACTGTGTGAGTTTATGTATATTAATCTACTCTAATCTTTATTTACATTAGTTTATCCTTTTGAAGCAATTATAATTGGTTATTTTCCCATTTACAAGTCCTGTAGCTTTATAGAAAATTAAATTCTTTACTACCCACTTGCAATGTCCACTTTTTAACTGAAGCGCTTCATCTCGTCGACATAAAATTTCTTATAGCTATCATATCACAATATAGCTAGCTAATTTCACCTATGTCTTGCAGCATTAGTATAGCTACTGTAGCTACAACACAAGTTATATATTTTTATACTTTACACAGCATTTGCAGATAAATTGCCGCCAGATCTTAGGACTGCAGATTACACTTAAGTAGATAGACAGAAACTGAAACTTGGGTGGATTGGTAGAAACGGCCTCACGTTTTGAAGAAGTTGAGCAAAGCATACAGCTCACTTTCAGTCGAAGACTGGGAAGATCTACCGGGAACCACAAATCCAGTGGAGTCGATTAATTGCAAAAGTATACCGGAAAATCAGAAATTAGTCTCATAAAGCCTTTGGTAGAGCATATATATCTTGAGGATCGGAGGTAAGCCGACTATTTTAGAGGAAATATGAACAGCTGAAAACTGTTCATTTAGAAAATGAAATCATAAAACATCCCCTACCAGATGAAATAGTGAAACGACTTAAATATATAAGATGTCAGAGTCTTCTAAGACTTTCAAAGCAGATTTCAAGCAGGAAGTCGATGACAAAAGAGCCAATATCAACATCACATGTGTCAATGTATGTCAGAGCTATGCTGATGGTTGAAAATGACAATATAGTATTTAACACTAAAATGAGAGCATTTTTTGTGAAAGGGAGTAAAGAAGTGAAAAGAATTTTTACACTCTTTCCTAAGCAAACATGCAGCTGTCTATCAACTGGGGAACGCTACCATATCCTGACAGCAAAGATTAGCCTGGGAATGGCAACAGAAAAGAAAAGGTTGCATGTAATTTAACAGTATTAAGAAAGAATGGAAGACCCAAGGGAGAAAAAATATGTGGTAGAAAGAGGCCAAGGCCAATGATGTAACTGTGATGATTCGATACTTAGTTCAACTACCAATGGCCTAAATTTGATCGTCTTCCTTGATTCTACCTCGCAGATTCTACAGACAGCGAGTTGATATGATTGTTCCCAATTATTATTCATTTTTGAGTCTATCAGATTCCATCTCCAGTTAAATTTCTAAGGTTCTTCATCGGTATTGAAGCAGTAGAATCTCGCTCATATAGGGCTACTTTACAATGATATAATTATATACTCCCAAGTATGATTATCACACAACTACCACCAATTAATAGCTCATGTTCACTACAATTTCATGGCATTCGGGTTATTAGAATATATGGTACTAATTTGGAATGGTGGTCGATTGAATTGTCACAAAAATGTATTGATAAGCATGGTAAAACCCATAAACTGTCCTAATTGTTTACTCCAAGTGCAGCAGTTTATACTTAATTGCTTGTAGTATAGCTTCTGTACATACTTTCCTTAATGATGGACAGGCCTATTGCTAGTGGTGCTAGGTGCTGGGGGATTTTCATTCCTTTGGCTGTGGAGACATTGTGGCTTTGGTCTTCAGATAGCTTGAAAACTTTAAGAGACATTGATGTCAGGACAACTAACAGAAGTGGTGCTTCTACTGCTTTAGCCTGTCACCATTTCATTGAACAATTATGAACCAGTTTATGGAGACATAATTCCCATGTTTCTGTACCTCTTCAGTTTGTTGCCTGTCAGCCCCCTGTGGGAGTTGAGTCCTGAAGTGGACTCTCCCGCCCATGGTTTTTGCCACCCTGAGCAATTGGACATATAATCATTTAATTTTATATTCTCCCTGGTGATTTTTGCCTGACTATCCAAAAAGTTATCTTTTAATGAAGCAAGAAATGGTAGAAACTATTACCATAATAAAAAAGACTATGTATGTTAAAACCTTAGAAATGATAGTAGTCCAAACATTTTTACAAATGCTTTTCACTTGGCATATTGTTGGCAAGAGTTCGTGCCGGGATATACATATTTGCTAAAACAAATAGTACAAAAATAAAATACTGCAGGTACGCTTGTGTGTGCAGGTGTTCAGCACAAGACAAAATGAACAAGACACTGGCATACAATTGTACGTTTGTGTGTGCACGTGTCACGCACAAGACAAGAGAATGGCATACAATAGTACGTTTGTGTGTGCAGGTGTTCAGCACAATACAAAATAATACAAGCTAATCGCATACAATGGTACGTTTGTGTGTGCAGGTGTTCTAAACAACACAAAACTACTTAATATAGAACAAATATTATACACATTAACTATTAATTATATGTACGTAGTTAGTCACTCACACGAGACGCTAGAGTGGCTCTCAATGCATGCTTCTATATAACTATAAAAATGAATAATTCTTCTATCACATTTGACTTACCACAAAACCACAAAATTTCAATTAACAATGGCATACTTGAAGTGTCTGCCGGATAAAACCATCCTATACAAAGACCAGTGGTTTGTTGGGTGGGATAGAAGCCAGTTATACCCCAGTACGAGTACAATATCTTAGTTATTACCCGTGTCCTTGGCTTCGCCTCAGACTTGGGTAATAACTAAGATATTGTACTCATACTGGGGTATAACTAATACATATATCAAGCGCCACTAAATACCAATTATTGTAAAGGATTCCAAATCAGTGTTGTGATAACATTCTTTTCTATTTGCATGAATATTACATACCTCTAGACCTTCTAGAAATTTTGAAAAGGTCAAGACAACAACCATAGGATAAGTGCTAGAAATTCTGTTAAGATACATTGCCGACGACTCAGGCTGTATAAGGTCTTCGTGTGCTGATAGAAAAGTGGGTATAGTGTTGTTTGTTTATGTAGTAGACTTATACTGCATGTTTACAAGGTGCAATAATTTTTGTACCTTCCAGTGGATAAGAATAATAGATCCTAATATTTACCTTGAGTGTGAGTAAAATAAGAAGAGAAGGGTAGAGGTACGCATGAACATGTTATGGCTCATCATTGTATTTGTAATTAGATATGTGCCTGTTTTGGTATAGACCCTTTCCATGCAAGCTAAACTATTTACGGAATGTTAATGTTTGTAATGTACGATGATGATTGTTTTGATGATTGTAGCAGACCAGAGAAAAAAACACTTCTGGAAAGAAACGGAAGCACTGTAAAGGCAAAGAAGTACTGCAGTTGAAATCAGAAGGTACTTAACATATAGTACTACCAGTTAATGTAATCATAATATGTTCCTGCAGGTGAACCTCCCAGTACAAAAAAAAACATAAGGGAAGCAAAGCAAGGGTTTTATTTGTTTTTCTAGGTGTGTGTGTTTTCCTCACATTGGTGAAGGCATTCTGGAGCACCTATTTTCCCTTTTCAGTAAAACTTACCGACTTCGATGATGATCATGAGTGGAATCAATTCGTGTACTTGATAGAAAGGGATTACGTGCATTTACGATTCACTTCAAAAATACTTTTAATAGTGATGAATTGTTTTGTTTAGCAAAGATAATGATACCAGAGAGGCTACATACATGTTTTGTTTTCATGAGTATCAGAGATGTAGCAGCTCCAAGTGGGAACATTGGGAGCCAGTTCTTGCTAGAGAGCCACATACTCATTATCCTGCAAAAGATACAGTGATCATATCTGGCTTGACACATACTTTTTAGATAACAGATCTTTGTTACGAAAAGGTTTATTGGAACTGAAAAAAGCACAAGAAAAACAAGATAAGGAGGGACCGTTTGCTTATTCATCAGATTTTTACAAGGAAGGGATAGAATGGCATGAAGATATGTGGTCCAAGAGATTATGCCACAGTATCTGTGGCAATATAGTTGATGAAAACAAATTACACATTGAATTTACTGTAAAAATGGTATGTGACATCGGCAAGGACGAAAATGCAAGGGTGTATTACTTTGATATGTAAAGCTTTTCAGTTTTGTACGTTGTTTACTGGTTTTTCAACGAAGATGAATCCATCAGATAGTTTATATTATCCACATGTATGCATGTCGTTTTTATATGTAGGTGATGATACAGTAGTTAAAAGTTTTCTTCGTAATCTTTATAAAATTTACAATGTAGCTAGCTTTACAGATTTTCACTTAGAAGATGGTGGACCTAGTGATGTGACGATATTGCGATATTATCGTGTGGAAGCGATATTATACCAAGCGATATTGATATCACATCGATTATTGTAGCATCGCAATTATTGTATATAAGCGATTATTGCGTGCTTGCGGTTACCGTTTATGCATGTTCTTGTAAAACGGAAGTTTACGTTTGTTAAAAATGGCCGATATTATGGTTGTCCGTATCGTACAGAAGGCAAAAACGACGAGCAGTATATGGAATTATTTTGGACTGAAAGCAGATGATAACGATGTTCCTATACCTGAGGAGTTGGAAAAGCCAGTTTGTAAATTATGTAATAAATCCATATCTGCAAAGCGTTCGAATACGACGAATCTTCAAACTCATCTCAAAGATAATCATCCAGACGCCTATGCTATAGTACAAAAAGAGAAAACTTCAACTGGTAATGCTTCATCTCTTACCCAACCAACTCTGGCACAGGTTCTCCAGAAGAATGCGCGATATGATTCGAAGTCTGCTCGTGCTAAAGAAATCATTCGTTCCATTGCTGTTTTTCTTGCTAAAGATATGCAGCCATTTTATACTGTCGAGAAGCCGGGCTTCAAGCAAATGATTAAGAAGTTGGATCCAAAGTATGTGATACCTGGAAGGAAATATTTCTCACAAACTGAGATACCCATGTTGTATACATCTACAATGGAATCTGTCAAACAAGATCTTAAAGGTCACTGCAATGGAAAAATAACTTGTGCTCATATGGAAGCTTATTGATCATAGTGATGCATGGTATCAATTATTTTTTCATTATTTGCTTGGATTAAGTAGTAATTGACACTTGAAAATAGCACTTCTCCTTTGCGGTTTTATCTCAGGAAGTGACCAATGAAACATCACGGAAGGACTTCCGTGTAGCACGCGTAAGGTAATACATAGGCTTTGTATAGCCATGGGCAGCCTATTATACCTATGGTATAGCAATGTTAGCAGTATATTTAAACATATAACGATTCATTAGCATTAAATATAAGTGTAGTAGCTATGCCAAGGCATTGTATTGCGGCTGGTTGTGACGGCGTTGTAGGGGAAGGTTGAAGCCTTCACAACTTTTCAAAGGACGCCATTATAAGAAAGTAGTGGATAAAACCCGCTAAGGAGCAGAGAAGTAATTTGGATGGTC
This sequence comes from Spongia lamella, assembly GCA_963930835.1. Classification (NCBI taxonomy): domain Eukaryota; kingdom Metazoa; phylum Porifera; class Demospongiae; order Dictyoceratida; family Spongiidae; genus Spongia; species Spongia lamella. Next base: position 5,847,998 of record OZ005746.1, on the reverse strand, counting down.
CATTTCTCCATTCTTTATTGTGTTCCAATCACTTTACGGAGGACTGCTTTGTATTCCAAGGCCGGCGTTCACTTTCGAAAGTGACGAACTGGGAATGCCGACCCAGCCAAATTTTTTAAGTCTGGTACAGTGTGAACGATATTTGCGAGGCCAATTAGTATATTTCCAACCCTTTCTGAGGCTTAACCATCCGATTAGCCAGGATCTACCTTCCCATTGAGGCCTCTTCAGGGCACTTTCTGCCGTTAGTTTAGGTGCAAAACGATACCTGTGTTACTTCAAACTCAGCTGAAACCGATGTATCAGAAACATTGTCATCGTGACTGATATTTGTAGGTCCAGAGAGGTTCGAATCGTTATCAGATACGCGTAACAACTTCATTCTTCACTTTCTGCCATTGATAATACGCATACTAGGGCCTTCCTTGACGTCACACAGAGGTATAACACTTGCGGTTATTTTTGCGGAAGTGACGTTTCGCAATGTTTGACCAACGATAACTCGAAGACAACATATAATTAGATTATAAAAATTGTTGTTATGCATTCTGCATGACTAGCTAAAGCTATCTATCAAATAAAAACATGGGGTAATTTTTCCTTTGCAGTTCACCTTTAAGCAAGCAGAATATTTTGCAGCAACTACGGACTTGTGGACCAGTGCTGCTGACCATCCCTACCTTAGCTTGACAGTACATTTCATTGATAAAAACTGGGAACTGAAGTCTTACTGCCTAGATACTGTCCCCTTACTCATTGACCACACTGGTCAGAATATTGCGGAGACGCTAAAAGATGTCCTTGCCAATTGGAATCTTGACCATGACAAACTGATTGCAACAACAACTGACAATGGATCAAATTTTGTAGCAGCTTTTCAAAGCTTAGAATGAGAAAGAATAAGCTGTTTTGGCCACAATTTAGATTTAAGCATAGGAAAAGCTCTCAAATTTGATCGTGTTGAAACAGTAATTAGGAAATGCCACAAACTGGTTGAATTATTTAGCAGAAGTTGGAAGAAGTCACAAAATCTCCATCAAAAACAGGTAGAATTGGGTCTGGATCAACATAAGCTAGTGGCAGATGTTAGCACAAGGTGGGGATCAACTTGTAAAATGATATGTAGGATCATAGAACAACAGCAAGCAATTTGTGGGGTTTTAGCAGATGAGCACAAAAATTGGTATAGAATAGTGTTGTACCAATTAATCGGATCACAATCGGAAACGGCAGATTATTGGGGAATTTTGTGACAATCGGTATCGGTAGATTTTAAGGTTACAATATCGGTTTATTAAAATCAAATAATTCAAGAGCCCTGTGCTTGTAACTAATGCCATCTGATACCGATTTATAGAATGCCATCTGATACCGATTTCTCTACTTTGGAGGCAATTGTTTCTGTTTTGAAGCCACTTCATATATTCACGGATGCCCTTTCAGCAGAAAAATGTGTAACTGTGTCTGCTATCCGACCACTTTTAACACACATTTTGAATGAGTTACTTGCTGTGTCTCCAGATGACTCAGCCTTTGTAAAGGATTTAAAGGAAGCTATTTCAGACAAGTTGCAAGCTCAGTATCTTCATCAGAATGTTGCAATGATCCTTGATGTTTGTAGCTTTTTAGACCCCAGATTTCGCATTGCGTATTTGGCTGACAATACAAGTACTTTAGTACGGATAGAACGCGAAGCTTGTGAAGTTACAGATGAAATGATGAATGAACAAAGTCAAACTGTGGAAGAAACCATGCAACCACCTAGCAAAAAATTGAAGGGCTTGGCAGCAGTTTTGAAGAAAGCTTTGCCAATTGTTCAACCACAGGAACAACTGACTACACCTGAGAAAGTGAAGAAAGAAATTGACAGATATTTGGATGGAGCTCCTATTGATCCTTCTTGCGATCCAATGAACTGGTGGAGAAAAGAGGCTGAACATTTTCCTGCATTAGCAATTCTAGCCAGAAAATATCTTTGTATATGCGGAACTAGTGTTCCTTCAGAACGTTTGTTTAGTACAGGTGGGTATATAGTCAATGGATTGCGTTGCCGACTAGCCCCTGACAAGGTCAATATGCTGTTATTCTTATCCATGAACATGTCACTGATGTCAGAAGCTGCATAGATCATAGATGACTGGCTAATTTATATAGAAGTCTATATACATTTGATTTTTAACCATTTTTAAATGATACATGTATAACCTATAATATTATAATGATGTAGTTATGTTATTACACATATGAAAAAGTGACAATAACCGCAATTATTGCAATATTATACGTAGAATAGTTTAATATTACTGTAAATAAATATTACTGTAGAATAGTTTATGGAAACAGTAAATATTACTGTAAATATTACTGTAGAATAACAATAAATATTACTGTAGAATAGTTTATGGTGAGTAATATACACAAAGATTGCACGCTATAGCGTCAAACGTACAAGAGTTAGGGCAACTTGAAGAGACCAATGTGGCTTCGTGGTCGGCATCGAAAATAAACTTGCGTTTCACCCGTTTGAGCCACTTTTCTGGCGCTTGTGTCAGCAAGGGTTAATACGTAACTTTGAGGAGGCCTAGCAGCCTAACATACTGTACACCACCAGAATAGCTTTATTGCTTAGTCTTATATTCAGGTTGCTATAGGCAACAGGTCAATATGTTATGTGTATGAAGAATTATGAAACTATGTCATTATTATATAGCCTTTGGTTATAATAAGTAATCAAGTTTGCACTTCTTGTTGTTGAAGTTTTAAAGTTTTCGTTGGCAGACTTCCTCAGGATATTGACGACGGTAAGACTCTTCGTTTTAATCACGTTGTTTCTTTAACTTGAGATAAAATTAAAGACTACTTTGAGATAATGAGGATGAAAAAGAAAGGTTGGCCACCTTAATGCTGCGGTTGATACAAGTTATTGTAACTCTAATTGACTAGTCAAAATCTTCAGCTTCCAGAATTAAGTAAATAGTGTCACCAGACGGTTGCAGGGGCTGTTGGGGATGACACCAAATAGAGGCTTTGACTTTCAGATAGATTATAGCCTCCCAAACGAGTTTACTTTCCATTTATCGACTAGGTCCCTCAAAACTTAGCAGACATGATTTGATCTGTAGATTGCTGATTGGTGTTAAAAGGTACAGAGGAATAACAGCAGCACTTATGATAAGGGCATCCAGACACTGTTTTCTTATTGTGAATTTATAGAATAGTAAATTCATCTGGTCAAATTTGGTTTGGTTGGTCAAAGACCAGAAAATGTCTGATGACTGGCCATTATTATAATACTGTAACACAGGAAGCCTTAGCATTATTCACACCTATTAATTAATTAGCTGATGAACTAGATTGAGTCAGTCAATGAACCTTTGTTCTTTCTTTTAAGCCACTAAATACCAATCACCACTTACAAAATCTGTAAATCAACAGACAAGGCATGTGGCTGCTGTGGTATGCTAACCATTGTGGGAGATGGAGCATGAATAATCAAACAGCTTCCATTTATGGCTATCCTCTCAAGCATGAAAAAGCATACCCAAATAACATAAATTTGTTTCCCAGTCTCAAGCAGTAATTTTCATTACTTTAAATGGATTAGAAGCCATATAAATATAATTGTATTACCATAAGTACATGACCATGTATAAACACACTAACACTTACAAACCTATCTTTAAACACGTGCAATGTACGAGAAAAAACGTAAATAATGGAGGAATACAGAAAATGCATCTTTATTGTGTTTGACAGGAAACAGACGGTATTGTATAGCCGAGACTATACAATACCCACGCATTCATTTAAATACAAACACTCACCTTGCTCTCTAAAACTTACCTTTCTGTTGCTCACTCACTCACTATAAAAATAATAATGATAAAGTTTAAACAACACATATAACGAACAAACCTCTTTCCTTTCAGCACGCACGCATCAATGCATACTCATCTTCCGAGTCATCTTCTATTGTTCTTGATCACGCGAGTTATCACGTGCGCTCCTACGAAACTACTCTCGCTCCGCCCGCCACTAACCTAGACCTATGGCATGGGGATGCAGCGTCGGACTGTGACAAATAGCTAGACAGAAGATTATGAAGAGCAGAAAGTGGCCAATCAGCAATGATTTAGACTATGTGTATCTATATGCTATGAACGTAACTATATATGATGGGAAATTCAAGTTTCGAGGTAAAAATTCATTGTTTTCTCGCAACCTCGAAACTTTAGCTACTCGAATTTTTATGTGAGCTCATTTAGCTATGCACCTATCAATGTCAAGCCGCACTCCCCTCCCGCGCATAGGTGGGGAGTTGTGCGTCTTCTGTCAAAAATATACTCCCCACCAGTGGGGATTTTGTAATTGTGATGGAATTCAAATAGCATTATAGCTAACCTCCACATTGCCCCAAGGTATTGGGTGCATCTGTAACATTGTAAAAAATAATTGCCCCTGGGGTGTGCATGTCCTTTGAACAACAAGTTGTACAAATCCCCACCTATGCCCTCCCGGGAGGTGGGGCTTAACATTGATAGGTGCACTAGTAGCAAAGCTTCGTACACAACAGCCATGAAGACACATCAAAATGATAGGTAAAATAACTTACGTACTAACTAAATCATGACGTACGTATGTGCCATACTAGTATACTCACAGCAGTGTGATAGCTTTTATAAACTTGCTTTTTAGTAGTAGCTACCGGCATGAGTAAGTTATTTACTATATAAGGTTGTACTTATTGTATAGGATGTCCCCCATTGTCCTAACTACTCTGTAATTTAAAGTGTGATAGGAAGTGAATTTGTTCAGATAAGTCAAACAAATGATAAAGCACATTGCATTATTACATTATGTGCTATCTATGCTCATGGGTAATAGCTAACATTCTATATAAAATTGGGCAATTTTCAACGTACAAATTTTCTCAGGATGTAATACCCTTTGTACTTTTACTACCTGGATACATGTATTTTAGCTAGATAGTTCATTTATTATTCTTTATTATATCCTCGACCTACACATTAATGTATTTTATTAATGTATTTTATTAATGATGTCAGCCACCTGCAGCTGCAGACATGAATAAGGGACTCTATTTCCTCTTAGCTAGTATGTGCATATACCGTAGGGCGACTTACAGTATTTTCAGTCAGAGGATAAACATTTTTGAGCAATTCACAGAAATTTGCAGAACCTCCAAAGTATCTACGAATAGTTAAAGCAAAATTTACAAAGATACCGTATAGCTAGCTAGAGAATTTGGCGTAGAAAAAGTTTGGTGAATCATGAGTGATCTGCCAAACTAAAACCATCCAAACTGACTTTTCCACAATAAAAGCTCTCGTGTGACTCACCTTGTATTGAACAGTACAGATTTCGGTTAAAGCTTTATAATTCTTATTCGCTACAGTAACAGTACCTGTACCTCTGCTATAATCATTCTTGGACCCTATGGTTGGGCTTTTTCCAATTGATACCTATGGGGAAGAAAATCGATCAGCGGATCGGCCCAAATCCAGATGTGAGGCAGCCACGAATTGCTGAATCTGCTACAAAGCTTACCAGAAATGACTGTTTGCTCAACTTGCCGACCATCACCTATTAATAGCTAGCTACTGTGCCACATAAAAACACAAAAGCGCACCAAGATTAATTTTATAATTTTATCCTGGCGTATAAAATGAAGTTACGTGTGCCTCAGAATCTTGATCTCAAGGCTTGATCTATTCGCTTGCCAAACTTTTCCTCGCCAAAACTTTGTAAGAGTAAATTTGCCAAACTTTCCCGCTATATAGCTTTAATACTTAGCTACCACTCCTATCCTTGAAAATTAATCCACAAAAGGTGGTTTAAAACAGATTTTTAATAATTCACAAAATTTTATATGTCCAAAAAATACGTCGCCCTACGATACTGTATAGCACAAAATTTTGTCGTGGAAAGTAGAAATTTTGACAAATCATGGTTGGGGAAAGTTTGGCGAAATAAAATTTTGACAAACTAGTAAGATAAACCTAGTCTCACGTGGCCAGACCGCTATTTCCGTGCAGGGCATTTATCGCTTGCAGTATAAGTGCCCTTTTCTGCGCGGGCGCTTATACTGCAAGAGATAAACACCCTGCGCAGAAATAGCGGTCTGGCCACGCGAGACTAGATAAACCTTAATAATATACAGTTGTTGATGGAAATTTTGAATGGTATAATTTGACGAATTGCTAAATATTTATCAAATTCGGTAATATTTTTTCTAAGTCAAAATTTTGTGTCATGTGGTATAGCTACATAGCTAGTGGGTGCAGATTTTGACCCATTTTTAGAACTTCATAATTGCAAAACTCTTTAATCCTTCCTTGGAAATTTTGCATACTTGTTGACAAATGATTCAGTTACATTTCAATACAAAGTAATTAAAAATTGATATACGTAGCTACCATCAAGATTTTATTGCCATTTTTGTGAAGCTATGTAAATATGTGAACATAGAGGGTTTTCGCAGAGCCAGTCACTAATCGGATATTCACACTATTCGTTAGAAATAATGATATTTGTATAGTTTGAAACCAATACAATATTGGTTTTTCTATATATAGCCTTACATTTATCTATAGTATAGCAGTTTCTTTGCTTGTTATTTATTGCATACTGGGTATTTGACTAAAAGTTTTGTTCAATTTTTGACAATAATTTTTACTTTTTAGTTGCTCTTTGTGATTTCTTTTTATACTAACCTGATAAGTTGTTTTATCAGAAGCATTAGGTCATTTTTATATATGGTTTTGGACAATAGATTAATTTGAATTGGGAACCAACTATTTGAATAGTAAAAATTTCAATTCGTTTCAGCACTATTTCTAACGAATAGTCTGAATATCTGATTTTTCCTTTCAGCACTATCTAAAGTATGTGGAAAAGCTAGAGGTTATCAAAAAGGAATGCCGGGTGCTTTCAGTGGGGGCAGAAGCATAGCAAATGCATACGTGTGTTGATGGGTTATATATCACACTGCAGGGACCAGCAGCAGTCAATCAACACCGACATGTTTGGACTTATGCAGTTGGACATGATGACTTTGGTAAATTACTACTTAACTAAATTGATCACATAATTATTGAAAGTTGTTGTGGTGAGTCAATGCTGATTAGATGATTTGTTATGTCAGCATACGTACGTAATATAAGCTGGGGTAATTAACAATGAATGGAACTCATTATCAGTTATATAGAATATGCAATGACTAAACACACATGCTGGCTATATTCTAGTGTACAAACAAAAGTTCTAGTTAGTGCATGTAGCTACATACATACATTGCAACAGACCTGTGATAAAACTGTCATCTCAGTTGCTATTATACGTACGTGTAAATATGAAATGGCATGTACAGTTGTACATGTGTGTCCAACACTAAGCATTGTAGCTACATACTTTATTTTAACTGTTTTGCTTTAGAAAGTGATTCTTGTCATTCATATAATGCATGAATATATATTTCTCAATGATTCAAACCTTCACTACCAGTTAACACTGGTAGTTGGTGCAGTATGCTGCATAGCTACACTCATGCATACTCTCTATACCACACACAAATTAGACCAACACACATACATAGTGTCACATACAACTCATACACACTCATACTTTTGTACAAATAATGGTGACTGTTCCATTAGAATAGCTGTTTTTGGTATATTTCCTAGCATTACGTATGTAGTTATGCTTGATGCTTTTAGCTACCTGTTCATAGTGCTTAAAATTATGCTTCAACAAGTCCCTAGCTAATCATCATCAATTCCAGTTAGCTTGGAGGTTTAGCTAAATTGAATTTGAATGCAAAGTAACCTTTTAACTGACTTAATGGACAGACTAGGCTCATAAGAATGCTATGTAACACTTTCATATTTTGGATCAAAGCTTCTGGATCCAGCCATGCAACTTCTCGCAAATAATCTCATGTAGCTCTCCCTATAGGTATGCAACAACTTCCAGTGGAATGTGGCACCGTATAGCTAGCTACTTTGTCGGTTAGAATAAGAGTGAAAATTCATGGGAAAAGTTTCACGGTAGTAGCTTCTTTCAACAATGTGAACAAAATATTCAGTGTGAAACATTCGTGGTTGAGTAACTACAACACTTCGTGGTTAAGTCAATCACCGGCTGGCATACCTGGTAGAGTGTCAGTGCATTTGTTAGCATATAACTTCTACTGTGCCAACTGTGAATGTCGGCCAGTTACAGGTCTCTCTTTTCAGCCATAGGCGAACTCCTTGTGGGACTACTAATTGTCTGCTATGCAGGGAATCCCTTGTCGACACAGCAGGCATAGTATCATTTTGTTCAGAGCTGACATCTTCAGCAGCTTCATTGTCATCTTCAATTCATCCGATAGCTAATTCATCCCAAGCTTTGAAGTTGGCAATATATATCTTGAACCATTGCCTATTGCAATAGTCACATATACTATAATTATATAGTTTCTATTTACAATATATGCTTGGTACCAATGCAGGTCACAATAATGGCACCAATGCATGTCACGCATGTCAAACCATAACAGTAACATGATAGCTGATAGCTAGCTACTGATGCATGTCATACTGTGTACGTAGCTATGATAACCTTTGTGCCTGGCCATTGTGTGAACAGTGTTCCTATATATATACAAGCAGTAGTATATAGCTATTGGGAAGTAGCTAGCACAAAAATTTACTCCATTCAAAAACATCCTGCAGGTATATACACACAGAGACCAAAAAATTGCCATATCTCAGCCTCACTGCTTGGGTCTGCACTCATGTGATGGGCCTGGGCCCTTAGCAGGCCTGTGCCACTGAATGTTGCTACATACAATATGTAGGTGTTTATCATTAAGTACGGTAGTACTTAATAGTAGGGATTGGTAAGAAATTGTATGGTTTCCCGATTTTTCGCACTTCATAAAACAACCTTCCAATAGGCTTTACCCGAAAAAACCGACTGGAATGCATTGGTAAGGCTGTAATGATGCTGTACCTTGGTTAAACGAAGCGACAAGTCGAATATTTCGACCTACAGCCAACTTTGAAAATTTCGAAATTCACCTGTATTTCGTCTGCCTGCCTGCCTGCCGTAAGACCCGGTTGCGCTAGGTGTAGGGCTCCAGAACTTTCACACAATAAAGGTAATGGTGGCGGATTTACGAAAATGTTGTTCCGAAGACGATTTACCCACTGCGCCATGGCGATTCCTTTTATCCTTCATTCCCTTCCTTGTTCTTCTATGTTCCTTTAGCAAAGTGTGAATCTCACCTAAGGTGACGATAGCCTGTTACGGCTTCTGCTTATTACGTCACGCAAAAACCTGGCTTGCATGTGATATAATGGCACCACTGGCACGATGTTTTCGCGTGTATTTTATTATGTCGTGAACTTCGAGATTATAGCCTTGGACAAATAGCTTTTGCTGTTTGTCGAGCGCTATTTGCTATCACACAGCTGCTTTGCCATGTAAGCGCGTTGTTAACAAGCGCCTGTAAACAAGCATAATTATTACGTAAGCGCCTGTAACATTTGTGCGCCTGCTGAAAGATTATTATGAATGCTTAGCATGTATAAAAAGCAAACAAACTAGATTGATAAAAAAAATTGAAAATTCTAAAGGTAAGTAGGGATTGAATTCAATAGTGCTACAAAAAGTAAGGAAACAAGGAATAAGATTTTGGGACGAGAGAACATTCTGGCATGAGATAATTTATAAAAGTTTAATCCTTACTTTTGGCAAACCTACTGAAGTGAGCCAAAAGTAGGGATTAAACTTTTATAAATTATCTCATGCCAGAATGTTCTCTCGTCCCAAAATCTTATTCCTTGTTTCCTTACTTTTTGTAGCACTATTGAATTCAATCCCTACTTACCTTTTGAATTTTCAATTTTTTTTATCAATCTAGTATATACACATGTAGTTATCCTGTTGATACATATTTGTACCAGTTATATAGCTAGTACATACTTGTGATACTGCACCATCATGGTGTGTTGATATTGCAATATCAACAACATCAGGTGTTTGTTATAGAGTTGGCCACTGGAAGCAATAATGGTATATATCAGCATGTTCGAATGTCACAGTGGTGCAATGCCATAGTGTTAACAATGGTACCGTGTCATAGTGTTGACAATGATACCATGATATACTGCTAATAGTAAGTGGTAACATACTCATTTTACTAGTGTTAACAGTCCTTGCACTATGCCACAGTCAGGTGTCACACATTGGTATCATACTACATAAATTATTATCATGTACATACGTAGTATACCATATAGCGGGTTTTATTTGTGAGGTCCTAATTTGTGAGAATTTTGTGAGGAATCACAAGCTCACAAATTTAAACTGATATAAGTACAGCCTTTTCTATGTAGCTGTCATGCAGTTCGCAAATTTTAAATCAACAAATAACATTGCTAGACTGTAAAATTGAACGATTAGCAAAAATTGCACTTCACAAATCAAACCCGCTATAATTATGGTATTGCAATTGGTAGTTTTTGGTACTACATCATTATTAGTGTTGACAAACATTAGCAATATTATGGCATTCACTGGTATCATGCCATAGTGTGACATGTATTAGTATCATGCCATAGTGTTAATAGTGGTCTCATATCATAGATGTTAATAGTACCATGTTATAGTGTTGGCATAACACTATGGCATAACGCATGCATGGTATCACCATCAGTACTACATATGGCACTGTGGAATCATATGCATGTTATAGTGTTAACACTGTTACCTAGCTACGTACCAGGGGGTAGGACAAACCCACGTGCGATGCTAGAATGACGCAAGTGAATGTCGCATTCGTCTATATGGCTGCCCGTAATTAGATTTCTAAAATTCTGAGTCTGACACACCCCATGCATTTTACTAAAACTAGCTGTCAATTCATCCACGCTTACCAGAGAGTGTCTTCTTCCGGGCTTAAATGCCTCTTATCACCATTATCCAAGCTGCTGTTTGAGTCATTTAAGTCACTATCCCACTCCATCTCCAATTACAGCACACCAAAAATAACTCAATTTCAAAACGAGGTTTGGCTGGGTTCGATGACAGAAACAATAGTGATCGACAAAACAGTTTTACGAGAACTAACAGAACATAATAAGGTGGCCAAAAGGACTGGTTTTAACAACGGTAAAATACACTTCCTAATGACATTACATAATGTATATTATGCATGCACGTGGACTTGTCCTACCCCTAGCTACGTACCATGCCATAGTGCTAATGTACAGTGATCCATGCCATAATTGTAGTATTAGCAGTGATACCATGCCATATTGTTAACAGGTAGCTACGTAATACGTATATACATACCATTCAATAGTGCTTTTCTTGGCAACATGTATTGGTGGCTATGCTGTAGTGTGACATACATTGCCAGTATCATTCCATAGTGTGATAAAGATATAGAAGTTTATTTAGTGTGTAAATGGTGGTTTATAAAATCACACAATAGTTCATTAAGTCACATAGTAGTTACATGGTAGTATATGTTATGTGGTAGTTTATAAAGTCAAGTAGTGTATAAATTGACTTAAGTCACATGGCAATGCATGTCACACCATATGACATGGTACCAAACTATCAATGCATTTCACACTATAGCAATGTATCACGATACCAATGCATGTTATTATATAACTTTTGAGACACTTGGTACTTCATAATTATGCATGTGCCAATCGCACATCAAAAATGGTTTAGTCTGTTAACCCCAGAGTTTCACTGTTTTTTGGATTATAGTTTGCTATACTATTCACACATGTATTGTGTTATTATCAACATTTTGCTTTCAATATCATTTGTTGTTCACAACACTTCAGTACTATTGAAGTTAATGAATCTCTTAAGCTTTTATATGAATATAATCAATAGCTAATACATATATATGAATGGTTTCATGTGAAATAGATCTACTAACACCACACCACTTGTAAATCTAATTGAGGCTGGTCCCTACACAGCACAAGAAGTAAAAGTACAGAGTTATACTGTCACTGTATAAGCATAAATATTGCTCCATTTTTACTCTGTTTACTGCATGTTGGAACCACTGCGTGGTCTACATATGGAGTAGCTATAGCTGCAATGCAAATTGCAAATATCACGGTACCGTATAGCGAATTTTATTTGCGAGGTCCTAATTTTTGCGAATTTTGTGAGAATTCACAAGCTAGCAAATTTTAAAAACAAATAACAATAGATGTTTCTGTGTAGCTGTCACGCAGTTCACAAATTTAATAATAGCAAATATTACTGCTGGACTATAAGCTTACCGCTTAGCAAAAATTGTGCATCGCAAATAAAACCCACTATACTGTAACAGTATTTATTTTATACAAATCCAGTATACATAAATTATTATTACTGTACATGTCCTAGTTTCTGAGGCCTAATCAGATAAAGAAAATAGGACTATAGAGACTATAGTACGTACATTTGGTTATTATGTATCACATGTACAAAATAAATCATAAAACCATTAAAAGACAAAACTACATAGCTAGTTGTACTGAACAAAATACTCAATTTATAAAATCAGTTTTATGTGTTAGGAATAAAATCTTCACTAACAAGTCCATCTTGGTATTCATTGTAATTGTAAGTACGTTCAGGAATATCAAGCAAGGCAACATTAATTAAATAATTATTCTTCCTTCTATACCTAGTTAATTTCTCCTTGACAGTATACAGTGTATTCTCAATATCACAGTGACAAGTGTAGGTGAGGAAATGATAAATCACTATTATGCATAATTGCATGAATGCTAAAGTGATCATGATGTTTGTCACAATAACAAAAACCCCATCACTACTGTAATAACTTACTGCATGCATTATAGTGAGGTTGATCAATAGTAAAAGTTCTTGAAAATTTATCAACTTGTTCTTATTTGGACAAAAGTATCCATAAATACTTGTAAATGGTACAAGAGCCATGGTAGCTAATAGTAATCTAGGTTTCATTTGAAATGCATACAGAGCAAAAAATATGCTTCTCAGGATGATATGTACTGCAATCCAGTAGTAATACTTGTCTTTGTATGATCCTTGAAATGCATCCAGAATAGGCTTGAAGTGATTTATTAACTGAAACCGTCCTAAACACCTTGTGAATAGTAAAATGATATTGAAAAAAAGTAATATTAAAAATAGCACAAGACATGTGATGAATAGTATGGTAAACTTTAATCCAAACAATGAAATACTGGCATCAACAGACCACACGAGTTTCTGATTACCACCTGGAGTATGAGTTATGGTGGAATAAGAAAACAACACTGTTAATACAGTTCTGAGAACACTAGTGTAAGATAACAGAAATAATGTAGCCAGTACATGAAGAGATCTCTTGTATGTCAATCTCAGTATTCTAGAAGAGTATCGACTTGCTAGGATAATTGAAAAGGCCATGATTATGAGAAAAATAGGAAAAAACAGTTGTAGCCAGATCTTAATATAACTGTCCATTCCATCATAGAAACATGTCTCAACTCCCAAATCTAAATTTGTGAAGGAGATAAATATTTGTAGAGGTTTAAAGATCTTATCATTTATTAGGAAAACTGAATTATTAATGCTAATAATATTAGCATAAAGAATTATTCCATTGATAGTTGCTTTAGTAACTGTGAGGTTGAGAAGATACAGTAAAACTACCAAAACAATTCCAGCCACTACAACTAAGATAGTGATGAGAATATGTACATTAGTACACTTCAAGCACCTTGATGATCCAAATACCATACTAAGATGACTTGGACACTGTGAACACAAGATTCCAATTCTGTTAAATTGGCACTGTGTATCAGGATGAAGTAAATTAACGTTGGATGAAAATGGTAAACAATAGTCCATAGGACAATCAGATATTAAATATTTACTACCTAACTGTGTATAACTTATCCAAATGTTAGCAGGACGTCCGACAGCCGATTGATCAATGTAACATGTATCAATATCAGTTAGGAGAAGAGGATCACAGTCACATACTCCATTTTGTAGTGTGAATCCAGTTGGACAAGGTAATAGTTGAACATCAAACACTTCATAAATGTAGTACAGAAATGGCGACACTGTTAGAAATAGTTCACATGAACCATTAGCTTCTGAAACAATAGTGTAGTTAACTATTTTAGAATTATTATTGGTGATGAAGTTTACTAGTTCAGTTTGGTGAGCTATCTTACAAGCTGATTTTGGTAAAATTGTATTGATAGTCTCAGCATATAAAATGGAGTTATTGCTGCATGGCATGCAAAGCTCTACTTGCAATATTTGTCCAGGATACACTGGTCCTAACTTATCAGCGCTAAAGTTTGAACAGAGAAATATAGATGTGTGTCGAGGTTTATGATTAAATTTAATGATCTGTTGGTTGATAGCTAGGGAATTATGACTGTGAAACACTGCTGTAGGTATCCATTCGCAATAAGAAATGTAATGGTAAAATGCAAACCTGCAATGATTATATCTAAAATTGTCAAAAATACCGATAACATAATGCAGTGATGAAATGCCTGATGTATTTTGTGATGTAACATATTGAAAGAGACAAAATGGGTAAGCATTGTATGTATCAACCTCAACCATTATTAGGTCAGTGTAATTGTTATAACTAAATGTAATGTTTGAATATTCCATTACTTTAATATAGGCAGAGCCTTGACGTGATTTTAAGAATATAATTTTATCACAAACATTAGATTCAACTACAATTTCTTCACTAAATGTAATGTTTGAAAACTGAAACTTCATAATGTACTCACAATAATTGTTGTCGTAAATAATTATTTGACCATTAAGTGAAACATTACATGAGTAAATCTCTACAACAGATGCTTGATTATGTGATATGTTAATTGGTCCATTAAGCTGAACAGAACTTGATTGAAATTGCATAATACTATTATCTGCTGTATTGTGTGATACTCTCAGTGGTCCATTAATTAATAAATAACTCGAATGAATTAATAGCACAGTATCTGCAGCGTTGCTTGTGATAGTTACTGGACCGTTCATATGGACTATCAAGTTTGTAATGTAAACTAGTATGAATCGTTCATTATAATTTGCACCAATATCAAAAGGTCCAATGATGTGAACATGCACATAAGGTAATAATTTATTACCTCTTAGTTCTATTAATTTACCTCCAAATAAACTGTCAAACAATTGGCAGCTATTTATAGTAATGTTACTTGGAAATGAATATACTGGAATGTCATGATCATGCAGCTGATTACTTTCAAGTACTTCTATTGATAATAATGATCTTGACGATCCTTTATTGCTTAGAAACTCACAATTTACAAAAGCTACAGACATATTAAATTGTGACAACTGTATTAAAATCATTGATTGTTCACGATCATTCCAATCAATGAATGTATTCCATTCAAATGTACAATTTTCAATGAATATTGTATTATTAGTGGCAAATTCGCTTCTTTCAATATTTAGTAATACTTTTTGTGTCAAGTCGTAGAATTCAGAATTAGCTAAAAGGATTGTAATATCATTTAGTGCTTCATATGGTAATACTATGTTTATTGCTATGCTATAAGAGTCAAGTTCATAAAGATTTGAGCTAGTATGCATAGAGATTTTATCCATTACCACCATACTTTTACCGTGATAATCATAATCAGATTCGTTAAAATTCAACAAAATTCCATTTTGACAGGGTTCTATACTAAAAAGAGTAATGAAGTCTATTACTATATTACTTAAGTAAGTGGTTCCAGCCAAATTTTTACCATGAAATCCAAACTCTAAAAATGTAACATTTATTATTTTGCAGTGGAAGCAGTTTTCAAATACCACATTATAGTACATGTCCATAAAATGACAACCAGAAATTAATTCTACAAATTCATCGAGTGTTTTAAATACCACCTTTTTAATTGTAATATTCACTGAATTAAGGATTTTAATATTGGACAACCAAAATAAATCACCAGCCAAAATAATTGACAATGAAGTATCACTAGAACTGCCAGTTATTGTGAAGTTGTGTAAATACTGGAGTATCATGTTTGCAGGTAAACGATGCTTTCCTGATAAGAAGTGATATTCAACATTTGACACAACAGGTAGTGAACCATTATTATCCATCAAGTATTGACTGAGTGTAGCACAAGGCGTAAATAAACAATTAGCATCAGCTGAATCATCAGGTAAAACATAAAATACTTCATAAGCATTTGTAGATGCTAAAATAAAAGTGGTTACAAGTAAATTAATTTGAATTACATCCATCTACTACTATAGCTGACTGCTGGTTTACTATTGAACAAGCTAAGTAGAGCATTAAAGCTAGTACATAATACAAGTACACTCGCTTCTGTTTATCCTAGCTGCTTTGTGTGTACATGTTTATATATATGTACATGGATGTAGTCGTAATAGTTACATACATATGTTTAATATGATCAACAATGAAACAATGTAAACACATGTCATAAACAATTAGATAGCTATACGTATGTATAAGTTGTTATTTTCACTTTCTCTCTGTTCCATGCAAAATCCTCCTAATATTATGTACATGGATGTAGTCGTAATAGTTACATACATATGTTTATGATCAACAATGAAGCAATGTAAACACATCTCATAAATAGTTATATAGCTATACACATAAGTTGTTATTTTCACTTTCTCTCTGTTCTATGCAAAATATCTCTGCTAGCTACCAATAAACTGTTGGAAACGAGGATTAACCTTCTCTGATATACTCTCAAGAGAATGGAAGAGCAACTCTTGAATGTGTGATGTGTAGTACTAGTGTGTAGGAACTCAAGAAAGTCAAGCAGAAGATGGCGCAGGCGCGCAGCTGCCTATTCTTAGTAACACTGGCTGAGTGGACTGAAATTACCCTGGACATGATAAAGTGCCCAGTAGGTCAGTGACTATATAGCACAATAAGAAAAGTGCATTACTACGTACACTTATGTTACTTAGCTTTGTACGTACATTAACACTTAGATTATAACTACATATGTACGTACCAAGAAAATATAGCTACTGTACAGTGCAAAATGTGATGAGATAAAATATTGACGAATTTGATGAATTTTTAGCGATTCATCAAAATTTTTCCTTTCTTCCAATAGCTACATATTTGCATGTAAGGCTGATACAATTCATCAAAGTTTACTTGTGACATTTTTCCTGATCCCCATTCATCAAAATTTTCCACCATCAAAATTTTGTGCTGTACGGTATATATTAACTTATTAAGGTCAAGGTCACTACACTTCCTTCCCATTAGTTTGAAGCATTGCCATCTTGTGTGAAACAATGAATATTCAACAGTCTCATCACCTGAATTCTCTCCTGAAGGGAGATTGTGAGTTCTTCTCTGATTTTGCTGAGCTTTGGCTTTACTACAACACACCTTACCTAGCTATATGACCTTTCTTTTTGCAGAAGTAGTACTCGACATCATGAAATTTACAGTCTGTAGCTTTGTGTTTTGCACTACATTTGTAGCAACCAGGGTACAGGTGCTCTCTGTGGTTCAGTCAATGGACAACTGAACTCATAACGGGTGGTCTGATTACTAGATGTCCCTATACCAAGTCGGATTTACTGTGGTTCCTGGTGTGTCCTGCAAGTCTTTTGATTCTTTCTGTGGCTTCTATTGCCTTGGAAGTTGGAAAATTTAAAAGCTTTCTCAAATGATAACTCTAATTCTGCTAAAATTATGCTAGCTGTAGCTAGAGGCTAACTTGACTTGAATTGCTGCCACTGAGTATGACACCTAGTCCACAGACATAACACAATATGAGATCAAAAGCAAATTTAATACATGAGCCATATGATATACGTAAAATTAACAGACCAGCAAGCTACTGAGGCCAAGTCTGCCTGACTGTTAGTTGGATTATTACGTACGTACAGCTCTGGCAGAAACTGTATAGCTATAAGGAGCATCATACAATTTGATGGACCACATAGCTAAACACATGCTCAAAATAATGCCGTTGCATTTCAAAACTCAAAGCTATTAAATGGTGAGTCATGAGGCCAAGAAGAAGCAGCAGTACATGATGACTGAGTGAACGGCAGAGCCGATTATTTATGTGTAAGCACTGCTCAAAATTTGGAGACACTGTAGCTAAGCCACCGTACAATTGCAAGCTGCTATTGCTTAGTTATCACAGACTTACTATTCTGATTGGCCTTGCATTTTTTTACAGCCAGGGTGTTTTGTTTTAGTAGAATATACATGACTGTGATTACAACTGCAAATGTGATTAAAAAAGAATTCACTAAAAATTTGATACATTCTTGTGTAATCGTGGTTACTTTGCTAGTCATTATACATTTTCCAATGAGTCTAAGAGGAAAATAAATGTCTGAAAAATACCCGGTCTGATGCACAAAACTTAACTGTGGTGAATGCTGTACTAGTGCTAAATTATACATGTAAACTCCCAGTAATTGTAATTGTAATCAACTTTTAAACCAGATACATGCCTGGTTTGGGTGGTTTCTTGAAATTTTTTATTTCCAGGAAGTCGATATGTGTGTCCCTGCCTGCAGACTATCATAAACTATTCACATGAATGAAGTCTAAATAACTAATCAAACAAATCCTAGCTACTAGGGCTGAGCCTAATATGCTCATATTTTTACCTATTATTCCTTCCCGAACTTCCCAAATTTTTGACCCATTATTCTTATTTTATGCCTACATCATCACCTATTATTCCTACTTATTCTTGTAGTTTTATTGTATCGGTGATAATAATGTCCACAATACACACAGTGACTATTACAGGATATTGACAGTGCAGATTTTTCTTAAGAATCTACGTACATAAAAAATATTGCAATCTTCATGAACATCTTCACCATCATCATCATTTTAAGACAGTCCTTGAGATAATATTCATTACATTTACCCATTGTTATTCTTGTAACTTCCAATTATTCTTGTATTATGCTCATGAATGCCCTATAATTCCAGAATTATTCTCATTAAAATTGCAACCTACGTATTATTCCCAAAATTATGCTGGCATATTAGGCTCAGGCCTACTAGCTACCGCCTTTTAATTTCTACGTATAAGTGGAACTTGCTATGGAAATCATTGATAGGTGTGGTCAGTAGGGCTGAGTCTAATATGCTCAAAGTTTTACCTATTATTCCTTCCCGAACTTCCAAAAATTTTGACCCATTATTCTTATTTATTCCCACATCATCACCTATTATTCCAACTTATTCTTGTAGCTAATTTTTAGTGTATCTGTGATAATAATGTCCACAATACACACATTGAGTATTATACTGGAAAACAGGATATTGCCAATGCAGACTTTTCTTCAGAATCTACATGAAATATTGCTACGTGCATGGACATCTTCACCATCATCATCATTTTAAACAATCTTTCATTACATTTACCCATTGTAACTTCCAGTTGTGTTATGCTCGTAAATGTTCTATAATTCCAGCCTATTAGAATTCCAGTAGGTTATAAAATTGCAATCTATTATTCTCAGCATATTAGACTCAGGCCTAGTGGTCAGTGGTCTTAGTAACAAAGTGCTTGATGAATTCCTTCGAGAGAAGAGCAAAGAGCAAGGTATACGTAATGCTTCATTTCACAATAAAAGCCGTTTAAGCAGTTCCACATTATACTAACAAGACAGAGCACCTCAATTTTATAAGTATGTAGGTGTGTCAAGTCATCGGTGAGGTGTTTGTAAAAATTTACAACATATGCCGTAGATTGTGATTTTTCATGGTGAAAATATTTTTGTATGTAAGAGTAAATTTGAAAATTGCTTTTATTACTTAACAAAATATGCTTCAATGTACAAAATTTTTTCACCTGAATATTTTTATTATATAGCTACGTATATGAAAATTAGTGACATGAAAAAGACCAATCTACGGTATTCGTTATTAAGACACTGTGGTGTAATTTAAGGCATAAAATATAAATGTTATTAGGCCATGGGGATACGAGTCTTTGTCCACATGACTTCCTTATGACATCAATGTATATTTTAAACAATACTTACATAGCATGTAGTTTTTAGATGATGAACATCAACTATATAGCTATGTAGCTATGTAGCTATATATAGTATCATCGATTCATTTGACAAAAAACATTTAATGCTAGAATGCAGCTGCAGGTAGCTACATACATACGTATGTATATCCTTTTGTGACATATCACCAATTCACCATGTGTTATTATATTACTATAGGGAGCAAATGAATATGCTCACAGAACATGTAATAACACACCGATAAAACATTTTTACAAGCGCCTTTCATAAGTAATTGTAATTATATGTAAAATTATTTTTGTGCAAATACAAAGATTGAATTTGGGTGATGTATGCATGGGTAGCTGGAATCCACGGAAGAGAATGCCAAGTGGTTGTGATTTCATGGACACATCTGTCATCTGAAAAGTACCTAGAGTCAGAAATGGCATGCTCCAATCACTTATTATCCTTTTTATAGCATAGCTACTTGTATAAGTAAGTACTTAGATTGCATACCGTATAGCCTAAAATTTTTAAGGGCAACAGTTTTCGTGGATTTGTGAATTTTTCAGCTTGCTGAATAACATTTTTGTAGATACTGAAGCACAGTATTGAATTGCAATGGAGGACAAATATTTTATGGGTATAATCTTTTGTGGATTTTCAAAAATCAGTGAACCCAACAAAAATTTTCACCCTCAAAGTACACTGTAAGTAATCCTTGCCTTCCAGGCACCTATATACTTATTAATCATTATGCTTGTTTACAGGTGCTTATTAACAACAGTGTTAGCGAAATACACATTATGATGTGCTGAAATGCAGTGGTTAGACTATATTTGTTTATAGGTGTTTGTTAACACTGCAGACAGAGCAGCTGTTATAGCTATACGTACATTCAAAAAGCTATTTTAGGCATGCCGGGTCACAATTTTGTTAATTATTATAGGATACAATCAAGACTAATGAAAATAGAGCTAATTCAAAGTGTTCCATGCTATAAAAACAACCAATCTAATGTAAAGTATGAAAAACTTACTGATAATCAAGGTTACAACTGCATGTTACTAAGTCTTTTAGTTAGTTAGTTAGATTGATTGATTGATTGATTGATTGATTATTAATTGACAATTTAACTCCAGTGCTCAGCAATGCCACTCTTCCACACTGGAGCATATACATACATACGTACGTACGTACATACATACATACGTACATACGTACCTACATACATACCGTATAGCACAAAAGTTTGACGGGGAAAAACTTTGACGAATGATGCACGCACGAAACTTTGATGAGCAAAACTTTGACAAATTGATTGTAGGCTTCATAGGAAAAGCATTAACAGGGAAAAGGTTGGCAGGGAAAAATTTGACAAATCACTGCCCGTTCGTCAAATTCATCAAAGTTTTCCCCCGTCAAACTTTTGTGCTATACGGTACATATGTACATACATACATACATACATACGTACATACACACATACATACATACATACATACATACATACATACATACATACATACATACGTACATACATATATACATACATACATACGTACGTACATACATACATACGTACGTACGTACGTACATACGTACATACATACATACATACATACATACATACATACATACTTATGCATACGTAAGGTTTTCCTGCTTCCACCAGTGGGCTAGCTTTTGACAATCACTTATCTACCATTACAATTATACATTGGTGTTATAACATGTAACTGTATTGGTACTGTCAAGGATTGAATATGAAATGGACCCTTATATGTGACCAGATTTGACAAAATGTGCATAGTTCGCACACAATATGGAAACACAGATTTCACCGCAATTCGATAGCTACATCAATAAACTAACAGTACATGTGTGTATAGATGCCAACAGCTCATCAGTCTGCTTTTGCTGCGGCTGCTTTCTAGGGTGTCTGATGTCCACGGGTGCCCATAGTGTCTTCAATTGGCTCTGGTGGCTGTCACTGAAAAGCCACCTGGCTGTAACTTGCCGCACGACTGCCTAGTGATGCTATCCAGTGATTTGGCTACTTTTTGTGCTATCTACAGCACAAATATGCCCATTTGAAAGTGTGAATATTTGACATGTGTTTCCCCGCCACTGCCATGGTTCCCCACCACCCCCGACCAACCACCCCTATATAATCACTTGTGGTACTGTTTAAAAACTATCTAAAATGGCGGGCAATTCAGCTATATAGCAAGCCTTTCAACAGTAGACCCACTGAATTATCTTGTATAACTACAGATTTGTGGAGAATTGCGTGCTAGCAGCATAAAGCAGACTTGAGATATTACGAATTGAATATTTCAAAACGGTATTTCTAAATACTTGTACATGTGCGAACAATGCACATTTTCGCAAATCCGGTCACATATATGGCATATCCAAAAGAAAGCGTGGTTCAACTTTTTGCATGCACATAATGCCTGCGTTACTTACAATTATACACAGTTACCTTATATTACCTACAGTTATCCACAGTTACCCAATGTTACTTACATTCACTTACCACTACTTATATATTACCTCCAATGTTTCAGTGCTTATGACATATAAGGGTTGAAAATTGTCTGGACATCTGCTTTCCTATTGTAAATTTATTGACTTCCCCATTGATAATGTATAGTAAATTTGTCTGGTCAAATTTGGTTTGATCGGTCAAATGCCAAAGTTGGCCAAAAAATGTCTGATGACTGGCTATTATTATAAACCCTGATGTTTCAAAAGAGTGCCCCTACAGCTGTGCATAAAATCAGCTGCCCTATCAGCAAATATATACGTACATAGCACTAAATGCATTCAAGTAATGGCAGATTAAATGCCTTTTAGGATATGGGCAATTTTGAAGGCTATTGGAATGGCTAGTGTTAACTATAATACGTATATAGTTATGAAGTTATACATCCTTTATACGTAATAATACGTACGTACATACATAATTTGTCACTGGTATAATTCATTGTATTAATACCTACTACATCAAAATATTATGCAGTCATACCTTAATTATGTGGTTTCTTGAGTTTGTCTACTTTCTAACATACGTACTTATTGTTGTGCATTCTATGAGAGAGTCGAACTACTGTCATGGCATGTACGTACATATGTACATAGCTAGCTACATGGCTAATTTAAACACATTATTTGTTATCTAAGCTGGATGACTTGTACATGTAGTTAGCTATGTAATAAAAAATTAAAAATCATGAGATACTCTTCCATAGCTTCCTGAGTCAATAGAGCTTCCAGAGATGATCTTAAAATTTTTATCATTTTCATCAAATTCCATGTACGATGACATTATAGGCTCTGCAGCCTTAATCAACTGAGTGTTCACACTATGATCCACAGCTACATTTTTATTTTTATAATACCTGTAGATCAAACAAGTGTATATACGCAGCAGCTTCTAACAGAAAGAACATATGATCATAGGCGTAGGAAGCGGGAGGCCCTAGTTTTCACTGTTACTCCATAGGATTGTAATTTTTCACCATACAAATATATCCTGATAACATCAACAGCCCCTCTCAGTTTTGAACAGCTTCCTACGCCTATGAATATAATTATGTTTGCATGTTGACTAACCAATTGCAATTTATTAAATTTGAGTAAACTTGAGCACTTATCAGCTTTGCAATCAGTAGTATGAGTATTAATAATGGCAGATAGTAAAACGGTACTATAATTGCAGCATGTTCACTGAGGTTTTTGATTTTTCCACAATCATCTGTCAGATTCTTGAAACCCCTCTCAGTCCTTAATATTGAATCCTACATATATTACATACTTTATAATAACTATAAAACATATATACTGTATAGCGGGTTTTATTTGCAAGGTCATAATTTTAGTTGCGAGGAATCATAAGCTAGCAAATTTTAAACTGAGAGAAATACAAATAATAATTCTTCTATGTAGCTGTCACGCACTGTTCAGAAATTTAATAATAGCAAATGTTACTGCTAGACTATAAAAATGAACGATTCGCAAAAATTACACCTCGCAAATAAAACCCGCTATACAGTATGCCTATCTATAGCTCACAGGTGCTAGCTATATACCTTAAACTGTTGGGTCGATGCTATTATTAGCTGTAGCATGATGTCTACTAGTGTGAACACCTCCAGTACATTAATATAAAATGAACGGTAAGGTTTAAAGTATGCAAATACTGCCACATACACCATAGTCAGTAGTAGCACTGGAGCCTGAAGTGTGGCATATATACATAATTATATTCAGCTATATAGGCTAATGCAATATTACTCACAAGATTTCCAGGTGTTACTACTATTAGAGTTACAAATAATAATCTTCTTAGGAGATCAACTGGTGCCCACCAATACAGGCTATCGGTAAATGGGGCCCTTAGGATATTTGACATTGAAAATGCCCAGTGTCTCTGTTAAGGCATAATCAAAACATGAAAAGAGAAACTATATAGCTATTACGTACGTACATATGTAATACAAACCTTGATCTTTCGTTTTACAACAGCTGCCATTAATAAATTTACTAGTGCACAAAATAGTAATGCTAACATGGCTAAGGTTGCCAATAGCGAATGTTCTTTGGTGTAGCACTCTACTGTACCATCAAATTACCATTTCTATACAATCACACTTCATTACGATATCTAGCTAAATGATATTATCATACTGGAGTTCTCTTTCCACTTGAGTCACTGAGTATTGGACAGTTCAAAACGGACACTGACGTGTTCACAATATCTGTGTACAGTAGTAGCAACAGAAGCCACAGTCCATTCCATGACAACCGCAAGTTTTTATCAATTCCATATTTTCTGAGTATGTACGTATGTGCATGTAAACACCAGATCATTACAAGAAAATTTATATACGTACGTATGTGTCCATGCGTACCTGTGTGCTGTATATAATATTGTAGATACAATAATTGACAGTAGAAATGGAATGTATCTGAAGCTGTAGGAGACTACTGCAGTCATTCCAGAATACAGGCAGAAGTCATATGGGAAGTAAAGACTTGTAGCACTACTAATGTATTGCAACTGCACATCATGGATCATGTGATATTTTAACAATGTCAATTAATTTATAGCTTACATAGGCTTGTGCTATACCAAAAGGTGCTGGAAAATCTTGTGCAACAATTGGAATAACCTGTAGTTACATGTATAACCATGAACTAAACTTACATATATAGTAGCAATGTACGTATACGTACCTGCAGGTAAAATAGCAATGGAAAAAGCCAATGTGGTATTGTAGTGGTAACCATCAGGATTGTTATTATCAGAAATATGTCTGCCACCACTATATATTAACAAAGCATTATGACATGCATACGTACATATCAAATACGTACACAGTTCACAAATGACAAATAGAAGTTATATAAAACATTATATATACCGTATAGTGAGTAAATTTGGTGGCAATTTAATTTGGTGATTTGCTAATTCTCAGCATTTGGCAGATTATAATTTGGTGGAAGCCTAAAATCAACCATTGCTTCATACGGTACAACTCAAGTGTAACGTCACGAGTACTCGCGAGACTTGAGAGAGTGACACATAGTAGTTGGCTCATGAATCACACACAAGGCTCTCACAAGTCACAAGCAAGGCTCTCGCAAGTCACTCACTCAGAACTCGCGGGGTTTGCACTCATGTGTACTCGCAAGCCAGCCTGTTCAGTGTTAAGCTAACCAGCCCACTCCATTTAGCTAGCTGCTTATCAACTAAAACCATGCTACAGTCAACTCCCACCATAGATACTTTCGAATTCCCCACCTCATATATACGATCTATATGGTCCTACTCAATATAGCGTGGCGGGGCCCGCATTAAAATTCAATTAAATTTCCCACAGTATTTTTCGATTTAGCCTCGGATTTAGCTACTGTTCGAAATGCCAAGATTGTCCACAGAGACCAGAAATCGTGTTGCTGATCTTTATAATGCCGCAATGGGTATTTCTGCCATCAAGGAAAGATTAGAAGAAGAAGGGTCAGCGATATCTTTGAGGTACTGAATACCCTTTGTGCACGTGATCACCACGAAGCTCTGTATGATTTTATAATGTTACTTAGCTAGCTACGTGCCCTATTATGCTTGTTTACAACCGTTTGTTAACAACAGCATTTATACTACATTTGAAAAATATCAAAGTCTATTTGTCTAAGCTGTGTATTGGTAGAGTTCATGACCTTTGTTAGCATGCACATTACCAATTATGTCACGTGTACAAGCAACTGTTTTTGTGTGATGTAATAAGCAGGTACGAGTTTATCATCACCTTCTTTTATGATTTTCTCACCTTTCAAGAAAGAAAAGGAAGACAATGAATGATGAAAAGAAACACAAATGAATCAGCTACAAATTTAGATTTAGTAAATGATTAGGGACTGGCCTATTATGCTTCTATTTTTACCTATTAGTTATGCTACATAGCTACGTAATTATGCATTAGTGCTCATAAAAATTTCAGTTATGTTTAACGTTATGCTCATGTATACAGATTTGTGCTTAGGAATAGACATCTTTAATATAAAAGTTAGAGTTTTTATTAGAGTATACACTTAGGTATTATATATTTTCCATATCGAGTTTTATCAAGACACACAGTCATATGTCAGCGGCCAAGAAAATGTATTTACTCAAATGATCAAGCTGTCAATTTCAGCCTTGTTCAATTTCTATTAAATTAATATTTTCATATACGTAGACAATCTTACTTAACACTATTTTTGATGATGTCATAATTTGAAAAGCAATTTTTCATTTACGTATGGCATTTAATTTAGCAGGTTCATAATTATTGGGCATGCAGCCCTTTAGCTTTGAGCATTGATATCAGGCAAATCACTTGTGCCCATGCATGTTACAACTACTTACGTACATACCTAGTCCTAATATCAAAAGTAAATTTGCTGCCCCACAGGACTTGCAGTTATTCAATAGAACACTTGTTCCTTTATCATCTTGACACTTCCCACACATAAATCCTGTTTATCATTTACATATAATACTAGCTACACCGATGTACGCACATACCTTTCCTGTCACAGACACACTGAAAATTTTCATCACTATAAGAATAGATACTACAGCATTTTTCTAAACCTCTATCCAAATGTCTGCATTGGCAGTAGCCAGGTGGACAATGATAATACTCCAGTATGCTTTTCACTGAACCATTGTTTACATAATGAGCCCAAAGGCCTGCCTGTGGAATAATATATAAATAGTAGTGTTGCACCGATATGGGAATTTTGGGATTTTCCGATAACATATCTTTGCATCAAATCTGCCGATATACCAATATCCAAGCCGATATAGAGTTTATTGATTTAAAGCCACTATTGTTCATAACTGTACTGAAAACTTCAACTACAGAACTTGGAGGTATCCCACAAGTTAAAGCATACATCATGTAACTGGTTATAAATACAAATTAGCACTTCTATAAAGGTAAGCTGAGACTTGTCTGAAAAGTTGCAGTGCTAACCTCAGTGTTTGTATAAGATATGACTTCTTAACCACCAGCAAACTACCAAAAAATTTAATTAGTAAATAATCTGCTACTAGCATGCCTAACACTGCGTTCACACTAGCACGCTAGCACGGTTCGGCTCAGTATGGTACGGCACGGTATGGAAATGCATTGTATTCACACTACGTGATCTCGCTCGCAAAGTAGCACGTTTGCAGAAGCGCATATTAAATATTTATTATTATTAGAATTAGTGTGCTTAGCAGGGATCGCTAAAGATGGATTTGTTGTTAGCTTCAGTTGTTTGCTACTGTTTTACTGGAGATCTTTTGCTGCAAGAAGAGCGACCATGCTAAGAATGCGTCGTAGATTGATGGAAGTGCAGAGGCGGCTAGAAGCTGTACAACGGCGATCGAGATGACAGCGGATTCTGACGATACTCGTTGTAGCTGTGCGTGGATCCTATCATCCCATTGAACAACGCCTCTGGGTTTCCTCTTCATGCGATGCTGCCCATAATAATAGCTCGAATATTAGTACAATAATTATTATTTTGATGCGCTGTCTCAATAATAACTGTACCGTACTGTTCCAGCCCGGTTGTATCGAGTGGGCTGGTTCGGTTTGGTACGGTTCGGTTGCAGGGGCGTTCACATTGCGGTGTTTATCGTACCGTACTGAGCCGAACCGCGCTAACGTGCTAGTGTGAACGGACTCTAAGTGTGCCGATACCAATAAACAAAAAATAAGCCAATATCGGTGGTTACCGATTAGTGAACCGATAATCGGTGCAACACTAATACATAGTATGCATATTATGAGAACTAAAAACTTTAGTTAATGTATTTAATTTGTAGTTATTATCAAAATTTTATCCCTGAAAATATTTTACATATTTAAATAAAGATATATAAGTAGTTAATTACGTACATAACCATGTATGTACATATGTATAATATTATTATGGTATTTCAAGGCCATCTTTAAATGTAACAAACTTCAGCTTACCTGTTACGTTACTCATTTCACATGGCTACATTAAAACTTAAGGAGACTCCCTAGTGTTGTGCCTTTTCTCATGTGACTATATACGTACATACATACGTACATACATATAAAGTGTCTGATAGTTTATAAGAGTTTTGCTATTTAAAGGGGCAGTTTGCCAGTATTGTTTTTGTTTATGAAGCCATTTAAGTTAATGATGTAATAATATCGTATACTATAATTTCTGTAGTTTATGCAAGAAAATGAAAAAATGGCATCAAGCAACAACGAAGATGTTAGCGTTGCTAACGGTAGTGTTGAAAGCAAAGTAGAGGTAATTAAAGCTTGTATTTAAAGTTTATGGTTATTATGAAGTAGAAGTATGTACCTTGCTGCTCGTGTAAAGACACTTGTCAGCGCAAGAAGAACCACAAACCTTCATATTTCCTAGGCCTTCCCGCTCTTTGCCGAAAGACTGACTCACGAAACGGAGAAGCGATATTGGTTTCCGAGCAGCCCTCTAGGTCACCATGCTCCATTGCCGCCATCTCAGCCGCCATTTGCTTGCACATGTTATTTAATGACGTTTTATGAGCAAGTACGCACATACATACGTAACGCATGACATTTATAATAAGCTAGGTTAATATATTACGCAAATACTTAAACGGCTTCAGCATAAACAATACTGGCGAACTGCCCCTTTAATTCAGTAAGTTCATACGTAGGTGAAGAATGAGATAAAACTGTGAAACCAGCTCAGGTCAATCTGCATATACGGACCAGATGGATCACCTTTTTGCTGTGTCATACAGGTCACTGGGTCAAGCTCAAAAAATCTGGCCAGGTTAGTAATACCTTTTAATATAGCAGTCACAATAATTAATACTGATGACTGTTCTATTAGAGAGTATTGATTTATTTTTGAGCTAGTTAGTCTCTTATAAAAAGCCAAGAGCCAAGATAAACCTGTACTTTTGGGTAATTTAGCGAACCACAAATATTTATTCCAAAAATTGTGATTGCTACAATACAGCTATATACATGCATATACAGCTATATATGTACGTATACTCACCTCTAATGTTATCTTGTTTTCATTTGGTATGCACCTTAAAATATTCACATCAGTGTCATCACATCTACACTCATATTTATCCTTGCTGTCAGTGACGTGCAATACATGGCCAGGTGGACAGGGCTTTATTGTCAGGTTGAACTGCTTCATATGATCCTGTACCAGCTACATATCATATATTGGAGGGAAATTTTTGAGCTAAAAAATTGCTGTATTTGTGTCTTCGCATAAAACCTCAAAAATTTAGCTACTAGAAAACTTTGTAGAGCTAATTATAGCCTGATACAATGGAACATCTACGAAATTTTATTTGGAGAAAATTTTGAAATGCAGCATCCTTGAAAAATTTGTACCTTGAAAATTTTCCAATATACAGTACCAGAGTTACAGCTACAGCTTTAATAATAGGCATGTCTGACTGTGCACAGCACAAAATTAGAACATACGGAGTAATACTGGGTCAGTGTAAAGATTAATACTGCTCCATATTTACTCTGTTTACTCTGTATTGGAACTAGTGGCTCCATATGCAGTAAACTGACTAACTACAAAGCAGTATTTATTTTTACACTTATTCAAAATTCTGTGCTGTGGTGACTGTCTGAATGAAAATCAGCCCAGTTCACACCTACAATTTGCTACATGCATAAGTTAATATGTTACAAAATATTTGCTCAAATTTTTAACAATAATAAAGTGTTGTTTACTCTACTAAGTAAACTTTATCATTAGGGAGTCTTTAACATTTTTAGCTAGGCTTGTTTAGGTTTGTCATAAAATTATGCTTTTATTATTAGTACACTTACGACAACAGATTGAGTGTTCAGTGTGGATAGTTCAATGCTGTAATTGTTCTTCAACATGTTATCAGTGATTGTTACAGCATCCTTCATTCTATACTTCACTGAAAATGTTAAATCAGAGGGATTAATAGTTTGCACAGTGGGATTGAAAGTAAGTGATACATTCTGAAATATGACTCCTGAAATTACAGTTTAAATACATATCTCTCTTTCAACTACCTTATTGTCTGAGTTTGCCGAAATTCGAAAGTTTTCGGATGTTAAATAATCCTGCTCATCATAAGGAGATACGGCAACCTGAATGACTTCTCCAGGATAAGCTGTAATCTGAAGATCACATGTATTGCAATAATAGCACAATTATTCATAAATGAGCTCCCGTACAGCTTTTGTATTGACAGTAAAATTAGTAGCTGGCATTTGGACAGCTAATAATTCCTTTGAAGAGTTCTGCTCGCTATGACCAGAATTAATATTAAGGTTGACTGCATCTGAGTCATCTCTATATAAAATAAATAATACTCTACGTACTTCATAATTTTATAATAATTTTATACCCTTGGCCATAAGAAACAAAAGGCCACCGTAGCACATTGCTCCTGTTGGTGTAAAAATATGGAGGATCAAATGAATACCAGGAACACAGGTCAAGAGTGTTGGTGTATATGGCTGATCCAATGATAGCTCTATTACCTGTGAAGCTTAGTGAGACCTACACTTCAACAGAGATGATAATAGCTAATATAATGTACAAAAGTTATATACTATATGTTTACCTGATTTTGGAAAACCTATCATCTATACACAAGAGACACATAAAATAATTCTAAGTAATTTGCCTATTTTGAAATATGTATACGTATGTTTGGCTAGATAACCTATCTGTTAGCAATACATAATTACCAGAAAATACTTTTGTTGGCTTGTGGATTAGAGTTGCAGGGCTGCAAAGTAATTATTTCACTTGTGTGATGGTAGGTTTTCCAAAATTTTGCCACATTATATGTACATATATGACCGTACTTGTTCCCAATGAATAGGTGGTACATTGGAATGAGGGTACTGGATGAAACAGAGAGGGTTATGGAAATTCCTTGCAAACACAGGCAAAACTGTTCCCGCTGCCACTACTATTGAAGCACCCAATCTATGGTAGTTACAATAATATACAGTAACACTGTGGTTACAATAACATACCCTCCTGTGTTATTGACAAATTCAAGGTGTGTTCCAGTGTTTAGTGTAATTTGACTGAACGTTAACATATATAGGGCTCCACCATCAAAGCCTTTAGCATTATTATTAGTGAATGAGACATTCCCATTGAATTCCATTGCAGCTCCAATTGCCTTATAAATAGAAAGATTAAATGTATGTATACAACTGTAAAATGTTAACAATAACAAGCAGTACTTATTATGATAGTGAAATTGCTTATAGTATACGTAGTTTGTTATACTTACGGACGCATGTAACTTGTGTTTTTTGTCAATAATGGCTAAACTGTTAATACGTAAAGTAGTGGTAATTTAAGATTGAGTATACACAACTACTTACATACGTACATATATATAATTTTGAAATTACGTATATAAAGTCGATTGAAAATAAGTCGCCCTATATGCACATACCAGCTTAGAGGAAATAGAGTCCCTTATTCATGTCTGCAGGTGGCTGACATCATTAATAAAGTACATTAATGCGTAGGTATTGAGGATACAATAAGGAACAATAAATGAACTATCTAAAACATGTGCATGCATCCTGAGAAAGTTTGTACCTTGAAAATTGCCCAAT
Source organism: Spongia lamella (assembly GCA_963930835.1). Lineage (NCBI taxonomy): Eukaryota > Metazoa > Porifera > Demospongiae > Dictyoceratida > Spongiidae > Spongia > Spongia lamella. Next base: position 5,815,755 of record OZ005746.1, on the reverse strand, counting down.
TTTATACAGAGTGTTATTACCCATGAGCATAGATAGTACATAATGTAATACTGCAATGTGCTTTATCACTTGTTTCACTTATCTGAACAAATTCACTTCCTAACACACTTTAATTAAAGAGTAGGAGGACATACTATACAATAAAACTATTGTGTTCAGTTGACTACAAGCGTACAACCTTATAATTATAGTAAATAACTTACCCATGCTAGTACTACTAAAAAGTAAGCTTATTCAGTAAAATGAAAGCTATCACACTGCTGTGAGTATGGTAGTATGGTATGTTCAAAGTGATGTTTAAGCTTTTGAGCAAACAACGCAGCTACGTACATGCATGCAGATCGGACTTACTCTAATGACTGGTCCCCTGTTATTATTAAATATGATGTTTTCAAATGCTCCATTGTAAAAACTGAAGTCAATAGTAGCTCCTTTTCCTCCAAAATTACCTTCAAATTTGCTATACATAAGAGTAAACAGTAATGCCAGGAAGGTATAATAAATACATATTATACGTACATATGTACGTGGCTATAAACTGTCTTCTTACCAATCAATGAATTGCACTGGCTCATAATGTTGTCTGCTTTTGTAAGAATTGTATGATGATATATCATAGGTTCCACCAATTTTAGTGGCTGTGTTATTGTAAAACAAACATTTTTCTATCTTGATAAAATTCCCACTGAATCCAGAATAGGATGGGAACATGTGCGAGCATCCGCCCGACAGCCCTATTGTTTTTGAATGTGCAGTTATAGATTGTACTGTGAAGTGAAGAGAATGGCAATGTTTTCCCAAAATTTCCAAAGTGCATTGCACCTGAACCAATTAATGCCTCGTTACCAATATAACTGTTATTTCCGAACATATATGTTTGGTTGTTATTGGTTCCACCCATGAAGCAATACATACTGCCTCCATAGTTTTGGGCAAAATTGTTCATGAATAAGCTGTTGTTTACAGTAATGTTTAGTGGACAATCGGCCTTAACAGGCATGGCCATTCCACCACCTCTGCCACTAAATATTTGCTTCTCTATCAAGTCGGTTGTTGTTAAGAACAAGAAGAGTGGTGGGTTAGCCGAATTGTTTATGAAAACACAATTGGTGACAAGCACATCTATGGCACTCAGCGAAGCAAATTCTGTGTTGTAAGCAACTGATAAACCACCGCTGTTACCTTGGAATGGTTTTCTGGTGAAATAACTAGAAGAAGTATTATTACGAAACGTGCAGTGTTTGATAATGACATTCGGAGAATTGAAAATATTCAATGCACCATGTTCATGATTTCTGAAAAAGTAACACAGTATGTACATATAGCTACGTATCTGTCACATACGTAAAATCAATTCATTATTTAATTACAATATTATGTAAAAAACTTTAAGTGTCAAAGAACATATTATACGTAGCTAGTCCTTATGTGGTTGAAGTAGTTAGCAACCAATTAGGCCATTTTGCTATTCTTGTAGTCCCTTGATCTACAATCTAAATAATATGGTATATACGATATACAGTATATGCGTATAACGTATGTTAAACACAGCGTTTATTACCTTAGTTTGGAAAAGTGATGCGGCGAATATTCAAACACGACCACTACTCAATACTCGAAGACATTTATACCCATACTTTTGAAATCGGTTGCGGCACTATCAAGCGGCTATTATTCAAGGTGTGGCGTTTAACCAAGTAAATACAGCATGTACGTATATATATATTATATACGTATTATATACGTAGCTACAAAGTACACAGCTAAAAGGTGAATAGCATACCACTGTCTTGATATCCTGTATAATAATAAATGAGCATTTACATTTGCAACTATTGGCTGTCCAGCATACATTACTTGTGCGATTGGAATGTAATTAATAATAATTGCGCGTATATGACGTCGGGTTAAAATGGCGACGGTATTCTTTTGTTCGGCTTGTGGTGACACTGAATGTGTACAAAGTTGCACAGGAAGAAGAAGGCTTAATAGTTCGTCTCTAGATAATTTCTATAAGTTGCTGGAATCTGTGATAGCCAATAAAGTCACGCAAAGTAACAAGATTACTTGATCTTTCATGATGGCTATGAGTGGCGTTACGACCACTACAATGAATGGCTCCTCGTGAAAAATATCATCACAAAGCAAAGGCATACAGGTGTAGCATAAAGATTTTCCGTAACCTGTAGGAAGAATGCCAAAAACATCTCGTTTCTTCGTTAATTCCAGGATTATTAGTCTCTGGTGTTCCTTCAATCCTTCGTTATAACCTAAAAACCCAGCAACTTTCTCGGATGCACACAAAACTAGTTCATCGAAATTCATTCTATTGAGCCATATGCACCAAGACGTCATGGTAACGTAATTTTTTAAAAAGACGCAATTTGATTGGCTCTACCACTATAGTGGTAGACGCACAAGTAATGTATGCTAGGGCTACCAGACCCTTGATAGCGCGCTTTGCGCGTGCCCCAATCCAAGGGTCTGGCTACGCCAGACTAACAAGACCTGGCTATGTTTTTACCAACTCCAAACTTGTATTACAGCACAATAATCATTAAGGCATATGTAAGTGTATTACCAGTATAACTACTGTAATAAAATAAATTTCTCATTTTCTGCATTCTTTAGTTATTGCTATCCTGTAGTGAACCTATGAAAGTGTAATAACACCAGACTGATGGCTCATAAATATTATGATTACAAAGCATTTTAAAAATGTTGTGATATTTCTAATGCTGATCATGACGGATGGTTTTATCTGCAAGGCCCTAATTTGTGTGAATTTTGTGAGGAATCACAAGCTAGCAAATTTTAAACCAAGATAATTACAAAATAACAATAGACTTTTCTACGTAGCTGTTACACAGTTCACAAATCTAATAATAGCAAATATTATAGCTAGACTATAAATCAACCATTTGCTAAATTTGTGCCACACAAATAAAACCCACTATTATACAGTAATGAGTAACTATTATTGCTATCCAGTGACTATAATGAAACCTATACACAAGTAGTTAAATAATGTACATGGCTTGTAATGTTGAATGGACAACATAGCTAATTGGCATCTTTTAAAACACATAGCCTTAATTCTTTGTGCTTCACAGCTGTAACAAAGTTTGTTTTAGACCTGATAGGTATGTACGTAGTATGTACCTATTGATAGAACTTATTATTTTAGTTATGCTATGATAATGTATGTATCTTAATAAATTATTGTGTCAACCGCTAGCTTTTAGGCTTAAGGTTACGGGATACCCATGAATTACTTTCATGGGTGCTAATTTTCATTGTCTTTAAAAGCAACTTTCTTGTGGTTTGTATCAAGTGGTCTCGTCACCGCCTTCAAAGTACTGTGTAAAGAGTCTACAGATGCCGTTGATAGGCCATCCAACCAGGCAAAGTGACGGCAATGGCTTCCATTTCTACCAAAACTCGCCGCCAAATGCAGCGATAACGGCCAGGGTAAATGCCATTTTGAGGGTTTCGCCTTAATTAGAGATATATTTTCAAGGGCCTATCGAAGGGTTTTTAGGCATACAATGCCAACGAGAGATTTTGTAAGTGTCTAAAGTTAAAAATTGGTATTTTAGGAGCACTTTAGTGAGATATTTGTTGGCTAAACTACTTATGAAGCCAGTTGAGAGCTAAGAACTCTTCGATAGGCCCTCGAAAATATATCTCTAATTAAGGTGAAACCCTAAAAATGGTACTTACCTTGCTCGTTATCGCAGCATTTGGCGGTGAGTTTTTGTGTGTAGAAACGGAAACCTTGTCACTTAGCCCTGTTGGAGCATAGGAGGCTTGATTAATGGCCTATCAACAGTGTCTGTAGACTTTTTATACAGTACTTTGAAGGTGGTAACCAGACCACTCGATACAGAACACAATAAGGCTGCTTTTCAAGACAATGAAAATTAGCGCCCATAAAATTAATTCATGGGTATCCTGTAAAGCCAATTAGTTACGTATGTTCTTAAAACTGCTTATCAGTATGCTTTTAAGTAGTGTGCTCTGAGCTTATACTGTATAGCTAGCGGGTTGTATTTGCAAGGTCCTAATTTTTGCAAATTTTGCAAAGAATTACGAGCTAGCAAAGTTTAAACTGACACGATAGTTTTTTCTATTTAGCTGTCACACAGTTCGCAAATTTAATAATAGCAAATACGTATTACTGCTAGACTATAAAAATGAACAATTTGCAAGAAATTGCACCTTGCAAATATAACCCGCTATAAAGTATTAAGCTTCAAATTATGCAATTATGTCATACGTAGCTATGCTTGACAATTAAATTCTGCTCTGTGGGAATGTGAAATATATATAAATTATTAAGTTGGGATTTTTCACTCTATCAGATAAATCTACACAAAAGTCACTACTATTTTGTCAAACTTTGGGAAAAGTGTCTTTTTCACAAGAAGTTAGTTTATTATCTCAGTTCTTTTGTCATCCTATTACTGTACTGACAGTGACAAATTTTGATAGTAATTTTTGTAATTTTTGCAATAAGCATGTGCTTACGAAAATTTTTGCAAGAAGAATTAGTCATCTTTTCAGTTGCCAAGAGTTGGTTAAGTCCATACGTATATATAAGGCTTCGCCACTGCATGGTAAGCATAAATCATCAGTATCTTGTCCTCTTGATATTCCTTGAGTATTATATCAGCATCTTGTAATCTCAATATCCCTTGAGTATTGTAACCTTGCATGCATGTAGATGTGAGTGCAGATGCATACGAGGCTTTACGAGCATTCCTTCTAGTCTCAAAAATAACAAACATGTACGTACCAGGGAGATTTTGTAGCTTTCACTGCAAATGGATTGCGTACATTTCCTACATACCTCGTGTGCTAGAACTACCTACACTTGACAATTTTTAGTATTAATTTTAATGAATACAATAAGTATATCAATAACTGTAATACATACATACTTCTAATATGTATTCATTGACCATGGACAGTTATAATTATTTATATAATTATATTGCAATGAATACTGTACTGATGGCACTTATGGCTACCACTTGTAGCCACAAGTTACCTTATATGTAATTAGATAAGTAAATTTTTACACAAGTTATGTAGCTATAATTTATAGTGTAAACTAGCACTAGTAGGATATCCTTGTCATTAACAAGAGATCAATACTTAGTTACTTGTTACATAGCTTGGTACGCATCTTAGCTATAATGTAGTAGCAATAATCCAGTAATATAATTATGTACATACTATACATGATTGAGCATATTTGTGACCAGGTCTGTGAAAATCAACCATGTCACATCAGCACACAAAATTTGTCTGAAGTTTTCAAATTTGTTTAACACCACAGCTCCTAGCTAACAAAACACGAATGCAGAATTTAATGGTGAATCTTATTTTTTATAACTGAAGATATTAATGATGTGTAGCTACAGTAATTTGTGCTGACAAAGACAATTTTTGCAGACTCAGTTGCATTCAATATCATCATCGCTTTAAGAAAAAATATTATGTGACCCGGCATGAGAAAATAGGGCTTATGTGCACATAAATTTGACCACATTTTTGAATTTCAAAATTAAATAACTTGATGTATACACATGGGAGTCCAGCATAATTTTGATCATTTATGCAGCTGTTCATATGGAATCTATAGCAGTTGTCAATGTTATACAGTAATGGAGATACATACTATAATATGAATAGGTGTATTTTGTGTACCACATAAGCCCATGCCGGGTCATATTTACCATATGTAGCTATAGCACGTATAACTAGCTATAGTATAGGTCAATTACCTTACCAGTAGTAATTATTATAGTTACATAGAAATAAATTTAGCTAGCTACTTACATAAATTCGCAATTCTGCACTATCACATTTGATACTTCCTCGAGCACTATAGGTACCGGACATCCTGTGAACTGTAGCCCATCTAGTACGACTAATGAAGCATTTGATAATGGTCTTAAAATATTTCCTAACTCCTCTAATCCAGACACACTAGAAACACAATTAATCTTCACTCGAGAGTTATTTAACTGTGACCCGAGTATAACCAATCCACCTCCAGTTCCTACATTTATTTTCATTGCTTTTATGATGTCCAATTTGTAATTCTTTCCAGTGAGGAATAATTGAATGCATCTATTGCTCTTGAAGGATGTTACGTTGTCAACAAAGCTGTTGAGTTCCTCTTGTCCATGAATTGTAACGTTCCACTTTACTGTAGACTGATTAAACTTCTCACTAAAACAGTTTAAATTGTCGCTTGAATCGGCAGTATTACAAAAGAAAAGTAGAATATACAATACCGCATAAGCTAAACTACTGTGATACGCCGAATCGGCAGCCATGTTTGGAATCTTAATTTCCAGGCGCTATACTGGCTGTGGCGCGTTTTATGGACGTATAGTTAAAGTAAAACGTATATAATATAATTACAATTTTCAATCATAAGTTTATACTGTAGCTAGCTGCGTAGCTACGTACATCGATCGAAATTAATTTTTATATCGAATTTGATCAAAAATCGTTCCAATATCACGTGATAATGATGAGTGTCACTGTTATAGTATGGAGCTTCAATCGTTTTTTCTTTTGTATGCGCAAGGAGAACAAATGCTACAGTACGAGCATACGTAGATACTATACACTTACGAGCGCGCTACTCTGTAGCGAATGCGACTCTCAAGGTTCTTAGTTTAGTAAATTGTTATGCTGCCTTATTGTAGCCCGGTTACAGCTACCAATAGTAAAATATCAGTAATGGAATATATTGTTTACTAATTTTTATCAGGGCCGTAGGAATCATGGCCTAACCATTTTTTGCCAATACAAATTTATTATGAAATATAACAGAGCAAAATATAGATCGATACTCTCTAATAGGTCAGCGTGTATTATCCCATATACTTTAAGACCAAACTATCTAGTTTAAAGCACAAGCATGCTCTCTATTTGATAATCAAAGGTCAAAATGCTGCTACAAAGTCTTTAACATGTGAGCTTAGACTTATTTAAACTCAAACCCACAATCAAATACTTCTCGTGTCCATGACAACTTCATGCTGCAGTGGGCCTTTTCTTACACATTCAAGGTAATTTTATTGTGTGCCTATAAGTAGAGTATAAAGTTTGCAAAGATTTAAGGTAAAGGGGTGAATGAATAATAGGTAGCCAAATTTTAAAAATTCATATAGCTAGAACATTTAAAGAACAACTGAAATGGCACTCAGTAATACAGTATCTTAGATTTTTAGTGGCATATAGTTATATCTCCAGAACTAGTAACCATGTCTTGATCATGGCCTGACCACTCAAAATTGCTTCCTATACGACCCTGCTTATACTCTCAGTAAAACATTAATGCCGGAATGGGTGGTAGCTATTGAAAGAGTAAAGAAAACTGACTAATATCTGTTCCATAATAATAGCTATACCAGTCTAGTAAACTAAGTACCTTTAAGCAGTGTCTTATGTTGGCCGGAAGGTTGCCATTTTTCCATTTTGTGTGGGGATGATACACATAGCTAGATATTATATATACGTATATATATATATATATAGCTCTGGCCAGCAAGAAAACTAGACTCGTGGTCGCGCTAGAATAGTCGCTGTATCAATTTTTCAAATTATTTAACTAGCTACTGAGCTAATTTTTGTTTAGCTACAAAGAATAACTATACGTACGTAGTTACGTAATTAGCTTGCAGATGATATCATAGATGGGGGAATTTGGTTTCCATTCCATGTAGCTACGTAAATTGCTACAGACTTTCGCCTTTATCATCATAATCTAGTTAGCGCGTTGCGGGAAAGGAGAGATGGTTATATAGCTAGCTGAACAGGATGGTGACTGAATGCGATAATGTGAAAGAGATTAGGGAACTTCTCGATGCTGTAAAGCTAAATGAAGGCGTAGATATTTTGGATGGAAAGGAGTTAGGACGAGGCTCGTATGGAAGGGTGTTTACGGTGCGCTATGGAGGATTACGTTATGCAGCTAAGGAGATTCACCCTATTTTGTATGAGCTGGGAGTCGGGCCCAAAGTACAACAGAAAATTAAGGAAAGCTTTTACCGTGAATGCTACTACTGCAGCAAATTGCGTCATCCTAACATCGTGCAGTTCATAGGTGTGTACTATCCCTCTGACGCGCCTGTTTGTTCGATTAGACTACCGGTTATGGTTATGGAACTGATGGACTGTAGTTTAACTTCCTTTATCGAGAAAAAGGTAACGGCTGCAGTTGATATGACAGTGAAGCATTCTATACTGCTTGATGTGTCGCATGGCTTGAAATATCTTCATGGACAGAACCCGCCAATACTTCACCGCGATTTGAGTCCAAATAACATAATGATGTCATCACATGATTCTCAACATGTAGTGGCTAAGATAGGAGACTTGGGTGTGGCCAAAGTTATCGCGAGAGCTGATACAAAAAGCAAATTAACCAGTGTTCCAGGCACTGCAGATTTTATGCCTCCAGAGGCAATTCATGACAATCCTGTTTATGATACTTCATTGGATGTATTTTCTTTCGGTGGCATCATACTTTATGTAATTACTGAAGAATGGCCAACTCCAAAAGCTCCAACGGAGTTTGATAATGTAACACGAAGTACTGTAGGGTTTAGTGAAGCTGAACGTCGTCAGCACTACTTGGACAAGATGACTGGAAAAGCATCAGATTCAGTAAAGTCACTGGTAGAAAGGTGTTTAGACAATGATCGAAGTATGCGGCCCACAATGGCAGCTGCAACGAAGTTGCTAATGGTAAGAAATTATAACAATACGCACATGCATACCTATAAGGCCATTGCAATGGAGACTACTGTAAGCAGGGGACGTACAGACAATTGCCTCCCAAAAATTGTCTGATGTGTAGCTATACAGTTAGTAGTTATATAGGCATATTTTATGTGTCAGTGTTAATTTTTATGTAGCTATATGTGTGTGTGAACAGTAGCTACGTATATTTTCTAAAGTTGCCTCCCTGCACTGCAATTGGATTATTAGTTTCCCACAAACTGCCCATATGCACGTTCCAACTCTTCATCCGCATATTCTCCTTATTAGGTAAATAGTTAGCTATATCCACAATATTATTATAATTATTATGAACTGAACTGATTATGTATATATGTAGCTACCACACTAGCATAAAAGATAATGTATGTAGCTATGTATATATGCATAATCAATTACAATGTGTAAGGGTAGCTACTTATTATACATACGTATATCAATGTTGATATAATTCCCTCAATAGGCATTTCCTGTAATTTTTAGATAGGTATATATATGCTTAATCAATTGCAATGTGTAGGGTAGCTACTTATTATATCAGTGTTGATATAATTCCCTCAATAGGTGGGATTTGCTTTTCCTGTAATGTTTAGATAGGTACACTGTTAAAACTCGTCTGTAGTTTTAACAGGGATTTGTTAAGCCAACAAGACAAACACTTGTTAAATCAACACGTTCATTATGTCATAGCGCTCCTACAGGGCTACAGTTGTTATAGCTACAACAAGCAAAGTTGTACACTTTCTCACCGACTCGGCGAATCTCAAAAGTTATACATCAGCCCAATTGATATTACATAATGCTGGCATATCACGCAGGTGCTACAAATTACAGCATATTATCGCGCAGGTGCTACAAACTAGTTGGTAAAACAATTTATTTGTGATGTACGCGTTTACTTGGAAAGGGCCGGCGATGTGTGCTCATTGTTCGTGTAAAACCAGTATGTTTACATTATAGGAATAAGTATTAACCATAGATAATAATGCGTGTATTATCTATGCATTAGCTTTATGTGATTGTCCCTTTACATTCTAATTAATGAGCGTCATTCATATTGTTGTGCGCACGTGCTCATATACTTGCCTATGTGTGTGGCTACCTTCTAAAAGCTGACGATTTTCGTGAATATCAGTGTTGTTATTCCACCCTTAGGAATGCTAGAAGTACTATTGGCAACTTCACACTTCTTTGAAGCTATTCAGCCTAGTACTAGAGGTGTGAAGTCTACAGTGCTTTATTTTTCATAAAGCACACTTGCAACTTTATGATAAATCATAGATATTTAACCATACACGGGATTGGAAAATGTGACATTACAAAAACACTCACCTACAGCATAGTTTATCCTGAGTATTTGGCTCGATATAACTTCCATCTCAGTGTTAAAAACATACATTGGGGCGATATTACACAGGCTATTAGTAACTCTAGTTATACAAGGATACAACTAGAAATGTATGAGTAATCAGTGCCACGAATTCTAGAGTTTCGATTTGAAGCTTATACTTTGCTGCTTCATGTTATTTCTCTCGGTTAAAAGTAAGTCATACCGATTGGGGTATAGAGTTATCCTTGATTAAGTAGAACATGGCTTAAAACTCTTTGAACATGACGTTAATCCCTTGAAAACAGGTCCACAATTTGTTTGCAAATTGTGGGTGAGGAGTGCCCGCAGGAACAAAAATGCGATTCCTCTTTCTGAACGTAGGCCGTTGGCAAAGTATAAGCCAAATATATGAAATATTTCATAAAGAACTTAAGAGTGCTCTAGCTTACATTAAAGAGTATAAGAAGACTGTTTTTTAAAGAAAATTCGTTTACATCACATCCTGTGTATGGTTAAATATAATAAAGCACTCTGCTTTGATCGTCCCACACAAATTACATGATATGTAACACTTTCACACCTCAGATCAAAGGAATCTACAGGGATACATAAGCCATGTATCCCTATTCTCCTTCACATCTAGTGTACACCAGTGTACATGATCAAAAGGCAGATCAAAGAGTTCAAAGGAAAGATTTTCCCGGGATACAACTAGATGTACATCTAGTTGTATCCCGGGAAAATCTTTCCTTTGAATTCTTTGATCTACCCTTTGATCGATAAGTTGGTGCATCACTAGAGCTCTTTATATAGGCGCATAAATGTAATATCGATTGTGGCTTTTAGTTTTCTAAATTAATCTTTATTTGTAGTTGAAATATATACTTTGTTACTAGTCTTGAAGTGTTTGTTTTCGTATCCATGGAAGTTTAGAAGCCAATATAAGCCCAAAAACGCCATTTGAGGTGAGTTTCTTACGTGATAAAAATAATCTATTTACTGTGTGACTTAATGTATCTACATTAATCTACTCTATTTGTAACACACTCACCATTAGTTTATCAGCGATTAAACGCGATTTTTGCCCATTTATAAGTCCTGCAGCTTTATAAAAAGTTGTGGTAAACCCACAATTTCCAGCACTACCATGCAAGAACGTCATGACGACAATGAAATAGAGTCCCACAATCACAACGAGTACCCGTTACTATATAAAGAGGCGGAAATATCGACATCAGGTTTGGGCAAATTTTTAGAGTGCCGGAAGTGTTACATATTACTTGTAACATGTGCACTCGTGATTTACCTGATATGTATGCCCTCAGCCCTCGGGCTTCGGGCATACATATCAGGCAAATCCCTCGTGCCCATGTTACAACTATTACATATATATAATTATGTAATTGCGTGGGCGGATCAAAGGGTGTCAGCAGGTAATTATAGAACTGTGGTTGGGTAGTTATAGAATGGTAACTCATTGACACTTTTATCAAAGAAAACCATTCATGTTTATTCACACATCAGTGGGAATAAAACACTTAAAGCACTGTTGCTTTGTTTGTATGAAATATACAGCTCTTGGTGAGGGTCTCTGCAAATATAGCACCTGGTTTCTCCTTGTGCTATATTTGCCACTCTAAGTAATGCAGAAACATCCATGAGCAATATTTATGTGATAAACATGGAAATTGAATGGTTTCAGTACAACATAACAAATTAAGTTGAAACAGCTGTGCTTGTAGGAGTCCTGGGACACCATAATCTGAAAGCCATGTTCAGAAAATTATATTTATTGTATTAATATAAGTTTGAAATTTTTATACAAAATTACAGTGCATATTTTAATGATATGTAGTATGTATCAAAGTTGGCAGGAATTGGTTGAAGTATTTGTTGAGTGATCTGTTTATTAAATTTCACAACTGATACTTCAGGTGACTGCTTTACTTCCCATGCCCGTAGGTGTGACCGATAAGCTATGTTGATGCACTGGTTGACACATAGTAATATAATTTGGCCATCACAAAGGATCTGTTTAACAATCCCAAATGATGGTGCTGTTTCTTCAGAGGCTGATAAAATAATAGCGATTCCTGGCTTTAACTGATATGTTGATACTGTAATCCAGTTTGCTCTGTAAATAATATTATATATTTAAAATTAATATCTGAACATCTGAATGAATATCTAAGTTATATCGCTGGAGTCATTCAAATTTTTTGGCAGTGTACAAAGAGTACATACTCTTTACTAATCCCCTCCACAAAGTGTACTCTGAAATGTTGATGTCACATGATCCCCTTAGTTTTTCTATTCCAACATTTGTTAAGTGTTAGTACAATTATCCTCTCTTTGTACACTCTTTGTATACTTGTATAAAGGCTGAGAATATTGAACGACCCTTTAATAACTATGTACATACACCTTGCAGCTTGCTATAGGCAAGTGGTTCAAACAAACATATATTCACTTGGCTGTCCTTGCAGCTTGCTATAGGCAATCAAGATAATCATTTTAACTAGACAGATGCTACAGCGTCGTGGGGTGAGCCTGAGCCTAAATATGATATTCAAATATGGTCGTACAACTCCAGCTCTTCTTCTCAGCCTTTCTATACTAAAATATAAACAACTTGCCACGTGTTTATAACAATGGAGACTTAGTAATATGCGCCATTTATTTTCGTGTCATGAACCACCCTACCAACCATATACTGTATGAGGCATGAACAGTAATCTATGCCAATTATTTTTCGTGGCATGAACCAACCTACCAACCATATATGGAGAGCTCAATAATTACAGTAGTATTTTTCATGTAGCATAAGCACTATGGATTTTATGTTATTATTTATCTGTGTATTTTTGTGCTTGAACCACCCTACCAAACTTACAGTAGTGTGGTATAGGCCAGATTTGGCTGTCGTTTATCCACACATGAACCACTGTACGAGATTCTATGTTAGTGTGGTGCTTGCTCAGGCTTGTCCCAATTATATTAATTGTTACTTTGTTATATCATATCTTTGTGGGATTATTATTCTGTATGTGAACCCAAGGGCTTACTGGTAAAGACTTGGTGACGTTGGTGATGTTATGTTATAAACTGCTAATGCTGGAGCATATTCTGATTCTGATGCTTCTATTGTCTTGCCTATGTAGGTGTATATAACTTTTATGTAGTAATACTATTGTGAAAATACCTGGCCCAACTTCCAGTTTGAGTTCATAAGGGTCATCGGCACAAAGATGGTAGCATTGGTAACTCTGGTGTCTGACTGCAAGTGTATGTGTGATGTTTATAAAATTTCCGATTGATGTTGATAGTGCCTTTAAATACTGATGTTTTGCCTCATAACGAATTGTCCAGTGTCTTACGAGAGGTCCCACACTAAAAATGTTAAAAACATACGTATGTTTAAGATGCATGTATGTGTAATTTGGTAATGTATCATGTGCCTACGTATGTGTAATCTTTTCTGTACAATGAAGTTATGCAGATCTCACAGTATGACTAACTTTTTCAAATATCTTGGTATATGTGTCATGTAATGCATTTTTGGAATAAAGGGTGACGTAGGGTAGAGTAGTTGAAAATCATACAGGTTACTTGCAATGACAGCTGCCAAGTTATCAGGAGTGCTTTGTCGAACTATTGGACGGAGAGTATAATCCATGATTTCCAATACTTCAATGAAATGCAGCCAGTAAGCATTTTCATAAGGAACCTTTTTTCCAACCATCATTGGGAGCAACCTTGATAAGGTCCACATCTGTGATGCTATAAAAATATACATACTAAATCACGACTACTACTGTGGTTCATATAGTGTGGTTTAAAAACTAGTGCATATTATTACATACCACTTTGATTCAAACCATGACTTTCAGACACAAGCTCTTTTGCGGTCAAACAATTTGGCTTGTTTCTTGCATCATTTGTTCCATAGTTGAAGTAGAGAATTACATTGTTTAGATAGTCTAAAGTAAAAAGTTTTTCTTTGTTAATGATTTGGTTCAATAAGAGCTTCATGGTGTATGGGATATATCCTTCCAGTAAATCATGCATCACATCTGGTGGAAGACCGAAATTACATACATGAAAATACTCAAGTTTGTTTAGTAAGCTGCGGTTGTTAATTCCATATGTTTTTGATAGAGATGGTGCTGTGTCTGTCCCTTCTTCTAACAAATCACAAACTGTATCATAATTATCTGCTGAGCGGAGAGAGCTACTTGACTCCATCATCTAAAAGATTTTAAATGGTCTTTATTACATGTTTTTTAAAACACAGCAAACATAGGGATAAGCGGTTTGTTGGTCTGAGGGTTTCTAAATTCCCTAGACCCCATTTGTTTGAAGTTGAGACTATAGTTTTTTCAGTAAGAAATTACTTTACAGCTGTTACTCAATCATTATGATTGACGAACAAACCTTTCTACACAAATTAGATGGTTGCCAATGACCTGCTTGAATGTAGTAAATTATGGATGAGCACATATGGCCACAATTAATTATGCATTTGTTTTTAGAACCAGAACAAATCAAGGAATCTATGAGAAATGCGGGGGGAGTCAGTAACGAACTGAAATTTCATAGATGCCTTTGACAACTCTGTCTGGTGCTGTATGATTAGCATTTACCTTTAACCCATAAATGGTAAAGCAATACTAACAGATCGTGATGTTTGAATATACTTACGTAGCTACTCCCTTCTTACAAACTGAGACATACCATGCAGACTCAGAGTGCTGACATAATTCAAAGGTGCACTTATTATAATAGAAATAATGAAATTTCAGAAATATGAAATTTGATGTCGGAAATTAGAAATTTTACTCAAATTTCAAAATTTGTAGACAATTTTGCTGCATAACTGACCCCTTGGAGAAATAGATCCCTGTTAATAACCTAATATTTTGTAAGGATACTTTCGAACTGTATGAACTATGTATGGGAAGTACAGTGCAGGCACTTTGTGTTTATCTTTTTCTGCTGTTATCTTATTTCTGAACTAACTTGATTCTTCATATCTGCATACTCTACTGTACAGTGGCGGCAAGGTCTTGATGCTGTGCAGCTACCTTTAAAACCGCCGATGAAGTGGCTTCCAAGGTTGTCAGCTGATAGGGATACTAGACTTCCTCTTAGTTTAGTCTCACCTTTATAGGTTATAAATGTCACTCCCTTTAAAAGTACTGATATTACATATCTACACACATCAATTCAAAGTATACCTGCTCAAGCGTGGCAATATCTTCAACAATAGGCTGGAGTATCTTTGCTATGCCATATTTAGAAATTTTGGGAATTTCAGCAAGTGCAAGGATTTGAATAGCCTTTAGGCTTGACCGTACACAAGGTTTTAAATTGCCAAGTGTGAAGTAAAAACACCCTATTAAATGAAAGTGTAATTTGTTAGTATCTGTGACCAGTTACTACAAACCTAATTTGTGTTTCTTCCTACTAGATCCCAAAGCATTGCACAGTTCAACTTCATCGTAATAAAGGAGAAGTTAGATTGCATTGAAATCCTCTCCAAAGAGTGGATGAGACTTGGAACTATTCGAATCAATATAGTCTTCCACAACTCCATCACTTCTTCTATGGCCATCACATATCTAAGGTGAGGTTTAGTAATATTTGTGTGTGTGTCACTGTGTCATGTGTGCGTATGTGTATGTTGTGTGTGCATATGCATATGTTGTGTGTGCATATCATCAGGGGCGGTTCTGACGATCCGGCTGGTCTGGCTTTGGCAGGTGCACTTTTGGATAAGTGACTATGTCATTGCTTATCTTGTGATTGTAAATACAGTTACGTACATATTCTGCAATACAAAGTGATGATTCATTCCATCCTGGAAACATTGGATGCCATTGTTATTCTAATGCTTTCATGCACAAACACCACTGTATTCTAATTGTTTCACAGGCTCTTTTTATCATGGGTTTATGCTATCATGTGTGGGCAGTATAATGCCATGGTGAGCACTAGTCTGAAATAGCCAGCCCTTGCAATTTTTGCTCAGGTTGGCTATGTTAGCCTAGGCCAGTAAACCTTACCAGTCTCAATCTGCCAGAGCAACCCCTGGTCATGTGTTTGTATGTGTTGTGTGTGTGTGTCTGTCGTGTGTATGTCATAATGTGTATGTGTGTGTGTTCATAGTTACAGACTACAGATTAGGGAATTTGTCTACAACACACATGCACACATCACACGCACACGCACACGCACACGCACACACACACACACACACACACACACACTACACACACACAATTCTTTTAATACCTCTTGATATATTTTGTCATTCTTAATCATTGCTTGTAACAAAGGCAACAATGGAATGTATGTGAAAGAATCAGTTACATCAACAAGCTTTTGTTGTCCTCTGACTGTCTTGCATATTTGATCACTTCCTAGTTTGATCTGAATTGGGTCCTAATACAACACAAACATACGTAGATGGAATACTTTGGATTTACAAGAATTTCAAAATTCAAAAATTGTACTGTTTCATCCTGAAAGTAGTGGTTAACAAAATGTAAAAATTTTAGTCCAGCTGCCTATAATACGTATCCCCAAGTATCATGACAGTATGTGTCAATGACATAATAACAGTGACATAATGTTAATGACAGTGACATAATGTCAATGACATAATGACAGTGACATAATGTCATTGTCACAATGACAGTGACATAATGTCATTGTCACAATGACAGTATGTGTCAGTGCATTGGCTAGTACGTATGTAACCGCCTTGGTGGGTGACACTGTGTGAGTATTTAATACCATACTTACTATACGTGTATTATCCAATTGGTATTGCCACACAGTAGGTCTTACCACAAAATTAAAGCTTTCTCTTAAATATTGCATTTGCTTGTAATGGGTTTCTAACCCCTTGAATGGTTGGTTGTAGGTATCACTTTGAAGAGCACTCATCATATCATGGCTAAGCTCAGGTGTGGCATTGTGCATATCCAACTGCTGTTTTACCACAGAAGTCAAGTCAAGGATTATGGAAGTACAGAGGTGTGTAACATCTTGTAGAATATTTTCCGTACATGTTTGAGTCAATTTGTTTGTCTCCTTAATTTTCAGTATCCACTCAGCTCGCTTCTTTTTAGTTGGTGGTCCAACTTCTCTGTCAGGGAGGTCACTGTAATCATCAATACTGGTGATGGGATTTTCTTCATCACCCAAAGAAGGTACCGTAGCTGAGTTTGTTTTTCTTGTATAGAAATTATGTGTTTGTCGTAAATGTCTCCTCAAGGCTCCGTAGTTGTGATATGTACGTTGACATCCTCTCATTATGCAGGGCATTTGAAAATCAGCAGAATGTGCATGGACCTTGGATACATGCTCCAACAGAAGTTCTTCTGTCCGAGCCATGAACGCTGTACACATTTTACACTCCATGCTTGCTTTCTGTGAATAAAGATTCATGTGTATATTCTACATGTTATAACGACATTTTTAACTCACTGGTTGTTTATTTATGTTGATGGAGATAACGTTGGGTTTAATTGAAGGGTATAAGGTACCTTATGCCGGTAACCAATTGGACGAGTTCGCGCGAGTGGGAATTTTCGCGCAAGCGGCTATACGCTTAGAAACCAGAGATGGAAACTTGGTCGGTTGAAGAGGTTTGCGGTTATATTGAAGAAAAGGGCTTTGAGAACGATGTAATAGAGCTCTTTCGTGCAAATAGAATTAGGGGACCGGTGCTCTCCATGTTAACAGACGACGAGCTGAAAGAGCTGGGCGTAGCTGCCCTTGGAGATAGGAAAATATTGCTGAAGCTTTTCCAGCATACTTCACTAACTTCAGACTTCGTGAACAGCAATTCTGAGGTACTTTATTATTACTATTCGTATCTTGGGAAATTCCTGAAATAAAATATAATGCTAGTTATGTCGTGTTCAGGTGGTGTATGTTTTATTAGAGTTTTCCATTACGAAGCCAGAAATTCGGTCCATTCTTTATTTACTAATCTTATGTGAAGGGCTGCTGGCCATGCTGGGTAAAAGAAAAAGAGGTTAATATAAAACTACCAGCTAACCATAGCATGTATACTCGAGCTCGAGGGTAAATTCATTGACAGGACTTGACTGTGGATTAGGCTATACAGCTAATTATTATTTGCTATCAATTTCATTGGAGTATTGTGAATCCTTGCTTTGCTGTGGAATTGGAACTGAAAGGCCAAAATAGAATGTTTATTATTGCAAAGGTTTCCTATGATCAAAATGCTGGTAAATTTTAGCCAGGTGCATGTCTCAGATATTTGCTCATAATATTGTGCTGGTAAACATTACATGGTTAGCCAACACATTAATTTACTGTATGTATAAAATTAATACAAATGTACAGTAAGTTTATTAGGAAGATGGAAAGTTGTAGGGGGCCACAATTGTAATTACATAAATGGTGGCTAATAATTATTGTACTCAACCCTGCTGTAAAATAGGACCCTGCCCATGGCCAGGGCTTCACTGTTTCTACGCTTCTGTATTGTACTGACATGTGCAATGGTCATCATGTACGTATGTATGTCACAAGTAGCTATAGTGGTTTATATACGGAATTCCCAGGGTCCCAGCCCAGTCTGCCACATGCTACAAACAGCAATTTATTTAATCTCTGTCACGATTCGTAAAGATCTAAAGATTAGAGTGAAGATTTACAACATAAGATGACCAGAATATCAAAATACTTTGGAAATCCAATAAAAATTATAAATACAGGCTGAAATCTCACAAGCATATAGAAAGACATAATTTTTTTTGTTTTTAACAGCTTAACAGTGGCTCCTGCTGCACAGCTGATGATTCTGCTATCAGTCTTTCCCATGAAAATGATCCTACATACATTGAAGAGGTATATAGTATACATAATGTAGTTTTGCATAATACGTACAAGTATGCACTCATGGTTTGCCTGAATTGTAGGGCTGAGGTATTTATTCTTTGCATTATTCTATTCAGACATAGGTGGCAGAAGTAGGAGGCTATTGGCTCCTCTTAAATTTTAAGACTCTCCATAGGAATTCTATTTTTCAATAGAAAATCACTTGAGTTCAGCTAAGTGACCCCGCTAACTCTTAGTGGCTTCCTCTGACCCTGCAGAACTTCCTTAAATCTCCGCAATATGCTCTAATATTCATACATCATTCTCACAATTGTTTAAAAATATGTTTAAAAGTCATCACTTTTGGTGCTCTATTAGAGTAACATAAAGGAATAGAATGGTTGACTGTTCTATTAGAGTATATTAAGTGTACTGTTATTACTATGCTACATGTATATTGGATACTGCATGGAGTAGTTGTAGGGACCAATAAGTAGGTTAATGGGTATTTCCTCCTGAGTCCCATCAAATCCATCCATGATATGAGTCATACGTATAATAGTCAATTTCTTATTTCAAATGACTGATAATATGACAAGACATTATGTGAGTATATGTAGGTATGACTTTTATGAATAATGTATACGGCAAAACTTTGAGTAAGAAAACTTTTGTGGTTGGAATAGAAAATGAACATTCACGGGAAAACTTTCGCAGTAGCAGCTTCTTTTATAAGAATGTCTATTGCTAGCTAACCTATTCATCGTAAAACATTCGCAGTAGAGCAAAACACCGTGAAAACCACAAAAGTTTTCCCACTCAAAAGTTTTGCCGTATACGGTATATCATTGTTGTACTGTATGTACATGTATGTAGCAATTTGAGGATGTACACGTACACCATGATAATGAACCAAATAATATGAGCAGCTCACTTCCTATTTGTGATGATGTACCTGAGTGCGCAGTAAGTCTAACATGTGTAAATTATGCATATGCATGTAAGGAGTTTATATTTACCTTTAAAGGTTACAATGGAAATTGAAGAAAGCCAAACCGTTGCCAAAGTGGGTTAACTTAAATTTGTATTGAGTATTGAGTATTGAGTAAACATTTCTTTACCAGAAAGAGATATTTGCGTCATCCGACATACCTGATTACTTAGAAGGTTGGGAAGATGATTTTGAGATACCCAAATATTTTGGAAATGACACTGTAATGACACAGTTGAAAAATGGGATTATCACAGACTCTGTAAAGAACCATGTTTCACAGGAGGTAGGTGGCTACCTTACAAGCTACAGGGGCGGATCTAGGATATTTTGAGGGAGGGGGCTAAACCTAGAAGTGTATCTCTGAAGCAGGGGGTCTGGGGGGCGCAGCCCCCCAGAAGCTATAGGCTATTTGGTTTTTGAACTACCAAAATCAAGGATTTAGAGCGCATTTGATGGATTTTTTAAAAAGGGCTAATAAAGTGCATGTATAATTGAACCAGGGGTGTGGTGGGTGCAACCCCTCTGAGGGTATAGGTTATTTTATTTTGTAAAGTGTAAAAATGACACTTAATGCAAGAATTAATGTGTTTTAGTGCATTTTTATATCAATACATAAGTCTTTTATATTCCTTGAGGTTGCAAGGAGGGAGGGGGCTATAGCCCCCCTAGCCCCCCCCTAAATCCGCCACTGAGCTATGCGTAATATATAATCATACATTATTGCTTACAAAATTGTATGTAGGTGGTAAGACATATGCTGAATCATTGTCGATACCCGAGCTCAAGGCAATTTAACGTTGTTGCTGCAAGGCTTGTAGAAACTTACAAAAACCTTAAAGATTGTGATGGAACAGGATCTGTAAGCATTATTTGTAGTAGTTAGCACTGTAGTTAGTAATATAATCATTTAAAGGAAAGTTGGTCCAATAAACTGAGGATTTGCTTCTATAACATCAGAAGAAGACCTAAGCTTCAATCAATGGGTCTGGAAATCAAATCTAAACCACCCAAGCGACCGAAAACAAGCAATGATCATCACAACATAAAGATACCATCAACATCTAGCTATAATGATCAAGATAAATCCATATACGAACGGAACAAAACTACCATGAAGAATATGAAACCACCTGAAAGGTCCAGTAAGACAGGACAATTTTTAATGAAGGAAACCCTTCCACTAAGGCAACAGTGGATTCAAGAGGATTTCCCAATTGTCAAGGAAATTCTTACCGAATTTCCTCTACTAGAAAGTTATACCAATGTGAGTTTATACATTAAATATGTGCCTATTATAAATGTACTAAAAATCAATGACAGCTTATTTCGGAGTTTAAAAGCCTAACGAAGATGGATCAAGATCCTGAAATACGTTTTGGCTTAAAGTGGGAGGAGTGGCAGCCCAAAATTATACAGTATGCTAAGATCAATAATGTAGGGAAAAGCAATTCAACAACATCAAACCTTCTGGCCGCTAGCATGATGGAAATTCCCAGTGGTAAATATTTATCAATGAATGTGGCTATATTTATCTAATTCACATAATTATGTACACAGATCAGATGGCACCAGTAGGCATCTGCTTGCTCTCGAGCTTGATTGACAAGCGCTTTGTTAAAGTTAATCATGAAGCAATTTTTAAAAAATTGGAGGTATGTACATATGCATTCTGATAACATATGCAATTTTTAAAACTGTGCATGTTTTTGCAGAATGGAACTTGCATCAGCAATAAAGAAACTTTAAAGACTCCATATATTGGTATTTTGGGAGAAGATATTACAAAAGTATCCAGCTTTACAATAATAGTGGAGAGACAAGCTGTTGTAACTGTGAACAATTTTAGAAAGGCTATCCTGGCTTTAATGGCTTGCTATTATACCTTCAATATACAGTATCCCAAGGAAGTTACAAACACACTTTTATTCATCGAGAGGTACCTACTTGGTGTTACAACAGGACCAAGAATATCTACTTCAGCATTACAGACTGTCAGTGCCATTACCAAATTATGAGACTTTATGCTGCTATGCAGTGTGGCTATAGTTATGAAACATGCATCATGTAACTCAGTATAAACTTATTTGTGTCTTAACTGTGTATGCATTTGACTTACGTTGTACTGTACTAGTGTTAATCATCAATAATTTATATATCTATAGTTAAATAAAGTACCAATATAATAAAAAGTAACAATAACAGATCTAGACACTGTTATTATAGCAGGGCCAATGTTAAAACTACAATTTCAACCTAGTTATATTACAGTATATTAAGCCTGTCATTTTAACAGGTACTGATGTTGTTAAATAAAGGACAATCAAACTACAAGTCTAACTTTGTTAAAACTACAGGATCATTTTAACAGTGTATATACATATATGCTTAACCAATTTCAATGTGTGTAGGGGTACTTATTATATCAATGTTGATATAATTCCCTTAATAGGCATTTCCTGTAATTTTATGGTAGTTTTTGTATTTTGTATGCACAAGCTAGCTAGCTACTAGCTATGTGTGTATGTACATATATATAGGGGAGGGGAACCTACATACTGTACATATGTCCAGGTTGTATCTAGTGATGCCATGATAATCACGATATAATTATCATGATATGAAATCTCATGATTATCGTGATATGCAAAAATTCGTGATATAAAAATTCTAATTATTTAATGCAAAATTGTTTAGGTATGTTAGGTATTGCAAATACATAAGTATTATCTACACATGTTTTGATTGTGTTAAATATATATATATTAGGTATATATATTAGGTATGTTAGGTATTGCAAATATATAAATATTATCTACGCGTGTTTTGATTGTGTTAGAAAAGTATAGTTGACTTGGTGAAATTATTGAAGCAAATATAATGAGGTGCATCCAGTTAAAATATTAATATGTTCAGCATATTAAGCATATTGTGACTATCGTGATATAATTTCTATGATATCGTGATTATCATGATACAAATAATTTCATATCATAGCATCAATAGTTGTATCTTAGTCAAAATTCATATTACCTACGTACGTACATACGTATCCAATTATTATAGGCTATTGCAATTGAATTATTAGTTTCCCAGTAGAGTACTTTAGCAAATTTATATATATAGCCTTGTGATTATAATTAAATGACCTGACTGGCACTGTAACAGTAATACATCATAGGTCTATACTCTCATCTTATTCTATCATGTGTATTTGAATTGTATTTTAATCCAACCATATCTACCTGCCTCAGTTACGTAATTTAATACCTACGTACATACGTACCTTATAGCAGCAGATCCACTCATGGCTACAGCAAATGTAGTCATTGCTTATATGTAACCTGATAAGAGCGACATATTAGCTATGAGCAATAATATCAATTATATGAAACATGCAGAGCCGCTACCACATGTATGAGGAACATGTGGCATAATAATCACATCATTAAATATGGTACAATCCCACCATCCACTAATGAATTCTTTTGGTTAAATCATCACATAGCTATGTACGTACCTCTATTAATTTTAACTATGTATCTAGCTAGCTACATAACTTTAGTCATGAATATTTCGGTTTTACAACCATTGAGTAGCTACCGTAGCTGGTTAAATTGTGACTCTCTCTGCAAAAGCCGACAACTGATACCAAAACTGAAATCACTTTTATTGCACAAGAGCATACGTAGCTACACTCAAGAACTATCTGTGCATGCACAGTATCTCCACTGGGGTCTGCTTTTCTAGAGGGCAATAATTTAGCCAACCTTGTGGTGTCATGGTTAACAAAATAGTGTCTACAGAGGGCACCAATTTGGCCGACCATGACTTGGAACTGTTCCCATTGTTAGCTAGACACCTCTTGGCCTTTGTGTTGTGGTAGCTTTGGGCTCAATGTGGCTACTTTTGATGGTTTTTCCTGTTCTACACGGTGCTGTATGATTAGTTGAACCACCTACCACCCCTCCTCTTCCTCCCACCCACCCCTTACTTCACTGAACTGAAATTAGCGCACACCAGAAAACAAAAACCCTGTAATCTAGCTATCAGCCATTCACAAGGTTAACTGTACGAAATCTAATGGATTACGGTAACTCTGTTTATTGTTGCTAATACATGACAGCCAGCTACAGGCAGCAGATTGTCTTAATTAATTTAATATGTTGAAATGGTATTTCCTGAAATATTACCAAGTGCAAACTAGTTCTCGGAAGGTCACATTTATGTAAATACCCATGACCAGCTTGTACATCATCTCTACTATTTGAGAATGACACCTGGTTAAATGTAATAATAATTGCTGCAGTTATTATGGTGATGCATATTATGGTATGTAAAAAGGATCTGATAAGATTGAGATTAGTAGCGAAGACTCGTAGCTGGCTACATGCGATCTCTTGACACCATAAATTTTCTGGCTTCCCTCATGAATAAATTCTCAAGCTACGAGTATAGTACCATCATAATTATAAGCATCAAATTTTGTATTCTAGTATATTACTACGGCTTAGCTAGCTATCATTAAGTACGGTAGTACTTAATAGTAGGGATTGGTAAGAAATTGTATGGTTTCCCGATTTTTTCGCACTTCATAAAACAACCTTCCAATAGGCTTTACCCGAAAAAACCGACTGGAATGCATTGGTAAGGCTGTAATGATGCTGTACCTTGGTTAAACGAAGCGACAAGTCGAATATTTCGACCTACAGCCAACTTTGAAAATTTCGAAATTCACCTGTATTTCGTCTGCCTGCCAGCCAGCCTGCCGTAAGACCCGGTTGCGCTAGGTGTAGGGCTCCAGAAATTTCACACAATAAAGGTAATGGCGGCGGATTTACGAAAATGTTGTTCCGAAGACGATTTGCCCACTGCGCCATGGCGATTCCTTTTATCCTTCATTCCCTTCCTTGTTCTTCTATATTCCTTTAGCAAGGTGCGAATCTCACCTAAGGTGACGATAGCCTGTTACGGCTTCTGCTTATTACGTCACGCAAAAACCTGGCTTGCACGTGACAGTGCCACCATGGCACGATGTTTTCGCGTGTACTTTATTATATCGTGAACTTCGAGATTATAGCCTTGAACAAATAGCTTTTGCTGTTTGTCGAGCGTTATTTGCTATCACACAGCTGCTTTGCCATGTAAGCGCGTTGTTAACAAGCGCCTGTAAACAAACATAATTATTGAGTAAGCGCCTGCTGAAAGATTATTATGAATGCTTAGCATGTATAAAAAGCAAACAAACTAGATTGATAAAAAAATTAAAAATTCAAAGGTAAGTAGGGATTGAATTCAATAGTGCTACAAAAAGTAAGGAAACAAGGAATAAGATTTTGGGACGAGAGAACATTCTGGCATGAGATAATTTATAAAAGTTTAATCCCTACTTTTGGCTCACTTCAGTAGGTTTGCCAAAAGTAGGGATTAAACTTTTAGCTATAAATTATCTCATGCCAGAATGTTCTCTCGTCCCAAAATCTTATTCCTTGTTTCCTTACTTTTTGTAGCACTATTGAATTCAATCCCTACTTACCTTTTGAATTTTTAATTTTTTTATCAATCTAGTGTATATGTAGTACTATATAATTTGTTTTGTACTATTATACATAATATGAATGTGTTACAATCTTTACTATACACATATATGTTAAAGACATCAAATGGTATGTAGCTACTGAAGGCTTACGTTCAGGTACCTCTATACTTATATACAAGGTTAGCTGAATAGCTATGTAGCTAGCTAGCTAGCTGCAGAAGCATAAAAAATGAAAAGTTTTAGGGGAATATAATTGTAGTCCAAGGATTTAATAATTGGTACTCAACCCCGGGGCTTGCCCCCTTACCCATGCCCTTGAACTGTTAAGTACCATGATATTGGACTGTGTAGCTATGTAGCTATACTTGAATGACAACTAGCTACGTATGTATCTATTTTTAACTTTGAAAATTTAATTATAGGAACTGCCTTCTTTAATACCTGCATTGCAGAATGAAAATTGCCATATAGAATGGAGAAAATGCCCAGATTTGCCATACAAAATGAGGTCTGTATCTGTTGCTACAAACAATGCCAAAAGCAAGGTTTACATCGTTCCCAAGAACAACAGTTTAAAAGATGGAGGTACTAGCTGCTTTTGCTATGACATTTCACTGAAGCAATGGAAAGAATTACCAGAGATGGGGTATTACTATTGTACTTTATTACTGTGCAATGGACACTTGAATATCATTGGTGGATACGATAGCAATACGCATAAATTTTCACCAAAAGTTTTAACCTTCCTTGAAGCTACCAACAGTTGGGTCACCATTTATCCTGATATGTCAAAAGCAAGAGTCAAACCAGGAGTAGCTGAGTACCATAATCATATGATAGTGGCTGGTGGATGTATCGACAAACGCTGCTTAACAAATGACATTGAAATACTTGATTGTGAACAGAAACCTTTACTGTGGAAAAGATGTGCTGTACAATTGCCGGTAAAAATGTGGTCCATAAATCTTGCTGTAGGTGAAGACTATATTTACATTGTTGGATACTCCAGTACCGAACGTACCAGTGGAAATGCCTACAGAATTCCAGCTGGTGCTGTTTTGATCTCATTGCTGAACCCCACTAAACCTTATGCTGGACAAAATCAATGGATTCCACTGCCAGTAGCTCCATATATCAGAGCCGGTGTAGTTTGTATTGGTTCATGTTTAATGATTGCAGGGGGCAGTAAGTTAAGCAAAGTAACATCAGATATCTTAAGCTTTAATGGTATTGACCATGGATGGAAGAAAATTGGAACACTTTCAAGTCCCAGAGCAGATGCAGCTGTTTGTGCCCTAGGTGACACCACTCTTATGGCTATTGGTGGGTATAGCAAAGGTGGTGGACTTGAAGCATCTGAGAACTCATCACTATCTACTGTGGAGATAGGACAAGTTGAGGTTAGCAATATATACGCATGGCCAGGGGTGCCAAGAGGTAGCTGCGTACTTGAGGGCCAGGGGCAAAAAAGGAAAACTGGGGTCCACGTATCACACAGTTTAATATATTTATGGACCCTATGTATCCTTAGGACCAGTGGAAACTGTCCCTTTACCCCCTCTCTTAGCACCCCTGTATGTATTATAGATTATGCATAAGTATGCAGCTATATATATGTGACCTGGCATAAGAAAACTAGCCTTATGTACCGTATAGGCGGTAATTTTCGAGGGATGAAATTTTCACGAATTTCGCGAGTAAAATAGCCTTGGTGAAAATATAATCGCGGACATTTCGTGCATTATCAATTATACTATTGCCTGTGTAACGTGCATCCTCCAGTCTTCAGATGTCTCGCGAACAAATAAACGCGAAAATCCTATTTTTAAGCTTTTAGCGAAATTTTCGTGCCTCGAAAATTACCGCCTATACGGTATACGTCACAAAATACACCTATTCATATAATATGTATCTTCATTAATGTAGAAATCTCAGTGTAAACTGCATTAGATTCCTTATGAAAAGCTGCATGAATGGTGAAAGCTGTGCTGCATGGAATCTCATGTGTAGCTACGTATACATGAAGTTATTTAATGTTGAAATACATGTCTTATTTTATGTGCACATAAGCCCTATCTTCTCATGCCGGGTCACGTAGTATAATAGCTACACAGACTGAAATATAATATTAGTACTGAGACACGGTGACTGTGTAATTACAAGTATTAAGTACATTGTTTACTCTAGTTATACCTCAGAATGAGTACCATATCATTGTTATTACACAAGACTGACTGGAGGTCTACAAATGAATGGGGTATATAACTTGTTTATCTCCCACACACAGACCAATAAAACCAATAAGTATTCATTATTAGCTAGCTGTATTATTTTTCAAATAAGGTGATCGACATGTATTGCAGTACATAAACTGTATGGTTTCTGGGCAGGGACATAATTATTATAGTTGTCAACTAGCTTGTCTCTCTGGCAGCTTCTTTACGATTAAACATACTGACCATTGTGTAAGCTAGCTACATATAATTATGCCAATACTAAAACATACACCTGTATATAGTATATACCATTAAGATGATGCATTTTGCAGTTTAACAGCATCAAAACTGATGAGTCTTTTGCTCTTGTTGATTATGATGGTGATTCTGAACCAACAACAAATACTAATGATCCAGAAGCGGATGAGAAAGAACAATCTCCTGTACACAATTTTGAGGTATCAACTGCACTGCCTCTTCCAATGCGCCCTTGTTACGAGGTACCTGTGTGTCTGCTACGTAGCTACGTACACGCATGTAATTTACATGTATATCAATAGTAATATACTGTATAGCGGGTAAAATTGGCAGCATTTTAATTTGGCATTTTTGCCAATTCTCAGCTTTTGATGGATTATAATTCTAAAATTAACCACTTCTTAATGAATGTTGAGTGATTGGTAGAATTAAATTTGGCGATTTCACTAAAATCCTCCAAACCGCCAAATTTAATTCCACGCCAAATTTTCCCGCTATACGGTATGTCATAATTTTGTTAAGAAAAATGATAATTGTCATGTAATGAACTGCATTTGTGATGATGCTACGTAACAAATGTTTATAATTAGCTATGGAAATTGTTAGCTAGTTATATGGTATCATATGTAGCTATATATGTATATAGTGGAAAGGATGAACCTCTGAAAGTTATAAAATTTGTCAACATTTTCTGTCAAATTTTGCACCATACAGAAATACATAGCTATCATTATACGTAGCTACGTACATATTTTTTGTTTATTCTTGTAGAATGTTAATAAACTAAATGACAAGAGTCCACCTCCTCTTCCATGGCATCCCGGTTATGAGGTATAGATTTAGTTAAAATGTGTACAGATATGTGGTTGAAACTAATATAATGAGCACATATATAATATTATATTCATGTTCATACAAAGTATATGTACGTAGCTATTGTTGGCGATTTGTCAAGCCGTTCTTTAATTGATAAAAGTTTATATAGCATAATCAAGTTGTAATATAAAATTAATTTATAAATGTAGTGTGTTTGTTACAAAACACAGGTGTGCCATTACAAAGTATAAAACATTCTTATTCCTATGATATACTGATGTCAATAATCCTCTGATCAGATGTAAATGCGAATTCATCCAGATAATTGCTTACCTCAATGATAGTGATGGAAAAACAATTCACTAAGAAACGAAGTTACAACAATAAATAAGCATGAAAATTATTTATCGTTCTGTGCATTCACCTGTCTATATGGATGGAGGTCACTGATAAAGAAGTTGCTGAGTATTATCTCGTATACACATGCCAACAATTTGATGTTAATTTATGCCTGCTGATAATTCACGACTTACACTATTTGTTCTAAAAATAGTTACGTATCTATATATAGGTTATTATGTACGTAGAAACATATAGCATTATTTTAGTGTACATATTTACTTTCTCCAGAATGTTACTAAATTGAGTGGCAAAACTCCACCTTCTCTTCCACCACGTCTTTACTATGAAGTACGTAAGAGTAAAGCGTTATATCATAACTACTGTATGTATATACATTAAAAAGGATATAAATTTTGCATATTTTGCAGTAATTTAGATTTTATGCCTCAAAAAGTGCAGTGGCTTAAAGAAATAACACGTATCTTCAACTTAAGATGGAGACAAATTTTTAAAAATTGAAATTGAATCATAAAATTATCTCAACCTACGTACGTACATAAATTCAGCTACGTGTTACATGCGTAATTATATATGTAGGATATAGTTATGTAAGCCTGAGTCAAGTATGCTCAAAATTTTGCCCAAATTTGTTTCAGTAGCTTCTTTAAATTTTTACCTCTCCTGTTATGCAAGCATTATGCTCCAATTTATATATGCAGTATTTTGTGTATGAATGTTCTATTAGAGTAATTCAATAAAACCGTGACTGAACTATATATTAGAGAGCATTGATCTACCTTAACAAATGAAAGTTCATACATTATGCTGGCGCCCTATTATGCTAATTGTGACTGGTTCTGCAAAAACCCTCCCCATGTTAGTGTGCAAATTTTGACCCATTTTTAGAACTTTATAATTGCATAACTCTTTAACTGTTCCTTGTAATGTTGGAAAATTTGGCATACTTGTTGACAAATGATTCAGCTACATTTCAATACAAAGCAATTAAAATTTAATATAACCATCAAAATTTTATGGCTATTTTTGTGAAGCTATGTAAAATACCCTAACATAGAGGGTTTTCACAGAGCCAGTCACAATTATTATGCTGGCATACTTGACACAGGCCTAAGTACATGTACATATATGGAGCTGGCATAATTAGATTCAAAATGTGAATATTTGTACACACATGCATGTAGCTACATAGCTATTATTCTATATATTGTTACATAACATTCTGAGGAAGGAAAATTCACTCTCAAACCCTCTCTGCATCTACTCCGCCCTGCAAACTTAGAAATGTTGTTTTCTTTTCTCAATAATTATGACATACGTAGCTATGTACATAATATAGAATGTGCAGAAGATTCAGTCAGTTACAAGAAGTATCTCCTTTCACACTGACTCTCCAGTTCCAAGTCGACCTCCAATTAAACCAAGAGTAAGTTGAGGAAATACTGTTCACAATGTGTACATATTTTACACTTTATGAGCATTGCAAATGGCTTACATATGTTACTGTGTACTAATTGGAAAATTAATTTTTCATACGAGGTTTTCATGGATTAGCTCACAACCTCAAAAATTTAGCAACTTAAAAATTTTTAAGGTGCTTATAAGTGCCTGATACAATACAGTAGGCACCCTCAAAAACTTATTCATGAAAATGGTTAAAGTGTTAAGGGGGTTTCAAATGAAATATTAACTTTCAGGTAACCTACGTATATAAGCATTTATAGTTAGCTGAGCAAAAAACACAGTTTCCTTTTTCAGTAATCTATTTATCTACGTAGAATTTGAAGAACATCAAGTCAGTTAAAAGAAGCACATCTTTAACTGATGCTGACTTTCCAACTAAAAGTCCACCTGCAATTCCACCAAAAGTAAGTAAAGACTTGGTAATCATATACGTATGTGTGTATGCATGTGTATATGTATGCATGTACGTATGTATGCATGTACGTATGTATGTATGTATGTATGTATGTAGGTATGTATGTATGTATGTATGTATGTATGTATGTATGTATGTTTGTATGTTTGTATGTATGTATGTATGTATGTATGTATGTATGTATGTATGTATGTTTGTATGTTTGTATGTATGTATGTATGTATGTATGTATGTATGTATGTATGTACGTATGTATGTATGTATGTATATATGTATGTATGTATGTATGTATGTATATATGTATGTTTGTATGTTTGTATGTATGTATGTATGTATGTATGTATGTATGTATGTATGTATGTATGTATGTATGTATGTATGTTTGTATGTTTGTATGTATGTATGTATGTACGTATGTATGTATGTATGTATATATGTATGTATGTATGTATGTATGTATGTATATATGTATGTATGTATGTATGTATGTATGTATGTATGTATGTATGTATGTATGTATGTACGTATATATGTATATATGTATGTGTGTATATGTATATGCTACATATGTGTATGTATGAGTATGATACATATCTAGGGCTGAGCAATACCTACAAGCTATTATGTACGTAACTAAATGAGACAATTATCAATAGTGTCTCAGGGTTCTGCCCACACTTGTCGGCAGTGGTTCAAAGTGACCATGCAGCACCACTTAAAACCAATCTGTATCTCTTAAAACCAACCACTACAGTTCTTACTTACATAAATTATTGATGCATGCATTAAATAGCCCTACACCTATCATTCTACCCATCTTAACTTTTAGTACACAGGCCACCACTCAGAAATTCCTGGGCAGAACCCTGGTGTCCTATAGCTATAATGTGCTTTGTTAATGAAGTCATATAGCAAAATGTTTAGAATTGTATTTAGCTATGGAAAGTTTGTAGTTACATAGCTAATGGCATATCTACATAAGTAGAAAGCTATAACTATATAAAACTGATTACCAGTACCATATAGCACAACTTTTTGAAAAGGGAACATAAGTATTGACTATAAGTTGATGCTAATTAAGCTAGTAATGCGTCAAATTTTCCTTTCAATAATCTCCAGTAGTACAGCTAGTACAGGTGGCCTAGGATGCTGTCCGTCAATATTTCCCCGTCAAATTTCTTGATGAAGTGCATCCGTCATTTTCCCCTGTCAATAAATTACACTATATGGTATATTAATCATTATATTATTATGCACTGTGCGTGTGTGCAGAAGATCCAGTCAGTTAAAAGAAGCATCTCTTTATTAACTGGTGATGATCCTTCAGCTACAAGTCGACCTGCAATTCCATCAAGGGTAAGGAAACACTGCATAAGTGTTGTAACTGCACTTTCAAAACCACTATTACAGATCACTTTATCTGAAGGGTCTGTCACTCTTCCAAATCTTGCACAAGATTTCAAAATCATTTTTATTTCAAATCTGATTTGAAATCACTTAAAAGCAATTGAATGCATGCATGGGATTTGCTGACTAATCGTGATCATGAGCTTACATTTGAAAGCCAATGAAAGGTATCAATTTCTGGAAATAAAACTGAGTTTAAGGAAAATTATATTAGGTACTGAGTTGTTAAATCAATTGTTTTCATGATTTTAGGCAAGGCACACAATTATGAGATTGTATTTAGCTAGTGACAGACCCCTCAACTTTATCACATTCACTCAGATTAATCTCTATAGCTACTCTGGTGCGCTTTAATGTCAAAGAAATGGCTATGCACATAAGCCGTTCTAATTTACTTTTACTCAAGAGAAAGTGTTATTACAAACAATAGTGCAATCGGATCTTTACATTACGTATGTGTATATCTAAATGTTTTTCATTGTGCTTAAAGAGGTTATGCGACAACCCATACAAGTGCATGATTTCACAACCTGTGAAATCATGTCCGTAAATCACTGCATTCATTCATGTAAGCTATGCAAAAAGTGGCGCGTCCAACGATAACTTTATAGCAGGTGCACGGGACTGTCACGTCAAGGCTAACTGTTGTGTCAAGATGTATATAAGCTACGAGATGAAGCACTTCGCTAGTACTGCTAGGCGTAGTAGGTTGGTTTACAAAGTTTCGGGATGGATGGGGCAGCTAATATGAAATAACATACGTTTCTAGTAACTACACGTCAAAAATAAAGTTGGAGGCGGTTAGTTACCTCGTTATATAGCTGTCGCTATCCAGTGAAGAGCTCCTGCCATCATAGCAACAGAAGAGAAAATTAATGACACAATCACACGCTTAATTTTGTATTATAATGGGCTTACACACTTGTATGGGTTGTTGTTGCTTGTCGCATAGCCCCTTTAACCATTACAGAATCAAGCTCTGTTACGTGATGGGATCTTGTAAAAGTTTGTAGCATGCTATGCTGAGTATATATTAGCTGTATATCAAGACTCACGATGGTGAGTCGCGAGGCCAAGAAGAAGCGCAGCAACACAACCATTGAGTGAGTTTATATAATATTTACATATAGCACCGCCCTCAAACTCGCAAGCGCTCTAGCTAAGCTGCCATTAAAGCTATCACTTAGTTATTACTGACCCACAACTTTCTTACTATATACACAGAATCAACAAACCGAGAATGGAAGAAATAGGCACCACCATTCCTAAGTACCAACCATTGCGAAGTTTTATGGTGCCCGTTGTGTGACTACGTACGACGAACCATCCTTTCCCGCCCAATTTGCCTGTTTACTAGAAAATTAGTACCTTCATTGTTTGAAGAATCAATATCCTGAGGTTGATAGAAATCAGTTCAACCATTCTTCTGATACAGCCTTATAAATGCCTTCCTGTCACCACAAAAAATTTTACGCAGCAGTTTGTTCTTTCTTTCTTTCTTTCTTTCATCAGTGGCGGATTTAGGGGGGCCAGGGGGGCTATAGGCCCCCCTCCTTGCAACCTCAAGGAATATAAAAGACTTATGTATTGATATAAAAATGCACTAAAACACATTAATTCTTGCATTAAGTATCATTTTTACACTTTACAAAATAAAATAACCTATACCCTCAGAGGGGTTGCACCCACCACACCCATGGTTCAATTATACATGCATTTTATTAGCCCCATTTAAAAAAATCCATCAAATGTGCTCTAAATCTTTGATTTTAATAGTTCAAAAACCAAATAGCCTATAGCTCCTGGGGGGCTGCACCCCCCAGACCCCCTGCTTCAGAGATCCACCACTAGGTTTAGCCCCCTCCCTCAAAAAATCCTAGATCCGCCCCTGTTCATGGCCACTTTTTTCACACCATCATTGTTAATAAAGGTGGCTAAGTTGTGAAAATATGCTATAAACTATTGTATGTCATTCAAGTAGTTAAAAAGATTTTTGTTAAGGAACTTCTTGGTATCAAAGTTTTTGGTCACACATACTTATTTGTAATACTACTTCTGATTGGCCTCGCACTTTTTTACACCCAGGGTGTTTTTGTTTAGCATATATATATATATATATGCTATATATATATATATACTTGCTCTAAAGTGAACTGTTTAATGTTTAATAATGCCGCTAATAATAAGATAGCTGCGTAGCTACTGGCAAAGTAAACTAAGTAGCTACATATGATTATTTATCCAACCAGCTCTTCAATTTGACCCATGAAGGCTTTGCAAAATCCTGTTATGAAAACTGAAATGCAGAAGAGTTATTCTGATCCAACTTCTTCTCTCATCTTTTGTAGCTAGCTACGTACCTCTCAGCATCAGCAACCATTGGACTAGCTATTATTATGTTCAGCTCAAATTTGTTGATACAATTCACAATTTACATAAACCATAAAATTAATGATAAAACTTACGTGGGAGAAAACTTTCACAGTTTTCGTGGATTTTCAGTAAACTGCAAAAGTTTTCTATACTATTTCAATGTTTGTTTTAATACGTATGCAAAATTTCAAGCTATTTTTGTTCTTACTTTAGAAACCGCAAAAGTTTTACCCTCATTATGAGTGAACCAAGTAAATCGCAAAAGTTTTCTCCTGTGTAAGTTTTATCATACACAGTAGTACATAGCTAAAGCATGTAACAGGAAACTTTGATCTCCAAGCCATTCTTAAAATTGGATTTGGTAAAAGAGTGTGCATACGTATGTACATAGCAATGTACTGTATAGTAAAATGTACGTATTAATTTTATATCACTGTAAAGACATTACATCTGTCAGTTCGTAGACTAAAATCAAATTATATATAATTTATAGGTAAAGCTTGGTGATGTGTCGAGGAATTTAAGTGGAAGCATGCCATGTTTGAAAGTAAGTTTTGTACATATTATTGGAATGTAGCTACGTACGTCATACTATAGATAATGCAAATGGAATTTAGTAAATTTCTAACTAAACCACTGTAGTCTCATTGAGTCAAGCTGCAATGTAACTAGTACCCACACATTGCAGTATATTTATAGCTAGCTATGCAATACACACCAACATTATAATTATTCTAGTCAAAATAATGAAGACAACTTTATAAGCTGTTATTGAAGATAATTTTTTACATTATCAGAATATAGCTAGGAAGCTATTGTTGAAATGAATGAATTACAAACATTACAGCTGAGTAGCTTTAAAGGGAATGCACATTAGAATGACAGATGTGCACGACACATGTTGCTATAGCTGTGGTAATTAATATACCGGAATAGTTTTTAACATAATGCAAAGAAATGTAAATGGTGCGACGGTGGTGGTTCCACGTGGTCATGTGGCTGGTTCTTCCTCAGCTTTATTTGAGGTTTTGCAGCCATAATGCAAGTCATATTGTGACAGATAATCATTCTCGTGATGTGGAAAGACAATGAGCACTCAGTGAGGTGTTACCAGCTGATTTGCATGGAGCCCGTCAGAGGCAAGCCTGTGCTCTCCCAATCCGGGTATTTCTATCTGATGTTGTTGATATTGTGTGGCGATGTCTTTTTGAATCCAGGGCCTATCAAACACCCGTGTACTGTTTGTAGTAATTGCGTTTGCTCTAATCAAAGAGCACTACATATACAATATGATGAATGTCAGTTATAGTCTCGTGCTAGTTGTATCAGTGTAAGTACTGCTTTGTATAATGAGAATTTTCATGGCAGTGTCCTTCTTGTTTATTTTCTATTTTGCCTAATGTGATGATGTGATTGATACAATTTTACTGCCGTCTTCAGTTTCCCCATGTCCTAATTCAGTATCACCATAGATAGTATATTCTTCATACAAAGAATCTATGGTACTACTAACAGATGATGTACTATGTGAGCCCTTCTCTGGTGTCCATATACGTAGTTCATCATAATGTGCAAGACCTTCACTCAAAAATGGATGATTTGTTGTCATGGTTCAGTGTGCATGTGGTGGAAAGAATGTCATATTTTGTTTTAGTGAGATTTGGACTCGTCCTGATGGTCCACCCTTTCATTATCCTGGGTATCATGTGTTATCATCTCCCTTTCATGTTCGTCCTGGTACTACCCACCTCAGTTACTTACCTGAATCATGTGTCTTTATTTCAAAATGGAAAGAAATGCACAATGTACAACTATTGAAGACTCCTGTAAACTATTAAATGTGACTTGTGTGGTATCATGTAAACATCACCTGTTGGCTATTGTGTCGGTTTACAGGTCACCATCAACCTCAATTAATGATTGTTTGGTTGAGCTTCGTGATATGTTCACTCAATTGTTTTATCTCACAAAATATGTAGTTGTTGTTGGCTGTAACAACGTGCTGAGTACGTTCTAGAATAATCTTATATCAAAATCACGTGCCCTTCTATGATCACGTGGTACCTAATTACATTACATCTCCATCGCTACAAAAAGAAGTGTACTATAGACTACAAGAGTCAAAACCCTTACAGTGCTCTAATCAAATTTATGTGAAATTGTGCAGTGTGCGTGATGTGTATGTGTTACAGTTACAAGAATTGGTCCGTATAACGGCTTGGTGCCCTTATGGTTCTTTGAGAACGTCTCAAGGCTGGAGGTGGTACAACAGGGGAAATGGACTCACGAGCATCATTATTTTCTTCAATAGTTTCATTTGCATCACTGTCATATGATTGATCGTCTAGGAATTCATCAGCATTTGTTTTGATATCTGTACTGCCTATCATCTTTCTTAGGTCCTTTCTGTTTCTGCGATAGTGTTGTCCTTGTGGTGTCACAATGTTATATGAGCGAGGAGCTGTTTGGCTGATACTGGTCACTTTGGCTGGCTTCCATCTGCCATCTTTTGATGTCATCAGTACTGAGTCACCAACATTTAGGCTCTTCAATGGTTTTGCATGTCGGTCGTAAAACAATTTTTGTTGTCTTCGGTGTTTCTGAAGTTCCTCCTGTACTATTATTGGGTTGATTGTTTCCGGCTTTAGTAAATTGCTTGTAGTAGGTATGAGAGTCTTTGTACGCCTACCCATAAGCCGTTGGGCTGGTGAGCCAAGGGTATCTGAACATGGAGTGTTGCGATACTCTAGCAACGCTAGGTATGGGTCATTTCCATCATGTGCTGCCTTCTTCGTCAGCCTTTTTATGGTTTGTACAGCTTTCTCAGCCATGCCGTTGGACTGCGGATGGTATGGGCTGGATGTGCGGTGATCAATTTGGTAATGCTTAATAAACTGTCGAAACTCGTGGCTAGAAAATTGGGGCCCGTTGTCAGATATTAAGACATCGGGTATCCCATGGCGGGAAAACTGAGACTTGCAGTGATTAATCACTTGCTTGGCTGTGGTGTGAGTGAGCAGGTCAAGTTCGACAAATCCTGAGTAATAATCCACTATCACAAGGTATTGCTTTTGCTGTAGCTCAAATATGTCAACACCGACTTTAGGCCATGGACGATCTGGGATGGAATGTGTGATCAGGGGTTCCTTCTGGTTTTTTCTTTGGTACATGTTACAGGTAGCGCAGGTTGAGACGGCATCTTGGATTTGAGATGACATACCTGGCCAGTATAATATGTCTCTAGCTCGTCTTTTGCACTTCTCAATGCCCAAATGAGAACTGTGAATCAACTTCAACATTTCCGGTTGCATGGCCTTAGGAATTATGATCTTTTTACCTTTGAAAAGGATGCCGTCGCTGAACGATATCTGGTCTCGGAATGACCAATATGGTAAACATTGGGTCGGCACTTTTGACTTATGATCCGGCCAGCCGTCCAGAGTTAGTTGCATTAATTGTTGCAGAGCTAAGTCAGATTGAGTCGTCATTTGGAGTTGTTCTAGTTTATAATGTGATATCG
Organism: Spongia lamella; assembly: GCA_963930835.1. Classification (NCBI taxonomy): domain Eukaryota; kingdom Metazoa; phylum Porifera; class Demospongiae; order Dictyoceratida; family Spongiidae; genus Spongia; species Spongia lamella. Next base: position 5,777,399 of record OZ005746.1, on the reverse strand, counting down.
GCAGCGCTGATATTGCGTTTACTTCAAATTGAAATGACATGGAGTTGTCAGGCTGTTCTGGTAAATATGCTCTTGATAGAGTGTCTGCAATTATTAGCTGTTTTCCAGGGCGGTAGATAAGGTTGATTGAGTACTTTTGTATAGACATGATCATCTTTTGGAGTCTTGCTGGTGCTTGATGGAGAGGCTTTTTGAATATGGCTTCTAAAGGTTTATGGTCAGTCTCCACTTCAATGGTAGGCATGCCGAAAATGTATTCGTGAAACCTGGTGCATCCGAATGCCACGGCCAGCATTTCCTTCTCAATTTGGGCATAGTTTTGCTGGCACGTAGTGAGGGCTCTGGATGCATAAGCAATGGGGTGATTATCCTGTAGGAGGACAGCTCCTAACCCTTTAGAACTGGCATCGACAGATAGCTTGGTAGGCCTACTAGGGTTGTAATATTTGAGTACAGGGGCTGTGGTGATCAGTTCTTTCAAGGATAAAAAACTTTTTTCTTGTTCAGGTTGCCAATGCCATTCCACATTCTTTTCCAGCAGGGTTCGTAGTGGTGAAGCTACGTGAGATAGATTAGGTATAAATTTACCCAGATAGGTTAACATACCTAGAAATCTTTGAAGTTCGTCTCTGTTCTCTGGACAGGGCATGTTAATAATGGCCTCTTTCTTCTTCGGATCTGGTTTTAGACCATCCTTACTGATTATGTGGCCAATGTAAGTAATAGCATCTTTTTTGATTTGGCACTTGCTCTTATTGAGCTTAAGATTTCTGTGCCGTGCTCTTTCTAAAACTTGTGTTAAGCGGGTGTCATGTTGCTCTTCACTTTCACCCCATATGAGTAGGTCGTCGACAACAACTTCAACTCCTTCTATATCGTGAAACATCTCTGACATTGTTCTCTGGAAAATGTCTTGGGAAGAGGAGAGTCCGAATGGAAGGCGTTTAAACATGTAGCGTCCGAAGGGTGTGTTAAAAGTGCAGAGCTTTGTACTTGGTGTGTCTAACTTGAGTTGCCAGAAGCCAGAACTGGCATCCAGGACCGAAAACACCTTGGCATTCGGCATTCTTGTAACAATATCGTCAATTGTGCTCATTGGGTAGTAATCACGCTTGACTGCCTTGTTTAAATCGCGTGGGTCTATGCAGATTCTGAGGTTACCATTTGGCTTAATAATGGTGACCATACTATTCACCCAGTCTGTGGGTTCTTCTACTTTTTCTATTACGTCAAGCTTTTCCATGCGATGAAGTTCTTGTTGAATCTTAGGCCTCAAAGTGACTGGCAATTTTAACTTTAATCTCTTATCAGCATCAAGTGTTATTAGAGATTATACTGATTCGTTATCTGATTTCTAATTTGTCCAGCATATTTCTGATCCTACTCGAGTTACTACGTACATAGCTCTTCTGCCACTCTGATAGACCATGTTTAGGGGCGGATCCAAAGGGGGTCTTGAGATCCCCCCTCCAAAAATATATCAAAGAAGCCCACACTAAAATGTACGTATTGTTTCTTGAAATATGTGTCATTTTAGCACTTTATATAATAAAACAATCTATATCTTCCAGGAGGTTGCACCCACCACACCCCTACTTCATATTTGGTTAAATCCTTCTTTGTATTAGTTAACTAAATTATGGCCTATAGCTAAATCTTGCATTAGGTATGATTTCAGTATTATAATAACAAAAAACTCTATAGCATCTGGAGGGCTGTGCCCCCCAGACCCCCTGCATCAGAGATACACCTCTGTATTCAGACCCCCCTCTCAGAAATCCTGGATCCACCCCTAATGTTCTTACTACACTCAATGTCACTGTTTCACAGTGTCACCAGGTAGTGGGTTTAAGTGATCACCAATGTCAGATATTGGAAGTGGATGTTCCTGTTATTCATTTTGTTTCTTGCACCTTAATGGTGCATTCCTTTCAACGCTGTCCTTAGAAGGAAGTTAGGGAGCTTCTCCATACTATGTCATGGCAGGTGATGGATATTTTATGTGATATGTGGCTGTCTTCATTTGCTCCTCTTCGTCCTGTCATTTGTAGGGGATCTCGTCGTCCAACTCCTTGACTTACTCCATCACTTCTGGATGCTATCAGGATGAAGAAACAGGCAAAGAGCAAGGCAGAGTTGACTAATTCTGTTGCTGATGTTTTATTATATAAACATTTGAAAAATCAGTTAAAACACCTTGTTTGTGATGCCAAGGTATCATACATAAAGAGCCTCATCTTGCAAGCTAAGAAGGATCCCCAGTCTGCTGGTGTGGTATTAATAATATTATTGGACGATATCAATTGTACAATTCCCTGTTGGATACTGCTCTTTCCTTGGACTCTGTTAATAATTTCTTTTGCTGTGTTGGAGTTACTGATGATCACCAGCCAGCCTCCACTTTTGTCCCTTTGCAATTTGAGTATAACAATTCTACCTTTAGATTTTCTACAATTACTTCATCTACTATTTATTCTATGTTATGAGAAGAAATCAGTTGGCCCTGATGATATTCCTACGAGATTTCCTAGAGAAATTGCTGAAGAGATTACAGATACATTGACAAAGTTGTTTAATCAATCTCTTGTGACTGGTGTGTTCCCTAGTGATTGTAAGTGTTGTAATGTCACCCCTGTTTATAAGAGTGGTTCAAGGGACAAACAATTTCCAACCAATCTCTGTGGTCCCTGTTGTTGCCAAGATGCTAGAAAAGATTGTTGCTCAACAGTTAAGTTCTTATTTTGAAATTCTCAGCCCTTATCAGTGTGCATATCGTCAAGGGAAGTCAACTGAACAGCTTCTTTTGATGGCTGTGGATACTGTTGTGACTGCTCTGGATATTAACCTAAGTCATGTGCATGTGTTGCTTTTTTAGACCTACGCAAGGCCTTTGACTCTCTTGATCATCATAATTATCCTGTTGCAGAGATTAGGTGCACTTGGGATGGTTGGAACTGAGATTTCTTGGTTTGCTAGTTATTTGTCGAATAGCTTTCAACATGTGAAACATAACAATTTATACTCAAATTGGGGATTAGTGAGAGTCAAGGCAGTGCCTTAGGACCCCTATTGTTTTTGGTATATATAAATAATATGTCCTCACAGATTGTTCGTGGGAAGTTGCTTCAATAAAAATTATGCTGATGACACAGCATTGATATGTTCAGGCCCAACTCTGAGTATAGTTTACCAGTATTTGATGGATAATTTGTCTCATATCCTTTCCTGGATAATACAGAGCAAAATACAACTGAATACTGAGAAATCTAGCGTTATGTGGTTTAGACCTTGCTTTATGTTGAACACCACACTTCCTGATGTTGTTATTGATGGTGCTTCCTTACATTCAGTTGTCATCTAGATTCTGAGAAGTACCTTGGGGTTACATTTGATAATTGTCTGGAGTGGTCAGCTCATGTTGCTGCTGTTTGCAAGAAGATGTCATTTTACTTATTTTGGATTAACTCTCATAGAGCCAGTCTACCATCTGAAGTCATTAAGATGTTAATAGACCCCTTAGTGTTATCTAGATTGGCTTATGCATTGCCAGCATGGGGTCCTATGCTGTGTGGGGTTTAGCTTCATCGTTTACAGTGGTTGCAAAATTGGGGTGTAGGTGTCACAGCTTCTTTACGAAAATTTGACCTTGTGTCTCATCACCGCAATAGACTTAAATGGTTGTCAGTGTCCTCCTTAATTAAATATCATTCTTTGTGTACCATTCACAAGGTTTAGCTGCCATCGTCACAACAATTTGCTAGATCTCCCAATTACTTTTGGCTCTACTTGTTCCTATGACACTCGATGGTCTGAGAGACTTATTCAGCCAGTGTTTTGTAGGTTGGCCTCTGCGCAGAAACTGTTTAGATACATGACCTTACACCGGTGGAATGAGCTGCCAAGTGGTATCGTTGCATCCTCCACATTCCATCTGCTGCGTATAACTATTGATTTAACTTAATTAGGTTTATTTGTTGTATTTGTTTTGTTTTTGTTGTATAATACTTTAGTTATTGTATCATGGTAGTTGTAATTGTCATTGTATTATTGTCTTTGTATATGTGCTCCTGTATGGAAGAATGGCTTTGCTGAATACCGGAGCTTAATTAAAAATCAATCAATCAATCAATCAATCAATTATAATTGTAGCATTATGCTGGCATTTTGCAAGCAAGAAACTGGGCCTTTGGTCATGTCACACAAAGTAAATCGATACTCTTATAAAACATTTTAAACACCAGGTTTCCTTAGGCTACTCTAATAGAGCATTCAGGTATTTGAACTAAACCTTAATGTTACTCTAACAGAGCAGTTAGTTGGAAAAAACAAAAAGTGATGGGTTCTTTAAAGATTGTGAGAATAATGCATGAATTTGACCATAATGCAGACACATTAAGGAAATTCTGAATAGAATAATGTGAGCATAATTACCTCAGCCCTACATGTTGCAGTATTGGACAGTGACCTCATACCATATAGTGCAAATTTTTGATGGTGGAAAATTTTGACAAATTGGGGGTCAGAAAAATTTGATGAGTAAAATTTTGACAAATTGTAGCTATCAGCCTTATATTCAAACACCTATTGGAAGTGAAGCTTTTGACGAATCGCTAAATATTCATCAAATTCATCAATATTTTCCCCATCAAACTTTTGCGTCATACAGTATAATATATTCAGTAGCTATTGTGTCATATATGGACTTATCACTGGCTATAAGACTCTTTGATCATGTGCACGTGACCACCATGCATATGCTTACTTGGGACAAAGACATACACTATTATACATACAGTTTCTCTTTCCTCTATAGGAAATTGTTATGGCTTCTTCTTGTTATCTTACATAACATCCAACTACTTACATATAGGGATGATTATGCCAGCATAATTTGTATAATTATGTAATCACATATGTTTGAGTGCCATTCGAGAATAATTGTACCAGTAACAGTCAAGTAATTGCATGAGACGAAATTTCCTACTAATCGCATTGCATGACCTATGATGCCCACTCTAACCTATGATGTCCTCTCTAACCTGAGGCATGCCACTTGTTTCAATCTGAGGCACATTCGAAAATCTTGTTCATTCCATAGTAGCTGCACATTCGGAATTGAGTTGAAATAGGTTAGGATCAAGAAATTCTTGTAGAGACTATCATAACTACTCCACAGTTTGAACCCTTACTTGGTTGCCATATAGCTAAGTCGTCTCCGTTGCTACCCGATTTCATTCGCTGCTTATTATGTCATTGTTTGTTGCACTTAAACGGGCTTCCTGAATTGTGATTTTTCATTTGCTATTTCACTGTGCAATTACTGAATGTTGCTGTGCCCTAAGGCTATTAAAACTGTGCAATTGCACAACTACTGATGGCACAATTTATACAGGCTATGTGATTATAAGCATAATAGGTAGCTAAAAGCATCAAACATAATGCCAGCATAATAGAAAGTATTTGGCTAGGTATTTATAAAAATAAAGAAAATTATAAAACAGTCTATGCCAAAAATCGATATACTCTAATAGAACAGTCCACATTTTAAAGTTTTCATTTTGTAAAAGTGTATAGCTATACTCTAATAAAACAGTCTAACACATGAGCATAATATTGAGCATAATAGGTGAAATTTATGAGCACTACGCATAGCATAATAGGTAAAAATAAAAGCATAATAGGCTGATCCCTACTTACGTACATGTGAAAACATAATGTTTGTATCACTTCAGAATCTATAAGAGAAGTTATTTTTGTGTGCGCTAAATAATAGTTAGACACCAAGACCAAGGGATCTAAGCGATTTAGTAACCCGAAGGCCTGAGGCTGTGGTACCTGGGCATAGCGAGGGCACTATTAAGGGCCTGAGGGTTACTAAATCGCTTGGTTCCCGTAGGTCGTGGCATCTAACTTATTTAGACTACATTGAACAAGAATCACATGATAATACCTTCAAACGCCATTATAAGCACGGAAGAGCTAATTATTGATTTCCTGAGCGAAGAGCTTTTGAAGTTTCCATGATACCCACTTCACAACTAGCACTAGTGTATTTTTGATGATGTTGACACTCTTAACATCTTCACAAGCAAAAAAGCCAAAGAAGACTACAAACAGCAAAATGAAGTTTGTTGCACTACTCTTTATCTAGTAAGAATGGAATTTGTTTTGTACATGAGAGTATAATCGAAATTTATTTGACGGTCGGTCATTGCCTAAGGGCAGGGCACAAAGTAAACACGTGTAGGTGACTAAGTAAACATGTGTAGGTGACTAAGTGAACATGCAGGTGACTAAGCGATTTAGTAACCCTGCAAATTCGCTATATCGTAGTCTAAAGTACAGTAACTCTATAGTCATGATGTCACATGTTACTATATGATGATGATGATGTCATGATGTCACATGTTACTATATGATGATGATGATGTCATGATGTCACATGTTACTATATGATGATGATGATGTCATGATGTCACATGTTACTATATGATGATGATGATGTCATGATGTCACATGTTACTATATGATGATGATGATGTCATGATGTCACATGTTACTTAGTGGTAAAGGATCTGGGGCTAAAGAAGAATGAGAAAATAGCTATACACATTCATATGTGACCAGGCCTGAGAAAACCAGTCTTACTTATTTGTATCATATCATGTAGCTCCGTAAGTATCTCTTATTGTGTTTGCACTATTCCAAATTGGTAGAATGCTAATAGCTAGCTATATGATGAAATGTTTGGTTGAATACTATACGTCCAAAGAAAAGATTCTTACATTTGAAAGTCTCACAATATGGTCAAATTTTTCATGTATGTAGATAGAATTTTACATGTTGGTTTTCTCAGGTTCGGTCACGTATATACTCAAATAAATGAAAGGCACTAAAGTGTTAATCCTTAACGCGCACTACACAATAATTATGATTTATAATAGCGCTTAGTAACCTTAGGGATTTTATTAAGTGCTTTTTAATCTATAATCAACTCCGAGACAAGAGCGAATTTCACAAAACCACTCATTTTAAAGTTAATAAAGTTTTGTGTACTTCAAGTAGGTGCATATTTCAAGCGTTATAGTAGCATCAGTTTTCAGATGTTAATCGGACAGAAAAGTGAGTACTGTAACCCTTCTGTGCATGCGCTAAGGGTTAATTATGCAGCTACATAGCTACATATGCATGTTAACATTGAGGATGAAATTTTTCATGTATTTGTATGAAAATTTTTAACTTCCAGTAGCTACAATTCAATGTTGTACTTCTGCAATATATGCATGAAAAATTTACTCATGAAACTGCTAAATTTCTAAAAGCTGCAAGCACTACGTATTTCTCCATTTCTTCAGTCTCCAGTTCTACTCATTCTGTAGTACTGAAAAGCATTAAATAATAGTTAAACTTCAAAACCCAGGGTCTACGGAATTTATAACCCGAAGGCCCTGAGGGTTATAAATTACGTAGACCCCTGGGTTTTAACTTAGACTATACGTAGTTGAGGAGTTATTGCCGGTACCTTTGCAGCAGCTTGTAACAACTAAACAATGAGAAAATGTAGCAGTAATTAGTAATAACATCGCCTGGTAATCTTTTCAATTTTTTAATGCTCACCCGTAACATTAGTTACTGCACACGCTATGCTTATTATTTCAGCCAATCAAAGCACTTGCAAATGTGTAAGGGTCTAAGTAAACATGAAAAGGGTCTAAGTGAATATGAAAAGGATCTTAGTGGTTTAGACCACTCCAGAATGTACAGGAAATTAACCCTACATAGTCTAATAATGATTCCACCAAAATTTTTATGCTCTAATTTTTAGGTAATATATACAGTGTAGCTATAGCTATGTAGCTAATGCATTTTCTCTCCCTCTTTGCACCACTGCTTATTTAAGACAGTGCTATACGTAGCTACTGTACAAGCAAGCATGCAGTTACAATTATCTTCCACATTGCTGGTTTAAATTTAGGACATACAGCAAGATGGGATGAAGGAACAAGGCTGCAACAGTTGTTTTTCTTGGGATCTCACGTATCCACCAAGAATAAGAAATTTTTCATCTAAATTTGACAGTCCAATACTGACTTCATTTAAAGTAAGCTGGGTATAAAAGAGAAGATAAATATACAATTAATAAGTACGTACATAGTTATAACACACCCATTCAGTTTTGTACACACTCCTCCTTTGGGTGCTTCGGGCTTGAAGTTTATGAATGACAAGTTAAACTTTTCAGTAGGGCTGAGCGATACTTCCGTTTGAGCAATATACGTATATAAAAAAGTCAACAAAGGTGCATTGTAAACTTTGTAAGAAACTGGTGAAGTTTTGCAGACCTAAGAGCTCATAAAGTATCATGAAATAGGAATGTTTGACAACGTATGTATCAATCATGACACTGAAATGGCAGTATTGCTCAGCTCTAGACATACAGGTCATAGTTATATTTGTTGTATTCACTTAATACAACAAATATATACGTATATGACTTATAATGGCTTATATATATATATATATATAATTTATTCTACAGGCTAATTCTCAAGATGACACAGAATCTAATGGAACACAAGTACGTACGTACATGCATACATAGAACAGCAATATGTTTTTGTGATCACCTTGAACATTGGTTGGTGCAGATTTTGCTTGAACTTCAGTATCTGCAATGTGCTCAAAATGCTCAGTGTAGCCAATACTTATAACCTCTAATTATACACACTGGTATATGTACATAACTATAGCTAATCTTTACTGTGCACATATTGGATTATGGATTTACATGCATATACAGTAACTATGTATGTAATATTGCAGGAGGAATTTTACTCCAATTGCACCCATGGCCAGGCACTTCTGATGTGAGACACACATGATATCCTTAAGCAAAACAGTTAATGTTGTCTGTGTGCATAGCTAGCTATAGCTTTGATATATATAATTATGTACACTAAGACCTGTTTATAAGTATGTGTGAGTAAATAATTGTTAATAATTATGTTGTTATTATGTTACTATTATGATTACCATATGAAATAACTATGCTGGTGAATGAACAACAATTCCAAGGGAATGCCACTAAATATACATAGCTAGACCCATAGAAATACATACGTACACTGCAGTGTGGCATGAACGTATAGCTACTTGGTGAAAGATAATCTGGTACATCATTTAACCACATCCCTCCACCATGTACTTAGCAGAAAACAAGCCAGCAATCCATTTAAGAAACACCATCATGCCATCAGCCAACAGACATACACAGGCATATAAAAGTGGCCTGTAGCTCTGAGTCAAAATTTTGTCCAAAATGCATTTTTACCTGTTACGCTCTTCAGTCTTCACCTACCTTATCATAATTGTAGCTATCATGCTCCATTTTACGCAACATTGCTCATGAAGATACTCAGCATCTAGCTAGTTTTTGAATGTTCTATTAGAATATTTCAACACTAGTCAATTGAGTGTTTTATTAGAGTATTTGAGTATAATATTATCCTGACATTTCACCCAATTGTTAGCATTATACTGCATAATATCCCAACCTGCAAATATTGTATTTCCATGCTCTGCAGAATTCGAACTATGTACATAAGCACTGCTACACAAATACAGTCATGGTAGGGTACTAAGACTGATAATGGCTCAGACTGAGCCATTTTATTATTATTGTTAGTATATAGTACAGTACATAGTTTACAATCACCATAGGAAATGATCATTAACTTGCTTTCTTCTTGGCCATTGCCCGTACCTGGAAGACTACAAACATATATATGTAGTAATTATCAATATAGTATTTCATTAAACAATTAGTGTTGTCACTTGTCAGTAGGCTTGAGCCAATTATGCCAGCATAATTTTGAGAATAATAGGATGGCAAAAGCATCAAGCATGATGCCAGCATAATAGGTAAAGTTTTTGTCCAAAGCATACGTACTTTTCACTGGGAAATAGCTATATAGCCACTAGTGAAAATTTTGAGTGATTCTACAGTGATTGTTTTATCAAATCATATGATGAATGCAATGATAAAAGTGACGAATTCAACAAAATAGGAGCCATAATGTAAATGTATGTGATAATGTGTGCAAAAACCAACAAGAATCCTTAAACCTGTTAAATTTCACATTAGCTACCACTGAGCATAATTTTAAGCATAATAGGCTTGATTTTGGAGCACTACTCAAAAGCACAAATAGGCAGTTTTAAAAGCATAATTGGCTCAAGCCTACTTGTCAGCTGGAAATCCCAGGGATCAATAGCTGAAGGATATAGCTATAGCTAGCTACGTATGTACCAAGTTAATTAACAGGTCTTATTTGCACATCTAACTACGGTTACTACACACATATAGCAAGTCATAATTTCTCTTGAGAATTAGCCAACCACACATCATTTAGCTACAGTCCTATACTTATTCTCTTTTGTGTCAAATTTGTATACCTATCACTTACGTACCTACAGGCTAAGGTGTCTGTCTTCAAAGTTATAAAATACAATGTGTAGAAAAGACCTACAGCTCACACACAGTTCATATACATATGATTCACACACAGGTATGTTTGCATACAGGCTCCATCACTGGCTCATATCATGATTTATGTCCAAACCAATAAGAAGCCTAAGCTACATACGTACGTATGTACGTATGAGTAAAAAATTCCTGTGCCACAAAAACTATCATACATACGTACATGCCTTACATCAATTGTGGCTATTAAAGTTTTGTCAGGAATTTTGCACTCAGAAGAAATATTTGCGATTTTTGAATACCCTGTCCACACCAAGAACACCATTACAATATGAAAATGTATGGATCTAATAAATGTGTGTTAGCTGAATTTTTGCTAATGCATCCCAGAACTCAAATTTTGCATAATTAAAAGCCTCACAGTAAATTCCCACTTTTCAGTATATAATTATGCAGATGCATCAAGAGTACGTAGCTAGCTAGTCCTGAAAATTCCAGGTTTGATTTTTTGTGTTATCACATGATCATAAAGGACAAAAAAATATGATAATTATGCTCCATAAAATAAAACATCACCATAAAACGATACAAAACTAACACCATGGTAAATGAAACTAGTCGGCTATAAAATGTTTAGACTATCAGATACAAAATGAAGCACAAACAAATATGAATCAGTAGAGTCGCCATGACATTGGGAGCTACACTTGTGCCAGCTACATACGTATATAACATAAAATAATATATAGCTAATACATGAACACACTAGCCAGATACTCTTACTTCCCTGTTCTTCTCCAAAGCACGATCAGCCAATGAAGAAACCTGCTGCTCATCTGAAGGGTCTCCGCACACCTCATAACACTGGAACCCTGCACTACCATATTTTTCCACAGCTTCATTTTGTAGTTCCGCTAATGTCCCTAGCCCACACATCTCGCCTGTATTCATACCACAGTCATACATAACTATTACTACTAGTCTCTTCACCCTATCAGGTGTCAGTTTTAGGGCTGAGCCTAATAACAATTGGTACAACATCAAAATAGTCATTATAATCATCTCCTGTCACATTACTAGGGTCTTTATAGCCAAATTCACTTGAGAATTTGTCCCACACTGATGGGCAGGTATCGTTGTTGTTCAGTACCTTCTCGCAGGCACGTAGGAATATGTCCTCAAGGTCTGGAGGTGTGTAACATACATTTGGTACTTTCATATGTATACCATGCATAGACAGTTTTACAGGGACAAAATTTAATGGCTTACAAATAATCTTTTAAGTTTCGAGTTTTATAGTCACATACATGTAGATATGTAATGTAATTGAAGACCAACTTTGAGGATCACAAAAATCCATGAAATTCATTTAAAAAATTGAAAATTTAGCTAGCCTTGAAAATGTCACATGTGGTAGGTTTATGATGTGTGGACTTTTATATTTGTCCAGGTATATCCGTGCCATAGATAACTGAAGAATATGCCAGCGATACAGCCACTGATTGTTCCACTCATTCTTCCTTCACTTTTTATTCTCTTTCTTTCTGCACCTGTGTGGTCCAACAATTCCTCAACCATGATGAACAATAACTTCCAATTGTACAGGGGTGCAACAAGAAACTGAGGTATGTATGTATATAGCTAAGATATTAATAATTTATGTTTTCAACATGCCGCTATGCAAGGGCAACTACTACTGAAGGCATGTATAATTTGAACTAATAATTGACTAACATTCAAAGCAGCAGTCATTCATAAGGAAAACTTTTGCAGTCTATTGAAAATCTGTAAAAACCGTGGAAGGGTCATCCAACAAAAGCTTTGTCGTTTATGGTAGCTAACAGGAATGAACTTTTGGTGAATTGTAGCTGTGTGGCTTGCCAAACCAAAACCACTCAAATTGTTAAACTATAGCTATATAGCATGCTTTGTATATCAATATCGTATTGTTAGGTTTTTTCACGGAGTTTAACGAAGGTACAGTTTTGTTATAGTGTTACAAACAGATTTTAGTCGGTTTTTTCGTGAAAAGTATATTGTGAGGCGAGTTATGGAGGCGCGTGAAAGTTGGATGCCATGTCAGTTTTTTCGTGTCGATCCCTACTAGCTATTAAGTACTACCGTACTTAGCTAATGAGTAATCTTCACTCTAGAGTTATTTAACTGTGACCCGACTATAACCAATCCACCTCCAGTTCCTACATTTATTTTCATTGCTTTTATGATGTCCAATTTGTAATTCTTTCCAGTGAGGAATAATTGAATGCATCTGTCGCTCTTGGAGGATGTTAGCTACGTTGTTAACAAAGCTGTTGAGTTCCTCTTGTCCATGAATTGTAACGTTCCACTTTACTGTAGAATTAAACTTCTCACTAAAACAGTTTAAATTGTCGCTTGAATCGCCAGTATTACAAAAGAAAAGTAGAATATACAATACCGCATAAGCTAAACTACTGCGATACACTGAATCGGCAGCCATGTTTGGAATCTTATTTTCCAGGCGCTATATTGTGGCGCGTTTTATGTAGCTACGTAGTTAAAGTAAAACATGTATAAACTATAATTACACAATCAAGTTTATAGCTAGCTATGTAGCTACGCACATCGATCGAATTTTACATTCGAACACGATCGAAATTTTATATCGAATTCGATCAAAAATCGTTCCAACACTGATCACGTGATAATGGTGAATATCAGGTTTGTTAAACTGTTATTTATGGAGCTTCAATCGTTTTTCTTTTGTATCCGCAAGGGGAACAAATGCTACATGTACAGTAGCTACGAGCATACGTAGATCACTAGCTACACTTACGAGCGCGTTACAATATCTGTAGCGAAGGCCGGAGACTCTCACTGCTTAAAGGTTCTTAGTTTATTAAATTGTTATGCTGCTTTATTGTAGTTATAACTACCAATGGTAAAACATCAGTAATGGAACATATTGTTACTATAAGTCTTATACTCTCAGTAAAACATCAATGAATGAGGGTTTAGCTAGCTAGCTACTGAAATTCAAAAGCTACTGAAAGAGTAAACTGACTAACTAATAGCTATCTGTTCCATAATAATCAGTAGCTATACCAGTCTAGTAAACTAAGAACCTTTAAGCAGTGTCTTATGTTGGAAGGTTACCATTTTTCCATTTTGTGTCGGGGTGATACATATAGATATTATATATAGCTCTGGCCAGCCGGAAAACTGAACTCGTGGTCGCGCTAGAATAGTCGCTGCGTCAATTTTCAAATTATTTAACTATAGCTAGCTAACTAATTTGTGAGAATAGCTACGTACGTACGTACGTACGTAGTTAGGCATACTTACGTAATTATAGCTTGCAGATGATATCATGCATATAAGTAAATTTATGATAGGGGAATTTGGTTTCCATGTAGCTACGTAAATTGCTACAGACTTTCGCCCTTATCATCATAATCTAGTTAGCGTGTTGTGGAAAAGGAGAGACGGTTAGAGCTCGTAGCGCGCGAAAAGTGGACCGCCATTTTTAGTTCCCACCGGTCCAAATATATCGAAATATTTCAGGTGAAATAAATTATCCCCCTTTACACAGTGTGTTGAATGCAAATTCATGGAGGGATAAAATATTTCAAAGGGGCCCAAATATATCAGAAATTTTTGTTCCGGGGGTCCAAAAATTTCAACAAAATTGAAATAAATTATCCGGGGGGTCCAAATATTTGATCCTCCAACTCTAAATTCACGTAATTATAGCTACAAATAGCTATAGCTATAATAATATTATATACACTCATGTATTTTTAAATATCTATTACAGTGACATAAGCATGCTTTATATCATAACAATGGTTAAACAAGCCTCTGAGTAGTTCAGTTATATTACAAAGTCTTCAGTGGGTGTTCACTCTGGACATGAAAACTTTAATGGTGATAACGTTGTCCCTGCATGGTTATATGTTGCAGCAAATCTGGTGCATCCATTTTTCACAATGGTCACATGAAATCTGTAACATAGCTATATATATACGTACGTAAGTCATAACATATACTGACATAAGTCATAATAATGTTGAGTATATTAAACTCAAACCTACATCATGTCTACATTATGACGTGACATCCACATAGCTATACATACCCATTTGGAATACTCAGGTTGTGTAAGGCTTCTATCACTGGCTCCACAATGAATGCACCTTTCTCTCATCTCAGCTATAGTATAATATATAACGTAGCTACATATGAATGCATTATCCATGCATTTTAAAAATAGTTTGCACATGCAGCCACCTGAATTCACTGACTAAACCAAAATAATATTACCATAGATCATTAAGGGAGTGAAGCGCCCAGGATTGGAAACTCTGAATCAATGCCGTACAAATCGATGTTTAGTCCGCACCCCGGTATTTAACACTTCTAAGGTGTTAAATAAACATGATACAGATTCATAACCGTAAGTATGCGAAGCTACTTGTTCTTCAAAATGCGCATCAGTGTTAAAGGCGGGATTTTGTAACTGAAAAGCGTGTTTGAGCTATTGAAAGATAATATATAAGAATGTACATGTGTAATTATATTGTTTAGTGTAGTGTATTAATACTTCGTTACTTTTATAAGCAATGTATTCGAATCAAAGGATGGGTTGTGTTGAATCCCTCTAATGACCTGCTCGTTTGAGCGGCGGTACTGATATTAGGAAACCATGCACAGTTTGTGTTAACATAAGTACTTCTGTGGTTGGTTTGTTGATTACAGCTTACTTGTGAGTGCTACCAGAGGATTTGTTATTTCAGGGTCTGTCCCTGTAGAGGCTTTTCTAGTGCATTTATAAGGTTTCTATTAAATTCATGCCATAGGGTTGGTTGTTTTATACATACTTTTGACTACATTTTCTGCATTAATATTTAAATTATATTTTTTTAAATATCTTGAGTAGATGCCACGAAAATTTCGACGAGTTGTGCGTAAAGGTGGAGTGAAGAGCAAAGTCACAGCAGCAGATTTTGACTAGCATAAGGGATCTTGTCAGTTCAGGATGACCTGGAGTCAGCAGATCTAGAGAAGCCTTTAAAGAAAAGGAAATGACGACACAATTATCATTAACATTTACATGCTGTTCAGTTTGCTTATATTTAGTTAGCAGTTAAAGTTTATCTGTAAATACAGTACTTCCAAGTGGTTTGGACTTCTCTGTCCCTTTTTTAAAGTGTTGTTTATACATCTCTACCATAGAGTTGGCAAATGAAAATCCTCATTCTTCCTCAAATGCTTCATCTGCTATGTGTTGGTAAAGTAATGGATTTATATCAACTTCGGTTACAGCTTGCTTAAAAAACTTTTCCCATTTGTTCTTATATTCTTCTGAGGAAACAAATTTATGGAATTGTTGCCATAACTTCTCCTGGTTACAACGTGCCTCCTCGCCTGTTCCATATTTTGATTTCTGGATAATTTTCCTTAACCTGTCAGTTAATCCATGATGCAAATGCTTTCTCAGTCTCCGTGGGTCTACTGAACGGCTGCATCAATATCTGTGCAGTACTCAAGCATTGCTTTGCTTTCTCCGTACCAATAGAAAATAAATCGTCAACCAAAATGGTTGCAATAGCTCCACGCACCACCTTTATCGGCTCCTGAGGTTCGACACTATAGGGAGAGTAGAGTATATACGTATATTAATGCTTATGTTAAATAAAGGCATGCAGTAAGGTTATAATGTACGTACCATACACCTTCTTGTGACATTGCCATTGCTTATTAGTCTCCCCACGAGGTCACCATGCGCGTTAAAGTGTTACTGGAGACATTAAATTTGCGAAGCCGTGCATGAAGGTTCCCGGCCGGCCGGGATGCGGACTTAGGCGAGAAATTTCAAAGTTTCCAATCCCCGGGCGCTTCGCGCCCTTAAATAATCTATGATATTACCAATCTGTGGTTAAACCATGCATCATGTGTAGCTAAATGAAATATAGCAAGCTATTCATACTTAATTACTTAATTATAAGTCTGTATAATTGTTTACACACACGTTATATTGGGGGATAAAATATTTCAAGAGGGGTCCAAATATTTCAGAAAATATTACGGGGGTCCAAATATTCCGTTACAGAACACGTGATCCACAATATTACACACCACACACTTACATCATGCATTAGCTAATTAGGTTATCTACACTGTTAAAAATGAGTTGTGGTAACTCCAAAAGGAGTTGTTTTCAGACATTTTGGTCTGAAAACAACACCTTTTGGAGTTACCATGACTCCTTTTGGAGTTACCACAACTACCCATTTTTAACAGTGTAGGCACAATAGTTATAACAGGTGTTCTATTGTTCTTGTGTGTATGTATAGTTGTCCTTTGTTACATTTTATCAGTTGAACATAAATCCCCAACAAGCTACGTAGTTGAACAGGATGGTGACTGAATCCGATAAGGTGAAAGAGATTAGCGAACTTCTCGATGCTGTAAAGCTAAATGAAGGCGTAGATATTTCAGTGGATGGAAAGGAGTTAGGACGAGGCTCGTATGGAAGGGTGTTTACGGTGCGCTATGGAGGATTACGTTATGCAGCTAAGGAGATTCACCCTATTTTGTATGAGCTGGGAGTCGGGCCCAAAGAACAACAGAAAATTAAGGAAAGCTTTTACCGTGAATGCTACTACTGCAGCAAATTGCGTCATCCTAACATCGTGCAGTTCATAGGTGTGTACTATCCCTCTGACGCACCTGTTCGTTCAATTAGACTACCGATTATGGTTATGGAACTGATGGACTATAGTTTAACTTCCTTTATCGAGAAAAAGGTAACTGCAGTTGATATGACAGTGAAGCATTCTATACTGCTTGATGTGGCGCATGGCTTGAATTATCTTCATGGACAGAACCCGCCAATACTTCACCGTGATTTGAGTCCAAATAACATAATGATGATGTCATCACACGATTCTCAACATGCAGTGGCTAAGATAGGAGACTTGGGTGTGGCCAAAGTTATCTCGAGAGCTGATACAAAAAGCAAATTAACCAGTGTTCCAGGCACTGCAGATTTTATGCCTCCAGAGGCAATTCACGACAATCCTGTTTATGATACTTCATTGGATGTATTTTCTTTCGGTGGCATCATACTTTATGTAATTACTGAAGAATGGCCAACTCCAAAAGCTCCAACGGAGTTTGATAATGTAACACGAAGTACTATAGGGTTTAGTGAAGCTGAACGTCGTCAGCACTACTTAGACAAGATGACTGGAAAAGTAAAATCACTGGTAGAAAGGTGCTTAGACAATGATCGAAGTATGCGGCCCACAATGGCAGCTGCAATGAAGTTGCTAATAGTAAGAAATTATAAGGATACGCACATGCATATTTTCCTTATTAGGTAAATAGTTATATCCACAATATTATTATGAACTGAACTGATTATGCATAGCTACCACACTAGCATAAAAGATACGTAGCTACATATATATGCGTATCAATGTTGATATAATTCCCTCAATAGGCATTTCCTGTAATTTTTAGATAGGTATATATATGCTTAATCAATTGCAATGTGTAGGGTAGCTACTTATTATATCAATGTTGATATAATTCCCTCAATAGGCATTTCCTGTAATTTTTAGATAGGTATATATATGCTTAATCAATTGCAATGTGTAGGGTAGCTACTTATTATATCAGTGTTGATATAATTCCCTCAATAGGTGGGATTTGCTTTTCCTGTAATGTTTAGATAGGTATATACATATATGCTTAACCAATTTCAATGTGTGTAGGGGTACTTATTATATCAATGTTGATATAATTCCCTTAATAGGCATTTCCTGTAATTTTTATGGTAGTTTTTGTATTTTGTATGCACGTAGCTAGCTAGCTACTAGCTATATGTGTATGTACGTATATGTAGGGGAGGGGAACCTACATACTGTACATATGTCCAGGTTGTATCTAGTGATGCCACAATTATGATATATTGTGATATGCAAAAATATATCGTGAAATTCTAATTATTTAATGCAAGATTGTTTGGTATTACAACTATATAAATATTTCTACACATGTTTTGATTGTGTTAGAAAAGTATAGTTGACTTGGTGAAATTATTGAAGCAAATAATGAGGTGCATCCAGTTAAAATATTAGTATGTTCAGCATATTAAGCATATTGTGACTATCATGATATAATTTCTATGATATCGTGATTATCGTGATACAAATAATTTCATATCGTGACATCACTAGTTGTATCTTAGTCAAACTTCATATTAGCTATGTACATACGTATCCAATTATATTATTAGTTTCCCAGTAGCTAATAAGTTCAGTAGGGCAGAGGTTAGCTATATGGTTTAGCTACAGTATAGTACTTTTAGCAAATTTATATATGTACGTATATACGTATATAGCCTTGTGATTATAATAGGTCTACTGTACAGCTCAAGTGTAACGTCGCGTGTGCTCGTGAGCAACTCGAGAGGAGCACGCGAGTTGCTCTATTGCAACACACGAGTATCTTAAATCGAACACGCGAGTCCCTCGGATTCAACACATGCGTGTGCCTTGAGTACTCATGAGTGCAGTGATTCTGGAGCTACCAGTCATATTCAAGATACTTTTGTAAGCCAAAGCACAATACCTTATCGATTGGAGATATTAAGCATGGTGATAAATACCTGGGCTTATCCTCTACGGGCTCGCATCTCACGCCTGATCAGCCGGCTAGCTATAGCTATAGTGATTTACTTACTCCTAGGCCCTGCCGGCATGCGCGTAAATTTCAGTTTGGTGTGGCCATAGATTTTTCATAGATAGGCTTCCTTTACCTGTATACGTATATACCGGTAAAATATGGGGAGACTAAGCGGATCAGTTCACAGCAAATCTTAAGGTCACGTGATATCCAACATGTCTATGACACTTCCAGTCTCAAGTTTCTTTGCTACTAAGCATTGAAGTGACCTACAAAACAAGGGCACATAGCTAGCTAAGTAACATTATAGTCGGAGGTTCACGGTGATCACGTGCACAAAGGATATTCAGTACCTCAAAGATATCGCTGACCCTTCTTCTCCTTGATGGCAGAAATGCGCATTCCGGCATTATAAATACCAACAACATGATTTCTGGTCTCTGTGGACAATCTTGGCATTTCGAATAATTCTAAATTCGAGGCTAAATCAAAAAATACCACGGGAAATGTAATTTGACCCCGCCACGCTATATTGAGTAGGACCATATACATTAGATCATATGAGGTGGGGAATTTGAAAGTATCTATGGTGGGGGTCGACTGTAGCACGGTTTTAGTTGATAAGCAGCTAGCTAAATGGAGTGGGCTGGTTTACTTAACCCTGAACAGGCTGGCTCGCGAGTACACATGAGTGCAATTCCTGCGAGTTCCGAGTGAGTGACTCGCGAGAGCCTTGTGTGTGACTCGCGAGCCAACTACGTGTCACTCGCACGAATCTTGCGAGTACTCGTGACCTTACACTTGAGCTGTACCGTAGATAGATAGATAGATAGATAGCTACCACTACTGCATGCATGATAAGTACTAAGTAAGTTAACTGCATGCGTGCACGAGTCAAATGCATGCATGCATGGACAAAATTTCAGTTAGGTCATATCACCGGACCATTAATTCTAGCTAGCTATATTTCATACATATATTACACTGCTGTAATTAAAGATTATTTGCTGCTTAACTGTCCTCTGGAAAATTGTCTTTAGCATGCGCGCTCCTTACAGTAAAATCGACCTAGTTATATAGACATTGCATGGTTGCATTCCATGCATGCCGGCGGCACTTTCGCGTTTCAATCGAGCTTGCTAGTCTCGCTATATAGCTACAATATATGGACTCTGTGACTGGTTTATGATTATCTATGCATATAGCTGTTCTCATCAGTGCAGCTATAAGCACTAGCTATATATATATAATTATCATCAGTGATTATCATCTATGATTATCTATGTATAGCTATAGCTGTTATCATCAGTGCAGCTATAAGCACTAGTTATATAGCTATCTATATATGCCGGATATTCTATGCTAGCACTGTAGCTAGCTATATCAGTACATGCATGGAGTGGCAGTATAGCTAGCAGTTAGCTAAATAGCTCCTAATAGCATGGATGTATATGCAGTAAGTAACTATAGCGTATCAGTTAACTAGCTATAGCTACAGCTATATAGCTAACTAGCTACCATTGTATATAGCTATCCAAAGGCTCATTGCGTGTCGCTATATAGCTGTG
Source organism: Spongia lamella (assembly GCA_963930835.1). Classification (NCBI taxonomy): domain Eukaryota; kingdom Metazoa; phylum Porifera; class Demospongiae; order Dictyoceratida; family Spongiidae; genus Spongia; species Spongia lamella. The sequence continues at coordinate 5,756,675 of OZ005746.1, read as the reverse complement.
TAGCTAGACCGGTATATGCATTGTCCATAGCCTCTACTTTGTGCAAAATGTAGGGCAAACAATCCATGGAATGCGATGCTTTGTTGCACAAACCATCGATCGTTACTTAGTGCAGGACAATCCATGGATTGCGCAAATCCATAGTTTGTGCATAACATATATATTTCAGCAGCTCTTGTTAAACCAGGCGCGCGCCTGGTTTCTTGAAATCGTTTTCGTGAAAACGTCGGTATGCGTGTGTGTGTGTGTGTGTGTGTGTGTGTTTGCGTGTGTGTGTGTGTGTGTGTGTGTGTGTGTGTGTGTGTCTGCCCCCCAGGCTATTAAAAACTATTCACGTGAAATGAAGCCTGAATAACCAATCAAATTAGTCCTACTGCTTTTCTATGACACTTGCTATCGATATTACTGATGGGTGGGGCCTTAGTAACGAAGCGCGTCGTGAGTAACAGCCGAATAAGAACAAGGTAATGCAGTGTTAGCCGTTCATTCCATAGTAAAAGCCGTTTGAACAGCTGTACATTACTAACAAGACGGAGCGCTTCAGTTTTGAAAGTGGGCGTGCCGTGCGGGTTGCGGAGCTTATAATACAAGACTAGCCTATAGTGTTACAGCAAGAATTTCGGCTTAAAACAACTTTGTACTACTTTTTAAAAGTTTTATCACTAAAGTACTGGAGTATAAAGTCGGTTTAAACAAAAGAATTAAATTTGTATGCGTTGCTATGTGCTCCTTAGTGATGAGTCTTTGCTCACATGACTTACTCGTGACGTCATTAATTACTATTACAATACACTGAATAGCAGTTGATTAACAGTGGTTTAACTTACACATCGCCTGGTTTTTAGATGGTAGAACATCAACTTGTATTTCTGAGTTGTTGTTAAAACAATGGAAGGATTTATGAAGTTAGTCAGTTACATGCAGCTGAATTATCACTATTATCATTACATGCAGCTGAATTATTACCCCATTATCGCTATGATGTAGCTATTGGGGTTGATCATTAATGCACACACTGACTGAAGAAATCACCAAAGAAGGAATTTTATAGAGGTAAGCTAGCTATAAAGGTTGTTTTTGAGATCAACTCTAACTGAAACTATATACTTCAATAATGCCACATCATGCCATTTGCACGCCGCATAGCGGGAACATAGCTAGCTAGCTAAATTTTTTTCAAATGAAATTTTTGGACAAGAAAATTTTGGTGAATCTATTTCAATTCGCCAAATTCGTCAAAATTTCCTCCCTCCAAAATTTTGTATCATACAGTACATACGTACGTACCTTAAGGGTGGTCGCAGGTTTCTGAAGCCATGCAAGCACCTCCTTACTAACCTCATGTGGCTGACACAGTAATTGTTTGCATACTTGGGTATCCGTAACAGGCACATAATCCTATTGTTTACGCAGTGAAGAAATATGCTGCAAAGGAAGAAGTTTGTTGTCTCGTTGGGAGGTATTGTTAAGAAAAACAGACTGTAAACAAAGTTTCTACTACTGTGCGAGTGTTTTTATAACGCTACAATAATATGCATGCATGCTTAAACATGCTGTCGCTCTTCCTTCAGGTGAGAAATAGTTTGTTAGTTGTTTAAATGTCTTTACAAGTTGTTGGTAATGTTTGTCTTTACATTAATAGTTACAGGAAAGATCGGTTTAGCTGATATCGGCAATACCAGAGTAAGAACAACTCTCTCTGGACACCAAATTTCATCTCTGCCGGTCGATCAGCCAACAGCAGAGTTGTAGGTATCTGTGAAGATGTGACAGAGGCATTGGCAAGAGTTGCAGCCATGAAATAGACACTGTTTAGTGTGCTTGTGGTTTTAAAAATGTGTATGGTTTATTATAATAATGTTGCGGCATGCGCATATACTACACACTGTGTTTAAAAATCTATTAGTTTTTGTACGATTACCATGGAGCTCTCAATTTTTGATACGATACTGACAACTTAATTTTGCAGATCCTCTCAGATGATTTTGTAAAAATATAAGGTTGGAGGCATAAGTTATGCTGCCTTGAAGTTTGAGTTTCTTTGCGCACGCTACCCTTTTGTCTTGTTTCTCCTGAATGGTAAGATTTTCTCTAAAAATCGTCCGAGAGGATTTTAATATTCTATCAAGGATGTTTCAGCAGGATTCTCAAGGAGTTTCAAGGTAAACTCGGAGACTAGATAGAAAAAAACCATCTTTGAACTCAGCGCGCTGTACGTAACTTAGCCATTTATAGATGCTCGGAGTTCCAGTTTGGTTTGTCAAATAGTGTAAAGACTGGTCATTCATCCAATCACTGCTGCAAGGTCCAGGTATGCTTTACAGACATGAGGCAAGGTTATAAAGTCGGTCATTTGTGCGGCTTCAGAAACCCACGACCACCCTTAAAGCAGCAGATTCACTCATAGCTACAGCAAATGTAGTCATTGTTTATGTAACCTGATAAGAGCGACATATTATAGCTATGAGCAATAATATCAATTATATGAATCATGCAGAGCTACCACATGTATGAGGAACACACGGCATAATAATCACATCATTAAAATAATGTGGTACAATCCCACCATCAACTAATGAATTCTTTTGGTCATTAAATCACATATAGCTATGTACCTCTATTAATTTTAACTATGTATCTAGCTGGCTACATAGCTTTAGTCATGAATATTGCAGTTTTACAACCATTGAGTACTGTAGCTGGTTAAATTGTGACTCTCTCTGCAAAAGCCGACTGATACCAAAACTGAAATCACTTTTATTGCACAAAAGCATAGCTACACTCAAGAACTATCTGTGTATGCACGGTATCTCCACTGTCCAATGTGAACAGGTCTGCTTTTCTGGAAGGCATTTAGCCAACCTTGTGGTGTCATGGTTAACAAAATGGTATCTACAGAGGGCACCTTGGCCGACCATGACTTGAAACTGTTCCCATTGTTAGCTAGACACCTCTTGGCCTTGTGTTGTGGTAGCTATGGGTTCAATGTGGCTACTTTTAGTGGTTTTTCTTGCTCTACACGGTGCTGTATGGTTAGCTGAACCACCCCTCACTTCGCTGGATTGAAATTAGTGCACACCAGAAAATAATTGTTTCAAAAGCCCTGAAATCCAGCTATCAGCCATTCACAAGGTTAACTGTACGAAATCTAAGGATTACTCTGTTTATTGCTGCTAATACATGACAGCCAGCTACAGGCAGCAGATTGTCTTAATTAATTTAATATATTGAAATGGTATTTCCTGAAATATTACCAAGTGCAAACTAGTTCTCGAAAGGTCACATTTATGTAACCCATGACCAGCTTGTACATCATCTCTACTATTTGAGAATGACACCTGGTTAAATGTAATAATAATTGCTGCAGTTATTATGGTGATGCATATTATGGTATGTAAAAAGGATCTGATAAGATTGAGATTAGTAGCGAAGACTCGTAGCTGGCTACATGTGATCTCTTGACACCATAAATTTTCTGGCTTCCCTCATGAATAAATTCTCAAGCTACATAAATAGTACCATCATAATAATTATTATGCAAACTATAAGCATCAAATTTTGTATTCTAGTATATTACTACGGCTTAGCTAGCTATGTATATGTAGTACTATATAATTTGTTTTGTACTATTATAAATATATGAATGTGTTACAATCTTTACTATACACATATATGTTAAAGACATCAAATGGTATGTAGCTACTGAAGGCTTACGTTCAGGTACCTCTATACTTATATACAAGGTTAGCTGAATAGCTACGTAGCTAGCTAGCTGCAGAAACATAAAAAATGAAACATTTTAGGGGAATGTAATTGTAGTCCAAGGATTTAATAATGGTACTCAACCCGGGGCTTGCCCCCTTACCCATGCCCTTGAACTGTTAAGTACCATGATATTGGACTGTACCATGATACTATGTAGCTATATAGCTATGTAGCTACGTATACTTGAATGACAATTAGCTACGTATGTATCTATTTTTAACTTTGAAAATTATAATTATAGGAACTGCCTTCTTTAATGCCTGTATTGCGATTAAACATATTGACCATTATGTAAGAATTATACATAGCTACGTACATATAATTATGCCAATACTAAAACTACGTACGTAACTCTATCTTGGATGCATGATCTATGAGGTGAAGCTGCACGAGTGGTCATTGAGTGCTATGTTTGGTCTTAACTGATATGGAATAGTCTAAGTGTCTATAATATACAGTATATATACATAGCTAGCTACATATAATTATACCAATAGTAAAACTACATACACCTGTACCATTAAGATGATGCATTTTACAGTTTAACAGCATCAAAACTGATGAGTCTTTTGCTCTTGTTGATTGTGATGGTGATTCTGAACCAACAACAAATACTAATGATCCAGAAGCGGATGAGAAAGAACAATCTCCTGTACACAATTTTGAGGTATCAACTGCACCGCCTCTTCCTATGCGCCCTTGTTACGAGGTACCTGTGTGTCTGCTATGTAGCTACGTACACACATGTAATTTACATGTATATCAATAGTAATATACCATATAGCAGGTAAAATTGGCGGCATTTTAATTTGGCATTTTTGCCAATTCTCAGCCTTTGATGGATTATAATTCTAAAAATTAGCCATTGCTTCTTAATGAATGTTGAGTGATTGGCAGAATTAAATTTGGCGATTTCACTAAAATCCTCCAAACCGCCAAATTTAATTCCACGCCAAATTTAATTTCATGCCAAATTTTCCCGCTATACGGTATGTCACATAATTTTGTTAAGAAAAATGATAATTGTCATATATTAAAAAGAACTGCATTTGTGATGATGCTACGTAACAAACGTTTATAATTAGCTATGGAAATTGTTAGCTACGTAGTTATATGGTATCATATGTAGCTATATACATATATAGTGGAAAGGATGAACCTCTGAAATTTATAAAATTTGTCAACATTTTCTGTCAAATTTTGCACCATACAGAAATACATAGCTATAATTATACGTAGCTACGTACATATTGTTTGTTTGTTCTTGTAGAATGTTAATAAACTAAATGACAAGAGTCCACCTCCTCTTCCATGGCGTCCCAGTTATGAGGTATAGATTTGTTAAAATGTGTACAGATATGTGGTTGAAACTAATATAATGAGCACATATATAATATTATATCCATGTTCATAAAAAGTATACGTACGTAGCTATTGTTGGCGATTTGTCAAGCCGTTCTGTTATTGATATCATAATGGCATAATGAAGTTGTAATATAAAATAAATATAGTGTGTTCATGGCAAAACACAGGTGTGCCATTACAAAGTATAAAACATTTTTATTCCTATGATATACTGATGTTAATAATCCTTTGATGTAAATACTATGTATTACACTCTAAATATAGCTTGTAAATTCGTCCAGATACGTAATTGCTCACCTCAAACGATAGTGATGGAAAAACAATTCACTAAGGAATGACTAAGTTACAACAATAAATAGCTAACCATGAACATTATTTATCGTTCTGTACATTTACCTGTTGATATGGATGGAGGTCATTGATAAAGAAATATACGTAGCTATCACATGAAAGTTGCTGTACTGAATTTACTGGATTTTTATGAATACTATCTCGTATACGCATGCCATCAATTTGACGTTAATTTATGCTTGCTGATAATTCACGACTTACGCTATGTGCTCTAAAAATAGGTACGTACGTATCTATATAGGTTATTCTATATATAGGTATAGCATTATTTTAGTGTACGTATTTACGTACTTTCTCCAGAATGTTACTAAATTGAGTAGCAAAACTCCACCTTCTCTTCCACCACGTCTTTGCTATGAAGTACGTAGGAGTAAAGCGTTATATTATATGTAACTACTGTATGTATATAATTTTTGAAGGATGTAAATTTTGCATATTTTGCAGTAATTTAGATTTTATGCCTCAAAAAGTGCAGTGGCTTAAAGAAATAACCCATATCGTCAACTTAAGATGGAGAAAATTTTTAAAAAATTGAAATTGATCATATAATTATCTCAACCTACGAACGTACATACATTCAGCTACGTGTTACATGCGTAATTATATATGTAGGATATAGTTATGTAAGCCTGAGTCAAGTATGCTCAAAATTTTGCCCAAAATTGTTTCAGTAGTTTCCTTAAACTTTTGCCTCCCCTATTATGCAAGCATTATGCTCCAATTTATATATGTAATGCTCTTATACGTAGATGACTTAGTATTTTTGCGTATTAATGCTCTATTAGAGTAATTCAATAAAACCTTGACTGAAATATTGATCTACCTTAACAAATGAAAGTTCATACATTATGCTGTCATAATTATACAGCCTATTATGCTAATTATTATGCTGGCGTACTTGACACAGGCCTAAGTACATGTACACATATGGGACTGACATAGTTACACTCAAAATGTGAATACTTGTACACACATGCATGTAGCTACATAGCTATCATTCTATATATTGTTACATAACATTTTGAGGAAGGAAAATTCACTCTCCAACCCTCTCTGCATCTAGCTACCCTGCTCTGTAAACTTAGAAATGTTGTTTTCTTTTTTCAATAATTATGACATACTTAGCTATGTACATAATATAGAATGTGCGGAAGATTCAGTCAGTTAAAAGAAGTATCTCCTTTCACAATGACTCTCCAATTCCAAGTCGACCTGCAATTAAACCAAGAGTAAGTTGAGGAAATATTGTTCACAATGTGTACATATTTTACACTTTATGAGCATTGCAAATGGCTTACGTGTGTTACCGTATACCAACTGGAAAGTTTTTCATACAAAAGGTTTCGAGGTTTTCGTGGATTAGCTTACAACCTCAAAAATTTAGCAGCTTAAAATGTTTTATGGTGCTCATAAGTGCCTGATGCAATACAGTAGGCATCCTCAAAAACTTATTCGTAAAAATGGTTAAAGTTCTAAGGGGGTTTCAAATAAGAGTGAAATATTAACTTCCAGGTAACTTGGTATCTGCCTATATAAGCATTTAGCTACGTAGTTATGTAGCTAAGCAAAAAACAGCTTCCTTTTTCAGTAATAATCCTTATACCGTATAGCAGGTTTTATTTGTGAGGTCCTAATTTGTGTAAATTTTGCGAGGAGTCACGAGCTTGCAAATTTAAATTGAGATAAGTGCAGACTTTTCTATGTAGTTTCACACAGTTTGCAAATTGTAACTTATCAAATATTACTGCTAGACTATAAAATTGAACGATTCGCAAAAATTGTGCCTCGCAAATAAAACCCACTATACGGTGTGTGTATATATATATATATATCTAGAATTTGAAGAATATCAAGTCAGCTAAAGGGAGCACATCTTTTGACATTCCAACTGAAAGTCCACCTGCAATTCCACCAAGAGTAAGTAAAGAAACTTGGTAATCAATCATATATATGTGTATGAATGCATGTATGTATGTATGTATATACGTACGTATTGCTACATATGTGTAGCTATAGTAAGTACGTACGTATATATTATGTATGAGTATGATACATATTTAGGGCTGAGCAATACCTACAAGCTATTATGTAACTAAATGAGACAATTATCAATAACGTCTCAGGATTCTGCCCACACTTGTCGGCAGTGGTTCAAAGTGACCAGTATCTCTTAAAACCAACCACTACAGTTCTTACGTACGTACATAAATTATTGATGCATGCATTAAATAGCCCTACACATATCATTCTATCTTAAGTTTTAGTGCACAGGCCACCACTCAGAAATTCCTGGGCAGAACCCTGGTGTCCTATAGCTATAATGTGCTTTGTTAATGAAGTCATATAGCAAAATGTTTAGAATTGTATTTAGCTATGGAAAGTTTTGTAGTTTTGTAGTTACAATGGCATATCTAAGTAGATAGCTAGTGTACTGATTAATGATATTCAAGCTAACAGTGGTGGCAGAATTAAGGGGGAAACTACATACCAGTACTGTATAGCATAATTCACTGAAAAGGGAATATAAGTATTGACTGATTTGATGTTAAGCTAGCAATCCATCAAATTTTCCCTTCCAGTAGCATAGCTAATACAGGTGGCCTAGGATGCTGTCCGTTAATATTTTCTTACTCAATGAAGTGCATTTGTCATATTTTCCCTGTCAATAAATTACACTATATGATATATTAATCATTATAATTATGCACTGTGCATGTGCAATAGATCCAGTCAGTTAAAAGAAACATCTCTGGTGATCCTTCAGCTCCAAGTCAACCTGCAATTCCATCAAAGGTAAGGAAACATTGCATAAGCGTTTTAACTGCACTTTCAAAACCATTATAATAACTATATAGATCACTTTATCTGAAGGGTCTGTCACTCTTCCAAATCATGTACAAGACTTTGAAATCAGTTTGATTTCAAATCTAGTTTGAAATCGCTTAAAAGCAATTGAATGCATGCGTGGGATTTGCTGACTAATCATGAGCTTACATTAGAAAGGCATCATGATCAATTTCTGGAGTTTATGGAAAATTATATTACTGAGTTGTTAAGTCGATTGATTTCATGATTTAGGGCAATGCACATAATTATGAGATTGTATTTAGATAATGACAGACCCCTCAACTTTATCACATTCACTCAAATTAATCTCTATAGCTACTCTGATACTCTTTAGTGTCAAAGAAATGGCTATACACATAAGCCATTCTAATCTAATTTACTTTTAAACAAGAGAAAGTGTTATTACAAGCGGTAGTGTAATTGCATCTTTACATTATGTGTATACATAAGTGTTTGTTGTTGTGCTTAACCACTGCAAAAATAATACAGAATCAAGTTCCTGGACCATTAGCTGGCTACTTTAAGTTTGTTACGTGATGAAATGCCACAAAGTTAGTAGCACACTATGTTGAGTATAAATTATAATACCTGCTCTAAAATGAACTGTTTAATGTTTAGTGTTTATAATATGATAGCTAGCTATGTGTTACTCTAATAAATTAGACAAAGTAAACTGGGTATGGTAATTTATCTGACCAGTACTTTGATTTGGCCCCATAAATATAAATAGATTTCTGATCCCGACTATGACAACTGAAATGCTTTATAAATTCTGATACAACTCCTCCCTTTGTGTACGTATCTTCTTCTTTTGTAGCTACCAATGGACATTGGACTATTATTATGTTCAACTCAAATTTGTCAATATTTTCCTGTCACAATTCAACATTCATTTCAATATGCAAAATTTCAAGCTACGTACGTACATATTTTTGTTCTTATTCAGCAAAATCACAAAAGTTTTCCCCACATTATTAATGAACCAAGTAAATCGTGAAAGTTTTCTCCCGTGTAAGTTTTATCGTTTACGGTAGTAGCTAAAGCATGTAACAAGAAACTTTGATCCCAAGCTATCCTTAAAATTGGATTTGGTAAAAAATGTTCATACATACGTACATACATATATACAGAAAGTTTGACAACGTCTCAATCATGACACTGAAATGGCAGTATCGCTCAGCTCTAGACAGCTGCAGGTCATAGTCATATTTGTTGTATTCACCTAATGGCTGTGGCTTATATAATTTATTCTACAGGCTAATTCTCAAGATGACACAGAATCTAATGGAACACAAGTACGTACGTACATGCATACATAGAACAACAATATGTTTTTGTGATCACTTTGACACATCTTGAACATTGGTTGGTGCAGATTTTGCTTGAACTTCAGTATCTGCAATATGCTCAAAATGCTCCGTGTAGCCTAGGCCTGAGCCTAATATGCCAGCATAATTTTGGGAATAATAGGTTGCAATTTTAATGAGAATAATTCTGAAATTATAGGGCATTCATGAGCATAATATAAGAATAATTGGAAGTTACAATGGGTAATTTAATGTAAATGTAATGAAATAATCTCAAAAAAATGTTTAAAATGATGTTGACGGTGAAGGTAGGATAGTTTCATGTAGATTCCGAAGAAAAGTCTACACTGGCAGTAATCATTGTGTGTATTGTAGACATCATTATCACTGATACAATAAAATTTACAAGAATAAGTAGGAATAATACGTAGGTGATGATGTGGGAATAAAATAAGAATAATGGGTCAAAATTTTGGAAAGTTCGGGCAGGAATAATAGGTAAAATTTTGAGCATATTAGGCTCAGCCCTAGTGTAGCCAATGCTTATAACCTCTAATTCTTTACTGTGCACATATTGGATTTTGGATTTACATGCATACGTACATATACAGTAACTACGTACGTGTGTAATATTACAGGAGGAATTTTACTCTAAATGCACCCATGGCCAGGAACTTCTGACATGAGACACACATAATATCATTATGCAAAACAGTTAATGTTATCTGTGTACATAGCTAGCTAGCTATAGCTTTGATATAAATATGATCTACTGATATACCTACCTATGCTTGTACGTATATAGTTATGTACAATAGACCTGTTTATACGTATGTGTTAGTAAATAATTACAGTATGTTATAATGTTGTTAATAATTGTGTTGTTATTATGTTACTTATATGATTATCGTATGAAATAACTACACTGGTGAATGAACAACAATTCCAAGGGAATGCCACTAAATATATATAGTTAGACCTACAGAAATATGTACACTGCAGTGTGGTATGAAGGTATATATGGCGAGAAAGACAATCTGGTACATCATTTAACCACAATCCCTCCACCACGTACTTAGCAGATAACAAGTCAGTTGTGCTAAATCAAAATCTTGCCCAAAATGCTTTTTTACATATGTGCCTGTTATGCTCTTCGCTTACCTTATCATGCTTGTAGCTATTATGCTCCATTTTACACAACATTGCTCTTGAAATAATGACTTAGCATTTACGTAGTTTCTGAATGTTCTATTAGAATACTTAGTTATATAACTATACATGATTCAATTGAGTGTTTTGTTAGACAATATGCTGCATAGTATGCCAGCCCTTGTATTGACAAGCTTGCAAATATTTATTTCCTATTTATATTCTCTGCAGAATTCAAACTACTTACATAAGTACTACTACAGAAGTATGGTCATGGTAGGGTACTAAGACTGATAATGCCTCAGACAGAGCCATTTTATTATTATTGATGGTAGTACTGCTACAGTACATAGTTCATGATCACTAACTTGCTTACATGTTGGCTATTGCCCATACCTGGAAGACTACAAACATGTATGGTAATTATCAATGTATTATTTCAACTGGTGTTGTCAGCTGGAACTGAATCGCGGGATCAATAGCTTATAGCTACAGCTACGTATGTACCGAGTCTGCATAAACAAGTCTTGTCTGCATATCTATGTACCGTATAGCGGGTTATTTTCCCTAGGTGCAAATTTTCCCGAATGGGCTCGCGACTCGGGAAAATTTATGCTGGCCCATGGGCTGCTTATAAGATTCCATTGTGGGTTTAATGTTGCCACAGCTCCGTAATTTATGGTTACGCCGAATATCTTTGAATATTGTGTTGAGTCAAGCCGCGGCGTGTAGTTACAATAGAGCTACAGAATTTACCTGCAATTAAGAATATATCCTGCTGTTGTAGTAAAAGGTATTTGGTAATCTATTCGTTTGTCGTCTTCCATCAGATTAGCACTGTTCCTTAGTTGATTGTTTCGTCCGTTTATCTAGATAAACGGACACACCTCTTTAGCTGGTCGTAGTTCCAACACGCTTTGTCGTATCACCTTCAAAATTGGTGTGCAAGTACCTTTTATGTTGCCCTATATTTTGATGCTATTTGATTCTTTCAAAGTCTTTCAGTCTCGGTTGCAGAGGCGTCCGATAGCTAATAGTATAGGTACGATAATTGATGGCTTGCTCTAGTACACAAATATTGTCCCGTTCGCAAAGTATACAAGGCCGTCCGTAACTGAAAATAAATATATATCTCTAGTCCATGCACACAGGTCTGTAAAATATCATCCCGTCCGCAGAATATGCAGTCCAGCCCACAACAGGTCCGTAAAATATCGTCTCTTCCGCAAAACCGTCTCGTCCGTAAAATACTAGTCCGGTACCCAAGTCATCTTCCAGTCCGTAAAATAGACACTGCCGAATCAAATAGGGTAGGACAACTATATTAATAAATTTCAGTTTAAATTGAAGAAAAAAATATAGCTAGCCTATAACCATATACAGCTACCCTCCATATAATTATTTACCTGCCTTACGTGTTGCCCTGTTTTAGAACTATTAGCTATAGCTACTGCTCACAATATTCTCCAGACTAGCTATTTGTATCAAAAGCCATGCATGCATGCACCTCCCATATTTCACTGCAGGAGTTGTTGACAACAATCTAGCTGAGTAGCAGTGGCATTTTCTGTTAATTTATGATTAGTCTAGGCCTCTAGGGGTTGGAGCTACTAAACATAATAATGCATGGCTCAAAGAGAGGTTAAAGCTTGTAAGATTACCTGTGAGGTGTCAGTAGTAATGTGCCACACAAACCTGCACATGTATGTGAGAACAATATCTCACTATACTGACACTCAAGTGACATGCGCATAGCTACACCCATGTGACAGTGTAAATCACTAGTTCAACTGGATCCACATCAACAAGTGAGCACACTAGAAATGTGTTGCAGTGATAAACCGTCATAGTCAGAGGTTAAGAATTGTACAGCTGACAAGTTAAAAGTATACATATACTATGGAGCCTGGAGCAAAAGAAGATTGTGTGACCTACGTATGTACACTACACCATTTAGTCGATTGACACTATTAATCCCTGTTTGATTTCTATTGTTTGTATAAACCTCTCATGATGTTACCAATATGTATTCTATATAATAGCCCACCAAGTGGGCATGAAAAAACTTAAGAAACTAGATTAAATATGGAAACAAGAAGGATAGAAAAGCTTAAAGATGGAAACAAGAAGGAGATTGTAATTACGTAGATAGAACTGTTATAGCTATATTCTAAAGCATTTGCGATCCCTATTCTGACTGCATCATGCAGTATTATTACGTATAGATACAGTAGGACTGTTATTCTAAAGCATTTGCTCTCCCTTTTCTAACTGCATCAGGATTACTAATAGATTCCTCTGAAAGCAGTCAGAGTAGGGATTGCAAATGCTTTAGAATAACAGTTCTATCTATGTAGCTACAATCTCCTTGATCTTTAAGCTTTTCCATCCTTCTTGTTTCCATACTTTTTATCTCTATCCTTTTAATCTATAGTATACTAGATTGCCAATTTCTAGTAGCATTATATTTGTGATCCCTATTCCCTTTTTAAAATTTGAAAATTTTTATATTTAATCCACGTATTATACAAGATAAATACAGATTAGCGACACAGGCTTACTCCTGTCTTGGCAAGAATATTTCTTCCTTTATTGTGCTCTGCAGAATTCATCTATTGGTACAGGAGTATGGTCATGTTAAGACTGATAATACCTTATGATCAGATCAATGTACAGTATCTGGGGAATTGTAGCTGAAGGATAGCTACGTATTATAGTTAATGATGCCTAAGCTATAGCTATTATGTAAAATAAGTCAAAAATTCTTATTCCAGAAAAATAATCATCATCAACTCTAGCTACATATCAAATTCCTGTCAGGAATACTCTTGGATGTATAATTGTAAATGTCATTATAGCTACGTAGCTACATAGCTATATAGTGCATGTTTTTACAGTAATAAAAGATACCCTTTGGTTAATTTTCACATACGTATTATACATAGATGAATCAAGATACGTCATTTTTGATCATGTGATAACACAAATATCCATGTTAATCCTTGGACAATCCTGGCATTTTTAGCACTAGTTACTGATATGCATCACATGCATACAGCCATGAAAGGATGGTTCATCGGGCGTGGTCATACAAACAAGCATCATAAAACCCACAATGGCTGGTACTCAGGAACCATGGTGCTGATTTCCTCCATTGTTAGAACATTGATTCTACATATATAGTAAGTATGTTCTGGGTCTGTGTCTCTGTGATTAGCTAGCTTTTATGGCAGCTTAGCTACAGCATCAGATTATCTGCAAATTCTTGAGTAGTGCTACGTACGTATGTATGTATGTATGTATGTATGTATAAATAACTTACTCATTCATTTGCATACTACTGCTTCTTCTTTAGGATTGGGCAATATTAAAAATCATTGTCATGAATCACGATTATTGTGCAAAATTCAACACGGTTATCATGGTATTATACAAATGTTTAATTTGTTACATAACTTGATAATAAGTATTATTTAAGCCAACCAGTAACAATACTCGGTAGTATAAGTGTTGAAATTGTGAACAAAACATGCAGTAATTTTTTTGTTTTTAATATTTTAGGCAGTAAATCTTATGATAATCACGGTATTGAAGGTAATATCATGTTCCCGGTATAACGATACTCAAAATTTTGCTTTGGTACAGGATTCAATATCACGGTATCACGATAATATTGTATTATTACCCAACCCTATTCTTCTTGGCCTCACAACTCGCTACTGTGAGTTGATTTCAAAAAGACCCATTGTATGGGTTGTATTAAACACATAATATAAATCCCTACAGATTCCATCATTAGCTTTTCACAACTAATGAAGGTGCAGTGTTATTATAAAAGTAGTATTATATGTAGCTACCATATGCTACTGATTACTTAGCTATACTGTACTATTAATGACATAACACTTATTATCAATGCTCCCCACAATACATACGTAGTTATATAGTGACTATTGCACTGATAAAGTAGCTATTATTTACTAGGGAACTGTATACAACTCAGGTATCTTTCCATTGGAGTGACACACATACGTATATGTATATATAGATGCACGTTGGATTAATTTTGAGGGGAAACACATGCATGTACATGCACACATACACTGAAATTTTATTCAATGAGTACTAACTACAGCTAGTTACGTACATAGCTACGTACATTGCATGTAAAGCAATTATTGTATAGCTATGTACATATAAAACAAAAATACTATCAATTCCACCATAACTTATATGTACCTACATGTATAGATACAGTTGCTATCCAAATAATAATTATTTTCTAGTTAATTAGCTAGCTATGCTTCCTCTCTAGATAAGTAGTCTATCTCCTTTTGCAATATTTTAGTAACTTTTATAATCTTGTCAGCATCTGGTCCACCTATTTGCTTTAAAGCTGTTTCAGCAGCATCCCTCACTACTGAAATATAATCATTGCGCCTATATACATTTGAAACACAGCAAAATTTACTACATACCATACATAAAATACATTATAGCTCTATGTAGCTACATATGTTAATAAATATGTTATGCTATAACTATAAATTACCAAATATCACTGATTTTGTTTACAGCCTTTTCAGCCTTCATGTGACCAAGAGACAGACAAGCACTCTGCCGACATATACGATCCTTGTCATCTAAAAGAACTAAAAGACGGTCAACAACATGAGCTTCCTTTGTTCCTGTTTGACCAAGTGAAATTGCTGCTACTGCTCGAATGTTAGGATCATCATCATGTAACAATGCAATGAGAGCATCTACTACTGCTGGTGACTGGAATTTACCTACATATGAAAGGGGTTGATCAAGTACGTAGCTAATCATACCTGAATAAAATATTATGTACGTAAGTAAATTTGTGACTGGTTCTGAGAAAACCCTCCACATTCGATTATTTACATAACTCTACACAAATAACTAAAATCCTGATAGTTGTATTAGTTTTTAATTGCTTTATATTATAATGTACGTACGTAGCCGGATCTTTTGTCACCAATATTATAACATTACAAGGAACAGTTAATTATGAGATTGTATGTCTCTAAAAATGGGTCAGAATTTGTATGCAAACACAAAGGATTTTTGCAGAGCTAGTCACATTTAAAAAGGACAATCTCGGCTACAAAAAGCAAGGAAACAAGGAACAACATACATACCAGCATGAGATACAGTAATTGTGATGGGTCTGCAAAAATCGACCATGTAGGCGCAAAAACTGATATCCATTTAATGGTAGCTTTTCCTGCTCTAAACAGTGCTGTATGGTTGTCTGAGCCCCCCCTCCCTTTCCTCCCACCCGCCCACTCCCTTGCTCCGCTGTCCTAAAATTAATGCACACCTTAAAAATTGTCTCAAACAGCCTGAAATTCAGCTATTTACAAGGTTAGCTATGTACGTATATGAAGGCTAATACGTAGATTAGTAAGTTTATTGCTGATAATAAAAGCCAGCAAGTTACAGGCGGTAGTGTGTTTAATTATGTAACTGAATGTTTTAAATGGTGACTTCTCAAAATAATACAATGCACATATACGTATGGTCGATTTTTCCAGACCTGGTCACAATTCATAACTACGTACGTATGTATGTAGTCTCTACTTTTGCAGTCATTACTTAATCTCGTTAGCTAACCAAAAATGATTAAACCTTAATTATTAGAATCATCTTACGTAGCCAGCTACAATACTACTCAATCTTTGTTTCTTTACTATTGTGACAGATGAAATTGATTCCTAAAACTGAATGTTATTATAAACTTATAGTTTCTTAATGTATTGCTTGTATGTAGCTAGCTATAAGTATGAGGAGTACGTAAATTAATATACGTGGCTAGCTAGTTATCTATAGACAAAAACATTAGGGACTTATTAAATACACGTACATCCATTTTTAACAGTATAGCATTGGCACTATATAGCTAGCATTCAAAAAGTTACAGTCCAACTTGTCAGCAATAAGCCTGCATCAATTATGCCAGCATAACAGGTGTGCAATAGCATTAAGCATAATACTAGCATACGTATTAGGCAAAATTTATAGCCCAGAGGATTAACATGCACAATTAAAGTCTGCTCATGTCCCCAAAAGCAATGAAAGCGCTCACCTCACTGCTCTCCAAACACGCTATTACTTATGCAGTTCAGTATGGTTGCCATAATTACATTAATCACTACCAGAAATAATGTTATTAATAGCTCTAAAACAAAAATACCCTGGGTGCAAAAAAAGTGTGAGGTCAATCAGAAGCAGCATTGCAAATAGGTATGCGCGACCTAAAATTTTGCTATCAGCTGAGGCCAAGAAGTTATACTTATCAAAAATTTTAACTATGCTTGAATGACATACAATACGTAGTTTATAGCATATGTTCACAACTATGATTGGCTTTGTCACTTGGCCACCCTTTTCATACCATCATTATTCTAAAGGTGGCCAAGTAACAAAGCCAATCATGGTTGTGAACATATGCTACGCACGTATAAACTATTGTAATATCATTCAAGTATAATTTAAAAGATTTTTGATAAGTAATTTATTGACCTCAACTGATATCAAAGTTTTTGGTCACATATACCTATTTGCAATGCTGCTTCTGATTGGCCTCACACTTTTTTTACACTCAGGGTGTTTTTGTTTAGCATGCATGTAACAATGCAAACAAGGTATTAAAATTTAATAAACACACTTCAAGAGACATCATTTCCCAACTACGTAGCTGCATTTTTACTGAATATCATATCATACATAATCAAAATTTTAGTACATTTCAGATGTGCACATGCAGTCACAAAAATGTATAACTTGCATACCTAAATTCTCTACTGCAGTTAGCCGCACAGCAGAATACATGTTGAAAACCTCCTTTATGCAGTATTTTTCTGTAGCCTTTACAATAACTTCATTCCATCTATGTTCTGCTTCACCTACGATTTCCAAGTATTTGTATTTGGTTACCATATTTGTTGCTTTGAACACTTCATTCTTAATTACACTGAACAGCCACTGGGAAGACTCATCTGTTTTGTAAAACTCAGGGATTTCAGTTTTGAACTCTTTTTGAAAACTGCTCTGAAACTGGTCCCATGTCACTTGTTGCTTTTTTCCAAAGTTACGAACCCAAAAATTTCCATGCTCAACAATTTTTATCGCCTTTCTTGTTGGATACCTGTAAAGAATCTCCCCATTTGTACATGACTCTTGTTGATTGTTTGCTTTGTCATTAACATCTTCTATAAATGATGAAAGAGTAGCCTTATCATCTAGTGATGGAAATTCGTACCACTGTAGTCTAGGCAATATCAAGTTCCTGTAACAGAAACTTTTTGAAAATCTGCATACACTCTAACAGACAGAAGAACAGTGCAGAAGAAGGGTAAAACAATGTTAATCCTTTAGTAACATTTAATAATAGTCACATTGATGAATATTACTCATTTTTATGTAGCACTCACATAGATTTGTTTTTAAAGGAAATATATACCACAGATAAAATCCTAAACAAAACATCCTTTCTGTGAAATTTACAAGGACAATCAAAAGCAGCATTGTAAATGGTTATACGTACATGACCAACTGACCAACTGACCAACATAGTAATGCCAAATATTGTACATATACATATGTATTTCATTAAAATATTTCAACTTCTTGGCCTTATTTGATATCAAAGTTTTTGGTACATAGCTATGTATATATGTACATGCCAGGGGACTCAGAAGCACTTTCACAATGGTCAGGCTATTCCAAAAAAACAAGAGATAAGGCTGTGCCTAATATGCTCAAATTTTTACCTATTATTCCTTCCCGAACTTTCCAAAATTTTGATACATTATTCTTATTCTATTTCCACATCATCACTTATTATTCCTACTTATTCTTATAATTTTATTGTATTGGTGATAATAATGTCCACAATACACACGGTGGCTATTATACTGGTGAACAGGATATTGCTAGTGCAGACTTTTCAGAATTTATGTGAAATATTGCTACCTTCATGGACATCTTCACCATCATCATCATTTTAAACAATCTTTAAGATTATTTCATTTCATTTACTCATTACAACTTCCAATTGTTATTGTATTATGCTCATGAATGTCCTATTAATTATTCTCATTAAAATTGCAACCTATTATTCTCAAAATTATGCCGGCATATTAGGCTCAAGCTTAACAAGAGAGTTAAATTATTGGATTCATAACAGGGGTGAATCCAGGATTTTCTGAAAGGGGATCTCAGTATAGAGGTAGATCTCTGATGCACCAGCTATAGGGTGTTCTATTATTGTGACACCAAAATCATGCCTAATGCAAGATTTAGAGCATATTTCGAGGGGTTCACCACTCTACATAAATATTTTTGTACAAGATTTGGAATTTTGGCTTGATTTATTGATTCCTGTTCACCAAAAGTATATGGAGAAATATCAAGACTCACGATAGTGAGTTGCGAGGCCAAGAAGAAGCACAGCAAAGCGACCACTGAGTGAATTATTTACATGTAGCACCCCCTCAAACTCGCAAACGCTCTAGCTAAGCTGCCATTAAAGCTGCCATTAAAGCTACCGCTTAGTTATTACCGACTCACAACGTTCTTACTATATAGAATCAACAAACCAAGAATGAAGAAATAGGCACCACCATTCCTAAGTACCAGCCATTGCGAGTTTTATGGCACCCGTTGTGTGACTACACATGACAAACCATCCTTTCCCACCCAATTCACCTGTTTACTAGAGAATTAGTACCTTCATTGTTTGAAGAATCAATATCCCGAAGTTGATAGACATCGATTCAGCCATTCCTCTGATACAGCCTTATAAATGCCTTCCTGTCACCACAAAATTTTTTATGTGGCTGTTATTTTTTTCTTCTTTCTTTCTTTCTTTTATTTTCATCGCACACTTTTTTCGTGAGCTCGTGGGAGCTTTCGTGAACCTTGGAAGTTTTTTTCAAACTCTCTTTTTATACATTCACTTGTTTGTCTAATAACTCACTCATTTCTTCATGGATTTCAGCCAATTTTGTATCAGCACTTCTCCTATGTATGCTCTACTTGTCATACTATTATCAATCTGAAGTTTCAACTTGAATGTATTTGAGAAGGCCTATTACACTGCAGGTTGATAGTTGTCATAACTTAGACCCCCTTCAAATGATTTGCATAAACTTTCAGATACACAATCTATATTGATCACTCTGTAGTTAAAGTTTAAAAAAATCTCAGGCCTGAGATTTTCAAAATTAAGCTTCAAAGTTTAATTTGCAATATTGTGTGCTAGGCAAGTACGTACAAGTTATGCCCATGCAGTACTTCTCTGCTGCTTGCTAGTAATAACATCTGTTTATACGTACGTACTTCCAAAAAGTAGTGATATGCTAAACAAAAATACCCTGAAAAAAAGTGCAAGGCCAATCAGAAACAGCATTGCAAATAGGTATGTTCGACCAAAAACTTTGATATCAGTTGAGGCCAAGAAGTTACGTACTTTAAGTTATCAAAAATATTTTTAATTGCTTGAATGACATACAATACGGTAGTTTATAGCATATTTTCACAACTATGATTGGCTTTGTCACTTGGCCACCTTTTTTACACCATCATTATTAATAAAGGTGGCAAAGTGACAAAGCCAATCATAGTTGTGAAAATATGCTATAAACTATTGCATGTCATTCAAGTAGTTAAAAAAATTTTGATAAGTAACTTCTTGGCCTCAACTGATATCAAAGTTTTTGGTCGCACATACCTATTTGCAATGCTGCTTCTGATTGGCCTCGCACTTTTTTTACACCCATGGTGCTTTTGTTTAGCATAAAGATTTACAAGAAAACTAATCAAACTTTTGATTTGTGACTGGATTTGACAAAAGCTGGCTTTGACGCACACAATAACCAGACACACTTTTCACCACTAAGCAATAGCTACGTATGTCAATTAACTAACAGTTCATGTGTTCACTGGTGCCTAAACTCCTCTGGTCTGCTTTTCCTGAGGCTTTTTTCTGGGGTCTGTCAGACGTCTACAAGTGCCCGGATGGTCTTTAAATGGCTTTGGTGGGACTTTATTGTAGATTTGGGATGGGGAATCTTGTAAATCATTCTGTTTTAAGTATCTTCTAATAAATTGAAGTATACATTTAAAGTTTCTTCGTTAACCGAATCCATTCTTATAAAGGCAGTGCTGTCGCCTTTTTAGCTTGTTCTGTCTTTCCATAAAGCATCACCACCAACCAGTGCTGATCACCTTCTTTCTCAGCAGTCCTTTGCTTTCTGCTGTTGACTGAGCAATACACATAACATCTTTGCGAGATTTTCCATATCCAATGGTAGCACATGCACTATACAATAAACGATACCAATTCAGTTTCTTCACTGCGCTCTAAATAGGATCTTGGGCCAGGCTTGAGACCATGTTCAACACGACCACTCAACCGATCATTGAGAGTGGTTATAGGTACGTATGTCGTGCTCCAGCGTGGTCTTACGTATGCTTGATGATCCTTCTTCTCTGCTTTCATGGCTGCTTTCATTTGACAGTCAGTCTAATATTTTCTCTTTTTTTCTCCAGAGTGCACAAAACAGCTGGTGCTGATACACTTCTCTTATGACGTGCTCTTTTCCCTCATCTAGATATACATTTTCACTACCAGCAATGTGGTACAACCTTCTCCATTTTGAGCGGAAACAATGAAACCGTAAATGTAAGGATATTACTCCGTATATGCGTTATTAATAAATGGTCCATGATTAAATTGATTATAGGTAACGGTCAATAATTGGCAACTTATGCTACCATACTTAATGATAATTGCAATGTCATGTAGCGATAGCTACGATTACGTATGTCATAAAACTACGTAATAAGCACCTGTAAACAAGCATGTTATCAAGTACATAGATGCCTGTAATGTTTTTAACGCCTACTAGGGGCCTGAAAGATTATTATTATACTTATGCAAGCAATATAAAAAGCAAATAAAACCAGAATAACAAAAAATTGTGAGTAGGGATTGACCTCAGTGCACTAAAAATTAAGGAAACAAGGAATAAGATTTTGGTGTAAAAATTCTGGCATGAGATACGTAGCTAATTTAATCCCTACTTTTTCACTCATTTCAGTAAGTTCCAAAAGTAGGGATTAAACTTACGTACATAATTAATCGCATACCAGAATCTTTATGCCGAAATCTTATTCTTTGCCTATTTCTTATTTCCATACTTAGCACTGAGGTCGATCCCTACTCACTATTTAATTT
Source organism: Spongia lamella (assembly GCA_963930835.1). Classification (NCBI taxonomy): domain Eukaryota; kingdom Metazoa; phylum Porifera; class Demospongiae; order Dictyoceratida; family Spongiidae; genus Spongia; species Spongia lamella. The sequence goes on along the minus strand of OZ005746.1, from coordinate 5,734,625 downwards.
CTGTGATTCTAGTATACCATTTTGACTCAGTATAAAACAATCCTATTGTGCTACATATATAACAAAGAACTTACATGGCAAAGGGGCTGTGTTATAGCAGATTACATTCCAAAAACAGCTAAATCTAGTTGTCCAAGGCTATTATATTATACGTACGTATCTTGAATGTCACATTATAATGAAGCACACACGAAACATCGTACGTATCTAAAATTGCACTATAATACTAATTACGTATGTACGTATATCACGTGTGCAAGCCAGGATTTTTGTGTAATATAATAAGCAAAAGCTGTAACAACTTATCGACACCCTCTTTTGTGAGTTTCTAACCTCATTGAAGAACAAGGAAGGATAATGAAGGATAAAGGAATCACCATACAAACCTTAATCGGAACAACATTTTTGTAAATCCATGGTGATTACCTTTGTTATGTGAAATTTTTGGAGCCGTACACCTAGTGCTAGTGAGACTTATGGCAGGCTGGCTGGCTGGCAGATAAAATTCAGGTAAATTTTTTTTTTAAATTCGCTACAGATCAAAATATTTTTGCATTTACCAAAGGTGCAGCTTTATTACAGTAGTAACAATTCATTGAAGTTGGTATTTTCAACTAAACCCTGTTGTACATAAGGTGGTTTTTAGAATTGCAAAAAAATCAGAAAGCTATACATTTTTATAGCGATCTCTGCTATTACACAAGTACAGTACTACTGTACTTAATGATGTAGCTTATGGATGATTATACATATGTAGATGCATGTAGCTTGCTATAATTTGTGCCAAAATATTTTATATAGAGTTTATACGTAACAACAAGATGTGATATTTGTATGATAAACCAAAACACCTTAGGTACGTATGAAAAAGAAGCATGGCTAAGAAAAAATGTTGCAGCAACTAAAAGGACTGAATATGAGAGTGTGGCCAAGGTCTATGCAATCGTAATACACACTGTGATGAAATAGTGAGAACAATCAGAAGACAGAACTTTCAAGGCGAATCGGAAGATTTTGAATTGAATTTTATGAGAAAAGAGTTAACAAAAATCATTAGCTTGTCACTTGGCCATGTTTTGTCTTACAATTTTATCTACCATAAAATGGTGGCCAAGTGACAAGCTAATTCATTAACTCCTGCTCATCAAATTTGTCTTGAAGTAAATTCTAACTAACTTCTGATTGGCCAGGGGGCCTCACTAATTCATCGCAGTGTGTACGTATTGTGATTGCATAGTCACTGCAGCAGTTTTTCCTGGTCACAGCACTTTTTTACACCCAAGTTGTTTTAGTTCACCACAATACGCACACATACACACACACACACACACACACAACCACACACACTGCACCACACACATACATGCACACAACATACTCACACACTAGCTGTACACATTGAAGTCTTACGTACATCCCAAAAGCCATGTTAGCATACACTGTAGCTCGTTTATCAACACTTGCAATCAGTATTGGTGTATTGGAAATATAAGCGAGTGATAATACATTAGCTGCTAATGTACTGCCTGCTGATGCTACTCCCACAATAAACACAAAAACCTATGTATATATATGTACATAAACAAATACATACAATTATGCTACGTAGCTCCATGGCTATACTTTTGCTGAAAGAACACATGCACATGCATACGTAAGTAACTATGTATGTATCCAGTTGTGCAAATGCATGCTGTACAGGAAGAAACTTCTGGAAGGTGGAATTTTAATTTCAAAAATGTTAAAAACTTATCAATTATTGACTAGGTTCAATTATCAACACTTAGTTATTCATTACCATTAAAATGTGAGTAGGGATTGATCTTATAGTACTACAAAAAGTAATGAAACAAGTTTGATGTAGTGAAACTTACTGACTTATGTTATAGTGATTATTATTATTAGTATTTTATCACTTATTAACTAATGTAAATTTTTATGGTATTGTGGTTTGCTACATTGTACTTATTATACATACGTACGTACATATAACTATGTTCAGTTGCATTGCTATTTAGTTGTAAGCTGTTGAGAACCATTATATTTATAAGGTAACTGACATCACATGGTGACAGGAGGGGGTGGCTATATATGATCCATTTACTATCACCTGAACCTTTCAATTTTTGTAATCCAGATGACTGGCCACATTGGAGGAGTAGATTCCAACAATTTAGATATGCTTCAGACCTCAGCTCAGAGACTGCATCAAAGCAAATCAGCATGTTCCTCTACTGTCTTGGGCAAGAGGCAGATTCTGTTTTGGCATGTACAGGCATATCTCCAGATGACAGAAAAGACTACAATAAAGTCCTTGAAAAGGTCGATGGATTCTTTGTGGTATGTAAAAATGTAATACATATATGAATGGGCACACTTTAACAGAAGAAATCAGCAAAGCGGAGAGACTGCTGAACAATAAATTATGACCTTGTACGATCTTGTACAACATTGTGATTATGATGAGATGAAAGATGAAATGATCAGGAATTGAGAAGTTGTTGGAATTCGTGATACATAGCTCACAGCCAGAGTAACTACAGTTAGACCCGGCTCTTACTCTCAAAACTGTTATTCGTCAGTACACGAGTAACAAAAGATGCTCAAAGGCAATGATAAGACAACTGCTGATTGTAATCAACACAGACAACACAGTAATCGTCACAACAGAGGGCAACAATGAGATCAAACACAAGACACCCACTCTAATCCAGGCCAAATACAAGCCCCAGTCACATGTAGTGGAGACAAAAATGACACGCTGTAGTGGAGAAATGTGTGGGCAGTGCAGTGGCAACCGACATTCACGAGCTAAAATGCCCTGCAAAGGATGGGTATTGCCATAACTGCAAGCTAGGTTAAAGGTCAGTTCAGTTTAGTTTGCAGAAACAAACATTTGTCAGCTGTACAAGAAGAAGATGACCCTACAGACTCAGTATTTCTGGACACTACATCAAACAATGACAAAATAGTGTGGAACTCTGACCTTCTTGTAAATGGCAAAAGATCACATTTACGTAAGATAGACACTGGTGCTGAAGTCACGCAACATCAAAAGACCCTAGGTGAACCAAAATTACAATCACCTAGCAAACTTCTTTATGGCCCAGCCAAGAAGCCATTGAAAATACAGGCCACTTCTTTTGCGCCCTTTCCCACAAAGATAGAATAACTCAGCAATGGATATTTGTGGTAGATGATCTCAAAACCAATTTTCTTGGATTCCGAGTAATTATTGACTTACATCCAGTAACCAGAACAGATGCTGTGCTGACAGAAACCCTTGAAAACAAATCTTGGTTACAATGATTTCCTGAAGTCTTTAACGGACTAGGCAACCTGTCTGGAGAGTACACCATTCAACTCTGTTCTGATGCAAGACCACATGCCATCTTTACTCCCAGACATATTACTCTGCCACTGTGTCAACAAGTTGTGGATGAACTTAACTGCATGGAAGAAGTTGGAATTATTTCCGAAGTATCATAACCTACACCCTGGTGTGCTAGGATGGTAGTCGTCCCCAAGAAGAATGGCAAAGTCCTCATCTGTGTTGATCTTAAACCACTGAATCAGAGCGTACTCAGAGAAGTACACCCACTCCCAAAAGTTGATGAGACATTAGCACGGCTCAGTGGTGCCGAGATCTCAAAACTAGATGCCAACAGCGGATTTTGGCAAATTCCTCTGTCTCCACCATCACATCTCCATGAAGATACTGCTTCAATACATATCAAGTGCCCCAGAACACTTTCAACGCAGAATGAGTGAGATCTTAGGCAACCTTCCAGGAGTTGTGTGCCAGGTGGATTATATTTTAATCTTTGGGAAGACACAGAACAAGCATGATAATCATCTGGAAGTAGTTCTCAGACGCATAGAAGAAGTCAATATAACACTGAGTCCACAAAAGTGTGAGTTTTCAAAAGCTAAACTTACATTTCTTGGTCATGTCATTGATACAGACTGATGGTACAAGAGCAGATCCTGAGAAAACCAAAGCTATTATTGACATGAGCCCACCTACGGTACCGCTCACGGTCAAGTTTATACCTCGTGTCGTTTTCTCTCATGTGAAGTTCGAGGCACTAGTCAAAACTCATGCCACACGCAAGTGAGCCAATTACCTGTGTAGGATTAGTACACGTGAGTCTCAGATTTTCTCAACTGTGTACAGGAACATTTCACGTGTCTCATTACAAAGCAAACAAATCGGGCCTTGATTCGACTCGGCACACCAATTAGTACGTATTGTGATACTTAGCTCTTTCCCAATCCACTCTAGTCACTCTAAACCACTCCAATAACTGGACGCTAAACAACGGCATCAGAAAGATAGAAATTGCATACACCACAGCTCTCACACATGTTGCAACACAAAGCGCACGTGATAAGGCACCTCAATTTGATGATTGTAAACTTGGCTGTGAGCTGTACAGTATTTCAGTATCTGAGCTAAGAAGATTCCTAGGGATGGCAAACCAACTGGGGAAGTTTACTCCAAACCTTGCTGACCTTACACAGCCCTTAAGTGAACTCCTGTCAAAATCAAGGAACTGGACTTGGGAGCCCCCTCAGTCAAAAACATTTGACCTGGTAAAGGAAGAACTCTCCAAACCCACAACATAGTCTTATATGATCCTGCAGCTCTAACAAAAATCTCTGCAGATGCTTCAGCATATGGCTTGGAGCTGTATTACTACAGAAAATAGATGGTCCATGGAGACCAGTTGCTTTTACTTCTCATTCTATGTAAGAAACAGAAAGATGGTATGCCCTGATCAAGAAGGAACCTTACTGCAACTTGGGCATGTGAGAAATTTTCTGATTTTGTTTTGGGAAATCACACTTCTCGAAACTGATCACAAACTTCTTGTGCCACTTTTAGGAGTCAAAAATCTTGATCACTTGCCACCACGAATATTGAGATTTTGTTTACCACTAGACAGATTTAGCTTTGACATACGTAAGACATGTCCCAGGTAAAGAACTGCATGTATACACTGTTGTCTCTCTAGAGCCCCTAAGATTTCAGTTGACACTATTGAGTTACAAGAACTACCTGAATTATGTGTGGCACATGTAATTTCACACCTCCCTGCAGGCAGTAGCTAACAGATTAGATTGTTACAGAGAAGCACAGTCTAAAGATGATTATGTAAACAAGTCGTAGCATGCTGCCATACAGAATGACCACATTTGAAAACCTTGATCCATCATTCAAGTGCATAGTGAATTAACTATTTATGATCAGCTCCTGATGCGAGGATCAAGAGTGGTGATACCAGAAGCACTCCAGAAAGAGATCCTACACAAGCTTCATGGAGGACATCAAGGTATCATACGGGGTGGCCTGGCCTCACACAACAACTTAAAGATTTTATTCAACATAGTCCAGAATGTGCCAGAGAATACCGACCAAACAAAGAGCCACTCATGTCATCCACTCTTCCAGACTACCCATGGCAACAAGTGGCTACATATCTATATATTCCAACTTAAAAGCTCAGAATACATAGTGATAGTGGATTATTTCTCAAGGTATCCAGTGGTCCATGACAACACTAAACCCACAATCAAATCTTATAAACAGCCTAGCATAAATTTTTTACAAGTCGTGAGGCAATTTGTGAAATTCGTGAAAATTTGCACCTCGCAAAGACAACCCTTTATACAGTATATATCAGTCTGAATACTGTTCCAGTACGGCTTCTTGTTATGACAAGACTACAGCTCTTTGCAGTAGCTGAATGAGTCTCTGTAACAGTGGAAGGGCTGATATTGAGTTGACTCCTGTTTCTACAGAGTTCCCCTGATGGCGTTTGAACAATGTAAGACCGGGGAGCATCGGCTCTTCTGATGGTCCTGCCAGGAGAGGTTTGTCCATTGGACATCAGTGTTGTCTGGGATATGCGGCAGGCTGTGGACATGGTGGCGGTTTGTTGATCTTTAAACGCTTTGTTGGCTTTTTTAATTCGGTCAAGTAATGCCATTGTGGAACTAAACTGGCAGTAGTTTGAGGGAGTGATGTGCAGATCTTTCTTCCCATCAGAAGTTCAGTAGGTGATCTTCCACACCATGGAAGGGAGTGGCTCTATAGGACCAGAGCACAAGAGGACTATCATCCACATTCTTTAACAAGTTTTTAACTGTCTGTACTGCTCTTTTGGCTTGTCTATTGTTAGCAGGAAAATGAGGACTGCTGGTAGTATATATGAGTAAAATCATACTGTTTTGCAAATTTAGCTATCTATGGTGCTGTACGTTGCGAGCGTTGACGGATGGAATGCAAGCCTTGCCTTAACATTATTTCCCTAAGGAGCATGCTAACCAGATCCTAGGGTCCACCTAAAACTGAAGTATGAATAAAATAGCACTTATAATATCTAATCTAGCTATAAGCACCTGCACAAAAAGGGTCTGGCAACATTAGAACAATGCATTTCATCTACGTATTACCAGAGTCCGAGGTAAGTAATGCCATGAATTGAAGACTCTACATGCAGTGAACCAACTACTCAATGTACTCATCCTGCACCTGAGACTATGCACTCGTTGTTGTATAACACAGACTGTTAAATTCCCGTACATCTTTGCTACGTAAATGTTGATAACATGAGTGTTAGGTTCGTGAATATCTAAATCGTGAAAATTTTTACTAAGGCAAAAGTCCAGCATTTGTGAAAATTTGCACCTCGTGAAGATAACACGTTATACGGTAACTAGGAAAGGAGATGTAGTGAGACTTACTGACTTGTGATTATTATTATTGTATTACCTAGTACGTACATATGTTATCACTTATTAAGTCATGTAAATATTTACGGTGTTGTGGTTTGCTTCATTGTACTTATGTATACAGTACCTATAGTTACGTACATATGTTTAGTTGCACTGCTATTTAATGTTGAGAACAATTATACTTATAAGTTAGCTGACATCACATTTGGTATGAGAGAACACTAAATATCCTGCCTGGCATGAGATAAATTTATAAAAGTTTAATCCCTACTTTTGACTTGACCATACATATACATACATATGTACTAACCTACTGAAATCATGAGAATGCTCTTTCATGCCAAACTTGTTTCATTACTTTTTGTAGTACATATAAAAGGTCAATCCCTACTAAATATTTTTATTATTCTACACACGTATGTACATAGTTTCTTTGCTTTTTATAGCATACTTGCTTAAGTATATAATATTTTACCCTTCAGATGCCTAAACCATTACAGGCGGCTATTTAATTGTGACCAGTTCTGCGAAAATCCTCCACTTTTGCACAAAAACTGATACTGTAGGGCGACTTATTTCAAAGATTTTGCGGAAATTTATAGAACCTCAAAAGATGTATCTTTGAAAATGTTTGCTCCAACTATATTTACATATAATACATACTTACCACTTGTATCCATCCACAAATGTTTTTATTTAATGCAGATTTTTGACAATCCGCGAAATTTTATATCCTCAAAATTAAGTCACCCTACGGTATCCATTTTATTGCACAAGATTATAGCTACACTCAAGGACTATCTATACACAGTGTCTCTACTGATCAATATGAAGGGTATTTTTCAAACCCTGTAAAGTCACGAATGTGGCAATGGCATCTATGGAAGGTACCAGTGACATGAAACTTGCTAGCTAGATGTCTCCTTGTGGTATGGTACAGGTGTCTTGATCTTCTGGATACTTTTGGTTGCTTTTCCTACTTTAAATGGTCCTTTATGATTTGCTGAGCAACCTCCCACCCCTTCATCCCACCTGCCCTCCCTCTCACTCCACTTTATCCTAAATGTAGTATATTTTCTGATGAACTAAAATGACAATGAAGATGAGTGCACTTGATTTTAAATGCCAAGAGTCACTGTATTGCGGATCTTTTGTGCAAACATTTGGTATCGTCTTACAAAAAGGTATGGTTTAGCAGCTGATAGTGATTGAGGGAGATTGTTGATATAAAGAGCAAAATTAAGTTGGCCCCAAATGCTGCCTTGGGGACCCCAGAGACAACTGGGAGGAATCCAGACAATTATTGGTTAATTTTCACAGACTGCATCCTAGAAGACATATATGCCTTGAACCTTGTTATAGATTTCCAGTAATACCATGCTTCTAAATCTCGTACAGTAGTTACGTCATTACGTACGTATACATGATACAGAGTCAAATACCTTTATGTAGTCAAAGCGGAGAACTTTTATGTGTAATAAGTAGAAGATGTAAGTTTATTATAACCTTCTGACTTGATTTTGTCGCCTTTCAAGAAAGAAAAAGAAAATTATGAAGGGTGAAAAGAAAGCATCGTTTTTGTGTGTACTTTATTAGATTGTAAACTTCATAACATGCACTTGCCCCATATGTGTACCTGAAGCCAAGACGAAATCTGACATGCTTGCACACATAACATAATTACGTAGTATTACGCATGCCGTTTCACTCTTTTATAGATGCACAATGGTGGAGTGGATGAATCTTTATTGGAACAGTTTCATGAACTATATAGAAGTAATTACTTTTGTTGTGTGAAAATCTGGAGCCATATGGGTACGACAAGCTGAAAGGCTGGCAGTCTGGCAGTCAGACATTTGAAAATACTGGTAGATTTCATCTTCTATAGATCTCACATTAGGATTTTCATGGAGTTTAACAAAGGTAAAGTATTATTATAGTATTACCAATGCATTTCAGTCAGTTTTATTGGGTAAAATAATTATATTGTAAGATACGTATGCTGAGGAGGCACTAGGCCTGAGCCTAATATGCTGAGAATAATAGGTTGCAATTTTAATGGAATTATAGGGCATTCATGAGCATAATACAAGAAAAATTGGAAGTTACAATGGGTAATTTAACGTAAATGTAATGAAATAATCTCAAAAATTGTTTAAAATCATGATGATGGTAAAGATGTCCATGAAGGTAGCAACATTTCATGTAGATTCTGAAGAAAAGTATACACTGGCAATATCCTGTTTACCAGTATAACAGTCATTGTGTGTATTGTAGACATAATTATCACCAATACAATAAAAATTACAGGAATAAGTAGGAATAATAGGTAATGATGTGGGAATAAAATAAGAATAATGGGTCAAAATTTTTGGAAGTTTGGGAAGGGGTAATAGGTAAAATTTTGAGCATATTAAGCTCAGCCCTAGGAAGCACGTGAAAGTTAGATACCATGTTTTTCGTGTCAATCCCTACTATTACGTATATATGTATGTATACTATCGTACATAATGATATAGCTGGTTTTATCTGCAAGTCCCTAATTTATGCAAATTTTGCATGGTAAAGAACTGTTTAGAGTACTGTAGGTGCAGCCACCAAAAGTAACCACAAGGCACATGCTATAATGTCAAGGAGGAGTTTAGCTAGTATTGGAAGCAGTTCCAGGTCATGGCTACTCCACTGTTGCCCTATATTATAGGTACCATTCTTGTAATCATGACATCACACAGTCAGCAAAATGCCATCCAGAAAGCAGGCCAGTTCATACACTGTGCATGGATAGTTCCTGAGTGTAGCTAGCTCTATTTATCATGTACAACAAAATGAATCTTAGTTTTTTGTGTGAATGTGGAAGGTTTGCATATGCAATTGCAAATCCAGTCACATATACACATGTAACATGTATCATTAAGTATGTAGCTATGTATATATGTACATTTTAAGTACCTTGACAGATAATGCTTATGTACATTAAGGTACGTAACATACATATGTACATACCTTACAAGTTAAAATTGCCTTTGCCACTTTAGAAATACAAGTTATGTGAAGCTCAGTATTACAATAAACTTTATGTTTCTCCGCTTCCAGTTTATCTGTCATGTTATAACAAAATATAGATAAATGTAGGCAATACACGGTACAGCTCAGCTACACACAAGATAAAAAGTGTACACGTTGCACATGGAACTTTTATTCAACTTGCACATTGTCAAAGAATGTAGTGCCTTTCACTACGAATAGGTTAACCTTTACCTTTGCATTGGTAAGTACGGTAGGTTGTTCCACTTTGCTATAGAATGGTGCTATCCCTACCCAGAAGCCCTCCTTCATGGATCATGATACTTTGGCAATGACACTAATCAAGTACGTACGTACGTATGTATAAACAAATGTAGTGGTGTGAGTAGCAAGCTGCACAGTGATGTTCATTGTACAACTTGCATGCAACTTACAAGCCCTTGTTTTTACTCACTTGTTACAGTACATTTACGTACATAGTAGCTGAGCTGTTTGGTATAAAACATATATATATAATACATATATATATATATACTATGATGAAGTCATACATCAAAGGAATTCCAAGGTGTATATACAAGCATATACACCTACTAGCGCACATCATAGTATATATTGTATGAACCACGGCTAATACAGTGAATATAATAAACATACGACCCTTGTCCCCGGTCATTGGAAGTTTACCATGATAAACCCCTTGCCCTTCAGGCTCGAGGTTTATCACGGCAAACTTCCTCTGACCTCGGACTTGGGTCGTATATTTGTTATATTCACCAATTAGCCGTGATATATATTAGTATGTAATATATAAAACCATGGCTACTAGGTGTATTCAACAAATATGCAACCCAAGTCCGAGGTCAGAGGAAGTTTACCGCTGATAAACCCCGAGCCCAAAAACTGTATAGCCATGGTTCATATGATATACACTATGATTAAAACATTAACCAAAGAAATCACTATAGAAATAAGTACCTTTTCACACAAAAATGATGTTCCCAGTGACGAAACGTAGTCACGAACTCGAGTGACAAAGCTGGCTCACATTTAAAACAATGGTTGAGCGAACCCATAATCAATTTTTCAGGTTGTGCTTGACATTATTTATAGTTTTTGTTATTCATATATGGTAAGGGTGAGTATATATACCAACCCCGCTATGCACGTGTATATGCCAAAATAAACACTTCGCAGCTCCTTTGAAGTATGACATCATCATAGTATGTATGTGTATACGTATATATATAATATATATATATTTATAGTATTTTGCGTGGGAGGATCAAAGGGCAAAAGTGTACTTTATTTTCCATAAAGCACTGTTAAGGTGTGAAGAGTGCTTTATTTAACCACCAACAGTGCTTTATGAAACTTCAAAGCTTAATAAAGTACAGTTACGTATACATGGAACTCTTAACGCCTTAGTAAACAACTCATTGGAATGTGTTACATACCAGTAGGCTGTAAACAACGCGATGCGGCTAGCTTTTTGTTTCCAATTCTTTCGAGGCATCTTGTACAAACCATGCAACTGCCTTGTTAATACAACACAAATATAAACGAGAGAGAACACAATGTAACTGCAAGATTCGCCAAAACACCGACACGTAAGTGATGTAATAATGCTCTTGTTTGATTAAACTTACCACCCAAACAAGCTTAAATCTAGTGAGCACGTTTATATCAAAGCGTTATAGTCTTGAAAATTCTATAAAACAGTTAAAGCATTGCCTTGCTCATGCTATACGTGAAATAAAGCACTCAGCCATGCGCCTCATGCTTTATTTCACGTATAGCACTCGCAGCAATGCTTTAACTAATACATAATATATATATATATATATATATATATATATATATATATATATATATACCTAGGTAATCACATGCATTCAGGTGCAATTCAAGACTACGTAACTGTACTATGTAGTACCAATCAAGTAATTGCACAGGGCAAAGCTGAGTGTAATTTTGACTGTTACGTATAAAAGTATTCTAAAATTACATGAAAATGCATATTACCAACTAATCACATGTGTAGCACATAGAATTAAACCTATTCAATCTTTAACAATATTACATACGTACATACTTACTGTATACCTACGTATACGTATGTCAACATACGTACGTATGTGACTGGATTTGCAAAAACCATCCTTAACAGCACATTTTGCATTTCGAGAAATACCAATTTGAAATATTGAAACCACTGTAGTTTTCCTCTGTTACGCTAGAAGTAGAGCAGTCTTATTGCTATATAGCAAAATATGAACAAAGTTGTTAGCTAGGTAACAAGGCTGGATTCTGTGGGAATTTTTTAAAAAGCTCTGTAAGATCATGAGTGTCATGTATAAGGAGGTAGGTGGGTGGGTGAGGGTGGGTTATACCATTTAGTAGTGCTTGAGTGTAGCTATGATATTAAGCAATAAAATGGATTTCAGTTCTTGTGCCATTAAGGATGGTTTTACAAATTCAGTTACATATGTAATTACATATGTAGTGTACATACATATGTACAAGTGGGTAATCTCCCTCAGTAATCATTTGAAGGAGTAATAGTGTTTAAACATTCAAGAAGTCAGAGTATACTGTAAGTGGTAAGAAAACGCAGTGTTGCCTTTTGGTACATACCGTATAGCCTAAAATTTTTGAGGGAGAAAATTTTGCTGATTTCACAGATTTTTGTCAAACCACAAAATTTTTAACCTTGAAATTTTTGTCCTCCATTGCAATTCAATACAATACTTTGGTTATCCACGAAATTTTTATCCAGAAAACACCAAAATTCATAAATCCACAAAAAATATTCCCCTCAAGAAATTTAGGCTGTATGGTACATATGTAGTACCACATTTTCTTATCAATCCATACTATGTATTAACCATCATTATACTTTAAGATTAATTGAAGCAATTTTGATGAACTAATTTTTGTGTATAATATACATATACTGTACGTACTTGTGCTGGGGTATAACTACATACGCATTACTTATACTAACCTGTCAATAGCATGGACAGTTGAGCTTGTTCTGGACCAGCATTTATTACAATATCGGTGGGCTCTACATCTGTATCTATGATTATAACAATATGTATGCAATTTGTATAACTACGTAATACTACTAAGTACCATATTTACTTACGTAGTTAAACGCCATGGCTTAATTATCTTTGCAAAATAACCATGGTCACTATTCAAGGGTGGCTACCATTTGAGGGCGGCATTTATTGCAATGTAATAATGATCACCATGGCTACTATTCAAAACTAGGTACGTAGCTAAAGTATGTAGTGCAAGAAGTTCCACTTGTTATATTACTATATACGTAGTACCCTCATGGTACCTTCATAGATACAAGTTTTCTTAGTAAATTGTACTCCCTTGCGAGTCCCACACATACATAGGGTAACACTGTAATTGTTTGGATATGTACTTTAAAAGTAATAAACTATTTTTTAAATGATTACAGTGATTACTTTTCCTGGCTGCCATTTAGAGTAATTTCCTAATCATACTGATTCAACTGCATAGATGCTGTGGCGTTTATTTAAGGGCTGAGTTTATTACCTAGTGCTTCCAATAACTAGTGGCCACTATTTGACGGTGGCGGCCAGTAAAGGTGCAGTATTTAACCAAGTAAATACGGTATGTGTTAAAGAATACACGTACACAGCTAAAATCTACAGTTGATGTTATTATACGTACATACGTATATAAGTACGTACGTATAGCTATTACACTGTACTTTGATACGATACATATGCTACAGTGCATATAGGGCAGGGAAAATTCCGGTTATAGCAATCTATTATTGAGGTAATAATTATATCATAAAATTATCATGATATCGATATCAAAGAAATACATGCATACATACGTAAGTATGCTAAAATACGGAGCATACAGCCATTTATTGCATGATCTTAACATATATACGTACGTATGCATATGGAAGATTGATATACATAACATACGTACATATATAGCTTTGTACACCCCTATATGTTAACACTATTTCAAAACCAGTCTAACTTTGCATTAAGCCATGATTTCAGATCAAGTAATTTTTCACTGTAGACAACCTTTAACTTTATGTATGTATAGCTATAGCCACAACACTATGTAGTATATACTACATAACCAACTAGGTACATACTTACCGGGCAATGACAGCTTTGAAGGCGCACTAGGTAACAGTTCCCTGACTTGTCCATTAAAAAAATTATTAATCCACCTTTGCTGCTCAGATGAAAAGGGTATATCGGGTGAATCTGTGTTAACAAAATAGTAGCTACATACATACAAACATTTACTTATGTGTACACGTAAGTGTAGCCTTTAGTCTATAAAATCTAGTTATACAATACGTATACATAGTACGTTAAACATTATACGTAGCTCATGTGATTGGCTATAATTATAACATAACACATACTTAAAGGTATTTTCTCTTCAAAAATACTGGAATTAAATGCTAATACTGCAGCATCTTGGACAATGATATCTGGGTACCCTCCAATTTGCAAAAGCTGTAATCCGATGGTATGAAATTTCTCTTGTTTAGAAACTGCAGATTTGTAAGCATGATCAGCCAATTCACTTGGTATGTACCAATGGATTTTAACACAACCTATTTTAACTTCATTAAAGGCACACAATCCTATTTTGATATCCATAATGACTGTTTCTAATTGAGATTGATGTATAAGTAGCTTTTCAATGGGGTCATGAAGCTGCAAATTTACTTTAGAAATCACTGTAGTGTAGTACTCTTGTGGACTTAAGTTTCTTTTGATTGGAGCAATTGGGAGAACTTCACTCAATTTCCTTTGAAAAATGACTCTTTCATAACTTCTAACAAGATTGTTTGCTTTAACAGAATCTGAAGCAATTGCCATAGCTTTTATCAAGCGTATGTCAAGCCAGCTCCAGTACTGGCAATCACAGAGCACTCCAAACAAAGCATCAAGGGTTTCTGTCCCCTTGATAGAATTTTTAAGCTTATCTGATAGCTGTGCACCATTTGGAGTATTAATCTGGTTAATACAGGACAATCTAATATCAGAGAGAGATGATCTAGTTAATATTCCTTTTAGTTTAGTTGTCAAGAAAATAAATGCTTCACCTATACCATCACAGCTCCTGAATTTTTCTTCAAAGTTAACTTCTTCTAGTGGCTCTGGTTCTATAGTATGTAACATATGTAAATTTAAATTATTGTAACACACATATACATACGTACGTAGTTAGCTATATTTTATAGTCAAGCTTACAATTGCACTTGTGTTCTCACGTGGGACCCAAACAAAACTTGCGATTTTTGTTCGAGTACACAAGTTATGTATGCACGTGTAGTAGAAGATATTTACTGCATGCCAAGGATACTTGAATATATGTAGAGGAATACCCTATAACAGTGCTTGCGAGTAAGCAGTAAATACTCGTGAGAGGGCTTATCATGCATTGAGAAGCGTATAGGCCTACATAAGTCTGTTTGCACTTCCTTATCACATTGCCATCACGTAATCTGAGATATAACTTACGTACATAGCTACGTACTTAGTATGCAGAGCATACGCCTTTTCTGTAATGTGAGGATTCACACAAATAGCGCCTGGGCCGAGAAGTTCAAAATTCCCAAAACTTTTGTACAAGATTTACCGATTTCAAGATTTCTAGGACACTGTACGAGATTTCTACAGAGTTTCGGACCCCCCAGCCAGGGCTTTAAATGAAGAGCCTTTGTGATTAACATGTGTGAGAGCTTTGGTGCATGCAATTTCTATATCTTTCTGGTGCCGTTGTTTAGCGTCCAGTTATTGGAATGGTATAGAGTGACTACGGTGGATTGGGAAAGACAGAACATTGTGCTAATTTGCGTGTCGAGTTGAGTCGATGCCCATTCGTTCGCTTCGTAAGGAGACATGTCAAATACTCCAGTACACAGTCAAAAAATCTGAGACTCATGTGTACTAATCCCACATGGGTAATTGGCTCACTCGCGCGTGGTATGCAAGTTTTGACTAGTACCTTGAACTACACATGTGAGAAAGATTTGTAAACTTGGCCATGAGCTGTATCATAATTCTATCTTTATGCATGTATCATTAAATACAGTGATACTTAATAATAGGGATTGACATAAAAAACATGGCATCCAAAATTTATGTACAATAAAATATATCTGAGAATATCGTATAGCGGGTTTTATTTGTGAGGTACAATTTTTGCGAATCGCTGATTTTATAGTGTAGCAGTAATATTTAAATTTGCGAACTGCGTGGCAGCTACATAGAAGAGTCTATTGTTATTTGTATTTATCTCAGTTCAAAATTTGCTAGCTCGTGATTCCTCGCAAAATTTGCAAAAAAAGGACCTCGCAAATAAAACCTACTATATACAGTATTGACTAAAATGCATTGGTAGCTAACACTGTAGCTACCTTCATTAAATTCTGATGAAACCCTAACACAATGCAATCTGTAGAAAATTTTAGCTACCAGTATTCCATTTGACTACCTAGCTACCAGCCTGCCTGTTTACCTGCCATAAGACCTCTACTATGTGCCACTAGGAGTATAGCTCTAGATTTTTCACATAAAGGAAATCACGTCAGACTTACGGAATCGTTGTTTCGATGAAGATTGATGCACTGTGCCATGGTGTTCCTTTTCATCCTTTATTATCTTTCTTTTTCTGTAACTTCCCTTACTTAAACAAGGTGAGAAAATCATCAAAAAGTATGTAATAGTTGTAACACATGCAAGAGTTTTTTTGTCTGATATGTACGTACGTATGCACAAGCCTGTATTCAAGGGCAATAGACATACGTATCAGGTAAAGAACAAGTATCTGTGTCTCACAACTAATATGTTACATTTCTGGTACTGCTTTGCCATATATAAACTTCAATTATGGTTGTAATATTTGTTGCCAAACATATGAAACTGTATTACAGTATTATCAAGCCTGGAATTTTGTACAAAAATAAGTTGATGTATATACGTATGTATTACCATCTAAAAACCAAGCGCTGTGTAACTTTCAACTGCTAGTCAATGTATAGAGGTTTTGCATGGCACCAGTTTCGACTTGAATGGCTTCACATTTCATCGATTATTTTAGAATATCGTTGACTTTTCTGCCATTTGTGAGGTCAAAAGTATCGAGCGTTCTATTTTGTGACAACTGCGATTTAATTACGTACTTACCAAGACACTAATATATTTCCATGACAAAAGTGGTTGGGCAATGCTGATACATCTTATAAACAGGTCTAAAGCCATTTTCACGTTTAAACACTCACAATATTGACCTCAAAGATGGCTGACTTCCAGTCATTGACATAGTTACAAATTAGGGTGTGTAAAAATTGCATCACATGCAAAACCTAGTACTTCATAAGGTCATTTTTATATATGTTAGTTTTGCTAGCAGTGTAATGGGGCACTCACTACACATGAAGTGCTTTTTATTAGTACCCACTTTGTACAAAATCGTAGTGAAAGAAAACATTGGCGGATAAAACTTTTGTGGATTGGCTATCAACCGCCAAATCCGCCAAAGTTTTCTCCCGCCAATGTTTTGTGATATACGGTAGTAATTAATGATGTCACAAGTAAGTCATGTGAGAACAGACTAGACGTCACCAAGGAGCACATAGCAACACAAACAAATGGCTTTATACTCCAGTACTTTCGTGATAAGAGTAGTATAAAGTTGTTTTAAGCTGAAATCTTACTGTAACACTAACCCACGACGCACTTCATTACTACGGCCATGCCCATCAACTATCGATGGCAAGTGTCTACTGAAAAGCAGCAGAACTTGCTTAACCTGTTATTTAGATTTCATTTCACACGAATAGTTATTAATAGCCTGGGGGCGGACACACACACACATACTGATGAAAACAAACCAGGCATGTGCCGGCTGTAGTTTAATAAGCACCTGTAAACAGGCATAATAAGTACGTATATAGCTATATTTTAGCGTATAGCTATCGTGAAGTTCGTTATGTGTCCCAATTTGCTTAGATTTGTAGCTAAACAAGTTATGTAGAACATTTGAAGGTCATGATTAAAGAATAGCAAAATTAATAGTTTCCTTGTATTGAAAATAAGTGTATTAAATAATATCTGAAACAAATGTGACCTCTGCTCTAAAGTAATAGAATCTACATAAATGAATATTATTATATTATACGTATAGAATATTTAATTTAAAAAGATGAGTAGGGATCACTCTTGCAATGCTAGCTAAAAGTATAGTAAGGAAACAAGAGAAAAGATTTTCAAGTGGCATGAGAGAACGCTAAAGATTCTAGCATGAGATAATTTATAAAAGTTTAATCCCTACATTTGGCTTACACTTAATACTGAAAATGAGCCAAAAGTAGGGATTAAACTTTTATAAATGATCTCATGCTTGAATCTTTAGCGTTCTCTCATGCCACTTGAAAATCTTTTCCCTTGTTTCCTTACTATACTTTTAGCTAGCATTGTAAGAGTGATCCCTACTCACCTTTTTAGATTTTTAATTTTTAGTTTGTTTGCTTTTTATAGCATATGCAAAAGTAATCGCCTTCCATGCACCAAAACATTACTTAATTGTTTTAACAGGCGCATGTTAACAACAGCGTTAACATGGCAGAACACCAGTTTGGTAAACATAGTGGATATTTTGCCGGCACCAGTTACAGAAATATTTTTGCTATTTTACCATCACGCAAATCCCATACGTGTAAAGCAGTGTCTAGAGAGCCAGTATCAGGTTAGTGGCCAGGGTCGGTGCCCAGGCTGGTCGTTAGGGGAAGGATTGCCAGGGTTGTTAAGGCCTTCCTGGTAGGATTCATTACACTTTTAGACCTTGTTGGTAAGCTTAGCCTAGTGGTAAGGACCATGAACTGACGTACCGGAGAACTGAGTTCGACCCCTGCTCGTGGCAATTTTCAAATTCTTTTTTTCTAGTGAGGACTTTGTCTTCTCTGCAAAATTCTAAGTCCCAATGCATCCGTATATCATGAATTACAAGTATGCATGGGATTCGTGTGACGGTAAAATAGCAAAAATAATTCCATAACCGGTGCTGGCAAAATAACCACTGCATTTCATAAATCGGACACGATTTCCTTTGTTGTGTGAGAAATCTGGAGCCATACCCCTAGTGCTAGTGGGTCTTATGGCAGTCTAACAGGCAGGCCGGCAGTCAGACCAAATACTGGTAGGTTCGAAAATTTTTAAAATTCTCTACTGATCGCACTGTTAGGATTTTCACGGAGTTTAACGAAGGAACGGTGTTATCATAGAGTAACCAATGTATTCCGATCGGTTTTCTCGGGTAAGGTGTATTGTGAGACGTGTTGTAGAGGCGCGAAAAAGTGGGATGCCATGTTTTTTCGTGTCGATCCCTACTATTAAGTACTATCGTACTTAATGATATATTTTACAGAAATTGCTAAGCCATTAACTTGGATAGGATGCTGATGCTGAAGAGTGTGCATGTGAATGAGCAAAGCAATTGTTGAAGTGTTTGGCCATTGACAACAGATACGTACGTAGCTATTCTAAGCAAGCAACCATTTCCTAGCAGCTTGGCATGCATGTTGTGCAAAAACGTGGTCACATGGTTAAGCACATGAGATGTTTCACTCAAAAGATTTCCTTGTATTGAAAGTGAGTACGTATATCAAACCAATTTTTGTATAGTTAACTAATAAATAATCCAGAGTATCAAAACAAATTTCTGACTATATCTATATTCTGTCAGAAATCTAACTGACCTTACAGGATCTTAAGCAAACTTAGTACGTATGTATGTACATACGTATAGAAAGTTATATAAATGTAACCTTAAGACATCATGCATTTATGTACATATGTACCTGGAGAAGGGTTAGTTTTGGTGTTGTTTCTCAGTGTTGCTAATATTTCATCAGCCAACTCTTTTGCAGCACCTTCTTTATTTTGCATAATTTTTAGCATGGCATAAAATGGAGTAGTATTACCATTTTCCAATGGTTTTGATACATGATCCAACATTGTTTGCTTTATACTGCTTAGATCATCATTAATATTTGCATCATTCGGGGTGATAATGTTATTAGTCACAAAATCTGGAATCCAAGTTTTTTTAAGAAAACTATTAAGTTTACTGTAGCTACTTAAAAACACTTGATACTCTGGTGGTGGATTTTGTAGTGGTAGTGGTAACAACTGTGATGACTGTGGCTCTAAAAATGTACATATGTAGGTAATTTTAATTATCTAGCTAAGTATTTTTATTACTAAAATTTATAGGATATTCATTAAAACACTGTAGTTACTGTATAGCACAAAATTTTGATGGTGGGAAATTTTGACGAATTGGGTCAGGAAAGATTTGATGAGTAAACTTTTGATAAATTGTATCTACGTACCTTACATCCAAACAGCTGTTGGAAGAAAGCTTTGAATGGTAAAATTTTGGCCAATTGTTAAAAATTTGTCAAATTCGTCAATATATATCCCCCCATCAAAATTTTGCACTGAATGCTACTTGATTAAACACCACACTACTATTAATCATCTTCACAAAAATGATCACAGCCATTATTCAAGGGTAGACATTATTCAACAACTCATGCAAAGGGTGGCATTTATTACTGTCAGACAGCAATGAAATAATGATCACCGCAGGTACGTCCTATACAAAAGCCAGGTAACTAAAAGTTTTACAGTGTAATTGTTATATTACCACTCAGTAGCTTCATTGTTTTTTCTTAGCAAATCAAGAAGTTATACATAACTATTTTGATGTACAGTTATGGCCGAATTTGAAAAAGCCATCCCAAATGATGTAACATCCAACGTCACGTCCGACGTCACATCCTTTTTATGACATCAATCAGTGGCAATCAACAATAGGCACTTATATTGCAATTAAAATGTCCTGCACAAAACCAAGAGTCTGGCTGATGAGACTAGTGTCTCCACATACATACGTAGCTACCTGGTGAATTTTTGTGTTTGTCTAGTCAAAGCCTAAAGTACATACGTATGAGTCATTGCTTCATGCAGCTGGCCCATTTTCTTGTTTGTCTGACACATTTCAATGCCATGGAGAAGGTAATAAATGTTTGATACCTACAAATATTAATTTTAGCTAACACAAAACAAATTTTATGTTGATAGGAGATAGACAAGTAAGGAGAGAAATTTACTCTATAGAATATGATATTCTTAGCATTGGCTGGTTGTTGGCATGTCAGATCAACCATAAAGCCGGTCTGACATTTGGCTGGGTACTTTTGAAAAGTTATTTTCATTCTTGGCTATACAAACATTACTTGTTGGCAGAATTAAGTTAGGGAGTTTTGTAAGTTTTGTCAGTGATAATACCCTATATATATTAGTGTAACAATTAGCCTAAGCCCATTTAGCTATGTAGCTATGTATCTATGACTACGTGTACACATGTATACGTACAGTACATAAAAATATGTATAAGTGTACATATGGTTGTAGTTACGCCAAGGTAATTAATAATACTATTATTATTGAGGCACTAATTATAAATACAATCCTTCTCTGCCATCTTAGTTATTGCCCATCATCACAATGGCATAAGTTTGTTATGTATATCATTTCATGACATTTTATAGTGACCATTCTATAACAATAGCTACCCGACTCATAGGTGGATGAAGCTATACTGAAAGTTAGGGGGGCAACTTGCTAAACTGAAGTGATTTTCTACGTATTGTAAAATTTAATTGCTATGGAGAGTCTTAAATTTAAGAGGGACCATGGCCCCCCTGCCCCCCACTTTGCTGATGTCACTGTATGTTGCTCATAGTAACCCAAAATGTTTGATGCCCATAGAATTCAATTTGGTGGTCTTAAATAACCTCTCTATATGTATATCATTTCGTTATTTACATAATTATACTAACAGATTTGACAACAGTTTTCCAACTTAAATTTAACCTGACCACACATATCGTGACGTATGTCTATTGTCACATCAGCATTGTCTAATCACAATTGTTGTATGGTACGACCTTCAGGGCTAGTGTAATAATGTCATAATAACTTTATCATAATGTACACCTTTGTACAGTAGTAAGTAATAGTAAAGGGATTGACATGAAAAATATGGCATTCAAATTTTATGTACATACCTCTAAAAATACTTTACAACAAATTTTACACAAGAATAGCTACTGACCTGAAATGCATTGGTAAAACTACGTACCGTATAGCCTAAAACTTTCGAGGACTAAATTTTGTGGATTCGTGGTTTTTGAAGTACCCACATCAAAAATTTTATCCTTGAAAATTTCATACATAGCTAGCTATGTAGCTATGCATATTATAGCTTTGCATATCATGCAACGTGTGACGGTCAATCAACGCGCTTGAAAAATGTCTGCCCATGGCTTGCAGGATATTTCAAGACCACCTTGGAACAAATCTCAACTGAGAGTTTATTCGATTACTTACAATTTCACTGTGAATGTATGAATTTCATTTGTACAAGGTAGTATTCTCCCGATAACCAGAGTAAAGACACACGATGTACTGATTAAGTTACGTATGTAGCGAGCGCTTATCTCCGTTTACTATTCAATTAATTCCGTTCACTATAAATAAAATTCGTGTCACAAGATATCGATGATTATTAAGAGCACGGCACTTAAAAAAGTAGGCAATGCAGAGGGCCTATCCATGAAATTTTTACAACAAAAATAGAGAAATTTAGCAAACCATGAAAATTTTAGTCCTCAAAAATTTTAGGCTATACGGTATAATAACACTGTAACTAGCTTCACTACTAAATTTTGCAAAAATTCTTCTGTAGAAAATCTCAAATCTCATACGTACATTAATGTACATAATTATGTACTAGTATATTCACTCGTCATAGCTAAGTTTTTAAGACTGCATGGTACTGCACCTGGCAAAGAATGGCATAATGCTTCCAGTAAGCCATTCAAACGTATAGATTTGTTTGAGCTTGAATTCTAATGATTAGCTACATACTGAGTTTTCTCTGCATTTCAATAACCTGCTGGAAGTGGGGGCCAGCTTAATACAAAGCAACATGCCACATGAACAAACAAATATTGTAGAGTAATAAATAGCTGCTTCTTTACTATGAACATTTTTGCTTATCCTGCTGGATATTGACATTTAAGCTATAGGTAGCTATATACATACATACGTACATGACTCATGATGGTATAGTATTGTGGTATTGTGACACTTCATTATGTATGCATGGTTATGTAACTTATTATAGATACTTATACAGTAACTTAATTAGCCTAGTTTTTACAGTGTAAATGGCTCTGATGCAATGTTCTGTTGTATTATCTTTTGTTGTATTGTGACCTATAGCATATATGTATTGCGTTCTTGTAAGATTGTGCTAGAGTCTCTATTGATAAAGGCATTTGTGCATCGTAGTCAATAAGATAACTGGTGACGAGGATTAGTACCTACGTACCAATACTCACGCAATGGCCACTCGATACAGACACTTGCAGGAATTTAAACCTGACTCAGAGCCTATTTGGAGAGAGTATTCCTCTACTTCTCAGCCAACGAGGTGGCCGACAGAAAGAAAGTTCCCGTGTTACTTAGCTCTATTAGGACACCTATAAATGCTCTTCTCGGTGACCTGCTTGCTCCGGACTCACCTGGCAAAATATCTTTCAAAGAAATCTCAATGGCACTCTGCAACCATTTAGAGCTGAAGCGATCAGTTATTACAGAACGCTTTCACTTCCACAAACAAGATCAAGCAGCAGGTGAAACAATTGCCAATTTTGATGCTATATACCCTGAGAAAATTAGCTGTACATTGTCAGTTTGGTGAAACCTTACAGGAGTCTGTGATCAATTTGCTTGTGGATTGTGCCATGAAGCCATTCAATGCTGCTTGCTTTCGGAATCTACCTTGACCTACAGCAAGGTATTAGAAATCGCAAGGGGATTGGAAGAAGCTGCTAATAAATATGTGTACTAAAGCATTTAATACCACTGATTATGCAATTATAAAGAAGATTTACATTCACCCCCAGAAGTCCTCTGATGTAAGTATACCTTGCTGTAGGTCAAGGTAGATTCCGAAAGCAAGCAGCATTGAATGGCTTCATGGCACAATCCACAAACAAATTGATCGCAGACTCCTGTAAGGTTTAATGCCCTGCAAACCATGCCCCTGCAAACTGCAAATTTAAAGACTCCTGTTGTCTGAAATGTGATAAGACAGGACACATTGTGCCATCTTGCCAAACCAAGCAACCACCGCAGCGGAGGCAATCCGATACTCAGCGCAAAATGCACAGAACTCACCAGGTGCATACTGATGAAGTACGGCCATCTGATGAAACAGATACTGTATAGCTCCAAATTTTCGTTGTCGAAAATTTTCATGATCTTAGCTAATTTTCGTGATTCATCATTATTTCGTGATTTTGAAGCATGAAGCCCTGTACTTAAGTGGCAAAATTTTTGTGATTTCTGTGTAATTCACGAAAATCACGAAAATATTTAACCATGAAAATTTGGAGCTATACGGTAGCAGTGATGGAGACTTTAAGCTCCAGCTATCTTTCAGAAATTGATGGACACAGTTTTACAGGGAATTGCTGGAGTGTCATGTTACATTGATGACATGCTTGTTAGTATAGCACAGAAGAGGAAAATCACTTCCGTACTCTGGAAGAAGTGTTCACCCACCTGGAGAAACATGGTTTCAGGCTCAAACTGAGTTTTTACTTGCTTGTATTGAATATTTGGGTCATGTTGTGAGTAAAGATGGTGTTCAGCCCATTCCTTCAAAGGTTGAAGCCATTGCAAACGTCCCAATTCCAGTTAATATACAGCAGCTTAGGTCATTTTTGGGTCAAATTAATTACTATGGGAAATTTACCCAAAGCTTGTCTACCCTGTTACACCTTTTGAATGCTTTACTGCAAGCCAATAAGAAGTGAGAATGGTCACCAGAGTGTATCAAAGCCTTCCAAGCTGCCAAGGACCAGATACGTAAGTATGTAACATCAGCCAGTGTTCTTACCCACTATGACCCTATACTCTACCTATTACATTACCTGCAGATGCATCAGCTTGTAGTGTGGATGCAGTTACATCTCATGTATTTACAGATAATTCTGAACGCCCAATAGCCATTGCTTCACGTACATTGACTGCTAGTCAACAGAATTATGCACAGCTAGAAAAAGAAGCTCTGGCATTAGTTTTTGGCATACAAACATTCCATTGACACCTTTATATTAATTTTACAGAAGAAGATTTACCCTCATAACAGACCACACGCCTACAACAGCTATTTTAGGACCAAAGAAAGGGATACCTTCTCTAGCAGCTACTACGTTTACAGAGATGGGCAATTTTACTCTAAGCTTATGACTACAATATCAGCTACAAATGTATACAACAGATCACGAAAATGCTGACGGTCTTTCAAGACTACCACTGCCATCAACAACCTTCAAAATTGGACAAGTGCAAGCTCTTCCTATAACATTTCAGGACATACAGAAAGCAACAAGACATGATCCAACATGGGCAAAGTGTACCGATACATACCGTATGTGTTAGATGGATGGCCAAGTCATATTCCTGAAGATGTACAAAAACAAAGAAACAGACAGCACTGAAAATGGTTGCCTTATGTGGGGTACCCATGTGATAGTCTCACAAATTCTACACTCACAAACATTAAAATATCTTCACATCAATCATCCAGGAATCACACGGATGAAAGCAATTGCTCACAGTTACTTCTGGTGGGGTGGATTGGATAAAGATATTGAGAAACTAGGAAGCTCTTATCACTCCTGCCAAGCCAACCAATCAAATCCAACTGTGGCTCCACTCCATCCCTGGATTTGGCAAGATGCACCATGAAAACATGTCCATGTTGATTTTGCAGGGTCATACCTTCTTCATTCCTGTGGATGCCTACTCAAAATGGCCAGAAACTGTAGTGATGCCTTCAACAACTTCAGAAAACACTATTGAGGTCCTTCGATCAATATTTGCTCAACATGACTACGGAGCACATAGCAACGCATACAAATTTAATTCTTCAGTTTTATACTCCAGTACTTCAGTGATAAAAAGTAGTATAAAGTTGTTTTAAGCCGAAATTCTTACTGTTACACTATAGGATAGTCTTCTTTTATAAGCTTCGCAATACCCACTTTTAAAATTGAAGCGCTCCGTCTTCTTAGTGATGTACAGCTGATTAAACTCCTTTTTACTGCAAAATGAATGGCTAATACAGCATTAGCTACCTTTCCCTTCTTTGGCAGTAAGTAATGATGTACTCCGTCACTAAGTCCACGCCCATCAATAATATTGATAGCAAGTATCATATAAAGAATCTGAAAAGCAGTAGGACTTTTGTTTGATTGGTTATATATTCAGGCTTCATTTCACTTGAATGGTTTTTAATAACCTGGGGGTGAACACACACGCATGCACATGCACACGCACGCATGCACACACACACACACACACACACACACACACACACACACACACACACACACACACACACACACACACACACAAACATGCACACATACTGACTTTGCAGACGAAAACAATTTCAAGAAACCAGGTGCACACCTGGTTTAAAAAGTTGACCTTACTTGATATCTAAGTTTTTGTCGCTTATGATCATTTGTAGTCATGATACTACTTCTGATTGGCCTCACACTTTTTGCATGCAGGGCCAGGCTGTTTTTGTATAGGATTATTAATATTCTGTGGAGTTCACAGCTGAAAGTGTCAGAAATGTAAATATTTAGAGATACGTGAACATACCTAGAAATATCATTAAATACCGTAAACCCTGGTTATTAGGCACATGCATGCACTTATAATTTTCAGTGAACAGTTTTAAAAATTTACCTTATTTGTTAAGCATGTGCGCTTATAATGACTGTTAGAGATTACTGCTGAGAAAGTATCATTTGTGATCATCACACACACACTACGTGTGTATATATATACATTGTGTGTGTGTGTGTGTGTGTGTGTGTGTGTGTGTGTGTGTGTGTGTATGTGTGTGTGTGTGTGTGTGTGTGTGTGTGTGTGTGTGTGTGTGTGTGTGTGTGTGTGTGTGTGTATGTGTGTGTGTGTGTGTGTGTGTGAGTGTGACCAGAATTGCAATAACCGACTGTATTGTCACAATAACTGAAATCCATTTTATTGTTTAATATTGTAGCCACACTCAAGCACTATCCAGACACGGTGACAACATAGCTATAAATGGCCATTTCTGCTTTTACAGACGGCTTCTCTCTACCCTGTCAAGCCACCAAGGTTCACAATAGAGCATTATTAAGACTGCATGGGGTGCCAAACTGCTGCCAGCCCTCCGTCTCAGCCTGACCATGCGCCTAACAGTTGATATGCGCTTAACCATGTATGCCTAATAATCAGAGTTTACGGCATAGCTACATTGCTCAAATGATAAAGTAGCTATAAGGGTTGAAATTTTGTCGGTCATTCAATCAAAATAGAATTATTATAGAATCATTGGCATCCCCATTGGAAATGTACACATGGGTAGCTAAAATTGTCCTACCAAGTTGGTCATATGCTGAAATGAACCAGAAAATAACCTGAGACAGACCATTTGAGTTCTGCTAATACATAGCTATGCAGATTTCGAACTATTTTCTAAAATTTAGTCACAATAATAGAAGTCAGCCGGTAGCTACGTACTTTGTTAGATAAATAGCAAACTGTATATGCACTGTTATGGAGAAAATCAAGCCCAGTTGTTTACTTTGATCTTAAGTAGCTGGTTGATTTCATACAATTAATGTACGTAGCTCAGTACACTGTATTCTAATTAATGCATAGCTAATAAACTGTGGCAATGAAATGCATACGTATGTAAACATTTGACATTACTTTTGGAAAAATGAATAGCTACACACTATGACTAAATATGTCTGATCGATTTAAGGGCGAGCGAAGCCGGGACAATGCACTCCGGCGGACCCTAATAGGCTACGTCCCTCAATGGACACTATCCAAAAATACGTAATTATCATGGTAACATCATAGATAGTATATTCTCCGTACCCAGGATTGGCAACCAGCACAAAGCCCTTTGATGTGCTCCGAGCCGTCCGTATTGCATTATTAACACCTTCGCCTTTGATGTGCCGCAGTACTGCTGGACAGAGAAAGAGATGGAAAGGAAGCAGAACGTTAGTGTCTTTTCAGCGCTAAGCTTCTAGGATGGTGGAGAACGCTTGGTAAACGCTTTGAACGTTGATGAAAAGCCGATTGTTGCTTTTTAAAGGAATGTTTTCTCTCCACATTCCATTTTGCTGTTACGCCTTTACTGCTGGGCTCTCAAAAATGCCTGTGATTGGAATTATGTGGAATGGACTTTACCATTTGGTAGCTAATGGATCAGCGCACAAAGTTGTATAGTTTTTGAGTGATTAAGCGAAGCGCTTGATAGTGAAATCAAGTCGCAAAGGTAAAATTAACACTTACATTAATAGGACGATAACTCCACTCTCTGACTTTTAATCCATGCTTTTCCGGGTAATTTGGTCTCTGATTAACAAAGGAGTGAATACTGCCAAGTCATCATCAGTTGGAAAGTGTTAGAAATCCTCCATTGTATCGAAGCGTATTAATTAATTACAATTGCCTTGAAGGTAATACCGTATAGATGTTGTGTACCGTACGAGTATTTTATACCGTACGCGTATGGTACATACGTACCATATGCGTACGGTACGTACCATACGCGTATGGTATGTTTTTCTGAAAGAAAAAATTTTTCTGTACCATACGCGTATGGTTGTACCGTACGCGTATAGCTATATGTTTCGCACAGTATAAAACTTTCTGTAGGGACTGGAGGCTCTACACAAAAGGCTTATTACTCTTCACAAGGCTATCAAAAACGTTCAAATTCGTTATAGCGTTTCATAATTATATCAATAGGACTACAATATAACTCACGATCAGTTACTTAATTGCCGCGATCGTCCGTTTTAAAATAACTATGGATGAAGATGTACAACTAATTTGATGTGAATGAGCCAGAAAGAGAAAGTGATAAATTCGAAAGCTTCAAGAGACTTCTTTGCTAAGTATGAGATTAGATTTCTATAGTAACTAATTTTAGCTACTTGTATTGTTGTGTTATCGTAGTTGTGGGCTGTGAGCTCCTATCTGTAGACCAATGGCTAGCTATTTATCGTTAGGCATGCGTACATTAATTTTATATGCTTTTAAAATTTCCTATTATTCTTTCCGGAAGTTCGAAGTGACTTTCGGAGCAGGCCAAATCTGAATTGTCCATCCGGCAATGACGAACCTATTAGCGAGGGGTCCGTCACAAGCAATTTTGGCGTACGTGATTTGAAAACATCTGTGTTTTGTGCTTGATTTGTGATTTGAAAACTGGTATTCGTGATTTGAAAACTGTATTTGTGATTTGAAAACTGTATTTGTGATTTGAAAACTGATTTATCGATATTTATAAATCTTTAAATACTAAATATATATGAGCGATGATAGATGGAGGAGTAGAAAAGATTCACGTACAAATTTACCTTACCTTCGCATTACATCAATGAACAACACACGATTATCCACTACATTGCAGAGAAATAAACACTCGTGATATAGCACCATCTATTCATTATGCGCTATCTAAAAATAAAAATATAGGAGGCGCATTAAAGAGGCTAGTCATAACGGACATAAAACGAAGTTTTACTGATCCATATTTATGTATTTATGATTTGAGAACCTGATTTTGAACTGATTTCGTGTTTTGAGAACTGATTTTGTGTTTTGAGAACTGATTCCGTGTTTTGAGAACTGATTTCGTGTTTTGAGAACTGATTTGTGTTTTGAAAACTGATTTTGTGTTTTGAAAACTGATTTGAGCCAAAGTGTACGTGATTTGAAAGCATGTCGGACCCCTCGCCTATTAGAGTCCGCGCAAAAAACATCACTGCAGGAAGCGGCATCGTGGGTACAATTCATGATCTAAGACAAATAACAATACTGTGTTAGCTATAGCTATATATATACTTGTGCTGCTTGTGAACAGCAATAGTAGTATAGTAGCTATACGCATATGGTACAAATAGCCATACCATACGCGTACGGTCATACCGTACGCGTATACTCGTGCGGTACACAACATAGAAAATATAGCTTCGAGCTATATAACCTATATGGTAATATATAATCCATATGGTATTACCTTATTTCGCTGCAACTTGTACTGCTGAACGATTTCCTTCATAATCACGCCATCTTGTATTATAATTTCCGGAAAGTCTGTTTATTGAGTGCAACACGGAGTGAATCTGTTAATTGGTGTTGATAGGGCGGGACACCAATCCCGGGTACGGAGAATATACTATCTATGGTAGCATTCATGCCGCCATTTTGAATGGGGCCACAAACACAACCTTTATAGCCAGTGAAATAACGAAAGGGGATGGCTTCGGCCATACCAGGGTCTTCCTTTGGTAATCGTTACCTCGGAGGCTCTTAGAGTTCGCAGTTGAATGTCGGATATCATGCGCATATTAATCAAGCCGGAGAATATGCCCTACATAGGCTTTAGTATAAACAGAAATTGTAGCTACACGGGTTGTATTTACGTTGCTCTACAATATGTTTTCTTGTAAAACCTTTGTAGCTACTACCAGGCGACTACACGCTAACAAAAACAGGACATAGCTACCAACCTGACCCGGATACCGACATAATCACCGTTTCGGTCCTAATTCGCTTGTAGCCTCTTAAAACTTATGAAATGTTATCCTTGCCACCAATATTATGCTTCCATAGCCTTTGGAATGATAAAGAAGAAAACAACAATTATACGGCACTTCATTATAATATTATTAACTGGCCCCATTCAAAGGCCCAGCGGTTTCTATGGTTTTGAAAATATATGGGCGTGGTTTTGGATAGTGTCTATTGTCCCTATGAACTTATGTTTTGTAGCCGAAACACCCTTCAATATAGCTTCTGGAGTTGCGCTGCGATCTTATACAACCCCTAATTGAGTATCTAAATTGACTTTACCTGTGACAGGAACAATCCTTCGTGATCGGCCCTTCGAAGCTCCACCGCCCATGTCCGGGCGGTACCTCGCCAAGTAGCTACTACTGATCTACGTTGCTTTTCGATTTCCAATAACTGTACGTTACACTGCACGAGACATTTCAGTGAATATACCGACAGTTTTAATTTAGCCGGATCCAACGTATACAAACACAAGTTAATATGTATACGCCCATCTGTGAAATCTTATTTTCGTATACCTTTGGATATTGCCGTTTATTTTGATACACACCCTACGAGGATGACAACACCCTTTTATCCGTACGTAGGTACATATGATAAATATGTTAGAGATGTTACTGATCGTCAGGGCTGTCGTAACTTGACAAAAGCTTTAATAATTATGTCACATCAGCAGCATACAGACTGACTTAAGTACAACAAGCATACAGTATTTATACACATGCATAAAACCATAAAACCACAGGTACAAAACAATGGGTAATTAAAGAGTACAACTATACAGAGAAACTAAATAAAAAGGTAATTCATTACAAAACCAAAGGAGAGAATACATAGTACACAAAATCTATGAATATGATTACTAGTGTCTGCACAACCAAATGAATCTAATTACATAACATCACTAATTATTACAGTCTGTTACAAGGGCAGTAATCCTCATCGTTTATACAGTGTAGCTATGTACTGCGTGTAAGAACTAATTATGGGAAGTCATCTTTATAGCTACTTTCGAGGAACTTTTTGCGGAGCAATTTACACCCTTCCCTATAATTATACTTTGCAGTCAGCGGCTTTGTTCAAGAGGACATTTCATAATTTGAACTTTAAATAAAACAACTACTATTATACATATACGTAGCTACACACATGACATAATGCCTTCTGCGATTTTTCTTGACAACAGCGTGCTGTGATAAATGGAATGCATTCTGACTGGGCCGATGTGAATTCTAGGGTACCTCAAGGATCAGTACCCTCTGTGAATGATCTAGTATTGTATGTACTGTATGTGTACAGGACACTGCTGAAAACCAGCATTATTAATTTTGCTGATGCAGTCTTTCCTGTTTAAATATTTAATTACAATTATAAATTACAAAGTGCGCTATGTTATTCGCCATGTGATTGATTTTATTGATCGAATCGATCGATTTATTTGATCCAGTGATTTATTGCTATTATATATGTATACGTAAATATATAGCTGCATAGCTAGCTATTAATTTATTTTGATTTATTCATTGAATCAATCCAGCGATTTCAGTATTGAATCTGTGAATCGTCAGTATCAATCTGCTTGATTGCCGGATCCATGCATGCATCAACGCATTGAATGGATTGATTTATTTCATTGAATCATGTGATCAAGCTACCTATTTTCAGTTATTGACCAAATCTGCTATCTCAGTTATCAATTTCGTATAGTATAGCTATATACCATAGCTACATATACGTAGCTACGTAGCTAGCTAGCCATTGTGAACAAAATGGGTGAAAAACATTAAACTGTTGAAAATTATTGATCTTTTAGCTATAGCTACTATAGCTATCTGATTTAGTTATTTTAATACCAAGCTGGGAACAGGTCATTTAAGGATGACTAAGCTTCATTTGCTAAGTATGGGACCATTAATGAATAGAGTTGAGGTCATGTTGAAGTTTGGA
This sequence comes from Spongia lamella, assembly GCA_963930835.1. NCBI lineage: Eukaryota > Metazoa > Porifera > Demospongiae > Dictyoceratida > Spongiidae > Spongia > Spongia lamella. The sequence goes on along the minus strand of OZ005746.1, from coordinate 5,702,076 downwards.
ACAATATTCTTCAGCTACATGATAGCTAGAGGAGACCGGCAATCATCAGCAAATTATTAGTCCCAAACAACAGGACAAATTTTTACCAATAGCTATGGCTAGCTATCAGTAATAGCTATAGCTAGCTAGATCAGCATGGCCCCAGAACTGGGTCTGCGTCAAATATGCCGGCATAATTTAAAGCATAATAGGCTTACCTGCTATGCTGGCACAATGCCAGCATTTTGGGGATAGTATCCTGGAATAAATCGTAATTTCTAGTAAATTGTCTCAAGATGGCGCTCCATGTGACAGCAGACACAGCAACAGCTGTTGCAAAGTTCGTGATAATGATATAATAGTAGTATACGTATATACGTACATAGCTTCAACAGCCTTTCAAGGGTAGCTAGTCTACGTATGTATACTGCATGTATATACTGTATATACGTAGTGCATTGTGGCGCATGTCATTGTCTGACTGATGGTGAGTTGTAATTAAAGCCATAGTACAGTTGTAGCTATACACAGTTAATGCAGCTGTATACACAGTTAATAGAGCTAATTATGTGTATATACATAACTCACAGCTGAATAGGCCTGTCCACCATAAGAACCAAAGAGTGCAATTTAAATTAATTGCGGTGATGTCTAATGCACCTATCAATATATTGCCCCACTACCCCCCCCCCCCCCCCCTCCAGTCTAAGTGGGGCTTTACTGGGGGCATTGACACAAACTATTGCCCCACTATGGGGCATTTGATAAAGGCATAGATAGACAAAGCTTTTAAAATATGTAGCCATGTCAAATCCCCGTGTTGCAACTAGGGCTTGTGTGGGGCTGTATTAGGGGATTTGACACACTCAGTTTGCCCCACTATAGGGCATTTGACATCAGGGTATGTCAAATCCCCACTATAGCCCCATATAATCCCGAGGGGGGGTGGTGGGGCAATACATTGATAGGTGCATAAGTCCGGAGTACCATTGGAGCTGTACACTCCAAGTTAAAAATCCATGAATACTACCGTAAGTTTTTTTATAATAGTGGGTAATAATAACATAGTAGGTATGTCTGGAGATCGCTGTATCGTTGTCAGAAAAGGGTTAAACCATGGCTAAACTAAGCTGGCTCGAGCTGGTGCATGCTTTACTTCAGATTTGAGCAAGAAGGGGCTATGGAAAGAAGTTGGGTTACTATAAGCAAGCATTAGGTCTGTCACGGAAATTTTGGTCCCCTAAAAAATTGGTCCCGGGCCAATTTTTTCTGGAAATTTTGGTCCAAGTCAGACCAATTTTTTGTAAAAAATGGTCCGTGTTTGGTCCAGGTGTTTATTTGCTTACTTTTCGGTATAATAAAAAAGATTCTACCAGAGGAGGGTAGAAGTGAGTTGGTAGTACTTTCCTAGTTGATAAAACTTTCCTACTTAACGGCAATATTTTTGTACGGACATGCACAATGAACTAGAAAATGGCAGACCACGTGGTCAGAGATGAAGTCGATGGTCAGTTACTCGACCAAGTTTATTCTTATCTGGTGTCCAACAAATATCCAGACGATGCAAATGAGTGCAAGAAGAGAGTTATCAGGAAAAAAGCTAAGAAATTTTTGATGAAGGATGGAAAACTGTTTTACAGACAAGCTGCAATGAAACATAAAGTCTGTAAGCAAATGGTAAAGTCTTGTTAGCTACACTGATGAAGTGTAACAAGCATGATTGCATGGTTGTATTTATTTTGGGATTGTAGGAAGAAAGACTTCTAAGATATGTGTCTTAATTATGCCCTTTTTGCATCCAGGAAGTTTTTAAGCTTAGATATGAATAAATTGGAAAAGATTTTATTAATGTTGGTGACTATGCTACAGTTCAGTTGAAGAAGCGTGTGCAATCTGATGGTGTCAACTGTGGCATTTTTTGTTTAAAAGTATGATGCTACAATGTAATCACTTGTTATACCACTTTCTTTCACATATTTGGATAGATGGCTGAACAGTTACTTACATTAGGTGACGTCAAGGAGGATGAATTGCTTATGATGAATTTACGTAGCTAAATCAGGGGAAGAAATAGGAGCTGTGTTGCTAGCAAACTCTTGTAAGTGACTAGTTATAATAGTGAGATATACACTAATCCCTTAATATTATATGTATTGCAGTGGATCACGACTCACGATAGTGAGTCGCGAGGCCAAGAAGAAGCACAGCAACGCGACCACTGAGTGAGTTATTTACACGTAGCACCGCCCTCAAACTCGCAAACGCTCTAGCTAAGCCGCCATTAAAGCTATCGCTTAGTTATTACTGATCCACAACATTCTTACTAACAAACCGAGAATGTAGGAAATAGGCACCACCATTCCTAAGTACCAGCCATTGCAAGTTTTATGGTGCCCGTTGTACGACTACGCACGACGAACCATCCTTTCCCACCCAATTCTCCCGTTTACTAGAGAATTAGTACCTTCATTGTTTGAAGAATCAATATCTCGAAGTTGATAGACATCGATTCAGCCATTCCTCTGATACAGCCTTATACATGCCTTCTTGTCACCACAAAAATTTTTACGCGGCAGTGGTTTTTTCCTTTCTTTCTTTCTTTTATTTTCATCATTTCATGGGCTTGCGGGAGCTTTTGTGAACCCAGAAGTTTTTTCAAACTCTCTTTTTATACATTCACTTGTTTGTCTAATAACTCACTCATTTCTTCATGGATTTCAGCCACATTTGTATCAACACTTCTCCTATGTATGCCCTACCTGTCATACTATTATCAGTCTGAAGTAAACACTTGAATATATTTGAGAAGCGCTATTACACTGCAGGTTGATAGTTGTCATAACTTGGACCCCCTTCAAATGATTTGCATAAACTTTCAGATATACAATCTATGTTGATGTATCACTCTGTAGTAAAAGTTTAAAAAATCTTGGGCCTGAGTTTTTCCAAATTAAGCTTCAAAGTTAAATTTGCAATATTGTGTGCTAGGTAAGTACAAGTTATGCCCATGCAGTACTTCTCTGCTGCTTGCTATAGTAATAACATCTGTTTATACTTCCAAAAAATTAGTGATATGCTAAACAAAAACACCCTGGGTGTAAAAAAAGTGTGAGGCCAATCAGAAGCAGCATTGCAAATAGGTATGTGCGACCAAAAACTTTGATGTCAGTTGAGGCCAAGAAGTTAATAATCAAAAATCTTTTTAACTACTTGAATGACATACAATAGTTTATAGCATATTTCACAGCTATGATCGGCTTTGTCACTTGGCCACCTTTTTCACACCATCATTATTAATAAAGGTGGCCAAGTGACAAAGCCAATCATAATTGTGAAAATATGCTTTAAACTATTGTATGTCATTCAAGTAGCTAGCTAGTTAAAAAGATTTAACTTCTTGGCCTCAACTGATATCAAAGTTTTTGGTCGAGCATACCTATTTTCAATGCTGCTTCTGATTGGCCTCACACTTTTTTTACACCCAGGGTGTTTTTGTTTAGCATATGAATGAACATTGCAATATTTGTGGAGGGTCTGACAATAGTTTCTCAGATCCACTCGGCAACTGGGTAAGTTGCATAAAAGTGTGCTTCCACTGTGAATCACTCTTTATGATGCAATAGATTCAATGTGACCACTGTGATGGATGGGTACACCTCATATGTACCGATTTAGAGCCGGTATAGCAACCAACAATGTACTAATGTCCTGAGTATTTTTATGATACGACATTTCTAAATTAATATAATTGTGTTATGAACATCAAATGTTTTGTCATGCAGGCAAGTAGCTATGTATGTAGGGTTGGTAGATAGACTGTGGACCACTATTTAAGATCTCAACAAGGTTGTGTAGATCTTTACACTCAGGAAACCAAAATTTTATCAGGACCAATATTTTCAAGGGAGGACCAAATTTTTCAAAAAAAATTGGTCAGGGGACTAAAATTTTCAGTGAAAAATTGGTCCGGGGACCAAAATTCCAGTGACAGGTCCTTTACTCTTATCTAACTGGAATTTTAGGAAAGATAACCCAACCACAACGGTCCTGATAAAACATTAGGCGCTAGATTTGCATCTCCTAAAAGCAAGGGATTTTAACGGCACGAAGTCCTCACCTTGTATTCACAGCAGCCATCGCCAATTCCTTCCTCTAGCCTGCCTGCACTGCTATCAAAGCCGGCACTATGACAATTCGATACTTAATTCAACTACCAATGGCCTAAATTAGATCGTCTTCCTCGATTCTACCTCCCGGATTCTACGGGTAGCGAGTTGATATGATTGTTATTCATTATGGAGTCCATCAGACTCCATCTCCAGTCAAATTCCCAAGGTTTTCGTTAGTAATGAAGCAGTAGAATCTCGCTCACATAGGGTTATTTTACAATGCTATAATTATCTACTCCTAAGTCTGATTATCGCACAATCACCAATTAATAGCTCATGTTCACGACTATTTCGTGGAATTCGGGTTATTAGAATATACAGTACTAATTTGAAATGGTGGTCGATTGAATTGTCACAAAAATGTATTGATAAGCATAACCCCAGCATATATAATAGGGGAAATTTTTGGGAAATTCCCTTAGGCAAAGTTTCGAGGATAATTGACGCAGGCCTGCCCAGAACTGTTCCCTGGCTTAACAGGCACCATATTCCATCTATTATTATCCTCCCTGCGTAGCGTGGGAGGATACTGCGATCACTTTTGTGCGAAACTTCTTTCGACGTAATCTCAGCAATGACGCTTTCTACGGCGCAAGCAGCGACGGGGGAAGGTTAGCCTCCTATTAATCTTGTGACGATATGAAACGGATTTTGCATTTTCGTCTAAAAGTCGACGAAAAACTGCTAATTTTTGTATTCTATCTATTTTGAGCGGTGTTTTTCGTATCTCACAGACGAGACGCATTACTTCCTAGATATCCGTTGCAATAGATGTCATACGTTATTATACACGTAGTAAATTGCTACGGTAGCATTGGGCACAGTTGGTGCGGAGTTATTCAGCAAAAAGTAACTTTTCGTATTCTAAACTAGAATGATAAAAAATTAAAAATTTAAAAGGTAAGTAGGGATTGAATTCAATAGTGCTACAAAAAGTAAGGAAACAAGGAATAAGATTTTGGGACGAGAGAACATTCTGGCATGAGATAATTTATAAAAGTTTAATCCCTACTTTTGGCAAACCTATACTGAAGTGTTAGTTTTGTTCAGTTGTTGTAGTTTATCAGTTGTATATTGTTTGTCATTGAGGACCTGTATATCTACCTTCTGGTAGATACAGCCATCCTGACTAAATCAATAATAATAATAAGTGAGCCAAAAGTAGGGATTAAACTTTTATAAATTATCTCATGCCAGAATGTTCTCTCGTCTCAAAATCTTATTCCTTGTTTCCTTACTTTTTGTAGCACTATTGAATTCAATCCCTACTTACCTTTTAAATTTTTAATTTTTTATCATTCTAGTTTGTTTGCTTTTTATACATGCTAAGCATTCATAATAATCTTTCAGCAGGCGCACAAATGTTGCAGGCGCTTACGTAATAATTATGCTTGTTTTCAGGCGCTTGTTAACAACGCGCTTACATGGCAAAGCAGCTGTGTGATAGCAAATAACGCTCGAAAAACAGCAAAAGCTATTTGTCCAAGGCTATAATCTCGAAGTTCACGATGTAATAAAGTACACGCGTACACGCGAAAACATCGTGCCATGGTGCCACTGTAACTAATTATATCACGTGCAAGCCAGGTTTTAGCGTGACGTAATAAGCAGAAGCCGTAACAGGCTATCGTCACCTTCGAAGGTGAGATTCACACCTTGCTAGGAATATAGAAGAACAAGGAAGGGAATGAAGGATAAAAGGAATCGCCATGGCGCAGTGGGTAAATCGTCTTCGGAACAACATTTTCGTAAATCCGCCGCCATTACCTTTATTGTGTGAAAGTTCTGGAGCCCTACACCTAGCGCAACCGGGTCTTACGGCAGGCAGGCAGGCTGGCAGGCAGACGAAATACAGGTGAATTTCTAAATTTTCAAAGTTGGCTGTAGGTCGAAATATTCGACTTGTTGCTTCGTTTAACCAAGGTACAGCATCATTACAGCCTTACCAATGCATTCCAGTCGGTTTTTTCGGGAAAAGCCTATTGGAAGGTTGTTTTGTGAAGTGCGAAAAATCGGGAAACCATACAATTTCTTACCAATCCCTACTATTAAGTACTACCGTACTTAATGATGTTTCATTCAAAAGCGTTTCCTGAACGCATGCATTCAACTATAAACTTCTATTGTACCTGGTTGAGATGTTCTACAAGAAAGGGATGTATCGCGAAGGTCCTGAACTGCAAGTTCACGATTCAAGTGATAGGTTATTGTATAGACACTAGTTTACGAAGATTTCACGAAAGTTTACTGTAACGCCCGCTGTGACCACAATATTCTACACAATGGACAGGAAGGACCTGGAAAGACTGTGCCGTTTCTCCATTAAGAAGTTAGTAGTTACGAACAAATAGTCTTTGGCGATGATCCACGAAAGTTTCCTGTAACGGTCTGACGGCAATATTGACATAAAGGACGGGATGGACTGTGCTATGTTTCCATGACGAGGTTCTTAGTTACAAAAGAAGGAACAAATCGTTGGCGATGATGCACTAAAGCCTACTGACTAAGGCATGCAGTTAGCGCTAGTTATTCGCCGTACGTTAAATAGACACTGTAACAGTTCGAGCAGCCCACACACTGTGGTCCACCTTTTTCAAAATTCCTTCACATTTTAGCCTATCCAGTTCAGCTCCTACTCCCTCTTTGGTAGCAAAGGGCACAGGACATTCCTTGTGAAATTACGGAATTCTCCAGTGTCTATCTTCATATGACTAGTGGATGATCACAAGTTAATGGTTTTGGTTAAGAAGTACCTATTGCAAAGAGATGCAGTTTATCTGAATTACTGACCTCTTCTGTTTCCACATAATGAGCCCTTGTTGTAGTTAACTTTGAGCTGTGTAAAAACGTAATTTGAGCTGGAAACCTTGTTGCAGTAGCTTTACTGCATTTCCCAGAGTTACATACCGCTGCGATGTGCCTAGTGTTTCCACAGAGGTCTTGCAAGTGGCTCCAATGAAATGGCATTTCAAGGGACGGTGGTTAGCCTTCCCACATCGATAACGGGGTTGATACTGCTTGCAAATTATTTGTGTCGGTATCTTGGAGACCTGCTGTAAGTTTACAACAGAGCAATACAACATCACAGACAGATCTCTCTCCATTGTGTTCAACCCCATTTCTTATCCTTGTACTACAAAACATATGAAATTAGCCTTTAAAATCCCAAAATGACATACTTGACGACTCTGCTTGTCTGTTCTCCTTGTGAAGACTTGCTTTTAAAGAACCAGCTTTGTTTCGTCACAGCTCTGTACATTGTTGCCTCAGATCACCTCAGATAACTGAGATGGCAGGTGGGACTACAAGGTAACTGTGAACAGGTCTCTTGACATTGATCAATACCCACTGCCTAAGCCAGCTGATTTGTTTTCAATGTTAGCAGGGGTCAGATGTTTACCAAACTTGATCTCACTCAAGCCTATTGTTTACTTACAATGCATTATAAGGTGCTGATAAGCACATAATGATGTGTAATTGGTATTATTAACACTTAATTGTATGTTTGTACCAAGTGGTGCCGTGTGTGCGTGCGTATGTGCGTATGCGTGCGTGTGCATGTGTGTGTGTGTGTGTGTGTGTGTGTGTGTGTGTGTGTGTGTGTGTGTGTGTGTGTGTGTGTGTGTGTGTGTGTGTGTGTGTGTGTGTGTGTGTGTGTGTGTGTGTGTGTGTGTGTGTGTGTGTGTGTGTGTGTGTGTGTGTGTGTGTGTGTGTGTGTGTGTGTGTGTGTGTGTGTGTGTGTGTGTGTGTGTGTGTGTGTGTGTGTGTGTGTGTGTGTGAGTGAACTATAGTTACTATTTCTTTCCTTGTAAGGTAGTAGTGATTTTTGGTATATGGACTTATAGGTGTTAGTTTTGTATTAATAACATATGCTGCAGCTTAAACACTAGTTTTATTAGTTAACCATATTGATTTTTATAGCACCCTGTGTATCTATTGTTAATCTTGCATTCTGTTGTATTGCCCTTCCTATAAAAGTGCTTGTACCTGTGTGTTGCGTCATCATGTTTATAGTACCAAGTTAAGATTAAAGCAGCGATACTACTAATGGTACATATCTAGATCTATTGAATAATGGTTATATTGTTCTTTGAAGACATTACAAGGCTTCTGATCCAGTGCATATTCTGTTTTGCCGGCATTGTCTTATAATGAAAATCTTTTATAATTGGTTACTTACAGTGCACTAGAAGGTGCAGATAAGCATAAATTGATGTGCAAAACAGAGCTTCAAAGGAAATAATTTTTTTTGTAAGGAAGAATGGGTTGAACAGCCAACAAAAAAAGGGATCTACATGTTCATGAACAGTACTAGTCCTTCCAAGCCTGTAAAAAGAAATTTCTAGTGTGTTTATTCTGGTCAGATGTGCACATTGTGGTAAGTCGATTATGGCATGATGTTTTAACATGACTATTGTACATCTTAAGGACAACAGCACTCCTGCAACAATGTGTCTTGAGACACATTGGCTGAACTATACAATTCACACGCCAGTTTTTCATTACTGTTACAGGTAAGCAACCAACAAAGAATACTCCAAAATAATAATCTAGTTAGGAAACAGAAACTTGTTTACAAATGAAACAAAACAAGTATGGCTAACGCCTTCTTACATGATGTACAACACAATACATTAACGTATTGATTGTAATTGTCAGAAGTGTGCAATAAAAAAATCTAAAAATAGCATCTAGAAATTTAGTACACATGCGAAATGATGTACGCAACTTCCTTATAAGGATCAGCCTGTCATGCTTTTATGCTACAGTGCTCATAAATTTTACCAAGTATGCTCAATATTATGTTAAAATACTTCTGACTGTTTTATTAAAGTATATACAACAAAAATAAATGTTTACTGTTAATAATGATAATGAAAAATTATTGAATGTACATAAAATGAGCTACAAAAGTATAATTAAATAAATATTATAAAAGTATCATATAGATGATTTCATACTTCAGCTACATACATCATGCAGAGGACTAGACAGGAGTAGTAGCTATAGCTCTGGCACTCCCTAAAATTCTACAGCACTGATGCAGATACCTATATGAACTTGAAGTGTGTATATGGTCACTGCTATTAGGATTTGTCCCCTAGCCACCTAAGCTTTAAAAAGGCAGTGGATTGCTACATACGTAGATTACACACAGCTCTTATTGATAGGTGCAGGAGCGGCAGAATCTCTGTTAGTGGTAGGGTACTTCAGAATATTTTAAAAATATACGTAGCTAGATGCATGGAGATTTATTCTGAGCATGATTCCAGGTGTAAACTTAAGATGTATCTTATGTACGTATATAAACTAGCTACATCATAATACTACATAGCTATATATGCAGGGTAGCTGAAGCTAACTGTGATTGGTAGAATACTTATCTATTGGAGCTCGTGTTTGAGTATATTAACACTTAGTATGCTGTATCACATTATGACTGTTTTATTAGAGTATATCAGTCAGTGGTGTATTATTGGAATAAATGAATTTTAAAGGTCCTATTACTAACACCTAACAATGTCACTGCCCACTATAAGCTTCACATCAGCACCCTAAGTTACAACAGTGGGGAGGACTGCACAGTTATGTGCTCTTGTTGTTACAGCTCTCTGCATTCTTTGTGTATAAGGCAGGATGTGATCCAAGCATGAGTTTTGTTTTCAATGCTTTAATATATAGCTATATAGGCAATGATTGGATCAACTAATGACAAATGACACTAAATTAATTAACCCTGACAAAAGTATATACGTAGCTATAATTTTTTTTAAGGGGTCACATCAGATTCGTTAAATTTCATTGATTATCATCATTTGCAACCCCGCCAATAAATAATCAAAGTGCAATCATCAAAACTTTTAACTAATGGAGCACAGGCATAACAGTGGGAAGTCCAGCTCCATCATCAATACCTGTGCCAGATCTCCAGTGGACACGTGATCCCCTCAAACACAAATCAGTAGCCCTGATGACAGCAAAGGAGAGTCGTGCCTTGATCCAACCTAGTATCTCACCATAGCTCTTCTCCCACCCCGCAGACAACTTCTCAGCAAGGTGGCGCAGAAACAACACTGCCTCAGGTCCCAATGCACCATCCACAGTCACAACAAATGGAGAGAAAGATCCACAGCGAGCCTCAGCAGCTGTTAAGTATTTTCGTTTCTTCTCCTCAACCATGGTCAGGACATTAGCAACAGAGCGTGAAACGTATGACGGTGCATCAGCATCCATCACTCGAATATCAAATAGAGCCTCAATCTGAGGGAGCCACGTACACACACCCCGAACCCCTAAATCGGCAATCAAAGCAGGAGCATCATCACTACCCTCACGCACTACTGGCTCACGAGAAGAGGGCAGTGTCGACAAGGGCCTATGGTATCGCAGTGACAAAGCATCCCGAAATTGTTGCAGTGACAAGTCAAATTGATGGCAAGCAAGAGGAAGAACCATCAACCAACCAGAAGTCTGAAAATCAATTGCTCTTTTAATAGTGCGACAAGCTGGGCAAGGCAAACACTCAAACACTGATGTCAAAGCAGACTGAACGTTGGCCTCGCGTCTCTCAGAAACATCATGACGAACTCTAGCCAGTTGATCTAGATGAGCCTCGAGATGAGTAGTCACCCTAAACGCCACGGCTGCACCTGCACCACGAATAGCATCCACCAAAACAGAGGCACTCTCGTGAGAAGATAAGAATGCCAACGACGCAGACTCCACTGGATCACTAATACCCAAGCCACCAAATCTAGCTGGGAGAGAAAACAATCGCACCTCATGCTCAGAAACTGGGCCACCCAATAATGTGGGGTAAAACAAATCATTAAGAACCTTACGAAGCGGAGCAAAAAACCAGCAATGTCAGCCATCACTCTCTGAAGATGGCACCATTCAAACTGCAATGATCTAGCCAATGCAGCATGAGCAGCCTGGGGCTGAGAATCAGCAACATCTGACAATTTTCTAACACAACGAGACCACAGCTGAACCTTGCTAGAGACAAATTCAGCTGCCAGATTGGATTCTCCAATAAAGCCACCCAAAAAACGTCCACCGGACACAACCCTAATTCCAAGGTCACTGAACAATGTGGAAGCACACTGAACATCTGAAGGATCAACAATGAGCACTGTTTTTGAGGGTTCTGGATGATAACCATAATCAGGGCCTCTACGTGATAATTCCTCAAACCATGCTCTCAAAGAGGGCAAATCAGCTACGCAAGAAGAATCATCAGCATACCAATTTTGAGTCCATCTACCTGGAGCTCTCAAGAAATGGATCAGAGGAAGCACAGCAACTGCATACAACATCATTGATAATGGGTTGCCTTGAGTAACGCCCCCCTTACTCAGTAAACATTTATTACCATCCTGCAACAACAAAGGAGCATAACCATGGTAGGTGTTAAATAGAAATCTTGAACATCAAGGCCACAAAACCCTTGCATTCCACAAAGGCTGAAAGCTGTCACTCTATTCACAGAATTAAAAGCATTGGTGGCATCAACAAGTAATAAACCCCAGCCAGGGTTACAATTTTCATTAAACAATTCATGAACAGCATGAATAGCTCCCTCCAACCCTGATCGTAGGCCAGAACATAATTGATCAACACCACATACCTCTTCAAGATTCGAGAGTGTCACCAAAGCAACAGTCTTGCCGAGAATCCTTCGCAAAGCCTCACCAATGCCAATTGGGCAAACACCTGGACACTTTGTCCAGGGCAATCAGATGATTAGCCACCAATGCCCGGATATCATCCCATTCCACAATACCATTTGCCAGACGTCGGGCCAGCGTAGCCACAGAATCCCTCAAATGAGCACTGTGACGACCAAATCTCAGCAAATAATCACGCTACTGCATAGCACTTGATCCACCTGGGCCTGTGGCTCCCTGAAGCTGACGAGCAACTTTCTCAACATGTCCTGCAGTGATATCTAAGTCAGACAATGATGGTAAGTGCTATAATTATATCAATATGTAGCACGTATTAAAGACTTTGTCACAATAGGGTAGCTCAGCTTGATTAGCTACAGGTGTATATATAGCTAGCAGAGTAATAGAATGTGCATGTAGCTACAACACGTAGCTCTGATTTGGTTTACAAAAGTGTTTAGCTATGTATTATAGTCTAACTATAAAATATAGCTAACAGACCATGCACCAAATAGCTGGCTATAGCTACTTGTATATTGATTTGCTTTGTGTGATCATTTTGGCAATAATCTCCTGTCCAAGAACAATCATTATAGCTAAGAAATTACTAGCTACGTATTAGCACTTATTCAGGTGCATGGGCCTTGCTAATGAAATAATATAAGGGGTCATTTACAATTTTATTAAAAATGGCAGAGCTTTCATATACGTATTTCCTTATCTGCAAAATGCTCAGATATGGCTGTTTGAAAACTGCAATATCTCAACTATGGCGAAAGATAATATGGTACATCATTTAACCACAATTCTTCCACCACCTAGCAGATAACTATCATGCCATCAGCACTGAACAGATATAGTTACACAGACGTATAAAAGTGGCCTATAGGCCTGAGTCAATTGTGCACAAAGTATGCTGTTTTACCTGTTATACTCTTCACCTCCCTTATTATGCTTGTACTAACATTGCTCTTGAGGATACTCAGCATTTAGTTTCTGAATGTTCTATTAGAATATTTCAACACTAGTTATCTACACGTGGCTTGATTGAATGTTTTATTAGAGTATTTCAGTATATCCTGACATTTCACCCAATTTGTTAGTATTATACTGCATAATATGCCAACCCCTGTATTGACAAGCCTGCAAATATATTTTTAATGTGCTCTGCAGAATTCAAACTACGTAGTACTACGTAAGTACTACTACAGGAGTACGGTCATGTACTAAGACTGATAATGGCTCAGACAGAAGTTCTAGGGTTGGGCAATACTTAAAATGTGCACTACCGATACACAACATTGCGATTATTGCCATTAGTGCTATACTTTGGTAAATGGTAGACATCATCATACAGCATGCTACAAGTAAATAATTCTTAACGACTTTTATAAAAAATTGTCCATCGTATAGATGGATTTGTCAGTTAAACATTTATTGTCAGCCAATGTCAGGGTAAATGTTACTTTATACTTGCAATCTATAGTACTGCATTATGTGGCAATATTTGCAATAACATTGCACATGCAATGTTATTGCATGGAACAAAATGCTGGCGATACTGACATTGCAGACTGTAGATATTGCGATGTGGCGATAATATTGAAATATTGCCCAACCCTAGACAGAACCATTTTATTATTATTGATAGTAGTACAGTACGTAATTCATGATCACTATAGGACATGATCATTAACTTGCTTTCTTCTTGGCTATTGCCAATACCTGTAAGACTACAAACATATATACGTACGTAGTAATTATCAATGTATTATTTCATTTAATAATTAATTAATTAACAATTGGTGTTGTCAGCTGGAAATCCTGGGGATCAATAGCTGAAGGATATATAGTTACGTATGTACCAAGTCCACATTAACAGGTCTTATCTGCACATCTAACTACGGTTACTATACACACATAGCGAGTCATAATTTCCCATTTCTCTTGAGAATTAGCCAATAACACATCATTTACTTATTCTCTTTTGTATCAGATTTGAAATATTTGATTGTGAGTTTAAGTTTACATGAGTCTAAGCTCACATATTAAAGACTTTGCAGCAGCATTTTTATCAGAGATATTAGTCTAAGAGAGTTTACAAGTAAGTGTTTTGTACTTCAGATATATACGTACGTAGTTTATAGCTATAGTGGATTTATAGTGTAGCTACGTAGATTTGCCCTATTATTCCAGCATAATTCTTAATTCTTTTCACTTCCTATTATTCCCAAAATTATGCTGGAATATTAGGCGCAGCCCCACCTACAGCTCACACACAGTTCATATACGGTTCGCACACAGGTACATTTTGCATACACTCAGGTTCCATCACTGCCTCATGTCATGATTTATGTCCAAACCAATAAGAAGCCTAAGCTACGTTTATTACGTACGAGTCAAAAATAAATTCTTGTGCTACAAAAGTATAATACATACATGCCTTACATCAACTGTGGCTATCAGGAAAACCCTTGGATGTACATAGCTATATATCATTATATATAGTTTTTACAGTAAAAATTCTTTAGCTAAACAAAGTTGATATTAGCGATATGTATACACTGTACATACCATATAGTGGGAATTTACTGCGAGAATAAATTTGCGAATAAAACGATTTTGCTCTCAGAAGCGATTTTTGAATATCATGTCCACACCAAGATCATAGGAAAAATATATGGATCTAATAAATGTATGCTAGCTGAATTTTTGCTAATACATCCCAGAACTCAAATTTCGCATAATTAAAAGCCTCACAGTAAATTCCCACTATACAGTACATAATTGTACAAATGCATCAAGAGTACATAGTTAGCTAGTCCTGAAAATTCCAGGGTTGATTTTTTGTGTTATCACATGATCATAAAGGACGAAAAATTATGATATGCTCCATAAAATAAAACATTGCCATAAAACAATACAAAACTTACACCATGGTAAATGAAACTAGTCAGCTAAAAAATATTTAGACCATCAAATACAAAATGAAGCACAAACAAATGTGAATCAGTAGAGTCGGCATGACAATGGGAGCTGCACTTGTGCAAGCTACATACGTATATAACATAAAATGATATAATACATGAACACACTAGCCGGATACTACTTACTTCCCTGTTCTTCTCTGATAATTTCCAAAGCACGATCAGCCAATGAAGAAACCTGCTGCTCATCTGAAGGGTCTCCGCACACCTCATAACACTGGAATCCTGCACTACCATATTTTTCCATAGCTTCATTTTGTAGTTCCACTAATGTCCCTAGCCTACATGTCTCGCCTGTATTCATACTACAGTCATACATAACTATTACTACTAGTCTCTTCACCCTATCAGATGTCAGTTTTGGAAATTCATAATTTGCAAAGAATGATGAATTTTGGTATGCACCTCCTGCTTTATCACCGTATCCAATCCAGAAGGTGCTTCCTGTAGCTGATTCTCCCAACAGACAAGAGAACTTCTCCCAGAAAACTGTAGTTGGTCCAGGTACCATTGGACAGGGATTAACAACGTCAAGATGGTGAGTTTTGTTGCCACACCAACAGTTCACACCATCATCAGCTATCATGGCATTAATGATACTTGATGAAACCTGGTTGGCTGAGGAAGAGATATTTGGATATTTAGAGATCTCCTTAGTAACATTGATCACAGATGACCAAAACAAAACTGTATTGGGAGGGCTGACAATCGGTACAACATCAAAATAGTCATTATAATCATCTCCTGTCACATTACTAGGTCTTTATAGCCAAATGCACTTGAGAATTTGTCCCACACTGATGGGCAGGTATCATTGTTGTTCAGTACCTTCTCGCAGGCACGTAGGAATATGTCCTCAAGGTCTGGAGGTGTGTAACATACATTTGGTACTTTCATACCCATGTCCTCCATCATGTTCATCATGGTTGAGGAATTGTTGGACCACACAGGTGCAGAGAGAAAGAGAATAAAAAGTGAAGGAAGAATGAGTGGAACAACCAGTGGTTGTATCGCTGGCATATTCTTCAGTTATCTATGGCACGGATATACCTGGACAAATAAAAAAAAGTCCACACATCACAAAACTACCACATGGTGACATTTTCAAGGCTAGCTAAATTTTCAAATTTTTTAAGATTTTTGTGATCCTCTAAGTTGGTCTTCAATTACATTACATATCTACATGTATGTGACTATAAAACCCGAAACTTAAAAGATCATTTGTAAGCCATTAAATTTTGTTCCTGTAAAACAGTCTATGCATGGTATACATATGTACGTACTTGCAGGTACGTACATACATTTTAATAATAAGCAATTAAAACTTGGTGTAACTTTTAGCTGTTAAGCTACGTATGTCAAAATGTGAAAATGGAAGGGTTTTGCAGAACCAATTACCCATACACATTTATGCTGTTAATGTATCTTACTGGTTAGATGCTGTGCATATAACTATTGGCAATAACTTCCAATTGCAACAAGAAACTAAGGTATGTATGTATATAAGATATTAATAATTTATGTTTTCAACATACCGCTATGCAGCCACTATGCAAGGGCAGCTATTACTGAAGGCATGTACAATGAACTAATAATTGACTAACATTCAAAGCAGAAAACTTCTGCAGTCATTCATAAGGAAAACTTTGCAGTTTATTGAAAATCTGTAAATACGTACCATGGAAGTGTCATCCCAAAAAAGTTTCATCATTTATGGTAGCTAACAGGAATGAACGTTTGGTGAATTGTAGCTGTGTGGCTTGCCAAACCAAAACCACTCAAATTGTTAACTGTCCAGCAAGTTTTCCTTGCCAAAGTCACTATAGCTACATGGTATTATTATATTTTAATCTCATATAGGGTGCAAGTTTAATAATCTGTAGTGAATAGATAGACTTGTGATACATGCACGTATGCTTTAAAACACTGTATACTTTGAGCACTATTGTAGCTAATCCAAAATCAAGCCTATTATATGCTCAAAATATTATTATGCTTGGAAACTAAGGATTTGTGTTGAGGTTCTCAGATACACCTAGCTAGCTACATAATAACTTCTATTTTGTGAAGATTATCACTTTTATCATTGCATTGATCAGACATTCACATTGATTGCTATTGCAGCTCCAATTGCCTTATAAATAGAAAGATGCATGAGTATATACAATTACAAAATGTTAACAATAATAAACAACTATTCCAAGCAGTATATACTCATTATGATAGTGAAATGGTCTATACTGTAGTTTGTTATTACTTGCGTGACTTGAGTTTTTTGCCAATATGAAGTATACAAAGCTACGTACATACGTACATATGTGTATAATTTTGAAATTAAAGTTTTGACAAAAATAAGCTTCATTTTTATTGGAGCTTATGGTTATATAATTATAATTATGTGTAGCTAGCTAGCTATACACTCCTGTATTATTAATATTAATCATGCAATGTCTTTGATGGCCAGTACATGTGTCATGAGCATAATTATACGATTCATTTCATGCATATATGCATAGCTGGAAATGTTTTTGCACTGACAGCTTCAGGTAAGTGTCTTGTAGCTATAGCTACATATTATTGATCATCACCAAAGTGCTAAACTTTTTGAATGTGAACTTTGTGAAAATAGGGTCCCATAAAAAACAACAGCTATGGTATTAGTATGCTTTGTATACATGTGTACTTTGCACAAACACACATGAGCACTTCTCAACCCTGGAATCCAGCTATAGCTAGTGATCTGGTTACACTAATGAATTAACTTAAGCATGTTTTGGGCTTACCCATATCAAGGCTACAATTATAATAATTATGCATGTTAAAGTAAATTATATAGGTGTCTATAAAGGCTCCAAATTTAATTTGTGGTCAATTATCAGGTATTTTCCTAAGGTCACTATTTTCTGTTTGCTGAAGACATGCTTCTCATCAGGAGTTTGCAAAAACCTTCCTTAATGGCACATTTACACACTCTGCTTCTTTTGAGCATAACTATATTAACTTTAGTTCACTGAGTAAACATGTTGCAAGAGATCAAAGATCTGATAAAAAATACCATTTAGCAAGGTTTGAGGCTCTTAATTCAAAACTTGTGCCAAAAATCATGTGCCATTAGCGAAGGTTTTCACAAATCCGGTCACAATTATTATAGATATGATAGGATGGAATGCAGACACTATTATTTGTCTATTAATTAAGTCTGATGCATCTCATCAAGAAATTCACATGCATGATATAGTAAAAATTTAGCTGCTGAATGACTAAGGCAAGATTATGGTGGATAATGAGAAACTTCAATAAATTACTATAATGGCCTCGTAGTGGCCTCAAAAGCAAACTACTAAACTTGTACAAAGTTGAAGTTATATTTTTTGAGAAGCCAGCAGCACAAATTAAAGCTGTGCCCACTTGTACAACTTATGTGACTGTCTGAAACCAGCCTAGTTCACACTTCTAATTTTCCAATTCAATACTTCATGGGAAAAACATTGCTACAGAGTCCATATTTAGTATAGAATAAATTTCCCTTTACATTGCTGAAAATTTGAGCTTTGTGTAACAGGTAAAGTTGTATAACGGCATTCCAAAAGGACTTTACAAACCATAAAGTTGGCAAAATCGGAGGCATAAACTAGGCTGGCTTTTATACTCAGACAGTCACATATATACATACACACCCACACAGTACTGATCAGTTATAGCTACGTAATGTCATGACATCCTATATCCTATCTTACTTAATTCATGCGATAAGCCGGCATAATCACTGATAGGCTATCTAAGTAGCTTTGGGCAAAAAAATTCTCCATAGTTTTGGGCAAAATTGTTCATAAATAAGCTGTTGTTTACAGTAATGTTTAGTGGACAATTGGCCTTAACAGGCATGGCCATTCCACCACCTCTGCCACTAAATATTTACTTCTCTATCAAGTCGGTTGTTTTTAAGAACAAGAAGAGTCAGTTGGTGACAAGCACATCTATGACACTCAGCGAAGCAAGTTCTGTGTTGTAAGCAACTGATAAACCACCACTGTTACCTTGGAATGGTTTTCTGGTGAAATAACTAGAAGAAGTGTTATTACGAAATGTGCAGTGTTTGATAATGACATTCGGAGAATTGAAAATATTCAATGCACCATGTTCATGATTTCTGAAAAAGTAACACAGTATGTACATATAGCTACGTATCTGTCACATACGTAAAATCAATTCATTATTTAATTACAATATTATGTAAAAAAAACTTTCAGTGTCAAGGAACATATTATACGTAGCTAGTCCTTATGTGGTTGAAGTAGTTAGCAACCGATTAGGCCATTTTGCTATTCTTGTAGTCCCTTGATCTACAATCCAAATATGGTATATACAATATATATGCGTATAACGTATGTTAAACACAGCGTTCATTACCTTAGTTTGGAAAAGCGATGCAGCAAATATTCAAGCATGACCACTACTCAATACTCGAAGACGTTATACCCATACTTTTGAAATTGGTTGTGGCACTATCAAGCAGCTATTATTCAAGGTGCGGTGTTTAACCAAGTAAATACAGCATGTACGTATATATATTATATACGTATTATATACGTAGCTACAGAGTACACAGCTAAAAGGTGAATAGCATACCACTGTCTTGATATCCTGTATAATAATAAATGAGCATTTACATTTGCAACTATTGGCTGTCCACTGAGGAATTGAAAGTCTGTTTTATATGTGTTGTAAATTAACAAGTATACATACGTATGTTGCTGCACTTGCCAATATACAACAAAACCTGGCTATATTTTTACCATCTCCATACTTGTATTACAGCACAATAATCATTAAGGCATATGTAAGTGTATTACCAGTAGCTACATACTGCAATAAAATTAATTTCTCTGAGAATTTCCTGCATTTTTTAGTTGTTGCTATCCTGTAGTGAATCTATGAAAGTGCAATAACACCAGACTGATGGCTCATAACATGATATAGCTACAAAGCATATTAAAAATGTTGTGATATTTTTATGATGCTGATCATGACGGACGGTTTTATCTGCAAGGCCCTAATTTGTGTGAATTTTGTGAGGAATCATGAGCTAGCAAATTTTAAACTGAGATAATTACAAAATAACAATAGACTTTTCTATATACGTAGCTGTTACACAGTTCACAAATTTAATAATAGCAAATATTACAGCTAGACTATAAATCAACCATTTGCTAAATTTGTGCCGCGCAAATATAATCCACTAGCTATACAGTAATGAGTAGCTAACTATTATTGCTATCCAGTGACTATAATGAAACCTATATACAAATAGTTAAACAATGTACATGGTTTGTAATGTTAAATGGACAACATAATTGGTATCTTTTAAAACACATAACCTTAATTCTTTGTGCTTCACAGCTGCATGTAACAAAGTTTGTTTTAGACCTGATAGGTATGTACGTAGTATGTACATATTGACAGAACTTATTATTTCAGTTATGCTATGATAATGTATGTATCTTAATAAATTATTGTGTCAACCGCTAGCTTTTAGGCTTAAGCCAATTAGTTACGTATGTTCTTAAAACTGCTTATCAGTATGCTTTTAAGTAGTGTGCTCCGAGCTTATACTGTATAGTTAGCAAGTTTTATTTGCAAGGTCCTAATTTTTGCAAATTTTGCAAAGAATTACGAGCTAGCAAATTTTAAACCGGCACAATAATATTTTCTATATACGTAGCTGTCACATAGTTTGCAAATTTAATAATAGCAAATACGTATTACTGCTAGAATGATAAAGTGATGTCTCATTTACTAATGCTGCAAATTTTGACTTGGTAGACCTTTTCCAACAAAAGTTATGAATCACTGAAGTGGCAAATTTGAAAGTGTGAACTAGGCTGGTTTTTGCTAGGACAGTCACAATTATGCAATTATGTCATACGTAGCTATGCTTGACAATTAAATTCTGCTGTGGGAATGTGAAATATAAATATTAGGTTGGGATTTTTCACTCTAGACTATCAGATAAATCTACACAAAGTCATTAGTTATGACTACTGTTTTGTCAAACTTAGGGAAAAGTGTAGAAGTTAGTTTATTGTCTCAGTTCTTTTGTCATTACTGCATGTAGTAACTGTACTGACAGTGACAAATTTTGATAGCAATTTTTTGTAATTTTTGGCATGTGCTGACGAAATTTTTTTCAAGAAGAATTAGTGATCTTTTTAGTTGCCAAGAGTTGGTTAAGTCTATACATATACATAAGGCTTCACCATTGCATGGTAGCATTAACTATCAGCATCTTGTCCTCTCAATATCCCTTGAGTATTGTAACCTTGCATGCATGTAGATGCGAGTGCAGATGCATATGAGGCTTTATGAGCATTCCTTCTAGTCTCAAAAATAACAAGCATGTAGCTACCAAGGAGATTTTGTAGCTTTCACTGCAAACGGATTGCGTACATTTCCTACATACCTCATGTAAGCATAGCTACAGGTAGCTCAATTGCTCTAGAACTACTTACATTTGACAATTTTTAGTATTTTTAATGAATACAATAAGTATATCAATAACTGCATGTAATAAATACTTCTAATAATTATGTATTCATTGACCATGGACAGTTATATTTTTATAATATTGTGTGATGAATACTGTACTGATGGCACTTATGGCTACCACTTGTAGCCACAAGTTACCTTATATGTAATTAGATAAGTAAATTTTTACACAAGTTATGTAGCTATAATTTATAGTGTAAACTAGCACTAGTAGGATATCCTTGTCATTAACAAGAGATCAATACTTAGTTACTTGTTACATAGCTTGGTACGCATCTTAGCTATAATGTAGTAGCAATAATCCAGTAATATAATTATGTACATACTATACATGATTGAGCATATTTGTGACCAGGTCAGCGCACAAAATTTGTCTGACATTTTCAAATTTGTTTCACACCACAGCTCCTAGCTAACAAAACACAAATGCAGAATTTAATGGTGAGTCTTTTGAAGCTTGTCTCTTTTTATAACTGAAGATACAGTATTGATGAGGTGTAGCTAATTTGTGCTGACAGGGATGATTTTCGCAGACTCAGTTGCATTCAACATCATCGCTATAAGACAAAATATTATGTGACCCGGCATGAGAAAATCGGGCTTATGTGCACATAAATTTGATTACATTTTTGAATTTCAAAATTAAATAATTAATTATTTTGATGTATACACATGGGAGTCCAGCATAATTTTCACCATTTATGTAGCTTTTCATAGGGAATCTATAGCAGTTTACAGATTTTGTTAATCTTATACAGTAATGGAGATACATACTATAATATGAATAGGTGTATTTTGTGTACATAAGCCCGGTTTTCTCATACTGGGTCACATATGATTACATATATTCCAGATGTTCTATGTACTATCTATGGTCATTACAATTACAGTCTCCCTTACCCTTGGATTAAGTGTAATAAAACAATGCTATCCTCCTATTGTTATAATATTATACATAACTGTAACATACATACGTAGCTACATGATATGTCAAACATTGGTAAATATACTTACGTACGTATACACTATCCCACTAGGGACCCGTAAGAAGGCTATAAGCCTGCGGACAGGGAGTCAGAACTATTACCTTAACCCTAACTTTGATGATTAAATGAAGAGAAATCTCGTAACTTGAACCCCAGACATCACGCAATCTAAGCGAGAGCCAAAGGAGCCATGCACACAGGTGGGATTGGGAATGGTTTCTGCATTCTTGTAGATATGGGGGTTATCATAACAAAGTTATCCTATGAATATTGTGGCTTCTACCCACTAAAGGTACAGTTTTGAACAAATACATACTGTACATACCTTTGTGACCAGTTGAAACTAAACTAAAGTGACAAATAGCTATATATATATTTCGATGTTTCCTGAAATCTTAACTACACTCTTTAAGGCGAGTCAGAAGAATGAAGAAAAGGATTAAGGAAATTATGTTAATACAACAACAATTTAGAGTTCATGAATTCTTAACAGGTTAATGGGATGAGCTTTGCAACTTCGTACGTATCTGGAGGTGACTATAACAATGTACATACGTTACGTATATATGTACATAGCTAAATAGCTACGTAACATTATATGCTGTTTCTTTAAGGCAAAATGGCAACATTTTTTACTTACCATCAATGATGTTAACTTGAGCTTGTCTTATGCTAATATTAGCACAACAATTAGTGTCCAATTCTACATTAAATATTTCATCTTCTTCTCTTTCTGAATCTGCTATAATAGGAATGGTGATGTTTTTAGTACATTCCCCAATACCAAACATAACTTGACCATTAACAGGTGTGTAATCAACACTGCTTGCTACAGTGGAAAACCATAGACTCATACGTACATATATATACTGATGTATGTATGTATTATATAATAATACTGGTGTGTGTGTGTGTGTGTGTGTGTGTGTGTGTGTGTGTGTGTGTGTGTGTGTGTGTGTGTGTGTGTGTGTGTGTGTGTGTGTGTGTGTGTGTGTGTGTGTGTGTGTGTGTGTGTGCATGCGTGCCAGTACAGTTAGCTATGGTATGTGCAAAACTTACTGGCTGCATTTGTTTTCCCAGCCACCTCAGACGTTGAATATGTAATGATGATGGGTATAATTACCGAGGCATTCTGATTAAGACCAACGGCAAGTGTGACTGTTCCTGCATCCTCTTCTACTGCCACTGTATCCTGACTAAATCCAACTTGTAGTGTCTCAACTGTTATATTATCATTACCATCAGTTTTATAACACATACGTAGCTAAAACCATAATACCATATAGCGGGTAGCTATGTACGTATATATTACGAATCCAAATTTATATATATATATGCGTATAACATATGTTAAACACAGCGTTTATTACCTTAGTTTGGAAAAGTGATGCAGCGAATATTCTAGCACAACCATTACTCAATACTCGACCCATACTTTTGAAATCGGTTGTGGCACTATCAAGCGGCTATTATTCAAGGTGCAGCGTTTAACCAAGTAAATACGGCATGTACGTATATTATATATTATATAGCTACAAAGTACACAGCTAAAAGGTAAATAGCATACCACTGTCTTGATATCCTGTATAATAATAAATGAGCATTTACATTTGCAACTATTGGCTGTCCACTGAGGAATTGAAAAGTCTGTTTTATATGTGTTGTAAATTAACAAGCATACATACGTATGTTACTGCATTTACCATCTCTAAACTTGTATTACAGCACAATAACCATTAAGGCATATGTAAGTGTAACACCAGTAGCTACTGTAATAAAATATATTTCTCTGAGACCTGCATTCTTTAGTTATTGCTATCCTGTAGTGAATCTATGAAAGTGCAATAACACCAGACTGATGGCTCATAACATGATATTATAATAGCTACAAAGCATATTAAAAATGTTGTGATATTCTAATGCTGATCATGACGGACGGTTTTATCTGCAAGACCCTAATTTGTGTGAATTTTGTGAGGAATCACGAGTTAGCAAATTTTAAACTGAGATAATTACAAAATAACAATAGACTTTTCTATGTACGTAGCTGTTACACAGTTCACAAATTTAATAATAGCAAATATTACAGCTAGACTATAATTATTATATAAAATCAATGATTTGCTAAATTTGTGCCACACAAATAAAACCCGCAATACGGTAATGAGTAACTATTATTGCTATCCAGTGACTATAATGAAACCTATACACAAGTAGTTAAACAATGTACATGGTTTGTAATGTTAAATGGACAACATAATTGGTATCTTTTAAAACACATAGCCTTAATTCTTTGTGCTTCACAGCTGTAACAAAGTTTGTTTTAGACCTGATAGGTATGTACGTGGTATGTACATATTGACAGAACTTATTATTTCAGTTATGCTATGATAATGTATGTATCTTAGTGTCAACCGCTAGCTTTTAGGCTTAAGCCAATTAGTTACATATGTTCTTAAAACTGCTTATCAGTATGCTTTTAAGTAGTGTGCTCTGAGCTTATACTGTATAGCTAGCGGGTTGTATTTGCAAGGTCCTAATTTTTGTGAATTTTGCAAAGAATTACGAGCTAGCAAATTTTAAACTGACACTATAGTTTTTTCTATTTAGCTGTCACGCAGTTCGCAAATTTAATAATAGCAAATACATATTACTGCTAGACTATAAAAATGAACGATTCGCAAAAATTGCACCTTGCAAATATAACCTGCTATACAGTATTACGCTTCAAATTATGCAATTATGTCATACGTAGCTATGCTTGACAATTAAATTCTGCTCTGTGGGAATGTGAAATATATATATTAAGTTGGGATTTTTCACTCTATCAGATAAATCTACACAAAAGTCACTACTCATGGGAGTCCAGCATAATTTTGATCATTTATGCAGCTGTTCATAGGGAATCTACAGCAGTTTACAGATTTTGTCAATGTTATACAGTAATGGAGATACATACTATAATATGAATAGGTGTATTTTGTGTACATAAGCCTGGTTTTCTCATACTGGGTCATATTTACCATATGTAGCTATAGCACGTATAACTAGCTATAGTATAGGTCAATTACCTTACCAATAGTAATTAGTAGAAATAAATTTAGCTAGCTACTTACATAAATTCGCAATTCTGCACTATGATACTTCCTCGAGCACTATAGGTACCGGACATCCTGTGAACCGTAGCCCATCTAGTACGACTAATGAAGCATTTGATAATGGTCTTAAAATATTTCCTAACTCCTCTAATCCAGACACACTAGAAATACAACACTCGAGAGTTATTTAACTGTGACCCGACTATAACCAATCCACCTCCAGTTCCTACATTAATTTTCATTGCTTTTATGATGTCCAATTTGTAATTCTTTCCAGTGAGGAATAATTGAATGCATCTGTTGCTCTTGAAGGATGTTACGTTGTCAACAAAGCTGTTGAGTTCCTCTTGTCCATGAATTGTAACGTTCCACTTTACTGTAGACTGATTAAACTTCTCACTAAAACAGTTTAAATTATCGCTTGAATCGGCAGTATTACAAAAGAAAAGTAGAATATACAATACCGCATAAGCTAAACTACTGCGATACACCGAATTGGCAGCCATGTTTGGAATCTTATTTTCCAGGCGCTATATTGTGGCGCGTTTTATGGACGTGCATGGTTAAAGTATGAACTATAATTCAATCATAAGTTTATACTGTAGCTCGTACTGTAGCTAGCTACGTACATCGATCGAATTTTACATTCGAACACGATCGAAAAATCGTTCCAACATCACGTGATAATGATGAGTGTCAGATTTGTTAAACTGTTATAGTATGGAGCTTCAATCGTTTTTTCTTTTGTATGCGCAAGGAGAACAAATGCTACAGTACGAGCATACATAGATACTATACACTTATACTGACGAGCGCACTACAATATCTGTAGCGAATGCGGCTCTCAAGGTTCTTAGTTTACTACATTGTTAGCTATGCTGCTTTATTGTAGTTATAGCTACCAATATAGTAAAATATCAGTAATGGAGCATATTGTTTACTAAGTCTTATCAGGGCCATAGGAACCAGTCAGGTCATGGCCTGACCATTTTTTGTCAATACAAATTTATAATCTTCACAAAAGCACACTCTCTATTTGATAATCAAAGGTCAAAATGCTGTTACAAAGCCTTTAACATGTGAGCTTTGACTTATTTAAACTCAAACCCACAACCAAATACTTCTCGTGTCCATGACAACTTCATATGCTGCAGTGGGCCTTATCTTGCACATTCAAGGTAATTTTATTGTGTAGAGTATAAAAGTTTGAGGTGAAGGGATGAAGGAATAATAGGCAGCCAAATTTTAAAAATTCATATAGAACATTTAAAGCTCAACTGAAATGGCACTCAGTAATCAGTAGATTTTTAGTGGCATGTAGTTAGACTATATCTCCAGAACTAGTAACCATGTCTTGATCATGGCCTGACCACTCAAAAATTGCTTCCTACGGCCCTGCTTATATACTCTCAGTAAAACATCAATGCCGGAATGTGTGTTTACTGAAATTCAAAAGCTACTGAAAGAGTAAACTGACTAATATCTGTTCCATAATAATAGTAGCTAGTAGCTAGCCATACCAGTCTAGTAATTTAAACTAAGAACCTTTAAGCAGTGTCTTATGTTGGAAGGTTGCATGCCATTTTTCCGTTTTGTGTGGGGATGATACATATAGCTATAGCTAGATATTATATATAGCTCTGGCCAGCCAGAAAAGTGAGAAAACTAGACTCGTGGTCGCGCTAGAATAGTCGCTGCATCAATTTTTCAAATTATTTAACTAGTTACTGAGCTAATTTGTGTTTAGCTACAAAGAATAGCTACGCACGTACGCAGTTACGTAATTAGCTTGCAGATGATATCATAGATGGGGGAATTTGGTTCCATGTAGCTACATAAATTGTTACAGACTTTCGCCTTTATCATCATAATCTAGTTAGCGCGTTGCGGAAAAGGAGAGATGGTTATATTGCTAGCTGAACAGGATGGTGACTGAATGCGATAATGTGAAAGAGATTAGCGAACTTCTCGATGCTGTAAAGCTAAATGAAGGCGTAGATATTTTGGATGGAAAGGAGTTAGGACGAGGCTCGTATGGAAAGGTGTTTATGGTACGCTATGGAGGATTACGTTATGCAGCTAAGGAGATTCACCCTATTTTGTATGAGCTGGGAGTCGGGCCCAAAGTACAACAGAAAATTAAGGAAAGCTTTTACCGCGAATGCTACTACTGCAGCAAATTGCGTCATCCTAACATCGTGCAGTTCATAGGTGTGTACTATCCCTCTGACTCACCTGTTCGTTCAATTAGACTACCAGTTATGGTTATGGAACTGATGGACTGTAGTTTAACTTCCTTTATCGAGAGAAGGGTAACTGCAGTTGATATGACAGTGAAGCATTCTATACTGCTTGATGTGGCGCATGGCTTGAATTATCTTCATGGACAGAACCCGCCAATACTTCACCGCGATTTGAGTCCAAATAACATAATGATGTCATCACATGATTCTCAACGTGTAGTGGCTAAGATAGGAGACTTGGGTGTGGCCAAAGTTATCGCGAGAGCTGGTACAAAAAGCAAATTAACCAGTGTTCCAGGCACTGCAGATTTTATGCCTCCAGAGGCAATTCATGACAATCCTGTTTATGATACTTCATTGGATGTATTTTCTTTCGGTGGCATCATACTTTATGTAATTACTGAAGAATGGCCAACTCCAAAAGCTCCAACGGAGTTTGATAATGTAACACGAAGTACTGTAGGGCTTAGTGAAGCTGAACGTCGTCAGCACTACTTGGACAAGATGACTAGAAAAGCATCAGATTCAGTAAAGTTACTGGTAGAAAGGTGCTTAGACAATGATAGAAGTATGCGGCCCACAATGGCAGCTGCAACGAAGTTGCTAATAGTAAGAAATTATAAGAATACTCACATGTATACCTAAGGCCATTGCATTGGAGACCACTGTAAGCAGGGGAGTAGCACGGGCAATTGCCTCCCAAAAAATTGTCTAACATGTATACAGTTACGTAGTAGTTATAGCTAGATGTGTCAGTGTTAATTTTCATGTTATAGTTATATCTCAGTACTTCGCCTCGGACTTGGGTAATAACTAAGATAACCCACGAGTGTACTGGGATATAACTGGCTTCTATCCCGGTGAATACTCTGGTCTTTTAGCTAGTTTTCTTTGCCAATTCTTATACATTCGTTCAGGAACAACATTGCAAAAGTAGCCTATAATATCGCTACAACTATCCCTATCAATTATAAACTAGGTTATACAATACCTGAAATACGTAGTTTCGCTGCTATTTTAAGCTGAAACTCTTGGTATATTTACGTCTGTATCACGTAACCATTGACGATGGGTGTATATGGTAGTTAAACCCCAGTGCGCTGGGGTTTAACTACCATATACACCTTGGCAGCTTTTTGATCTCCCCACGCACCGGGATAGAAGTAGCTATTATGTGTGCTGTGTGAACATTAGCTATGCATATTTTCTAAAGTTGCCTCCCTGCACTGCAATTAGGTTATTATTTTCCCACAAACTGCCCATGTACACGTTCCAACTCTTCATCCGCATATTCTCCTTATTAGGTAAAATTAATATAATTATTATGAACTGAACTGATTATGCATATAGCTACCACACTAGCATAAATGATACATAGCTACGTAGCTATATACATATGCTTAACCAATAGCAATGTGTAGGAGTACTTATTATATCAATGTTGATATATTTCCCTCAATAGGCATTTCCTGGGTGGTTTTTGTATTTTGTATGCACATAGCTAGCTAGCTATGTGTATGTACGTATATATGGGGGAGGGGAACCTACATATACTGTACATATGTCCAGGTTGTATCTAACGATGCCATGATAAATCGGGAATTACGATATATCGTGATATGAAATCTCATGATTATCATGATATGCTAAAATTCGTGATATAAAATCTAATTATGTAATCTCATGATTATCGTAATATGCTAAAATTCGTGATATAAAAATCTAAATATGTAATCTCATGATTATCGTGATATGCTAAAATTCGTGATATAAAAATCTAATTATGTAATCTCATGATTATCGTGATATGCTAAAATTCGTGATAATTATTTAATGCAGGATTGTTTGGTATTAGGTATTGCAAATATATATATTATTAGGTATGTTAGGTATTGCAAATATATAAATATTATCTACACATGTTTTGATTGTGTTAAATATACTGTATATACGTATTAGGTATGTTAGGTATTGCAAATATATAAATATTATCTACACATGTTTTGATTGTGTTAAATATACTGTATATACGTATTAGGTATGTTAGGTATTGCAAATATATAAATATTATCTACACATGTTTTGATTGTGTCAGTTAGTAAAGTATATATAGTTGACTTGGTAAAATTATTGAAGCAAATATAATGAGGTGCATCCAGTTAAAATATTAACATGCTCAGCATATTAAGCATACTGTGACTATCGTGATATAATTTCTGTGATATCATGATTATCATGATACATATAATTTCATATCGTGGCATCACTAGTTGTATCTTAGCCATAGTTACGTACGTACGTACATACGTATCCAATTATTATAGGCCATTGCAATTGAATTATTAGTTTCCCAGTAGAGTACTTTAGCAAATTTATATTATAGCCTTGTGATTATAATTAAATGACCTAACTGGTACTGTAACAGTAATACATCGTAGGTCTATACTCTCATCATGTGTATTAATTTTGAATTGTATTTTAATCCAACTACATACTGTAGCTACGTACCTGCCTCAGTTACGTACGTAATTTAATATCTACATATGTACCTTAAATGTGGTACAATCCTGCCATCCACTAATGAATTCTTTTGGTCATTAAATGATCATAATTTTAATTATAGCTATGTACCTCTATTAATTTTAACTATGTAGCTAGCTGGATACATAACTTTAGTCATGAGTATTGCAGTTTTACAACCATTGAATACTGTAGCTGGTTAAATTGTGACTCTCTCTGCAAAAGCCGACTGATACCAAAACTGAAATCACTTTTATTGCACAAGAGCATACTTAGCTACGTACACTCAAGAACTATCTGTGCATGCACAGTATCTCCACTGGAGTCTGCTTTTCTAGAGGGCATTTAGGTGTCATGGTTAACAAAATGGTGTCTACAGAGGACACCAATTTGGCCGACCATGACTTGGAACTGTTCCCATTGTTAGCTAGACACCTCTTGGCTTTGTGTTGTGATAGCTATGGGCTCAATGTGGCTACTTTTGGTGGTTTTTCCTGCTCTACACGGTGCTATATGGTTAGCTGAACCACCTCCAACCCCTCCTCTTCCTCCAACTCCTACCCTTCTTCCCACCCACCCACCCACCCACCCACCCCTCACTTCGCTGGACTGAAATTAGTGCACACCAGAAAATAATTGTCTCAAAAGCCCTGTAATCCAGCTATCAGCCATTCATAAGGTTAACTACGAAATCTAAGGATTACTCTGTTTATTGCTGCTAATACATGACAGCCAGCTACAGGAAGCAGATTGTCATAATTAATTTAATATGTTGAAATGGTATTTCCCAGTTCTCGGAAGGTCACATTTATGTAAATACCCATGACCAGCTTGTATATCATCTCTGGTGAATAGCTACTATTTGAGAATGACACCTGCACGGTTCAATGTAATAATAATTGCTACAGCTATTATGGTGATACATATTATGGTATGTAAAAAGGATACAATAAGATTGAGATTAGTAGCGAAGACTCGTAGCTGGCTACATGCGATCTCTTGACACCATAAATTCTCTGGCTTCCCTCATGAATAAATTCTCGAGCTACGTAAATAGTACCATCATAATAATTATTATGCAAACTATAAGCATCAAATTTTGTATTCTAGTATATTACTACGGCTTAGCTAGCTACGTATATGTAGTACTATATAATTTGTTTTGTACTATTATGAATAATATGAATGTGTTAAAGTATTAAACAATCTTTACTATATACATATATGTTAAAGACACTAAATGTATGTAGCTACTGATGGATTACGTTCAGGTACCTCTATACGTATATATGTACAAGGTTAGCTGAATTAGCTAGCTAGCTGCAGAAGCATAAGAAATGAAAACTTTTAGGGGAATATAATTGTAGTCCAAGGATTAATAATGGTACTCAACCCCGGGGCTTGCCCCCTTACCCATGCCCTTGAACTGCTAAGTACCATGATATTGGACTGTGTAGCTATGTAGCTATACTTGAATGACAACTAGCTACGTATCTATTTTTAACTTTGAAAATTATAATTATAGGAATTGCCTTCTTTAATGCCTGCATTGCAGAATGAAAATTGCCATGTAGAATGGAGAAAATGCCCAGATTTGCCATACAAAATGAGGTCTGTATCTGTTGCTACTAACAATGCCAAAAGCAAGGTTTACATCATTCCCAAGAACAACAGTTTAAAAGATGGAGGTACTAGCTGCTTTTGCTATGACATTTCACTGAAGCAATGGAAAGAATTACCAGAGATGGGGCACTACTATTGTACTTTATTACTGTGCAATGGACACTTGAATATCATTGGTGGATATGATAGCAATACGCATGAATTTTCACCAAAAGTTTTAACCTTCCTTGAAGCTACCAACAGTTGGGTCCCCATTTATCCTGATATGTTAAAAGCAAGACTCAAACCAGGAGTAGCTGAGTGCCATAATCATATGATAGTGGCTGGTGGATGTATCGGCAAATGCTGCTTAACAAATGACATTGAAATACTTGATTGTGAACAGAAACCTTTACTATGGAAAAGATGTGCTGTACAATTGCCAGTAAAAATGTGGTCCATAAATCTTGCTGTATGTGAAGACTATGTTTACATTGTTGGATACTCCAGTACCGAACGTACCAGTGGAAATGCCTACAGAATTCCAGCTGGTGCTGTTTTGATCTCATCACTGAACCCCACTAAACCTAATGCTGGACAAAATCAATGGATTCCACTGCCAGCAGCTCCACATATCAGAGCCAGTGTAGTTTGTATTGGTTCATGTTTAATGATTGCAGGGGGCAGTAAGTTAAGCGAAGTAACATCAGATATCTTAAGCTTTGATGGTATTGAACATGGATGGAAGAAAATTGGAACACTTTCAAGTCCCAGAGCAGATGCAGCTGTTTGTGTCCTAGGTGACACCACTCTCATGGCTATTGGTGGGTATAGCAAAGGTGGTGGACTTAAAGCATCTGAGAACTCATCCCTATCTACTGTGGAGATAGGACAAGTTGAGGTTAGCAATATATACGCATGGCCAGGGGTGCCAAGAGGTAGCTACATACTTGAAGGCCAGGGGCAAGAAAGAAGAACTGAGGTCCACGTATCACACAGTTTACTATATTTATGGACCCTATGTATATCCTTAGGACCAGTGCAAACTGTCCCTTTGCCCCCTCTCTTAGCACCCCTGTATATATCATAAGATTATGCATAAGTATGCAGCTGTATATATGTGACCCGGAATAAGGAAACTAGCCTTATAGTATGTATCTAAAAATCTCAGTACAAACTGCATTAGATTCCCTATGAAAAGCTGCATGAATGGTGAAAACTGTGCTGCATGGAATATGTGTATACATGAAGTTATTTAATGTTGAAATATGTACAAAAATATGGTCTTATTTTGTGTGCACATAAGCCCTATCTTCTCATGCCAGGTCACAAGTAAAATACACAGACTGAAATATAATATTAGTACTGAGACACGGTGACTGTGTATTTACAAGTATTAAGTACATCGTTTACTCTCAGAACGAGTACCATACCATTGTTATTACACAAGACTGACTGGAGGTCTACAAATGAATGGGGTATATAACTTGTTTATCTCCCACACACAGACCAATAAAACCAATAAGTATTTATTATTAGATAGCTGTATTATTTTTCAAATAAAGTGATCAACATGTATTGCAGTACATAAACTGTATGGTTTCTGGGCAGGGACATAATTATTATAGTTGTCAACTAGCTTGTCTCTCTGGCAACTTCTTTAATCTGCCCACACATTAGGAGATAATATGAATGTGTATACTGTACATGTGTATTGCGATTAAACATATTGACCATTATGTAAGAATTATACATACGTAGCTACGTACATATAATTATGCCAATACTAAAACTACGTACGTAACTCTATCTTGGATGCATGATCTATGAGGTGAAGCTGCACGAGTGGTCATTGAGTGCTATGTTTGGTCTTAACTGATATGGAATAGTCTAAGTGTCTATAATATACAGTATATATACATAGCTAGCTACATATAATTATACCAATAGTAAAACTACATACACCTGTACCATTAAGATGATGCATTTTGCAGTTTAACAGCATCAAAACTGATGAGTCTTTTGCTCTTGTTGATTGTGATGGTGATTCTGAACCAACAACAAATACTAATGATCCAGAAGCGGATGAGAAAGAACAATCTCCTGTACACAATTTTGAGGTATCAACTGCACCGCCTCTTCCAATGCGCCCTTGTTACGAGGTACCTGTGTGTCTGTTATGTAGCTACGTACACACATGTAATTTACATGTATATCAATAGTAATATACCATATAGCAGGTAAAATTGGCGGCATTTTAATTTGGCATTTTTGCCAATTCTCAGCCTTTGATGGATTATAATTCTAAAAATTAGCCATTGCTTCTTAATGAATGTTGAGTGATTGGCAGAATTAAATTTGGCGATTTCACTAAAATCCTCCAAACCGCCAAATTTAATTCCACGCCAAATTTAATTTCACGCCAAATTTTCCCGCTATACGGTATGTCACATAATTTTGTTAAGAAAAATGATAATTGTCATATATTAAAAAGAACTGCATTTGTGATGATGCTACGTAACAAACGTTTATAATTAGCTATGGAAATTGTTAGCTAGTTATATGGTATCATACATAGCTACGTATATACATATATAGTGGAAAGGATGGACCTCTAAAATTTATAAAATTTGTCAACATTTTCTGTCAAATTTTGCACCATACAGAAATACATAGCTATAATTATACGTAGCTACGTACATATTTTTTGTTTGTTCTTGTAGAATGTTAATAAACTAAATGACAAGAGTCCACCTCCTCTTCCATGGCGTCCCAGTTATGAGGTATAGATTTGTTAAAATGTGTACAGATATATGGTTGAAACTAATATAATGAGCACATATATAATATTATATCCATGTTCATAAAAAGTATACGTACGTAGCTATTGTTGGCGATTTGCCAAGCCGTTCTGTTATTGATATCATAATGGCATAATGAAGTTGTAATATAAAATAAATATAGTGTGTTTATGGCAAAACACAGGTGTGCCATTACAAAGTATAAAACATTTTTATTCCTATGATATACTGATGTTAATAATCCTTTGATATAAATACTATGTATTACACTCTAAATATAGCTTGTAAATTCGTCCAGATACATAATTGCTCACCTCAAACGATAGTGATGGAAAAACAATTCACTAAGGAATGGCTAAGTTGCAACAATAAATAGCTAAGCATGAACATTATTTATCGTTCTGTGCATTTACCTGTTGATATGGATGGAGGTCATTGATAAAGAAATATACGTAGCTATCACATGAAAGTTGCTGCAATTTACTGGATTTTTATGAATACTATCTCGTATACGCATGCCATCAATTTGACGTTAATTTATGCTTGCTGATAATTCACGACTTACGCTATGTGCTCTAAAAATAGGTACGTACGTATCTATATAGGTTATTCTATATATAGGTATAGCATTATTTTAGTGTACGTATTTACGTACTTTCTCCAGAATGTTACTAAATTGAGTAGCAAAACTCCACCTTCTCTTCCACCACGTCTTTGCTATGAAGTACGTAGGAGTAAAGTGTTATATTATACGTAACTACTGTATGTATATAATTTTTGAAGGATGTAAATTTTGCATATTTTGCAGTAATTTAGATTTTATGCCTCAAAAAGTGCAGTGGCTTAAAGAAATAACCCATATCGTCAACTTAAGATGGAGAAAATTTTTAAAAAATTGAAATTGAATCATATAATTATCTCAACCTACGAACGTACATACATTCAGCTACGTGTTACATACATAGTTATATGTAGGATGTAGTTATGTAAGCCTGAGTCAAGTATGCTCAAAATTTTGCCCAAAATTGTTTCAGTAGTTTCCTTAAACTTTTGCCTCCCCTATTATGCAAGCATTATGCTCCAATTTATATGTGTAATGCTCTTATAGTGACTCAGTATTTTTGCGTATTAATGCTCTATTAGAGTAATTCAATAAAACCTTGACTGAACTATTAGAGAGTCTTAACAAATGAAGTTCATACATTATGCTGTCATAATTATACAGCCTATTATGCTAATTATTATGCTGGTGTACTTGACACAGGTCTAAGTACATGTACACATATGGGGCTGACATAGTTACACTCAAAATGTGAATATTTGTACACACATGCATGTAGCTACATAGCTATTATTCTTTGTTACATAACATTTTGAGGAAGGAAAATTCACTCTCCAACCCTCTCTGCATCTAGCTACCCTGCTCTGTAAACTTAGAAATGTTGTTTTCTTTTTTCAATAATTATGACATACTTAGATATGTACATAATATAGAATGTGCGGCGGAAGATTCAGTCAGTTAAAAGAAGTATCTCCTTTCACAATGACTCTCCAATTCCAAGTCGACCTGCAATTAAACCAAGAGTAAGTTGAGGAAATATTGTTCACAATGTGTACATATTTTACACTTTATGAGCATTGCAAATGGCTTACGTGTGTTACCGTATACCAATTGGAAAGTTTTTCATGCAAAAGGTTTCGAGGTTTTCGTGGATTAGCTCACAACCTCAAAAATTTAGCAGCTTAAAATGTTTTATGGTGCTCATAAGTGCCTGATGCAATACAGTAGGCATCCTTAAAAACTTATTCGTAAAAATGGTTAAAGTTCTAAGGGGGTTTCAAATAAGAGTGAAATATTAACTTCCAGGTAACTTGGTATCTGCCTATATAAGCATTTAGCTACGTAGTTACGTAGCTAAGCAAAAAACAGCTTCCTTTTTCAGTAATAATCCTTATACTGTATACCGGGTTTTATTTGTGAGGTCCTAATTTGTGTAAATTTTGCGAGAAGTCACGAGCTTGCAAATTTAAATTGAGATAAGTACAGACTTTTCTATGTAGTTTCACACAGTTTGCAAATTGTAACTTATCAAATATTACTGCTAGACTATAAAATTGAACGATTCGCAAAAATTGCGCCTCGCAAATAAAACCCACTATACGGTGTGTGTGTATATATAATATATATATAGAATTTGAAGAATATCAAGTCAGCTAAAGGGAGCATGTCTTTTGACATTCCAGCTGAAAGTCCACCTGCAATTCCACCAAGAGTAAGTAAAGAAACTTGGTAATCAATCATATATATGTGTATGAATGCATGTACTGTATGTATGTATGTATGTATGTATGTATGTATGTATGTATGTACATATTGCTACGTATGTGTAGCTATAGTAAGTACATAAGTATATATTATGTATGAGTATGATACATATCTAGGGCTGAGCAATACCTACAAGCTATTATGTAACTAAATGAGACAATATCAATAGTGTCCCAGGGTTCTGCCCACACTTGTCAGCAGTGGTTCAAAGTGACCAGTATCTCTTAAAACCGACCACTATAGTTCTTACGTACGTACGTACATAAATTATTGATGCATGCATTAAATAGTCCTACACCTATCCATTCTATCTTAACTTTTACTGCATATCAGGCCACCACTCAGAAATTCCTGGGCAGAACCCTGGTGTCCTATAGCTATAATATACTTTGTTAATGTCATATAGCAAAATGTTTAGAATTGTATTTAGCTATGGAAAGTTTTGTAGTTTTGTAGTTACAATGGCGTATCTAAGTAGATAGCTATAGTTAGTAGTGTATACTGATTACTGATAATTAAGCTAACAGTGGTGGCAGAATTAAGGGGGAAACTACGTACCAGTACTGTATAGCACAATTTACTGAAAAGGGAATATAAGTATTGACTGATTTGATGTTAAGCTAGCAATCCATCAAATTTTCCCTTCCAGTAGCATAGCTAGTACAGGTGGCCTAGGATGCTGTCCGTTAATATTTTCTTACTCAATGAAGTGCGTTTGTCAATATTTTCCTTGTCAAATTTCTCGATGAAGTGCATCCGTCAATATTTCCCCTGTCAAAAAATTACACTATAATAATACGGTATATTAATCATCATAATTATGCACTGTGTGTGTGCAATAGATCCAGTCAGTTAAAAGAAATATCTCTGGTGATCCTTCAGCTCCAAGTCAACCTGCAATTCCATCAAAGGTAAGGAAACATTGCATAAGTGTTTTAACTGCACTTTCAAAACCATTATAATAATTATATAGATCACTTTATCTGAAGGGTCTGTCACTCTTCCAAATCATGTACAAGACTTTGAAATCAGTTTGATTTCAAATCTAGTTTGAAATCGCTTAAAAGCAATTGAATGCATGCATGGGATTTGCTGACTAACCATGAGTTTACACATCAATTTCTGTAAATAAAACTGAGTTTATGGAAAATTATATTACTGAATTGTTAAGTCGATTGATTTCATGATTTAGGGCAAGGCACATAATTATGAGAGTGTATTTAGATAATGACAGATCCCTCAACTTTATCACATTCACTCAAATTAATCTCTATAGCTACTCTGATACTTTTAAACAAGAGAAAGTGTTATTACAAGCAGTAGTGTAATTGCATCTTTACATTATGTGTATACATAAGTGTTTGTCGTTGTGCTTAACCACTGCAAAAATAATACAGAATCAAGCTCCTGGACTATTGTGTAATTAGCTGGCTATTTTAGGTTTGTTACGTGATGAGATGCCACAAAGTTGGTAGCACACTATGTTGAGTATAAATTATAATACCTGCTCTAAAGTGAACTGTTCAATGTTTAATGTTTATAATATGTTTGTTGCTAGCTATGTGTTACTCTAATAAATTAGACAAAGTAAACTGGGTATGGTAATTTATCTGACCAGTACTTTGATTTGGCCCCATAAATATAAATAGATTTCTGATCCCGACTATGACAACTGAAATGCTTTATAAATTCTGATACAACTCCTCCCTTTGTGTACGTATCTTCTTCTTTTGTAGCTACCAATGGACGGACCATTGGACTATTATTATGTTCAACTCAAATTTGTCAATATTTTCCTGTCACAATTCACAATTTTTGTGTACCGTATACGATAAAGCTTATGCGAGAGAAAACTTTCACAGTTTTCATGGATTTCAACAAACCATGAAAGTTTTCTCTACTAATTTTAACATTCATTTCAATATGCAAAATTTCAAGCTACGTACGTACATATTTTTGTTCTTATTTAGCAAAATCACAAAAGTTTTCCCCACATTATGAATGAACCAAGTAAACTGTGAAAGTTTTCTCCCATGTAAGTTTTATCGTTGACGGTAGTAGCTAAAGCATGTAACAAGGAAAATTTTGACCCCAAACTATTCTTAAAATTGGATTTGGTTAAAGAGTGTTCATACATACGTACGTATATACAAAAAGTTTGACAACATATCGATCATGACACTGAAATGGCAGTATCACTCAGCTCTAGACAGCTGCAGGTCATAGTTATATTTGTTGTATTCACCTAATGGCTATGGCTTATATAATTTATTCTACAGGCTAACTCTCAAGATGACGCAGAATCTAATGGAACACAAGTACGTACGTACATGCATACATAGAACAGCAATATGTTTTTGTGATCACTTTGACACATCTTGAACACTGGTTGGTACAGATTTTGCTTGAACTTCAGTATCTGCAATATGCTCAAAATGCTCAGTATAGCCAATGCTTATAACCTCTAATTCTTTATTATACACACTGGTATATGTACATAGCTATAGCTAACCTTTACTGTGCACATATTGGATTATGGATTTACATGCATATACAGTAACTATGTATGTAATATTGCAGGATGAATTTTACTCCAATTGCACCCATGGCCAGGCACTTCTGAAGTGAGACACACATGAAATCATTATGCAAAACAGTTAATGTTGTCTGTGTACATAGCTAGCTAGCTATAGCTTTGATATAAATATGATCTACTGATATACCTACCTATGCTTGTACATATATTATTATGTACAATAGACCTGTTTATATGTATGTGTTAGTAAATAATTACAGTATGTTATAATGTTGTTAATAATTGTGTTGTTATTATGTTACTTATATGATTATCGTATGAAATAACTACACTGGTGAATGAACAACAATTCCAAGGGAATGCCACTAAATATAGCTATATAGATTCACAGAACTACATACACTGCAGTGTGGCATGAAGGTGTATATGGCGAAAGATAATCTGGTACATCATTTAACCACAATCCCTCCACCACGTACTTAGCAGATAACACGTCAGCAATCCATTTAAGAAACACCCTCATATTCCATCATGCTATCAACAACAGACATGTACGGGAATATAAAAGTGGCCTATATTACTGAGTCAGTTGTGCTCAAAATTTTGTCCAAAATACTTTTTTACCTATCATGCTTGTAGTTATCACACTCCATTTTACACAACATTGCTCACGAAGGTACTCAGCATTTAGTTTCTGAATGTTCTATTAGAATATTTCAACACTAGTTATATAACTCTACATATGCATGACTTGATTGAGTGTTTTATTAGAATATTTTAGTATATCCTGACGTTTTACCCAATTGCAATTTGTTGGTGTTATACTGCATAA
Organism: Spongia lamella; assembly: GCA_963930835.1. Taxonomy (NCBI): domain Eukaryota; kingdom Metazoa; phylum Porifera; class Demospongiae; order Dictyoceratida; family Spongiidae; genus Spongia; species Spongia lamella. The sequence continues at coordinate 5,661,781 of OZ005746.1, read as the reverse complement.
TATGCCAACCCCTGTGTTGACAAGCCTGCAAATATATTTCCTATTTTTTAATGTGCTTTGCAGAATTCGAACTAGGTATGTAAGTACTGCTACAGAGTCATGGTAAAGGTACGAAGGTCAGGCAAAGTTGATTTACAGTTTGTCGTCACAGCTTTTTCACAAAAGCGTGCCGACAGGAGGTCATTTTCCACTAGGGTTGAGCGGTATCAGAAAAAACAAAATAGTACGGTATTGTTATAAAATACCTCGGTATACCTAAATATCCGGTATTCCATTAATTTAAAGTTACTCAATGCATGAATAATCACTTAAATTTATGGCTAGATATATCCCACAAGTCATAACTTGTATCAAGTAACTGGTTATAAGTACATATATACAAGTAGGCTGGAACTACGTAGACCAAAAGTGTATATGTATATGTTAACCTCAGTGTTTACATAAAGTATGGCTTTATGGTCACCCCTAAGCCACAGAAAAATGTAAATAGCTGCTATGATGATATCCGGTATTCACAATAATGGAAATCGGTATTGATTTCATTTCTTGGTATATGGTATTATCGGTATACCGCCAAACTCTATTTTCCACTATTCTTTTTTCACTATTCGTTACGTATCTTTTTGTTAATGAAAGTCAAAAATTTGTGAGAATTAGAAAATCAGTCAAAAATTGGAGTAAACTAATGATAATGAAATTTGAGACGTTAGTGTTCGGAGTAATGCAAGTGGTGGTGATAAACTGCAAATTAACTAAGACTGATTGAGTCAATTTATATATAGTAGTACAATAGCTACGTACGTAGTTCATGATCACTATAGGATATGATCATTAACTTGCTTTCTTCTTGGCTATTGCCCATACCTGTAAGACTACAAACATTTAGTGATATTATCAATGTTACAGTATTACTTTTAACAATTGGGGTTGTCAGCTGGAAATCCCGGGGTCTATAGCATTAGCAACTTGAGCAATGAAAAGCCATGAAATGTTAAATCATATCATGAAATCTGCCATGAAAATTTATCTGTACCGCGAGTCTGCATAAACAGGTCTTATGTCATTATAGCTACATACGTAGTAGCTACAAGTTTTACAGTAAAAATCCTTTAGCTAAGCAAGGCTGATATTAGTATACACATACATAGCTACATAATATATATACAGATGCATTAAGAGTGGCTAGCCGTGGGTTGATTTTTTGTCCTACCACATGATCATATAAAGGTATGATATGCACCATAAAACATCACCATAAAATGATACAAAACTAACACCATGGTAAATGAAACTAGTCAGCTAAAAAATATTTAGACCATCAAATACAAAATGAAGCACAAACAAATGTGAATCAGTGGAGTCGGCATGACATTGGGAGCTGCATTTGTGCCAGCTAAATAATTATAACATAATACATGAACACAGTAGCCGGATACTACTTACTTCCCTGTTCTTCTCTGATAATATCCAAAGCACGATTAGCCAATGAAGAAACCTGCTGCTCATCTAAAGGGTCTCCACACACCTCATAACACTGGAATCCTGCACTACCATATTTTTCCACAGCTTCATTTTGTAGTTCCGCTAATGTCCCTAGCCCACACGTCTCGCCTGTATTCATACTACAGTCATACATAACTATTACTACTAGTCTCTTCACCCTATCAGGTATCAGTTTTGGAAATTCATATTTTGCAAAGAATGATGAATCTTGGTATGCACCTCCTGCTTTATCACCGTATCCAATCCAGAAGGTGCTTCCTGTAGCTGATTCTCCCAACAGACAAGAGAACTTCTCCCAGAAAACTGTAGTTGGTCCAGGTACCATCGGACAGGGATTAACAATGTCAAGAAGGTGAGTTTCGTTGCCACACCAACAGTTCACACCATCATCAGTTATCATGGCATTAATGATACTTGATGAAACCTGATTGGCCGAGGAAGAGATGTCTGGATATTTAGAGATCTCCTTAGTAACATTGATCACAGATGACCAAAACAAAACTGTATTGGGAGGGCTGACAATCGGTACAACATCAAAATAGTCATTATAATCATCTCCTGTCACATTACTAGGGTCTTTATAGCCAAATGCACTTGAGAATTTGTCCCACACTGATGGGCAGGTATCATTGTTGTTCAGTACCTTCTCGCAGGCACGTAGGAATATGTCCTCAAGGTCTGGAGGTGTGTAACATACATTTGGTACTTTCATACCCATATCCTCCATCATGTTCATCATGGTTGAGGAATTGTTGGACCACACAGGTGCAGAGAGAAAGAGAATAAAAAGTGAAGGAAGAATGAGTGGAACAACCAGTGGCTGTATTGCTGGCATATTCTTCAGTTATCTATGGCACGGATATACCTGGACAAATAAAAAAAGTCCACACATCACAAAACTACCACATGGTGACATTTTCAAGGCTAGCTAAATAAGATTTTTGTGATCCTCTAAGTTGGTCTTCAATTACATTACATATCTACATGTATGTGACTATAAAACTCGAAACTTAAAAGATTATTTGTAAGCCATTAAATTTTGTCCCTGTAAAACTGTCTATGCATGGTATACATATGTATGTACTTGCAGGTACATATATACATTTTAATAAGCAATTATAACTTGATATAACTTTTAGCTGTTAAAGCCATGTCAAAATGTGAAAATGGAAGGGTTTTACAGAACCAATCACCCATACACATTTATGCTGTTAATATATCTTACTGGTTAGATGCTGCTAGCTATTGGCAATAACTTCCAATTGTAAAGGGGTGCAACAAGAAACTGAGGTATGTATGTACATAAGATATTAATAATAATTTATGTTTTTAACATGCCGCTATGCAGCCACTATGCAAGGGCAGCTACTACTGAGGCAAGTACAATGAACTAATAATTGACTAACATTCAAAGCAGAAAACTTCTGCGGTCATTCATAAGGAAAACTTTGCAGTTTATTGAAAATCTGTAAATACGTACCATGGAAGTGTCATCCCAAAAAAGTTTCATCATTTATGGTAGCTAACAGGAATGAACGTTTGGTGAATTGTAACTGTGTGGCTTGCCAAACCAAAACCACTCAAATTGTTAACTGTCCAGCAAATTTCCTTCCCAAAGTAGCTAAACGCTATAGTTATATATGTAATATTATTATATCTTAGTCTCATATAGGGTGCAAGTTTAATAATCTGTAGCGAATAGATAGACTTGTGATACACGTATGCTTTAAAACACTGTATACTTTGAGCACTATTGTAGCTAATCCAAAATCAATCCTAGTTTGCTCAAAATATTATTATGCTTGCATGAAACTAAGGATTTGTGTTGAGGTTCTCAGATACACCTAGCTAGCTACACAATAACTTCTATTTTGTGAAGATTATCACTTTTATCATTGCATGCATTGATCAGACATTCACACTGATTTCTATTGCAGCTCCAATTGCCTTATAAATAGAAAGATGCATGAGTATATACAATTGCAAAATGTTAACAATAATAAACAACTATTCCAAGCAGTATATACTCATTATGATAGTGAAATTGTCTATACTGTAGTTTGTTATTACTTGCGTGACTTGAGTTTTTTGGCCAATATGAAGTATACAAAGCTACGTATGTACGTATGTGTATAATTTTGAAATTAAAGTTTTAACAAAAATAAGCTTCATTTTTATTAGAGCTTATGGCTATAATTATGTGTAGAGCTACACACTCCTGTATTATTAATATTAATCATGCAATGTCTTTGATGGCCGGTACATGCATGTGTCATGAGCATAATTATACGATTCATTTCATGCATATATGCATAGCTGGAAATGTTTTTGCACTGACAGCTTCAGGTAAGTGTCTTGTAGCTATAGTTACATATTATTGATCATCGCCAAAGTGCTAAACTTTTTGTGAAATTTGTGAAAATAGGGTCCCATAAAAAACAACAGCTATGGTGTTAGCATGCTTTGTATACATGTGTACTTTGCACAAACACACATGAGCACTTCTCAACCCTGGAATCCAGCTATGGTGGTCTGGTTACACTAATGAATTAACTTAAGCATGTTTTGGGCTTACCCATATCAAGGCTACAATTATAATAATTATACATGTTAAAGTAAATTATATGGGTATAGACTGAAGACTCCAAATTTAATTTGTGGTCAATTATCAGGTATTTTCCTAAGGTCACTATTTTCTGTTTTCTGAAGACATGCTTCTCATCAGGAGCTTGTAAAAACCTTCCTTAATGGCACATTTACACACTCTGCTTCTTTTGAGCATAACTATATTAACTTTAGTTCACTGAGTAAACATGTTGCAAGAGATCAAAGATCTGATTAAAAAATACCATTTAGCAAGGTTTGAGGCTCTTAATTCAAAATTTGTACCAAAAATCATGTGCCATTAGCGAAGGTTTTCACAAATCCGGTCACAATCATTATAGATATGATAGGATGGAATGCAGACACTATTATTTGTCTATTAATTAAGTCTGATGCATCTCATCAAGAAATTCACATGCATGATATAGTAAAAATTTAGCTGCTGAATGACTAAGGCAAGATTATGGTGGATAATGAGAAACTTCAACAAATTACTATAATGGCCTCGTAGTGGCCTCAAAAGCAAACTATTAAACTTGTACAAAGTTGAAGTTATATTTTTAGAGAAGCCAGCAGCACAAATTAAAGCTGCGCCCACCTGTACAACTTATGTGACTGTCTGAAACCAGCCTAGTTCACAGTTCTAATTTTCCAATTCGATACTTTAAATTTTGTTGGGAAAAACATTGCTACAGAGTCCATATTTAGTATAGAATAAATTTCCCTTATCATTGCTGAAAATTTGAGCTTTGTGTAACAGGTAAAGTTGTGTAATGGCATTCCAAAAGGATTTTACAAACCATAAAGTTGGCAAAATCGGAGGCGTAAACTAGGCTGGCTTTTACTCAGACAGTCACATATATACATACAAACCCACACAGTACTGATTATAGCTACGTGATATGTCATGACATCCCATGCTAGATTCCATCCGGGTGGTGCGGCCCCTTTAATTCATGCCGATAAGCATGATCACTGATAGGCCATCTACGTACGTAACTATGTCATGAATGAGACAACAGATCAACATACTGAAATCAGGTTCTTACGGATTACGGATTATTGTTGATGCTGCAGCAGCGTAAGTTTTCCCACGAAACCTACACAATGGTTTCGGCGTCTGTTAACACTCTTCACTTCGAGGCTTACTGGCTTCAGACAAAATGATCACGGAATTCGTACAAAGAAACTATTTTTCACGTACCCAGTGGTCGGCTTCCTTAGCTCAGTCTCAGGGAAAAGGGTGCGGCGAGAGGTGCTTATGTTATGGTAAGCGAGTCTATAAGCACCTGCACGCTAATTTGAAAAATTCGTGGTGAAATCGGTAGGGGGGTAGGGGTAGAGGGGGGTAGGGGGGGAACGCCCATTTTGCCTTGGTGATTTTTTGGTGCAAGTTTGTCTTTTCCGGCCAACTTTTCAGTCGTTAGAACTGCGCATTGTAACATTTTATAAAGTATAATATTTTAGGCGTACAAGACTCACCGGAGATATTGCATAAAATGGCTTCTGAGCAAACGAAGAAAATAGCCAGTCACTTGACCTGTCAAATTTGTTACAAGAAACCCAAGTATCTTCCTTGTTACCACTCATAATGTGAAGAGTGTTTAGTAAAGCTACAAAAGGCTCAGATATCACGTGCCCAGAGTGTAGGAAATCTAGCGCCATCCCTACCGGAGGGATTAAGCAACTCCCAAACAATTTCTTCATTAATCGTATTGTCGATGAGGTAGCGTTAAAGGAAAAGATTATGGGGAAAGGATGTGCGCTGTAACCTTTGTGTTAGGGAAGATCCCGCGGTTGTTCAGACAATACTGTGAAGAAGATGGCCAACAAACACAGGGTAGAGATGAACAAGATCATTGAGCCAGTAGACAAAATGATAGCTGAATTATCCAAAGCACATCACAAAGTTACTGCCACTAGAGAGAAGATACAGATACAGGCGACCGAGGTTGATCAACAGATACTGAGATGATTATTATGATCGGTTACAACAACGAAGGGAAAAGCTAAAGAAGGAGCTGCAAGAAGTGTCTATGCAGAAAAAGGAAGTGGTCTCATTGCAACTGGAACAAATTGAACACAATCAAGCACAACTTGAGAGTATGAAAGAACTATACAATGCCGTTAAGGGTGATTCAGATCAAGAAGCACTGTTCATGAAGAAGCAAGTTACTGAAGATATGAAAATACTGACTGACTGTTACAAAGAGTTGAAAACGGACCAGTAGAATCGCCGAATATACAATTCATTCCAGTGGAAGAATATCAAAATTGGTTCCCTCAATTTGCAAACGTATTTTACGATGATGCTGATCCTCTCGATTCTGTAGCTGAAAATATTCCACCGCTTGCGCATATCAATAAAGATGTCCAATTTACAGTTGTCACTAAGAATGCACAAGGTCATGTTTGCTCTAAAGGTGGTAGTAAAGTTATTGCACAGGCAAAATCAGCCATCACTGGAGGGAGACCATGGGGCATTGCATTTGGTAAGGATGGCATGTGGGCAGTATAGCAGACCATTCCAAACATTGTGTGTACATATTTGATAGTCAAGATCAACTCAGAATCAGTTTGATAGTCCTGCAGTATTAGCATTTGATTATGATGACAATTTGTATATGTGGTGTGTAGATACAACCACTGTGTACAGAAGCTTACTATCAATGGTGAATTTCTGCTCCATTTTGGTAACAAGGGGTCTGGCAATAGTCAGTTCCTCTGCCCGTTGGGTATCACAGTCCATACAGAGTATATGTTGCTGATCAGTGTAGTCACCGCATCTCTGTATTCCAATGTGATGGTAACTTTATTCACACCATTGGTCAATCAGGTCACCATTTGATGTAGCAGTTATAATAATTATATAATAACCAGTTACTAATTGCTGACAACAATAAACATTGCATTGATTTCCATCTTTACTCTTGATGGTCGCTATGTCAGCAAGTTTGGTACAGGTGGTACCAGTGAGGGTCATTTAAAGTATCCATCTGGTCTTACCATTGACACTATGATGTATAGCTTCATTCTTGTTGAGTATGACAACAATTGTGTGTCAATTTTTAACAAAGATAGAGTCTTTGTACACTGTGCTTTGGATGCAAAAGTTCTACTACAGGAGAACTGAATTTTCTCATCCTACAGGGATAGCGGCATAGCGCTCAGCCCTATCAAAGTGTTTATGTCAATGACTATGAAAACAACAGGATCCAAATCTTTTCTAACCATTGACCATAACTTTACTACATGCCTGTGTAGGTAGCTATAGTAATAGAACTCGTTAATAGCAAGATTTTTGTTAAAGGATGAATGAAAATAATATTATTATTTTTGTGTTTTAAGTTTCTAGCTACTGATGCAAATCTGGATTTTTAGATTATCAATTTTTGTCAAAAGACAAGCTTAACGGTAGCTACACAGAAGGCTAGGCCTGCAAATATGCTCCCCGTACAATACATATATGTATGTGCATACATCGGAATCTAGCACAATTTTCACCATTTTCTTTTCATAGGTAGCTAATAATAATTATTATTATGGACACAAGAATTATGCAAGTACTACAACACAAGCAAAACTACAAAACAAGACATTCGATCATCTATTTGAAATCGAGCTTAACATTGGTTTGCTAGTTAATCCTTGAAGGTTGATTTTTCGCTCAAGGGGGCAGCGGAACCAACTTTTGGTAGGTTCGGCCAGATAATATTATAGGTTTATAGCACAATGCCGATAGGATTAAAAATTATTTCTGGGGGGATCGAGTTATGGCTTACTCTAAAATAATAAAAATCTCTGTGGTCTGGCCAAAACCTGACCAGTCTGAGTGGTTCCACCAACTATGCAAGTGCATTAATTTTTACGTCTATACTGGTCTTCCAATGCTTGTCGATTATGTATATATGTATCATGTCATACATAGCTCGAATATGGTATACTGATCAATGTGCTATATACGTATATACTGTACTGTATAGTGTAATGGTTGTAACATGCATATGGACATCAGGGACTTGCCTGATATGCTGGTAGGGACCAGCCTATTATGCTTTTATTTTTACCTATTAGCTACGCTATGCTGCAGTGCTCATAAGTTTCACCTATATTATTATACTCAAGTGTCAGACTTGTGCTTAGGAATAAACCACTGTTACAAAAATCTATTAGAGTATATCGATCTTTGGTAGCCAAACACTACCCATTATGCTTGATGCTTTCAGGTACCTAATATGCTGGCATAATATATAGCTAGGTGGGTCCTTAAATATGCCCAAAGCCCAAGTAAAATACGCGAGTACGCATATAATAATAATGTAACACTAATTAACATTTCTGTGCACTAATCATGTGTGGGCGAACATAGCTCAAGCCTAATGGTCGTATTTTTACATGGCCTCACACTATTTATATAAGGACTTTGTTATGGTTTTAAGTAACTTACTTTTTTGAAAACCATAATAAGACTTAGTAGTGAATTATATTGTGGGTTTCAATTTGATGATCAAAATATTTTTATGATGTAGTGTTTTGTAATCAAATAGCTTTTTAACCTTTTATTATTATTATTGTGCTATCGGTGTGATAGCTAGGGACCTGCTGATTAGCTATGTCAGCAAAAGTTTAAAGGTCAACTGCAATGGAACAATAACTTGTGCTCATATGGAAGCTTATTGATCATAGTGATGCATGGTATCAATTATTTTTTCATTATTTGCTTGGATTAAGTAGTAATTGACACTTGTTGTTGTTATGCATTCTGCATGACTAGCTAAAGCTATCTATCAAATAAAAACATGGGGTAATTTTTCCTCTGCGGTTCACCTTTAAATAGCTAGGTATAGTAGATAAAAGCATCAAGCATAATGTCAGCATAAAGGCAGGTATATTTGGCTATAGTAAAACCTTAGAAGAAACCTTAACAGAATGATCACCATAAATTATGTGACTGGCTCTGCAAAAAACCCTCCATGTTTGCATATTTTACATAGCTCACTAAAAAATAATAAAATCTAGCTATGCATGATAGCTATGTAGTTATAGCTATCAATATTTCTTGATTAAAATGTAGCTGGCCTTTTTTCACATGTACAAAATTAATATGCAAATTTCTATATACAACATTGCTAAAACAGTTTAAGGATTGGTGGAGCGGACTGGAGCCTATACAAGTTGTTTGATATACAAGTTTAGAAATGACACTTAATGAAAGAATTAGTGTGTTATTATACGTAGCATAACTTCAAGGTTTTTGTATTACCAAAGGTGGCATGAAAGGAGGTGCTTCAACCCCCCTCCCCTAAATCCATCATTGTTATGACATTTTAAGGTTCTATAAATGGATAGCCCCTCCAAAAATCATACATGTACATGCAGTTGCCTATGTACGTATGTAGTCTCTATTATCTGAAGCTTGCCCCTCCAATGGAAAAGCACCTGAGCTGCCCGTGTTAGACAATTGTAGCTCTATAATTATACAAAAATGACATTCTTTGGATAGCTGAGTTCCCCAGAAGAAACACTTCACCTGTTGGTCGGTAACTCAAGTCTAATAAACTGCGTACATATGTTTGCAGCACACCATATAGCCTCTATGCAACACATTTGATCAGTTTATTTATGGATCACTAACTGATACTATAGCAATAGCAAACAACAATATTATTGTGTCAAACTATTCCACTGCATGTAGTTAGTTTGCTTTTTTATTTAAAAATAAACAAATGTGTTTGTAAATAGTGTACACTCTAAATTAACATTCTATAGGCAAGCCAGTTAAATCTCTCTCAAATAAATTATTTCTTTCCTTCTAGTTCAGCGATCTCCTCCTGCAGGATATTGGTCACTCTCAAAATTCTCTCAGCGTCTGGTCCACCGATCTGCTCCAGCGCCGTCTTGGCAGCTTCTCTGACGGTTGAAATGAAGTCATTGCGCCTACAACATGAACACTACATTACATGCATACACACTGTATCATTGTTATAGCATGGTCACTCGGAGCCAATAGACAGAGAAGATTATAACAATCTGACATCATCTGACATTCTCAATTTCGCTACATGTCAGACTCCTTCAACAGCATCAACTCTCTATAATCAGATGTATAGGATGTTCGACCAAATGAAGTGACAATATCGGGAGCTTATTTTCTGATCATTTTGTCAAGTTATAATCTCTACTAAGGTTAGTTAGTACATGGTTGTGTAATTTGCAGTATACTAGGTCACAACTATGGTAGTATACATACGTATGTACGTGGTGCATCACTGGTTATATCATCACTAGCCTCCTCCTTACCAGAGGTAACTGATTTTAGGGACGCCTTCTTCGGCCTTGATGTGCCCGAGGCTGAGGCAGGCACTCTGACGACATATGCGATCCTTGTCATCCAAGAGGATCAGCAAACGATTGATGACATTCTTCTCTTTTGTTCCAGTGCGGCCGAGGGAGATGGCCGCTATCGCTCGAATGTTAGGATCAGAATCATCCAACAGTTTGAGCAGAGCATCTACAACAGCTGGAGACTGGAATTTACCTATAGAGTGAAAAGATGGTTGCAACACACAAGTCAAAGACAAAATTCAATATGCTACCAAAAGAATGAGAGGGTACACACTAATTGGCCATGATGATTTCCACACATATACGTACGTATATACGTATGTCTTTACCATCTCCCACCATCTTTCCATACTCACAACTATAGTTTTAAAATTTACGTTCATTTTTGAAATTTTTAAATTTACATACACGTATGTATGTATGTATGTATGTATGTATGTATGTATGTATGTATGTATGTATGTATGTATGTATGTATGTATGTATGTATGTATGTATGTATGTATGTATGTATGTATGTATGTATGTATGTATGTATGTATGTATGTATGTATGTATGTATGTATGTATGTATGTATGTATGTATGTATGTATGTATGTATGTATGTATGTATGTATGTATGTATGTATGTATGTATGTATGTATGTATGTATGTATGTATGTATGTATGTATGTATGTATGTATGTATGTATGTATGTATGTATGTATGTATGTATGTATGTATGTATGTATGTATGTATGTATGTATGTATGTATGTATGTATGTATGTATGTATGTATGTATGTATGTATGTATGTATGTATGTATGTATGTATGTATGTATGTATGTATGTATGTATGTATGTATGTATGTATGTATGTATGTATGTATGTATGTATGTATGTATGTATGTATGTATGTATGTATGTATGTATGTATGTATGTATGTATGTATGTATGTATGTATGTATGTATGTAATAGTTGTAACATGGGCACGAGGGATTTGCCTGATATGTATGCCTGAAGCCCGAGGGCCGCAGGCCCGAGGGCTGAGGGCATACATATCAGGTAAATCACGAGTGCACATGTTACAAGTAATATGTAACACTTCCGGCACTCTAAAAATTTGCCCAAACTTGACGTCGATATTTCCGCCTCTTTATATAGTAACGGGTACTCATTGTGATTGTGGGACTCTATTTCATCGTTGTCATGACGTTCTTGCATGGTAGTGCTGGTAATTATGGGTTTACCACAACTTTTTATTAAGCTGCAGGACTTATAAATGGGCAAAAATCGCGTTTAATCGCTGATAAACTAATGGTGAGTGTGTTACAAATAGAGTAGATTAATGTAGATACATTAAGTCACACAGTAAATAGATTATTTTTATCACGTGAGAAACTCACCTCAAATGGCGTTTTTTGGCTTATATCGGCTTCTAAACTTCCATGGATACGAAAACAAACATTTTAAGACTAGTAACAAAGTATATATTTCAACTACAAATAAAGATTAATTTAGAAAACTAAAAGCCACAATCGATATTACATTTATGCGCCTATATAAAGAGCTCTAGTGATGCACCAACTTATCAATCAAAGGGTAGATCAAAGAGTTCAAAGGAAAGATTTTCCCGGGATACAACTAGATGTACACTGGTGTACATCTAGTTGTATCCCGGGAAAATCTTTCCTTTGAACTCTTTGATCTGCTTTTTGATCATGTACACTGGTGTACACTAGATGTGAAGGAGAATAAGGATACATGGCTTATGTATCCCTGTAGATTCCTTTGATCTGAGGTGTGAAAGTGTTACATGTATGTATGTATGTATGTATGTATGTATGTATGTATGTATGAACTTACCCAAGTTTTCCACGGCTGTAAGTCGTACACTGGATTCCATGTTGAACACTTCGTTCATGCAGTACTTCTCGGTAGCTATCTCGCTGACCACCTTCCAAAACTGGCCCTTACGTTCTGACTCGCCTCTCACCTCCAGGAATTTGACCTTCGTCACCTTTTGGACTTCAGATACTTCAAACACATCATTCTTCAACATATCCAGCAGCCAAGTGACTTGTGAGTCATCGAATGATTCGGAGATATTCGTATTATATTCAGTTAAAAAGGCTTGCTGGAACTTGAACCAAGCCACCTCCTCTTCACTCCCAAAGTTGCGATCCCAAAAGTTTCCTTGCTCGTCGACTTGCTCAAACTTTGATTGCTGTTTAGAATGAGCATACAGCTGTCTTCTGTTGGTTACTGGGGTTTCATCTTTTGCAGATGCGTCTTTGGGGGCTTCCCCACTGAGACTGGTTTTTAGTTCAGCCATGAATGCTGGTAGGGTGGACTCCATGTTATCAGGTGGAAAGATGTGCCAATCCATTTTTTGTAAGGTCAACTTCCTGCATTGAAAATTATAGTACAACAACGTGTGTGTGTGTGTGTGTGTTGGCGTGCGCATGTGTGGAAGTGTTTGTCTGTCCATATATCATAAACAATCAAGACTCACATTCCAAATATCATCTTGGCCAATATTCCAGCACGATCTTCATCAGCAACGATCAACATGGGAGTGTTGGAGATGTAAGCCAGTGCTACTGCGTCAGTCGCTAATGTACTGGCACCCGATTCTTTCCCCACAACAAACACAAATACCTATATACAGTACGTACAAGTGAAGTACCACGTTCAATGTTTGTTGCACACTGTCATACACACGTACGCATACGCACACATCTATGCACGTACGTATACACGCATGCACATACACACAGCTACGCATGCTGGTACGCATGTACCTTGCAGTCCACTAGTGCCTTCGCCACTCTCTTGGTAGCACCAGCCTCCAGTTCAGTGTTGCAATACACGGTGAACTTCTCAGCCTCCATCTTTGCTATAATAGTGACAAGAAAATACACAATCACTGTGTGTCTAATATTAACATACGTACACAAGTAGTTTACTAATATTAATGTGTGCTCAAGAGGTCTGTCACCCTGTCAAATTGTGTTTGAGATTTTGATCTGATTTCTTGATTTCAAATCTGACAAATTAATTATAAGTGTGAGATTTGCCGACCGATTATGAGTTGCACTTGACAGGTATCAATTTCCTGAGTGTACTGATGAATTGATTTCATGATTTCAGGCAAGGGTGTACAAGATTTCAGTTAACGACAGACCCCTCATGAATGCTAATTTTAACTAGGTACACAACTTAGCCTTTGTATGTAGTTACAGTCATTTTACATAAATGCATACGCACATATTTCAGAAACAAACATTACATATAATCAAGTACCGTAAAAACTGGCGATGAATTACATTCTATATTTCCCAGGTTCAATGGTTCGCTTTGCATGCATAAAATATCAATGATATTACTGCCACAACGTATGTACTCTGCGTAATTACTTTTCACAGGGATGTGCCCAGGTTTAGGAGAGTGGTGGCTAACATAAAAAGAGGTTTTAAATCTCCGAAACATAATATATATGCACAAAATGTGTCTAGTGTTCTTTGTAGACATTTTGTTTTGTATTTGGAGTAATTAAAGCTGCTAAGCATTTTCACTCATGCTGATATTTTAGTACTGGCCATTTTATCCAAGTAGCGGTTGCCGCCGACCACTGCAGACAGATCCAGTCCTGCTTGTTATGCAATAATGTATAACCACAATTCATTGTGTAGCACTAGCCAAAAAGTAACCATCACTTTGAAGACAAGTATTTTATGTGTACGTATGTAAGCACACACTACAAAAATTGTATTACATAATTAAGTACAAATTCATACTACAATAACAAATATTGTGTGTAGTGTGGTAAGCCACTGTAATTACATACGTACAAGGACCACTTCATCACATGATACCATCAACACATGTGTACACTGCTCATGTGATCACCATACTATACAACGATGATCATTGTACACTACAAAACTCATCATGGAGCAACCATCTTACTGCTGTTTGTGTGAAGCCGTATGCAAAACATTCACATATATACATGTAGGCAAAGACAATGGCATTATTGGAACATGTGTTAGGACAGTGTGGGACAACAGAGATGCTGCATACTTCTCATGCCAGCTTGTTAATATACAGTTATTATAGTAATTCATGGGTCACACAGAATTAACAAGAGACTTCATCTTTGGTGGTTCCTCTATGTACACTTAAACCTTTTGAGAATCATATGAACAACACTTGCGCAGTGGTATTGATACTACTTTTGAGGTTGAAACAAGGATTAGAAATTGGTTGGCCATTCATTTAACAGTAGCAGCATTATTCTCTCACTACGTTTCAGCCCCTTGTAGCGATCACTATATGCGAGAAAATAGGGCTTACGTGCACATAAAATTTGACCACATTTTTGGATTTCAAAATTAAATAACTTTATGTATAACCTTGGGAATCCAGCACAACTTTCACCATATATGCAGTTTTTCATAAGAGAATCTAATGCAGCTTAAATCTTAAACAGAAAGGAGATATGTACTGTAATATGAACTAGAATGATAAAAAAATTAAAAATTTAAAAGGTAAGTAGGGATTGAATTCAATAGTGCTACAAAAAGTAAGGAAACAAGGAATAAGATTTTGGGACGAGAAAACATTCTGGCATGAGATAATTTATAAAAGTTTAATCCCTACTTTTGGCAAACCTGCTGAAGTGAGCCAAAAGTAGGGATTAAACTATTATAAATTATCTCATGCCAGAATGTTCTCTCGTCCCAAAATCTTATTCCTTGTTTCCTTACTTTTTGTAGCACTATTGAATTCAATCCCTACTTACCTTTTAAATTTTAAATTTTTTTATCATTCTAGTTTGTTTGCTTTTTATACATGCTAAGCATTCATAATAATCTTTCAGCAGGCGCACAAATGTTACAGGCGCTTACGTAATAATTATGCTTGTTTTCAGGCGCTTGTTAACAACACACTTACATGGCAAAGCAGCTGTGTGATAGCAAATAACGCTCAATAACAGCAAAAGCTATTTGTCCAAGGCTATAATCTCGAAGTTCACGATGTAATAAAGTACACGAGTACACGCGAAAACATCTGCCATGGTGCCACTGTAACTAATTATATCACGTGCAAGCCAGGTTTTAGCGTGACGTAATAAGCAGAAGCCGTAACAGGCTATCGTCACCTTCGAAGGTGAGATTCACACCTTGCTAGGAATATAGAAGAACAAGGAAGGGAATGAAGGATAAAAGGAATTGCCATGGCGCAGTGGGTAAATCGTCTTCGGAACAACATTTTCATAAATCCGCCGCCATTACCTTTATTGTGTGAAAGTTCTGGAGCCCTACACCTAGCGCAACCGGGTCTTACGGCAGGCAGGCAGGCAGGCAGGCAGGCAGGCAGGCAGACGAAATACAGGTGAATTTCTAAAATTTCAAAGTTGGCTGTAGGTCGAAATATTCGACTTGTCGCTTCGTTTTACCAAGGTACAGCATCATTACAGCCTTGCCAATGCATTCCAGTTGGTTTTTTCGGGTAAAGCCTATTGGAAGGTTGTTTTATGAAGTGCGAAAAATTGGGAAACCATACAATTTCTTACCAATCCCTACTATTAAGTACTACCGTACTTAATGATAGGTGTATGTTGTGTACATAAGCCTGGTTTTCTCATGCCAGGTCACATATATATCTATCTCTCATTCTTCCTATACAACCCATAAATATATTTTAATAAAAACACAACAAGAAAGGTTAGCATAAAATCATAGGCGACAGAAGTAGGGGGGCCAGGGGGGTCATGGCACCTCTTAAATTTTAAGGCTCTCCATAGGAATTCAATGTTTGCAATAGAAAATCACTTGAGTTAAGCTACGTAAGTGGCCCCCCTAACTTTTAGTTGCTCCCTCCGCCCCTGCATGATGATAAAATACTGGTATAGCAACATGGTAATGGATTTTCTATCGGTTGAGTGAAGCGAATTAGATGGAAAAGAAGTTCCCATTGGTAATTTACGTAATGTGGGTATGATCACATGAGAAGGGTATTTGTAGTAGAGAAAATTTTAGATTGCTCATTCTGGGCTGTTTTTTGTGCAGACTACCACTTGTTTTGCTGTGTATAAGTCTTGGCCCTTTGCGGCGGCAATGAGTGACGACCCTCAACAACTGATGTCCAGTGAGCAGTTTAAGTGGGAGCACACAGAATCATGAATAGGCCAGTTTCATGTAAGGATTCAAGAATGCATTAAGGTGTTAATTGCGGTTACATCACGACAGTATGCAGTGGTTGTGTGTATAAATGTATTGTATCCAATGGAATAATTACTGATGTGCCATATTCAAACTTATGCAGTGGCTTAAGTATACAGTATTTTTTAATTTTGCGAACAATAATGGAAAAACAGTAAAATTCCACGCATTGTGGCATTTGTTGGAAGCGAATCGCGCCTACTGGCTGTGAGTTACAGTGAAAAACATTTCAGTTTTGTGGTGAACACAGCTGAAAACTACGTAAGGTTATTGGGACGAGCCTGAGCGAGCCCCACACTAGCGAGTCGCCCCCTCAAATATTGGTGTTATCGACCATGCACAAAAAATTACGACAAAAATCGGATAACTTACGCGTGCGACGAGAATTCAACGGTGTAGATTACAGTGCGTTCTTATATAGCTTGTGTAATCATCCATGCCACGATAAGTGAACGGTATAGATTACAGCGCGTTCTTATATGGCTTGTGTAATCGTCCATGCCACGATAAGTGTACGGCATAGATTACAGCGCGTTCTTATATGACTTGTGTAATCGTCCATGCCACGATAAGTGAACGGCGTAGATTACAGCGCATTCTTATATGGCTTGTGTAATTGTCCATGCCACGAAAAGTGAACGGCGTAGATTACAGTGCTTCCATATATGGTTAGGTGTTATCGTTCATGCCACGATAAGTGGACGGCGTAGATTACAGTGCTTCCATATATGGTTTGGTGTTATCGTTCATGCCACGATAAGTGGACAGCGTAGATTACAGGATTTGGTGTTATCGTTCATACCACGATAAGTGAAAGGCGTAGATTACAGTGCTTCCATATATGGTTTGTTTGGTGTTATCGTTCATGCCACGATAAGTGGGCAGCGTAGATTACAGGATTTGGTGTTATCGTTCATGCCACGATAAGTGAACGGCGTAGATTACAGTGCGTCCATGCCACGTTTTGTACGTCAGTGTGCGGTAATTAGAAAATATGAACCATGAAGAGAGGTTGCAGCGAAGAAGAGAACTTTACAGGCAACGAAGGGACAGAGAAACAGACGATGAAAGACAAGAAAGGTTGAGAAGGCAGCGTACGTTTCCCACGTGACCATACAAATTGCATGCATGCATGCATTCTCAGGCTCACCCCTCGATGCTGTGTGCATCTGTCTAGTATAACTAGTAACAGTCGCTCAGTGTGTTATAAATGGCTATCGATCACTAAAATGAGGCCTTGCTACGCTGTAACTATAGCCAATCAAAGTTTCTATTACCAGTCTACTTGGCTTTCATGTATGAAGTTTAGATAACCAGCAAATAGTTTTATACTGCGGATTATACTTAATTGTACCTGGGAGAACACTTAGACAAGGGTTCCATCTTTTTATTAAGTGAAATAGTACTGTAGTGATGCATTTTTAATGTATACATGGCCATAACTTGACCCGATTCATTTCTAACAAACACTAAAAGATGACGAAATTCACTGTCTTATTAATGTCATTTGCAGAATTGGGTTATACCGTATCATTCATACGTGACAGTCGTCTAATCACCGTCAATCATCGGATTCTCATTGGTTGCAATACATTTTTACGGGCATCCAGAGCATCCAGTCATGATGTAACCTCAAGTAAAAAAAGTAATCAAAATATTTTCGCTTACATGAAACTGGCCTATTATGAGCAGTCAAAACAAATCCCTTCAGTTTAATGGGCTGACTGAGTGGGACTTTTCTAAGGTTTCCGTGTTCAACATCATTACAGTTGGAATGCCACTGTGGTTGTCGTGGTTACACATACCAATATATAATGTTTATTTTACAGAGTCAACTTGACATCTTATTGTACAGTATGTCAATGCCCACATACACTTGTTTGATGGGTATATACGTCAGAAAGAAAACGCCAATAAAAATAATTACTGCAGCTATATCATAAAGAATCATAAAACCTTAATTCTTAAAATTTCACTATTTATTTACGTAATATATATACACACATACATATACATTGAATATTTGTGAGCAGTCTTCAACAATGGACATATAACTTCTCAACGAAATTAGTGCCCACCAGAAAAAATTGTCTCAAAAGTGCTGAATCCAGCCATCAGCCATTCACAAGGTTAATTATAATGGATTACTCTATTTATTGCTACTAATACAGACAGCAGGTTGTTTTAATTAATAAATGGTATTTCTCGAAATATTACCAAGTGCAAACTAGGCCGGTTTTCCCTTGGAAGCTTGGAAGGTCACTGATTTGACATTTCAAGCACACAGAACCATTTCTTACATTCCATGTGTACGCAGATTTTTTTGAATTTTATGTACGTGCCATAAGCAAATAGCTACGAAATCATCACTGTATTCATTAGCATTTAGAGTATTCATTAGCATTTAGAGTATTCATTTTAACTCTAGCTATTACTGGAGAACTGTATTTTATGGGTTAATAGACCATTTAATGATTCTTTAAAACATGACAAGGTGTAACTTGCAAAGTTCAAACTATGGAATATGAAAGTACATAGACGAAAAGGAGGAAAAACATTTTTGGTGCAATTTTTTTAGAAGAGATTTTATTTGGAAAATGGTCAACCATTACTTTTTAATTCCCCATGCAGCATTTCTGCACAATTATTGTGATACTATACAGTCGCTGACCTTTGAGGAACATGGTGAGGTTGGCTTGTGCCGGTCCAGAGGTGATGACAACGTCCTTCGGCATCAAGTGTTCAGTGGTTGCCCGCCTTACTATTAAAAATGTGAAATATAAACAATTTTATCATGAAAATGTTGCTAAGAGGGGTACACCAAAACAGAGGGGTCATTGGAGTACTATGGAGGGGGCTCAGAGGGGCAGATTACATGGACCTTCTGTGATAAACTATCCACCTTAATCGAAGCCACACTGCAGAGGTCAAAGGTGATTATATTTGGGAATATCAATCACCACTATTGATGAATATGGCTTTATGGTATTACTTCCCAAACGTCGCCTAGTGCATTCTTTAAACATTAATACCGTTTCTATGGTTGCATGTACTTACAGCGCACCATTTATCCTAAACCAAAAGCATAATATTATTATATGATCGCAGATCAGTTACACTAACTCATCCCGCACTATCTTTAGGCATAGACATTAGAGGGCGCAGCGCGTATGAAGCAAGATCAAGTAGGGTCGTCAATCTATGCCCTAGGCATCTAGGAGGTTACACATACAGTGCGCGTACAAAAAGCATCCACAATTTTCCAATTTACTACATACCTCCTGCTGAGGCCGGGTTGGATGTATTCGCAGGTACGGCGACCTGTTGCCTTTGCGGAGAGGCCTGTCGATGATTTCCAGAGTTGCCCATTCTTCTATTGTGTCTACAATGTGACAGGTTCTTGAAAAATAAACTTATATCCTAAACACAACGGTCACGTGATTTTAATTGGCGCTTATTTGAAAATAAATTTTTATATGGCAACGAGGAAGTCGTCTAGAATAGCTGCCAAAAGGAAGCCACTGTTAAAAAGACTGTCTCGGACTCCTGAAAGCAAAGAGCTGGGAGTACAGTGTTCCATATGCCTGGGTGACATCACGTTTCGTGGAAGATTGAGCGTTTGCAAGCACAAGTTTTGTTACGCCTGTATCTTAGAGTGGTCAAAGGTACAGCAAAAACACAGCGGTATAAACGCATTACATTGTGTGCATTTCTCTGTAGAACACTAACACGTGCCCGCTTTGCAAGAAAAGATTTCGATGCATCACGAGAGTAAGTTACGTCATATCATACTTATGAATAACTTTTGCTAACTTATCTGATGCACACATCATATACACTATCCCACTAGGGCCCATAACGTAAACTTTGAATGAAGAAAAAATCCCAGACCAGTATAATTATACGTATGCATGTGTAGTGCTTATGATATTAAAGGGTTGAAAAATCATCCAGACATTTATTTTCCTATTGTAAATGTATTGATTTCCCACTGATGATGTATGGTAAATTTGTCTGGTCAACTTTGGTGTAATGCCATAGTTGGTTGGAAATGTATGATGACTGGCCATTTAGCTCTGCACGTGTAAACAAAGAATAATAATTTTCATCGATGCAGCACATCAATATGGTGTGTGTTTATAGGTGTGCTTGTCGAGAAGAACTCCGCCAAGGCAAGTGCGTGTGGCAGACAGGGATGGACATGAGGATGATGATCAGGTTGAAGATGACGACTACGCCATTAATGACAACATCAGGGAATCACTAATCGACTATCTATCACGCTTAGCTCCACATGCTCGGGTGGGTGTATGTCTTAATATGTCATGTGTACTTAAAGGGTGCTGATATTATTTAGAGGGAGAAATTTTCAAATTTCCTCAAGAAAAGCGAAACAGCAAACATTTTACGTAGTTTGGCTATGTATAAGAAGAGCGTACAACCTGTTAATGTGTGGTGGTCAGCTGTCAACCATTACTCATACAAAATTGGCCTACCCACTTAACACATTATACACTAGATCCATAAAGTAATGCATAAGAAATGGTCAAAAACTTGTTAAAATGCAGTGAAGTTTGTCGACTACTTATAGAGACTGTGCAAACCGCTATAGATTATGCTAGGTATTGTGAGACAGTGTGTAACATTATACAGTGATCTGAATAAGCAATGTACAGTTTTGATATCTACTACATATTGATATTTACATACATTGAAAATGGGCAGTAGTGATGATCATCCAACAAATATCAGAAAGAAGACACCCCTCTCTATATCAGGGCTCAAGTGAATATTCGACTGTGTATTCAGCAAATATAATTTTGGGTATTTGAATATTTATAAATGTTATGTCACATCAGTGTGTACAACATGTAAGAAACGGCTTTGCAATGGTTGATCACGTGATTATTCTAATTGTACTTATCCCTGATATATATGTATGTACGAATAACCAAAAAGAACATTTGATTAGTTTACACTACAGAATATTTGAAAACTAAAGTCACTGACAGTGAGCCCTGTTCTAAATGAAAACATAACAGAATGCTGCAGGAAGTGATATATATTAAATAATCTATGTAGGTACATATACACTGTTTACCCTATTGTCATTAGTGTATACAGAATTACAGATCATGTGTTATGTAGGCTAATGGTATGTATGGTAACAATAGATTAGCTGATCAGGTGTTTGGCTTGTGTGCCTCAGTATCCTGGCAGTGATACAGTGGGGGCTATCATTTATTCTAATAACAGTGACATTTGTATGTATGTATGTATGTATGTCTAGGATAAATAGAGCACCATGCAGTAGATCAAAATTTTTGTGAAACTACCGTATAGTACAATTATGCGGCGGGGGAAAATATTGGCAAATCAACTGCCATTCGCCAATATTTTACCAACCAATACTTTCTTACCAACTTAGTATCTTTACTCTTAAATCCAAAATCACCTAATACGTATTTCCCCACCAATCCTTGGAGATAAGCCTATTCACCAGTATTTTCCCCCACCACATAATTGCGCTAGATGGTTTATTTTTGTAGGAGCAGTCACATATACCCGGGTGTAAGGTGCATTGCTTAAGTACGTAGTTTTGAAAATTGTCTGGACATTGTTTTCTCATAATACGTACAGTACATACATACGTAGACTCACTGCCTTTTCCACTGATAAATTCTGTATAGTAAATTTATCTGACCAAATTTGGTTTGGTCGGTGAAATGGTAATGGTAAAATCTCTGATCACTGGCCATTATCATAAGCTCTGTTGTGTTCTGTTTATTATTTAGTCCAATGGAGCAACACTGAACGAATACGACTATAATGATTCATTCATTGATGATTCTCAACTATCTGACACTAATGCTACGCCATGTCATATGAACTATAATAGCCCAGCGGTACGCAATGTCAGGAGGACTGAGAGGAGGAGGGCGTATATACTAGATTCAGACACTGATACTACACCACAGTCTAATGGCAGATGTGTTAGTGAGCTGCTTTGTAAAGATGATTGTAATGACACGTCTCATGGTAAGCCGTGATTGTCTACCATGTACATACGTAGCTAGTCTGTGAGGCAAAGCTTTTGCAAGAAAAGATGCTTTTGTGAAATATCATATAGTGCAATTTTGATGGAGGGAAATTGACTGATTTGATGCTTGGTCCGTATATACGTACTCTCCCTCGTCAAAAATTGTGCTATATGATCATACATGAATACTGTACATGTGTACGTACAGTTTACAACTCTTGTGGAGTGTCCCACATACGTATAAATATGCAAAAATGCTGATATTGGATGATGTGATTATACGTACTACTGCATCACATGATCATATCATGGATCACATGGTCATACTACTGTATCAAATGATCATACTATCTTTAAGGATCTAGTACCACGAAAGTACATATACGTAGGGTATTGTGTATAGCAAACTGATACACATGGTGTCATTTCACAACATGTTTACATACATACATACATACATACATACATACATACATACATACATACATACATACATACATACATACATACATACATACATACATACATACATACATACATACATACATACATACATACATACATACATACATACATACATACATACATACATACATACATACATACATACATACATACATACATACATACATACATACATACATACATACATACATACATACATACATACATAAAATATGTACATACATATGTGTGTTACGTATATCTACTGTATGTATGTAAAATTTATAATGTAATGCGGGAGCCCATCAGATCTGTAGGGAAAGAATGCATGTAATTCTGTCAATGGCAAAACTCAAATACGTTGTATAAAAGTTTGTTTAATACATTACATACGTATGTATTAGGATATTATACGATTTTATGTTTAACTGATGGTACATACCGTATGTATGTACTGTGTATATGTGCATAGATTCTGTGGTAGTAGTTCCTGATACACCAGACAGAGGCAAACATAAGCACAAGTCTCCTTGTCCTGTGAGGAAGAACACAACTCATAAGTCACCAAATTTCAGTAATCAATGGCTCACCACTAGGAAACGGTAAGGACAGACAATATTGCAATCGTACATATGTACGTATGTACATGTGTAAATTTCAAGGTTGCGCTTGTGGCATTTATTTATCGGGAAGTCCCTTGGTTTTAATGTTTTACATAATATTGTACATACTTGAATCAGGTAGCAAAACACCCTTGTATAGAGCATGAAATAAGGAATGAAAAGTGTTTGGACATATGTCAGCACAAGATAAAATTTGTTCTGACATTAGTAGAAATATGTACTGTAGCAATGAATTTTGGCTCGGACATTTGTCACATCAAGCTGGGATTTGTACAGGTCAACACCAGAAGTGCTCAGAAAATGTCTGATGTCTGACTGTTATTTCATGCTCTGCAGTTGTACGTACGTAGCTTAAAAGTTCCATTATAATTGTATATTTGAACATTCTTGCATGTGCAAGAATTGTGTACCTTAATCAGAACTTATTTTATGGGCTCAGTTCAAAGTTTTAAATTGGAAGTGCAGATGAAATCCAGTTTTGCAGATCTGCTCAACAATTTTGTTGATGAAAGGCATGTGTACTATGTACGTATGAATAATTAACATGTTAGCCGCCATGTATATTGCAACTTTGGGAATCCATCACTTAATGTGTAAAATTGTTTGAAGGGCACAGATTTTGTGGACAGCAGCACTTCTGTAAAATTTTAAAAGCCTATAGCTGGCGTTTCATGATTTATGGTATACGTAAATCAGTCACTGGGTAAATATGGATTTTTAAATATGTCACTGACTCACTGTAGAATATACAGGAATCGGTTTTATCTTAATACTCTAATAGAACAAACAGCTGTGTGTTTATTTGAAAATGCAACATGCATGCAAGTTTGGTGACATCATTTATTTGTTGATGCAAATGAATGATATCACTATTTCTCATGTATGACTACGTATTAGTGTTGCACCGATATGGGATTTTAGCTGATATTCCGATAACCGATATAAATAAAATGTTAAACCAATAAAACACAACCGATCCGATATAATCAATGTCACTATTGATCCATAAAAATCACATAAAATAAGGTTGGAAGTATCCCACAAGTTAAAGGTTTCATCATCTGTTAGGTTATATATACATATTAACACTTCCATAAAAGCAGGCTGCTAACCTCAGTGTTTGTGTAAGATATGGCTTCCTGGCCACCATTAAAACCACCCAAAAATTTAATTAACAATACACTGGTACTGCCCAGCAATTTATCAGGATCTGCTAGTAATTTGACACAGTTACCAATCTGATAACCAATATGAAAAAACTTGCTGATATAGGGTATTTCCGATAACTGATCCGATTATCAGTGCAACACTAGTACGTATATGCGTAATACGGTAGCTGTGTGCACAATTTTATCGTTCGATTTGTGTTGCATAACCCAGAGCTTATGATGATGGCCAACTTTGGATATTATCCAGCCAATTTTTGGCATTTGACCTGACAAATTTGCTGTACATTATCAATGGGGGAAGTCAAAAACAAATGTCTGGACAACTTTCAACCCTAAAAACACTGATAACCAGCCAATCAGCTGACTGTTGTATTAGAGTATTAAGAAAACCTGATGACTTTGCATTTTACAATGCAAGATTCAGTAATAAATTGAGTAGGGATCGATCTCTCACATGCAGTGGTACAAACAGTAAGGTAAAACATAAAACAAGGGAGCTAATAACCCTAGACATGTGTCGAAGCCAAAATGTAGCATTACAGTATATAGCTCTGATTTTGATAAATATCAGAGCAAATTTTGTCTTGTGCTGACAAATGTTCAGCAATTTTAGTCCTTATTTCCTTATTTCATACTCTGCTTCTTTGAGATAAACTTTGTGTACGCATACGCAAATGCAGAGTGCATGTACATAAACTTGCATCAGTAACTTTAAACATTATTCATTCCATGATAAGTTTACATTAATATTGTATGAACAAGCAGTGCCCTCAATTTGTTTCAACGGGGAAAGTTTTGCAGTTTAAGTACTAGATATATACCTTTGCAGCATATCACAATAAATGTGTACATATGTACGTATTGCTAGCCTAAACCAACTGTATATTATTTGTAAAATTATGTAGCTACATGATAAGTAGAAAATTCTTTACTTTAATTCACAGGAAGCTTAAGCAATACAGACGTGTTGGAAGGCAACTAAACTTTCTCTAGCAATGATGATAATAATGAAGACAGCTAATAAATCATAACACCATGTATCTAATCATAGCATAGCTATAAATTCAGGCATATAGTAGCTATTGGCTATGTATACATAGCTTTATAGCTACATGATTACTCTTCATAATCATTAATACAATATTTTTTGTAATAATTCCCTGTATCTTGCAAGTTTGATAAATTAGTAGTAGCCAAGAACAAGGGAAAGTTTGTTCTGACGTGTCAGACATTATTAGTAATGTTGTATAGCATTACGTTTTGGCTCAGACATTAGCTACGTACGTAGCTTAGTAAAAATACCAGAAAGCTTTTCACATAAAAACTGCATAACTGGTCTGCTTTTGTCTATAGCTATAGCTAATATCCTTAGCACAGATGAGTTAAATACATGTCAATAGATTTTGCATTTGGTGCTAAGTTATAGGCTTCCATCAAAAATTTCTCTTTCAATAGTTTGCAGTAGTAGCTTAATAGTACGTATATATGAAATTGAGCCTGCATGCTTGGCAAAAGAGAAGTCGTATATAATGCAGCTAGCTAGCTAAATGTATATACGTATATAGCTATAGCTATTTGATAAAGACAACAATCCAACTAGCTATATAAGCTATGTAAATAATAATTAACCATATGCACGTGCTCCTTAATATTAATATACAATCTATATATACTGAGTTTATATGTGCCTAACTGCAGTTTCATATAGCTAGCTATGTATATATCATGAGTCCAAAATTTTGCCATCTCGGTTTTATAGAAGAAAATGTTTGCTATATGCAATTGAAATGGGTGTATCCATTCACTGGACTGAATTTTTCCTGTTTCTGATTTTAATTTAGCTTACATTCCAGATATAAACCTGTGAAGCCCTTATACGAAAATTACATACAGCTGTAGTCACACATGAGGTAGCTAAAACAACACATAGCTATGCTGATACGTAGGTACATACTATAGTATGTAACAAAATTTTACAAAACTGATTAGTAATAATCAGTAGAGGTCCACAGTAAATTGAGATCGGTATTAATCATATCAGCATTAAACACGGTTTTATCTTCGTCCAGACAATGAGACTCACCATAAATCATTTTGAAACTACGAGGGGCAACCAAGTTACGTTTTGACAATATTTCCTTAACTCCATTAGTATAGTCAGTAACTTCTATATTAAAATCAGGAAATAGTGGAACATCAAGTATTATTTGTAGTGAGGTTAAGTTAGGCGAATTCTTTACAAGAATAATGACAGCTCTAATGGAAATGGTCTCTAAGCATAAGAAAACACTTTCCAGTCCACCATGAGCAGATAACATATTTGCCCATTTATCAGTTACATTAGTATATGAACTGCTGTACACTTGTTGTAGATGGCAGTTACTTGATAAGGGAACTAACCTATCTTCACACTCGAATGTAAAGCCAAGACGCTCATAAAAATATTTCAACTTATGACAGTTAGAGGCTGCATAGTTGAGCACAGAATAGGGAAACTTGATCATTCTACACTGTGCAAGTGATGGAAAATGTGAAAATAATAAATCCTTCTTATTGCATTTACATGATCTATCGTCACCATCATTAAGTATTTCCAGAGCTCGCAAACTATAACAAGTTCTAAGCATACCGATAAGCTTCTGTTTGTTTGCATCATCAAAGCTCTGCGCCCCCATCATACACAAGTTAAGTGCAAGATGACTTAACTTCTTCAAGCTTGATAACAACTCCCACAATAGCAGACGACATTCCACGTAAGATACCGATATTCCCAGTAAGTTTAAACCTTGAAGGTTTTGACAAGTGTGAGTTATAGCACGCAATCCCTGTAAACTTGTGAGGCAATTGGCATTGTCTTTTAAATTAAGCCGCTGAAGATGAGGACACGCAACAGCAAGTTGCTCCAAGTGACTGGAATGAATATCAACATCACCGTCAGAGAAATTAATGTAGGTAACAGAGTATATATTTGCAATGTTGTTTAAATGTTCTTCTTTAACTTCAACTTCATGATCATAATTGGGAGTCACGGTGTGCCTGACCATACCATAATGATCATACTCACTTAAATAAAATGTGCCATGATTTAAACCCACTATACCGTGACTACTGAGTTGAATAAAAGGGGGCGTTGCTGCTGGACCAAATCGAAATTTTCTTAGTGGCATAGTAGGGTATAGATTTAGCGGTATTCTATTACCATCATACAAAGCAATTTCAAATGACGGTAGCTTGGAACTCGATGTGGACCAATACTCCAACAACATATTGGTCACTTCATTATCATCTTCTTCGGTTAAAATGTTAATAACTGATGGTAAAGGATCACCTCGATCAGCCCAGTCTTGTAAGGTAGTCAAAGCATCTGTTAAAAAGCAACAATCAATACGTAATTTCAATTCTCTCCCTGCGGCTATTCTTAAAAAACCCTCCATGTGTTCACTACAATCCTCTGGACTAAGATTAACAGCCCAGGGTTGTAAAAACAGATGTGTTACATTCGTACAATAACTCGCCATCTCCTTGATCTTTTCCAATCCCACGTGACTTGCGAAGGATAATCGTCTCACGTGATCACCGCATGCTTTCAGTACATTATTTACACTGTTCACGTGACGAGGGTCGTAGTCAGGCCAAATGAATTTCCACAGCGATGGCACTTTACTAACATCTCTAAACACTCGACAAATGTAGCGTACCTCGATTTTATCGCGCATCGGCAAATAAGAGAATATCTTAACCAGCAGCTCCGTAGGAAGATTCTCTAAAGATATTGAGTCGATTTTTGACCGTTTTGCCAAGTAATCAGTGTCATCATAGACTTCTGCTAGTTCTTTATCTCGTTCTTTATCTCGTTCTTTATCTCGTTCAATATCCATGACAGTTGACATCCACGTGACGAAGGGTTCGCTGCGATGTCATTTCACTGTGATGTCATTTGAGACCATTCGTCCACTTTTAGCGCAGGGCGTTATACTTACAGTAGCGCCTGCGCGAAAAGTTTGGTCATATGGTTTATCTATGGTTTGACCATAGACTCCACGCGATTCTCGACGCGATTCCATTCGCCTGGGAGGCTGTACTTCACAACTAGAGGTAAGTTAACTTAAATGTGAAGTGATCTTTATGAAATATTATGAGACTACGTATATGTTTAATACTAGACTACTCGTATGTCACTTTTAATGGCTGATATCAAAAAAGAGTAAGTGGGCATTTTAGTATGAACCGATTCGCATGACCCTCGATATGATTAAATATGATTGTCTCGCTAATGACGGTTATAACTTACGTCTGTGGCCTCGACATCTGGAGTTTGTTGGTACTCAGAAGAGACGCCGGCTCAATTAGAAACCTTTTGTTTTGCCTTTTGTTATTCTATTAAATGCACCTATCAGTGTGTTCCCTCACTGTCGCGTCTCCTCTCGTGCATCTATGGGGCTATATAGTGGGGATTTGAGATATCATGTTGTCAAATGCCCCCATCAAATCGCTAACTTGGTCATATGGGGATTTGACATCAGAGTAGACTATTAGAAGTATCTCAGATTCCCCGCGGGGTGGGGGAAAGGTTTGCTGCCAAACCTTCCACTATGTATAGCTGCGATGTTAACAAAGGCGGGTAGTGGGGAAACACATTGATAGATACCGAGGTAAACATGGCTTTGTAATGCCTCCTGTACCATTATATACGTATATGAGGAGGCCGGCTTGTGGGAATTTTATGACTGAAGAGAGAGTCTTTGCGTTGTAGAATATTTGGCTTTGTCATGTAACATAATTTGGCTTTGTCATGTGACATATTATAATATGGTATAATATGGTATTGTATTTGTGTATAATATGGTATTGTATGCATGTATGGATAAGAGTCCATAATAGCGAAGCTGATGTAGACATTTTTGATAGATTCTGGTTGGACCGTCAAAAATTCTCCTGTCAAGAATTTTGTTTGCAAAACAAATATTGATGCACTAAAGTTTTATGCTGTGCAGTATTTAGACTCCTTGGATTATCTAAGTTATAACTGCAGACCCATAATTTCAATAAATTATTTGATACGTAATTATTTGAAATACAATTATAATTCATGTGCTGATACACACAACATCTACAGTGAAATTGTTACATATGTAAGAAATGAATTATTTGTCTGAGTTATACGTACACATGTTTTGACAAAATAGCATGGACACTTGTGAAATTTTCCGTTATGTACGTAACGTATGTGTGTACATGATATATACGTACATATAATTTTGCATGCACTTGTGTTACATGCATATACATGCACCTACACGTGTACAGTCACACACACACACACACACACACACACACACACACACACACACACACACACACACACACACACACACACACACACACACACACACACACACACACACACACACACACACACACACACACACACACACACACACACACACACACACACACACACACACACACACATACACACACATACATACACACACATGCATACACACACATGCACACACACACATTGCATACACACACACAATGCACACACATGCACGCCATACACACACAGACATGTATCGCTGTAGATAATTACATACCGTACACGGCAAATCTTTCGAGGGGGGAAACTTTCACGGTTAGAACAAAAATGAATATTCACGGGAAAATTTTGCGGTAGCAGCTTCTTTTAATAATGAAATGTCTAATCTAGTAAATAATTAAACAGAAAACATTCTCGGTTGAGTAAAGAAACATGAAAACCACAAAAGTTTTCCCCCTTGAAAGATTTGCCATGTACGGTAGTTAATGCTACACTAGTAACTTGTACATGATCATCACAGGGTTACATGATTTATATCTATGAAAAATGAGGATCAAAATAAGAAAAAGATTATGTGAGTACTTGTATGCTTACACTAGTACTGTATAGCCTTCTTATTTCGAGGGTAAAAGTTTTGATTTGTGAATTTTGCAGCATGCTGAATTACATTTTGGCGGGTAACCAAAGTACATTATTCAATTGCAAAATTTTCAAGGTTAAAATTTTCATGATTTTTCAAAAATCTATGAAATCAGTGAAAATTTTGTCCTTCAAACTAATGTACGTAGGCTATTATAGTATTATATCTTCACTGTACTATTGACTATCATGGTTGCCTGTATACTATAGTGACGTATGAGATAAGTTATTATAATTATAACCCAGGTATCAGTATGATATCTTCGTTGAGGACGAGTGTTAATGACAAATATCATACGAATGTACCTGGGTTATAACTTGCTTATTTCCCAAAGGTCTATGCCAATCAATGCTTCGGCTTCTACTGGTAGTGTCACCTATCAAAGCTTTCTTTGTACAGTTGCTAATCAACTTAACCACAGGGTGATATCAGATTTATCACACTACAAATTGCTTTGGTGTATGGCTTCACTGGGAAATAATTGATTATTAATGTTCCTATCAGGGTCACAATCATAGTGATCAGTGATCTGGTGATTTGCTGACCCATTGACTTAAACTTGGGAATAATTTTTAAATCCACAGAACAGCATAATTATATGTATAGCTACATACGTACATGAAGTACTGTAAGGTACGTATGTCAGTAATGTAATTCTACGTACGTACGTAGTATGAATCCAACTAAAATGGCTTATTCAAACTATTCGGATATTCGTTCGCTTTACGATTCAAACCTTAAATTTTAGATACATTAACATTATTGCTCATCACTACTGTTTACACCAGGGAAAATGACAATAGTGTGACATCATCTGACATTTCAAATCAATTTGGCAATTGGATATTTGCAACTTTGAAAGCAACATTTATTACAATATATACTACATAATACCTTATATGGCAAATCTTCCGAGGGGGAAAACTTTTGTGGTTTTCGCATTTCTTTACTCAACCACGAATGTTTTCCGTTGAACCGTTTACTAGATTAGACATTTCATTATTATAAGAAGCTGTTACCACGAAGTTTTCCCCCTCGAAAGATTTACCGTATACGGTACATTGTTATATGCAATATTATTATTATTGATGTATGTATTTTATCAACATTGTATTGTCACAATGTGAAACAGATTACAAATTATTGTATTGTAAAAATACATTAGTATATGTTATAATGTAATACCCTATGCCTAGGATTACCATTAACAGTTTACGGTATGCAAAATAATAGCACAACAAAGGACTTTTTCCTGGCAAACATACTATCTGTCAGGGTATTTTTAAGGATTTCAAAACTGTACGGAAAATGTCCAGACAAATGCCACTGTAACACTAAGTTTATCAGTCCAAGTGGCTTCTCAAGAAAACTTTGCTGGATTTAGCGGTTAATGCCAAATTTTTCTGCCAACGTTTAAAAAATGTTTCACCACGATTTTGAACAAGCTATTGCTATTGCAAAATTTAGTGAGCATTAATAAAAGTGCTTCGTGTGTAATGCCCCCATTACACTGCTAGCAAAACTAATACGCTACTAAATCAACCTTATGAAGTACTTGGTGAGTAGCTTCATGTTCTACGTACGTAAGAAACAGTTACTATTACATGATATTGAAGAAAAATCAACACAAATACGGAGTTTTACTGAAACATTCTAATAATACATACACTCCAAAGTTAGGCCTTCACAATGCAAACTAACCAATCTGCCAATATTTTCTACACCAAAAATACTTTGTGCTCTGATCTGTCATTTCTACCACCAAAGTTCTCTGTGCTACGTACGTATACAGTATGCTGAAGTGAAAATTAATGCTACGAATAACCATTATTGTAAGTAACACGATGAGTTGACCAAACCATATAGCTGGTTTTTTCACTGCTAAAATATTCACTAATTAAAATTTCACAGGCTTTTACTTTCATGTTGATGCTCTACATAGAAATTGTGTTTTAGAAAAAAATTGTGGAATTAATTTTAGTGTTTTAGCCACATAGGCCGGCCAACATAGCAAAAATTAAAACCTAGTGAAAGTGAGCCCTCTATAAGGTATTTATATCAAAGTCAACAAATTGGGCACTGTACCTTACCACAATTCCAGTATTTCAGTATCAAACATATTTTCTATCTGTTATAATTGCATTTTATTGTTTATGTTATGCATAAATAGTCTCACGAGTCCGCCCCTTCTTTCCTGCAGACCGTGCACCAAGGAAGCACTAAAAAGGGTCTGGTACACTCACCATTTTGTGAAGCATCCTACTCAGTTTGGGATACCGTATAGCACAAACATCCTGGCAGGGGAAAACTTTGGTGGCGAAGTTAGGGAATTCCATGTCATTTGCCAATATTTTACCTCACCAAATTCACTTTAAAATCTTTTTGGTTCGGTTGTCAATAAAAATTGATTTGAGCATGTGTTGGAATGGCGCTGCTGAAGTTCTTCAGCCAAAAAGAAACGAAGCCCGATTTGGCAGATCCCGATGGTCCTCTAAGTAATACAGTGCCTTCTTCAGCAATATCTTAGGCAAATACCAAGGTAGATGAGGCACTGAAGAATATTGAAGAAAACAAGAAACACACTGGTGGGCCATACTTGTTGCTAACTCCAGCCCACAGAATGTAATATGAAATAGGGCAGACTGATACGGCATTACTAATTGGTGTCAAGCCAACTTTGATGGTGATGCCCCGTGGATGGAAAGGAGAGTCATGGTGACAAATCCACTAAAGTTTTTCACTACAAAACATTTAAGATACTGTAAATTCATCAAAGTTTCCTTTGTAATCACCAATTCGCCAAGGCTTTACCCCACCAGAATTTTGTGCTACATGGTAAGTGACAATTGGCTGTGTGGATTAGGGCTAAATAGGTGACAACAAGCACTAAACCACCGCCTTTTAGTGCACCTTTGGCATGTGATATGCAGAAAAAGGGGCAGGTTTATGATAGGAGGAACTTTTAAAGAAGTTTCTGGTGTGTGTGTGTTCTATTAGAGTATATTACAATTTTTGGGTTAAATAAAAACTAATACATGAATAATATTAATGTATTCACTATACACATTTGCTGACACTGTTTATGTGTAGGTGTGTTAATGATCATTGTGGCGGTTGGGATATTAATATTCTTGCAAGTGCAAATTTCGATGCTTACGAATTTCGTCAGAGTTGGAAAAACTTCTTCACTGCAAATTTTTGTAAATGTACCACAAGTGTCCAAACGTATCAATGGAGATGCACATATTGAGGGAGATACACAATCATCAAAGTGTACTTATGACAAAGACGTTGGTGTTTACATGGATGCCTTTAAAGAAGTAACCAGATTATACTTCAGAGAACAATATCAAGGATTTATAGACAGTTCTCACAAGTGTGATCCACTACCGGGAGGAGGACGTTGCGTGTTTAATCACAACAAGCCAAAATCAGATGCTATATTTTACTACGGCGGTTACACAAAACTAAAATATAAGAGAGTCTTTGATGGTCAAATTGTTGTCGTGTTTACAATGGAATCTGAAAATGGTGAAAATTGTCACTTCCCATCGCCAGATCGATATGACATCAAGGTCTCATACAGAAGAGATGCTACTGTTCCGGTTCCTTTTCTTTGTGAAAGAAACTTAGCTTTAAGGCTGGCTGAAATGGGACAGCCAGATGTGCCCATCGGTAGGGAAAAACTTGCTGCTGGTTTTATTTCTAATTGTGGATTTAAATGGCGAAACAAATACATCACTGAATTAATGAAATACATAAATATTGATCAATGGGGGAAATGTTTAAAAAACACTCCGGGTGAATTTTGGAAGACTCGTCAAGGACCTTTTGAACAAAAAAAATTAGACTTTTTGAATGAAAATCCTTACAAATTTTTGATTGCGTTTGAAAATGGTGTAGAGGACGATTACATTACAGAAAAGATCTACCACGCTTATTTAACACGAAGCATTCCCATCTTCTATGGTGACAAAGCAGTGTTTGATTTAGTACCAGCCAATACTAGTCTTATATATGCTAACAATTATACTCCTGAAGAATTGGCTGAGCTTGTTAAACGTATTGACGGCAATGACACTCTTTACAGTGAGTACTTCAAAAATTGGGACCTTAACAAGATGCATAAATTACATGAACAATACTGCTCAGAATATTTTATATGTGCTACTTGTAGAAAAGTATGGGAAACATTGTACCATAGAAAATGTGGCAATAAAGCAACTGAATGAGACACAATTTAATGAATATTGAAGATCGCTGTTACAGTAATCAATACTTTCATTGCTATAGCTAATATCTTTTCTAGTTTATAATTTATTATGATTACTGCACAAAAGGATTCAATATTTTTGTAATTACTAATTTTTGCTATATACGTATGATCTTTATGGATTTCTTATGAGATTTCAAATATAGCTATAATTGGCATAATTACGTATATAGCTGTATAGTTAGCAACTAAACACATAGGCTAGATCTAGAGTTATTTATTATTGTTATCCGGGTGGCTATATTATTACGATATAGCTATAATAGTAGCTACGTATAATGCATACACATTTCGCATAAATGTACCTAGCTACGTATAGGCTACTACTCTCTGTACTGACACAACCTATATATTAAGGGCTATCCAAATATTAAATTAGCTTGAGATCAAAATAGCTATCATAAATTTAATTTTTCAGCTAGAGCCACTGCGGAACCTGCTATAATGTGCATGTGGACATGTAGCTACACTGAACAGTCGCTATCCAACGGGGCCCGGCAAATTAAAGAGAATTTTTCAAATTATTATAATGGCCAGCTAGTTATAGCTATAGCCGGTAGGCTTGAGGGAATTATGCCGGAATAATTTTGGGAATTTTGATAGCAGATGGTATTCTGGGAATAATGAGAAATAATTTGGGAATAATCAAGAATAATGTGTAAATGATGTAGCTAAATATATACAAACTAACATACACCATGTATGCAGAAAAGTAACAAAGATATAGCTACACTGTAGCTAGCTAGCTAGCTAGCTACTTACAATGCGAGTTCCAACTAGCTAGCCTAGCTGTTCTGAGTAGGCACATCCAAAGCTGCAAAGCTGCATGAATTATGTGAGCACTGCATATAGCTCCATAGATTGTTTAAATTGTATGTAAATAGGGAATAATGATAGAAGGAGCAGCATAAAAAGAATAAAATTGAGCATAATGAAGAAATTTTGAGAGAAATTCAGAATAGAATAATGAAGGAAATTTGGAGCATAATTCCCACAAGCCTAATAGCTGGCTAGAAGGGAAGGCCTAGGACTTTCACTGTTGAGTGCAGGCTGTGCAGCTGCCTCAAGTTCATTTGATTTATGACAACCTCCGGACAATCGGCTAGTCGGCTACAGCCGTTCTTCCTTACCGGAGGACTACATACACATACATACAGGATTAGATATACATACACACATACACAATAAGATAACTATTACAAAAACAAAAAATAGTATAGCTACAATAATCATGACCGTGTTTGCTGCTCCGAGTTCGTAATTTTATCCGTTTACTAATTCTAAATATCCGTATTCTATATTGTATTTTTTGTAGTTGTGGGTTTATGTTTTGTAACTTTTGTTTTCGGTCCTTCTAATTTGTTGTTTGTCTGCATGTCATATCTTTCCCAAGGACGCAGATCGGCCGCGGAATACACAAGAAATAGTATAGTGCCACCTCTTGCCGGCTCGCCCTAGTCTGGCGTTGCCGACCCTTTTACGCCGCTCGCTTTTTTTGATTACTTGGCGGCGCTCGCTGTAAAAGGGTCTGGTCACATCCGTAAACTGAACTTGTGTGAGCTGCAACAATAGTTGCAGCACCAATCAGATTGCAGTATTTCATTTAATTGCATTTTGGCGCGTGACGTAATAAAAAGGCTGTTCATTGTGCAAGGATTGATGAAGAGACGGCAGAAAAGGCGATTACACGCATTATTCAGAAACTGGGTTACTCACAGTTGAAGCCAGAGCAATTAAAAGTTATTATGGAGTTCGTATGTGGTAAAGATGTATTTGCCGTTTTGCCTACTGGCTTTGGGAAAACACTTTGCTATGCTTGCCTATACCTTTGGTTTTTGATGAGTTAACCCACAGGAGAGCGCCATCTATTATTCTAGTGGTAACGCCTTTAAATGCCATCATTCTCTACTTGACGCCATGCGTAATGACCCGCGAGATTCTAATAAATTCAGTATTTAATTACATTCCAGCTGCACAAGTTCAGTTTACGGATGTGACCAGACCCTTTTACAGCGAGCGCCGCCAAGTAATCAAAAAAAGCGAGCGGCGTAAAAGGGTCGGCAACGCCAGACTAGGCTCGCCCCTTGCTACTTTGTACTGAACTGACAGCCGAAGTAACCGCTATTG
This sequence comes from Spongia lamella, assembly GCA_963930835.1. Taxonomy (NCBI): domain Eukaryota; kingdom Metazoa; phylum Porifera; class Demospongiae; order Dictyoceratida; family Spongiidae; genus Spongia; species Spongia lamella. Next base: position 5,624,473 of record OZ005746.1, on the reverse strand, counting down.
ATTGCCGGGACACTCAGAAGAGATCGCTGTATATACTGTAAGTGATCTTTAACTAAGTACGTGTTTTTATAATGTCCGCTGGCTCCTGGTAGCTATAACTGTCGATGTTGGTAGCATTCCGCACCAAGCGAGGGGTATCGACGTTCATGTCTCCTACGCCTTCTGGAAACCCGACAAAATTTCCAATCTAGAAATCCTGAAATATGAAATCTTGAAAGGGCATGCCGGAAGGTTTTGCTTAGTTACTGCCACGAGGTTTAGCTATGCCAGTTACAGCCAGTAGATATGCCGTATAAGGAATACATATTCAGTTTTGATATCATACAAAATGAAGCCTTTTTGAAACAAGCTAAACACATTTAACATACTGAACTGGCTATAGCTAAGCCAGTTAGCCATATAAGTGGAAAGCTTGAAATTAAGAAATCTCTATACAAATTTGCTTCGTTGGTGATCCCCTGCACCAAGTATCTAGGTTATGGCTTCTCAGTAGAGAGGCTTGTTGGTTTCTGCATGTCACTGCAAGGAAGTGGTCAGTCTTAGACAACATGTGTAGCGTACGATACTGCTAGCATGAATTTGAATTATCAATTTTTTGTAACACAGCCTGGGTTAATTTATGTCCCTACAATTAGCCTTGTCAGTTCTCAGACCACTTTATAAAAACCAGGCGCACCTATTTTATAAAGTGGTCTTAGATTAGGGGGCAAACAAATGTGAAATTTCAACCTTAGATTTTCATTACCGAATGTTCAAATGTTTGAACACCCACACAGTGGATACTTAATGCACCAATTTGCATGCTTATAATGACAATTTTAAGTTGGATAAATAGCTGGAAGATATATCATCATGGTTTATGTAAACTTTAAAGATTTGTTATATAATATTGGGCATTAAATAGATTAATGTATTTCGAATGTTAAAGTTTACTATTGAATGTTACTTAAATGAATGAACATTCGAATGTTACAACATTCATTTGGGCCCTATCTTAAATACAAACCAAATTACTTTTGTCTGTGAAGTGTATGTACTGTGTATGTGTGCGTGTGTGTGTGTGTAACAGTTGTGTGTGTGTTGTGTGCATGCGTGTGTGTGTATGTGTGTTTGTTCTAGTAATGTTATCATATTATACGTAACGTTATCATATTATTGTGTTAATAATTAGAGATATGATATGATAATTAAAGGTCAACTGACATGGAAATTGAGCTATGCTTATAATGTAGCTTAGTGATAGTAATGAAGAGTGGTACGTGTGATTTGGTGATATTCCACTTCGTTTAGCTACTACAGGCAGTTTTAAACATTGCGGTTAGTGACATCATTAAACGTCATATCGAGAATAAGGACACGCGCGTTTGTATAGAAATGTATGGAGTTGCGCGTTTCTTCGGACTGATTTCCAGCGAAGGACCATGGCAGTGTGATTTTCCATGTCAGTTCACCTTTAAGGCTGTTATGTGATATTTATGGCTTTCACAATGGCTTCCTACCACTTCCCTTATAGCTGAATAGGGAAAGCCTTAGGGCTACAGTTTTGGTTACCTCATACCTATTACCACTATAATCGAATTCTTTCTTACTTGTACTGTATCTAGGTCTTAGGTATAATAACTCAAAAGGAAACATTCAAATACAGTGCTTATAATAAGGTCCAGACATTTGTTTTCGTATTGTAAATTTACTGACTTCCCCATTGATCACGTACAGGGCCAAGTACATAGTATATACGTACATTGCTATACTTGTACTTTTAAGCACAAATTTGTGAGTACTTGTACTTTACCTTTTGATTTCAGCTGGAGTACTTGTACTTATACTCAAGTACCATATACGTGTGTACTTGAATACTTAAATACTTAGAAATATACTTTTAAGTACAGAAAGGCTTTAAGAATTGACATAACAAGTTTTAGCCCAGAAAAATTAAGAAATTTGACTGATTGAGTGATAAAAGATTCAAAATAGTTGATGTTCTTACATTTTAATATAATAAGTCAGCTGCGAACAATAAAATGACTTACATAAACCATTTGAATATACTTGTACTTTACTTAAGTACTATTCAAAAGTGGAGTACTTGTAAAAATTCCAAAGTACTTGACTTTACTTATGTACGTAAGTACTTTCAAATGCATGTCTGCCGTTGATAATGTTAGTAAATTTGTCTGATCAAATTTAGTTTGGTCGGTCAAATGCCAAAGTTGGCCAGAAAATGTCTGACGACTGGCAATTATCATAAAATCTGATTAGTCTGTGTGTGTGTGTGTGTGTGTGTGTGTGTGTGTGTGTGTGTGTGTGTGTGTGTGTGTGTGTGTGTGTGTGTGTGTGTGTGTGTGTGTGTGTGTGTGTGTGTGTGTGTGTGTGTGTGTGTGTGTGTGTGTGTGTGTGTGTGTGTGTGTGTGTGTGTGTGTGTGTGTGTGTGTGTGTCCAAATGTTTTGTCACTGGCTCACATACCGGACTGCAAGTGGCAGATAGTGATATTGTAAAAAGAGTATTGGTATAGTATTTCAGGACACAGTTAATGGCAAAACGTCTATGCTGTATAGGAAGTAAATATGGCAGTATACTTCAGTTTGGCAGATCATGGCAACTTTGGGCATTTGACAGAAGTTAATTGCAATGATAAAGTGCATGATGTCTAACCTACTAACCTGTAAATTTGTACTCTATAATTATCTTCTTTAGTTATTAGTTAGCTAGCTATAAGCATTAAAGTGGCAAATTTGGAACTGTGAATTATTCTGGTTTACTTGAACAGTACTAGTCATATACGTAGCTTGCATAACTTTTATTATGTCAGATTTGTTGCTTGCTATATACCTACGTACGTACATATGTATAATGTATATGTGATCACTGGATCATAGGTCAATTAATCTCCATGAAAAATGAAGCGGAAATTATGTGAGTATCTTTATAGTTCACATGCATAGTTTAATGTGTAGTGAATTTGCAGTTATAGCTACGTACGTAGCTCTTGATAATTGATATACGTATACGTACCAATATACGTAGGCCATGTGCAACATAATGTGTGGTCACAAAAGAGTTCGCTGCAAAACTTGAATGGCTTCTTGTTTATCAGATTCTCTAAGTTTTTATCACTTCAGTGAGGGCATGAATATTGAGCATTAATTTTATTGTGAAAATAATCATTATGGAACTTTACATACGTCTACAGACAATATAGACTGTACGATTACTACGATTACTTTTGATTACTTATGTATGCTCTGTATTTCTATATAGAAGTCTGCATGTTTAAGATAAAAATCAGCTTAGCAGATTGGTTACTGTGTTCCACCAGTTTAAACCATTTTCCCATTATATTCGCACTACGTACCTTATTGCTCTCAAAAAACAATAAATTCTTATTGCACATGAGTAAAGTATGGCATAATAAAGACCACACTTTAGGTGCACATGATCTATTCTTATTATTCCTACTGTTATAATAATCTATGCTCCGGTATGTATAGGTCTTTGTGTACTCTCTGCCGTGTTTGGAGCGTTTGTATTCTGGCAACTAAAAACTGTAGAGCTTACAAAATTCATTAATGTTGAAAGAATCACTGCCTTGCAAATCTTCCTAAATGCCTCGCAATCAAATGGGTCAACTGAAACTCCAACGACCATCTCCAGTATTAACACTTTTACTGATTCCGTTTCTGAACATACTGTGGCATCTGCACAGCCACAATGTACTTACAGTAAAAATATCACCATCTACGTAGATGCATTTGAGGAAATAACCCGTCTATATCTAGGCAAATACCAGGAATACCTAAACAGATCTCGCGAGTGTGATTCATTGCCTGGAGGAGGGCGTTGTACATTTAATCATGACAATTCATCATCCGATGCAATATTATATTATGGCAGTTATACTGAACTGAATTACAAGAGAGTCTTTGACGACCAGATTGTTGTAGTGTTTACGACGGAAGCAGAAAGCGGTGAACACTGTCACTTCCCACCACCGGATCAATACGACATCAAAATCTCATACAAAAGAGATTCAACTGTTCCATTTCCCTTTCTTTGTGAAGGAAACTTGGCTTTAAGGCTGGCTGAAATGGGACAACCGGATGTGCCCGTTGGTAGGGAAAAAATTGCAGTTGGTTTTATCAGTTATTGTTGGTGTAGATGGCGTAAGAAGTACATCATTGAATTGATGAGATACCTGCATATAGACCAATGGGGAAAATGTTTCAAGAACACCCCGGGTCAATTTTGGAAGACTCGTCATGGATCTTTTGAGCAAGAAAAGTTAAACTTTTTAAACAAAAATCCTTACAAATTTCTGCTCGCCTTTGAAAACACTGTAGATAATGACTATGTTACAGAAAAGATCTACCACGCTTATTTAACACGAAGCATTCCTATCTTCTATGGTACTAAAGCAGTGCTTGATTTAGTACCAGCCAATACTAGTCTCATATATGCTACTGATTATACCCCTAAAGAATTGGCTAAGCTCATACATCGTATAGCTAGCAATGACACTCTTTACAGTGAGTACTTCAAAAATTGGGACCTTAGCAAGATGCGTAAACTACATGAACAATACTGCTCAGAAAATTTCATATGTGCTACTTGTAGAAAAGTATGGGAAACATTGTATCATAGAAAATGTGGCAATGAAGCAACACAAGTTAAATAGATAGAAACTACGTAGCTATATTCAATAGCTAAGTTTGTTATATTTCATGGCTAAGGCAATAAGCTATATATACCTATATCATCACTCCACATTACCTGATGCAATTCATGATCTGTTGTAATCAATTATTTATTATAGAGAATTACATAATCTTTATGTTAAATAATACCTTAGGTGATTAGTATGTGCATGTATAGTTAATATTTTTACTGTGGTTAGGATACAGGGCTGTGGTGATTGTGCTATATAATTTAACTATTACAAAGGTGACGACATATTAAGCTATGTAACTTACCATAGGGCAACTTATAAATTTTGCAGATTGCCAAAATCTGAAGTATTTGGAGCAAAAAGTTTAGAAGATATATATTTTCGAGGTTCTGTATAAATTTCTGCAAATTCCTCGAAAATAAGTCGCCCTAAGGGTTACTAAACTATGCAATAACTAAATCATCTCATGTAAATCATGATTCTGTAAAATTTTTAATAACTTGTACAGAGGTGTCCTTTATTACTCAGTATAGTTTGTATAGGAAATGTTTAACCAACAAAGACAATACCATGCTTCACTGAAACACATCGATCACCGGCATTTTGTAGTCACTCACATGGTCAGTCAGCATAACATTTAATCTTAACTGCTACTGGATGCTTTTGTTTGTAAAGCCCCAACCTTTCACATAAACAACTTTGGAAACAAGCTTAATTATTGGTGTATAAACGTATGTACGTATATCATAAAAACCCTGCAATTTCATGTGTTAAATCAGCCTTGTAGGCGTGTACTTTTTATCCCATGCTTAGCTGCCCCAGCATAATGCAACTTGCTAAGTATGCATGCCTGCTAATTCAAAAACACAATGGCTACGTACATTAACATCTGCATTATATGTAAGAGTTTGGGATGAAGTCTGTAAGTATGCTGACCCTATAGCTAGCCGGTCTCCAGTAAATAACTCTTTGACAAATATGAAGAGCTCTGATTCTTAAAAATAGTGTACAGCTTATAATGCAAAAGGTTATTATATCATTAGTTTATAATTATTGCATCATGTATGTGTATCTAGATAGGCCTGCGTCAAATATGCCGGCATAATTTAAAGCATAATAGGCTTACCTGCTATGCTGGCATAATGCTGGCATTTTGGGGTAGTATCCTGGAATAACACAGCAACAGCTGTTGCAAAGTTTGCGATGATGATATAGTAGTAGTATATACATAGCTTCTACAGCCTTCCAAGGGCAGTTATGTACGTATACTGTATAGTACATTGTGGCGCATGTCACTGAGATAGTGAGTTGTAATTAAAGTCATAGTACAGTTGTATACACAGCTAATGCAACTAACTCAAAGCTGTATACACAGTTAATAGAGCTAATTATGTGTATATACATAACTCACAGCTGTAATTACTGTTAGCATAATCGAGCATATTAGGAAAGAGTCCAAGCATAATAGCGGAAATTTTTGGGAAATTCCCAAAAGCATTTTAGACAAATTTTCAAGCATAATTGACTCAGGCCTATATCTAGAATGTTCTTTAAATTACTAGAATGTTCTGAGTATCTCCAACAGGCTGGCAACTGTTGGACCAATAATTTTCCAAGGTTGAGTAAAAGTATTATTATTATTATCTAACTTTATCAGTTTGGCACTGGAAGGGATACACAGAAGGCATTAGCCTGTAGGACATGCTTACCTAAACCCATGGGAACCTATTAGAATCAAATGGGGTAGGACAACTATTACATTTTAAATTGAAGAAAAAGCCCACTCCAAGGCGGGACTCAAACGGAGTCAAACCTGCAGGCCACCCAGATTCCGGCCAGGCGCCACACTCAGTGGTCCAGCCCGGAGGGGCCAGCTAAGGGATAAATTCTGATGGTTTTGTATTATTATCAGTTTGGCACTGGAAGTGGAAGACATGCAATTGATTCACATCGATTAGTTATTAAATTTTATTATTATTTGATGATAGGCACCCGCAGCATAATATGAACACCAAGCATAACTAGTGCCAGCACAATAGAAAGTGTTTAAAATAAATTGATACAGCCTGTATATGGGATGTGCTTACCTAAAGCCATGCTGCCATGGGAACCTATATTAGAATAAAGTATTAGTTTAAGTATTGACAGTCAGTTTATAGCAAAGTAACCTAATAGAACATTCACTAGCTAATACAGTACTTATAAAAAATAATGAATCTCGATCACTTGCGATCGCTGATCAGGACCAGGTGCCACGTATTTTCGCAGGATACTAGGACAGCTATTTATTACTTTCCGGTGTGTTCCTCGCGGAATCGTATCCGTAGCATAGTATTACTTCAACTGCTTGAAACATCACGTGAGTATAATGTATAAACTTTATTTTCGATTGTGGTAGACCCTAATTTATTTACGCTTTACGTGCATGTAAAACTTGTCCTTAACCCAGTGAGGCCGTTGCTTGACCAGTAATCTGCCCGTAGAGTCACGGGTAATAATTTGGAAGGCTGTGAGTGACAACCCCCGGCCCTCAGCGATTGGATTTACTACCTTGTTAACATCTGAAAGGAGATTTCTATATGAATAGCGTAAGTACCTAGATAATTTTATGTAAAATTACGTAAGTGCAAACATAGATTATATAAGGTACAAATTTTATAGTGGTCTCTGGCATGGCGCCTGTTAAAAAGTGCCAAACGTCCCTCTGGTCAATTCGAGGGTCAGTGGATTATTTCTGGTGCCTGTCATACGTCCATAGGTGTTTGGATGGTCTGTAAACGGCTTTGGAGGACCCAGACACCGGTAAGAAAGTGAACATTTTAGCATTTTTACCTTTTTACTATGCCAATGTGCCATTAGCCAATGATATCAAATCCACGAAATTCGTTGGAAAAGTACAGCTTTACCACCAGACCCTATTTTGCTGACCAATAAAGGCAATATAGCGGTCTGGCCATGCAAGACTATTTGTGGCTCTCCACCTGGTCCACTGTTTAAGCACTAGTGGCATTCTCATGGCTATCTGAAAATCTATTTAAAATAAAGATCTGGCCCACTGAAAGACTGTGAATAATTACTGTATAGGTTTGTGGTATCGTAGCATGCAAGCATCTCTATGTTCTCCTGAAACAACGCATTATTTAAATAATTACCAAGCGGTATTTATAAATACATATAATTATGTGTGAAAGTTGGGTTTTATGCACAGTACAAAATTTCGAGGGTAGAAAATTTTGATGAATTGGGTTAGGGTTAAATTTGATGTGTAGACAAAATCTTACAAACAAACAACTGAAATTTTGGATTTTCCCATCACAATTTTGAGCTGTATGGTATAACCCCAGGTATATGCACTGACTTGTTATTCATATGTAGTGGTTTTATGGCTTTCATAATGGCTTCCTACCAGTTCACTTGTAACAAAATGAATAGGGAAGCCCTTAGCTTATATAAACAAAGTTGTTATCTAATATTGCTGAATTAAAATTGGTAGGTTTTCTTACATGTAGTAGTGTACAAATGACATCCTATTTTTTAGAGACAAACCATTTGACAGAACATTTTTTGTACGGAAACATGTCCTGGAGTACCGAAAAAAATTATTATTATTATTATTATTATTGTTATATTGGCGGTAGATGAGGTCTAGAGCCCCCAAATTTGAAAATGTGGGGTATGTCCCCTACAAAAATAAGAAAATAAGTCAATGTATAGCAGTCACTACCCCTAATAGAGCAACCATTAGTGCAACTTTTAACAACCAAGCAGCCCCAAAACGTTTATTTGCTTCTGCCACCTTCGTATTATCCTGAAATCTGTACATAAAACTTTTTATCCGATTCTGGCATTGTGTTACCTTATGCCTCACAAGTTATTTCGCACAGTGTGTAGTGTATCTAGGCTTTCGGCAGTTTTGAAATTCAAAGAGAACTATTTATAAAAGGCTGCGTATATCTGAAGGAATAGCTGCAAAGTTAGCTAAGCACAGCGGTATATTGGTGCGTTTAGCTACTTCAAATTATGTTGTGGGTGCCTATCATCAAATATCGTATACGGCAAAACTTTCGAGTGGAAAACTTTCGCGTTTGGAATAGAAAATGAACATTTTGCGGTAGCAGCTTCTTTACTACCCTTGTTTACATTTGACAGTTATGTGTAGATCATACGTACGTAGCAAAAACTGAGGTACGTAGCAGTTTGGCATCCGATGCTACTTCATTAATAGTGATACACCAGTATACATACGTAATTTGAAACTGGTGACAATGGTGATGTCTAAGTTGACATGGCTGATACCGACTGATGGCTACTTCTGGCATTTCAGTCTTTTCAGGGAATAAGACATCAACCATACGTACGTACTTGCATCAGAAGATACACGTTCACTAAGAATGCATTCATCACTTCCACATGCTATGTTAAAACAAATCTTCATGACATCATCAAGTATGGAACTGGCCTACGAGTATCCACAAAGTATTGGGTATATTGACTGTTCTATTAGAGTATATCAATTTATTTTAAACACTTTCTATTGTGCTGGCATTATGCTTGGTGCGTTTAGCTACTTCAAATTATGTTGTGGGTGCCTATCATCAAATACCGTATACGGCAAAACTTTCGCATTTGGAATAGAAAATGAACGTTTTGCGGTAGCAGCTTCTTTTATAAGAATCCCTATTGCTAGCTAACCTATTGTCATAAAACAGCAAAAAAACCGTGAAAGTTTTGCCATATACGATAATAACATTATGCCAACTAACCGATGCAAACCAATTGCATGTAGTCTTGCAGATCAACTATTTTCATGTATGGGCGTAAATAAAACAAGGCAGAGGAATAGGAAATAAAATGGATGGGGGGCAACTTTTGATTCTTTAAAAGTTAGGATGATATTGTCCCCCAAAGTTTTCCTTCTGAGCATACTGCTAAGTTGGCTGATAAATCACAAATAACAGAAACAAACTCCATTCGTGTCTTACCGATAATCTGTAGTCAACCATAATGACATTTTTCACTGTACGTATTATTAATATGAACGTATATGTTTCATAAACTGTCACTTATTTCAGTGAAAATTGTCAATCTCAGAGTCTTTTCTGTCTTGCACACATGCACTCTCATACTTACACACACACACACACACACACACACACACACACACACACACACACACACACACACACACACACACACACACACACACACACACACACACACACACACACACACACACACACACACACACACACACACACACACACACACACACACACACACACACACACACACACACACACACACACACACACACACACACATGCATATATGTATGCACGTACAAAGCTAGATATGCATGCCATGTAGCACAGTTTATTGACGGAAATATTGACGGATTTTGTGCTAAGCTAGTAATGCTTCCTTCCAGTAGCATAGCTAATACAGGTGGCCTAGGATGCTCTCCATCAATATTTTCCCCATTAAATTACTCAATGAGGCGCGTTCATCAATATTTGCCTTGTCAAAAAATTACGTCAGATTTGCTGCTATATACATAGTATATTTATAATGTTTTGCTATACGTAGGTCATAGAATTAAGCTCATGATTGACCTATATGAAAAATGAAGAGAAAATTATGTGAGTACCTGTAGCTATACGTATGTAATTATTATGTAGTGAAAATGTAAACAATTGATTATACGTAATGTGTGACCTGACATGAGAAAATAGGGCTTATGCGCACATAAAATTTGACCACAGTTTTGGATTTCAAAAATAGATAATTTTATGTATACACGTGGGAGTCTAGCACAGTTTTCACCATTTATACAGCTTTTCATAGGGAATCTAATGCAGTTTGCAGATTTTGTAAATCACGTATGGTATTGTAATAAAGATACACATGAATAGGTGCGTTTTGTGTACATAAGCCTGTGCCGGGTCACATATGCACACACCAGCAGTACTCCACTGTTATATTAATCTACGTATGCATGCTTCTATGCTTCGGTACGTAGGTATATTTATACTCATTGCTTTGTTTGGGATATTTATATTCTGGCAACTACAAACTGTACAGCTTACAAAGTTCATCGATGTTGAAAAAACTACTGCCTTACAAATCATCTTAAATGCCTCGCAATCAAATAGACTCATTGAAACAGCACTTGCTAACTCCAAAGCTAATAATTTTGCTAATTCTGAAAATACAATAACAACTGCACAGACCCAGTGTACTTACAATAAAAATATCACTGTATACATGGATGCATTTAAGGAAGTAACCAAAAGATATTTTGGAGAACAATATCAAGGATTCATAGACAGATCTTACAAGTGTGATCCACTACCGGGAGGAGGACGTTGTGTGTTTAATCACAACAATCCATCATCCGATGCAATATTTTACTACGGCGGTTACACTAAACTAAATTATAAAAGAGTTTTTGGTGATCAAATTGTTGTCGTATATACACTGGAATCAGAGAATGGTGAACACTGTCACTTCCCACCACCGGATCAATATGACATCAAAGTCTCGTACAGAAGAGATTCAACTATTCCGGTTCCTTTTCTTTGTGAAGGAAACTTAGCTTTAAGGCTGGCTGAAATGGGACAACCAGATGTGCCTGTTGGTAGGGAAAAACTTGTTGCGGGTTTTGTCTCTAATTGTAAGTTTAAATGGCGTGTTAGTAACTTTACCGAATTGATGAAATATGTATATGTTGATCAATGGGGTAAATGTTTAAAAAATACCCCGGGTCAATTTTGGAAGACTCGTCATGGACCTTTTGAGCAAGAAAAGTTAAATTTTTTGAACAAAAATCCTTACAAATTCTTGCTAGCCTATGAAAACACCGTAGAAGACGACTACATTACAGAAAAGATCTACCACGGTTATTTAACACGAAGCATTCCCATCTTCTATGGTGACAAAGCAGTGTTTGATTTAGTGCCAGCCAATACTAGTCTCATATATGCTAACAACTATACTCCTAAAGAATTGGCTGAGCTCATACATCGTATAGCTAGCAATGACACTCTTTACAGTGAGTACTTCAAAAATTGGGATCTTGCCAAGATGCGTAAACTACATGAACAATACTGCTCAGAATATTTCATATGTGCTATTTGTAAAAAGGTGTGGAGGACACTTCATAATAGGAAATGTGGCCAGTGAGCAACATGCAGGATGTTAGTGATTTACATATTACGTAGCTACATGCATAATTGTGTAGCTAGATTTTATAGTTATCTATACAACTATCGATTATCTATCATATTAAAATTTTTATACACTTTTACAGTATACGTAATCTGTGCATTTATTGGAAGGACGGATAAGGTGGCTTTACATTGGTGGGCATAATTCAGATACTGTATAGCGGGTTTTATTTGTGAGGTCCTAGTTTATGTGAATTTTGCGAGGAATCATGAGCCAGCAAATTTAAACTGAGATACAGTAAGTACAAACAACAATAGACGACTTTTCTATGTATGTAGCTGTCACGCAGTTCGCAAATTTAATAATAGCAAATATTACTGCTAGACTATAGAAATGAACGATTCGCAAAAATTGCGCCTTGCAAATAAAACCCGCTGTACGGTAATATACATTGACTGCACATACGTAGTGGTAAGGTATGAGTTCATAGTGAACATCATTTTTGATAATGTAGCCATTTAGTGGTAAAACTAGATGTCAATATGATAATAATTATGAGAAAACTATCATGATATTATTACAATACGCACGATATTTCCTGTATGGTGTTATTCAGATAATAAAGCAGTTTTATTGTACAGTACATACATAGCTACACTACCTCTCACAACTTGTAGCTACGTATGTGTTAAAATAAACAGCAACACCAAGTGAAATGTTTTTAATTGACATTCAAGATATTTAGAAATCTAGCAGTACATTAAATTGCAGTACATATTTTTTTAGAACTTTAATCTCTTTAACCATTTCTTGTAATGTTGCAGAAATTTGCATATTTATTGACAAAGGATTCAGCTAGCAATACAATAAAACATTTAAAAAACTGATGCAACTATCAGGATTGAATGGCTAGCTTTATGAGGCTATGTAAAATACGTACATGAACATGAAGGAGTTTGCAGAATCAGTCACATATAGCTACATATATATATATATAGCTGCTGTCACTACCTATGTGTACGTATATGTATGTGTATATAATTAATGAAATTGGCTACTCTCATATTGGCTAGCCACATCATAGCCTGGCTTTTATGGCTTTCTTTATAATTTTATTATGTTGTACGTAGATGAAAGGTTGTAGTAGGACTACATAAATTGTGGTCACAGGCTTAAATGGTAGCTAGCTACGTATATACGTATATCATGGAAGAGTTAGGATTTTATTTATCATGGCCTGGGGGCCCTAGCCCTGTGTCCCCCTTCATATACCCTGTATAGCTATGGTTGATTAGCATTCATAATGAGAAAACTCAATGTGTTATATTAATGTGTTATGCATCAAAACCTAACAACTACAGTAGCTACGTACGTATATTATACAAAAGAAATTATATTTGGGGATAACTTGCTAACATAAAATGATGCTAAATGTCTAATAATGTTTTGTTAATGAAAATGAAACACAAACAACAGCAGTCAGTAGAATTTGACGTATGGCTGGGAGCTGATCTTTCAACCTGCAATGTTAAATATGTAACGGTTACACAGTGACGTTATATGTAATTACAAATGTAGCTATATACTTACCTTGCTGTTCTTTAATAATATCATAAGCTTTTAGAGCCAACATATCGATTTCCTGTGGGCTTGTGGGATCCCCATATATCATGTAACAGTGGTATCCATCGTTTACAAATTTATTCACAGCTCGATTTTGTAGTTGCATTAAGGATCCCTGTCCACATTGTTCACCATTGTCATGGTATATATCTATAACCACCAATCTTTTCACCTTCTGTGGTGTCATGTTTGGAAACTCATACAGACCAAAGAATGAATCTTGTTTATATGCACCACCATCTCTATTGCCATCTCCAACCCAGAACGCAATTCCTGTAGCTGATTCTGCAAGAAGAACAGAGAATTTTTCCCAGAGTGCAGAAGTTGGAGTCTTTGGACAAGGATTAGTAGTGTCAAGAATATGAGTAGTATTTCCACACCAACAATTTACATTGTAAGAAGTTTGCATTTTGTTAATGATTAATGAAGACTTCTGATTGGCTGAAGATGAGATACCGGGATATAGTGAGAGAGTTGTAATAAAATTTCTCACACCTGACCAAAATAGAACTGAATTCACAGGACTGTCAACTGGTATAACATTAAAATAGGCATTGTAATCATTTGCTGTTATAGTGGTAGGATCTTTTTTGCCAAATGCAGCTGTGAATGCATTCCATGCATCTATGCATTTGTCAGCATCTAAATTAGCAATTGTGTCACAAATATCCTTAAATATGTATTCAAGATTAGGAGGTGTGCGACAAACATCTGGTACTGTGATACCCATATCCTCCATCATATCCTTTACGGTTGAGGAATTGTTGGACTTGGACCACACAGGTGTGGAGAGGAAGAGGATGAAGAGTGACGAAAAGAGGAATGAATTAACCGAAGGTTGCATTACTGGCATTATTTCCTCTGCTACCTGGATATAGATTCTACATGAACAGAAGAAGCAACAAACCTACATATGTAGTTATCTGATTGTATTAGCTGCATACATACATACATATAAGCTGTATAGCATACGCTATAGTTTATGTATGTATGTATATGTACTACGTACGTATACATACGTACGTATGTAGCTGGCAATGTTAAATATGTAGCTACATACATATATAGCTACCATATGTACGTATATTATTATCTCCAAGAATCAAAGTGTGTACGTGCACAATGACTTAATAATATGTGAATGCATGATGGTATGTATGCAGGTAGCTACATTTAGCGTAGCTTGAAAACAGAAAATGTGATTTATCTTTATTAATTGTCTTTCTAGGATCTTGCATGGATTATTGCCTTTATAGAATCCCTTTAGCTTAGTGCTTATTAAGGTCAATGCTCATCTTACCTTTTATCAAACTGTTGTTATTTTAAGTAGTCAATTACATAATATGACATTATTAGCAAAATGATAGCTATTTAATTGAACCACACTGCAAAAAGCAGTGCTGCTGTTAGAAGTCATCTTCAATTCTAATATACTGCCTGATGTGTTATTATAATTATAATGCAGCCAGTGCAGTCTAAATTGCTTGCCGAGGTTGTTATTTTGGGTTGCAGCTGGTAAGGCTGCCTTAGCATTTCTACACCACATCTTACCTACGTACATATATTATAGCTACTGACACTTTAGAGGTACAAAGATGACTGGTTAAAATCCCAGCATAAAAAACCAATAACCAGCTAGGTCTACTCAATCTATAAAGTTCCAAGTTAAAATATAACTTACAGTTGGATCTGTTGTAAGTCTTCAGAATCTGCAGTTTTCAAACAATATTGCTGTGAACTTGGCTGGTAGCACTAATCCTTGATGTCAGTTTAATTCTTGCTTCAAAACTTCCGAGAACAGTCTCCTTAGCTGAGAACCAATGATGAAATGTAGCAGTTTTTATATGGCCATCTATAGGGTGTGACACTTGAAATGTTTTAGCAGTTTTCCTGATACCAGTGGTTAGCTGCTTGTAGTATGAAAACTATGAATAATTTATGGCTTGTTTGTATAATAGCTAGCTATCAAAAGTTGCACAATTTGGTATTAACCTTTATTACATCACTGTAGAAATAATGTCACCTGTATAATCTGGCCCACACAATGACCTTTGTGCTGCCCATGCAGTGATAGAGCTCAGTAGGGTGAGGTATATATTTATGGAACAGTATAGCCTACGAAAAAAGTTTCACATGTTCACTGGTAAATATATTTATTGTTTCATGAGTTTGTACCAGCGTACATGCAGTACACCATGTAGGGATGATTTGTGAAAACGAAGAAGCTCTTTTAAGTTAAGTACATACATATATATAAGACTTCTATTGCAAAGGAGAGTGTAATTGATCTGCATCCAATGCAAGAGCTGGTGATACACTCATTTATCTCACTGAGGATGGGCAGGTCAATATATAATACATATGTATATATGTACAGTATATTATCAAGTTATGTATTAATCCTTTTACTTTAACAATAGCTAGCTACATATATAGTTATGCACTTTATATGGCATTTACACAACTAGCTATGATTATAATTAGCTTTGTCTCTTGAATCTTAGACACTTTTATATATAGTACAAAAAGGTGGCCAAGGGACAAGGCCAATCATATACGTAGCATATATAGTTGCTGTAGCTTCATAGTTTCACAGTTATATATATATACTGTATGTAATACGTATAGGTATACGTATGTATGTAGCTATATAATATAATGTTATCATAGCCGCTACTGGAGGAAATGCAAACAAACAAGCAACCAAGGGATGTCCTTTGGTTTGCTAACCTAACAATAAATTATTAGTGAATATCATTGCAATAGATAACTTTGGTAAAAGCATATCTTATCATTGCTTTGTTGCTAGCTATGTACGTAGAATATTAGCATTACCTGCAGTATAATTAAAATCATTGTTGCTACTTCATGAGAAAATTGTAATTCCGTATAGTGTTTCAATAGCTAATTGTAGATGTAGGGACACATTTCTTTGACTACTTACAATAATTGTGTCTTGTACACAGTTTATCTTTGATGTAGGAGTACATAGCTATGTATGTATGTGTTTGTGAATAATTAACTAAGGAAATGTTTCTCATATTTGCATTATTCCATTTTAAAATATGTAACTATGTATATACTACATAGCCTTCGTTTAGCTGGCTAGGGTACATTTCATTTTATTATTATTGCTTACATGTCTCTTATCATCAGTGAGCAATAAAAATCAGTGCTCATTTTACTAAAATACAATTACTGTGGCTATAAGATTTACAAAGTCTGTAAGCTGCACTAGATTCCCTATGAAAACTGCACAAATGGTGATCATAAAGTTATTCAAATTAATATATGTGGTCAAATTTTATGTGCACATAATATAAGCCATATACTTTCTCATGCCAGGTCACATATTATGTTATTCAAAATTTCAAACCTGTGTTTAGTCATGTATATTTACTTAAAGGAGAAAACAAAATTCACTATTAAACACCACACTCTCAAGTTGTATTTTGTTTGCATAAGTTGATAAAATTTATCTTATTGCATTGTCATTACAAGTGATGCAATCATTAAGACCATAGTTAGTGACGTCGAGTCAATATGAGGCTTTATCTTTGCAGTTAGAGGCTGCTGAACTTGTGGGGGCATGCATGCACAATAAGGAATAGCAAAACACATTAGCTATATCGTAAAAAACTAAATTCATAATTTTGTGAGGGCAAGTCCCCAGTGCCACCCGGTTCCACCGCCTAGCTATGCTTGCAGTGATACATCCTTGTGCAAAGAATAATAAATACGTAAGATACATACTGTATACATACTAATATCATATAAATATAGGTGTATTTTGTGTACATAAGCTCAGTCTTCCATGCTGAGTCGCATATATGTAGCTAACTGCAATACTACAGGGATAAACTACTTTTCTACCACTGGATTTTCCTTCAATTATGTAGCTATGCGTAAGTATATATAGCTAGCTATTAATAATGTTATCGTAGCCACTACTGGAGGAAATGCAAACAAGCAATTGCAAAGCAAACAAGGGATGTCCTTTGGTTTGTAAACCCAACAATAAAATTAGGAAGTGAATATCATTAGCTACATTAATTGGTTATTTTGTTCTTATCATTACTTACTATGTAGCTACATACGTATATCAGTTTTAACCAGCTTAACCTGCAGTATAATTTAAATCATTGCTATGCAGTCCTTGAGAAAGTTATTTCATAAAGTGTTTCAATAGCTAATTGTATATGTGGGGACACATTCCTTTGACTACTTGTGACATGACACGATAATTGTGTCTCATACACAGTTTATCTTGAAGTAGCTGTCTGATAGGAAATATTTCACTGAGACATATTGGCATTATGGTGTTGTACGCACCCATAAAATTTACAACTTTTAGCTACAATCTATCACCATAAACAATTACTGTCATTGTGGATATGCGTACGTATATACGTATCTAGCTATATATAAAAGTTTTATTCATAAATAAACATCATGTGCATCATTTGGGTATATATTATAGCTAATCTACCAGTTGTATTATTTCCATGCTTTATAGCATTATAGCACATTCTCTATACACATTTATAATGAGATTGCATTAATTAACTAAAATGAATATGAGTACTCCTTAAAAATGTTACTAGCTAATTAAAAAGTTAGCAATAATATTTTTCATTTAAAAAGCTAGGTGTGTACATCATTGTTCTGTATAATGCATAGAAAGCATTCCTTTGAAGCAGCTGGTGCTTCTGAACTATTAGTTAATCACCAGCTAGTGTACTAGGTATAGCAAGACACAGGTACTCCTTTATCAAAGGTAAACTGTGTGCAACATGCAATTATTGTGGTGTGTCACATGTTGCGAAAGGAATGTTTCAATGTGTCATCATGTATGATAAGAACACTTAAAGAAATAAATTTCTAAAGTAGCTACAAACAATGCATGATTCATGTTGCATGACATAGCTAACGATAAGATGCTCTTGATACGTAGCTATAGCAATTAGCCAATCACTTTGTTTTATTAACTACAGACTGAGACTATACTGTATAGGGATAATCCAAAGTTTACTTTCTAACTAAAGGAAGTCCTTTGGTTGCTTTGTTTGTTTGCATTTCCTCCAGTAATAGTTACAATAACATGTTGATATCGTAAGCTCCCGTATATCGATGGTTTCTTATTATCGATACGGGGGTACTTAATCATCAATACATTAGTATACGTTAAAACACGGATATATTACGGGTTCCTTTGTGTTGATTTCTTTCTTGTGTGATGCGAAGCAAGGCGAAAGGTGAACTGTGTGAAGTATTTTCGGTGAAAGGTACATAGGCGCTTACTTGCTATACAATTTTCTGTTTTGGCCGATGGCATTTCTTCGAAAAACAGACCCGTTTTCTTGTAATTGGCTTGTCTTTTTACAAGTCTTCTTGTGTAAATGTCGAGGAATTCAGTTTAATTGCAACACTGTGCACAATCACTGTTATTACTGTGTACAACAGTCCTTTAAAAAATCATAACTTCCTGATGCAACAATATTTTTCCACGAAATTCATATAGGCGCCTGATAATTAGTTGTGGAATGCAGGGGAATTTTTTGGGATTTTTTGAAGGCCACATGTGTGAGTATTATACTGTCAAAGTTGTGGTTATTGATAATTGAAGTATAAGCGCTAATGCAATATTGATAATATGGGACGGGTATTGATAATTAAATAACGCTTGTGAACTTTTAAGTGCACATAACTTCTGATCCATTGGCACTATGTGCTTATAATTCAGGAGATTGAAAGAGGCATTAATAAGGATTTTAACGATATAAAACTTTTTATTCTGCGATACTTCCTCACGAAGTTATGAAGCTAGTAAGTTTATATATTGATAAATGGGAGCTTACGCTAAATGTTTGTTTAAGAAAATAATCCAGCAATGATAAATTTTAATTAGTAAATCCATTGAAATCTTTGAAGATTTACTCATAAATAAATATCCATGTGCATCATTTGGGTAGCTTAACAAGTCCTAATCTGCTAGTTGTATTGTTTCCATGTTTTATAGTATACGTAGCTACGTAGCTCATTCACTACATGTAACAGAAGAATATATTACGTATGCATATTAACATTTAAAGAAGAAAACAAAATTCACTATTAGTTAAACACCAAGCTACGTACAATATATGGAGAATTTGAAGTGATTGTGAATCTCTTCCACACAGCACTGCATGTCATAAGAAATCCTACAGTACACTCCAGCAAAAATTAATTTTAACCCTTATGATTCACTTAAATATCAGTTATATTTTTGAGTAAGTTTCCATTATCTATATAATAGCCAATATATTTTATTTCTAGTTTTCTACTGATGGGTAGATATTTCCTAACTATACATGCATACATACATACATACATGCATGCATGCATGCATACATACATACATACATACATACATACATACATACATACATACATACATACATACATACATACATACATACATACATACATACATACATACATACATACATACATACATACATACATACATACATACATACATACATACATACATACATACATACATACATACATACATACATACATACATACATACATACATACATACATACATACATACATACATACATACATACATACATACATACATACATACATACATACATACATACA
Organism: Spongia lamella; assembly: GCA_963930835.1. Lineage (NCBI taxonomy): Eukaryota > Metazoa > Porifera > Demospongiae > Dictyoceratida > Spongiidae > Spongia > Spongia lamella. Next base: position 5,604,368 of record OZ005746.1, on the reverse strand, counting down.
TACATACATACATACATACATACATACATACATACATACATACATACATACATACATACATACATACATACATACATACATACATACATACATACATACATACATACATACATACATACATACATACATACATACATACATACATACATACATACATACATACATACATACATACATACATACATACATACATACATACATACATACATACATACATACATACATACATACATACATACATACATACATACATACATACATACATACATACATACATACATACATACATACATACATACATACATACATACATACATACATACATACATACATACATACATACATACATACATACATACATACATACATACATACATACATACATACATACATACATACATACATACATACATACATACATACATACATATACATACATACATACATACATACATACATACATACATCCATGCATACATACATACATACATACATACATACATACATACATACATACATACATACATACATACATACATACATACATACATACATACATACATACATACATATACATACATACATACATACATACATACATACATACATCCATGCATACATACATACATACATACATACATACATACATGCATACATACATACATACATGCATACATACATACATACATGCATACATACATACATACATACATACATACATGCATATAGGACACAATAGATTTTTCTATTACTGCTAGACTATAAAATGAACGATTCACAAAAATTGTGTCTCGCAAATAAAACCCACTAGCTATAACTGCTACATACGTAGGGTATAAACAACTAAACTGATGACTTCCTAACTTTGCTACATCACTACCTGCTAACCCTTAAGGTGGATAGGTTTCAACCATTTAGCTAGTTTAGCTGTGCATTTTTACAACTTGGTTTTTCATAGCACATTCGTATTGTATAGAAAATAAGTTAAATGCAATCATTATTTTATCACAATTATTATTGTATTTTAGTAAAATGAGCACTGATTTTTATTGCTCACTGATGGTTAAGAGAAAAGCAATATAGCTTAGTTATAATTATAAAATCATATGCACTATAGCCAACTAAATAAAAGCTACATATGTACATAGCTACATACGTACATAAATTTTTACATTAAGATGGTGAAATAATGCAAATATGAGAAACATTTCCTCTCAGAGTAGTTAGTTAGCTATTCACAAAACACACAGCCATGTATATACTCCTACATCAAAGATAAACTAGCTGGTAATGTTACTATATACTCCTACATCAACTATGTATAATATACTCCTACATCAACATCAACTATATACTGTATGTACTCTTACATCAATGGTAAGATATATTTAACAAAACAACCAATTACAATCTATTGCAATGATATTCACTTCTAATTTTGTTGTAAGGTTACCAAACCAAAGTACATCCCTTGGTTGCTTTGTTTGTTTGCATTTCCTCCAGTAGTGGCTACGATAACATTATAGCTACATATATATACGTAGCTATGTACATAAATGATACTTTGAAACTATAAATTAAAGCTGCAGGGTATTTTCACAACTACGTATGCTATATGATTGGCTTTGTCTCTTGGCCACCTTTTTTGTACTATTATAAAGGTGGCCAAGAAACAAAGCCAACCACGGATGTTTAGATACAGTGAAGGTGGATTGGTTCCAACCATTTGACTTCATATTTTGGGTGGTTTTTCAAAGTACATTTATGTACGTATGGTCATATATATGTGACCGGCTAAACCAGTCTAAAATATACCTATTCATATCATGCTTGTATATATCTCTTATTCTGTATATGTACTACGTGTATGTATGTATGTATATGTATATATATATATATATATATTATATATAATATACATATATACAAAATCTAGTTTTACTGAATTCCTTACGTATTGCTCCATATATATACGTACGTATGTATGATGAAATTTGTGTTAAGATAGCTACTACATTTAGACAAAAAGTTATCACATTTTTAAAATTGATCAAATTTTACAGTCATGGTGATATAAAACTATAGTAGCTACCTTAGAAATTTATTTCTTTAAGTGTTCTTATTATAGTATACATGCATGATGACACATTGAACTATTCCTTTCACAACATGTGACATACCACAATAATTGGCATGTTGCACACAATTTACCTTTGATATAGGAGTACCTGTGTCTTGCTATACCTAGTACACTAGCTGGTGATTAACTAATAGTTCAGAAGCACCAGCTGCTTCAAAGGAATGCTTCTATACATTATATAGAATAATGATGTACACACCTAGCTTTTTAAATGAAAAATATTATTGCCAACTTTTAGCTAGTACCATTTTTAAGGAGTACTCATATTCATTTTAGTTAATTAATGCAGTCTCATTATAAATGTGTATAGAGAATGTGCTATAATGCTATAAAGCATGGAAATAATACAACTGGTAGACTAGCTATAATATATACCCAAATGATGCACATGATGTTTATTTATGAATAAACTTTTATATATAGCTAGATACGTATATATGTACATATATCCACAATGATAGTAATTGTTTATGGTGATAGATTGTAGCTAAAAGTGTAAATTTTATAGGTACGTACAACACCATAATGCAAATATGTCTCAGTGAAACATTTCCTATCAGACAGCTGCTCCAAGATAAACTGTGTACGAGACACAATTATCGTGTCATGTCACAAGTAGTCAAAGGAATGTGTCCCCACATATACAATTAGCTATTGAAACACTTTATGAAGTAACTTTCTCAAGAACTGCATAGCAATGATTTAAATTATACTGCAGGTCAAGCTGGTTAAAACTGATATACGTATGTAGCTACATAGTAAGTAATGATAAGAACAAAATAACCAATTAATGTAGCTAATGATATTCACTTCCTAATTTTATTGTTGGGTTTATAAACCAAAGTACATTCCTTGGTTGCTTTGTTTGTTTGCATTTCCTCCAGTAGTGGCTATGATAACATTATTAATAGCTAGCTATATATAGCTACGTAGGTACGCATAGCTACATAATTGATGTTGTGAAAAGGAAAATCCAGTGGTAGAAAAGTAGTTTATCCCTGTAGTATTGCAGTTAGCTACATATAATTATGCGACCCAGCATGTGAAGACTGTGGGCTTATGTACACAAAATACACCTACGTACATTTATATGATCATAGTATGTATACAGTATGTATCTTACGTATTTACTGTGGCTATAAGATTTACAAAGTCTGGGTTTTCATAGAGCCGGTCACATATAATTGTACATATTCCTCTTTCAGGAAATGAGCAATATAATTACTAACTGCATACTGATACTTAAGAGAGACACAAGCAATGGCTACTAGCTATATTGTAATCTTACCACATGCAAACCAAATAAAAGCTAGATAGCTACAATGAAGTTTTACATTTCAAAATGAGGACATCACCATAATGCAAATGCAAGTATGAGAAACATTTCCTTTCATTATTCAGCATATTCGCTGTATAGACAAATGCACAGCTACTCCTACATCAAAGATAAACTGTGTAGAGACACAATTATTGTAAGTAGTCAAAGGAATGTGTCCCCACATCTGCAATAAGCTATTGAAACACTTTATGAAATAACTTTCTCATGATGATAGCAATTACGTACTAGGTAACCAAGGAGTTTAATAGTTATTTACAAGGTAATACATACATGCTGTAGCAACATGCTTCCCTTTAATGTGATGAACCAATATTGTGTGATAGGGCAGTTAGGCTATTTATTCCCATCACTGCTACATACAGATGATAGGTTGAATCCATCATTGCATCGGTTTACACAATTATTATTATTATTCAGACATGCAAACACATACATGCACATATGTACGTACGTACGTATTGCCAAAAGCATAATCATAGCATCATATTGTTATCAATATGAATCATAAACATTTTTTTCACTCTCTTTGTTATTTACGGTAGCTACTCATGCAATGAATGGTTTCATCCCAAAAGCTTTGAGGTGGAAAAGTTTTACAGTTTTCTAGATAGTTATAGTCAGAATGTAGAGAAAATTTCATCTGTTTGTAAGATAAGGGGGGTAGCTAATACTGTTCATGATCATTGCATAGTCCAAGAGTAAATACATGTAAACTGCAAAACTTAACCATATAAAGTGCAAAACTTTTCCCTCTTGAAACTTTAAATTTATACGTAGTTTTAAAAACATGTTGATAAAAATGCTTAAGTTTTTAGTGAAGATGATCAACAACACAATTTACGTAATATGGCTATAATACGTAGCTATCCCCAGCTAATTATGTAGTAGCTACAATAGAATTTGAGAGCTGTATTCAGTGACCTGTAATTTTTAATTCAAGCATGAATTAAAGAGCGAGAAGAAATGGACTTCAACACCATTCAAGCAAAAGAGGGCTCATAACTTTTGCCCTGCCTACAAAAATGGTGAATCCATAGTCACTTGATTTTTACTACAGGGTGTATGTAGCTACAATTTTTATACATGTGTACTCATGCATATGGATGAATAGTCCACTGGTCCAGTCCAGTCCCATTATATGAGTTTTGGAGTGCTCATCCTCAGTGAGATAATTTGAGCATACCATATTTGGGAAAAGTTCACTGTTAAAAAATTTTCGTCTGCAGCCTGCTAGGATGAAAATTTAATACTTGAAATATTTTTACCATTGAATAAATAGGGAAGAAGATGAGAATATTTACCCAAGAAGATGAAAATATTTTAACATGAAATTTTTTCACATGAAAATTCCAACTGTGAACTTTTCCCAAACTATGGTATCACCAGCTTTTGCATTGGATGTAGATCAATCACATTCTCCTTTGCAATATATAATTAATGCTAACCAAAAAGTTTCTTCATTTTCACAAATCATCCCAACATTTACTGCATGTACTCTGGTTCACACCCATAAAACTATAAATAGATTTACCAGTGAACATGTAAAACATTTTTCGCAAGCTATACCGTTCCATAAATATATACGTAGCTACATACCTCACCCTATATACTGAGCTCTATATATCACTGGGGAGCCCAAAGGTCATTGTATTATGTGAGTCAGATTATACAGGTGACACTATTTCTACAGTGATGTAATAAAGGTTAATACCAAATTGTGCAACTTTTGATAGCTATAGCTATTATACAAACAAGCCATAAATTATTCATAGTTTTCATACTACAAGCAGCTAACCACTGGTATCAGGAAATTAAATTGATAAAACATTTCAAGTGTCACAACCTATAGATGGCCATATAAAAACTGTATCTGATCTACAATTCACCATTGGTTCTCAGCTAAGGAGACTGTTCTCGGAAGTTTTGAAGCAAGAGTTAAACTGACATCAAGGATTGGTGCTGCCAGCCAATTAAGTTACACAGCAATATTGTTTGAAAACTGCAGAAGATTTACAACAGATCCAACTGTAAGTTATATTTTAACTTGGAATTTTATAGATTGAGTAGACCTACGTAGCTGGTTATTGGCTTTTCACACTGGGATTTTAACCAATCATCTTTGTACGTACCTATAAAGTGTCAGTAGCTACGTACGTAGGTGTAGTAATGCTAAGGCAGCTTTACCAGCAACCCAAAATAACGATCTCAGCAAGCAATTTAGACCGCACTGGCTGCATTATAATCAAGCAGTATATTAGAATTGAAGATGAATTCTACAGCAGCACTGCTTTTTGTAGTGCGGTTCAATTAAATAGCCACCATTTTGCTAATAATATCATAATTATGTCATTGACTACTATCATTAAAATAATAACGGTTCGATAAAAGGTAAGATGAGCATTGACCTTAATAAGCACTAAGGGATTCTATAAAGGCAATAGTCCATGCAAGGTCCTAGAAAGACCACATTTTCAGTTTTCAATTGCAAGCTATGTACCTGCATACGTACCATCATCATGCATTCATATACGTATGTACACACTTTGATTCTTGGAGATATTAATAAATATACGGTATATAGCTTTGTATGTAACATCATCAGCTATGTATATAGTACAATATTATAAACTAGCTAAATTATGTGCGACAAAGCTACGTAGCTATGACTATATCTATATATACTACCTATACACTTGTAATTATATGTATGTATGCAGCTAATACAATCAGATAACTACATATGTAGGTTTATTGCTTCTTTTGTTCATGTAGTTAAAATCTATAGTCAGGTAGCAGGAGGAAATAATGCCAGTAATGCAACCTTTGGTTATTTCATTCCTCCTTCCGTCACTTTTCATTCTCTTCCTCTCCACACCTGCGTGGTCCAACGATTCCTCAACCGTAAAGGATATGATGGAGGATATGGGTATCAGAGTACCAGATGTTTGTCGCACACCAACTGATCTTGAAAACATATTTTATAATAAGTGTTTTATAGCACTCCTAGATCTTAACAAATGCATAGATGCATGGACTGGATTCACAGCTGCATTTGGTTTTAAAGATCCTAACACTATAACACCAAATGATTACAATACCTATTTTAATGTTATACCAGTTATAAGTCCTCCCAATTCAGTTCTATTTTGGTCAGGAGTGCGAAGTTTTATTACAGCTCTCTCACATTATCCCACTATCTCATCTTCAGCTAATCAGCATTCCTCATCAATCTTTAATGCCATGAGAGCTTCCAACAATGTAAAGTGTTGGTGTGGAGATCATGATCATAAGATTAACACTGAAAATCCTTGTCCACCGACTCCATATACCGCATTCTGGGAAGAGTTCTCTGTTCTTCTTGCACAATCAGCTAATGGAATTGCATTCTGGGTTGGATATGGCAATAGAGATGGTGGTGCATATGATCCATTTTCATTCTTTGGTCAGTATGAATTTCCAAACTTGAATGTGGAAAGATTGGTGGTTATAGATATATACCATGACAATGGTGAACAATGTGGACAGGGATCCTTACTGGCACTAGAAAATCTAGCTGTGGATAAATTTGGAAATAATGGATACCGCTGTCACACTATATATGGGGATCCCACAAATTCACAGGAATTCTATACATTGGCTGTAAGTGCTCATGTTGTTATTGAAGAAGAACAGCAAGGTAAGTACATAAGTAGCTATGTGCACTTATGTCAATGTGTTATAATATGTTTACAGGGGCAGCTCAGGGAGCTTTCCATTCGGTGGACGAACTTTAGATAATAATATATGTCTGTTTAGCTATGCAGATTGAAAGACCAGCCATCGAATCTACTTACTTGCTTTTGTTTGTGTTCATTTAAATTTTTTATTAGACATTTATAATTAGCTAGTTTATGTTTGTTATCCCCAAATATAATTTTTGCATATACAGTTAGCTACTGTAGTTGTTAGGTTTGATGCATAGCTATAACATATTGAGTTTTCTTATTATGAGTGCTGATCAATCATGGCTATAGGAATAAGAGGGACACAGAGGCCAGGGCCTCCCACCTGCAGGCCATGATAAATAAAATCCTAGCTAAGTCTTGCATGATATATAGCTACCTACCATTTAGCTAAGCCTTGGACCCACAGGAGTCAGAAGCGGGGGGCAGGGGGCTTAAGCCCCCACTTTCAAAAAAGTAAAAATTAGGCCCCCAGATTTTACCACTGATTATATTCATACATTTTAACATACATATATACGTAGCTTGTACGTAGTTCCCAACTGTACTTAGTACAAGACTTGTAGTTACTACACAGTCATGTCAGACATAACGGGCTGTGTTCACTATGATCACTGAAAAGTAATGCAATGGTGGAAAAGCCAGTTAAAAAAGGATATCCTAAAAAGGCTAAGATTCATCCTGAGACTTCAGCTGACAGGTACATACAACAATGTTATAGAATACGTAAATAATATAAATACCAAAACCCACAATTAAATGAAACTATTTGATGCACGGCAAAGACATGGCTACCTGGTTTATTAGCTAGTCTCACCTATTATATGATTTGTTAATAGTATTAAGGTAATCATTATAAATACGTATATATGGTTACAGTGAACATATGGTTATAATTATAGTGAACAATGGTTTTCAACAATCTATGGAACGTTGGGAGACTATCCTAATATGTACCAAATTGCTATCTCAGATGATACGAATAATTATTATTGTAGATAGAAAGTTATCAATATAGTGGGACTAGATTGTGGTCCAAGCAAAGGCATCAGAAGACACTCAGTACTGGGAGGGGGGCTGAAGAGGAGTCATGAAGCTAATAGTTGCCAAAGGAAACTCTACGTATTAATGAAATTGGTTACATTCATATTGGCTAGCTGACCAGGCAACTGGCCATATCATAGTCTGGCTTTTATGGGCTTTGTTTATGTATAGCTGAAATTCAAAAATTTTCTGGGGGGCATGCCTCCAGACTCCTAGCGCAAGCTGCCTTTGGTAGCTGGATATATGTACGTATACATTAACCTTTAGTTATTAGGTCACTATATATGTAACTACAGTACGTAGCTAGCAAAGTCAAAGTGAGTGTCAGCTATATATTTTGCAGCATCCAGGCTCGTGCATAGCTAGGTAGCTACACATCAAATCATCTTGTTCCTGAAGAGGTAACAATAAATATTATTAGTGTTTATATGTAGCTTCGTATATATGTAGCTATATTTGTGACCTGGCATGAGAAAATGGGTCTTATGCATGTATAAAATTTGACCACAATTTTGAATTTCAAAATTCAGTAACTCTTGTATATATGCACCATTTATGCAGATCTTATATTAGTAGGGAATCACAATCAGCTTACAGATTTTGTAAGCTACGTAGAAAGCCAACTTTGGAATATCACTGCAGTTAATATTATCAAGAGCATCTTACAGTTGCTAGGTAACCACGCACTACTACATTTAGCATAAATCATTGGAGTACGTATTTCAGAAAATTATTTATAGTTGACATGTTGACACACAACACAATAAGTAGCTATATATTGTACACAGTTTTGAGAAAAGTATTTCTTAAAATGTTACAATAACCAATTGTAGACATGGTAACGCATTCCTTTGACAATGTGTAACATACCACAATAAATTGTGTCTCGTACACAGTTTACCATTAATGTAGGAGTAGCTATGTATCTTGCTACCTACACTGATGAATAAGTAATAGTTGTGAAACACTATTTCAAATGCATTATACCATATAGCCTAAAATTTTCGAGGGTTAAAATTTTCGTAGAATGGTGAATTTAGCAGTTTCGTGGATAATTTTTTGTGGATTTCAGAAGTACTGCAGAGTGAATTATACTGTAGGACAAAATTTAAATTTTTTTGTGGGTACTACAAAATTCACAAAATTCATGAAACTTTTCACCCTCAAAAGGCAAATGTATTTTCCTATAATTTAGTAATTCATCTGATGGTACACAGGTAAACCATTAATACACATTACACGTGTAACTGCAATACAGACAAACATTCACTACATATATCATTGCTGGATTATTTTTCTTAAACAAACACTTATTAAACGTGTTATTGTAACTCTTAACTATTACTTGAAGAAACATAAACAATCAAAGCAGCTAAGGCTAGAAAGCCAACTTTGGAATATCCCTGTAGTAAATAAAACAAAGCGATTGGTTATTATCAAGATACTGTTGCTAGGTAGTTATTACATTACCATAAATCATTGCCACGGTAATTGCTAGTACTCAAGAAAATTATTTCGTGAAGTGTTTTAGTACATATCCAATAGTAGATGTGGTGACACATTGATTCAGAAAGATTCCTTTTACAACATGTGGCACACCACCTTAATTGTACATGTATCGCATACACAGTTTACTTTTTTTAAAAATTTTATAGATGTAGATGTGGTAGCACTTCCTCTGACATTGCATGACAAACCACAATCATTGTATCACATACACAGTTTACCTTTGATGTAGGAGTACCTGTATATGTCTCTCTCTATACATACACTGATGAATAACTAGCTAGCTAACAGTTGAGAAGCACTGCTTCAATGCTTTCCATATATTATATATTAACAGTACATACGTAATTATTCATATTGATCTTACGTAGTGAAATAACGCAATGTCATTATAAAATGTTTGTTAATATACTGTAAATGTCGTATTCCGAGAGCACGCGTTTGATATATCAGTTTGATTTTTAATACTTACGTAGGAATACAGTACACATTGAATACAACAACACAACCAGTTTATTTATACTACAACATGGACCCATAAAATATTACAAGTTTACAAATGTATATGAATGCATACATGTTTACAATAACAAGTGACTGATTGAGCTGCACCAATTAACAATAACTTTAAGACACTGGTGCTAACAATTGTACTGTACAATATATACACAGCAGAAAACAAGTTTGTTATTCAAGTTCAAGGATACTACAGTAAAGCATTGGAAACAATACATCTGGTAGACTAGATTTGTTAAGCTACCCAAATGATGCACCTGGTTATTGATTTACGAATAAATCTTTACGAAGTAATAATTAGACATCACCATTATCATACTCATAAAATACTGAAGTAAGTACATACGTACATAGCTATGTATAATCCACAATGGGAGTAATTATATATTATTCTCAGCCCATTGTGTATACCGTATGGCACAAAATTTTGATTGGGGAAATATTGATGAATTTGATGAATTTTTTTACAATTCATCATTTTACTATACAAAAGTTTCAAGCAATAGCTAGCTGTTTGCATGTAAGTCTGATACAATTTGTCAAAATTTTGCTTGACAAATTTTTCTTTACTCCCAATTCGTCAAAAATTTCCACCATCAAAATTTTGTGCTGTACGATATATCCAAAATGGGCCAGGAGTAATTGTCCATAATAGAAAATTAGCTGCTCATATTGTGGATATACATATGTATGTATTTCAGTATTTCAAGATTTCTACAAGCAGTATATTGAGGATCAGCGTATTGCAAACTATGTAATGTATTTTCCTATAATTATTATAATTCTCTGATGGTAGCTACACAGGTACGTACATAGCTAAATACAGGTGTGAATTACATTATTATTCTTGACAAACATTTATTAACATGTTGTTGCACCTATTACTTGAGGAAATGTAAACAACCAAAGCAACCAAAAGGGACATCCTTTAGCCAGAAAGCAAACTTTGGAATAGCTACCTATATACGTACGCACATATATCTCTGTAATTAATCAATTAAAGGGATTGGTTATTTGTTATTACTGTTGCTAACCAATGCTAGATACCTATAATAATTACTACATGCAGCAATAATCATTGCTAGAAAATTATTTCTTGAAATGCTACATCAAAGGTAAACTGTGTATGAGTATTGCAGCATGTCACATGTTGTCAAAGTTATGTGTTAACTTTTTACGTACTTCTACAATTGGTTATTGAAACATTTAGAAATAAGAACTGTGTATTATTACATGCTGTAAAACTCAAGAAAAGATTTTCTCACAGACTAGCAAATAAACACTCCATTGAATGTTTATTTACTACAAAGATATTCAAATTTAGCTTTCACTAAAGCAGTGTGTATATACCTTACATTAGTGAATAGCTAAGAGTGTATTGATAAGAATTGCTTCCCATGCACCATACATAGTAATTACGGTGTGTAAATATACGCATATATGCATTTCAGGCCACCCAGATTCCGACCAGGCGCCACACTCAGTGGTCCAGCCTGGAGGGGCCAAGCTAAGGGGTAATTCTGATGGTTTTGTATTATTCTTGGCACTGGAAGTGGAAGGGATACACCGAAGGCGTTAGCCCAGTGTAGGATGTGCTTACCTAAAGCCATGCTGCCATGGGAACCTATATTAGAATCAAAGTATTAGTTTAAGTATTGGCAGTCAGTTTATAGTAAAGTAACCTAATAGAACATTCACTAGCTAATACGGTACATATAAAATAACAATTTAATAACCGTAATCGAAAATGAATCTCGATCACTTGCGATCGCTAATCAGGACCAGGTGCCACGCCTTTTCGCAGGACAGCTATTTATCACTTTCCGGTGTGTTCCTCGCGGAATCGTATACGTAGCATACGTGTAGTATTACTTCAACTGTCTGAAACATCACGTGAGTATAATGTATAAACTTTATTTTCGATTATGGTAATTTATTTATGCTTTACATGTTTGTAAAACTTGTCATTAACCCGTGAGGCCGTTGCTTGACCTTTAACCAGTAATCTGCCCGTGGGGTCACGGGTAATAATTTGGAAAGCTGTGAGTGACAACCCCCGGTCCTCAGCGATTGGAGTTTGGTACCTTGTCAATATCTGAAAAGGAGATTTCTATATGAATAGCGTAAGTAACTAGATAATTTTATGTAAAATTACGTAAGTACAAACATAGATACGGTGTCACAGTGATGCGTGTTTCCCCGACTGAGTTTCGTGTTTCCCGAACACATACTGAGGATTTGCAACACGTAAAAGAGCAAAGCTAAAAACGTGATCCTCTATATCACTTGCCGCCCTTTCATGTACTGAGTAGCTACGCACGTGCTGAATGAGGCGGCAAGTGATGTAGAGGATCACGTTTTTCGCTTTGCGTTTTACGGATGTGTTGCAAAGATTTGGAAATCCTCAGTATCCCTATAGGGATGCGTGTTTCCCCGCACATATATCACTAATGCATTTATGTTCTACAAGTCATAGTGATATATGTTTCTCCTGGTATTTTGTTTCCCTGGCCCCGTTGCGTACGTAGATTTAATGAAAAATGAAAACTGTGCATATCACCACAACACATGTTCACTGAAATTTTTAGTTTTGCGCCACCCGCCCTCACAGCACGAGACTATGAAGACATTTACTGCTTTCAGTGACGTTCACTGGAAATGTTAGTTGCTAAACATCATTGTGCTGCCACAGTTTTCACTATACTTATAGTTATGTATCATGTATGTTGTTTTTCACTCTGGCAAGGAAGAACAGCTGTTGCCGATTGCCGGAGTCTAAACTATAAATCAATCAATCAATCAATCATGACTGAAGAACTGAAGACTTCTGAAGTATTAACGGTCTGCCAGTATTATAGCTACCTATACTGAGATTAATAATGAAAAATGCCAACTGACTTTTTACCATATACTGTCATACATATTAAAACTTAACAGTGACCATTGCCATGAGATACATTGTAGCTAGCTGCTAGATCTCGCGATCCACCCAGCATTGCAACTGGGTCGGATAACCCTGACTATCCAGGTCAAATGGGTCACATTTTGTCCGGGTCACTTGGGTATCCGGGTCTAGCCAAAATCATTATACGTAGTTCATCCGCTTTAAATGACAAGCACAATCAAGAATTTGAATTATATTTTTAAAATATCAAAGCTATGCACGATAACAGCTTCTAATTGTTTGGGACGGCGGTTGGAAGCCCAACATATTAATGGTATTTAGCTCTGGCCCAAATTGGCATTCAGTAAGAAAGCTAGATTAAGTATCTAATCCAGTATCTAACAAATAGTCACTACTTACCTTTTAGCCAGTGCAGTGGCATAGCAAATTCCAATTAATGCACAAAATAATTTTGAGGCACTTATTACTATCATCGTATCAATATACTGCAAGGACAAATAGTGATTGTTTTGCTTTATAGATTCACCTTTTAATAGATTGAGATGCATTCTTAAAAATAAATTGTTGTAGGAGGCCATGTGGCTATGCAGAGTTTAGAGGCTATACTGATAGTGGCGGGGGGAAGCCAACAAGTATAACTAGAACCCGGGTCACTTTTGGGTCATTTTTGGGTCATTTTTGGGTCAAACGAATGAAGCCTTTTGGGTCAGTGGGTCATCAAGGTCACTGAAAGTGACCCAGTTGCAATGCTGACACCTCCTTAATCGTAAGGAACCCAAAACATAGATGCATAGCTAGCTATTGGGTTAGCTTGAATTAAGCTTCACTTCCGGTATGTACTTTACAGATAAAATTGCACTCACCACACCCCTATATACTCCTTAGCTACATACGTAGCTACATAAAAAGTTCTTAAATTATTAAAGTAGCTAGCTAGCTATATTCGCACTAAAATAGCTATTGCTAGCTGTGCCCCAAGACTCCCTGCTTCAGAGATCCACCACAATGCTTAGACCTTTCCTCAAAAATTCCTTGATGCATGAAGTATGTACATGATTATGTAGCTAGTACATGCAGCTATTAGCCACTAGCTACAATAGAACATGCTCATGTAGCTAGCTATGTAGCTACGCACCTTCAAACAAAACACTCCACAATTGTGACGTGACCATCATTCTGCAGCCTTTTATTCAATTGCATCATGCACATTAAATTGTTCAACTTGGATTATATCATCATTGCATAATGCTTCTTAAAATATCTCCTAATTACTCGACTATCTATATGACTATATAGCTACGTATATATGTATGTAACTTTACACTATACATGCAGCAGTAAAAACTCCTCGCACATAACGAAGTGCCATTGGGCCCAATGGATCGCAACCATAATTATGTGTGTTTACATGCATGCATGTGGTTGTAGCTTAATTGGTAGCTATATAGCTATAAGAGAGTAGTTATACAATTAGCTATGGGAGCTAGAACTACAGGATAGCTACGTATACTAGGGCTGTACAATAATAGAAATTCTCCTATCACGATAATGCTACTTATTATCACGATAGTTCCATGTATGCATAAAATTCACCAAAACACTATTACGTAAGTACTCTTCATTGTATTGTTCATTACAGTGCCTACATACGCAGTTAACCATATCTATATTAAAATTCTAGCATATTTCTCAACATTCTCTACTAAAGGCAACATCTTTACAGTGAATCAATATATTTCACACCTATCATAATACTGAAAGAATCATTATCACGATAACGATAATATTTATCACTGCGATTATTGCACAGCACTAATGTATACGTAGCTTACAATAGCCTCATCAGCTTTTATCTTAATCATTATAATTTATTAGAATTATAGGAGGAAATGTATCTCACTATTAACTCATAGTGGAAACACGCATCCCTAGTGGTATAATAATTATGTGCTAGGAAACATATATCACTAATGGGAAACACGCATCCTTAGTAATATGTATGCAGGGAAACACACATCCCTAGGGATATGTGTGTGGGAAACACGAAACTCGGGGAAACATGCATCACTGTGACAACGGTACAACTTTTATAGTGGCCTCTGGCATGGCACCTGTTAAAAAAGTGCCAAGTGTCCTTTGGTTACCGCTCTGGTCAATTCGAGGGTCAGTGGGTTATTTCTGGTGCCTGTCATACGTCCATAGGTGTTTGGGTGGTCTTTAAACGGCTTTGGTAGATCCAGACACCGGTAAGAAAGTGAACATTTTACCTTTTTACTATGTATGCCAATGTGCCATTAGCCAATGATATCAAATCCATGAAATTCGTTGGAAAAGTACAGCTTTACCACCAGACCCTATTTTGCTGACCAATAAAGGCAATATAGCGGTCTGGCCATGCAAGACTATTTGTGGCTCTCCACCTGGTCCACTGTTTAAGCACTATTGGTATTCGCATTGCTATCAGAAAATCTAATAAGAATTGGTCCACTTAAAGACTGTGAATAGATCTGTGGTAGCATGCAAGCAGCTCTATGTTCTCCTGAAACAATGCATTATTTAAATAATTACAAGCGGCATTTATAAATACACATAATTATGTGTGAAAGCTGGGTTTTATCAAAATGCTACCGCACAGTGCAAAATTTTGAGGGTAGAAAATTTTGATGAATTGGGTTAGGGTTAAATTTGATGTGTAGATAAAACCTTACAAACAAACAACTGAAATTTTGGATTTCCCCATCACAATTTTGAGCTGTATGGTATAACCCAGGTATTAGTGCTGGGTGGTATGCGGTAATACCGGTATGAAGGTATTGTCTTATTTGCAATACCGAAATACCACCTGTTTTATTTAATTACATTTTTTGAGGCTTGGAGGTGGCCAGGAAGCCATTCTGTAAGTAAACACTGAGGTCAACACTTAAACTTTTTTGGCAAGCACCAACCTACCGTTATAGCAGGTGTTAATTTGTATTAATAACCAGTTACTTGATAAAAGTTTTACTTGTGGGAACCATCTTACCACATCTATATTGAGATTTTAAGGTGATTTTGATGCACTGATGACTTAAAATTGTGATGATGACAATACCATGATATTTAGTAATACCGTGATATTTTACAACAATACTGTACCGTCTCCCTTTTTTTGATACCGCCCAGCCCTACCAGGTATATGCACTGCCTGGTTGTAATTCGTATGTAGTGGTTTATGGCTTTCATAATGGCTTCCTACCAGTTCACTTGTAACAAAATGAATAAGGAACTCCTTAGCTTGTATAAACAAAGTTGTTATCCAATATTGCTCCCACATTTTCAAATTTGAGGCTCTAGATCTCGTCCACCGCCAATATAATAATAATGTTTTTCTTGGTATTCCTTGTCTCTAAATTTATCAGGACATGTTTCCGTACAAAAAACGTTCTGTCAAATGGTTTATCTCTCTAAAAAATAGGTATGTCATTTTGCACACTACTACATGTAAGAAAACCTACTAATTTAATTGCATCTGCTGATGTCTTTGTTACTCATTGCAGTGTGATACAATAAGCCTAACAAGTCTATAAATCACACAAGCAGTCCATTTTATTACTTGCTTCTTGCAAAATGAAATGTTACTTTCAAATCCTTGGGTTTCGATATTTCAAATTAGTATAGCACTATAATAATAACAGAGCTTACTAGTCTGGAGTAGCGCAACAATTAATATTTGCAAAACTAACTACGTACCCGGGATTTGCCCTAATGCCAAACTGTACTTTCATGTCTAAAAGGCTGAAATTTGATTGTAGCTACGTAGCTATTTGTTGGGCACAATTGTAGGGCTGAGCGATAGTCTTAAAATCACTATCACGATTGATAGTTGTAAACTATTCACGATACACGATACTATCACGATAGTCAATAAATTATGCTATCAGTGTATTTTAGTGCTTACATGCACAATAATTTCAGCAATTAGGCTCTTTTGGAGTAACTACTACCACTTCCATGGATGTGTATCATTGATTCAGTGGTGTAACCTCAACTAGTTGGCCTGCACACTGACTGTTCTATTGAAGTATTTGATTGCCCTGTTAGAGTATTTGACTGTTCTATTAGAGTGTGTTGAACTATCGCAATAGTGATTCCTCAAAAATTATCGTGATAACAATTATTTTATCGCGATTATTCTTAAAACGATATTATCGCTCAGCCCTACACAATTGCCTCTGGGCTTATCAGCAGAGCTGCTTGCACAGTCTTTAAAATAATTCAATTATATTGATAATAGAGGGCGTGACTCATCCTCTAAAATTTTTAGGGAGTTGGTTTATGCCCATTTCACAGAGCAGTTCAAGACTTGGTTACATTGGAAATTTCGGGATCTTTTCGCACTTTTTACAGGTAGCTACATAACTATAAGTGGTAGCTATAGCCACTAATACGTAGATAATAATTATATGATATATATATATATATATATATGATATATATATATATGATGTAACATATTTTAAGGGGATTTATAACATTATAGGCTTACGGACTATAGCTACAAAATGGCTGCCGAACAAATGAAGAAAGTAGCTAGTCACTTAACGTGTCCAATGTGTACTGAACTATACAAGAAACCCAAGTATCTTCCTTGTTGCCATTCATATTGTGAAGAGTGTTTAGTAAAGCTACAGAAAGGCTCAGATATCACGTGCCCAGAATGTCGAAAAACTAGTACTATCCCTACTGGAGATATTAAGCAACTCCCAAACAATTTCTTCATTAATCGTATTGTCGATGAGGTAGCGTTGAAGGAAAAGGTTACAGGAGAGGAGGATGTGAGTTGTGACCTTTGTGTTAGGGAGGATCCCGCGGTTGTTCTATGTTTTGATTGTGGTGTGTTTCTATGTAATAACTGTCACGAGTATCACAGATATAGCAGAGAATATCAAGGCCATACCATGTCACAGTTGAAGGAGTTGAGGGCAGAAAAGAAGGATATTAATGTACGACCAAAGGCAAAGCCATTGATATGTAAGCAGCACGAGTTGGAGCTGAATTTCTATTGTGACACGTGTGAGCAGTTAGTGTGTCATTACTGCACCACAACAGACCACAATGGGCACAAGCACAATACTGTGAAGAAGATGGCCAACAAGCACAGGACAGAGATGGACAAGATCATTGAGCCAGTAGACATTATGATGGCTGAATTATCTAAAGCACATCACAAAGTTACTGCCACTAGAGAGAAGATACAGATACAAATGACTGAGGTTGATCAACAGATAGATGATCATTACGATCGGTTGCAACGACGATTACAACAACAAAGGGAAGAACTAAAGAAGGAGCTGCAAGAAGTATCCGTTCATAAAAAGAAAGCTGTCTCATTACAACTGGAGCAAATTGAACACAATCAAGCACAACTAGAGAGCATGAAAGAATTATACAATGCTGTGAAAGATGGCTCAGACCAAGAAGCACTGTTCATGAAGAAGCAAGTTACTGAAGATGTGAAAAGACTGACTGACTGTTACAAAGAGTTGAAAACAGAATCAACAGAATCAGCGGATATGCAATTCATCCCAGTGGAAGAACATCAAAGTTGGTTCCCTCAATTTGCAAATGTATTTTATGGTGATGCTAATCCTCTCAATTCTGTAGCTGAAAATATTCCACCACTTGCATGCATAAATAAAGACACAAAATTTACAATTGTCACTAAGAATGCACAAGGTCATGTTTGCTCTAAAGGTGGTAGTAAAGTTATTGCACAGGCACAATCAAGCACCACAGGAGTTGTCGTTCCAGTAGCAATAAGGGATAATCAAGATGGCAGTCATGAAGCATCTTTTGTAGTGAAGCAAACTGAAGAAGTAAACTTGTCAGTTATTATTAATGGGAGACATATTGAGGGAAGCCCTCACAGTGTACATAGAAGCTATCTTGCATTAGATGTGCCAAGTAAGGTAGTTAATGATGGTGGGAGAATGGGTAAACCATGGGGCATTGCATTTGGTAAGGATGGCATGTGGGCAGTAGCAGACAGTACTAATCAGCGTGTATACATATTTGATAGTCAAGATCGAGTAGTTGCAAAATTTGGCTCCAAAGGTAATGGCAATGGTCAGTTTGATTTACCCACAGGAGTAGCATTTGATGATGACAACCATTTATATGTGGTTGATAACCGTAACCACCGAGTACAAAAGTTTGATGTTAGTAGTAAACACATGCTGCAGTTTGGCAGGCGTGGTTCAAATAATGGTCAACTGAACTATCCAGTAGGTGTCACAGTCCATAACAACAGAGTATATGTTGCTGATCAGGGTAATAACCGCATCTCTATATTCCAATGTGATGGCAAATTTATTCACACCATTGGTCAATCAGGTCAATTAAGGTCTCCATTTGATGTAACAGGAAATAACAACAACCAGTTACTAATTGCTGACCATTATAATCATTGCATTTTCATCTTTACTCTTGATGGTAAATATGTAAGCAAGTTTGGCACTCATGGCACCAGTAGGGGTCAGTTAAATGGTCCATCTAGTCTTGCCATTGACATGTATGGCTTCATTCTCATAACTGATGGAAATGATCGTGTGTCAATTTTTGACAAAGATGGAGTCTTCATACACTGCTTTGGATCCAAAGGCTCTACTAATGGAAAATTTTCTTATCCTAAGGGGATAGCACTCAGCCCTAATGGTACTGTATATGTCAGTGACCATTTTAACAAAAAGATCCAAATCTTTCTAAGTAGCTATTGATCAAAACTTTTAAGGTGTGGTAGCTACTCGTATTGTTGTAAGCTAGTCACGTCTGTTATTTACATTGTATTTCTATAGCTACATATAGCTACATATACGTACTTGGTTGTGTCACACTAAGCTTTTAAACATGTCTTACGTTATGTACCAATGCATATTGTTTACATGCACTGTTCACTTATGACTTATGTATATATTATGTACATAGGAATACATTATAAATTGCAAGTACATAGCTAACTGGCTATCCTGACCCTGTGTCTATATTGTTTACACTATACCTGCATATGGTTTCTATGGTAGCTGCCACCATAGAGAAAGCCAGGATGGCCACAAATTCAGCCACTAAGTACGTACCTTAAGCAATTTTATAGTAATGTTATCTTCAAGCATTGGGATACATAGATAGCTACGTAGCTACTAGTACGTACGTAGTTATGTAATGTATGTATGTATAGTAACAGTGATTATTCATATTCATCTTAGTTAATGCTATCTCATATAAATGTTGATCTTCTGTTAGCGAATGTGCTATACGCATAATGCAAAGCATAGAAACAATACAACTGGTAGACAAGACTTATAATAAGCTACCCAAACGATGCACCTGGACATTGTTATTTGTTTTTTTTAATCAATTATAAATCTTAACTAGATTTATGTAGCTACACTTAAGCATCATCATAGACAATTATTCCTATTATGTACGTGTGTATACTTCAGGATTTCATGATTTCCACAAGCAGTGTATCGAGGATCAATGTATTGCAAACAATGTGTTGTATTTCTCCTATGTATGTATAATTAAAGTAATTCATCTGTAATGATACACAGGCAGATACATGTAGCTACACGTACGTAACTGTAACTGATCAGAAGTTATACTAAGTCTTGTGATTACCACTACACCATTGCTGGATTATCATTCTCAAAAGACATTAACATGTTGTCAAAGCCATTAATGGAGGAAATGCAAACAAACATAACAACCATGTAAAAGATGTCCTTTAGCTTGCAATCATAACAATACAATTATTAGTGAATGTTATTAGTGATAGATAGTGAAACAATTTGAATCAATTACATAATTATTAGATTGGTTGCTGTTATGAACATGTTATTGTTGCTAGTACGTACGTACGTATAATAGCATTGCATGCAGTATAATAATTTAAGCATGCACATGTTAGCTCATAATCCTGAAGTGTTTCAACAACAAATTGTAAACGTATAACTCTTTTAACAACATGATTGTGACACATCAAAATAATTGAATATGATATGGTGTAGTCAATAGTAAAGATTTTATTACATACGTAGCTACCTACCTTTCATTTAACTAGTTGTAGAACATATGTAATTAGTTACGTAGCTCTATGCAAAAGATATTTACACATTGTAATTACATAATTGTAAATACATATCATACTCGCTTCACAAAATCTTATCTCTCCTTACCTTAAAGGTATACATAGCTATGTATGTGATATGATTGGGACTTATATTAGCAGCTGATACGTATACATGCAGCTAGTACATGTGTGACTGGCTCTGCGAAAACCCTCCATGTTCATGTATTTTACATAGCTTCACAAAAATAGCCGTAAAATCCTGATACTTGAATCAAATTTTAAATGCTTTATATTAAAATGTAGCTGGATAATTTGTCAACCAATCGTCAAATTTCTACAACATTACAAGAAACAGTTAAAGAGTTATGACATTTTAAAATTCTAAAAATGTGTCAAAATTTGCATGAGAACATGGAGGGTTTTTGCAGAGCCAGTCACATATTGTTACATTGATGTTTGTACGTAGGAGAATTTATAATGAGGTGACATCAACTATAAAGACATCAAGTTTCTGTAATACGTATAACTACTATAACCATATGGTGCATGGGAAACAACTATTGGCTATTCACTATAAACAGAGCTACTACTATGTACATCAATGGTGAACTGTACGAGATAAAATTATTCCACAATGTGTTACCACGTCTACAACTGGTTATTGAAACATTTTAAGAATAACTTTCTCAAGAACTGTATACGAGACACAATTATTGTGGTGTGTCACATGTTGTCAAAGGAATGTGTTACCATATCTACAATTGGCTTATTGAAACACTTTTAAGAAATGATTTTGTTAACGACTAGTAAATAAACATTATTTAACTAAAAAATATTTAAGTTTAGTTTTCACTACAATATCCCTTGTTTGCTTTGTTTGTTTGCATTTTCTCAAGTAATAACTATCATGGTTATTACTTGAGGAAATGCAAACAGACAAAATAATCATAGCTACATTAACATGTTACTGAATCTTTATGGCTAACATGTTTAATTATATGTATGCATTGTATGATTTTGTGAAAACAATAATCCAGCAATGTTGTATAGCGGTAATCACAAGTCAATCCTGTAGTTAGTTAGTTAGTTAGTTATAATTATACTGATCAGTCTGTAATTTAGCTGTATAGCTATCAGTATCATCAGATATTGATAGTGGCTAGTTAGTCATTTAGTTTAATAAGAGTCTGGAATTTTCTCCACATAATAGCTATATAGCTACGTAGCAGCTACATTATAGCTATAGTTGTGTTTCTGAATATAATTATATACTCCAACTCTTTGTAGTAATATTATATGCTTCTAGGCTTCTCTTCAGATACCTACGGTGAGATATAAAGATTAAATGATGGATCATGATATACGTAATTACGTAGTTGAACGTATTAAGTTGAAGAAAATAGATTTCACCTTATATTACATAAGCTATAGCTACCAAAATCAAATTTGTGTATTGTTTAATTGCAGCAATGATATCAACCTCAATAATGATCTACGTAATGTTATACATAAGTTAATTGGTAACATCATAAATGTATAGTTTAGAAACCAGCCAAACTATTGCAAACAAAGATTTTAATGCCAATTTGCCAGCAAGCATTTTGTCAACCTTGTAAACTCACAAGGAGACAATGGTGACTGTCACTCCAGGTTAGACATTTTAAAATCACAATTATTAATAGTTTTCCTATAGCTAGCTATTCGCAGTTACGTAATTAACCTTTGGTTGCTATCAGGAAACCACTGAAACATTTCAGTTTCAGTTTACAAACCCTATAATAGCTAGATGGCGATATAAAAACTGCATCTGATCTGCAATTCATCATTAATTGGTTGTCAGCTTAGGAGACTGTTCTCAGAAGTCTTTAAGCAAGAATCAAACTGACATCAAGGATTGGTTTGTGCCAGCCAAGTTGCATAACAATTTTGCTATATACAGTGTAGCTAGCTATTGCTTTTGAATACAACACAAGATTTACAACTGTAAGTTATTTTTAACTTGTAGGTTGAATTTAGCTGGACCTATGTGTAGTCACTTAGCTATAACTAGCTGGTTATTGGTTTTTCATGCAGGGATATTTATCCATGCAGTCATATAAAGTAGGTTTCGAGAGTAGAAACAAGTGAGACAAGGACACTTTCTTTGGCTGATTTAGAATAATGTGCTGACGTACGTAATATTCCTGCACAATGAATTTATAATGTATTAATCACAACTTGGCAATGCTCTATATGAACCAACTGAACTGCCCACCCTAGAATTGTGAAGGAACTTAATCATGTTGTACAAAATCGACAAACGGCTGATCGAAATCTCATCTATTTTGCTAATTCCACACCATACTGAATTGAAAACAAGAGGAAATCCATATCATTTCCGTAGCCAGCTAGCTATATAGCTAAATTACGTAATATGCTATCAGAGCATATAAAATATAGCTATAGCTATGACCACTACTGCATATTATACACTTGCAATTACATGTAGCTATTTAGCTAGTGATAGCTATAATGGTAGATTTATATGTAGGTTTGCTGTATCTTTTGTTCATGTAGAATTTATAGCCAGGTATCCTTAGACAGGAGGAAATAATGCCAGCAAAGCAACCTATGATTTTTTCATTCCTCCTTATATCACTTTTCATTCTCTTCCTCTCCTCGCCTGCGCAGTCCACAACCATAAAGGATATGATGGAGGATGTGGGTATCACAGTACCAGATGTTTGTCGCACACCAACTGATCTTGAAAGCATATTTTATAATGAGTGTTTTATAGTACTCGTAGATATTTACCAAATTGAATGCGTAGCACCATGGAATGGATTCATAGCTGCATTTGGCTATAAAGATCCTAACACTATAACACCAAATGATTACATTACCTATTTTAATGTTATACCAGTTAAAAGTCCTCCCAATTCAGTTCTATTTTGGTCAGGAGTGAGAAGTTTTATTACAACTCTCTCAAAGTATCCCGGTATCTCATCTTCAGCTAATCAGCCTTCCTCGTTAATCTTTAATGCCATGAGAGCTTCTAACAATGTAAAGTGTTGGTGTGCAAATGCTAATGAAATGATTGATACTGTTACTCCTTGTCCAGCGACTCCATATACCACATTCTGGGCAGAGTTCTCTGTTCTTCTTGCACAATCAGCTAATGGAATTGCGTTCTGGGTTGGGTATGGCAATAGAGATGGTGGTGCATATGATCCAAATTCATTCTTTGGTCAGTATGAATTTCCAAACTTGAATGTGAAAAGATTGGTGGTTATAGATATATACCATGGCAATGGTGAACAATGTGGACAGGGATCCTTACTGGCACTAGAAAATCTAGCTGTGGATAAATTTGGAAATAATGGATACCGCTGTCACACTATATATGGGGATCCCACAAATCCACAGCAATTCAATACATTGGCTCAAAGTGCTTATGGTATTATTTATAATGAACAGCAAGGTAAGTACATAAGTAGCTATGTGCACTTATGTCAATGTGTTACGATATGTTTACAGAGGCAGCTCAGGGAGCTTTCCATTCGGTGGACGAACTTTAGATAATAATATACGTCTGTTTAGCTATGCAGATTGAAAGATCAGCCATCAACTCTGCTTACTCGCTTTTGTTTGTGTTCATTTTTATTAGCAAAACATTATTAGACATTTATAATTAGCTAGTTTATGTTTGTTATCCCCAAATATAATTTTTGCATATACAGTTAGCTACTGTAGTTGTTAGGCTTTGATGCATAGCTATAACACATTGAGTTTTCTTATTATGAGTGCTGATCAATCATGGCTATAGGAATAAGGGCCAGGGCCTCCCACCTGCAGGCCTTACATGATACGTATAATATATAGCTAGCTAGCTAATTAGCTAAGCCTTGGATCACAATCTAGTCCCACTATCATACGTATAGATAACTTTTCATCTAACATATTATATATTATATATATATATACGTATTATATAACATATCATGTAAGCAAAGCCATAAAACCCAGTGATGTGTCTAGTGGCCTGGTCAGCTAGCCAATATGATTGTAACCAAATTCATTGATTATATGTGTATACATGCATACATGCAGTTACAGCAGCTATATTTATATGTAGCCAATAGACCTTATTAGGATACTACGTATATATGTAGCTAGGTAGCAAAGTCAAAGTGAGTGTACATGTTAGCTAGCTCTACATCTTTTGCTGCAATACTCAAGCTCATATATACACACACATCACATCATTTTCTTGTTCCTGCAGAGGTTACAATAATATTATTAGTGTGCACATAGCTATGTAGCTATACATATAATTGTGATCTGACATTAGAAAATGGTTCTTATGTTCATATAAATTAAAATGACCACATTTTTGGATTTTTGGATTTGATTTGGAGGGAAACTTAGATGAATCCGGCCTCACTTCAACAGCTTTGATGAAATGAATTGCTTCAACCTTGACATCACTCTCTCTTGCTTGACATTATAAAGTTGGGATAGCTACGTATAGCTGATGATTGATTAAAGTTTGGCAACTTCAGTCTGATTTGTCAAATTCATCAAATTAAATTTCCCTTCAAAGTTTCCCATTGTATGGTACTATATAGCTATGTACGTAGCTACTGAGCAACAATAACATGTTCATAACAGCAACCGATCAAATTGTTTCACCAACTACCGTATAGCTGGAAATTTTTGAGGGACATAAATTTTGAGGTTTTCAAGGATTTTGACGTATCGAAATATAACCCTTGAAATTTGGTTTTAAGATAATAATTATTGGTGGAAATCATAAGTAGGATTACAGTTAATCACATCAGATTCTGTACATGTAGCTATTTACCTATGTACCAATCATCAGTAAATTATAAGAGAAATACATTACTTAACTAACATTGTTTGCCTCAATATGCTGCTTGAATGTGGAAAGTGTAAATCCTGAAATCCTAAAGTACATAGTTACGTATGTATGTAGCTATGTCCACAATGGGAATAATTGTCATATTATATGGTAATGATTATAACTTTAAATGAGTGAATAGTAAATCCATTAAAATTTATGGTTCACTAACTTGTAAAATAAATAACAATTGGATAGTTTAAAAGTCAGTCTTGTCTATATAGCTTATGTACGTATATACCGGTCCCCGTGCATTGTATATATTGTTTCCATGCTTTACAGCATACAGTAGCTATAGCACATTTACTATAACAGAAGAATAAATGAGATTGATATTGTACTCATACTGGGGTAGCTATAACTAATACATGCTGACCTAACAACAGTAAAAAGCTCTTGACAAAAATTTAAATAGCTAATTACGTAACTACACGGATATCCCAAAACAAAACAAAGTTATTGTTTGCTTTCGTTTCTAAAGGAAGTCCTCCCATTGTTTGCTTTCTAAAGGATGTCCCTTTGGTTACTTTGTTTGTTTGCATTTCCTCAAGTAATAGGTAGCTACAATAACATGTTAATTAACTAATAAGAAAAACAATCCAACCTTGATATAGTGGTAAAACTCATTAGTAGCTATTGCAGTTAATGGTACAATACAACAATAGGTATAGCAAAGGTGAATACAATAAACAAGAGTCTATACAACAACATTGGATACATAACTGATAAAGTATAAATGTGACCCGGTCTGACAAAACCAGTCTTATCGCCGCAAAAAATTTGAGCTAATATTCAGTCTTTCAAATTTAACAACTCTTTCTCTGAGCACAATATTTTAGCACAAACTTCACCATGTATGCAGAAAATCCTAATCAATTCAATAAAACTTACAGAATTCAAATAGCACACACAGAACAAGAGATAGATACCATAATATGGATGGGTGTATTTTGCGGTGATAAGACTGGTTTTGTCAGACCGGGTCACAAATATACAAATTAATGCAATTACATCACTATTATTACGTAAGTAGCTACATCAGTACAGGCATATAGGTGTAATTAATGTATGCATACATATATATATCACTATATGTAACTCATACGTACATAAAGTATTTCAATAATCAATTGTAAACATAGGAAAAATTCCCCTCCTTTAACAATTAACATGCATGCATATGATATAATTACACACATTACACACCACAATACTGATTGTGTCTCATAGCTGCACAGTTTACATTTGATGTACGGTAGATATGGCTGTGTGTCTACCCTACCTCAGGGCCGTAGGAAGCAATTTATGAGTGGTACGGCCACATTGGCCATCTATGTAACTTATAAGTAACTTACAAGCATAACGCAATTAACTTCGTGGGCGGCCGATAATTTGATTGCATGCTGTTTCTAACTATCACAACATAATAGGTTAGTAGCTACTAGGTCACTAACTAGTTATCATTCTGCTACTAATCCATGGTTAATGATTCCTTGAAAGCAATCGCGTGGGCGTCCGATAATTTTACATGCCGTTCTTGTATGCCTTTTCTATATAGTTATATATTCCTTCTTTGATTGGCCAAACGATCTGTATGGCAATGCATGTGGACTGTGATGTAGGGTGGTATAGGGCTGGTCCTGAACATTCAAAACACTAACCGGTAGGGCTATACTGTAGCTGTCACATGCAGTACCGCGGCGTGACTTCCTATATATATACGGCCCTGCTGTATAACCTAA
The DNA here is from genome assembly GCA_963930835.1 of Spongia lamella. Taxonomy (NCBI): domain Eukaryota; kingdom Metazoa; phylum Porifera; class Demospongiae; order Dictyoceratida; family Spongiidae; genus Spongia; species Spongia lamella. The sequence goes on along the minus strand of OZ005746.1, from coordinate 5,576,447 downwards.
CTATACCTAGCTAGCTACACTATTGTGCATCCACTGAAATCAGAATATGATATGTTGTAGTTAATAGTAAAGATTTTACTACATAGCTACCTTTCATTTTGTTGTATAGAAATAGTTAACTATAGCTATAGCTATATGCAAAAGATATTTACACATGCATTATAGTAATTACATAATTGTAAATACGCGTATCATAGCTATATATATATTATACGTACTCGAGCTCTATTCACAAAACTTCTATCTTACGTATGTGATATGATTGGGACTGATACCGGTATTAGCTGCTGCATGGTAGCTACCCTGAGCTAATATTGTAATCTTGATGTTTATAGTAGAAGTTGGCATCAACCATATATAGACTTTAAGTAGCTATGTAATAACCACTGTAACTATATATGGTGCATGGGAAGCAGTTCTTATCAACTATTGGCTATTCATTAGTGTAGACACACAACTACTCATACATCAAAGATAAACTGTGTATGAGACACAATTATTGTAGCATGTCACATGTTGTCACAGAAATGTGTTGCCATGCCTACAATTCGGTACATTGAAACATATTAAAAAATAGCTTTCTCAAGAACTGTGTACGAGACAATTATTGTGGTGTGTCACATGTTGTCAAAGGAATGTATTGGCTATTGAAATACTTTTAAGATAGTTTTCTTAAGGACAAGTATTTAAACAACCATGCATAGCTATATTGTTTATTTGACAAGTAAATAAACAATCATATTGTTTATTTTACTAAAAAGATATTCAAATTTAGCCAATATCCCTTGCAATTGGTTGCTTTGTTTGTTTTCCATTTCCTCAAGTAACAGTTATAGCTATCATGGTATTGCATAGGTGGCAGAACCAATTATCACGCTGCATGGTCAGGTTTTAGCCAGACCACTTTCAGGGAGATTTCTATTAGCTATTTAGGCTAAACCAAAAGTTGATTCCCCCCAGAAATAATAATTGTGCTATAAACCTATCTGGCCAGACCTATACCAAAAGTTGCTTTTGCTGCCCCTGGATTACTCAAGGAAATGCAAACAAAGAAAGCAAAAATCATACATTAACATGCTATTGAATAGCTAAACGATAATCCAGCAATGTTGCAGCGGTAATCACAAGTCAAAAATAGTTAATCCTGTAGCTAGTTAGTTATAATATGATCTGTAATTTAGCTGCATATATATGTATATCATCAGATAGTAGTTAGCTATTTCAGGTCTGGGGAACCACCCTGGTTACTCCAGTCATGACCTGACTTAATTTGAGCTTCACTAACTTAGCTGGTGCATGCTTAGTGTGCTTTGCATACTAAGCATACGTACATCATAACTTGGCAGTCTTGGCCTGACTCAACACAGTGTGCTTCCCCAGCCCTGTATTTGGTTTAATTTCAAGTGACTCTGCATATATTAGCTATTATAGCTACAATAATTTTGTGTTTCAGCTCTCTGTAATATGCCTATATATATATAGGCTTCTCTTCAGATAGCTACCTACCTAATATAGATGTAGCCCAGTATAGTGAGATATAAAGAATAAAATTATGGACCATGATATACAGTTCAGTGAAGAAAACAGGTTTCATCAATTTATACGTATAGCTACCAAAATCTCACATTTGTGTATTGTTTACATACAGCAATGATATATCAATTTTATAAGAATGGTATATCTTCACTAATCAGTTAGCTATATAAGTTTGTAGCTAACATTACTGTAGCTAATGTATAAGTGTAGTTCAGAACCAGCTGCCAAATTATTGCAAAAACACAGATTTTAATTCCATAGCTAGCTATAGCTAGCTAATTGCTACTGCATTCAATCATGCATTGACATCATACAATTTGCATCTCTATAGTGGCAAGCATTTCAATTGTCAACCTAGTAGCTAAACACCTGCAAATGAGACAATGGTGAGACTGACTGTCACTCTATATAGTATCACCATAAGTAATCATATATACGTAGCTATTATCTACACTATCAACCGACGTATATTATCGGCCACTTAAATTACGGAATCAGTTTCATGTTAGTTACTCTTTGCCCTCATTTCTGTTATTTGATGGTTTTATTTATTTATTTATTTATCATCATAATTGCAAAACTCAAATACATGAGTATATATAGCAATAAAACTAATTAGGTATGTCCATATATGTATTCAGTAGTCTGCTGAAGGTGGTGACGCTGGGTGCTCTTACGATGTGCTCTGGCAGGCTGTTCCACTGTTCCACAACGTTAGTAAAAAAGCTGTATTTATAGGCATTTATTCTAGGTAATGGTACCTTAGTCTTAAGTTGTGTCCTCTAGTGATGGCTGAGTATGAATATGGTAAGATATACGTAGTCCGGTAAAGTGACGTCAACTGTTTGGTGTAGGATTTTGTAAAGGATGATGAGTCTTGATATGTTCCTTCTAGTAGATAAACTGTTCCATTTGAGTGATTGGATCATTGATGATACGCTACTGTTATATCTATAATCGTCCATAACATATCTGGCTGCCCGCCTTTGAACTGCCTCAAGCTTGTCAATGCTACATTTGGTATGAGGGGCCCAAACAGCTGATAAATATTCTAAAATCGGTCTGACGTACATTCTGTAGGTGTGTGACTTGACATGAATTAATTGAGTATGTAGATTTCGCCTTATAAAAGACAACATAGTATTTGCTTTCTTGCAGATTACATCAGTATGCTTATTGAAATTGAGTTTAGAATCCAGGGCGACACCAAGATATTTAGCCTCGGTTACTTGTTTGAGTTGATGGCCATATAAGTAATAAGCTGATTGAATGGGATTTTTAATGTAATTTGGATAACTTTGCATTTATTAATATTAAAGGACATTAACCATTCATTAGTCCATGTCTCCAATTTGTATAGGTCACTTTGTAAGGTCTCGCAGTTGCTTGGTGTGTCAATTTCTCTGTATAGCAAACAATCGTCTGCAAATAAACTGCAAGAGGATGTGATTAAGTCAGGTAGGTCATTTATGTAAATCAGGAATAATAATGGGCCCAATACAGTGCCCTGTGGGACACCACTAGTGACGTCTATGGGAAGAGAGGTGTGTCCACTACATACTACACATTGTGTTCTCTGGTCAAGGAAGGAGGAAATCCATTGTAAAGCTTTATGTCTGATACCATAGTATTCTAGCTTGAGTTTTAAACAGTGGTGAGATACTTTGTCAAAGGCTTTGCTCAGGTCAAGAAGGATAATATCAGTTTGCTTATATATTATTATTTAAATTTAATACAAAGTCATTCACAGTGCGCAACAACTGCAATTCCGCTGAGCGTCTACGGAAGCCAAATTGGACATCTGAGAGAATGTTACAATTGTTTAAATGAGACATAATATTTGAGTGAATAATACGTTCTAAAAGTTTGCAACAAACTGATGTAAGTGAAATGGGTCGATAGTTGGCTGGGTCACTACGGTTTCCTTTTTTGAATAGTGGAGTTACTACAGCTTTCTTCCAATCATCAGGCAGCTTGCCCTGCTGTAATGAAGCGTTAAATACTAAAGTTAGACTTGGTGACAATTCGTTGGCAATCTCTTTCAATAGTCTTGGTGGAATCCCATCAGGACCGGTAGCTTTGTAAGGATCGACTTGTTTCAGAAGTGTTGTTACGTCATCAATATTTGTTGTAAATAAAGGTAAATCAGGATACGGACTTTGGCCTTTGTCTGGCAGGGTGGTATTGTCGTCTTGAACAAAAACAGTGCCAAAATATTGGTTTAGTGCATTAGCTTTAGCTTCATTTGTTGAGTATGCTGTTCCATTATTATATAATGTGGGGATTCCAGTGTTATCTCTACGTAATGACTTGACATAGCGAAACAAATTTTTCTTTCTGCCATTCTCAAAAGGATTAAAAATTGTTTTATTCATGTAATAGTTATAAGCTTTTCTACATTCTCTCTGCATGTCCTTTTTGACAGTCTTATAGTATTGCCAATGTAAGGGAGATTTAGTACTCTTAGCACGGTTATAACATCTTTGCTTCCTTCTACTAAGTTGTTTTATAGTTCTATTTAACCAAGGTTGTTTATGATTTGTAGCTACCAACTAATTTAAAGGGAACAAATTGATCTAATAAGTGAATTAATTTGTTTCGAAGGATACCCCAAAGATGTTCCACCGGCAACTCGGCAGAATTGCAGTTAGTAAAGTGCTCATTAAATTCCAATAAATTACTTTTTAATTCATTAAAGTTTGCTTTATTCCAAATATACTGTTTATGTTTCAGTATGTCCTTCTGAACTGATCTAAGATGAAATGAGATCAGGACAGCATCATGATCACTTATACCCGGAATATCTGTACAACAGTCAATAAGTGATGGCCGATTTGTGAACACAACATCTAGGGTATTTAATTCACGAGTAGGAAAATCTACCAACTGAGTAAAACAACAGTCGGCAGACATGCTCAAGGTAGAGTTATTTATAGCCAAGGGATATCTGTAGCCAGTGATTGATTCGTTTGTCCAGTTTATATCAGGTAGATTTAAATCACCTGCGCAAAGTATGAAAGCACTAGGGTGTTTTCTAACTAATTCACAAATACAGCTACATAATTCTTGTTGATATTTACGTACTTATATAATTATAGCTTCCCCATTATGCTGGCATTATTCTCACTCAGTTTATGAATGCTCTATAGAGGATTTTCGATAACGCCATAAAGCTTGACTGCTTTATTAGAGTGTATCCGGCGATCTAGAGTTACCATTAGGCTACTGTAATTGCTATTGTGCTATGTGTTCATAACTATACCTGCATGTGGAATACCGTAAAATGGGAAACTTTGGCTTCGCGAAAGCGCTAACCAATTAAAGATTTATTTGACTGCATGTAATTCGGGAATAGTCTCGTGAACACAGACCGCTTTCCTCGGAGGTGGCGCTTATCGATTGGAGATTATAAGCGCTCCGAGGAGACTAATTCGGGAATTAGAAGATCTGGGCCAGGACGAGAAGATGCAGCTATTATGTTTGTTAATGATGTTGCTATACAATATATGCATCATAATTAACGTGCATGACGTGTAGTTAGTTAGCTTTTCAGTGTAAAACTAAACAGTGTAAGCTTACATGTTTTAAGCGTATTTTTAATATTTTAGTCTCACAATTGGCTTAGGCGGACCGACATCGGAACCTAGTCTCGTGAACCAGACCCTACCGTACAATAGTCTGGTGACAGCCGTATCATGCAGTTGTACAATCTTACCGAAAACTGGTGCGTCCAATCAAATCGTTGTATTTTCAATTAAAACATTTTCGTGACGTTTGCTTCCATTTCCAATATGGCGGCTAAAGAGATTATGCTAGCAATGGATTCGGAAGCGTTATCATTGGGGTCAAAAAGATATCTCATTTTGGGTAATGATGTATTCACTGTGCTACAGCCTACACAAATCGAAGGCGACGCCATTTTGTGTACTGACGTGTTAACAAACGTAACTCAGTACCCTAACGGAAATTATTACCCTTAATTGCATTCCATCTGTAGCTACAAGTGCATGATACGGCTGTCACCAGACCCTTACGCCTCGCGCTTGGGTCGGCTACGCCAGACTAACCGTACAACGGGAAACTTTTATGAAGGGAAAAGTTGACGAATCCTCACTTCAACAGCTTTGACGAAATAAACTTTGACGAATTACTTGACATCTCTCTATTGCTTAACATTATAAAGGCGCTTATTTGGCTATATTGATTGGTTAAACTTTGGCGAATCCACTCTGATTCGTCAAATTCGTCAACTTTTCCCTTCGTAAAAGTTTCCCGTTGTACGGTATTTCTCCGCAGAACGCTTATCGATTGGAGATGCAACTTAATATCTTAAGGAATATAGAAGCATAGTTCATAGTACAAAAGACGGGAGTATAGAAAAATGCTCTATAAGCAGGGGGGAAGGAGTATAGAAATATAGTCTATATTCGCGATACGCTTCGTGCCATATGAGTATGGGCTTACAGCGCGTGCAAAGAGACGCCGGGATTATTTATCCTCGTATTTCTCAGTCAAAAGAGGGCTGGGGTGAGGCTGGGAGCCAAACTATACTGAGGTGAGTCTGGTTAACGTTTGGTGTAAGGGTAAACGATTAAATGGTGCATGATTTCAATATTTTGGTGCGTACTTTCCCTGACCAGCCGGGCCTGATCAGTAGCAGAGGTATTTAATTTTAGGGGTTTAACCCTATATGTATAACTCTCCAGGCCTTGTATGATTGTACGTGATGATTGATTGCATTGATTGATAATTTTACCTACGTATGATAATTGATGATTTTAATTTACCTATTGATAATTTTACTAGGGCTGCACCGAGTACTGGCATCGGTATCAGTATCAGACCAATACCAGCATTTTTGGTGGTATCGGAACCGATAAAGCATGTTATACAAGTACCGAATACTACCAATTCTGTTGTTGGTACCTTATATTATGTACTACTGCAGGACACTGCTGAAAACTGGCATTATTTGCTGGTCTTTCCTGTTTAAATATTTAATAATTAACATCACTACAGTCTGCCTAAAATTATAATTCAATCAGCTCAAATGCCACCCTCGAGCAAACTTTTAAATTTGCATCAAATCCCAGCTTGGTAATGCCCCACCCAATCACGTACTGGGGGTAGGGCTTAACATTGATAGGTGTATTGGGACATAGTCCTTGCATTTGTTATGTAGTCTGGTCTGTTATGCACAAGGTACTTGTGTGGCTGGAATGTAATTAATGTACGTGAAGATTACGTGATGTAAATAAAATATGCTAGAATTCTTCGACTTGATTGGTGCAATTTGAAATACTGCGATTTGATTGGTGCTTCCACTATAGTGGCAGCTTTACAAGTACTGTGTGTGTAACAGACCGGACCCCTGCGCTACGCAGCTCGCCAGACTATTTGTTATGTTGATGACGTACTGTATGGCACAAAAATTTTGACGGGGGGAAAGGTTGGTGAATTTGATGAATTCTTTGCAATTTGAACATTCAAAGTTTTCTTTTACGCATAGCTGTTTGCATGTAAGGCAATTCATCTAAATTTTACTTCACAATTTTTTTCTTAACCCCCAATTTGTCAAAAATTTCCACTGTCAAAGTTTTGCACTATAATTATAAGGTACAAGATTTTGGTGATTGCGATAAATCCGTAGAAACCATGCAAAATTGAATAGCAGTTTCTCGACATCACCTGCACACCATAGCGATACATCAACATAGAATTTCCTTATTTGTATTAAGGCTTATCATGTGATCAGAACAACGTGATCTGAATAAGAAAGTGCTATTCAACTTTGCGTAGCCTTATGTAATGTATGTCACAGTGTGTGTGTGTACACATTCGTGCATGCATGCATGTGATGTACTAAAATCACCTGGTACGTATACGTACATGGAAAACAGTCCTTTTGTGGTACATACAATGATGTACAATGATGATAAATAACTGCTGGTTGAAAAAATATGGTCTAAGATTATTGGAAGCTATCCAAGGTGGACATGCTATACTAGAATAATTTATGGAAAAGTAAAATTTGCAAGTGCACACAATACCTACAATTTGGTAACTAAAACGTCATGGCATAAACCAAAGTCAATGAAAGGTGGATGAAGCAAGTAAAATCCCCATGCTAGGGATTTGACCATGAGGTTGGAATTTTGGGTTCAAGTCTTGCATCATTAGCATAGGCACTATTACAGTATCCCTCGGCTTTTAATAATCAGCATGGTTTCAAGGACCTTTCACTTACTTGCTGAATTGGCCTATGATGGTTATAATAAGCAGATTCATTCATATATAACATGATCCTTGGTGTGAAATCTATCTTATTTTACATGTATAAGCTGACTAGGAATTAAATTTGATGGTTTGGTGATTTTTTGGAATTTTATTTGTGTTAAAAACCTACGTACAATAATGTCATTGACAACTAACAGGAATCAGTAATGAATGCAAACCACTCTGCAGTTGTCAATCAATTTAAATCACCATGATTCATTAATTTTATCATCAAATCTTTTGTCTCATCACATTTTTGCTTACACAGTAGCTGTATGTATGTATGCATGTATGTACGTATGTATGTATGTGTGTGTGTATGTATGTACGTATGTATGTATATACGTATGTGTGTATGTATGTACGTATATTTGTACGTATGTATATATGTAGTACATACATGTATAATAAATTATATGTATGTATGTCTACATACAATTGTACATACGTACATGCATGTACACATATATACATACGTATGTATGTGTGTATGTAATGAATGTATGTCTGTATGTATGTATGTATATATGTATGTATGTATGTATGTATGTATGTATGTATGTATGTATGTAAGTATGTACGTACGTACGTATGTACGTACGTATGTATGTATGTATGTATGTATGTATGTATGTGTGTGTGTATATACTAGGAGTGGGAAATATCAATTTTACACCTGACAATTATTGCCTTACTCAAGTATCATGCTAACAACAAGTACCGCAGTAATATTTAGTACTATTCTATTTTTAAAATTCTTGTATGTGGGATACCATGTGTATTACAACATGCGCAAGCCGCACATAAAACACTGTGTGAGTGAACTGGATCAGTTGACAAATGAAACACAAAGTTGTAACAGTACAGGATTTTAGTGATATGAGTGCACAATTAATGCCAATAATATTGTTTTTTGATGCCACTAGGTTTCACCGATAACAGTATTTTGCCTTTTCATGATTATATTGAGCATAGATAGTATAACCTACGGAAATAGGGTTGGAAACCCCCATAGTATACGTTATGTGATCCGCACCTAGACTTACATAGTATAAGCATATTTAGTACCTGTAACTCGTAAACGGGTTGATGTTTTTCTTCATATTGCATATGTCAAATTGTCATTATAAACTACATCACCTTGTAATAGCACTTTTGGTAATTTACAGGTTTTTTGTGGAAAACTTATAGTACCTGTAAATTGAACATGGCTGATTATTTTCCCTTCATATTATACGTATGGTATTATAAGCTGCATCAACTCATATTAATATCTACCAAACTTTGAGACCTAAGTCCTGCCCAAGTCTTGGTGCGCATGGATTTTTTAATTTGGAGTTTCCGATCACATTTTCATAAGGTATACTATCTATTGAGTATTGTCCCACCGTAGTACGGGAGGAGGGTTCGACCAAAATTATTATATACACAAATGAATAGGTAAAGATGGACCAGGTTTTGTGAGTTTGTTATTAGAAAAGAACATACACACATACATACACGCACACGCACACAACACACATACACATGTCACAGTATAATACAAACCTTACCTAAATATCTGTTATAAGCTGTAACTATGAAAGCCAAGACAAATTTTGTGGGGTCCTCATCTTGGATTTTGTGAAGTATACAGATAGTAATTTTATATACAAGTCTTTGAAATACAGTATATAATTTAATGTGACTGACACACTATAAGTTTGAAACCGGTGAAGTTGTACCAGTTAGATGTTAATAACGGTTTGAGCAATCCTATACATCAACATCGAAGTTTGTATGAAGGTCTATACTACGTATCTATGGTCAATGTTACCATGCTGAATGTTACGTTGCTGTTATGATAACATAACATTGTTACCATGCTGTCATGGTAGCAATGTTACCATGACAGTCAACAATGTTACCATGACAATGTTACCATGTGGTCATGGTAACAATGATATGACAGCATGGTAGTATTAATTGGTACCATGACAGCATACCATGTAGTCATGGTAACACTACTTTCGTGAACATTGTTACTATGCACATACATACGAATATCATACATAATGGCATACATACATACAGGCTTACATATATACATAGACAGACAGACATACAGGCATACACACAGACACACACATGCATACACACTGTATTTCACCACTTAGATGTCATGGCTACTTTCACATTGCAATAACTAACTGAGCGATTAATGTTGCATAGGAATATCAAGTTGCCAGTATTTCACTAAAGATTCTAGCGATTAATGCGATAAATGCTAAAGCAGAATAACTGTGTATCTGTCACTAGTGCTGTGTGTATATAGTACATTCTAAAGATTGATGTTGTGATAATTCTATGGCCAGTATATTGATGTTGTGATAACTCCATGGCCAGTATAAACTTTTCACTATCTCTGGTTATGTCATAACAGTTTTAGCAATTATATTTTAGAACAAACTTTAATTGTATAGCTGTCAATTAACTGGCAGCATTTTTAGTTTGGCATACATTATCATGACAACAACGTTATGATGACTAACAGTAGTACCATAACACTGTTACCATGGCAGCATGGTAACAATGTTACCATATGCATGACAGCATGGTAACATTGTCATGGTAACAATGCTACCATGCTGTCATGGTAACAATGTTGCCACTCTGCTGTTTTAGTAATGTTGTCACTATTTTGCTGTCATCGTAACATGGCAAAGTGGTAACAATGTTACCATGACAACATGAACTACATGTAACAACTTTACCATAATAACATGGTAGATATGTAGTAATTCTCTGACAACACCAGAAATACATATGTTTATGCTTAATAATTAGCTAGGGGCACACAACATCCACACGTGACACATGTACAGTATGCATGCACATTACACATACCTACATACGTGCATTCACATGTACACACATTACTATGAGTTACCATAAGATTGCAAGTACATTGTTTTAACATCTATATAGGTGTGCCGGGACATTGATTATTACATTGCATGTGTAAGCAGTGGGTGCAGTAAGGTGATCGCATTTTGTCTGATGCTATAAGTGTATGTATAGTGCTCCATTTTACAGATCCTCCATCTCTACAGATCAATACGTGTGAGTGGTGATTGGAAAAAAATTAATATGTGCAGATGTTATTGTAGACTGAACTAATGATGTAGAAATGTAACTATTAGTGTTAGCTGTATGGTTAGAGCTAACTGAGGAGGAGCAGAAGGACTATTCCGCGACGAAACAGAAAATTATTGACGCTATCAAACCGATGAGTTTCATTTCGTTGGACGACTTTCACAAACGAGTATTGCGTCCGCAAGAACCACTGTCTCTGTATGTTCACGAGCTAAAGCAACTGCTAAATCAAGCGATGCCGGAGATTACAGCACCAACTGCAGAACAGTTATTATTACATCAGTTTTTAACCGGTCTGCCGCAAGAGGTCAGCAAGCAACTTCGAGCAACCGGAGCCACAGATACATTAAAGACAGCACTCGAGCGAGCAAAGATCCTAATGACTGTTGAACAGCATAATCCAGCTAACCCCGTTGCCACTGCTCAACCAAAACCTACCACTGAGTTCCGTCAGCTGCAACAGCAAATCACCGAGTTAACTGCTCAAGTGGCAGCCCTTACTACACGTCAAGCCAATCCCAGGACACCACCAGCAGTCAGGGAGAACAGACCAACACGATGCTTTATATGTAACAGGGTTGGCCACCTGCAATACAATTGCCCAACACGCCGGGACTCAAGACTCTGTTTTACTTGCGGACAGCAAGGCCATGGCTGGAGAACTTGCCCACAGGGAAACGGCCAGGGGGCGACTGCCTGGGGCAGCAGTCGTCCCCGTCAGTAAGCCCACAACTAGTCACGGTGGCCACAATGAGAAACAAGGCCACAGTGATCACGGGGAAAGTGGGAGAAGTTGTCGTTGAAATTATGCTTGACACAGGGTCAGCCGTCTCCTTATTGCGCCGCACAGAAGCAGATTCTATGAACACTCACCCATCATCACAGGGATGTTCCTCAATCCAGTTAGTCACCGCCTCAGGGGAGTCATTGCCTATTATCAGTTGTGTTGAAGCATCTGTACAGATAACTGACCATTTTATGGCGACACATTAGCTTCTTATTGTGGACTCATTGATTTATCCGGTGATACTTGGAACTGATTTCCTTTACAAACACCACATGTGTCTAGATTTTACATCCTCCCCGGTCACAATTCAGCGCAATACATCTGATTTAGACAGTCTACAACCATTGTGGGATGCCACAGTAGAAGCCAAAGCTAAACGATGTGCCACAGCTGCTATAAGTGATGCCTTGGACCATGACATTGTTGAGGGATGTAACATTCCACGCTATGACAAACCAGTCATCTATGATGTACCGCCTTGCAGTGAGATCAATATTGGTGAGGTGCTCAAAGAATACAAGTACTTGTTTAGATCAATACCAGGTGCTACCACCCTGGCTTACCACCATATCCCAACCACAGAAAACCCAATACGAGTACCCCCACGAAGAATTCCCGGCCATTACAAGCAAGAGATTGAACAACAAATCCACGATATGTTACAACAAGGCATCATAGAGGAGAGTTGCAGCCCATGGATGGCACCTGCTGTTTTCGTTAGGAAGAAGTCAGGTGATATACGCCTGTGCGTGGACTACCGAGAGTTAAACAAGAAGACTCAAAAGGACACATACCCATTACCACTACCAGATGAAGTACAGGACAAATTAGCAAACTCTAAAATTTTCACTACCCTAGATTTGCAATGTGGATACTGGCAGATGCCTGTTAACCCTCAAGACCGTCACAAGACTGCATTCTGCCCGGGACCGGGAATGGGTTTATTTCAGTTTAGGTGTATGCCATTTGGACTGACTGGAGCCCCCAGCTCCTTCCAAAGGCTGATGAATCAACTGCTCAGGGACTTACCATTTGTCACGGTATATCTCGATGATATACTTGTTCATTCAGCCAATAGTTATGAACATGCTCAGCACCTGAGGCAAGTGTTTGATCGCCTGAGTGAGGCCAATCTTTCTCTCAGAGGTAGTAAGTGCCACATAGCTATGTCAAAAGTGTCCTATCTAGGTCATGTGTTTTCTTCTGCAGGGATGTCACCTGACCAACAAAAAGTCACTGCTGTGAGTGATTGGAAGACGCCAACTAGTGTGGAGGAGGTTCGTAAATTCATAGGACTTGCGTCGTATTATCGTCGATATATACAGGGATTTTCAGATATTGCCAAACCTCTCCACAATCTCACCGTGAAGCAAGTCCAGTTTGCCTGGTCGGACGAATGTGACAAAGCATTTAATACGCTAAAGAACAAACTTGTTCAAGCTCCAGTACTTGCCTACCCCCAGTTTAACCTGACTTCCCCTGTCTTTGTGTTGCAAACTGATGCCAGTTCTGTTGGCGTAGGCGCTATACTGGAACAAGGGGGTCGTGTCATAGCATATGCAAGCAGAGCACTGAACCAGGCAGAACAGCAGTACAGTGTCATACAAAAAGAATGTTTGGCAATAGTATTTGCATTAAAACAATTCAGACATTACCTGCTTGGGAGATCATTTGAACTACTAACTGACCATGCACCACTTCAGTGGTTGTCATCACAGAAGATGGAGGGCTTGCTCTGTCGATGGGCACTAGCCATGCAAGAGTTTGACTTTGTCATTAAGTACCGCAAGGGCTGCAATAATGGTAATGCTGATGCACTGTCACGCAATGTACCTGCCCCCCCTGTAGTCGCAGCTACACAGTTTGTTTCTGGCCCCATTAAGAAGGACATCCAGCAAGCTCAACAAGCAGACCCCACCTTGCAGATAGTTTATGAAGCAGTACAGAAGCCCAGATACAGACCAACTTATCACCAGTGGCGTAGAACACCACTATCTAGATTTTGCAGGTTGTGGTCTCAACTCACATTGTGCGATGGCGTTCTGTGCCGACAGTACACACCACAACCTCTGGGAACAGTTGTAACGGTACCAATCTTACCCAAGAGTCTTCAAAGACAAGCCCTACAGCAATGCCATGACTCTCCGGTAGCTGGCCATCAAGGCTTCAACAAAACATTAGAACTTCTTCGTAAAGAAGCATATTGGGTCAACATGATTAGTGACGTTGAGTCATATTGCCGACAGTGTCAAAAGTGCCAGCAGTCTAAGCTTCCTTCACCTTCTTGAGCCCCTTTGACATCAACACCAATAGGCAAGCCCTGGCAAATGGTAGCCGTAGACATTTTGAGTGTTCCTGTATCAGCCAGCGGTAACAAATGTCTACTTGTTGTACAAGACTACTTCACGAAATGGGCCGATGCCATTCCCTTGCCGAATCAGAAGGCTATCACCATCACAAAGGCACTTGTCAACGTATTTGCTACCATGGGCATACCTCAGATTGTACACTCTGATCAGGGTCAGAATTTTGAGAGTGCTGTGCTTAAGCAAACCCTTGATGCATTTGGGATACAAAAGTCATGCACAACAGCCTATCATCCGCAAGGCGATGGCCTTGTTGAGAGGTTTAATCGCTCTCTTCTGCAACTCCTCTGCACATATGTTGACAAAGAATTTGATTGGGAACAGCATCTACCTCTTGCACTGTATGCTTACCGGACAGCAGCGCACTCCTCTACAGGCATATCCCCACACATGCTGATGTTTGGCAGGGAACCTCATGCTTTGTTATTTGATTCCCCACTTACTTTTGACTCTGGTTCCTATCAATACTACCTTCGAGCTAAGCTTGCTGAACTCCAAGATTTAGTTGAATCCAATTTAGTGAAGGCAGCAGATCAACAGAAGTTCCATTATGATAAACAGTCCAAGGCACCCTCCTTTGCTATACATGACAAAGTATGGCTTTCCGTACCCACTGCTGGCAAGCTGCAACCAAGGTGGGAGGGTGGATGGAAAGTGACATTTGTCAAGAGTCCAGTGACTATTGAGATCAGTAATGGAAGGAAGAGTAAAGTGGTTCACAGTAACAGATTACAACATCGTTTTCAAGCAGCAGCTAACAGCTCAGAGAGCACTGTGACTAACAAGGCAGTACCATTGTGGACCCCACCTCAAGTTGAACATGTTATTGAAGAGACAGTTAGCCCATCACACCGTTACCCACCACGACAACAGCGACCACCACAGTTTTACAGGCCTTAAGCTTGAGGACAAGCTCAACTAGAGAGGGACGTATGTAGACTGAACTAATGATGTAGAAATGTAACTATTAGTGTGTAGTAGGAATGCACGTGATATTTGTATTACGTAAGGAATATATTTAGTTGGCACGTGTGACAGTGGTACTAGATTAAGAATTTGGATTGAACCTCGTGGCACATATTACATTATAATTATCTGATCATGATATATGTAATCAGGTAAACGGTGATTTGACTGTATATCACAATCATGTTTTCTTCTTACTACAGGATGTATTCACTCCATTGACTCCAAGCAGAAAAACAAATTCATGTTAGCAGATATGATTAAAACATGGGACTTATTAATTTTTATGAACAAATTTTATTGGTTCGATTCTATGTATGTGTGACATGTATATACATGTTATGCATTTGTGTTTGTTTTAAAGTGGTATAAATTATATGCAATTGATTAAATCTGCTATATTATACATATATGTACGTACAGTATAATAAATTATATAGAATCATAATTCTGTTAGTAATAGTTTACACAGCAGTAAACTGGTTCGTGTATAGATGTTACGTAGTTGCATGGACTTTTCTATTTGCAGTAAATCTAGATATATGTGTAGCTACGAACGTATTATACTGTCCGAGTCCAGTTAGCAGTTGTAGTATAAAATGTAATTTAAAATTATGATGTACCTAACCTTATAGCACTGCAGTAATGGCTTATACATGCTATAGCTAACCCTAACCTTTAAACATAATAAATTATATGTATCAATGTTGTTATATGGAATTAAGGGAAGTTATAGGACCCCTTGATGTACTGTGTTAAAAGAGAACTAAAGAAGAGTGGGAAGCAGACAAGAGAAGTGATGAGAACGGAGGAGATAACAGAATTAGTGGGAAGGAGCCCATGACAGCAGCAACAGAAGACATGGTATATGACCAAAATGTAAGAGAAACTTGATGCCCGATGAGGAGGTACTATATATACGTATTACTACTACCCACAAGTAGTAATAAATTATTGACTCAGTGGCAGGGCCACATCGTGTATTACGAATCAATTAGTATAACAAATAAATTATTATACGGAAATATCTAAATTCTTGTATTCTTGTAAGTTAACAATAATAACATGTGTATGCCTTGCAAAACAATTATTATGTAATAGTCCTCCCTAGCTACATGATCACACAAGTCTTGTGTCACCATACAGTTCTTTTTCTGCTAGCTTGTAATGAATAGTAAATATGACTGTGCATGATGTACATTCAAATCACTGTTTACCTAACATGTAGTTTTCCTTGCTTACTTTCACCACCTGTAGAAATGGAGTACCGTAAACTTATAGCATCGCACAAAATGGGATCACCTTACTGCACCCACTGATAACACCCACAATATATTAATGTCCCAACCTAATCGGTAAACAATGTCCCAACCTAATCAAGGTGACTTACGTACAGTAATTTGTGTGCACGTGAACATATGTATGTGGTATGTATGCTGCATGCATGTATGTACGTACGTATGTATGTGTGTGTGTGTGTGTGTGTGTGTGTGTGTGTGTGTGTGTGTGTGTGTGTGTGTGTGTGTGTGTGTGTGTGTGTGTGTGTGTGTGTGTGTGTGTGTGTGTGTGTGTGTGTGTGTGTGTGTGTGTGCGTGTGCGTGCGTGTGCATGTGTATGTATGTATGTATGTTATCAAATAAACTTTTCACATACCACAAAACCTGATCCATGTGTACCTTTTACTATTCATTTTTTGTAATTTTGGTCAAACCCTCCTCCATACATACATATGGGACAATACTCAATATTATCATGTAAAGGCAAAATACTGTTATCAGTGGAACCTAGTGGCATCAAAAATCAATATTATTGGCATTATTGTGCACTCACATCACTAAAATTAATATTTAGCCTGTACTGTTACAACTTTGTGTTTCATTTGTCAACTCATCCAGTTCACTCACACAGTGTTTTTACGCACGTTGTGATGCACATGGTATCACACATACAAGAATTAAAATACATGGTTTATGAAATATTCTATTACCATGGTACTTGCCGTTACCATCAGTGAAATGATATTCCTATGACATCACAATGTAAGTCGTAATAGTAGCCATGTGTGTGTCTGTGTGTGTTTGTATGTGTGCGTGTATGTGTGTGTGTGACACACACACACACACACACACATACATACAACACACACACATGTACACACACATACACAGTGTGTGTATGTGTGTGTGTACATATGCTCTGTGTGTGTGTGTGTACATGTGTGTGTATGTGTATGTGTGGTGTACGTATGTGTCACTGTGTGTGTGTGTGTGTGTGTGTGTGTGTGTGTGTGTGTGTGTGTGTATGTGTGTGTGTGTGTGTGTGTGTGTGTGTGTGTGTGTGTGTGTGTGTGTGTGTGTGTGTGTGTGTGTGTGTGTGTGTGTGTGCCTGTATGTCTGTATGTATGCATGTATGTCATTATGTATATGTATGTATATTCATATGTCGTATGATAAGAATGTTACAATGACAGCATGGTAACATTGCCATGGTACCGTGCTGTCATGGTAACATTAAAAAATAACATGTTACCATGACATTATTGTAACATTGTCACGGTAACAATACTACCATGCTGTCATAACATTGTTATCATGACCACATGGTAACATTGTCATGGTAATATTGTTGTTACCACTCTGCTGTCTTAGTAAACATTATCACTATACTCTGCTGTCATAGTAACATTGTTACCATGAAGCATTGTTACCATGACAGTCATGGTAACATTGCTACCATGACAGAATGGTAACAATGTTAATGTTACCATGACAGCAACGTAACATTCAGCATGGTAAAATTGACTGTATAAACCTTCATACAAACTTCGACAATGATGTATAGGATTGCTCAAACTGTTATTAACATCTAACTGGTACAACTTCACCGGTCTCAAACGTGTAGTGTCAGTCACATTAATTTACCTTATATTTTGAAGAATTGTAAATAAAATTACTATACGTATACTTCACAAAATCCACAAAGGCTTTCACAGTTACAGCTTACAACCGAATTGCTAGTTGTAGTGCTGCCACAATATATCGATATAGTGATATATATCATGACGTACGTAGTTATATCGCGATATGACAATAAATACAAATCACTGTAGATATTGTGTTAAATAAGAAATACTGAAATACATGATTTAACTGCATAAGTTATAGAGTATTGGTCATATAAACACAGACTAATCTGTGGAGAAATTTAATCTTTGGTCATGCCATGTCATGACATACATTCATATACTTTCATGATATGTGACAAGAAATCTCTATATCGTGGCAGCACTAATCGCTAGATATTTAGGTAAGGTTTGTATATACTGTTACATATGCATGTGTGTGTGTGTGTGCGCGTGCGCATGCGCATGTTTGTATGTATGTATGTATGTATGTATGTATGTATGTATGTATGTATGTCTGTCTGTCTGTCTGTCTGTATGTATGTATGTATGTATGTATGTATGTATGTATGTATGTATGTATGTATGTATGTATGTATGTATGTATGTATGTATGTATGTATGTATGTATGTATGTATGTATGTATGTATGTATGTATATATACGTATGTATGTGTGTACATTATGTGTACATTTATGTATGTTTTTTTCTAATAACAATAAGTCATCAAATAAACTTACAAAACTTGGTCCATCTCTACCTATCACTATTCATTTTGTGTATATATAAAAATATTTGTCGAACCCTCCTCCATACATACATACATACGTACTAGGGATGGGACAACACTCAATATCATCATGAAAAGGCAAAATACTGTTATCAGTGGAACCTAGTGGTATCAAAAAAAACAATATGATTGGTGTTATTGTGCACTCACAATCATTTATATTTAGCCTGTACTGTTACAACTTTATGTTTCATTTGTCAACTCATCCAGTTCACTCACACAGTGTTTTTATGTGCAGCTTGCGCACGTTGTGATGCACATGGTATCACACATACAAGAATTAAAATAAGTTTTAAAAAATATTGTAGTACTAAATATTACTGCGGTACTTGCTGTTACCGTGATACTTGAGTAAGGCAATAATTGTCAGGTGTAAAATTGATATTTCCCGCCCCAAGTACACATACACATATACGTACATACAGACATACATGCATTACACACACACACACATACAATCATCAAATTTAATTCTTGCTTATACAGTATATTTACACATATATACATACATACATACATACATACATACATACACACATACATACATACACACACACACACACACACACACACACACACACACACACACACACACACACACACACACACACACACACACACACACACACACACACACACACACACATACATACATACACACACACATACATACATACATACACTGATACATACAACTTGCCACAAATCGCAATCAGTAACTATGAGACACAATAAAATATCACACCAAGGATCATGTTATGAATGAATCTGCTTATTATGTTATAGTAACCGTCATAGGCCAATTCAGCAAGTAAGTGAAAGGTCCTTGAAACCATGCTGATTATTAAATGCCGAGAGATACTGTAATAGTGCCTATGCTAATGATGCAAGTATGCTACGACACACGTACGTACATACTAGGGCTGTGCGATAATGGAAAAAGTTATATCTCGATATGTCATGTTAAAACTATCTCGATAAACGATATATCTCGATAATGTTGTCAACATGAAGTTTTATCATTATTTGCCTCAACGTATAAAACTGTCAGGCAAAAGTATCAAATAGCTAGCAGGTAACTGCTTTTAATAGGTCTATAGAGGTAGGCTGGTTCTTGTTTAAGTGTCAAACCTCAGTGTTTGCATAAGGTATGGCTTCCTGGCCACCTCTAAGTGACAAAAAAATTTAATTAAAGAATCTCAGTAAACACACTAATGTACATTGTGATAGTATCGATATGTTATCAGCCATTATCGTGATAATATTTAGATATCGATAATTATCGTTTTATCGTTATTATCGCACAGCCCTAGTACATACAATGATGTACAATGACAATAAATTGTGGTTGGAAAAATATGGTCTAAGATTATTGGAAGCTATCCAAGGTGGACATGCTATACTAGAATAATTTATGGAAAAGTTAAAATTTGCAAGTGCACACAATATCTACAATTTGGTAACTAAAATGTCATGGCATAAACCAAAGTCAATGAAAAATAGATGAAGTAGTTTGCATAACTTTGCAAGTAAAATCTCTATGCTAGGGATTTGAGGTTAGAATTTTGGGTTCAAGTAGTAACTTAGCGTAGCATGTACATTATACAGTACATGTACGTACCAGGTGATTTTAGCACATCACGTGCATGCACAAATGTATACACACACACGCACACACACACACACATACACACACACATTATGACAACGCCAAGTTGAATAGCACTTTCTTATTGACTTGTTCTGATCACATGATGACCCTTAATACAAATAATGAAATTCTATATTTATGTAGTGTGCAGGTGATGTCGAGAAACTGCTATTCAACTTTGCATGGCTTCTACGGATTTGCAATATTAATCGCAATCACCAAAAACTTATACCATATAGCGCAAAACTTTGATGAATTGGGGGTTAAGAGAAAAACTTGAGAAGTAAAATTTTGTCGAATTGTATCTGCCTTACATGCAAACAGCTATAAAAAAAAATTGAATGTTAAAATTTTGACAAACTGCAAAAAATTCATCAAATTCACCAACCTTTCCCCCGTCAAAATTTTGTGCCGTATGGTATGTCATCAACATAACAAATGCAAGGACTGTGTCCCAATGCACCACGTAATGCACCTATCAATGTTAAGCCCTACCCCCAGTACGTGATTGGGTGGGGCATTATCAAGCTGGGATTTGATGCAAATTTAAAATTTTGCTCTGAGGGTGGCATTTGAGCTGATTGAATTATAATTTTAGGTATTGACTTCATTACAACTGTGCTAAGTTAAATCCCCTCTTGTCTCTACTTCAGCATGTGGTGGATTTGATCACAAGGTAATTCAGCCCCAATCTGGGGGATGGTTATGTCAAATCCTCACCCTTCCCATACTGGGGGGTAGAGCTTAACATTGATAGGTACATAAGAGACTCTGAACTGGCAGACTGTAGTGAGTAATGTGCCCATAGGCAGATTTGGGGAGGGGCAAGGGGGCCATGCCCCCAACTTCACCTTTTGCCCCCCATACTATAAAGGTACAGAAATATCCTTCACAGAAAGTTTAACTATTTTTTTATTGTTTTATGCTTTGTAACATAAATTACCCTATAACTTGGGGGTTGTACCCCCCAGACACCCTATTGCCCCCCCTCTCAGTAGGTCCTAGATTCACCCATGGATGTGCCTATAATTAATTGTAATTATTAAATATTTAAACAGGAAAGACTGCATCAGCAAATAATGCCGGTTTCAGCAGTGTAAACATAGTAGTATTACAGGACACTGCTTAGCCGTATGGGGTAAAATTATGGTCAGGGAAAGCACGAACCAAAATATTGGAATCATGCCATTTCATCGTCTACCCTTACATCAACCGTTAACCAGACTCACCTCGGTATAGTTTGGCTCCCAGCCTCACCCCAGCCCTCTTTTGACTGAGAAATACGAGGATAAATAATCCCGGCGTCCCTCTGCATGCGCTGTAAACCCAGTACTCATATAGCACGAAGTGAATCGCGAATATAGACTATATTTCTATACTCCCTCCCCCCTACTTATAGACCATTTTTCCATATTCTCGTCTTTTATATTATGAACTATACTTCTATATTCCTTAAGATATAAGGTTGGGAGATTATAAGCGCCCGTTACGAAAACGCTTATAATCTCCAATCGATAAGCGCCCTGCGGAGAAATAGGGTCTGGTTCACGAGACTAATCGGAACCTTGAAAATGGCTGCCGAACAAATGAAGAAAGTAACCAGTCACTTGATCTGCCCAATTTGTTTCGAACTATACAAGAAACCCAAGTATCTCCCTTGTTACCATTCGTATTGTGAAGAGTGTTTAGTAAAGCTACAGAAAGGCTCAGATATCACGTGCCCAGAGTGTAGGAAAACTGGCGTCATCCCTACCGGAGGGATTAAGCAACTCCCAAACAATTTCTTCATTAATCGTATTGTCGATGAGGTAGCGTTAAAGGAAAAAGTGACAGGGAAGGATGAAGTACATTGTGATCTCTGTGTTAGGGAAGACCCTGCACTTGTTCTATGTGTTGATTGTGGTATTTTTCTGTGCAACTACTGTCACGAGTCACACAAGTATAGCAGAGAATATCAAGGCCATGCCATGTCACAGTTAAAGGAGCTGAAGGCAGAAAAGAAGGATATTAATGTACGACCAAAGGCAAAGCCATTGATGTGTCAGGAGCACGACTTGGAGCTGAAGTTCTATTGCGACACGTGCCAACAATTAGTGTGTCATTACTGCATCACTACAGACCATGATAGGCATACACACAATACTGTGAAGAAGATGGCCAACAAGCATAGGGAAGAACTGGACAAAAGCATTGAACCCATAGAGACAATGATTACTGAATTATCCAAAGCACATCACAAAGTCACTTCCACTAGAGAGAAGATAGAGATGCAGGCAACTGAAATTAACCAAAGAATAGATGATTACTATGATCGATTGCAACAACAATTACAACAACAAAGAGAAAATCTAAAGCAGGTGCTGAAAGAAATATCCACACAGAAAAATAAAAGAATTTCATTGCAACTGGAGCAAATTGAACACAATCAGGCACAACTAGAGAGTATGAAAGAACTAAATAGGGCCATTAAGAGTGGTACTGACCAAGAATGCCTTTTCATGAAGAAGCAAGTTACGGAGGATGTGAAAAGACTGACTGACTGTTACAAAGGGTTGAAAACTGAACCAGTAGAATTAGCAACCATGCAATTCATCCCAGTGGAGGGGTGGTTTCCACAATTTGCAAATGTATTTTATGGCGACGTGGATCCTCACAATTGTGTGGCTGAAAACATTCTACCCTTTGCATGTATTAATAAAGATTTCAAATTTACAATTGTCACTAAGAATGCACAAGGTTATGTTTGCTCTAAAGGTGGTAGTAAAGTTATTGCACAGGCACAATCAAGCACCACAGGAGTTGTCGTTCCAGTAGCAATAAGCGATGATCAAGATGGCAGGTATGAAGCATCTTTTGTACCCAAAAAAGCTGGAGAAGTAAAGTTGTCAGTTATTGTTGATGGAAGATATATCAACGGAAGTCCTTTTAGTGTTTCAGTGAGAGACTATCTTTCGTTAGATGTGCCAAGTAAAATAGTCAATGACAGTGGAAAGATGGGTCAACCATGTGGCCTTGCATTTGGTAAGGATGGCATGTGGGCAGTAGCAGATAGTTCCAAACATTGCGTCTACATATTTGATAGTCGTGATCAAATGGTCAGGAAATTTGGCTCCAATGGCAACGGCAATGGGCAGTTTACTTACCCTACAGGAGTAGCATTTGATGCTGATAACCATTTGTATGTGGTCGACAACAACAACAACAGAGTACAGAAGTTGAGTGATAGTGGCGAATATATTCTTCAATTCAATAACTGTGATTCCAAATATGGTCAATTGAGCTATCCATTGGGCATCGCAGTCCATAACAACAGAGTATATGTTGCTGATCAGGGTAATAACCGCATCTCTGTATTCCAATGTGATGGTAACTTTATTCACACCATTGGTCAATCAGGCCAATTAAGGTCTCCATTTGATGTAGCAGTTAATAATAACAACCAGTTACTAATTGCTGATTATAACAATCATTGCATTTCCATCTTTACTCTTGATGGTAACTATGTCAGCAAGTTTGGCACTCATGGTACCAGTAGTGGTCAGTTAAGTTATCCATCTAGTCTTACCGTTGACATGTATGGCTTCATTCTCATAACCGAGAGGGGAAATAATCGTGTGTCAGTCTTTGACAAAGATGGAGTCTTCATACACTGCTTTGGGTGCAAAGGTTCCACAAATGGTCAATTTACTTCTCCTTACGGGGTAGCACTCAGTCCTAAAGGTAGCATATATGTCAACGACTGTGGAAACAAGAGGGTCCAAATCTTTTCTGATTATTGATCATAACCTCATTGTCTTTACATTTCTAGGTTATACGTACATAGCTATATATACGTATATAGCTGGCTACATAGCTATATTGTATATACGTAGAAAATCATGCATTAACATTGTATTTAATGTAAATATGTAACATTCGTAATGTCATATGGTCGCTGAAGGGCATTTTTACCCATGACTTAGTTACGTACTTTGTATGTAGTTACGTACGTACGTATGCCAACTGACCACTACTGCATTTAGATGCTGACATTAACACTGAAACTTCTTGTTCAGGCCTAGCTGTGTATGTACCTACAAAATAAGCCTTCAAAAATTAGTTCAATTAGTGTGGAATTTTTGTGGTCATTGACAAGCTACTCAGCAATGTAAATGTATGGGGAATTTTTGTGGTTCTATATACCTTTAAAGATGGCAAGATGTATCTACGTAGCTATGTACTATACTTTGGGGATTACAAATACATACGTCGATCTATAGCGGTTAGCAAATATCGGTAATCTAAACTAGTCACTGAGTAAATTTTAAGCTGACATGGTCTCAGGTGATACAAATGCATTAATTGATTGATAACTTAATTAGCTACATATTCCATGAAAGGTTTTAATTTCAAATTCTTATATTGTTGGTAGCTATAGCAGCTACAGTTATAGTCTGCAGGTGAAGGCAATGTTATAATTAGTTGCGCTGTTCCAGCACAAGCATGATTCGATGATTAAAGGTGTCCAGGCCTGCAAAAACCAGTCTTATCACCACAAAGTACATGTATTCATATGCTATCTCTTATTCTGTGTGTGCACATGCTATTCAAAATCTGTAAGTTTTATTGAATTCTTTATGAATTGCTGTCAAGATACGTAGCTACGTACTAGCTAGCTACGTATGTACCTTTAGACAAAAAGTTGTCGCATTTTAAATTCTAAAAATAGATCAAATTTTACATGGTGATAGGAAGGTTTTCACAGACCCGATCACATTAGAATGCAATAGACCAAACACTGAATTACTATCAGCAAAACTTTTTGACAGAGATAGATAAATTTGACATTTTGTCAATATTTAAGCTGCTTGTAGCTATAGCTAGTCTGCCTGTAGCTATGTATGTACAGGTTTACAGCTTTCACCAGTTAGTTACTGTAGCTAGCCATGTGTAGAAATTAATTCATGAATGTCTTAAGTTCTTCTAAGGCCAATATCTAGGCCTGCGTCAAATATACCGGCATAATTTAAAGCATAATAGGCTTACCTGCTATGCTGGCATAATGCCGGAATTTTGGGGTAGTATCCTGGAATAAATCGTAATTTTTAGTAAATTGTCTCAAGATGGCGCTCCATGTGTCAGCAGACACAGCAACAGCTGCTGCAAAGTTTGTGATGATGATATAGTTACTGTAGTAGTATATGCATAGCTTCAACAAGACAACAACCTTCCAAGGGTAGCCACATATACTGTATAGTAGCTACATCACGGCATTGTGGCGCGTGTCACTGAGATGGTGAGTTGCAATTAAAGCCATAGTACAGTTGCGGTATACACAGTTAATGCAACTAACTCAAAGCTGTATACACAGTTAATAGAGCTAGTTACATAACTTACAGCTAATACAATATAGGAAAGAGTCCAAACATAATAGGGGAATTTTTTGGGAAATTCCCAAAAGCATTTTAGGCAAATTTTCAAGCATAATTGACTCAGGCCTACCAATATCCTTGTTTCACAAAATATCCTGTTTCTTAAATTTTTTAGGCAGCAACATTAGCTAGCTATAGGGCTGAGCCTAATATGCTCAAAATTTTACCTACGTATTATTTCTTCTTGAACTTCCAAAAATTTGACCCATTATTCTTATTTTATTCTCACATCATCACCTATTATTCCTACGTACTTATTCTTGTAATTTTATTGTATAGCTATCAGTGATAATAATGTCCACAATACACGCAGTAACTATTACTGCCTACTGGTGAACAGGAATTTGCCAGTACAGACTTTTCTTCAAAATCTACATGAAATATTGCTACCTTCATGAACATCTTCACTGTCATCATCATTTTAAAGAATCTTTGAGATTATTTCAGTACATTTACCCATAGTTATTCTTGTATGGTGCTCATGAATGTTCTATAATTCCCGGATCTTTCTCATTAAAATTGCAAACTATTAGCTATTCTCAAAATTATGCCGACATATTAGGCTCAGGCCTAAATAACTACCTTAGGCTAGTGCATGCATTTTGTTCAGTCAAACAAAGGTAGGCCCAGCTGGACAGGACATGTATATATATACGTGCCCAGCCCATTGAACTCAAGTGAAATAGCATGCAATGAACATGTTGCTACAGCACCTATAAGCTTAGCTATATCAAAAGGTGCCCAGACTGCCCACCCAATGGAACAAGCTTAAAGAAGAATCATGCATATGAAGCTTATGCATGTAGCTATGTAAACGGCACTGCGTATGAACATTCTTCTCCACAGTTTGGACATGTACGTAACTAAGGCTAAGTTATATTAATTTGATTTTCCAATTTTCACAGTTTCGCTACATAGCTACACCTCATGAAAATTTCTTGTTTTAGGGTATACATACGTAACTATAGCTACGTACGTACCATGAATTTAATTCTCCTACTTGTTTTTTTAGGCCTGGATGGGTCTATGGGTCCCCAAAATGGAGAAAGTAATTGCATACGTAGCTACGTATAGATCTGTAATTCCATATGTGACCTGGTCTGACAAAACCAGTCTTATCACCACAAAATACACCCATCCATATTATGGTATCTATCTCTTGTTCTGTGTGTGCTATTTGAATTCTGTAAGTTTTATTGAATTGCTTAGGATTTTCTGCATACATGGTGAAGTTTGTGCTAAAATATTGTGTTCAGAGAAAGAGTTGTTAAATTTGAAAGACTGAATATTAGCTCAAAATTTTTGCGGCAATAAGACTGGTTTTGTTAGACCGGGTCACATATGTGCATAGCAAACTTGTGTAGATAGATCAAACACAATGTGACATGCACATGGCCAGTACAGCTATAGATTGGAGCGGTGCTGCAGCGAGCACATATGCATGTGCAATAATAGTGGGGATCAGCCTATTATGCTTTTAATATACTATGCTGCAGTGTTCATAAATTTCAAATATTATGCTCAATATTATGCTCATGTGTCAGACTTGTGTTTAGGAATAAACCACTGTTAACTTATACAAAAATCTTTATTTTAAATGTTAGACTGTTTTATTAGAGTATATTCACACTTGAGCAAAAAATAAAGTATTATCCATGCATTTTGACTGTTCTATTAGAGTATACTTAGTTGCCTTCAGAAAGTGAATGTTCCATTAGAGTATATCGATCTTTGGTAGCCAAACACTACCAATTATGCTGACATTATGCTTGATGCTTTCAGTTACCTATTATGAAACTATGCTGGCATAATAGACAGGTCCCTAAATAATAGTGTAATTAAAATTATACATATCAGGGGCGGATTCAGGATTTTCTTAGAGGGGGGGGGGGATCTGAATACACAGGTGTATCAGTGTCTGATGCATGGTTTATAACACCAAAATCATACCTACTGCAATATTTAGAGCATATTTAAGTAATACAAGGAAGTATTTAACCAAATATAGAGTAAGGGTGTGGTGGGTGCAACCCTTTAGAAGATATAGGTTGTTTTATTATATTAAGTGCTGTAATGACATGCACTTATTTCAAGAAATAATACATTTCAATACCAATACATTATTCTTTTGGCTTCTTTGATTATTTCTGAAGAGGGATCTTGAGACCCCAAAACCCCCCTGGATCCGCCTCTGCATATACAAGTCATAGAGAAAGCACGTTTAATATTAAAAATCTTACTAGTCCTTTTACTGTTTGCACTAGATATACGTACGTAGCTATAGCTACACTGTAAAAAATGAAATGTGCATACCACACTAAATGGTGCGGTACATGACAGTGAGGGGGTTCTAATCACTATATCAATAAGGTGGTTATCATCCTACACTGTCATTTATCACACCATTTAGTGTGGTAGCTATGCACATTTCATTTTTATAGTGTACATATGTGTATATTATTAATGTATGTATATTGTATATACGTATATATATACGCAAGAAAGACATGCATGAGATGCTTTTAGGTACGTATATACCTACATGCTTCTAAGATGTCCAATCATGTGTGTGCTTGTTTTATTAGAAAGGTTTATAAATATCACAATTTTGATTCTATTAAAAATCAGGTAGTTGGCTATAGCTACATACGTAGCTAGTAACTACATTTTAACAGCTATGTACAATAATTGTATCCCTATGCAACAAGGCTACGTTTGTTTTTAAGCAACATGTACTGTGGTTTGCTAACTAATCACAAATCAAAACAAATTTGGCTCAATTCTCTCTAATGGAACAGTCAGGGAAATCAGTAAACTAATGGAATTAATACAAGACACCAACTGAGTGGTAATTATAATTATGTACATAGCTACGTATGCTTCAAAATACATGCATTATAGCTACTGTACATGAATTCTTATTTAGCTACGTACGTAATTAGCTAGCTATAATTACAGTTTAGTAATTTAAGCTACACCAGAGTAGGCCTGTGCCTACTATTAAAATGATTGCTGTAAAGCATTTCTTTATCCTCCCTGCGACCTTCCTATGTTGTAGAGGGCCTATTATATTCTTGCACATTTAG
Organism: Spongia lamella; assembly: GCA_963930835.1. Lineage (NCBI taxonomy): Eukaryota > Metazoa > Porifera > Demospongiae > Dictyoceratida > Spongiidae > Spongia > Spongia lamella. The sequence continues at coordinate 5,547,540 of OZ005746.1, read as the reverse complement.
GTAATAAATTTTTGTGTACTTAATAATTATTTGACAATTTCCATGTAGCTAGGCGGTGTAAAGTGAAGGATAAAACCATTTTTGCTTTTTATAATTTTAAAACACCTGACTGCTCTGTTAGAACAGCGGACTGTATTAATAGAATGTTTAACAGTTCTATTATTAGTAGAGCATATTGATCTGCGATGACCAGTTTTCTTGCAGCTTGCCCCTCAGCATTTATATAATTACAATTCTTTGCATATGTGCTTAAAATTATTCTGCATTACTGCTAATTACTGAGATGAGAAATTAGACATGCTATTCATACATGCACTTCATCATTTGGACATGCCCTGTGGCCATGCTTGTGGTAAATATTTCATAATTCTTTTATTTGTAGCTACGTACATATATTCGAATGACGGCATGGGTGGCTTCAAAAGCACAGCATGAACATTGATGCTGCATACCTTAGCAATTGCTATTTCACTGAACTTGTAATAATTATATGTGTTATGTATATACGTACATATATCCAACATTCTCAAGGTGGGAACACATTGCTTTATAGACTAGCTATATTATGTATGTATGCTTTTATTTATACTGTTATGCTATGCTGCAGAGTCCATAAACTTCACCGTTTATGCTCAATGTTATATTCATGTGAAAGATTGGTGCTTAGGATTAGCTAAAGTATTTTGGCTATGAAAATTAAAGCATTTTATTCTTAAAGTATTTACACTTGCACAAAATGAAAGTTAAACATGGTGACTGTTCCATTAGAGTATATCTATCTTCTGGCATTCACTGATTTTTATAAATACCTAACCAAATACTTCCTATTATGCTGACATTATGCTTGATGTTTTAGCTACCTATTATGCTTCTGGCATAATCAGCGCCCCCCACTAGCAACACCATTTATATATTTTGTGACATAATTGCAGATAAACCTCATAGCTAACAAAGTTAATTTTTAGCTAGCAAGATGAGAACAAAGCCAAAAGTCTAAACATTTACCAGACAAAGACACAAGGTATCCATAAACTAATGACACAAGTTAATACGTAGCTGTATATTTTGCTCACCTCCCATCTGATCTCAACATCCCATGATCAATGAACAATCCCTACCTATGTACATAACAGCACGCACTGCTTACAATAAACCGGGTCGATATCAAATTTACTATGTCTACATTCTTGGCTGTCTCCATGGTGGCAGCTATCATAGAAACCACAGGTACATGGATGCAGGACAAAGATAGTTACGTATCTGCAATTTACATATAAACATAAACTATAAGAGAAAACTATTTGTACAGTGTAAACTGTATATGCATAGGTACATAACATAAGACATATCTAAAATTTTTGTGTAGCACAACTGAGTAGCTAGCTAGCTAGCTACATAATTACATAGCAATAGAAAGAAAATACAATGTAAACAACAGGAGTGGCTAACTTACAACAATATGAATAGTACACAACTATAAACTATCTACAGCTAAAGTTTTGATCAATACTTAGAAAAGATTTGGATCCTTTTGTTATAATGGTCACTGACATATACAGTACCATTAGGGCTGAGTGATATCCCATCAGGGGAAGAAAATTGTCCATTAGTAGAACCTTTGGATCCAAAGCAGTGTATAAAGACTCCATCTTTGTCAAAGACTGACACACGATTATTTCCCCTCTCGGTTATGAGAATGAAGCCATACATGTCAATGGTAAGACTAGATGGATCCCTTAACTGACCCCTACTGGTACCATGAGTGCCAAACTTGCTGACATAGTTACCATCAAGAGCAAAGATGGAAATGCAATGATTATAATAGTCAGAAATTAGTGACTGGTTGTTATTATTACCAATGGAGACCTTAATTGACCTGATTGACCAATGGTGTGAATAAAGTTACCATCACATTGGAATACAGAGATGCACCTATTACCCTGATCAGCAACATATACTCTGTTGTTATGGACTGTGATGCCTACTGGGTAACTCAGTGCACCATTATTTGAACCACCGCTGCCAAACTGGAGTATGTAATATCAAACTTTTGTACTCTATGATTGTTGTTATCAACCACATACAAATGGTTGTCATCATCAAATGGTACTCCTGTAGGCAAATCAAACTGACCGTTGCCATTACCTTGGGAGCCAAATTTTGCAACTATATGATCTTGACTATCAAATATGTATACACAGTGATTAGTACTATCTACTACTGCCCACATGCCATCCTTACCAAATGCAATGCCTCATGGTTCACCCATCCTCCCACCATCATTAACTACCTTACTTGGCACATCTAATTCAAGATAGTTTCTATGCACTGATACACTGTAAGGGCTTCCCTTGATATGTCTCCCATTAATAATAACTGACAACTTCAACTCTCCAGTTTGATTGACTACAAAAGATGCTTCATACCTGTCATCTTGATTATCCTTTATTGCTACTGGAACGACAACTCCTGTGGTGCTTGATTGTGCCTGTGCAATAACTTTACTACCACCTTTAGAGCAAACATGACCTTGTGCATTCTTAGTGACAATTGTAAATTTGATGTCTTTATTAATACACACAACCGGTGGAATATTTTCAGCTACAGAATTGAGAGGATGAACATCGCAACAAAACACATTTGCAAACTGAGGGAACCAATTTTGATATTCTTCCACTTGGATGAAACACATATTCGCTGATTCTACTGGTTTCGTTTTCAACTCTTTGTAACAGTCAGTCAGTCTTTTCACATCCCCTCAGTAACTTGCTTCTTCATGAACAGTGCTTCTTGGTCTGGTCTGAAGTAAACACTTGAATGTATTTGAGAAGGGCTATTACACTACAGGTTGATAGTTGTCATAACTTGGACCCCCTTCGAATAATTTGCATAATTTTAAACTTTATGTATATTGATGTATCACTCTGTAGTGAAGGTTTTAAAAAAATCTCGGGACTGAGTTTTTCAAAATTAAGCTTCAAAGTTTAATTTGCGATATTGTGTGCTAGGCAAGTACAAGTTATGCCCATGCAGTACTTCTCTGCTGCTTGCTAGTAATAACATCTGTTTATAGCATATATATATACGTATATATATATATACTACTGTACAATGCTGCATGCAAATTTGTATACTAAACTAAAACAAAACTAAATAGCTATGTTTGTCTAAGGCTTACTAGCTATATAACTAAACTAAAACTAAATATAAATTGCCCTTGTTTACTAATACTATACTAAAACCAAAACCATTTCCTTTGTTACTAGAACTAAACTATGTAACCAAAGCTACTGTATTTTTGTAGTACATAATTTTGCCACATTGTTCTTGCAGCAGTTCAGCTACATATATATAGTTTACAACTATTTGTCTTATAGCTAGCTAGCTAATGGGTATGCATAGGCAAATTTACTGTTTCTTGGAAGACATTTGGCTTCAAAGTTACATCCTACACATGGAACATTATTTTCGGCTTGTACTAAAACTAAAATTTCTAGCTTAGCTATACTAAAACTAAACTAGCTAAAACCAAAACAAAATTTCCACCTCATAGCTAGCTAGCTACTAAAACTAAACTAAACTACCGGCGTAAAACAAAATTTTTACCTTGTGCTAAAACTGAACTAAAACTAAAACAAATTTCAAGCTTGCACTAAAACTAGAACAAAAACTAAAATGAATTACCATTGCCATACTAAAACAACACTGATATAGATATAGCTATAGATATAAGAAAAACTGCATGCATGGGGTGTTTATACAGCTATATGTAATTTCCTTGGTGAAATCATAACATAATCCCCTCTAGGTCACAATCAGAAAATGTATGAAGCTCAATAAATCGGTATTTGTATAATACTATAAATAATCAGCGCGTTTTGGAGTGAACACAAGTTCAACAGCTATCAGCAACATAACAATTTGCAGCTCATAGCCGCTATATAGCTAGTGCTTTAAGAATGTTCTCTCAGATCATCATAGTTCTCTTACTAGTCTTAGTCGTTGATATAGCGTCCATACACTCCTTGCCTATTAAGAAAGAAAGGCGCTCTGTGCCTACCACCGATTCACCATCAGCTCGTGTGACTATATCAAGATCGGTGCTGAATATGCTAATTCATCTCAAGCCTGATGTCCAGGACGATCATAACGCATCAAAAGGATTGTATCCACTGTTTCTTAGTGCCAAGTTCCTCTCGAAGGATCCACTGTTTATATCCGAGGTACCCTAATCGTTTTATACGCATGCGCAGATAGTTATATTGTTTTATATAGTATCAATCCTTGGAACGAAAAGTTTGTGTGAACCGAGTATTTACACACATGCATTCCTGTAACGATAACAACGAACCTACTCTGACTTATTCTGAACTCACTGACTACTACAACGAATTTGTCCTGCAACTGAAACTAGCTGAACACAATTTCAACACAGCTATCAATTTGGAAATTAAGGAAACTAACAGAAGTGAATCGTTGAAGCACGCAGGAAAGATTATTAAATTGCTCAATGAAAGCATTTTGCCAGCCTTGGAATTTACAGTAAGTTATTATACTGCTAGCTAGCTATTAATAGTCTCATAGTTTGCATCGTGACATTCATCATTCATCTATAGCTGAACACCACCAGGACTGACTGCTGCTCGATTACTACAGTGTTAGCTGATAGGATGATCTCGTTGTATACCGATTACTGTGTAACTGTGCAGAGATCTAGTGAATCACTTAAAGAGACTGCAAAAAGATTATTCGAACTGTTAGGCAACAAACAAGATACCTCAGTCATGATTAGCGATGATGACGCAGAAATTACAGTTAAGGGCCGAAAGGAATGGTGTATTTTCAGCTAGCTATATAATTGTTATATTGTACCTGCATGTATAGCTATATAATATAAACGAATCTAACTACTATAGCTATTTTTTAACAGTTGTATGAGTCTTTTTAACTATTTATTTATATTTTTAAATCTGATTGATCGATGATATTATTTTAAATTTGATTTAGCTATGCATTTAAAATGAACGAACTTGTAGCTATATATGCATGCCTCTGAGCTTTCGACTTTATCACTTGGACTATACAGCTATAGCTTTCAAAACTTGCATCAGTGCAGGGGCGGCTCAGGCAGCTTTCCATTGGGAGAGCAAACTTTAGATACACACTTACTCAGGAATCTAAAATGTATACTGAACTGTATGCATGTTGGACAATTTGGGGGGTGGGCGATCGCTCCTCCTACCCCCTGAATTCATTATCCATTCTTTTTATGGTTTCGATGTAATTTTAATGAAAACAGCTTGTCTACTGCCATAATTTCGGTCGCTTTGCGACTTTAATACACAGAATCGAAGAAGGTACTTTTAAATAATTTATTCAGGTAGGAATATTTTCGTATCGCTGTCTACCGGCTATAGTAAATCGTTCTGTTACTCATGTTTGCCATGCGTATTTGAACACTGACTTTAATGGGAAACTAGTCTGGCGTAGCCGACCCAATCGCGAGGCGTAAGGGTCTGGTGTACAGCCGTATCATGCACTTGTACAGATGGAATGCAATTAAGGTTAATGATAATTTCCGTTTGGGTAGTTAACACGTCAGTACACAAAATGGGGTCGCCTTCGATTTGTGTAGGCTGTGGACTGCCACTGGACATAATTAAGTAATGCTAGCGGGCAAAGGTTGTTATATACAGATGCCTGTCAACACGTTTCCGTATTATGTACTCCTCTGTTTGACGAGCATGCAGTTAAATCAAAGAGGTCTGCTTCCCGGAGCTTCGACCATCCTAAAGCCCCAGCCTAAAATAATATCTTTTTCAGTGCTCCTTTTTCAAAGAACAATACCCCAATGATAACGCTTCCGAATTCATTGCTAGCATAATCTCTTTAGCCGCCATATTAGAAACGGAAGCAAACGTCACGAAAATGTTTTAATTGAAAATAGAACGATTTGATTGGACGCACCAGTTTTCGGTAAGATTGTGCAACTGCATGATACGGCTGTCACCAGACTATAATGGGAAACAAAACCCTTATTCAATAGTTACTAATGTTAGCATTGGTCATAAAAAGACGATTCCGGCGATACATCGATTAGGTGAGTGACGTAATGCGTAAATTCCACAGTGCAAAAGTTTTGTACAGAGTTTCATCAGACCCTATATTTTTAGGGGCAGGACTATTAGCTAGCTAGCTATGTTGTTGCCGAGCGCATCAAATATACAGCAGGAGTGCGGCGCTATTTCTTTTAAGATCCCGCTATGTGTATAGCTATAGCTACATATGTCCAAAAAATTCCTGTTTTGTCGATTGTGGGTTTGCATGTGTGTGCTTCATCATGACGTGAACTTCAAGGTACGTGTGATTATAGCATTGGACAAATGGATTTCGCTGATTTTCGAATGCACTTGCTGTAACACAACTTAAATATATTATTGCTTGTGGTACGTTGTACCTCTAGTACTCGTACTTGGTTTACAGGAGGGTTTCTTATCAGTAGCTAGCTATACTGAAGTGGGGCCTATAGCAACAGTTAGCGAGTTCAGTTATTGCAAGGAAAGTTTAAATGGTAACGATAAGCGCTGGGATTCTACTACAGTAATAAGGCTACTGCACGATAACGACTACGTTTTAGTATTAAACGATAGCCAGGGTCTTTAGCTATCAATATAGCTAGCTAGTGTAAGTCCATGGGAGGCATCCCTAAAAACAACAGCGCCAAAGTAGCTATTACTGAGACTACAGCAGCGTCATATCACATAACCACCCATTTACAAATCATTTACACCCTTCTTTGCTCTTTGGTCACTGTTTATAACCGGCCTTGCATGGCCAACACAGTGTCTTGTTTAGCGCGGGCGTTATTGATTAAATATATGGGGCGCTTATATACTGCTGATGTCAGTGAAAAAAATGTGCTTGGGCAAATCTGTGTTCATGCATGCGTATGCCTAGTGTGTATATATATATATATATAAAATCACTGAATATCATACCTATCTCACTCCGACCGCTATACCACCGCAGGTTTCGACAGGTACCAACTAAAGTTGCTGGACTCTTATAAGTAGCTACTCGTTTTCGAAGCTCCTACCTTACAACTCTTCAAAGAAGGTTTTAGTCTCGTGCGCCCGACTCTTAAAAAATAAAGAGCCTGGGGAAACTGTATAAAATTATTGAATCCTACACTGCAAAATGCGAAGTATGAAATCCATACAAAATTACCACAATGAGCCTACCAAAATTGAATTTGGTATGCTCATTGGATAATTTTGTATGAATTTCATACTTCGCATTTTGCAGTGTATGCGGAGCAGGCGCTTGTAACCAAGGCAACTAGCGTCTCCTGGTGCACCTCTTTAGCGCAGCTAATGAGCAAAAGAGCAAAATAAATCGAATGGGATTGTACCAGCTATATGCTACCATAGATAGTATAGAGCGTCGAAGGCGCGAGGGATAGGAAGCGCCAATAGAACACTGTACTTTGATTTTGAACACTCCGCACCCCGGTTATCAACACCTACGAAGGTGTTGATATACAAGAAAACGGAAGTTTACTGTTAGTTCGACGGTGTATTGTTGGGGAAGCTGCGTGTTTCATGAAACATTCGTCTCGTTTTGAAGCATTATATTACAGTAAGTCACTAAACCGCTTCTATAATATCTAAAGTAAAATGTATAGGGTAAATAATAGCAGTTAGTTTAGTTTATGGACGAAAAATTGCTACTTTTCGAGTACTTCAATCACTTTTTTCCCCATATCTCCATAATGATTCTTTATAATGAAACGATTGTACGTTTCCATGCTGGAGTGAATGTTAGTGTATGGAAATGTGCAGGTAATTGGTGTTTCGAAAGTTATATAAATTCGACAGAGTAAGAAATCAAAAATTTATGCCGTTTCTTCTTGTACCTCTTACTGCAAGACTATACATCATATCCACTAGTTTCTTACGTTATTGTATACCTTAGATACTGTAGAATGTCTAACTTTTATCTATATTCCGAATTTCTGTATTCTTTTAAAAACCCTATAGCCAGCCGGGGTACGGAGTGAACGTGTGAAAACCTGGGGTTTCCTATCCCGGTTACGCTCTCTACTATCTATGATGCTACTAGCCTAGGTTACTGGCGATTTGATATATAGGAACTTTGACCAACAGGTTTCAGTGTTGTGATGTCATAATGCGCCTATCAATGCTACACCCCTACTCCCATTTGGGCAATATGGAATTATGCTAGGGGTACTGGGGTTATAAATGATGGGTGCATAATATAGCTGTACTAAAAGGGAAATCCTGATTACAGCTCCCACACCAAATCTGTGGCTAGTAGTATTTCAACATTGACATGATGTGATGTGTACTGACACTAAAGAACACACAAAACTTTGAATGCATGCTTACATGAGCTAGAGTCCAGATGGAGATCCACCAGCCTTGAATAGATATGCTTCCATAATAATAAGGTCACATTTTGCTTAATACGTATGTGATATTCTTGTGATACATACTCTTGACAATGTTATAGTCAACGCAACTCTGCTTGTCAGGCTTTTGTGAAGCTCTTAGGACACCGTGAAAATTGCACATATTAATGAGCTGCTGTATACTGAGAAAGTGATGAGTGTTTGTTTATCCATCACACATGTTATTTCTCAATATAATTATGAATGTTGTTATTTTTCCTCACAAGTGTTGCTATATCATCACTAGAAGTATTGCATTAGATTGAATGACTGTTTTGAGTGGCAGCTGCAGTATACACACATAGCCACAGTAATCACGGAAATAACCGGAAAGAGTGATCAATACATGAGGCAACCGTCTCTAAAAGCAAAAATACTTTATGATTAAAGCATTAGTTTGATGACCATCTGTAAAATGTTGAAATAATATTGGTAGCCAGCAATAGCCCAGCATATCCACACGGGATTTATGCATAACTTTAATTTTAGTATTGTCACAGTCTTGAACATTTATATTTAAATGATAAGCATTCATTTGTTGTGACTATTGGATAATATTGCATTTCATCAAGTTGAGCACCTGTGAAGCTTACAGCCTATGAAGCCTCTTAATGTTGTCTACCAATCTCTCATTCCCTTGCTCTTCATGGTATATCTAAACTGTTAGTTTGCATGTCAACAATTTTACAAGCATTATTAGTGACTGATCATCATGCATCATAAAACCATACAAATACTTCCTGCCTCAATGACCTGGTCAAATATTTATAAACTTTGAAGTCATGCAAGTTTACTAGTAGGCTGCCAGGGATATATATATAGCTAGCAGCTGTCCCTTAGACAGGAAATACGTAGTATGTACATAGCTACAAAGAAAATTACTCAATTTTCAAAGTATAAGACAGTAAGGTAGGCAATAATGATATTGTTACAGTGGGAATCCCTTACATATGCAGTTGTTGACAATCAGATACCATATAGCTGATTTTTGGTAATAGCAAGAGAAGTGAAATGATACCGTATATAGCCTAAATTTTTTGAGGGAGAAAATTTTTGCTGATTTCATGGATTTTTGTGAAACCACAAAAATTTTAACATTGAAATTTTTTCCTCCATTGCAATTCAATACAATACTTTGGTTATCCATGAAATTTTTATCCAGAAAACACCAAAATTCATAAATCCACGAAAATATTCCCCCTCGAAAAATTTAGATACTTCAAGTTCAACTTTTCAGACAAGTCATCAGTAACATGAAGTATTGTGTTACATGAGGCACTTGTGGGATACTACCAACTTCTTCATTACATTATAATTTAAACAATAGCTACTCTATCGTATGGTGCATGGCTACACAATGCTGTGACATAGTGTTTCAGGTGTATAACATAACTATATCATGCACTAAACCTTTAAATTTCCAAACCTTTTAACCTTTGTTACAGCTCTAATGGGTATACCTTTTACCTTTGGCTGCGTAGAGCAGCAGTTTAAATGTTTAAGTACACAAGTCTTCAACAAAATGAAGAAATGTTAATTTAAGAGAAACATTTTGCAGACATAAAATCAAAAGGGAGCAGCCAGAGTATGGATCACAGCAAAACGCAAGGAAAAGAGCAGCTAGCAATTAGCAAGTTATCAATCAGCTATCAATTAGCATTGTGCTACTATAGTTGTGTGTTTGCTCAAACCGCACAATTGAATCTTGTACAGTATAGATGTGCTAGAGAATGTGTTTCATTATAGTTGTATAGGTAGGTAGGTAGCTACATAGCTACCCAGCTGCAATCGTGTTTAAGCAAACGCATGCAGTAGCACACTACTGATTGATAATTGGTAACTATTTGCTAGCTACTTGTTTCCTTACTTTTTGCTGTGATCCCTACTCCCTTATTAAATTCAAATTTACATTTTAAATTCCTGTTTGTTTACTTTTATATGATATATATATATAGTAGCTATAACTATGTAGCTATTTAATAACCATGCATCAGAACCACCATTGGCAGTTTCGTCTAATAACTAGCCATGGCATAACTCAGACAACCAGTGAAAACTTTTCATATGTTTTATTAGCCATTGTGCCTATATCCTAAAAAGTTCACTCCTCTATGAGGCCATGTTAGCTACTGGGATTACCGGTGCCTTCACGGACTATTGTGCATTTGTTGTAAATACTATTTTGTGGCAAAGTACAAGTCTTAGCTACTATTACATTGTTGTTTCTATAGTAATAGAGTAATACAGTACAGGGAATATCATAATTTATGCTGGCATGACAAACCACAAGTGCATATGCACATGCATGCATATAATACTAATGCGTTTCCTCAAAATAAATCGCTTTGTTTGTAATAGCTATGTCGATTATAATGCTTACTTTAACTAATGGTTGGACATTGGACATTTTCCAACCAAACTTGCTGAACATTTTTGCTTTTGGTCGGACAAATGTCCAAACAGAAAATTACGTACTATCAAATAACTCATTCTAAAACTTAAGGAATCATCAATCCTCAATGTTGTTCAATGTTTGTATATACAAGTCACGCTAGCTACTGTCTCAACAACTATGTAAATGTCTGATCAAAATCACTTTTATTCTGACAACCTGTCTTGGCATATTTTTCTGCTTGTATCAAGCACTGAATCATAATTTATGGTCAAAGACTATAGATTACTTACATATGATGCATCTTGTAGCCTATCAATGCTGTTGATTACACTCATGCAATGTTCATAGCTATCTAGCTACCATGCAGTTATCCAAATGCCAAAATTGTTAATGCATTCCAACCAATTGACACCTTTTGTTCCATTGTAACAAAGAAAGAAAAGCAGGAATGAGAGAAGTATGTATTTTACTTAGCTAACACCAAAAGAGTGGCGGTTATCACTTTTTAACCACTTTACCAGTCAGGCTGCTACGTACTTCAGTTTCACCAGTTTGCCGGGCTGATTTTGTCAGAGGAAGATAATTGTACCAAACTTACATGGCTCACTTGGCATATCCATTAAGCTTATAGTAAGAATTAAACGATGCCACAAAGTTTAAGGACTGTTTGATAATTAATACTGCAGCATCCAATAATTGGTAGATGTGTCCAATAATTGATCGCTATTAGACATCATGGACAATATTAATGTAATGACATCACAAAAATGAATATTGGTTTCCAAAAAGATTAAAGAATGCCTGGCTATCGACAATTGACCACTTACAGACTAAAATATGGAATTTAACAAAGATAAATTGTTACAGCAGTAACTATCTATCTACCAGTCAGCATTTTAAGTAAAGTATATATTGTGAGGCATGATTTGAAGTGCGTAATGTTTTGGAAACCATACTATGGTTTTTAAAAACTTGGGAGGTAATCAGACAATAATGTTGTGCTATAACTACATAGCTAACCAATAGCTATAGAGCTATGTACAATGTACTATGTATTACTAATGTACTATGTAGCTACTAATGTATGATAGTCTTACTATCCCTACATTATGTGATTGAAAGTATATGGTCTGTTTGAGATCTATAATATTTTGTGTAATAATAATAATTAGCTACAGATCATTTTTATTTACTCAAATTCAATCCATATATCCCAATTACCCAATTACCCAATTATCCATAGAAATACATACAAAATGACTAGCATTTGTCACTGCTTACCAGATCCTATCGTGAGAGGTATAACTGCAAGAATAACACACATGTAGCTAGCTGGAGATTAATATTAACTTGCCAGTACAAACAGAACAAAAATAATTAATGGTTTGAATGTAGCTACTTATATTAATTGTTATTCTGTTATGACTTGTGCCATACATCTATTACCAGCTGCGAGTTGCTGGCACACTCCTTACAGTAATGGCATAATTATAGCCAATATCTTCCATTGGAGATTATAGCACACCTCATGAGTGCTACATGAGATGTGTAGCATGACTGAAAGCTTTGACCTGAGGTGTGAAATTGTTACACACATAGTAAAGCTGTTACCTACGTACGTATTTGTTTTTGTGATTTAAGTGGCAAATTGACAAATATTTATAAAGAGGGATACTGCTAATAGCTACTACTGTGATGATGTAGCTAACCGTTAATCAGTAGCAGTAACATATTCATGAACAGCACCCATACAATGCATCTAAGCAAATGCTGTAATGTCTAATGTGCATCCACCTCATGTATAGGGAAATTTTTACTGTCATATTTTATGCTAAAGTCACACTGCCAATACAACTTGAAAGTCACACTGCTAACACAAAGGTCACATTGCTAATACAAAGGTGACACTGCTAATAAAAAGGTGACACTACTAATGTAAGGTCACACTTATACAATCTATAGTGATATTATAAGCTATAGCTAAAGGCTACAGCTATAATAGCTACTGAGCTATACAATCTACTATAATAGCTAATACCTGCATGCATGTGATCCCTAGATGAATCAAGTGATGCTGTAACATAACTACATAGTTAGTAACCTTTTTTACCAAATCAGTACAAATTTTAATTGGGAGATTAAAAGTTTGAGGTTATTACAATTAACAAAAGATGCTGAAAGCTTACTCAGCTATATATCTGGCAATTGCATGGTGTAGTCTATAGACTTGTGAGGCTATATCTCTCTGTTACATGACAACCAAATTATTTATGTTGATTTGTTGTTGTTGAATAAACATCTTCTGCATGAGAACTACTAAGCATGCAGGTGAATTCCCTGTCAGTTTCAGTTTAGTCTGGTGTGCATGATGTTAAGACTATGTTTAGGAAGACATATAAGTTTAACATTTTCAATCACATAACATAATTATAGCTAGCTATACATTGTAAGCCAGGAAACCCCATGGATAGGAAATGACTAAATTATAATATTGTGTTCACTTATCCTCGTAAGGAATTAGATGTTTTATTCCCTTAATACTTTTGGAACTGAAAATACTTTCTTCAGTTGTTGCCACTTGTGGTCCCTACATACAGGTATATCCTTAAGCATGTATTATTAACAGGATCCATACATACACTTGTGTGTTTGTTCATGTCCCATTCTTGCATATAAACTATTGACATTAATAGTAAGTGACTTTGATAGACAATGGATAACAGTGATTAATCTGAACCATTTCTATGCATCTATATATAGCTACATACGTAGCTGTCTCTTGTAAAAATAATTCATTTTCAGGAAGCGATAATTTATTTTTTAAGATGCCCCCGACCAGATCGATGCCTAATTCATTAGCTGTTACCAAATCAATCAGGTAAAATAAAGAAGTTTGCTAAGAGTAGCCAAATGAATAATAGCTAGTAAACTCAAATGTTATTAACAGTGATTTGATGTATAGCCAGCTAGCTAGCTACACTGCATGTGTAGAAAAGGGTTTGATGATAAATTGTTTACAGTTTAGGTGTAGCTACGTAGGTCAAACCATATCTACAGTTTTCTCTCTCAAGATAATATAGTGTTGGCTGCCATGTAGCATGCAGCGTGCAAGTCTTTGAATTTTGCAAATCAAGATGATCAGCAAAAATAGCACATAAATACCTATATATTGTGCATTTTGTCACATTATTGCTAATAGTCAGCTATATGTTCAAGGAGCTAGCTATGTATTTCTTTAGAGAACAATATTGCTTCATTTACATAATTAATGTTTTCTCACAGCAAAAACCTGCTGTGTATAGAGCTAAATGACAATTGTACATGTATAGCTATATAGCTACGTAGCTACTTGAAGTTACTAACAAGCTAGCTACAATCCATCTAACAGAAAACTGTCTTAACATTTACAAAATTAAGCTGACTCAACTCTACATGCAGACTTCTTCAAATTAGGAAATAAAAGTTGTCACATAGGCCAGAATGTTTATACGTGTGAGCTTTCTTGAGACTATAATGGAATAGCTAACATGTTGCCTTACCATCTTTACAGGATATTATTAATACGTAGTTTCAGGATTATGACAGGCAAACAATATGACATTATAGCTGTTTACCTCGTTTGCTAGTAATGATTAATTACATATAGTGTAGTAGTGTGTTAATTAATTTAACTGTAGGGTTGCTTGGCAAAGTAGTGACTTGGCTGAAATTGCAAAACATTTTGCTACCATATTTAATTTCAAGGGAGAAAAGTTTTATGGGTTTAGAGACTTTGATGCTATGTGCAATATTTGTTTCAGTTTCATAGTTACGTACAAACTGACAAATGGTCATCACTAAAGTTTCCCAGTAAATCCTTTAAAGTGCATGACTTGTCCAAAAATTCTCTTAAAATTATATATATCCACTGTAGAGGTTTAATGGTTATTACCCACTCTTTATATGGCTTCTAGTCCAAGGAGACATGATATGTTCAAGAGCTACTAAAAATACTTTTGTTAATCTATCTATCTAGCTAGTTAGCTATACAGCATAAAAGCTAACAGTATAAGTTTCATACAAAATGACAACTATGATCATAGCAAAGTCAATTATGATTCTGGTTGTCATTTTGTATGTATGAAATGCATTCTTTAGATTTTATGGTGTAGCTATATAGCTAGGTATAAACCATAGGCACATAGCTAGTTAGCTATAGTTATACCTTTAGCTACTCCCTTTGGAGTTAGCAAAAATTAAATCCCAGCTCTACAAAGTTGAAGATTCACTCAAGGTTCATTCAATTCATGACATGCAGTGGCGGATTTAGGGGGGGCTAGGGGGGCTATAGCCCCCCCCCCTCCTTGCAACCTCAAGGAACATTGTAGACTCTATGTATTGATATAAAAATGCACTAAAACACATTAATTCTTGCATTAAGTGTCATTTTTACACTTTACAAAATAAAATAACCTATACCCTCAGAGGGGTTGCACCCACCACACCCCTGGTTCAATTATACATGCATTTTATTAGCCCTTTTTAAAAAATCCATCAAATGTGCTCTAAATCCTTGATTTTGGTAGTTCAAAAACCAAATAGCCTATAGCTTCTGGGGGGCTGCGGCCCCCAGACCCCCTGCTTCAGAGATACACTTCTAGGTTTAGCCCCCTCCCTCAAAATATCCTATATCCGCCCCTGACATGGTAGCTAGCTATAGCTATATAGAAATCATGATGTTATTAAATTAGAAATATAACTACAACCCTTTAAATTACCTCAAAACCTATGGCTCCTCTCAGTTCATCTGGTAACTATGTCTATTGTACATAAATTTGCTAAGATATTCACTAAATGTTTAGCTAAATGATATATATTATATCATTTAACTAAACATTTAGTGAACTTCTTAGTTAATAATAATCATACCTCACAACAAAGACTTAATTAATGGTTGTAGTAATAAGTTCATAGATCATTATTAGCTATAGCTATAGCGATATTATAGCTAACTGTTGTAAGGTGAAAATTGTCTTCACATCTATTGATACTGTTGCTGCTAACTATAGCTATTAGGAACAGAAGTGTTCTGTAGTCACTGAAGACATAGCAGAGCTATGTAGCTACGTAGCTACATGACATCACAACAGTATATAGAGACTAGGAATAAAGTAATGAATAGGCAAAGTTTAAAACAATGTAACAATAAAATGAGAACATTCATTTTAAGAAAACTTTATGATTAACTCCCTCCATCCCACAGTTAGTTCAACAATTACCACTGATCCCTTCAATTCAATTCTACTACATGTATTAAGCTAGCTACATTACTTTGCAACTGTAAGCAACAAGTTTAACAAACAGTCTTTCAATTTGAACATGTGATTATTTCATGTTTACAAGAGAACTAATTAATGATGACATGTGTGCTCTATTGTTCATCTACTATTTGTGTATCTGAGTTTTAAATGTTTTCAATTAGCTAAAAAGGCAGGAAGATGATTGGAGGGGTTGGAAGCATATGAACTATGTGCAGTAGCTATACATGCAATGAACACCACATGCACAACCACTATAGCTACACACTAGTTCATGTTATATAGCTACTCCTTTACTCTCAACACTGCTGCATAGTTATATATGCAAAACACATATAGCTACACAGTCTTTAAAATTTATAGCATATTCAATCTGTTATTGAGAAAGAATTATCCTGAACTTTGTCATCAAAACATGGTTCATTATTGCATAACCTGAATAGCTAACAAAGAATATGTTGTTGATAAAACAAACTTACAAACAGTGTAGCTAGCCAGCTATGGTGTCTTTTGGATAAATTTACACCATGCATGCATGCTATTGTAGTTCATGTACAATGTGTTCAGTCATATTCAACATGCAGTGAAATGATGTTTTTAATACCCTTTAGCATAAGCAAAGAATAAATGTGTATGCAACTATGCATGTTTATACAACTTCCATTATTATTAAAACTAATAGCTAATAGCATATTCTTATAAGGAAGTCCTTATATAGTAAGTTACATTCTCAGTTGTCTGGTTACAGCAATTAGTCCAAAATGCTAACACTTGTTTTAACAAAACTTGATTTCCTCAATCAACATTTATTCATAGCCCTTGTTGGCATGGATACTAATAAGTAAATTGGTTATAGTAGGAAATAACCAGGTAGTTAATTATACTACAGTAAGTGTAATGTCTGAATAAGTAATTATTGTAATATTGTTAGTATCCAGTAAAAGCACTAATGTGACTTAAAAATAATGGCCATGTTTAGTATATTAATCCAACAGATTGGAACTGAAATTTGTAAGGAAAGTTCATGCATGAATGGGAAAGTTGTCATGATGACAACTTTCCCATTCATGCATGAACTTGTGAATGGTTAATATACGTAGTGTATACCGGCAGTTATCATCTCACTGCACATTAACCATCACCTGGTTAGTGGGTAAATATTGAACCAAACCATGCAGTTATAGCTATACAGAAGGAGAACATTAGAGCTGCTCATCTTATAGTAGCTATATAGCTGTAGAGCATTTGCTATATCATCAGATCAAACATGTCTTATGTTGTCACCATAGATCCTAATAATGAAACTTGTTTTGGTAACTTTATTGGTCAGTATCTACTACGCTACATATTTAGCTATAACGTGCTGATTTATTCCAGTTTAAAAGAATATCATGTTAGGAGACTCTGGTAAGTCTGTGTCCATGTGTGTGTGTGTGTGTGCGTGCATGCGTGTGTGTGTGTGTGTGTGTGTGTGTGTGTGTGTGTGTGTGTGTGTGTGTGTGTGTGTGTGTGTGTGTGTGTGTGTGTGAGTGCATGCATTCATGCATGTGTGTGTATGTCTGGTGTAGTTTGTGTATATGTTTGTTTGTTTGTATACATTTTATTGTTTTGTGTGTAGCTACATATGTGTAGTGTGTGTCTGTGTCATATGTGTGAGTTTTGTTGTATAATGATTGATTCATTGGTTACTTTGGTAAGTTATTATCATGTGAATTGTTTAGAACACAAAAGTGTTTGTTGATCAAAAACCGGCAGCCTAACACAGCTAGCTATATATCCAGTAAACTTGTACAATATCTTAATTATTACCCGTGTCCTTAGGTTAGCCTTACATGGACTTGGATAATAGCTAACTAAGATATTGTACTTGCATACTCAAGTACAACTACTGTATATACACTGGTGCTTATAAACAATACGAATACTTACTACTTCTCTACATACGTAGCTATACCGAATCAAATCTCTTCCTTTGCAAGTTAAAAACACGTAGAATTCTTATTTTTATCTGGTTACCAGTGATGACCGCCATGTTTCTGTGACTAACACGCCTACTGGGTGATAACTTTTGCCCACTGGGTGATAAACTAAGTTATTACCCAGACTGATGTCTTAGTAACCCACGCCTATAGGCACATATCATAATAACACATTAGCTATATACTTTTATGGTCTTGACTATAATATTGTCCATGTCCTTTTTATAGCTAATTATTATTATTTATGCATATCTGTCATTAGTAATGTACGTATATAATGGCCATATCAGATAAGTGACTGATAGTATAATTAAGCATTAAATGTCAACCTACTAGCTAACTAGCTAATTTTGACACAATAAGGTAACCGGCAATACAAGACCAGTTTCACATAAGAGCTAAAGAATGTTGTGGTTGTAAATCAACAACCAGTCATGCTTAAATCATAGCTAGCTACCAGATTTCATAATTATATGAATGAATTCATAAAGTGCAAGTTATCCTCTAGCTGTGCAAAAGGTGACACTGCAACATGTGTTGTAATATCAGTGAGGGCCAGCCAATTTTCTGTATACATGTAAGCCTAACTATCTTACCGTTTGATGGCCATAACATATTTTATAATGGTAATACAAAGCCAGTAGAAGCCACCACCACATAGTATAGAGCTGGAATAGCGTGACTTTCATGGCCATTGCAGCTCTAGCCTTTCACTAATCTTCGAGTTACTGGAGTCCTCTACCACCAACGATGATGCCATAGACTCCTTTTAATGCTAACAAACAAAATAGTAAACTTGTTTTCACTTCATAACACTGTTTGTGGTTTGCATGTCCACAGAATATCGCCTGATTCTCACTTATTAGCTACAATGCATCTTCACTTTTCACACATCGTTGCCTTGAGCAAAACCTGTACTTTACCGGTCTGTTCTTATAATTAACAAATTCAAGCACCCAAGACACCCAAAGCTCGGGGTCCCATAGGCCTCCAGATGGCTACTGGATGTTATGCAAATGTCGTTAATTGAGGTTCATTAATGTTCTGTAAATATTTTAGCTTGCATGAAACTGGACTATTGATAGCTATATAACTACTGCTGTTTTCAATGATATTATTCCTCCATAGCTACTTGCTGTATGTAAGACTTCCAACAGTTAAAGTTGATCATATATTGAATGTCAAATATGTTTCCTGCATGTAACCTTATGGCTAATAAGGATCAATTTCCTAAGAGGTGCTCTCCCCTCCAAACAACATTATTATAAGTTACACAAAAAGTACCTGGGGCAATGGTTATAACTGTGTGTCATCAATTAGTCACTAGCTACATCACTATGTAGCTACATAGCTACCTACATGTACAGCATGTTATGTGGGGAAATTTTGAGTGGGTAAATTTTTGAGCATTCACAGAAAACTTCCATTATAGCAGCTTCATAGCTACCCAATGAAATACCAATCTATAAAGTTGCTTGATTATGTACGTCTGCCAGTGTTGATAACTTGATAAAATTTGTGTGATTAGCGAAATTTTAAGATTTGTCAATTAAAATGGTCACATGAAACTAACAATGGGTACATTTGTAGACAGTTTTCAATATAGATACAGATAATTGATCATAATTCAAATGTCAACCGACTTTGTCACATTTAGCCCTAACTAGCTAGCTAGCTAAACAAAACCAGTAGTGCCATTGATTTTACTTCATATAGGAATTTACTCTCACGGTACTGAACCTTCCGTATGGTTTATACTCAGGCTAGCTACTTAATTGTACAGGTAGTTAAGCGTAGGCTTATGTCATTATACTACACAGGAAGTTTATTGATACCTTTAAAGTTTTATGTAGCTATAGACAAACTTGGATTTGATGAATATTTAATTTGATATAATATCTATAAGCACTCCAAAACTTATCATGATAATTATAGCAATATTGCACAATTAGCCAGCTATTGCTTCTCAGCAATGCTTTATATTAATCATTGTTTGATCATTTATTTATATATAATCATTGATCAATGCTTTATACTAATCATTGGTCATTGCTCAATTAATCATGTATCATTAATTGATGATTTATATAAATCATTGGTGTTGCTTTATAATATCATTAGTATTCTAATGTTAACACATGTGACTATATTTACATAGTTATTATAGTTGCATAGTAATGTACATGTGATCCTACGTGCTAAAACTGCTAATCCAACATGGCAGCTAAGGGCTGCTATCTCACTTTGTTACACTTCATTCATGCAGGATACCTTCATGATGTGATGGCAGGAAACTACTGTTGGTTCAGGTTTCAGTCAGCTAGTTCTTTGCGCTACCTTTTAGGAGTGTTACCAACTATTTTCTTTGTGAGTTCATTACATTATCTAGCTAACTACCACTTGTTGTAGCTATTAGTTTAATTGATGATGCATGCTATCATCACTTATAGTACATACATAGCTATAGCTCAGTGTTGTTGATTACATCATGTGCTAGTTGAAGTTGATGGATGGAACCTTATCAATTGACTATATCATTTGTGATGGTGAACATGGTTAATTGTTCATGTATCTGCGTGCATGTACACACGCACGCACGCACGCATGCATGCACGTGCACACACACACGCACACACACACACACACACACACACACATACATACACACACGCACACACATACACACACACACTGCACATACATATTATACACCAACAGGTCCAACACATAAACCACACTAGCTAGTTGTAGCTAGTTATATTTCTTTCGTAGCTGGCTTGTTGGTTATTAAAATAATTTTATAAAAGAAGACATAACATACAATATTAGCTGTACTCTATACAACAACATGTGATTTTGCATAATCAGCAGTTTGAGAATACAGTGCGTATCTCTACTATAGCTATATTGGTGTTATGCTAAAACTACGTATAATCATCTATAGGTTTTCTGTTATTGTTAATAGATAATTTACTGCAGCTTAATTCTGTTTTAAATTATCCTATATTTATATCATTATTGATGCACTATGCACTTAAATAAATATGGTTATTCAATTACAAATACTCTCCTTGTGTTGCTATAGTAACGTACTACTGTATAACTGCCCTGTCAAATATAGCATAATAGTCGATAACTGTGAAGGCCTAGCCATATATGGGATAGATAGCATGCTATGCGTATATTCTGTAGTGTTTATTTCGAATCAATTATATAATTAGCTATAATCCTGATATGCCCAAAATATTTTCCAAAATACTTTACTGTTCAGGCTCTCTATTGTGCTCTCCAATTCACACAATATTGCTCTTACAAATGACTCAACATTATTTATGAATGCTCTATTAGAGTATTTCAATATATTGAGTAAATATATCCTTGAGACATAAACTATAAGTTGTTTCACATTCCCATTTCTATTAGCTGTGATTTCACATTATCAACCACTTCTAACAGATCAAACACAATTATATTAATGGTATACAGCTATGGCTTTCCTATACAATTAGAATAGTACAAAATGTAGCTATACAGCTAATTGTGAATAGTACAAAAATATACACAGCTAACAACTAATAGAGCTGTAGAAAATAATATAACTCAATATAGAGCAACTGTAGAGAATTACATAACTCAATAGAGCTGTAGAAAACTAAAGTCAAAAAAACTAAACTTCAGTAATAGTAATAATAAACTGACACTCGATTGTTCTCGCATTCGGTTACAAGTATGATAGCTACCATACATATCTATGGTGAGGCTACAAAGACCGTGTAACTGACTCCTACCAGAGTCCTGTGCACCAACTCTACTGATGTAGGTACCATCAAGAGAAAAGACAGAGACGCGGTTACCATAGAGGTTAGCAACTCAGTAGCAAGTGATTATTATTGTTGACTGCCACATCAAATGGAGAGAGCATAATTGACATGCATGGTTGACCAATGGTGTGAATAGCTAAATTTACCATCACATTGGAATACAGAGATGCAGTGATTACCCTGATCAGTAATATATAGCTACTCTGTTGTTATGGACTGTGATAACTAACAGGCAGTCCAGTTGACCATTGTCTGTTTTCATATCATGTTACCAAACTAGAGGGAGACTAGCCTATTACACTTCTAGTATTGAAATTACATACACGGAAGAATAACAATCGATAAGGCAGCACTGTATGGATCAACATCATTGGAGGCTCATGTATAGTGCATTGCAAGTCACACAACTGAATGCAAATGTAACACCAAAAAAACTAATTTTATAACTAGAAAGATGACAAATTAAAGTCAAAAATTCTACATGGTGTAACTTATACCTTTTACCAGACAAAGACACAAGGTATCCATAATCTGTAATAACAC
This sequence comes from Spongia lamella, assembly GCA_963930835.1. Classification (NCBI taxonomy): domain Eukaryota; kingdom Metazoa; phylum Porifera; class Demospongiae; order Dictyoceratida; family Spongiidae; genus Spongia; species Spongia lamella. The sequence goes on along the minus strand of OZ005746.1, from coordinate 5,525,035 downwards.
AAAGTTAATACGTAGCTGTATCTTTTGCTCATCTCCCATGTGATCATCTCAGCATCTCATGATCAACATGTACAGTTAGCATGCACTGCTTAACAATAGAACCAGATATCAAATTTAGCTACTATGTAATGATCAATCTAGCTACGTACATTCTACACTAAGTTGATCCTGTAGCTACAGCTGCTGTGTTCGCAGATCAGTCAGTCAGCTGATCAGATTTCCTCAGGTATAAAGTTATTGCTGGACATAGATACTAGTCTATGGGTAGACTAGTCAAGGCTGTTGGAACCACTCACATTAGAGTGCATCGCTCCACTCAATCTATTAAAAGAGTATTCGCTGACTGTGCTATTAGAGAGTATCTAGCTATATGCTGGCATTATATGCAGCATCAAGTGCAGCATATATACTTGCCGGCATGTTGATGCAGGCTTATCAATACTGATAATGCATTCCCTGCGTGGTCAACTGATTGCCGGTTTGCTTATAGTAAAATAATCATGAGATAGCTACGTATGTGTTATTAGCTACTCCTGCACAGGATCTGGTGACAGTTGAAAATGGAATAGCTAACAGTACATCATAGATAGCTATTAGAATGATTAATGCTGAAACTATACATAGTTTATTTCACCTTTAAAATGCTATGTGGCTATTCGTATAAGATATCGATAATGCAACAAGCGAGTAGCTAGCTACCACACTAATTTTTGAATGGTAAGGTTTAAAACATGTTTGACAGGTTTGGTGGTAGACTAGGGCTGAAACAGATAGTGTATAGGTTATATGCGATATGAATAGTAACATATTACTATTGTGATGCTGTTGAGGATAATTATGCCTAGCTACCTACTAAATTGGGTTGAAACAAACACTCGCTATGTAGTTTACAATTCTGAAGGCCTGTCGATATCCCACTGAAACAACTCTTCAATGATATAAACATTATTAATAATAAATTGTACAAATGTATGCCTGTCCCATTACTGTCGTGCCTTCACATAACAACAAAATGCTGATCATGTGGGTGGTTGCACGTATCATGGTACAATCCCATAGCCACCACACGTGCAGTTGCAACGTACATGATCAGGTCACGATTTCAAGTGATCATGTGATGTGACACATGCCAGGGTCCACAAATTTTACAATTACAGATATTACTACTAAAATTGATGGTTCACAAAAATTGTACCTACTTCACATATCAATGTAAACTTTATGTTTATAATTAGCTAGTGTTACTTATGTACCCCCAATGTTCAAAGATACCGCATGATGCAAATTTTTTTGACAGGCCGGGACTGAAAATATTGATGATTTTGACAAATTTTTAACAATTCATCAAAATTTCACTATTCAAAATTTTCTTGCAATAGCTACGTAGCCATGTAAAAAAAAAACATGTCTAATACAATTCGTCAAAATTTTGCTCGTCTGACCCCTAATTCATCAAAATTTTCCACCATCAAAATTCTGCACCATATGGTAACATTACGTATATACCTATTAGCTGAACTTGTGGTTGTCTCCATGGTGGCAACTACCACTGAAAACATTACTTGTTAAAAGATGGGCAAACTCTGTGATTACTCATTTCCTGGAAATAATTTGCTGTATTATAATTACCCAAGCTGGATAAATTTTTGTTATGCCTCCTTCTCCCTGCCATTGAAATGTTGCTTCCACATGCCATGCATGTAGGAAATAACTGATTATATAATAACCATAATTGTTATGTATGATTATTGTGGCATACTTTTCAATACAACTGTAGCTATCATGCGATGTTAAGGTTATCACAATGCATTTCATTCAACAAGTTTCTTAACTCAGGCACCATTGTTAAGCTTACGTAACGACTGACATAAACAAGAAATAAATTATTAATGACATTCCATCTGTACAAATTTATAATGCAAGTGTCACCAGACCCTTTTATTTTCAGGAGGGCACCAAATAAAAGAGTCAGCTACTCCAGACAGTGTAAATCATAGCCATAGGACAAGGATCATAGCTACCTGGAATTTACCGTACAGTAGAAAATTTTGATGAATTTGATGAAATTTTAGCAAATCATGAAAAATTTTCCTTTCAAAGATTTCTTTCAATAGCTGTTGCATGTAACGTTGATACAATTCATCAAAATTTACTCGTCAAATTTTGCTGACCCCGATTCATCAAATTTTGTGCTATAATATATTTCCTATACACATATACATAACCATTTATACTGTAACTGTAAACCATATGCATAGGTACATAACACAAGACATAGTATCTAAAAGTTTCATGTGGCACAACCAAGTATGTACGTAAGTATGTACAGTAGATATAAAAAGAAAATACAATGTAAACAACAGACATAGCTAGCTTACAACAATATGAGTAGCAGACGTAACTATAATTATCTACAGCTAAAGTTAAGATTTCATCAATACTTAGAAAAGATTTGGATCCTTCTATTATAACAGTCACTCACATATACAGTACCATTAGGGCTGAGTGCTATCCCATTAGGAGAAGAAAATTGTCCGTTAGTAGAGCCTTTGGATCCAAAGCAGTATATAAAGACTCCATCTTTGTCAAAAATTGACACACGATTATTTCCCCTTTCAATTATGAAAATGAAGCCATACATGTCAATGGTAAGACTAGATGGTTTACTTAATTGACCCCTACTGGTACCATGAGTGCCAAACTTGCTGACATAGTTACCATCAAGAGTAAAGATGGAAATGCAATGATTATTAAAGTCAGCAATTAGTAACTGGTTGTTATTATTAACTGCTACATCAAATGGAGACCTTAATTGGCCTGATTGACCAATGGTGTGAATAAATTTACCATCACATTGGAATACAGAGATGCGGTTATTACACTGATCAGCAACATATACTCTGTTGTTAAGGACTGTGATACCTACTGGATAGCTCAATTGACCATTATTTGAACCATGCCTGCCAAACTGCAGTATGTATTTACTACTAACATCAAACTTTTGTACTCTATGGCCATGGTAATCAACCACATACAAATGGTTGTCATCATCAAATGTTACTCCTGTAGGCAAATCAAACTGACCGTTGCCATTACCACTGGAGTCAAATTTTGCAACTACTCGATCTTGACTATCAAATATGTATACACGCTGATTAGTTCTATCTGCTACTGCCCACATGCCATCCTTACCAAATGCAATGCCCCATGGTTTACCCATTCTCCCACCATCATTAACAACCTTACTTGGTACATCTAATGCAAGATAATTTCTATGCACTGATACACTGTAAGGGCTTCCCTTGATATGTCTCCCATTAATAGCAACTGACAACTTTACTTCTCCAGTTTGCTTGGCTACAAAAGATGCTTCATAGCTGCCATCTTGATAATCCCTTATTGCTACTGAAACAACGACTCCTGTGGTACTTGATTGTGCCTGTACAATAACTTTACTACCACCTTTAGAGCAAAGACGACCTTGTGCATTCTTAGTGACAATTTTAAATCTGATGTCTTTATTAATACACACAGCAGGTGGAATATTTTCAGCTGAAGATTTAAGAGGATCAGCATCACCGTAAAATATGTTTGCAAATTGAGGGAAACCATTTTGATATTCTTCCACTGGGATGAATTGCATATTCGGCAATTCTACTGGTTCTGTTTTCAATTCTTTGTAACAGTCAGTCAGTCTTTTCACATCTTCAGTAACTTGCTTCTTCATGAACAGTGCTTCTTGATCTGAACCACTCTTAACGTCATTGTTTAATTCTTTCATGCTCTCTAGTTGTGCTTGATTCTGTTCAATTTGTTCCAGTTGCAATAAGACTGCTTTCTTATTATGAATGGATACTTCTTGCAGCTCCTTCTTTAGTTCTTCTCTTTGTTGCTGTAATCGTCGCTGTAACTGATCATAATAATCATCTATCTGCTGATCAACCTCAGTCGCCTGTATCTGTATCTTCTTTCCAGTGGCAGTAATGTTGTGATGTGCTTTGGATAATTCAGCCATCATAATGTCTACTGGCTCAATGATCTTGTCCATCTCTGCCCTGTGCTTGTTGGCCATCTTCTTCACAGTATTGTGTTTATGCCCATTGTGGTCTGTCGTGGTGCAGTAATGACACACTAACTGCTCACATGTGTCACAATAGAAATTCAGCTCCAACTCGTGCTCCTGACACATCAGTGGCTTTGCTTTTGGTCGTACATGAATATCCTTCTTTTCTGCCCTCAACTCCTTCAACTGTGACATGGTATGGCCTTGATAGTCTCTGCTATATTTGTGTGACTCGTGACAGTGATTACATAGAAACACACCACAATCAAAACATAGCACAACAGCGGGATCCTCCCTAACACAAAGGTCACAACGCACATCCTCCTCTCCTGTAACCTTTTCCTTTAACGCTACCTCATCGACAATACGATTAATGAAGAAATTGTTTGGGAGTTGCTTAATCCCTCCGGTAGGGATGGCGCTAGTTTTTCGACATTCTGGGCACTTGATATCTGAGCCTTTCTGTAGCTTTACTAAACACTCTTCACAATATGAGTGGTAACAAGGAAGATACTTGGGTTTCTTGTATAGTTCGGTACATATTGGACAGGTTAAGTGACTAGCTACTTTCTTCATTTGTTCGGCAGCCATTTTATGTAATACCCTCCCGTCACACTCTAAGCCTAAATGTCACAAATTCCCTTAAGTATGTTACAATATACAGTTATACTTCTTACCAACGAAAAAGACCGAGGTGAGGTACCAAAATTGGCAATGTAACTGAATCTCGACTGAACTGCTGGCGCGTTGACTGAACCGGAACCGAAACCTCTCGTTGAACCTCGCGTTGAACCTCGCGTTGAACCCCCGAAGTTTTTAATTTAACTGCCGGATGAACCACGCCCTTCTATGTGTTAACATGATTATTATATAAGCACAGCGGGATTGATTTTATACTAGCTATTAAAGTATAATTGTATGTAACTAGCTAATTATAGCTATAGCTACCTAAACACGTAGTTATGTATATCCTACGTATACGTATAGTGTTGTGTATACGCATATTCTAGCTATATAGTGTGTTCACTTGGTATCAATTATATAATAATTTATATGATTAGCTGATATACCCAAAATACTTTCCAAAATACTTTACTCTTCAGGCTCTCTATTGTGCTCTCCAATTCACACAATATTGCTCTTACAAATGACTCAACATTATTTATGAATGCTCTATTAGAGTATTTCAATATATTGAGTGAATAGCTATACCCTACATAACGAGAATATAGCTAATATCTGCCATATTTAATGCATGCAGGTTGGGAGATTAGCTCTAGCAGTGCAGGAAACACCTAAGCAGATTGGTGTTGTCTGTAATTGTAGCTAATTTCATGCATGATCAACATAAGTTGTTATAAGTTTCACTCTCCTATAGTTTCACTCTATAAGTTTCACTCTCCTATGAGTTGTTTCACATTCCCATTTCTGCTGCATAAAGATTTAGCTTAGCTACCAGTATTAGCTGTGATTTCACGTTACCAACCACTTCTAACAGATCAAACACAATTATATTAATGGTATACAGCTATGACTTTCCTATACAATTAGGATAGTACAAAATGTAGCTATACAGGTAATTGTGAATATTACAAAAATATACATAGCTAACAACTAATACAGCTGTAGAAAATAATATAACTCAATATAGAGCAACTGCAGAGAATTACTTATAACTCAATAGAGCTGTAGAAAACTAAAGTCAAAAAAACTAAACTTCGGTAATAATAATAATAATCAGAAATAACTTGGATCCTACTATGTCACAGTCGGTGATAAAAATAGACTGCCACTAGGACTGATGGCTATACCACAAGGAGCAGAAAACTTTCCATTGGCAGAGCCTTTTGACCCAAAGCAATGCAGGAATGCGCCATCTTTGCTGAAGACTGATACGTACTTGATTGTTCTCACTGACGTTCAGTTAGCTACAAGAATGATACCATACAAGAGTCCTGTGTACCAACTCTGCTGATGTAGTTACCATCAAGAGAAAAGACAGAGATACAGTTACCATAGAGGTTAGCAACAAGCAAGTGATTATTATTGTTGACTGCCACATCAAATGGAGAGCATAATTGACGTGGTTGACCAATAGTGTGAATAAATTTACCATCACATTGGAATACAGAGATGCCGGCGGTGATTATACCTTGATCAGTAATATAATATAGCTACTCTGTTGTTATGGACTGTGATAACTAATGGGCAGTGCAGTTGACCATTGTCTGTTTCCATATCATGTTACCAAACTGGATAGGGAGACTAGCATATATATTACACTTTTATTTTACCTACGTACCTATTATGCTACATGTGCTGCAGTGTTCATAAATTTAACCTATTAATGCTACGTATATATTATACTCAATTTCATGCAGTTAACTGAAGCAGAAATTCACCGTGTTGTTAGATCCACTAGTGACAAGGTAGCCGCTAAGTATTGATATATAGATAGTTGCTGACTTGTTAATTAACAGTATAACTACTGCAGAGTGTAAATGATTGATTGCATTATGAGCCTTCTCACAGGTCGACCTAGTGGGAAAACCGGTACCTTGGATTGTGCCCACAGACACCATTTTGCCCCCCCTCTCAGTTCCTTGCATTGCTCCATTTTTCATTGCATAATGGCCAACTGCTGCCCTTTTCATTTTGGAATAGCTGTAATATAGTTTACACAACAATGTATACATATTTGCTGCAGAGCCTTCCATTTGGCCAGCGAGTTCACGGCATGCTCTACACTACTTAGTCAAGTTACATTCTCAACCAGCTTTATAATAATACTTGGTGCTTGGTTAAATTTTTAGAGGGATAAAATGTGGGTGAATTTAAAAGACAAGATTTAGTTCCACAAAACTTTCTGGCTGTATGGTAGCTATAATTAAACCATCTATGGCTAAATGTAAAGTTGTGATCAATACTTAGAAAAGGTTTGGATCCTTTTATTATCACAGTCACTGACATATACAGTACTATTAGGGCTGAGTGCTATCTCATTAGGAGAAGAAAATTGTCTATTAGTAAAACCTTTGGATCCAAAGCAGTGTATAAAGACTCCATCTTTGTCAAAAACTGACACACGATTATTTCCCCTCTCAGTTATGAGAATGAAGCCATACATATCAACGGTAAGACTAGATGGAATACTTAACTGACCCCTACTGATACCATGAGCACCAAATATTAACTGCTACATCAAATGGAGACCTTAATTGACCTGATTGGCCAATGGTGTGAATAAAATTACCATCACATTGGAATACAGAGATGCACTTGTTACCCTGATCAGCAACATATACTCTGTTGTTTTAGACTATGATATAGCGAATTTGCAGGGTTACTAAATCACTTAGTCACCTGCATGTTCACTTAGTCACCTACACATGTTTACTTAGTGCCCTGGCCCTCAGGCAACGACCGACCGTCAAATACATTTCGACTGTACTTTCATGTACAAAACAACTTTTCATTCTTACTTAGATAAATGGTAGCGCGACAAACTTCATTTCGCTGTTTGTAGTCTTCTTCGGCTTATTTGCTCGTGAAGATGTTAAGCGCGCCAACATCGTAAATATATATACCTAGCGCTAGTTGCCAAGTAGGTACCATGGAAACATCAAAAGCTTTTCGCTCAGGAAATCGATAACTAGCTCTTCCGCGCTTTTAATGGCGTTTGAAGGTATTATCATGTGATTCTTGTTCAGTGTAGTCTAAATAAGTTAGATGCCGCGACCTACGGGAACTAAGCGACTTAGTAACCCTCAGGCCCTTAGTAGCGCCCTCGCTACCCTCGCCGGTGCCACAGCCTCGGGCCTTCGGGTTACTAAATCGCTTAGTTCCCTTGGTCTTGGCGTCTAACTATTATATGGACGTCACTGTGATTCCTAATGGATAGTTTAGTTGACCGTTATATGAACCATAGCTGCCAAACTGAAGCATGTACATATGTATGTACTACTAACATCAAACTTATATAATACTAATGCGTTTCCTCAAAATAAATCGCTTTGTTTGTAATAGCTAAGTCGATTATAATGCTTACTTTAACTGATGGTTGGACATTGGACATTTTCCAACCAAACTTGCTGAACATTTTTGCTTTTGGTCGGACAAATGTCCAAACAGAAAATTATGTACTAGCTATCAAATAACTCATTCTAATCATCCTCAATGTTGTTCAATGTTTGTATATACAAGTTACGCTAGCTACTGTCTCAACAACTATGTAAATGTCTGATCAAAATCACTTTTATTCTGACAACCTGTCTTGGCATATTTTTCTGCTTGTATCAAGCACTGAATCATAATTTATGGTCAAAGACTATAGATTACTTACGTATGATGCATCTTGTAGCCTATCAATGCTGTTGATTACACTCATGCAATGTTCATAGCTAGCTAGCTACCATGCGGCTATCCAAATGCCAAAATTGTTAATGTATTCCAACCAATTGACACCTTTTGTTACATTGTAACAAAGAAAGAAGAGCAGGAATGAGAGAAGTATGTATTTTACTTAGCTACCACCAAAAGAGTGGCGGTTATCACTTTTTAACCACTTTACCAGTCAGGCTGCTATGTACTTCAGTTTCACCAGTTTGGCTGATTTTGTCAGAGGAAGATAATTGTACCAAACTTACATGGCTCATTTGGCATATCCAATAAGCTTATAGTAAGAATTAAACTATGCCACAAAGTTTAAGGACTGTTTGATAATTAATACTGCAGCATCCAATAATTGGTAGATGTATCCAATAATTGATCACTATTAGACATCATGGACAATATTAATGTAATGACATCACAAAAATGAATATTGGTTTCCAAAAAGATTAAGGAATGCCTGGCTATCGACAATTGACCACTTACGGACTAAAATATAGAATTTAACAAAGATAAATTGTTACAGCAGTAACTATCTATCTACCAGTCAGCATTTTAAGTAAAGTATATACTGTATTGTGAGGCATGATTTGAAGTGTGTAATGTTTTGGAAGCCATACTATGGTTTTAAAAAACTTGGGAGGTAATCAGACAATAATGTTGTGCTATAACTACATAGCTAACCAATAGCTATAGAGCTATGTACAATGTACTATGTAGCTACTAATGTATAATAGTCTTACCATCCCTACATTATGTGATTGAAAATATGTTCCGTTTGAGATCTATAATATTTTGTGTAATAATAATAATTAGCTACAGATCATTTTTATTTACTCAAATTCACTATTCATATATCCCAATTACCCAATTATCCATAGAAATACATACAAAATGTCTAGCATTTGTCACTGCTTACCAGATCCTATCATGAGAGGTAGAACTGCAAGAATAACACACATGTAGCTAGCTGGAGATTAATATTAACTTGCCAGTACAAACAGAACAAAAATAATTAATGGTTTGAATGTAGCTACTTATAATTATTAATTGTTATTCTGTTATGACTTGTGCCACACATCTATTACCAGCTGTGAGTAGCTGGCACACTCCTTAAAGTAACTGCAATATAGCCAATATCTATTTTGGATTCCATTGAAAATTATAGCACACTTCATGAGTGCTACATGAGATGTGTAGCATGACTGGAAGCTTTGATCTGAGGTGTGAAATTGTTACACACATAGTAAAGCTGTTACCTACGTAAGTATTTGTTTTTGTGATTTAAGTGGCAAATTGACAAATATTTATAAAGAGGGATACTGCTAATAGCTACTACTGTGAGGATGTAGCTAACCGTTAATCAGTAGCAGTAACATATTCATGAACAGCACCCATACAATGCATCTAAGCAAATGCTGTAATGTCTAATGTGCATCCACCTCATGTATAGGGAAATTTTTACTGTCATATTTTATGCTAAAGTCACACTGCCAATACAACTTGAAAGTCACACTGCTAACACAAAGGTCACATTGCTAATACAAAGGTCACACTGCTAATAAAAAAGTGACACTACTAATGCAAGGTCACACTTATACAATCTATAGTGATATTATAAGCTATAGCTAAAGGCTACAGCTATAATAGCTACTGAGCTATACAATCTACTATAATAGCTAATACCTGCATGCATGTGATCCCTAGATGAATCAAGTGATGCTGTAACATAACTACATAGTTAGTAACCTTTGTTACCAAATCAGTACAAATTTTAATTGGGAGATTAAAAGTTTGAGGTTATTACAATTAACAAAAGATGCTGAAAGCTTACTCAGCTATATATCTGGCAATTGCATGGTGTAGTCTATAGACTTGTGAGGCTATATCTCTCTGTTACATGACAACCAAATTATTTATGTTGATTTGTTGTTGTTGTTGAATAAACATCTTCTGCATGAGAACTACTAAGCATACAGGTGAATTCCCTGTCAGTTTCAGTTTAGTCTGGTGTGCATGATGTTAAGACTATGTTTAGGAAGACATATAAGTTAAACATTTTCAATCACATAACATAATTATAGCTAGCTACATTGTAAGCCAGGAAACCCCATGGATAGGAAATGACTAAATTATAATATTATGTTCACTTATCCTCGTAAGGAATTAGATGTTTTATTCCCTTAATACTTTTGGAACTGAAAATACTTTCTTCAGTTGTTGCCACTTGTGGTCCCTACATACAGGTATATCCTTAAGCATGTATTATTAACAGGATGCATACATACACTTGTGTGTTTTGTTCATGTCCCATTCTTGCATATAAACTATTGACATTAATAGTAAGTGACTTTGATAGACAATGGATAAGTGATTAATCTGAACCATTTCTATGCATCTATATATAGCTACATACGTAGCTGTCTCTTGTAAAAATAATTCATTTTCAGGAAGCGATAATTTATTTTTTAAGATGCCCCCGGCCAGACTGATGCCTAATTCATTAGCTGTTACCAAATCAATCAGGTAAAATAAAGAATTTTACTAAGAGGAGCCAAATGAATAATAGCTAGCTAACTCAAATGTTATTAACAGTGATTTGATGTATAGCCAGCTAGCTAGCTACACTGCATGTGTAGAAAAGGGTTTGATGATAAATTGTTTACAGTTTAGGTTTAGCTAGGTCAAACCATATCAACAGTTTTCTCTCTCAAGATACTATAGTGTTGGCTGCCATGTAGCATGCAGCGTGCAAGTCTTTGAATTTTGCAAATCAAGATGATCAGCAAAAATAGCACATAAATACCTATATTGTGCATTTTGTCACATTATTGCTAATAGTCAGCTATATGTTCAAGGGGCTAGCTATGTATTTCTTTAGAGAACAATATTGCTTCATTTACATAATTAATGTTTTCTCACAGCAAAAACCTGCTGTGTATAGAGCTAAATGACAATTGCATAGCTATATATCTAGCTACTTGAAGTTACTAACAAGCTATAGCTACAATCCATCTAACAGAAAACTGTCTTAATATTTACTAAATTAAGCTGACTCAACTCTACATGCAGACTTCTTCAAATTAGGAAATAAAAGTTGTCACATAGGCCAGAATGTTTATACGTGTGAGCTTGCTTGAGACTATAACGGAATAGCTAACATGTTGCCATGTGCAATATTTGTTTCAGTTTCATAGTTACGTACAAACTGGTAAATGGTCATCACTAAAGTTTCCCAGTAAATCCTTTAAAGTGCATGACTTGTCCAAAAAATTCTCTTAAAATTATATATATCCACTGTAGAGGTTTAATGGTTATTACCCACTCTTTATATGGCTTCTAGTCCAAGGAGACATATGTTCAAGAGCTACTAAAAATACTTTTGTTAATCTATCTATCTAGCTAGCTAGCTATACAGCATAAAAGCTAACAGTATAAGTTTCATACAAAATGACAACTATGATCATAGCAAAGTCAATTATGATTCTGGTTGTCATTTTGTATGTATGAAATGCATTCTTTAGATTTTATGGTGTAGCTATATAGCTAGGTATAAACCATAGGCACATAGCTAGTTAGCTATAGTTATACCTTTAGCTACTCCCTTTGGAGTTAGCAAAAATTAAAATCCCAGCTCTACAAAGTTGAAGATTCACTCAAGGTTCATTCAATTCATGGCATGGTAGCTAGCTAGCTAGCTATATAGAAATCATGATGTTATTAATTAGAAATATAACTACACCCCTTAAATTACCTCAAAACCTATGGCTCCTCTCAGTTCATCTGGTAACTATGCCTATTGTACACAAATTTGCTAAGATTTTCACTAAATGTTTAGCTAAATGATATATAGCTATCATTTTACTAAACATTTAGTGAACTTCTTAGTTAATAATAATCATAACTCACAACAAAGACTTAATTAATGGTTGTAGTAATAAGTTCATAGATCATTATTAGCTATAGCTAGCGATATTATAGCTAATTATTGTAAGGTGAAAATCGTCTTCACATCTATTGATACTGTTGCTGCTAACTATAGCTATTAGGAACAGAAGTGTTCTGTAGTCACTGAAGACATAGCAGAGCTACGTAGCTACATGACATCAAAACAGTATATAGAGACTAGGAATAAAGTAATGAATAGGCAAAGTTTAAAACAATGTAACAATAAAATAAGAACATTCATTTTAAGAAAACTTTGATTCACTCCCTCCATCCCACAGTTAGTTCAACAATTACCACTGATCCCTTCAATTCAATTCTACTACATGTACGTATTAAGCTAGCTACATTACTTTACAACTGTAAGCAACAAGTTTAACAAACAGTCTTTCAATTTGAACATGTGATTATTTCATGTTTACAAGAGAACTGATTAATGATGACATATCTATTGTTCATCTACTATTTGTGTATCTGAGTTTTAAATGTCTTCAATTAGCTAAAAAGGCAGGAAGATGATTGGAGGGGTTGGAAGCATATGAACTATGTGCAGTAGCTATACATGCAATGAACACCACATGCACAACCACTATAGCTACACACTAGTTCATGTTATATAGCTACTCCTTTACTCTCAACACTGCTGCATAGTTATATATGCAAAACACATATAGCTACACAGTCATTAAAATTTATAGCATATATTCAATCTGTTATTGAGAAAGAATTATCCTGAACTTTGTCATCAAAACATGGTTCATTATTGCATAACCTAAATAGCTAACAAAGAATATGTTGTTGATAAAACAAACTTAAGCTCTGCAAACTTTCAAACAGTGTAGCTAGCCAGCTATGGTATCTTTTGGATAAATTTACACCATGCATGCATGCTATTGTAGTTTATGTACAATGTGTTCAGTCATATTCAACATGCAGTGAAATGATGTTTTTAATACCCTTTAGCATAAGCAAAGAATAAATGTGTATGCATGTTTACACAACTTCCATATAAAGGTAACATTATTAAAACTAATAGCTAATAGCATATTCTTATAAGGAAGTCCTTATATAGTAAGTTACACTCTCAGTTGTCTGGTTACAGCAATTAGTCCAAAATGCTAACACTTGTTTTTTAACAAAACTTGATTTCCTCAATTAACATTTATTCATAGCCCTTGTTGGCATGGATGCTAATAAGTAAATTGGTTACAGTAGGAAATAACCAGGTAGTTAATTATACTAAGTGTGATGTCTGAATAAGTAATTATTGTAATATTGTTAGTATACAGTAAAAGCACTAATGTGACTTAAAAATAATGGCCATGTTTAGTATATTAATCCAACAGATTGGAACTGAAATTTGTAACGAAAGTTCATGCATGAATGGGAAAGTTGTCTTGTTGTTGTCTTGTTGTCTTGTTAAATCAGTTGTCTTTCCCATTCATGCATGAACTTGTGAATGGTTAATATCAATAGTGTATACCGGCAGTTATCATCTCACTGCACATTAACCATCACCTGGTTAGTGGGTAAATATTGAACCAAACCATGCAGTTATAGCTATACAGAAGGAGAACATTAGAGCTGCTCATCTTATAGTAGCTATATAGCTGTAGAGCATTTGCTATATCATCAGATCAAACTTGTCTTATGTTGTCACCATAGATCCTAATAATGAAACTTGTTTTGGTAACTTTATTGGTCAGTATCTACTACACTACATATTGGGCTATAACGTGCTGATTTATTCCAGTTTAAAAGAATATCATGTTAGGAGACTCTGGTAAGTCTGTGTCCGTTTGTGTGTGTGTGTGTGTGTCTGTGTGTGTGTGCATGCATTCATGCATGTGTGTGTATGCCGGTCTGGTGTAGTTTGTGTATATGTTTGTTTGTTTGTATACGTTTTGTTGTTTTGTATGTAGTCACATATGTGTAGTGTGTGTCTGTGTCGTATGTGTGAGTTTTGTTGTACAATGATTGATTCATTGGTTACTTTGGTAAATTGTTATCGTGTGAATTGTTTAGAACACAAAAGTGTTTGTTGATCAAAAACCAGCCTAACACAACTAGCTATACCCAGTAAACTTGTACAAAATCTTAATTATTACCCGTGTCCTTAGGTTAGCCTTACATGGACTTGGATAATAGCTAACTAAGATATTGTACTTGTATACTCAAGTACAACTACTGTTTAATGTTGTTCGCTCACCTTATAATTGGCTGCTCCAACTGGATCTGCTTGTTTTACAGAGGCTGTAGCTACCACCCAATCAGTTGATTGTGGTGGGGTTTGGTAAGTGCACAGGGATCCAGCTGCTTGGGTTCTCTAAAAGCAATTCTTTACATTCATTAAAGGGGGCATTATACCCTACGACAAATTTAACAATCTTTTGCTTAAGGAAGGACCTTCTCAAACCTTGGGTGAAAGGGCATAAAGATTACTATTCATAACTTTTTTTGCATATAAAAGTAAAATATATAATGGGATAAACATATATCTATGATTAAAGGCAGCTACCTATGGACCCCCGTGCTTTCACATTCCCAACTATTAGGAATGGAGAATTACGGTAGGCTGCAGAAAAAAGTTAACGTTTCGTGATTGTAATTACGTGCGTATTACGTCCCGTACCAGGTAATTACTTGCGTAATTATGCAATGTGTTGAATTCGTTATTACGGGAGTTGCTACGTGTGATTTTTTCACGTTACAGGAGCCGTGACAGCGTAGTAGCGTACTATGGCGTTGAGGGCAGAAACGAGGGCTGTAAGCCAGACAATCAAAGACAAAGGTATGTAGTTGTGTTCCGTGTTAATCGCTAACTATTTTTCTTTCCACAGAAATATATTTCCTAGTATACTGGGGGAGTAAGAGGGTGTAAGCATGCACCCTTCTGTCGAACTGGAAGAAGGCGATGGAAGGGACGTAGGATACGCGTGTGTAGTGCAGTTTCAGTACAGCGACTATAAACATACACAACACTATTTAGTTAACAACTCCAAGCTTAAACCATACATTTATAAACCTATGTTTAGACACACCATATACCTCTAAAAGTCCAACCCATGCAGTTCGAGTCGACATCTCAAAACGGTTGCAATAGATAAAAGCCATTCTCCGTTAATATCTTATGGAGCTGGTAAGCTGTAGTTTCGTCATCGTCCTGCATCTGGACTTCTACGAATCGCTTAACCTCTGCTGTTATTTTTGTAGGACGACCCGAACCTTCTTTGCGAGCAAGGCAATTCGTCTCACGGAAATAGCAAATAAATTTCCACACCGATACTCTGCTAATGTGTATACCTTCCCCCTCAAGAAGCTTCTTGAGACGTGTAGACGACTTGGTTCCATCAAAGTAATACACTAAAATTCTCTGCTTAGCGTACTGCGACAATACCATTATGCAGTCAACACCGGTCAACACAAAAATTTAATCAACTTAATGGTTCTATTAAATTAATGCGCAGCAAACGTGTACACTGATGTTTCCGTAGTCTTAGCACCATCGCAAGCCAGCTGTCTAAGCCTGAGGTATATTAATTATATGTACTTTACCTTCCATAATTTGCATTATATCATCTGATGAGTAGCTACCATTAGTGTTCGGCATGCATGGCGCTCGCCGGATGCATGCATGCTAATTCAGTGACTTTACCACTCGCCTCACCACATAAAATTCATAATAATAATGTTGGCTAACTAGATGGCTATATAGCTAACTATAGTAACTGATTATTTCTGTCGTTATCTGAGCTAACAGTTCGTCGCCGGTAGAACTCCGTCACTCTCAGCTGCGACCGGTCTTCTTCTAAACAATCCTGAAACATATAACAGCGCATATTATACGTAATTACGTAGCTAAGTACAATGGTAGATAGTAGCCATACACTTGGCCGCTAACAGTGACGTAATTACGGTACCTCCGTAATTACTGATGTCCTGTAGAACGTAATTACGACGTACTATCGTGATTACAAATCATAACTACAATCACGAAACGTTAACTTTTTTTTGCAGCCTACCGTAGCTAAGCACTGTAATTGCTCATCTTCCACAATTGTGTTACTTGCAATACTTGCTGGCATTGCAATTGCTCATCTTCCACAATTGCATTACTGTTCGAGTTGCACAACTGCCCCACTCGCTGCATGGTTGTAACACCAAAACTAATAGCTCGCTGATACACAATGGCTCAGTGATTGCTCATCTTGCACTTGCACCACTCGCTGATACATCATATAGCATTGCATCCACTAGCTAACATCTGCACAGTTTCCTGCGTTACAACTTGCTAACACATGTCAAGAAACCATTTGATCTGCTCTATAACTACAGCGTAAGTTAATACATGTATTTAAGTAGTAATTGCTAGGGACTTATAAATACCAGTCACATAATGATACAACACAGGGTTAGCATATCGCAGCATAATAACCTTATATTATGGGTATAGCTACCTTACTTCACAATGCACATTGCTAACTGCAATAACATTTAGTATATAGCACAAAAGACATGGCATGTGGCTAACTAATATAACACCATTAACATACATAATAACGTAGCTTGAAGTGTCAAGGAAGTGACACACTAGTCTAACACTTCATAGACTTGTGCCCATGATCATGGTCAAATTGAAGTCAAGAGTCAAACAAGAAGGCAGTCAGTCAATAATCAGCTGGTTTAATCATATTACAATGATTTTTGTAGAGTACACAGTGAGGTTTAATTCTTCTATAAGCCATGTTTGAAGGATAAAGGGGCACGGGAGGGAGGGGAATGAAACGACTGACAGGTCTGAGCACATGTAGTCGCTCACGTGCAATACTCTATTTAGTACCTACTCGTGATCGTGGTCAACTATACTTTCGTGACTAATATGCTTCTTATGATTATAGGCATTAGCACGTTCGCTCCAACATTAACTTAGTTTAAATCCTATTTAAACTCCATTTAATGTTGTTCGCTCACCTTATAATTGGCTGCTCCAACTGGATCTGCTTGTTTTACAGAGGCTGTAGCTACCACCCAATCAGTTGATTGTGGTGGGGTTTGGTAAGTACACAGGGATCCAGCTGCTTGGGTTCTCTAAAAGCAATTCTTTACATTCATTAAAGGGGGCATTATACCCTACGACAAATTTAACAATCTTTTGCTTAAGGAAGGACCTTCTCAAACCTTGGGTGAAAGGGCCACAGAAAGGTTCCTGAGAACCTTTCCACCCAAGGAAGAAGAGAGATAAATCATCACTTAATAGGTATTAGGTAACATCCATGAATTTGCAGGAGACTAGAATTTGAAGGCATGGGTAACTGCCTTAACTATCCCAGAGTTGTGCTAGAATGATGCAAGCATCTGGTGACAAAGAAGGAAATTTTTTCTGTATGCTTTAATAGCATGTGTGACCACCCTATATATTGTATAGAATATCTCACGTATTTGTAGTGATCTTTTAAACAGCTCAGAAGTGCATGCTTGACTTGCATACTCCTCAATGTGCGATATACTCTGGCATTTAACTGGATGCTAAGAACCGTACTGTCCTTCATGAGATTCTGGATATTTCCTTATTATCAGGTACTGGGATATAATAATACTATAATAGAATATTAGCACATAAACATGATAGCTACTGCTTCAACAACACATTTACATAAACTGTAAATTATAATATACACAATACATACAGTAAACCATAAGTGCTTGCATCTGGTAACCCTAGCGACAGTGCCCAGAAGTATACAGCATATAGGTAGCAAATAAACTAGCTAACCTAGTATTGCATGTGAGGTTGTTTATTACCTGTAATAGCTCTGCTAAAGTTGTAGTATTGAGCGATAGTAAATCGAGATTAATTTTTTTTTAAATTGATTTTTTTTTGTTTTTTACCTTGTTACAAGGCTGTAAACATCTCGTACCAATCTGTAAATCCATACGTAATCGTGCAAGTATGTAGCATTACAATGGCTGCTACATCTATTTGTGATAATAAAATTAAAATTGCGAGTCCTACATCACTTGGAATTTGACCCTCAATTGTGCGATACACTCTTGCATTTACCCTGGTGTTAAGAATTATGCAGTTAGCAACACTGTACTGTGCCTCCAATTCTGGATATTTCCTTACATGAGAGTATCTGAACCATGATACCTACTGCTTCGGCACATAAACTGGAAATTATAACATGTAGTACATACAGTAAACTACACTGCATACGTGTGGTAACTGTAGCAATAGCGCTCAAAATGAAACATTTTGTGATAGTGTCGTACCCATTAATCGGATTACAATTGGAAACAGCAGACCATTGGGGGAGCCTCTGCGACAATCGGTATCAGTTTTTTTTGTTTTTATTTTTTAAAGGTTACAATATCGGTTTATTAAAGTCAATTAACTAATTATCGGTTAACAACAGCTGGAGCCTTGTAGCCGTCAACTACTGGCTATATAGTCTTAATTTCTAATGGGTGGGATAATGGGTAGTTCGGTGCCATACTCTTCCTAAGATCACGTGATATGCTGATATGCAAGGCCTGTATTTTTTGTGACACATCCAATGTCTATCACGTGATCTTGAGGTTATGGATTAAGATTATCCTGCACTCTTGAAAGTGCATACCCCATGTTGTGGGAATATTTGTGCTCCACACACAATAATCTATTATATAAAGCTGAAAAGCCGTCCGTCTGTCTGCATTTTTTCACGTCACGTCGATAACTCTGTCATATCTGCATGGATCGACTCCGGACTTGGTTTATGGTTAGTTTTGGTCTTAAGCTTCATGGAGTTTGTGTTTATGAACTTCTAAGTGCTGTAGTTGATCGACTCGAATGCGTAATAGGTCATTTTCGCCATCGTTTGCAGTTGCGTTAAATTTTAAAATCAGTGTAGATTTGCTTGAACGCTATCTACGGTAACATACCATAGCTCAATCGAACCAGCATTCAGTGAACAATAAAATAATCCAAACTGGAAGCCAGTGGACGATATGGTTGCAGAGTTATGGTTGTTTTTCTACAGGCATGCGCAACGACTAAATTGCGCTCACGTTTCATTGTTAGCAAAAATGCCATTACTCAGCGCCAGCGTATCTACTGCAGCTAGAAATAGCCACAAGCTTGCTTACTTTGAACTGTCTATAAAGCCTCAGTAGCAGCAGGCCTGTACAAGGCAGCTAAAAGTTGTTACTCGATAAGTGGGCGTGTCCTTCGAAATCATACTGATGGCTTTGATTCTTATCTTCGAAAATTCTGAGTGAAGTCAGCACGAGCACAAATGCAGTAGATAGACTAACCAGCGCTAGCATTATACAGCAAACTCAATTGACTAACCAATAGATCAAGCTTTTATAAGCTGGTACAGCCTACTACAAGACACTAATTAAACAAAGAAACCTCAGTGTAAACAGACAAGCCCTAGGGGTATAAAATATTACAAGGTGTTATAAGTAAACAATGCTGGCTATGTCAGGTGGTAACTACACAGACATAGCCAACAAGGCCTAGCTTAGGTGGTACAGTCATAGACTAGAGAGACAATCAATTTAGAAATAAACATTGTTATAGACAGACATATAGCCATAAGCACAAGAGACTAGCTATATAGGTATAGGCATAGGAGACTGAGTAGGCAATAGGAGATTAGGTATATAGCTCAGTATAGGTAATAGGAGACTATAGGTAGGTTTTACAAAGTAAACATTATATGTGCATGGTTGAAGGCATAAGCCAATATGCATGAGATACTATCTATGGGAGACTGAGACTGTAGGTAGGCATAGGAGACTATATAGGTAGATTATATAAGTATGTAATAGACTATAGGTATAGTAGCTGTAGGAGACAAGGTAGGTTTAGGAGACTATAGATAAGTTTAGGAGTCTATAGTAGGCATTAGGAGTCTAGGTAGGTATAGGAGGTATATGTACAGGAGTATAGGAGACTAGGTAGGCATAGGAATCTAGGTATAGCTTATAACTGATGGCCAAGCAAGTCCTGTTAAATGACCTATAGCTATATCATGCATATAGTATGCATTCAGCTACATCTACACGACAGGGCAGACATAGCCAATAGGCATAACAGACTAGGCAGAAAGGCTGAGTAGACCATGTAGATTGACATAATTATTACACGTAAGACTGAGACTACTAGAGAGACATTATGTGTAGGACACTGCATGCATTGCTGACCATGTACATATGTCTTGGCTTAAGTAGCAGCTAAGCTGTAGGCCATGCAGGCTAAGTAGACTAGACACACAGGACATCAGGTATAAGTAGGCATTGGAGACTTAGTACTTTTATCATACGTACGTACTTATAAAATTGACAGACTTAAGGCATCAGGGAATCCTAGCTACATGTCATCTGCTGTATAGCTGCCTTGCACAGCATGCATTTAGCTACACCTGCACGATAGGGCAGGTACATTTGCTAGTTATATATGTAGCTAGCTAGCTACTACCTGCAATTGTGTGAGTAATATCATTTTTGTACGGCTATACTCATGTGATGTCACATTAGCTAAACTAGCCGTTACTAGCTACCAATGGAGTCCTTGGAGGGAGGAGGGTGGGGAAAAAACTTTCTATAATTCTTAGCCAGTCTGCTTGTTTGTTCACTGTTTACAGTGCTCTGATAGCATGCTACAATTAGAGTTGTTTACTGGCACCTGCATAATTGCACACCTGAAAATTCCTGCCCAACTAGAAATTTGCTATACCATCAACATGTTGATGTTAGCTACCCATAGTATGAAGTAGTCAACCTTTTAGTTAACCCTGTTTAACTTGCATTTAAACTTGTAATAACCCAAGAGCCTTGTGCTTGCAACTGAACCAACATACTTGCTAATTTGACAGAATCTTACATCTTTACAAGTACCACTGTACGTCTGCGATAATCAGTATCAGGTTGAAATATCGGCGTCCAGAATGCAAAACAATCGGATCTTGGTGTACTCATAAAATCTGGTAATCGAGTACAACACTATTTGGTGGTTTCGAATACAGCATAGAACAATATAACTAGTAATGTACTTGACATTGTGTACCTGTTTAATTACAAATATTTATTGTATGAAGCCATCTAAGTTTAAAGTTACCAAGCATGCTATATTTTCCATAATGTGCACAGTGTGCTATATTATCCCTGTGATCACAATAAAGCACTGTTCTATATTATCCTTTGATTTCAATAAAGCACACTTGTGACACAACCCACCCAGACAGCATTCCTGTCAGGAGGTAATTGTTTGTTAACACCTACCCATGCATGTTAACACCTACATAAATATGCACATGGAGCTGTAAACAAGCTGTTAATATTGCAAGTCCTAGCTTAATAGCAACATGATTGTTCACTGAACAGCAGAAATAAGCGCGTGGTGATTGTCACAGTGCTGGTTAAATGTGAGGCCATCAGGTATGTACTTTTCCGGCTTATATATTGATAAAGTAGCGTGTAGCATACTAATAAATGAAGCCCAGATCTCTAATAAACCATTTACAAAGTGCGAGCATGAGAGTTACAACTTACCACTCTCAGTAAGCCAAATGATTTTTAATTGAAAGCTGTCAATTCCTAGCCAGCTCCTAGTACTTATTGCGGTTATTGTACATTTGAACGTTGTTATAGATGCACACTAGGACCAACAATACTACCAACGCCTTTCCATTGTAAAACTTGAATTCATACGTACAATAAACCAGTTAAAGACTGGCTTACACTCGTACGTGTACCACAGGAGAAACATAGCACTCGGGTGGGGTCTCGAGGAAAATATAGCACTTGGCTGTGCCTTGTGCCACATTAGCCTCTCGATCACTCCCTCGTCCCACACCTCCTGCATTGCACTCGCGGCTGTACCTTCACTAGTATATATATGGTAACTTTACCTGTCAGCAACATGAAATGCGTCAACGATGTATACACAAAGCTTTAGTAAGCAGATCAAAGGAAGCTTATAGAGTGACATTTGAGCTATACAAACCAGTACATATCAGCTATGGAAATAAATGCCTGAATGTTCAGTTCAAGTTCACTGGTATGCAGAACTACCTTACATTGGTTGTTTACTGACATAAAATTGAAATTCTTTTGCTCATCATCAAAGACTAAAAATAAGTTCAATTTCTTTCTTTCAAATTGACCTCTATACCAATCAAATTACTAAAAAGTTTATCATCTAGCAAACAGTGCATTGGTCATAACTGCTAGCATTGCATGGTTCTGGTTCACTGTGTTTACACTGGAATTCCAAGATTAAAATTAATGTATGTCTTATTTGCAGAAATTATAGGGAAAAACATTGTAGCTTAGTGAAACCATGCAGGTGGCAGATACATAGGAAACTGGTAATCAACCCATGCATATAGCTTATAAACTTTGTCTTGGCTTCGTACAACAACAACAACAACAACAATAACACCGAACAACAACAATAACACCAAACAACAACATTAAATTAATTTGTACTCATATACCATACCAGGTATAGCAAAGTATAGTAAACTACGACAACCAGCCATATGTCTACACATACGTAATACGTACATGTCAGCCCACACCTCCGCTTGTGCCTATGATTAATCAGCCATAAATTCTGTTTGGCATGATTTCAAATTTTTTGGCAATGATAAAGATAACGTTAATTCTACTATCCCCGTAAGTATATCCTTCTTGACAAAGTTATGAGGCAAACTCGGAAGTGTGAACCATGCAGACCAGTGGAATACATGCATAACTACTAGCTACATACAATAGCTATTTTTAAGTTATTTATATACAACGTACGGCACCCGCTGGGTATTTCTAGCCGCTCACTCGGAGACACTGATTTATGAGCTGAAAATGGCAATCCGGTTCACGTTGCTTGGTGCTGTGGCTCAGCCGGCTGGTACGTAGGTTGGTCGTACGTACGTATAGAAATCTTGTGCTACTCTTTTATGATGAATTCCAGTACCCTTCACCACGACGTCGAAGTGCGATGGGGAGGGGGACATCAATTCTATGCCGGCGCGTTGAATTGGTCCCTTCACAGCTGCATACAAAGTCCTTGACAAGGTCCGCAGTTTCAGGGAGGCCGGTCCTGGCTCAGTGATACACGAGGTGACACGTCGGGCGGGCTCACGCAGGTCGCCTTTCGATGGAAATATTCCATGCTGTCGTACCTGGACGATCTTTCGGGAAAATAACAGCTCTTCCGAAAAGAATTAAGATAGATTTCAACCATCCATGAATGAAACGACTGACAGGTCTGAGCACATGTAGTCGCTCACGTGCAATACTCTATTTAGTACCTACTCGTGATCGTGGTCAACTATACTTTCGTGACTAATATGCTTCTTATGATTATAGGCATTAGCACGTTCGCTCCAACATTAACTTAGTTTAAATCCTATTTAAACTCCATATAACATACATATACTTTTGCCCACTGGGTGATAAACTAAGTTACTACCCAGTGGTATCTTAGTAACCCACGCCTATAGGCACATATATCATAATAACACATTAGCTATATAATTTTATGGTCTTGACTATAATATTGTCCATGTCCTTTTTATAGCTAATTATTATTATTTATTCATTAGCAATGTACGCATATAATGGCCATATTAGATAAGTGACTGATAGTATATAATTAAGCATTAAATGTCAACCTACTAGTTAACTAGCTAATTTTGACACAATAAGGTAACCGGCGACGCAAGACCAGTTTCACACAAGAGCTAAAGAATGTTGTGGTTGTAAATCAACAACCAGTCATGCTTAAATCATAGCTACCAGGTTTCATAATTATATGAATGAATTCATAAAGTGCAAGTTATCCTCTAGCTGTGTAAAAGGTGACACAGCATTGTAATATCAGTGAGGGCCAGCCAATTTTCTGTATACATGTAAGCCTAACTATCTTACCGTTTGATGGCCATAACATATTTTAACAAAGCCAGTAGAAGCCACCACCACCACGTAGTATAGGGCTGGAATAGCGTGACTTTTATGGCCCTTGCAGCTACAAAGTTGGTTGACATTTGAATTATCTGTATCTATATTGAAAACTGTCTACAAATGTGCCCATTATTAGTTTCATGTGACCATTTTAATTGAAAAATCTTAAAATTTTACTAATCACACAAATTTTATCAAATTATCAACACTGGCAGACGCACATAATCAAGCAACTTTATAAATTGGTATTTCATTGGGTAGCTATGAAGCTGCTATCATGAAAGTTTTCCTGTGAATGCTCAAAAATTTACCCACTTATAATTTCCCCACATAATATGCTGTACATGTAGGTAGCTATGTAGCTATGTATAGTGATGTAGCTAGTGACTAATTGATGACACACAGTTATAACCATTGCCCCAGGTACTTTTTGTGTTACTTACAATAATGTTGTTTGGAGGGGAGAGCACCTCTTAGGAAATTGATCCTTATTAGCCATAAGGTTACATGCAGGAAACATATTTGATATTCAATATATGATCAACTTTAACTGTTGGAAGTCTTACATACAGCAAGTAGCTATGGAGGAATAATATCATTGAAAACAGCAGTAGTTATATAGCTATCAATAGCCCAGTTTTATGCAAGCTAAAATATTTACGGAACATTATTGAACCTCAATTAATGACATTTGCATAACATCCAGTAGCCATCTGGAGGCCTATGGGACGCCGAGCTTTGGGTGTCTTGGGGTGCTTGAATTTGTTAATTATAAGAACAGACCGGTAAAGTACAGGTTTTGCTCAAGGCAACGATGTGTGAAAATGTGAAAAGTGAAGATGCATTGTAGCTAATAAGTGAGAATCAGGTGATATTCTGTGGACATGCAAACCACAAACAGTGTTATGAAGTGAAAACAAGTTTACTATTTTGTTTGTTAGCGTAAGCTGCCAATTATCGACATGAACTTTTTTGTAATAGTGTAACTTCGAAACGGGATACGATATGGATCTCGCATCTTGACTAATGTATAATACACTTAATCAAGTACTTGTCAAATTAATTTCACGTCTGTACTTTCTTTATTTGCTCAGATATGATCGATAGAAGTAGTTCGTGTGAACTGCCATTTATCGTCATGTTGTACTTATTATCGTCACCCTGTATATTTTCCATAGCTCAATTATCGGCACCTTGCCTATACTTAGCTCTGCAGACGCCTCATAGAATTTTTGCCCGATATAATTATTACACAGACGCACTGTCTAAGCACCCATGTATCTCTACCCAATATCAAAACACCCTTATATAGCGTTCTTCGTAGTTTAAAAAATCAATAAGTAATGATCAGTAACAAGCATTAAAATATTAAGTTAAATGACACAATATGAGCACACCCTGGGCTTTCCACTTTCATCCATAGCAGTTTCATTGATACAGTCAGCATGAATCCACCTTCCACATCCACACTGAGCCCACTCTTACCTAATATAATATCTTCTTCGAATGTTACAAAACACTCGCAGCACTCGTAATCCTGATCATTTAGTCCAGCAGGTGCCACTGTGGCTGTAGATGATGCTGAATTGAGTTCAGTTGTATGCATCACTGTATCATGCGTAGTTACAATAGACAATGAAGTTCCTACCTCTAATGTTGCAGTTGTTGAATTGTGTGAAGGACCACTTAATGCTGATAATGTGCTTTCCACTTGGTTAGAGGACCTTGAAGCAGCCAGTTTTTTACCAGACCGTTTTGACTGTCTCGGTGGTTGTGATGCTCTTTTTAACTTTTCTTCAGCCTTCTTCTTAGCTAATTCTTCCTTTTCTTTTTTCTTTTCAAGCCTTTCTCGCTTCTTTCTTTTTCTTCTTTTCCCTCTTCTTCTTGTCTTCTTTTTCACGCAAAATTGCTAATCCTTCCACACTTGTCAAAACTCTTGATCCCATCACCCTAGTAGATGTACTCTTTTTTGCTGGGCGTGGAGATACGTATTGAACAAGGTACTTTAGAGTAGTTCTGGGTATTCCGTATTCTCTTGCAGCTCTGCTTATGCTGCATCCTTTACTCACTGCATTTATAGCTGCCACCATCTGTTCGTTTGACCACTTTAAACGTTTCTTAGGTGATTCCATTACTGGGGGAGATGAAGAGGCTCGTTTTTTCGAGATGATGATTTCTTTCTAGGTCTTCCTCGTGGCATAACACTAAAAACACAGTAGCGATTAACTTTAATCACAAATACATACACATAAACAACTTACAATAACAAAACAATGATATAATTGAAGCTTGAAATGAAGATTACAATACTTATAAGCGATAACACCGAGGATTACACAATGCCTCGTGTCAACAACTGGAATATTTCCGTAAAACACGTAAAACTGTGATGCCGATAATAGATACCAAAGCTGCCGATAATAAGTACGTGCCGATAATAGATGATTTACGCTAGCATTAAAAGGAGTCTATGGTATCATCATTGGTGGTAGAGGACTCCAGTAACTCGAAGATTAGTGAAAGGCTACACACATACACACACACACACACACACACACACACACACACACACACACACACACACACACACACACACACACACACACACACACACACACACACACACACACACACACACACACACACACACACACACACACACACACACACACACACACACACACACACACACACACACACACACACACACACACACACACACACACACACACACACACACACACACACACACACACACACACACACACACACACACACACACACACACACACACACACACACACACACACACACACACACACACACACACACACACACACACACACACACACACACACACACACACACACACACACACACACACACACACACACACACACACACACACACACACACACACACACACACACACACACACACACACACACACACACACACACACACACACACACACACACACACACACACACACACACACACACACACACACACACACACACACACACACACACACACACACACACACACACACACACACACACACACACACACACACACACACACACACACACACACACACACACACACACACACACACACACACACACACACACACACACACACACACACACACACACACACACACACACACACACACACACACACACACACACACACACACACACACACACACACACACACACACACACACACACACACACACACACACACACACACACACACACACACACACACACACACACACACACACACACACACACACACACACACACACACACACACACACACACACACACACACACACACACACACACACACACACACACACACACACACACACACACACACACACACACACACACACACACACACACACACACACACACACACACACACACACACACACACACACACACACACACACACACACACACACACACACACACACACACACACACACACACACACACACACACACACACACACACACACACACACACACACACACACACACACACACACACACTACACATACACATTATACACCAACAGGTCCAACACATAAACCACACTAGTTGTAGCTAGTTATATTTCCTTCGTAGCCAGCTTGTTGGTTATTAAAATAATTTTTTAAAAGAAGGGGAAGTAGTTTCTTTAATGCACATAAGTGTTCTTCCTACCATATAACTATAGCAGTTGTACGGTTGGCAACCTGTTATTAACTATTGTAATAATTGTTATTTCATCGTTACAAAGTCAGGACCGTAGCAAACCCATTGAGAGTGGTCCGGCTGCTTTCACCTCTCCTAAATTTCTCAAAAAAACAAGAGCTCGAAATTATTAGAATACAATTCCGTTAAGACTTCTTCTTTCAACAGTTGCATTTTGTTATTATAGCTATAATGATTTTATTGTAGTAACAGCACTAACAGGTAAAACAAGCAGTCTGCACACCCTATGCAGCTGTAGGCTTACTCGATTGCGTGGGCGGCCGATATTTTGCAACTGCTTTTGTACACAACTCTAGCCAAAGTAGTATCACAAGGTCAGGTTAATATGCCTAGAAATCATATATTATGGTCATCTGCTCATATAAAAGCTATTTTGATGAAAATAATTTTTAATTTTGAAAAAAGTGGTCCGGCCAAAACCGGACTGGCCGGACTGGTTGCTACGGCCTTAACTCCGAACAGGCTAGTTGTAACTCGTATTGTAAGTAGCTACAGTGTATATCTTTATTGCATAGTGTATGTTATTTTGAAAAATATTTACACTATTCATGCATTATTCTTGATTATGCCCAAATTATTCCACATTATTCCCAAATAATTCCAGAATACCATCTGCTATCAAAATTCCCAAAATTATTCCCGCATAATTCCCTCAAGCCTAACAAGATCAGTTTGGAGATCAAGCTACTGTACATCATTGGTTGTATTATGAGCCTTCTGACTTCTTACAGGTCAACCCTAGTGGTATATAAAGCAATTAACACACAGTAGTGTCATGAATTAATTCCATTTAGTTTATTTCCCTGACTGTTCTATTAGAGAGAATTGATCTATTTCACATGATTTCAGCATTGACATATTTATTAATTATTAGCTACACCAGAGGCAGACAATTGCAGGACTTATATTAGCTAATTAAAAAATCCATCACATTTTAAGTACCTGACTGCTCTATTAGAGTAACAGACTACTTTAATAGAATGTCTGACAGTTCTATTAGAGCATATTGATCTGCTATGATCAGTCTATTTGCAGGTTGTCCCTTGCAAAATGACAGCATAATTATATTAATGCTACAATTACGTACAATTCTGCTAAAATTTATTCTGGCATAACTAATTACTACCACCCATGACCAAATACGTAGCTAGTTACTTAGATGGGAGATGAGAAATTCATACTAACATCATGAGTAACATGCACCGGCACTTGCACTTCATCATAATAATATGGCTATGCTTGTGGCAAATGTTTCATACCAATTTATCTACAGCTGCAGGCTTGTTATCATATGCTCTTTACTATGGTTTAGCTAACTACGTATATAATTTTAAATTTTTCAACCAATTTTAATTATAACCCTTACATACGTACATGGAGGATGACCATCGATAAGGCAGCACTGTATGTATCAACATCATTGGAGGCTCATGCAGTGCATTGCAGGCCACACAACTGAATGTAAATGGATAATGCAATAACACTGGTAGCCACTGAAAAACCAAATTAATTTTTAGCTATATACCTAATGTAGCAAGATAAGAATGAAGCCAAAAGTCTGCATGAAACATTTATCTGAGTACATAATTTCACAGGATATGGTGACTGCTGAAAATGGAATAACAGTTATCATAGATACTCCTAACTCCTAATCTTTGAAGATAACATTACTATTAAGGTACGTACTTTTTATAGCTGTACTTGTGTTTGTCTCCATAGTGGCAGTTACCATAGAAACCACAGGTACAGTGTAACTATTATACACAAAGCATCAGTGAAAACTATTTGTACAGTGTAAACCATATGCATACGTAGGTGTATAACATAGCTAAGACATATAGAAAAAGTTTTGTGCGGCACAACCTAATATGTAAATAAAAAAGAAAATACAATGTAAATATGAACAGACATAGCTAGCTTACAACGATATGTCAGTAGCAGTTACACATAACCGCTATAAAGTATTTGCAGCTAAAGTTTTGATCAGTACTTAGAAAAGATTTGGATCCTTTTGTTATTACGGTCACTGACATATACAGTACCATTAGGGCTGAGTGCTATTCCATCAGGATCAGAAAATTGTCCATTAGTAGAACCACTGGATCCAAAGCAGTGTATGAAGACTCCATCTTTGTCAAAGACTGACACACAATTATTTTCCCTCTCGGTTATGAGAATGAAGCCATACATGTCAATGTTAAGACTAGATGGATTACTTAACTAACCCCTTCTGGTACCATGAGTGCCAAACTTCCTGACATAGTTACCATCAAGAGTAAAGCAATGATTATTATAGTTAGCAATTAGCAACTGGTTGTTATTATTAACTGCTACATCAAATGGAGACCTTAATTGGCCTGATTGACCAATGGTGTGAATAAAGTTACCATCACATTGGAATACAGAGATGCGGTTATTACTCTGGTCAGCAACATATACTCTGGTTGTTATGGACAGTGATACCTAATGGGAATTTCAGTTGACCATTATTTGAACCATAGCTGCCAAACTGCAGAATGTATTTACTACTAACATCAAACTTTTGTACTCTATGGTTGTTGTTATCAACCACATACAAATGGTTGTCATCATCAAATGCTACTCCTGCAGGCCAAATAAACTGACCTTTGCAACTGACCTTGGGAGCCAAATTTTGCAACTACTTGGTCTTGACTATCAAATATGTATAGCTACACAGTGATTAGTATCATCTGCTACTGCTCACAAGCCATCTTTACCAAATGCAATGCCCCATGGTTCACCCATTCTCCCACCATCATTAACTACCTTACTTGGCACATCTAATGCAAGATAGTTTCTATGCACTGATACACTGTAAGGGCTACCCTTGATATGTCTCCCATTAATAGTAACTGACAACTTTACTTCTCCAGTTTGCTTGGCTACAAAACATGCTTCATACCTGCCATCTTGATTATCCCTTATTGCTACTGGAACAACAACTCCTGTGGTGCTTGATTGTGCCTGTGCAATAACTTTACTACCACCTTTAGAGCAAACATGACCTTGTGCATTCTTAGTGACAATTGTAAATTTGATGTCTTTATTAATACACACAACCGGTGGAATATTTTCAGCTACAGAATTGAGAGGATCAGCATCAAAATAAAATACATTTGCAAACTGAGGGAAACCATTTTGATATTCTCCACTAGGATGAATTGCATATTTGCTGATTCTACTGGTTCTGTTGTCAACTCTTTGTAATAGTCAGTCAGTCTTTTTACATCCTCAGTAACTTGCTTCTTCATGAACAGTGTTTCTTGGTCTGAATCACTCTTAACGTCACTGTTTAATTCTTTCATGCTCTCCAGTTGTGCTTGATTCTGTTCAATTTGCTCCAGTTGCAATGAGACAGCTTTCTTTTTATGAATGGATACTTCTTGCAGCTCCTTCTTTAGTTCTTCTCTTTGTTGCTGTCATGTAACAAATGTAACACCAAAAAAAACTAATTTATAACTAGAAAGATGACAAATTAAAGTCAAAAATTCTACATGGTGTAACTTATACCTTTTACCAGACAAAGACACAAGGTATCCCATAATCTGTAATAACACAAAGTTAATATGTAGCTGTATCTTTTGCTCATCTCCCATGTGATCATCTCAGCATCTCATGATCAACATGTACAGTTAGCATGCACTGCTTAACAATAGAACCAGATATCAAATTTAGCTACTATGTAATTATAATGATCAATCTAGCTACGTACATTCTACACTAAGTTGATCCTGTAGCTATAGCTGCTGTGTTTGCAGATCAGTCAGTCAGCTCATCAGATTTCCTCAGGTATACAGTTATTGCAGGACATAGATACTAGTCTATGGGTAGACTAGTCAAGGCTGTTGGAACCACTCACATTAGAGTGCATCGATCCACTCAATCTATTAAAAGAGTATTTGCTGACTGTGCTATTAGAGAGTATCTAGCTATATGCTGGCATTTTATGCAGCATCAAGTGCAGCATAATAATATTATTATGCTTATCAATACTGATAACGCATTCCCTGCATGGTCAACTGATTGCCGGCTTGCTTATAGTAAAATAATCATGAGATAGCTACGTATCTGTTATTGGCTACTCCTGCACAGGATCTGGTGACAGTTGAAAATGGAATAACAGTACTAGTTATCGTAGATAGCTATTAGCTAGAATGATTAATGCTGAAACTATACATTTCACCTTAAAATGCTATGTGGCTATTCGTATACTGAAACAACTCTTCAATGATAAATTGTACAAAGGTATATGCTTGTCCTATTACTGTCGTGCCTTTAGTTATAGCTACACGTAATAACAAAATGCTGATCATGGCGGTTGCGTGTATCATGGCACAATCCCATAGCCTTCACATGTGCAGTTGCAATGTACACGATCAGGTCACGATTTTATAAGTGATCATGTGATGTGACACATGCCAGGGTCCAGATATTACTACTAAAATTGATGGTTCACAAAAATTGTACCTACTTCACATAGCTATCAATGTAAATTTTATGTTCATAATTATGTAGCTAGCTACTAGGCATGTCACCTATATAGCCCCAATGTTCGAAGATACCGTACGATGCAAATTTTTGACAAGCCGGGACTAAAAATATTGATGAATTTGACAAATTTTTATAACAATTCGTCAAATTTCACCATTCAAAAGTTTCTTGCATTGCAGCAATAGCTAGCTATTTGCATGTAAGTCTGATACAATTCGTCAAAATTTTTCACCATCAAAATTCTGCGCCATATGGTAACATTACTATATGTACCTATTAGCTGAACTTGTGGTTGTCTCCATGATGGCAACTAGCTACCACTGAAACCACTAAAAACATGACTTGTTAAAGGTAGTCTGCAATGGAAAAATGACTTGGGCTTATACTTTACCTTAGTGTTAGTAATGAAGATTGGCATGTGTGATTTGATGATATTCCGCTTGGTTTAGCTACTACAGGAGTTTTAACACATTGCGGTTTCTGACATCACAGACGTCACATCGGGAATAAGAACACGCGCGTTTGTATGGAAATGTATGGAAGATTCTTGCGCTTCTTGGATTCTCGGCAAACAAAGAAGCTTGTTGGAGCACCTTTGTATTTCTGGCAGTAATATACACGTATGGACATCGATAGAGTTTGTTGTGACGGAGGTTTATTCTTAAAACGAGAATTGTGAAAGGCGGACATGCACTAGGATCAATAACGAGCAACTCATGGCTAGTTTTGTCGGGTTCTGTTCACTGCGTGTCTGTTGTTCCAGTTGCTGTGTATTGTCGGATAGAATGGTGCGTTAGTCAGCCTCAATCGGCTTTAGCATTTCAATTAGCACAACTACGTGCACTATAGTGTTCATGTCGGCACAGTGATGGCAGCAAATCCAGTCTTCCTTATCATCGCAAGATTGTTTATGGCACATGGTAAGGACATATACTTGCAATCATTAAACAATCAATCTAAAAGTAGACTAGCTCTTCGTTTTGAAAATCCCATATTCAGCACCTTTCGCACCACCACCTTTGTTCATTGTTGTCGTGTGGCTGGCAATGCATTGATACAGAGGATATGCTCTTTTTGTCACTAACTTGCTAGGAGAGAAGTGTAACAATAAAAAAAATCGGGCTTTCTTGTATCTCCCTGCCCAAAACAAGGTGAGTTTTAGTGCCTTCTTCCAATAGCATAGAGCTGTGATGTTGTATAAAATCATTCATGGAATGGTGGAAGTTCAATCTCACACTTACCTCACTCCAACTCCATCTCCACATCACACTAGAGGACACCGCCATAGATTTCAGCAGTTACCAACTAGGGTTGATTCTTATAAATACTCGTTTTTCCCAGATACATTGAAGATTTGGAATAGCCTACCAGAACATATTGTTGAAGCTCCAACATTGCAACTGTTCAAAGAGGGTTTACACTCATCACACATTATAATTACTTTTACTTACTATAATTATAGCTACTATTGCATACACATGTACGATATTACTCATTTTTGAGGTTTGTACATTAATGGAAATAATAATAATAATAATACATACGTATAGTAAAACTTTTTCCGGATCCCGATCTGACGTCACGTATACTTACGGAAGTGACGTTTTGTAACTTTGCAGCTTAATATCTCAATAATACACCATAATTTGATTATAAAAAATGTGGTTTTGTGCATTGCATGATTAAATAAACACATCTAACTAATAAAAAGCACATGTGATTTGCCATTGCAGTCTACCTTTAAAGGATGGGCAAACTCTGTGATTACTCATTTCCTGGAAATGATTTACTGTATTATAATTACCCAGGCTGGATAAATTTTTGTTATACCTCCTTCTCCCTGCCATTGAAATGTTGCTTCCACATGCCATGCATGTAGGAAATAACTGATTATATAATAACCATAATTGTTATGTATGATTATTGTGGCACACTTTTCAATAAGACTGGAGCTATCACACAATGTTAAGGTTATCACAATGCATTTCATTCAACAAGTTTCTTAACTCAGGCACCATTGTTAAGCTTACATAACGACTGACATAAACAAGAAATAAATTATTAATGACATTCCATCTGTACAAATTTATAATGTGAGTGTCACCAGGCTCTTTTATTTTCAGGAGGGCACCAAATAAAAGAGTCAGCTACTCCAGACAGTGTAAATTATAGACATAGGACAAGGATAGCTACCTGGAATTTACCGTACAGCAGAACTTGAAATTTTGATGAATTTGATGATATTTTAGCAAATCATCAAAATTTTACCTTTCAAATGTTTTTTCCAATAGCTGTTTGCATGTAACATTGATACAATTCATCAAAATTTACTCGTCAAATTTTTGCTGACCCCGATTTATCAAATTTTGTGCTATACAGAATAATTCCTATATATGTATACATAACCATTTATACTGTAACTGTAAATCATATGCATACGTACATAACATAAGACATATCATGAGGCACAGCCAAGTATGTACGTATGTATGTAGATAAAAAAGGAAATACAATGTAAATAACAGATGTGGCTAGCTTACAATTACAAGTAACTATAAATTATCTACAGCTAAAGGTCTGATCAATACTTACAAAAGATTTGAATCCTTTTGTTATAACGGTCACTGACATATACAGTGCCATTAGGGCTGAGTGCTATTCCATCAGGAGAAGAAAATTGTCCATTAGTAGAACCTTCGGATCCAAAGCAGTGTATAAAGATTCCATCTTTGTCAAAAATTGATACACGATTATTTCCCCTCTCGGTTATGAAAATGAAGCCATACATGTCAACGGTAAGACTAGTTGGATAATTTAACTGACCCCTACTGGTACCATGAGTGCCAAACTTGCTGACATAGTTACCATCAAGAGTAAAAATGGAAATGCAATGATTACTATAGTCAGCAATTAGTAACTGGTTGTTATTATTAACTGCTATGTCACATGGATAATTTAATTGGCCTGATTGACCAATGGTGTGAATATATTTACCATCACATTGGAATACAGAGATGTGGTTATTACCCTGATCAGCAACATATGCTCTGTTGTTATGGACTGTGATACCTAATGGATAGCTCAATTGCCATTACCTTTGGAGCCAAACTTTGCAATTACTCGATCTTGACTATCAAATATGTATACACAGTGATTAGCACTATCTGCTACTGCCCACATGTCGTCCTTACCAAATGCAATGCCCCATGGTTTATCCATCCTCCCACTATCATTAATTACCTTACTTGCCATATCTAATGCAAGGTAATTTCTATGCACTGATACGCTGTAAGGGCTTCCCTTGATATGTCTCCCATTAATAGTAACTGACAACTTTACTTCTCCAGTTTGCTTGGCTACAAAACATGCTTCATACCTGCCATCTTGATTATCCCTTATTGCTACTGGAACAACAACTCCTGTGGTGCTTGATTGTGCCTGTGCAATAACTTTACTATCACCTTTAGAGCAAACATGACCTTGTGCATTCTTAGAGACAATTGTAAATTTGATGTCTTTATTATTAACCACAATCGGTGGAATATTTTCAGCTACAGAATTGAAAGGATCAGCATCGCCGTAAAATACGTTTGCAAACTGAGGGAAACCATTTTGATTTTCTTCCACTGGAATGAATTGCATATTCGCTGATTCTACTGGCTCCGTTTTCAACTCTTTGTAACAGTCAGTCAGTCTTTTCACATCCTCTGTAACTTGCTTCTTCATGAACAGTGCTTCTTGGTCTGAACCACTCTTAATGTCATTGTTTAATTCTTTCATGCTCTCCAGTTGTGCTTGATTCTGTTCAATTTGCTCCAGTTGCAACGAGACCGCTTTCTTTTTATGAACAGATACTTCTTGCAGCTCCTTCTTTAGTTCTTCCCTTTGTTGTTGTAATCGTCGTTGCAACCGATCATAATAGTCATCTATCTGTTGATCAACCTCAGTCGCCTGTATCTGTATCTTCTCTCTAGTGGCAGTAACTTTGTGATGTGCTTTGGATAATTCAGCTATCATTATGTCTACTGGCTCAATGATCTTATCCATCTCTTCCCTGTGCTTGTTGGCCATCTTCTTCACAGTATTGTGCTTATGCCCAACGTGGTCTGTCATGGTACAGTAAATACACACTAACTGCTCACACGTGTCGCAATAGAAATTCAGCTCCAAGTCGTGTTCCTGGCATATCAATGGCTTTGCCTTTGGTCGTACATTAATATCCTTCTTTTCTGCCCTCAACTCCTTCAACTGTGACATGGCATGGCCTTGATATTCTCTGCTATATTTGTGTGACTCGTGACAGTGATTACATAGAAACACACCACAATCAAAACACAGCACAACCGCGGGATCCTCCCTAACACAAAGGTCACAATGCACATCCTCCTCTCCCGTGACCTTCTCCTTCAACGCTACCTCATCGACAATACGATTAATGAAGAAATTGTTTGGGAGCTGCTTAATCCCTCCGGTAGGGATGGTGCTAGTTTTTCGACATTCTGGGCACGTGATATCTGAGCCTTTCTGTAGCTTTACTAAACACTCTTCACAATATGAATGATAACAAGGAAGATACTTGGGTTTCTTGTAAAGTTCGGTACATATTGGACAGGTTAAGTGACTAGCTACTTTCTTCATTTGCTCGGCAGCCATTTTATCTAATACCGTCCGGTCGCACTCTAAGCCTACATGTCACAAATTCCCTTAAAATATGTTACAATATACAGCTATACCTCTTACCAACGAAAAATACCTAGGTGAGGCACTAAAATTGGCAATGTAACTGAATCTCAACTGAACTGAAACCTCTCGTTGAACCCCCGAAATTTTTAAATTTAACCAAAACAGCCGGATGAGCCACGCCCTTTTATGTGTTAACATGGGGCGAGCCCCACCATATGGGATCAACAGTAAAATCTGTCTTTTTGCTTGCTTGCTTGATACGTCAAAAACCTTTATATTGCTGAAAGCCGTTTAAGTGCAAACCAACGTTACATCAAACATTACAAGCATTACATAAAACACGTGGAGTGCTAACCGTAGCACGCGAACCATTAAATACTAACCATAGGCATGTATATACCATTCAAATGCTAACCATAATTTATTAACCACAATGTGTGAATACAACTTTCTAATCAAAGCTTACAGTAGCGTTTCTATTTGTAGCTAAGCAATAGTAAAGCTGATTGTTTGATGTTAGGATTGCATACAGCACTGAATGGCTATATAGATACACTGCAAAATGTGAAGTATGAAATTCATACAAAATTACCACAATGAGCATGCTCATTGTGGTAATTTTGTATGAATTTCATACTTCACATTTTGCAGTGTATAGATACGTTGAAGTATAGTATCAGCTGCCTTGCTGCCCTATAGCTAGCCAGCTACATAATTTTCTACAATATAAAGATAGATGACTATTTATAAAAGATATAAGATCTTCCTTTACACTTTGTCAAAAGCCACGGGCCTCACTATTTACTTTATAATAGCTGATACCACCCGTGACTTGCTCATTATGCATGCTTGTGATACCTTTTGTGATGAATTGATATTATTACATATGTTATTTCAATCTGCTGTAATTACTTTACTGTAATTAATATCCGGCTAGTTTTCATGAAATACGTACCGGTACAAATTTTTAAGACCATCATGTAGATAGCTACCTGCACTGTTGCTTGTATACTGAGACTGAACTGTACATGTTTTGTTCCCTGTACTTATAATTATTACAATGTCAAATTGCATGTGAAGGTCATCAGTGGTAGCTAAGTGCATCTATTAAAGCACCAGGCTCGCCCCTCAATGCCATGCATTTCCCCTAGTTATAATACTGATAGCACAACGGGATTTTATATAGCTAACTAATTATGATTGATTGATTGATTGATTGATTGATTGATTGATTTATAATCACAGTACTCGGCTAGAGCTGTTCTTCCGTACTGGAATACAAACATACGTACATAATATAATTATATATGCACTAACTATACATACAACATTACATATACACAACAACTAGCTACATACAATATTCACACAATACACAATATATATACACACAATACATATAGCTAGCTAGCTACAGTATACACAATACAAACCAACTAAATTATAGTTACAACAATTATAATAAGGACAAAAATAAGCCTTCACATCATATTTAAAATCATTGAGCTGTACGTGGCCCTTAATGTCTGACGGTAACAAGTTCCATCAATGAGTAGCCTTATAGTGAAAGAAAGTCTGAGTGAATGACAATGTAACTGAATTTTTAAATTTAACCAAAATTGCCGGATGAGCCACGCCCTTCTATGTGTTAACATGATTATTATTATTATTATTATTATTATTATTATTATTATTATTATTATTATTATTATTATTATTATTATTATTATTATTATAATACTGATAGCACAACGGGATTTTATATAGCTAGCTATAATTATAATTGCATGTAACTAGCTAATTATAGCCGCTATAGCTTCCTATATATGTAGCTATAATCCTGATATGATCAAAATATTTTCCAAAATACTTCAGGCTCTCTATTGTGCTCTCCAATTCACACAACATTGCTCTTACAAATGACTCAACATTATTTATGAATGCTCTATTAGAGTATTTCAATAGATTGAGTGAATAATTATATTCTTGAGACTTAAACTATAAGTTGTTTCACATTCCCATTTCTATTAGCTTTATCAACTACTTCTAACAGGTCAAACACAATTATATTAATGGTATACAGCTATGACTTTCCTATACAATCAGGATAGTACAAAATGTAGCTATACAGCTAATTGTGAATAGTACAAAAATATACACAGCTAACAACTAATAGAGCTGTAGAAAATAATATAACTCAACATAGAGCAACTGTATAGAGAATTACATAACTCAATAGAGCTGTAGAAAACTAAAGTCAAAAAAACTAAACTTCAGTATATAATAATAATAATAATCGGAAATAACTTGTATCCTACTATTGTCACGGTCAGTGATATAAATACTGCCACTAGGACTGATGTATATGCCACAAGGAGCAGAAAACTTTCCGTTATTAGAGCCTTCTGACCCAAAGCAATGCAGGAATGCGCCGTCTTTGCTGAAGACTGATACTTGATTGATCTCACGTTCAGTTAGTTACAAGAATGATACCATACATATCTATGGTGAGGCTACAAGGACCGTGTAACTGACTCCTCCCAGAGTCCTGTGCATCAGCTCTACTGATGTAATTACCATCAAGAGAAAAGACAGAGATGCAGTTACCATAGAGATTAGCAACTAGCCAAGTGATTATTATTGTTGCCTGCCACATCAAATGGACAATTTAATTCACCAGATTGACCAATAGCTACTTTGACAAAATTTACCGTCACACTGGAATACATGCAGAGATGCGGTGATTACACCGCTGATCAGCAACATATATACTCTGTTGTTATGAACTGTGATACCTAACGGGCAGTCCAGTGGACCATTGTGTGTTCCCATACATGTTACTAAATTGGATATACGTATAGGGATCATCCTTTTATGCTTTTTTACCTAATCTACTTAATCCACTGAAATAACTCTTCAATGATTTCCAAAAACATTAAAAACTGTCATGCTTTACACTTAACAACAAAAAACTGATTGTGATGGTTGCATGTATCACTGCAACAATCCCATACGTGCAATTGCAATGTAGCTACACGATCAGGTACACAGTTTTATAAACTACCACATGATGCAACACATGCCAGGGTGCACAAATTTTACGTACAATAGCAAATATTAGCTACTGCTGCGTGAATATAAAAATTGATGGATTGCAAAATTGCACATTGCAAATTATACCCACAATATCAAAGTCAAAGTAACTTAATCAACCATTCATTCGTACAGTGTATAACATTTGTACAGGGTAAACAATTTGTACAGTGTGACTAAACCATATATGCATAGGTTAACTAGGTACGTACATGACATATTTAAAAATTTTGTATTGCACATCTAAGTACTATACGTAGTCATAGACAATATGATGTAAATAACAGATTATAACAATAATTTTACATGAGTATTTTTCCACCGTACAGCCAGAAATATTAGTGGGAATTATATTTGGTGAAAGTGTTCAATACTGAATTGAATATTGTAATGGTGACCATGAAATATTTATTAACTTCAACCTTTATAAGTTACCGTCTAACAGAGAGCAACGTTTGTGTTGAGGTTCGTAGCCATATCCTTGCATTGCTCCATTTTTCATTGCATAATAGCCAATTGCTGCCCTTTTCATTGTGGAATAGCTGTAATATAGTTTACACAACACAATGTATACATATGTGCTGCAGAGCCTTCCATTTGGCCGGCAAGTTCACGGCATGCTCTACACTACTTAGTCAAGTTACACTCTCAACCAGCTTTATAATAATACTTGGTTAAAATTTTAAATGTGGGTGAATTTAAATGCCAAATTTAGTTCCACAAAGACTTTCTGGCTGTATGGTAGCTATAATTAAACCATCTATAGCTAAATGTAAAAGTTGCGATCAATACTTAGAAAAGATTTGGATCCTTTTATTATCACAGTCACTGACATATACAGTACCATTAGGGCTGAGTGCTCTCCCATTAGGAGAAGAAAATTGTCCATTAGTAAAACCACTGGATCCAAAGCAGTGCATAAAGACTCCTTCTTTGTCAAAAACTGACACACGATTGTTTCCCCTCTCAGTTATGAGAATGAAGCCATACATGTTAATGGTAAGACTAGCTGGATAACTTAACTGAACCCTACTGGTACCATGAGCACCAAATTTGCCGACATAGTTACCATCAAGTGTATAAGTGGAAATGCAATGATTATTATAGTTAGCAATTAGCAACTGGTTGTCATTATTAACTGCTACATCAAATGGAGACCTTAATTGACCAATGGTGTGAATAAAATTACCATCACATTGGAATACAGCTATGCATTTATTACCCTGATCAGCAACATATACTCTGTTGTTATGGACTG
The DNA here is from genome assembly GCA_963930835.1 of Spongia lamella. Taxonomy (NCBI): domain Eukaryota; kingdom Metazoa; phylum Porifera; class Demospongiae; order Dictyoceratida; family Spongiidae; genus Spongia; species Spongia lamella. Next base: position 5,483,364 of record OZ005746.1, on the reverse strand, counting down.
TGATTCCTAATGGATAGTTTAGTTGAACCATAGCTGCCAAACTGAAGCATGTATGTACTACTAACATCAAACTTTTGTACTGTGTGGTTATCTTTATCAACCACATACAAATGGCTGTCTTCATCAAATGCTACTCCTGTAGGCAGTGGCGTAGCCAGGATTTAAAGATGCTGGGGCACAGTTGAGCATGCTAGGTCAGGCCTGTAGCCAGAGTTATCCAAGCACAATCCAGGAGCAGCTGAGGAGTTTATATGATGTGTGCATATAGCCCACATTCATGAGGGCTTAAAAACAATTCCATACACAATGAAATTTAAATGTGCATACCTACTACATGTCCCTAATTTAGCTACGCTGCTGTTTATGCAGTTTATTCTCTACTGCATGACTATAACTACACACAATATATAGATGACTTGATTTGTCCAGTTGATTAGTCTGCATCACGTGACTTAGGCTCCAGAGTCACACGACCATTTTAATTCCCCTCTGGCTACTAAAAGCAAAATAGCATTTACCATTACGTTTGTCTTCTGCTTATTGCTAGGCTCTGCATCGATAATACTGATTTACACCTTTGTCTTTGAAGTCTTGAACCCATTATCTTTGCTTTCATCGAAAGTTATCCTACCGCCTCTGAATCAGTGATCCATGGATGATATTATATCCTATGCGTAATAAGTTACTCCACCGACTGGTACTTCATCCCCACCATGCGGTGCACTACCCCTATCGACTCCATCTTCAAACTTTAAAGTACAATCACGTGATTAAAATCAAGACCCACGATTGGTTCAATTTTGTTTTGTTACAACGATGCTGATTGTTGGAAGGCTTATGCTACAATCAAAAAACAATACTCACTGATGATTACTATACTACCTATTACAATGCTTACTACAATTACAAAACTGCTATCATTGTGCACCAAACAATTAGAATACAGTAGCGAGACTTGTGCTTAAGCAGATATTACTTACAGATTACACCAGTTAGGTATGTAACTACTAGTCAGATTATTATATGTATATTTTGCTAACAACTTAGTTCAAGTTAGCTGGGAACTTGGTGGGGCACAAGACAAAGTTGGTGGGGCATGTGCCCCAGTGTGCCCCACCTTGGCTACGCCACTGCTACAGGCCAACAAAACTGACCATTGCCATTACCTTTGAAGCCAAATTTTGCAACTACTCGATCTTGACTATCAAATATGTATACACAGTCATTAGTACTATCTGCTACTGCCCACATGCCATCCTTACTAAATGCAATGCCCCATGGTTGACCCATTCTCCCACCATCATTAATTACCTTACTTGGTACATCTAATGCACGATAGTCTCTTTCAGATACACTGCTATAGTAAGGGCTTCCTTTAATATGCCTCCCATTAATAATAACTGAGAACTTTACTGCTCCAGTTTGCTTGGCTACAAAAGATGCTTCATACCTGCCATCTTGATTATCTCTTATTGCTACTGGAGCTACAACTCCTGTGGTGCTTGATTGTGCCTGTGCAATAACTTTACTACCACCTTTAGAGCAAACATGACCTTGTGCATTCTTAGTGACAATAGTAAATTTGATGTCTACATTAGTATATGCAAGTGGTGGAATATTTTCAGCTACAGAGTTGAGAGGATCAACATCACTACAAAATACATTTGCAAACTGAGGTAAGCAATTTTGATATTCTTCCACTGGAATGAATTGTATATTTGCTGATTCTACTGGTTTGGTTTTCAACTCTTTGTAACAGTCAGTCAGTCTTTTCACATCCTCTGTAACTTGCTTCTTCATGAACAGTGCTTCTTGGTCTGAACCACTCTTAACGTCATTGTTTAATTCTTTCATGCTCTCCAGTTGTGCTTGATTCTGTTCAATTTGCTCCAGTTGCAATGAGACCGCTTTCTTTTTATGAATGCATATTTCTTGTAGCTCTTTCTTTAGTTCTTCCCTTTGCTGTTGTAATTGCCGTTGTAATCGATCATAATAATCATCCATCTGCTGATCAACCTCAGTCGCCTGTATCTGTATCTTCTCTCTAGTAGCAGTAACTTTGTGATGTGCTTTGGATAATTCAGCTATCATTATGTCTACTGGCTCAATGATCTTATCCATCTCTTCCCTGTGCTTGTTGGCCATCTTCTTCACAGTATTGTGTTGATGCCCATTGTGGTCTGTCGTGGTGCAGTAATGACACACTAACTGCTCACACGTGTCGCAATAGAAATTCAGCTCCAAGTCGTGCTCCTGGCATATCAATGGTTTTACCTTTGGTCGTACATTAAAATCCTTCTTTTCTGCCCTCAACTCCTTCAACTGTGACATGGCATGGCCTTGATAGTCTCTGCTATATTTGTGAGACTCGTGACAGTGATTACATAGAAACACACCGCAATCAAAACATAGAACAACCGCGGGATCCTCCCTAACACAAAGGTCACAATGCACATCCTCCTCTCCCGTGACCTTCTCCTTTAACGCTACCTCATCGACAATACGATTAATGAAGAAATTGTTTGGGAGTTGCTTAATCCCTCCGGTAGGGATGGCGCTAGTTTTTCGACATTCTGGGCACTTGATACCTGAGCCTTTCTGCAGCTTTACTAAACACTCTTCACAATACGAGTGGTAACAAGGAAGATACTTGGGTTTCTTGTACAGTTCAGTACATATTGGACAGGTTAAGTGACTAGCTACTTTCTTCATTTGCTCGGAAGCCATTCAGCTATGTAGCTAATACCGGCCGGTCGCACTCTAAGCCTAAATGTCACAAATTCCCTAAAAGTATGTTACAATATACAGCTATATCTCTTACCTACGAAAAAGACCGAGGTGAGGCACCAAAATTGGCAATGTAACTGAATCTGCTGAAACGAACGGGCGTGTTGACTCAACTGAACTGAACCTCTCGTTGAAACCTCAAAAAAAATTTCCCCCGGTAACCAACACCCCTGGCACTATGAGTGCTCTATTAGAGTATTTCAATAGATTGAGTGAATATATCCTTGAGACTTAAACTATAAGTTGTTTCACATTCCCATTTCTATTAGCTGTGATTTCACATTACCAACTACTTCTAACAGATTATATTAATGGTATACAGCTATGGCTTTCCTATACAATTAGGATAGTACAAAATGTAGCTATACAGCTAATTGTGAATAGTACAAAAATATACACAGCTAAAAACTAATAGAGCTGTAGAAAATAATATAACTCAATATAGAGCAACTGTAGAGAATTACATAACTCAATAGAGCTGTAGAAAACTAAAGTAAAAAAACTAAACTTCAGTAATAATAATAACAATCGGAAATAACTTGGATCCTACTATTGTCACGGTCAGTGATGTAAATACTGCCACTAGGACTGACGGCTATACCACAAGGAGTGGAAAACTTCTAATTGGTAAAGCCTTTTGACCTGAAGCAATGCAGGATTGCGCCATCTTTGCCGAAGACTAATACTCAATTGTTCTCGAAATTGGTTACAAGTATGATAGCTACCATACTGACATATCTATGGTGAGGCTACAAGGACCGTGTAATTGACTCCTACCAGAGCCCTGTGCACCAACTCTGCTGATGTAGTTACCATCACGAGAAAAGACAGAGATGCAGTTACCATATAGAGGTTAGCAAGTAGCAAATGATTATTATTGTTAACTGCCACATCAAATGGAGAGCATAATTGACGTGGTTGACCAATGGTGTGAATAAATTTACCATCACTTTGGAACACAGAGATGCGGTGATTACCCTGATCAGTAATATATAGCTACTCTGTTGTTATGGACTGTGATGACTAATGGGCAGTCCAGTTGACTATTGTCTGTTTCCATATCATGTTACCAAACTAGAGGGAGACTAGCCTATTAGCTACACTTTTATTTTACCTATGTACCTATTATGCTATGTATGCTGCAGTGTTCATAAATTTCACCTATTAATGCTATGTAGATATTATACTCAATTTCATGCAGTTAACTGAAGCAGAGATTCACCGTGTTGTTAGATCCGCTAGTGACAAGGTAGCTAAGTATTGATATATAGATAGTTTCTGACTTGTTAATTAACAGCACAGCTGCTGCAGAGTGTACATGATTGATTGCATTATGAGCCTTCTCACAGGTCGACCTAGTGGGATATATATACGATAGTAGCTACTTACCACTAGTATGTGTCATGTATTAATTCTATTTAGTCTATTTCCCTGACTGTTTTATAAGAGAGAATTGATCTATTTGACATGATTTCAGCATTGACATTTTTATTATTACACCAGACACGATTGCAGGTCTAACCTTCGTTAATTAAAAACCCATCACATTATAATTATATCTAGTAGAGTAACAGACTGCTTTAATAGAATATCTGACGTCTATCTAGCTATTACAGCATATTGATCTGCTATGATCAGTCTACTTGCAGGTTGTCCCTTGCAAAATGACAGCATATAGCTAATGTTACAATTACAATTTTTTTCATTGTGCTAACATGGTTCTGTCATAACTAAATACTGTAGCCCATGGCCAAATAGGTACCATAAGTAGCTAGACATGCTATTCATACTTACATGCACTTCATCATATGAATATACCCTGTGGCTATGCTTGTGGTAAATGTTTCATTACAATATAGCTACAGCATTTTGACTTTTGTCATATTATTATAGCTACGTAAATAGCTATTAATTTTTTGTTGTTAGCTGTTCTATCCATTTGATTTTAGCTAGCTACATACATTCCAATGATGGGTGGCTGCAAAAGCATAGCATGAACATTGATGCTGCATGTTTTTTCAATTGCTATTTTCACTGAACTTGTAATAACTATATTATTGTGTTATGCTTATGTATATACACAAGCTGGTGTGTCCAACATTCTCAAAGTGGGAACACATTATGTACGTAGCTACTTAGCTAGCTAGCTACTTGTTTTTTTTATTTTTAACCTCTTGTTTGATATGGTCCCAGTTCCAATTACATTTATGTAGCTCTGAATTGTTGCACACTCAAGAACGGTCATGCACCATCACCCATATTATCTAGAAAGAGCTCTCAATCTGTCAATCCTTACCATGTCTGGATCTGGTGAGTTTTCCCACGATGAATCAAATTAAGCTGCAATGACTTGTACATGCATGTATGTATTTCAGGACAAGTTTCTAAACACCGCTCATGTACGTCAGTAGCTATTGTGCAAATATAACACCAAATAAACTAATTTTATAGCTAGAAAGATGACAAAGTAAAGTTAAAGTCAAGAATTCTACATGGTGTAACTTATACCTTTTACCAGACAAAGACACAAGGTATCCCATAATCTGTAATAACACAAAGTTAATACGTAGCTGTATCTTTTGCTCACCTCCCATGTGATCATCTCAGCATCTCATGATCAACAGTTAGCATGCACTGCTTAACAATAGAACCAGATATCAAATTTACTATGTCATGATCAATCTAGCTACATTCTACGCTTATGATGTACGTAAGTTGATCCTGTAGCTATAGCTGCTGTGTTTGCAGATCAGTCAGTCAGCTCATCAGATTTCCTCAGGTATACAGTTATTGCTGGACATAGATACTAGTCTATGGGTAGACTAGTCAAGGATGTTGGAACCACTCACATTAGAGTGCATCAATCCACTCAATCCATTAAAAGAATATTCCCTGACTGTTCTATTAGAGAGTATCTATCTATTCTAAAATATATGTATATAATATAGCATATTATACTTGCTGGCATATTGATGCAGGCTTATCAATACTGATAATGCATTCCCTGCATGGTCGACAAATTCTAGTGATTGCCGGTTTGCTTATAGTATAATAATCATGAGATAGCTACATATGTGTTATAAGCTACTCCAGCACAGGATCTGGTGACAGTTGAAAATGGAATAACAGTACTAGTTATCATAGATAGTTATTAGAATTATTAATGCTGAAACTATACATAGTTTATTTCACCTTTAAAATGCTATGTGGCTATTCATATAAGATGTTGATAATGCAACAAGTGAGTAGCTAGCTACCACACTAACTTTTGAATGGCAAGGTTTAAAACATGTTTGACAGGTTTGGTGGTAGACTAGGGCTGAAACAGATAGTGTATAGGTTATATGCAATATGAATAGTAACATATCACTATTGTGATGCTGTTGAGGATAATTATGCCTAGCTTAACTACCAAATTGGGCTGAAACAAATACCCGACAATTGTCGCTACACATTGGCATAACAGGGCATGGAGACATGCTACATAGTTTACAATTCTGAAGGCCTGTCGATATCCCACTGAAACAACTCTTTAATGATACAAACATTAGCTATAATTGTACAATAGTATGCTTGTCCCATTACTGTCGTGCCTTTAGTTACACGTAATTACAACAAAATGCTGATCATGGTGGTTGCATGTATCATGGCACAATCACATAGCCATCAGACATGTAGTTGCAACGTACACGATCGGGTCACGATTTTATAAGTGATCATGTGATGTGACACATGCCAGGGTCCACAAACTTTACAATTACAGATATTACTACTAAAATTGATAGTTCACAAAAATTGTAGCTACATAGCAAAGTATACCCACTTCACATATCAATGTAATTTTTATATTCATAATTAGCTACTGTACCCCTAATATTCAAAGATACCGTACAATGCAAATTTTTGATGGGCCAGGCCTGAAAATATTGATGAATTTGACAAATTTTTAACAATTCATCAAAATTTCACCATTCAAAATTTTCTTGCAATAGCTAGCTATTTGCATGTAGCTAAGTCTGATACAATTCGTCAAAATTTTGCTCATCTGACCCACAATTTTTGTCAAAATTTTCCACCATCAAAATTCTGCACATTACTATAAATTAATATTCAAGGTATGTACCTATTAGCTGAACTTGTGGCTGTCTCCATGGTGGCAACTACCACTGAAACTACTAAAAACATTGCCTCCTTCTCCCTGCCATTGAAATGTTGCTTCCACATGCCATGCACATAGGAAATAACTGATTATATTAATAACCATAAGTGTTATGTATGATTATTGTGGCACACTTTTCAACAAGACGTAGCTATCATGCAATGTTAAGGTTATCACAATGCATTTCATTCAACAAGATTCTTAACTCAGGCATCATTGTTAAGCTTACGTAATGACTGACATAAACAAGAAATAGATTATTAATGACATTCCATTTGTACAAATTTATAATGCGAGTGTCACCAGACTCTTTTATTTTCAGGAGGGCACCGAATAAAAGGGTCAGCTACTCCAGACAGTGTAAATCATAGACATAGGACAAGGATAGCTACCTGGAATTTACCGTACAGCAGAACTTGAAATTTTGACAAATTTGATGATATTTTAGCAAATCATCAAAGTTTTACCTTTCAAAGGTTTCTTCCAATAGCTGTTTGCATGTAACGTTGATACAATTCATCAAAATTTACTCGTCAAATTTTTGCTGACCCCGATTCATCAAATTTTGTGCTATACAGAATAATTCTATATGTATACATTTATACTGTAACTGTAAATCATATGCATACGTACATAACATAAGACATATCTAAAATTTTCATGAGGCATAACCAAGTACGTATGTACGTATGTACGTAGATATAAAAAGAAAATACAATGTAAACTGTTACAACAGATGTAGCTAACTTACAACAATATGAATAGTACACGTAACTATAAACTATCTACAGCTAAAGTTTTGATCAATACTTAGAAAAGATTTGGATCCTTTTGTTATTACGGTCACTGACATATACAGTGCCATTAGGGCTGAGTGCTATCCCATCAGGAGAAAAAAATTGTCCATTAGTAGAACCTTCGGATCCAAAGCAGTGTATAAAGATTCCATCTTTGTCAAAAATTGATACACGATTATTTCCCCTCTCGGTTATGAAAATGAAGCCATACATGTCAATGGTAAGACTAGATGGATCACTTAACTGACCCCTACTGGTACCATGAGTGCCAATCTTGCTGACATAGTTACCATCAAGAGTAAAGATGGAAATGCAATGACTACTACGGTCAGCAATTAGTAACTGGTTGTTATTGTTAACTGCTACATCAAATGGATAATTTAATTGACCTGATTGACCAATGGTGTGAATAAATTTACCATCACATTGGAATTCAGAGATGCGGTGATTATACTGATCAGCAACATATACTCTGTCATAATGGACTGTGATGCCTACTGGATAGTTCAATTCACCATTATTTGAACCACGGCTGCCAAACTGGAGTATGTATTTACTACTAACATCAAACTTTTGTACTCTATGGTTGTCTTTATCAACCACATACAAATGGTTGTCATCATCAAATGCTACTCCTGAAGGAAATTTAAAATGACCATTGCCATTACCTTGGGAGCCAAACTTTGCAACTACTTGATCTTGACTATCAAATATGTATACACAGTGATTAATACGGTCAACCACTGCCCACATGCCATCCTTACCAAATGCAATGCCATATGGTTTACCCATCCTCCCACCATCATTAATTACCTTACTTGGTACATCTAATGCACGATAGTCTCTTTCTGATACATTGCTATAGTAAGGGCTTCCTTTAATATGCCTCCCATTAATAATAACTGAGAACTTTACTGCTCCAGTTTGCTTGGCTACAAAAGATGCTTCATAACTGCCATCTTGATTATCTCTTATTGCTACTGGAACAACAACTCCTGTGGTGCTTGATTGTGCCTGTGCAATAACTTTACTACCACCTTTAGAGCAAACATGACCTTGTGCATTCTTAGAGACAACTGTAAATTTGATGTCTTTATTAATACATACAACTGGTGGAATATTTTCAGCTACAGAATTGAAAGGATCAGCATCACCGTAAAATACGTTTGCAAACTGAGGGAAACAATTTTGATTTTCTTCCACTGGAATGAATTGCATATTCGGTAATTCTACTGGTTCCGTTTTCAACTCTTTGTAACAGTCAGTCAGTCTTTTCACATCTTCAGTAACTTGCTTCTTCATGAACAGTGCTTCTTGGTCTGAACCACTCTTAACGTCATTGTTTAATTCTTTCATACTTTCTAGTTGTGCTTGATTGTGTTCAATTTGCTCCAGTTGCAATGAGACTGCTTTCTTTTTATGAAAGGATACTTCTTGCAGCTCCTTCTTTAGTTCTTCCCTTTGTTGTTGTAATCGTCGTTGCAACCGATCATAATAATCATCTATCTGTTGATCAACCTCAGTCGCCTGTATCTGTATCTTGTCTCTAGTAGCAGTAACTTTGTGATGTGCTTTGGATAATTCAGCTATCATTTTGTCTACTGGCTCAATGATCTTATCCATCTCTTCCCTGTGCTTGTTGGCCATCTTCTTCACAGTATTGTGCTTATGCCCAATGTGGTCTGTCGTGGTGCAGTAATGACACACTAACTGCTCACATGTGTCGCAATAGAAATTCAGCTCCAACTCGTGCTCCTGGCATATCAATGGCTTTGCCTTTGGTCGTACATTAATATCCTTCTTTTCTGCCCTCAAATCCTTCAACTGTGACATGGCATGGCCTTGATAGTCTCTGCTATATTTGTGTGACTCATGACAGTAATTACATAGAAACACACCACAATCAAAACACAGCACAACCGCGGGATCCTCCCTAACACAAAGGTCACAACGCACATCCTCCTCTCCCGTGACCTTCACCTTTAACGCTACCTCATCGACAATACGATTAATGAAGAAATTGTTTGGGAGCTGCTTAATCCCTCCGGTAGGGATGGTGCTAGTTTTTCGACATTCTGGGCACGTGATATCTGGGCCTTTCTGTAGCTTTACTAAACACTCTTCACAATATGAGTGGTAACAAGGAAGATACTTGGGTTTCTTGTATAGTTCGGTACATATTGGACAGGTTAAGTGACTAGCTACTTTCTTCATCTGTTCGGCAGCCATTTTATGTAATACCGTCCGGTCGCACTCAAAGCCTAAATGTCACAAACTCCCTTAAAATATGTTACAATATACCGCTATACCTCTTACCTACGAAAAAGACTGAGGTGAGGCACCAAAATTGGCAATGTAACTGAATCTCGACTGAACTGAAACCTCTCGTTGAACCGCCAAATTTTTTAAATTTAACCAAAACTGCCGGATGAGCCACGCCCTTCTATGTGTTAACATGATTATCATTAAATACGGTAGTACTTAATAGTAGGGATTGGTAAGAAATTGTATGGCTTCCCAATTTTTCGTGCTTCATAAAACAACCTTCCAATAGGCTTTACTCGAAAAAACCTACTGGAATGCATTGGTAAGGCTGTAATGATGCTGTACCTTTGTTAAACGAAGCGACAACTCGAATATTTCGACCTACAGCCAACTTTGAAAATTTCGAAATTCACCTGTATTTCGTCTGCCAGCCAGCCAGCCTACCAGCCAGCCAGCCTTTCGTAAGACCAGGTTGCGCTAAGTGTAGGGCTCCAGAAATTTCACACAATAAAGGTAATGGCGGCGGATTTACGAAAATGTTGTTCCGAAGACGATTTACCCACTGCACCGTGGCGATTCCTTTTATCCTTCATTCCCTTCCTTGTTCTTTTAGCAAGGTGTGAATCTCACCTTCGAAGGTGACGATAGCCTGTTACGGCTTCTGCTTATTACGTCACGCAAAAACCTGGCTTGCACGCGATATAATTAGTTACAGTGGCACCATGGCACGATGTTTTCACGTGTACTTTATTACATTGTGAACTTCGAGATTATAGCCTTGGACAAATAGCTTTTGCTGTTTTTCAAGCGTTATTTACTATCACACAGCTGCTTTGCCATGTAAGCGCGTTGTTAACAAGCGCCTGTAAACAAGCATAATTATTACGTAAGCGCCTGTAACATTTATGCGCCTGCTGAAAGATTATTATGAATGCTTAGCATGTATAAAAAGCAAACAAACTAGAATGATAAAAAATTCAAAATTCAAAAGGTAAATAGAGATTGAATTCAATAGTGCTACAAAAAGTAAGGAAGCAAGGAATAAGATTTTGGGACGAGAGAACATTCTGGCATGAGATAATTTATAAAAGTTTAATCCCTACTTTTGGCAAACCTACTGAAGTGAGCCAAAAGTAGGGATTAAACTTTTATAAATTATCTCATGCCAGAATGTTCTCTCGTCCCAAAATCTTATTCCTTGTTTCCTTACTTTTGTAGCACTATTGAATTCAATCCCTAGCTACTTACCTTTTGAATTTTGAATTTTTTATCATTCTAGTTATAATAGGGGTCCACTATTTCACGGAACGGAACGGAACAAATGCAAACACTATTTCACGGAACGGAATGGAACGGAACGGAACAGATCAGGAATAAGTGATAAGTTCATGGAGGAGGATTCATGGATTATGGATAATATCAGGGCCATAGGAAGCAACTTGAATGTGGGGAGGCCATGCATGGTGTCATATATAGGAGGTTGTGTTTAGTTATCTAATAGTTGCCGATGGCAACTCGATTGCCAATAGCAGCTCATTCTAGGGGGGTCTGGAGGTATGTCCCCAAGAAAATTTTGAAATTTAGTTCATCTGAGATTGCATTCTGAGACATTTTACTGAGAAGTTTTAATTTGATAATATGTATATAAATATAAGCTAGAGGCTATTATGTAGCTGTAGAAAACTAAAGTCAAGAAAACTAAACTTCAGTAATAATAATAATAATAATCGGAAATAACTTGGATCCTACAATTGTCACGGTCAGTGATGTAAATACTGCCACTAGGACTGATCATGACGGCTATGCCACAAGGAGCAGAAAACTTTCCATTGGTAGAACCTTTTGACCCGAAGCAATGCAGGAATGTGCCATCGTTGCTGAAGACTAATACTTGATTGTTCTCACGTTCAGTTAGCTACAAGAATGATACCATACATATCTATGGTGAGGCTACAAAAAAAGAAAAAAAAGAAAAAACAAGGACCGTGTAACTGATTCCTACCAGAACCCTGTGCACCAACTCTGCTGATGTAGTTACTGTCATGAGAAAAAGACAGAGATGCAGTTACCATAGAGGTTAGCAACTAGCTATAGCAAGTGATTATTATTGTTGACTGTCACATCAAATGGAGAGCATAATTGACGTGGTTGACCAATGGTGTGAATAAATTTACCATCACATTGGAATACAGAGATGTGGTGATTACCCTGATCAGTAATATAGCTAATATGTAGCTACTCTGTTGTTATGGACTGTGATGCCTAACTGGCATTCCAGGCCAGTTGACCATTGTCTGTTTCCATATCATTTAACCAAACTAGTAGTCCAGTAAATCTATATGATTTGGAGGCTCTACCCACCACAAATTGCAACAGAATTTTTTCTTCACAGTTCACTTCTAAGAAGTGTTTAGATCAACATACTAAAAATGCACCTGAATACACCTTGGGGAAATATGCTTAATTTGATATGCCAAATATGTGATTACACACAAGAAAATAGGCTTATTTGCACAAAATTTGACCACATTTTTGGAATTCAAAATTTAAAAACCTTCCATGTAAATATAAGAGTCTAACAATATTTATACCACTTATAGAGCTTTTAATGGGGAATGTCCTGCAGCTTACAGATTTTCAATATCTAAAACAGTGAAAAAATCCATATCAAAATATGAATAGGTGTATTTTGTGCACATAAGCCCTATTTTCTCATGTTTGATGCCTCAGTCATATATACAGAATTATTAATTATGGTATACAAGCAAAATTTACTCGTTAATGATATAGCTATGTCCTCTTATTGTCCAAAAGACTGATCATCAACCGTAAACTCTGCCGGCTTCATCAACTGAAAAGTCTGCTTCATCAGATAAGGCTGTCATATTGGCACATACTCCTCAGCATTCTCCACATCCAGGAGAACAATCATGACCTGCTCTGCGACATGAGCATCTCACTGTAGAGCAACCTGTCTTGCAGGAGCATCTTATGACTTCCAGTAAAGCTTTTGGTGCTACATCTTTCTCTGTCATTATTAGAATTAGGTTTGATCCAGAAAATTTCCAACCCCAGTCAGTTGGTGGCAGATCAAATCCTCTTCATGCCTGTACTTGGTGGTAAATTCTAAAGCTGAAGTATCGGGCTGCTGCAGATGTCGGAGGCAATGTCTGAGGGTGTACATAGGAAGAGCTTGAACCTACTTTTTGACAGAATTTTTGCGGTCTCAATTGGTCCAAGGTGTCTCCTTTCTTGCTTCCACTATAAAGACTCACTAATGCCCTTTCCCCAGCAATAGCAATCTCCTCAGTTGTAACAGATCTTCTGTTGAACACTTCCGCTTGGATATTGAAATCCTCACTGTTTCTAAGTTGTTTAAGAGTAACACTTTTGCCAATCCCAAATACTCTTGATGTTATGTCACATCCTAACAAGGCATGGCCAAAGAATATGTTCTCACAGACACGCGCACCTAGAACCTCCCTTGTATGTTTTATGTTCCAGCACCGTGGCAGCTTGTGTGTCCCTGATTTGGGTTCAGGCCTGAAACATATTTCATGGGAAGAGTCGATGGGTATATGGAAGCAAAGTAGAATTAGCAAGTCAGTATCATCACCAACAAGCACTGTACTGGATCTTGATGCACTTTGAATTGCTGTTTGAACTATAAGCATATCAGCATCACCTCTGGCATGGCTTACTTGGCAACCCATTTGCTCCAGTTTTCTGCTTAGCAGACAAAGGAAAGATTGTTTGTTCTTCTTGTTCGAAAGGAACATATCTTTCTTCACATTCATTATTGTCGATCCCGTGAAATGCACTTCAGTCATTTGCTCTCTAATTCTCCTTAAGTGAGCATTATCCTTTGTTGATGGCCCACTATCATATCCATCAAACACAACAATAGCTCTTCCATAGTGTTGCATCACATAGTCAGTGTATTTCTGACAAATGCTATCGTATGTACTTCCTTTCTGCCATGGAATTCGATGGAGTAGTGAACCACCATCAACAACATACACATGGTCATTTACTGATGGCCCTTGGACATATTGTGGCATTAGTGCCCATATGGCATCTGCTAATGCTGGCTTATTTGCGGCTTTCATTACATTTTTCATGTCAAATAGTGCAGGAGGGAAGCTGGATAACTCATACTGAAATATTTCTGGTAGTTGTTCATTGCTTATGCCTGCTGTGACAAGCTTCTGAAAGAGTACCAGAGGATCAATGTTTACAAGCTCATGACTTACTTTAATTGCATTATTTGAGGCCATGGTTACTATCTGATTCTTTTTCTTGAAGGAATGCTCTGCCACGCATTTGCCCACCATTGCATCTACTATTGCAGTCCCAATTGTTTTGGCATCCTCAGCATTGATTGTGTCCTCAGCGGTGACTCCTGTGGCAATGTTACGTAAAGCAAGATCATCACTAAAAGGATTTCTTTCAGCCAGATAAGACAGAAGTAACTTGGTGTCCTTCAGATCCCTCTCTATTCTTGCTCGTGTCACCTCTTTGTGTTGGTCACTTGTGCTGTATGCAACTGAGGAAAATTTTGCATGGTGTTGTTGATCTTCAGCAGGTAGGACGTAAAAACAGCCATACTAGACGCTGGACCTCTGACATGCCTCTTCCTCGTGTTAATCCACCTGTGGTCTTGACTGATTTCATTAAGATTTGTTCAATGGCTAGATCAAGAGACAGCCCAGCCCAGAAATGATTACTTCGATGAATCACATGGCACCCTTGTAAAAAATGAGCATATACTTCAGGATGTAGTTCCTGAAGCTTTGTCATATCCTGAAGGTACAAGTACACTGACTTGGTATACAGATTGTGACCACTTGCTGCCAAATAGGGAAGCATGTCATGCATGGCTTGCAAATGAAGTTTTCAATTACCTGTTCTTTCTGCCTTTAAGAACTTTCTAAGTATGTCTAACATGTCCATGTATTGGAACCACAATTTTGAGTTCTTGGAGGTCAGCAAAGAGTTTTTTTGAGCCAGCAAAATATCACAAAACTTTTGTATATCGGGTGATGTTTGCACAGCAGTAATTGGAAGGCTGCCTTCTGTGATATTATCGTAAATTACAGCAAGTGTCTTTAGGAGTTGTCGTGTTTCACCTATCTCTTCCTCCAGATTGTTATTCTCCTGTGATCCACCCTCATTTAGTGGTGACTCTTCTTCCAAGCAATCAATGGCAGACAGATCTATGTATGTGGAAAACTTTGGACATTAGCATAGCATTCAGTATAGCATCAATTAAGAAATGTCCTCGGATAGCTCTTTCAACAGCTTTTCCTGACAACATATGGGTGACTACATTACTGGCATAAATTTGCTCCAGAAGATCTTGAACATTATGTGGCCAATGCAGCCCAAGAAACTCATAATAGTATGAAAGCCTCCAAGACATAATACAATGGAGTGGAGGTCACAATCTTCAGGCACACTTTGTCGTATTTGAAGTGCTTTCCACCAAAGTGGCTGATCAAATGTCACAATAGGTGTGACGTTATGCTTCTTGGCATGGGAGGAAACATAACATAAGGTTGAATAAACACAGCTGAGATCACTCAGATCCACATCAATCATTGGAAGATATAATACAGAACATTGTCCTTGGTGTTCACCCTTCTGTACCATTTGCATTAAACCAGACCATCCTGGTCTCTTAGGACGAAGTAGAAGTGAGGCCTTCCAAAGAGCATCAATTGCTGAAGTTGGATCTTCCACATTAGGTAAAGATATTGATTGATATGACAGTGATCTGATTCCCACAGCAACCGAGGTAAAATATTTTTATGTTGACATGCCCAATGGAGCATATGTCTTCTGTTGGTACTGTGATGCGAGGAATGCGGTAACTGTTGTTGGTTGCTGGTGTGATTGTTGCGATCATCCCCATACCATGGAATGTATTTCGACCATCAATGGTAATTTTGTTATGGTCGACATTATCAGCAGCATACTGAACAACCTGGTCTGGTGTAAGATTGGGAATGTCAGTACCTTGACACACTGAAGCACTTCTTTCAAAGCACTGTACTTCTGAATAGGAACAGCAAAAGCCATATGTATTTAAAGAATCAATCAGAAATCTAGATGAAAAATGATGGTGAAGCTCCACTCCAAGTCCAAGCTGTAAAGGACTTAGAAGAACTCTTGGTCGTGTTGCCTGGATGATAGCCTGTCCCAGCGAAGCAACTTTTATGCTGGAGTTTGTAGGAAAAAGAATATGTAAAAGTGTACAGAGTGACTCTGGTAGAAATTCCATAGCCTTGTCAGCACTCATTTCTTCAGATATTGGGTAATAGTCTTTGGACTGAATGATAGACTTAATGTCGCCTTTGATAAGCTTTGCAGTTGCAAAGCAGGTCTAACTTTGCAGACACAATTGCAGGTCTAACTTTCACTTAATTAAAAAAAACCATCACATAGTAGAGTAACAGACTGCTTTAATAGAATGTCTAACAGTTCTATCTAGCTATTACAGCATATTGATCTGCTATGATCAGTCTACTTGCAGGTTGTCCCTTGCAAAATGACAGCACATAGCTAATGCTACAATTACAATTCTTTGCATTATGCTAATATGGTTCTGTCATAACTAGCCCATGGCCAAATAGGTACGTACATAGACATGCTATTCATACTTACATGCACTTCATCATATGGATATACCCTGTGGCTATGCTTGTGGTAAATGTTTCATTACAATTTAGCTACAGCATTTTGACTTTTTGTCATATTATTATAGCTACATAGCTAGCTATTAACTTCTTGTTGTTTGTTGTTAGCTATTCTATCCATTTGATTTTAGCTACATATGTATATTCCAATGATGGGTGGCTGCAAAAGCACAGCATGAACATTGATGCTGCATACCTTTTCAATTGCTATTTTCACTGAGCTTGTAATAACTATATTATTGCATGTGTTATGCTTATGCATATACACAATTAGTACCTTCATCGTTTGAAGAATCAATATCCTGAAGTTCATAGACATCGATTCAGCCATTCTTCTGATACAGCCTTATAAATGCCTTCCTGTCACCACAAAAATTTTTACGCGGTAGTCATTTTTTTCTTCTTTCTTTTATTTTCATCGCACACTTTTTCAGGGGCTTGCGGGAGCTTTCGTGAATCCCGGAAGTATTTTTCAAACTCTCTTTTTATACATTCACTTGTTTGTCTAATAACTCACTCATTTCTTCATGGATATCAGCCAAATTTGTATCAGCGCTTTTTACCTGTAATACTATATTATCAGTCTGAAGTAAACACTTGAATGTATTTGAGAAGGGCTATTACACTGCAGGTTGATATAGTTGTCATAACTTGGACCCCCTTCGAATGATTTGCATAATTTTAAACTTTCATATATACAATGTATATTGATGTATCACTCTGTAGTGAAAGTTAAAAAAAAATCTCGGGCTTGAGTTTTTCAAAATTAAGCTTCAAAGTTTAATTTGCGATATTGTGTGCTAGGCAAGTACAAGTTATGCCCATGCAGTACTTCTCTGCTGCTTGCTAGTAATAACATCTGTTTATAGCTATGTATATATATACTACTGAACAATGCTGCATGCAAATTTGTATACTAAACTAAAACAAAACTAAATAGCTATGTTTGTCTAAGGCTTACTAGCTATATAACTAAACTAAAACTAAATATAAATTTCCCTTGTTTACTAATACTATACTAAAACCAAAACCATTTCCTTTGTTACTAGAACTAAACTATGTAACCAAAGCTACTGTATTTTTGTAGTACATAATTTTGCCACATTGTTCCTGCAGCAGTTCAGCTACATATATATAGTTTACAACTATTTGTCTTATAGCTAACTAATGGGTATGCATTGGCAAATTTACTGTTTCTTGGAAGACATTTGGCTTCAAAGTTACATCCTACACATGGAACATTATTTTTGGCTTGTAGCTACTAAAACTAAAATTTCTAGCTTATACTAAAACTAAACTAAAACCAAAACAAAATTTCCACCTCATACTAAAACTAAACTAAACTACGTAGCTAAAACAAAATTTTTACCTTGTGCTAAAACTGAACTAAAACTAAAACTAATTTCAAGCTTGCACTAAAACTAGAACAAAAACTAAAATGAATTACCATTGCCATACTAAAACAACACTGATATATAGGTATAGCTATAGATATAAGAAAAACTGCATGCATGGGGTGTTTATACAGCTATATGTAATTTCCTTGGTGAAATCATAACATAATCCCCTCTAGGTCACAATCAGAAAATGCATGAAGCTCAATAAATCGGTATTTGTATAATGCTATAAATAATCAGCGCGTTTTGGAGTGAACACAAGTTCAACAGACATCAGCACTACATAATAATTTGCAGCTCATAGCCGCTATATAGCTAGCGCTTTAAGAATGTTCTCTCAGATCATCATAGTTCTCTTACTAGTCTTAGTCGTTGATATAGCGTCCATACACTCCTTGCCTATTAAGAAAGAAAGGCGCTCTGTGCCTACCACCGATTCACCATCAGCTCGTGTTACTATATCAAGATCGGTGCTGAATATGCTAATTGATCTCGAGCTCGATGTCCAGAACGATCATAACGCATCAAAAGGATTGCTTCCACTGTTTCTTAGTGCCGACTTCCTCTCGAAGGATCCACTGTTTATATCCGAGGTACCCTAATCGTTTTATACGCATGCGCAGATAGTTATATTGTTTTATATAGTATCAATCCTTGGAACGAAAAGTTTGTGTGAACCGAGTATTTACACACATGCATTCCTGTAACGATAACAACGAACCTACTCTGACTTATTCTGAACTCACTGACTACTACAACGAATTTGTCCTGCAACTGAAACTAGCTGAACACAATTTCAACACAGCTATCAATTTGGAAATTAAGGAAACTAACAGAAATGAATCGTTGAAGCAGGCAGGAAAGATTATTAAACTGCTTAATGAAAGTATTTTGCCAGCCTTGGAATTTACAGTAAGTTATTATACTGCTAGCTAGCTATTAATAGTCTCATAGTTTGCATCGTGACATTCATCATTCATCTATAGCTGAACACCACCAGGACTGACTGCTGCTCGATTACTACAGTGTTAGCTGATAGGATGATCTCGTTGTATACCGATTACTGTGTAACTGTGCAGAGATCTAGTGAATCACTTAAAGAGACTGCAATGAGATTATTCGAACTGCTAGGCAACAAACAAGACACCTCAGTCATGATTAGCGATGATGACGCAGAAATTACAGTTAAGGGCCGAAAGGAATGGTGTATTTTTCAGCTAGCTATATAATTGTTATATTGTACCTGCATGTATAGCTATATAATATAAACGAATCTAACTAGCTATAGCTATTTTTTAACAGTTGTATGAGTCTTTTTAACTATTTATTTATATTTTTAAATCTGATTGATCGATGATATATTTTAAATTTGATTTTGCTATGCATTTAAAATGAACGGACTTGTAGCTATATATGCATGCCTCTGAGCTTTCGACTTTATCACTTGGACTATACAGCTATAGCTTTCAAAACTTGCATCAGTGCAGGGGCGGCTCAGGCAGCTTTCCATTGGGAGAACAAACTTTAGATACCGTATAGCGGGTTTTATTTGCGAGGTCCTAATTTTTGCGATTTTTGCGAGGAATCACGAGCTAGCAAATTTTATACTGATATAAGTACAAATAACAATAGACTTTTCTATGTAGCTGTCACGCAGTTCGCAAATTTAATAATAGCAAATATTACTTCTAGATGGGAGATTTGATGGTTCGCAGAAATTGCGCCTCGCAAATTATACCCGCTGTACGGTACACACTTACTCAGGAATCTAAAATGTACTGAACTGTATGCATGTTGGACAATTTTGGGGGGGCGATCGCCCCTCCTGCCCCCTGAATTCATTATCCATTCCTTTTATGGTTTCGATGTAATTTTAATGAAAACAGCTTGTCTACTGCCATAATTTTGGTCGCTTTGCGACTTTAATACACAGAATCGAAGAAGGTGCTTTTAAATAATCTATTCAGGTAGGAATGTTTTCGTATCGCTGTCTACCGGCTATAGTAAATCGTTCTGTTACTCATGTTTTCCATGCGTATTTGAACACTGACTTTAATGGGAAACTAGTCTGGCGTAGGCCCACCCAAGCGCGAGGCGTAAGGGTCTGGTGACAGCCTTATCATGCACTTGTACAGATGGAATGCAATTAAGGTTAATGATAATTTCCGTTAGGGTAGTTAGCACGTCAGTACACAAAATGGCGTCGCCTTCGATTTGTGTAGGCTGTGGACTGCCACTGGAATATAATTAAGTAATGCTAGCGGGCGAAGGTTGTTATATACAGATGCCTGTCAACACGTTTCCGTATTATGGGCTCCTCTGTTTGACGAGCAGTTAAATCAAAGAGGTCTGCTTCCCCGGGCTTCGACCTTCCTAAAGCCCCAGCCTAAAATAATATCTTTTTGCTCCTTCATGTTTTTCAAAGAACAATACCCCAATGATAACGCTTCCGAATTCATTGCTTGCATAATCTCTTTAGCCGCCATATTGGAAACGGAAGCAAACGTCTCTCCTGGAATGTCCGATCATGAGATAGTAATGTTATCCATCAATTGTAAGCATCCTTCAATTAACAAGAAAGTCCCTCGCAGAGTGTATTTTTATCATAAAGGTGATATATCTAGTTTAAAAAGTGAACTTCAAGAATTTCAAGAGGCTTTTAGTGCTTCAGATCCTTTGCGGAACTCAGTAGAGCATAATTGGCAGCTCCTAAAAGATGCTATTCAAAAAGCTATCTTCAAGCATATTCCATCCAAACTTGCAGGATCTCGTAACAAGTTACCATGGATTAATCCTTTAATCAAACAGAAAATGAAACTAAGAAAGCATCTGTAGCTATGACAAGGCTAAGCGAACAGGCAACTACACAGACTGGTGTGACTACAAGCAAGCCAGAAATGAAGTCAACATCTTACTAGAAACTGCACATCGTAACTACTGTTCTAATCTATTCAATGATTCTTCTACAAGTAAAAAAAGATTTTGGTCATATATTAAGATAAAAAGAAAGGATAACACTGGGGTTGCACCACTTGAGGATGGAGGAAATGTTTATACTGATGCGAAGTATAAGGCTTGTATTTTAAATAATCAATTTCAGTCTGTATTTACAACTGAGGATTTATCGAATATACCACGGCTAGATTACTCTGTTCACCCATCAATACAAGATCTTGATTTTTCCACCCATGGTACCCAATTATTTATTATTGGAGAGGCTGGATCCTACAAAGGCTCCTGGTCCTGATCACATACCTACTAAAGTAATTAAACTTTGTGCTAATGTAATTGCTCCTGTACTACAGATCATTTACTCACAATCTTTAAAATATGCTACTCTCCCTCAAGATTGGTTGTCGGCTAATATTACCACTGTATTTAAAAAGGGAAATTGAAGTACTGCTGCTAACTATCGACCAATATCATTGACATCAGTCCTTTGTAAGGTGATGGAACATATTATTTTCCACCATATAATGTCCTACTTTACTCCACTAAATATTTTAAACCCTTTACAACATGGTTTCAGGCCTAATCACTCCTGCCAAACTCAATTGGTTGATTTTATAGATGAGATCCAACGATCTATGAATACTCGGCAACAAACTGACTTATTATTTATAGACTTTTCAAAAGCCTTCGATACAGTCCCACACGAAAGGTTACTAAACAAGTTGAAATTTTACAGTGTACGAGGGCCTCTTCTTCAGTGGATATCCTCCTGGCTGACAGAAAGATATCAAAGAGTAATGGTTGATGGAGAATCATCTAGTGCAACACCTGTTAAGTCTGGGGTACCACAGGGAATGGTTTTAGGCCCTCTCATGTTTCTTGTGTATATTAATGATATAAATGAAAACATTACATCTTCTGTTCGACTATTTGCCGATGACTGTGTTATTTATAAGTCTATTACAACACTAGAAGATGCGAAACAATTACAAGAAGACCTATGTAAAATATGTGAATGGACCAACAAATGGCAAATGAAATTAAATATTGATAAATGTGCCGTGCTACGCTGTACCCGTTCCCTGATCCCCATACAATATGCATATACTTTAATGGGTCATACTTTAGAGATAAAGAAACTATATACATATCTCGGTGTAGGAATTGATAATACTATGTCATGGTCATCGCATATACAAATGATAAGTAATAGATCAACTAAAGTGCTGAATTTTATTAAACGAAATCTTAATAGCTGTCCACTTGACACTAAAAAAACGGCCTATCTAACACTAGTTAGACCTATCATGGAATATGCTGCTCCTATCTGGGATCCGTATTATGACACTGACATTTATAAACTAGAAAAAGTACAAAGAAGAGCTACTCGATGGATTTTATCTGAATACTCTAGAACTACCATGCAGTGTTACATCATTGTTGTCTTTTCTTAATATACCTACACTACAACAGCGTCGTCAATTATCAAGGTTAACATTATTTTATAAAATAATAAACAATGCACTACCGATTTCCATTCCTTCACCCTATCAAAGAACCCAATTTCACACAAGACAACACCATCCGAATCGCTTTATCCTACCACAAGCTACTCTTAATACTTATAAGTAGCTATAGTTTCTATCCAAGAATTAGGAATAATTTACCAATTAGGCCAGGCAAACTTGATTTCTTGTTTCTCATCCACCAAATTTTGTGCTTATATGCGGGCGGGCGGTTATTTTTCATTATTCATTATACAGTAATTTATTCATTATACAGTAATTTATTCAAAATGTTTAAAAAAAGCTCGTTAAAATTGTAAAAATAGGCAAAAATTGAGATAATGAAAGTTGAGGCGGTGGTATTGAAACCCATGCGGGCGGGGATGAGAAACAAGTAATCAAATTTGCTTGGCCTTAGTATTATAGAATCAAAAGACTTGGACGAATTTATCTACTTACTTAACTATAATTTTTGTAATTAATTGTATCATTGTACCAGTTGGGGTTTTTACCCCCTGGGCAAACCAGCTGAGCCGAGGGGTCCGCGACTATTCCGAATCACGTCGATGGCTCTGGGAATCAACAGGAATCTCGAGGAATCTCGCAGGAATCAAGGAATCACTGAAATATTTACGGAATCAGAATCATAAATATAATTACATTAACACTCGAAATCATTAGAATCCATTGTAAATTCACGTAAAACTTAGTATTTTTACTTGAAACAACACGTGATTGTGCACTTTGCTAAGAAGTCGAGACTACATTCGACGCAAGTTTCAAGAGTATTCTACTCTGGATCCCACTCTTATTCAGTTTGGATCGGTTCGGGGTAATAACTGTAGACCGCAAGCCTCAGTTGTAACTCGGTTGTAATAGACCCACTTGTTGGAGCCATGATGACCAGTATAATAGCCCACAAACAAGATCCAGAATATGTTGTTTATGATCGTAAGGAACTGAGACTTCATTTAAAGGAATGTTTTGATAAAGGTTATATTGAGCCATTTCCAACATCAAAGAAGCTAAGATTGAAAAATTGTATCTTAATGGAAGAAGTGTGTTTGATATACTGTGTGTGCAGATTACCAGAAATAGAAGATGGATCCAAGATGGTGCAATGCGATGGCTGTATGGAATGGTACCATCAAAAGTGTTAAACAGTTTATCTGTACCATTAGAAGAGATGGAGTTGGACACTTGGCTGTGTGAAAAATGCCACCAATGCAAGTGACAAGGTCACAATATATTATGGACAATCGCCTACGATAGTGGGTGAATTGTTAAATGCTGACCTTTGCTCATTGTCTAGTTGGATCCGTGATAGTAAAATGCAATTTAATATCAAGAAATCAAGTGTGATGTGGTTCTCCACCAAATCCTGTAGTAATGTTGTGCAGCCACAGGTTTTTATTGATGAAACTCCATTTTCACAAGGTGATAAGCAAAAATATTTGGGAGTGACATTTGACAGTAGATTAACGTGGTCCTCGCATGTGGCTGCTGTCTGAGCATGGCCTACTACTTATACTTGATTAATTATCACAGCAAATCACTGCCATGTGAGATACTGAAAATGCTAGTAGAATCTTTTGTTTTCTCCAGGCTTACTTATGCCTTACCAGTTTGGGGGCCAGCAATACATCAGAATTCTCTATCTAGAATTAACCGATTACATAATAGAGCAGTCCGCATTACTTGTGGATTACATAAATCAGAACATGTTTCTAGTCATCACCAAACTATTGGTTGGTTTTCTGCATCCTCATTAATTCAACATCGTACACTGTGTGCCATGCTAGATCAATATACCAGCCGAGGTATCTTACTTAATCCTCACATTCAATATGGATGCCACCATACTCCTGACGCTAGCATTTTGCTATGATATCTCGATGCAGATTAGCACTTTCCAAGCGTCACTTTCGTCATCAAGCCACTACATGATGGAACTCCTTGTAGTTGTATTGCATGTTGTACTTGACTGTATGTTGTATGTATTTATATTGTATGTAGTATGCTGTAGTTTATTGTATGTTGTATTCATATTGTATGTATGTTGTAGTATATTGTATGTTGTATGTTGTCTATATTTGTATTATATGTTGTACATACTCTGGCATGGAAGAACGGCCTTGCAGAATGCCGGAGTTAAAACTTATAAATCAAATCAAATATTACTGCCTTAGTATAGTAGCCATTGTATACTGTAGTTTAGAAAAATGCATGCATGTGTGTGATGTAGCTAGCTATTATATTTGTTCTTGATTGTTATACAACCAGTTTTCATTTCATCATTCACAAAATATTATCATTCACTAAACAGCTAGCTAAGCTTTGTTAGCAGCTTTCAAACAAGTAGCTAGAACTATAATTATCGTGATTGATTGACCCACAATTGCAAGATCTTCATTATATCCATCATGAATATAATCAGTATATTATATACGTACCATTGATCAGATACATGCATACGCATAATCCATTGCAATGGCTGACAGAACGTAGACAGAACGGCAGAATCAAGGTAAATCACCGCGAATCCTTACTAAAATCTCGGAATCACGTGGAATCTCGCTTGGAATCAATGGAATCATAGCGAATCTTGAGAATCACTCGAGAATTGTTCGAATCACTGGAATCTCTAGGAATCAACAAGAATCATAAGGAATCTCTGAAGGAATCTTGGAATCGAGAAAAATCACAGCTGATTCCGAATCACGTCGACGAAAATTCAGAGTTGCGGACCCCCCGAGCTGAGCTGACTGCCCAGTATTTAATCTTAAATCTTAAATCTCAAAAATGTTTTAATTAAAAATAGAACGATCTGATTGGACGCACCAGTTTTCGGTAAGATTGTACAACTGCATGATACGGCTGTCACCAGACTATAATGGGAAACAAAATCCTTATTCAGTAGTTACTAATGTTAGCATTGGTCATAAAAAGACGATTCGATACATCGATTAGGTGAGTGACGTAATGCGTAAATTCCACAGTGCAAAAAGTTTTGTACAGAGTTTCACCTGACCCTATATTTTTAGGAGCAAGACTATTAGCTAGCTAGCTAACTAGCTATGTTGTTGCCGAGCGTATCAAATAAAGGTGCATATACAGCAGGAGTGCGGCGCTATTTCTAAGATCCCGCTGTGTGTATAGCTATAGCTACATATGTCCACAAAATTCCTGTTTTGTCGATTGTGGGTTTGCACGTGTGTGCTTTATCATGACGTGAACTTCAAGGTACGTGTGATTATAGCCTTGGACAAATGGATTTCGCTGTTTTTCAAATGTACTTGCTGTAACACAACTTAAATATATTATTGCTTGTGGTACGTTGTACCTCTAATACTTGGAGGGTTTCTTATCAGTAGCTATACTGAAGTGGGGCCTATAGCAACCAGCTAGCGAGTTCAGTTATTGCAAGGAAAGTTTAAATGGTAACAATAAGCGCTGGAATTCTACTACAGTAATAAGGTTACTACTGCACGACAACGACTACGTTTTAGTATTAAACGATAGCCGGGGTCTTTAGCTATCAATATAGCTAGCTAGCTAGCTAGCTATAGTGTAAGTCTATGGGAGGCATCCCTAAAAACAACAGCGCCAAAGTAGCTGTTACTGAGACTACAGCAACGTCATATCACATAACCATCCATTTACAAGTCACTTTTGACACCCTTCTTTGCTCTTTGGTCACTGTTTGTAACCGGCCTTGTATGGCCAACACCGTGTCTTGTTTAGCGCGGGCGTTATTGATTAAATATATGGGGCGCTTATACTGCCGATGTTAGTGAAAAAAATGTGCGCGGGCAAATCCAGGGGGTCACCAACTCCCAAAAAGGCGTACGGATTTCGAAATCTTTGGATTTCACCCAAAGATTTCACTGATTTTAAACTGAATAGATTTCATTTGTGATATTCTTGTGATACATACTCTTGACAATGTTATAGTCAATGCAACTCTGCTTGTCAGGCTTTTGTAAAGCTCTTAGGACACTGTGAGAATTGCACATATTAATGAGCTGCTGTATACTGAGAAAGTGATGAGTGTTTGTTTATCCATCACACATGTTATTTCTCAATATAATTATGAATGTCGTTATTTTCCCTCACAAGTGTTGCTATGTCATCACTAGAAGTATTGCATTAGATTGAATGACTGTTTTGAGTGGCAACTGCAGTATACACACATAGCCACAGTAATCACGGAAATAACCGGAAAGAGTGATCAATATATACGTACATGAGGCAACCATCTCTAAAAACAAAAATACTTTATGATTAAAGCGTTAGTTTGATGACCATCTGTAAAATGTTGAAATAGTATTGGTAGCCAGCAATAGCCCAGCATATCCACACGGGATTTATGCATAACTTTAATTTTAGTATTGTCACAGTCTTGAACATTTACGTATATTTAAATGATAAGCATTCATTCGTTGTGACTATTGGATAATATTGCATTTCATCAAGTTGAGCACCTGTGAAGCTTACAGCCTATCAAGCCTCTTAATGTTGTCTACCAATCTCTCATTCCTTTGCTCTTCATGGTATATCAGTTTGCATGTCAACAATTTTACAAGCATTAGTGACTGATCATCATGCATCATAATGACTGCTAGTAGTAAACCATTCAAATACTTCCTGCCTCAATGACCTGGTCAAATATTTATAAACTTTGAAGTCATGCAAGTTTACTAGTAGGCTGCCAGGGACATGTATATAGCTAGCAGCTGTCCCTTAGACAGGAAATGGTATGTATGTAGCTACAAAGAAAATTACTCATTTTTCAAAGTATAAGACAATAAGGTAGCTAGGCTATAATGATATTGTTACAGTGGGAATCCCTTACATATGCAGTTGTTGACAATCAGATACCATATAGCTGATTTTTGGTAATAGCAAGAGAGGTGAAATGATACCATATATAGCCCGGCCTAAATTGTTTGAGGGAGAAAATTTTTGCTGATTTCATGGATTTTTGTCAAACCACGAAAATTTAACCTTGAAATTTTTGTCCTCCATTGCAATTCAATACAATATTTCAGTTATCCATGAAATTTTTATCCAGAAAACACCAAAATTTATAAATCCACGAAAATATTCCACTTCTAAAAATTTAGGCTATACGGTAATTGATACTTCAAGTTCAACTTTTCAGACAAGTTATCAGTTACACAAAGCATTGTGTTACATGAGGCACTTGTGGGATACTACCAACTTCTTCATTACAAACAATAGCTACTCTATCGTATGGTGCATGACTACACAATGCTGTGACATAGTGTTTCAGGTGTATCACATAACTATGTATATCACTAAACCTTTAAATTTCCAAACCTTTTAACCTTTGTTACAGCTCTAATGGGTATACCTTTTACCTTTGGCTGCATAGAGCAGCAGTTTAAATGTTTAAGTACACAAGTCTTCAACAAAATGAAGGAATGTTAATTTAAGAGAAACATTTTGCAGACATAAAATCAAAAGGGAGCAGCCTGAGTATGGATCACAGTAAAACGTAAGGAAAAGAGCAGCTAGCAATTAGCAAGTTATCAATCAGCTATCAATTAGCATTGTGCTACTATAGTTGTGTGTTTGCTCAAACCGCACAATTGAATCTTTTACAGTATAGATGTGCTAGAGAATGTGTTTCATTAGTTGTATAGGCAGGTAGGTAGCTACATACATAGCTACCCAGTTGCAATCGTGTTTAAGCAAACACATGCAGTAGCACACTACTGATTGATAATTGGTAACTGTTTGCTAGCTACTTGTTTCTTTACTTTTTGCTGTGATCCCTACTCCCTTGTTAAATTCAAATTTAAATTTTAAATTCCTGTTTGTTTACTTTTATACAATATATATATAGTAGCTATAACTATGTAGCTATTTAATAACCATGCATCAGAACCACCATTGGCGGTTTCGTCTAATAACTAGCCATGGCATAACTCAGACGACCAGTGAAAACTTTTCATATGTTTTATTAGCCATTGTGCCTATATCCTAAAAAGTTCACTACTCTATGAGGCCATGTCAGCTACTGGGATTACCGGTGCCTTCAAGGACTATTGTGCATTTGTTGTAAATACTATTTTGTGGCAAATTACAAGTCTTAGCTACTATTGCATTGTTGTTTCTATAGTAATAGAGTAATACAGTACAGGGGATATCATAATTTGTGCTGCATCTGTGTAATGGCATGACAAACCACAAGTGCATATGCACATGCATATAATACTAATGCGTTTCCTCAAGATAAATCGCTTTGTTTGTAATAGCTAAGTCGATTATAATGCTTACTTTAACTAATGGTTGGACATTGGACGTTTCCAACCAAACTTGCTGAACATTTTTGCTTTTGGTCGGACAAATGTCCAAACAGAAAATTATGTACTATCAAATAAAACTTAAGGAATCATCAATCCTCAATGTTGTTCAATGTTTGTATATATAAGTTACACTAGCTACTGTCTCAACAACTATGTAAATGTCTGATCAAAATCACTTTTATTCTGACAACCTGTCTTGGCATATTTTTCTGCTTGTATCAAGCACTGAATCATAATTTATGGTCAAAGACTATAGATTACTTATGTATGATGCATCTTGTAGCCTATCAACGCTGTTGATTACACTCATGCAATGTTCATAGCTAGCTAGCTACCATGCGGCTATCCAAATGCCAAAATTGTTAATGTATTCCAACCAATTGACACCTTTTGTTCCATTGTAACAGAGAAAGAAGAGCAGGAATGAGAGAAGTATGTATTTTACTTAGCTAACACCAAAAGAGTGGCGGTTATCACTTTTTAACCACTTTACCAGTCATGCTGCTACGTACTTCAGTTTCACCAGTTTGCCGGGCTGATTTTGTCAGAGGAAGATAATTGTACCAAACTTACATGGCTCACTTGGCATATCCATTAAGCTTATAGTAAGAATTAAACTATGCCACAAAGTTTAAGGACTGTTTGATAATTAATACTGCAGCATCCAATAATTGGTAGATGTGTCCAATAATTGATCGTTATTAGACATCATGGACAATATTAATGTAATGACATCACAAAAATGAATATTGGTTTCCAAAAAGATTAAAGAATGCCTGGCTATCGACAATTGACCACTTACAGACTAAAATATGGAATTTAACAAAGATAAATTGTTACAGCAGTAACTATCTATCTACCAGTTAGCATTTTAAGTAAAGTATATATTGTGAGGCATGATTTGAAGTGCGTAATGTTTTGGAAGCCATACTATGGTTTTAAAAAACTTGGGAGGTAATCAGAAAATAATGTTGTGCTATAACTACATAGCTAACCAATAGCTATAGAGCTATGTACAATGTACTATGTATTACTAATGTACTATGTAGCTACTAATGTATTATAGTCTTACCATCCCTACATTATGTGATTGAAAGTATATGGTCTGTTTGAGATCTATAATATTTTGTGTAATAATAATAATTAGCTACAGATCATTTTTATTTACTCAAATTCAATCCATATATCCCAATTACCCAATTATCCATAGAAATACATACAAAATGTCTAGCATTTGTCACTGCTTACCAGATCCTATCGTGAGAGGTAGAACTGCAAGAATAACACACATGTAGCTAGCTGGAGATTAATATTAACTTGCCAGTACAAACAGAACAAAAATAATTAATGGTTTGAATGTAGCTACTTATAATTATTAATTGTTATTCTGTTATGACTTGTGCCATACATCTATTACCAGCTGCGAGTAGCTGGCACACTCCTTACAGTAATGGCATAATTATAGCCAATATCTTCCATTGGAGATTATAGCACACCTCATGAGTGCTACATGAGATGTGTAGCATGACTGAAAGCTTTGATCTGAGGTGTGAAATTGTTACACACATAGTAAAGCTGTTACCTACGTACGTACGTATTTGTTTTTGTGATTTAAGTGGCAAATTGACAAATATTTATAAAGAGGGATACTGCTAATAGCTACTACTGTGAGGATGTAGCTAACCGTTAATCAGTAGCAGTAACATATTCATGAACAGCACCCATACAATGCATCTAAGTAAATGCTGTAATGTCTAATGTGCATCCACCTCATGTATAGGGAACTTTTTACTGTCATATTTTATGCTAAAGTCACACTGCCAATACAACTTGAAAGTCACACTGCTAACACAAAGGTCACATTGCTAATACAAAGGTCACACTGCTAATAAAAAGGTGACACTGCTAATGCAAGGTCACACTTATACAATCTATAGTGATATTATAAGCTATAGCTAAAGGCTACAGCTATAATAGCTACTGAGCTATACAATCTACTATAATAGCTAATACCTGCGTGCATCCCTAGATGAATCAAGTGATGCTGTACCATAACTACATAGTTAGTAACCTTTGTTACCAAATCAGTACAAACTTTTAATTGGGAGATTAAAAGTTTGAGGTTATTACAATTAACAAAAGATGCTGAAAGCTTACTCAGCTATATATCTGGCAATTGCATGGTGTAGTCTATAGACTTGTGAGGCTATATCTCTCTGTTACATGACAACCAAATTATTTATGTTGATTTGTTGTTGTTGTTGAATAAACATCTTCTGCATGAGAACTACTAAGCGTGCAGGTGAATTCCCTGTCAGTTTCAGTTTAGTCTGGTGTGCATGATGTTATACTATGTTTAGGAAGACATATAAGTTAAACATTTTCAATCACATAACATAATTATAGCTAGCTACATTGTAAGCCAGGAAACCCCATGGATAGGAAATGACTAAATTATAATATTGTGTTCACTTATCCTCGTAAGGAATTAGATGTTTTATTCCCTTAATACTTTTGGAACTGAAAATACTTTCTTCAGTTGTTGCCACTTGTGGTCCCTACATACAGGTATATCCTTAAGCATGTATTATTAACAGGATGCATACATACACTTGTGTGTTTTGTTCATATCCCATTCTTACATATAAACTATTGACATTAATAGTAAGTGACTTTGATAGACAATGGATAACAGTGATTAATCTGAACCATTTCTATGCATCTATATATAGCTACATAGGTAGCTGTCTCTTGTAAAAATAATTCATTTTCAGGAAGTGATAATTTATTTTTTAAGATGTCCCGGCCAGACCGATGCCTAATTCATTAGCTGTTACCAAATCAATCAGGTAAAATAAAGAATTTTGCTAAGAGGAGCCAAATGAATAATAGCTAGCTAACTCAAATGTTATTAACAGTGATTTGATGTATAGCCAGCTAGCTAGCTACACTGCATGTGTAGAAAAGGGTTTGATGATAAATTGCTTACAGTTTAGGTGTAGCTACGTAGGTCAAACCATATCTACAGTTTTCTCTCTCAAGATACTATAGTGTTGGCTGCCATGTAGCATGCAGCGTTCAAGTCTTTGAATTTTGCAAATCAAGATGATCAGCAAAAATAGCACATAAATACCTATATTGTGCATTTTGTCACATTATTGCTAATAGTCAGCTATATGTTCAAGGGGCTAGCTACGTATTTCTTTAGAGAACAACATTGCTTCATTTGCATAATTAATGTTTTCTCACAGCAAAAACCTACTGTGTATAGAGCTAAATGACAATTGTACATGTATAGCTATATAGCTACGTAGCTACTTGAAGTTACTAACAAGCTAGCTACAATCCATCTAACAGAAAACTGTCTTAACATTTACAAAATTAAGCTGACTCAACTCTACATGCAGACTTCTTCAAATTAGGAAATAAAAGTTGTCACATAGGCCAGAATGTTTATATACATGTGAGCTTGCTTGAGACTATAATGGAATAGCTAACATGTTGCCTTACCGTCTTTACAGGATATTATTAATACGTAGTTTCAGGATTATGACAGGCAAACAATATGACATTATAACTGTTTATCTCGTTTGCTAGTAATGCGTAATTACATAGCTATAGTGTAATAGTGTGTTAATTAATTTAACTGTAGGGTTGCTTGGCAAAGTAGTGACTTGGCTGAAATTGCAAAACATTTTGCTACCATATTTAATTTCAAGGGAGAAAAGTTTTATGGGTTTAGAGACTTTGATGCTATGTGCAATATTTGTTTCAGTTTCATAGTTACGTACAAACTGGCAAACGGTCATCACTAAAGTTTCTCAGTAAATCCTTTAAAGTGCATGGCTTGTCCAAAAAATTCTCTTAAAATTATATATATCCACTGTAGAGGTTTAATGGTTATTACCCACTCTTTATATGGCTTCTAGTCCAAGGAGACATGATATGTTCAAGAGCTACTAAAAATACTTTTGTTAATCTATCTATCTATCTAGCTAGCTAGCTATACAGCATAAAAGCTAACAGTATAAGTTTCATACAAAATGACAACTATGATCATAGCAAAGTCAATTATGATTCTGGTTGTCATTTTGTATGTATGAAATGCATTCTTTAGATTTTATGGTGTAGCTATATAGCTAGGTATAAACCATAGGCACATAGCTAGTTAGCTATAGTTATACCTTTAGCTACTCCCTTTGGAGTTAGCAAAAATTAAATCCCAGCTCTACAAAGTTGAAGATTCACTCAAGGTTCATTCAATTCATGGCATGGTAGCTAGCTAGCTATATAGAAATCATGATGTTATTAATTAGAAATATAACTACAAGCCTTTAAATTACCTCAAAACCTATGGCTCCTCTCAGTTCATCTGGTAACTATGCCTATTGTACACAAATTTGTTAAGATATTCACTAAATGTTTAGCTAAATGATATATATCATTTAACTAAACATTTAGTGAACTTCTTAGTTAATAATAATCATAACTCACAACAAAGACTTAATTAATGGTTGTAGTAATAAGTTCATAGATCATTATTAGCTATAGCTATAGCGATATTATAGCTAACTATTGTAAGCAGAGGCGTAGCCAGACCCGGGCATACCCGGGCATTTGCCCGGGCATACCCGGGCATTTGCCCGGGCATCAACTTACTTTGCCCTACCATCACCAAATCAGACCAAAACTTAAAGGAAGCAAACATTGACTTATCTTGTAATGCTAGTAGCATTATCCTGTGAATCTAGTGCTTGATAAACACTTGGATTGAAACACTCAATAACACTCCGACTGAATTCATTAGAATTAAAATAGCTCACGAGATATGCATTTAAAATTTTCAAAATGGAGGCGAGGCAGTACTGGAAATTTGCAAAATGGCCATAGAAGAAATACATGGTTCAACTTTTAAAGAGAGTTACAGAAATACAAGTAAGTGACTAAATTAGTTAAGCTTTGTTTTCTTCACTCCCGTTTATACAGCTCATTGTGTGATTCCAATGGCCGAACCCGCCAACGATATGCAACGTGGCTAGAAGAGCCGGTTAAGTGATAACCGCGCATCAACCATCTTTGTCTATATACGTATGGAAATGAAACTGGATGTATGTGAGACTAACCCCGTAAAAGATGTTTTTCGAGAAAAGATGTCAGGCGTAGCTTTTGAATTTCTACAGCAGTAGTAACTACAAGACTGCAGCACCAATTGTTGTCTTTATGTGGCTGATATCAGTGAAGGAGAGAAGTCTTGCTCGTAGCTTAGATGTATGTGTGGCACACGTGATCATCTGGATGCGTTCCCACAATCGAAAGTTAATAATTCATGCAGTATATTTCGTAGAATGGCTCAAGCAGTTTGTATAGTTTATGCATTAGTTATACACCTCATGCTGTTATACTAGATTAGCTATAGCTATAGTCGTGCCGTGCACTTGCTAACAACAACTATTAATAAATGCATGTATGAACCAGCATGGTATAGATAGCTAGCTAGCTATATAGTGTATTATAATAAATTGTGTGCCCGGGCATCAGGTGAAGTCTGGCTACGCCCCTGATTGTAAGGTGAAAATTGTCTTCACATCTATTGATACTGTTGCTGCTAACTATAGCTATTAGGAACAGAAGTGTTCTGTAGTCACTGAAGACATAGCAGAGCTAGCTACATGACATCAAAACAATATATAGAGACTAGGAATAAAGTAATGAATAAGCAAAGTTTAAAACAATGTAACAATAAAATGAGAACATTCATTTTAGGAAAACTTTATGATTCACTCCCTCCATCCCACAGTTAGTTCAACAATTACCACTGATCCCTTCAATTCAATTCTACTACATGTATTAAGCTAGCTACATTACTTTGCAACTGTAAGCAACAAGTTTAACAAATAGTCTTTCAATTTGAACATGTGATTATTTCATGTTTACAAGAGAACTGATTAATGATGACATATCTATTGTTCATCTACTATTTGTGTATCTGAGTTTTAAATGTCTTCAATTAGCTAAAAAGGTTGGAAGCATATGAACTATGTGCAGTAGCTATACATGCAATGAAAACCACATGCACAACCACTATAGCTACACACTAGTTCATGTTATATAGCTACTCCTTTACTCTCAACACTGCTGCATAGTTATATATGCAAAACACATATAGCTA
The DNA here is from genome assembly GCA_963930835.1 of Spongia lamella. NCBI lineage: Eukaryota > Metazoa > Porifera > Demospongiae > Dictyoceratida > Spongiidae > Spongia > Spongia lamella. Next base: position 5,448,300 of record OZ005746.1, on the reverse strand, counting down.
CACAGTCTTTAAAATTTATAGCATATTCAATCTGTTATTGAGAAAGAATTATCCTGAACTTTGTCATCAAAACATGGTTCATTATTGCATCACCTAAATAGCTAACAAAGAATATGTTGTTGATAAAACAAACTTAAGCTCTGTAAACTTTCAAACAGTGTAGCTAGCCAGCTATGGTATCTTTTGGATAAATTTACACCATGCATGCATGCTATTGTAGTTCATGTACAATGTGTTCAGTCATATTCAACATGCAGTGAAATGATGTTTTTAATACCCTTTAGCATAAGCAAAGAATAAATGTGTATGCATATTTACACAACTTTCATATAAAGGTAACATTATTAAAACTAATAGCTAATAACATATTCTTATAAGGTATAGTAAGTTACATTCTCAGTTGTCTGGTTACAGCAATTAGTCCAAAATGCTAACACTTGTTTTTTAACAAAACTTGATTTCCTCAATTAACATTTATTCATAGCCCTTGTTGGCATGGATACTAATAAGTAAATTGGTTACAGTAGGAAATAACCAGGTAGTTAATTATACTAAGTGTGATGTCTGAATAAGTAATTATTGTAATATTGTTAGTATACAGTAAAAGCACTAATGTGACTTAAAAACAATGGCCATGTTTAGTATATTAATCCAACAGATTGGAACTGAAATTTGTAACGAAAGTTCATGCATGAATGGGAAAGTTGTCTTGTTGTTGTCTTGTCTTGTTAAATCAGTTGTCTTTCCCATTCATGCATGAACTTGTGAATGGTTAATATCAATAGTGTATACCAGCAGTTATCATCTCACTGCACATTAACCAGTGGCGGATTTAGGGGGGCTATAGCCCCCCCCTCCTTGCAACCTCAAGGAACATTATAGACTCTATGTATTGATATAAAAATGCACTAAAACACATTAATTCTTGCATTAAGTGTCATTTTTACACTTTACAAAATAAAATAACCTATACCCTCAGAGGGGTTGCACCCACCACACCCCTGGTTCAATTATACATGCATTTTATTAGCCCTTTTAAAAAATCCATCAGATGTGCTCTAAATCCTTGATTTTGGTAGTTCAAAAACCAAATAGCCTATAGCTTCTGGGGGGCTGCGCCCCCCAGACCCCCTGCTTCAGAGATACACTTCTAGGTTTAGCCCCCTCCCTCAAAATATCCTAGATCCGCCCCTGTTAACCATCACCTGGTTAGTGGGTAAATATTGAACCAAACCATGCAGTTATAGCTATACAGAAGGAGAACATTAGAGCTGCTCATCTTATAGTATAGCTGTAGAGCATTTGCTATATCATCAGATCAAACTTGTCTTATGTTGTCACCATAGATCCTAATAATGAAACTTGTTTTGGTAACTTTATTGGTCAGTATCTACTACGCTACATATTGGGCTATAACGTCTGATTTATTCCAGTTTAAAAGAATATCATGTTAGGAGACTCTGGTAAGTCTGTGTCCGTTTGTGTGTGTGTGTGTAGTGTGTGTGTGTGTGTGTGTGTGTGTGTGTGTGTGTGTGTGTGTGTGTGTGTGTGTGTGTTTGTGTGTGTCTGTGTGTCTGTGTCTGTGTGTGTGTATGTGTGTGTGCGTGAGTGCATGCATTCATGCATGTGTGTGTATGCCGGTCTGGTGTAGTTTGTGTATATGTTTGTTTGTTTGTATACGTTTTGTTGTTTTGTATGTAGCCACATATGTGTAGTGTGTGTCTGTGTCGTATGTGTGAGTTTTGTTGTACAATGATTGATTCATTGGTTACTTTGGTAAATTATTATCGTGTGAATTGTTTAGAACACAAAAGTGTTTGTTGATCAAAAACCAGCCTAACACAGCTAGCTATACCCAGTAAACTTTGACAATATCTTAGTTATTACCTGTGTCCTTAGGTTAGCCTTACATGGACTTGGATAATAGCTAACTAAGATATTGTACTTGTATACTCAAGTACAACTACTGTATAACATACATATATACACTGGTGCTTATAAACAATACAAATACTTAGCTACTTCTCTACATACGTAGCTATACCGAATCAAATCTCTTCCTTTGCAAGTTCAAAACATGCAGAATTCTTATTTTTATCTGGTTACCAGTGACGATCGCCATGTTTCTGTGACTAACATGCCTACTGGGTGATAGCTTTTGCCCACTGGGTGATAAACTAAGTTATTACCCAGTGATATCTTAGTAACCCATGCCTATAGGCACATATCATAATAACACATTAGCTATATACTTTTATGGTCTTGACTATAATATTGTCCATGTCCTTTTTATAGCTAATTATTATTATTTATTCATATCTGTCATTAGCAATGTACGCATATAATGGCCATATTAGATAAGTGACTGATAGTATACAATTAAGCATTAAATGTCAACCTACTAGTTAACTAGCTAATTTTGACACAATAAGGTAACCGGCGACACAAGACCAGTTTCACACAAGAGCTAAAGAATGTTGTGATTGTAAATCAACAACCAGTCATGCTTAAATCATAGCTACCAGGTTTCATATTTATATAAATGAATTCATAAAGTGCAAGTTATCCTCTAGCTGTGCAAAAAGTGACACTGCGTTGTAATATCAGTGAGGGCCAGCCAATTTTCTGTATACATGTAAGCCTAACTATCTTACCGTTTGATGGCCATAGCATATTTTAACAAAGCCAGTAGAAGCCACCACTACATAAAGTATAGGGCTGGAATAGCGTGACTTTCATGGCCCTTGCAGCTACAAAGTTGGTTGACATTTGAATTATCTGTATCTATATTGAAAACTGTCTACAAATGTGCCCATTGTTAGTTTCATGTGACCATTTTAATTGAAAAATCTTAAAATTTCACTAATCACACAAATTTTATCAATTTATCAACACTGGCAGATGCACATAATCAAGCAACTTTATAGATTGGTATTTCATTGGATAGCTATGAAACTGCTATCATGAAAGTTTTCCTGTGAATGCTCAAAAATTTACCCACTCAAAATTTCCCCACATAACATGCTGTACATGTAGGTAGCTATGTAGCTACGTATAGTGATGTAGCTAGTGACTAATTGATGACACACAGTTATAACCATTGCCCCAGGTACTTTTTGAATAATGTTGTTTGGAGGGGAGAGCACCTCTTAGGAAATTGATCCTTATTAGCCATAAGGTTACATGCAGGAAACATATTTGATATTCAATATATGATCAACTTTAACTGTTAGAAGTCTTACATACAGCAAGTAGCTATGGAGGAATAATATCATTGAAAACAGCAGTAGTTATATAGCTATCAATAGTCCAGTTTCATGCAAGCTAAAATATTTACGGAACATTATTGAACCTCAATTAACGACATTTGCATAACATCCAGTAGCCATCTGGAGGCCTATGGGACCCTGAGCTTTGGGTGCCTTGGGTGCTTGAATTTGTTAATTATAAGAACAGACTGGTAAAGTACAGGTTTTGCTCAAGGCAACGATATGCGAAAAGTGAAGATGCATTGTACGTAGCTAATAAGTGAGAATCAGGCGATATTCTATAGACATGCAAACCACAAACAGTGTTATGAAGTGAAAACAAGTTTACTATTTTGTTTGTTAGCATTAAAAGGAGTCTATGGTATCATCATTGGTGGTAGAGGACTCCAGTAACTTGAAGATTAGTGAAAGGCTACACACATACACATACTACACATACATATACACCAACAGGTCAAACACATAAACCACACTAGCTAGTTGTAGCTAGTTATATTTCCTTCGTAGCTAGCTTGTTGGTTATTAAAATAATTTTTAAAAGAAGGGGAAGTAGTTTCTTTAATGCACAGAAGTGTTCTTCCTACCATATAACTATAGCAGTTGTACTAGTGTATAACAGTTGGCAACCTGTTATTAGCTAACTATTGTAATAATTGTTATTTCATCGTTACAAAGTAGCTATCTAGCTATAGTTAGCTATCAATCAATCATTTCCATTTAGTATAGCTACCTACAATATAGCTATAACTATTTGCTATGACAATATCATTCACTGAAACACTGTTATATTAACTTGATAGTGTTATAGCTAAACCCCTTATTAAAATAAGTTAGACATTGCTAGTATCCACTTACGTCAAGCAATGTCACTTTCACTTCTTCAAACTTTTATGTGAGTTAATAATTTATGGTACCAGTAGTCATATGACCACAGGCATGCATGCATCTACTGCTACTGCTATTGGTGTAGTTTATATGTAGCTATTAGCATTTGTGTAGAGTGTAGCTAGCCAGCTATAGCTAGCTGGCAGCTAAAGGCTTAAGTAAAATGTGATGTAGCTATGTATGTACATAGCCCAGTCTGATTGGCTACACTATACACATAGGCCGCAACACTGCATGCTATAATTATATTGCTATATTGCATGACAATAGATAAAGATAGTGAATAAGTACAACTTGTGTTCTGTACATAGCTAGGCTATAGCCAGCTAGCTGTATGGGTGAGAGAGAAAGCAGACATAACATACAATATTAGCTGTACTCTACAACAACGTGTGATTTTGCATAATCAACAGTTTGAGAATACAGTGCATATCTCTACTATAGCTATATTGGTGTTATGCTAAAACTACGTATAATCATCTATAGGTTTTCTGTTATTGCTAATAGATAATTTACTGCAGTTTCTGTTTTAAATTATCCTATATTTATATCATTATTGATGCACTATGCACTTAAATAAATATGGTTATTCAATTACAAATACTCTCCTTGTGTTGCTATAGTAATGTACTACTGTATAACTGCCCTGTCAAGTATAGCATAATAGCCAATAACTGTGAAGGCCTAGCCATATATGGGATAGATAGCATGCTATACGTATATTCTGTAGTGTTTACTTGGAATCAATTATATAATTAGCTATAATCCTGATATGCCCAAAATATTTTCCAAAATACTTTACTCTTCAGGCTCTCGATTGTGCTCTCCAATTCACACAACATTGCTCTTACAAATGGCTCAACATTATTTATGAATGCTCTATTAGAGTATTTATATATTGAGTGAAGACTTAAACTATAAGTTATTTCACATTCCCATTTCTTACCAACCACTTCTAACAGATCAAACACAATTATATTAATGGTATACAGCTATGGCTTTCCTATACAATTAGGATAGTACAAAATGTAGCTATACAGCTTATTGTAAAATATACACAGCTAGCAACTAATAGAGCTGTAGAAAATAATATAACTCAATATAGAGCAACTGTAGAGAATTACATAACTCAATAGAGCTGTAGAAAACTAAAGTTAAAAACTAAACTTCAGTAATTACATAACCTATAATAGCACCTAGCTACCACCTTGGAGTATAGTTTAAATGAATCGTTGTTCTATATAGAATAAAATGGTTTTTGAATTGAATCTGTACGAGCTAGCATATACAAGTTAGCTACGTATAGCCTCTTTTGTAATGACATGCAAAATATATGAAGTTGCTGTTAATGGTCCAGATGACATAAAGTTAGAAATGGCCCCATAAAAGGTTCCATGTCACTTGTATGAAGCTGAAATAGAGTTTAAAGGATTCACTATGCTGCAGAGAGTCCATTTATGTATGTAATAAGCTAAACAAACCGATAGCACTAGAATTGTGAGCCCATCTCTATGGCTTGTGAGCGAGTGACACGAGTGTTAGGCTCGTGAATTTCTAAATCGTGAAAATTTCTGCTAAAGCAAAAGCTCAGCATTCGGGAAAACTTGCACCTAGGGAAAATAACCCACTCTACGGTAAACAAATACCTACTTATTATGCTGACATTATACTTGATGCTTTTAGCTACCTATATTTGCTATGCTAAAAATTATGCTGACATGACTATTTACTACAGCCCATGGCCAAATAGGTACGTAACTACTGAGATGGGAGATGAGAAATTACATATGCTATTCATACTAACACGCACTTCATCATATGGATATGCCCTGTGCTCCGTTATGGTAAATCTTTATCACTGCTTTGGATGCAAGGGTTCTACAAATGGTTCCACTTACAGGATATTATACAGTGATATAGCTTAGAGTATGAGAGCTGCTGCCGTGTCGAGTCAAACTTGAGAAGGAGTTAATTTTATATATACACCCTCTGCCCTCGGGCCTGCGGCCCTCGGGCATCGGGTGTATATATCAGGCAAACCACTCGTGCCCATGGTATAACTATTACATGGTCACTTCACAAACTAGCATGCATATGTGTGTCGCTACGGTGATTGGAGCCAACTTACCATATGCATACAGTGGCATGATATAATTATGTCCACACAGCCCCAGTGGCTGGAGCATGTACGTAGCTCCTGTTAAAGTAGCCGGGTAGCTAGATCAGCTGAAGATCATACAACACAAACTTGTGTGATGGAGCTGTCCTTGCGACATGATTTGGAATGTTGTTAGATCCACTGGTGACAAGATCAGTATGGAGATCAAGCTACTGTACATCATTGGTTGTATTATGAGCCTTCTGCCTTCTTACAGGTCAACCCTAGTGGTATATACAGCAATTACCACAGAGTAGTGTCATGTATTAATTCCATTTAGTTTATTTCCCTGACTGTTCTATTAGAGAGAATCGGTCTATTTTGACATGATTTCAGCATTGACATTTTATTAATTATTAGCTACACCAGACAATTGCAGGACTTAATCACATTTTAAGTAGCTACCTGACTGCTCTATTAGAGTAACAGGCTACTTTAATAGAATGTCTGACAGTTCAAGCATATTGATCTGTTATGACCAGTCTGCTACTTGCAGGCTGTCCTTTGCAAAATGACAGCATAATTATATTAATGCTACAATTACAATTCTGCTAAAAGTTATTCTGACATTACTAATTACTGCAGCCCATGGCCAAATATGTACGTAGCTAGTTACTGAGATGGGAGATGAGAAATTCATACTAACATCATAAGTAACATGCACCGGCACTTCATCATAATTATGGCTATGCTTGTGGCAAATGTTTCATACCAATTTATCTACAGCATGCAGGCTTGTTATAATATGCTCTTTACTATGGTTTATCTAAGTGCGTATATAATTTTAAATTTTTCAACCAATTTTAATTATAAACCCTTGCATTGAAATTACATACATACATGTAGGATGACAATCGATAAAGCAGCACTGTACATCATTGGAGGCTCATGCAGTGCATTGCAGGCCACACAACTGAATGCAGGTGGATAATGCAATAACACTGGTAGCTACTGAAAAACAAAAGAATTTTTTAGCTATATAGCTATGTAGCAAGATATGAATGAAGCCAAAAGTCTGCATTAAACATTTACAAGGCACAGACACAAGGTATCCATACACTGTAATGACACAAAGTTACAATAATTATATATTTTACTCACCTTCCATCTGACCTCAGCATCTCATGATCAATGAACAAACCTAGCTAGCTACATAACAGCATGCACTGCTTAAAAATGAACCAGATCAATTGCAATGTCAAATTTATTAAGTTGATCCTGTAGCTAGCTGCTGTAGCTACATGCGTTTTGGAGATCAATCAGTCAGTCAGCTCATTGAATTGTGTTATGTATAGCACCTCCATGAGGTAGACTGGTTAAGGCTGGGAAAATTATTTGCTCGGAACCACACAATGCGCACATTGATCCACTCAATCCACTAAAGTGCTCTATTAGCATAATTATTTCAATACACATTGACTGTTCTATTAGAGAGTATCTTATAATAATTATACAACCAAGTACTAAGAACATAATTATTATGCTTGCCAGCATATTTGACACAGTCTTATCAACATAATTATAGATGAAGCATTCCCAACATAGTTGACAAGATTCTAGCAATTGTTTGTTAGTAAATAATCTTAAGATAACTATGTGTTAGTCTACGTAATTCCACAAGATATGGTGACTGCTGAAAATGGAATAATACTGAGTTATTATAGATAGCTACTCCTAATGTTTGAAGATAACATTACTATTATAGTACGTACTTATTAGTAGGGCTGAGCCTAATATGCTCAAAATTTTACCTATTATTCCTTCCCGAACTTCCCAAAATTTTGACCCATTATTCTTATTTTATTCCCACATCATCACCTATTAGCTATTGTAATTTTTATTGTATCGGTGATAATAATGTCCACAACACACACAATGACTATTATATTGGTGAACAGGATATTGCCAGTGTAGACTTTTCTTCAGAATCTACATGAAATATTCTACCTTCATGGACATCTACACCATCATCATTTTAAACAATTTTTTAGATTATTTCATTACATTTACCCATTGTAACTTCCAATAATTCTTGTATTAGCTATGCTCGTAAATGCCCTATAATTCCAGAATTATTCTCATTAAAATTGCAACCTATTATTCCCAAAATTATGCCGGCATATTAGGCTCAGACCTACTTATTAGCTGTACTTGTGTTTGTCTCCATAGTGGCAGTTACCATAGAAACCACAGGTACAGTGTAACTATTATATACAAAGCATCAGTGAAAACTATTTGTACAGTTTAGCTACACCATATGGATACGTAGGTATATAACATAAGACATATAATAAAAGTTTCGTGCAGCACAACCTAATATGTAATGTAGCTATGAATAGAAAGAAAATACAATATAAATATGTAACAGACATGGCTAGCTTACAACAATATGTCAGTAGCAGTTACACATAACTATAAAGTATTTGCAGCTAAAGTTTTGATCAATACTTAGAAAAGATTTGGATCCTTTTGTTATAACGGTCACTGACATATACAGTGCCATTAGGGCTGAGTGCTATCCCGTAAGGAAAAGAAAATTGTCCAATAGTAGAACCTTTGGATCCAAAGCAGTGTATAAAGACTCCATCTTTGTCAAAGACTGACACACGATTATTTCCCCTCTCAGTTATGAGGATGAAGCCATACATATCAATGGTAAGACTAGTTGGATTACTTAACTGACCCCTACTGGTACCATGAGTGCCAAACTTGCTGACATAGTTACCATCAAGAGTAAAGATGGGAATGCAATGATTATCATGGGCAGCAATTAGTAACAGGTTGTTATTTTTAACTGCTACATCAAATGGATAACTTAATTGACCTGATTGACCAATGGTGTGAATAAAGTTACCATCACATTGAAATACAGAGATGCGGTGATTACCCTGATCAGCAACATATACTCTGTTGTTATGGACTGTGATGCCTACTGGATAGCTCAATTTACCGTTATTTGAACCATAGCTGCCAAACTGCAGCATGTATTTATTACTATCATCAAACTTTTGTACTCTATGGTTGCCGTTATCAACCACATATAAATGGTTGTCACCATCAAATGCTACTCCTGCAGGCAAATTAAACTCACCATTGCCATTACCTCGGGTGCCAAATTTTGCAACTACTTGATCTTGACTATCAAATATGTATACACAGTGATTAGTAATATCTGCTACTGCCCACATGCCATCCTTACCAAAGGCAATGCCCCATAGTTCACCCATTCTCCCACCATCATTAATGACCTTACTTGGCACATCTAATGCAAGATAGTTTCTATGCACTGATACACTGTAAGGGCTTCCCTTGATATGTCTCCAATTAATAGTAACTGATAACTTTACTTTTCCAGTTTGCTTGGCTATAAAACATGCTTCATACCTGCCATCTTGATTATCCCTTATTGCTACTGGAACGACAACTCCTGTGGTGCTTGATTGTGCCTGTGCAATAACTTTACTACCACCTTTAGAGCAAACATGACCTTGTGCATTCTTAGTGACAATTGTAAAACTGATGTCTTTATTAATACATACAACCGGTGGAATATTTTCAGCTACAGAATTGAGAGGATCGGCATCACTGTAAAATACGTTTGCAAACTGAGGGAAACCATTTTGATTTTCTTCCACTGGAATGAATTGCATATTCGCTGATTCTACTGGTTCCGTTTTCAACTCTTTGTAACAGTTAGTCAGTCTTTTCACATCCTCAGTAACCTGCTTCTTCATGAACAGTGCCTCTTGGTCTGAACCACTCTTAACGTCACTGTTTAATTCTTTCATGCTCTCCAGTTGTGCTTGATTCTGTTCAATTTGCTCCAGTTGCAACGAGACAGCTTTCTTTTTATGAATGGATACTTCTTGCAGCTCCTTCTTTAGTTCTTCTCTTTGTTGCTGTAATCGTAGTTGTAACCGATCATAATGATCATCTATCTGTTGATCAACCTCAGTCGCCTGTATCTGTATCTTCTTTCCAGTGGCAGTAATATTGTGATGTGCTTTGGATAATTCAGCAATCATTTCGCCTACTGGCTCAATGATCTTGTCCATCTCTTCCCTGTGCTTGTTGGCCATCTTCTTCACAGTATTGTGCTTATGCCCATTGTGGTCTGTCGTGGTGCAGTAATGACACACTAAGTGCTCACACGTGTCGCAATAGAAATTCAGCTCCAAGTCGTGCTCCTGACACATCAATGGCTTTGCCTTTGGTCGCACATTAACATCCTTCTTTTCTGCCCTCAACTCCTTCAACTGTGACATGGTATGGCCTTGATATTCTCTGCTATATTTGTGTGACTCGTGACAGTGATTACATAGAAACACACCACAATCAAAACACAGCACAACAGCAGGATCCTCCCTAACACAAAGGTCACAACGCACATCCTCCTCTCCTGTAACCTTTTCCTTTAACGCTACCTCATCAACAATACGATTAATGAAGAAATTGTTTGGGAGTTGCTTAATCCCTCCGGTAGGGATGGCGCTAGTTTTTCGACATTCTGGGCACGTGATATCTGAGCCTTTCTGTAGCTTTACTAAACACTCTTCACAATATGAATGGTAACAAGGAAGATACTTGGGTCTCTTGTATAGTTCAGTACATATTGGACAGGTTAAGTGACTAGCTACTTTCTTCATTTGTTCGGCAGCCATTTTATGTAATACCACAGTCCGGCCGTCACACTCTAAGCCTAAATGTCACAAAATCCCTTAAAATATGTTACAATATACAGCTATACCTCTTACCAATGAAAAAGACCGAGGTGAGGTACCAAAATTGGCAATGTAACTGAATCTCTACTGAACTGCTGGCGCGTTGACTGAACTGAAACCTCTTGTTGAACCTCGCGCTGAACCCCCGAATTTTTAAATTTAACTGCCGGATGAGCCACGCCCTTCTATGTGTTAACATGATTATTATATAAGCACGGTGGGATTTTATACTAGCTAATAAATTATGATTGTATGTAACTAGCTAATTATAGCCTATAACTACCTATACACGTAGTTACGTACATCCTATATACATGTATACACATATTCTATAGTGCGTTTACTTGGTATCAATTATATATAATTATGATTAGCTGATATGCCCAAAATATTTTCCAAAATACTTTACTCTTCAGGCTCTCTATTGTGCTCTCCAATTCACACAATATTGCTCTTACAAATGACTCAACATTATTTATAAATGTTCTATTAAAGTACGTATTTCAATATATTGAGTGAATAGCTATACCCTACATAACGAGAATATAGCTAACATCTGCCATATTTAATGCATGCAGGTTAGGAGATTAGCTCTAGCAGTGCAGGAAACACCTAAGCAGATTGGCCTTGCTTGCAATTGTAGCTAATTTCATGCATGATCAACTTCTAGCTCTCATAGACACTATAAGTTGTTTCACATTCCCATTTCTGCTGCATAAAGATTTAGCTTAGCTACCAGTATTAGCTGTGATTTCATGTTACCAACCACTTCTAACAGATCAAATACAATTATATTAATGGTATACAGCTATGGCTTTCCTATACAATTAGGATAGTACAAAATATAGCTATACAGGTAATTGTGAATAGTACAAAAATATACACAGCTAACAACTAATACAGCAACTGTAGAGAATTACATAACTCAATAGAGCTGTAGAAAACTGAAGTCAAAAAAACTAAACTTCGGTAATAATAATAATAATCAGAAATAACTTGGATCCTACTATTGTCATGGTCGGTGATAAAAATAGACTGCCACTAGGACTGACGGCTATACCACAAGGAGCAGAAAACTTTCCATTGGCAGAGCCTTTTGACCTAAAGCAATGCAGGAATGCGCCGTCTTTGCTGAAGACTGATACGTACTTGATTGTTCTCACTGACGTTCAGTTAGCTACAAGAATGATACCATACAAGAGCCCTGTGCACCAAATCTGCTGATGTAGTTACCGTCAAGAGAAAATACAGAGATGCAGTTACCATAGAGGTTAGCAACAAGCAAGTGATTATTATTGTTGACTGCCACATCAAATGGAGAGCATAATTGATGTGGTTGACCAATGGTTTGAATAAATTTACCATCACATTGGAATACAGAGATGCGGTGATTATACCCTGATCAGTAATATATAGCTACTCTGTTGTTATGGACTGTGATACCTAATGGGCAGTGCAGCTGACCATTGTCTGTTCCCATATCATGTTACCAAACTGGATAGGGAGACTAGCATATATATTACACTTTTATTTTACCTACGTACCTATTATGCTATTTATGCTGCAGTGTTAATAAATTTCACCTATTAATGCTATGTATATAGCTATTATGCTCAATTTTATGCAGTTAACTGGAGCAGAAATTCACCGTGTTGTTAAATCCGCTAGTGACAAGGTAGCCGCTAAGTATTGATATATAGATAGTTTCTGACTTGTTAATTAACAGCACAGCTACTGCAGAGTGTACATGATTGATTGCATTATGAGCCTTCTCACAGGTCGACCTAGTGGGAAAACTGGTACCTTGGATTGTGCCCATAGACACCATGTTGCCCCTCCTCTCAGTAGGTCCTAGATTCGCCCATGTATAGCTATGTAGCTAGTGATTTGTCTAGCATTTTTCAACACTTATATTAGGTCTATGGGTGGTGGCAAGGATACTGGGTTACACTTACAATTTATTGCTCATTATAGTTGTTATAAGCTAGCTACATATACGTATATAAACAGTTCCTGTACCTGCGGTGAGAATGAGGGGTCCCAGGATCTATATCTAGATCAGCGGCTGCATCTAATCATACCTTGTAATATTAACAATGCAAATTGTGCAATCCCCTAGATGATATTGTTGTTAAGCCAGTTGCCTTGAGTGGCCCTTGGTTGATTGCAAATGCTGAACCAAGCCTTATATAGTTATAGCTATTTCAGTGCTGAAAATTTCATCAGAAGCTATTATGCATTTGAGATGGTGGGGGCAAGCACTGTTCAAGTGTGGTGACAAAAAGGTTGAATATGAAGGAAGCAGCTATGTCATCTTAGTAGTGATGATAATGTTGATGATTGGCAATCACAACCAGCATCACTTATTCATGATTCATGCATGCCATTCTCATATCCACAAGCACATTATAGTTTAAGATAATCTCTGTAAGATAACACAATCTTCCTTCAGTGTTTTTCTCTTGGTCTATTGGTCTCTTACGTAATAACTTGTGCAGCTATGTAATCATGACTTGTAAACAGGAAGCTGACTACACATAAATTTTATTTGTGAGGCCCTAGAAGTTGCAAGCCAAAATCTGAAGCAACTCTTACTTTCAGACAATTGTACATAATGGCATGGTGGGGCATGGAGTCTTGATGAAGACAAAAGTGTAACAATTCTAGATCAGAAGGCTTGCCGATACCCCAAACTTAATCCACTGAAATAACTCTTCAATGATTTCCAAAAACATTTAAAACTGTCATGCTTTACACTTAACAACAAAAAACTGATTGTGATGGTTGCATGTATCACTGCAACAATCCCATACGCGCAATTGCAATGTAGCTACACGATCAGGTACACAGTTTTATAAACTACCACATGATGCAACACATGCCAGCCTGAGGGTGCACAAATTTTATGTACAATAGCAAATATTAGCTACTGCTGCGTGAATATAAAAATTGATGGATTGCAAAATTGCACATTGCAAATTATACCCACTATATCAAAGTCAAAGTAACTTAATCAACCATTCGTACAGTGTATAACATTTGTACAGGGTAAACAATTTGTACAGTGTAACTAAACCATATATGCATAGGCTAACTAGGTACATGACATAATTATTTAAAAATTTTGTGTTGCACATCTAAGTACTATACGTAGCCATAGACAATATAATGTAAATAACAGACATGGCTAGATTATAACAATAATTATGAATATTTTTCCACCGTACAGCCAGAAATATTAGTGGGAATTGTATTTGGTGAAAGTGTTCAATACTGAATTGAATATTGTAATGGTGACCATGAGATTTAGTGAAATATTTATGAACTTCAACCTTTATAAGTTACCGCCTAGCTGAGAGCAACGTTTGTGTTGAGGTTCGTAGCCATATCCTTGTGTTGTTCCATTTTCCATTGCATAATGGCCAATTACTGCCCTTTTCATTTTGGAATAGCTGTAATATAAATTTACACAACAATGTATACATATTTGCTGCAGAGCCTTCCATTTGGCCGGCGAGTTCACGGCATGCTCTACACTACTTAGTCAAGTTACATTCTCAACCAGCTTTATAATAATACTTGGTGCTTGGTTAAATTTTTAGAGGGATAAAATGTGGGTGAATTTAAACGCCAGATTTAGTTCCACAAAACTTTCTGGCTGTATGGTAGCTATAATTAAACCATCTATGGCTAAATGTAAAGTAGTGATCAATACTTAGAAAAGGTTTGGATCCTTTTATTATCACAGTCACTGACATACGTATACAGTACTATTAGGGCTGAGTGCTATCCCATTAGGAGAAGAAAATTTAAGATAATGTATAATATACATTATTTAAGAAAATTTAAGATAATGTATCCATAAGAAAAGAAAATTTAAGATAATATCCATAAGATAAGAAAATTTAAGATAATGTATCCATACACTGTAATGACACAAAGTAAAGATAGCATGTATATTTTGCTCACCTCTCAGCATCTTATGATGTCAACAATGAACAATCCCTAGCTACATAACAGCACGCACTGCTTAACAATAAACCAGATCAACATCAAATTTATTATGTCTACATTCTACAGAAATTTTCAGTGGAATGTAAGTGCAAGTTGATCCTGTAGCTAGCTGTTGTAGCTGCATGTGTTTTGGAGATCAATCAGTCAGCTCATTAAATTTTAATCCATGAGGTACGTAGATTAGTCAAGGCTGGGAAAACTACTTGGAACCACACATATTATAGAGTGCATTGATTCACTCAATCCATTATAGTACTGTATTAGCATTATTATTTCAATATACCCTGAATGTTCTATTACACAGTGTCTAATATAGTTATATAGGTATATATATACTGGCATGATTTGCAGCATATTATGCTAGTCAACATATTTGATGCAGCCTTATCAATATAATTATAGATGAAGCATTCCCAGCATAGTTGACAAGATTCTAGCAATTGTTTGTTAGTAAAATTAATAATCATGACATGTATTAGTCTACAGGATATGGTGACAGCTGAAAATGGAATAAAAGTTATCATAGATACTCCTATAGCCTGGCAAAGCCAGACCTCGGCATGTAGTGCAGTGATCTGGTCTGTTATGCACACAGTACTTGTGAAACTTCCGCTATAGTGGAAGCACCAAACAAATCGCACCAATCAAGTCGAAGAATTCTAACATATTTTATGTATATCATGTAATCCTCAAGTACATTCCAGCTGCACTATGCACCAGGGTTTGGCTTTACCAGACTAAGACACTCCTAATGTTTGAAGATAACATTACTATTAAGGTACATACTTATTAGCTGTACTTGCGGCTGTCCTGGCTGTCTTCATAGTGGCATGCAGTTACCATAGAAATCACAGGTACAGTGTAAACAATATGGTTAAGGATAGCAATGCACTTGCAATATAATTATACGTATTGTTTCCTATATACACATGTACAACCATGAGTGAAAACCATTAGTCATGCGATGTCAGCAAATAGCAAGATAAAAATAGCATCAGCAACACATTATGAAATAATGTGTAAATTATATGCATAGGTACATAACATAAGACATATCTACAACTTTTGTGTGGCACGACTAAGTAACTAGCTCCGTAGCTATAAAAAGAAAATACAATGTGTGGCTAGCTTACAAAAATATGAGTAGTACGTATGCATAACTATAAACTATCTATACCTAAAATTTTGATCAATACTCAGAAAAGATTTGGATCCTTCTGTTATTATAGTCACTTACATATACAGTACCATTAGGGCTGAGTACTATCCCATCAGGAGAAGAAAATTGTCCATTAGAAGAACCTTTTGATCCAAAGCAGTGTACAAAGACTCCATCTTTATTAAAAATTGACACACGATTATTTCCCCTCTCAGTTATGAGAACAAAGCCATACATGTCAACGGTAAGACTAGATGGATTACTTAACTGACCTCTACTGGTACCATGAGTGCCAATCTTGCTGACATAGTTACCATCAAGAGTAAAAATGGAAATACAATGATTATCACGGTCAGTAATTAGTAACTGGTTGTTATTATTAACTGCTACATCCAATGGATAATTTAATTGGCCTGATTGACCAATGGTGTGAATATATTTACCATCACATTGGAATACAGAGATGCACTTATTACCCTTATCAGCAACATATACTCTGTTGTTATGGACTGTGATACCTACTGGGTAGCTCAGTGCACCATTATTTGAACCATAGCTGCCGAACTGCAGAATGTATTTACTACTAACATCAAACTTTTGCACTCTATGGTTGTTCTTATCAACCACATACAAATGGCTGTCATCATCAAATGCTACTCCTGTAGGCCAAAAAAACTGACCATTGCCATTACCTTTGGAGCCAAATTTTGTGACTACTTGATCTTGACTATCAAATATGTATACACAGTGATTAGTACTATCTGCTACTGCCCACATGCCATCCTTACCAAATGCAATGCCCCATGGTTTACCCATCCTCCCACCATCATTAACT
Organism: Spongia lamella; assembly: GCA_963930835.1. NCBI lineage: Eukaryota > Metazoa > Porifera > Demospongiae > Dictyoceratida > Spongiidae > Spongia > Spongia lamella. The sequence continues at coordinate 5,431,259 of OZ005746.1, read as the reverse complement.
ACCTTACTTGGCACATCTAATGCAAGGTAATTTCTATGCACTGATACACTGTAAGGGCTTCCCTTAATATGTCTTCCATTAATAATAACTGACAACATTACTTCTCCAGTTTGCTTTGCTACAAAACATGCTTCATAACTGCCATCTTGATTATCTCTTATTGCTACTGGAACGACGACTCCTGTGGTGCTTGATTGTGCCTGTGCAATAACTTTACTACCACCTTTAGAGCAAACATGACCTTGTGCATTCTTAGTGACAATAGTAAATTTGATGTCTTTATTACTACACACAACCGGTAGAATATTTTCAGCTACAGATTTCAGAGGGTCAGCATCACCGTAAGATACGTTTGCAAACTGAGGCAAATAATTTTGATATTGTTCCACTGGGATGAATTGCATATTCGCTGATTCTACTGGTTCCATTTTCAACTCTTTGTAACAGTCAGTCAGTCTTTTCACATCCTCTGTAACTTGCTTCTTCATGAACAGTGCTTCTTGATCTGAGCCACTCTTAACGTCATTGTTTAATTCTTTCATGCTCTCCAGTTGTGCTTGATTCTGTTCAATTTGCTCCAGTTGCAATGAGACAGCTTTCTTTTTATGAATGGATACTTCTTGCAGCTCCTTCTTTAGTTCTTCTCTTTGTTGTTGTAATCGTCGTTGCAACCGATCATAATAGTCATCTATCTGTTGATCAACCTTAGTCGCCTGTATCTGTATCTTCTCTCTAGTAGCAGTGACTTTGTGATGTGCTTTGGATAATTCAGCTATCATTATGTCTACTCGCTCAATGATCTTGTCCATCTCTGCCCTGTGCTTGTTGGCCATCTTCTTCACAGTATTGTGTTTATGCCCATTGTGGTCTGTCGTGGTGCAGTAATGACACACTAACTGCTCACATGTGTCGCAATAGAAATTCAGCTCCAACTCGTGCTCCTGGCATATCAATGGCTTTGCCTTTGGTCGCACATTAACATCCTTCTTTTCTGCCCTCAACTCCTTCAACTGTGACATGGCATGGCCTTGATATTCTCTGCTATATTTGTGTGACTCGTGACAGTGATTACATAGAAACACACCACAATCAAAACATAGAACAACCGCGGGATCCTCCCTAACACAAAGGTCACAACGCACATCCTCCTCTCCCGTAACCTTTTTCTTTAACGCTACCTCATCGACAATACGATTAATGAAGAAATTGTTTGGGAGTTGCTTAATCCCTCCGGTAGGGATGGCGCTGGTTTTTCGACATTCTGGGCAAGTGATATCTGAGCCTTTCTGTAGCTTTAATAAACACTGTTCACAATAGGAGTGGTAACAAGGAAGATACTTGGGTTTCTTATACAGTTCAGTACATATTGGACAGGTTAAGTGACTAGCTACTTTCTTCATTTGTTCGGCAGCCATTTTAAGCCTACATGTCACAAATTCCCTTAAAATATGCTACAATATTCTTACCAAAAAAGACCGAGGTGAGACACCAAAATTGACAATGTAACTGAAACTCGACTGATATGCTGAAACGAACGGGGCGCATCCCGGGTGGTCTGGCGTAGCCGACCCTAGCGCGAAGCGCGAGGGTCTGGTGACAGCCGTATCATGCAGTTGTACAATCTTACCGAAAACTGGTGCGTCGCAGCGTCCAATCAAATCGTTGTATTTCAATTAAAACATTTTCGTGACGTTTGCTTCCGTTTCCAATATGGCGGCTAAAGAGATTATGTTAGCAATGAATTCGGAAGCGTTATCATTGGGGTATTGTTCTTTGAAAAAGGAGCAAAAAGATATTTCATTTTGGGTATAATGATGTATTCGCTGTGCTACAACTTACACAAATCGAAGGCGACGCCATTTTGTGTGGTGACGTGTTAACTGACGTAACTACCCTAACGGAAATTATTAACCTTAATTGCATTCCATCTGTACAAGTGCATGATACGGCTGTCACCAGACCCTTACGCCTCGCGCTTGGGTCGGCTACGCCAGACTACATCCCGGGGCGCAAATTTATTTTTGGGACTGGTTCTCACGTGATTAATGCAAAAACGTCATTGTTGACATCTGTTATAATGCGCTGGGGTGCATGTGTAAAAGACTCGAAAGGCCAAGTGATGTGATTTTTTCATAATAATTATAACACCACTGACAGCAGAATTGTTATCCATGCACTAGCCTAAATAGAGCGTGGCGCCTTGATGGTGGGTGTCTATAATGGACTTGAATGACCTCTGCCAAGAATGCTGTACATGTCTTGAATGTGAGTTTGCATTATTTAGTATTGTTAATGCAAATGTTCTTTAAGGGTGTCATTTGAACACTGACACTGGATGATGGAATGGAGGCTGCATAAGTTATCTGGGATGGCCCGGCACTCCATATAACACTGGAATATTGTTCACAATATTAATATTTTATAATCATTTCAATAAAATAAATGAATTTAACAATTGCTATGCATGACATTATCAATGTACTTGGACATTTGGAGTATTTTTCAAAATACTAATTGCTAAATTATGGGATTTTCTACTGAGGCTTGGATTTCTTCATCAAAAAAGAGCCCTCCTTTCCAGCTTAGGTGGCCGTCCCTGTGGAACAGGTTTACGACCTCTTGGCACACCTTTTCTACATCTGGCAAGTGCACTACTTTGCACTGGTATCAATGATCCTTGGTGTCTTCTTGTTAAAAACCACAGCCATGCTGTGATCAATTGATCCTACGTACAAGCAGCATTTCATCACTGATTAAGTTAATTGTTATGCACTTACCTTATTCACAGAACACTCCACTGCTTTATAACCTGATCACTGGAGTTGTTCAATAAAGTAAGAGTCCGACAAAATTATATGCTACAGTAAATAATACTTATTATACATGTTCACAGAGTCTTACCTTCCCAGCTGCTGAGGCTGTTTTTACCACTATAGTCTTAAATATTCTCTGATAACCTACAGTAGCTATATGACAGTGATAAACAAACAAACAAACACCAACATCAAAATTTGTCATTAAGCACATCATATTTACTGAGTCATCTCAGATCTGCTTCATCAAGTGCAACGCCACATACTTCTATTAACATTATGCACCTATCAATATATTGCCCCACTACCCCCCTCCGGTCTAAGTGGGACTTTTACTGGGGGCATTGACACAAAACTATTGCCCCACTATCGGGCATTTGATAAAGGCATAGATAGACAAAGCTTTTGAAATATGTAGCCATGTCAAATCCCCCATGTTGCAACTGGGGCTTGTGTGGGGCTGTATTGGGGGATTTGATACACTCAGTTTGCCCCACTATAGGGTATTTGACATCAGGGTATGTCAAATCCCCACTATAGCCCCATATAATCCCGAGGGAGGGTGGTGGGGGGTAATACATTGCTATAGCCGTATAGGTGCATTAAATCTTGCATTAAAATATGGACTCATAAAAAGTGGTACCCAATCTACCCAATATACAGCAAGCAATAATATTAAATCTATGATTAAATAAGAGTTTATATCCACAAGACTAACCAGTCATTATCACTGACATGCTCTATTAGAGTGTATTGATCTTCTGGTATTCACTAACTTTCTATATATAGTTTGATAAATACAGTGATTGGAGCAAGTAACTTAGTTACCATATATACATGTAGTGTGGCATGATATAATTATGTCCACACTACCCTGGAGCATGTACTGTTAAAGTAGCTAGATAACTAGATGGGCTGAAGATTATATTCAATAAATTAGTTTGATGGAGCTATTGCTGCAACTTGCTTTTTTAGATCCAGGTCAGTATGGATAGTTAGCTACTAACTTGTTAAAAGTATAGCTACTGTAAATCATTTGTTGTATTATGAGCTTTCTCACAGGTCGATCCTAGTGGGATATAATAATTACCACTCAGTAGTGTCATGTATTAATAATTTCTATTTAGTTTATTTGCCTGACTGTTCTATTAGATAAAATTGAGTATTTTGACATTATCTGCATTGACATTTTTATTAAGTATTAGCTACACCAGACGATTGCAGGCCTACACTTCACTTAAAAAACCCATCACATTTTAAGTACCTGACTGCCTCTATTGGAATAACAGACTACTTTAATAGAATGTCTGACAGTTCTATTAGAGCATATTGATCTGCTATGACTAGTCTATTTGCAGGTTGTCCATTGCAAAATGACAGTAGCTATATAGCTAATGCTACAATTACATTATGCTAAAAATTGTTCTATCATAACTAGCTAATTAGCTACTGCAGCCCATGACCAAATACATAGCTAGCTACTGAGATGGAAGGTGAGAAATTACACATGCTGTTCATACTACGTAACACGCACTTCATCATAGATATGCACTGTGGCTATGCTTGTGGTAAAATTGTCATTATCATTTAGCTACAGTATGCATCTGACTTTTTTCACTTTTCGTTGTTATTCTACAATATCATTTGTAGCTAGATATTCTAATGATGGATGGCTGCAAAAACACAGAATGAACATTGATGCTGCATGCCTTATCAGTTGCTATATCTTTACTGAACTTGTAATTATATTATTGTGTTATGTATATACGCAGGGTGTGTCCAACATTATCTAAGTGGAAACACATTGCCTTATATATACTCAGCTACTTGTATTTTTAGTACAATAAGGTTTACAAGGGCTGGTCTACATTTATAGGTAGCTACGTAGCTCCTCTATGCCTATTGATGATGCACATCAAAGCTGCAGATGAATGTTATAATAGATCTAGGGATTTTTGACTGCTCTATTAGAGTTGATGGATAAGCATTTCTTCACTATATAGCTATGTAGCTACCTATTTAACCTCTTATGGTCCCATTACATTTATGGTGCCTCTGAATTGTTGTACACTCAAGAATGGCCAGGCTCCATCATCCATATAATCAAGAAAGAGCTCTCAACTGATCTGTCAATCCTTACCATGTCTGGACCAGTCCCGTGTTGAGTCAAATTAAGCTGCAATGATACATGTATAATTATTATGTATTTTGTCAACTCTGTTCAAGACATGTTGCTATTGATTTTGCTAGCTGCATAGCCAGACACCAGTGTATAGCACCATTATTATAATATGCTCATTTTAACTATAATATTATTTTTTCCATTTTTAATTATGAGCTCTTGCATTGAAATTACATAGCTAGCTACATGGAAGATAACAATCGATAAGGCAGCACTGAATGTATCAACATCATTGGAGGCTCATGCGGTGCATTGCAGGCAACACAACTGAATGTAAATGGATAATGTAATAACACTGAAGAACAAAATTTATTTTTTAGCTAGCAAGATGAGAATGAAACCAAAAGTCTAAACATTTACCATGCAGGCACAGACACAAGGTATCCCAATGACACAAAGTTTATAGCATATATATTTTGTTCACCTCCCAGCATCTTATCTCAGCATATTATGATCAATGCTACCTACGTACATAACAGCATGCACTGCTTAACAATAAACCAGATCGATATCAAATTTATTATGTCTACATTCTACAGAACAGTTAAGGTGCAAGTTGATCCTGTGGCTAGCTGCTGTAGCTACATGTGTTTTGGAGATCAATCAGTCAGCTCATTAAATTGTGTCATAGAATAGTCAAGGCTGGGAAACTCACACATATTATAGAGTGCATTGATCCACTCAATTCATTAAAGTGCTCTATTAGCATAATTAATTCAATATACCACCTGACTGTTCTATTAGAGGGTATCTAGTATTATAATAATACATATCCTGGTGTGATATACAACATAATTATTATGCTAGCCGGTATATTTGATGCAGCCTTATCAACATAACTACAGATGAAGCATTCCCAGCATAGTTGACAAGATTCTAGCAATTGCTTGTTAGCTAGTAGCTAAATAATCATGACATGTGTTAGTTACGTAACTCCACAGTAGCTAGTGTTGCACCGATATGGGAATTTTGGGATTTTCCGATAACCGATATCAGTTTGCATCAAATCTGCCGATATACCGATATCCAAGCCGATATAGAGTTTATTGATTTAAAGCCACTATTGTTCATAACTGTACTGAAAACTTCAACTACAGAACCCACAAGTTAAAGCATACATCACATAACTACCGTATAGCTGGAAATTTTCGAGGGACAAAAATTTCGAGGTTTTCGAGGATTTTAACTTATCCTCGAAAATAAAACCCTCGAAATTTGGATTTAAGATAATATTTATTGGTGAAAGACCTTGTACCTCGAAAATTTATTCGCGAAAAGTTGGAAAGAGGTAATCATCGAAAATTTTGTCTCTCGAAAATTTCCAGCTATACGGTAGCTTATAAATACAAATTAGTACTTCTATAAAGGTAGGCTGAGACTTGTCTGAAAAGTTACAGTGTTAACCTCAGTGTTTGTATAAGATATGGCTTCTTAACCACCAGCAAACCACCAAAAAATTTAATTAGTAAATAATCTGCTACTAGCATGCCTAAGTGTGCCGATACCGATAAACAAAAAATAAGCCAATATCGGTGGCTACCGATTAGTGAACCGATAATCGGTGCAACATTACTCCACAGGATATGGTGACAGCTGAAAATGGAATAACGGTTATCATGGATATTCGTAATGTTTGAAGATAACATTACTATTAAGGTACGTACTTATTAGTTGTACTTGTGGCTATTAGCTACACGTACTTCTAGCAGGATGAGAACAAAGCCAAATGTCTGCATGATGTAACTTAAAAATTTACAAGGCAGAGGCAGACAGGTATTTCCCATCTGATCTCAGCATCTCATGATCAACTGTCAACATTGAACAATCCCTATGTACATAACAGCATGAGCTGCTTAACAATAAACTGAAAATCTCAGATAAGATCCTGTAGCTACATGTGTTTTGGAGATCAATCTGTCAGTTCATTAACATGGGTCACAGACTCACAGAGTCCATGAGGCAGACTAGTCCGCAAGGCTGGGAAACACTTGGAACCACACATATTATATAGAGTGCATTAGCTAATTCACTCAATTGATTAAAGTGCACTACAATGGAACCTGTTAATGTGGACAGTTGAAAATGAGGACACCCTGCATAATCCACACACTTAGTTAAGGTCCCAAAGTAGCCCTTTAGTATGTAAACTGACCTGGAAGATCAGGACACCTTGATACCGTATAGCGGGTTATTTTCCCTAGGTACAAATTTTCCCGAATGCTGAGCTTTTGCTTTAGTAGAAATTTTCACGATTTAGAAATTCACGAGCCTAACACTCGCGTTATCAAGATTTAGCAAAGATTTACGGGAATTTAGCAGTTCCGTGTTACGCAACTATCATGAACGCGTAGTCTCGCGTGCACGATGCATAGAGTAGTTGGTTCACTACATGTAGAGTATTTAATTTGTGCCAGTACCTATACAGGATCGTTATAATGGACTCCAGTAATAGATGAAATGTGTTGTTCTCACGTTTTCGCGCATGTGCTTATAGCTAGATTAGAGATTATAGGCGTCGTTCTATTCATACTTCAGTTTTAGATGGATCCTAGGATCTGATTAGCATGCTCCTTAGATAAATAATCTTAATTGCATTCCACTCGTCAACGCTCGCGCCAACGTGCAGCACCATAATAGCTATGGCAACATTAAACCCACAATTGAATCCTATAAGCAGCCCAGCATAAATTTTCCCGAGTCGCGAGCCCATTCGGGAAATTCTGCACCTAGGGAAAATAACCCGCTATACGGTAATCAGGACGCTTTTGGTTGGTCCCAAGGTGTCCATATTACACCGGATGTCAGACAACAAACAAATTTCTACTACTTACAACTTTTGCCGGTATATAGCGTTTTCATTTCCATAGTAACAACAGATGACGTCGCGCACACACCCATGGCCGCCATATTGTTGAACCATGTGGTGAATGTGATCACGCGTTCTATTTCGTTGTTTATATTATAGCTATAGGCTTAATTGATCTTTAGTTATTACTATGGTCATTTGTGCTATCGTTGGTTGCTCCAACAGATCTGAAAGACAAAAAAGAGGCAAATACTCGTTACACCGTCTCCCAGCTGTAATAAACCACCAGGGCCCCCAGATGTTGGAGATAACTTCAGAGAGACGGAAAGCATGGCTCTCGGCAATATCGAGAGAGGAATTAACAGGAAGTAGATTAAATAATGTGTTTGTCTGCAGCCATCACTTTGTAAACGGTACTTTAGAGTTTATAAGTGTTTCTTGTTCATTTATATTTTTAATATATTGTGTTTAGAGAAACCAGCATATGTCATGGACAGGTATAATGTTAACTGGTGTCCCTCAATCAACCTTGGGCACAACAAGGTGGATATGGCTGCCCTGCAAGCTGCTAGTGACAGGGCTGAACGGACAGCATTACGGCAAAGAAGGATAGAGGAAGCTATGTCTATTACTGCAAGTACTGAAAGCTTCAGTCAAGATGCTGATTTAAGATGTGTTGATCAAGAAACACAAACTGAAGTATCATATGAAAGCAGAATGGTTCAGACCTATTGTCCTCAGTTTTGTAACATCAGTGTTCAAACAGACAAATGTAATTTCTTTGACGAGAAAAACTTTTTGGGTGATGATGCTAAGGTACAATATTATACTGGACTACCTAACTATGAAGTGTTGATATCAACGTTTGAGTTTGTGATGCAAACATTTGCTGATGGTGACAGACGATCTTATTACTGGCGTTCCTTCATCATAGTTCTTCTTAAGTTAAGGTTAAATCTGGGACTACAAGACATAGCCTTTCGATTGGAAGTGTCAGTAGCAACAGTCTCCCGCCTGTTTCATGAAACTTTAGACATCATGACAACAAGGTTGGAGTGGCTCATAAAGTGGCCTGCAAGAGAAGAGCTTTGGAAGACCACTCCAAATTGTTTTCGTGCCTCTTTTGGCACAAAAGTAGTGGCCATTGTAGACTGCTATGAAATCAAGATAGAAACACCTTCACATTTAGTAGCCAAGTCAGCTACCTGGTCACAGTATAAACATGCTAATACAGCCAAAGTGTTTATATCCATGTGTCCACAGGGAGTGGCTACTTTTGTTTCATGTGCCTGGGGTGGAAGGGTCAGTGATAAACATTTAACAATTAACAGTGGTTTTCTGACCAAATTGCTACCTGGAGATATAATACTAGCAGACAGGGGGTTTGACATTGAAGAGGATGTTGCTAGAATGCAGGCATCATTGAAGATACCTGCCTTTACACATGGATGTATGCAACTTTCTCCACAGGACATTGAAAAGACTCGACATCTTGCCAATGTTCGCATACACATTGAGCGGGTAATAGGCACAACTCGTCAAAGGTTTTCGATTTTGATGAGCTGCATGCCCATAGATTTTGTTAAGCCCAAGACACCTGGAGAAAGAGCTACAATTGATAAAATCATAATCATATGTTCTGCATTAAATAATTTATGCACATCTGTAGTACCGAACAACTGAATGTATATTGTAGAGTTAACAACATTAACTAGCTATATGTTAAACTTTTCTTTGTCTCCTTCTTGCGAACTGTGGAAGTTTTCGACAGTTTGGGCAGTACCACTTGCTTGACCGTGGTGGGCATTTCATCTTAAGGCATGGAAGGTGAAACCATTGCCCATGCTGGCATCCTTTGTTGTCACACCCAACCATTTCTCCCCCTATATCCACCTTGCAGTAACAATAAATGTACTCTCCATTGGTAGCTGTTGACACAGAAGCTTCTGCAGTCTGCATTGGCATTACTTCTTCTCTCGAATACCACTTGGCAAGTAATTCTGGCAGGATACAGATTTCAAAGAATAGTGCACTCTTTTCAATGCACTGTTTCATAAATTCATGGTCGGGCAGAATACGCTCTGTGGAGATATTGGCTATTTCATTGCAAAATGTAGCCACTACAAAATCTGCATAACTTACAGAACACACAAAGAGCTGTGTCTGTACCTGGTATATAAAAGTACACATGACTTTTAGAAAGCCTGCTATTATCTAGGTAGGGAGCTGAAGAAGGTTCATCATTTCGAACACAATAGGGACATTTGATTTCAAGCACCCCTGGTCCACAACATTCACAGCTTATAACACCATCGGGGCTTGCTCCAATAAACGGATAGGTGCTACTGATGACAAATCCACTATCCTTACAAACAAAACCACTGTGGGAGTTTTGCATGATGTCGGTATATGCAGCCTTTGCTAAACTTTCATGTTCGCACCCCCACTTTGTGGCTTGACTCGAAAATTTATTTGCGTCAGGATAACAAACACGGCATATTAAACTTTGTGCTGGATTTCCTGGGTCAGTTGCACAGACATTCTTCATCACAGAAGCTGTTATTCTACCTGCTCGTTGAGTAAACCAAGCCATGCTTTTGGTCTGATTAAGAGTTGCAACTTCAATGGCTGCTATTTCTTCCCTTGATATAGTCAAGTTCACTTGCTCACACACTACAATCAGCTCAGAGTAGGTCAATTCTTCATTATGAGCCTGGTATAAATCTCTTAAAGAAGATGGTAGGTTAACAACAGGTGTAGTAGGCTTAAATTCACTTGAAAATGGTGATATGATTGAGGAGATCACTGGCTTGAACTTAGCAATTTTTGTCAAAAATGCTGTTTGCTCTTCATCTGTAGGAACACAATGTAACAATTGTGAAAATGAAGCAGAAGATCGTTCTTTATCATTAATACAGTTGCCTGAAGGTAATTCAGTTCCCTGAGTTTCCGTATTGGCAAGTGATGGCTCTGTTTCTACAGAAGATAACTCTAATTTTACAACAGATGTTAGCTCAGGTTCTACAACAGATGATATTTCTGCAGAAGATGGTTCTTTGTCATCCATACAGTCCATTGGTGGTAATTCAGTTGGTAACACTTCCTGAGTCCTGGCGGTAACAGGTGAGGGCTCTGTTTCTACAATAGAAGGTTCTACATCTACAAATGATGATTCTAATATCATAATAGAAGATGACTCAGGTTGTAAAGATGCCTCTGCAGGTAGTAAGTATGAAGGTTGTGGCAAACCAGCAAAAGGAACTGCATCATTATAAAAGTGTGCACCTCTTTTCCTGTTGCAGCTGATCGAACTCTTTGGCTTGGTGAATGTTATGTCCATAATTCGGGCATATGGTATAGTCTCAATGAGTCGGGGCTCTTTCCATCTGCAATCTATCTGGGTACATGTCTTTGTAACACGGTATGCAGATTCCAAATAGAACAATATCGCACTCACATGTGAGCAGACCTCACCAAGGCCTGCCATACAGGTACAGTGAGCTGAGTTAATTGCACCATCATCCTCACATATTACCCAGACTTGTAGCAATTGCTCATTTGCACGTTGTGAATGCCTCACCTAAAATAGATGTAAAATTGTATTAACAGTTGTGTAAAAGCTTGATGTTACTATATATAGCTATAAGCACAACCACTCACAACCGAATACCTTTGCTATGATAGCATATTTACTGTCAAATTTTTTAGACCCAAGATATTGCACAAAGCCACATTCAAAATATCTGTACGCCTCTAAGCTTTTAAACGCCTTAAACCTTTGAGATGTACAAAAGCTTTTCCCAATGACAAGGTAGTTAAAGATATCTGTGCACTGGACTGGTGGCAAAATGCCCTTGCTCAGCTCAGAAGTGACAATACAGTAAGGGTCTTTAATGCCTGATATTTTCTCCATGTATCTCCTTTTATCACTAACTGCTAATCCTCGAGCGTATTCGCTTAATGAAGCCTCCACGTGTGGTACCGCCATCTCCCAATTACTATGGTGTTCAACAATATGGCGGCCGTGGGTGTGTGCGCGACGTCATCTGTTGTTACTATGGAAATGAAAACGCTCTATAAAACTAAATTAGTCGCCAATATCTCTTTTGCATTAAAGGATAATCATCCATTAAATGTACACGCAATCCCCATTAGGTTTGTATATAAAGGATATCAGATCGCCATTATATGTACTCCCTATATAATGGCGATCACAGGGTCCACTGTATTAGCATATTTCAATATACCCTGATCGTTCTATTAGATAGTATCTAATATATACTCCCAATGTTTGAACTATAAAATATGCTTAAAGTACGTACTTATTAACTGAACTTGTGACTGTCTTCATGGTGACAGTTACCATAGAAACCACAGGTACAGTGTAAACAATAGACACAGAGCAAGGATAGCTACGTACTAAATATACATATGTATACATAAACCATAAGTGAAAACCATGTGTATAGTGTAAACCATATATGCATTGATTGGTACATAAAATGAAGTTTTGTGTGGTACCACCAAGTAGCTATGTAGCTATGTAGCTAGCTATAAAAAGAAAATACAATGTAAATAACAGACATGGCTAACTTACAACAATATGAGTAGCAGACGTAACTATAAACTATCTACAGCCAAAGTTGTGATCAATACTTAGAAAAGATTTGGATCCTTTTGTTAATACGGTCACTGACATATACAGTGCCATTAGGGCTGAGTGCTATCCCATCAGGAGAAGAAAATTGTCTAATAGTAGAACCTTCGGATCCAAAGCAGTGTATAAAGACTCCATCTTTGTCAAAGACTGACACACGATTATTTCCCCTCTCAGTTATGAGAATGAAGCCATACATGTCAATGGTAAGACTAGATGGATTACTTAACTGACCCCTACTGGTACCATGAGTGCCAAACTTGCTGACATAGTTGCCATAAAGAGTAAAGATGGAAATGCAATGACTACTACAGTCAGTAATTAGTAACTGATTGTTATTATTAACTGCTACATCAAACGGTGCACTTAATTGACCTGGTTGACCAATGGTGTGAATAAATTTACCATCACATTGGAATACACAGATGCGGTTATTACCCTCATCAGCAACATATGCTCTGTTGTTATGGACTGTGATACCTAATGGATACATCAATTGACCATTATTTGAACCAAAGCTGCCAAACTGCAGAATGTATTTACTACTAACATCAAACTTTTGTACTCTATGATTACTGTTATCAACCACATACAAATGATTGTCATCATCAAATGCTACTCCTGTAGGTAAATGAAACTGACTGTTGCTATTACCTTGGGAGCCAAATTTTACAACTACTCGATCTTGACTGTCAAATATGTATACACGCTGATTAATTCTATCTGCTACTGCCCACATACCATCCTTGCCAAATGCAATGCCCCATGGTTTACCCATTCTCCCACCATCATTAACTACCTTACTTGGCACATCTAATGCAAGATAATTTCTATGCATTGATACACTGTAAGGGCTTCCCTTGATATGTCTCCCATTAATAATAACTGACAACTTTACTTCTCCAGTTTGCTTGGCTACAAAACATGCTTCATACCTGCCATCTTGATTATCTTTTATTGCTACTGGAACGACAACTCCTGTGGTGCTTGATTGTGCCTGTGCAATAACTTTACTACCACCTTTAGAGCAAACATGACCTTGTGCATTCTTAGTGACAATTGTAAATTTGATGTCTTTAATAATACACACAACCGGTGGAATATTTTCAGCTACAGAGTTGAGAGGATCAACATCACTACAAAATAAGTTTGCAAACTGAGGCAAACAATTTTGATATTCTTCCACTGGGATGAATTGCATATTCGCTGATTCTACTAGTTCTGTTTTCAACTCTTTGTAACAGTTAGTCAGTCTTTTCACATTCTCAGTAACTTGCTTCTTCATGAACAGCGCTTCTTGGTCTGAACCACTCTTAACGTCACTGTTTAATTCTTTCATGCTCTCAAGTTGTGCTTGATTTTGTTCAATTTGCTCCAGTTGCAATGAGACAGCTTTCTTTTTATGAATGGATACTTCTTGCAGCTCCTTCTTTAGTTCTTCTCTTTGTTGTTGTAATCGTCGTTGCAACCGATCATAATAATCATCTATCTGCTGATCAACCTCAGTCGCCTGTATCTGTATCTTCTCTCCAGTGGCAGTGATGTTGTGATGTGCTTTGGATAATTCAACTATCATTTTGTCTACTGGCTCAATGATCTTGTCCATCTCTTCCCTGTGCTTTTTGGCCATATTCTTCACAGTATTGTGTTTATGCCCATTGTGGTCTGTCGTAGTGCAGTAATGACACACTAACTGCTCACATGTGTCGCAATAGAAATTCAGCTCCAACTCGTGCTCCTGACATAGCAATGGCTTTGCCTTTGGTCGTACATTAATATCCTTCTTTTCTGCCCTCAACTCCTTCAATTGTGACATGGCATGGCCTTGATAGTCTCTGCTATATTTGTGTGACTCGTGACAGTGATTACATAGAAACACACCACAATCAAAACACAGCACAACAGCGGGATCCTCCCTAACACAAAGGTCACAACTCACATCCTCCTCTCCTGTAACCTTTTCCTTTAATGCTACCTCATCGACAATACGATTAATGAAGAAATTGTTTGGGAGTTGCTTAATCCCTCCGGTGGGGATGGCGCTAGTTTTTCGACATTCTGGGCACTTGATATCTGAGCCTTTCTGTAGCTTTACTAAACACTCTTCACAATATGAGTGGTAACAAGGAAGATACTTGGGCTTCTTGTACAGTTCAGTACATATTGGACAGGTTAAGTGACTAGCTACTTTCTTCATTTGTTCGGCAGCCATTTTTATGTAATACCGCAGTCCGGTCGCACTCCGCGGCAAAGCCTAAATGTCACAAATTCCCTTAAAATATGTTACAATATACAGCTATACCTCTTACCAACGAAAAAGACCGAGGTGAGGCACCAAAATTGGCAATGTAACTGAATCTCGACTGAACTGCTGGCGCCCGCGTTGACTGAACTGAAACCTCTCGTTGAACCTCGCGCCAGGCTGAACCCCCGAATTTTTAAATTTAAACAAAACTGCCGGATGAGCCACGCCCTTCTATGTGTTAACATGATTATTATAATACTGATAAGCACAGCGGGATTTTATACTAGCTAATTATAGCTATAGCTATCTATGTAGGTCAAAAATCTATGCCTATACACGTAGTTACGTATATCTACATAGGCATATTCTATAGTGCGTTTACTTGGAATCAATTATATATATACTAGGGGAAATGCACAGCATTGAGGGGCGAGCCTGGTGCTTTGATAGATGCATGTATACACTTACGTAGCTACCACTGATGACTTCACATGCAATTTGACATTGTAATAATTATAGCACAGGGAATAAAACATGTAGCACAGTCTCAGTGTAGTGATTACATAGAAACACATTGACTGAACACAGCACAGTCTCAGTGTAGCTATCTACATGATGGTCTTAAAAATTTGTACCGGTACGTATTTCATGAAAACTAGCCGGATATTAATACAGTAAAGTAAAGTAATTACAGCGGATTGAAATAACATATGAATTGATTGCAAAAGGTATCACAAGCATGCATAATAAGCAAGTCATGGATGGTATCAGCTATTATAAAGAAAAGTAAATTCGTATAGGGCGGCAAGGCAGCTGATACTATACTTCAATGTATCTATCTGCTATATGCAATCCTAACATCAAAATCAGCTTTATACTATTGCTTACTAGGCTTTGAGTAGAAAGTTGTATTCACACATTGTGGTTAATAAATTATGGTTAGCACTTGAATGGTATATACACGCCTATGGTTAGCATTTAATGGTTCGCGTGCTATGGTTAGCACTCCACGTGTTTTATGTAATGCTTGTAATGTTTGATGTAATGTTGGTTTGCACTTAAACGGCTTTCTGCCATATACAGGTATTTTTACGGGTACAAGCAAGCAAGCAAGCAAGCAAGCAAGCAAGCAAGCAAGCAAGCAAGCAAGCAAGCAAGCAAGCAAGCATACAAGCAAGAAGACAGATTTCACTGTTGATCCCATATGGTGGGGCTCGCCCCAATAATTAGCTGATATGCCCAAAATATTTTCCAAAATACTTTACTCTTCAGGCTCTCTATTGTGCCCTCCAATTCACACAATATTGCTCTTACAAATGACTCAACATTTTTTAATGAATGCTCTATTAGAGTATTTCAATATATTGAGTGAATATATCCTTGACTATAAGTTGTTTCACATTCCCGTTTCTATTAGCTGTGATTTCATGTTACCAACCACTTCTAACAGATCAAACACAATTATATTAATGGTATACAGCTATGGCTTTCCTATACAATTAGGATAGTACAAAATGTAGCTATACAGCTAATTGTGAATAGTACAAAAATATACACAGCTAACAACTAATAGAGCTGTAGAAAATAATATAACTCAATATAGAGCAACTGTAGAGAATTATATAACTCAATAGAGCTGTAGAAAACTAAAGTCAAAAAAACTAAACTTCAGTAATAGTAATAATAATCGGAAATAACTTGGATCCTACTATTGTCACGGTCAGTAATATAAATACTGCCACTAGGACTGACGGCTATGCCACAAGGAGCAGAAAACTTTCCGTTGTTAGAGCCTTTTGACCCGAAGCAATGCAGGAACCCACCATCTTTGCCGAAGACTGATACTCGATTGTTCTCGCGTTCGGTTACAAGAATGATACCATACATATCTATGGTGAGGCTACAAGGACCATGTAACTGACTCCTACCAGAACCCTGTGCACCAACTCTGCTGATGTAGGTACCATCAAGAGAAAAGACAGAGACGCAGTTACCATAGAGGTTAGCAACTAGCAAGTGATTATTATTGTTAACTGCCACATCAAATGGACAATTTAATTCACCAGATTGACCAATGCTTTGACAAAATTTACCATCACATTGGAATACAGAGATGCGGTGATTACACTGATCAGCAACATATACTCTGTTGTTATGGACTGTGATACCCAACGGGCAGTCCAGTTGACCATCGTCTGTCCCCATGTTACCAAACTGGAGTAGACATTCACCGTTGATAGTAAGCTTCTGCACACGGTGGTTGTATCTACACACTACATACAAATTATTGTCATCATCAAATGCTAATCCTGAAGGACTATCAAACTGACCACTTCCATTACCTTTGGAGCCAAATTTCCTGACCAGCTGGTCTTCACTGTCAAATATGTAGACACAATGTTTGGAATGGTCTGCTACTGCCCACATGCCATCCTTACCAAATGCAATGCCCCATGGTTGACCCAACCTCCCATCATCATTAAACACCTTGCTGGGTATAGTTAACGCTGGGTAGGTGAAAGGGCTTCCTTGGATGTGTTTTCCTCCAACGCTAATGGACAGCTTCACCTCACCAGCGTGACTGGGTACAAAGGTCGCTACATAACTACCATCTCTCTTATCTTCTAATACTACTGGGATACCTCCTCCTGTTTTAGCTTGTGCCTCAACTGCAACTTGTTTTTCCCCTCTAGAACGATAGCTATCATGATCCTTGGTGATTATTTTAACTTTTACTTTTCCAGGAAACGTCCATTTTGGAATAATTACTTCAGTTTTTTCCGGATCAGGATAACCGTACAGCACATGCCCAAACTGTGGAAAGGAATGTTCGTACTCCTTGACCGGGACAAACTGTACCATTGCCACCTCAACTGGCTCAATATTTAGCTTATTGTAACAATCAGTTAGTCTCTTAATGTTTTCAGTAACTCGCTTCTTCATGAACAATGCTTCCTGGTCTGATCCACTCTTCACGGCATTGTTTAGTTCTTTCATGCTCTCAAGTTCTGCATGTGTGTACTCTATTTGTTCCAGTTGTACGGATACCGCCTTCCTTTTCTGTTTACACACTTCATGCAATTGTTTCTTTAATTCTCCTTTCTGCTGTCGTAATCGTTCCTGCAGCTTCTCATAATAGCTATCAATCTGTTTATCCACTTTATCTGTTTCTGTTTGGAGGTTCTCCCAAGTGGCAGTGATATTTTGATGCGTTTTCGACAAACTTTCGATCATCTTCCCTATCGGTTCCATGGTGTTGTCTAGTTCCGTCCTGTGCTTGTGTGCCATTTTTTTCACTGTGTTGTGCTCATGTCCATTATGGTTCGTCGTGGTGCAGTAATGACACACCAACTGTTCGCATGTGTCGCAGTAGAAGTTCATATCTAGCTCGTGATCTTGACACAGCAATTTGCGCGTTTTGCGTATTTTGACCTTTGCCTTCTTCGACTTTAGCTCCTCCAACTGCATCGTGTTGTGACTCTGGAAATCCCTATGATGTCTGTGATACTCACAACAGTAATTGCACAGGAACGCTACACAATCTAGACACAGGACTGACGCGCGGTCCTTTTTATCACAAAGGTCGCACAATACTTCTTCGTCACCTTCCACCTTTTCTTTCAAAGCTACTTCTTCGACAATACGATTAACGAAAAAGTTGTTGGGGAGTTTTTGTATCCCTTCCGGAGGTATATCGCTGGTTTTCCTACACTCTGGACACGTGATGTTGGATCCATTCTTTAACTTAACAAGACAGCCCTCGCAATAGGAATGATGACAAGGCAAGTACTTGGGCTTCTTGTACAACTCAAAACACACGGGGCACGTCAAATGGCCGGCTACCTTCTTCATCTGCTTTGCAGCCATTTTGGTGGCGCTTAGAATACCAGCTGAGGATGGAACAAAAAACACTAATACCCTTAAACCACAACAACGAAAGGTTTACCTGTGAAGTGTACAGAGTGCTTGTAACCTCATGAGCAGGACAAACAACCGCTTCCGTTTTCACTCCACTAAAAAGGTCACTTCAACTACGAAACGGAATAAAGGAAGAGTTTACGGACAAATTTCTTGATTTGGTTCACTCTTCAGGTATGCAAAACCACAGCTTGGACTACCTATGGTTTACGTCCATTTTATTGACTAAAATACAATAGATTATTATTATCAATTGTTATACAATCCATGCAAGCAGTGATACAGGTAAAATGAAGTGTACAGCGTCACATTATTATTATTATCTTGAAAAAAGAAGAAAATTATAATTAAGAGATTTCATCGACATTACAAGGAATCCTGACTCTTCCGGACGCACCTCATCACTTTTTTACGAAATTCACCATTGTAATCTTGCCGCCAGTCTTTCTATAGGGGGAGAGGCAGTCTTCAACAAAAATTGTTGTATATAAATAGCAGTAAAGGACTCCATAGATCAACAAAAATACCACTCAAATTTTGCAATACTTACGGAATGAGTTAAAAGACCTACGGATATCCTATCATCAAATACCTGGTTTACAAATGATAATACAGATGCACATTGCCACGTATAGAGGCCAATTTTTGAATCAAATGAAAGAGTCACCAATAGCCTAGGGATATCCCTACCATCATAATATCCACAATAATGCAGATGTGCATTCCCACATGTGTGACAGAGTTTGCAAAAATCAACCACGTCAGCAAATTATACCTAGTTAGATATCTTTAGTATATTTGCATTCTGTAAGCTTCTCCATTAAATTTTGCATATGTGGTAAAAATTGTGATTTGTTAGCATAACTAGAGCATGAGTTATAATAAAACAAATTTACAATTTTTTGTGCACTGACATTGTTGATTTTTGCAGACCTTAGGATTGAATTAACTCTTTGATCCCTATGAAGTGATTTGGGACTGAGGTTCTGCCGAGGGGTAACTTACTGCAGCATCAACGTTAGCTGGACTCTCGTCATTGGGATCGGCAAGCATTGATATTACGCTAATTAAGATTGTCTCTACGGTGTGAATGGGTAACCACCTCTCCTCTGGCTTCTCGTAGCCCCACTTGTCCTCTCCCGGTTCATGGAGTATTGATATACATACATCTCCATTCTTCTCAACTGCAACAATAAGTTTATAAGTTTAAGTTTAAAAGCATAAGCAAGAATCTCCATGCACATAGCATGCACACAAATGAGGACTGAATCTAGAAAATTTCGCTTCCTATTTGCACTTTCGCTAGTGGAAAACTGATGAATCAAAATACGTATCCCATCCCAATAGAGCAGTGAAACCTGTAACTGGTAACTGAGCAACAAGTTGACTCAAAAAGGCAACAAATGCTTACGTACCTAGGACAAAATTAATTATTATGGTGTTAATAAATTTGAATGATATATAACCTCCAAAAATATGCATACAGAGTACGTGTTCAACAATTTTAGGTACTTGACCCCAGAAAACTATCTTAATGTGTAGTGATAACTTGTTGTTTAATTATTATTTCCAGTGAAACCGGTTATCCAGTTATTGGTTATATGAAAACCAACTGGTTAACTAAACATTCAAGAATAACTGATCAAGTTTCACAGCTCTACTACTAGGAAACACAATCTTTTTCTTTATCACTATGATTCTAATTGAGGAAACATACACATTCTATTGTACTATCTATAGTCATCTTGAATTTCCTTATTGTATGGGATGCCATAACCCAGACAAAGAAGAGTTTCAAAGTGCGTCACAGTCTCTCAGGGCCAAAATGCTATGTATATTGTCTCCCTTTTGGTCAGCGAAATAGGGTCTGGTGATGAGTCAAGTACGTCGTATCTTTAGAAAACTACTCTAGCTGTTTACCAAGGTTTAGCCACAAATAAGGCCTTAAGAAAGTGAACAATTGTTGTATTCAGTGAGCTTTGCAGGTAAAAGCATGTCAACATGCTACTAGCCAATGATATCAAATCCATTGAAACTCAGTGGAAAAGTACTTGACTCCAACAGACCATATTTTGCCAACCAATCGTATCATAATAAAAAGAGGTGGCTATATATAGCAGTTTGGCCCTGCGAGACTATAAGCATACAAATGCACACACCTACACATGCAGTACATACATACATACATACATACATACATACATACATACATACATACATACATACATACATACATACATACATACATGCATACATACGTACATCAGACAGACAGACAGACAGGCAGTCACCTGCAACACGTACATACAAGTATGCTCAAAAATACTGATTGCTTAATTTACGTATGTCTTAGTGAATGTTTTATTAGAATAGTAATAGGATAAATTTCTCAAGTATATGAAACATAAATGACTGCACATGCAATCAACGCTATATAATAGATAATTCCACAGTACCTATTGGTTAGCTCAAAGAAAAAAAATTATAATACAAGATATAATTTTAC
This sequence comes from Spongia lamella, assembly GCA_963930835.1. Lineage (NCBI taxonomy): Eukaryota > Metazoa > Porifera > Demospongiae > Dictyoceratida > Spongiidae > Spongia > Spongia lamella. The sequence continues at coordinate 5,410,132 of OZ005746.1, read as the reverse complement.
ACATATCAAAATACTGTACGCATACTAATACCATATCATAACCTAACAAAGGCTCTGGTCTGTACCTTATGAAGCCAGAATGCAATTAGTATAATTAGAATAATTACATAATTAATCAAAGAATGCTGTGAATAGAATCTTGAATTTACCTTCTTATTTGTGTACAATATGAAGCAGTACTCATTACTTTGATAAAATTTGTAAAAGTTAGTCATCAGCCAGTATGCAAAGCACAATGATAGGTGATTCAGTTGGAAAAACACCATAAGCACATCTGTTCCGTTACAGAAACCCAATAACAACAAATTCTAAGTCTTTGCACAAAAGCATGTACATAGTAAGCTTAATGTCACATCCCTAGTTATGGCAGCATAGGTACCACATGTGACTGGGCCTGTGAAAATCAACCATGTGAGCGCAAATTACACCTAGTTAGATATTCATGAATATCTTCAGTTCTATAAGGAGTATTTTTATTCTGTAAGCTTTAAAAGATCCCCCACTAAATTCTGCATTTGTGGTAAAACATTTAGCTTGTTAGTATAAATTAGTGCATAAACGAATGTCATTTTTTAATGTTCGAAGGTTTGTTTACAACCTTCGAAGCTTTGATGAATGTTTCTTTTACTTACTTTTATCATTGTTAGTGATAACACATGTACTTGAGTTACCAGCAAAACATTTTCTTCCAGTGTAAGCATGCATATAATTACATTGTACAAAGCCTAGAAATCTAGAAATGTAAAGTCACCTTTTTGGCTGCTCATGTAAGGGACAAGGACTGCACAAATTACCAACATACTCCATTATGTAGTGAAGTATAAACATTCGAATGTTGCACTTAACATTCGAAAGTTGGAACCTTCGAAGGTTCATTCGAATCCAGTACATTTGTTTATGCACTAGTATAAATAGAGCACAAGTTACGGTAAGATATATTTGAAAAATCTAGGCGATTTTTGTGCGACTAGATGGTTGATTTTCGCAGACTGGTCACATATACTGAATAAACTAGACCCCGGTGCTTGCATACATCACAAAAATTTTATTCATGTAACTCCTAAATTCACGATTCCATGAACATTTTAATCCTTAAAATTTTAGGTTCCACAGTAACTTAGTCAAAACATTAGAATACTAAAATGTTCCTACCATACTAAATCATTAGTAGCATCGTACAGCACCCTGTTCATGCTAATGATAGCAGTACCACACTGTCTGCTATGCACCTTATACACGTATGTTTATTTCTCATTACGGCAGCTAGATCTCACATTTTTCCATCTATGCAAAATGCAACTAGTTACTTAGGTTACAACACAGCCTTGCATGCTGCATTGATTTATGTGGTCTGCACAATTACTTTAGTAACCATCTCTTTATACCAGAAACTTAATAGATTTTCCATAGCAATAGGTTCAACACATACATACATGGGCATGGGCATGAACACACACACACGCACGCGCGCATACACACACACACACACCATTAGGATGCCAGACGTCCGTGACAAACTTCATCTTAGGTGGCCGCTGTGGATACTCTTTGGGAAACGTCAAATGCGCCCGAAAGTAACCTCCCTCACTGTAGTGTTGTGTTAAGAAACTAACAAACAACACACAAACTTACTTATTTTGCTATTTTTAGCAAACATATTCGAAGCATGTGTACATTTATTTTTAGTTATTTTTTGAAGGATACTAAAATGTGTCTGGCGGTCCAATGATGATCACCTCCCATTTGTATATATCCTCGTCATCCACGAGACCAGCCGAAAACCCCTCCACGGGATTCTTTTGAAGTTCTATACACGTCAACAGAAAAACACAACGTGGAATTATTAGAATACATACGAACCTACCCATCTAAGCATCAACGCAAGACACTCAAATTAGATACACAAAGGATTATAAGTGAACAGGGCAACCATTACGTACCTGTTAATTGTCTTCTTAAAAGTAATGCGCCCTGGTCGACCCCGGGACTGGCCATAAGATATTAATCTTCACTTCAACCAAACTAAAATACAAAAATTTATATCTTACTTCTCAGACAACAAACGGTAACTAACAACGCGATGGTTTCCAGTGATATCAAAATTTATAGCCGTACACAACGGATGCCGGTGAAACACCAAATTTTTTGGGGTCGATGGATGATAAATTACGAGAGTAGATGGCTTACAATTTTGCTGGCAAGCGGGCTCTTGTTACTGGGGCTGGGAAGGGGATAGGGCGTACTACAGCCAAAGCATTGCTACAGTGCGGAGCGGAGGTGATAGCACTAAGTAGGACTCAATCGGACCTCGACTCGCTGAAACAGGAGGCACCCGGTATTCAAACTTTACTGGCGGACGTTAGCGACATAAAATCCACCATTGCTCTGTTGGAGTCGCTGCTTCCCATACACTTACTAGTGAACAACGCTGCTGTTGCCAAACTGCAGTCGTTTCTAGAAGTCAAAGAGGAAGATTATGATCGCATCATGCAGATAAACTTGAAGTCCATTTTATTCATCTCTCAGGCTGTGGCTAAAGATTTGGTACAAAGAGAACTGCCGGGTTCTATCGTTAACGTGTCGAGTCAGGCATCAATGGCTTGCCTGGCCGACCACATGGTGTATAGCACATCTAAGGCAGGCCTGGATATGTTGAGCAAGATGATGGGGTTTGAGTTGGGGCCAAAAGGAATCCGTGTCAACACCGTGAACCCAACGGTTGTCATGACAGCCATGGGGAAGATAGGTTGGGCAGATCCAGCAAAGGCGGGGCCCATGTTGGCTCGTATCCCGATGAGGAAGTTTGCAGAAGAGGAAGACATATCGGATGCCATTTTATTTCTCCTCAGCGACAAGAGCGCCATGATAAACTGTGTCACTCTTCCAATAGATGGTGGATACTTAGTTTCTTAAGAACTAAACAACTACTGAGTTACTTCATCATTTCACTAGGTACATAGCTAGCTAATTTGCTTTTTATACTAAATATGGTGACCGGATTGTGAAAGTGTGCCGCACACATCCAATTTTTTAACTTTAAAGATTAGGGCTGTGCGATAATAGAAATTCTCCTATCACGATAATGCGTGATAGGTGTGAAATATATTGATTCACTGTAAAGATGTTGCCTTTAGTGGAGAAATATGCTACTAAAGTTGAAATTTTAACATATAGATATGGCTAAATGTGTATCTACTGGGCACTGTAATGAACAACACAATGAAGAGTACTTAATAGTGTTTTGGTGAAGTTCATGCATACATAGAACTATTGTGATAACAAGCAACAGCAATTTATCACTACAATTATCATATTTTCGATTATCACACAGCACTATTAAAGATGCATAGGTATATATATATATAGGTTAGTAATCTTGCCCGAGGATCTTCATGGATTTAGAAACCGAGGTGAAGCCGAGGTTTCTAAACCTTGAAGATCTGAGGGTTAGGTTGCTAAGCTACTTAGAATATGGCTCGTTAGCTAATCTGTCAGTGTCATGATATTTATATAAAGGCTTGTTAGGATTGGTTGCGGCTTTTTTAATATATATAAAATACCTGGCTGCCCATTCATCCACCCACCCACCAGCACCCCATTGTATTTATATGTGGAATCTTGTGAGGATTGATTGTGGATTTTGATTTATATGCTATAGATGAAACACTAAATAATTGAAACCCATAATTGATAATTTTAGGTTGAACTTCTACTATATAAGTAGTTTTGCAGCTAATGTAAGTAATTGAAACCCACAATTAATATCATTATGGTCTACTATATAAGTAGCAGTGCAAGTTATTAATCTCTTGTTGGCCTGTTATTCTAGAAGGAAGCAGGGCTGGCTGTTAGCTTGTTGCTCTAGGAAGGAAGCAGGTCTCTAAGTAAACGTTTTAGAAACCTGTATGGGTTTCAAGTAGTGCTGAAACGAATAGCAATTTTTACTATTCAAATAGTTGGTTACCAATTCGAACGAATAACGATTAATCTATTGTCCAAAACCATATATAAAAATGACCGAATACCTCTGATAAAACAACTTATCAGGTTAGTATCAAAATAAATGTAAAAATATCTTCAAAATCAAATAAAACCTTTAGTCAAATATCCATTATGCAAGAAAAAACAAGCAAAAAATTGCTATACTAGATAAATGTAAGGCTTTAAATAGAAAAACGAATACCGTATACGTCAAAACATTCGAGGGGGAAAACTTTCGCGGATTTTAGCAAAACGCGAATGTTTTACCATTGAAACTTTTCCTGCTTCACAATTAGAAAATAATTACCGTTCGCGGTGAAGTCGTTCTCCAATCACAGGTGTCCAATTGTCTTGATACACATGAAAACCACGGACAGAACTTCGGTTTCAAATTCGACTTCAGCCATGCGCCCAGCGCGCGTGCCAAACCTTGTGTCAAACTTTGTTCTAATTTGCGCACACTCTAAAATCCGTATTGCAGAGGCGCGCGTGGGCTTTAAGGCTGCAAACCGCGAAAGTTTTCCCTACATAATGCACATTGTTGATGAACCGCGAAAGTTTTCCCCCTCGAATGTTTTGACGTATACGGTATTCTATTGGTTTCAAACTACTCGAATATCATTATTACTAACGAATAGTCCAAATATCCGATTATTCCTTTCAGCACTAGTTTCAAGTAAATGTTTTAGAAACCTATACTTGAGGGTTTATATAGCTATACTGTTCCTACCAGATTTTATGAATCTTTGAATGAGAAAAATTGGATCAGTGTTGATGCGAACTATAAACACGTTTTCCCAAATTCATGACTTACGAACTAGCTACATGTAATTTTTATATTTCATCTTTGCAGAAGGTATAGTCATATACTACAGTCGGACCTGTCATTGTGGATGCTTGAAAACAAGGACACCTGCATGTACATGTATAGCTATAATCCATCATACTCTTATAGTTGCATGGGGTCCCAAATTTGTCCATTATTATCTATAGTACATGCATGGCTATATATAGCTACAGCTATATATAGCTACAGCTAAACTGACTGGGAAAACTAGGACATCTTGACATACTTTTGAATGGTCACAAGGTGTCCGTGCATCCATGCATGCATGGATGATACATGCACATGTTGCTCAACTGTAGATGTATAGCAGCACTCTGCTGCATGTAACTATTAAAGTGAATATAGCTAGCTATATAGTTACTGTGAAACACGTACATACATATATATATATATGCATACACGCATGAGCTTTTGGAATAGCTATTATTCAGTTTTATTCTTCATGTATGCATGCAGCTATAGCCGTCAATTAAGAGCTCTCCAACTGTGACTAAACGATGCCATGAGACCTGTATGCAATTCCTTGAGGATGTTTGTTATGAATGGTCTCCTCATTGGACCGCAACCGGCATGCATGCATATATAGCCAGTACAGCTACTGATATTAGCTACGAATTTATAAGTTAAATGGTTTGGCTATAGCTATCTGCATGTATGTCAGCTAGCAGTGTAGCTAGTTTTAGCTAAAAGAAATTATCAAATAGCTATATATATATTATATATATATATGTTAGTTACGTACATGCATATGAGATTAATCGTGCTGTAGATTGGATGCCGGTGAAACACAAATTTTTTGTCGGTCGATGGATGATAAATTAGCTGGAAGCTCGAGAGTGGGATGGCGTATAATTTTGCTGGGAAGCGAGCCCTCGTTACTGGGGCTGGGAAAGGGATAGGACGTACTACAGCCAGAGCATTGCTACAGTGCGGAGCGGAGGTGATAGCACTCAGCAGAACACAATCTGATCTCGACTCGCTGAAACAGGAGGGGCCCGGCATTCAAACTTTACTGGCGGACGTCAGCGACATAAAATCCACCATTGCTCTGTTGGAGCCGCTGCTTCCCATACACTTACTAGTAAACAACGCCGCTGTCACCACCCTGCAGTCGTTTCTGGAAGTCAAGGAGGAAGATTATGATCGCATCATGCAGATAAACTTGAAGTCCATTTTATTCATCTCGCAGGCTGTGGCTAAAGATTTAGTACAGAGGGAATTACCGGGTTCTATCGTTAACGTGTCCAGTCAGGCATCAATGGCTTGCCTGGCCGACCACACGGTGTATAGCACATCTAAGGCAGGCCTGGATATGTTGAGCAAGATGATGGGGTTTGAGTTGGGGCCAAAAGGAATCCGTGTCAACACCGTGAACCCAACGGTCGTCATGACAGCCATGGGGAAGATGGTGTGGGGGGATCCAGCAAAGGCTGGGCCCATGTTGTCGCATATCCCGATGAGGAAGTTTGCAGAAGAGGAAGACATATCGGACACCATTTTATTCCTCCTCAGTGACAAGAGTGCAATGGTAAACTGTGTCACTCTTCCAATAGATGGTGGATACTTGGCTTCTTGAGATATCTACTTTATTTAGGTACACATGTTTATGTTTTTAGTTGCATTAGTTACTACAGTACGTTATAAATTTTACTTGTAGTTTTACAAGCAAACAATCAGTTTACTGAGAAATTTAAAAAATAATTCATGTACATTTTGGTTGGTATGTGTATAATATTATATTGTCCCTCAATGTGTTTCTGTGTGCGTTCTGATACTGCACTTTTTCTAGTCATTTGTTGTTATTCTTGCATCGATTATTTCGTCTTCTTCAAGACCAAGGCCTTCTGCTGTGCTGTCCGGCAGAACTGGGTCCCCGTCAAATTCAAACTTGATTTGCTCCTGTGGCAATTTTATGGCGGAAGAAAATGCTGCCAAAGCTTTGTCCAATGGATCAGCCTGTGATGTAAAAAGAAAGTGTTAATTCAGTTAAACTCCCTTATAAAACATTCACCTAGCTAAGATGTTTAATCGGATGCTGCACGCTTGTGTGTGCGTGCATGTGTTTTGTGAGTATGTTTAAATTGTTTGTGTCCATCTGTGTGTGTGTGTGTGTGTGTGTGTGTGTGTGTGTGTGTGTGTGTGTGTGTGTGTGTGTGTGTGTGTGTGTGTGTGTGTGTGTGTGTGTGTGTGTGTGTGTGTGTGTGTGTGTGTGTGTGTGTGTGTGTGTGTGTGTGTGTGTGTGTGTGTGTGTGTGTGTGTGTGTGTGTGTGTGTGTGTGTGTGTGTGTATTGTGTAGCATGTGCATTTATATCTGGCTTATTGCAATGGATAAACATAACATATTCTTGCACTCTACATTGCAAATGACATGTACCCAGCCTGTACTACGTATTATATTCTATAACCTTTTATACATAGAATTTGATTTTGTATTCTAAAACCTAGGGGGACAAAAATTAACCTTGGAGGGTGAATTTCCCTGTCCCCTTAAATGCAGTCCTGATCATCTAGTATGAAGTCACTAAACTACTGAACATACCTTGCCTAATCTGTAAGTGATGGTCTTCGCAGAGCTTCGCACCCTGATGGTGATTTGTTCCTTATCATCCTCTGGTAACAGTACTGGGTTGTCTGCAATCGGCTTCTCTAGCACCAATGCATCTGTTTGAATAATCAAAAAATCAGGACATTAAATACATACATATAACAAAACAGTTTGTCATCTATACTAGAATTCTCAAGGGATAAAATTTTTGGGTAGAATGCAAAAATATACATTGTAGGTTTCAATATTTTTATTCAAATGCTAAAACTTCTTAATATACCCAATCTTAGTCTGCGAAAACTTTTAGCCGTGACAAAAAATATTAATATATTATAACACAGCCGCGAGGGGTTTGACTGATATATACGCACAACTCCCGAGGGCACGTAGCGCCCGAGGGAGAGTGTGTATATATCAGTTAAATCCCAAGCAAAGCTGTATTATAACATTTATGTTACACTTTGCTTAGGCCTACCTGGCGAACTGGTAGAATGGCGACAATTGTGAGTTGTGTCATTAGACGCTCTCTGGCATGATATCAGCCAAGATTCCATTAATACTTACATTAGTAAACTGCCGTCTTGAAGATAATCGCCTAAAAACTTATTAAACTTCAGGCCTAAAAACAAAACCCACAAGCAAATGCGTATGTCACGTAACGGGTATATTATACACTTCGTAATCTCATTAAAGCCAGACAGGCCGTATAAGGCAACTGTGATATATAACCTTGCAACCATGGTATATTCTGATATACCACGGCAAACTGTGGTATATCAATTATATACCACAACTCGAGGTTTTGATGTCGCCCACGCAAAGTGTTACATTAGAATATGAATGCTTGAGCCTTAATATTATTACTATATCCACTCGATAGAATACAAGATACGATTGACTCTGCAAAACTCTTCATGATCACGTCAAATTTTGACTGAACATTATTTAATCTTTGCAATGTTGTACAAATTGCCAATTGATCCAGCTACATTTAAATATACGTAAAGCTATTAAAAATTGTTACAGTTATTAAAAAAATTGTGTGAAGCTTTGCAAAATACACGAACACGAAGGGTTTTGCAGAGCCATGCAGTCACTTACGTAAATAGTGTGTTTGGCACAATTGACAATATTAATATTGCATATGTATGTATCTTAGGGAGCAATTCTGTTTGCAAGGCAGGAAAATGCCCCACCCCTTTGTCTCCCTTGGTGCATACGTACATATAACTTAAGACAAGATCTCGAGGCTTTTCACTCACCGAGGAAATCGACAGTAGTGAGGCCCAAGCTATCAGGGGTGGCATTTAATGCAACACCCTCCATCTCGCGTGACAACAGGATACGTTCCTTGACAACACCCAGATCATCGGCTAGTCGTGATACAACCTCCGAGAATGGCTTGACCTGTGCATACATTTATTACATGTACATGATGTATGTATGTACATACATAAACACACACACACAGACACACACAAACAAACCCACACACATAAACACACACACACAAACAAACACGAACACGAACACGAACACACACACACACACACACACACACACACACCGTTAAAGTACTGTATCTATGTACTCGTCCTTTACAGCGGATTCTCAGGGTGATGTGGTAGTTGCTGTTCTGGGAGGGGCTCGGTGTGGTACAGTCAATTATTGAATCATTAGCTCCAGTGGGTGTTTGCTGCTTGTTGGACCTCAAGTTATGCAATGTCTTAGCCACATTACTACAGTATAAAATTATCTGTGGTAAGTATACAGGGGTGCATTTAAGGAAGGCAGGTAGGGACATTCGCTCCTCCTAGGTTAATTCTTGCCCTACTAGGTTTTGGAATACAAAATTAAAATTCCTTTCTATATATGTTAAAACTGTAGTGCTGTGCAATATAATCGAAAATATGTGATAATTGCAGTGATAAATATTATCATTATCGTGACAATGATTTTTTCAGTACTGTGATAGCTAGGTGTGAAATATATTGATTCACTATAAAGATGTTGCCTTTAGTAGAGAAATATGCTACTAAAGTTGGAATTTTAACATAGATATGGCTAACTGCGTATCTACTAGGCACTGTAATGAACAACACAATGAAGAGTACTTAATAGTGTTTTGGTGAATTTCATGCATACATGGAACTATCGTGATAATCGTGATAACAATTAAGCAGCATTATCGTGATAGGAGAATTTCTTATCGTACAGCCCTAGTTAAAAGATTATAGACTATAATCGTATTAGCCCTTACAAGATAAGCTCTCCTCCTACATTTCAAAAAAACTTCGACTGCCTAGCTACATTTTCTGGTTCAGCCTTGATGTATTATATCAACAGTTCATAATATACTATGAACTGTTGATCATATGTAGGACTGCAGATTGTGATTATAATAATCGGCCATCGGCTAATACCTGAGAGATGGCTGATCAATTCAGGGAAGCCAACTAACTCACTTAGGTATAAAGACAATAAATACAAGAAGGAATTTGTAGTTCATTTACATTCAGTAGCCAACCATTTTATCTATGGTCAATCAATGTAAGAGAAGTTTTAAAAATTTAAAACCACTTGATCCTAAATCACCCCTGATGTACGCACATACGTACATACGTATGTGTGCATTCATCCAGTAAGGACTACTTAGTGATGTGCAACATTATCAAGATAAATTTGGTGTACAAACATTGTGCCAGGCAATACATATCTAAGTGTCATTGTATATCGCACATTACTACTACTACTATAGAGGATACATACAGATTTTAATATCGCCCATCACTCGCTCCTAGGTGGGGCGAATGTCTCCTTGCCTTCCCAAAATGCAACCCTAATGTAAACACGATCATCACAACTCACCTTAACAGTGCTTGTGACGATGGCATTGAGGGTGTATCATAAAAATATGAAGTCATGCAGTGATAGTCTGCTGCAATATCATCATCATCATCACTGTCATCCTGTTGGTCTGTCTGTGCTTTGCCCTTCTGTTGTTGATGCCTACCATTACATTGTAGTGTCATTATAGGAACTGTATGTATGTATGTATGTGTGTGTGTGTGTGTGTGTGTGTGTGTGTGTGTGTGTGTGTGTGTGTGTGTGTGTGTGTGTGTATGTGTGTGTGTGTGTGTGTGTGTGTGTGTGTATGTGTGTGTGTGTGTATGTATGTATGTATGTATGTACGTATGTATGTAGGTGCGTACGTATGTATGCATGTACGTATGTAATGTACATATATACACACGTAATGTAAGAGAGAGCTCCATTAGTCATTTCATTTGTGAGCAGTATTGTGCCCATCAAACTTTTTAATGCCAGCTCTAAGGATATTTGTCATGAAATGTCCTGCTACCACGTAAATAGTGCAAATTAATACTTGAAATCAAGACATCTAAACAATAAAACCAGGCAGACCAGATACGTAGATGTCCAGTTTGAGATAATGAATCTGGTAGACAACATGCAGGGTTTATACACATCTCGTAATCACAGGTGTGACAGCTTGGGTATGTATATACACACTGGATAACAAAATTATGATGAATTAATTACTGTTAAAAATTCGTACATTCATCAATATTTTTATCTACATCAAAATTTTGTGCTGCACAGTAGTATGTCATGCCAGCATTATTCCTCCTCAATTTTCTACCGTCAGTACTACCAAGAGTCCATACCCTAACCTATTATGGACCCTTGGTATTACTTATCAGTGCATGGAGATAGGACATGCTGAAGCGTGCTTAGTTCTTTCGCACATTTCTTATAACAAAACAGCCTCTTGTACGTAGGTTACTGGATATTTGCATAGAACTTTCTTTTGAGTATACAATTCTTTTGAATCCTGCTGCGCAGTTGCACTTCAGCTTGCACGAATATTGTGTGATATTCACTTGTCTGTATAAAGTACAGAGCCTAACATGGGCAACCCTGGGTATCTCCTCATTATTTTTATAGAGGCAGTTGTTACAACTACAAAATCAATTACAATAAGCCCTCTACTAGCAAATATGAAAATGTATGGAAACAATAAATACATGGCAGTGTAGCCAAAATTTACACAGCTAAAGGGGAATTTGTAAAATTACATGTGTAGGTACGTAGACACATTCGGTTTCTTGTAAAGACAATGTTTTAGCCAGTCTGTTGCGACATTGTATACTTGCTCCCATTTGCTTATGGCTGATGAGGTAAGGACACGCTATACTTGCCGTAAGCGACCGACCAGAAGGCAGGGAGTTTACGTGGCATACCGTATTGCCTAAATATTTCAAGGGTAAAAACTTTTGCTGATTTTGTGGATTTATCCCTAATAGTGAAAATTTTATCCTCAAAAAGTTTTCAACTTATGGCGCTTAGCAGTGTCTTTTAATAATAATAGTGCTAATTGTTTAATGCGCTTAAACTTTTCTAGTTGAATCTGCAAAAAATTACCACGAAATATTATTTTTTGAAGTAAATTCTGCTCAAGATTCACTGAAATTATGCAATCTGCGAAAATTAGTTGCCCGCGAAAATTCCTAAATTTTACACCTTCCAGTCGCACCAAAACACAACTTTTTGCTAACAGTATCCAGTTAGCACTCAAAAGTGAATAATTTGTGGCCGGGGAAAGTATTATAATATGTGTTACGTACCTTGCATTGGTATCAAATGGTTTGTCTAGTACGTTCCATGCTTTGTAGTCTGCTTTTCTCTTCCATTTCCTCCTGTCGGTTTCGTCCACAATGTCTTCGTAGCGACAATCTTCATACAACTCTTCTTGCACCTGTTTCATCGTCTCTTCCTCAAGGTCAGCCAGTGAGGATCGTTTATTTTTAAAGTTAAACAATTCGTCTTCGCACGCCTCGCTGCAAGATCTCTCCTCTGAACTGAGCGCATCCTTTTGGGCCGTGTTATTAGACGCAACTCGCTTCCGTTTTCTCTTCGGTTTTTCGGCCATCAACGTACGTCCCCAATTTTGGCGCGCACTAAAAATCTAATTAAGCGCCCAACCTGTACTGCGCGTTTAATAGAATATATTCTTTCGATACTAAAACATTTGGAAATGACAGATTGTGAAACAAGCATCACTAAAATTGAAGGTATAAATTTATTGAGCTGCAAAACTGAGCACAAAGTTATGCTGATAACACACAGAGACTGCAGTGGATCAGTTTAAACTATGCCTGGCGAATGAGGAGAACTCAGTTGCGGTGGCAGCCATAAAGACACTGTTACATTTGATAAAATGCTCCAAGGGTATGTCAGTGGTCCTTGTACTCTAGATACATTTATTCGGGGTGGCAAGAGGCGCTTAACAAATCTTAATGTAAAATCATACCACTTTTTTCTTTACCTGTAAGAAGGGTGTGACATTAGTTTTATGCGGTTAATTCTAACATTTTTAGCTGGTACTCTTGCTGAACTGAGGGAAGAAATTGGAGTGGCTAAAAAGGCATTGACAGGAATGAAACAATCTATTGTGTCCATTTCATCAGGGTGTGATCTGTTTGTACGATTTATTACCCTAACATCACTAGACCAAACGGTAACTGTTTTTACAACAGTTGTGTTGGTGTGTGTGTGTGTGTGTTTGTGCGTGTGTGTTGCGTGTGTGTGTGTGTGTGTGTGTGTGTGTGTGTGTGTGTGTGTGTGTGTGTGTGTGTGTGTGTGTGTGTGTGTGTGTGATGAGTGTTGTAACTGTTTTTACAACAGTTGTGTTGGTGTGTGTATGTTTGTGCGTGCGTGCGTGCGTGCGTGTGTATGATGAAAAATCTATCAATACATTTTGTGCATAGGACTTCAATGAGTGCAAAAAATTACTTCTCACAAGAGGTATGTACAAATTGTGTAAAATAAGATTATCGTATTGACACTGTAAATACGTATGTTGTGCTCGGTATATAATTCACTAAAGCACACTGATAGCATATCTTGATAAATCAAAGTTGCCATATAATTGTTAGTCAAAAACTGAAATCCCCATCATTTAATAACATGCACCTGTTTTAAGGAAAAACAAACAATATTAGCTCACAACATCTACACATACCCTTCTAATCCAAGGAGATCTGTACCTTCAAAACGTGTCCAAGTCGCGGCAGAAGATTGCCAAACTGGGCAACCCCTTCATAACCGATGGAACGGTGAGCATCATCTGGAAACAGTTTGTATTGATCACATGATGCATATGTTACAGATCATCCTGACTCATTCTGTCTCCAAGGTTGTCTTTCAACTCCTTAAGGCTGCTGCGGATACCAAGAAACGGATCATGGTTTTCATAGCTGAATCAGGAAGGGATAAATCTGGGTGAATACTATGCTAATACTTATGTCTTAGAACTTTTGCTTGGCAGTTAATGTGATAATGTTGCCATGGTAACTCCGTATACACACCCCTGCAGGTGGACACTACACGAGAAGCTGCAACAGTTGGGCATACCATCTAAAGTGATACTGGACTGTGCTGTAGGGTATATATGATCATTGTATGCGTGCGTGTGCGTGTGTGTGTTTGTGTGTGTGTGTGTGTGTGTGTGTGTGTGTGTGTGTGTGTGTGTGTGTGTGTGTGTGTGTGTGTGTGTGTGTGTGTGTGTGTGTGTGTGTGTGTGTGTGTGTGTGTGTGTGCGGGTGTGGTACGTATGTAGTGTGTGTGTGTGTGTGTGTGTGTGTGTGTGTGTGTGCGTGCGTGTGCGTGCATGTGCATGTGCATGTGTGTTAGGGATGGGTGATAACAAAAATTCCATGTCACAATATATCATGAAAGTAATTAATAGTCGATGTCATTAGGTGAGTCTGAGCGGGCCCCACACTAACGAGTTGACGGTGCGAACATCACGTTCACAGACAATTAAAATAAAACAGAAAACTTCCAAAGCTTACATATTACACGAAAAATAACCGAAACGATGTACTGACAAACCAAATAAGGCTGGTGCGTGCATTCATCATGAAGAATAACCGGCGTGGTTTACTGAGGTTGGAGTTTGACAGCACGTCGAAGCACATAGCTTAAAAATTGAGCCTGATATTATGTATCTAGATGGATAGAGAAGAGCGGCTAAGGGAATGGGACAGATCAAGAAGTTTAGTCATGAAATAAATCCATTTTTAACACTCTAATAGAACACACAAAGATTACTGCAATTTCTAAACTTTGCCTCACGGTTGGTTAGCTAGCCTTTTCAATGTCTTCACTGCATCTTCTCCACTGCAAACATTTGAACTCTCACGTTGCTACTGAGCTCAGTATATACGTAGTAACTCCAGTCATCTAAACGTGTGCAAATTGTCAGGCTCGCCCCATGATGCTGTTAGCATCCTAGTTAACAGTGACAGTACTACATGCTGTCTACAGGCACTAAATTATAAGGTTAAATATATTTTACTGATGTTATAAAATCTGAATGCTTTTGAGCAATAAATCTTACGATAATCACGGTATTTATTTTAATATTGCATTGCCCAATATTGTGATGCTGAAAAATTCTTTTCGATATCGATTATGGTGACACTTTATTATCACGATAATTGGTATATAGTAGGGCTAAAACGAATATTCTAAATGTAAACGAACAAATAATTTTTTTAAGGAACGAATATTCGAATATTCTATAGACAATTTCAATTAGCTTAATAACTCTTGTAATCACAAGGGTATAGGAAAGTCTTCAAAATTGGTCAGATAAATCTTAAAAGAAACATCAAAAACCTTTTTTGATCATAACAATTAATTAAACAAGTGAGTGGGTGGCGATAAATTGCACCTGCTAACATGCCTTTTCTATCCACTGCAGTATGATATAATAAGCCTAACAGGTCTAAAAATCACATAAGCAATCCATCCATTACTTGCTTTCTGCAAAAATGCAACTTTACTTGTCAACCCTAGGATTTCGATATTTCGAATTTCGATTTATTTACGAACGAATTCTGAATCGAATTAGAATTCGAATATTCGGTATATTCGTTTTAGCCCTAGTATATAGACCCTAGTATGTATGTACGTATTAGAGATGTACCGATGATTGGATTGGCTATCAGAAATACCCTATAATTATTGGCTAATTTTTCCATATCGGTATTGGATCAGTATCTTTATCAAATTACTAGCAGCACAAGTCTATTGTTAGTTACATTTTTGGGTGGTTATAGTGGTGGTCAGGAAACCATACCTTATACAAACGTTGAGGTTGGCATTTAAACTGTAGCAGCCTACTTTAACCTTACTTCAGTTGAATTTTAGGTGACTTTTTTGTGGTGTATGCATTAGTGACTTTAAAAATATCAGATCAGTTGTGTTTTATCGGCTATCGGAACATCGGTAAAAAGTCATATCGGTGCACCTCTAGTACGTATATATGTATGTATGTATGTATTGCGTGTGTGTGTGTTACATGTATGTATGTGAACACATTAATGGTGTCCCTCTATACCTAGGTAACCTGTACCAGTTGTCCATGCCAGTTACTATTGCAACATAGTCTGGTTGTCACATTTTGGTTGCCCATAATTTTTTTATATTTGTTATCTGCATGTTGTGTGCATGTAGCATGCATGGAAATACATTCATGATACATACAGTGTGTAGTTCACATGTCATGGAACATGTACAACATTTTGCTAGGGCTATGAAGTGCTTTGCTATCATACTACGTTAATAAACAGCACAAATTATGTACTTCTTGGAAGCGTATTATAAGGCCACCCCTATACTAGAATTGCTCCTCTCAGTAACACATAGATCCCATCGTATGTGTACATGCGTATGTATACATGCATTGGGATGTGCACATGCATGTACAGTATACTGTATACATGTGTATGTATGACTGTGCATTGAAATAATTGTTAACTGTTACACAATCTGGGTGTGTAGGTTTATAATGGAGAAGATTGATCTGGTAGTGGTCGGTGCTGAAGGAGTTGTGGAGAGTGGAGGAATCATCAATAAAGTTGGTACTTCTTGAACATGTATATATACGTATGTATGTACGTATGTATGTATGTATGTATGTATGTATGTATGTATGTATGTATGTATGTATGTATGTATGTAATGTATGTGCGTGTGTGCGTGTGCGTTGTGTGTGTGTGTGTGTGTGTGTGTGTGTGTGTGTGTGTGTATGTTTGTATGTATGTACGTATGTGCACTGTATGTATGTATGTATGTATGTATGTATGTATGTGTGTGTGTGTGTGTGTGTGTGTGTATGTATGTACGTACGTACGTGAACTGTATGTATGGATTATACGTACACAGATTGGTACATATCAGCTGGCAGTGATGGCCAAGGCGATGAATAAACCATTTTATGTGGTCGCCGAGAGTTTCAAGTTTGTCAGGGTATATCCGCTGAACCAGGATGATCTGCCCAATGATGAGAAGGTGAGATATGAAGGAAACTCTTGTCTACTTCAACACTCAAAATAGTAGATAAGTATGGTTAGGAATCTTTCTTACAAATTAAAATTGGACACATTTTCACCACAAAAATGTCCAACAAAACGTTTTTGTCAAGACAAAATTGAGTCGATTGTATCGATTGTAACTGATTAAGATTTATAAAAATTGAGTTGATTTTATTTTAAAATCATTAAAATTGAATTGATCAAGACTCACGATAGTGAGTCGCGAGGCCAAGAAGAAGCACAGCAACGTGACCACTGAGTGAGTTATTTACATGTAGCACCTCCCTCAAACTCACAAACGCTCTAGCTAAGCCGCCATGAAAGCTATCACTTAGTTATTACAGACCCACGACGTTCTTACTATATAGAATCAATAAACCGAGAATGGAGGAAATCGGTGTCACCACTTCTTAAATACCAGCCATTGCGAGTTTTATAGCGCCCGTTGTGCGAATACGCACGACGAACCATCCTTTCCCACCCAATTCGCCCGTTTACTAGAGAATTAGTACCTTCATTGTTTGAAGAATCAATAATTCAAAGTTCGTCTACATCGGTTCAGTCATTCTTCTGATACAGCCTTATAAAGTCCTTCCTTTCACCACAAAAATTTTTACTCGGTAGTCGTTTTTTTCTTTCATTTTCATCGCACACTTTTTTCGTGGGCTTGCGAGAGCTTGCGTGAACCTTGGAAGGTTTTTTCAAACTTTTGTTTTGTAAATTCACTTGTTTGTCTAATAGCTCACTCATGGATTTCAGCCAAATTTGTATCAGAACTTCTCCCATGTATGCTCTACCTGTTACGTACTATTATCAGCCTGAAGTAAACACTTGAATGCATTTGTTACATTACATGTTGATAGTTTCCATAACTCAGACCCCCTTCATATGATTTGCATAAAACTTCAGACACACAATCTATATTGATGTATCAACCTTTAGTAAAAGTTTTTTAAAATTGTAGGCTGAGTTTTTCAAAATTTAGCTTCAAAGTTTAATTTATAATATTGTGTCCTACATATATACAAGTAATAACATCTGTTTATACTTTCAAAAATTAGTGACATGCTAAACAAAAACACCCTGGGTGTAAACAAAATGTGAGGCCAATCAGAAGCAGCATTGCAAATACGTACGTAGGTTAGTATGTGCGACCAAAAACTTTGATATCAGCTGAGGCCAAGAAGGCCACTATATGATTGGCTTGGTCATTTGACCACCTTTATATACGTATAAGAAAGGTGGCCAAGTGACCAAGGCAATCATATAGCGGTCTTCTTGGCCTCAGCTGATATCAAAGTTTTTGGTCGCACATACCTATTTGCAATGCTGCTTCTGATTGGCCTCACATTTTGTTTACACCCAGGGTGTTTTGGTTTAGCATTGTAATAACTAAAGTAAAATTTAGGCAATTTTATGACAAAAATCAACTCAATTTATATTTTAAATTTTCCACTGAAAGTGTATTATGTACGTATTTTGAAACAAACAGCACACCATATGCAACATCCTAAGGATTACTCTGTGCATACGTACATATGTTAAAATCATGTGCACGTGGTTATAAGTTGGCTTGAAATAATGTTCGGGAAGTATATACATACTTTGTTCTAACAAAAGTATTATTTAACTAATATGCTAATTTTTGCAAGTGTTACTTCAGCATAAAGGATTCAAACCTATGTACGTGTATATGTAGGTTATGTACACGTAGGTACCCCCACCCTGGGGATATATTGTTAGCCCAATCCTATGATTAATATAAGTTTCCCTGATCCTAGGGGGCAGACTTCTTGATAGGTCTGGTCACATCCCCACCATTATGCCTACAGCTGCATGGGGAGGTGGGGCTGAACTTTGATAGTTGCATATATACAGTATGGGTACTACTAATTATTACATACTTTACATATAAAAATATATATAGCTGTAAATTCCTGATAGTCGCATCAATTTTTAATTCCTTTATATTAAAATGTAGCTGAATCATTTTCCAACAAATATGCAAATTTATACATTACAAGAAACAGCTAGAGTTATGGCATTTTAATGGGTCTGACAATATGGATCCGTTCTAGCAATTTTTATCTGGTTTTGAGCACTACAGATACACGTCTCCTTTTCATTCCTACAGTATGAGGACTCGTCGTCCAGCCCGGATGATCATCCGACAATCGATTATACACCACCACAATACATCACTCTGTTGTTCACCGACCTCGGCGTGTTGACACCCTCTGCCGTATCTGACGAACTAATCAAATTGTATTATTGACCACTCATAATTGTGACCAGCCGGGTCATGTTTTTTGTTTTGAATATTCATCCATCACATCACACACTACATGTACGCACTGTATGTACGTATAAAATTTTATTACAAAAATTCATAAATACTGTAATATATTCATAAATACTGTAAAATAATGTTCAAATTCTGGAGACGGTGAAAATTACAAGTGAGGTGTGCATTTTATAAAGTAGAGAGGGGTGGAGCTAGAGTCGTGAAAATATGTCGGCTGATCCTAGTTCTAGATCTTCTTGCAAGAGTTTGGTTTCGTTGGGGCTGAGGTCCCAGCCATCTAGCCAATCATCTATCAGCGATGCAGACAAGGGGGCGGGGCTACAATATGAAAATATGTAACGATCCATCATATATGCAGATCTCTATAAGGGAGTCGGTCTAAGGGTAGGCTTACTTATAGCTCAGTAAGTGTATTTGAATTTTTATAGTAAAAATTTAATGTACATAGTTTTCAGAACCCCATAGAGCCCTGGTACTGCGACACTGCGACATGTACAAATGGAGTGCATGTGAAGTTTAAGAATTTAGTACAGTGCATTTCAACGAACCTTTGACCAACCCCTGCATCATTTTTAATGCACATACACATGTACACATCAGGGCTACCAGGGTTGTAATCAAACACAAGTGATTTTAATTGTGATTCATTGTTCACTGTAATTGTAAGTAACTCGTATGACTGGACATTTTCAATGGACAAAATTTGAGCAAGTCTTAAGTTTTAGCAAAAGGATGGAAGAAATTAAAAAGTTCAGTATGTACATACATGAACAATGAGCCTACTTTTTAAAGGATATACCGTATAACCAGAAAATTTTGAATGTGAAAATCAGCTTCACCAAGATGATGTTTTTGAAAGCAACTGGCCATGTAGTGATTTAAGTTTGGTAAAGACTAAAACCACCCGACAATTCGAAATTCTTATTTTCAAAAGTTGCCGGGGTTTTTAAATTACTTCCATCGAAAATTTCCAGCTATACGATATTTTTATCATAGTAATTCTAATTTAATTACTTTACAATTATAATTATAATTACACACACACATGCACAACACACACACACACCTTGTACTCCTAACATTTGTATTAATGATGTCCAATCTATTTCCATCGTCGGTGTTAACACTAACACCGTATCCAGTAGCAACATCAAGATTGGGTAATGACAGTTGCCAAATCTCGCTATCACTACTGCTGCCTGCAGCAGCTGCAGCTGCAGCTACACTCAAATCACTCAGCCTATTCACCTCGCTGTCTGCCAATCTCTGAAACTCCAGCGGATCAAACGGCTCGGCGGACATTTCCAGTGGCATTCTACTTGAGGTGGAGTATACGGTTGGAGTGGTTGTAGGGGGCAGTGGATGATGAATGCTGCTAGTAGGAGGAGCAAGTTTTGGTGGAAAAAAGTTATGAGTTGCATCAGTCGAAGGAGAATGTGTGGGGGACAAAACTTTGATGGCGGTGGTGAGAGGTGGACCTGTCGGCGGGGGGTAGAGATGCAACGTAGATGATGACGCCACAGGAAGGGGCTGCTGTATCCCGGCAGCCATCAGCGGCAGGTTCTGCTGCTGTTGTGACATCATGTTTCTGTCTGCTGATGTCATCAATTGTGGATTGGCAATGCCCAGCATTTTCCCGTCAACCATTCCGGCATTTCTTGTAACAACTTGCGTCTTGCTGTCTGTCACCACTGGCCTACTGGTGCTGTGGTAAGGGGGTGGACAGGTGCTGTATGGAGGGGGAACTCCCCTGGCATACTCCAGGGGGAATCCTCGGGTGGAGGTCAAGGGGGTGGGGCTATGAGAATAGGGAATTTCATAGCTACCGGAACTGTGTGAGCTTGAAGTGGACTGAGGACTCGAGCCAGTACCCATGGGACTTCTGACTAACAGATTGGACGGACTCTTAGCCGAAAAATCGGCACTGAGACGCTGGTTTTGATTGGACAGAGTGTTCACCTGCTGTTGCAAGCTGTTGATCTGTTCTTGGAAGAAGAGATGTGTTTCATTTTGCT
Source organism: Spongia lamella (assembly GCA_963930835.1). Taxonomy (NCBI): domain Eukaryota; kingdom Metazoa; phylum Porifera; class Demospongiae; order Dictyoceratida; family Spongiidae; genus Spongia; species Spongia lamella. The sequence goes on along the minus strand of OZ005746.1, from coordinate 5,389,035 downwards.
GCATTATCTGTCTTTGTTGCTCGGAAATGATGCGTTTCTGTTCAAGAATTTTCTTCTGCTGTGCTTCGATAAGTTCTTTATCTTTCCAGTGCTGTTGTAACAGATACTGCTGTTGCTGCAAGTTCAGTCCACCCATCTGATTCTGTAGTTTCACCTTGTCTTGCTTGTGAACACTGTTGCCTATTTTACAGTAGGTTTCAAATGTGTATTCTTTCTGGGGCATCATCCATCCCTCTCCCTGCGACATCATGGGCTCGGCGTCCTCGGCAATGTAAGGGGGAGGCGGTTGAATGTGTGAATCAGATTTTGAACGATCCGCGCCCCTGTGTTTCTCTTTTTTCACTGATTTCTCCTTCCTTGATTTCTTAACATCTACACATGTATACAGTACAGGAATTATACACATTATTGCTACAATAAATTACACATATCTACATACATACATACATACATACATACATACATACATACATACATACATACATACATACATACATACATACATACATACATACATACATACATACATACATACATACATACATACATACATACATACATACATACATTACTTCCAATGTGTATGCATGTACTCATTAGTATTGTTTATAATTGAGCTTATCCTGTTGGTTTACACTGTGTACCCTGCAGCATGCCTTATATGGAAGTATTCACATAGTTGTTTCTATTTTTAGTATCTGATATTATGCATGTGGTGGTTGTGTTTATTAGAGAGTTATAAGTTGATTTCATTTCCTGGTTGCCCAATGGCAATATGAGAGTATCCACGACAATAAAATTTACGGCTTCTATTAACCTGTCCACAGTTTAAATTTACCTGATCCAAACCTTGCTGTATTAAGTGTAGTTCAATAAATATCACAGACAATTAATATGCATAATATGAAACATTTTGTATGTATACCGTATAGCGGGTTATTTTCGAGGGGGAAAATTTTCACGAATTTCGCGAATTGAGCTTATTCGTGAAAATTTTCCCTGTGAAATTGCTGAAGTAAGTGTAGCAGTGTTAGTAACAGCCATGCATTCGTGAAAATTTTTCCTCGTGAATAATGGCACCACTGGGCATTCGTGAAACATTTCCCCCTCAAAAATAACCCACTATACAGTATATACATAGACACGCAATATGTACATATGTACATTGACATGTATACCGTGATCGTATTGTATACGTAGCTGGAAATTTCAAATGTCAAAATCGCTTCACCTATGCATTTCACAGTGACCATGTGCAAGCACCTAACATTCAGAATTTTTTAGCTTGGATTTTCATAATTTTAAAATATTCCAGCTACACTGTATATACATGTACGTATTTTACGTATATACACAAGTACCAATGTATTTAAAAAAGAATGAATTTGAATTACATAGTGGACATTTGAAATTTGCATAATCCACACACTTAGTTGAGGTCTCAAAAGGTATCCCTTTCAGTGCTTGAAATAGTGGTCGGACATCGGACATCTTCCAACCAAAATTGATGTTCGTCTGAACATTTTTGGTTTTGGTCGGACAAAGTGTCCAAACAGAAAATGACATCCAAGTTTTAAAACTATTCATTTACCGTATAGCGCAATTTTTTGGCGGAGCAAAACTTTGGTGAATCACCACTATTAGAATATTTGGCGGATGCCTAGCAGTTTTGGTGGGGAATATTTTGGCGATTATTATACTGTTCGCCAAATTCGCCAATATTTTCCTCCGCCAAAAAATTGCGCTATACGGTATACTTACAATGTTACCGGTAAGGTCCTTAATATTTGTTTTATTGCTTTCATGGACATGTTAAATACTAACTGGTCTGTCCTAATAAATTACATAAATGTCTGACCAAAATCAGTTTTGTTCGGACAATCTGTCTTAGCATATTTTTATGGTTATTTCAAGCACTGCCTTTAGCACGTAAGCTGACCAGAACACCTTGACAACCATTGGTTGGTCCCAAGTAGTGCTGGGCAATGTTATAATATTATATTGTCAATGTCTATCTTACGATTTGAATAAATATTGTCTGTGCAATAATTTCGCATGAAAGCTAGATATTCAAATCACATGTCACAGATGATAGCACTTTTACTGTATATGTGAACACCCTACAATTCTGTTAGCAAAATGTGACTGCCTACAAGTATTTAATCTTATAGTATGATTCTAGTAGTCATATATTCTACATAAAGACGTTAAATATTGGTATACGATATTTTGATACTGTATAGCCGGAAATTTTCGATGGCAGTAATTTTCAAAAATTTTGAAAATCTAGGCAATTTTCGAAAATAAAATTTTCTAAATGTCAGGTTGTTTTAGTGTGAAATACTGCATGCATGGTCAATCATTTTCGAAAATAATATCTTCGAAACGTATGGGCGAAGCAGATTTTCATAAGTTTTAACCTTTGAAAACTTCTGGATATACCGTAATACGGTATCAAAAAAACCCACGATACAATATAGTGTTGGATGAAATATCATGATATTTATAAAATATTGAAATATTGCCCAGCACTACGTAGTCCCAAGGTGTGCATATTACACAGGCCCACAGTCACCAAACAAGTAAATTTTGTCCATTAGTCATTTCATACACGTACATACTGTCCATACAAAATTTTGGAATGAGAAAATTTCAGCGAATTTGACAAATTGAAAGATTCACCTTGTCCAAAAAGTATGCATGCGAAACAGCATATGATATAGTGTTTTTAAAGTATTTGGTTGAAGTTGAAGTCGATCTCAAAGACAAACTCTATACCTGGAGCATTCGGCATAAAAATTCCTTCTTCAGTTATTTCTTCAACCAATGCGCGTGCATTAATACTAAACTGTTAGATTCAGCGACTACTGATAGCAATAATGGGTCGTAAGTCCTCACTGTTTTAACACCATCTCAGAAGTACAAAATAGGGAAGAGCCGCTGAAATAGGGACATGCAACTGCAGCAAAACATTATTTTGATGCTATAAACATGTACCATTAATAAAATTATCACACGTGAGATTGCACATGATGCAATATACCGATATACACGTGAAATTGAGATGTGAGAAGTTATTTGTATATTTAAGCAGAATTAGTTACACAGTGAAAATTTGTGATAAATTAAATAATTGTAGGGATGTGCCCAGGTTTAGGAGAGCGGTGGATAAACAAAGGGCTTTTAAATCTCCGAAACTTAGTGATCTTTAATATCTATGCTCAAACTGTGTCTAGGATTTCTTGTAGACACTTTGTTTTGTGTAAAGTGGCCAGCAAGACTAAGCTTTTCATTCATGCTGCTATTTTAGCACTGCATGGTCAGTGAGTTTGTAGCATTTGGAGGTCATTTTATCTGAGTAGTGGTTGGTGCTGACCACTGCGGGCACATCTCTGGTCAAGCATACGTACGTATAGCTAAGTTTGGTCGTCTGGTCTAAGAAAGTTATAATTCTGGGCTTGCTTTTGGGGCATTCATCAAAACATTTTTGTTGAGCTATATTCGTCAAAAATCAATTCCTCCAAAATTTTGTATCATACAGTACACATCACTTGTGCATACGTACGTATGTATATAATACGCATTTCATACACTCAACATATTTTCATATACAGTATAGCGTAATTTTTGATGGGGGAAATGGTAAACAGTTTTCAGCAGTACAGCTAAATTACAGGTGGCCTAAGATGCTGTCCGTCAATATTTTCCTCATCAAATTTCTCATGCATGATCATCCGTCATAGTTTTCCCCATCAAAAAAACTGCGCTCTACCGTATATTTCATTACGCACACTCATGGAAAACAATGCATTCTGGCAAAAAAATTTAACAGTTCATGTATGTAGAAAATGTATAAAGGGCAGGATAGCAAGTTAAGCTCAAAGTGTACTTGTTTTACTGTATACAACTACCTACCTTTTTGTGATGACGGTCCAACTGATGAGGGATTATCTCGTTTTGTCCTTTTTTTGACAAGGGACAACAATTCTTTGTGGATCTCCTCTGTGCTGGGGACAGGCCGGCGGTCCTTGTGGTATTCTTGTATCAACTCCAGCGTTGCTTTCTTCACCGCCTCTTTTGTAAGGAGTGTCCGTTCAAAATCGAAATTAAATTTTACCGGGCATATTGGTTCATCATCGGTGCTATGGTAACTAGTGAAATATTTGTGGGTTAAGGCGTCCGTGGCACTAAAGCGTGAGGTAGGGTCCAGCTGTAACAAGTTGTCTAGAAGGCTAAGGGCATCAGGAGTGATGCCAGGAAACAGCTCGGACAGAACAACACGCTCACGTGGTGGAAGGCTGTTCAAAAACGTTCTCACCCGGTCTGACCCAATCTTGCTGAAAAACTCCTTCGATGGTGTTCCCACCACACCCAGAATCAGTTTCAATTGGTTGATATAGTTTTTACCAGGAAACAATTGCTTCCGGCCGATCATTTCAGCAAAGATACACCCCACTGACCACATATCAATTGCGAAAGTGTACTCACTGAGCGATAACATTAATTCTGGTGCCCTGTACCATCTTGTTGCAACATACTCTGTCATAAAAGTTGAATGCTCTTCGGCCGACATAGAAAGGCCTCTGGCCATTCCAAAGTCACCAATTTTCAGCTCACAGTTAGAATTAATGAGTAAGTTGCTCGGCTTCAAGTCCCTGTGCAACACGTTTCCTGAGTGTATGTATTTCAGTCCACGAAGAATTTGGTAGAGAAAGTACTTATTGTGTTCGTCGCTTAAAGGTTGATCGGAATGGATGATGTGATGCAAGTCGCTCTCCATTAGATCTAGAACAACATAAATATCTTTAAAGTCTGTCAAGTCATCCGGGGGTGCCATAATGTCCAATATTGATATGATGTTATCGTGTCTCTCAAAGTGTTTTAGAATTTTTAATTCTCTAAAAGTTCTCTTGGCCGTCATCAGGATGTCGAACGGGGTGGTGATCTTTTTGATGGCGACTTTGCGCCCCAGCTTGGTGTCCACGGCGGAGCACACGACCCCATAAGCGCCCGTGCCAATTGTCTCCAACTGCGTGTATCGGCCATCCACTTCGAACTTGTACACTTTGGCGTTGTGCTTGATGGAAAACGTGACAGTTCGTTTTTCTGCCATCCAAAAATCACTGTCGCCGTTAGCAGCCGACTGCAACGGCTTGGAGTTTTAGCTATTCTCTTTTTAACGCTTACCAAACAAAGCGCTGGTAATATCTTGATCTTGACGCCCTTCAAACTCTACTAAGATGCTTGGACCAGTAAAATCTCCGCGCAGATTAACCTTAGTTTTCTCCCGCCTACAAGGATTTCAACAATTATTCATGAAGTACATGGGGAATAATGAAATATGTATGTTGAACATTAAAATAAAAAATTTACATACAAATATATGTATATTTAGAATTACACACAACGAAATAAGACTACTGTAATGGAAATACATCAAATGATACTATCGTTTCCAGGACCTTTCCTCTGATTCTTCTTCTTCGTCATCATCTGGTAGGTCTATAGTTTCGGCAAGTAACGTTGGATTGTCTGTAGCAATTGGGGAGCGTAACTCTGCTGCATTCTGTGACACCCTTCGCTCCTTAAGAACACCATGGTTTGCTACTGTCTCTTGCTTTGGGTAATACCATTTCATTATCAGTGGCTTGTTATCAAACACTGAGCCATTGTTGACTGCTTTTTTAGCGTCCACTTGTGTTTTAAAGGTGAATATAACATCAGAAGAGCTTAGAGGGTCGTATCTTACTTGTACCAGGCCGCCGAGATTCTCAAATACACCGGTCAGCTGTTCTTTCATCTCAGGGGTGACATTGTAGACAACTATTTCACGAGTTCTTTTGCGGAGTTTGGTCCGAAGGTCTACATTTTTCTTTGGTGGTTCAGTCTGAGCTGGTACCGTTGGCTTTTCAACAGTTTTAACAGGTGTGCTCTCCTTCAGCGGTGCTTTAACTTGTTCCTGCTGATGCAAAATCTGTACTTTTAATTTTGTTATGTTTGCCGAAAGTGTCTTCACTGTTTCCATAACTTTCTTCTTTTCATCAGCAGTCAAGGATTTCCCTCCATTTTCCAGCTTGGTTATTAATGCCTTCTGCTGTTTAAGTTGGTCATCTAACAATGCCTTCATTTTCAGGTGTAGTTCTTTCTGTTTTAAAATGAGTTCGGTTGAAATGGGTCTAGTGAATGTAGGAGAAGTGGGTAAGTATTTTGTAATGTTTTGCTGTTGTTGTTGTTTTGGTGCTGATGGTGTCTCTGTTGTTACCTTAGGAGCAGTGACATCCTCATCTGCGGTTGTGGTTGATACTTCAGGCTTTCCATTGGGCAAACTGCCAGGATTTGCCAGAATTGTTTTATCTTTATCTTCCACTGTATTGCTTGAACTAACTACAGCAGAAGTTTCATCATTAGATTTTTCTTCTTCACAAATATTATTAATCGACATAGTGTTTGGTGTGACGGACTGATATCTTGGTGTTCTCATGAAATACACCTTGATGAATCTGTTGCCAAGGACAGCACTTGAGCTGCTGTGTGCAGCCTTTGCTTCGGCCACAGTGCTAAATTGGACTAACGCTGCTTCGGGATCATTTTGAAACCCCACCTTCAAGTTAACAATCTTCCCAAACTGGTCAAAGTGGCCGTTTAGTTTTGATAGCACATTTAATTCTGCCGGGACCCTACGTAGAACAAGAGTGTTTGTTGGTTCCTGTGGCGTTCTGTGGTAATAGCCACCAGTACGATGATTCCTCGACATTCTTGGCCTCTCCCCTCCTGAGTGGCTGGATACTGTTGTGTTAACAGCAGGAGTGTACAGCACCAAGGATGACGATGTGCTTGTAGTTATGTTCAACAGTGGTGTGGTTGAAGGAGCAGTAGTTATGGACAGCGCCGGCTGCTCTGGATTGTAACCGGTTGTGTCAGCATCAGTGGACATGGTCGGCAGATTAGGCGGCACGTTCATTGCCTGAGGCAACAGTGATGGAGGAGGAGGGACCATCATATACTGAGGAGGAACGGGTGGAAAAAATGTTGAAGGTACATTCAAAGGGGGTGGCGGGAACCCACCACCTTCAACGACGAGTGGATCTAAGCCATGATCATAGGGACAATTTTCACCAAGAAGACAAAATCCTTTCTCATCATAATCTTTACAACGCTGTTTCCTCTCCATTGCATTGGGTTTGTGCACTGGATTAGAGTTAGAAGGCACATACCTAGTTGCATCTGGTAGCAGCGGGGGTGGTCGTATTCTAGACACCTTTCTGGGAAGACCACGTCCCTCTTCAATGGCTCTCTTCCTTTTCAGCAAACCTGCAGAATTTGTACTGGGGAAGGTTATAGGACTAATAGCAGGCTTGGTGCCTTCACCATCCTCTTCCTTTCTAGCTCTTTTAAAGTCTCTATCCTCATCATCTAATTCTGAATACTTTAGGTCTTCTGAAGTTGTTTTCTTGCCACGAGTTGTTTTAACATTCTCGCTTTCCTTTTCAGAAGATTCATCCGAATCACTAGGGGATTCTGGTATGTCTACCGTCTCTTTCATATCAGGCACACCATTTTCCAACACATGAAACAATTCCGATACGAAATCTAGAGTCTCCCGCCCAAGGAAAACTTCTAATTGGTCGATACACAGTTCTCTTAAGGTGTCAGTTGGCTTGTCCTTTCGAATGAGCGCGAACACGTACTTCGCTAACGCCAGCGGGTCAGCGTCGCAGAGTGGACGTAGCTTGAGTGTTAACCACGTCTTCAACGCGTTCGTATCCTTGGGGTGCATACTCCAGGGCAACACGTGAACTTGGCAAATTAAATTTGAATGCGCGTCCAATACAGGTGCGCGTTAAGTCGGATTATCCTTTGAATGGCACAGCTAACAGCGTTTAACAATGGCGTGGCACAGTACATGTGTCAGCTAAAAAGACTGACGATTCAGTATTGTAGGTCCGGTGGAAGCAGCAAAGGAATGAGGTGATGCACCTAATTAATGCGCACCGTAAATATATGTGTCTTTTAGGAAGTTTATTAATGACCATGTCGTAGACTTCGCAAAACAAAATTCTAGCATTGCTATTTATGTAAGAGAAAGACCTAGTCGCCATCCGAGATTTGTGGCAGAATTTTGTAAGTTTGTCTTGCGTGATTCCACTGCTTACCTTGTGCTTGCAGTAAACGGCAGAAGCCAGGTGGTGTGCGCCAGGAATTTCACTGTAGAAGAGGTGCAGAGACACATCGACCTGTTGAGGACATCATCGGGCCGCAAGCCGGAGAAGCTAAAGAAAAACTGGAAAACGGACAATCCCAGTATTCAAGGCACATGGCACCCTTTTATGTTTAAGCCACAATGAAATGTAAATATCAGCTAAGGGGCCCACAACTCCACTGAAATCTCATAAAGGCTCCTTAAATCTGAAATCAGCAGAGTATTCTTCTGGGTACTGTATAGGTGGTAATTTTCGAGGGATGATATTTTCACGAATTTCGCAAGTAAAATAGCCTTCGTGAAAATATAATCGCAAACATTTCGTGCATCATCAATTATACTACTGCCTGTGTAACGTGCATCCTCCATTCTTCAGGTGTCTCGCGAACAAATAAATGCGAAAATCCTATTTTTAAGCTTTTAGCGAAATTTTCATGCCTCGAAAATTACCGCCTATACGGTATTGATTGTTGATGTTACATGAAGCACTAAATACTTGAGCAAATATAAGCTGAAATCTTGAAATCTTGTCTTAAAATCTTGAAGTTTTGAAACCTTGTACTAGATTTTTGGGAGTTGTGGGCCCCGAAATCAGCATAGTCTGCACCTTGATGTTTGCAAATTCTAAAATTTGTACGTTTTGTAACAAATTTTCATACAAAATTAAGAGGTGCAAACTGCTAGCTCTCACTTCAATATCAATGATATGTTTCATCATACTAATCCCATATCAATGTCACATGTGTATTGACCTCATACTCTTCTATTGTGTTTTCTTTTGTCAGCAGAAGCCATTCATTTAAAGCTAGTAATAAGTTAGCATTGTAGTGTTGGCTTCTTCAGAGGAAGTGTGTGTATACAACAATTTAAGTCATGACTAAACTGGTGTACTGGATATAATTTTGGTAACCCATAACTTTTCAGCACTGCATAGTAGTGCTGCACGACATATTGCGACACTGAAATTTTATATCATGATATGATATAAGCAAATTGAATATTTTTATGTCGTGACATACGTAAGGTATCAGGAAAAGACAATGCATTTATATCAAATAATTGGGTTGATGAGCCTGAATACTGATGACTACATCACTATTATCATAGCAGTTGTTAGTTTATATGATTATTCTGTACATGTAGCTACACACTATAGTCATATATCACTACAAATAATTGTGCATTATACAATACCAGTGTATTTCGTGACATGTAAGTATTCATATCACAACGTCAGAATCCTGTGACATAGGATATAGAAAAATTTATGTCGCGCAGCACTACTGTATAGTGCAATTTTTGATAGGATTTCAAAATATACTGTATATGAAGGGAAGGAAGAAGGATGCACTTCATTGTGAATGTTGATAGGAAATTTTTTGGCAGACAGCATCTTAGGCCACCCGTATTGACTATACTACTGGAAACTATTGAAAGGGAAAATTTTTGACACATTGCTAGCGTAGTGACAATATGTTGATATTTTGATTGAGGATGCCTTAAGTACAGTAAGAAGGCAAGCCAGACAACTTAACGCCCCCATCAAAGATTGTGCTGTATGGTGGTCGGTATGTAAGCTTTGTGGTTTGGGCAAATTTTGATGAAACTGCCAAATCAAATTACAACCTACACTGAGTAAATGCCTAAACCAAACATATCCATGGTTACTATAATGCTGTGCGATAGCCGTGATGAAAGATATCGTTATTGTGATAATATTTCTTAACTATCGTGATGATCCTGATCAGAGATTTATTGCACAGCTCTAGTTGCAGTCCCACTGTAGCTATGTTGATTCTGTGCCTTCTAAAATAATTTGTGGCTAATTCCTTAGTGTTTGTGGTCATAAACCATGAAAACCATCCCATATATGGTATCACTACAGTTCATTATGTATAATCATAGCAACATGCGTAATTAGGACACAGTGGCTAATTCAGGTGGGACTACAGTGGAAACTGTTGATGTGGACACTTGAAAATGAGGACAACTGCATAATCTTTACAAGGTCCCAAAGTTGCTGCTATTTAATACATATAAATAGTGTGACCTGGAAAATCAGGACACTTGGTTGGTTCCAAGGTATTCATATTACACATGTTCCACTGTAATCGACTGACAAGAAAGTAATTCTATAAATCCTCTGGAGCCAAACTACTGCAGGATGGCATATAGAAAAAGTGTAAAAGGATCTTCCATGCACCCTGGAGGCTTAAAATATCACTCAACTCTTTAATAAAACGGTCACATAAATTCCTCAAATCTATTGTAAAATACTTAATGAAACAGTCAACTAATACTAGTTATACCATAATATTATATGAAAAACAGGGAAACTCACGATTTTTACTTAATTGTGAATGTTTTATACCAAATAGTTTACTAAATTAGACACTCATTATTAAAGACACCTCTACCACCTGTGAACTTTTGTTTTTATTCCAATCGCAAAAGTTTTCCCCTTCGAATGTTGTGTCGTATACGTTATTAACTCAATACGAATGATAACTAAAATCTTCCAGTTGATATTTTAAAGAAATGCGTCCATAATTATGGAGTCAGATATATTGAAGTCTACTGGTGTTTTTGATGAATTTGGGCCTGTTTGGAATTCCAGATGAACTTTTTATAAACAGTGATTCAAAGCTGTTTTTGTATCATCTCCGGTTTAGCTTTTAGCAGCTTAGCAACCTATTCCCTGGACTTGCATGAACATGATCTCGAACGTGGTACAATAATGACCGTCAATCTATCTTTAAACTTATATCTATAGCTTCTTGTTTTAGTATAATTTATATACGTAGTTTTCATTATATTTTCATTATAACTTGGTGAAATGCACAGCATTGAGGGGCGAGCCTGGTGCTAATGAAGCAATAGTAAAGCTGATCATTTGATTTTAGGCCTGTTAGGATTGTATAGTACTGCAATGGCTAGACAGATACATTGAATTATCAGCCGCCTACACAATATAAACATAGATGACTATTAGATGTTGTTCCTCTACACTTTGTTGACAATATTTACTTTTCTTTACATTAGCTGGTACCATCATGTGCTTATTGTTTTATTGGCTTGTCAAACATACCACTGTAATTGCTTTACTGTTAATACTCAAGCTTTCGTGTCATACTGGTAGAAATTATAAGACACCATTGATCTATTCATGTAGTTAGCTGCACTGTTGCTTGTACACTGAGACTGAACTGTACATGTATTCATTGTACTTTGTGCTTATAATTATTACAATGTCAAATTGCACAAAATACAAACTTGACCTGTGGCTAAGCTTTCTATGTCCTTGATTAGAAAGTTTTATTTACACATTGCGGTTAATAACTTATATTTACCACTTGAATGGTATGTATATGCTATGGTTAGTGGGTTAGCATGTTATGGTTAGCACTCCACATGTTTGATGTAATGTTGGTTAGCACTCCACCTGTTTGATGTAATGTTGGTTTGCACTTAAACGGCTTTCAGCCATATAAAGGGATGATGTACGTATCAAGCAAGCAAGAAGACAGATTTCACTGTTGATCCCATATGGTGGGGCTCGCTAAGGCTCTCACCGGCATTCAGTAAGACATTTATTAATAAAACTTATACACATCACAGGAAAAAATAAGACATATTATAGCTATCCTGATGTAGCTATCAAATGGAAATCACACAGGAAATATGTGACTGGCTCTGCGAAAACCCTCCATGTTCTCATGCATATTTTGACCCATTTTTAGAACTTTAAAGTGTAACCGTTTCTTGTAATGATGTAGAATTTTGTCCATTTGTTGACAGATTATCCAGCTACATTTTAATATAAAGCATATGCAACTATCAGGATTGTACAGCTATTTTTGTGAAGCTACGTATGTAAACTACACGATCATGGAGGGTTTTTGCAAAGTCGGTGACATGTGATATATCCATGCAAGGATACATAGGAATAAGCAAGATTCCTGTCATCAAGGAGAATAGGCAAAGTTCCTATGACAGGAATCTTGCCTATTGCTATGTATCCTTACATAGAAACATCACATCAGGATACATCTTATATTTTCCTGTGCACAGTAGCTATATGGCACATATAGAATGAGCAATAGATGGTAGCTATAGCTATAACGTGTGAATAGGTGTACTGTATAGCCTAAAATTTTGAGGGTGAAAATTTTCGTGGATTTTGGCCGGAGTACCCACCAAAATTTTAGCCTTGAAATTTTTGTCATACAGTAAAATTCTATGCAGTACTTCTGTAATCCAATCCACGAAACTGCTAAATTCACCGTTCCACAAAAATTTTAGACCATATGGTATTTTGTGTAGGTAAGCCTGGTCAGTCAAATATTTTTAGAACAGTAAAATATTCTATTAAAGCAGTCAGGTTTACTTAGGCTACTCTAATAGAGCAGTCAGGCATTTAGCTGGCTTCCGTAGCATCATATTCCTTCCAACTCTGTTGATCATTACCCTTGCCGTGAGGAGTATTCCTTGTGTTACTCTAAGGTAGTGGAAGAAACAAAAGAGTTGGGTGTGTTTATTATCTTAGTTTACTGGCTATCACTTTAGTCACCTTCATCTTACACATGTCTTTACCATAGCTACTTAGTGCCCTTTACCCTCAGGCACAACCGACTATGCTTTCATGTTTAAACATTCTTACTAGATAGTTGGTAGCACGACAATTTTCATTTCTCATTTTGTTCTGTGTGTATGATCCGGCCCTGGATAATATGCATCTATTCATAAATGGCCATAGTACATGTGTATACCCTCAACCCCTCAACTTAACACTATACAAATGTACAAACTGAACTCATGGCTAGTTAGCTACATGGTCATGTTGATGCATCTAGTCTGTAGTCTGTAGCTAGTTATGAATTTATTCAACCATTGACTGGACTGTCTGTAATAGAGTAGCTACTGTCCATTGGTCCAATCTAGTCCATAGACTAGAGGACTTGCATTATATATTCACCTTTGGGTGTACGTGCTGTGTATACCCTTTAAGTATATGTATATACATACGTATGTATCAGGGGGGATGGTAATTACAGCAGCACTTATATTTAGTTATTAATAATTCAACGGTGATATGTTGTAATGTGAATAGATGATGCCGCGCTGTACGTATGTAACACTGTAAATGATTTAATCACTCTCAACAGTGACTACAGATGCAAGCTACAGAGTAAACGTACGTATGTATGTTTGAGCTTATAATGCCAGCATAATGGAGTGGCAACAGGAAGCATAATGCCAGCATAATAATATAGGCAAGCTCTTTTGTGCAAATTAAAGCACACTTTGTCATGGATGGGCCTGGGAGGGCACAGGGCCCCCTGATGAAAAATAAATTGTTAATAAAACATTGGTTGTATAACATTGGAAGTGCATGGTTGTAGACTTTGAGTGAATATACAGTACAGTAGGGACCAGCCTATTATGCTTTTAATTTTACCTATTATGCTATGCTGCAGTGTTCATAAATTATGTTCAATATTATGCTCATGTGTCAGACTTGTGCTTAGGAATAAAACACTGTTAACTTATACAAAAGTCTTTGTTATAAAAGTTGGACTGTTTTACTAGAGTATATACACACTTGTCCAAAAATTAATAAAGTATTATGTATCTATGCATGTTGACTGTTCTATTAGAGTATATTTAGAAAGCGAGTATATGGATCTTTGGTACCCAAACACTACCTATTATGCTGGTATTATGCTTAATGCTTTCAGCTACCTGTCATGCCCAAAATTATGCTGGCATAATAGGCAGGTCCCTACAGTACAGTGATCATTATATGTAACAGTGATCATTATATCAAATTATGTGATGAATGCAATGATAAAAGTATGAGTTTAGTAAAGTAGATTTAGTGATAATGTAGCTACATACCGTATAAGGCAAAACATTTGAGGGGAAACTTTCTCGGTTTTCATGTTTCTTTACTCAACCGCGAATGTTTTCCATTGAATCATTTAGTAGAGTAGACATTTCATTATTAAAAGCTGCTATCACGAAAGTTTTCCTGTGAATGTTCATTTTTTGTTCTAACCATGATAGTTTCCCTCTCGAATGATTTGCCATATACTGTAGTTGTTAATTAGTCAAAAAACAAAAGTCCAACTTCATGCAGCTACATATACGTAGCTATTTAATTTCATATTATAGCTATAGCTGACTGTTGAGCATAATTTTGAGTGTATATATGGCAGGTTTGATTTTGGAGCAGTGCTCAAGAACATATTTTTAAAAGCATAATTAGCTAGCTACGTATATGTAGCTATATGTTCTAGTTTTCTTATGGAGTTAATCAGCTAGTGAAACATGGTACTCCCTGTATGTACGTATGTATGTATGTAGCTACCTACGTACGTACTACATAGATAATTACTTAACTGATAAAATCTATGTAATAAGAACATACGTAACTATAGTGGCATCAATTAATGGTCATATAGATATAGTTGAATCAGTCACTATGTAGCTAATGGTTTGGCCTTCTAGGAAGCTATGATTACAAATGTATCAGAATCGATTCATTAAGATGTAAATAAATTTCATTCATGCACATGAGTAAACATAATAATATGTTGCTAAATTGTATACGTAGCTAACTATGTACTTTAGTGTACATAACACATTACATGATGTGATAATTGACATTATGGGCTGATACGTAATAATCACGCTATTATTAGGATGACTAGAACCCCCACAATGTCACTTATCACACCATTAGCTAATCCGGTAGCTGTATATAGATAGCTACATAGTTTACTCCATTTAATGCAGGCCAACTACTTTATTGCAGTAACTGATTTTTAATTATTGAAAACTCTATAATTATATATAAATAAATGTTAGTTGAATAAATACAAAATGTCTCTACAAATAGTTTGCCAATTTTAAGTTCAGGGGAGATCCATTAGCTTAAACCATACAAAAGGTAGGAGTAAACTCAGTAGTTGCAATTTTCTGCCCATTTTGAGGATCAAAGAGAATGAGATTTCCAAATGGATCTATTATAAAGTTGAGCGCACGCATTTTGCCTTCAATGGATCCCCACATTATACCACAAAGGCCGCTCTTGTCATCTGGCCATGGCGAATCAGAATTGTAAGATTGCTTATAAACTTCTGCCTTTAAGCAAACTGCAAAATCACCAGCATTAGGTGTTATCTGGTTATCACCCAATTGTGTGTCTTTCCAGATGCTAAGCAAATGGTCATAATCCAGTGACCCATATTTTGAATTTGTTTCATAAGAGCTGATCGGTACACTGGGGTAAGCAGCACTAATGATACTCTGCACTGATTCTCCAGTATAGTGGGTCACAAGTACTATCCAGTGTGAATTAATGCTTTCACTGGTTTTTACCAAGTAGACCTGATCATCTGCACCGGCGGGTGGATCGGCATACATGTAGCACTCTGGACCACTGGGGGTATTACTTTTAAACGAATAACTACCATCAGGAAGCAGAGTGGGTAGCCATTGAGCACCAGCCCCAGCATCATAATTTGCAAGATACACAGACTCACTCTTAGAAGCTGCAGCACTTGAATCAAGTAAACGCTGGACTGGACCTGGGCCACGAGCAGCTGTTCTTAAGTGGATGGTACCATTTGATAATGCAAGGATTTCCCAGTAGCAGCCAATAGAAACCACGGATTCACTAAGATATACAGAATAGGGTTTTGCAGCATTTATGTCTGAGTCTAAGTAATAATTTTCATCTGAAGTAGACACAACTGCTTGAAAGACTATTCCATTTCCTGTTTTAAAAGGAGATGCCATGATTCCAATAGCTTTATCAACTTGATGAGTGACAGAGTGAGCTAAAAGTGGCAGAGCTTTTGCATTAAATGGCTTTTATATACTAAATTGTAATGCTTGATTGGGTTTACTTGTAAGGCCGTAATTGTCATATGTTTATGTGTGTATGTGTACGGGGGTGTGTGTATATGTATATATTTATTGGGTAATTGCAAACAGCTACGTATATGTATTAGTGAAACCCCCACTACTAGTAGGATATCCTAATGAAGTTTAACTGGCTTCTATCCTACAAAGGAACTGTGCTTTTAATGTGAGCACTGTTTTAACTGGTATACCTTTGTTAAACTCCGTGAAAATCCTATAACGATGCGATCTGTAGAGAATTTAAATTTTCAAACCTATCAGTATTTTAGTCTGACTGCCTGCCGACCTGCCTGCCATAAGACCCACTATAGCACTAGGAGTATATAGCTACAGATTTTTCAAACGACAAAGGAAATTACATTCGATTTACAACTGAAACTGCTGTTCCACTGAAAATTCATCCATTGCGCCTTAGTGTTTCTTTTCATCCCTCACTATCTCCTTTTTTCTTTCTGTAGTTTGTATACGTAAAAGGCACAAAAGATTGTGTCGATAATCTTGCATCTACGTCATACAAAACAGCCGTTTGCACACGTAGCATACAGCACACAATCCCAAGTGTGTCTAATTCTGAAATTCATGTTCTTGAGATTTACAAACTGACTC
This sequence comes from Spongia lamella, assembly GCA_963930835.1. NCBI lineage: Eukaryota > Metazoa > Porifera > Demospongiae > Dictyoceratida > Spongiidae > Spongia > Spongia lamella. The sequence continues at coordinate 5,372,300 of OZ005746.1, read as the reverse complement.
AATGGTCTGTTTGTTGGATATTCAATTAATAAGAGATCAATATAATATATACATGCTTTATATTAAATTGTTTAATAAGTTTTAATTTGTTTTCTTAACTAGTTAGATTCCAATATATCACCTAATGACATATAGAATTTCTATGGTAACATATTTGCCACCAAACAAGAGTTGCTTCCTATGCCTAATGACTTACATATATATGACCTTTTCTACTTGGACTCGGGCCAGGGATAAAACTGAACAAAAATGTATTTACTATAACCTAACAATACCTTCTGGGTAGCTAATAATTTTATATACAGAGCTCTGTATAGGCATTTATCCCTTTGCATGTGACCTCTATTGTATTGCCCTGGGTAGTTGTGGTAATTCCAAAAGGTGTTGTTTTTAGACCAAAATGTCTGAAAACAAATCCTTTTGGAATTACCACAACTCCTCATTTTTAATAGTGTATATAAGAAACCCTGCATGCATCACTGCATGAATCCATCACTGGTTATACAGTGTCTCAATTTTAACCAATTTTTAACTATGTAGCTACGGTGAAGTAAACCTTTAACTCATTTATCGTTAATTTTTATTGTAGATGGGATGCAACCAAAATTAAGTAGCTAGCTGCATAGTTCGATCATGTAGCTACGTAAGCCATATATTGTAAGCAACAGAAGTTCTGTGGTACAAACCTTTTGCGGTTCACTAGATTTTATCAAAATGTAGGGAAAACTTTTACAGTTTTGCTTTTGACACTAACCAACTACCCGTATACTCGTGCAAGAAGTGCCATAACCCAAAAATTAGTAGGAAAAACTTCGTGTTTTATTGAAAATCTGTGAAAACCGTGAAAGTTTTGTACCGCGGAACTTTTGTCGTTTACAGTAGCTAGCTAGCTAAACAGTAATGTCAGCATTTTTATAAATTCTTTGTTAGTTCTAAGTACGTAAGTAGGTATGCTGTTGCATGTGCGTATTGTTATTAAACAATAATGTTGTAATAGAAGCCATATATACTACTATACTGTTGCCATTGCATTCATGTGTATTGCTGGCCTCTCCACTTAGCAAATTCATAATTCTGTGAACTACAATATTAAGCGGATATGAGTATTATTTTGTATGCTAAATATGGCTACGCAGCTATGTAGCTAGTTACGTACACAGGTCATGTGATTTTGATAATCATTCCACAGAATGGAATATGATCAAGTGATACCTCATCAGGTATAATTGTGACCCGGTCTGACAAAACCAGTCTTATCGTTGCAAAAATTTTGAGCTAATATTCAGTCTTTCAAATTTAACAACTCTTTCTCTGAACACAATATTTTAGCACAAACTTCACCATGTATGCAGAAAATCCTAAGCAATTCAATAAAATTTACTGAATTCAAATAGCACACACAGAACAAGAGATAGATACCATAATATGGATGGGTGTATTTTGCGGTGATAAGACTGGTTTTGTCAGACCGGGTCACAATTAGTTTATACATACGTACGTACGTAGCTAACTACAGCGGCAGCATTTACATAGTTGTATAGCAAGCAAGCAAGCAAGCAAGCTAACATAACATGATGATGCTTTACTCAATGTTTAATTATGCATAATCAGGTAATTTAATTTATAATGAGTGATTAAATCATTTACAGTGTTATTTTGTTATAGCTACGTATATAGTGTTTCATCTACATATATAGTTATTCATTAAATGTACAAAACCAGATGTATATGAAAATGAATGAAACTTCACGGAATTAGCTATGTACAGTTGCATAAATCAGTTACTATGTAACTAAGCTTTAACCTTGTGATTACATATCAGACTGAATTGATTCATTTAAGTATACAAAGCAATAATGTAAGCAGTAATGGGATTATTGGATTAGCTATATCATCAATGACATACATTAGCTAAGCCAAGTCACATGTCAATGCTCACATTACTATGGTAACCGTACGTATAACAGGTTACTTTGCATGTACGTATATTTAGCTACATTGACTATTGTGTTATTAATGACATCAATAAAACATCATTATATTATAAATTGTCAATTTTCAAATAACTTTTAGCTACATAGCTATAGCTACAATTATATAGAGGTAGCAGCAACTGCTGTTGCTACGTATGTAGTTATATATAAACTAAATTTAAATTTTACTTGATGAGCTATATTATTATCCAATATAATTGTGTGGAATGATTGTCAAAATCACATGACTTGTATGATTAACTAACTAACTAACTAACTAACTATATTTACATAGCTTATATATGTAATAATAATAATAATCACATCCACTTATTGTAGTTCGCAGAATTATGAATTTGCTGTGTGGGAAAGCCGCAATGCACATGAATGCAATGGCAACAGTATTAATATATTATTATTATTATTATTATTATTATTACTATTATTATCAATTTTGTCAAAGGACATGGGTAGCACAAAAGGCAAACCTGTATGAGGTGCTATACACATACACACAAAATATAACAAGAAGTAAATACGTACACAACAAGAAACAAAAAAAGATTACAATAAACAATAATGAATTACAAGAAAGTAATTAATTATACAAAAAGATAATTAAGTAAAAAGATATGAACGGAGAGCCCGACGAAATTGACTGACAGTAGATAATGTCACAATTTGTGATGGTAAAGAGTTTCACAAAAATGGTATATTAACGAACTAAGAGTATCTGAAAGCATAAGAAACTGTTTGAAGTGACAAAGAATGACTTCTCAAATTAGTAATGGCCTTGAAGGAACAGTACGAATTAAAAGATAGAGTATACTTGGGATGTAAAAGGTCAAATAAGAAAGCAATACACAAGTAGTTAAGTCCACTAGAAATACTTGGCCAATGAAGTTCTTGTAGACAAATCTCAGAAGATTTAGATCAGGTAGCTATGTGTATCAGGATTCCAGGTCCATCCGGCAGCGTGCTTTTGAACAGCTTCAAGCATGAATGTCTTTAATTAAATACGTAGGGATTCCATACCTGGCAGGCATATTCAAGCTGGGGGCGTGCCAGACTTTTAAAAGCAACAGATCTGGCCTTAGAGGTGCATGAAAACATAGCACGATGAATATAGTTCAGGGTGTTTGAAGCTCTCTTTGCAAGATAAGAAGTGGTCTGACCATTGTTCTTATCTTGCAAAGAGAGCTTCAAACACCCTGAACTATATTAGTATTAATATACGTATGGATAAATGGCTTTTATCACGCCATAATTATTGTTTAATAAATTGACAATACTTACATGCAACATAAACCAGTTTTATAAAGATGCCGATGTCACTGTTTATATGCTTAGTTACGTACATGATCACACATACGTAGCTAGCTACTGTATGTAGCTTTGTAGCTATTGTTTGCATCCCACTGTTAAATCATAATTATAATAGCTATTGGGAAATTTTCGAGGTGTAAAATTTTCAAGGATGCCTACGTATATTGTATTATAAGTAGTTAAATTTTGAGGTTGTGAGCTAATCCGTGAAAACAGCAAAAATTTTTCACCTTGAAAGTTTCCCAATATACAGTAGTAATAGTAATATGCTTACAATAAATGATACAGGAACCTCAAGGTAAAGGTTTTACTTTACCTATAGCTCACTAAAATTTGAGATATTACGTATATAACCAGCGACAGATTCATGCAGGGTTTCTCAAAGAGGGTAAACATTGGAGGTCACATGCAAAGTGGTACATACGTACCTCTATAGAGATAATTAGCTATTTCCCAGAAGGTATAGTTTATATTTCGTGCTGAAATAAGTTTTAAACACTCAAAATTAATAGGATGGTCAATACTCAAGTCCAAGTTTTGAAAAGGTCAGATATAATGGTCCATACTCCATATATAGGTATAGGAAGCAACTTTTGTTTGGGAGCAAATATGTTACCATAGAAATTCTATGTGTGTCAATAGGGTGATACATTGAAGTCTAACCAGCTAAGAAACACAGATTGAAATTTAAATATGTGGCAAAACACATGTACTCAACTTTACAATAAATGTATTTCAAAATCTTATGCTTTAGAATAGGCAGAATATTGCAACTAATGAGCTATCAGTGGCATTTGTGCTTCATCAACTGATCCGCTTCTGATTTATACGTAGCTAGAGGATTTTGGAAAAATTTTTGCTTGCAAGTTTAAGAGGGATGATTTTGAAGAATTTTGACTGAATGCATGCACTCCAGTCCATACGTAGGTTACATTTTACTAATTTAGTATATTCATAGACTAATTACACCAGGCTGTATTATAACTACTCTGTTATTTCTTTTTTGTACGATAGACACATTATATGATCATACAACTGTGTTACACTCATACAACTACTCCCCCAATGAATAGTAGCACTCAAATCAGAATTAATCTCCTCTGCAGCCAGTGTAGTTACGTATATACGTATCTCCTTTGATGGAACAATCTTATCAACAGCATTGAGTCATCAGCATAACTAACAAATAAGCTGTGACGAACTTACAGTGGTAGTTTATGAACATATAATAGTTAAACACCATTGGTGACCAAACTGTACCCTGTGGTACTCCAGTGTGTACTGGATATTGAAAAATTCCTCTGCATTAGCCGCAAAAACAAATATCTATTAAGCAAGTAAAATTGAAATAGATTGAGAGCTCTACCATGAGCCGGCTAAGATGCTGTAATAAGCCATTCCACCAAAACTAATATTGATCAAAAGCACCTTCAATACACTATATCCATGGACACAACTCAACATTGCTAATGTAATTCTGAAGCATGAGTAGCAAAAATGGAGATGACTATTCCGCAATCTTTGACACCAGTGTCTTTTACAAAGCTGTATTAAACAAAAGATATGATAAAATTATAAAGTTAAGAGCTGATCATATGCTCAAATAATATTACCAATGTTGCATGGAAGTACAGAAACTTGTCAGTAAAACAGAGCATCAATAACTAACTAATCCATGATTCTTGCAAACACGTGATTCAAACAATTTTCCAAGAAATATTTCTTAAGCTGATACCGAAATGAGAATGACAAAGTTCCAAATAACAATTCTTAGGACAGTCAGATTCAACTGCCTTAGCTACATGAAGACCACACTACACGTGCCAGACCAAGATCTTTTAGGAGGAATGACAATAATCAGTAGATGTAATAGTTGTAACATTGGCGCGAGGGATTTGCCTGATATGTATGCCCTCATCCCTCGGGCCTGCGGCCGTCGGGCATGCATATCGGACAAATCACGGGCGCGCATGTTGCGAGTAATGTGTATCACTTCCGTGCGTAGGCGAGCGCTAAGCAGCTCAAGCCTTACGCATACGTTTGCTGAACTCCTTTTATATACGCACTTGCGAAGGTTCGATTGTGGGTTTCGAATTAGTTTCCAGTAACATGTGCTACAACTATTATCAAAAACCAGCGCTCAGAAATAGAGACAAATGGTGAGTGTAAATATAGTACTATAGCGCGTTTTGCACTGTATAAGAAGCGAGTTTTGCATTGTATAAGCGTGTTACTATATTCTAATTATTGCCATGCGAGTAACTAGTCTGGCGTAGCCGACCCTTTTATGCGGCGCCCTCCTGAAAAATAAAAGGGTCTGGTGACTCTCGCAACGCGCACCTGTACAACTGGAATGTAATTATAAATTGATTTTCGCGCCAACGTCATGTCGATATTGCTAACTTGTCAGGTTTCGATACACAATCACAAGTATGGCGTCGTCTGTTATAAGCTGTGTAGGCTGTGGTGTGAATATTTCGAACACAAAACGGATTGGCTATGCCAGACTAGTTGGCAGCGAGGCTGACAGCACTGCGAAAACTCATTACCCAGAATAAAATTTGTGATCACAGTCTTCTGCTCATTCTTTAACGAAGCATAACCAAAGAATGGCAAAGATTCCGCATATCACTGCCAAGCTTCTTCAATTCTCGAAAGAGAAAACCTCAGAGATAAGGCCATTATATTACGATATTGATGAAACGTCCGAGGAAACGTCATAAAAATTTAATAATTACTATTGGAGCGATTTGATTGGACGCACCAGTTTTCGGTAACGCCGTACAACTACTGTATGCTAGAGTCACCAGACCCTTTTATTTTTCAGGAGGGCGCCGCATAAAAGGGTCGGCTACGCCAGACTAGCGAGTAACTCACTTTAAACAGCTTCCTCTTTGTACATAAACTTCCATACAACAACCAGTAGGGTACAAAGAAAACGTTTAGCGATTAAATTCCACTTCCTAAACTATGTTAATACTAACGAATTCAAACCCACAATCGATAGACGTATGTTGTGTCTATATAAAGAGTGGCATAAGTTGTAGATTCAGATCAAGGGTACATTTTCCCAGGATACAACTAGTATCTCTGCCTTCAGGGATACATTAGATTTGTATCCCTGCTTTTCCCTTTGATCCGCCCACACAAAGTGATACATATGAGAAATAAACCACAAATCACTAATATTAGTGTGAAAAATTACATGTTTACAGTAATGAACTCAAAACCAGTAATCAAAACTGTGCGAATTAATTCTAAATACAGTGTACAAAACTTTCTACTGTAACAGCTAGTGTAAAGACTAACTAGTTTCAAGTTCAGTGGAGATCCGTTTACACCATACAAAAGGTAGGAGTAAATTCATTATTTGTAATTTTCTGCCCATTTTGAGGATCAAAGAGTAAAATATTTTGAAATGGATCTATTATAAAGTTGAGTGCACGTGTTTTGCCTCCAATGGATCCCCACATTATACCACAAAGGCTACCCTTGTCATCTGGCAATGGTGAATCAGAATTGTAGGATTGCTTATGAACTTCTGCCTTTAAGCAAACTGCAAAATCACCAGCATTAGGTGTTATCTGGTTATCACCCAATTGGGTGTCTTTCCAGATGCTAAGCAAACGGTCATAATCCAGTGACCCATATTTTGAATTTGTTTCATAAGAGCTGATCGGTACACTGGGGTAAGCAGCACTAATGATACTCTGCACTGATTCTCCAGTATAGTGAGTAAGCAAAATCCTCCAGTGTGCATTAGGACTATCACCAGTTTCCACCAGGTAGACCTGATCTTCTTTGCTACTGGTTGGGTCGCCATACATGTAGCGGTTTGAACCACTGGGGGTATTACTTTTAAATGTATAGCAACCATCAGGAAGTAGAGTGGGTAGCCATTGAGAACCACCTCCTGCAGAATTATCTGCAAGATACACGGAATTATCTTTATGAGCTGCACCACTTGAATCAAGGTAACGCCTGTCTGAGCCTGTGGACACTGTTCTAAAGCGAATGGTACCACTTGATGATGTAAAGACTGACCAGTAGCAGCCAGGGAAAACTTCGGAATTGCTGAGATATACAGATACGGATTTTTCAGCACTTGAGGATGCTTCTAAGTAAAAACTATCACTTGGAGTAGTCATGGCTGATTGTAAGACTACTCCATCTCCTGTTTTAAAAGAAGATGCCATGATACCCTTATGTATGTAGCTTTATCAACTTGATGTGTGAGCTAAAAGTGGCAGAGCTCTTGTATAGGTGGCTTTTATAGCTCAATATACTACGTAAATTGTAATGCTTGACTGGGTTTATTTGTAAGACTTTATTTAATTGTCATATTATGCCAGTGTATGTGTATACGTATATTACGACTAACTGCACACAGTTATGTACTGTAGCTTTGCCTGTATCACATACGTACATAACAATAGCCTAATAGCAGCTTATGGTTTGGTCTAAATAGTTATTATGTCTAGTTAACTACGTATAGCCACACGGCCGTGTTATGTTATTCTAGCTGTGTATGTATATATAAGAGATACAAGTAATTTAGATGGGTCAGTTTTATTAATGTACGTAGGAGTGTACTTAGGGGATCAATGGGAGTTAGCGCTCTTGACCGCCTTAAGAAAATATTCAGTATATAGGCAAAAGTGCATCTATATAAGTTTGGCTAAATAGCTAAACACTACTGAAATGATTGTCTTTACTACCAAAAGGTCTACAAAGATTTTAACGGCTGTTTGACCTCATAGGTATAGGAACAGGAGGACCCCAGTAATTTTGGAATATACTACGTACATTTAAAATTTGTGCAGTCTCCCGGGTTTGAACAAGTAGTGTTGGGGCAATTTAAACTTTAGCTTACAGAACAAGTAGCGGAACAATGCTCTCTGTAAACCTGCAATCTTATAACAAGAAAGAATGATATCTAACTATTATTAATGTAGTACATATAATTATTATTAATGCGTATACGTATTAATGTACGGAGTATCTACATATGTGAAAACAAACTACAGTATATAATTATTATTAAATATTTGAAGTTTTAATGTAATATGCTTACCACGCTTACATACTTGGTTAAAGCTGCAGCATTTATTACCTTAGTTAGAAAAATCAATGTGGTGACTATATTCAAATTAAACTACGCACTACTATAGTAAATTCTACGTCAGTGGGTGATACATTGAAGTCTAACCAGCTAAGAATCACAGATTAAAATTTATTAATTTTGTGCATACGTACGTAAATATCAAGAACCTGACTTTCAGTAACGTTAATGATAATTAATATATGCTCATTGCTATCATTGTGTGATGACTAACAAGTAGCTACCGTATTTAATCGCTCCACCTTGAGTAATAGCTGCACTCGATTAGTGCCACAATGGATTTCTAATATATGTAAACTTTATCTCTGTGTATCTGGTAAAATGTTCGCTCCCATACAATAGCTGCTTCCTATGCTTACGGACCTTTATATCTAACCATTTCAATTCTTGGGCTTGACTATCCAATCAAATTTGTGGGTTTAAAACTGATTTATTTCAGTACAAAATGTATTTACTCCTTCTGAGTAATATATACAGAACTCTATAGAGGTATTTACCCCATTGCATGTGACCTCTAATGTATTACCTAATTTATATGCATAGCTACATGATCATATGTATGTAGCTACGTACGTATGTACGTATGTAGCTATGTATGTACATATGTAGCTACAATGGTGTTATACTTAGCTATGTGTAAAATGGTAAAAGAGCCTATAAAGAGTTGCTGTTGAGGCATTAATTATAAAACCAGTGGCAGATCCAGATTATCCAGCAAAAGGTTCAAATAGTGATGTCGGTATATTTTTATGTTAAGTTTTGCATAAGTACGTATGTATAGCCATGACTTTTGTACATACAATAATCTTTGTTTCTAAGTATGTTACATGTATGTAAGTAAACAATAAATGTTTATGGTGCAATATAGAAACCATTGAGTATGTACGTATGTATATTAATACTGTTACCATTGCATTCATGTGCATTGCTGGCCTTCCCACATAGCAGATTCATGTTTCTGTGAACTACAATAAGTGGATATGAGTATTATTATATGCTAAATATAGCTAGTTACATATACAAGTCATGTGATTTCAATCATAAATGGATAATAAGGTCAGGTGGTGTTACGTAATTCATTAAGTTTAATTAGTTTATATGTATATGCACCTAGCAGCAGCTAGGTGTGTTACTGTGTGCCTATTATGCTGGAAATAATACAAATTTAAATTATGCTAGCTTCACTATAAAACCAATTTAACTATAGTTTCAGTATAAGTACAACACTAGTAACTTACTTATAAACTGTCTTTAGTATTCTCTGATAAAGCGCTGCTGCAAACTGATCAAAGTCTATGGCTGACCATTATTTTCACAAGGAAAGCAATTATACATATCAAAAAAAGTCCCCCATGTGTCAGTGTTACATAGTCAAAATTTTCTTGGTCATCCAGTGGAATTTGTTGATATGTTTAGCCAAATTTTGAAAGGTTTTTTCTCCTGCCAGCGTTGTAAAAATTTGGGATAACTGTAAACTTTAACTGATTTACTGAGCCCCACATATCCTTACTGTGTTATCCTTCTTCAATTGCTGGTACTATTGGTGCTGCCCATTCTGCAAAGGTGATGGGTTCAATGACACCTTGTTTTACCAATAAATTAAGTTCTTTCTCTGTCTTCCCTTTCAGGGTGTACCTTGCAGAAGTGGGATCGGGATGGGGTTGGGCAGAGGATTGAGTATTTAGGACATACGTACGATTTCAGCTAAGGGACCAGACTTCAAGCTTCAATCAACTACGTACATAGCTACCCAAAAAGTGCAAGCCATTGTTAAAGTCCCTTAAGCTACAAAATGTGCTGCACCTGAAATCATTTTGAAGATGCTAAAATTACTATGGGAAAGTTTTGTTCAATTTGCAACCCACTTAGCACCACAGGAATCCCCAGAAATATCATTAAGTACGGTAGTATCATTAAGTACGGTAGTACTTAATAGTAGGGATCGCTACGAAAAACTATGGCTTCCAGAATTTTCGCACTTTTAAAAACAACCAGCCAGCACTCAAAGCAAAACATCATGCAGCCAAAGTAGGGATTAAATCTTGTAGAATTGCTAGAGAATGTATTCATTTGTGCATGTATGAATGCCTACCCAGCTGCAATTGTATACTTGAGTAAACACATGCAATATGCTGGGTAGTGAATGACTAACTACTTGTTTCCTTACTTTTTATTACGATCCCTACTCCCCTTTTTAAATTCAAAATTTTTAAAATAATCTAGTTAATATAATTTTACACGCTAATAATGGTGCTTTGTGGTTTTCATAGTGTTTATTTCCTACGTATATAGCTATGTGACTGGATTTTGGAAAACAGTTTCAATCACACATGAAATCCGGCATATTTCTGCATGTATTTAATGATATTTATATGTATTTCCAAAATATTTCTTAAATACAGCTATTAGCTATAGATATGTTTTTGAGCAATGCTCCAAAATTATGCTCAAAGCCTCATAATTATGCTTGACTTACGTAACTGTGTGAAATTTAATACGTTAGACACCTGTAGGTTAGCGAAGATGACTGATTTTTCACTCATTACCAGACGAGGTTTTGAACTTTAATGTATATCACTTTATAACATAGTAAAACCGTGCACAAATCATACAATCACTCACTAGCTACGTAGCTATATAGGCACTGTGACTATAGTCATTAATGTGACCTGGAATGAGAAAATAGAGCTTATGTGCAGATAAAATTTGATGGATTTCAAAATTAAGTAACTTCATGTATGCACATGGAAGCCCTGCACAATTTTTACCATTTATGCAGTGTTTCATAGGAAATCTAATTTCAGTTTACAGATTATGTAAATCTTATACAGTAATGAAGATACATACTATAATATGACCAGATGTATTTTGTGTACGTACATAAGCCCGGTTTTCTCATGCCAGGTCACATATAGCCACGCATATACATTCCATCTTTAGTACACTTGAGCCAATTGTGTATAATGTTGGGAATAACAGGATGGCAAAAGCATCAATATACGTAGCTCATGCCAGCAAAATAGGCAAACTCTTTGTGCAAAGTACACTTTGGCCACAGGCATTGACATTTTGGAAGTGGTTGTAGATTTAAGTGAATCTACAGTGACTGCAATGATAAAGATAGAACAAGTTATAATTTAAGACTTCTACTATAAAATACCTTCTAGCTATAGTTAGATCTATGTACTACATAGACATATGAAACACAATTAAAATATTTCTCGTGTCCTTCACAATGCAGAAATTGCTGCAAACATGTAGTTTTTGTAGCATATAGCTATGTAGCTACTTACGTGTTTGATTGTTTTGAGCAACATGTTAGCTATGGTTAAATGAAGAATTTGACACAATTTTTGGCAAATCTTCAAAAGTACTCAAAATTTAGAGCATAATGGCTTCATGCAGGCCTACTATGTAGTTACATACACACATTATGCACTGACTCATACATACACAAAGATAAAGACGTACATACATAGCTAGATATTTAATCATGTGACATAAGGTACATGACTATGTAGTTATATCTAAAAACATTTTTTTAATTGTAGCCACGAATAAATTCTTTGTGATATTTTGCTTAAATATCATAATAATTATCATAAGCTAAGACATTTATGCATAATATCACGAATAACTTATTCATGGCTACAATTGAAAATGATTAAAGCAGTTCAGTTGAGATAATAATAATATCATTGATATGGTTAAGCCAAGACACATGCCAATGCTCACATTACTATAAAAGCTTTGTATGTATGTAGCTAGCTATTAATGATATCATCATGTTGTGTCAATTGTTGTCAAATAACTTTTAGCTAGCAATAAAGGATGCTTTAGTGGGATTCCTATGTATACAATCAACAACACAGCTACCAGCAGAAGTTGCTGCTACTGCTATTAGTTGGATATGCATAAATGATGAGCTACCACCTGATCTTAGTATCCATTATGTGACGATTGTCAAAATCATGTGACTTGTATAACTAACTACTATATTTAGCATATCATGAACCACGGTAGTGGGTTCATAATAGGGATCGCGCGAGAATTTCGCAAAACCCCTAATAGAACGCACACAAAATGACTCCATTGCACCACCTTAACAGCCTGTAAACTCCATGAAAATCTTGTCAGGATGTCCTTTAATGTTGTTTAGCCATGGCAAAAATTCCTGGAACCTGAGGCTAACGTTTTCCGTAACTTTCAGGAACTGCGTTATACCCCAAAATCTCCATCTTCTTATTATTATTTTCTTGTTTGGAAAGGCTACAGCCTCATCGTAACACATTATATCCGGATAAACTGCTAAACTATCTTTAAAATATCTCTACCCAGTGCAGTGGCTATTTACAAACTTCATTTTGTTACGCGATGGCTAGTTATGGCACAAAACAGCTTCTTCCCGGACGCGATCGAACGTGAAGCCATGAATGCGCGCGTCAACGCCCACCCCCAAAACAGCTTCCCTAGCAAGAATATTTCACTAAAAATTACTTAAATCTTCTTAACAACCTCTTGGGAACTACATCGAGCTATTTTCAAGCTGATTTGTGAGAGATGAACTTTCTGGTGCTTGAAATTTTCTAAGTTTTAGTCCGCATCGTCAGTTTACTTTTAGCGCCCGCCCCATTAATCTAATTATTATGCTACCGCGTGCGACTGTCTGAAGTGGATTTCCAGTGGCCAGTGGCCAACAGCTTTTTTTGAGGTAAAATAGAGTATGTATACATGGTAAATAGCAAGATACATTAGTTCTAATGTTATCATACAACTCTGTAAAACATTTCTACGTCGTTTCTAATGTTTTAGTGCGTACTAATAATATTACTGCATTGTATTCTAGGTTATAGCAATACAACTTAACTACCTGCCTTACCTGTGTTATCCTCTTTATTAATGTTACTGTACACTGTTCACAATATGCTCCATACAGCATTAATATTGGTATCAAACTAAAGCCAACTCCCATATTTCACTGCAGGAGTTATTGCTGACTTCTCCATATAACGCCCCACCATCACCAGCCATTTAAGCCTGTAGCTGACACGCAATACAGTCACACCTACTCACACAAGCAGGACATCTGTGCACTAAGCATTACTGGTAGTGAACAGCAACATTTTGCCTTAAGGACTGCTATTATCTACCATATGTTATCTTTCCCCCACTTGTTTGTAGGTAATGATGCAGATGCTCTGCCCAACTGTATTTCATTATACCCTCACCCGCGTCGCTATAACTCTGTAGAAGAATATATACTACGAACTAGAATGGACCATGAAACCGTGTGGGGGACTAATATAGAAATGGCGTGCTTGGCACATGTTAAATAGCCGGCCCAGTTTATTGTTATGATGCTAGTCAACGTTATCACATATGGACGGCTTATTTTCCCAATGATGTTGACAGATCCATTCCAAGAGATGTTAGGCAAAGATCTCTTTGTATTTATTTTGCTAACAATCACTTTCAAGTGGTAACAGCAATAAGGAGTAGGTAAACTTTGATTTTGTTATATGCTCAACTCCTCATGAATATGTAACCACAATAATATTATATTGATTGTGTTGCTTAAGTTAAAATTTTAACGCGTATAAAATTTAGCGTTTGTGAGGGCACTCGCTAAAATCGCTAAAATTAGTGTATCGTTAAAATAACTCGGCCTAAGGTATATAGCAACTTTCATTGTTGACAAAAATAACTTAAAGTTATTGGCTGTACTGCTATATATACCTATAGACATGAAAATGGACATATGCCCACAACGTGGGCACAAAAAACCTGACAAACTAGATGATATTAAAAATTTTCAATTTAAAAAAGGGAATAGGGATCAAAAAGGTTAACTAAACATCGGATAGCTCATTGGTGAAAAAAGAACACGAACAAGTTAAGATCAAAAGGTATGCAGACACGGACATAGATTATTACTTAATACGGGAATTTCTTATCCCATGCACACTACAGAGATCCCTATTTTGACTTCATGGAAGTGATATATTTTCATAATAATGGTTTGTACATAAATAATGGAAAACCAACTCTGGCTTGAAGATTATTTGTTTGTACAGTTGGTCAGCAAATGCATGAAATCAAAATAGGGATCTCTGTAGTGTGCATGGGATAAGAAATTCCCGTATTGAGTAATAATCTATGTCCGTGTCTGCATACCTTTTGATCTTAACTTGTTCGTGTTCTTTTTTCACCAATGAGCTATCCGATGTTTAGTTAACCTTTTTGATCCCTATTCCCTTTTTTAAATTGAAAATTTTTAATATCATCTAGTACATACTGTACTCATATACACTTATTTTAGTTCACAGAATTATGAATTTGCTGTGTGGGAAGGCCAGCAATGCACATGAATGCAATGGCAAAAGTAATAATATTAATGGCTTCTGTATCACACCATAATTATGTACATGCAGCATGCGTAGCTACATCATGGCTACTTAGAATCTAACAAAATTTATTTCATAAAAATGCTGACATCACTATTTGAACCCTTTAGGAAATTCTGGATCTACCAATGGTTTGTAATGCCTCAACAGCTAGTTAGCCAATTTTTAACTACAGGTAAAGTGCCAAACCTTTAACCCTTGAGGCCTTTTATCATTTAAATTTATTGTTTTAACATGAAATGATCATGATCATGTAGCTACGTAGATATGCATATAAAATTAGAGGTCACATACAAGGGGTACATTTAATAACACAAGCATGTGTGATTTACCTGATATGTACACCCTCACTCTCTGGCACACAATACCATGAGATGAAATTAAAGCTTATATCAAAAATTAGGCAAATTTAAAAGCATAATTATAGCTACGTATGTGTTGTAGTTTTCTTATGAAGTTAATCAGCTGCTGAAACATGGTTGCTACATATGTACGTATGTAGCTAGATAATTAAGAAACTTTATAAATTTTAGTTATAGCTATGTACATACATTTACCACAGCCATGCAGTAACATTAAGTATATAGGTACGTACATGAAATAATATAATTATAGGTAGCTATAGAAGTGCAGCAGTACAATCTGTTTTCTTAGAATCACAAAGATTACGTTATCAAGGAAAATGCCATCATCATTAAACAGTGACTAGCTAACTAGCTACATAGTCATAAGGCTATCTACGTACGTATATATGTCATAGCAATGCATCAGTGTAATATACGTATGTGACTGCGGGCCTGAGAAAACAGGTCTTATCTATATAACAGGTTTGATTCTGAAGCAGTGCTCAAAATTAAAGCTAATAGGTTTTATTAGTTTTAAAGGCATAGCTAATGGCTGAAGCACATAGCTACTAGCTATATATATGTAGCTTATGATTTTTCAACTTTGTACATCAATTAGAATGACTACCAGCAAATAGCTTTTTATGATAAGATATGTGAATTCCAGTGGTCCACCAATTCATTCCACTGTATACCATGAATCCAGTAAATATAATAGCTACGTATGTAAATTACTGCATTGCATACAGTCCAGTCTATGGACGGATTTGAGGAGGGGCAAGGGGGAGCAATGTCCCCATTTTCACTTTTTGCCTGCTACTATAATCCTTTACAGAAGCTTCAACTATTTTATGCTTTGTAACAAATTATCCTATATAACTTTAAGGGGTTGTGCCCTCAGACACTCTGTTGCCCCCTCCTCTCAGTAGGTCCTAGATCCACCAATGGTCCAGTCCATGGTTTACATGTAATTAATTTATGTGGTACATTCACAAACTAATTACATCAGCTTGTACCTTCTGTGTTCAGTTTCCACATTGTTTGCATTGGACTAGCTACTGTATATAAAAGTGTAGCTAAATTCAAATATACGTAGCTATATTGGTAATTTTACCAGCTCAGCATAGTTAATAGGCATCTAGGCATCTGGTCCATTGATTGATCACGATTCATTATAATTATGGTGCCTTACATACGTATATTAACTCAGCCATGAACATATGCAATAGACTTTTAGCTACTTATAACATACATACGTACATGCATAATTATAACTAAATCAAATTCTGAGTGCATCACTTAGAAAAAATATAATCACCAATAAGCACAATGAACTCATAATTGCTGAAAACAGTAATCAAACTACAGTACATCCAATATTAATTTTACACTGCTAAATATAAAATGTCTATACATTATACAGATTAAAGTTAAACCAGTTTCAGGTTCAGGGGACATCCATTCACACCATATATACAAAATGTAGGATCTATAGGAGTAACTCATTATTCTCGATTTTCTACCCCATTTTGAGTCTAAATTTATTTTTTCTCACAGGTGACATCTAGATACTGTCCTGACCACAGGACGATGTCCAGATATCCTTCTAACCACAGGGTGATATCAGATTTATCAGTCTTTAATGTATGGCTTCACTGGGAGATAAGTTAACATATGTGACCTGGCATGAGAAAACTGGGGGCTTATGTACACAAAATACACCTATTCATATTATGGTACGTATATACGTACGTATCTCCATTACTGTATAAGATTTACAAAATCTGTAAACTGCATTAGACTCCCTATGAAAAGCTGCATTGATAGTGAAAATTGTACTTGACTACCAAGTGTACATATGAAGTTATTTAATTTTGAAATCTAAAATGGTGGTTAAATTTTATGTGCACATAAGCCCTATTTTCTCATGCCAGGTCACGTATACGTATATAGCAGACAAGTCTTCAATATTGCATGCAAAGAGTTTATTCATTGAAAGGCCATGCTTTCTTATGGTATCTAGTTACTATGAACATGTGTGTGAAATCCAGGCACATGCGTATAGCTACCGTATAGCCTAAAATTTTCGAGGGTTAAAATTTTCGTGGAATGGCAAATTTAGCAGTTCCGTGGATAAAATTTTCGTGGATTGCAGAAGTATTGCATTGAATTATACTATAGGACAAAATTTCAAGGCTAAAATTTTTGTGGGCACTCCAAAATCCACGAAATCCACGAAAATTTTCACCCTCAAAATTTTTAGGCTATACAGTATATAGCTACCTAGCTAGCTATACGTAGCTATTAGCTAGCTACGTAGATATTTTGATTATATAAGTTATATATAGCCATAAAATTAATCTGTTTTTTGGTTTTATAACTAAGGGTGTCCATAGTGAAATTAAAACTTGGTTATCATGGATACGTGTGAACATGATGCGGATGGTCACACCCACTTCATTAATAGTTTCCATATTATCAACTATAGTCTCCTAGTTCATATCATAAAGTCTTGGCTGTGGCATAGGTAACAAGCTAGCTACGTATATATGTAACTAGCTGGTTGACTGTTATTAATTGTCGTGACTATGAATTATATATAGCTACAGGTACGTAGCTAGGCTAGCCAGTATTTGTACTCTAGCTATCACTGCACCTTACTAGCTCATTAGCTACTGTTATTATTTTTGCTCATGAGAATCATGATAGTATAAATTATAAAATAAAGAACTAAAACTACATAACTAACTACGTATGCATGGCTACATGTATGTATATAAGTTTGCAAAGAGGTTCACAAAGTTAGTGATACTATATATAGCATTACATAGTTGTTCTGTGTTATGACTTTATCCTGTGTAGGAGAAAGACATTATAGTGTAATACGTGTCTTATTAAATATGCAGTAACTTACAATTTTAGCTCCTCCTCAATTTCATTGCAGGCATTGGTCAGTTTCCTGATGTTCTTAAGAGCGCACAAGAGAATAGCCCAGGTTTTGGGACCCACACCGTGACCTTTAGTAACCCAGTCAGTTAACATCTCCAGGCAACAATCCTCTGGATCATCTCTTCCTCTCTGTTGAATAATTCGAATTGCTGAAGTCTCAAACTCCAAGTTAAATGCAACTAATTTCCAGTCTGCGGCAATCTTTGGCAGTACAATATTTACCAAATGCTTCATGTCTTCTACAGTTACACATTAGCTAGTTTCATGTGAATTCTTATGTCACTATTCTTACTTTGTGTTAGGCTTGTACTTGTAGTTTCTTCCCCAGGTGTGGCTTTTGAATGATTAGAATTTCCTGTTGATGTAAACTATATAGTAACTAACTAAGAAGGTAGCTAACTAATAACTAACTCTAAGCTTCTTTAGCTAGTACATATATATAGCTAGCTATACAGCTACGTGGTTGGTTTCTTAAATTATGCGAATTTAAGTCCTTAAAATTAAAAATTATAAACAAAATATTAGAGTTGGTCTTTAAACCATTCGTGAAAATAAATTGCAAAACACCTGAAAATCAGGTATTTGCAGAATTTAACTCAAAAACAACTACGTAGCTACGTATGTAGCTAGCTATACGGTACAGCAAAAGATTAATAATTCTACATTATTACTATGGCTTCTGAAAATGTAAACTCACAAATCCTCATGCACATATATTGAGATTGGAACATTTTTACAGAAAAGTGTACTCCAGATTTGATGCCTTTTCAAAGAAACGACCTTTTGGCTTATTTTGGTGCAAATATTTTATTATCAAATAATAAAGCCAGTTTATTCTAGCTAGCTGGCAAACTATAGTAGATTTACCATAAACTTACAACTAGCTGAGGGAATAAGGACTTAAAAGAAGGTAGCTAGCAATAGCTACAGCTATCATTCACTGCCCATGCGGCATTGTAGATATAGCTACAGCATGATGATGTTTAATACATATGTTAAATAAGGTTAATTGGCGGGCGATAGAGTGCCAAAGTGTAATGGGTATGCGTAAACTAGCAGAGATCAATGATACCTGGACGGGCGCCTAATTCACCATACGCATGTTCTAGTTTAACCAGTTTGAGTGCCAATTGACCATGTGCTCAATTAACTGCTGTTTGAAAGACCTTTGGAAAGATGCTCTTACCCACCCAACTCCCCCATACTATATATATATGGGTTCCAGCACTGTAAGATATACAGAAATTTGCATAACCATAGGTAGAATTGTTCAAATAGTGTGAAGTTCAAGGCCACTTCTCTGCAAAGCTAATGTCCCATCACTAAAATAAATTAATTTTCCCTCAAAAGTCACCTGACTAAGAAGTTAGAAAAGGTATGAGGTCTAGGGTCACCTTAAAATAAGTCTATGGTTACCTCACTGCAGAGTTAGTGTGCACGCATGGGGTCTAAAGTCACACTGTTATAAAGTTATTTTGAAGTCTATGGTCACCTCACTGCAAAGTTAATCATATTATGAAGTCTAAGGTTACCTCCCTGTGAAAAGTTAAGTCTATGGTCTCCCCACTGTAAAGTTAAGATAGTGTGAGGTCTAAGGTTACCTCACTGTAAAAGTTTAGTGTGAGGTCTATGGTCACCTCACTGCGAAGTTAATATGCAGTCTAAGGTTACCTCCCTGTGAAAAGTTAAGATAGTGCGAGGTCTATGGTCACCTCACTGTAAAGTTAGTTAGGAGTCTAAGGTTATCTCCTTGTAAAAGTTAAGACAAGTGTGAGGTCTATATGGTCACCTCACTGCAAAGCAAAAATAAGTTAGTGTGGGGTCTAAGGTCACCTCACTGTTAAAAGGTGTGAGGTCTATTGGTCACCTCACTGCTATGCAAATATAAGACCTAAGGTCTTCAAAATATAACTTAACTCACTGTTAAAAAGGATAAGACAAGTGTGAGGTATATGGTAACCTCTCTGCAAAGTAAGGTTAGTAAAAATCCCAATGTAAAAGCATAATAAGTTTAAAGGTCACCTCATTGTTATCATATTTAAAAAAACCATTGTTATATGATGATAGACCTTTAAGTTAAGTTCCCCACTCTCCATTCCTTGATAACAAGGAATGTGATAGTACAGGGCTCCAATTTGGTCTAAAAGTTAGGTGTAATCTTATTGAGAAGTTGAGATGATTGGTATACCCCCAAGCCTTTAGACTTAAATTAAAATGTTGGAAATAATGGCTTTGAATAATGGAAGCCCTGTACACCTACCAAAGCAACCACCATCAGTTGACAGAGGTATGATGTCTGCAAGAACCAGCCCTGTAGTGGAGCGAGCCACATTAATAAGTACATAATTGCAGTAGGGTACGTATATAGCTATGTACATTAGCTACAAGATTAAATCCCTCTACTTTGGCAGGCATAATCAAGAAGTAGACAATTTGTACATGTATATAGGCATGCTGCTCAGTGAGTATACATATGTACGTGGCTATTTGCTAGCTACTTGTTTTAGCTAACTTAAATATTATATTTTTAATCCTGGTTGTTTAGCTAAATAGGTAGCTAGCTACATAGCTACATAGTTATACTAACCATTTTTAGTTGGTTGATTGCAATCTTTGACCTCCTACATGTACAAAATACATACGTAAGTGTGTCAGATGTATCATTATTAAGTCATAGGTGATGGAGCCACTCAGGCTGGTCAAGTTTTGGCTAGACTACTTTTCAGGGAGATGTTATCATTTAGGGAAGCTATGTAAACCAAAAGTTGATTACCCAGAAATAATATTTTAATCATCTACATTGTACTATAAACCTATTTGGCAGGACCTACAATACCAATAGTTGTTTCTGCTATCCTTGTAAGTATATGGTGATACTATCATAGTAGGGATTGCTATGAAAATGTACGACCTCTGTAATTTTATGTACTTAAAACTACATCTTACAACAAGCTTTATCCAAAAGCCAGCATTGTGATAATATAGTAACTACGTATTCCTTCATTAAAATCCATGAAAATATATAATAATGATGCAATTTGTAGGGAATTTTATACTAGCATTTCGGACTGCCAGACTTGTCTGTCTGGCCCACTAGCACTAGGAGTATGACTCCAGATTTTTCACACAACAAAGTAACCAATTACATCTGATTTACAAAACTGTTGTTTTGATGAAAAGTCATGCGTGCCATGGTGTTTATATTTCATCCTCCATTTATTCTTTTTTCTTTCTTTATTCCTTTGAAAGGCTAGAAAATCACAAAAGAAGGTGTTGATAAACTTGTGTCTTCTGTTTATTACTACGTAACATAAAAAATCTGCTTGCACACGTGACATAATTAGTATAATGCGTCCATTACTAAGACGATTAGCATATGCAATGTCTTCACATGTGCTTTATTAGATCATGTACTTCATATTGTGTCAATAGAGAAAAAAGATTTCGATTTTTTCCCAAAACTACACATCACAAGAAAATCATGAACCAGGGACAGATCCAGGAAATCTGACACACACATCTCTAGGAAGCACATAGGGGTAGCAGCTAGGAAACAAAAGAGTTGCTGTGACTTATAAAAATATCATACAGTTAGCTTATAGTATAGAGCATTCACCACCCAATCTACAATACTGACATTGCAATACGGGGTGCTCCTCCCTAAAAAACAAGTAGCTTAGACTTAATGCTACTTTCCTTCACTGATATATAGCAACATCATTGTAATGCTCAGTTAGTCAGTTGGGTCTCAAATGCTTCATCCTAGATAAACTAGATTGATAAAAAAATTCAAAATTCAAAAGGTAAGTAGGGATTGAATTCAATAGTGCTACAAAAAGTAAGGAAACAAGGAATAAGATTTTGGGACGAGAGAACATTCTGGCATGAGATAATTTATAAAAGTTTAATTCTTACTTTTGGCAAACCTACTGGAGTGAGCCAAAAGTAGGGATTAAACTTTTATAAATTATCTCATGCCAGAATGTTCTCTCGTCCCAAAATCTTATTCCTTGTTTCCTTACTTTTTGTAGCACTATTGAATTCAATCCCTACTTACCTTTTGAATTTTGAATTTTTTTATCAATCTAGTTTGTTTGCTTTTTATACATGCTAAGCATTCATAATAATCTTTCTGCAGGCACACAAATGTTACAGGCGCTTACGTAATAATTATGCTTGTTTACAGGCGCTTGTTAACAATGCGCTTACATGGCAAAGCAGCTGTGTGATAGCAAATAGTGCTCGACAAACATCAAAAGCTATTTATCCAAGGCTATAATCTCGAAGTTCATGATGTAATAAAGTACACGCGAAAACATCGTGCCATGGTGCCACTGTAACTAATTATATCACGTGCAAGCCAGGTTTTTGCGTGACATAATAAGCAGAAGCCGTAACAGGCTATTGTCAACTTAGGTGAGATTCACACCTTGCTAAAGGAATATAGAAGAACAAGGAAGGGAATGAAGGATAAAAGGAATCGCCATGGCGCAGTGGGTAAATCATCTTCGGAACAACATTTTCGTAAATCCGCCGCCATTACCTTTATTGTGTGAAATTTCTGGAGCCCTACACCTAGCGCAACTGGGTCTTACGGCAGGCTGGCAGGCTGGCTGGCAGACGAAATACAGGTGAATTTCGAAATTTTCAAAGTTGGCTGTAGGTCGAAATATTTGATTTGTCGCTTCGTTTAACCAAGGTACAGCATCATTACAGCCTTACCAATGCATTCCAGTCGGTTTTTTCAGGTAAAACCTATTGGAAGGTTGTTTTATGAAGTGCAAAAAAAATTGGGAAACCATACAATTTCTTA
This sequence comes from Spongia lamella, assembly GCA_963930835.1. NCBI lineage: Eukaryota > Metazoa > Porifera > Demospongiae > Dictyoceratida > Spongiidae > Spongia > Spongia lamella. Next base: position 5,349,369 of record OZ005746.1, on the reverse strand, counting down.
CCAATCCCTACTATTAAGTACTACCGTACTTAATGATTACCTTAAGGAACAAAAATTTCAAGGTGGAAAATTTTTACAGTTCAATTTTACTTATGTGGTTTTTCATTTTAGGATTTTGAGGGTGATGTGGTGCTATCATGTGGCATTTTAGTAGCTGGAAGCTAAAAATTTGTAGGACTGCTATAGGGCGTGCCTCCATATTCGAGTACCCTTGGCGTGCTGTAAATATCTTATGTGCATTCTACTGTGCGTGCATAGCTTGTGTACTCGAACAAAAATCGTGAGTTATATTTGGGTCCCACACGAGAACATGAGTGTGATTCTAAGCTTGGCCATGTGAGCTGTACTATATAAGATAATTAAAAATTAAAAATTAAAATAGTGAGTAGGGATCCAAAAAGTAAGGAAACAAGGAATAAGATTATAGCATGAGAGAACGCTAAAGATTCTGGCACAAGGTAAATTTTAATCCCTACTTTTGGCAAACCTACTTAAACGATCATACGTATGCCAAAAGTAGGGATTAAACTTACGTATGTCGTGCCAGAATCTTTAGAGTTCCCTCATGCCATACTGAATCTTATTCCTTGCTTCCTTACTTTTTGGAGCACTGAGGTTGATCCCTACTCACTATTTAAATTTTTAATTTTTTATTATTCTAGTTGGATATTCTTGCATATAAGCATAATGATCTTTCAGGCACCTAGCAGGTGCCAAAAATGTTACAGGCACTTAATAATTATACTTGTTTACAGGCGCTTGTTAACAAAACGCTTACATGGTAAAGCGGCTGAGTTACAGCAAATTACACTCAAAAAACACCGAAATCTATTTGTCCAAGGCTATAATCACAATCTTTCAGTTCATAAGCACGTGCGTCTATGTAATAATATATAAATGGCTGATTGTATCACGTGTTTTGTACATATTAAGCAGAAGCCATAATACGTAGCTTATCAACATCTTCTTTCACGAGTTTCTCACCTTGTTTAAAGGAATATAGAAGAACAAAGAAGGATAATGAAGGATAAAAGTAATCACCATGGCACAGTGGACAAACCTTAATCACAACAACAGTTTCGTAAATCTGCACTGATCACCTTTGTTGTGTGGAATTTCTAGAGCTGTACACATAGTGCTAGTGGATCTTATGGCAGGCAGGCTGACTGGCTGGCAGACAAAATCCAGATAAATTTCAAAATTTTAAAATTCGGTATAGATTGAAATGTTAGAATTTTTGCTTCGTTTAACAAAGGTACAGTGTTATTACAGCAGTACCAATGCATTTAAGTTGGTTTTTTGGCTACAGCCTGTTGTAAGGTGGTTTTTAGAAGTGCAAAAAAAAAATCTGGAAGCCATACATTTTCATAGTGATCTCTACAGTTAAGTACTACCATATTTAATGATACGTACTGGTAGGCTTTGTTTGAATAGTAGGCAAACATTAACTTATTTAGACTACACTGAACAAGAATCACATGACAATACATTCAAACACCATTATAAGCATGAAAGAGTTATTTATTGATTTCCTGAGCAAAGAGCTTTTGAAGGTTCCATGGTACCCACTTGTGAAGAAATAGCGCTAGTATAATTGTGATAATGTTGACATGCTTAACATCTTCACGAGCAAGTAAGCCGAAGAAGACTACAAACAGCAAAATGAAGATTGGTATGCTACTCTTTATCTAATAAGAACGAAAATTTGTTTTGTACATGAAAGTATAGTTGAAATTTATTTGACGGTCAGTCATGCCTGAGGGCACAGGGCACTAAGTAAACATGTGTAGGTGACTAAGTGATTTAGTAACCCTGCAAATTCGTTTTATCGTAGTCTAAGTCAGATATGTTCAACCAATGCCTTAATCGAGAAATGCATAGGCCTACATACATAAATCTGTCATTTTCTCGAATAGGCCTATGCATCTCTCGAGCAATTGTAACCTTGGCTGCGGGCTGTATAGTGACAACAGAACTACGTAAGTTTAAACTCAACAAACAAATGAAGAAATTTCTTTTGCCTATATAATGTAGAATGCCACATTACTAATGTATTGTGTATAATGGGCATGACATAACCATTTTCAATCCCAGACATACAAAGTAGTATATTGTCTATGGTATTACTTAAAAGATAACTTTTCTAGTTTATGTGCATGGATTAATTATTATGTAATGTAATTATTCTTTTGATTACTTACTTCTAAAAGTCCTCCTCTCCTAGTTAAATAAAGTTCACGAAAATTAACTTCTTGTTCTACTTTGCAAGCTTTATATATTTCACTACATATCCATAGTAGTGTTTCAGGGCATTTGAGTAATGCATTCACACCACAATTAACGTTTTTAAAGAACATTTCTACTATCTCAGTTTTTGTTTTAAGTTTAATTTCTGAAAAAGGACAACGCTTTTCATTTATTAATGAATTTACACTGATTCCTATTCGGCAAGTTCTATCACACTGCATTTCTTCAAGATAAATTTGCATTTCTTGTAACTGAGATACAACAGTGACACAAGCTGTTTGTCTTTGCACAACAGAAGGATTCATTCTGCAATGCTGTAGTTCTCTAGTCAGAGAATCAATAATTTTTACTGTTTTGTCCTTATGATTTTGTAAATATGATAGTAGCTCTTCCATCTTCTTACATTTTTCATGTGCATCTTCCTTTGTTAGCTGGAAAAATTCACATAATGTATCTCTAGTTTGGTCCATAAGAGCTTCCATTGATGTACCTGCAGTGCCATCTAGTTCCATTTCTTTGGACTCTTCACGTGAATTCTTAGTGCTTTTGTCATATAGCTCATTTATCTTTTCCTGATAAGTAAATTGAGTTTCCAGTAAATAATCAACAAGAGTTTTTATTGTAGTTTCCAATTCCTTTTGTGTTGATGTTCCTGGGTCAATTAGCACTTGAGATACAGTATCAAAATACAGAGCATCATCCCTTTCTGCTTCCTTCAATGCTGCTTTGAGTTCAGCGATAAGGGCTTGGGCTTGAAATAACTTCTTTTGTGACTTAAGCGAGTCATATAGCAAATGCTCAATTGCTTCACTGTATTCATCTGTAAAATATTCTATCACTTGAGCTAATGAAAGTTCAAACTGCTGCAAAGACTCCACTTCAAGGTTACAAAGAACTTCCTAGAACAATAAGTTACATACATAATACTGCCTCAAATGTTCAGTCTATAGCCAAAAATAACAGATTATTCAAGCACACACAGTAGCTCCTTATGTATATGATATACGTATAAGTATGCATATGTATATACTTACATGTGTATACCAATAAGTGTGGTAGTAGGGATCAACACAAAATAACATGACATCCAAATTTTATGTGCCTCTAAATCACATCTTACAATAAACTTTATGTGAGAATAGTGACTGAAATGTATTGGTAACACTATGATAACATTATAAACACTTTGACACCTCAGATCAAACACTGGCTTTGGAATGTTAACGAGATTAAGTGTGCAGTATAAAAATATCACGCACCTAAGTGTGAGATATAAAATATATCACATACTTAATCTCATTAGTAAATTGTCACAGTGCTTTGATGCAGGAAGTGAAACTACCACTTTTTATAGAGGTGCACAAATGCGATATCAATTTTGGGTTTTAGCTTTTTAAATTTAATCTTTATTATAGTCGAAAAACAAGTTGATGTTCTACCATCTAAAAACCAGGCGATGTGTAAGTTAAACCACTGTTAATCAACTGCTATTCAGTGTATTATAATAGTAATTAATGACGTCATGAGTAAGTCATGTGAGCAAAGACTCATCACTAAGTAGCCATGCTTGTTTAGTGCCACAATGGATTTCAAAATTACTGGTATAAATGTCATCTCCGAGTATCAAATAGTGGTTGAACTTGAATAGTCATCACATCGATATTTCAGACTAAGCCATGGCGTTTAACCAAGTACAGTACTGCTCAATTTAATGGTCCAAATTACCTACAACTTAAATTACATAGCAGTATGACACGCATGTAACATGCGTGTACCATGCATGTCACTCGCATGGCATATTGGTACTGTACCTGTAGACTCATGTACATACACACTCAGTCTTTACACAAGCACACAAAGTCTTTATACACGTGTGTGTTTGACTGTTTTACTGTTTGTGTACATAGCTATAAAATTTAATAATGTTGTGCACATGTGCATTAGCTGACTACGTAGCTTTGTTTTAGCTACTGTACAGCTCATGGTCACTCGTGTCATTTTCTCGTGTGTGTGTGTGTGTAGGGTACAGCTCGATTTAAACTTTAAGCACGCGAGTGGGTAATACGCGTGTATTTTGTAACTCTACTCGAGTATTTTTAAAAATCTCACATGTTTGTACACAACTGCACGAGAAGTTCACGTGTGGTGCATGCACGTTATCGTCGTGATCGCCATCAGTAATGTGTAAGCTGCACCACACGAGTGTACTAGGACAAATGACATGTGTCGTTCATTATGCTCACACAAGCGATTTAAAGACGAGAAGGATAAAGCAAACACAAAATAGTGTTACCTTTATTCCAATCGATCTTGTCAGTCTTTGTGTCTGTCAAATAAATGCGCCTGCTGACAAACACGTGTTAGTCGCATAAATTATTAGAATAATGTGCGCACGTGATATACGCTTTTGTTCTTAACCAGACAATGGAAGGGCGTGTAATACCTTATCTTAAAGAAGTTAGACTTGCAGGTAACCTTCCTGGCCAGCTACGAGGTATGTACGTACGTTGCTGCATATTTACATGCGTCCGTGCTATACTTGAGTCGACGCCACATGTTGAGTGCACTCAGATTACGAGCTTATTTAGACTTGCGACAAGTAATTTTACTCTCCGCGGGCAGTTGAGACATCAAGTTCTCGTGCACTCACAAGCACGCCACATTTTTTTTGCTGTTCGTGTAGTGCATGTGCAATGGTGCAATTCAAACAAAAATTGTGAGTTTTGTTTGGGTCCCGCACGAGAACACGAGCGCGATTGTAAACTTGGCTGTGAGCTGTACTGTATATCATAATTCATACTTTCCCTGCAGGACTGGATGAAGGCCAGCCTTCTAGAATCAAGTAGTCTTGGCTGTTAAAAAGTCTGGAAAGCTACTAAACAACCTTTTCTCTTTTGGCCTGAAGTAACCATATGCCAAGCTCCGTATACAATACACAAGATACCAAGCAAACTTTACTGTCAATTTGTCATCCTATAAGCGTCTGTGTGATACGACCTTTGTAAGCCTACTGGGTAAACCGGTATTCTGTTGTGTCATTTGTCGAAAAGATTTGCCAAACTAGTTAGTACAACAGCATGCCTTGTATTTATGGCTATACGTATGATGGTCTCACCCACGTTTAAGGGCAAGGTGTACTCACGTAGTCTATAACTAAGCTTTGTGCATTTTAGCTATACAATTATTATACATGTGCATGCATTTAAAATATTCCAGCTGACGCTTATAAGCGCCCAGCAGGTCTTGTACTGTGAATAACCATGTTTGCGCAGAATCTTTACGAGTGCTCTGACATCATCAATTTATTGTGGACTGGCTCATGAAGAATCGAGTTAGGTTCACGTAGTGCATGTAAAATATCACACACAAGTTTTTATCAAGTTTACGGTACAAATCACCTACAACTTAAATGGCACACTCATGTGACACACACGTCACACGCATGTAACATGCACACAGCAGACAAAAAACATGTGTAACATTGCACCGCATGCATGTAATAAACGTTGCAATTGTTGTTGAAAAGATTCCCTTAAGACCAGTGGTGCCTTATACAATGTTTTTAATACACACAGAAGTACGGTACAGCTCAAAGGCAACGTCGCGAGCGTTCGCGAGTAACGAGTCCCACTCTAGGCTCTTTTGAGTAGATTTACTTCTCTACAATACTAGCGCAAAGGAGTCTATATTGATACTTGTGCCATGGTATACAAAAGGGCTAATAATAATAAATTTCATCAGCAATCTTCTTCATTTCAAGAGTCCATTTCTCATGCTTACTGAATCCTCGAGTCTCACTCGAGATTGAAGAAACGGCCACAAGTCTCCAAGAGTTGTGATATTATTCGATCTGAAAACACTACTTGCTTGGCACATGATGCCGATTTAAATAAACAGTAGGGTAACGTGATTTTGACAAAGGAAAGCACAATACACACTCTGATTTAAACAAACGCGAGTGGAGGCAATGGTGAGTTACTAGTATGTATGGTATAACGCTTTGTAACGTTGTATTTTTTGTAAAATAGTATACCTTTATGAAAACTTTCATCCTAAACCTAGTGTGGAGAGACTTTTGAGTGGCAGGCTTTATAACTCGCAATGGTAAATAGCAAGTTTGAGTATACTCGTGCGAGAGTCGACCGGACGAGTGCAACGTTGTCTTTAAGCTGTACCATATGGTTGCCAAAATAGTTACCGATTGGTGTTTAACTCAATATGGATATTTGGCTAACACCATAAAAATACCCTGTTATGTACTGTAGTTCATGCATGCATATTTACAACACAACTGTTCACTGCTTTGCTTTATCTTACAAAGCTCAATCAGAGGTGCCTTTTTGAAATGTTTATCGCATCAGCATACCATATGTACATAGTACACCATTGCCGGCATCACGTGCATTTGTAATTTTTTGGGTCAGTGGCGCATTGACAAAGTTAAACGTCCTCTTAACATCGTACTATCATCAACTAGAATGAAGGTTATTTTGTATGTATGTTGATATCGTGCATGCGTACTACGTAAATGTGTGTCACGAGTTGACCATCTGGTTAGTGCTAATACTCCATTTGATTCTTAAGCTCCTTGGCTTTGCCTTCTATGTACGCCTTCAATGCCTAACTAGTAAAATAGATAAATAAAAAACTTGATCAAGTGAATTTGATACTAGAGCCATACCTGACATGACAAACCTTCATGCGTGTGCAGGATTATTTGCGAGTTTACAAAAAATACTCAAAGAACTATGGAAATATGTACACGCGAGTTTACCACATGTGAGTTTAAAGTATAAATTAAGCGGTACTATAAATATTATTATGGTATGTTACCTTTTCTATGGTGAGTACCATACCATACAAGTTGAAAAACATACCTCTTGTTCAGCTGAACTTTCAGCTTTCCCCATAAGTAATTTCAATTCAGATATTTCTATTTGTAATTGTTGAAATTGTAGAATCAGTACCTACGTACGTACGTACATACATATTATCAGCAAAACTGTAAATATTATAACAATTAGCTATACATTTACAATAGAATCTGGCTGTGCATTCAAAATATTACAGTTTGGATAGCTACCTTACATTATGGTAGACAAAAATAATAATGACATCATTTTGCAATAAAATTTATTGTGTTTGATTCATCATGAAGATTATCACACTTAATTTCATACGCAGTATGCATCATGACAAGTTGTACATTTGCATATTTACAGTCAGATTATTTATGAACTAGTGCTGAGTGAACAAGCTATCCACAATGCATAGAAAAGGCCCATGTATGTACGTATGTGACACACATGTTTTAGCCTTGGTAAACACATGCATGGTTGAACACATAGGTAGCTACACATGTGAGCATGGAGTTTTGCACATAATCATTAAGTATGGTAGTACTTAATAGTAGATGTAACACTTTCACACCTCAGATCAAAGGAATCTACAGGGATACATAAGCCATGTATCCCTATTCTCCTTCACATCTAGTGTACACCAGTGTACATGATCAAAAGGCAGATCAAAGAGTTCAAAGGAAAGATTTTCCCGGGATACAACTAGATGTACACCGGTGTACATCTAGTTGTATCCCGGGAAAATCTTTCCTTTGAACTCTTTGATCTACCCTTTGATCGATAAGTTGGTGCATCACTAGAGCTCTTTATATAGGCGCATAAATGTAATATCGATTGTGGCTTTTAGTTTTCTAAATTTGTAGTTGAAATATATACTTTGTTACTAGTCTTAAAGTGTTTGTTTTTCGTATCCATGGAAGTTTAGAAGCCGATATAAGCCCAAAAACGCCATTTGAGGTGAGTTTCTCACGTGATAAAAAATAATCTATTTACTGTGTGACTTAATGTATCTACATTAATCTACTCTATTTGTAACACACTCACCATTAGTTTATCAGCGATTAAACGCGATTTTTGCCCATTTATAAGTCCTGCAGCTTTATAAAAAGTTGTGGTAAACCCACAATTACCAGCACTACCATGCAAGAACGTCATGACAACGATGAAATAGAGTCCCACAATCACAATGAGTACCCGTTACTATATAAAGAGGCGGAAATATCGACATTAAGTTTGGGCAAATTTTTAGAGTGCCGGAAGTGTTACATATTACTTGTAACATGTGCACTCGTGATTTACCTGATATGTGTGCCCTCAGCCCTCGGGCTTCGGGCATACATATCAGGCAAATCCCTTGTGCCCATGTTACAACTATTACGTATCGCTATGAAAAACTATGGCTTCCAGAATTTTTGCACTTAAAAACAACCTTACAACAGGCTTTAGCCGAATAAACCAACCTGGATGCATTAGTACTGCTGTAATTACGGTACAAATCTGCAACAAGTTAATGTCCTCGCACGTGTGCTTGCATGCGACACGTACACGAGTATGCAGATTTATCTCACATGTGAGCAGCCTCGCAAACAACACACGCAATACACGAGGTACACATGTCTACACACGCGATCTCTAAATCAATATCTCACATGTTTAAATTTAATGATATAATTGTGTATATAACTATTGATTACCGCCATGCTTTTCGTATTATAGGTAATGATCACATATAGAAATCAAAACTACAAGCGACGCTGCCATGGATCCTGGCATTCTGAAGCATCCAGATGAAAACCAGCTATGCTAATATGCTACAGAAACCTATAACATACATGTATCGTGTGTATATCACTTTACCCCTGCAAGGGCAGCACAAGCCTTGATATATCCATATGGATCGTATACGTATACCCCCGGACACCTCGCCGGACACCGAAGTGCTAAGTGGACGAAGAACTACAATAATGATGATGATGCAGGTGAAGATCGATATAATATTATATGTATTTACTCTCTTGTAGTTACTACTGCTATCTAGTCAGACTTAGCTAGCCTTCAGCTTGTAGAGTAAGCGCACGGGTGCTTAAACTGAAAGCAGTAAAGTCATGCGTGGAAGAGGTTCTAGCTGACCATGCCTGACAGATTACAGGATCTTTTATTTGCTGATTATAATCCTCCATCACAGGTAGTCTCGCATTGATCAATTTACCTATGCCGTGTCAGTCGCCTATCGATGTTCAGATTATACTGATTTCACGGTGCTTTACTAAGCTAGCAGATCAATGATATCCCAAGAGATTTATATTTTATTAGAACAGTCACCTACTTTTGCATGCACACTGAAGCCTTATGACACGTTTAAATGAATACAGAAGCCACAAGTGTGAAACATAAGCCACGTGTGTGAAACATATGCACACGTGAAACGTGTATGCTGAAGATAAATGAGAAGTTCAAACTTAATGAACCACACAAAATTCAGGTACTCTCGTGTATCAATTATAAATCTCATGTGTACACACGCACCAGTATGTTAACTTGTTGCAGGGTTGTACCACAGGCTGTATCTTTGTTAAATGCACCGAAAAGTCTAATATTTTGATCCACAGTAGATTTTAAAAACGTGCCATAAGACCTGGTTCCACTAGGTGTATGGCTCCAGATTTTTTACTTGACAAAGGTAACCACGTCTGATTTACAAAAATGTTGTTCAGATTAAGGCTTGTCCGCTGCGCCATAGCTTGTCCTTTGTTCTATCTTCGTCATTGATTGATCTTCCTCAACCGAAGGGTGATAAAATTTTACGAAGATGCCAACATTCCACGCAAGGTGTTAAAATGTAACAATAAACACCTTGCATGGAAAATGGAAGAAGAATTCAGTCTTTCCCTATAGCCTTCTGTTTTGTCTTCCATAGCCAGACCAATTTATTTACATGCAGCTGCTCTTCGATCTTCTGATTGTAAGCGCCAGAAGTTAATTATAACATTAAGCACTTATAATTGGACACCTACGGTACAGTTCAACTATAACTTCACACACGCGTGACGTTCCACGCGTGATATCACGCAAGATTTCGCGTGTGAAGTGCAAAAAATTATCGTGGAAATAATGATTTACACGAGACGGGAACGTGTAAATTTGCACGACACGTGAAATGCCATGACAAGACTCCCGCGTGTTCGTGTTTACACGACACGTTTTCGTGGCTAATTACATACATAGAAGTTTACGAGAACCATATACGTAGCACAAGCCAAACAACCATACGTTTTCATAGGCAATTGTATATACTTTTAGTTTACGTGAATTGTCTATTGCAGGTATAGCCGACGACGCCAAGCAAGGTACTGATGCACGCACGCTTGTTCACACAAGCTGATTTGGTGTCAACATCCACTGCTGTATATATATTAAATAGACTCTACGTAGTGTAACTTTTTAACGATACCCTTCGCAATATTGTAATAATATTGTCAGCAACAAGCATTGAACAGCGTCTAGACATTTCTCCTCGTGCTTCACCTGGTGCGCGTAAGTTAGACTACAAAATGTCTGACTTCGTCACGTGATCTTTTGGTTAATAATAGGCTCTAACGCCCTAAATCTACTTACCATTTTCTTACATCTCCTGCGTTGTACGTACTTCGTCTGGCATTGTTAAACGTACTTCCTGTATCCACCATCCACCTAAGTATCCGTGCAACAAAAAGCGCCACTAAATTTATTCGTTAGATTTTATGTGTGCGCTATTAAAGCGTACGTAGCTTAATTACGTGATGGAAACTGGCTGACAGTTTACCAATGTACGTATTACGCGCGTGTTGCTTACATCTGTGGTAGTTTACCAATGAATTACATGCGTTTCTTACAGCTGTGGTGGTGCTCGATACTCAGTGAGTATATAATTTAAACGTGTGAGTGCACGCGTGGCTTGTTCCACGCGTGTAAACTAAGTAATTGTTTCACGCGTGTAGTTCCCGTGATAAAATACACGACACACGCTATGAGGAAACGTGGTCCACGCAAACACGTAACGGGGATGCTGTGTATATTTCTAGTGGTACCACGCGTATTCATGCGTGTAAAAATGAAGTTATAGTTGAACGGTACCGTAGTAACAACCTAGTAGCTGTGTATTAAATTTAAAATGGTCTGGCTACAAGTAGAATATAATCCTTCCTTCACAATACAAGTTGTTTTACCATATAGACACTTGATATCGTGATGAAACGAGTCTGTTGTAAAGGTGGGCATGGCACATACATAGTGAGCCATTGTAGATATCAATTGCTAAGAAATGATTCTGGTCTTGAGTGTCTGTAAAAGGTGTTAAACCTATAGATACTGAAATTTAATGAAGATTAAATACAGTACAGCTCGATTTAAACTTTAAAAAAACTTGTGTGCGCTATTGCACACGCACTACACGAACAGCAAAGAATTTGTAGCGTGCTTGCGAGCGCACGAGAACTTGATGTCTCAGCTGCCTGTGGGGAGTAAAATAACTCGTCATGAGTCTAAACAAGCTCGAGTATAGCACGGATGCATGTAAATACGCAGCAACGTACGGTACAAATCACCCACAACTTAAACAACGCACGCGTGGCCCGCGCGTGTCACACGCGTGTGCTGTGCGTGTCACACGCGTGTGCTGTGCGTGTCACACGCGTGTGCTGTGCGTGTCACACGCGTGTGCTGTGCGTGTCACACGCGTGTGCTGTGCGTGTCACACGCGTGGCATTTTATTGTTGCGGCTTCACACGCGTGTAAATTTGATGATGGACACGCAGTAACACGCACCCGCAGTTTTTGCACACGCGGTAACACGCACACGCAGTTTTTGCACACGTGGTAACACGCACACGCAGTTTTTGCACACGCGGTAACACGCACACGCAGTTTTTGATACGCGCGAACACGCACACGCAGTGTATGGACTGCTCACTTTATTTCAACTCAACTTCACTGCAAATGAACCTGTACATTTCTTGCCTTGCTATCTGTGAATCTTGGCAACCATTTTGACTCGGCGCATTTAAATAATTTTGTCGTAATAGCTACAGCGCTTAAGGCTATAAGCGCCTGTCCGCTTGACCTACTTAACTTGTTAAACCGGTTTTCTGCCTCGTGCCGTCATTGTTCTCATTGTTGTTTCGAGTGTCTTCACGAGTCGGGTCGTCTCGAGTGGGATCTGGCAAGGGTAAGACGTCGTCTGTACATCAGGTGTAACTTAATTACAGTTGCCAAGTTCCTATGTAGAGGTCGAAGAGCTGTACGTGTTGGTAGCCTTCGAAGAAGATGGGGAAGTTTGTACCATCCCATAGCTACTCCAAAATATTGAAGGATCAAGTATTGTTCGACTGGTTTTGCACTCGACCACTGAGTTTTTCCAGTTTTACGTATAGGGAGAATGTATGCCACGGCAGCATTTTACACGCGTACAGCATCAGTCAGGCTACACGCATGTACCGTGTACAGCTACTACACGCGTGGTACATGCGTGTACAGCATACTACACGCGTGTACACGCACGGTGTGATGCCACGCGTGTTGTGTAAGCTTTGTGCGTGTGTCACGCGTGTCTTCTGCGTGTCGCACGCGTGTCTTCTGCGTGTCGCACGCGTGTCTTCTGCGTGGACTGTTTAAGTTGTGGGTGATTTGTACCGTATGTACGTACCTTGTAGCTGGCCGGGAAGGTTACCTGCAAGTCTAACTTCTTTAAGATAAGGTATTACACGCCCTTCCATTGTCTGGTTAAGAACAAAAACGTATATCACGTGTGCATGTTATTCTAATAATTTTATGCGACTAACACGTGCTTGTCAGCAGGCGCATTTATTTGACAGACACGAAGACTGACAAGATCGATTGGAATAAAGATAACACTGTTTTGTGTTTGTTTTAGCCTTCTTGTCTTTAAATCGCTTGTGTGCGCATAATGAACGGCACGTGTCATTTGTCCTAGTAAGCTTGTTTGATGCAGCCTACACGTTACTCTTGGCGATCACGATGATAACGTGTATGCACGCACCGCACGTGAATCTCTCGTGCAGCTGTGTACAAACACGCGAGATTTTTAAAAATACTCGAGTAGAGTTACAAAATACACGCATGTTACCCACTTGCATGCTTAAAGTTTAAATCGAGCTGTACCGTAGCTAGCTAGCAGCCATACTAAAGCAAAAAATAAACAAACTAGATTTTTTTAAAAATTGCATTTAAAAAGGGGAGTAGGGATCATAATAAAAGTAAGGGAACAAGTAGTTAATCACTCTCCACCCAGCATATTGCATGTGTTTACTCATGCAAGTATACAATTGCAGCTGGGTAGGTATTCATATAGCACAAATGAACACATTCTCTAGCACTCTCTAGCACTTAATCCCTACTTTGGCAGCCAGCATTCAAAGCAAAACATCATGCAGGGATTAAATCTTGTAGAAGTGCTAGAGAATGTGTTAATTTGTGCATGTATGAATGCCTACCCAGCTGCAATTCTATACTTGAGTAAACACATGCAATATGCTGGGTGGTGAGTGATTAACTACTTGTTTCTTTACTTCTTATTACGATCCCAACTCCCCTTTTTAAATGCAAATTTTTTGTAATCATGTGTGCTTCACATCTAATTGAAACATGTGTACATACAGTATATATGTATTAACATGGAGCTATTTTGTTTTAGCGTACTTTATACAATAGCAGAATAAAATGCAATGCAATTGTTCGACCAGCCTGTACTGGTATTGTATCCCAAAATTTCATCTGTCAAGGTACTGTTCAGTACACTTGGCTGATAAACCTAATAATGCCTACAGCCAACAATAAAGTATAATTAATTAACCCTTCGAAGCCTAACTTATTTTAGCATGTGTAAATATGGCGTGACATCTATATTGAAAGCCAACTGCCATAATCTTCTGTCAAAGGAAATACACTAAAACTATATATGAAACGAAAGTCACTTAAATAACCTACAACATGGTATAAAAAATTATACTCTGTGATAAAGAACTCACTTGTCATGAAGTGATGAAACAGCAAAGTTGCGTTTTTACTGGACTCAAGCCATGTTATTGCCATACAAGTCAGCCATTTTGTTATCACGTGATCTATAATATACCATTCAAACCGGAAGCGCATGAGGATTAATATGGCGCTTAGAGAATTTTGATAGGAAGAAGCATGAGAGAGTTACGGCGGTTTATTCGTGTCAAGGTAGAGAAAAAGGATCAAGTGCAAAGAACGGCAGGAGAGGCGCTTGTAATTAGAGGCACCTAAATAAGGTTCAGTGTCATCTCCGCTACTCATTCAGGCCGGAAGTGACGTCATATACATTACTTTATATTAAGTTATTGTTCGTAGCTTAAGCCTTTGGACGAGGGGTCCGAAACAAAGAAATTTCGCCTACGATATTTCAAAATCTTGAGATTTCTTTGAGATTTCCTTGGGATTTCCTTGAGATTTCCTTGGGATTTTCATTGGGATTGATTACACATGAGGTCGCACGAGGTTACACACGTGTTAATATTCCGGATACTACAATTTACGTTTAGTTTACTGAACGTTTACGGAAAATCATGGAACTATTTTAAGGTTTGAGAGATTTCAGATTTCCAGATTTCTATAGATTTCCAACGTAACCTACGAGATTTCTTGGTTGTTTCGGACTTTGGATAAGGGATTTACTTTGGATAAGGGATTTACTCTTTTCACAATGTAGCAATTATGCACCTATCAATGTTAAGCCCCACCCCACCCAGTATGGGGATGGATGAGGCATCACCAAGAGATTTGATGCAAAATTTCGTCCCGAAGGTGGGGCATTTGACTTGAACTACAGTACCGCTCACTTTAAACTTGACGACACACGCGTGCAGCAACTGCACGGCTCGACATGTTTTCAAAAATGCCCGCAACATTTTCTGCGTGCGCACGACAGACCTATGACGTATTACCATTGGAAATTGCACGCGTGCATGCACGAGACGTTCGTTTTGTTGGCGTGTGTAGCTTGAACTGCACGCATGCATGCACGAGACGTTCATTTTATTGGCGTGTGCGGCTTGAACTGCACACACGAGACGTTCATTTTGTTGGCGTGTGTAGCTTGAACTGCACGCGTGCCTCGACGCGTACATATTATGCACGAGTGCAAAGTTCAGTGCACGAAAAGAACACTCATGCATTAACTGTTTGCACGAACTGCACTCGTGCATTTAGACACGTGCATGACTCTCAAGACTTACCATACGCTGTACACAGTAGTAGATTTCACGTGTTCCATTATTGTACTTGCCACATAGGCAGCGGAAAGGGAGGGGCTAGGGGGCTGAAGCCCCCCCTATTTTTAGTGTCACTCCATAGGATTGTAATTTTGTCCATACAAATGTGTCTAGAGAATTTAAATAGTCCCCCCAGTTCTGAATAGTTTCCTCTGCCGCTGCCTTACCATATACGAGTAGTTCACACCATAGTTACTACATTATGGAAAATTATAGTATCTTCAATTTCGAGTAAATAACAAAAATTTACGGCGAGTTACGGATTTACACAAGTGGACACGTGTATTCTAATACTTTGAGTCGCCATTCAGTCTTGTTGCACATCTATCCTGCTCTGCTGCGTTGCTGTTAAGATTATGGCATATCCAAGGTTAGCACCCTCTTCCTCGTCTCTAGACTCATCCTCGCCATTTTTAAGAAATGAATTTCCGGTAAGTGTGGTTTTAATATACGGCAAAGGCACGTGATCAGTGGGGTCAATCAGCTGACTGGTCAGTTGTCTGATAATGCTGTCGGGTGCCGTTGTACTGTAGGATTGAACCAGCTGCATTTCCTATGCCAATATACTGTACGTGCATGTGTAATGATAAAACGTGCGCACGTAACGAGCATATTAGCTTGGTGCACGTCTAGAGTGCCACGCATGTTAGATGGCAAAACGTGCGCATGTAGCGGGCATATTAGTTTAGTGCACGTCTAGAGTGCCACGTGTGTTAGATGGCAAAACGTGTGCACGTAGCGGGCATATTTGTGTCGTAGCGGGCATATTTGTGTCGTGCATGTCTAGTGTTCCGCGTGCATTTGTGCGCATGCCAAATTCGCGTGCAGCACTGACGATACACGCCAAATTATTCACTTTTACACGCGTTAAACGTGTGCATGCACACGTGCACACACACGCGTGTATCAAGTTTAAAGTGAGCGGTACTGTAAGTTCCATGTATTTTTATGGGCAATAATACGAAGTCAAATCCCCTATCTTCCTCACCTCAGATAACTGGGGGATTTGATCTCCCATTTCAGCCCCAGGGTAGGGAGATTGATTACTGGTTAGGTCAAATCCCCACTATATTCCCACCCTCCCTGTACTGGAGGGTATGGCTTAACACTAATAGGTGCATTATTATTATTATTATTATTATCATTGATTTTTGTCACGGACACGGGTCACACAAAAGGCTAGGCCTGCAGACATGCGAGCCGTAAATGATCGCGCATGCATTTAATTTATGAAGCACATGAGTACTTTAATTCATGGTGGGTCGGCGCCCAGGCCGTCGATCAGTTATGGTTATGGTTAGGTTTAGATCATGGAATAAATAAGGTAAATATAAACAACACATGATGTCACTTCCGGCCTGAATGAGTAAAGGAGATGACACTGAAGCAATTTTAGGCATCTCTAATTACAAGCGTCTCTCCTGCTGTTCTTTCCACTTGATCCGAGAAAAATATTTCTATGCCATATTTTGCAGGTCCTTCTCCGCTTTCAAACTTAGGAAGATTGTTTTTAATGGAAGCTTTGATGAAAGGTACCAGAATTGTACGGTGAGTAAAGTAATCTTAATTGTATTTATATAGGACGAATGGTTATAGAGATATGGCAGTTTAAACTGAGGCATGTGTTTGAAAGCCACTATAGTGGCACTCAGTCTTCGAAGGGTTTGCTTACTTATAATAATTAAACTAGCCCTAAGTTTAAACAGTGTACTAAAGTTGAAGGATGAAATTAAAAGGTTGTATAGCATTACCCATGTAGTTTGTTAAATTTCTAATAGTGTAATTAAAATATTTGGATGTTGTACTGTATGTTGAATTAATTGAACATAATGGTAGTCAACAAGGTGGTATGCTACTGAACACGGGGTGCTAATGCTACGTATGTATGTATTTTGTTCAGTAGTCTACAATCACAAGTAAGAATAGCAAATATAATATTACTTTTATGTACAATATGCGTGTATGTTGACGAAAATAATACTAGTTGCCTGCAGTCATGTTGCCACGCTGGACTGAGCAGCTTGCTTTAGAATCAACTCCTGCAAGGATAAAATCTCAAACAGAATAGTAGTATACAATTAATGGGAGAACTTGTGCACGATAGAGAAAACTTGATAGTGAAAACACAGAAAGAGAAAACTCGCAGATTAAACAAGTAATTGAAGTAACTCTTGAGGACGGATGGAACTGAACCTCCAACCTCCATCTTTGTAATTACAATTACAAAATGTTACCTTTTTTTGCAGCATACCGTATACGGTGACAGCAGTTGAACAGTTAAGATTT
Source organism: Spongia lamella (assembly GCA_963930835.1). Lineage (NCBI taxonomy): Eukaryota > Metazoa > Porifera > Demospongiae > Dictyoceratida > Spongiidae > Spongia > Spongia lamella. Next base: position 5,331,689 of record OZ005746.1, on the reverse strand, counting down.
AGTCCTACAACCATTATATTTGCACAAGATAGTATACATACGTATGTACGGTACAGCTCAATGCAATGGCAACTTGATGCAACTGGGAATAACGCATGTGTTTTACTTGATGGTCATTCTCGCCAATGTCAGCATGTGCATGCACGGCACACACGCATGCCAAAGGATAACTGTAACAGTAAGCTTTATGGGCGCTTATACGTAGCTACTGCAAAGGATAAACACCCAGCGTCTGCTTAAGTAAATAGGTGCACTCCTGCATGCATTATTATCCTTCATCCTTGCTTTAGCAAGTGCTTGAGCTCGTGAAATTCCTATCCAGTACTGATAAAAACCTTGCAAGCAACCTCAAGTGTAACCCTTGTTATATGTTCTGACATGTATGCAAATCAGCATAAAATGAGAGTTTATGACCATACACTTGCGAGAAATGTGGTATTACTTGTGAGATACGTAGTGCACAAGAGTAATCAAGTTTAAATTGAGCTGTACTTAGGTGCACACACTAACATAGCTTTGATTAATATGGACAATATTATAATAATATAGTTGTAATCATACTCTGTTCTTTCTCAATTACTTACACGTAATGTTAACTTTATTTTAGTGTCTACCATAAGTTTTGTAAGTTGCAGTGACGTTATAACATAAGTACATAACTTTACAGCTATTAAAAAGTGAAGTTAAATCAGAATAGGCTACATTAAATGTTAGTACAGTTGCATTACTAGCATGGTATGAGGTGTACAATGAAACAATATTGGCAAGTCATCATTTGTCATGTGTATATTTTAAAATAATATATTTGCTAATATACAGCAGGTATGTATATTGATACATGTACAGTATACGTATGTAGTATCACCAATTATTTTAGTATGTATACAGTAAAGAATTTAACCTACACTCTGTTGGTCTTCATGACTTGCTGACAAACTGTCATCTTCCTCTGTTTCTTCTTCAATGTCACTTTTTTCCTCTATATCATCAAACTTAAATTTCTTTTTAAGACAGGTTACACATCTTCTAATTACTTGTATCACTGTTAAACTTTGCTGAAAATTTGCCTAAAATATGAATTATTACTATGTACATAGTTAAGAGTTCTACTATAACATAATATATGTAGATGCTATATACGTAGATGCACTAAAGTACACATAAATGTGAGAATCAGAATAGCATGCCTTTATGTATGGTTAACTGACATGTTATGAAGGCTAGAGTATGTGAATATGCTTATGTTCACCTCATGATAAAGCTCAAAGCAACCACCAAATACTAATACGCACTATGTAACATCACACAATGTACATACCATACAGCAGGTAATAATCTGCGAGATATTAATTCTAAAGAAATGTACGTACATATACTCTGAAGCTATAAAAACATAATGAATTGCAGATACTGTTATCCTTCCAGACACATATTCGAATACTGTTAAACTAAATGTGGGATTGAGATTTAATTTTAAACTGGCCTTTAAAACTGAAAACTGAAGTGCTCCACCTTGTTAGTAATGTACAGCTGGTTAAACGGCTAACGACATACACAGCATTACCTGGTTCTTCTTTGCCAGTAACACACAACACACCTTGTCACTATTAGGTCACGCCCACTAGTAATATCGATAATAAGTGTCGTATATAGAAACTGAAATACAGTAGGAATTTTTGATTGGATAATTAGGTTCCATTTCACATTAATAGCCTATTGGGTGGACGGACACACAGTCACATACACATATGCATACCAACTTCCTAGAAAAACAAGTTGATGTTCTACCATCTAAAAACCAGGCGATGTGTAAGTTAAACCACTGTTAATCAACTGCTATTCAGTGTATTGTAATAGTAATTAATGACATCATGAGTAAGTCATGTGAGCAAAGACTCATCACTAAGGAGCACATAGCAATGCATACAAATTTAATTCTTTTGTTTAAACTGGCTTTATACTCCAGTACTGTAGTGATAAAACTTTTTAAAAGTAGTACAAAGTTGTTTTAAGCCAAAATTCTTACTGTAACACTATAGGCTAGTCTTGTATTATAAGCTCCGCAACCTGCACGGCACGCCCACTTTCAAAACTGAAGCGCTCTGTCTTGTTAGTAATGTACAGCTGTTCAAACGGCTTTTACTATGGAATGAACGGCTAACACTGCATTACCTTGTTCTTATTCGGCCGTTACTCATGACGCGCTTCGTTACTAAGGCCCCACCCATCAGTAATATCGATAGCAAGTGTCATAGAAAAGCAGTAGGACTAATCGATTGGTTATTCAGGCTTCATTTCACGTGAATAGCTTTTAATAGCCTAGGGGGCGGACATACACACACGCAAACACACACACACACGCATACCGACGTTTTCACGAAAACAATTTCAAGAAACCAGATGCGCACCGGCCTGCAACCGGCGCACGCCTGGTTTAATAAATGTAGAATAAATGTTATGTGTCAAACCCAATCGAATGTAATAAGTTCTACTATAAATACATTGAAGCTGTTGTAAAAGAAGCTTTGAGCTGCTTTGCATTTGCCCACACACAAGAAGTGGTACGTACGTATATATTAGTTATGCCATGGACACTCGTGATTTGCCTGATATTCACACCTCAGCCTTTTGGTCTGCGACCCTCAGACTTTGGGTGTGTATATCTGGCAAACCAGGTATAACTATTACTGTTGTACTATTATTAGAGTGGTTATGATGTAATGCATAGTTACGGTACAGCTTGATTTAAACTTTAAGTAAACTCGCGTGCGTAATTGCACACGCGCTACATGAACAGCAAAAATTTGTGTCATGTTTGCAAGTGCATGAGAAATTAATGACGTCTCAACTGCTTGTGGAGAGTAAAAGAACTCGTCACAAGTCTAAATAAGCTCGTGCACTCGACACGTGGCATCTACTTGAGTATAGTACGAACGTATGTAAATATGCAGCAACATAATAATTATGTACGTACCCTGAAACTGGACGAGAAGGCTACTCTGCAAGTCAAACTTTTAAAGATAAGGTGTTACATGACCTTCCATTAAGTATCTATTGTTTAGAACAAAATGTACATATTCTAATAATTTTATGCTAGATTGTGTTTGTCAGCAGGCGTATTTATTTGACAGACATAAAGACTGACAGGATCGATTGGAATAAAAGTAACAATGTTTTGTGTTTACTTTTTAGCCTTTCCATCTTTAAATCGCTTGCATACGCATACTGAACGCACACGTGTCCTTTGTCCTAGTATGCTTGTGTGGTGCAGCTCACAGGTTACTCATGGCAATCACGAAGATACATAACATGAATGTACTGCACGCATAATTCTCGTGCAGTTGTGTACAAACATGAGTTTTTAAAAAATACTCGAGTAGAGTTACAAAATACCCACTCGCATACTTAAAAGTTTAAATCGAGCTGTACCATAGGTACGTATGTCAAGTGTTTGCATGCACCTCATTTAGCGATTCTCTAATTATTGCACTGTGTTATACTATTATTATTGTTGCGTGATTAACTGATTATAATGTTACGATATGTATTAGTTATACCCCAGAACGAGTATGGTATCCTTGTTATTACACGAGACGAGACGCAGCCGAGGTCGAGTGTTAATAACAAGGATACCATACAAGTGAATGGGGTATGGTATCCTTGTTATTACACGAGACGAGACGCAGCCGAGGTTGAGTGTTAATAACAAGGATACCATAGTACTAGATCGTTTGTTACGAAAGGTGTTTGCTGTAGAGAATGGACAGACTCTATATAGGTATATCACGTGATTATAGTTATTATTGCCATGCGTTCATTGTATAGTGTATAGTCATTACTAATCTATCGAATCCTTAATACGCGGACATCACATCTGGCGACGAGTACGGGATAATGACTACACTGAGACATATTGGGAAGTTCGAACCATCAGAAGAGAGTATTTCGGTGTATCTGGAACGCGTGGAATTGCTTTTTGCCGCCAACGGCATAAGAGACGAGAAGAAGGTAGCAGTCTTCCTTTCAGTGATAGGTCCAAAGAATTACGCATTGCTCCGTGATTTGCTGGCACCGGATAAGCCACAACAAAAGTCAGTGGCAGTTTTGTTTGAAACTCTCCGGAAGCATTTTGAACCAAAGCCAGTTATAATTGCCGAACGTTTTCGTTTCCATAGGCGAGACCAAGCCAGTGACAAGTCTATTGTCGAATACTTAGCAGAACTTCGACGTCTTGCAACACACTGCCAATTCGGCGAGTACCTGGAGGAGGCCTTGCGAGATCGATTTGTATGTGGGTTGCGAAGCAGTGGAATTCAGAGACGACTGTTGTCAGAAGCTGAACCATTAACGCTCAAGAAAGCCCTAGAAGTCGCCGTGGCAGTAGAGGCAGCGGACAAAAACGCCAAAGAGCTACAAAGCACTGAAAGCGCTCAACTAGGCAAAGTGGAACAGACTCATCCAATGCACAAGAGTAAGAAGCCCTGTTACAGATGTGGTAAAAACGATCACACACCTAATGACTGTAAGTACCGAGACTTCGTCTGTCGCAACTGCTCTAAGAAGGGTCATCTGGCCAAGGTTTGTAGGAGCAGAACACAAACTGAACAGAAACCTGCCAATGCCAGAACTGGCACTACTAGAGGAAAATCCAATTGGGTCGAAGCTTCTAACAGCACCACAGACAGTGATACTCTGAAAACAGATGAAGCAATCTTTTGTATCAAAGAAACCTGGACTCATTCCCTTCGCGTCAAACTTGAAGTGAATAACACACTCGTACCCTTTGAGGTGGACACAGGTGCTGCTGTCAGTATAATGTCTCACAGTTCATACAAGCAATATTTACCACATGTGAAGTTAAACAGCACAGAGATAGGCTTACAAACCTACACAGCTGAACCAATGAAGGTGCTGGGCGAAGCACAAGTTCAAGTGATGTACGGCGAGTACAAGGGAACACTGAAGTTGTGTGTGATAGAGGGGGCAGGTCCAAACCTGATGGGCTACAATTGGTTACAACACATTCGCTTGGACTGGAAGAGCCTAGGGGTGGCAACAGTCAAGAATAGTCCGCAGTCCTTATCAGAGATCCTAGAAGAGCACAAAGTAGTGTTCAAAGAGGAATTAGGCACAATGAAAGATTTCACAGCCAAACTAGCAGTTTAGAGCAATGCCAAACCAAAATTTTGTCGTCCTAGATCTATTCCGTTCGCCCTTAAAGATTTGGTCGAACAAGAGATAAAGAATTTAGAGAGCAAAGGTATTTTGGAACAAGTCAAGTATAGCGAATGGGCAACACCCATAGTCCCGGTGCCGAAACCTGATGGCAGAGTGAGACTGTGTGGAGATTATAAAATAACAGTAAACCCGGCCATAGATGTGGAGCAGTATCCCCTGCCAAAACCTCAAGAATTGCTAGCAACACTCTCAGGGGGGCAGAGATTTACTAAATTAGACCTGTCCGCGGCGTATCGGCAGATGTTACTGGAGGAGGAGTCTCGCAAGTTAGTCACAATTAACACTCATCTTGGGCTGTTCAGGTATTGCAGATTGCCTTTTGGAATCGCGTCGGCACCAGCAATTTTTCAGTGTGCAATGGACACATTATTGCAGGGTATCCCACATGTTATCTGTTATATTGATGATGTGTTGGTGACTGGACTGACTGAGGAAGAACATTTGCAGAATCTGGTACAAGTACTTCATAAGTTGCAAGAGCAAGGGATGCAACTAAAAAGGGAAAAATGTGCCTTTTTCCAAAAGGAAGTGGAGTATTTGGGATACCGGATTAATGCTGATGGTGTTCACACTGCACCGTCGAAGCTACAGGCAATACAGCAGGCCCCAGCACCAAGAAATGTCACAGAGTTACGTGCTTTCCTTGGATTGCTAAATTACTATGGCAAATTCATACCCAACTTATCTACAATGATTCACCCCCTGAATGCATTGTTGGGGCAAGGTCGCAAGTGGAATTGGACACAAGAGTGTGCCAACGCCTTCAAAGCAGCGAGGCAATCTCTCACCTTAGATTCAGTTTTAGTGCATTATGATCCACAACTACCACTTCGCTTAGCTGGGGACGCATCATGTTATGGAATTGGAGCTACGTATCTTGTCACACCAGTATCCTGACGGTTCAGAGCGACCTATTGCTTACGCATCAAGGACATTGATACCAAGTGAAAAGAATTATGCCCAAATCGAGAGAGAAGCGTTGTCATTGGTGTTCGGAATTCAGAAGTTCCATCAATTCATATACGGCCATAGCTTCACCTTGGTGACAGATCACAAACCGCTGACCACCATATTGGGTGGAAGGAAGGGGATTCCTGCTATTGCTGCAGCAAGAATGCAAAGGTGGGGATTTTTATTGTCCGCGTACCATTATAACATTGAATTTAAGTCAACAAAGTCGCATGCAAATGCTGATGGTTTATCACGTCTACCTGTCCCTGAAAATTCAGCTGTAGGCAATCCACAAGATGTGACTTTGTTTAATGTTTCTCAGATAGTTTCCCTTCCAGTGACTGAAGTTCACATACAGACAGCCACATGCAAAGATCCGATTCTGGGTACTGTTCTACGATACACGCAACAAGGCTGGCCGTCAAAAGTTCCAGAACACTTAAAACCGTATTGGTTGAGAAGAAGTGAGTTAACTGTTGAGAAAGGAATACTAATGTGGGGGATCAGAGTAATTGTACCGACTAAGCTGAAGGACCAGGTGTTACAGGAAATTCACCAAGGCCATCCGGGCATTAATAAGATGAAACAGATTGCCAGAAGCCATGTGTGGTGGCCCAAAGTAGATGCAGACATAGAAACATTGTCTAAGGCATGTAAGGCTTGTCAAGAAGTCAGAAATTCTCCTGCAAGTGCCCCACTTCACCCCTGGATTTGGCCCACCAAACTCTGGTCAAGAGTACAAATCGACTTTGCCGGACCATTTTTGAGCAGAATGTTTCTTGTGGCAGTTGATGCTTACTCCAAATGGCCTGAGGTGGTAGAAATGTCGACTGGACCAGCAGGAGTATCAGCTGCTAGAACTATAGAAGAGTTGAGACGCATATTCTCCTTACATGGGTTACCACAACAAATAGTTTCCGATAATGGCCCTTAATTTGTCTCAGACCAATTTGCACAATTTCTGAAGCAGAATGGTGTAAAGCATTTTAAGAGCTCTCCGTACCATCCCTCCAGTAATGGGCTCACTGAAAGATTCATCCAAAACACTAAAGAAGGCCCTAAAAGCAAGTAAGGATGAAGGAACTTTACAACAACGTCTTGCTAGTTTTCTGCTGAGTTACCGCACATCCCCACATGCTACAACAAAAGAAAAGCCGTGTGTCTTGCTAATGGGTAGGTCCTTGCGTACCAGACTAGATTTACTTAAACCTGACCATGAAAAACAAGTTGTAGATCAGCAGGCACACCAGAAAAGCAATCATGATAGACATTGTAAGCACCGACAATTTTCAGAGGGAGACTTAATTTTGGCAAAGAATTTTTCCTCAGGTCCGATATGGTTGGCGGGTGTTATAGTAGAAGTCCTCGGACCATTGTCATATCGAATAAAACTAGATGACAATCGTATTTTCAAGAGACATGTTGACCACTTGTTAACTCGTAGTGAATTCAATGAACCTACTCTTAATGATGAAGTTCTTCCAGGGCCAGTGCTTACCCAAGATAATTCACCTGACACTGCCATTGACACACATACGAGTTCACCAGCACGTGACACAGTGACATCCTCTCAGTCAGCAGAACGTCGCTACCCTCAACGTCAACACCGTAGAAAGCCAGAAAGATACAACACCTGATTAAGGGGGAGGGAGTGTAGAGAATGGACAGACTCTATATAGGTATATCATGTGATTATAGTTATTATTGCCATGCGTTCATTGTATAGTGTATAGTCATTACTAATCTATCGAATCCTTAATACGCGGACATCACATTTGCGTGTAGAAACTTTGTTATTAGCAGCTGTAAATAGGCGTTAAAACTGTAATCTTAAAGGTTTCTGGGCAGGGAGATATTATAGTTATCAACTGGTTGATAACTATAATATTTCCCTGGCGGCTTCTTTGATCCGCCCACACACTGGGAGATAATATATATTGGCGACAAGGACTGTTCTTATCAATGCAATGACAACTTCTTTTGGAAAGTTGGACAATTCGACCCTGCTTCAGATGATGACTGGATTCAATATGTTGAACGAATGGAGTACTATTTCTTTGGTAATGGAATTTCTTCCTCTGACAAGCAATGGGCAGTGTTAATAAGTGCAATGGGAACCAAAGTCTATAAGACTTTGTGGAATTTAATCACCCCTAATGCACCCAGTGACAAAACATTAAGGGAACAAGTAGAGGTGATGACAAAGCATTTCTGTTCTCCATCAACGGTTTAAGTTCAATACATGTGTAAGGAAGCCTAGCGAATCAGTAGCCAACTACATAGTCGAATTGCAGGCATTGTCACAGTATTGCAACTTTGGAGATACTCTTGAGTTAATGCTAAGAGACAGAATAGTATATGGGATTAACGATGCCCAGAGACAGAAATGCTTACTACGTAGTTTGCTACGTAGTTTGAGAAAGGGCTCACATATGCCAAGGCCAAAGACATAGCCCTTGGTTTGAAGTCTGCTGTACAAGGTACCAGAGACATCCAAATTCTTTCCAGTGATCCAGTGCACAAGGTGTCAGACTAGAAGTCGAACAGTTACACTAAATGTTTTTGATGTGGCAGAACTAACCACAAGGCACATTAATGCCAGTATAAGGATGCTGTGTGCAACAAGTGTAATAAATCAAGCCACTTGGCTATAAAAATGTTCGTCCAACTCCCAGCTTACCGACTTCAAAGAAGCAATTGCCTACACATGTAGTTTCTGAACAATCTAACCATGAGGAAAAGCATGAGTACTTAGTACTTATTGTTTACTATCCAAGACAAAAAGGTGCTAAAGATAAACCAGACCCCTTGTACGTATGTAAGTGTGAATTTGAATGGTAAACAAGTGTCAATGGAAATAGATACTGGGTCAGTAGTTTCAATCATTACATAATCAAAGTTCAGAGAGATTTCACCAGTGCCCCTACAAGAGTCACAGGTAAACTTGTGCACATATTCAGGTGAAACAAGCTGATCTTCTACCATCTAAAAACCAGGCACTGCGTAAGTTAAATCTGGTTAAACCACTGTTATTTAATAATTAATGAGAAAATCACGTGAGCAAAGACTCATCACTAAGGAACACATAGCAATGCATACGAATTTATTTCTTCTGTTTAAACCGGCTTTATACTCCAGTTCTTTAGTGATAAAACTTAGTATAAAGTTGTCCTTAGCCAAAATTCTAACTGTAACACTATAGGCTGATCTTCTTTTATAAGCTCCGCAACCTGCACAGCATGCCCACTTTCCAAAACTGAAGCATTCCATCTTGTTAGTAATGTACAGCTGATTAAATGGCATTTACTGTGAAATGAACAGCAAATACAGCATTAAATTCAACAGAACTTATGACGTGCTTCGTTACTAAGGCCATGCCTATCAGTTATATTGATAGCAAGTTTCACTAGCATAATCAAAAATTAAAAATTTAAGAAGTGAGTAGGGATCGGACTGGATCGATCTATCACTACAAAAGTAAGGAAACAAGGAATAGAAGATATGGCATGAGACTACGGTAAAGATTTTGTATGAGATAATTTCTAAAAGTTTAATCCCTACTTTTGGCGAATGTTTGCTTTTTATAGAGCGAGATGCTAACTTAATTATTGTGTGCTTGTTTACAGGCACTTCTTAACAAATCACTTACATACATAGCACAGCAGCTGTATTATTACAAATTGTGTTTGAATAACAGCCAAGATCTATTTGTTCAAATCTGTAATCACACTTATCCTAAAGTTTACGATGTAATGAACTACATGCTAAAACTGGCTAAAACATCGCGTCTGTTAATAGTATTATAATGGCATGTGCATCACTAATTATGTCACGTATGCAGACTGTGTTTATTGTGACATAATATCGACACCTTCTTTGAATAGAGAAGAAGGAAGAGTAATGGAATCGTCATAGTGCACTAGATAATCCTTCATCAGAACAACATTTTGTAAATCCGATGTGATTACCTTTGTTGTGTGAAAAATCTGGAGCCATACACCTAGCACAACCGGGTCTTATGGCAGGCTGGCTGGAATATACGTAGGTAAATTTTGAAATTTTTAAAATTTGCTGTGGATCGAAATATTAGACTTTTCACTGCGTTTAGCAAAGATACAGCCTAATTACAGCAATGCTAATGCATCCAAGTTGGTATTTTCAGCTAAAACTTGTTGTAAGGTTGTTTTTTAAAATGCGAAATTCTGGAAGCCATAGTTTTTCATAGCGATCCCTACTATTAAGTACTTAATGATATCAAGAAACTGAAAAGCAGTAGGACCTGTTTGATTGGTTATTCAGGCTTCATTTCAAGTGAATGGTTTTTAATAGCCTGGGGAGCAGGGACACACACACACACACACACACACACACACACACACACACACACACACACACACACACACACACACACACACACACACACACACACACACACACACACACACAAACACACACCAACATGTGCACGAAAACAATTTCAAGAAACCAGGCATGCGCTGGCCAAATTATGGTGTGCCTGATTTAAAACTCAATGTGCAAGGTGAGGCTATGTGTACTATTGAGTATGAAGATAAACAGTATGTACTACCCATTATTGTCATTTCGGGAAATGGTCCCACACTACTTGGTAGGAGCTGGTTACAACACATTCCTTTGAACTGGTCAAAGCTTTTCCAACCAATCCTTAAAGTCAATGATCAGCTTTTGCAATAGCTAAGCGCTTACATGGTAAAGTGGCTGCGTTACAGCAAATTATATTTGAAAAACAGCAAAATATATTTGTCCAAGGCTATAATCACATGTATCTTGCAGTTCACTTCATAATGAAGCACACTACAGTCTTTTGGTGATGTATTCGAAGGTTAATTGGGTACATTACATGGCAACAAAGTAAGTATCCACATTGATCCAACTATTCTACCTAAATTTTGTAAAGCTAGATCCTTACCTTATGCTGTGAAAGAAAAAGTTGATAGAGAGCTACGTACAACAATTACTAGATAGGGTATAATCACACCTGTCAAATATTCCAAGTGGACTGCACCAGTCATGCTTGTCATGAAGCATGACAAGAAAATAATGAGACTTTGTGGTGATTACAAACTCACGGCTAATCAAATCTTGTGCTTGGAACATTATCCACTCCCCAAAGTCAAAGACTTGTAGCCACGCTGGCTGGTAGTACCGTATTTACCAAGCTAGACATGAGCCAAGCTTTTTTACAACTCTTACTAGATGATCAGTCAAAAGAATTACTGACAATTAATACCCATAAACGCTTGTTCGTTTACAATAGACTACCTTTTGGAGTATCATCTGCTCCAGACATCTGTCAATGTATTATGGAGTCACTTTTGAAAGACACTCCAAATGTTCTAGTATATCTAGATGAATTTTGATCACTGGACAGACCCAAGAGCAGCACATTAGGAATCCTCATGAAGTATTGAGTCATTTCCGTCAAGCTGGATTATGCCTAAAGGAGCAGAAATGTCAATTCCTAGCCAAATCAGTAGAGTATCTTGGTTTTACCATTGATCAACAGGGTTTACACCCATCTGAAGGAAAAGTTACTGCTATCAAATCTGCTCCAAGTCCAAGAAACCTTACATAGCTCAAAGCTTACCTTGGCTTACTTACTCACTATGGAAAGTTTCTACCAAACATCACTAATGTTCTGGCTCCCTTATACCAGTTGTTAACAAGAGATGTTACGTAAGTGGACCTGAGGAAATCAACAGCAGCAAGCATTTGATACGTCTAAGCAAACATTGACATCATCAGCTTTACTGGTACACTATGACCCTACCAAAACATTGACACTTTCATGCGATACTTCACAGTATGGCATCAGAGCTGTACTATCTCAAGTGTGTAATAGGGATGAAAAACCAGTAGCTTAGAACCCTTACCAGTGCAGAAAAATTACAGCCAGCTGGAAAAAGAAGGGTTAGCTTTGATATTTGGAGTTACGAAATTTCACAATTGCCTATTTGGTCAAACGTTCGCATTATGTACGGACCACAAGCCCTTTCAAAGCCTCCTTAATGAATTCAAGTCAATTCCTTGTATGGCATCCACTTGCATACAATGGTGAGCACTCATACGCAATTGCTTCTTATGTGTAATGACTTGAACATACGTAATTAATTATTGACATATGTAATGAATGATTAGGTAATCATTGTAACACGAGTGTTGTAGAATTGTTCAGTTGTAAGTTGTATGTATTTAAGTTGTTGTACGCTGAGTGATTTGAATATTGAATTATATTGATTCCTTCTCCCTGGCCGTTATAACATACTTGGCGACGAGGACCGGATTTTTATATATAGCTACATGGCAGCATCCTTCATAGGACAACCTGGCGCATTTGACGCGGCTAAGGAATCATGGACTCAGTTTTCTGAACATGTGGCTTATTTCTTTCAGGCAAATGGGATTACCGAGCAGACTAAGAAAAAGGCAACGCTGTTGGCGATTATTGGACCCTCAGCATACAAACTGTTACGTAGCCTCGTAGCCCCTACAAAGCCAGACGAAGCACCATGGCGAAGTAGCTGCCATGGCGAAGCACCACAACCCTGCTCCTTTGGAAATCATACAAAGATACCGATTTAACAGTCGTTCCAGGAAGGAGGGAGAGTCTATCGCCACATACCTGTCCGAATTGCGTTCTCTAGCAGAACATTGCAACTTCCGGGATAATCTAGACGATATGTTGAGAGATTTGCTAGTGTGTGGGATAGAGAACAAGCCAATTCAAAAGAGATTGCTTGCGGAAACGACACTGACTCTTAAGAAAGCTACAGAGTTAGCACTGGCAATGGAGACAGCAGAGGTAAATGCTGAGACCCTGCATAGTCGGAGTTGTGCACAGGAGCTGAGGCAACCAGTCCTTAGAATGCAATCAAGTCAGAGAGGAGGGCAACCAGTAGACAAAGCAGCAGGAGCATGTTATAAGTGTGGGCAAAAATCACACAAGGCTCCCAAGTGCCCATTCAAAGAATCCAAGTGCCATAATTGTGGCAAAGTGGGACACTTTAAGAAAGTTTGCCGCCAGGCCCTAAAACCAGAGAAGTCTACAAGTCAAGGCAGAAGCAGAGTGAATGTTATGCAAGATAACACACAAGAACATTATGAACAGACTGACAATGGACACTCTGAGTATCAACTATTCACCATGACTTTTTCATCTAACTCACCACTAAAAGTAGAGATGACATTGGGGGAAAGCCACACACCATGGAGATAGACACTGGAGCTTCAGTATCAGTGATATCAAAAACTACTTATCAGCGTGAGTTTAATGAGTATGAGTTACAGGAAAACTCAGTGCGCTTAACAACTTATGGAGGTGAGCCCTTGTCTGTATGTGGGGAGTTAGTAATAGATGTCGCACATGGGGACAATAAAGCCCAACTGCCATTGTTAGTAGTAGACAAGGATGGCCCTAGCCTTTTGGGCAGGAACTGGCTAGCCTGTTTTCACCTAGATTGGAATGTTATACACAATGTACAACAGGCAGAGGTGTCAAATATTTTAGATAAGTACAAATCAGTGTTTACACCTGGGTTGGGTACACTAGCAGGCTTTGAAGCAAAAATATACATCGAGGAAAATGCTGCTCCTCGATTTTGTCAAGCTAGGTCTGTTCCATTTGCAATGAAAACACTAGTTGAGAAAGAATTAGACAATCTGAAGGCACAGGGTATCATTGAACCAGTTGTTTTCTCAGAGTGGGCAGCACCCATAGTGCCTGTGTTGAAAGCAGATAAAACATCTGTAAGGATCTGCGGGGATTTTAAGTCAACCATTAACAGGGTGGCTAAGTTAGATAGATATCCAATTCCAAAGATCTCAGATCTGTTTTCAAATTTGTCTGGTGGCAGATACTTCACAAAACTGGATCCTAGCCAGGCATACCTACAAGTTTGCTTAGATGAACAGTCAAAGTCACATGTAGTTGTCAACACCCACAAGGGTTTATTTTGGTATAATCGTCTACCATATGGGATCAGTTCAGCACCTGCCATTTTTCAAAGAATTATGGAATCCTTGTTGAAAGGAATACCTCGTGTAGTTTCAAATTTAGATGATATCTTAATATCTGGATGAACAGTAGAAGAGCATATGGATACACTTGAACAAGTTTTGAGTCGTTTGGAGAAAGCAGGCCTGAAACTTCAGCAGAGGAAGTGTACGTTCATGGTACCAGAAGTTGTATATCTGGGCCACAAGATAGATGCTCAAGGTTTACATCCACTAGCTGAGAAAGTAGAAGCTGTCCAGGCAGCACCGGTTCCAAAGAATGTGTCGGAGCTGAAGTCATATTTAGGGCTATTATCATACTATGGCAAGTTTTTGCCAAATCTGTCTTCTACACTAGCCCCACTATACGAGTTGCTGAAATCAACAGTGAAGTGGAGATGGGGGAGACAGGAAAATGCTGCTTTTCAGGAGTCAAAGAAACTGCTATCTTCAGCGGAAGTTTTAGTTTATTATGATCCAACAAAGGAAGTCACCCTGGCATGCGATGCCTCACCGTACGGCATCGGTGCAGTTCTTTCACACAAAATGCCTGATGGATCAGACCGTCCTATTGGTTTTGCGTCACGCACACTATCAAGTGCAGAAAAAAAGTACTCACAATTAGAAAAAGAGGGACTTTCTTGTGTTTTTTGGGGTAAAGAAATTTCACACTTACCTGTATGGCTGTTGTTTCACCTTAATAACCGACCACAAGCCATTATTAGGTTTATTCAAAGAACGGTAGGCAATCCCAGCCCATGCATCAGCCCGTATTCAACGATGGGCCCTGACATTAGCTTCCTATGAGTATAATTTACAGTTCAGAAAATCTACAGCACATTCTAATGCTGATGCACTAAGCCGACTCCCATTGACAACTACTCCAGCCACAGTACCTGACCCACCGGAGATTGCGTTATTAATGGACCATTTAGATTCTTCTCCAGTGCGAGCATCAGAAATTAAGAAAGAAACCAGTTACAACCCGGTGTTATCCTGTGCCCTCCAGTTTGTATTACATGGTTGGCCAGATTCATGTGACAATGTTGAGCTAAAGCCATACTGGTCAAGGAGGTTGGAACTGTCAACACAGGAAGGCTGTCTAACGTGGGGAAATAGAGTGGTTGTACCCCCCTCATTACGCCAGAGAATATTATTACAGCTACATGACACTCACATGGGGATATCACGCATGAAATCTTTAGGGAGAATGTTTGTGTGGTGGCCAGGCTTAGACAAAGACCTTGAGGATATAGTCCGTCACTGTGATATTTGCCAAAGCACACGTGCCACACCTCCAGTGGCACCACTACATCCCTGGACATGGCCGTCAAGACCATGGTTCAGAATTCATGTCGACTATGCTGGGCCTTATCTAGGGCACAGATTTCTGGTGGTGATCGATGCCCATTCGAAATGGATAGAAGTGGTTCCAATGAACTCAACTACTACAACAGCTACAGTGGAAAAACTAAGAGTAATGTTTGCACAGTTCGGGATCCCCGAGGTAGTAGTTTTAGACAACGGAACAAATTTTGTCAGCAAAGAGTTTGAACAGTTTATGCAGCGTAATGGAATCAAACATGTCACTTTGGCTTCAGCACATCCTTCATCAAATGGATTAGCTGAGCGCGCTGTCAAGACTTTTAAGAATGGGTTATCTCGATTGAAAGATGGATCAACTACTGATAGGCTTTCACGGTTCCTGTTTACTTATAGAAATACTCCTCAGGCAACCACCGGATCAACACCAGCTGAGCTTATGATGGGGAGGAGATTACGTTCGACATTAGATTTAGCTAAACCTGACTTGGAAAATAAAGTTGTCACTAAGCAGGACCAACAAAAATATCAACATGATAGACATGCCAGACAACGAGTCATTCAAGTGGGAGATGCCGTATTTGCCAAAAATTTAAGTCCAGGTCCCACTTGGGTACAAGTTACTGTTATTGCTCAAACTGGCCCTGTATCTTTTAAAGTTGAAGTAGAGAATTCCAAAACTGTGTGGCGACGCCATCAAGATCAATTACGAAAAAGATACAAGAACATGGAGACTGAGAAATCTGTAAGTGAGGATACATTGTCTGAACAGGGTGACTATCTGATAGACGTGGATGTCGTTCCAAATGACACAGTTACTACAAGCGAGTCACCCCATTAAATAACAGAAGAATCATCCACTTCCTCGACACCACCTGTACCGGCTCCTCGCCAAAATCCGCCAAGGGCCAGGAAGCCTCCTGATCGTCTCACACTTTAGGGGGAAGAGATGTAATGACTTGAATATACGTAATTAATTATTGACATACGTAATGAATGATTGTTGTAGAATTGTTCAGTTGTAAGTTGTATGTATTTAAGTTGTTGTATGCTGAGTGATTTGAATATTGAATTATATTGATTCCTTCTCCCCGGCCGTTATAACATTATGAATACACCATCAAAGGCCATCCAATACCAATACTGATGAGCTAAGTCGCCTGCCACTTCCTGACACATCAACATCAGAGGTTCCAGTCCAAAGTGAATTAGTATTATTGATGGAGTACATGTCTTCAGGACCCCTTGCCGCAGTTCAAGTGAAGTCAATGACACAACTGTTCAAACTTCTTAATTATCAATCAGTTAACAATGAGCAATGACTGCCAGCAGAGTGTATTATACAAAAATTTGTAAGCTTATATACCTACACAATATTCTAGAATTATCTGGTAAACACAAGCTTCTAGAAGAATCTCTAACTAACTAGTAGGCCTAATACAATTAACACTATGTACAAAATTACGTAACAGGTTTATATTAAAGTAAACAGTCAAAAGTGCTTTGCTTCAACAACAGGATCCAATACTCTCTCGTGTTCATTTGTACATTCTTAGAGGTTGGCCAAGCACAGATTCCTCATTCAATCCTTATTCCTCATGTAGACACGAGTTATCTGTTTGTAATGGTTGTGTACTATGGGGCAACCATGTCATCATTCCTAAAGAGGGACGCCACACAATCCTTGATGAATTACACAACACACATCAAGGTGCTTCCTGTATGAAAGAGAGCAAGAATGGTGGTATGGTGGCCAAACATTGATAAACAAATCGAAGCAATGGCAAGTTGTTGTGCGGCTTGTCAAGCCTCTAGAAACTTACCACCAGTGGCACCTCTACATCCTTGGTCCCTCCCTGATAGACCCTGGAGTAGACTTCATATGGAAACGATGAGCTGTTATCTGATACAATTGACTCAGGAATGCCATGGGTAGCAAATAAGGTTTACAACTTTTCAATTGTAGTAGCTGATGATGCAGACTTGACTGGAAAGACATCTATCTATTTGGAAAAGTCATCAACAACCATTAGAAGCATGTGATTATCAACAAGACCAGCATAGTTATGAGTGCTGAAATGAAACAATTCCTGACAGCCAATGGGGTAGGGCATATTACATCATCAACCTATCATTCATCGAACAATGGTCTTGCAGAGTGAGCTGTGCAAACATGTAAATCAACATTGAAGAAAATGAATGGCAATTCATAATATACCAAACTCCAACGTTTCTTGTTGAACTATCGAACAACACCCCAAGGTACCATAAGTGTTCCTACATCACAGCTATTGATGGGCAAACAGCTCAGAACATATTTAGACTTGGTTATTCCTGACTTACGTATGCAACTAAACATGTTCAAGATGCTCAAAGCACCCAGAAAAACTACCATGATCAGCATGCCAGATGCAGAAGGATGTTATTGAATTTCCATCCTCAGAATCTGCTAATAAATTATCACTTTCTGCCACAGTAGAGAATCCAGCTGTCAAACGTTCAACAATAGTTTGACGGCCTCCAGATAGACTGACTATGTAGGTTTTTGGTATCTCCTCATTTTTTTCAAGGGGGAGGAGGGTGTTGTACTATGTATTACGGTACCAATTTAATGCAATCGTGCACGTGTGTGAGTGCAATCACACGCGAGTGCAAGTACCATCACCCGCGAGTGAAAGCGATTGTGCTCGTGAGTGTAAGTAAAATTACTCGCAAGTGAAGTACGTAGTGACCACGAATTGGTTTATAAGCTGTGTAATATCTTCAGTTTACTACAGTAGTAAAGCAAAATGCTTTAGTATAAAGTAATTGTAAAATGAAGCGCTTTCGTCTTAAAGGTGGGCGTGGCACTTACTGAATATCGAGCACATGAAGCTGGTATTGAAGTAGCAAGACAAAGTACTATGGTTTATATAGTGGACTCAGCATCTACCAATATATCGAGCGCATGAAGCTTGTATTGAAGTAGTAACACGGAGTACTGTAGTATATAAAGTGGGCATGGCACCTACCAAATATCGAGTGCATGAAGCTTGTACTGTAGTAACATGAAGTACTACTGTTTATAAAGAGGGCAGGCCATATATCAGTATAGTTTTGCCTTGTACTTGCTATTGGTACATTGCTGTTACTAGTACTTGCGAGTGTTTGTACTCGCACATGCAAGCATTGCCACTCGCACTCGCAGTAGTACTCGTGAGTGCGACATTGCATTAAATTGGTACCGTATTAGAGTAGTTATGATGTAATACATAGTTAGGTATGCCAAGTGTGAGCATGCACCTCGTGTAGCGATTCTCTAATTATTGCACTGTGTTATACTATTATTATTGTTGTGTGATTAACTGATTATAATGATATCACAATTACCTACAGTTTATGTCATCAGAAACCCTACAGTTTGTCATCTTGTTTAGTTGTTGACAAATAATGCAGATGCCAGCTATCAGTAAAGAATAGTAATTTATAACACATCTTTAGATATGGTAGCTACAGCTTGATTCAAGCTTTAAGCACTCGTGTGTGTAACATGTGTGTGTTTCGTAACTTTTCCTGAGTAGTTTTTAAAATCTGGCATGTTTGTAGACAACTGCACGAGTAACTGATGAGCAATCCGTGCACATTAATCTTTGCTCTTGCTACGATAAATTGAGTATTGTGTACATAAGTTGCACTACACAAGCATCATGGCAATGATGGCTATCATAACAAATGAGTACTTAGCAATATGTATGTAAGTGATAACCAAGATGGAAAGTGGCTAAATGGCATGTAAGATCATTCACAAAACCAAAACCTACAGTACCGCTTGATTTAAACTTGTCGCTAGTGTGCACAAACTAACAACTTTTTATCGAGCATTAAGTGGAAGCTAGCGTACAAGGCTTAATTGCTCTGGTGTATCATTTCACGAGCAGTCTGTATGCAGCTACAAGGAAATCATGCTATGAGTATGCTTGCAAGCCTGTCATATGCTTGAGTACTGCTAGATACTCGAGTGCGAGGTTGTTTGCATGGTTATACCAGTTTATAATTACGTATGTGTATTGCAGAATATGGCAAGATTACAATACATAAAACCAATCTAAGTATCATTTTAGATTGATCACAACTTTGCCCTAGAAGGGCCTAAAAAGGTATTTTTACTGATTTCCAGTAAAAATTTTGATCATCTAGCATGTACATATTTTTGAAAAGTTATTTTGTTCTGATACGGCCTATCTGGTAAAATAAACTGAAGTAGCATAAGTACGTAGAAGATGCAATAAAAGTGTAGCAATTAATTTTGTAAGACATAGAAGCCATTGTATTAACGGTGGTTTTCTTACAGCTCAGTAAGAGTTACGTGACTCCATGACGAATCAGACCAAAACTTAAATAATGACTTATCTTGTAATGCTAGTAACATTATTCTAATTTTAGTGGTGAATCTAGTGCTTGATAAACACTCGGACTGAAACACTCGATAACACTCCAACTGAACTCATTAGAATTAAATAGCTCACAAGATATACATTTAAATTTTTCAAAATGGAGGCAAGGCAGTACTGGAAATTTGTAAAATGGCCATAGAAGAAATACACGGTTCAGTTTTTAAAGAGAGTTACAGAAATACAAGTAAGTGACTGAATTAGTTAAGCTTTATTTTCTTTGCTCCCGTTTATACAGCCCATTGTGTGATTCTAACGGCCAGACCCACCAACAATATGCAACGTGGCTAGGAGAGTTAAGTAATAACTACACATCAACCATTTTTGTCTACGTATGGAAATGAAGAAATTGTGGATGCATGTGAGACTAATGCTGTAAAAGATGTTTTTCGAGAAAAGACGTCAGGCGTAGCTTTTGAATTTCTACAGCGGCAGTAACTACAAGACTGGGGCACCAATTGTTGTCTTTATGTGGCTGATATCAGTGAAGGAAAAAAGTCTTGCTGTAGCTTAGATGCATGTGTGGCACACGTGATCATCTGGATGCGTTCCCACAATTGATAGTTAATAATTCATGCACTATATTTCATAGAATGGCTCAAGCATTAGTTTGTATAGTTTATGCATTAGTTATACACCTCATGCTGTTGCACTAGATTAGCTATAGCTAGTCGTGCCGTGCTGTGCACTTGCTAACAACAACTATTAATAAATGCACGTATGAACCAACATGGTATAGATACGTAGCTAGCTATATAGTGTATTATAAAAAATTGTGTGCCTGGGCATCAGGTGAAGTCTGGCTATGCCCATGTTTTCAAGCAAAGTTACGAGTGCGTGTAATCGATGAGTAAAGCAGAGACTGTACTGAAAATAATAGTTTACTTATGAGTCGAGCACTTGAGCGCTTGCTTCATATGCAGTATCGAGTCAAGTGTCACTTCTTGTATGAATTACAACACTCGTAACTTGGTCGAGGCAACCCGTTTACTCCAGAGCAACTCGCAAGTAAATGTGACGTTATCTTTGAGCAGTACTGTAATTGCTAATGATCCATATGGCGTTCCATTGACACACGTAACTCACCTGGATATAAGTCTATCGATGTGCTACGACTTTTATTGAGTGTTTCAGTAGCCACGCTAATTGTAGAAAGGTCACACCTCCCTGGGGATAACCTGATACTTTGCAGACTATTGCAAGAATCACAACTTTAAGCACACAAGTGAGTAACACGCGTGTATTTAGTTGCTAAAATATTGAGATAGCATCCGCAATACCTATTACCAACAATGATTAAGAAGTGTTATGTAACCATTTTGCACAAATGAACATGTTTGTTTGAATATGCACCGTATTTGTTGCATCGATATCCATTAAGTGTTGATAGCCAATAATTCATGGGTTAGACTACACGAAATTCTGCAGGAAAAAGAGGATGATTTGATATACGCATATGCATCAGCCCAAGTGTCACAACAGATACGTACATTGACACTTTATATATACATACATAATATTATGTTATTTTACATACCTCTCTTAACTTTTCATTATGATCATGAATTTTTCTAATTTGAGCTAATTCTGATTTTTTATTAGATAATTCCTCTTGTAGTTCTTTAGTTTGCTAGAAATTAAAATACGTACAGTACTTATTTAATAATATTATTATCTATTTACACAGTAAAGTACTCTAAATGTTCTGATAAGTATAATGTAGCAAGTACATTACTTGTGTTCTTGCATGTATCAATGTTGAGTGTAATTTACATGCTAAACAAAAACACCCTGGGTGTAAAAAAAGTGCGAGGCCAATCAGAAGCAGCATTGCAAATAGGTATGTGTGACCAAAAATTTTGATATCAGTTGAGGCCAAGAAGTTACTTATCAAAAATCTTTTTAACTACTTGAATGATATACAATAGTTTATAGCATATTTTCACAACTATGACTGGCTTTGCCACTTGGCCACCTTTATTAATAATGATGGTGTGAAAAAGGTGGCCAAGTGACAAAGCCAATCATAGTTGTGAAAATATGCTATAAACTATTGTATGTCATTCAGGTAGTTAAAAAGATTTTTGATAAGTAATTTCTTGGCCTCAACTGATATCATCTTTTTGGTCGTACATACCTACAGTATTTGCAATGCTGCTTCTGATTGGCCTCACACTTTTTTTACATATAGGGTGTTTTTTAGCATATCAATACGTTTTTGGAAGTATAAACGGATGTTATTACTAGCAAGCAGCAGAGAAGTACTGCATGGGCATAACTTGTACTTACTTATTACAAATTAAACTTTGAAGCTTAATTTTGAAAAAGTCAAGCCTGAGATTTTTTTTTAACTTTCACTACAGAGTGATACATCAATATAGATTGTGTATATGAAAGTTTATGCAAATCATTCAAAGGGGGTCCAAGTTATGATAACTATAAACCTGCAGTGTAATAGTCCTTCTCAAATACATTCAAGTGTTTACTTCAGACTGATAATAGTATGACAAGTAGAGCATACATAGGAGAAGTGCTGATACAAATTTGGCTGAAATCCATGAAGAATGAGTGAGTTATTAGACAAACAAGTGAATGTATAAAAACGGAGATTGAAATAAACTTCCAGGGTTCACGAAAGCTCCTGCAAGCCCCCAAAAAAGTGTGCGATGAAAATGAAAGAAAGAAAGAAAAAAATAACTGCCGCTTAAAAATTTTGTGGTGACAGGAAGGCATTTATAAGGCTGTATCAGAAGAATGGCTGAATAGATTTCTATAAACTTCAGGGTATTGATTCTTCAAACAATGAAGGTACTAATTGTCTAGTAAACGGGCAAATTGGGTGGGAAAGGATGGTTCGTCGTACGTGGTTGCACAACGGGTGCCATAAAACTCGCAATGGCTGGTACTTAGTAATGGTGGCGCCTATTTCCTCCATTCTCGGTTTGTTGATTTTACATACGGTACAGCTCAATTTAAACTTGACAAGGCATGCGTGTGGCATGTACTTGACATGACATGTTTTTCATTTCGCATGCGTGCAGGCACGCATGCACTCGCAAGGTTGATGACGTAGAAACTCTCGTGCAGAGTACTCGTGTACGCACTAGACGTGTGGCAGAAGCACGCATGCATGTCAGGTATGTACACACCAAATCTGGTTTGCGTGCACAGCTTGGCGTGTATATACGAATTGTAAGTCAAGCATAACGATATAAACTCTATGACCATGTTCTTGACCTAAGGCATGATTCCCATCGAGACACAAGATGCAAAAACGCTGCTAAACAATTTCTTACTGTAAAGCTAAAGCCTATAGATTATATTTGGGGGTGTGTCTTTTAGCTATTATCATCGGTAATTCTCGTATAAATTCCAATGTGACAAATTAATGCCGATATCCTAAATGTGTTGTATATAGCTAACCGACAACGTGAACACATTAGTAGCTACCGCTATATATACAGTTTAGTTACTTTTCAAAGTTGCAGATAGTTTTTGCGCTGTACAATACTCGATCTCGTCCACTCATGACACAAAGATATCCTAGCATATTCAGTATGAACATGCCCCTTCATTAGGACTTTCGAGTGATACTCAATACAACAGATAAAGAAGCCGATCAGCTGCAAAACAGTTGCATTTCATTGCCTACAGCTACTGTACCTGTAGTTACACCACACGTGTAGTGTGGCAAACCAAGTGCGAGCTCATGACATGCATTTCTGGTGTGTCGTGTGTGTTCACTGGCCCGCATGTGCACGCCAAAATTGCGTGCAACAGTGCGTGCACATGCCAGTTTTTGAAGTTTTACATGCATTAAACGTGCAAGCACACGCATGTGTAAAGTTTAAATTGAGCTGTACCATAGTAGGAACGTTGTGGGTCGGTAATAACTAAGTGATAGCTTTAATGGTGGCTTAGCTAGAGCGTTTGCGAGCTTGAGGGAGGTGCTATGTGTAAATAGCCCACTTGGTGGTCGTGTTGCTGTGCTTCTTCTTGGCTTCGCGACTCACTATTGTGAGTCTTGATGTACATGCTATCCAAGGTTAAAACAAAAAGCTGTAGCCTAGTGCACATAAATTTTACGTATTACACAGCAATGCGTATAATACGTACATATGTATGCGCAGTGTTTAGCAGTTCATTTCAAATTGGAATATTCTGCCACTGTAGCCTAGTAATATATAAATGCATGCGTGCCTCACCCACATTCATAACCAACACCCTATATTATAATTATTATGTAACTTGATCACTATGAAATTAATGCTGATGTATAATACAATAGTCTTTTTAGACAGGCTATAGAGATCAGCTTTGTTTATAAGGACATGCTTACCATTAGTATCGATTCAGCATGTAGCATAAATAAAAATTAGAACTTACGTACGTATAATAGACTATAAGAATAAATAAAAACTAAAAATTGAAATAGTGAGTAGGGATCGACCTCAGTGCTCCAAAAAGTTAGGAAACAAAGAATAAGATTTGGCATGAGAAAACACTAAGATTCTGGTATGAGACAATTTATAAAAGTTAATACATTAATTATCAATCTTTGGATAGAGATAGATTTCCTACTTTTGACAAACCTACTGGAATGAGCTAAAAGTAGGAATCCATTATCTCATGCCAGAATCTTTAGTGTTCTCTCATGCCAAAATCTTACTCCTTGTTTTCTTACCTTTTGGAGCACTGAGGTCGATCCCCACTCATTATTTAAATTTTTAATTATTCTATTTTGTTTGCTTTTATCATTACGTACAGTAGTACTTAATAGTAGGAATCACTATTAAAATGTGTGGCTTCTGGATTTTTCGCACTTCTAAAATTACCTTACAACAGGCTTTAGCTGAAAAAACCAACTTAAATGCGTTGATAGTGTAAGTGACCTATTATCGACCGGTACTTAAGGTAGGCGTCAATAAAAAGGCAACGTAGCGTAGTAGCAATCACCATCGTATTACGATTGTTACATAACTGTATTACGCATTGTAATTATGGGCGTATTACATACATATTATGAGCATAAATATTGGTGCATAATAAATAGCTACGTACTTAAGTGTACTTATTGAATTTTACTACAAAATGAATTTTATTAATATCTTTGCAGGTTATTCACATAGGCACCATGGATTCAGTCAGTGGCATCAACAATGGTGTCCAAAGAAGCTAATGCATAAATTTTATGTACGTAGCTATGTATAGTTAGCTATGCATACACTTCTTTGTATATTGCAATCATTATAGTAATAGCTAATAGCTACATACGGTACAGCTCACTTACACTCGCGTGTACCATTCACGCGTGTGTTTATCAATTTTATTTGAGGGATCAGTCGGAGCTCGCGTGTCACTGCACGCGAGTCATACTTCGTGCGCTGCACTCGAGTCATACTTCGAGTGCTACACGCAAGTCGGACATGGCATGCTGCATGCGAGTCAGACTTCACGTGCTGCACACAAGTCAGACCTTGTATGCTGCATGAGAGTCATTGTACATACGTAGCTATATTATGTATGTATCACTCCAAACTGAATACCAAACACACAAATGAGTCCAAATGACATGAGGCTGAGACAGGACATGTAGCTAAATTCTTGCATGTGTTCTTAGACAAAGCGCACGTGTTCTAATACAAAGCGCACGTGATAAGGCGCTTAAGTTAAGGAGCTGGCCCTATTTGTGAGATCATTCCAAAATGACATGTCCCAAGATGCACTCCAATAAGTTGAACCTAAACAGGGCGTGATGTTGATTTGATAAAGGAAGCACGGACAAACTTGTGTAAGTCTATACCGCACGACAAAGGGCATGACAGGATTTACTCGTGAGTATTTACCACTTGTCAGTGATTACTCGCGAGCACTTAAGAGCACGACACGATTTACTCGCAAGTATTTACCACTCGTCAGTAATTACTTGCTAGCACTACTGACGTGAATTAAGTATTTATACGTGCGTTGTAATACTTGTGCATTCAAGAACAACTCACAAGTTATCTTCGAGATGTGTCGAGGCACGCCAGAGGACACGAGTGTTTTTGTAAACTTAGTCGTGAGCTGTACCATAACCATGTATACCTGATCAATAGACAATGTAACTAAGTCATAAGGTAGCGTCAGGATCTTTTACAGACACGTACGTAGCTAGTATACAGTAGGAATAATTGTATTAGACAAAGAAAATGTGTGCATACGTACGTATATAAAATCCTTTATGCACGAGCTTCCTTGGACATCATTCTCGATGCCACTGACTGAATCTAGGAGCCATCCAGAGGCTGCACTTCAAGACTCACGATAGTGAGTCACGAGACCAAGGAGAAGCGCAGCAATGCGACCACTGAGTGAGTTACGTATTTACATGTAGTACCGCCCTCAAACTCGCAAACGCTCTAACTAAGCCGCCATTAAAGCTATCGCTTAGTTATTACCCACCCACAATGTTCTTACTATATAGAATCAACAAACCGAGAATGGAGGAAATAGGCACCACCTTTCCTAAGTACCAGTCATTGTGAGTTTTATGGCGCCCGTTGTGCAACTACGCAAGATGAACCATCCTTTCCTGTCCTTTACAATTAGTACCTTCATTGTTTGAAGAATCAATATCCCAAAGTTGATAGACATCTGTTCAGCCATTCTTCTGATACAGCCTTATAAATGCCTTTCTGTCATCACAAAAATTTTTACGTGACAGTCGTTTTTTCTTCTTCCATTTTCATCGCACTTTATTCGTGAGCTTGCGGGAGCTTTCGTGAACCCCCGTAAGTTTTTTTCAAACTCTCTTTTTATATATTCACTTGTTTGTCTATTACTCACTCATTTCTTCATGGATTTCAGCCAAATTTGTATTAGCACTTCTCCTATGTATGCTCTACTTGTCATACTATTATCAGTCTGAAGTAAACACTTGAATGTATTTGAGAAGGGCGATTACACTGCAGGTTAATAGTTGTCATAACTTGGACCCCCTTCATATGATTTCCATAAACTTTCAGATACACAATCTATATTGAAGTATCACTCTGTAGTGAAAGTTAAAAAAAATCTTGGGGTTGAGATTTTCAAAATTAAGCTTCAAAGCTTCATTTGCAATATTGTGTGCTAGGAAAGTACAAGTTATGCCCATGCAGTACTTCTCTGCTGCTTGCTAGTAATAAAATCTGTTTATACTTACAAAAAGTAGTGATATGCTACACAAAAACACTCTGGGTGTAAAAAAGTGTGAGGCCAATCAGAAGCGGCATTGTAAACAGGTGCGTTTAGCATGTGAATTACCTGCAAGAATAATAGTAAAATTCATTTGTAGTACGTACAATTCAATGATTATACTTAGCTAGCTACGAAGCGTAATTATTCATGTATTACGTATGTAATTACGCCCATAGTACAGTCGTATTATGTGTGTATACAATATCGTAATTACAGTATACATCTACCATAACTACAACGTAACTACAATTACAAATGTTACCTTGTTATTGATGGCTACCGTACATATTATCGACCTGTTTATTATTCTGACTATCATCATAGACAAGAAGATCTACGTATTGTGTTAACAAAGCTATGAAACAGGTTTTAAGCCAACAAGGAACAGTTTTACTGTGTTTAGTAAATGGTGAGCATGTTTTTACTCAGCTATCACCCATAAATTTCAATAAATGTTGTATTTGTGACAAGCACACCATGCTACGTGGGACTCACAATAGCATATCAGCCTTGCCACTGTTAAATATTCTATATACATACCTATAAGATTACACTATAAAGAGTAGGAAAATGTGCTGGTTGAGGCAATAGAGGCGTTACCATGGGGAGACTTCTGCTGACAAAGATGACGAAAGTTCACTTGCGAGGTCACTGGTGGTGTATGTTCCTTTGCGCTGATAACCTGGCATGAGCCAATGTAAAACACCTGGAGTGAGGTGTAGAGTGACATTTAGACAATACTGCACTCACCCCTTAGTTAGCTAGTTAGCACATGCACTCTTGTAATTATACACTCTAATTTTTGAATGACTCATGTCACGTAGTGGCCGCCTGCTATTCGAATTATGGGGAAGGTGAGGTTGAAATATCAACATGTAACTCATTTTCCATTACTGACAGTAAGTTTGAATACAAAAATTAATATTAAAATACGCATGTGTATAATAAACACCATGTGCACTGTTTCTATAAGTACACCCATCCACTTCACACTTCGGCTTTTTTTTACTGCTGCAATACTACTGCTGGGTATAGGGTCGGTGGACATGTTGATATTTCAACCTCATCTTCCTCATATAATTATGAATAACAGATGGCCACTACATGACCTGAGCCATTCAAAAATTATACTTCAGAAGCCTCAATTTCTTTGAAGCACTGGCCACCAGCACTGATGACCCAAATTCTACAGAATGCTGCGGTCTGTAATAAAACTTCTGAAATACCCCTTTACTAGACCAATCTGCTGCCTTCATGATATCTTCCACTGACAGACCTGACATAGCTGCTTTTGTTGCAGCTGCTGCTCTGGTAGAGTTGTGCTTGAAATTTTAGTGTGTCTACTCCTGCTTTTTGCAAGACACACTTTGATCCATCTAGCAATAGTACGTACTTACTAGAAATCACTGGATCGTGCTTACCAATAAATGAACGGAAAAGGTGATTTTCCTCAGAATCATTCCGGAACGACAAGGTCTAGATCTTTTCCTTATATACTCTCAGTGTCTCCACTGGACACAGGCACTTGTCTTCCTTAAATAAAGGAAAGAAGAAATCAGCTGGACGTAATTGTTTTCAAAGATGGGCCGGCTTGAACACAACTCCTTCTGGAATATAGAGCATCTCAGCCAGGGTCTACATAAATCATTTCAGGGGAACTCATTCATGGCCAATGAATGCTCTGACAATGGAAATATGGAAGTGGTGCATAGATCGTCAAATCTCTCTGATAGCAGAACACCTCCCAGGAGTGGAGAATCAAGTGGCAGATATGGAGTCACAGACGGTCAGGGATCACTGCAATTGAATGCTTCATCCTCAACTGTTTTTACAAATCGAGAGGAAGATGGGCCCACTGGAAGTGGACATGTTTGCATCTCGTCTGACACACCTACTCCCTCAGTACTTTAGTTGGAGGCCAGATCCAGCAGCAGAATCAACAGATGTCTTTACACAGAATTGGAGTCAGTTTCGAAGGTATGCAAATCTCCCATGGTGTCTACTGTTAGCTACACTGGCAAAGATTCAACAGGAGAAGGCCAAGGTGATCTTGGTGGTACCTATATGGAAGACTCAACCGTGGTATCCCCTCCTTCTTCAACTACTGAGTGGGTTTCCACTTTTGATTCCAACACAAGAGAATATAGTGATCTCACCAATCAAGGAGGAGTTCATCATGCCAGCAGGAGTGCCACAGTTGGTCGTCTGGCCATTATCAGGCAACAGTGCTGATCAGGGGAGCTTTTAGAAGGAGCTTCATGATCACTTGTGTATATATATTACTGTGCCTACATTACTGTAGGGAAGATTTAGTGCTTGTGTGTATATTACTGTGCCTACATTACTGTAGGGATGGTTTAATGCTTGTGTATATTACTGTGCCTACATTAACGTAGGGAAGATTTAGTGCTTGGTGGCACTAAATCTTCCCTATATAGTGTAGGAGTGAATGTACATTTAGTGACATTTTCTATGAAACCATCTATAAGCTGTTACGGCTTCTTCTTATTATGTACGTCACACAAAACCCTGGCTTGACCATGTGATAAATTAGTAATGCAGTTTTCTCATGTGCTTCATTACAATGTGAACTTCAAGTTAATTGTGATTATAGCCTTGGACAAATATATTTGCTGGTTTTCGAATGTAATTTACTATAATACAGCTGTTTGTCATGTAAACCATTTGTAAACAAGCATAATTATTAAGTAGGCGACTGTAACATTTATGGAGCCTATTATAGGGACCAGAAACAATCATGCTATAAAAGAAACAAACTAGAACAAGTTGATGTATTACCATCTAAAACCCAGGTGTTATGTAATGTTAATCAATTGCTATTGTAATAGCATGTAATGACATCACTGGTATGTCACGTGAGCAAAGAGTTATCACTAAGTAACACATAGCAATGCATACAGATTTAATTCTTTTGTTTAAACCGGCTTTATACTCTAGTCTTCTTTGGTGGTAACTCATGACGTGTTTCGTTACTAAGGCTCACCCATTGCCTGTATTGATGGCAAGTGCCATAATTATAAAGAACTAGAAAAGCAGTAGAACTTGTTTAACTGGTTATTCAGCCTTTATTTTACGTGAATAGTTTTTAATAGCCTGGGGGACAGGCACACACAAAATGACAACATGAAATAGCTAAAATTGCAACAGAAAGACGTATGTATTAAGTTGCATATACATGACACCACTCCAGGGAATAATTTTGAGAATAATAGGTGAAGAAAAAGAATTGCCAGAAAGAATAATTGGAATTTTTAAAAGCACAATGTGCGTGTCCCAAGTACAGTATAGCGGGTTTTTAGCGAGACATTTATTCTAGCGAATGGTCTAATTCGCTAAAATTGCATCTGCAACTTTTTTGTCACGCAATTAATTAGTGATCGCGTGAGTTTTCACAGCATGCATGG
This sequence comes from Spongia lamella, assembly GCA_963930835.1. Classification (NCBI taxonomy): domain Eukaryota; kingdom Metazoa; phylum Porifera; class Demospongiae; order Dictyoceratida; family Spongiidae; genus Spongia; species Spongia lamella. The sequence goes on along the minus strand of OZ005746.1, from coordinate 5,301,070 downwards.
AACCTAAATGGCTAGAGTAAGCTCTTATAAACACCAGTAAAATGCTTTCCAGTTAATATCACTGCAAACTACTGCTACAATAAACTGTGAAATGAGCGATCGAGCGAGCTTATGCAGTCCCACAACGCCCAAGTGGATCGGCCGTTAAAATGCCCAAATAGCTGTTCTATCCAAACTGCTGCTTAGATAGGAGGTGCTGCAAGCGGCAGCGTTATTGTTGCTGCAAGTGGCAGCATTGTTGTTGCTGCAAGCGGCAGCATTGTTGTTGCTGCAAGTGGCAGCGTTGTTGATGCAGGCGGCAGCATTGTTGCTGTTGTAGAGGTGCTGCAGGCAGCAGCATTGTTGAGGAGGCGCTGTAGATGGCAGAGTTGGTGCTGCAAGTGGCAGTGTACATTTTTGTGGTAGGCAGCCACATTTTTGTTGAGGTGCTGCAGACAACAGCATCGTTGATAAGGTGTTGCAGGTGGGGTGGCCCGATATGCAGGTATTTTCTGGTCTCCTCAGTGGTTGTATGTAGTTGATCTAGTGTGGGTTGATTGCTATGGTGGTGACCTGCTTGGCTGTTGTGAGTCATTGGCATTTGGTGGTGCTGGTGTCCTTCTATGGTGTTGCCTTGATGAATGGATGGCCCAAATGTTGTGTAGAAGAAATCTAGCTATAGTAGTAACTAAACACATGCGTACAGAGGTTATATATGGTTGTAAGGAGAGATTATGGGATGGTTTTGGGTTACTATGAGTAGGAGGGATTAGGGGTGGGTTGTTTCAGTGGAAAAATAGTGGTGTGTTCACACATGTATTGTTCTATATGGTGCACCCTACTGTGGTGCCTTGTGATTGGCTGTTGCACTGTCCGTGGCATTGTTTCACCTAAACATTAACTCTGTTTAATGACTTAAACTTGATTCATGTGAAAAGAAGCCAATCAAACAAATCCTACTGATTTTCAGTTTCTGTATATGACACTTGCTGTCAATATTACTGATGGGCAGAGCCTTAGTAATGAAATACGTGGTGAGTTACTGCCAAAGAAGAGCAATGTAATGCTGTGTTAGCCGTTCATCACAGTAGAAGCCGTTTACCCAGCTGTACGTACATTACTAACAAGACGGAGTGCTTCAGTTTTAAAAGTGGGTGTGCCATGCAGGTTGTGGAGCTTATAAATGGAGACTGACCTATTGTGTTACAGTAAGAATTTCGGCCTAAAACAACTTTATACTACTTTCACTAAAGTACTGGAGTATAAAGCTGGTTGTAAATAAAAGAATTAAATTTGTATGCATTGCTACGTATATGGTACCACTCAAATTTAATAACGCATTCGCTCGCAAGTACTTTGCTCAAATCTTGATACTCGATGCTCTTCTCTCTACAAGTACTCACACAAATTCTATGAGAGTCGAGGCCGACATTGAGGACTCGGCTGGCTGAACTGAATCACTTGAGGCTGTGTTGGCTTTGTCGCTCGAGTGATGAATTCGAGTACCTTACTGCAGCTGGATCACTTGCTTGAGCTACATAATCTCGTGTGGACAGATCTTCACAAGAGGCTATCACTCGAGTCGACTCGACTTACTCTTTCGGGTTTCATGTTAACTCATGATATACGTGGCTAGCTAGTTATGTGATCACCACTTTTGTCAAACATTGTACTAATAGGACTAATCATAGCGCTCAGTGCTAAATTGATCTTGATGAGGATCTCAGATTGATATTACAATAGACTCTAAATAAACCACACTAAAGTGTATATGCGCATGTGTATTTGCCACGTGCTCACATATTGAAGATGGCATCGAGTCGTTCTGTGTGCGCTGGTACTAGTAGATCAGCTATTGGTAAGATTTTTGTAATATTCTACTTTTTATGAATGAAGAGTCGCGTGATTATGCTGTTGTGGAATTCATAGAAGAGGAATGTAATGCAGTTGTGCCATTGCAGCGCATATCCGGTTCACTAAGGCCAGGTGAAAGGGTAAACGTCTTGTGAATGATAGGAAAGAGTACTCGGTGATATTCCTTCTTTCAGGTACATAATCAGGAAGTGCACTTTTTGAACTGTAATTAATGTGCACCCTCTTAAGATTAGCACAGGTTTACAGGCTTTTAAACTGAGTGTGGATTAAGAGTAGATAATAGCTTGTAATATTGCACTCCACGTAAAATGAATGTTTCTTTAAACTCTATTACTCAATAATTAATTTATGTATACTTGTTCTGTGTTTCTTACATCAGGATCAAAGAAGTACTGCCAAATGGAAGAGGACTGTTTAATTGAAGAAGAGATGAATTGGTATGACAATAAAAACTATTTAGCAGATTAGGAAGACTTTTATGAAGTACGCAGGGAAATGGATGATGTAAGCACTGAAAAGATGGGCCAGTTAATGAAGAAATTTCAGATGATCTTGCTGTGATTGAAGAGAAAAGACAGAGTAATGGTAAACATGGATAGAAAAGCAAAAGGCGAAAACTCGTGAAAGATAAGGTATGCGTTCATCAAGCATTTCATATGTGCATATGTATAACACTTCAATGCTTGATGTAAATGTTGGTAAACTTATGTGACTGTAGAGAAGTATGCTTTGTGAGCTTATTAATATTGTCATTGCTAAATTGTCACTGTTTTGTCCACAATGCCTACTTTCATTAGTTATATGCATAAACATGTTAATGCCATGCTGTTTTCCAATTAACAACATGTTAATGTAAAAGCTGCTCCTCTCGTGTTTATGTCTTCCAGTGCCTATGATGGATGATGATACTTTTAAGTGATTTGTTTAGTTTGTTGACTTTATACTACTGTATATTTTTATGGTTGTAGGATAAGCAACAATCAATCAACAAGGAAAATTCACAGTGCAAGAAAAGAAAAATGAAGATGACGACTTTATCATGAGAGTTGAGAAAACACCCCTGTGTAGTGTTCCACTCAATGTATGTCTATGTGCCTACGGTACACTTCATAATAAAGTTTACGTTTCGTACCGTAGTACAATCCGTAGTACGAGTAATTGTACCGTAGTACGGAACGTACTTTACTACGTACCGTACCTTACTTTCGTAATTAAGTACGCGTACTTACTAGTAATTACGCATACTTATTAATTCTTAAACCCCTGTTGACACCATATCGATGGTATAACTTACCCGATGGACTTGCTAACAAGTTTCTTGTGCGTTTCAGTAGCCGGTGCGCTTATTATAGAAGGGTCACGCCACTATTGGGCCATTTACTAACATACCCGGGTTCCGTTCACGGAGTATTGTTTGTGTCAGGTAAAAATAGTTGTCTCTGGAGAAAAGTTATAGCGATACTTAGGTTTGTTTAGTGTTGTAGAAATGCAATACAAAGAAAACAGGCTTGAAACTTGGTTGTATTGTTGATTGGCATCATTTGTTAATCGTGCGCGTGTATACGCATTTTGAAACTGGAAGGAAACAGGCTTGTGAATAATCGCTGCATACAGAAAAGATATAAAATGATTATTAATAGTGTATAAACGCTGTTTTGTTACCATTTAAAGTGTTTTGTTTGGCTTGCGTAGATGTTTAGCAACATTCTTGCGGTTAATAATGGGATGAATTTTGGTAGATTCCCTTGGGGATTCCTTCGGCTGAGTCCTAACATTTCCTGATACAATAAGCTAAGTACGTATCGTATCATAATTACGCTGTAGTACGTTTCGTAGTAACTTGTAATCATAATCACGCTGTAGTATTTTTCGTAGTAACTTGTAATCGTAGTCGTACCGTGATCACGAAAAGTAAACTTTTTTATGAAGTGTACCGTACATCTTGTGATTTTTATTATGTCCCTTTATTCTGCTTACTAGGTTGCATCTGTTCAATCTGTTCATGGTCTTGGTGAAAAGGAAGATACGATAAGCAATGTACGTAGGAAGCTACGTATTATATGCGTACATGGTTGTGTTGTAACTTGTTAATATTGAACCACATGCTGGGCAGGAAATAGAACTATTGAGCAGTGACTCTGAAAATGATGAAGTAAGTGTAGTCGCATGGCCATGCAAAATTTGTTACACAAGAGTTAGTTTTACAGGTGTTGTGCCATGGTTGAACAGGGATTCAGATTTGGAACAGTTAATAAAGTACGTACATGTGTGATAATTCAAAATGATCATCATGCCTTATTGTTTTGCTTCAGTGCATCATAGTTCCTGTAAATGACTCAAACAAGAAATCAAATGATACTACTGTTCATTATACCGGTGGTGCCAAGGTACACATGTAATTATACAAACACAACTTGATAATGCCTTGATGGGTTTAGGCAGAACTTATGATAATGACCAGTCATCAAACCTTTTAAACCAGGCGAGCACCAGTGAAGCTGGCGTGCGCCTAGTTTCTAGAAATTGATTTTGTTCCTATGTGTGTGTCTGTGTCCACCCCAGAGGGGCATGATATGGACTCCATATGATTGGTTAAACAATTATGCAGCTTTTATATCACAGCTATAGTCAGTATCATTAGTAGGCATGGCCTTAAAATTGAAGCACGTTGTAGAAACCAACCTAATGAGACTAAGCTAGCATTATATAAGCTGTTACTTTCACTTAAGAGCCATTTAAACAGTTGTACGTATGTAGGTGACAAGATGGAGCACTTTAGTTATGAAGATGGGTGTGGCATACATGTATTGAGGCATTTTAAAAAAGAGCTGGCTTGGGCTATAGATAATTTCTCAGTTTATTAGTAATGTAATGTTACTTAAAACAGTTTTAGCACTAAGGAACTGAAGAATAAAGTCGTTATAAGCTTAAGCGGTACTTTATGCGTTGCTACATATGTGGTCCTTAGTAACCATGTAATATATAATTGTGGAATTTTCATTAATAATACTCTCAACCGTGTAATGTGCAGCTATCTGCTAAAGTATGTCTTTGTATTTGTGTATTATTAGACTATAAATAGTATATACACCAGGGTTTCTTTCAGGATTTTAGCCAAGGGGGGTCAAAAAGAGGTATAACGGGATACTGGGGGGGCAATGTGGTATGATCCTCCTGGAAGCAAACTAGGGGGTCCAGGAATATACTCTGTGATCAGGAGCAAATAGTTAAAGTGGGGTCCTATTGTACAACAAACTAAGTGATTGTATGTGTTATTGTGCGAAGCACAATCAGCATGCGTAGCATGCTAATGCTAGGGGGGTCTGGGGGCATGCCCCCCCAGAAAAATTTTGAAAAATAGATGCTCTGAGATTGAATCTGAGGGTATTTCAGAGTCAAAATATTATATATTGTAGACTGTATGTAGAGTCAAAATAACTGTGAAATCAAGGGTTATCGCTAACTATAAACATCATTATGGTATGGAGAACATGGGCGCTACTAAAGGAGAGATTTAAAACACTTGAATTGATTCACTGTCGGAACAAAATTCCCAGGGGGGGCAAGCCAAAGCCAAGGGGGGGCGAATGTTCCCCCCCGCCCCCCCTGAAAGAAACCCTGTACACAGTATAACATTTGCAGAGTTTGGTTTTTAGATATTAGAATATATCAACTTGTTGCAGTTACATTAAGTATTTGTCCAGCCAAACCAAATCTGCCACACAATTCTACTACACAATGTTATTGAGTTTTCAAAAAATAAATGTCCAGACATTATTCAGTCCTTATCATAAGCACTGTTTGGGGATATATAATAAGGAACACTGTATAGTTGGAAATGTTGAGTGCTCCAGTTTTAAAGATTTCAAGGTTTTGCTTAAAAGGACAGTGCATCAGTATTGAAGCCGTTCAAGCACTAGTAAACATTACATATTCATTGTGATATTTTGACATGTAGTACACCATGTATTTAGCGTCTCTTAGGGATTGATATACGTAGCATGGATGAGAGCATGGAGTTTCATTCTCAGCCAAGGAAACTTTCCATGCAAAAAATACATGTTTGCCAGCAATTGAGAGGGCAGACAAAGCGATTCATGGTGTCAGTGAAGCATTCGCATATAGCATGCCACAGAATCATCGTTGGGTAAACTTTGTTCCTCGCAATTTGTTAATACTACTTTCCTAGCCCTCACTACACTTGTTAGGCTGTTCAAGTTTCACTTCGCGCAATTCTGCCATTGTTTATTATAAATTTCACAAACCCTTGTAAAACTACGTTTAATAATGATTTCACAAGTTGTGAAATAACATGTGATTGCATGGCTTTGATACCGATGCACTGTCACTTTAACACCGCCAAAATATACAAGGCCATCTGTCATAATTAATATATATTTCATTTTAAATTGATTCTGTGAAAACAACTTTGGCAGGGTAAATGAAATTGATTTATTTGAATTCACTTACATTCGATTTTACCACTACAATTTTACACAGTATGTTTGGTTTTACTATATAAATGTGAAGTATGAAGTTTTACACAATTTACAATTTTTACAAAATAACATTACTGGCCAGGATGTGTACTTTTAGCTACTTGTAATTTTGCAGGCCAGAATTTTACAATAAGTTTAACAGTGGAAAATTTAGCGATTTGTCATTCAAATTTTATCACCAAAATTCATACTTTGGAGTCTTCTGCTATCTTGTCATGTATATATACATGGGCGAATGCACTAGATTAATTTTTAAATTGTTCATCAAACTTTTTAAACGTGGTCCATTTTTTGCCCATCAAACTTTTCTGTTACAAGGAATTGTCATTATTGTGTAAATCTGACTACATGCACAGTGCTAGAAATAACAGTTTGGAATTACCTGGTCATATGTCCTAGTGAATGAAATTTGGTCAGTCATTCATATAACAATGGTACGGTACAGCTCAAAGGCAACTTGATTCACACGGGTAACACGCACGCGTTTTTTATGCGTGTAGCCCGCACACGCGAGTGCGTGTACAGGTATACACGTACGGCACACGGGTATACACGCACGGCAAAAGATAACTGTAACAGGTAATTGAACAGCTTCCTTTCACCATCCTCAGTTCTTTATGCTAGTTTATTTACTCTCCGCTTACTAAGATAATTATATTATATAGACTGCTTTACCTTTCAATTCCGCCGGACTGCACTTCAGCCGGTGACGCATCGGCAAATTTATACCTTACGTCGATTGTATAACCATGCCTTGCTTTAAGATTGACACAAGAAGGATAACTGCACTTTACAAACTGACAAAGGGAGGTAAATATAATTATTTCTTTAGTAGCGCCCGCGGCGTTTATGTTAGTAGCCAAGTGCAAAGACTGAGCGTTGGATAAGTCAAAGGCTTTCCTCGCAATGATAATAGTCGAAGTCTTCAGTTATTGAGTCAAATTCACTATAGTCAGCTGGCTGGTGTGATAAATCGAGCTATAAACTAGTAGTACCAAGCTGTATAATGGTGAGTAGTAATTGGTGAGTAGTAATTTCGTTGTATCGAAACAGATTCTTGGTTGCAGTGACCGTACAGGTGTTTCAGGTTACCTTTACAGGGACCCGTGCCCGTCAGGGGTACCCACGCCCGTTACAGGCACCCGCACCCGTTAGTTGTGAATTCTGCGTTGTTACCCGCATTTTTTCAACCGGCAACCCGCGTGCGGGCGTCAAGTTGCCTTTGAGCTGTACTGTAGATCAATTTGAGCTGTTGAAAAAACTATTGTAATACCAGTTTTTTCTTCAGTAATAGTATTGAGGTGTTAGAACAAGCTCATTTTGTACTAGAAGATTATGCAATGAATCAGTCAAATCCTGATTTCGATTTCAAGCTAGTGAATTACATGATATCATGTGAGAACAAAATGGCCACTGATGAAAAAAACAACTATGATTATATATGCAAACTAGTAGTTAATAACTTGAGTTGTGATGTTTAAATTTGTCAAATTAACACAAGTCATTTTAAGTGTACTTGCAGAAAATTATATTACAATATTTGGGCTGCCATACGTATGTAATAGTTGTAACATGGGCGTGAGGGATTTGCCTGATATGTATGCCTGAAGCCCGAGGGCATACATATCAGGCAAATCACGAGCGCACATGTTACAAGTAATATGTACTAGACAGATGTTAAAAGCATCCTGGGGGCGAGCCTGATCGACGTAAACATGATAGTCTATGCGCAATAATAAGAATTGCTACATGTCACGTGTGCTTGTCCTAAAGTGTGAGCACGTGGCTGAGGTGATTGAGATTTCAGATCTTACAGTTTCAAGCTCTTGTTCTCTTCTGGCAAGCCTTTCTGTACTGCTAATTGACCGTTGTCGTTCTCTGCGTTGTTGAAGTGCAGATTCTCTTTGCGGTTCATTCATATTACTACGCATAATTCTATCATATTCTCGTCGCCTAGCCAACCTGCTATATTTTCAATGGCAGCACTGCTGTAGTAGACTATTTGCGTTTTACAAACCTTGCTTCCCTTTCTTCATTAGTTTCTCTTTCCCTTCTGATTCTATAGCACTCCCTTCTTCTTATCAGCCTTTCTTCTCTCTCTTCCGCACTTTCAACTCTGCTCGCCATACTGCATGCCACGTGGCGGAGGCAATCCTTCCGTGCTACTAACGTAAACTTTCGGAATTCGACGACCGTACCACGGTTGAATAGACTACTAACAGTGTGGGGTTTTCCGTGTTCGTAACGTAAACTTTTGGGAATGCGACCACCGTACCACGGTTGAATAGACTACTAATACCGTAGTGTGGGGCTTTCTGTGTTCGTGAGTAAACTTTCGGGAACGCGACCACCGTACCACGGTTGAATCAACTACCGCCAGTGTGGGGCTTGCTCAGGCTCACCCCAATCACTTCCATGCGTGGGCGAGCGCTAAGCAGCTCAAGCCTGACGCATACGCTTGCTGAACTCCTTTATATACGCACTTGCGAAGGTTTGATTGTGGGTTTTGAATTAGTTTCCAGGTACATGTGCTACAAATATTATCAAAAACTAGCGCTCAGAAATAGAGACAAATGGTGAGTGTAATAAATATAGTACTATAGTGCATTTTGCACTGTATAAGAAGCAAGTTTTGCATTGTATAAGCGTGTTACTATATTCTATTTATTGCCATACGAGTAACTCACTTTAAACAGCTTCCTCTTTGTACATAAACTTCCATACAACAACCAGTAGGGTACAAAGAAAACATTTAGCGATTAAATTCCACTTCCTAAACTATGCTAATACTAACGAATTCAAACCCACAATCGATAGACGTTATGTTGTGCCTATATAAAGAGTGGCATAAGTTGCAGATTCAGATCAAGGGTATATTTTCCTAGGATACAACTAGTTGTATCCCTGCCTTCAGGGATACATCAGATTTGTATCCCTGCTTTTCCCTTTGATCCGCCCACGCAAAGTGATACATGTCCTAATAAACCAATAGTCAAGCCAGTAACTGCTCAGAAATGGCCAATGGCCAACTGTTATTTCTAGCATTGCATACAAATACAAAACATGCTATGACCTGTCTAGCAGTGTTATGATTAGTTTTTATATAGATTAGTAAGTGTATATACGCTGTGGTTGTAATTACTGTCATCATAATTTTGTAGGAGATGGAATTTGATATACTAAAACAGAAACTTGCGCAGAACAATGAAGAAAAGAGGGTAAGTTGAAGTTTAGTACGTAACTATGTACTGTAAGGCATCTTACTTTTGAGGATTTTTTGGATGTTTACTGAACCTCAAAATGTTTATTGTAAGATTGATTAGTCCTGTTGCTTACCACTTTCTCATCCCTGAAAATTTATTTCAAAATAATTATTTAGTTTAAAGTTAAATTTTTAGAAATGTTATATTCTCGAAAATGAGCTACCCTATGGGTATGTCAGGGATTCAATAACTGTGTGTTATGTGCATGCATGTGTGTGTGCGTGAGTGTGTACGTGTTAGTGTGAGTGTGTACATGTTAGTGTGATTGTGTATGTGTACATGTGTGTGTGTGTGTGTGTGTGTGTGTGTGTGTGTGTGTGTGTGTGTGTGTGTGTCTGTGTGTGTGTGTGTGTGTGTGTGTGTGTGTGTGTGTGTGTGTGTGTGTGTGTGTGTGTGTGTGTGTGTGTGTGTGTGTGTGTGTGTGTGTGTGTGTGTGTGTGTGTGTGTGTGTGTGTGTGTGTGTGTGTGTGTGTGTGTGTGTGTGTGTGTGTGTGTGTGTGTGTGTGTGTGTGTGTGTGTGTGTGTGTGTGTGTGTGTGTGTGTGTGTGTGTGTGTGTGTGTGTGTGTGTGTGTGTGTGTGTGTGTGTGTGTGTGTGTACATCTGTGTGGCTTTTTGGCTAGATACAATCCCATATTAGGGTATCACTAATTTTGCTATCTTAAACATTACTTTTTCTTTTTATTATTTACTTTTTTCTGTTCCCTAGAACAAAGTATGTGATGACCTGCAATCAGAAGTGGCAAAAATTAGTGCACAATTTGAAGAAACTCAGAAGACCCTTTCATTAATATTGGCAAAGTTAATTTGCCCCACTGCACCCCAACTTGATGGATTTGCTGTCACCTCATCATCCTCCAGTAATATCACCAGTCAAGGAAATATCTCCACTCCAGTGAACAACAATGTCACTACTCCATCCAACAACCCAGGCGATAACAATACCACTACTCCAGCCAGCAACAATACCACTACTCCAGCCAGCAATAATGCCACTACTCTGGCTAGCAACAATGCCACTACTCCGGCCAGCAACAATGCCACTACTCCGGTCAGCAACAGTGACACTAATCCGTTCAGCAACAATGCCACTACTCTGGCCAATAACAATGCCACTACTCCGGCCAGCAACAATGCCACTACTCCGGTCAGCAACAGTGACACTAATCCGTTCAGCAACAATGCCACTACTCTGGCCAGTAACAATGCCACTATTCCGACCAGAAACAATGCTACTATTCCAGCCAGCAACAGTGACACTACTCCAGCCAGCAACAATGCCACTTCTCTGTTCAGCAACAATGCCGCTATTCCAGTTACCTTGGACCAAGTTTGAACCATTTTAAGCTTTAGAAAACAACTGCATTGGCGAGTGATACTGCAACTGTCTGTTAACTTTAGAAAAACAAGTGAGCATTGGCAAATGATACTGAAACTATCTTAACTAAGACAGAACATGTGACACATGTACAGAAATGAATGCTTCAGCTGTTTGTAACAGAAAATATAATGAATTGGTTTGTGGTTAGTTATTTTATAATTGTAGGTATAAAATCACAGGAAAATCTAGCATTAGGGAATTTTGTGATAGTAGTATTTACTTTCCTGCCATGTTTAGGTTAACTCTTCCATTATATTACATGTGATTGTACCCATATCATGAGTTTTCTAATGCTTTATGAAGTACACCAACAGAAGTACGTATCGTAGTTTGGGAAACATGTCTAAAAATTTTTCATCGGTGATGTGACATAAAATTTTAATGCATGAAAATGTTTTTGTCATTGAATAAATAGAGTAGGTGAATTATTTTTGATTTAATAATCTACTGGTGCTTATGTACACACGATGGATGGGATGGTTGTTGTATACCTAGTGTAAATAAAACCTTTCAGACATGTATATGGTGATGGGCGACTGTAACACCAACAAGTTAAAGCTGAACACAGGGCGGAATGAGGTTAGAACTGTTTCTTCTGAGGCCTGATCCTTGCTTACACTTGGCAAGTTTATGAAGACTGTAAATGAAAGCTTATGTATCCTTGGAAATCAGTATTCTTGCGGTAACTTGGTGAGTGATACCCACCATGAGCTTTACAGCTTCATAATTTTCAGTCAAAACCGCTTCCAGATTCAATCTCAGGAGGGAAAAATTTCAAAATTTTCCTTGGGGGCATACACCCAAACCCCCCAAGCAAGAGCATGCTGAGTCTACTTTGCACAGTATGCGAGCTAGGCCAACACTCTATCAACCCTCCCCACCCTTTGAAAGACTCATCTTGAAATCTCAGCTGGCCACCCTCCTTGATTTATTTCTGGATCAGTGCCTGCAGTTTTCTAAGATAATGGTTGTTGAATTGCCGACATTAAAATGCATTTATTTCAAGTATGCTTTAGGTGATCTCTGTGAATTTTTTGCTGGACTGTGTTGTCAAATATGTTTTTTGTGGTCAATTTCACAGATCTTCACCATTGATTGGGCAGATTTTGCTTTTTCAAAAATTTTACTAGCTTGAAATGTTCAGAATTGGCTGTTTGGTAAAAATGCAATATCTCAAGTATGCTTCACCACCCGATTTCCTTGTGACACCTTCGCATAAACAGCATGTAATGCAAAACGCAAAAAATTGATCCAACCTTTTAATCGTTCCCAATGACACTTCTGGAAAGCTTGCAAACTTTTCACACAACATAGCTCTCAACCTTCTCGCTGTTGCTTCATCATCTTCTCTTAGAATTTGGTCCATTGCAGACAGCATCTCTTCTGTTAACAATTGGGGCCTCGGCTTTCTTGGAAGATCTTGTATGATGTGCATTTTTTCAAATTTCATACAAAGACGTTGGAGGTTTCGCACAGATATCTCAGTACCTTCTTCATTCAATCTGTGATGAATATCCTGAATGGAATAGCCTCGCCATCGGAGAATAAATATTTGCTTCCGAGTTCCAACTTGCAAACGTGGCATGACACCTCCAAAGTGTTTGTACGTACGTGATATCAAATACAGATACGGCAGTGTCTTTTATCGATCATTTTTATGGACAAATTGTCATTTTCATCGTGTTACGTGTTAGATCCTTATCAAAACTGTAAGTTGCTGGCTAACTGTACTACTGAATTGGTTCCTAGTGTATTGTGTTGTGGCTGCAAGTCAAGATGCGAGTAATAGCCGAAGCAACAGCTTAGTCGTCTTGAGTTGAGTCGAGCAAGCAAGTAAATAATTTGCTTGGAATATCGAGTTGTAGTAGAGTACTCTTCACTTGCCACTTGCAGTATAGTCCTCGAAACAGGTTATATTGAGTCTCGCCATATCCAGTACTTGTTACTTCTCGTGATTCGAGTTGTCAGTGCTCTATAGACTTGCTTGTTACTCTATCGAGTAATCGCTTTACTCGAGGAAAAATTGCGAGCGAGTGCGATGTTACATTTGAGCAGTACTGTATGTTCCTTAGTGATGAGTTTTTGCTCACGTGACGTCATTAATTACTATTGAATAGCAGTTGATTAACAGTGGTTTAACTTACACAATGCCTGGTTTTAGATGGTAATACATCAACTTGTTTAAACCATAAAACAAGAAATTGAGAGTGTTTCTGGTTTACAGAGCTACTGTAATGATACATTACCAGGTCCATCAAATGTGTTGCAAAAAACATTTCTGCCAGCTTTTATCGTGACTGGATGACAAATTCAACACTATCAACTTCACCGTTTCTTCACTTTGAAAGTTTATATTGGAAGTATGGATGGATAAGATGCATAATAAAGATACGTAGTTCCAGTATCCAGAAACTTCCATTCAAGCCTATAGGGTGATTCCACAAGGACAAGCTGAGGGGCAAATGCGTATCTTCAACTGAGAGACACAATGACATGGCATTGGCCATATTTTAAGCTTTATGAAAGGATAGCTAACGAAGATTAGCATTTTGCCCATCTTTTCTGCCTCTTGTGACATCAGACCCTGACTACCCTGATGACATGTTGTAGTATGAACGCTACTTCCCCTGATTACTAAGCGACGGACTTGCCTTATTAGTGATACAGTACCATTCAATTTAAACTTGAAACTCATGAGTGGTAAACTCGCATGATTTTTCCACAGTTCTTCGAGTATTTTCTGTAAACTCATGAATAATCCTGCACACACACAAAAGTTTGTTGTGTCAATCTCACATGCATGCCTTTCGAGCTTGAGTATCAAAAACTTGTGTGTTCGTGTATTTTATTTATTAAATTTACCAGTTACGGTACAGCTCGATTATAACTTGAAACACGCGTGTCACCTACACGCGTGTATTTTGTAACTCTACTCGAGTATTTTTTTAAAAACTTGCGTGTTTGTATACAACTACATGAGAATTTCGCGTGCAGTACACACACGTTATCTTCGTGATCGCCACGAGTAACCTGTAAGCTGCACCACACGAGTGTACTGGGACAAGGGACATGTGCGCGTTCAGTATGCGTACGCCAGTGATTTAAAGATGGGAAGGCTAAAAAGCAAACATAAAACATTGTTACCGTTATTCCAATCGATCTTGTCAGTCATCGTGTCTGTCAAATAAATGCGCCTGCTGACAAGCACGTGTTAGTCACAAAAAATCTCGCATAAACTTATTAGAATCACATGCGCACATGATATGCGTTTTTGTTCTTAACAAGAGATAATGGAAGGGTACGTAGCACCTTATCTTAAAGAAGTTGGGACTTGCAGGTAACCTTCCCGGCCAGTTTCAAGGTACGTACGTACGTTGCTGCTCGTTTACATGCATTTGTACTATACTCAAGCAGACTCCACGTGTCGAGTGCATGAGTTTATTTAGACTCGCGAGGAGTTTTTTAACACTCTGCGAGCAGTTGAGACGTCATCAATTTCTCGTGCACTCGCAAACACGCCACGATATTTTTGCTGTTCGTGTAGTGCGTGTGTAATTGCGCACGCGAGTTTTTTAAAAGTTATAATCGAGCTGTACCGTAGGTGCTGGAGGTGTACACAGAAGGGAAAGCCTGTACAAGGTGTTACCTGAAGCCAAGGAGCCTAAGAGTCTCGAATGGAGTATTATTACTAGCCAGATGGTCAACTCGCAACACACGTTCTTACCTTCATTCCAGTTGATAGCAGTGACCAGAGGACGCTTAACTTTGTTAAGGCACCACACACGTGCGCCTGACCCAAAATATTATAAATGCTCATGATACCGGCAATGGCGTAAGGTACATACTGGGGTAGTACGTACGTACATACATAGATGGTGTGCAGATGTGATAAGCAATTCAAAAGGATGTATCTATTTGTAAGGTAAAGCAAAACCGTGAATAGTTGTGTTGTAAATATGTAGCTATGCGCATAGCTGCGCAAGCAATAACGCCTTGTACTGGCGGTACTTGCACACGACAGTCTACACTCGTATAGAGGTAATATAATCATGTATTGAGTTACATGAGGTGCGTGTCGAGCTCTTCATGAGTGCTGTAAAGGCGTCAGTTTATCGAGGACTCGTCGACTCGTGAAGAATCAAGTAAGCTTATTGTAGTGCATGTAAAATATCACATACGAGTTTTTATTAAGTTTAAATTGAGCAGTACCGTATTTGCATGTATAAACTCTAGCAGAATAGTTCTTGAGTTGTTACAATTTACTCATAACAGCTGAGCATATTTGGTTCAGTGTTTCGTGTCAGAGCATCTGTTTGAGGCAAAATACGAGTTATTACTGAGTATCAGTACTAGACTAACCTGTAAACACGTATTATTAAACTATTTTGACAATCAGTGTCTTGTTTCCAAAACTTGTTTCCAGTGTAAATCCTATTGCACTCCCTTATGTGTTCAACATGTGACACAATACCGCAAAACAGAGAAACCATGAAAATGCGATTTTTGGCATAATTATTTTGACTGTCTATCTTACTACTTCAATGCATTTTAAAAATGTTGTTTTTGGTTTTAGCATTACTTAGGCTAAACATTGATACAAAAAGCAATATTAAATTTTCCATGTCCCCCTCCTCTTAAGAGCGAGAAAAACTGTAGCCATAGGCATTACACAACCTGGCTGTCTTATGGTAGCCAGGCAATCATACCAAACATTGGGAAGAATGAGAAAAATAGGGACTCTTTTGCATTTTTGCTGATATTACTAATTTTTCTTGGCCTTGCAACTCACTATTATGTGCATCTTAATTGGTTATAATAATATGTATTAGCATACCTTTTCTCTGTCTGATTGTTGTACTTGTAAGCTGATGTATTTATCATTAAGTTTCGAAAAAGATGCTTGTAACTCTTTTAGCTGTAGTATTTTTATTGAAAGTGCTGATTCTGTTTGTGATAACCCTTCATTTTGTATTACAGCAGCAACCTTCATATTCTATGCAGTATACAGAACAATTACAGTGAATAGCTACTACTTAAAGCACCTTAAGTACTGTATGGAAATACAGAATGAGGGATGAGGTCGAGTGGCAAATACAGTACAGGAACTCCACCCAGAGTGATATATTTTCCAGTATACAGTGCTTAACTGATTTATTGTTTTGTGTGGGATGGTACGTACAGCTTTAGCTCTCGCATTACTAAGTTGTTAAATCGGGTAAGAAATTATCAACTAAAGATTCAAAACCATTAGATTTGGTTTGTAAGAATCTGTACCACTGTATTCACTATGCAATCATATCACTTGGGTGGTTAAGTTCTATTTAATGGCTTCCATTAGGTGTGTTGAATAAAATAGAGCAGACAAAAAGACTAAAAATTAATATTGACTAACATCAAGGACTTCATTACGTTAAAGCAACTAATGTGTTGTTTTTGCAGTCTGCTCCTTTCATTAGATTTTTACACCCTTTGAACTGCCCACTGTATAGTATTTGCCAACCACTGTACTGTATTTTCCTTAGATTCTACATGGAAAGTACAGTTTTTGCTTTGATTCTCCGACGTAAGACATTAAAATTATACATATGGTAGACACCAAAATAAAGTTAACGTATGTAGATGTAATTACACAGAAATTACGTATACAAAATTGCCTGGTGTCATTTTTTCAAAATGGATGTAATACGTACATAGTTACGCCTGTACTTTACTACAGAAAATACACTCCCTTAATATTTAGGTATCTGTAGGAACAAAGTAGCCACTATATACATAATGCGAAGCTACATGCTGCATTTCTTCAGCAGCCATGCCGTGCAACATGCAGGAAAGGATTTTATTTATAATTTCACAAACGTGTATGCTTAGTATACATAAGTACAGGGTAGTTACAGTATAGTAGTGAACAAAATAAAGTTCCCATTTCTGTTGCATGCAACGAAATCCACTGGAACAAAGGAACGGAAATGGTCTGGAACGGCTATGTTTTAAACATTAAAAGTATTACTTTCCATCATTGAAGAGGGCATGCCCAATGATAGATGCCAGCTTCCACCTCAACTCAGAGACTATCACCAACTCAGGGAGCATTGATGGCATAATTATTTACAAAGGTAGAATTGTCGTCCCACCGTTCCTCAGATACAGAGTGTTTCTTCTATGATTTCCAGGGCAGAAACTTTGATTTTCTGGCTGAGCATTACCATGCTACCAGAGCTAATTGCAGCTACTGCAATCAAATGGCACCTTTGCAAGCTGCTCTACCCCCTTCCCCGCCGATGGTCGCAGCTTATCCTTTTCAATGTATGTGCCGATTACTTCCACTACGAGGGGACGAACTACCTTGTCATTGTAGATCGATATTCCAATTGGCCCATAGTCGAGAGAGCACAAGATAAGGGGCTCATTGAGGTACTTCGACGAATATTTGTGACTTATGGGATCCCTGATGAACTATCTTACAATGGAAGCCCCAAGTTTGTTGCTCACACCACATCGTCATTTCTATCTGACTGGGGCATTCACCATAGGCTCAGCTCTGTGGTCTTTCCTCATAGAAACTGTAGAGCAGAATTCGGAGTCAAGATAATCAAATGACTAATAACTAATAATATGGGGCCCAGGGGCAATCTAAACGTGGACAAGTTCCAGAAAATGATTTTACAATACCGGCACACCCCAAATAAAGCCACCAAATTATCCCCTGCCACATGTATATTTGGTAGACCCATTCCTCATGCCAAATCTACCAGGCAAATACCAGCCACATCCATTATGGAAAGAATCTCTATCCACCAGATAACAAGCACTGAGGAAGCGTCATATGGCTAACCACGAAAGATGGACAGAGCACATCAGATCTCTACCACCATTATCTGTGAGGTCATCAGGGTGGATGGTTCAGGCAGGATCACCATCAGAAACTACAAATTCTTACAAAAATACATCCCTGTGCAACAACCTGATAGAAGAAGATTATTCTGGAGGACTTGAAATGCCTACCAGTCAGTAATCCCTCAGACCAATCACCAGATTCGCCACCAGCCCCCACTACATCCACTTGTTCAGCCCTAGCCCCTACTTTTGGCGAACTTAGCAATAGTGAAATGAGCCAAAAGTAGGGATTAAACTTTTATTGGGGCGAACGTGAGCAAGCCACACACTGGTGGTATTCGATTCAACCGTGGTACAATCGTCGCATTCCTGAAAGTTTACGGAAAGCCAAACACTATTGGTACGAGGGTCGTGTTCCCGAAAGTTTACATTAGTAGCACAGAAGGATTGGCTCCGCCATGTTGCATGTTGTATTGTACAGTATAGTAAACAGAGTTGAAAGTGCAGGAGAGAGAGAGAAGAAAGGCTGAGAAGAAGAAGGGAACACTATAGAATCAGAAAGGAAAGAGAAACTAATGAAGAAAGGGAAGCAAGGTTTGTAAAATGCAAATCAAGACTCACAATAGTGAGTCGCCAGGCCAAGACAGCAATGCGACAACTGAGTGAGTTATTTACACGTAACACCACACTCAAACTCGCAAAAACTCCAGCTAAGCCGCCATTAAAGCTATCGCTAAGTTATTACCGACCCACAACGTTCTTACTATATAGAATCAACAAACTGAGAATGGAGGACATAGGCGCCACCATTCCTAAGTACCAGCCATTGCAAGTTTCATGGTGCCCGTTGTATGACTACGCACGACGAACCATCCTTTCCCGCCCAATTCAATCATTTACTAGACATTTAGTACCTTCATTGTTTGAAGAATCAATATCCCGAAGTTGATAGAAATCGATTCAGCCATTCTTCTGATACAGCCTTATAAATGCCTTCCTGTAACCACAAAAATTTTTATGCAGCAGTCGCTTTTTTTTCTTCTTTCTTTCTTTTTTTATTTTCATCGAACACTTTTTTCGGGGGCTTGCGGGAATCCCGGAAGTTTTCTTCAAACTCTCTTTTTATACATTCACTTGTTTGTCTAATAACTCACTCATTTCTTCATGGATTTCAGCCAAATTTGTATCAGCACTTCTCCTGTGTATGCTCTACTTGTCATACTATTATCAGTCTGAAGTAAACACTTGAATGTATTTGAGAAGGGCTATTACACTGCAGGTTGATAGTTGTCATAACTTGGACCACCTTCGAATGATTTGCATAAACTTTCAGATACACAATCTATATTGATGTATCACTCTGTAGTGAAAGTTTAAAAAAATCTCGGGCTTGAGTTTTTCAAAATTATGCTTCAAAGTTTAATTTGCAATATTGTGTGCTATGCAAGTACAAGTTATGCCCATGCAATACTTCTCTGCTGCTTGCTAGTAATAGCATGTGTTTATACTTTCAAAAAAGTTGTGATATGCTAAACAAAAACACCCTGGGTGTAAAAAATGTGTGAGGCCAATCAGAAGCAGTATTGCAAACAGGTGCGACCAAAAACTTTGATATCAGTTGAGGCCAAGAAGTTACTTATCGAAAATCTTTTAACTACTTGAATGACTCATGCAATAGTTTATAGCATATTTTCACAACTATGATTGACTTTGTCACTTGGCCACCTTTTTCACACATTATTAATAAAGGTGGCCAAGTGACAAAGCCAATCATAGTTGTGAAAATATGCTATAAACTATTGTATGCCATTCAAGTAGTTAAAAAGATCTTTAATAAGTAACTTCTTGGCCTCAACTGATATCAAATTTTTTGGTCACACATACCTTTTTGCAATGCTGCTTCTGATTGGCCTCGCACTTTTTTTACACCCAAGGTGGTTTTGTTTAGCATAGTCTACTACAGCAGTACTGCCGCATTACTCCTGCTTGTTTTGATAGCAGAAACAACTCCCATGAACACGCCTTCCACAATAGCAGAGCTTGAAGCTGTAAGATCTGAAATCTCCATTACCTCAGCCACATGCTCACACTTTAGGACAAGCACACGTGACATATAGCAATTCTTATTATTGCGCATGTTATGTTTATTCGTGCTACGTCAATCAGGATCGCCCCCAGGATGCTTTTAATATCTGTCTAGTAAATTATCTCATACCATAATCTTTAGCATAGTCTCATGCCATATCTTCTATTCCTTGTTTCCTTACTTTTTGTAGTGATAAATCGATCCCTACTCACTTTTAAATTTTAAATTTCAGTTTGCTTTTTGTAGAACACCTAGAGGCGCACAAGATCATTACAGGCACTAACTTAATTATTGTGTGCTTGTTTACAGGCACTTCTTAACAAATCACTTACATAGCACAGCAGCTGTATTATTACAAATTGTGTTCGAATAATAGCCAAGATCGATTTGTTCAAGTCTGTAATCACACTTATCCTGAAGTTTATGATATAATGAGCTACATGCAAAACATCGTATCTGTTAATAGTATTATAACAGTGTGAGCATCATTAATTATGTCACATGTGCAGACTGTTTATTGTGACGTATTGTCGACACCTTCTTTTGTGAATAGAGAAGAACAAGGAAGAGTAATGGAATCGTCATGGCACACTGGATAATCCTTCATCAGAACAACATTTTCATAAATCCAATGTGATTACCTTTGTTGTGTGAAAAATCTGGATCCATACACCTAGTGGAACCGGGTCTTACAGCAGGCGGCTGGAAGATGAAATACAGGTAAATATCGAAATTTTTAAAATCTGCTGTGGATCGAAATGTCAGACTTTTCGCTGCGTTAACAAAGATACAGCTTAATTACAGCAGTACTAATGCATCCAGGTTGTTTTTTCGGTTAAAGCCTGTTGCAAGGTTGTTTTTAAAAGTGCAAAAATTCTGGAAGCCATAGTTTTTCATAGCAAACCCTACTATTAAGTACTACCGTACTTATGATATGCAGAGCATACGCCTTTTCTGTAATGCGAGGATCCACACCAATGGCTTCTATACTTTAATTGAAGCACCTTATCATGTGCGCTTTGTGATTAAACAATGTGCAAGAGCTCTGTTGCTTGCAATTTCTATCTTTCTAGTGCCGTTGTTTGATGTCCAATTATTGTTGTGGTATAGAGAGACTATGGTGGATTGGGAGAGGTAAGTAACAGAATATGTACTAATTTGTATGTCGAGTGGAGTTGTGACTCGATTCATTAGCTTCATAGCGAGACACATGAAATACTTCCGTATGCTGCAGCAGTTGAGAAAATTGAGACTCGTGTGTACTAATCCTACATGGGCAATTGGCTCACTCACATGTGGTATGCGAGTTTTGATTAGTGCCTCGAACTACACAAGCGAGAAAATGACACGAGTTGTAAACTTGGACGTGAGCTGTACCGTATTTCAATCCAGCCTCCAGACAACATGTTAAGATTTTGTTTTGTGTACGTTTTTACAAGACTGCTTTGAGATAATATATTTTATTTATCAACAGCAAATTTCAATGTATACAATGATATAATGGAAGTATAAAAGAAATTTATAGGAATGCTAATATCCTGTAGCTACTCCACCTAACTCCACTATACGTGGTATCACTTTCTGGAGGTGCCTGATGTATTTGCGACACTTCTCACCAGACACTGAACTCCAAAACTCCACAATTCCATCCACCAATTCATTTTTATTTCTTGGCTTAACTCAAAACTTACATGGCTTACTTGGCATAACATTACTTACATTCTACAAAAATATCTAATGGATCCATCTAACCTATAAGAAACTATGCCACAAAACTATGCCACAAAATTTCATGGCTGTGTGATAATTCATCCTAGAAAAAGTACAGCATCTGATTATTGGTCCGGATAACTGATGGTCGACACCCCATCCGCTTTTGCATGTCACAGAAAATCCATTTATGTGACAAAGGTGAATATTGGTTTCCAAAGAGGCCAAAGAATGGGCTATCGATTGGTTAAAACCGAATATCAGTATGATGGATACTCGTCGAGTTACAGTAGTTAGTTAAAATGTGTCCAATAATCTACCACTCACGCCAGGCCTGTAGGAAGCAATCCAAAAGTGGAGAGGCCCTAAAGTAAGTGTAGCTACTAGAATAAATTGAGAGGAATATATCATAGTTGCCGAAGGCAACTCAGCTGCGTAGCAGCTCATTCTAGGGGGGTCTGGGGGCATGCCCCCCCAGGAAAATTTTGAAATTTGTATGCTCTAAAATGCCATCTGGAGTGATTTTTACTCACCGACAGTCATGTTTACAAAATTATTAAATGTGTAGCTAGCTACTTAGTTAAAGAATCACAAAAAAGTTAATGAATGTATAATGATATGACAGTTAGATTGCTCATGTATAGCGAATTTCACACGGGCATCTTTCCAGTTAAAAAACCCATTCGTTATGAATGCTTTATCAGCATTACTTACAGTCAGTTTCTTTTCTTTATATGCTTTTATACACCAATAACAAAAGGCAACATCATTGCTTTCATCGTAATGAAGCCATCTCCATCGCTTGAACCACGTGGCCTGAAATGATCTCTTAACTTTCGTCTTACAGCCAAACTCTCTTTTCGGAAACTTCAAGTTTGAAGGCTGATTTGGCTGGTCAGCAAAGTATCGTCTGGCTTCCGTGATGAAGTACCTTGCGAAGCACCGGAAGCAGTAAGAAATTGGAACAATGACATAGCGATTAAGCGCCTGTTGTTGTAATTTTAATAATTATATAATTGGCGTCTATTCAAGATTCTCAAATGATTCGAAGCAAGCTTCAAGACAATTGTATAAGAGCCCGAAATAACATTATGTAAGTATATACCTAACTACCTGTAAGTTTTATAAATCTTGTTCAAAAAGTGTAGTGGCCATGGCCGCTATGCTTCCTACGGCCCTGACTCACGCTACACTGTCTCAAAAATCAAGACTCACGATAGTGAGTTGCGAGGCCAAGAAGAAGCGCAGCAACGCGACCATTGAGTGAGTTATTTACATGTAGCACCACCCTTAAACTCGCAAATGCTCTAGCTAAGCCACCATCAAAGCTATTGCTTAGTTATTACCGACCAACAAATTTCTTCCTATATAGAATCAACAAACTGAGAATGGAGGAAATAGGCGCCACTGATCCTAAGTACCAGCCATTGCGAGATTTATGGTGTCCGTTGTGCGACTACGCATGACAAACCATCCTTTCTCACCCGATTCGCCCGTTTACTAGAGAATTAGTACCTTCATTGTTTGAAGAATCAATATCCTGAAGTTCATAGAAATCTATTCAGCCATTCTTCTGATACAGTTTTATAAATGCCTTCCTGTCACCACAAAAATTTTTACGCGGCAGTTGTTTTTTTCTTTCTTTCCTTCTTTCATTTTCATCGTACACTTTTTGTGGGCTTGCGGGAGCTTTCATGAATCCTGGAAACTCTCTTTTTATACATTCACTTGTTTGTCTAATAACTCACTCATTTCTTCATGGATTTCAGCCAAATTTGTATTAGCACTTCTCCTATGTATGCTCTACTTGTCATACTATTATCAGCCTGAAGTAAACACTTGAATGTATTTGAGAAGGGCTATTACACTGCAGGTTGATAGTTGCCATAACTTGGACCACCTTCGAATGATTTGCATAAACTTTCAGATACACAATCTATATTGATGTATCACTCTGTAGTGAAAGTTTCAAAAACATCTTCAGCCTGAGTTTTTCAAAATTAAGCAGTGTAATTTACAATATTGTGTGCTAGGTAAGTACAAGTTATGCCCTTGCAGTACTTCTCTGTTGCTTGCTAGTAATAACATGTGTTTATACTTCCAAAAAAGTAGTGATATGCTAAACAAAAACACCTTGGATGTAAAAAAAGTGTGAAGCAGCATTGCAAACAGGTGCGACCAAAAACTTTGATATCAGTTGAGGCCAAGAAGTTACTTATCAAAAATCTTTTTAACTACTTGAATGACTCATACAATAGTTTATAGTATATTTTCACAACTATGATTGGCTTTGTCACTTGGCCACCTTTATTAATAATGATGGTGTGAAAAAGGTGGCCAAGTGACAAAGTCAATCATACTTGTGAAAATATGCTATAAACTATTGTATGAGTCATTCAAGTAGTTAAAAAGATTTTTGATAAGTAACTTCTTGGCCTCAACTAATATCAAAGTTTTTGGTCGCACCTGTTTGCGATGCTGCTTCTGATTGGCCTCGCACTTTTTTTACACCCAGGGTGTTTTTGTTTAGCATAAATCATTACAAAAAGAGTGTACTAAGAAAACGCTACAATTAATTACGTACTTACATATCAAGACTCACGATAGTGAGTTGTGAGGCCAAGAAGAAGCTCAGCAATGTAACCACTGAGTGAGTTATTTACAAATAGCACCGCCCTCAAACTCACAAATGCTCCACCATTAAAGCTATCGCTTAGTTATTACCAACCCACAACGTTCTTACTATGGTACAGCTCTAAGGTAATGTCACACTCGCTCGCAAATTTTTGTCGACTAAATAGCATTACTTGATCAAGTTTCGTCTACTGAAGTGCTCGCAGTGTGTGAAGTGACGAGTACTAAACTCAAGTGCATGCATGATTTAGCGTAAGTACTGCATGTACGTGACAGGCCTTATAGTGATAAAGCGCAAGTAGACAATGAGTACTCAAGTGTGAAGAGTAACTTCACAAGTCAGCTTTAGTTTCCTTTAGATATACTATGAAACGTGTGGTAAAAGCCTAACACACATAAAATCGAGCTCTATTGCCACATAGATAATAATTTTACATTGCTCAAAAATATTAAGATGCACCTACGTACATTGTTCTTTTGTTGTGTTGCCTTCTTTGCCAGTCACAAATAATAAAATGATGAAACTAATCCTATTTTAATCATTAACAAATTGAAGAACGAGCGAAATTGATGCGCTGAGACCAGCACAGCGATTACATTGTAAAACGTGCCACTGTTTATGCTCATGCCCAAGTATTATTCTATTTAAAGCACAGTGTACGGTTCTAATAATAAATCTCAAGCAAACATCCCTTGTCATTCTAGCTTTGTGTGAATGCGAGTATCTTAAAGTTAATAAACCTTCGAGTGTTTTATCCCTCGACAGTCGCTCGAGAGTGACCGAGTTCAGCATATCGAGCATTTGAATGGCGAATGAGTAAGTTGTGAATGAGTATGATGTTACCTTAGAGCTGTACCGTATATAGAATAACAAACTGAGAATGGAGGAAATTGGAGCCAACTTTCCTAAGTATCAGCCATTGCAAGTTTTATGGTGCCCATTGTGCAACAATGCATGACAAGCCATCTTTTCCTACCCGATTCGCCCATTAAGTAGAGATTTAGTACCTTCATTGGTTGAAGAATTGATCTCCTGAAGTTGATTGAAATCGGTTCAGGCATTCTTCTGATACAGCCTTATAAAGTCCTTTCCATCACCAAAAAAATTTTATGTGGCAGTCATTTTTTTCTTTCTTTATTCTAATCGCACACTTTTATGTGGGCTTGCGGGAGCTTTCGTAAACCCCAGAAGTATTTTCAAACTCTCTTTTTGTACATTCATTTGTTTGTCTAATAACTCACTCATTTCTTCATGGATTTCAGCCAAATTTGTATCAGCACTTTTCCTATGTATGCTTTACCTGTCATGCTATTTCAGCCTGAAGTAAACACTTGAATGTATTTGAGAAGGGCTATTACACTGCAGGTTGATAGTTGCCATAACTTGGACCTCCTTCAAGTGATTTGCATAAACTTTCAGATACACAATCTATATTGATGTATCACTCTGTAGTGAAAGTTAAAAAAATTATGGGCCTGAGATTAGGGACCAGTCTATTTTGCTTTTTTTTTCTTCCCATTTTTCTTTCCAGCAATTCTTTTTTTTCTTACCTATTATGCTCAATATTTTGCTCATCAACAATTTAATTTGCTTGCACAAAGAATAACAGTGACCATAAATACAATACCTGTACATGTATAGCTAACATTACAGTAAATTCAAATTAATGATTATATCTCAACATAATTGAGGCCTCAATGTAATCTTTTAATGAATTTCCTTGCAGGTCACCAAATCCAGAGTTCAACAATGAAAACACTCTCTCTGCAGCAGCTGAGGAAGGTTGAATGGCCAAAACCTTCTTAACAGCATTGAACCAATAAGATTCGTGCGACAATTCGGATTCGTGCGACAATTCACGGTAGTCATCATCTTCACTAGCGTTGTTAAAATCATCTTCTACTATACTCAAATCGCTCTCAGCACTCGATTCACACTCAATATGCTCTAACACGTTCATTGCCAGCTGAGAGACCACTGCACGTGATAGTAAGTTAATTACAAAAACAATTGATTGTGGGTTTAGCTCTTAAAGACGAAGTCCTAGATTGAAAACATCGTGCAAACATTTCTGCAATAGTAAGTTGTGTTTGTTTGAGGTGCCTATGTAATGTTAAAGAACTGATAGAGTCTGTAGGTCGATTTTGCTTGATTTTGCTCTATCTTTGCTCGACTGTGCTCCTATTATGCCAGCATTTTGCTTGTTGCTTTTGTATTCCTATTATTCCAATAATTTTGCTGGCGAAATCGACGGGTCCCTACCTGAGATTTCCAAAATTAAGCTTCAAAGTTTAATTTACAATATTGTACTTCTCTGCTGCTTGCTAGTAATAACATCTGTTTATACTTCCAAAAAGGTAGTGATATGCTAAACAAAAACACCCTGAGTGTAAAAAAAGTGTGAGGCCAATCAGAAGCAGCATTACAAATACGTAGGTATGTGCGACCAAAAACTTTGATATCAGTTGAGGCCAAGAAGTTACTTATCAAAAATCTTTTTAACTACTTTAAAAAGACATACAATAGTTTATAGCATATTTTCACAACTATGATTGGCTTTGTCACTTGGCCACCTTTACCATCATTATTAATAAAGGTGGCCAAGTGACAAAGCCAATCATACGGTACACTTCATAAAAAAGTTTACGTTTCGTGATCACAGTACGACTACGATTACAAGTTACTACGAAAAATACTACGGCGTGATTATGATTACAAGTTACAACGAAACGTACTACGACGTAATTACGATATGATACGTACTTAGCTTATTGTATCAGGAAATGTTAGGACTCAGCCGAAGGAATCCCCAAGGGAATCTACCAAAATTCATCCCATTATTAACCGCAAGAATGTTGCTAAACATCTACGCAAGCCAAACAAAACACTTTAAATGGTAACAAAACAGCGTTTATACACTATTAATAATCATTTTATATCTTTTCTGTATGCAGCGATTATTCACAAGCCTGTTTCCTTCCAGTTTCAAAATGCGTATACACGCGCACGATTAACAAATGATGCCAATCAACAATACAACCAAGTTTCAAGCCTGTTTTCTTTGTATTGCATTTCTACAACACTAAACAAACCTAAGTATTGCTATAACTTTTCTCCAGAGACAACTATTTTTACCTGACACAAACAATACTCCGTGAACGGAACCCGGGTATGTTAGTAAACGGCCCAATAGTGGCGTGACCTTCCTATAATAAGCGCACCGGCTACTGAAACACACAAGAAACTTGTTAGCAAGTCCATCGGGTAAGTTATACCATCGATATGGCGTCAACAGGGGTTTAAGAGTTAATAAGTACGCGTAATTACTAGTAAGTACGCGTACTTAATTATGAAAGTAAGGTATGGTACGTAGTAAAGTACGTTCCGTACTACGGTACAATTACTCGTACTACGGATCATACTACGATCGTACTACGGTATGAAACGTAAACTTTTCTATGAAGTGTACCGTAGTTGTGAAAATATGCTATAAACTATTGTATGTCATTCAAGTATGTAGTTAAAAAGATTTTTGATAAATAACTTCTTGGCCTCAACTGATATCAAAGTTTTGGTCACCTATTTGGAATGCTGCTTTTAATTGGCCTCGCACTTTTTTTACATCCAGGGTGTTTTTGTTTAGCATAGTACAGTTACAGTGTCAGTTACAGTTTAATTGATGATCATCAGAATATCAATATACTTTCCAGCTTTGCTTTTCCTTATTTATCCCTTGCCCTCTATCTGCAGTAACTGCCTACTTTATATATGTATAATGGAAAAATAAATGCTACCGTATTGTAATACAGCTGTACAAAGTAATTGCGCATGTACGTATTACATGCGTAATTATGCATGGATTACCACAACATTCTATTGTTACACAAGCAGCGTAGTTCCACCATAATTACGTTTATGGCACGTTAACTTTATTTTGGTGTCTATGTACCTACACGTTTTAAACTACAATAACACATACACTTATCTACCTCTATGGTAGTTGTGAATTCCTTGATGTCTTCTTCTGATGCTTTGACTTTAGCTTGCTCTGCAGATAGCAGTAGTTCTATCATTTCTATCTGCTGTTGTAACTCTTCAGTATGCTTTAAACAATAGAACATTATATACAGGTATACCATAATATTATCATTAAGTGTGATAACTAGTACTTAGTAGTAGGAAACTATACAGAAATCTTTGGCTCCAAAAATATTAATATGTAATTTCAAACCATAGTCAACAAATTGATGTTTTACCACCTAAAATCCAGACGCTGTGTAAGTTAAACCACTGTTATTCAACTGCTTTCAACGTATTGTAATAGTAATTAATGATGTCACAAGTAAGTCATGTGAGTAATGACTCATCACTAAGAAGCCATACAGTACAGCTCAATTTAAACTTTAAGCACGTGAGTGGGTAACAAGCGTGTATTTTGTAACTCTACTCGAGTATTTTTAAAAATCTCGCATGTTTGTACACAGCTGCACGAGAGATTCGCGCGCGGTGCATGCATGTTATCATCGTGATCGTCACGAGTAACATGTAGGCTGCATCAAACGAGCATACTAGGACAAAGGACACGTGTCGTTCATTATGAGCACACAAGTGATTTAAAGACGAGAAGGCTAAAACAAACACAAAACAGTGTTACCTTTATTCCAATCGATATTGTCAGTCTTCGTGTCTGTCAAATAAATGCACCTGCTGACAAACACATGTTAGTCGCATAAAATTATTAGAATAACGTGTGCACGTAATATACATTTTTGTTATTAACCAGACAATGGAAGGGCGTTGTAATACCTTATCTTAAAGAAGTTAGACTTGCAGGCAACCTTCCCGGCCAGCTACAAGGTATGTATGTACGTTGCTGCGTATTTACATGCGTCTGTGCTATACTCGAGTCGATGCCACATGTCGAGTGCACTCAGGTTACGAGCCTATTTAGACTTGCGACGAGTAATTTTACTCTCCGCGGGCAGCTGAGACGTCATCAAGTTCTCACGTGCTCGTAAACACGTAACAAATTTTTTGCTGTTTGTGTAGTGTGTGTGCAATGGCACATGCGAGTTTTTTAAAAGTTTAAATTGAGTTGTACCGTAGTAACACATACATACGTATTTAATTCTTTTACTTTAGTGAAAAAACTTTTTAAAAGTACGTAGTATAAAGTTGTTTTAAGCCAAAATTCTTACTGTAACACTATAGGCTAGTTTTCTTTTATAAGCAACCAGCCACATATTGTTATATAGTAATGTACAGCTGGTTAAGCGGCTTTTACTGCGAAATAAT
Source organism: Spongia lamella (assembly GCA_963930835.1). NCBI lineage: Eukaryota > Metazoa > Porifera > Demospongiae > Dictyoceratida > Spongiidae > Spongia > Spongia lamella. The sequence goes on along the minus strand of OZ005746.1, from coordinate 5,271,515 downwards.
TAATAACACAGCATTACCTTGCTCTTCTTTGCCAGTAACTCACAAAGCACTTTACTAGTAAGGCCATGCCTATCAGTTACGTACGTATATCAATAGCAAGGGTCATATAAAGCAACTGAAAAGCAGTAGAACTTGTTTGATTGGTTATTCAAGCTCCAATTCACATTGATGGATTTTAATAGACTGGGGGAGGATACACAAACAAACAAATAATACAAAAAACAAACAAACATGCATACTGACTTAATTTCAAGAAACAGGCATGCACTGACTTTGGCCGGCGCGCACCTGGTTTCATAACATATGTAACCTAGCATTGAATGCAGTCACGAGACCAAGAAGAAGTTCAGCAATGTGACCACTGAGTGAGTTATTTATACGTAGCACCACCCTCAAACTTGCAAACACTCTAGCTAAGCTGCCATTAAAGCTATTGCTTAGTATTACCGACCCACAACGTTCTTACTATGTAGAATCAACAAACTAAAAATGAAGGAAATCGGCACCACTATTCCTAAGTACCAGCCATTGCGAGTTTTATGGTGCTCATTGTGTGACTACGCACAATAAACCATCTTTCCCACCTAATTTGCCCATTTACTAGAGAATTAGTACCTTCATTGTTTGAAGAATCAATATCCTGAAGTTGATAGAAATTGATTCAGCCATTCTTCTGATACAGCCTTATAAAGTCCTTCCTGTTACCACAAAAATTTTTACATGGCAGTCGTTTTTTCTTTCTTTCTTTCATTTTCATCACACAATTTTTTCGTGGGCTTGCGGGAGCTTGCATGAACCCCAAAGTTTTTTTCAAACTTTCTTTTTGTATATTCACTTGTTTATCTACGTAATAACTCACCAATTTCTTCATGGATTCAAGCCAAATTTGTATCAGCACTTCTCTCATGTATACACTACCTGTCATACTATTTTCAGTCTGAAGTAAACACTTGAGAAAGGCTATTACACTAAAGATTGATAGTTGCCATAACTTGGACCCCCTTCAAATGATTTGCATAAACTTTCGGATACACAATCTATATTGATGTATCACTCTGTAGTGAAAGTTAAAAAAATGCGGGCCTGAATTTTTCAAAACTAAGCTTCAAAGTTTGATTTACAATATTGTATGCTAAGCAAGTATAAGTTATGCCCATGCAGCACTTCTCTGCTGCTTGCTAGTAATAACATCTGTTTATACTTCCAAAAAAGTAGTGATAATATAAACAAAAACACCCTGGATGTAAAAAAGTGCAAGGCCAATCAGAAGCAGCATTGCAAACAGATGCGACTAAAAACTTTTATATAAAGGTGGTCAAGTGACAAAGCCAATCATACGTAGTTGTGAAAATATTCTTTAAACTATTGCATGTCATTTAAGTAAGGTAGGCGTCAATAAAAAGGTAACATTGCATAGTAGTAATTATGGTCGTATTACAATTGTAACACTGCTATATTATGCATTGTGATTACAGGCGTATTACGTATGGTACTGCTCAAATGTAACGTCGCACTCGCTCGCAAGTATTTTGCTCGAATCTCGATACTCGATGCTCTTCTCTCTACAAGTACTCGCACAAATTCTACAAGAGTCAAGGCCGACAACGAGGACTCGACTGGCTGAACTGAATCACTTGAGGCTGTGTTGGCTTTGTCGCTTGAGTGATGAATTCGAGTACCTTACTGTAGCTGGATCACTCACTCGAGCTAGTCTCGTGTGGACAGATCTTCACGAGAGACTATCACTCCAGTTGACACGACTTGCTCTTTCCAGTTTCATGTTAACTCATGATATACATGGCTAGCTACGGTACAGCTCAAAGGTAACGTCGCACTCGCTCACAAATTTTGTCGAGTAAACAGCATTACTCGATCGAGTTTCGTGTACTGAAGCGCTCGCAGCATGTGAAGTGACGAGTACTCGAAGTAAACTTGAGTGCATGATTTAGCATAAAGCTACGCAAGTACTGCACGTACGTGACAGGCCTTATAGTGACAAAGCGCAAGTAGACGACGAGTACTCAAGTGTGAAGAGTAACTTCACGAGTCAACTTTAGTTTCCTTTAGATACACTATGTAACGTGCGGTAAAAGCCTAACATGCATAAAATATTAATCTATCGAGCTCTATTGCCGCATAGATAATAATTTTATATTGCTCGAAAATATTAAGATACACTTACGTGCATTGTTCTTTTGTTGTGTTGCCTTCTTTGCCACTCACAAATAATAAAATGATGAAACTAATCCTATTTTAATCACTAACAAATTGAAGAACGAGCGAAATTGATGCACTGAGACCAGTACAGCGACTACATTATAAAACGTGCCACTGTTTATGCGCATGCCCAAGTATTATTCTATTTAAAGCATAGTGTACGGTTCTAATAATAAATCTCGAGCAAACATCCCTACTGATTCGAGCTTTGTGTGAACGCGAGTATCTTCAACCCTCGAGTGTTTTATCCCTCGACAGTGATCGAGTTCAGCATATCGAGCATTCGAGTGGCGAGTGTGTAAGTTGCGAGCGAGGCGACGTTACCTTTGAGCTGTACCGTAGCTACGTGACTCACCACTTTTGTCAAACATTGTACTACTAGGACTAATCATAGCGCTCAGTGCTAAACTGATCTCGACGAGGATCTCATGGCTGATATTACAATAGACTCTAAATAAACCACACTAAAGTGTATATGTGCATGCGTATTTGCCACGTGCTCACATATTGAAGATGGCGTCGAGTCGTTCTGTGCACGCTGGTACTAGTAGATCAGCTATTGATAAGATTTATGGCTATGGCAGTATCTATATCAATCACTTTTATGAACAAATTGTTATTTTCATCGTGTTACGTGTTAGATCCTTATCAAAACTGTGAGTTGCTGGCTAACCGTACTACTGAATTGTGTATTGTGTTGTGGCTGCAAGTCGAGATGCGAGTAATAGCCGAAGCAACAGCTTAGTCATCTCGAGTCGAGTTGAGCAAGCAGGTAAACCAATTTGCTTGGAATATCGAGTTGTAGTAGAGTGCTTGCCACTTGCAGTTATAGTTCTCGAAATAGATTATATCGAGTCTCGCCATATCGAATACTCATTACTTCTCGTGATTCGAGTTGTCAGTGCTCTGTAGACTCGCCATGCCCACTTTATATACTACAAGCTTCATGCGTTCGATATATTTTGTAGATGCCATGCCCATTATATTATAAACTGTAGTACTTCATCTTGCTACTTCAATACCAGCTTCGTGCGTTTGATATTCAGTAGGTGCCATGCCCACCTGTAAGACGAAAGCGCTTCATTTTACAATTACTTCATACTAAAGCATTTTGTTTTACTACTGGGGTAAATTGAAGCTATTACACAGCTTATAAACCGATTCGTGGTCACTACTTCACTTGCGAGTAGTTTTACTCGCACTCGCAAGCTCAATTGCTCGCACTCATGAGTGATGGCGCTCGCACTCGTGTGTGATTGCACTCGCACACGCACGCGATTGCGACATTGCATTAAATTGGTACCGTATCTGACCCAACAGAAGACTTTGCATCATCATTTAATTCTAATACGCACGTGTGGCAAATTCGGTAAGGCAAGAAGTCTGCAAATCCCTGTACCGTACGTATGTATTTCTATCCCACTGCATGGAAAGATCAAAGAAAGCCACTGGGTGATAACTAAGTTATCACCGGGTGATATCTAACCCAGTATAATACGTCACTTAAGGGAGTTACGTACTAAACATTATTCCACTACATACCCTGTAAATTACTGTTTAATAGATGCAAACATACAATGTGTGTACTTACACGTATATACATATCATGTCCATTATGGTAGCTAGATAAAGATTAGCACCTAGCTATATGTATGTAACAGTTATAACACAGGCAAAAGTGCTTTGCCTGATACATACACATGATAGCAACTCCAATAAAACATCCATCACCACGTAAGCTTATGAGAGAACACGCCCTTACACAAGTTTTATGGTTTTATGTAGTAAGATGTATTGGCTAACCATACGTGTAATTAATAGCAACGATAGAACTAAGTTCGAAATCAATGATACGAATGAAGACATTTCTTTTGCGTATGCTTAGCCGTCTAACGCGGATTGCCCCTTACTATTGTATTACATATAATGGGTGTGACGTCACTGTTTCCAATACTGGACATAGGAGTTATCTATGGTGGTAATGATTGTGAATTTACTACATTTTTTTATAAAAAAGCTGCAGAACTTATATACGTATAATGGGCTGAAAATCACTTTAAATTGCTTAACAAGGATAAAATAATGGTGAGTGTTATGAATAAAAGGATTATAGTAGATTAATGTACATAAAGTCGTGCAGTAAACAGATTTAGTCTGGCACTGCTAGACCGCTTTTTAAACCAGGCGCGCACCTGGTTTCTTGAAATCGTTTTCGTGAAAACGTCGGTATGCGTGTGTGTGTGTGTGTCCGCCCCCCAGGCTATTAAAAACTATTCACGTGAAATGAAGCCTGAATAACCAATCAAATTAGTCCTACTGCTTTTCTATGACACTTGCTATCGATATTACTGATGGGCGGGGCCTTAGTAACAAAGCGCGTCCTGAGTTGCTGCCGAATAAGAACAAGGTAATGCAGTGTTAGCCGTTCATTCCATAGTAAAAGCCGTTTGAACAGCTGTACATTACTAACAAGATGGAGTGCTTCAGTTTTGAAAGTAGGCGTGCCGTGCGGGTTGCGGAGCTTATAATACAAGACTAGCCTATAGTGTTACAGCAAGAATTTTGGCTTAAAACAACTTTGTACTACTTTTTAAAAGTTTTATCACTAAAGTACTGGAGTATAAAGTCGGTTTAAACAAAAGAATTAAATTTGTATGCGTTGCTATGTGCTCCTAAGTGATGAGTCTTTGCTCACATGACTTACTCGTGATGTCATTAATTACTATTACAATACACTGAATAGCAGTTGATTAACAGTGGTTTAACTTACACATCGCCTGGTTTTTAGATGGTAGAACATCAACTTGTTTCTTTTTTGTATTTGGGACGGCAAAAAAAGGTCTGGTGAACATCCTATATCCATTTTGTTCTACAGATCCCCACGTTTTGAGGGTTGTTAATTAGCTGTTGATGGCTTCTGACCAGCAAACAAAGGACTGTTAATTGGTGAGAATGATGCAACCAACTTTGCTACATGTACTTTTATTTCATTACTGGTTACATAGGCTCCATGCAAACGGTCTTTTCTTGCCTTTACTTTCATCCACACTTAACCTTGGGACACACAAGCAGTCTTAACTCACCGCATTTTGGCTTTACCTTTGCGTGCCTAAAAAATTTATATACGATGCCCTTTTAGTTATATGCAGCGCCCTAAGGAGAGTTACGCTTGATATAAGCGTGGAGGCAAGAAATGCCATTTGCATGAACCAATATTGAAATACAAGTAGCCAAGTTGGTTGCATCATTCTCACCAATTTACAATCCTTTGTTCGCTGATCAGAAGCCATCAACAGCCAATTAACAACCCCCAAAAAGTAGGGATCTGTAGAACAAAACTGATATAGGATGTTCACCAGACCTTTCTTGCTGACCCAAATACAAAAAAGAGAAAAGTGATCTAGCAGCGCCAGACTAAAACAGATTATTTTTATCACGTGAAACCTAAAAATGGCATCCATTGGCTTATAGACAACAAATATAAACGTTTTTAGACTAGTAACAAAGTTTACTTTTCAACTCAACCTAAAAATTAAATTTACAAAAGTAAAACCACAATCGATATCATATTTGTGTACCTATATAAAGAGCGGTAGTTTCACCTTATTTATCAAAGTATTTAGGGAATTTGTGGAATCTCTTAACGAGGTATGTGTTCCACAGCCAGTGCAATATCAGATATATACACTGGCATTTCCCTTTGATCTTAGGAGTGAAAGTGTTACATATGCATTGTATCAGTGCATATAATATGTAAATACACACATACGTACGTACCTTTTCTTTATTTAAGTGCTGTTTTTTAAGCTCCATGTGTGTAGTGATCAGTTTTTGATAAGATTCCTGTAGTAGTGTCAGCTTCTGCTGTTTCATTAAAAGCTCTGACTGTATTTGTGATAGATTTAATTTTTTTGAAGCAACAGCATCTTTCAAGACCTATACAAATATATTAATAATAATTATATATACATTTACATAAAATTTAAAGGTACTTACGTATGTACGAAAGTGCTCAGAACTACATAAAGTAAGGAAACAAAGAATAAGATTGTGGCATTAGATAAATTTTTCCCTTAATCACACTAACCTACTGGAATGAGCCAGAGTACTGTAGGGATTAATTAAATTTTTATGACAAAATTATATTCTTGTTTCCTTCATTGAGAAAACTTACTTATTTTATACAGTATAGATATACGTATCTATCTGTACATACGTACTTCCAGGCACCTAGCTAGTAGTTGCATAAAATGGTACAGCCCCCATTTAATTATATTTGGTTACAGGCAATTGTTAACATTAGGCAAAGTAGCTACGTATATAAGGAAAATACATTCAAAGACATTTAATTTCTACGTTTATTTAACCAGACACGTGCCAGCCTTTGCACCTGGTTTCTTGAAATTGCTTTTGTTTTGGTAGTTGGCATGAATGTGTGTGTGTCCACTCCCTTGTCTATTAAAAATTATTAACATGAAAATTAAATGAAGGCTGAATAACCAGTTAAACAAGCTCTAATGCTCTTCAGTTTCTTTTTTTGCACTTGCCATTGATATAGTTGATGAGTGTGGCCTTAGTAACAAAGTGTATCATAAATTATTGCTAATGAAGAACAAGTTAAGGCTGTGTTAGCTGTTCATTCCATAGTAAAAGGCATTTAACCAGCTGTAAATTACTAACAAGATGGAATGCTTCAGGTTTGAAAGTGAGTATATCAAATTGTGCAAGTGTTGTTCAGTATATTGTAGATGGTGCATATGGTACAACTCAATGGCAACATGACGCACCCGAGAAGAACACACACATTCTGCTCAACGGTCACGAAAGCCCACGAGTGCATACATGGAACACATGCATGTCAAATGATAACCATACAGGTCACTTTCTTATGTAGTTCTTTGTGCAGATTTGTTTGTCATACACTGGTTCACAACTCAGTCGTCACGTACTGGGTGCGCCTTCTTGGCCCTGTGAGTCACTATCGTGAGTCATGATTGTGGAGCCATGTAAATTAATGCCATCCTACTAATAAGTACTACGTATGTACCATACATAGTGTATTTTACAGTATAGCACATGTGAGCACCTTTATGGTAGTTCTCATTCCATTAATATGTTCTTCTGATTCCATGACTTTAGTTTGTTCTTTATGTAGCTGGGATTCTGTGTCTTCTAGCTTATCTTGTAATTCTTCAGCATACTTAGTCCAACTCTATTAATATGAAATATGATAACAATACACTAGAGAGAATACATACATACATACATAAGCACATACGTACAGTAAGGCTGAAATTTCAAAATACGTATACTTACAATAATTTCATGGAAATTTATTGATTTATAGCAAACCTTGCTTTGAGCTCATTTCATGTAAATCATTTTTAAAAGCCTGGGAGTGCTAGACATATGGACTCACAGATATACAGTAGGTTTCAATAAAAAGGTAATTAAGCCTTGCATGAAGATGGCATGACCAGCGAGATTTTTACTAGCTGTGTTTAAGGCCCTGTTTACATTACAACGTTTTTGTGGCATAAACACCCATCCCACAAAAACTTGCTATCATTTCAATGGCATTTATTTGTAAATGTGCATGCATAACTATGCAATTATGCTCATCATGTGATAAACTTGTGGCACATGCAGGAAACAGCATGGCATCAAGAAAAAAGAAGGATTACTCGAGTAATAATGAAGGAAAGATACGACGGACGATGAAGTGTAATTGGTATTGAAAGTAATACGTGATTATAAAGTTTCAAATAATGCTGAGGGCATAGATTGAGAATCTATACAAAGTAAAATGCTGATTTTTGGAACTAATGTTGGCAGAGTATCCAGAAACACCGGACGCAGCAAAAGACTTGAATAAAAATTATCTGCACAAGAAGACTGAGATAACTAAACAGGTAATGACTACAAAATTAAAAGCAATACGAATCAAGTTCAGACAAGCAGTAGATTCAGGAAGAAAAAGTGGGCATGGTAGAGTGGTGTTCTTGTACTTCAATCTTTGTGTATTCATTATGAAGAAGCTGATCCATTTGATCCATCTGGTCAACAAGCTTTTTCTTAAGTACCAAATCTTCCTTAGCACAGTTAAGCAACTGACTGTTTACTAGTAGTTTCCTTTTCAATTTTTCTTGCTTGTAGCTACTCAATTGAGCTCCTAGTAATTCTCTCCTTTGTTCCATAGTGGTTGGTAAAGAACTATCTCCTTGGACACCTGTACTATCATCTTTTGATTGTGCCGGGTGGTCTTCATCTACAAGGACCCTGCTGAAACAGTTTCAGTGCTACTGGTTGTTGCTTGCTGGTCGATGTCTGCTCTCAACTCCAGATAATACTTGTTCAGTAGCTGGTGAGCCACCCCAAATACGTATTTATGTTGGTTATAAATGGTTAGCGATAAAATAACACTAAAATGAGGCCTTGCTATGCTGTAACTATAGCCAATCGAAGTTTCCATTACCAGCCTAGTTGGCTTTCATGTACGAAGTTTAGATAACCAGCAAATAGTTTTATACTGCGGATTATACTTAATTGTACCTGGGAGAACACTTAGACGAGCTTTCCATCTTTTTAGAAAGTGAAAGAGTACTGTAGTGACGCATTTGTAATGTTTACGCAGCCATAACTTGCCACTAGAACACCCAATTCATTTCTAACAAACACTAAAAGATAGCGAAATTCATAGTCTTATTAATGTCATTCACAGAATTGGGTTATACCATATGATTCATTCATGACAGTCGTTTAATCACTGTCGATCATCGGATTCTCATTGGTTGCAATACATTTTTACGGGCATCCAGAGCATCCAGTTGTGACGTAAAAAGTAATCAAAATATTTTCGCTTATGTGAAACTGGCCTATTAAGCTACATAATTGCTGATACTCTCACCAGGAGCTTGATCATATTGGTGAAAATGGAATCTCTCGGCTATGACTAATGGCCTTGGATCAAAATGGCGTCAAAGAACTTCAGCGAGGTCACTAAAGGATTTGTCCTCAGGTTTGTCAGGTGCCAAGAGGTTACTCAGCAAAGCATAAGTGGTGCTTCCAATCACAGTAAGTAGAACTGGAACTTGTTTTTCTTCTCTGATACCATTTGCGGTGAAGAAAAGTTGCACACATTTTAGATATGCAACTATTTTCTCATTCTCTGAGTTGAATTCGGTAATACATCCAATAGTATTACTTGCCATTTGTATCCTCATTGCCAAATGTAATGTTTTACAAATGATTTAATAGATTTAATCAAGACACAATAATATAACAACGTGCAGGGAAGTGCGGATTAAAAAGGGACCTACAAATTACACGCATGCGTACAACTACGGTACAGCTCTAAGGTAATGTTGCTTCGCTTGCAACTTACACACTCGCCACTCAAATGCTCGATACGCTGAACTCGATCACTGTCGAAGGATAAAACACTCGAGGGTTGAAGATACTCGCGTTCACACAAAGCTCGAATCAGTAGGGATGTTTGCTCGAGATTTATTATTAGAACCGTACGCTATGCTTTAAATAGAATAATACTTGGGCATGCGCATAAACAGTGGCACGTTTATAATGTAGTTGCTGTACTGGTCTCAGTGCATCAATTTCGCTCGTTCTTCAATTTGTTAGTGATTAAAATTTATTATTTGTGAGTGGCAAAGAAGACAACACAACAAAAGAACAATGCACGTAAGTGTATCTTAATATTTTCGAGCAATATAAAATTATTATCTATGCGGCAATAGAGCTCGATAGATTAATATTTTATGCATGTTAGACTTTTACCGCACGTTACATAGTATATCTAAAGGAAACTAAAGTTGACTCGTGAAGTTACTCTTCCCACTTGAGTAATCATCGTCTACTTGCGCTTTGTCACTATAAGGCCTGTCACGTATGTGCAATACTTACGTAGCTTTATGCTAAATCATGCACTCGAGTTTACTTCGAGTACTCGTCACTTCACACGCTGCGAGCGCTTCAGTACACGAAACTCGACCGAGTAATGCTGTTTACTCGACAAAATTTGCGAGCGAGTGCGACGTTACCTTAGAGCTGTACCGTATATGCTATACTATCATTACAATTCGCTCAACAAATTTTCAAAAAAGCATTAATTTTGGCTGGGAGGTTTGGCAAATTATGGTCATTCTCCAAATTTGCCAATGCATCCCCCACCAAAACTTCCCTCTATACAGTAATTTGAAGTTTCTAATCAACAAGCACCCCAGATGAAGTTGGAACTTCACAATCATAACAGAAAGCTATAATACATGTATAGTACATGTATAGCTATATAAAGCAGAATATCAATCAATTTTCTATTCAGATGACCTTTAAGGATTTGTAAACCTAGTATATTTTCTAGATTAAGAGTACGATATAATGGGTTATTTTCACAAGGTGCAAATTTTCACAAATACTGAACACTGACATTAGTAGAAATTTTCACAGTTCAGTAATTCACGACCCTCAGTTCACATAGCTATATAACATTTTGAAAAGATTTACGGGTCTTTTGCAGTTCATGTCACGCAACTACGGTACAGCTTACGGTCAAGTTTACAATCACTCTCGTGTTCTCACATGGGACTGGAATAAAACTTGCAATTTTTGTTTGAGTACACAAGCTATGTACGTGTAGTAGAATGCACGTAAAGATATTTATCGCATACCAAGGGTATTCAATTAATATGCAGAGCATAAGCCGTTTCTGTAACGTGAACACAAATAGCGCCAGTGCTTTAATTGAAGTGCCTTATTACGTGCGCTTTGTGATACAACACGTACAAGAGCTCTGGTATGTGGAATTTCTACATCTTTCTGGTGCCATTGTTTAGTGTCCAGTTATTGGAGTGGTACGTATAGAGTGACTTCAGTGTATTGGGAAAGGAGTAAGTAACAGAATACATACTAATTTTTGTGTCGAGTCAAGTTGAGGCCTAATTCGTTTGCTTCATAATGAGACACTTGAAATACTCCCGTCTCGACTCCTATACACAGTCAAGAAAATCTGTACTAATCCTACTTGGGCAATTAGTTCACTCGCATGTGGCACGCGAGTTTTGACTAGTGCCTCAAACTACGTACACACACAAGGAAATGACATGAGTTGTAAACTTGGCCATAAGTTGTACCGTAGCTACGTACCATAAATGATTATGATCTTCACTATAGAGTCTCAATTCATGATTAATTCTTAAGTTTTATGAGTATACATAACATTGCAACTTTCACCTTGAATTTTGGAGTACAGCTTGTTGTAAGCCCTGCCTCTGCCCTGAGCATACTAGCTAAAACCAGACATGAAGGTATATACTGTACTATCTATGCTTGAATTCATAAATTCATAACATACATAAAGAGATCTGGCAAATTTTCTTTAACACACTCCTTAGAGAAATAATCGAAAAAATTGACCTATTCATTGCTCCACACACGTGCTTTCTAAAACTCACGATCAAACTGAGACAACCAGCATAAGTTTCACAACTCGTGAAGCAATTCATGAAATTCGTGAAAATTTGCACCTCCTGAAGATAACCCCATTATATGGTAAAATTTTACATAAAACTGATGATTTAATACATAGATACTGTAAAATGTAGCTTGCAAGGAATTTGCAAAAATGTGCCTCATGAAGATAATTGAGGTTTAAAGGTACTTTAAAGGTGAACTGCAGAGCAAAAATTACCCCATGTTTTTATTTGATAGATAGCTTTAGCTAGTCATGCAGAATGCATAACAACAATTTTTATAATCTAATTACGGTACTGCTCAAAGGTAACGTCGCACTCGCTCGCCATTTCTATGCTCGAGCCTCGAATGCTCGCCGCTCTTGTCTCGCCATATTGGCATACGTTAGTTGTATAAAATCTGCGAGTGTCGAGTAATATATCACTCACTCGATTGATTTACTAGTTCGAGTGAAGTTGGCTCGCCACTGTTATGCTCGAGCCCTTGCTCGAGTCTCAAATGCTCGCCATACTGGCATGCGTTAGCTACTTGTATAAAATCTGCGAGTGCCGAGTAATATATCACTCGCTCGATTGATTTACTTGTTCCAGTGAAGTTGGCTTGCTGGAGTGATTTCATTCTTTCGAGTCTAGTTGGTGGATCGACGATAAAATACGATCACAATCCGTTTGTGATCGCTTACCACCTCACATTGAAGGCTTCGTAAAGACACTTCAACACCTTCCTCTTCTACTAGTCTACACTGAATATCCCTAACAGAAAATCCCTGGCGTTGAAGAATAATAACTCTTTTTTGAGTTGCAACTAACAGATGTGGCATTGTACCTCCAAATAATGCACCACACCACACAAACAATTTATGCACGTGATGCAAATAATTTCATCACCATCCGGCCCAAAGTTAACAGCACGCGAGCCATACGGACGTATTGTCTTCTTTGCTCAGTAAATTGATGGCTTAATTGTACACCGTATGTTAGTCTATGGCTAACCAGGTAATGATTGATATGGATCTTAGACACCTCGAACTCGATCGAGCATTTCAACAGCGTGGAGTATCAAGTTCTTTCGAGTCCTCACAGCGAGCAGAGTTAAAACTCATCGATTCTAGAGTATCGAGTCAAGTAATGATGGATATGGATCTTAGACACCTCAAACTCGATCGAGTATTTCAACAGTGTGGAGTATCAAGTTCTTTCGAGTCCTCGCAGCGAGCAGAGTTAAAACTTGCCAATTCTAGAGTATCGAGTCGAGTGTTAGCTTGGCTCGCTACTCGCCCCACTCTTTGCTCTATCGAGTGATTCCGTCTACTCGAAAGAAAATTGCGAGCGAGTGCGACGTTACCTTTGAGCAGTACCGTACATGTTGTCTTCGAGTTATCGTTGGTCAAACATTGCAAAATGTTACTTCTGCAAAAATAACCGCAAGTGTTATACCTCTGCGTGACGTCACGAAAGGCCCTAGAATGCGTATTATCAATGGCAGAAAGTGAAGAATGAAGTTGTTACGTGGATCTGATAATGATTCGTTCCTCTCTGGATCTACAAATATCAGTGACGATGACAATGTTTCTGATACATCAGTTTTGGCTGAGTTTGAAGTAGCACCGGTATCGTTTTGCGCCTGAACTAATGGCAGAAAGTGCCATGAAGAGGCCTCAACAGGAAGGTAGATCCTGGTTAATCGGATGGTTAAGCCCAGAACGGGTTGGAAATATACCAATTGACCTCGCAAATATCGTTCACACTGCACCAGACTTAAAAAATTTGGCTGGGTCGGCATTCCCACTACATCACTTTTGAAAGTGAACGCCGGCCTTCGAATACAAGGCAGTCCTCCGTAAAGTGATTGGAACACAATAAAGAATAGAATGGACAAATGGACCATCCAAATTACTTCTCTGCTCCTTAATGGGTTCTATCCACTACTTTCTTATCATGGCGTCCTTTGAAAAGTTGTGAAGGCTTCAACCTTCCTCTACAACGTCATCATGACCAGCCGCAATACAACGCCTTGGCATAGCTACTACACTTATATTTAATGGTAATGAATCGTTATATGTTTAAATATGCTGCTAACATTGCTATACCATAGGTATATAGGTATAATAAGCTCCCCATGGCTATACAAAACTATGTATTACCTTACGCGTGCTACACGGAAGTCCTTCCGTGACGTTTCAGTGGTCACTTCCTGAGATAAAACCGCAAAGGAGAAGTGCTATTTTCAAGTGTCAATTACTACTTAATCCAAACAAATAATGAAAAAATAATTGATACCATGCATCACTATGATCAATAAGCTTTCATATGAGCACAAGTTATTTTTCCATTGCAGTTGACCTTTAAACAAGGTTAATGCTGGAGCAAAAACTGTGTATATAACCACAGGGTAGCAGTTAATAGGAGGCTTTAATTGGAATAAGCAAGGAATGCGCATGCATGAAGCCATTGTCAAAAATGTGCCAATGAAAGTGTGTCAAAGAAAAGTTGTTAAGAGTTATCACTTCTCTTGCCCTGCTGAGACAACGAAAGCATAGTCCAGTTTGTGGGAGTCATCACTTATTTACGCTGTGTAGAATTGGCGGATTACTGCAATATGCCAAAGATAAAGAAGAGAACCAGGGTGAGCACTCGTGCTACCGAAACCGCAAATGCCACCACAAAAACAACGCAGTCAAGAGGAGGAAGACGGACGAACTACTGTCCGAAAAAGACATATCAACAATAGTGAAAGCGGTGCTGGAGGGTTCTTCTAACCAGAGCAGCACGCACCACGAAGAGGAAGGAATGCGTCTACCAGCCAGTGAAGGTGACATAGCAGTCCATACGGGAGGTGAGTATGCAACGAGAGCATTATTAGCTGTTTTTTTGTTTCCTTTTCTGTGACATACGTTCGCACCTGCTGGTGTTGTACGTGCCTATATAGGTGTGTGGGAGGTGTGCATTTATATATACAGAGTTTAGTTGCATGTATGTTGTATGCATAACTATGTAGCTTATACAATGTTTGTGTGCCCAAGTTTATACAAAGGCCCCCTAGCTTAACCCTGCACTCAATCTCATACCCCAGCCACTGTGTTAAGTGCTACTCCTAGCATTTTGCCGCAATAGCCAGCGGCAATCCCTTCCTGCATCTGAATCCACTCTGCTGCTATTTGTGTCCCATCTAGCTACCATTGGCCTCTCACACTCAACCATAAAGGTGTACCTGTCGGAAGTGTGCCACATGCACATTGTACAAGGACAGCATGTGGAGTTTGCAAGACAACTTACCCCACGTCTTCAACAGGTTATTAAAGGCATAATGAAGGCCCAGGCTGCTACCAAAGAGGCAATTATATGTAGACCTATTACACTGCCTATCATGCGGAGGGTAATGTCAGCCCTCCAAGACACCCCTCAATCTTATTTCAACTCCACGATCTAGGTTGTGTGCTGCTTGGTCTTCTTTGGCTTTATGCGATGCAGTGAGTTTATCGTGCTGCAGCAAGACAAGTACGATAGCTCCATGCATCTCTCTCTAGCAGACATTGCCCTGGACAGTAGGTCTCTCCCCAGAACAGTACGGGTCCGCACTAAGCAGTCCAAGACAGACCCATTTCACCAAGGCATTAATATTTACCTGGGAAGAACAGATCAGGATGTCTGCCCTGTATGGGCTATTATGACATACTTGGGAATAAGAGGTAGTACCCCTGGACCTCTCTTTGTACTCCCAGATAGAAGACTGCTTACACACAAGATTTTCAGTTCAGCCTTAGACAATCTCCTCTGCAAACTACGGATTGATAAGGGTAACACAACACCCATAGTTTCAGAATTGGGGCAGCAACTTCTGTGATAGAGGCAGGGATATCTGATGTGCAAGTGAAGATGTTAGGGCGGTGGAAGAGTGAGGCATATCAATGCTATGTAAGAACACCACCAGAAGAATTGGCTAAGCTATCAAAGAAGCTGGCTTTAGGGCCGCAACATCTACGTAACTATATAAACAATTGTAGCTATCTGTGCTGGCTATAACAGTGTGAGAAATCCTATTACTAATCATAGCTATAAGCAAGCAATAAAGGCTTAACTACAATAAGTAAATAATTACATAGTACAAAATGACAATGCAACAAAGATATATGGCAAGGCACAGATCTATTAGTGCATATATCAAACAGCAGCACCTCTATATGCTTGGGTGGAAAGGCTTCACATTCTGAGCTCGTCTTTCTGTGGCCTCCTAGAATGATTTGTTTGCAGCTTCACAAAGAATAGGTTCTAAGTTAATTTCCTCACCCAAGCATCTAATTGGGTATATATATTAACTAGTCATTTTACCTCAGCCCACTTAAGGAACTCATTAGCAGTCGGAGCCCTGCACAACTTACCAAAACCCATTTCAATCACCTGATTGGATGGTATTACTCCACAGTACAGATTGTGTCCAGGCGAGCAAACAGCATTAAATGAGGTTTAAAGGTACTTTAAGCAAGGTTAATGCTGGAGCAAAAGCCATGTATATAACCACAGGGTAGCAGTTAATGGGAGGATTTAATTGGAATAAGCAAGGAATGCACATGCATGAAGCCATTGTCAAAAAGCGCACCAACGAAAGCGTGGCCAAAGAAAAGTTGGCCATCTCCCTCTTCCCAGTAGCCCAGCAATTGATCTCCTTCACCACTCTCACATGTATGTACAGAGGTATGTACACATTGGCACGTTGCTATATCTTATGTGTTGGGTATGCATAAGTATAGCTATACATATGTATGCTGTACGTAGGAATACATGTGAAATGTATGTAGCTAGGTCTCAAGCATGTACATACACATGTACAGTATGCAAGCACGTGTATCAATGTAGCTATACTTGTGTTTGAGGTATGCATGTGTATCAGCAGCATGATATGCAGCGATGTATGCATGCGCTGCTGCGGCAGTGGATGCTTAATTTGGCAGCATTACTACAGCAGTAACTCAAGTCAATGATGTGCCTGGGGAAGTTAATTTGTGATGTGTAACCATGTATGTATGTGTATGCATACATGTGTAGTGAAGCATATTACGTGTACGTGTGTACAGCTATGTGGTGAGGATATGCGGTTGATAGATGTATGTGTGTAAACGCTACAACAGATGGTAATTTTTTGCATTGCTACAGCAGTAGCTGGCCATTCTTTGTGGTGTGTGCTCCATAGGGGGCTAGAAATGTTATTTTCTATAAATGTATGTATGTACATATGTATGTACGTATGTATGTACATATGTATGTATGTATGTATGTATGTATGTATGTATGTACGTATGTATGTATGTATGTACGTATGTATTGTATGTATGTATGTATGCATGTATGTATGTATGTATGCATGTATGTATGTATGTATGTATATATGTATGTATGCATGCACGTATGTATGCAGGTACTTGCGTATATGTGTGTATGTCTGTATGGGTATGCATACATATGTAGTTCAGTGTGTTAAGTGTTCGTGTGAGCTGTGTAGCGTGTGTACTTGGCATATGCATGTGTGTAAATTCCATGGTGTATGGCTGCTCCTTCCTTTTGTATTGCTACGGCAGTAGCTGGCGTTGTCTGCGATGCATTATCAGGTTGGCAGACCTGGAAGAGTTTTCTCCATCCTCAATAGATGAGGATGTGATAGTGGGGGGTTCCATAGGAAGACTGCTGTCAAATTCTGCTAATTTTTTTCATTTCATTGGTACTAGGCCTCCTAGAATGATTTGTTTGCAGCTTCACAACAAAAAAGAATAGGTTCTAAGTTAATTTCCTCACCCAAGCATCTATATATATATATTAACTAGTCATTTTACCTCAGCCTACTTAAGGAACTCATTAGCAGTCGGAACCCTGCACAACTTACCTGATTGGATGGTATTACTTCACAGTACAGATAGTGTCCAGGTGAGCGAACAGCATTAACTTGTAGCTAGTTACATTCATTATAGCTACATAGCTACATATAAGGCTATAATTTATATAATTTGACAAACAAAGAGTTTAGTCATACGTACCTCAAGTTTTTCCTGCTTTTTCTTCAGCTGATCATCCTTGTCTGTATTATTTTCTAGTCGTAATTTAATCAATTCCTCATGCATGATTTCAGTCTCTTCCTTTAACCTTTTACTTTCAGTGTAATAGAAATTTCGTTGTTTCATGGTCTAAATAAAATATAGCATGTTATTGTATTATATTCTCTACATATATGTATACGCATGAGATAAGAGTAAAAATTACATAGTAGCGGACATTATAATATCTTCTTGTAATTGGTAAACAGATCATTAAAATTAAGTTGTATTTTGCATCATGCAAACATTGCTTGGTTTTCACCCATATAACTGATGCAAAGTAGTGGGTAAATACGGTACAGTTCAGTTTAAACTTTACACATTCGTGCAGGTACACAGGTGTAGCGACATGTTTACCGCATGTAAAAATTCAGAATTCGGTGTGTAGCTGTGTACACTTCATGTTACATGCAGCTTTAGTGTGTGAACGAATGTATATGCACGCCAGAGGTACATACACTACACGAATATGCACATCATGAGTGCACGGTTTGTATATACACTACACGAGTGACTCGCAGGTACATTGAGTTGGATCAATTCCAGCAACAGATTGATAATTCAGGTAATTTTCTGTATACGTATCAATAAGTTAATCTGGTGAAAATGATGTGTTTGAATTTGGAAGAGCTGCTTCACCCACTAAACAATAGTAAGAAGTCGGTCGCTCATAATAAAAAACAATAAGTAAAACAAGTAAATAAAACAAATATTTAAAAAGTACGTATAAACAGGTGTCATGGTGAGCTTCTAGGCATACCAAGGCACATGCCTAGAAGCTCACCAATAGAACATGCGAGTTCTACATGTCGACATACAAGCGTGCTCGTGCAAAGCATAATGCACACGGCAGAATGGAGAGCATGTCAAGTGAATACACTTAATGTAATAATTATGTAATCGATCTTTCATGTACATGCATACAGATAGGCGTGCAATTTCAAATACGTGTTAAGTCGTGTGGTTACGACACGTGTATTCAGTCAAGTTTAAATTTAGCTGTACCATAGGTTAATAAATTCTTGCCATACTATTTTAGACATTTACGTATTAGCTGCATTATCATTATGCATTCTACCAACAAATATATAAATATATCAGTACCAACAATTAGTTAAGACTGATTGCATTTACAGACAAACTTACCTGAAGCTAAAAAGCTATCTGTCTGTCTGTCTGTCTGTCTATCTTTCATGTCAATAACTAAGTCGTGTCTGCATGGATTGATGCTGAACTTGTATGACATGATACGTATGTATGTAGCTATGTCTCCTGGCATCAGCATGTTTATTTCTATAAAGTCTATAAGGCATCTGCCCAAACACTTTATAGGCCATTTTTACCATCTCTTTAAGTTGCAATAACTTTTGAAATCAGTGTAAATTTGTGAAAGTTATCCACAGTAACATGCCATAGCTAAAATGAATCAACATTATGATTCCAGAATTATTTTTGTTTTCTACCTGCACGTGCTGAATTGTAAATAACACACCCACATTAAATTACTGGTAAAGGTGCTGCATATTTGCTGCAGTTTGAAACAGCCAGCAAGTCACTGAGTTCAAATATAGCAAAAAAGTTATACACTAGCATACAATCCTTTGTTTTCCCTGTTATACACATGGGAAGTATTATATGACACATATTCACACATGTACATATAAGTGTGTTATACAGAAGTGATATTATACACACAAATATAAAATGCTAATAATACACTATCAGATAAAAACCATGGATGTGAATGTATTTACAGTACATTATTCATCATATGATGATCCCTATGTGTGAGTAAATCAAAGGAAGCTGCTGGGTGATAACTAAGGTATCACTGAGTGATAGCTTAGTTAGAGCAGCAAAAGCTAATGTCTTGGTTACTTATTTGTTCCTGGTTCTGACAAGACCTCTATGTTGGTTTTGGACACCGGACCCTGCTTTATAATTACCCAAATTTGAGGATTTGGACATGACTGGGGCTCATATTCAGTCTGTAGCTCAGCAACTTAAAGGGGTTGCTAGCCTGAGTGGGTGTGACACTTCTCATTGGTGAGATGTTTTGCTCTTTCATGGTAATCCAAGTGCAAGACTACATGACTCTGTGGCTCATGATGTGTAATTATCTAACTCCTTGGGATGAAATCAGAGCTCTTGTTGCTAGTCGTCTGGTTGTTTTAGATATTAGGCATTGGTATTGCTGAAACTTTAAGGAGGATCATTGGTAAGGCTGTTTGTCAGTTGATGCTTGGATGTTACTCTAGTTTGTGGCTCTGATCAGTGTGCTGGCCTTCATGCTGGTATTGATATTGAGGGGCTATACATGCTATGAACAATCATACTCGATTAACTGGATGGGGAGTACTTATGGTGGATGCTTCTAAGACCTTTAACTGTTTATCATGTTACTACATGCCCGGGTCTTGTGGTCACATTGTGCTAGATACCGTAAAGCAGGGTTTATCTGTGAGGTCCTAATTTGTGCAAATTTTGCAAGGAATCATGAGCTAGCAAATTTTAAACTGAGATAACTACAAATAACAATAGACTTTTCTATGTACGTAGCTGTCATGCAGTTCACAAATTTAATAATAGCAAATACTAGACAGATGCTATCAGCATCATGGGGTGAGCCTGAGTATCTAAATAATGTATATTCCTTACACATGTAGCTATGGTACAATATATCGACTACAATGTGTTTTTTCTTATGCAGGTAGCGAATCAGTCTATGGTTTTGATGTTGAGGTAGTCAGACATGTACGTAGCTATAATTGCTGTTAGAGCCAGTAGCTCATTATATCAAGAAAATAAGCTATACCATTTACAAGTGATTATTGTCTACTTTTTCTGGTAGTGAAATTTAAACGGTTATTATATTATACAGTACTGCTCAAAGGTAACGTCGCACTCGCTCGCAATTTTCTTTCGAGTAGACGGAATCACTCGATAGAGCAAAGAGTGGGGCGAGTAGCGAGCCAAGCTAACACTCGACTCGATACTCTAGAATTGGCAAGTTTTAACTCTGCTCGCTGCGAGGACTCGAAAGAACTTGATACTCCACACTGTTGAAATACTCGATCGAGTTCGAGGTGTCTAAGATCCATATCCATCATTACTTGACTCGATACTCTAGAATCGATGAGTTTTAACTCTGCTCGCTGTGAGGACTCGAAAGAACTTGATACTCCACACTGTTGAAATGCTCGATCGAGTTCGAGGTGTCTAAGATCCATATCAATCATTACCTGGTTAGCCATAGACTAACATACGGTGTACAATTAAGCCATCAATTTACTGAGCAAAGAAGACAATACGTCCGTATGGCTCGCGTGCTGTTAACTTTGGGCCGGATGGTGATGAAATTATTTGCATCACGTGCATAAATTGTTTGTGTGGTGTGGTGCATTATTTGGAGGTACAATGCCACGTCTGTTAGTTGCAACTCGAAAAAGAGTTATTATTCTTCAACGCCAGGGATTTTCTGTTAGGGATATTCAGTGTAGACTAGTAGAAGAGGAAGGTGTTGAAGTGTCTTTACGAAGCCTTCAACATGAGGTAGTAAGCGATCACAAACGGATTGTGATCGTATTTTATCGTCGATCCACCAACTAGACTCAAAAGAATGAAATCACTCCAGCAAGCCAACTTCACTGGAACAAGTAAATCAATCGAGCAAGTGATATATTACTCGGCACTCGCAGATTTTATACAACTAATGTATGCCAATATGGCGAGACAAGAGCGGCGAGCATTCGAGGCTTGAGCATAGAAATGGCGAGCGAGTGCGACATTACCTTTGAGCAGTACCGTATGATATCAATAGCTTACAATTTAAAAGTTCAAGTGCAGCCGATGCTGTGAATATGATATGTTGGCTGGGGGTAACTGGTTTTATCTAAATCATCATTCATGCTCCTCTGTGTTACTGATGAACTCTCAGTGTTCTTCCTCATAGTCCAGGGCATCATCGCTCTTCACCGCCAGTTTCCAGATAAAGTACGTATACTCCAGTGCTCCTATGCAATCATCCAAAATACTGTATAACGGGTAGCCTCGCTGTTAGTATTCAACATGCGTACATACAAAGTAATCTTGTTGAGTTGGAATATCCATCACAAATTCTTTTCTGACATTAACAAAAGCAATGTACGGACATGTGGTATCACATACATGCGAGGATGAGCAGCAATTGGAACTACTTGGTAATCTACACAGTAGATTTAGTTATACACCGTGTCATCAACCATGTCATGAACTATCCTACGAACATATAAGGAAGTTTTTGGGATACTACCGGGTGATTCTGTGTCAAGCAAGAACTTGTAAGGTTTGTTATTCGTGTTCCGTAATCTACACCATAGACTTATACTGTGTCATGAACTATCCTACGGACATACAAGGAAGCTTTGGGATACTGGGTGATTTCATGTCACGCAAGGACTTGTAAGGATTGTTGTTCGTGTTTTTATCATGGACTTACCGTGTTATGAATGATCCTATGATTACTCGCTAGTATGGGGCTCGCTCAGGCTCACCCCAATTACTGCTAGACTACAAAATCAATGATTCGCAAAAAATGTACCTTGCAAATCAAACCCGCTATATGGTATTGGTTAACACTTTTACATTTATTTTGTGTGTGTACTTTCCCATTTTGGAGAGTTCTCTTTTGTGGAGGTAGTACTAAATTGAATTAATTGATTGAGATGACCATTGCTATTTCTGTGCGTGTCTTTTTGAATCATGAACCATAGAACCATTGTTCAGCAAGACAATAATTAGGAAAGTGAGATGATAGTTTTCTGTTTCAGTTCGTGTTTGTTTGATTCTTGGTCAGCACGTGATGATCACTACCATTTCCATTCATGTTTGTTTGATTCATGAAACCATGGAATGATTGTCCAGCAAAACAGTAGGAGGTCAACATGTGATGATTGCTACTGTTTCTATTTCATTTGTGTTTATTTGTTTATGAACTATGGAACCACAGTAGAGGGCAGCACACATGACAATCATTTCCATATCTGCCTGTGTTGGTTTTGTGCATGGACTATAAAACTACGTATCTCTAATCACCGAATCATATGGTGGCATTTGCTCATGCTCGCCCCAACTAGAAATTGGTGTTGTAGCGTAAGTGACTGATTACCGACCAGGTTAGGTATTCACCTCCACAACTTACCCTACAAGTGGCCTATTGACCTCTGACTTCAATGATAATATATTCATCTATTCTTCAACTACCTCCATTTAAAGTTTAAGTCACATGTGATAATTTGTTTAGCGACAGTGCACTATCAATTTGGTCTTTGTAAAATACTGATTATCAAACACCAATACCTATGATTGACTGCATGCACATTTCCCATAGACTGATTATTGACCACCACCATTGCTTGGATATACACATGATTACTCTGCCACCTGCTAAGGTGTATCACACGGCACATATAGTGTTTAATTATTTGCGTACTAAAATTTGTTAAATTTGCGTGTGTAGCATCAGAGATATAGGCAAAACAAATATTAATGAACTACATAGCTATGCTTTAAGCTATTCTTAGCTCTTTATAAAACAAATCAACTGAAATTGGTATGAATGTCAACAATACAGTCCAGTGTATCCACCAAAACATTATCCAGATGTTTCTTTTACCGTACAATACTACTGTTAAGTTTCACCAGTTTTGTGAAAGAATCCTTCACTTCCAAGATTATGGTGCCTTAATAATTACGTAGTGCATTCTTTTACTGTTTACAGTTCTCCCTGGCCGAGAGAGACTAAATCCATGGTTAAGCATCTCCTTCAACTCTATGCTTTACATTTTCCATGATACATACTTCAGGTATAGAGAAACTAGGCTAATGGCTGTTTCATTACACACTCTTATGCTCTAAAACTGTTCTATGGTGACTTCCATCCCTGTTTCACAGTGTAATTACGTGCATAAGTACAATAGAGCATAGACAATGAACAATAAGCAATAACAAGTTCCCGGTTATGACCATAATCGGTTTAATACGTAGAATTTTTACTGGTCGATAATATGTAGATATTGATTGATAATCGGTCACTTATGCTACATTTATTATGTGTGTATGTGTGTATCGTATATAGCTCAGAGAAAATAGTTCCAAATCTCACATGTAATTCAATATATTTCTAAGCATGGTTAATATTCTATGTACGTATATACATATCCTAACATTTCCAAAACTTTTAGCTGTGAACTCCACATATGTAGTATCTTCATGTGGCAGTGTTAAATTTAAATGTGTGATTTGGAACTGTTTGATTGATGTAAATGGTTGATTGGTGATTTAAAGGCCTGTCCACATGACAAAAATAATGTGCATTGAATGCGAATAATTCGCATTGATTGCATCCTCATGCAATTTGCATTGAGGCAATTCAAATTGAGTCAATCCACCTTGAGATGTGGTTTGAATGTGAATTGTAAATGGATTGGAAAAGATAATGCAATGGTTTCATCATAATTCATTACCACGTGAGGCCCGACAGCATTTTGCGCATAATGCTATAGGCGTCAGTTTACTAAAACATTTCTCTGTTTAGCTGAGTGTTAATAATAAACAAATCTGGATGGCGGATATATATAGTACAGCTAAACTTAACAAGATACGCGTGTCCCAACTACACGACCCGACACGTTTTTAAAATTGCACACGTATCTACATGCGTGTGCACGAAAGATCGATGACGTAGCTAGAATTGCATGCGTGTATGCACTTGACGTGCTCTCCATTGCCTTGCGCATTACGCTTTGCACGAGCATGCTTGTATGCTGATACGCAGAACTTGCACATTCTATTGGCATGCATCTTGGCGTGCATAATAATAAAGGAATTACGGGTTGTATATAAACAAGCATTTAAACAAAGGCTAATAGCTAGCTATTAAGCAGAACAAACACATGTAAAAAAGTTAACAAAACTCCACGTGATTTTGTGCTGCCTTCTTGATGCAGTTGTAGTCTCTTCCTTGGCTTAGGGATGGTTGATTTGTGCCACTATATACGAACTACAGTACTGCTCACTTTAAATTTGACACACGCGTGTGTGTGCACGCGTGCATGCACACATTTAACACGTGTAAAAGTGAATAATTTGGCGTGTATCGTCAGTGCTGCACGCGAATTTGGCATGCACACAAATGCACGCGGAACACTAGACATGCACGACACAAATATGCCCGCTACGTGCGCACGTTTTGCCATCTAACACGCGTGGCACTCTAGACGTGCACCAAACTAATATGCTCGTTACGTGCGCACGTTTTATCATTACACATGCACGTACAGTATATTGGCATAGGAAATGCAGCTGGTTCACGTCACAATACTACAAATCCTACAATACAACAGCACCCGAAGGCATTATCAGACAACTGACCAGTCAGCTGATTGAACCCACTGATCATGTGCCTTTGCCGTATATTAAAACCACACTTACCGGAAATTCATTTCTTAAAAATGGTGAGGATGAGTCTAGAGACGAGGAAGAGGGTGTTAACCTTGGATATGTCATAATCTTAACAGCAACGCAGCAGTGCAGGATAGATGTGCAACACGACTGAATGGTGACTCAAAGTATTAGAATACATGTGTCCACTTGTGTAATTCCGTAACTCGCCGTAAATTTTTGTTATTTACTCAAAATTGAAGATACTATAATTTTTCATAATGTAGTAACTATGGTGTGAACTACTCGTGTATAGAACAATAATGGAACACGCGAAATCTACTGTGTACAGCGTATGGTAAGTCTTGAGAGTCATACACGAATCTAAATACAAAAGTGCAGTTCGTGCAAACAGTTAATGCATGCGTGTTCTTTTTGTGCACTGAACTTTGCACTCGTGCATAATATGCACGCGTCGAGGCACGCGTGCAGTTAAAGCTACACACACCAACAAAATGAACGTCTCGTGCGTGCACACATGCAGTTCAAGCTATACACGCCAACAAAATGAACGTCTCGTGCGTGCACGCGTGCAGTTCAAGCTACACACGCCATGAGAGATTTGGCGTGAAACTCGTGAGTTGCGCGCGAGCGCACAACTCGAGTAGTGAGATTTGATCCTCCAGACGAGTGATACACTCGTGACATGCTATTTTACTCGCGAGCTACGTACACATGTATCACGTTACGTGCTCTATAGCACACGAGCAAACACGCGTGCAGTTTATCCTCTCGTGCCTCGCCACTACTGAATCCAGCTCATACACTGTTTTAGCACACATTACACGAAGTTTAACTACAGCTGGTCATCATGGACTATGTAGCTACCTATTTAATACAGACACAGTACCATGTATGGGGTCCCAGCGATGGCGCTTATTATAAGTGGTAGCACATGCTCAGAATAGTTTCTATTATTTTCGGACGGTAGTAACATGTGCAACATTTGTTAGCTAGTAGTTGCAGCATTTTGGGAGTCAAGGATAATGCCTACAACTGATTGAATAAGAGGTAAGACAGTAATTATTGTGAAGAGCGATGATTCGCCGGCTATCTAGACTCCATACTTAGCCTCGCCATGCTTAGCCTTGCCATGATGGAATTGTCCCTTACTAGAAGCGTAAGGCATGTATATTAAGAAGTGTGTGTGCATAGCTAATAACTTACAAGTAAGATTTGTTTTGAGAGATGTCTCGAGGCTCTTGTTTACGCTCATGACAAGGTTCGCATTTACCAAATTTGCTCATGAATAAGTTGGATTATTCTCATGCGCTCGCGTGTGATTTTGTTCACGTGTCATTTCGTTCACGAGCAACTCGTGAGTTATACGCAAAAATCAATGGCAAACACGCGAGTATGGTACACGCGAGTGTCAAGTTTAAACTGAGCTGTACCATAAAGTCTAGTCTTCTTCGATGCCATGTATTCTAAAAGTTTGCTGCGTAGTTACGCCCATAAGTCCAGGCCTGAATGCTAGGTGCACCCCAAAGTACATGCCCACTTATGAGTGACCAACTTCTTACTATTGTTTAGTGGATGAAGTGGCTCCTCCAAGTTCAAACACGTCATTTTCACAGGATCGACTTATGAATGATTTGTGTGTATATATAAATATAGTGATTCCTAAGTGATTCCTAACTGATCTAAGGATTATTTAATCAAATCAGTGTCACTTACATATGTAGCTATACACCTATAAAAGTTTCATGTGCATTGCATATAGCCCTATTACAGGGACTTTTCACATTTTACTCGTGCAACAATCAAACCTTATTTTCCGTTTCATTATTTGTATACTACATTAGTAATTAATGGAGCAAGTGTAATGCGCATTATGTATGCTCACATATGGATGCACCTGATTCGAATTGAAAGCAAATTTGCTGGATTCACATTTAATGCACTATTAAATTTACATTTGTGTGGATAGGCCTAAAATGTGTGATTTGATACAAAATACATGTGTGTTACTCACACACATGCTTAAAGTTCAAATCAAGTTGTATGATAATACTTTGTATAACTGTGACTGGGCCTGCAAAAATCAACCATGCATGTATTAACACAAAAGTTGAGTAATGTTTTAAAACATGCCTTATGCTCTCTTTATACTAGCACACTACTATTTCTACCACAAATGCAGAATTAAAAAGGGAATCGTTTAAAGCCTACAGAATTAAAAAACATTCCTTTATAAACTGAAGATATTCATGAATATCTAATTAGGTGTAGTATGTGCTCACATAGTTGATTTTTGCAAGCCCAATCAAATTCTAATCAAAAACATGTAACTGCATATGTATTGATGCTTAAACATGCAAACCTGTTATATTAGTACATAATGTTTGATGAACTTGTCGAAATCTCATGATCACAGTTGCAAGTTTGTAGTGTTGTGTGAATGAAAACTAAATTTAGTGGAACACCAGGTACACTTAAAGTTCATGGCACCTCCTTTGGCCCAAGGACCACAACATACACTTTGAAGTCATGCTCAACAATATCAGTAACTAGTAAACTGGTTCACATTTACAGTATAGCTATGGATACATTTCACTATAATAAATTATATGACTAGCTAGCTACCTTTGCCATTTTATTTTCCAGTGAACTGTGTGATGTAAAAGATATCCTTTCAGATACCTACAAATGAAGTATATAGAAATTTAAGATGTTAATATATGTAGCTACGTAATTGTATATCAAGGTTGAAACCAGATTAGGTCAATTCACATACATATCTGGATCAGATGAGTCACTTTTTCTCTAGATCATGCAAATCACTGGGTAAAAGTAAAATACCTGGATGTGTAATAATCTCTAATATAGCAGTCACAAATTATACCAGTGAATATTCTATCATAAGAATGGATTTATAATTAACATAATATAAGCTACATAGTCTAATAGTGTTTTCACATTTTTAAGCCCTGATCACATTCAGGTCATCACATGGGTCACAATATCTGAGCCAATGGGTCAGTGGATCATCTGGGTCAGCGCCTTTGACCCGGTTTCAACTCTGATGTGTATGTTAGTAAACTCACACTGTCTATGAAGGCAAAATGATTTCTTGAATGAGCTTCACAGATAACACCAGTGTGGAATGAAAAATCAGGATATGCTGCAACTTCTAAAATTCCCTTTTTGTGTAAGCAACTGGCTTGCAATCTCACTTTTCTACTGATCAGTGGAACTACTGCATTAGGAACAAAGCCATAAAAAACATCAGAACTATAATCAACAATTCCCATAAGTGTGAAAGCACATTTAGTAAGATCGCATAGTTTTAACAATTCACATTTTATATCATAAATTTGATTTAATGACAGGTCACAAAATTGTTTTTTATATGTAACAGCCATCAATGTATGAGCCCTTGGTATCTTTTCAAAAGAAAATATGTGAGGTGTGTTGTAATAGCTGATCGGTTGCAAAAGATCAATCTGACTAATGTACTGATCTAGTAAGTGCATTCCATCATGGCAGCCACAAGAAGTTACCAATTCTCTGATAATAGAGTGATCGTACCAACGAAAGAAAGAAAACAACTTTGTTAGAACAAAGCTAGAACTGGAACATCCTTTAAGCTCTTCAATATAATCAGTAGCATACAGACTGATGTCATGGATTTCACTAGCTTGAAGACTTTTGATCCTAAATATTAAAGTCCGCATATCATGGTTTTGCAACTTCTTAACCAATTCATTGAGTAAAATTTGATAGCGTGCATCAATTTCTGATTCTGCATAGTATTTAATACCTGTGCATAATGAAAGTAATAAGGTTTATATCACACAAATACAATTATGATGATAATAAAAGATCATAAATTTTACTATTAAAATTCCAAAAATAGAGCTACGTACGTATATGCACATGCTAAACAAAAACACCCAGGATGTAAAAAAGTGCGAAGCCGATCAGAAGCAGCATTGTATATAGGTACGTAGCTAGCTATGTATGTGTGACCAAAAACTTTGATATCAGCTGAGGCCAAGAATTAGCTACTTTTTTAACTACTAGAATGATATACAATAGTTTATAGCATGTTTTTGCAACTATGATTGGCTTTGTCACTTGGCCACCTTTATAATAATGATGGTGCAAAAAGGTGGTCAAGTGACAAAGCTAATCATAGTTGTGAAAACATGCTATAAAACATGCTATAAACTATTGTATGTCGATCATTCAAGTAGTTAACAGGTTGATGTACATATTACCATCTAAAAACCAGAAATTATATAAGTTAAACCAATGTTAATCAACCGCTATTCAATGAATTGTAATAGCAATTAATGATGTCACGGGTAAGTCATGTGAGCAAAGACTTATCACTAAGGAACACATAGCAACACATACAAACATACAAATTTAATTCTTTTGTTTAAACCGGCTTTATATTTCAGTTAAAAGTTTATACTTTATAAAGTCCAAACTGCTTACTGTAACACTTTAGGCCAATCTTCTTTATAAGCTCTGCAAGGAGCACATCATGCCCATTTTTAAAACTAAAGTGCTCCGTCTTGTTTGTACT
The DNA here is from genome assembly GCA_963930835.1 of Spongia lamella. Lineage (NCBI taxonomy): Eukaryota > Metazoa > Porifera > Demospongiae > Dictyoceratida > Spongiidae > Spongia > Spongia lamella. Next base: position 5,241,714 of record OZ005746.1, on the reverse strand, counting down.
ATACGGTCGGAAAAAATGGCTTTAATTTAATGATAAATGAACAGCTAATACATCCTTCTCTTAGTCTTCTTTGGTAGTAACTCACGACACCTTTCATTACTAAGGCCACACCCATTAACTGTATCAATGGCAAGTGCCATATAAAGAAGCTGAAAAGCAGTACAACTTGTATAACCGGTTATTTAGTATTCTTTCACTTGAATAGTTTTTAATAGCCTGGGGGTGGACACACACATGCACCCACCCACCCACACGCATGCACTCTCTCTCTCTCTCTCTCACTCACTCACTCACTCACTCACTCACTCACTCACTCACTCACTCACTCACTCACTCACTCACTCACTCACTCACTCACTCACTCACTCACTCACTCACTCACTCACTCACTCACTCACTCACTCACTCACTCACTCACTCACTCACTCACTCACTCACTCACTCACTCACTCACTCACTCACTCACTCACTCACTCACTCACTCACTCACTCACTCACTCACTCACTCACTCACTCACTCACTCACTCACTCACTCACTCACTCACTCACTCACTCACTCACACACACACACACACACACACACACACACACACACACACACACACACACACACACACACACACACACACACACACACACACACACACACACACACACACACACACACACACACACACACACACACACACACACACACACACAACTTCTTGGCCTCAGCTGATATCAAAGTTTTTGGTCGCACATACCTATTTACAATGCTGCTTTTCATTGACTTCACACTTTGTTTATACCCAGGGTGTTTTTGTTTAGCATATCACTACATTTTAAACCAGGCAAACGCACCTAGTTTCTTGAAATTGTTGCTATGCATGTGTGTTGTCCACCTCCCAGGCTATTAAAAACAATTTACATGAAATGAAATGAAATGAAGCCTGAATAACCAATAAAATAGGCCCTGTTGCTTTTCAGTTTCTTTATATGACACTTGCTATCGATATTACCAAGAGTTAATAAAGCTTCTTTATGTATAACTTCTAGTAAAGTTAATAAGCCTTACGTCAGCATATTAATAGTAGCACGATGAAGCCATAGAGCCCGACAACCGTGATATTGTTTCCAAGCAGGGTTGGTGGATACTGGAACACCACATCACTTGTTCGGTGAAATGATAAGCTTGACACATCGATAGATACGTAGTACTGGCAGCTTAGCTGTGGAGCAAATAGTACACTCTTTTTACTTAAAGCTGTCTCCTTTTCGGAATTTTCAGCAGCCACTTATGTTTCGTACCAGTGGTAACAATTTCCTTCCTACTCGACAATGCCATTATGCAAATATTATAGGCTGTGGCTATTCGTACAGGCCCGTACATATAGCGTGTAGGCTATTTGTACTGGCCCATACGTATAATTAGTGTATTGGCTATAGGCTATTCGTACGTGAGTCACATGACTGATTTATCGCTGGCTTGGATGTCTATAGCATAGAAATTTGTATGGTCATGTACAAATAGGCTGAGTAGTGCCAGTGCACGACTCAGTCGTGATCGTGATCCTTTTGCACATGATGGCACTGGCATGTACGTATTCACCAACTATACACATCACTATACACAAGTTTAGCTAACTACTAGCTACCTGGATCTACAGCTTCCGCTACAAATGTGTACTGTCGACTATATTGTCATGCACGAATAGCTACGTAACATGCATGCAAACAAATCAATCCATGCATGCACATGAATCTGTCAGTCATCACATGCAGTGATACAGATACTCCTAGCCATGTAGCTACAGGTATACAAAATTATACAATGAGAACACCTGCATGATGACATGCTATAGCAAACTGAGGCATGAAGCATAATTATACAGACAAAATAATCAGATTAGAAAAACAGTAAGCAACAATAAATACAATCAGAAGTGTTATCAAATAGATCTCTAAATTTTCTGTTATGCCTGCTCCAATCTCCTCAACCACTACACATTTGCTGTGCACGCTCCCAGGCTGTGACAGTCTGTTTCAGACTCCCTAGAAGACAATTCAGCCAATTTCTGAGCTATGAAGAGACTTTACAGTACTATGACATAACCTTGATGGTGCATCAATATAGTAACATCAGCTGCTGGAATTGGATATGACCAGAACACCTATGATTTTTCTGGTAGCTAATACGTAGCTAAACACTGTTCAATATAATGCTCTTGAAATCATGGTTTCATCACCAACATCCCCCCATCTACATTAAACCTTCAGCACATTTGGCACACTCCGTGAACATTACATAACAACATTAATATCCTGCCAATGAAGCAATTGATTCTGGATGATGAAACCTGTCAAAACGTTATGCAAGCAGGGGGTCACCAACTGCTGCCAAATCTCGTACACTCTTCTTACAATCTTGTTTGAACACCCATTAGCTAAACATTTAAAATCTAAAAATCTAAACTCAAAGAACATTGGAATAGTGCAGCCATTTCCACTTCAAATAATGTTAAAATAGGGAGAACGATATCAATCAAGCTCTTTGTGGAAGCATATATAGCTAGCTATTAACCATTAAGCTAGCCAGATTCTTTAGTAAAGATTTTGCTAATGAAGTCTAATGTGAAATATTTAAGTGAAATCAAAAGATTTCGAAATCCGTACACCAGGAACTGGTTACCCCTTGCATGCAAGAGAAGTGTCCTGAACTCATACATACAAGCATTCATGAATTCATGGATCCTTCTAACAAAGTGTCTAGCGATTATCACCTTAAAACCTCAGAGCTTGGACTCGGCCTGTCATGGACCGGCGCCGCCTATAAGCTTATTGGCTGTTCTCCTTTGCAGGTCCGCCGTGAATACAGATGTAGTCAACCCCGTAGTCAATTTCCGAAGCTACATCAATTAAATTGCCTACTTATTTGGACCATGCCGGCTTGGACTGTATCCGTCTTGAATGCCTCACCGACTCATGTGTCCTCAACTTTTCCCTATTCCTACCGCCACCTTCTTGTTTAACACCTTGTGTCTTCCACGTGCTTTTATGAATTATCATGTGAGACAACCCTGATTAAAGCACACCGTGGGAACTGTCACGTGATCAAATGCCATACGAATAGCCTACACACTCTATTGGTATGGGCCCTAATTAACAACCACTCCGAATATTATAACTCACGTGAACAAATATCGATACTTGTACGTATCTTAAAGTTAAGTGCCCACTGGCAACTTGGCACCTTTACACGGCATAAGAGAAGCCCTTTAACTTTACATAATCATATTTTATGCACCTAGCTATATACAACATTGGACACTCTCTTCTTATATCATTAAACCAGGTGCATGCCTTGTTTCTTGAAATTGTTTTCATGTGGACGTCGGTATGTGCATGTGTGTGTGTCCACCCCCAGGCTATTAAAACCATTCACGTGAAATGAAGCATGAATAACCAATCAAACAAGTTTACTGCTTTTCAGTTTCTATATATGACACTTGCTATCGATATTATTGATGGGCGGGGCCTTAGTAATGAAGCACATCATGAGTTACTGCCAAAGAAGAGCAGGTGCTGCCATGTTAGCCATTCACAATAAAAGCCATTTAACCAGCTATATATTACTAACTAGACGGAACGCTTCAGTTTTAAAAGTGGACATGCCATGCGGGTTGCGAATGTTTTAAAAGAAGATTGGCTTATAGTGTTACTGTGGTAACCAAGATTGGATTGTATTATATTAATAATAGCACAAGAATACAATAGAACTACAATCACTTAGTTCAATCACTAAATCAATAGTCCTAGAAAGTTCTGTGATCACATGACTAATTATTTACACTATATCACAGTTTCCCCTGTCAAGTTTATGAGCCAAGTGACCATGGCGTTCGGGGTCTAAGAATTCTGGTAGACAGTGGCATAGCAAAACCCGGGCCCACACGGGCACTGGCCCAGGCATCAGCTTACCTGGCCCTGGCATCAAAAGCTGATAAAAATCATGTGATCAGTTGGTAATGAATTAAAGTTTATATAATTCTTACATTAGTAGTTCACTAACTCTATTATATATGTACTCTTTGTCGATCGTCGAGTACCGGGTAGCAATCATTCAGAGCAATATATAAATAAGCACGCAATTATTTTATTTTAATTCTACACGTGATTGTTGGTTTAAAGTTTAGGAAAATTTTGGCGGGTCAAGATATGGATAGAAATGGCTAGAATATGGATTTTGTGATGATTCGTTTTGTCTACCACTTCAAATGTACTGGGAACGGATAAATATTGGTTCACAAATCATGATCGTATTAAAGCATTGCAATTAGCCTATGGACAAATCAACTGAACATCACGATGAATTGATGATAATGATGAGAGTATTGAATCTGTTCATTGTTTCATTACAACGGCCAGGTACGTCGTGCAGCATAACACGCCTAGTGAACCTTTTGGGATCACACAATCAAGGTATTGGGATCATGCGATGAGAACCGGCTAAAGTTAAGCAGGTGAGATTGCAATATAATGTTATTGTTGAGTATTTTATACCAGGGATTCAGGGAATATTTATACTGATAGTTGATAACAATTACAAAACTGCAAAGAAGGATTATAATAAAGATGGCCACGTGCTGAACACCCTTCAAGTAACAGTGAGTTGTGAGTGATGGCTGAGGATTTGGCAGTTCCCTCGGTAGTAGATCATTTGGTGAATTAGATCGTTTAATCACCAAGTTACTTATTTATATGAATCACATGATTTAGCATAGTGAGAAACTGCAGTAAACAGCAGTGTGTAGAGTGTAGCTAGGTGTACGTAGGTCACCATACATACAACTTTTCATTTCAAAATAAATTAATTTTGTATGTGTACATGCCTAAGGGCATACTTGAGCTGTTGAGCCCCTGTGAAGGTGGGGTCAATATCAAAGATAATAGCTAGACAATGGACAACTGTGCCCTGGCATCAGGTCTTGGCTGGCTATGCCACTGCTGGTAGATCTTCTCAAAGGGACTGTGACATTTTTTGTTGGTGGCTCATCAAATGTTGCATTGTTTGTTTCCATTATCCATTCAATTCTGGTACGCAATTGATTTGTGTGTCTACACCAATTTGTGTTCAACTCTTTGATAGAAAATTTGTAGAAAACATTTCCAATTTGTTTTGTTACTGTTCCTGACAACCATTTTCCCAGGTAAAACCATCTTGCACTTTCTTGCAAGATATGTGCAAGACAAACAAGAAATATGCAAGACCTGTGCAAGATCAATGTAATCTTGCAAGAATACATTCTTGCAAGAATACATTTTTGCAAGATTTGTAATAAAAATTCTTGCAAGAAGGTGCAATGTTTCTTGCACAGAATTTTGTTTTCTTGCAAGATTACAATTCTTCTCAGTTTTTCTTACAAGTTATTAAGTTTTCTTTGCAAGATTACAATTCTTCTTGAAAGTTATTATGTTTTCTTGCAAGCTATACAATACAACTACGATAATTTGCTACACAGTAGCTATATGATACACATGCAACAACACACCAATAAATTAAGTTACCTAGCTACACTAAAGTTATGCCAAGAAGTTCTATTAGATGATTGTAGCTAGCTAGATGATGAGGAAAACTTCGCAGTAACATTCACTTTTACTCGTGGTCGGAATCCTGTGGGTTCAAAGAGCTCAAGATTTTGATATTGCCTATATTAGTAAAACACACACCCAATGCCTTATGTATTAAATCATCCAGATATCCTCTGTGACTAAAGTAACCTAAAGCGCTTTATTTGGAAACGCCAAGTTCACATGATCCTTTACTACTTGTATTAAATTTTTGTGATGGCTGAAGATCAAGCTGAAGATTTGACCGACGATTCAGCAATTATTTTTAACTGGATATAGAAGGTAATAAATTCTATTATTTTAGGCTGAATATACATATTAGAAAGTAAATTAGAAATGATTTCTAATTAGTGCTCGGCCATGTGATGTCTACTATCTTTTTGTGCGCTTTCATCATGAGGTTATTAGGACTCTTAAGGTTCCTGATTTTATTATCAACAGTTTCTTTTATTGGACATTGCATTTTGGAGTGAAAGAAATGGCTTTACACTCGAGTTTTATGTAACGCCTGCCATGTGAGCATTTGTTTTCCTTTACTAGTGATGTATTACTAGCCACTGTGTGTCTAAGCATTTGCATTTATTATTTAGCTAACTGTTGAATTTATTTGACAGATGCATTGATACATTAGACTGGGATACTACCAAAGAGGTGGAAAGCAAAGTTAAAAAGCAAGATCTACACCATTATAATGTCACCACAGAGCACTCCATTAACCTCACACCAGGTCACTTCAACTTCAGCATGGTTGATTGCTGCAAGTAACCAGGATGAACAAGGTGAAAAAATAGCTGAAGAACCGGTACGTATTTTAGCAACTTTGCTAAATACATGTACTAAGCTATAAAATTCATACATTTTATTGTGTACACTAGTAACTACATGTAATTTTATATGTTTGTTATAAATTTTTTGTGCAAACAATATCCTTCAGATTGTGTTCTTGATAAGGGTTATGTGATGATTTGTGGGAAGAGTTGATGAGCTGGAAAGCTAAACTAAATCCATACGCTGCAATATGTGCTCTACAAATTGATGATGGCTGTATTTTTTACTCATCAATGGTAAATTGGTAACCCTTCGGGATTTGCAAATTCCAAGGATGAAGTTCAACACCGGACATTCAAGAAATTTCCGGGATCCTGGTAGAATAATATACATAAAAGGTATTTATTAATCCTTTATTTCACAATAGCTACATGATGAGTGCTCACAGATTACATAGAAGCAAAATGGCCTGGACATCTATACTCTACTAAAGAAACTGCTGTAGACATTAATGTGCTGATTTTGTAAATGTTATCATAAGTTATCCAGTTAGTTAGGTATATAGCTTCCAAGTAATAATTTATTTAACAAAGCATGTTATATGTTTATTTTATAATTTTTAGCAAGGAATTCTCTAAAAGCGATATATCTTGCAAGATTTTATTGCGAAGAGTAGCTAAGATTTCTTGCAAGATGCAAGCCTTGCAAAATTTCTTGCAAGACATAAAAATCTTGCAAGATTTCTTGCAAGAAAAATGAGCTTGCAAGTTCAAAATAGCAAGATTTGTACCAATTTTTTGCAAGATCTTGCAAGAAAACGGACATTTTTCTTGGACGTCTTGCAAGATTTATAAATATTTGCTAGAAATACAAGATTTTACGTGCAAGATAATGGAATCTTGCGTGCATGATCCTTGCAAGAATAGTGGACGTAAGTGCAAGATGGTTTTACCTGGGTTGTTTCTCCCCTATGAAATTGCATGCCCAAACTACATAAGTCTCCAGCTTTAACATCATAGTTTGCTTTCTGGTGTTGCTGTGACTTGATTGCTTCACTGTTACATGCATGGATGTAGTAAATCAAGTCTTATTCTCATTCTTCGATTGTTAAACATTTCAGATGGTGTCTGGTTTGTTGTAGACTGTGGCATCGATCGGTACATTGCTAGGAAATCAATTGCTGTTTCTTTGATCTCTTCATTAGTTTGAGGATCTCTTTTCTCAATGGCCTTTTTGAATGTGTTTGTACTAGTCTTTCAGCCTCACCATTGAATCTGGGACTGTAAGGGGCTGTTTGATATGCTGGATTCCTCTAGATTCACAAAACTTCTGAAATGAAGTGGCAACAAATTGAGGGCCATTATTAGAGACAATCTGTCATAGCAACCCGTGAATTACAAAGATCTGTCTAAGGTGCTTGATGGTGGCTTCCGCTGTCCATTTCAGGCCACTTACTAAATGCATCTACAGCCAGGAGCCACATTTTATTCTTAAACAGTCCTGCAAAATTGACGTGGATGCATTGCCATGGCTGAGCAGGAAGTTCCCATTGGTGTAATGGTACTTTAATTGGATCTCGAGCATTCTGTGAACATGAGGTACAAGTCTTGACGAACTGTTCAATCTTTTCGTCAATCCCAGGCCACCAAACGTGTAGTCGGGCTATAGATTTCATTTTGGTCATACCTGGATGCCCATTGTGTAATAGGTGTAAAATATCAGAATGAAAATTATCAAGAACTACTACCTGGATTCTCCACAATAAACATCGGCTATTGACAGTTAGCTCGAATCTTTTGTTGAAAATGGTTTGATCTTGTCTGTTAACAATTTGGATGATGTTGGTCACCCACTGAGTGTGTAGCTGTACACTTGCGATAGTATTGGATCTTGCATGGTTGCTTTTTGGATGTTACATGCTTGAATTGGTAGACAATCCAAATGTTGCTCTTCGATTGTGCATACAATATCTGCATCTTCTGACTCGTCATCTTGTTCAGTAACATTGAGCAACAACCTCGACAATCCGTCTGCATTTACCATGTTTGGCTGTAGGTTTGTACTGCACAGCAAAATCATATACAGATAATATAATTGCCCACCTTTGGAGATGGCTGGCTACTGTATCTGGAATACCTTTAGTCGGGTGAAATATTGTCAACAAGGGCTTGTGATCAGTAATGAGACTGAATTTCCTGCCTAGTAGATACTGTCAGATATTTCGTATTCCATAAACAATGGCTAGCACCTCTTTTTGGATTTGGGCATAGTTCTTTTCAGCTTTGGAGAGCTTCCTAGAGGCATAATTATGCTATTGGTTTTTCAATCTTATCGAGCAATGTGTGAAAGAGAACTGCTCCAATACCAACTTGACTAGCATCACAAGCGATAACTCAATGGTATGTAACTTGGGATTGTAATGTGACAGTGTTCTTGATGATGTCAGAGCCTCTTTAATAGTATCTACTGCCTGCGAGTGTCCGTCTTGAACCCGCCGAGTGCTTATCAGCATCGAGGCCGCACGCTGAGTGCTTTATTTCGCGTGTAGCATGAGCAAGGCAATACTTTAACTGTTTAATTTTCAAGACTAACGCTTTGATACAAACGCATTTGCTGGCTGCTTTAAGCTTGCTTAACCATCAGTGGTGGTATATAGACCGAGTAAGTTTAATCATACAAGAGTATTAATACATCACTTACGCATCAATGTTTTTAACGAATCTTGCAGCTAGAGTGTTCTCTCTTGTTTATATTTGCGTTGTATTAACAAGATAGTTGGTTTGTACAAGACAGCTAGGCCTCGAAATGAATTGCTGGCCACATCGCATTGTTTACAGCCTTCTGGTATGTAGTACATTCCAATGAGTCGTTTACTAAGGCGTTAAGACTTCCATGCATAACTGTACTTTATTAAGCTTTGAAGTTTCATAAAGCACTCTTCGCACCTTTATGGAAAATAAAGTACACTTTTGCCCTTTGATCCTCCCACACAAAATACTATAAAATATATATGTATTAGTAAAAAAAAGCATTGCCGCGAGTGATATACGTGAAATAAAGCACGAGGTGCGCAGCCGAGATGCTAATAAAGCACGAGGCGCAGCCGAGTGCTTTATTAGCATATCGGCCGCACGCCTCGTGCTTTATTTCGCATATAGCACGAACAAGGCAATGCTTTAACTGTTTCATAGAATTTTCAAGACCATAACGGTTCGATATAAACATGCTCGCTGGTTCATTTAAGATTTAAGCTTGCTTATAGGCGGTGGTAAGTTTAATCAAACAAGAGTATTATTACATCACTTACGTGTCGGTGTTTTGGCGAATCTTGCAGCTAGATCGTGTTTATATTTATGTTGTATTAACAAGATAGTTGCATGGTTTGTACAAGACGCCTCGAAAGAATTGGAAACAGAAAGCTAGCTGCATCGCATTGTTTACAGCCTATAGTGGTATATAACACATTCCAATAAGTTGTTTACTAAGGCGTTAGGGGTTCTATGCATAACTATACTTTATTAAGCTTTGAAGTTTCATAAAGCACTGTTAGTGGTTAAATAAAGCACTCTTCACACCTTAATAGTGCTTTATGGAAAATAAAGTACACTTTTGCCCTTTGATCCTCCCACGCAAAATACTATAAGTATTAGTTAAAACATTGCCGCGAGTGTTATACGTGAAATAAAGCATGAGGCAGCCAAGTGCTTTATTAGCATCAAGGCCACATGCCGATTGCTTTATTTCGCGTATCGCATGAGCAAGGCAATGCTTTAACTATTTTATAGAATTTCAAAACTAACGCTTTGATATACATGTGCTCGTGCTGGTTCTTCTAAGATTTAAGTTTGCTTCAGTAACTCAGTGGTGGTAGCCAAAGTAAGTTTAATCATATAAGAGTGTTATTACCGGCATCATTTACATGTTGGTGTTCTTGCAGCTAGATCGTGTTCTCTCTCGTTTATATTTGTGTTGTATTAACAAGATAGTTGGCTTGTACAAGATGCCTAGAAATGAATTGGAAACAAAAAGCTAGCCGCATCGCATTCCTTCATAAAATCTCTGGTATGTAACACAATCTCTGGTATGTACTTAATTAAGCTTTGAAGTTTCATAAAACACTGTTGGTGGTTAAATAAAGCACTCTTCACACCTTGCTTTATGGAAAATAAAGTACACTTTTGCCCTTTGATCCTCCCACACAATAATATTATACTATAAAGATAATATGTTATAACCCCAAGCATGTCCGTGTTATAACATTTATGTAACACTTTTCATAGCTTGCAAATGCGGTCGAGTGAATCAAATGCAGGGTGATCGTGATATTGTTAGCGAAACGCTGTTAGTAAATAAAGAGGTGCTATTTCTGAAGAAAAGCTTGCTTGTGATTTCTGCTTGCAGCTTCCAGGCTGGTGTCCCTGTTTGAACTGTCGCGATTTTGATCCACAACCCTTGGTGCTACGAAAAATAGGCTGCAACGGCAAGGAAATGCTCAAACTGAAAAGAAAAGCGGCGGCACCAAAGAATTCTGAAGTACCTTGTGAAAAGTCTTGTAAGAAATCTACTGAAGCTCATATTGAAGTGGACGAAAATGATGTTGAAAGCTCGATTGAAAGGTTTCGATTCGACTGCAATGTCGATAAACTGCAAAAATTCAAAGAAGGTGAATGCCCGGAGAATACTACTAAAAGCAATGACTGGGTACTTAGAAATTTTCATTCTTGGCGAGTGGCGTGTAATGAAAAGTACCCAGATGATCCATGTCCAGAAGACGTGTTTAAAGATAAGAGCAAAGCTTGTGACTGGTTATGCAAGTTTGTGTGCAAAACTCGAAGATCAGATGGACAAGAATACACTCCACGTAGCATTTAGCTACTTGCTATTAAATGGGTTGCAACGATACATAAGAAAGTTGCATCCAACAGAATCCTACGATTTGTTTCGAGAGCCAAAGTTCAAATCTCTACAAAATATTTGTGACTCAGTGTTTAAACGCTTGGATGCAAAAAGTAGAAATTAAAGCAACTCCTGTTATGAATCCAGATGACGAAAAAAACTGTGGACGAGCGGAGTACTAAATTTAACATCCCCCATTGGTTTACTAAAGGCAATGTTCTTCTATAATGGAAAGAATTTTTGTCTAAGAGGTGGGCAAGAGCAGCGTAACTTAAAATTGTCTCAAATACGTAGAGAAACCAGTACAGTGGATGGAAACCAGTTGAGTCTGTATATGTATACACTGAGTTTGGGTCTAAAAAGCGTCAAGGTGGATTAAGCTCTTTGAATCTCCAAAACAAAGTTGTACGTCAATATGAGAATACCACAGGATCAGGGGTTTATCATGTTAAAATACTCGACAGATACTTACAAGTCCTTCCACCTGAAGCAGTAGATAAAGATGTATTTTACCTCACACCACTACCAAAAGTGCCAACAGATACCACAAAGCCATGCTTTAAAACCATCCCTGTTGGAAAGAATCAGTTGAATACAATGTTAAAGGAAATGTGTGTTAAAGCTGGCATTACTGCCAATTATACAAATCATAGTCTTAGAGCTTATGGTATAACAACCATGTTTCAGGCTGGTGTTTCTGAGAAGTTAATCAAGCAATGAACAGGCCATAAATCATTGGAGTCTTTACGTCAATATGAGCGTACTTCTGAATTGTAACTTTTGGATGTGTCTAGTGTTATTTCATGTGACAAAGATCCCAATCCATATGAGCACCAAATGGTTTCAGACCTAGTCACAAAACCCCAGCAATCAGCTGCATCAGCAGATGTTATACAGTATCCTAATACTCATGAAATGGTTTCAGTATCCACCACATTAGCCTCTTCATATTCTTTAAGGAAAGAGCCACCAAGACCAACATTTATTTTTAATAGTTGTAACTTTTCATCCTGTTCTATGATGTTTTCCAGAAATGATGACTGCCAAAATTTCAGGAAAAATGAACTGGATGATTTGCTTGAAGGGATAACTGTTGAGGAGTTATTTGACTGTTAAAGGATATATGATTACCCATGCAACATATGTAGCTATCATCGTAATTTGATTTAGGGGGTACATTTAATAACTTACTAAATTATGCATTTTGTAATTATTATGCTAAACAAAAACACCTTGGGTGTAAAAAAAGTGCGAGGCCAATTAGAAGCAGCATTGCAAACAGGTGCGACCAAAAACTTAGATATCAGTTGAGGCCAAGAAGTTACTTATCAAAAATCTTTTTCACTACCTGAATGACTCATACAATAGTTTATAGCATATTTTCACAACTATGATTGGGTTTGTCACTTGGCCACCTTTATTAATAATAATGATGGTGTGAAAAAGGTGGCCAAGTGACAAAGCCAATCATAGTTGTGAAAATATGCTATAAACTATTGTATGTCATTCAAGTAGTTAAAAAGATTTTTGATAAGTAACTCAGTTCTTGGCCTCAACTGATATCAAAGTTTTTGGTCGCACCTGTTTGCAATGCTGCTTCTAATTGGCCTCGCACTTTTTTTACACCCAAGGTGTTTTTGTTTAGCATATCACCACTTTTTTGGAAACAGATGTTATTACTAGCAAGCAGCAGAGAAGTACTGCATGGGCATAACTTGTACTTGCTTAGCATACAATATTGTAAATTAAACTTTGAAGCTGAATTTTGAAAAACTCAGGCCTACAATTTTTTTAAAACTTTCACTACAGAGTGATACATCAATATAGATAGTGTATCTGAAAGTTTATGCAAATCATTTCAAGGGGGTCCAAGTTATGGCAACTATCAACCTGCAGTGTAATAGCCTTTCTCAAATACATTCAAGTGTTTACTTCAGGATGAAAGTAGTATGACAGGTAGAGCATACATGGGAGAATTGCTGATACAAATTTGGCTGAAATCCATGAAGAAATGAGTGAATTATTAGACAAACAAGTGAATGTACAAAAAGAGAGTTTGAAAAAAACTTCCGGGGTTCACGCGAGCTCCCACAAGCCCATGAAACAGTGTGCGATGAAAATGAAAGAAAGAAACAAAGAAAGAAAGAAAGAAAGAAAGAAAGTAGAAGAAAAAAAACGACTGACGCGTCAAAAACATTTTTGTGGAAGGAGGGATTTATATGGCCGTATCAGAAGACTGGCTGAACCGATTTCGACGAACTTCAGGTTATTGATTCTTCAAACAATGAGGGTACTGATTCTCGAGTAATGGGTGAATCGGGCGGGAGGGGATGGTTCGTCGGACGTGGGCGCATGAACGGCACCATAAAGCTCGCAATGGCTGGTACTGTACTTAGGAATGGTGGCACTGACTTCCTCCATTCTTGGTTTATTGATTCTATATAGTAAGAACGTTGTGGGTCTGTGATAACTAAGCGATAGCTTTCATGGTGGCTTGGTTGGAGTGTTTGCGAATTTCAGTGCGGTACTACGTGTAAATAGCTCACTCGGTGGTCATGTATGCTGCTTCTTCTTGGCCTCGCGACTCACTATCGCGAGTCTTGATTTAGCTGGCCATCATGACTTTATTGTGCTTTGATGTGGGTATAGTGTAATAAGTTCATGTCACTTTTTTACAATAACAACAATGTACATCATTCACAACAATGTACATCATTCCAGTCAGCCTTGAATCTGTTGTTGTTGATGACTTGTCACATTCCAGTACCAGGTTCTGTAGATGTTGATGGGTGAATCATGGTTTTGATCACTTCCAATGGCTTGGATGGTTCTTCCATATTTGACAAACCACAAGGGTGGTATATCAGTTATACGTAAATATACTATGATGATGTCATACTTCAAAGGAGCCGACCGTTGTTTATTATGGCATATACACGTGCATGGCAGGTTTGGTATATATATACTCACCCTTACCATATATGAATAGCAAAAAGTATAAATAATGTCACGTGCAACCTGAACAATCAATTGTGGGTTCGCTCAACCATTGTTTTAAATGTGAGCCAGCTTTGTCGCTCGAGTTCGTGACTACGTTTCGTCACTGGAAACATCACTTTTGAGTGAAAGGTACTTATTTCCATAGTGATTTTGTTGGTTAATGTTTTCATCATTGTATATATCATATGAACCACGGCTATATGGTGTATTCAACAAATATATGCCCCTCGTCCTCGGTCATCGGAAGTTTACCACTGATAAACCCCTCGCCCTTCGGGCTCGGGGTTTATCAGTGGTAAACTTCCTCTAACCTCGGACTCGGGTCGTATATTTGTTGAATACACCTTGTAGCCGTGGTTTATATATTACCTATACCACAAGCCATCCAAATGAATTCCACTGCTTTGATGTTAAATAGCTACACGAAATGAATACACCTAAAGCCATCCAAGTGTTGCACCACTAAGTGGTGATTTCAGCAACCATCAAAATCACATTCCATAATAGATTTCACACACTAAGTAGGTAGGTAACTGCTGGTATAAAACTTGTACGGATTCTTTTAAACAATATTAAGTATGTGCCCTTATATGGCACAAGTGGAAACAAATTAGATCTTCTAGCAATGTTATTTGTGGGCATTAGCCATAAAGCAATGAATTTTGTGTGTCCATAATTGATTTGACTCACTATTTTTAGTTTGCAAGTAAATTCCTACTAATATACTTGTATGGTTTCTGCTTGTCAGTTTGGTTTCTCTAGTCAATATCTACTAAAGGATGCCAATATAATTAATATAACATAATTCATGTTAATGGTTAGCTCATGAATTTCTTGTGTCCATAATCAATTCTTTACGCTATAATATATTAGTTATATACCACAGTTAGAGTCTTTGATGTGAGGTGTGAAAGTGTTACAAATACATACATAAACTGGAAGTAATTCAACGAATATATAGAGGTGTTTCTGAAATTATTTCCAATAGCTACTTCCTGGTTATAAAAAATATTAATAGCTAGTTGGGAATGTTTACAGTTTAGCTGGAGCCAGGGATCTTGTGGTGAATTATTGTGGTAAGCACTATTTATGCTTACCTAAACTGTTTAGCTTTAGTTCTGTATTCATTTATTTATATGTATTTCCATCCAATCAACACAATCACATGCATGCAAAATATTAAGCATACATAGCTATGACAACTAAAACAAAGGAGCCTTCTCGTACCTATAATAGGCCTCCTACGTACCTCCTTTTTCTAACAATTTTACATACAAGTATGTGGCTGTCCAACAGCCTAGCTAATTCACACTTCCAAATTTTCCCCTTCAATTAATGTTCAACAACTAAAGACATAGGACATATTTACAGGGTTAGAATATATACAGGTAGATCATACAGGTAGATTAGATGCGCCTTTATCATTGCTAAAAATTGGAGCTTTGTGTAACATTCCAAGGATATCTTGGGCCATTAACTTGGTAAAATCCGAAGCTGCTTTTCACTTGGCCAGTCACATATTTATGATTATTTTATCTACAACTGATAACCATGCTTGCATGGATGTAGAGGATCGTGGAGTCCACAAACTACCTGATCTGACCTTGCCTTAAGCTCTGCTGTATGACCTTCTGTTTGAGGTGCACGCAGACGCATTGGCGCTGCATGCACTGGATCACTGAGTCGAATCAGTCGATTTCATAGCGAAGAACTTCTACGTAGCTATCTCTGGGTATACGTAGCTACGTACCACCACACAAAAGGAAAAATTGTCTGCATTGCCATGCTAAACTATACTAGGCAGATGCTATAGCATCGTGGGGTGAGCCGATTTGTGCAAGGCCATAGGCATATACCAAAATTTCAGTGCATTTTTAGCTAGCTTTATATAGCTTAGTTTAAGCGTGGTGTATATAGACTAAACAAATTATAAGTTAGTGAGACTAATATGAATAATTTTTGCATTCATTCTCATTCGTTTTCTAGCCTCCTCTTTCATCGGTGTTCTCTCTAGCCACTCTTTGTGACAGCTACGTACGTCCCTCTTTTTCCGTTTCTCTTGCTGTCACTCTAGCCTTTATTACGAATGCGGGTTAGCTGTTCATTTCAATTTTCGTATCAGTCATGACCTTTTGCAGCTTTGCTGTTTGGTTTAATCCACGAAGCCATAGAACAATTCTCTAGTCCATGATCGCTTCGTTTCTGTCCGCGTTCGTTTGAATCATGAACCATGGAACCATTGTCCAGCAAAACAGTAGGGGGTTGGCACGTGAGATGATAGTTATCCGTATCTGTTCGTGTTTGTTTGATTCAGCGGCGCATGATGATCATTACCGTTTCTGTTCGATTCATGAACCATGGAACCATTGTCCAGCAAAACAGTAGGGGGTCGGCACGTGAGATGATAGTTATCTGTATCTGTTCGTGTTTGTTCGATTCAGAGTTGGCGCATGATGATCATTACTGTTTCTGTTCGTGTTTGTTTGATTCATGAACCATGGAACCATTGTCCAGCAAAACAGTATGGGGGTCGGCAAGTGATAACAGTTACCGTTTCCGTTCATGTTCGTTTGATTTATGAACCATGGAACCATTGTCCACACATTATAGCGGGTGGCACGTGCGATGATCGATTCCATGTCTTTTCGTGCTGCAATTGGTTTTGGGCATGAACCATGGAACCATCTCTAATCGCCAAACCGTATGGTGGGCTCGCTCAGGCTCGCCCCAAATATAGCTAAACATCTATAGCTACTGTATACGTAGCTATAACTGATGTAGCTATCAGTTCTTTAATAGCAGGCATTTAATTAAACGCGCATGTATAGCTGTATGACCGTTATGTGCATGTGTTTTGCTGTGACTCCTTCTTGCAGTATAAACCGGTACGTGTGATTATATATAGCTAGGACTCGAGCTAGGAAAAAGTAATTCATTTGAATGTAACAACGTATAGTTGTAGTTAGCCACATGTGCGTGGAAAGGTATAGACCGCGCAGCCACAGGTATAACTAGCTTGCCATGAATTGTGCATTTTGCATTGTGCACACAGTTGGTTAATCTATCGATATGCTAGCGCTTGCACGAAAAAAAATTTTATAAAAGTTATAGCTATCAAAATACACAAGTGCATGTTTCAAACAGCGAAGTCAGCAAACGATAATTTACAAAAATGTTGCCAGCTATAGTTAATAAGCTATACTTTAATGATGTATTTATTGTTGTCTCAGTAGCTAAAGTGTAGCTATTTAGAAACAACAACTTTGCATGCAGTAGCTAATCACTGAGTCAGTTCAGGCGTTAACGTGGCATGCATGTGCATTTCAGTCTGAATTAATTTTAGAGCTGCAATTATTTATTGGCAATGTTATTACTATTAAAGTCACATAGCATAGAGTACACCGCCAAATCTCAGTAGAGCCGCACCCATCATCCTACGCCATCACAATAGGCCTATCCACCATAAGAACCAACGAATGCAATTTAAAATTGCGGTGACGTCAAGTCCGGAGTACCATTGGAGCTGTATACTCCAAGTTAAAAATCCATGAATACTACGGTAAGTTTTGTATAATTGCCATCTTTCATACAGAAAACTTATAGTGGGTAATAATAACATAGTAGGTATGTCTGGAGATCGCTGTATCGTTGTCAGAAAAGGGCTAAACCATGAGCTGGCTCGAGCTGGTGCATGCTTTGGTTCAGATTTGAGTAAGAAGCAGCTATGTAGTGAAGAAGTCGGGTTACTATAAGCAAGCGCTAGGTCCTTTACTCTTATCTAACTGGCATTTTAGGCAAGATAACTCAACCAGCAGTCCTGATAAAACATTAGGCGCTAGATTTGCATCTCCTAAAAGCAGATTTCAACGGTCCTCACCTTGTATTCACAGTAGCCATCGCCAATTTCTTCCTCTAGCCTGGCGCACTGCTATCAAAGCCAGCACTGTGATGATTCGATACTTAGTTCAACTACCAATGGCCTAAATTAGATCGTCTTCCTCGATTCTACCTCATGGATTCTACTGGCAGCGAGTTGATATGACTGTTCCCGATTGTTATTCATTATGGAGTCCATCAGACTCCATCTCCTGTCAAATTTCCAAGGTTCTTTGTTAGTAATGAAGCAGTAGAATCTCGCTCACATAGGGCTACTTTACAATGATATAATTATCTACTCCTAAGTTTGATTATCACACAACCACCACCAATTAATAGCTCATGTTCATGACTATTTTGGGTTATTAGAATATATGGTACTAATTTGGAATGGTGGTCAATTGTATTGTCACAAAAATGTATTGATAAGCATGGTGAAACCTGTAAACTACCTTAATCAGTTTAATTGTGTACTCCAAGTGTAGGGGTTTATACTTAATTGCTTGTAGTACGGCTTCTGTACATACTTTTCCTTATGGTGGACAGGCCTAATGTCTACCGGTTTAAAACTGATTATAAAACCAAGTCGGTCTGTAGCTATATATATATCATAGCCAGCTAACAAAAACAGATAGCCATGCAGTTAATCATAATTATGTAACTATAAGTGATACTAAGCTTAACCCTGGAAACAGCAAGCTTTGTGTGGGAATATACACTATAGACTATAGCTAGCTACTGAATTAAATACATATACGTAACAAACGGATTAGCTACAACTATAGCGGAGCTATCAAATTTACAGTGTAGCTACACAATAACTAGCTTGTAGATTTTCTTTTTTATATAGCGCGCCGAATTCTGCAACGACACGAATGCGATATCAGTTCTGCTAGTTATCGACTTCTAATTATATAGCTATATAGCTACTATATATTATATTCGTTCCTTACAGAGGCCCAATTACAAATACATGTATAATACACTTATGCACTGAACCACCACCTAACCATATAGAATAACCTTGCATTTGCATACATGGAATAGACTCACTTTCCATGGTTACTAGCTGGCTATATACGCTCCAAATGCTTGATCCGATGTTAATTTATGAGTCTTGTAAAATGCAGCGAAAACTCCACACCAGACCTTTTTAGTATAAGCGGTT
Organism: Spongia lamella; assembly: GCA_963930835.1. Taxonomy (NCBI): domain Eukaryota; kingdom Metazoa; phylum Porifera; class Demospongiae; order Dictyoceratida; family Spongiidae; genus Spongia; species Spongia lamella. The sequence goes on along the minus strand of OZ005746.1, from coordinate 5,222,395 downwards.
AGGAATTCGTTTAAGTGTAAATTGAAATATTTTCGGCTCACGCGACTTCCGGCGGCCTTCTCCATGGTGTCTTGGCAGCCAAAATCGCCTTGTTACTTGAACTTCGTTTTCGTTTGGAAAACAAAACACCGGTAAAAACCACAATAACAATGGTCTAGTGTAATAAGACGTAAGCGAGCGTCGCAGCTAATCTTTAAAAGGACGATTCATTAACACGTGTGTCGATAATGGCCACTAACGAAGCGATAATGGCGAGTAATGAAGCAATAACAAGCTGGAATGAAGGAGATATGGTAGAGCTAACTAAACACAACATACCTGGTGCAAGGTTGACTGGTGCGAAGGATGGATACACGATGTCCGAACTGAAATGGTGGCTCTTGTGCCGCGGTGTGAAGGCGCCGAACTCATGGAATAAAAAGCAGCTTATTTCAAGGTATTTTGAAGAGCTATTTTGTTTATAGCTATATTTAAAACTGTTTGATACCATCGTGGGTTTATAATTCACATACCTTGCGATACCTTGTCACTCAATTTTTTCAGAATCCACGATGCTGTAGCAGAAAAGCTACCAATTGCAGATGTGGATGGCTCGTATTTGTATAGAAAGCGGCAAGCTCTTTTGCACACTGGTGTACAGGTTGCACCATTACCACCCCCAGCTGCTCCTCTGGCAGGCTGGGAGGTGGTAACTGACAGCAATATTGATACAGTGTCTGCAAGTATCCCTACTGTTACCTCTGGTAAGCTCTAGACATGACCAATAGGTTGCTTACAATTTAATATATTTTAGGGACCTTGTACACCTACCTGGGTTGTGGTACAGGCCGTTCTCAAACAGAAGGAGCCTTTAGAGCACTGACCAGAGGATTCAATCACTGGGCATCTGGTCGGTTAAGTCAAGTACAGGTCAATTCATCACACCCAGAGTTTTGCCATGTGCGTGCGATGTGTGTACCATCAATGAAACAGGGTAGTTATCACGTGTATCTGCTACTGGCAATAGATGGTGCAATGGGAACCATTCGCACTGCTACATGTGAATGTGCCGCAGGGTAAGTGCATTATCACCTGTATCAGCTGTGTGTGCATGTATTATTTGTATGATTTATTATAGTGTTGATCATGCTTGAATACTTGAATGTACTTGTATGTCTGTTCTGACTTAATGCTGTTAATCGCTTTGAAATGCAAACTGTATGTTTTACTTAATGCTGTTAATTGTTCCAGATGTATTAGTGTATGTTTTACTTAATGCTGTTAATTGTTTCAGATGTATTAATTATTTACAATAGGAAATCTGCTAGTTGTACTCATGTGTCTGCATTGTTGCATTCACTAGTAAGTATGACATCAAAAAATTTTCAAGTGTCTCCTGAGCTTCCATCTTCAGTTCTAGTAGATGGTGATAGCGAACAAACCATGCCAGTCACTTCACTACTTAGCAGGTGGAATGTACCAAGAGTGAGGAAAGAGAGTAACCTGCAGTTGTCTGATGCCATTTTTGAGAAGCATGACTACCAGAAACCAGTAAAGAGAAAGAGAAGACAGATCAAGGATTTTGATCCAAGGCCTGAGGAGTACAGAGGTAATGCCAAACAACTACTTGCTAAACTTCTTGAGAATGTCAGGGGAGAATCCCTAGGTGTTTCCCTGCTATTTGATGAGCAGTGTAGTCAACCAAGCCTCCTCAGTAGTGATACCAGTGTACCATCTACACCTGACATCAAAGGCACAGTTAAGGCTTTTAAGCAAAGTCTGCAGATGTCACCTTCCCAATTACGGCATGTAGAACAATCTATCAGGGAACAGCGGTATTCTGCTGAGTGGTTTTCAGTACGTAGATACCGTATAACTGCTTCACACTTTGGTGAGATACTACATCGCCGTAGAGACACTCCACCAGACCGACTGGTGTTAAGCATTTTGATGCCCAGAAAATTCTCATCACCAGCCACCACTTGGGAAATAGAAAACGAGTCCAGGGCTATTCAGGCTTACGTAGAACATAAAAAGAGCTGCGGTATCAGTGAACTTGCTGTGGGGCCATGTGGATATTTTGTCTGCGAAGATTATCCTTTTCTGGGGGCAACACCTGATGTTACAGTTAGAGATGGGACGATATATCGATGCATCGCTGTATCGTGATACTTTAAGACCGTGATACATATCGATACAAATTCAAGTTGGATTGATATATCGAGTATCGTGATATATCGGTGTATCGTTTTAAATTGAGTCAATATCGTGCATACACAATTACTATTTAGTGACTGACGCTCTATTCTGAATGAAGTTTTTTGTATTAAAATTTTTCTAAACAGTTTTAAGAGAGCAGATAAGGGCTATATTCATGGACTAAAACCAATTAATACAAACTATATGTCTCGCAATATATCGCCGTATCGTGATACTTAGGAGGCAATATATCGATACATGTAAATCATGTATCGTTCCATCTCTAGTTACAGTGTATGATCCCTCCAATTCGTCCCATCCCTTTGGATTTTTAGAAGTGGAGTGCCCCTATTCTCATAGGGATCGTAGTCCAGCTGAAGCATGTGCTATTCCAGGTTTCTGTAGCCAACTAGGAACTTTACCTGATGGTAGCAAACAAGTTATGCTCCGGAGAAACCACCCTTACTTTGCTCAAGTTCAAGGACAGATGTCCGTGGGGGAAGAGCTTGGTGTGATTTTGTAATATATACTAAGTCTATCAGTATAGAAAGAATATATTTTGATGAGGATTACTGGTTAAATACTCTGTTACCAAACCTAGTAGATTTTTCGACAATTGTTTAGGCCCTAAAATTGTTAGTCCCTTACATGCTTTAGGTATTCCAATTCGTAATCTTAGTAAGTAATATATAGTATTCATAATGTATCTCATCATTATATAATGTTATTATAGTGAGTATATTGTACAGTATAATTATGACCTATTAAAATTATGTATATACATACGTATGTGCTTGTGGAACATGTCAAATTATTGGGTGACTTGTTCATCGTCTGAGTTACCCAAGTCACTTAGTTCTTGTTCTTCTTCATCACTGAGTTCTGCAAAGTACTCATCAACGTCACTGTTTGAGTCATCATCCTGGTCCATTGTTGATTCATGTGGTGGAACCAGCACTGGTTTAAAATTCGACAAATAGGTGCATACACAAACTATCTGATTTGAAAGACCAGCTAGTGTAATTGGTATGGTATGCTTTAGTATACTAAAAGACTTCATTCTTCCGATTGCCCTCTCCACATGGATATGAACTGATGGTATCTTTCTACCCTCGCTTATCTCCTCTGCTGGCAGTTGCTTGCGTCCATCCATAAATGGTGGTATGTTGAGTTTGACTCCGATGTCATTCAATATATCCTTGATAGTAAAGCCCCTATCTGCCATTACGGATATACCTGGTTTGTCTTCCAGATGAGTCAACAGTCTGGATGCTTGAGTCAACTCTACGTCAGATATTGACCCCACATATAAAGGCGAAATGAAGGATATGCAGCCATTAGGTGTGCACCCAATTAAAAACTTAACAGTATTGTGATGTTTATAATTGCTCCAAGTTGACGACTGCATATGCAGGTCGGATGGTGTCTCCATAAATATTTCACTGCCATCTATAATACAGTAAGTACTTGGATATTTCTCTCGAAAGGCAAATGGTAATGTGCCTTCAACTTGTTTAGTACTGGGCATCCAATCTATTTCTTTCAGGTGGTGGTACAAAAAGCATACCCAAGTATTAAAATATCTTGAAACCAACCCAGTGGAAACATTAAATCGGAAGGCCAGATCAACAAACTTCAAGTCACATCGTAACTTAACCAGTGTCATAAATAGTTGGTCCATTGGAGTAAGCTTTGTAGAACAATGGCACTTTCTAGCATCTGGTTTGGTTCCCCAGTAATGAAGTTTGTTTGTCAACAGTGGGTCCAAGAAACTGGTAAAACTCCAAAAACAAATCAAAGGATGGAAATCCGGTATAAAATGATATTAGATGATCATCGTGTTTAATCTGGTCAATACTAAAAGGTTGGGATTTCTTATGATCTGTGAACTTTAGCTTTTCCAACTGAGCTTCCAGAAACTCAATGCGAGCAAGTAGTGCTGTTTCCACTAAATGCTGTTGTGAAGAACAAGTGGCAGTGCTGCATCCATCATCAGGAAGCTCTGTAACTTGATAGTTGTCTATCAGCTGTTCGCCAACCGATACAGTCATTGGTTCTACTTCGATTGTTGTCGATTCAGCACCATTAACTGCAGGTAGCTGGGGTAAGCTTGAGGTACTCGTCGAAGCTGAGTCACTCGTCGAGGAGTTACCAGAGCCATAGCTTGCCGAGCTGCTAGCGGATTGTAGTTCTTGTATCCTCCGAACTTGCTGTCTTCCAATGGCCCTGGAACTCCTGTCACTTCCCTTTTTAATAGGAGAAGCAAATCGCCTTCCAATATGCGGCTGTGGACCATTTTTAGGATCGCTAATAAAAAAATACCGAGAACAAACTCTGTGGTGGGGCTTCACAGCTTCAGGATCCAGTTCAAATACCCTTACCCATAGAGAACGCCTCGCTGGATCAGTAGGGAATCGATGAAACGAAAGCTGGGGATTATTCTTACGGTAGTTTCCACAAACAAGGCACAAATCTCCAGGCATCTTTCGTGGCACCGCCAGTAGACTCAAGTATTATTACAAACGTAGCGATTTCACTCTTTCACTTTAACTAGACTTGTTACACGATGTTAATTTATTTATATTCGCACCTTGATTCACTAATACGACTCCAATGGACACGATAAAGATACACAACTTGGCTGCCTAGGAGGCCGCCGGATGTTGCGTCATAACGTCATTTATTTTTCATTAACATTCCATCGCTTATACTAAAATGGTCTCAGAGTGACCCGGCAGGCTGGAAAAAAAAATAAAAATAATATGCATCATAAAATTATTTATATCGAATTCACAGCATAAAAATCATACAGCTGTGGAACTAACATGATTAGTAGTGATTACACACAGGCAGTCATATAAAATGTTAGTCGTTTCTTACTATTAAAGATACAAAACATCAGTTTAATAAAACATCAGTTATCCACTCATGATAAACTCGTCTCGAGACGTCACGTTTGCATCACGTGACTTTGATCATGTGATTTACACTTTATTTGAAATGTGGAAAATAGAGACCCGCCGGATCCGTGAAACATATAATTAATTTGGTATGGCCTTATTCAGTAATAAACACATAGTATTTCACACACATTGTTTATTATGCAAAACATTTAATGATATGTAGTCAGTGACACTGAAGCCCTTTGTGTGCTCAGAGTGTGGCAAGGGCTATTTCGCAACTGTCACCTTCAAAAACATCTTGAAGAAGAGCATCATGTCACCATCACTTTATGTTCCTAGAAATGAAAAGGTATTGTGAAGAGGAACATCAAAATGATCTAGGTACGTATGTATAATATCATAACATGAAATTATTTCAACCGTACATTATTACGTAGGTACTAAAGTGCACCATTTTGAAACATTAGCAGAGTTCACAAGGTGGAAAGACGGTATGGAAGAAACAACCATGTGTATTACACAAAACAGATTGAAGGAGTACAAACTTTCTGAGGGTATAACGCATGCATCACAAATACCCTCATGACAATGTTTTACAGGTGATGTGACCAAGCGTCTATACTACGTATGTTTGTTGCCGAGATGGTAACTACCGACCATGCACAAAACAACGACAGACTGGAAAAAAACGTCCCCATCAGAAAGATACAAGGAAGCTCAATGACACTTGCATCTCTAGAATTTATGTTGACTACTACAATGATGGTCATGTGACCTAATATTGATATTGATATTAATTTAATTATAAAATAGAACTTGGCACCACTCCACAATCAAATGTCATTGGTCCTAATAGAAGAAGAGTAGAGGAGAGAAACAGAGGATGTATGTATATGCACGCACACGCGCGCGCACACACACACACTCTCTTTGGTAAAGTACCATTGACTGTAACAACTATCGTTAATATTACATATTCATTAGATGATGATGACACTGTAGAAAGTACAATTGAGGAAGACAAAGGAGTACTATCTAAGGTAAAAAGCAACTTTACATGTAAAACTGCAACGTGATAAGTACTATAGATACAAGAAACACTAAGGATTCAACCATGTGTAGTACTATTTTCTAGCAGCGACTTACGGAGCTACCACTCTTAGCAGCACAGAGCGATTAATAATCAGTACATTACACTATGCATACCAGTACATTACATCATGCAAAAATGACATCATGCTAGCTAGCTATTTTCAATCAAAATGTCTATAATAATAATAATCATTATATCTCCCCCGGCTCAGCTAGCAGCCGTCCTCGGACTGCAGGGTCTCAGTCGACTCGCCCAGACACTCTGATCTTCTTTCGGTTCCTTGTCTCTAGGTCCATTGTACCTCTGTGGACTATCAGTTACCTCAATTTCTCCATCTTTTTCTTCCTCACTTTCAGGGTTCTCTGTGTCCTCGTCAACGTCTTCATTGGTAACTGGCTTTACCATCACTATTTCCTTGTGGTCTGTTATTGCTATAGGACAATGTCTCACTCTGTTCAAAGCAACTCTAATGGTTTTAGCTTTCGGGTGGTCCACTGATTGCAACTCAACTCCATTTGGATGGGTGGTAATTACACGGTACGGCCCCTTGTAGGGTCTCGTCAGCTTATAAGCTGGTCCTGATCTGATGGCGGGCATGTACACAAAGACTCTGTCTCCTGGACTAAACGTAAAGTCCCTTGCTTTCTTATCATGCTGCGCCTTCTGTTTCTGTTGAGCTTTCTTGACACTCTGCTGTGCCAATTTCCAAGCGTCTGACAAGGTCTGCAACATCTGACTCTTATAATCATCAATACAAATCATGCCCCGCACCACCGGGGGACACAAGGCAGCTTTAGTTGGCAACTGAGGGTCCCTACCATATAACAAAAAGAAGGGGGATTCACCAGTTGACTGTTGCATGGTAGCCCGATACGCAAAAAGAATATAAGGGAGACGAACATCCCAGTCTTGTCCACCTAACTTCACCGTCTTAGACAACATATCTAACAGTGTGCGGTTAAACCGCTCGACAAGTCCATCTGTCTCAGCTATCAGTTTCCACAAGAAAGATGCGCCTTGATCAGATAAGTTCTCTAGGGACACCGTGTCGACTAACAATCCCTTCAACAAACAACTTAGCAATTGTAGGTGCACTCTGATCAGAAGCTGGGAATACTTCGGGCCACTTTGTTAGATAGTCCATAAACACAACAGCATAACGATTCCCATGACTCGACTTCGGTAATTGTAATACATCAACACCAACTCTATCGAATGGTCCAAAGACAGGGATTGGTGTAAGGGAGGGTTTAATTGGTTTTCCCACACTGCGGGTAGCACATACAAGACACGCACGACACCACTTAGTAATATCATGTCTCATACCTGGCCACCAATAATGACGGCTTAGCTGAGAATGTATCTTTGCTTCTCTCAGATGTCCTCCACATTCTCCAGAACGAGCTTCATTGAACAGGTCCTCTCGGTCACTTTCTGGCACCACCACCCTCAGAGTCTTGTCTGGCTCCACTCGATATAATATGTTGTCTACTATAGTATACTGTGTCCTTCCTAGGACTATTTCTTGTACCTTCTTCTCTTCATCTGGTAAAACATCATCCTCAAGGTACACAATTACAGATTGGAGATAGGGATCACGTCTCTGCTTTTCACTTAAAGTAACTTCTCCTTTTTCTATCATATTCATACTGTTAGTTGAAGCCTCCACAGCAGCTACCACTACTGGGGTTGATTCATCAATATCATCATCTCTTAGCAGGGATACTGGATAACGTGATAAAGCATCTGCCTTCTGGTTGCCTCTTCCAGGATGGTACTTAATCTCAAGGTCAAGTTCTTGTAAGGCCATTCCCCACCGAGCAAGTATACCAGAAGGATGAGGTGTGTGTAACAGGGACTTTAGAGCCTCGTGGTCTGTAAACACGATACAGTGGTGGCCATACAAATAATGTCTGAAGTGCTTCACAGCCCACACTACTCCCAAACCCTCTAGCTCAGAAATGCCATAATTCTTCTCATGAGGCTGTAATGTTCGACTTGCAAATGCAAGTGGTCGAATTGTGTTGTCCTTCTGTCGTTGCGACAAGACAGCTCCCAGCCCTTCCCCTGAGGCATCTGTTTCTAGCAGAAAGTCCTCCTCAAAACAAGGGTATGCTAACACCGGTGCTTTTATGAGGGCCTTCTTTAGCTGCATAAAGGCTTCTGCACATCCAGCTGTCCATTAGTAAGGCATGTCTTTACGTGTTAGTCTATACAAAGGCTGAGCCACCACTGAATAGTTGGGTACAAATCGACGGTAATATGAGGTCAGTCCCAGAAATGACCTCAAAGACTTCAGGTCAGTTGGTGCAGGGAAATTGTCTATGGCAGAAGTCTTCTTGGGGTCCACTGTAATACCACCACTAGACACAACATATCCAAGGTACTCCACCTCCTCATGTACTAACTTGCATTTTGTAGGTTTCAACTTGAGACCTGCATTCGACAGACAAGTAAATACTACCCGAAGGTTATCCAAGTGTTCTGTAAATGTGGATCCCATCACAAGGACATCGTCTAAGTAGATTAGGCACTTCTCTCGCACTACACCAGCTAAAACACTCTCCATCAACCTTTGAAAGGTCGCTGGCACATTACATAATCCAAACGGCATAACTGTGAATTCATAGAGGCCACTACTAGTAGCAAAAGCAGTTTTCTCTTGTGACTCTTTGCTCATTCCCACTTGCCAATACCCTGAGGCAAGATCCAGGGTAGAGAAGTAACTATTTCCTGCAAGAAGGTCTAGTGAATCGTCAATTCGTGGCAGAGGGTACACATCCATCTTAGTGATAGCGTTTAATCTTCGGTAGTCGACACAAAAACGTGTTGTCCCATCCTTTTTTGCAACCAACACAATGGGACTTGCCCATGGACTGTGAGAAGGAACAATAACACCATTGTCTAACATCTCTTGTACGTGATGAGAAACCTTGGTCTTAAGGAAGTGTGGAATCCTTCTTGGCAACTGCCTTATTGGCTGGTGGTCACCTGTATCAATGTGGTGCTCTACCAATGATGTATGGCCCAACTCGGCGCTACTGAGTGCAAACAATCCACAAAATTCCCTTACTAAATTCTCTAATTGTGCCTTCTCATCACGACTCAGGTTGGCTTTCTCCAATCCTAGAAGTTCCTCTACTCGAGAAACACTCTGTATAGCAGCTACCCTTGGTTCTTCTGATCCAGGTGATACTGCTGCACCATCAGGCATGACTGTCTCACCAGACAGAGTATCTAGATCTGCCTTCATTAATTTTGCCAGCTGAAGATACCCAACAACATTACCTGCTTCCAGCAGAACTGGTTCAACTCCTTGGTTTCTGATGACCAAAGTAATAGGTCTCTCAGCATCTACTAGTCCATTTGACATTGTAACTCCCTTCTTATGCAAGTGATGTAATTCTGGTTCAAATAAACATAAAGAGCCAAGCACCTCTGGATTATCCACACTAACACGCACCAATTTAGAGTGACGAGCTGGGAGACAGGTTGCTCGAATGAGCCTAACTGTCGCTGCCTGAGTAGTTTCTCCTGGAACACTCTGATTCAGCTGAGCCCTTGGTGGCTCCCTTAACCACTTCAATGTTTGAACCACTTTTGGACTCTTCCAGCAGGTCTGTCAACTTCCCATCATCCTCAAATTTGGAAAGTGTAAATCCTAAATGGGAGAGAACATCTGTTCCTAGCAACAGGTCAATAGGGGCTTCCTTCTGTACCTGTAAATAGTCTCCACTACCAAATTACTTCTACTTACACAACACTTTACTTGGCTTACTATATTCAACTCACCACCACCATAACTAGGCTTGTGGGAATTATTCTCCAAATTTCCTTCATTATTCTATTCCGAATTTCTCTCAAAATCTCTTCATTATGCTCAATTTTATTCTTTTTATGCTGCTCCTTCTATCATTATTCCCTATTTACAATTTAAATTATCAAGCTATTAAGCTATATATTCACATGCAATCATGCACAAACAACAATAATCGGATGTTTGAGGTTGCCTCCTTGTTGGTGTAGCCTTAGTGTATGCAACCAGGAATATTCAAGAGAGTGCTCACGTGATTCACATAGCTTTGGATGCACCTACGCAGACAGACTAGTTGGAACTCGCATTGTAAGTAGCTACAGTGTATATCTTTGTACTTTTTCTGCATATTGTATGTAATTTTGTAAAATATTTACATTATTCATGCATTATTCTTGATTATTCCCAAATTATTCCTCATTATTCCCGAATAATTCCAGAATACCATCTGCTATCAAAATTCCCAAAATTATTCCCGCATAATTCCCTCAAGCCTAACCATAACTACGAAGAGACACAGTAGGTTGCTGGAACCGTTGCTTTACAACTTTTCCCCACTCCTCTGGAGACTCACCAGATTTAAAGTTCTGTACACAAGCCTTCAAGAAGAACTCTAGCGAAATGATACTGATAGGTGACCCTGTGTCTAACAGAGCCTTCACTGGTACTCCCTCCAGAGACACTTCACTGGTTGGGGTTGGTCCAAGTACAACACTTGGCATGACTTGCTGGGGTTCTACACCGTGTAGCGTAGCAACAACCTGGTCTACAGCATCACTCAAACAGTCCTGGGGTTTCTCCTCTCTCGTGGACTCTTGAGATTTATTATCCTCTGTCGCTGTCACCATATGTACATCTTTGCTTGGAACATCACTCCCCCTACTTGTTGTGACAGTCCTAGCCAGGGCTGAATTGGTAGTCCTACTGTTTCCTCCTGCTTCTCTTAGAGCAGACCTACCCTTCAATAGACAATCTCGCAGAAGATGGTTTGTACCGCCACAGTGATAACACTTCCGTACTTCACTTGGCCTAGTATTAGTATGCACTTGCCTCTGTTGAGGTAACTCTCTGGGTGCATCACGGCCAGCTGTCTGCCTAAACCTACCACCTCCAGCATGGATAGGTGTCTGCCTGCTTCCAGGTACTACAACATCTCGGTACGTCGCCTCCTCAAATCTGGCTTTGGTTAACAGTTCTTCAAATCCGCCATCACTACCAACTAGTTTTGACTTCAAATGTGGGAGTAAATCAGCTACAAACTGATATGCTAGGACTGATCTACCCATTGCTTCAGCTTCTCTGCTACTATGGGCTCCAGAATAAGCTTTGTTGTACAGCTTCCTTAAATCTTGAGCATAGCTGTCCACACCCTCAGTAGGGAGTTGCTTCCTTTCATGAAATCGGCTACTTTGGACTGACTGGATCCGGACAGGAGTAAATCTCTCCTTAAGGGCAGCAACCAGGGCACTATAACTGGCACGTTGATCCTGTGTACATGAACGGTAAAAGCTGTAAGCTTGACCTCTCAACCTGGTCACTAAGTTCACTAGTTTGGCCTGGTCGTTCCATCGGTATGCTTCAGCAATCAATTCCAGCTGTTCTATCCAATCAGTGAAGCTCTGTTCTTCTCCTTCTATAGTATCTCCATTAAATTTTGATAAGGGTGGTAGCTGTTGAACCATAAGGCCAGTGAGAGGGGATCTGCTGGATTACAGGAAGTTTCTCTCGTCAGCATAGAGGAATCAACAGAAGTGCACGGTGGAGTGAAGGTGGTGGCATGAGGTGATAACCTATTGACAGATGACACAGTAGTTTCAGCCCTGTATGCATCAACACATGTGTGGCCAGTAACAGGATTAGCAACACAGGTGGTACTATTAGAGTCAGTAGCTATGTGGCTAGTCAGTGTGTCAGGAACAACAGAGTTTAAGTTTTCCTGGCAACTTAATGGTATTGAAACAGAGTTGATCACTGGAGGAATGCAGCCAATCTGAGGTGTTGTTATTGTAGATCCAGTAATGTAAGGTGTCATAGTTGTTGGAATACCAGCAATGTATGGTGTTGTTATCGTAGAGCCAGTAATGTAAGGTGTTGTTATCGTAGAGCCGGTAATGTAAGGTGTTGTTATCGTAGAGCCGGTAATGTAAGGTGTTGTTGTGGTGCAGTGAGGTGATGTCAGGAAGGAATGTCTGTTTAACACCATTTGCCTACTCACTTGATTACTACTGTCAGTCATGGACCTCCCACTTAGCATAGATCCTTGCCTATCAGCTGTCTGTAATTCCTTGATCTGTCATGCTAGCCGCCTCTCTCCGGCTTCCCATTTGCTAGTCTCATTTGCCACAGCGCGAAGTTGCTCCAGTTCAGCCATGGTCTGCTGCTGCATTGGCTGTTCTGCATGACAATCGCTCAATTTCCTCTTCGGCACCTGCTAGCGCCTGCTGTCGCTCCTGAACTAATTCGCTCTGCTCCTCCACCTGCTGCAATTCTTCTAAGTCACCTCATATCAAAACATTTGTCAAATTTGCCATACATTATATTTGTTACAAATAATTATTACCCGTAAAATAAATATACAGGGCCCTATGGAGACAAAACTTTTGTAACGCATGCTTTTATCCCTAACTTTAGTTCAAAGAACGATTATAAAAAGGTACGGACGGAATTATAAACAGTAAACCCTCCATTTTGTTTTTATACTAAAATTAAGACTATTGGTAAGCATTAACACAGTGCACTTTTGCTATAAACAGTTAAGAGTAGCAACTTACGCAATAGAAATTGCAATACATTTAGTAAACAAAAATCGCGTTCTAATTAAAAAGCGCCATTACTCGGTAACCATAGCGATTATTAAAAGGTACGGTCGGCATTAAATAGAGTAATTCGTAAGGAATCGAGTGATACCAAGTTTATCGGCATTGGCAAAGGTTAAGTGAGTGCATTTTCTTAAGTTATAAAATGGTTTAAGATTGTATGTATTTGCTATGGGGAATGACAGAAGCTGGATTGATTTGAAGTTTAAACTCCATGTCTACTAGCTCATTTAGTGATATAATGGCACAGAATCATCAAAGAATTGTATTGTTTTGCAATTACTGTACTTATCTACTGTGAAAAACATTCTTCATAAAATGTAAAAAATTTGACAAATCCCATTGATAAGTTTTGATATGTCTTCCATTCGCGTAGAGGGTTGTCAGTTCATCTAGCTCCTTAGTGAGACGAATGTTTTCTTCTCTTACACTAATGAGCTCCTGGGTTAATTCTAGCTCCTTGCTAGGATCGTGACCCCGCCCTTGTAGCTCTTCCCTGAGCTTTCTGTTTTCGACTTGCAGCGCCTGCAGCTCCAGCCGCACGGAGTCCAGCTGCGTCCTTAAAGCTTCCCTGCTCATCGTCTCAAGTTGTCGGATGACAGCTCCAGCTACTCTAGTAGCAAAATAAAGAAACAAACAACAGTTCTGTTTTACGCCAAGAACTCGCCTTCACAGGTACCGTCATATGCCACGGTATCACGGTTTGTTCACTAGCAGTTAAGTCTCGTTTCGGCGAGAGGTCGGGGGAAAGCAATCTCTACTCTTGCTTCTTTGGCTCCCCGGACAAACCCCCAAATGTAGTACTATTTTCTAGCAGCGACTTACGGAGCTACCACTCTTAGCAGCACAGAGCGATTAATAATCAGTACATTACACTATGCATACCAGTACATTACATCATGCAAAAATGACATCATGCTAGCTAGCTATTTTCAATCAAAATGTCTATAATAATAATAATCATTACACATGTAAGTAAACTTATTTAAAAGGACATAATTCCTGGACCACATACACACTGTACTTCATGTAGCACCTCATCAAGTACGGACAGATGCAGCCAACTTTTTGCACAAAATTCAACGAGGTGTCAGGGCTATACAAGGGGATGGCAATTGTTTGTTTCGTGCCTTGTCCACCATCATTTGTAACAATGAAAATAGCCACCAGCACATCAGGCGGTTATTAGTTGCCTTTAGTAGGCACAACAAAGTACACTTAAAAGCATTTTGTCACCCAGTTGCAATCAAAGAACATATCAATGGTATGGAAAAAGATAGGGTATGGGGTACCGATCTTGAAATTCATGCCGCAGCTGCTCTATGGCAAGTAAAGATACACGTTTGTGTGCCAGATTCTACCATGTCATCGTACTCATGGATATGCTTTAATCCCATGCCACTATCACAGTTAACAATTCCCATTCAGTGTCTAGAGCTACCATGCCCCCCAGGAATTTTTCATTTCGAATTGCTATATGCCTGGAGATGTCACTATGATGTCATTATTGGTCCACATGGATTCCAGCCAGACGACCCTCCTCCAATCCCCGATATACCTGAAGTTTATATTACTTTGTAATATTATGATTGAGGATTAGAGGCCTACATGATACATTGCTAAACACCCCAACACATGTGGACAGGTTTATAAATAATATTTCCACTGATTGGTACACCAGTATTGTGCAAAAATTTCTGTTATTATAATTGTGACTGTCTGAGCGAAAACCAGCCTAGTTCACACCTCCGATTTTGCCAAGTTAATGGTCCATAAAATCTTATTAGAATGTTACAGAGAGCAATAACGTGATATTTGTACTACCACTCCTGTAAACTTTAAGTCTACTATGCCTTACTCAACAAAAGTTATGAAGCTCTGAAGTGGCAAATTTGGAAGTGTGAACTAGACTAGGACAGTCACAATTATTATACGAACCTATAAAACTCTGGAATGAATGGTCTTTCCGTAATGTTGCGAGTCGAGTCACGTGATGCATTCCAGTTGCTAAGCAACGCCTAGTGGTTTTCGGGTATATAGCGATATTCCAATTGAACTAATTTGTTTGAAGCCATGTAGTGCTAATTGCTGAAGCCATGAGATAACTGTACTGTGCCTCCTTAAGTTTTCTAGCAGGGCTATTACCACCACCATGTTCTCTTTATAGTCGTCTCTGGCCTGTAGGAGGATGATGATGGACTTTATCATTAAGCTACGTAGGATTACTGTTTACCTGACTCGTACATGTGTGGATTCATGGGGTATGGTAGGGCTTGATATGTACGTACATAGCCACACATAGCTACTGCCACCGATTGCTTGATCTGCAGAAGTTGAAATCAAGCCAATAGTAACAGACAAGACACAGGATTACCTTACTATTGCATCACTGCTTATGTATTAACCTGCACTGCATAAAAACATATTACCATGGTGACACAACATAAGAAGATTACATTGAATAATTTTGAAAACTATCACAGCATATAAATACACACTATGAGCCCATAAAACTCAACATAGCAAAACTCAAAATTGTAAAATTCACAAAAATTTGCATCCTCACAATGTTTCCTTACAACAAATTAGATACCGTATACGGTAAATGTTTTGAGGGGGAACCTTTCGTGGTTAGAACAAAAATGAACATTAATGGGAAAACTTTTGTGGTAGCAGCTTCTTTTAATAATGAAAAGTCTAATCTAGTAAACGATTCGCAGTTGAGTAAAGAAATGCGAAAAATTTTCCCCTTCAAAAGATTTGCCATATACGGTATACAAAACAGTACAGGATCACAGTAACAGTGTTGACATGGCAACAGTGTTATCATGACAACAGTGTTACCATGACTTGCAATACTTACATTACTGCAATCAGGAGAGTACCCACTATAGCATGCAATTTCACAAAATTCTTGCATCATTTGGAATCTGAGTTCAACTACATGCATTAAATGTCGCCACAAAAACATAACGTATGTACATACATAAATTTCTACACTGCAGTATATCGCAAATCCAGCCTACGTATGTACATACTCCTTAACAATAATGTCTGATCAACTGTTTTGTGTGCACGTATAGGCACACTTACATTACACTACCACAACAGTTATTATGTAAGTGTTCCCGTACCATTGGTGACAGTATCACACATTGGAAGGCAGCCTTCACATAGAAAGTACAAAATCTAGCCTGAGCCCTGGTACGGAAAAAGTAGCGAATGTAAGCTGGCCATAATGGACAGTACTAAGAATTCTGGACAATTGATATAGAGTTTATCATTACCTGTATACATGGCTATGAAACAGGAGTGTAGCCACTGATTAAGAGAAGCTAATCAGAATATTAAGGCAAGTGTGGTTTAGTGTGCATAACAGCAATACAATGATCATATCAGTGATTTTTCTTTTTGTTCCCGGGTCCCATCACCTGCTAAGTATGGCCCACTTGATTGCCATACTGGAAATATGCTGTGGTCAAAATTTCATGAGCTATGTACAACAATAGATAGTGTAGAAGTTGTGTGAATACAGCTATACATATGTTAATAGGCTATGAAGTCCCTTTATCCAGTCATCTAGCTACAGACTACATAGGTGGATGGATCACTCTACACAGGGTTTGGCATGCTAACACATGACATGAGCAAACTTAATCCGATACTAAATCTACTTTTGTGAAACATCTTGTAACATGTAACATAAATGTACAAAATATATACTCAAGTTCTGCAAGGCACATACGTACGTAGGATTTCAAAAGGGGATATAAAATTTTGAGCCATGGGTACAAGGTCCAAATATTCTGTATGCATACACAAACACACACAAATTATACGTATTTCTATTCCACTGCATGGGCACTGCGTGGGCAGATCAAATGTCTCTGTGGTAAGTTATTACCAGAGAAACATAATAATTAACTACAAGTAATTAGCCAGGAGTAATCACCTGACCTGTGTGCGGAGCATGAAATAACAGTCGGACATCAGACATTTTCCGACCACTTTTGGTGTTGATCTGTACAATTCCCACCTTAATCTGACATGTGTCCGAGCCAAACTTTAATGCTACAGTATAAGTTTCTACTATTGTCAGATCATTTTTTGATAAATGTCAGAACAAACTTTATGTTGTGCTAACATGTGTCCGAGCACTTTTCAGTCCTTATTTCATGCTCTGGTGTGTGTGTGTGTGTGTGTGTGTGTGTGCGTGTGTGTGTGTACATACATACGTACATGTGTACATGCATTTGTGCATCTGTGATCTACCTACGCACATGGATATGCTTTGGTACATCGTGTGTGGTATATATTCTGGTTTCCTTCATAATAATGTTCCATTGATCAGTATCAATTTGATTCTGATATTACTGATATTAGCATTTTGTAATTAATGTACATACATATACATAAGCATTTGGCTGAAAACTTTCACAGCAAATCTTGTCCGTTGTTCACATACGTAAGATTATACATCATGTAATATATATAAACAAAATGGTTGCTCATGTTAAGAGGGGTACAGTATAGGATATTTGTGATAAATGTCACTAATGACAACTACCATATTGTCTCGAATTATGGCCTGTCTTGTATAAATGCCTGGTCCTGTTTAGTCGCCGGGGGTCTAACAAAATTAAATGTTGGGTTTCAAATAAACCCAAAAAGTTGAAGTTCAAATAGACGGTGAAAAGTTGCTGCAAAGGAATAAACGCCTGGGCCATAATTCAAGACAATACGGTATATTTCATGGTCACACTACGTACACATACGTACACACACACACATACATACATACACACACTAGGCTGATTGGGCAATAATACGATATTATCATGATACCGTGATATTGAACTCAATGATAATCGTACCAAAGAAAATTTTGAGTATCATTATATGATAATATTAACACTGCGATTATTGTAAGGTTTACTGCTCAGAATATTCTAAACTTAATAAAATTCCTGCATATTTGTTCATAATTTCAATACTTATATTACTGATAGTGATTCATTATAAGTTAATATTTGTATAATACCGTGATGACTGTATTGAAATTTACACAGTAACCGTGACAGTGATTCTTAATACCGCCCAACCCTAATACACACACACACACACACATACATACATACATACATACATACATACATACATACATACATACATACATACATACATACATACATACATACCTACACATAATACACATATACACACTCATATGTACACACACATCACACATACATACACAATTATGTGAAAATGCTTGTTGCATGTATACACATACGTATGTGGTAAATATAAGAAGCACAAAACACTGATTGGTAAACATGCACCTACTGATAAATAGGCAAGGTGCATTCTTATAATTTTGCTATTTATAAAACAAAGATTCATATGGGATACAGGAAATTCATACTTCTTGCAATTTTGTACAAGTAGTTGAGTACACATGCACATGTGCTTTGTTTATAGATGCAGTGTTATGGTGTACATATCAATGTACGTAGTGGCTGTCCTAAAGCCTTTGCTCGGCCTATATCTGCTTACTGTAAACATATATACACGTGTGTTTTACACATTCAGTGGTCATATAAATCACCAAATAAAACATGCATGCATATGTCACTACACCATGCATATCACATGAAATGGCAAGAAGTGTGAATACATTACACATACATAACCATGGTGTTGCACAGATAATTTGATGTCTAATGCTAATGTGTTTACCTGGGAAGTACAATACTATATTTCTCATTATCAATGAGTGATGGTGTCAACCACTGTTGGGACAATATTGCAACATTACCATCATTACACAATATCAGGGTACGCAAATATGTCATTACAATGGTATGGATATTATAGTTGCAATTATCACAATAACACAGGTATGCAATAATCGCCAATGCCAATATTCATATCGTCATATCACACATACACACACTAGAGATACAACGATACACAATTTGGGTGTATTGATATATTGCCACTTGTGTATCACGATACAGCAATATATTGTACAATACAATCAAGTGTGAATTAACTGCTTTTTTAAATTATAAGTTTCAAAGCTGTAAAATTCACAACCATAATGCACAACTACAGCATCAGTTGTATGTATAAGTGGCATTTTGATGGCGATACATCGATATATCACGATATTTGATAAATCGATACGTACGAACTAAATGTGTATTGATACAGTATCACTGCCTAATGTATCACGATATGGCGATATATCAATATATTGTTGCATCTCTAATACACACACACACACACATACACACTCACTCGTATGCGAATACACACACACCTACACACCACCCACACCCACACCCACACAAACACACACACATACACATTCACAGGTGGACAGATAGACATATGTATATGTATTCAATGTTAGGCATTTACTGGTCTGCTAAATGAAACTTTTATCATACAATGTTGATTGCCTCAATTGAGGTGTTCCCCGGGCTTTAACAACTTCATGATAAGTGCTTGCACAATTTTCTACTACAGCCCATGAATTATATCATATACGTGCAGTATATCAAAGCAACAGGTACGTACTATGACTATGACATTATTCGGTTACACGATCAGTTTTAATGCCTAGTTGGCCAAACCAAGCTGGTGATATTTATAGTAAAAGCTAAACAGACTAACATAATATAAACATACCAATAAATCTGCTAGCCTGCCAGCTGATCACAAAAGCACCCTCATCAGTAGAGTCACTCACAATAATATTTCCAGTACTATATAAATCCGAGTATAAATCATTTTATAATTCTTGAGTTTCCTTTAATTCTGAATTACCTATCCTATATGACGGTTAGAGCAGTTCATCTATTTTCGGACGCGATATTTTCTAGATGCAAAAAGAAACGAAGCTTAATAATACAGCATTATGATCGTCTATGATAGTAAGTTATATTTCTAAGATATGAATGTAGGAAAGGGTCAACACGAGGCTGCCCTTAGTCATGCTCACGTGATCACATAAACTCTTATACATTCATGCGGTAATACTATTGTTATTGTTACATGTGTGTGCAGTGCAAGTGTTATATAATCAGTTCGGTTTCCTACATCTCCCCCCAAGTATTGATGTGTTGAAATGAGCACCAATGCTGAAATTATGGCCAGTTAGGATCTTCCACAAGCCTTGAGGGTGGCCTGCGGGGTCGCAGGGAGTGGCGTGTATGGATGGTAGATTCTGGAGATGCTGGTGGAGGTGAAGAATTTGCTGGTGGGGAGGTATGTTGATTGGGTGTGCTTGGATGACATACTGGAACAAGGGGTTGAAGTGATGCCGGTATGTGGCATCGTAGGAAGCGTCTATTACGCACCAAAACACGTCAACTGTGAGTCTTGACGTAGTACCGGCGATGAGGTCCAATGGCGACAACTGTCCCATATACATCCCATAGTTTTGTATGTTGACTTTGTAGTGCCACCGGAGAGCCAATGCGTATGTCAGGTAATGGGCATGTATGTTGTAGAATGTTTTTGATTGTTCCAGTGTCTCAGTGACCTGTTATTCTGCTTCTTGGGTGCTCTTCTGCCACTCTGGTGCGAAGGAGCGGCGGTGTGCGGGGAGTGTGTCCTGGATAGGGTGGCCAAACAGC
The DNA here is from genome assembly GCA_963930835.1 of Spongia lamella. Lineage (NCBI taxonomy): Eukaryota > Metazoa > Porifera > Demospongiae > Dictyoceratida > Spongiidae > Spongia > Spongia lamella. The sequence goes on along the minus strand of OZ005746.1, from coordinate 5,201,945 downwards.
TTCTGGGCTGGTGAGAGTCCGTCTTTACGGGAAGGCGTGTTACGGTATTGAAGAAGGGCACGGCATAATTTATCTTCATTCAAGTGCCTGTGGTCCCAAGATGCTGCTAGTATCTTCTTCATTGACTTCACCGTTGCTTCTATTTTACCGTTGCTCTGTGGGTATCTGGGTGAAGATATTCTGTGTGTGAATCTCCACTGTGTGGCAAAGATCTTAAATGCGTTGGCTGTAAACTGTGGTCCCCCATCAGATCAGAGAGTGTCAGGTACTGCTGTGCGGCAGAAGGTCTGCCTTAATGCTGTGATGAGGCGATGTGTCAGGGTGTTTTGACCCATTGGAATGATCTCTGGCCAGTCGGTGAAACAATCCACAATGATCAGGAACTGTTGCCCACCGTAGGTACAATAGTCCACAGCAATTTCTTGGAATGGTTGGAGTGGTTTGGGTTTCTGTATCAGTGGTTCCTTGGGGTGACAGGGAAGATGGTCTTGGCAAAGCTGGCATGATAGGATGATATTGTCGATGTCATTGTCAATCCCAGGCCAGTATACTGTTAAGCGTGCCCTCTGCTTGGTATGAACTGACCCCTGATGTGAATTGTGGAGGTCTGATAAGGCCTGTGGTGTCATGGTGGTGGGGATTAGCAAGCGGCATCCATGAACAATTAAACAATCATCAACACTGAGGTGTTCTTTTACATTCCAGAATCGTCTGCAGGCCTCCGGAAGCTGCTGTCGGAATCCATTGAGTATTACTGTTTGGAGCTGTTGATACTCAGGATCTTTGACTGTCTGTTCTCGTAGTTCTTGTAAACGTGTGTCTGTGAGGGAATCTGCAGCAGTAATGGCTCTGATTTCAGTAGTGGAAACTTCTGGGTTGTTTTGGTTGTCATACTCTGCTAGTGCATCACCAGTTTGGGGGTCCATCACGGGATTGCAAGATAATGCATCGGGAGCACAGTGGTTGCTGCCTTTGGTCCACTGTGCAGTGAAATTGTATGCCATTAAGTGGGACTTTAGGCGCTGCAACCTTGGGTTTTCAACTTCATCTAACCTGCGGGTATTGAGAATCGGTATTAGTGGGTTGTGATCCGTTGCTACGTCAAAGTACTGCAAACCTGCCAAGAATACTCTACATTTCATGATGGCCCAGCAGACAGCAAGCATTTCTAATTCAATGACTGCATACCGTGTTTCGGCATCTGAAAGAAATCGGGAACCAGCTTGGACTAGCGTCCATTTGTCTCCGGTTTTTTGTTGTAGTACAAATCCCAGTCCCCATCTACTAGCATCTGTGCTTAATTTTGTGGGCTTAATTTTGTGGGCTTACTGATGTCAAAGAAGGACAACATTGGGGTGGTTGTGAGAGATGTCTTGATGTGGGAAAAGGCTTCCTGATGATAACTGGACCATAGGAACTCGTTTTTGGTACTGAGTAGGGGTCGGAGTGGATCCAACAGTGTCACTAGTGTGTTAGTGCTTGTTGAAAGTTGATTGAGCAAGCCTATGAAAGAGTGTAGGTCAGATCGACTTGTGGGTGTGGGGTATTTAGTGATGGCCTCTATAATGGAGGGATCGATTTTGTACCCACTTGATGAAAGCTGACATCCTGCAAAGGTTACTTGGGTTCTGAAAAACTGGCATTTGTCTACATTGGGTGCGATGTTGTTGTCCATACAACGTTGCAGAAATTGCTGAACATGGCTGACGTGGTCTGTGATGTTGCTGTCATAGATCACGAAATCATCTACTATGCGTCTAAATCCCAACAGGCCTTTAAAGGCTTCAGCCATGCGATGGTTGTAATGCTCGGATATCAATGAGATACCGTATGGAGCTCGCAAATACCTGTTAGGGCTGCACCTATTATGCTTTTAATTTTACCTATTATTCTTTTGAGAATTTCTTTTAAAGTTTACCTATTATTCTAAAATTATTCCCAACTTTTACCTATTATTCCTAAATTATTCCACTTTTTACCTTAAACAATTACAATGTCCTACTTATTAAGTACACAACATAACATTTACTACCTTAAATGTACAAGAATAGGCCCTCTACAGCATTTGAAGTTGTCATGGACACAAGAAATATTTGATTGTGGGTTTTAGTTTACATAATCTAAGCTCACATGTTAAATACTTTGCAGCAGCGTTTTTAACTTTTATATCAGAGATACTAGAGAGTTTACAAGTGAGTGTTTTGTAGTTTATAGCAAGTTTATAATGTAGCATGATTTAAATTTTCCTTATTATTCCAGCATAATTCCCTATTATTCCAGCATAATTCTTAATTCTTTTCACTTCCTATTATTCCCAAAATTATGCTGACATATTAGGCGCAGCCCTAATACCTGTACCTGCCGAATGGTGTTATGAATGTAGTTAATGTTTGACTGGGGGCATTGGTGATATCCTTTGAGGGCATCCAGGACTGTGAAGATTTTTGCATCACTGGCAGCAATATCTGACACAGCTTGGGCTGGAGTAGGAGATTGATATCATTCACGGATGACAAAGCGGTTGAGGTGTGATAAGTCTATACACATCCGAATTTTGTCCGAGTTTTTCTTGGGTGTCACAACAATTGGTGCACACCATGTTGTGGCCTCAGTGACTGGTGCGATGATATGCTGGGATTCAAGTAGATCAAGTTCAGCTTTCAACTTGTCATGGTATGCAAATGGAATCGTACAAGGTGTGTGCACACAGAAGGGCTTGACATTTGTGGCTAAGGATATGTGGAATTCTTCGAAATGATTTACATAAACTTTCAGATACACAATTTATATTGATGTATCACTCTGTAGTGAAAGTTTAAAAAATTGTAGGCCTGAGTTTTTCAAAATTCAGCTTCAAATTTAATTTACATTATATCCTGGTGCGTGGAAGCTGTCAGGGTGTATATAGTAATTAAACCCCAGCGCGCTGGGGTTTAATTACCATATACACCCGTCGTCAATGGTTACGTGATGCAGATGTAAATATACCAAGGCTTTCAGCTTAAAATAGCAGTGAAACTATTTCAGGTATTGTATATCCTAGTTTATAATTGATAGGGATAGTTATATCGATATTATAGGCTACTATACTTTTGCAATGTTGTTCCTGAATGAATGTATAAGAATTGGCAAAGAAAACTAACTAAAAGACCAGAGTATTCACCGGGATAGAAGCATAGATAGTATATTCTCTGTACGGAGAATATACTGTACTATCTATGATAGAAGCCAGTTATATCCCAGTACACTCGTGGGTTATCTTAGTTATTACCCTTGTGCTCGGCTTCACCTCAAACTTGGGTAATAACTAAGATAACCTACTCGCACTGGGATATATCTATAACATATTGTATGCTAAGCAAGTACAAGTTATGCCCATGCAGTACTTCTCTGCTGCTTGCTAGTAATAACATCTGTTTCCAAAAAAGTGGTGATATGCTAAACAAAAACACCTTGGGTGTAAAAAATGTGCAAGGCCAATTAGAAGCAGCATTGCAAACAGGTGTGACCAAAAACTTTGATATCAGTTGAGGCCAAGAACTGAGTTACTTATCAAAAATCTGTTTAACTACTTGAATGATATACAATAGTTTATAGCATATATTCACAACTATGATTGGCTTTGTCACTTGGCCACCATTATTAATAATGATGGTGTGAAAAAGGTGGCCAAGTGACAAAGCCAATCATAGTTGTGAAAATATGCTATAAACTATTGTATGTCATTCAAGTAGGTTAGAAAGATTTTTGATAAGTAACTTCTTGGCCTCAACTGATATCAAAGTTTTTGGTCACACCTGTTTGCAATGCTGCTTCTAATTGGCCTTGCACTATTTTTACACCCAAGGTGTTTTTGTTTAGCATAATAAGTTTACTCCTACATTTTGTATACGTATGATGTAAATGGATCTCCACTGAACTTGAAACTGGCTTAACTTTAGTCTTTAGTCTGTTACAGTGGACATCTTATTTAGCAGTAGCTAGCTATACATAATTATGTAGAATTAACATTTTGGATGTACGTATGTGTTTGATTGGTGCTTTTCAACAATTATGAGTTCATTACTGCAGAAATATTAATATCATTTTATACGCTAATAATGGTGCTTTGTGGTTTCCATAGTGTTTATTTCCTATATAGCTATGTAACCGGATTTTGAAAAACAGTTTCAATCACACATGAAATCCGGCATATTTCTGCATATATTGCTGTGAAAAACAGTGTATCCAAAAAGCAATCCTGTAAACCACCAAATAGTATGGTCATGCATTTATAATTCAGCAACTATCAAGATATACACATAATGATAATTCTATTTATGCATATGTATTTCCAAAATATTTCTTAAATACAGCTATTGGCTATAGATGTGATTTTGAGCACTGCTCCAAAATTATGCTCAAAGCCTCATAATTATGCTTGACTTAACTGTGTGAAATTTAATACATTAGACACCTGTAGGTTAGCTACGTAGCTACACAAATGAAGTTGGCTGATTTTTCACTCATTACCAGACGAGGTAATGTATATCACTTTATAACATAGTAACACCATGCACAAATCATACAGTCACTCACTAGCTAGCTATATAGGCACTGTGACTATAATGAGAAAATAGGGCTTATTTGCAGATAAAATTTGATGGATTTCAAAATTAAGTTACACATGGGAGCCCTGCACAATTTTTACCATTTATGCAGTGTTTCATAGGAAATCTAATGCAGTTTACGGATTATGTAAATCTTATACAGTAATGAAGATACATACTATAATATGACCAGGTGTATTTTGTGTACATAAGCCCAGTTTTCTCATGTCAGGTCACATATAGCCAAGTATATACATTCCATCTTTAGTACGCTTGAGCCAATTGTGTATAATGTTGGGAATAACAGGATGGCAAAAGTATCAATTAGGGCTGCGCCTATTATGCTTTTAATTTTACCTATTATTCTTTCGAGAATTTCTTTTAAAGTTTACCTATTATTCTAAAATTATTCCCAACTTTTGACTATTATTCCTAAATTATTCCACTTTTTACCTTAAACAATTACAATATCCTACTTATTAAGTACACAACATAACATTAATTTTATTACCTTAAATGTGCAAGAATAGGCCCTCTACAGCATTTGAAGTTGTCATGGACATGAGAAATATTTGATTGTGGGTTTAAGTTTACATAATCTAAGCTCACATGTTAAATACTTTGCAGCAGCGTTTTTAACTTTTATATCAGAGATAATAGAGAGTTTACAAGTGAGTGTTTTGTAGTTTATAGCAGGTTTATAGTGTAGCATAATTTAAATTTGCCTTATTATTCCAGCATAATTCCCTATTATTCCAGCATAATTCTTAATTCTTTTCAATTCCTATTATTCCCAAAATTATGCCGGCATATTAGGCGCAGCCCTAATATTAATATAGCTCATGCCAGCATAATAGACAAACTCTTTGTGCAAAGTACACTTTGCCCACAGGCATTGACATTTTGGAAGTGGTTGTAGATTTCAAGTGAATCTACAGTGACTGCAATGACAAAGATAGAACAAGTTATAATGTACCATTAAATTTAAGACTTCTGCTATAAAATACCTTCTAGCTATAGTTAGATCTATGTACTACATAGACATATGAAACACAATCAAAATATTTCTCGTGCCCTTCACAATATGAGTTAATAGCAGAAATTGCTGCAAACATGTACGTAGTTTTTTGTAGCATACGTATCTACGTAGCAACTTATTTGATTGTTTTGAGCAACATGTAGCTACGTATGGTTAAATGAGAATTTTTGGCAAATCTTCAAAAGTACTCAAAATTTAGAGCATAATGGCTTCATACAGGCCTACTAGTTACATACACACATACATTATACACAGACCCATACATACACAAAGATAAAGACATACATAGCTAGATACTTAATCATGATCATGTACATAGCTATGTAGATATACATATAAAATTAGAAGTCGCATACAAGGGGTACATTTAATGCATAGTTGTAACACAAGCATGAGGGATTTACCTGATATGTACACCCTCACCCTCCGGCGCACAATACCATGAGATCAAAATAATTAAAGCTTATATCAAAGGAAAGTCTTAGACAATTTTAAAAGCGTAATTATAGCTACGTATATACGTATGTGTTGTAGTTTTCTTATGAAGTTAATCAGCTGCTGAAACACGGTTGCTATGTATGAAGCTAAGAAACTTTAATAATTTTTAGTTATAGCTATGTACATACATTTACCACAGCCATGCAGTAACATTAAGTATATAGGTACGTACATGAAATAATATAATTATAGGTAGCTATAGAAGTGCAGCAGTACAATCTGTTTTCTTAGAATCACAAAGATTACGTTATCAAGGAATATGCCATCATCATTAAACAGTGACTAGCTAACTATCTATATATGTCATAGCAATGCATCAGTGTAATATACATATGGGACCGGGCCTGAGAAAACAGGTCTTATCTAACATTTGATTTTGAAGCAGTGCTCGAAAAGCATATCTACAGCTAATAGGTCTTATTGGTTTTAAAGGCATAGCTATTGGCTGAAGCACATACTAGCTATATATGTAGCTTATGATTTTTCAACTTTGTGCATCAATTAGAATGACTACCAGCAAATAGCTACATATTTATGATAAGACATGTGAATTCCAGTGGTCCACCAATTCATTCCGCTGTATACCATGAATCCAGTAAATATAGTATATAGCTACGTATGTAATTTACTGCATTGCATGCAGTCCAGTCTATATGCGGATTTGAGGAGGGTCAAGGGGGAGCAATTCCCCCCCCCATTTTCACTTTTTGCCCCCTACTATAATCCTTTACAGAAACTTCAACTATTTTATGCTTTGTAACAAATTATCCTATAACTTTAAGGGGTTGTGCCCTCAGACACCCTGTTGCCCCCCTCCTGTCAGTAGGTCCTAGATCCACCCATGGTCCAGTCCATGGTTTACATGCAATTAATTTACGTAGTATATTCACAAACTAGCTTGTACCTTCAGTTTCCACATTGTCTGCACTGGACTAAAAAAGTGTAGCTAGCTAAATTCAAATATAGCTATTGGTAATTTTACCAGCTCGGCATAGTTTATAGACATCTGGTCCATTGATCGATCACGATTCATTAGATGGTGCCTTACATACGTATATTAACTCAGTCACGAACATATGCAATAGACCGTTACTTATATTATAACATACATACGTACATACACAGGGACGGATCCAGGATTTTCTGAGAGGGGGGTCTGAACATAGAGGAGGGGGGTCTGGGGGGCACAGCCCCCCAGACGCTATAGGGTTTTTTGTTATTATGACACCAAAATCATGCTTATTGCAAAATATAGAGCATATTTAAGTAAATACAAGGAAGTATTCAACCAAATATGGAGTAGGGGTGTGGTGGGTGCAACCTCTTGGAAGATATAGGTTGTTTTATTATATAAAGTGCTGAAATGACACTTATTTCAAGAAATAATGCATTTTAGTGTGTTTTTATATCAATACATCACTCTTTTGACTTCTTTGATATATTTCTGGAGGGGGGGTCTCGAAACCCCAAAGACCCCCTGGATCCGCCCCTGGTACATGCATATAGCTAAATCAAATTCTGAGTGCATCACTTTGGAAAAAAAAGCGTAATGAACTCATAATTGCTGAAAAACAGTGATCAAACTACAGTACATCCAAATATTCATTTTATGCTGCTAAATATAGAATGTCTCTATACATTATACAGATTAAAGTTTCAAGTTCAGTGGACATCCATTTATACCATATATACAAAATGTAGGATCTAGGGGTAACTCATTATTCACGATTTTCTGCCCATTTTGAGTCTAAATTTATCATTTTTCCTTGCGAGTGACATCTATATATTGTCCTGACCACAGGACGATATCCAGATATCCTTCTAACCACAGGGTGATATCAGATTTATCACCCTACTTGATGTATGGCTTCACTGGAATAAGTTAACAGATAGCTACGTATAGCAGACAAGTCTTCAATATTGCATGCATTAGCTAGCTAGCTGGCTAGGTATATATTGCACTCTGTTATCCTACACTATCCTTTGCCACGCAGTTGGCTAATTCATTTAATTTAACCACACTTTCTAGAGTTGCACCGGGTTATCGGAAATACTCTATATCGATCCGATTATCGGAAATACCCTATATCGGCAAGTTTTTCATATCGGTTATTGGATCGGTAACTGTATCAAATTACTAGCAGATCCGATATAAATGTGGTGCAGTACACCAGTGTATTGTTAATTAAATGTTCACCACATGAAGAATACTGTTTTACTTAAAATTTACATTTAAGTTTTTACCAATAATTTAAAACATATCATGTTTCACTAAAGTAAAACTCTGGTAAATCATCTGTTTATGCATTTTGCAAAACTAAGAGGTGGCAGGAAAATTGCCTCTTAATTGAGGCGCACCACTGTGTGCGAAGACATAAGACTGGCTACTGGACTTCTAGCCGAGTAATGGTACAGACACAAGTAAGATTAAGAAGAATGAAGTGGCTATGTAATGGAAAACGCATTTTAATAAAGCTGTATTAGGCTTATGTTTTTAAATCTACATATTATCCTTTCCAGAAATTCCCTCAGTTATTCCCACCTTAAAATCTATGCAAATTTATTTCAATAATTAATATACTACCCAGTAACACAAAACATAACATTTCTTACCTTCAATATGCAAGAAAGGACCCTCTGAAACAAATGACATTGATGTTGTCATGGGCATGTGAAATATTAATTTTGATTGTACACTGAAATCTAAGATTACATTATTAAAAGACTTTGTAGCAACATTTGTAACTTACAATGTTATGGAGGGTTTAAAGGTAAGTTTTTTGTATATACTTTACACTAGATTAGTTGTTTATTTTATATATACGTAGCTAGTATAGAATACGTACTTTTGAATTAGCCCTATTTATTATTATTCTGGTTGATCCTTTTTATATATCCTATCCCTTCAGATGCTGGACTGGACTCACATATAGCCAATTGCTTCTACAGGAGGTAAGCTCCTGATTGAATTTTTAATGATACATTCAACTTATCTTTTATCATGAGTAGAAAAATTAAGAAATATTCAATCAGAAATAGACCACTCAGGGGCTACATCACAGTCCACTGTAAAGCAAGTGTATACCATATAACTTGTGTGGAAATTTTGAGGGATATAAAATTTGCAGATTTCGCTGTAACCTTGCTGAGCGTAAAATTTTAATCCTCAAAAAGAAACAGAAACAGGTTAGTCAGGACTGCATAGACTGATACTTTAAGTACTGATTTGCTGTTGTACAAATCACTTGATACAACACTGCAGACTGATTACAAGCTGTGACTTCAGAACTAACAGTTACGCTTTTGTATTTTATTACATATGTGCATTGTACAATGGATAATTACATTATTTATAGAAATATAAGAAGTGAAAAATACCTTTAGTTTACATATGATTTACTTTAAGTTTACAACCGTTTTACAGTAATAGTAAAACAGGTAGGGACCGGCCTATTATGCTTATTTTTTACCTATTATGCTATGCTGCAGTGCTAAAATTTTTGACCTATTATGCTCAATATTATGCTCATGTAGAAACTGTTCTATTAGAGTATATTCATTTGTATCAAACTATTTAACATGGTGACTGTTCTATTAGAGTATATCTAAACTTCACACTACAGTAGAACAAATAATAATTATGCTGAGTGTTCTATTAGAGTATATCGATCATTAATAATATTTTTAGCCAAACACTTCCTATTATGCTGGCATTATGCTTGATGCTTTTAGCTACCTATTATGCTCAAAATTATGCTGGCATAATCGGCTGGTCCCTAAAAACAGGAGGAAACACAAGTAAATGAACAAGTCCCATTTCAACTACGTAATGTAACACTTCACTTTCACACCTCTGATCAAAGGAATCTACAGGGATACATAAGCCATGTATCCCTCTTCTACGTACTTCACATCTAAGTGTACATTCACCAGTGTACATGATCAAAGGGCATATCAGAGAGTTCAAAGGAAAGATTTTCCCGGGATACAGCTAGATGTACACTGGTGTACATCTAGATGAAAATCCTTCCTTTTTAGTACTCTTTATATAGGCACACAAATGTGATATCGATTGTGGCTTTTAGTTTTCTAAATTATTGTAGTCGAAATATATACGTAGTATATACTTTGTTACTAGTCTTAAAATGTTTGTTTTTGTTAAGTCTTAAAATGTTTATTTTCTCACGTGATAAAATATGTGTGACTTAGCTAATGTATCTACATTAATCTACTCTATTTGCAACACTCAACGTTAGTTTATCAGTGATTAAACACGATTTTTGCCCATTTATATATATAAGTCCTGCAGCTTTATAAAAACACAATTACCGGCACTACCATGCAAAAGCGTCACTGGCATGACAATGATAAAATAGAGCCCCACAATCACAACGAGTACCTGTTACTATATAAAGAGGCCGAAATATCGACGTCAAGTTTGGGAAGATTTTAGAGAACTGGAAGTGTAACATGTGCACTCATGATTTACCTGATATGTATGCCCTCAGCCCTCGGGCTTTGGGCATACATATCAGGTAAATCCCTCGTGCTCATGTTACAACTATTACTTAAATGTACCCCTAGCCTTGTATGTGACTTCTAATGTATTACCTAATTTATACACATAGCCCAGCTACATGATCATGATCATTTCATGTTAAAACAAAATTGTAGTAGCTAATACTTACGTACAATAAATTTAAATATAAAAGGCCTCAAGGATTAAAGGTTTGTCACTTTACCTACATGTACGTACGTAGCTGAAAATTAGCTATGTAGCTAGCTGTTGAGGCATTATAAAACCAGTGATCCAGAGTTTCCAAATAGTGATGTCAGCATTGTTATAAAATATTTTTGCTAGATTCTAAGTAGCCATGATTCAGCTATATTGCATATATTGTATGTAAACAATTAATAATAATCATAATAATTATGGTGTGATACAGAAGCCATTTATATTACTACCGTTGCCATTGCATTCATGTGCATTGCTGACCTTCCCACATAGCAAATTCATAATTCTGCGAACTACAATAAGTATTATTATATATGCCAAATATAGCTAGTAGTTAGTTATACAAGTCATGTGATTGACAATCGTCACATAATGGATACTAGGATCAGGTGGTAGCTCATCATTCATACGTATCTAACTAACTAACAGCAGTATGCAGCTGCTGCTACATAGCTGTGTTGTTTTATTGCAAGCAAAAAGTTATTTGACAATTGACACAACATGATGACATCATTAATAAATAGCTACATACAAAGCTGTTGTAGCAATGTGAGCATTGGCGTGTGTCTAAGCCTGAGCCTAATATGCCGGCATAATTTTGGGAATAATAGGTTGCAATTTTAATGAGAATAATTCTGGAATTATAGGGCATTCATGAGCATAATATGTACAAGAATAATTGGAAGTTACAATGGGTAATTTAACGTAAATGTAATGAAATAATCTCAAAAATTGTTTAAAATGATAATGATGGTGGTGAAGATGTCCATGCATGAAGGTAGAATATTTCATGTAGATTGACTGAAGAAAAATCTACACTGGCAATATCCTGTTCATCAGTATAATAGTCATTGTGTGTATTGTAGACATTATTATCACCGATACAATAAAAATTACAAGAATAAGTAGGAATAATAGGTAATGATGTGGGAATAAAATAAGAATAATGGGTAAAAAATTTAGGAAGTTCGGGAAGGAATAATACGTAGGTAAAATTTTGAGCATATTAGGCTCAGTCCTACGTGTATCTTGGCTTAACCATATCAATAATATTAACTCAACTGCTTTATATGCATGCTAAGACACTAATTTTAAGCATAATACCAAGAAGAATTCATTCCTGGCTACAAAAATGTTTTTATCCAGACATACAGCTATATGTACGTAGCTACGTATCTTATGTCACATGATTAAGTATCTAGCTACATATGTCTTTATCTTTGTGTATGTAGCTACGTATGTGTCAGTGCATAATTGTAGCTATGTATGTAACTAGTAGGCCTGCATGAAGCCATTATGGTCTGAATTTTGAGTACTTTTGCTTATTATAAAGATTTTGCCAATAATTACGTATGTCAAATTCTTCATTTAACCATAGCTACATGTTGCTCAAAACAATCAAATAAGTAGCTACATACGTACATATATATGCTACAAAAACTATTTGCAGCATAATAATGTGACTGTCTGAGCGAAAACCAGCCTAGTTCACACTTTCAAATTTGATACTTCACAGTTTTATAACTTTTGTTGGGTAAGGCATACAGATGTCAAATTTACAGGATTAGTAGAACAAACATCACTTTATCATTGCTGAAAATTTGAGCTTTGTGTAGCATTCTAATAAGATTTTATGGACTATTAACTTGGCAAAATCGGAGGTGTGACCTAGGCTGGTTTTCGCTCAGACATCATATATAGTACTTTTGTTCTATCTGATATTCATCATTGCAGTCATCATATAGTTTGATAAACGATCACTGTAGATTCACTTAAAATCTACAACCACTTCCACAATGTCAATGCCCGTGGGCAAAGTGTGCTTTGCACCAAGAGTTTGCCTTTTATGCTGGCATGAGCTATATTGATGCTTTTGTCATCCTGTTATTCCCAACATTATACACAATTGGCTCAAGCGTACTAAAGATAGAATGTACGTATATACGTGGCTATATGTGACCTGACATGAGAAAACCAGGCCTATGTACGTACACAAAATACACCTGGTCATATTATAATATGTACGTATCTTCATTATTGTAAAAGATTTACAAAATCTGCAAACTTCATTAGATTCCCTATGAAGAACTGCATAAATGGTGAAAATTGTGCTAAACTCCCATGTGTATACATGAAGTTGAATTTTATGTGCACACAAGCCATATTTTCTCATGTCGGGTCACATATTATTATGACTATAGTCACAGTGCCTATATAGCTAGTGAGTGATTGCATGATTCGTGGTGTTATTATGTTATAAAGTGATATACACTAAAGTACAAAACCTCGGCTGGTAATGAGTGAAAAATTCAGCCAACTTTGTTGTGTAACTGTGTAGCTAGCCTACGGGTGTCTAACATATTAAATTTCACATGATCATAAGTCGAGCATAATTATGATGCTTTGAGCATAATTTTGGAGCAGTGCTCAAAACGTATTATAGCTATAGCTACTGTAATACGTAGCTACTCAGTTTTAAAAGCGTAATTATAGCTACGTATGTGTTGTAGTTGCTTATGAAGTTAATCAGCTGCTGAAACATGATAGCTATGTACACACATAGCTAGATAGTTGTGAAACTTTAATATTATTTTAGCTGAGTTAATAAATCTATTCTGATGTGTAATCATAATTTCCTAGAAGGCTAAAATTATTAAACCATTACACAGTAACTGATTTAAACTAAATCTAGATCTATAAACAAATAAAATGCTGAACCCTGCAATTTTTTGACTACAGGCTTCTGGTAGCTACATACGTACAGTATGCAATGTCATGCAGTTGCGTAGCTACAATAATACAATTATCGCATGAACACTGAAAACTACCGAGGCCTGCTACATACGTAGCTATATGTATATAGAAAAGAGCATATCTTCCTTGATAAACATTATAATGTGAAGTCAGCTACGTATATTGGTACATTTATATGTAAAAGAATAGCTAGTTGCTTTGTTGTTGCTTATAAAATTTGAGTCCATGCAAAGCACATATAATATGTACTGTAATACCAATCCAGATACCTATAAACTATGCTGAGCTGGTAAAATTACCTTAATCTAGCTAGCTACACTTTTATATAGTCCAGTGCAGACAATGTGGAAACTGAACACAGAAGGTACAAGCTGGTGTGATTATATAGTTTGTGAATGTACTACGTAAATTTAGTCACAAGTAAACCATGGAGTGGACTGCATGCAATGAAGTAAATTACATAGCTACGTATATTCACTGGTCCATTGGTCCATTCATTAGATGGTGCCTAACTCGGCCATGAACATATGCAGTAGACCATTACTTATGTTATAACACACATAAGTACGTACGTGCATATACGTAGCTTAATCAAATTCTGAGCACATCATCTCGAAAGAATATAACCACCAAAAGACGCCACCATTATTATAGTACGTACGTATGTAAAATTAATTTTTACAATAATGAACTCATAATTGCTGAAAAACAGGAATCAAACTACATGCAGTTACTGTAGCTACATCCAAATATTAATTCTATGCTGCTAAATACAAAATGTTTCTACATTCTAAAGTTAAGCCAGTTTCAAGTTCAGCGGAGATCCATTTACACCATACAATATGTAGGAGTAAACTCATTGTTCTCGATTTTCTGCCCATTTTGAGGATCAAAGAGTATAAGATTTTGAAATGGATCTATTATAAAGTTGAGTGCACGTAATTTGCCTCCAATGGATCCCCACATTATACCACAAAGGCTGCCCTTATCATCTGGAAATGGCGAATCTGAATCGTAAGATTGCTTGTAAACTTCTGCCTTTAAGCAAACTGCAAAATCCCCAGCATTAGGTGTTATCTGGTTATTCCCCAATTGTGTGTTTTTCCAGGTGCTAAGCAAACGGTCATAATCCAGTGACCCATATTTTGCATTGGTTTCACAAGAGCTGATCGGTACACTGGGGTAAGCAGCACAAATGATACTCTGCACTGATTCTCCAGTATAGTGGGTTACAAGTATTATCCAGTGTGCATTAGGAGTCTCACCAGTTTTTGTCAAGAAGACCTGATTTTCTTTACTAGCGGTTGGGTCAGCATACATGATCTGATTTGGACCGCTGGGAGTTTCACTTTTAAACGTATAAGTACCGTCAGGTTGTATAGTAGGAGTCCAGTGAGAACCACCTCCAGCAGAACTATCTTTAAGATACACAGCATCCTGTTTAGGAGCTCCAGCACTCGAATCAAGGTACTGCTTTGAACCTGGGGACACCGTTCTCAAGCGAATTGTGTTGTTGCTTAATGCATAAAGTTGCCAGTAGCAGCCGCGATGTGTCCTGAAATCCATGGAATCACTGAGGTAAACGGATGTGGATTTTCCAGCACCTGGAGATGAGTCTAAGTACCAACTATGGTACACAGTAGACTCATCTGTTTGTAAGACTATGCCATTTCCTGTTTTAAAAGGAGATACCATGATGTCTAGCTTTATCTACTTCAATATACTTGTCAATGAGATATTGATGAGTGAGCTAAATTGGCAGAGCTCCTGGCTTATATATATCAATTGTAATACTTGATTGGTTTTACTTATAAGGCTTTAATTGTCATAACTATCATACCTATGTGTATGTATATTGTGTAGGTGTGAATGTGTGCATACGTGTGTTTGTTTGTGTGTGTGATTTTGTGTGTGTGCATGGTTGTGTACATACATGTATGCGTGTGCGCAGTGTGTGTAAAGAGTGTGTGTGCATGCGTGTGCATGTGTATGTGTACTGGTGTGCACACGTGTATGTGTATATGTACGTATATTTGTGTATGTGTATCTAATTGTGTTGCAAATTACATGGAGCTACGTAACTTACAAATAGTAACTATACATATGCATGTGTGTATCACATATTAAGCAAGGCAGCTTATTGACTTAATCTATATGTATATGTATGTTAATATTGTACGTGGCTACATATATACGTACACACAAAGTTACATAGCTTTGATATTATGTATTGTGTCAGGATGTTATGTATGTTAAGTGTCATGAAGCACTGGTTTGCGGTGCTCACGATTGTGTACATAGAATTAGTCATGATAACATAAATAATTTACATTGGGTATAGCTATACATACGTAGATACTTTAGCACTTATATAGGGTCAGGTTTAGTGGGGTCAAAGTGGCTCCTTGAGAAATTTTCAGTTTAAGCAGCCATTGAATCCATACTTGTAACAAACAAAAATAAACACTACACAGCTATGATACACGTATGATGTATCATAGCAAAGTTAGCTATATAATTATTTTGCAGATTTTAGTAGCCATGATTTTAGTTATGTTGCTTGTATGTAAACAATAAATTATAATTATGGTGTGATATAGAAGCTATTTATGTAATATACTGTTACCATTGCATTCATATGCATTACTAGCCTTCCCACATAGCAGGCAATGTGAGTAATTTTGTTTATTTGTTTTGCTGGCCTCCCACATAGAAAATTCATAATTTCTCTGAACTACAATAAGTGGATATTATAGTTAATTTTGTTTATTAGCCTTCCCACATAGCAGGCAATGTGAGTAATTTTGTTTTTTAGCTTATTTGTTTTGCTGGCCTCCCACATAGAAAATTCATAATTTCTCTGAACTACAATAAGTGGATATTATAGTATTAAAATGTACCATTAACCACAAACAGTTGAGAAACTTATCATCACACACAGCTGTAACTACTTTATTGTCATTTATCTGGTGTTTAACAGTAAAACTGTTACCTTATGATGGATAAATGGTGAGAAAAATACTATCTTTCCAATTACTGTGTGGGTGTTAAACATTTGAACATTTGAAATTGAAAATTAGAGAATGTTCGAATGTTAAAAAGTCACATTTGTCAATGCCCTGATAACTATACATATATACGTAGACTAGGCCAGGCATGCACTTAGCTAACACAAAAATTTGTCAGATCAGGTTACTCCATTAAAATATGTAGGTATTGTATGAACACAAAGAGGCCCAAAGTTTCAAATTAATATCATCCCAGTGCCCCCCCGGTTCGGCTGCCTATGTTAGTTAGTTGTTCCTACCAGTTTTCTGGTGGTTGTTATTTTTTGTATAATACGTACATACGTAGCTATAGCTATGTACGTAGCTATGTGTTTAGTAGATCTTACTCCTTATGTCATGTCATAAACCTTTGATATTTATGTGTCATAATCAACTAATAAGTACGTCCTACTCATGTCTAGTACTAGATTGAAACAAACAAAATAAGTGACTTAACACATAATTATACAAAAATTAGCAAACCATTATAGGGGATGCATATTAAAATAGGCCTGTGAAATTTACATACCAGACCCTCTCTTATGCTGCAAGTGATAAATGCCCTGCATGGAATCGTAGAAGATTTGTCCATCTGAAACTACATACATAGTAGCCAGCCATGAGTGTAGTGGTAATCAGTGGCCTTAAAAAGAAAAGAAAATTTTATCAGACCACCATATTGACGCAGCTAAGTAGCTACTTAGTGAGTTACGTAGTTGTAAATTGTAAATATTATAATATTATACGTAGGTGTATATGATTATATGCATATAATCATATACATTACATAATCATTCACATATACGTATATCTACCATATGTATGTATGTATGCATGCATGCATGTATATGTACGTACGTACGTACGTACGTATGTATGTATGTATGTATGTATGTATGTATGTATGTATGTATGTATGTATGTATGTATGTATGTATGTACATATGTATGCATGCATGCATGCATGCATGCATGTATGTATGTATGTATGTATGTATGTATGTATGTATGTATGTATGTATGTATGTATGTATGTATGTATGTATGTATGTATGTATGTATGTATGTATGTATGTATGTATGTATGTACGTATGTATGCATGTATGTATGTATGTATGTTATCTACGTATGTACGTATGTTACATACGTACATACATACATACATACATACATACATATATACATACATACATACATACATATGTACATACATACATACATACATACATACATACATACATACATACATACATGTAACACTTTCACACCTCAGATCAAAGGAATCTACAGGGATACATAAGCCATGTATCCCTATTCTCCTTCACATCTAGTGTACATGATCAAAAGGCAGATCAAAGAGTTCAAAGGAAAGATTTTCCCGGGATACAACTAGATGTACACCGGGCTTTTCTTTATTTGTAGTTGAAATATATACTTTGTTACTAGTCTTAAAATGTTTGTTTTCGTATCCATGGAAGTTTAGAAGCCGATATAAGCCAAAAAACGCCATTTGAGGTGAGTTTCTCACGTGATAAAAATAATCTATTTACTGTGTGACTTAATGTATCTACATTAATCTACTCTATTTGTAACACACTCACCATTAGTTTATCAGCGATTAAACACGATTTTTGCCCATTTATAAGTCCTGCAGCTTAATAAAAAGTTGTGGTAAACCCACAATTACCAGCACTACCATGCAAGAACGTCATGACAACGATGAAATAGAGTCCTACAATCACAACGAGTACCCGTTACTATATAAAGAGGCGGAAATATCGACATCAAGTTTGGGCAAATTTTTAGAGTGCCGGAAGTGTTACATATTACTTGTAACATGTGCACTCGTGATTTACCTGATATGTATGCCCTCAGCCCTCGGGCTTCGGGCATACATATCAGGCAAATCCCTCGTGCCCATGTTACAACTATTACATACATACATACATACATACATACATACATACATACATACATATACATACATACATACATACATACATACGTACATATACATACATGCATACAATACGTATGGTTATAGATATACGTATATGTGAATGGCCAAGTTGTGTTTAGCATTGGAGAGTGTACTAAAAGCATCACCATTCCTATTATAGCAGATTCAGAAAGAGAAAGCGACAAAATATTGAATGTAGAATTGGACACTGATTGTACTTGATTTACCACTAGTCATTACCCCCGAAATTCTTAATTCCCTCCCAAATGAAATCCTAGAATAAACACTGTGCATGCAGTAGGTACGTAACAGAATAGAACAACAATAATGGCTGACCAATGGCTGGGAATTAAGTAATTTGGTTGGAAAATGGCCAATGGTCTCTGTTATGAAAAACCGGCTTTAGTGCTCTTACATAAATTTGCTCTATTTTATAGCTATGATAGAGTTTTGCATTTTGCTTCAATTTAATATTTAGCTATACCAATTGCAATCATATAAAACTGCTCCCCACCACCCCTGACTAATCACCCCTATATAATCACTTGTGGTACTGTTGAAAAACTATCTAAAATGGCGGGCAATTCAGCTAGCAAGCCATTCAACAGTAGACCCACTGAATTATCTTGTATAACTGCAGATTTGCATGCAAGTATGTAGCATAAAGTAAACTAGAGATATTACGAATTGAATATTTCAAAATGGTATTTCTAAATAATTATTTATAAATGTGTAAACAATGCACATTTTTGCAAATCCGGTCACATATTATAATTATTCAAACCAAAATTAGCAGTAGCTACGTATTTGAAATGCTATTAGCTATGGATCACTTCATTGATCTCTATACTAATGAATAGCATGGCATATTACTATCAAGGTGATGTGCACATCCCTGTTTCATAGGCTTATGCCTTCTTACAGGTCCCTAGTGGGATCATAGTTTATTTAGTATACGTAGGTCTCGTAAAGCATCAAGCAAGTGCAGCATTTAGATACTCTAATATTACAGTCATTGTCTAACAAAGTGATCAGCTGATTTTTTACATGGTGATTTAACAAAGCCATGGCAGTGGCGGGCTAAACACACGTCAAGTATTCACACTTCCAAATGGGCCTATTTGTACTATAGATACCACAAAAAGTAGCCAAATCAATGGATAGCATCACTAGGCAGTCGTGTGGCGAGTTGCAGTCAGGTGGCTTTTCATTGGCAGCCGCCAGAGCCAGTTGAAGACACTACGAGCACTCGTGGATGTCTGACACACCCCAGAAAGCAGCTGCAGCAAAAGCAGACTGATGAACTGTTGGCATTCATACACACATGCACTGTTAGTTATTAATGCAGCTATTGAATGGCGGTGAAATCTGTGTTTCCACATTGTGTGTGAACAATGCACCTTTTGCCAAATCTGGTCACATAATTATTAGTCATTAATTTTAGTTTAAAAGAAAAACGAACATTTCCGTACATGTGTTTTAACAAAAGAAACGTGTCAATTTAATTCTAGCTATAAAATTTAGATGTTTTAATTAATATGGTTAGCTCAGTATTTTGACGATTTATATTACCATTTGTAATTGTAATTGTAATTGTAATATTTAATCAGGGAGTCCACTCAGTAAATAGCACTGATTTTCAGTGGAGCCCTGAGCATATTAACATACAAAACACATACACACAGTAAAAATACAACATTGCAACAACAACATTACAATAATATGTACAACAAAAACATTTACAGCAATATTAGCTAGCTAGCTAATAACAATTAAAATACATAATTTTAAATTCAGATTTATACAGTAGGTATAGCTACGTATATATATCTTTCTAACTTTGAATGATGTTGTGACCCATGCCGTACAGGTAGATACGCAGTTTCTTTTATTTTAGTCTTTCTGTTTCTAGAAGCAAACAGCTTAAAAACAATTTATGTACTATAGCTATAGCTACTAGCTATGATTATATGTAGTATAGCTAGTTACAATTAATGTGGACGGTTTGACATATGTACGTAGAAAACAGTAATATGTGAGTGACTGAAATATCAGTGTATAGTTTTTGTGTTTGTAAAGTAGAGAATCTAAAGTAGAGCTGCGTCTATTATGCTCTGAAAATTGCCTATTATGCTTTTTGGAATTGCTCCAATTTTGTGCCGTGCCTATCCGGCAGTATGCTAAATTTTATGCTACTCCACAATCAATTATGTTACTAATAATAAACAGTTAATATATGAACCTCCAGTTACCTTTACATACAGCATAAATTCTGATCTGCCACATGTCAGTGGTATAAGAGCTTTCAACAAAATTATTATAATTAATTTTAGAGGTGCCTAACGCAGCGACTATGAAGGAGTTGCAGAAGCATAGATACTATAGTATCTATGGTAGAAGCTATGCCTTGTGAATTTCTGCTGTTGTGAAGTGTTGAATGGCAGTGGGGGTGAGTGTATTTTATAGTTTTTAGATTGTATAAATGGCACAAGTAGGTTTTAATTATGTAGTTTGCGCCCCGCGCCATAAATTTACCTATAATGCTGGCATTATGCTTGATGCTTTAGCACACCTATTATGCTAAAAAAATATGCTGGCACAGGCCTAATCTAAAGAGAGCCTCTGCAGAAACTGCAGAAACCCCTCTGGATATGCTATTGCTAGTGACATAGATATTTAACCCTGGGATTGGAAACTGTGACGTCACGCGGACACTCCTCACCTACAGATTAACTAACGCCAGGGTAAATACCTGGGCATAAACCGTTGTTACGGATTGTATAGGGATTCAAATCGAGTGAGTAGCCGGTACCACAAATTCCTTTGATGTTAAAACCACTTTTTCGTCTTGTGCCACATATTTTGACCAAGAGTGAAATGTACATTTTTAGACCAAGTGGGGTGCATACTTATTCTTACCAAAGTAGATAGTGGCTTAAAACTCTTTGAACAAACTATGAAATGCATAAAAATGGTACCACACACGCTGTAGGTGAGGCCGGAGTGTCCGTGAGAACTAGAATCCGATATATGCTGTTTGAGGGGAGAAAATTGTGCAGTACATGTTCAAGACATCATATTTTGTGTGAAGAACTTGTAGTAACTCTCAGACTGGTTTATTCACACGTAAGATTCCAAGACTGTTCTAAAAGAAATATTGTTTTCATCACGTGACAGTTTCCAATCCCGGGGTTAAATATCTATGCTAGTGAGTATTTTTGGTTATACATATTGTGCCTTGAATGACCCTTAGGTGGCTTGTATTTTTACCCAGCCAAAAACTGTGTCTGGTATGCTGGCATTATGCTTTTTATGCTAATAGCTACAAGCCATAATATACATGCATGAATTGTTTCACAAAACTCAGGGGTGGGTCTTTGGGGTTATGAGACCCTCTCCAGAAATATATCAAAGAAGCCAAAAGAATGATGTATTGGTATAAAAATGTATTATTTCTTGAAATAAGTGTCATTTCAGCACTTTATATAATGAAACAACCTACGTACATATAATATCTTCCAAGGGTTGTACCCACCACACCCCCTACTCCATATTTGGTTAAATACTTCCTTATACTGTATTTATGTACACTTAAAATGCTCTAAATCTTAACTACATTTGGTATGATTTTGGTGTTGTATTAAAAAACCTGTAGCTTCTCACGATCCCCCTGTACCAGAGATACACCACTACATTCAGACCCCCCTCAGAAAATCCTGAATCCACCCCTGGAACTTATATGTACTTGTACCTGCATATGTAGTCTTGCATTATGAGTTTTTAAGGATGTGGTATACAATTATTTTGTGTATGATTAAGTTTCAGTAGTGGCCAAGTAATTTCCTCCTTTGTAAGGTATCACTCACGTGATTGAGCACATATAAATTGATCTACATCATGTACATCACAGCAGTCTGTTTAATAATGCTGCTAGATTTGATGTGCAGCTGAGCAAGATGAAAATGACACTGGGTATGATCATAGCTCCTCTACTGATTAGTAGCACTGCGGCTATTTATCCAACCAATCATCTGGCACATGAGCAGTGTAAGCGAGTGTCATTATGGTGCATGCCCTAAATAACTATACTACAAAACTGAAGTATGAAATGGCACTATATGGAATCATACTACGTGCATTCAATTTTAGTATGATTCTATACGTAGTACATACATACTTCAGTTTTGTAGTGTATATACGTAGCTATAGTGTGTTTTCACAACACTAGTCAGGAGACAGGCTACCACTATGGATGACTGTACTATTGATAGTTGTGTGGCTGATGATGACTGTGTCACAGAGGAATCTTACAATGCTGGTACATTTGATAGTTGCTTCAGTGAGTTGTTGATATTAATAAACTGTGACAAGATTTGTGCATAGTAATTAAACACGTCAGATTCTGCTCATTTAAAATGTTAGGAGCAGTAGCTACATACATACGTAACAGATTTAAAATTTGCAGCAATGGTAGAAAAATAATAATTCTATAAGCCCTGCAACTACGTATATCTAGCTACCAGTGGAGGAGGAACCTAGTCAGAGTTGGAGGGGCTATTTAAATTATCAGGACACATTTGGAAAATCTGAATTACATTCCTATGAAGTGACAGTGAAAACTGGGGGACTTCACCCTCTTAGCCCCCCTTTCCACCATTTAAGCTACGTATATACGTCTATCACATATTTCTTATGAATTTGATAAACTGGAAGTGTGAACTATGCATGCATGTTTTTGTAAATCTGATCACTTATACTAATATATGTAATCTCCGTACATATGTATGTAGCTATGCAGCTGTAACCACCTTGGTCTTAGCTTCATATGTGTTTATAATGATAATATAATAGTTGAGACACTACAAGTTGGATTTAGTCAGGATACAGTGGCAGTAGAAGAGGATGCAGGAACGGTCACACTTTCTGTTGGTCTTAATCAGAATGCCTCGGTAACTATACCCATCATCATTACATATTCAACATCTGAGGTGACTGGGAAAACAAATGCGGCCAGTAAGTTTTGCACTTAATGTTACTTTAACTGGCAAACATATTATTATGAGTCTATGGTCTTCCACTGTAGCAAGCAGTGTTGATTACACACCTGTGAATGGTCGAGTTGTGTTTGGCATTGGGGAATGTACTAAAAGCATCACCATTCCTATTATAGCAGATTCAGAAAGAGAAAGCGACGAAATATTTAATGTAGAATTGGACACTGATTGTTGTGCTGATGTTGTTATTAGACAGGTTCAAGTTAACATCATTGATGGTAAGTAAGTAAAACATTAAGTTTAATTTTGCTTTAAAGATGCAACATAATGTTATTGAATATACACATGTAGCTTTAACTTGTTGAGGAATACTTGCACTAAGTTTTTTATTGTGATGACTAATTAGCATGAAATTAAATTTCCTTAATCAATTATGGCTTCACTATTCTGACTCATCTTAAAGAGTGTGGTTGAGGTTTCAGGAAATGTAAACTGCATGTCCAATTGGCATGAAATATTATCCTACTATATAGCTACCCTCTCAAAGCTATACACCAACTAATTTGTCACTGGTCACAAAGGTAATTAATTTTATCAAAACTGTACCTTTGGTGGGGTAGAAGCCAGTTATATTGTTCACAATATTCATAGGATAACTTTGTTAATACATACATAACCTCCAGGTGGTTCTACAATCTATATGGTTATTACAGCTAGTCTGGATTCACTGTAATAATATGTGACCGGCTTTGCGAAAACCCTCCATGTTCATGTATTTTACATAGCCTTACAAAAACAGCTGTAAAATCCTGATAGTTGCATCAGTTTTTAAATGCTTTATATTAAAATGTAGCTGGATAATTAATTTTGTCGACAAATAGGCAAATTTCTACAGAATTACAGGAAATGTTTAAAGAGGTATGACACTTTAAAGTTCTAAAAATGGGTCAAATTATGCATGAGAACATGGAGGGTTTTCGCAGAGCCGGTCACATATATGTATTATATACATGGGCAGATTTGGGAGGGCAAGAGGGGGACATATTATAGGGTAATTTATGTTACAATTGTAACATAAATTTCTAACTTTTAGGGGGTTGGCACCCTGTTTTCACCCCTCTCAGTAGGTCCTAGATCCGCCCCCATGTATATATACATACATATATATCCTGCTCCTATTATTATATAACTGTAACATACATAAACACATGGCAATAAACGTTGGTGAATACGTATATGTAGCTATGTACGTATGTAACCTGACATAAGGAAACTGGGCTTGCTTATATGCATATGATAACATCTTTGGATTTCAAAATTGAATAGTCTTTTGTATAAACATACGTACATAGATACCTAACACAATTTTCATCATTTACGTACTGTATGCAGCTTTCAATAGGAAATCTCATACAGCTTACAGATTTTGAACACAGTAAAGGAAATATGGATATTCTTACAGTTATGATGAGAATAAGTAATCTAGAGTCATGGCTGGTGACAATTAATACTTGATGACAGTTTCATGCCTTAATCATGGTATTTACTTATGAATATACACAAGCCACGTTAGCTTCGCCTTTTACAAATTATTAATTGTTCAGAGAGCGGATAGCTATGATCAATGCATATACACTGGCGTTGCATCACTAATATACTCTCGAATGTATGTATGTATATATTAACTGTTTTGTAAAGCCATTTTTATTTACTTTCTCTTACAATTTTTATCAGCTTTTCTCATGACTTTATCACTGCAGATGACTGTGTCATTGACAACTGCATAGTTGATGATGGCTGTGTCACAGAGGAGTCTTACAATGGCGGCACTTTTGACAGTTGCTTTGGTGAGTCATATTAGTTTGCTATACTTACGTACGTACTGGCATATTGATTAGCTGCAGTAGAGTTTATTTGTATCCCTATCAATTATGCAAGGATGTACTTACGAGTATATAGGGCAACAAATAAGTATATCATACAGTAATAAGAATAAACAGCTGACAGCTTTCACACTTAGCTACATACACGTATATGTAGCTACGTATATGTTATGTTGGTGATTTATAGTAAGAGTAGCTATAGCTATGTATTATGTACTGATCCTGTGATTTATATAATAACCAACTTGGTGTTGATCCAAAATGACTATACGTACTTGGTTCAATGTGGGCCATCATTGTTAGTTAGTAATAAAATAAGAAAATAATATTATACTACAGTTGAGACATTACAAGTTGGATTCACTGAAAGTACAGTGGCTATCAGTGAAGATTTGGGAATGGTCACACTTACCATTGAAATCAATGAGAATTCCTTGGTATTTGAGCCTGTCACTGTTACATATTCAACATCAGAAGCTGTAGGAATTTCAAATGCAGCTAGTAAGCCCTACTTTTTAACTTCCACTGATCCACTATGAGTCTGTTACCGTGGTCTTCCACTGTAGCAAGCAATGTTGATTACACACCTGTAAATGGCCAAGTTGTATTTTCTCCTGGAGAATGTACTAAAAGCCTCACCATTCCTATTGTAGCAGATTCAGAAAGAGAAGAAGAAGAAATATTTAATGTAGAATTATTGACTATCGATTGTTGTGCCGACATTGCTATTGGACAAGTTCAAATTAACATCACTGATGGTAAGTAAGTAGCTAAAACATTACAGAAGCCATAGTTATGTGAGTGTTTATACATATATCAATAGCCAGATGGTTGCTAAGGATATTTGATCCTGATGAAAACATGTACTGCATGTAATTAGTTGCCATGAATTTATTTGCTGAGCCCTTGAAGATAATTGAGCATGAATTTTCCCTGTTCAGCTTGTGGCTTCACTACACAGACAATTAGCTATAACTTTGAAGAACCCATGCAGTATAGATTTGAGGATATGCAAATTACGGTGAATTTGTTTCAAAGGAGTGTAGCTACCAATCCCACACTCCAACATTTTACCATGTACATTTACATATATAAGTACGTAAGTCGACTACTACAGATGAGTAGGAAGCTGTTCAGAGCTATAGGGATGTGATAGCTAATGATCACCAGGATGGAGAAGAATCACATTCCCCTGGCTATATGGAGTGATACTGAAAACAAGAAGTACTCCAGCACCCAGAACACCCCTGCTTCTTATGCCTATGATACACCCTATACTAGTTGACAAACTGGATTATAATACCAACCCAAGATTAGTACATTCTAGCTGACCACCATTAGCTACTATTTTGTATAAACTCTTGCTAATTCTGTAACTGTGGTTATGCACTTTTTATCAGCCATTCTAATAACAGCTCTTCCATTACATGTACCTGTGCCATTGATAACTGTATAGTTGATGATGAGTGCATCTCAGAGGAGTCTTACAATGCCGGGACATTTCATAGTTGCTTTGGTAAGTCACCGTTTTGTGAGCTGCAATTCTACTTTAAACCGGGCAATATTAATGATTCACTACTCTTGCTATTTTGAGGCAGGTGTATGGCTATAGGGGTGGGAATGAGTAGCTGCAAAATGTTCTAATAAACATTTCATCGATATTCTCCAATAAAGCAATCAATAATATGTGACTGGATTTTAGAAAATGGTTTCACATCACACATTTTTATTTAGTTATATTTATCACTGCCACATGAACAATATTACATATTCTAATGCTACATGGAATTGAATGCTCAAATTACTAAAACTATTTAATTTGGAAATATATATGCATAAATAGAAATATCATTAAATACATGCAGAAATACACGTGTGATTTGGAATTGTTTTCCAAAATCCGGTCACACCAATATGATGATTAGCGACTGCATTATTAGTGTACTAAATTAATACTCTTTAAATCTGTGATCATAACATTTGCTAAATTTAATGTATCGCTGATATTACTCAGCTGATATTTTATAATGCTGGTACAATTATAATAACAGCAATTGAGTCATTACAAGTTGGATTCACTCAAGATACAGTGGGAGTAGATGAAGACACAGGAATGGTCACACTTACCATTGAACTCAATGAGAATTCCTGGGTGGCTAGACCTGTAGCATTTACATATACAACATCAGAAGTTGTTGGAGCTACAAATGCAGCTAGTAAGTTTTACATTTGAGCTTTCACAGGCATACATACATACATACGTAGCTACTACCATAATTATAGCGGGGAAAATTTTGGCAATGAATTTCGTGGATCAGTAAATTATGCATATTTTTATTTGGGACATAAAGCATGATTCATGTACAAATGTCATAGGCGCGTTCCCGGGGGACCAGGGGGGCCATGGCCCTCCACTTTTTAAGACATGCTTTATAAACTTACCTGAGCATTTCCTTTGAAAAATAGTATAATTTTTGAATAATAAGCCTTAAAATAATTGCTGAAGTGCCATTGTAACTACTTTTAACAAAATGCATCACCTGATCCATCCCATTGCACCCACCACACTCCCTTTGGTACTCTTGTAATGAAATCTCTTATAATTAAATATTACCTATGATTTTATTATAAGCATAAAACACCCTGTATACTGTAGCTGACTAACCCCCTTGCTCCAGAGACCCACCACTATCTTCTCTCATCAAAGTTTATCAAACCCTAGGTCTGCCCCCTCATCTGCCTCATTGCCTAGCTTTACTGCAGTATAACTGACGTAACTCGGACACTTGAATAGCTCCAAAAATAGAATAACTTCACAATGGTTATAGCTATGTATAGCTATAGTTGTTTCAAACATCATAATGCAAGTCTGCAATTTTTTGGTCCCGGCCCCCCAGTCTAAAGTACCTTCTCACGCCTATGACAAATGTGAGCATTTGGTGGAATTAAAATTGGTACGTAGAATTAAATTTGGTGACTTCATCAGAATTTGCCAAACCGCCAAGTTTATTCCTATGCCAAACTTTTCGACTACATGCATACGTAGCTATGATATGAGTCAATTGTCGTAAAATGTAGCAAGCAATGTTGATTACACCACCATGAGTGGTCAAGTGGAATTTTTTGTTGGGGAATTTGCTAAAAACATCACCATTCCAATTATGGTGGATTCAGAGAAAGAAAGGGAAGAAATATTTGATGTAGAATTATCTGTTGATTGTTGTGATGATGATGTTATTATTAGACGAGTTCAAGTTAACATCACTGATGGTAAGTAAAAATTGAAGTTTGCTTATGCTTACATGTACGTAAAAGCAGTAGCTATCCATGTAACTTTATAATAACATAATATCAGTGACTACAATACTAAGGTCACTTGCTACATGCTAAGCTTGCATAATTATATTGAGTTTATTCATCTTGTTGATGTCGAGTTTAGCTAACTAGTTATAATTATGTGTATAGCATGTATGAAATTTCGATAGTTAATTGCAGTAAAAGTTTACTTGATCGATTCTGGTTTAAATTTGTTATTCAAACTACACATCTTCTTATAATTACACCAATTTTCAAAATACACATATAACTACGTATGTTGACTGTACTAAGCAATAAGTATACAGTACGTATGTATGTAGCTAAAACATTATTTTACACACTCTAAGACTTACTGGCTACGTATAATAGGGAACTTGGCATCTGATATCCAGAAGAACAAAAAAATATTATTGAGTTTCAAATATAAATTAGATAAAATTAATGCTGTTTTACAAGTTTTAGGACCTTGCACATGATACTACATACTTCACTAGAAAATAAATCCAGGAAGGCCAATATAATGACCCGGCATGAGAAAAGTGGGCTTATGTACACAAAATACACCTCTTCATATTATGGTACATATCTCCTATACTTTTTAAGATTTTAGAAATCTGAAAGCAGCATCAGATTCCCTATGAAAAATGATGAAACTTTTATAACAGTCTTAAGATTAGTTACAAAGTTATTCAAGTTCGAAATCCAAAATTATGGTTAAATTTTATGTGCACATAAGCCCTATTTTCTCATGCCGGGTCACATTATTATTGAGAAAGCAGAACGTTAAGCTGACTGTTGCATGCAGCTGCTGACTAAAATTGCAAGTTTATCATTATATCTCAGGAGAGGCTAAACCATTTTCAAGGAGAAAAGTGTCCTCTTGCCGCCCCATCTAGAAAAATCTTGAATACATACATAATTTACGAGCTTCTCAACTTTATAGATGATTGTACAATTGATGACTGCATGGTTGATGATGGTTGTGTCACAGAGGAATCCTACAATGCCGGCACATTTGACAGCTGTTTTGGTGAGTGGATTGATCAGCTACATACGTAGTTATACGTATATTCAGTGCAGCTACGTAGTAGAGATGGGACAATACAGGATACAAAAGTATCGATGCATCATGCCAAAATTATCACGATACTACAATACATCACTGCTTTTTAAAGCATTAGAATACACTTGTCATTGAAAGCAATGATATCATCTTTTCAAGAATATTAGTTATGTAGCTACGTACGTATCATACTATACAAGGCTTTTTCTCATATCATTTTCAACAAAAGATGTAATTTTTAAATCTTATGCATTACACACAGCATTCATTGATCCCAGTGGCATAGTCAAAGGCGGGCCTGGGTGGGCACGTGCCAGTCCAACTCTGAGTGGAATAGGTCATGTCCACAGAAATCAGATCAATATACTCTAATAGAACAGTCATCACTCTATTGAAACAGTCAGATTTTTGTGTTACACTCAAATATTGGAGTGAGCCCACCCAATGGAACAAGCCTAGCTATGCCACTGATTGATCCATACACAACGATATACATTGATATATCAATGCATCGATACTCAATTTGCAGTATCGATATGCATATTGAATTACGTATTAGCTACGTATATATTGCGATACATTGATGCATCATAGTATTAAGCAGCTATTATACTATAATTTTATTAATAACAGTTGAGACATTACAAGTTGGATTCACTCAAAGTACAGTGAGCGTAGATGAAAATGCAAGAATGATCACACTTACCATTGAAATCAATGAGAATTCCTTGGTATTTGAGCCTGTCACTGTTACATATTCAACATCAGAAGCTGTTGGAGCTGCAAATGCAGCTAGTAAGATTTACATATGTATGCCTTTACTGCCATATTAGTATCATTCTGTTGTCTATACTGTAGCAAGCAGTGTTGATTACACACCCGTGAATGGTCAAGTTGTATTTGGTGTTGGGGAATGTACTAAAAACATCACCATTCCTATTATAGCAGATTCAGAAAGAGAAGAAAACGAAACATTTAACGTAGAACTGGACAGTGACTGCTGTGCTGATGTTATTATTGGACAGGTTCAAGTTAACATTACTGATGATGATTCTGATGGTACGTACGTAAATATTAAAATTTGCTTTATAGAAGGGATCCATATATATTATAGCTATATTCATTGTAGTTAGCCTTACGTAAAACTGGTGAGTGTTGGTTTGATTTTGTGCTCATTAGAACAAATTTTCAAATGGACAGTAATTTTAGATGAGTATTTAGAAGGGTAGATTGAATGATTGGTGGATGGCTGTGAGATGAGAAGCAAGTAGCGGTGGGATGAAGGGTAGAATATTCACAAATGCTTTGAACCTTCATACGTAGCTATTCATACAAAAATATCAATGGCTCAGAAAAGAGTTATTAACTTACATTTATGGCACTGGTAAAGTAAATCTAAGGTAGGGGTCTTGAGGTATAGCACTCAGATTCTGACAAATTGTGTGCATTCTTATAAGGAAATTGTTAAACAATGCTGGCTATACAGTGCTTATGAAAAGGGTTGAAAATTGTCTGGGAATTTGTTTTCCTATTGTAAATTTATTGACTTCCCCCATTGATAATTTATAGTAAATTTGTCTGGTCAAATTTAATTTAGTCAGTCAAATGCCAAAGTTGGCCAAAAAATGACTGATGACTGGCCATTATTGTAATATCTGCTATATAGTCGATATTAGAGTGTATGTAGCTTATTATCACTAAAGAGCCCTTGACATCATTATAACACTACCTCACCAGTAGTGCAATGATATCACAAGGTTCACATGACGTGAATACATGATTGTATAGGTATGATAAGTGAATGCTTTGATAGAGTGTTTGACTGCTATTATGAGAGAGTATCGCTCTTATTATAATGGGTAGGGCATTTATTTACTCCACCCATTGCACCTACTGCACTGCATAAAATGATCAAGTGGAGAATTCTCAACAATCCCAGCTCCATACTATTGTATTATTGGTATATATAGTAGATAAATATATAGTAGATGGTCTGACAAATCTTTATAGGAACACTGTGCTCTATACACCCTTGTTTGTTGTGTATGTATGTATGTATGTATGTACATATGTATGTATGTATGTATGTAGGTATGTACGTACCGGTATATGCATATATATATACACATTTAAATGTGCTTACCTTTACAAACATAAATAATCATTTTCTCGGCTAATAAATTTTGCATTATGATTACATATAATTAATGTTCACATTCATAATGATTTTTTGTATTTTCAGTTGATTTTTTGTATTTTGCAATTGTCCTTACAGTTACAAGTGATATTATTCAGTCAACTTCCCAGTCTAACTTTCCTTCTATGACCGCTACAATTCAATCTGTGAATATAGCCGTCAGTACAAGTACCAGCCAATCTGTCAATATCACAACAACTGAAGGCACAGCAAATGGATATGACAGTTCAGCTACAATGGTATCAATTGTAGCTTCTGTGGTCGGTAGTTTGTTAGGATTATGTATAGTCGGTATCTGCATTACGGCTGTAATGATCAAGAAATGCCGAAGTCGTCGGAAGCTGAAGCATTTACAATTTTCAGCAGTATCACTGTAAGGATGTAATGTTGTATACCGTATAGCACAAATTTTGATGGTGGATAATTTTGACGAATTGGGGGTCAGGAAAATTTGATGAGTAAAATTTTGATTAATTGTATTAGCCTTAACTACATGCAAACAGCTATTGGCAGAAAATAATTGAGTGGTTAAATTTTGACAAATTTGTAATATTTTTTCCCAGTCAAAATTTTGCACCGTACAGTAATGTACGTACAATGGTTATATACGTATGAGGGATTATCTCTGCTGATTAAATATTTTCAAAGCAATGGATTGCCTTAGAATAAATATTTGCTAATTTTAAATTTGTGAGAAGCTTTTACTTTACTTTCTGGTGTCTAGTGTGACGTGTCCGTATTTGTGGTAGAATTACATACATAGCTACTAAGTAGATAAATTTCTTCTTGTGTATGTCTTAACCAAGAGCTTTCTTTAGTCTAGAATTGGAATTGCGGTATTTATACGTATGCAAGAATAAATTTCAAGAATTGTAATTCTAGCATTATCCAAGTAAGACCTAGGCCTTTCACTGTGTAGTTGGTGTTTAACGATATGTACTTTTCATAATCTAGTATCGATCTGCTTTTTATTTCTGTAAAAGATAGGCAAGTAAAAGCTGTAAAAACAGATGTATATGATATAATGTAACTAAAAGATTACTATGTAGATAATTATGTTAATTTATTCTTTTGCAGGCAAAACAATTTATATAAAGGAGGTAAGTATGTAAATGTATGTACTTATATATACTACTATTATACAACAACTGTAAAGTTTTTAAAAGCACAATATAGTTACACACATAACGTTACGTAGCTACAAGAAAAAATATAAAAGTGATGGATTGCAAAGCTGCTGTATATAGTGCTACTGCTGATAGGAATAATCACAATACAGGCTGCAAAACATTAAAAGCTTGATAACTTACAGTACGTAGTTACGCATTTAGTGGCCTGAATTCATTAAATTTTTATACGTACGTATCTACAGTATCAGTAGTAGCTAGCTACCACTACAGTGGCCTAGTTTGGCTTACCATATTTGGTTTCACAACTTTTATCCAAGCCTATATCTTGGTCATAACTTTTTACACCTTGGATGAGATATACGTACATACGTACATAGTTAAAATTAATTTTGATTTCATTATATGTACACGTCTTAGAATGGCAGCCTTTTATACATAAACTGTACATATATACATACATACATACGTACATGCGTACATACATACGTACATACATACATACATACATACATACATACATACATACATACATACATACATACATACATACATACATACATACATACATACATACATACATACATACATACATACATACATACATACATACATACATACATACATACATACATACATACATACATACATACATACATACATACATACATACGTACATACATACATATACATATAGTTACAGTATGTGGCTATGTCTATTTTACAGTAGCTATTCATTTCTAGACACACTTGAAATGCAAAATCTCACCAAAAGTTACATGAAAACACTGAAGGAGGATTCGGATCTTCACAAATTATTATTACCAGCAGCTGCAGTCCAGTTCACTGAAATAATTGGAGAAGGTATGATTTCTATATACACATTACAAAACGAGCATACATATGTAGTTCACACATCCAATTCAAAGATTCATAAAATCTGGTAGGAACAGTACGCAGATTTGAAATTTGCAGTAATGATACGTACGTAGGTAGCTCTATAAACCCTGTAAGTCTATCCATCATCCTTAACAGAGAATGTATTAGTACCACAATGCTTCATAGTGCTTATATAAGCTCCTGATACCGTATGGCAAAATTTTTAACGAGTATTGGCTACTTTGTAAATTTTGCAATCTGGAATACATTAACAAAAATTAAAGCTAGCTGACATTTATGGATCCGTATGTTTCTATGTAGCTATGTTGTCATGGATGCAGTATTCAAAAATCCCAAACATTTCTTCTGAGAGCAATATTATTTTGATTCACACATAAATAAATGAGACGCAATATTTGTGAATCGTTGATTTTATAATCTAGCAGTAATATTTACTATTATTAAATTTGCGAACTGTGTGACAGCTACAGTACATAGAAAAGTCTATTGTTACATATTTGTAATTATCTCAGTTTAAAATTTGCTAGCTTGTGATTCCTCACAAAATTCACAAAAATTAGGACCTTGCAGATGAAACCCACTATACGGTACGTAGCTACATATGTACACGCAATCTGCCCTGATTGTGTCCTTCATCTAGGTAATGTGGCGTTTTACAGTATATTAATAAAGATTGCATATTTTAGGAGAATTTGGTCTTGTATACAAAGGAATATGGATGCACCAGAATGCAAATGGAGAGACAATATCTGATGTAGTTGCTCTAAAATCTATCAAAAGTAAGTACGTATGTAGAGCTGGGTGATACCTGAAAAAGGATGACGATTAAAATGTTTCTTTAAACTTCACGATATTACTAAATATCACGATATTGTTTTGTAGGTCAGTATCATGCTAAGAGGTCATTTAATTAAAATTGCATAGTAGCTAAGCATAAAAGTATCCCACAAGTTAAAGTTCACATCATCTATCTGAATACATATTAAACATCCCTAAGCAAACAGGCTTACACTTGTTTGAAAATTGTTAGCTGTGTTAACCTTAATGCTTATACATTACTTGCCGCCTCTATGAGCTGTAAAAATGTAATTATTGAAATGCCAATAATATCGTGTTGCAATTTTTTGCCACGATATTGATTACATATCGCGATATACGATAAATATCATGATATTGCCTAGCTCTATACATATGTGCATGGCTCTACTTATACATATGTTCATACATACATACATACGTACGTACATACATACATACATACATACATACATACATACATACATACATACATACATACATACATACATACATACATACATACATACATACATACATACATACATACATACATACATACATACATACATACATATATACATACATACATACATACATACATACATACGTACATATATATACATATAGTACATACATACATACATACATACGTACAGTACATACATACATACATACATACATACATACATACATACATACATACGTACGTACATACATACGTATGTACATACATATACATATAGTACATACATACATACATACATACATACACACATACATACATACATACATACATACATACATACATACATACATACATACATACATACATACATACGTACATACGTACATGCATATGCGTGTGTACATCTATTACAGATTACGAATCAATCGAAACGCTTAAATCATTTTTACATGAAAGTAATATTATGAAGAAATTTGACCACCCTAATGTGTTATCAATATTTGGAGTATGCTTGGAGACTGATCATGTAGCTGGACTTCCTTCTATAGTGCTGCCCTTCATGGCTAATGGTGATCTTAAATCATACTTGAGGGATCATCGAACAAAATCAGAAAGTGTAAATCAATTACCCGAGGTGCGTACAGTTACATATGGTGTAAGGTGTTAGCTACGTACATACTTATCTACGTATGTATGTATGTATGTATAAAGTGATAATTGTTACTCTGAAAATTGTAGCTATGTATGTCTGTAGTGTAATTGGTATTTACCAATAACTACAAACATGTCTTCAGAATTAACGAAGGTGCATCATTGAAGAAAGACCCTTTATATTGTTATAATCGAACCAACAATCATGCAGTGGTTATAAATAAGATAGCTACGGTACACTACATGCGCTACATAGCTACTGGAGTTGCAACAATATATCGATATATATCGCCATGTTGTAATACTGTACATTAGGCTGTGATACTGTATCGATACACATTTAGGTCATATCGAATATCTTGATATATCGATGCATCGATATTAAAACAGTATATACATACGGTATTTTATGACTGATGTTGTAGACTTGTAGTTGTACGTACGTATATTATGGTTGCCAATTTTACAGCTTATAATATTATATGGAAAGTTGTAATTTTGGAAAAAATTTTGTTCATCTGTAAAATATCAGCGAATTCACACTTCACATTTATCAATATATCATGATACAAAAGTGGCAATATATCGATGCACCCAAATACTGTATCTCTATACATCTCTAGTATATACGTACATAGCTACATACATAATCACATAACTAATACTGCAGACAAATTACCATAAAATGTAAGTAGCTAAACTGCTAGCTACACCCTGTTTAAATACATACGCATTGTAATATTCATCCAGGGCCTAAAACTTCATGACCTGTTGGATATGTGTTACCAGATAGCTTGTGGTATGAACTATCTAGCAATGAGAAGATTTGTTCATCGTGACTTAGCCGCAAGAAACTGCATGTAAGATCTAGAATACATACGTACATGTAAAGAACTACTGTAGCTACAGTAACTACGTATAAATGTGCATTGTTAATTTCACAAGCATATACTGTATGTTTTACGTACGTATATTCAAATACGTAATATTGTGACTGACTGTGAAAACCTTCCATGTTCACATGAAATTTTTAACCTATTTTAAAAGCTTTAAAATCTCATAACTTCGTAACCATTCTTTATAATGTCATAGAAATTTGCATATTAGTTGAGAAGTGATCCAGCTACATTTAATACTAAGCAATAAAAAATTGGTACAACTTTCAGGATTTACGGCTGTTCTTGTGAATTAAGCTACATAATATAAAATGCACGAACATGAGATGTTTTCGCATAGCCAGTCACAATTCTATTGATTAATCATTAGGGTAGATGAAGGTTTGAACATCAAGGTAGCTGATTTTGGATTGGCCAGAGACATATATGTGACAGATTACTATAGACAACAAAGCACTGGAAAAGTTCCTGTTAAATGGATGGCTCCTGAAGCATTAAATGATAAAATTAGCAATGAGAAAACTGATGTAGTGAGTTTGTTAAACATTGCACGTACGTATGTAATGTTATGTGACTGGATTTGCAAAAAGGATCTTATACGTACATACATTTGAATTTTAACTTTGATGCAGTATACGTAACTTTGTATATAGCTATGTAGTTAAGTTATTATGCATACGTACTTAAGTCAAAATTTGCTGTCAGATTAGACAAATTTGGCTGAAATCCATGGAGAAATGAGTGAGTTATTAGACAAACAAGTGAATGTACAAAAAGAGAGTTTGAAAAAACTTCCAGGGTTCACGCAAACTCCAGCAAGCCCACGAAAAAAGTTTATGATGAAGATGAAAGAAGAAAGAAGAAAGAAGAAAAAAACGACAGCTGTGTAAAAATTTTGTGGTGAAAGGAAGGACTTTATAAGGCTGTATCAGAAGAATGGCTGAAGCGATTTCTATGAAGTGCGGGTTATTGATTCTTCAAACAATGAAGGGACTAATTCTCTATTAAACAGGCAAATCGGGTGGGAAAGAATGGTTCATTGTGCGTAGTCGCACAACAGACGCCATAAAACTCACAATGGCTGGTACTTAGGAATGTTCCTCCATTCTCGTTTTATTGATTCTATATAGTAAGAACGTTGTGGGTCGGTAATAACTAAATGATAGCTTTCATGGTTGCTTAGCTAGAGCGTTTGCGAATTTGAGGGCGGTGCTACGTACGTGTAAATAACTCACTCAGTGGTCGCGTTGCTGCGCTTCTTCTTGGCCTCGCAACTCACTATCGTGAATCTTGATCTACGTAGTAGAATACTACGAAGACTAGGATTTTAATTGGGGCGAGCCTGAGTGAGCCCCACACTAGCGAGATGAGTGGTGTTATTGATCATGCGCAAAAAATTATGACAAAAATCGGGTAACTTATGCGTGCTACGAGAATTCAACGGCATAGATTACAGCGCGTCCTTATATGGCTGGTGTTATCGTTCATGTCATGATAAGTGAACG
This sequence comes from Spongia lamella, assembly GCA_963930835.1. Lineage (NCBI taxonomy): Eukaryota > Metazoa > Porifera > Demospongiae > Dictyoceratida > Spongiidae > Spongia > Spongia lamella. Next base: position 5,163,524 of record OZ005746.1, on the reverse strand, counting down.
GCGTAGATTACAGTGCTTCCATATATGTATAGGTTGGTGTTATCATCCATGCCACGATAGTAAACGGCATAGATTACAGTGCTTCCATATATGGATTGGTGTTATCGTTCACGATAAGTAAACGGCATAGATTACAGTGCTTCCATATACGGGTTGGTGTTATCGTTCATGCCATGATAAGTGAATGGCATAGATTACAGTCCATCCATATATGGTTCATATTGTCCGTTCCACGTGCTTTAGCAGTTAAGCGATAGGAAAGGTACGTAGGTAGGTATCTACTATTTGACAGTTGCATGACTGCATAGCTACATGTGCATGTTGATTAGAAATGAACCATGAAGAGAGGTTGCTATAACCTTGCGGGTTCTGTGCTATGTGCTGCTAGCATCTGTCTAGTTAGGCTTGTGGAGAGCAATTACGTAAGTGAAAAGGGCTTTCTATATTATGTACATACCATACATATGTAAACTTTATACGTATGCCATTAATATTTAATTTGCAATAAAATTGTTGACAAATTTTATGAAATTCTCAAGTTTGAGACTAGATGCCCAAACATTCATAGGCATCACACAGACCTACATATGCATGAACATAAGAACAAGATTTATAGTGCTAATAGCTAACACGCTTCAGTATTGTGTACGTACATATATAAACACTATATATAGCTATGTGTATATGCAACCGGATTTAAAAAAATCTTAATACATGTGTCCAGGTTTTCAACTTCAAAAGGATATACATAATTCAGTTTATGTTTTACCAAAAAACTGTTACGTATTTGTAGCTACGTACGTAACTTGTTCATACATAAAATATATTAAGTGTATAGCTATACGTACTGCTACATTGCATGAGATGTATTCACATGTCTAGTTTTGTAACATAGTTAGCTATATATGTACATAGTTACATTATATACATACGTAGCTAAACTGCTTTACCATGTGTACGTATGTATATGCAGTGGTCATATGGGATTACATGTTGGGAGGTGTTTAGTCTTGGCCGCACTCCCTACCCTACTGTGTCCAACTATGAAATACTAAGACATGTTGAAGAAGGAAATCGACCAGATAAACCAGTGCTCTGTCCGGATAACATGTAAGTGTATTATTATCTATAGTTCTGTGTTCTGCTCAGATGTCCTCACATGAGTGCTCACATGACTGCATGCATACATGCACAGACAAGCATTTGCACTCCAGTCATGCAAGATGAACATACGAGTGCTCAACACGAGTATGTATTGGCCAAGTATTCATTGAACAAGTACCTACAAAAGCTGCTTGTTTTGAATATCCCTCATGTGAGTAATTTTGCTTTGCTTGAAACTCAAAGGCATTTTTCTCACCTATGTACAGTGTAGCTTGCAATTGCACCCACAAACCTTTAGCTTATGAGCATCAACTTGTGTATGAGTAATATTTTAGTTAAGTACGTACACACGTACGTACGTACGCACACGTGCACTCTTATGTATAATAGTAAACAAATGAGAGATGTACAAATTTTTAATACTTATATAAAAGTCATTGCACAGTACATATTAATCTTGGCAGATATTTGATTCATTATATTTTATGTTATGTACATACATTAACAATAAGCTTCAATACATACATAGTGTGGCTAGTAGCTTGCCAAAGTTCTTTTTCAAAAATTTGTGAGTTTGCTACATATTTCCAAATGGGTAACTACGTATGTGCTACTCATGTAAATGAATTAATCTATTAATGATACTTTTTATCATTTAAATCTTTGTAGCTACATATATAATAAACGATTTCCAACATGAAATTATGTAGCTACGTACGTAGTTGCTGTTAGTAGTGGTTGGCATTTCTAAAATTTTACCATTGTTCTACGTATATATATATGTGACCCGGCATGAGAAAACCGGGCTTATGTACACAAAATACACCTATTCATATTATAGTATGTATTTCCTTTACCGTACAAGATTTCCAGAATCTGTAAATTGCATGGGATTCCCTATGAAATTCTAGCTACATATAGATGGCAAAAATTGTGTCAGAATTCTGTATTTAAACGAAGAGAATTTTGAACTCCAATAATGTGGTCAAATTTTATGTGCACATACAGTACGTAAGCCCCCAGTTTTCTCATGCCGGGTCACATATCTGTAATCAGTAACTGTAGCATTAAAGTAAGATTTTGTGCTTTGTCAACAGGTATTCATTGATGCTCAAGTGTTGGGAACTAGATGCTAACAGTAGGCTGACATTTAAAGAAATCGTAGACGAGTTAAGCAATTTGATCACTGTAGCTAAAGTGTAAAGCTACATACTTGGTACATACATTACCACATAGACATGTAATAGCTAAATACATATGCACATGCTGCAATTTAGCTACGTAGCTGCATATGTACATTACCTATTCACCTATGTATTCACATAGTTTGTGACTCCATTTAGTGTATCTATACACATGTAAGTGTGTAGGTAATTAATGAATACTCAAACTTGCATAGATTATTGATAAATATGTATATATATATTAGCATATACAATGAAGTCTCACCCTATATATGTACGTAGCAAAGAAAACCTTAAAACGAAGAAATTTTCTACATTCTGATTAGCTATATCTACGTAGTAGCTAGATCATGAAGTTATCCCTTGAAACTTGCCATTTCTGGTAACTTGTGTTTATATACGTATGTAGATATACGTACACTGGTCTTGTCAGATATTATGAACTCTTTAAGTGTTTCTGTATGGTAGACATTGACATGCTGCTAACAGCATAAACACAATATTTAAAATTGTACATACATTCTGTCACTCAAAATTATGATGAAACAGTGTATACATATGTATGTAGCTACATTGTTAAATTATGACTTGTTCAAATAGTCTATGCATTACGTATGTACATACTGTATACGTACGTACTATGTATAATACCATCCGTATAGAGGAAAATACTTGTGGGGAAAAACTTCACAGTTAGAAAAATGAATTCACAGAGCCTTTGCTGTAGCAGCTTATTTCAATATTAAATTTAGTAAACAATTTGATGTAAAACATTCACAATTGAGTAAAAGTCATGTGAAAGTTTCCCCCTCAAATGTTTTATTATACACAGTAGTTAGCTATCATGCAATGATGTCTCTATACAACCCTGTAGGATAGGGATGCTATTTTGTAAAGCTAGTATGCTTTTTAATTTTTGCAATTGGTAGCAAATTAAAGTGCCAGAAATTTTGCATATTAATACGTAGCTATATGCCAGTAATACATTGTAGGTACATGCCCAAAATATTCTAGCTACCATATATAGCTACTAGTAACAGGTTTTGTCTGCAAGGTCCTAATGTTTGCAAAATTTACAAGGGCATTACAAACTCGCAAAGTTTAATTCTGAAGCAACTCCTCAAACCTTTCCTTGGGCACATATCCAACTACTGTACATGTCTTGCCTTAACACGTCACAATAGCAAAAGTAGTCCCAGTGGTTAAGAATTAGTGCAATTTGTGTTTAAAATTTCAAAATTTATGCACTAGCCATTCGATAATAAGCAGTGATGGTTATATTAGGATGCTTTCGGGGACAAAATGGATAGTACTTGACCAAATCTCATTGTAAACATGTTTCCTCTAATCAAAGAGTCGATTGTAAAGAATCTGACCTCAGATCCCATTACACATGCAACGTACATGACAATATGTATATGGCTACGTACATGATTTTATACATGATCATGTGATGCAATTAAGGCCAGGCTTCACACATTTTATAATAACAAATGTTTCTGCTGGATGGTAAATTTGATGGTTCACAACTCGCAGACTACACCCGCTCTACGATAGCTACATGCCAGCATAGGTTGCAATTTTAGTGAAAATAATTCTAGAAGTTCATGAGCATAGAATTATCACATGCATTAATCATTGGTACCCTTTATTCTTCATGATATCAGAATATAGCTACGTACATATATTTTCAGTATTATAGCTAAAAGGCAACATATGCAAAATTTGGGAAGGAATAATGGGTAGCTTAATATTTGAGCACAATAGGCTCAGACTTAAGCCTAGCTACAGTACTTTATTCTCAATAAATTAGCTATACATGGTGATACTCATGTCTCTGATTTGCTTTAATTTTGTAGTCTGTTGGTCAAGATAAAAATGACACTTAATTGACTCTTTGCTTGAACAATACATATGACTATAAGTTAACTATATCTGTATACTGATAACATGTATTTATAATTAGCTACGTACGTATATAGCTAGTATAAAATGCTCAATGAGTGTTTTTTAGCTATGGATATACGTACATATGTAGATAAAATTAATATTGATTCAACTAGTGTACCGTTTGTTAATAAGTTATAGTTAGGCCATGCATACCAAATAAATTTTATGTTTCACGGATCTAGCTTGGTTCCTTTTTTCAAATTTTAAGTAAAAGTGTAAATCACATTATCAAAGTCATGCAACTCGTAATAAACAGACTATATAGTTTGCCAGACTCTTATGATTTGAGTTAAAGTGAGGTGCAATTGTTGTGAAGAATAGTTATAATAGTGGCTAGCTAACAGTAACTGACATTTTATATGACTAATCATGTAACCACGTGAGTTGCATAGCTACGCATATGACTTCTGATGCTGTGATTTTGATATAATACGTATATACAGCTTTATAATATAATGCTAATTGCTTATGATATTATTATTATTTAAATTTTTTCCCAGCCTGCCGGGTCACACTGAGAAGGTAAATAATCTGTGATTTATTTGGTATGGCCTAAGCTTTGAAGTTTCATAAAGCATTATTGATCAGCTCAAAATCTTAAAAAGTGTTACATGTACAGTAGTGACTGTGAGCAAATGCCAGCCTAAGGAGGTTTATTTCACTAGTAAAATGCTAGAATTAGAATTCTTTGCATTATAACTACATATATTCTAATTTTTTCTGGCATGATTACCGTGGCCCTGTTATAGACCATGTGCGACCTAAGGCATGGTCTTGGTTTAAAATATGGCTAATGGTCTCTGTTATGCAATGTTTCAGTGCTCTTAAATATGCTATATTTTAAGTAGCTACGTACGTAATAGACTTTTGCATTTTGCTTCAATTATTATGCTAGAATCGTACGTATAAAACTAGTTTTGTTAGATCACTCTGTAAAAGGGTAACATACGTATGTTATACCAAGTTCGGTCTGGCTTGACTGTTCTTGTTGCACCCATTTGATCCTAGTGTTATCATCTGGGGAGATGACTAGCTACTGGGCTACTGATATGACAATCCAGTGATGATATATAAACAAATCAGCTGATCGCGATCAATTTATTAGATAATGACTGTATTATTAGAGTAACTAAACGCTGCACTGTGCTTGATGCTTACGAGACCTATCCTACAGTGCATCACCTTGATGGTAAAATGCCATGTTATTCATTAGTAGAGGACAATTTTTGAAAAGTGATCCATAGCTAGTATTTCAAATACGTATATAATGTGACACTGAGATCTTGTGATAATTGAGGGATGTTTAATTATCATGAGTAATCTCTAATCGATAAACACCACCCTAAAAAGGTGGTGTGGTTTACAAGACTCAATTATTGAACTTTTGTATAATATAATTGACTATGCAGTTTCAATAAGGCTAGGAACAAAAGAAACGTGCTGATTTCTTTTCTGGTCTTTGCTGTAACATTTCAAACCCATTCCTAGAAATAAACGCACCTAAGAATAATTTCAGATACAAGAATCATAGTCTACCTAGTATGAGCTACAATGGGGATTGAAAAAAATAAATATGTGAATGACTGGAATAATGTATAGTTTTTGTGTTTGTACGTAGTTTGTATACGTAAAATAGAGAATCTAAAGAGAGCCTCTGCAGAAACCTCTCCCTCTGGAGTTGCTACAGTGTATTACTGGTGAGTGTATTTTTGGTTACACATATTACGCCTTGAATATACAGAACTTAGGAATAGCTACTTCTACTTGCACATGTATAGTCTTGCATCATTTAGGTTTTAAGGATGTGGTATGCAATTATTTTATGCATACGTACGTATTTCTCTTTAAGTTTCAGTAGTAGCTAGCTATGAAGTAATTTCCTCCTTTGTAAGGTATCACTCATGTGATTGAGCACATATAAATTGATCTACATCATGTACATCACAGGAGTCTGTTTAATAACACTGCTGGATTTGATGTGCAGCTGAGCAAGATGAAAATGACACTGGGTATGATCATAGCTGCTCTACTGATTAGTAGCACTGTGGCTATTTATCCAATCAATTATCTGGCACATGAGCAGTGTAAGTGTCATCATTTATGGTTCATGCCCTAAGACTATAGCTAGCTACGTACGTATACTGCAAATACTGGACAGAATTCTGTATGAAAATTGTAGCTACGTACCACAATCATATTTTAATATGATTCTAGTTATGACTTTCTTACTTCAGTTTTTGCATTGTATATGTATATGTGTTTCACAACACTAGTCAGAAGACAGGCTACCACTATGGATGACTGTACTATTGATAGTTGTGTGGCTGATGATGACTGTGTCACAGAGGAATCTTACAATGCTGGCACATTTGATAGTTGCTTCAGTGAGTTGTTGATATTAATAAACCGTAACAAGATTTGTGCACAGTTAACACATCAGATTTTGCTCATTTAAAGTGTAAGGAGCAGTAGCTACATGGATTAAAAATTTGCAGCAATATAATGATAGAGAAATAGTAATTCTGTAACCCTACAAATTTTAAGATCTACATATTTACCATGTACCCTAACAGATTTTATGAATCTTTAAATTTTGTATGGATGTGCAGTGAATTATGCAAATATTTGTAATCCCATCTCTTATATTAATACTGTATGTATATCTATGTACATAACTACATAGCTGTAACCACCTACTGTAACTACCACCTATTACCGTATAGCAGTTTTATGTGCGAGGTACAATTTTTTGCAAAATTTGCTAATTATATTGGTACAGCATTCGTACATTGTCTTTGTAGATTATTTGCAAACATTTCTTCTGAAGCTGATTTTTCTGAGTTCGCAAAAATTTGGATTCGTAATATATAGCTACCCGCTATATGGTATTATGGTTTTAGCTATGTATGTGTTATAAAACTGATGGTAATGATAATATAACAGTTGAGTCACTACAAGTTGGATTTAGTCAGAGTACAGTGGCAGTAGAAGAGGATGCAGGAACGGTCACACTTGCCGTTGGTCTTAATCAGAATGCCTCGGTAATTATACCCATAATCATTACATATTCAACGTCTGAGGTGGCCGGGAAAACAAATGCAGCCAGTAAGTTTGCACATACTATAGCTAACTGTACTGGCACGCACGCACGCACACGCACACACACACACACACACACCAGTAATATTATATAATACATACATACATCAGTATGTATATGTACGTATGAGTCTATGGCTTTCCACTGTAGCAAGCAGTGTTGATTACACACCTGTGAATGGCCAAGTTATGTTTGGCATTGGGGAATGTACTTAAAAACATCACCATTCCTATTATAGCAGATTCAGAAAGAGAAGAAGATGAAATATTTAATGTAGAATTGGACACTAATTGTTGTGCTAATATTAGCATAAGGCAAGCTCAAGTTAACATCATTGATGATAAGTAAAAAACGTTGCCATTTTGCCTTAAAGAAACAGCATATAATGTTATGTAGCTATTTAGCTATGTACATATATACGTAACGTATGTACATTGTTATAGTCACCTCCAGATACGTACGTAGTTGCAAAGCTCATCCCATTAACCTGTTAAGAATTCATGAACTCTAAATTTTTGTTGTATTAACATAATTTCCTTAATCCTTTTCTTCATTCTTCTGACTCGCCTTAAAGAGTGTAGTTAAAATTTCAGGAAACATCGAAATATATAGCTATTTTTGTCACTTTAGTTTAGTTTCAACTGGTCACAAAGGTATGTACAGTATGTATTTGTTCAAAACTGTACCTTTAGTGGGTAGAAGCCACAATATTCATAGGATAACTTTGTTATGATAACCCCCATATCTACAAGAATGCAGAAACCATTCCCAATCCCACCTGTGTGCATGGCTCCTTTGGCTCTCGCTTAGATTGCGTGATGCCTGGGGTTCAAGTTACGAGATTTTTCTTCATTTAATCATCAAAGTTAGGGTTAAGGTAATAGTTCTGACTCCCTGTCCACAGGCTTATAGCCTTCTTACGGGTCCCTAGTGGGATAGTGTATACGTATGTAAGTATATTTACCAATGTTTGACATATCATGTAGCTACGTACAGTATGTATGTTACAGTTATGTATAATATTATAACAATAGGAGGATAGCATTGTTTTATTACACTTAATCCAAGGGTAAGGGAGACTGTAATTGTAATGACCATAGATAGTACATAGAACATCTGGAATATATGTAATCATATGTGACCCAGTATGAGAAAACCGGGCTTATGTACACAAAATATACCTATTCATATTATAGTAGCTATGTATCTCCTTTACTGTATAAGCTTTTCACAATCTGTAAGCTGCATATGATTCCCTATTGGATGCTGCATTAAATGGTGAAGAGATTCCTGCATACATTTACTCAAAAAGTTATTCAAATTTGAAATACAAAATTTTATGTGCACACAAACCCTAACTACGTATGTAGCTAGCTACGTATAGCTGTTTTTCTTGCCGAGTCACATAATTATGTACATATGTATGTACTGTAAGTATGTATAAGTTATGCCATGGGCAAGAGTGGTTTGCAAACCATGAATGCACATGATATAATTAATATGTAACACCTCCGTGCACACATTGTGCATGGGCGAGTGAAGAGTATGATAGGGCTTGAGCGACATAGTGCCAGTCTTCACAGCACTTAATCCATTTTATGCTCGTACTTGCTGTGGGGTTACAGTATAATGTACATGCATTATATGGAGTACGTCATGCTACATTCAGATAACAAAATGAATCTAAGGTCAATGAATATGAGTTCATTTACAAGTTTAACTTATTTTATTTTATCTCATTATACTGTATATGCATGCTACGCATATTAGTGTTTGTTAAACCAGGCGTGAGCCTGGTTTCTTGAAATCGTTTTCGTGAAAACGTCTGTATGTGTGTATGTGTGTGTGTGTGTTTGCGTGTCCGCCCCCAGGCTATTAAAAACCATTCACGTGAAATGAAGCCTGAATAACCAATCATAGTCCTACTGCCTTTCTATGACACTTGCTATCGATATTACTGATGGGTGGGGCCTTAGTAACGAAGCGCGTCGTGAGTAACTGCCGAAGAAGAACAAGGTAATGCAGTGTTAGCCGTTCATTACATAGTAAAAGCCGTTTGAACAGCTGTACATTACTAACAAGACAGAGCGCTTCAGTTTTGAAAACGGGCGTGCTGTGCGGGTTGCGGAGCTTATAATACAAGGCTAGCCTATAGTGTTACAGTAAGAATTTCGGCTTAAAACAACTTTGTACTACTTTTAAAAAGTTTTATCACTAAAGTACTGGAGTATAAAGCCAAAGAATTAAATTTGTATGCGTTGCTACGTATGTGCTCCTTAGTGATGAGTCTTTGCTCACATGACTTACTCGTGACGTCATTAATTACTATTACAATTACAATACACTGAATAGCAGTTGATTAACAGTGGTTTAACTTACACATCGCCTGGTTTTTAGATGGTAGACATCAACTTGTTTTTCACTTGAGGCACTCTCCCATTCATATAAAATGTGATCTGATTTTGGAAAACCTACCATCTACATACAAGTGAAATAATTAGAATATCTAACTTTGCGGCCCTGTAACTCTAACCCACAAGCCAACCAAAAGTATTTCTGCAATTATTCTGGTAATTCAATGTAATGGACTGCTATATTAGAGAGTATCACTCTAATTATAATGGGCAGGACATTTATTTACTGCAGCCACAAACTCCATTACACCTGCATACTGCACTTATAAAAATGGACGAATGGAGTACCTAAATTATATTCCAGGGCCGTCGGAAGCGGGGCGGCTGGGGCGGCTTAAGCTTCCCCACTTTTTCACCACCTTTTATAAATTATAATTTTATACACTATAAACATACCTGTAACCATGATTCACTTAACCATACACGTGCATTTTTATAATATAAAATATATGAATCCACAATCGATAATTTTAAGCATCGGTGGTGTGGCGTTTTTAGAATCGATTTGCTAAATTATTTAACAACGGCCTTATGAGCGTGATGGAACTTCCTACACTACTTATTGGTAATAAGACTCACTAACCACGTAAGTTTCAATTCCCTCAGCGTGAATTGTTAAGCCGGCGCTCAGTGTCGTTTCAGCAGCAATGGTTTGATCGCTGGTCGTGGCTGCACTGTGATAAAGACCAAGATCTAGGTTTCTGCTTTTCATGCATTGTTGCTTACAACTGTCACCACATAAATGGTCCGGCCATAAGTGGTCCGGGGGGACCATTTATGTTCGACATAATTGGTCCCCCCGGACCACTTATGCCAAAACATAAATGGTCCTATTAAAACATATATGGTCCGGGTCCATACATGCAGCTGTCGGTATATATAAAGCTAATTGCAACATCTATAGCTAAAGCTACTGAATGATTATCAATGCCTAAAATACTGCCAGGCACGTGTCTATATATTAGGCTGGGAATAATCACCGAATGTAAAAAGATTGAACTGATGAGAATAATTCTGGAATAGTGAGGATAGTTTAACTTTTACTATATTATAAACTAACCTTTCTTGCTGATTAGTACAAGAAACTTTAAATCGCTGATAGCTCGGCTATATATATTAAAATTAAGACCGTTGTTTAGTCCCAAGCCATTGTACTGTGACACACACACACTCTTGTACAAACTTAAACCCACAATCAAATATTTCTCGTATCTATGGTGATGCCTTATAAACTCTCCGCATACGCGACCTTGCGGTATACGGTTTGGTGAACGGACTGAGCCAGTGCAGCGTTCGTGTCATGTTGTCTCAGCAGCACCATCCTGTAAGCCACAGTATACTATTTATACCTATAGCTAATGCTTACTGTCATTTACTGTGAGCAGAATTTATTGTTTGTTCACCCGGACCATTTATGTTTTGACCGGACCACTTATGACAACATAAATGGTCCGGGGGGACCATTTATGTTCGACATAATTGGTCCGGCCGGACCACTTATGTACCCGGACCAAATATTTCGTTACAGAACAATCAGCTTCAGTCAGCTCATTGCTTGGAGAAAACTTTTATTTCAACAGGGTTCTCAGTCCAATTGGAAAGATGCCATACTGCGGAGTTCAAGCCGAGTGATCTAGAGTAAATACTTACAGAAGTTGATAGAACCAATCATTTTAGTATTCAAATTTGCTAAATAGCTATACTTGGCTGCATAATAGCCTCTAGCTTATACTTACATACATATTATCAAATTAATGCCTCTCAGTAAAATGGCTCAGAATGCATTCTCAGATAAACTAAATTTCAAAATTTTCCTGGGGGCATGCCCCCAGACCCCCCTAGAATGAGCTGCATTTGGCAGCTGAGTTGCAAAATGTACATTGTTCGCACGCAATGTGGAAACACAGATTTCACCACCATTCGATAGCTACATCAATAAACTAACAGTCCATGTGTGTATGAATGCCAACAGTTCATCAGTCTGCTTTTGCTGTGGCTGCTTTCTGGGGTGTGTCAGACGTCCACGAGTTCCCGCAGTGTCTTCAATTGGCTCTGGTGGCCGTCAATGAAAAGCCACCTGGCTGTAACTTGCCACACAACTACCTAGTGATGCTATCCAGTGATTTGGCTACATTTGTGCTATCTACAGCACAATTATGCCCATTTGGAAGTGTGAATACTTAACTATCTGAAATGGCAGGCAATTCAGCTAGTAAGCCATTCAACAGTAGACCCACCGAATTATCTTGTATAACTACAGATTTGTGGAGAATTGTGTGCGAGTAGCACAAAGCAGACTCGAGATATTACGAATTGAATATTTCAAAACGGTATTTATAAATATTTACAAATGTGCGAAAAATGCACATTTTCGCAAATCCGGTCACATATGCATAGCTATACACATTTAAATGTGAGTTTTTGTACAAGCCCTTGTAAATAGATGTTATAAACATTACCATTTCCATCTAGTAATGAATTTGAGTATCATTTTCATTATGATATATATACGTAATATCAATGATCAAGATAATATAGCTAGTCACGCACATAATATGTGACCCGGCATGCATAAAATTTAACCACATTAATTTTTTGATTTCAAAATTAAATATCTTCATGTATACAGATGGGAGTCCAGCACAATTCACAAATACTATCCCACTAGGGACCTGTGGAAGCTTACACCTGCAGGCTATGCCTGATAATATGTGACCGGCTCTGCGAAAACCCTCCATGTTAGCGTGCAAATTTTGACCCATGTTTAGAACTTTATAATTGCATAACTCTTTAACCATTCCTTGTAATGTTGGAAAATTTGGCATACTTGTTGACAATTAATTCAGCTACATTTCAATACAAGCAATTAAAATTTTATATAACCATCAAGATTTTATGGCCATTTTTGTGAACCTATGTAAAATACGCTAACATGGAGGGTTTTCGCAGAGCCAGTCACATATAAGGAGTCAGAAATATCCATTCATTAACCTATGCAGAAAAAATCCCAGACCAGCAGTGACTTAAACCACAGGCAAAATGCAATCTAGGTGAGTGTCAAAGGAGCCACACAGCTGGGATCCAGGATTCTCCTTGCATTCAATCTATACTTAACAGCACTGACTTCCCATGGATAAAGAGCTTATTACAAATACTATCCCACCAGAGACAATTATGCAGTTTTTCATTGGGAATCTAATGCAGTTTACAGATTTTGTAAATCTTGTACAGTAATGAAGATACATACTATAATATGAATTGGTGTATTTTGTGTACATAAGCCCGGTTTTCTCACCCCGGGTCACATATATACTCACATTCATGCTGTGTACAGTGTATATGAATACATACCGTGGATTGGTTTTTATTCATGTGACTAATTTTCATATAATAAATATTCAGGTGAAAAAAATTTGTAGCTACGTATATTGAAGCATAAAATTTCGTTAAGTAATAAAATTTCATAAAAATAATTTTCAAATTTACTCTTATATGTGAAAATATTTTCACCACAAGAAATCACAACCTACAGTGTTATATGTAGCTATATGGTTTTGTGTATTGTTGTATTTTGCAGTTGTCCCTACACTTACAAGCGATATTATTCAGTCAACTTCCCAGTCTAACTTTCCTTCTATGACCACCACTATTCAATTTGTGAATGCAGCCATCACAGCAACTGAAGGCACAGCAAATGGAGATGACAATTCAGCTACAACGACAGTCACTATGGCCACTACTATTCAATCTGTGAATACAGCTGTCAGTACAACAACTGCCAGCCAACCTGTCAATATTACAGCAAATGAAGGCACAGCAAATGGAGATGACAATTCAGCTACAATGGCAGTCACTGTGGCCACTACTATTCAATTTGTGAATACAGCTGTCAGTACAACAAGTGCCAGCCAACCTGTCAATATCACTGCAACTAAAGGTGAGTACATTCCTTTAGCCAATTCAGACATCTAAATTCTTGCTCCAAAGTATGTGTTGTATATTTGTCAGTCAAATTTCCAGCCACAAACTCAACAAACCCAGCAGGATATTTTGAGGCATCAGTGGTGGGATAACACACAGTGAATGCAGGAAATTTTTCAAAGTGTACTGTTCCACCATGAGTAAAGTTTCTTTTGTAATCATCTTTCAAATCTTGTAAGACTTTCTGCACAATGGGATTATCAGGATTCACTAAGGTTTGGAGGCTCTATGTAAATTGTATATAGGTAGGTTAGTATACGTATAGCTATGTAATACCGTATACGTCAAAACATTCGAGGGGGAAAACTTTCGCGGTTCATCAACAATGTGCATTATGTAGGGGAAAACTTTCGCGGTTTGCCTTAAAGCCCACGCGCGCCTCTGCAATACGGATTTTAGAGTGTGCGCAAAGTAGAATAAAGTTTGACACTCGCGCTGGGTGTATGGCTGAAGCCGAATTTGAAACCGTCAGTTCTGTCAGTGGTTATCATGTGTATCAAGACAATTGGACACCTGTGATTGGAGAACGACTTCACTGTGAACGATAATTATTTTCTAATTGTGAAGCAGGAAAAGTTTCAATGGTAAAACATTTGCGTTTTGCTAAAAACCGCGAAAGTTTTCCCCCTCAAATATTTTGACGTATATGGTAATTGATCATGAATCTATAGCTACGTATATAGCTTGCTAGCTAGCTATAAATGGTGGGGTCTTCTTTTACAGACAGCTTTTTTGCTGACCCTGTCAAGCCATGAAGGGTCACAACAGAGCCTGAAAGGCCACTGGGGGCATTATAATAAGGTGCTAAACTGCTCCCTACATCCATCTTGGTTTGTGCTGTGGTCTATTATATATAAAGGCCCATGTGGCTGTTTCTAGCTGTCAACTATTGAACAAACAGCTCAGCTGCTTGTTTTCTGGCTGCTGTCGTCCACCAACCTTTGCACTACCTCCCTCCCCACCCACCCATCCACCTGTATACATGCGACACTCGTGATATTCTAGAAGGTATACAAAAATCTCTCAAAAATAGCAATTCCAACTATAGCTAGTTGCTGGCTAGCTGTAGGCCTACTCTACCTAGCTATAGCATGATTTATACAATCCATCACAATTAAGGAAACAAAAGTGTCTCTTAAATACACAATATGCAGTCACTTATATAGCTGCTTTGTTGACAGACTATATAGCTATAGGTGCCTTAAGTGCAATCATGGGCATATGAATTTCATTAGCCAATTCCGCATCAGGCTTTGATGAGGCCTATAGAACAATAGTTGTTTTGTTCGTGTAATACTGTAGACATAACATGGGCATGGATGTGTACTTCAGAAAGCCTGAGAGTCACAAGGCCAACACCTGGCCTCCAAATTAACCCTTTAAGTATTCATAAGGTACAAAGTCTTGTAATTTTTGTGAGGATTAGAGCTATATATCACCAGCTATCTACAGCATCTATAGGGATTACTCAGCTAACTTGTGAAGTTTTATTAAGTGTAGAAACTAAGGGTTTGAAAAATTATACCTAGCTACCCCACTGTATAATAGTGGCTTAGTTCATCATCTAGCTATTGCCAGTTACTGAATTGCTGTGCACATGTATATACGTAGGTGACAAAATATTACGTACCAGTTTTAATACAGGGCCGGAGGAAGCAATTTTACATTGGTCAGGCAAAATATAAGCAGCATGTGAGGCATCTCAATGCTAAGGTGACCCTTGAGCATGCCTTCCAGGAAAATTCAGTGATAGCTGTTTATTGTTATTGTATGTGTGTATGTATTTATATGTTGGGGAGCACCTTGTACAGGCTTTTAGCCTTTTGTGTAACCCATCTTAGGAAAAATTGATAATAATAATAATAATAATAATAATATTCTCTAAGGAAAATTGATGCCATGAGATTAAAACTGAAGCTCTCAGATTAAATCTGGTGGTATTTTGACTTCTTTTCTTCTCTATATGCAATATTCTTTAATCAAAAACTTGTATATACTTCTTCATTTAGCACGATCGATAATTAAATTTAGAGGCGCTTAATTTGGGAAGGCATTGTTACTTTAAAACCAGCCAGTAGTTGCTTTTAGTATTGTTATTATAATAGAGCAATGGTTTTACACAAAAAATAAGTTGTATTGTTGTTGATATAAAACTATCAGTGTATATATAAACAACAGTGAAAAGTTTTGAGTTGTGGGTTTCTGTAACTTTGGTCCGGCAGTTGCCCGGTCTGCCGGACCTGTTCCACCGGCCCTGTAATATAATTATGAAGAGTATGATTTTATCTAGAACAAGTTGATGTTTTACCATCTAAAACCAGGTGCTGTATAAGTTAACCACAGTTATTCAACTTGTTAGTATTTAATGACATCATGAGCAAATCACGTGAACAAGTCTCATCACTCTTCTCATATTATACTCCAGTACTTTAGTAATGCTTTTTATAAGTAGCAAAATGCTGAAATACTTTAACATTATAGGCCATGTCTTCTTTTATAAGCTTCAAAACCTGCATGGCATATGCCCACTTTTAAAACTGAAGTGCTCCGTTTTGTTGGTAATGTATGAAATGAACAGCAAATACAGCATTATCTTGCTCCTCTTTGGCAGTCAGTAACCAATGATGTGCTTCGTTACTAAGGCGACACCCATCAGTTATATCAACAGCAAGTGTCATATATAGAAGCTGATAAGCAGTAGGACTTGTTGGACAATCATACAGGGTACACATCACACCACTAGTTATTCATGCCCTAGGGGGAGGACACACCACACACAAACACTTTACACAAACACACACAAACACACAAACATGTAATATTCTATATTACATGACCAGTTTATTTTTATTTTTGTAACTAACTTAATAATATTCCCTGGGTCACTTAGACAGAATCACTCTAACTGTAGCTACTATTACAAAAAGTCCAGGACACCATCACACTATAAAAACTAAAGTATGAATTTTATTCATACAAACTGACAAACAGAATCATACCAATGATTGTCGTTTTGCATGAAATTCATACTTCAGATTTTACTGTGCAGCAATGAAAAGTAGTGACAAAGCCTCTCTATCCCTAAATCAAACCCTACTTTCACTTGCAGTTTTTCAATAAATAATGGGACAATTGGGCATTTGTGATAATGAAAATAACCCACTATACAAACAAGAGTCCACATACGGTAAACATGATCAATAAATGCTAGGAAGTAAGGCCACTTTAGCATAATGTAGGTAGCTAGCCACACATGATTGAGTACTGCTATATAAGTTCTCACCTGGGTAGGTGGCTGATTTGTTACACAGCATCTCAAACAATAGCCATCTTGTGTCATCTCAGATGAGCAACCATCAGACTTGCACAGCAGGTACGATGCTATAGACCCATCATGGAATGACTCTTCAGACTGCTTCTGGTTCACAAGCTCAGATGAAGGAATATTAAATTTCATCTGTGCAGTCATAAGCTGCTGCTGTTGTTGTATTAAATGTTGTTGTGCTTGTTGGTTTTGCTCCTCTTGGTCTTGGCAGTGACACTTAAATTGTTTTACGTTTTCTAAGACTTCTGCAGCTGCTTGTCGCACTATTGGATTCTCATCTAGACATGATAACACTAGTGGCTTGATTTCCTCTGCATTTCCTATCATTTTATCCACATACCTTTGTCGTCTCTCAACTTCAGTCAAAAACACTGATCTATTTAAAGTTTGGTCAAATCGCTTAACTGGTAAAAGCACTGGCCTCTCTTGTGAAATCATGAAGAGGGCAACTCCACCATAAGAAAAAATGTCAAGCGGAGGACCATATTTTGAGCTATCCTCCAATGCCTCTGGCAGCATAAAATCTGATGTACCAGGAACTTTAGTCATGGTAAGTTTACCATCAAACTTAACAGCTTTAGCAACTCCAAGGTCACTGATTTTGGCTACAAGATGTGCCATGGTTTATATATGTCTTCTGCCCAGTCATATTCGAAATCTCTATAGCTATCAGTTTTCATCAACAGTCCAGAGATTTCAGTTCGGCAACAGGAAAAACCGCAGAACCGTGGGTAAATGTCCCACGTGCTGGCCATGTGCCTTCTGAATCTAGCCATGATTATCGTGTTTTGTGAGCCCATTGTCAGTAATTGCAAGTGATCCCTGAAACCTGATAGGTTATTTTGTCCAATCAAGTTTCATGGATTGATTGCGGTTACTGACAACGACTCCCAATTTGCGATACGCGTGAATCCAGGTGTACATGCAGGCTAGGGCTGCATCTTGCAAGTAGTTTTTGATCATATCACACAAGATATAATAGAGCAGTCAAACATTCTACTAAAGCAGTCAGGTTTACTTAGGCTACTCTAATAGAGCAGTCAGGCATTTGGAGTAAACCTTATGTTACTCTAATAGAGCAGTCAGATATTGGAAAGCGAAGATGAATTGTGAGAATAATGTGTGAATATTAATAAAACAAGGCAAAGAATTTTGAGCATAACTACCTCAGCCCTATAGTATAGGCATCCATATACTGTAGCTAGCAGAACTTTCAGTTTCTTAGTGTACAGATAAATACTTGCAATTGTCCCTATAACTGCATGGTATGATCAGTTGCCTTATAAAGTAGCTAGCTTGCTAGCTACATGCATGCTTAAGCTTCATGAATAAATTAACAGTGCAAACAAATCCCCCTTAAAAAATTCAGACTATAGCTAGCTAGCTATATGGTAGACAATGTAGCTATCAACACTGCACCTCTCCTTGCAGTCATATAGCTATAGTTGTGAGGTACCCCATAATTATGCATATTAATGATATGATTCCTAAATCATCTATAGCTAGCTGGCATGGGTGTTTATCCTAGCAATTGGAGATTTTAGCCTAATAGCTATGCTATAGATTTGTGTTTAGCTCAATTGCTCATGCATACATATGCATGTAGAGTGAAATCAAAACTAGAGAGATCATTTATTGGATATCAAAAGATGATAAAAACAGGTATAGCTATACAGTAACCATAATGAACAACACCATAATAAAGTATATGGAGTACAGTACAGTATAATGCTACCGTACACAGATCAATGGCATATATAATTGTAGTGTATCACTCTAATAGAACAATCATACTATATATATATACGTATATTATAGGCCCTTGTGTTTTTATTTACGCTTATAATTATAGCTATGTATATATACCCAGTTAACTCAATGTAACGTAGCTACTGTATTATATATACATTGTTCACAAGCCTAATTATAAGTTATAATTATTCACTTCTTGTAACTGAATCCATCTCATGTATAGACTATAGCTAGCTACCAATGAGTGCATAAATGCCGGCTAGGTACATTAAATGTTAGCACTGCCTCAAAACTAATTGAATGGAGCTAGCTGACTAACTCCATACATTTTTCATATTAGCTACATAGTTATATGTAGTTACATTTTCAAAGTTTCGAGTAGCCAGCTACATGCAACTTATTGTGCAAAATCAAAAACTCATTAATAAAGTACATCTCCATTTGCATCACATGATGCTAACTATGCAGTTAAAGTGTTCACAGGGTATTATAAAATGGATGCATATACACAAATGTTTCTGTGGGTGTCTAAGGCTACCTTACATAATGTAATCTATGTAAAAATACATGAGCTAGCTATATGCATGGGTGGCTACTAATAATAGTTACAAAATTCTGTGTCTACAGTGCAGTTGTTAGCTACAGTGTGTGCATGAAAACATTAGGATCATTAGTTAGCTAGCTAGCTAATGAGTTTCTTTTCCAGTTGTTTGAGAATGTCTTCTGCAGTTTTAGTGAATTCCTCGCTCTCTGCAATGGTGTTCAGTAAAGTACCCCAAGTTTTTGGGCTAACACCGTGATTTGTTTCCAACCAATCCGTAAATAGTTCTCGACAACACTTTTTTGGGTCACTATGATGAGATTGCTTTATACTATTAATGGTAGCAGCTTTGTAACTTAAAATAAAAGCAACATCTTCCCATTCTGCTTTTAGTAGTGGAATTACAATAATGATTAAATCTTTCATTTCAGGTTCTGCATGAGAAATAAATTGGAACAATTCACTAACAGCTGGCTAGTCAAGTTAGCTACTTCATATATAATCACTATAATATCATATTCACCTTTTTCCAATATTCCACTTTGTCTAAGACGTTGACTAATATCAATGTTTGTATACATATGACCTATATAGTATACATATAGTGTGGTTCTGTACATAACAGATCATAGCTAGCTATACATGGCTGTATATTTATGTGTAACAATTATACGTAGCTATTAACTTTAATACTCACTTTCTTTCAATATTTCATTTTGATTTTTACTGGCACTGGGACTAGGCAAGGTAGCTGTAGCTTGTAATGTTGAGGTAGTTTCAGATGGTGCTATACAAAAGTTGTAGCCACACAGTAAAATGAACTAGCTAGACATGTAGCTAGCTACATACGTACGTAAGTATCACAACAACTGTATGCAATGAGTTATACACCACTGTATGGTTAGTTGACATTATAGCTACACGACACATACGTATACACACATGAACACATTGCTACCCACACACACATAGATATGTGTACACACGATATGGCACAAACCATGAATACATGAATACTACACTCCTATATGTTTCTCATCCTCAGTCTTGCAAGTTGGCCACTGACATTGGACTTGCCTTACAAACAACTTGAAAGTCCATGGTCAGTGGTAGACTTCCAATGACTGAGGATGAAGATTATATGATTATTTATGCTAAGTGCCAAAAAATCACGAAACCTAGTGAAATAATAATATTATATGTGTGAAACATTTAAGAAACGGAAACCACATTTTGACAGAGAATTTAAGACGCTCATGTGATTGCATGGATTGCCAAATGACAATATCGTCTGGAAGAAAGCTTATATGATTCTGAAATGTGTCCTTTAATTATCAAGAACGAATCCATTCTAGAAATGTTAGCAATACGTAAGTTGATCACAGGTGCAGGCTCCTTTTCACATCAGTAACAGTGCTTATGATAAGGGTTGAAAATTGTCCGGACATCTGCTTTCCCATTGTAAATTTATTGACTTCCCCATTGATAATGCATAGTGCATACATTTGTCTGGTCATATTTTGTTTGATCAGTCAAATGCACAACTTATGAGCAATTTTTGAAGTTATGCATGAACCAGGTTTTGTGTGGCACTTAGCTATTGCCATGCATAGCTTCTGTGGTGTTTTGAGACATTAATAATTTAATGATATAATAGGCAAGTTACATACGTATTATGTATTTGAATGTGGACTCATACGTATCTATGGATCACAACAGCAACACATAGCTAATATGATAATGAGTATGTACATACGTAAATAAGTAAATATAACTATAGTGAGTCACTGAATGTGAAAGAAACAGCCATCTACACATAGCTACATGAACAAGTTATGAATATAGTGATGCACCAATACCAATATCGGTATCAGCTCTAATTTTATGGTGTTATTTAGAATCAGTTATTTAATTTTGATACTGATGTCAAAAGCTACTTGATGATAGGTACCTGCCAAATATGCCAGCACAAAGAAAAAGGAATCATAATATTTTTATGTTACTCCCTATAAATTTAAACGTTGGCATCGGCATTGGTTTCAAATAATGCTAAACAGAAACACCTTATCACAACTATGATTGGCTTTGTCACTTGGCCACCTTTTTTGCACCATCATTATTATAAAGGTGGCCAAGTAACAAAGCCAATCATAGTTGTGAAAACATGATATAAACTATTGTAGCTATGTCACTCAAGTACGTAGTTAAAAAATTGATAAGTAACTTCTTGGCCTCAAAGTTTTTGGTCGCACATATTTACATATTTACAATGCTGCTTCTGTTTGGCCTCGCACTTTTTTACACCCAAACTATATTGTATGTCACTCAAGTAGTTCTTCTTGCCCTCAGCTGATATCAAAGTTTTTGGTTGCACATATTTACAATGCTGCTTCTGATTGGCCTCTCACTTTTTTTACACCCAAGGTGTTTTTGTTTAGCATACAGTATACATGGAGTGGTAAGTACGTAGGACACAGTGAGTTTTATGGGTGCTTATAGCTACTAAATAGGATAAATTCCCAGCTCTGGTGTAGCAAGTGGGTGGACTCCTGCATGCATTATCAATCTTCAACCTCGCTTTAGTGAATGCTTAAACTCAAGAAATACTCCTATCAAGTACTCGTAAAACCTTGTTAGCAAACTCGAGTGTAACACTCATGATACTTACTGATACGCAAGCAAATCAGCCTGAAACATGAGTTTATGACCATACACTTGAGAGAAAAGTGGTAATGCTCGTGAGATAGTACATGCAAGTATATCAAGTTCAAATTGAACTGTACCGTAACAAAATGTCCCACTGAAAGCCATAATTAATAATTAGCACAATATAATGTGTAGCTACATACATGCATGTGTGTGTGTGTGTGTGTGTGTGCGTGCATGTGTTAACAAGCTACAAAATCAATCATAATTATAGGCAAACAAAATATATAATTTGATATTGTAACACTTAATTTATCATCAAAACAAACTGATACTACGTATTAATGAAAAATTTAATGGATGCTTTTGAAACAGACATTTGTACATACGTATGTAAGTTACCTGAAGGCAAAAATTTTGTGGATTTTGCAGTTGAAGCTATAAAATTCATTTGATTGAGATACGTATGCTCAGAAATATCAAGGTTAAAAATGAGTATAAAAATGTTGTAGCTACACAGTGAATACCGCAATATTACTATTTTTTATAAAGTATACGGTACAGCTCAAAGGTAACGTCGCACTCGCTCGCTATTGTCTCGCTCGTCTCTCGAACGCCATCCACTCGAACCTCGAAACTCTTCAAAGACCACTCGTTGTATATCGAGTACTGAATCACTCGAATCAGCCTTGTGAATTATCCATCGATGACTCGCTCGAAAATTATAATTCGCGAGATGACGGACTCGACTAGTCTCGCGTAGAAACTTCTGAAGAGCGCGGATGCCCCCACCCAGTTCAGGGTAGTGGTCTGCACAGAAATTTACTGTTCGATGGACCAGACCCTTCTTTCCCTCCTCAATATAAAAAGAAAAGAAGCGGTCTGGCTACGTGGGACTATGGGAGTCGACAACTCGCTCGAAAGCTATCACTCGACCGCGACTCGCAAACGACACAACTTCTAGTCAAAGTTGCGACTGTCGTTATTCCTTCTGTTTAGTTTGATACCAGGTATGATAGCTCATTGATTTAATACTTGGTCAATACTCTTGAGATGGGCTTCAAATAGGAGGAAATCGTACGCATGCGCAATATCTGTTCCAGCCACGTTTTTGTCGCCATGTCTTGTATGCCTTCTCGTTCAAAATTTCGTAGTACAGCTAGTAAGTTGAACGTACGAGGACTCGAAAGTACAACGATATGGCAGGATTGTAATAATTACTCGAGCGCGAGCTCGAGCGAGTATGTCAGTACTCCAGCGAGTATGTTACTCGAGCGAGAATGTGCACTCGTACAGCCCTCGTCACTTGTGTAATATCGATTCGAGTGATGGCTACTCGATGTGTTGTAAAGCTCGACACTCGATCGAGAGAAGCCGTTTGCTCTAGAGCGACTCGCGAGTGAGTGCGACGTTACGTTTGAACTGTACATCAAGACTCACGATAGTGAGTCGCGAGGCCAAGAAGAAGCAGCATACGCGACCACTGAGTGAGTTATTTACACGTAGCACTGCACTGAAATTTGCAAACGCTCTAGCTAAGTCGCCATGAAAGCTATTGCTTAGTTATCACAGACCCACAACGTTCTTACTATATAGAATCAATAAACTGAGAATGGAGGAAGTCGGCGCCACCATTCCTAAGTACCAGCCATTGCAAGTTTTATGGCGCTGTTCGTGTGCCCACGTACAGTCCGACGAACCATCCCTTCCCGCCCGATTCGCCCATTATTCGAGAATTAATATCTTCATTGTTTGAAGAATCAATAACCTGAAGTTCGTCGAAATTGGTTCAGCCAGTCTTCTGATATGGCCTTATAATCCTTCCTTCTACAAAAAAATTTTGACGTGGCAGTCGTTTTTTTCTTTCATTTTCATCGCACACTTCTTCGTAGGCTAGCGGGAGCTCGTGTGAACCCTGGAAGTTTTTTCTCAAACTCTCTTTTTGTACATTCACTTGTTTGTCTAATAACTCACTCATTTCTTCACGGATTTCAGTCAAATTTGTATCAGCACTTCTCCTATGTATGCTCTACCTGTCATACTACTTTCAGCCTGAAGTAAACACTTGAATGTATTTGAGAAGGACTATTACACTGCAGGTTGATAGTTGCCATAACTTGGACCCCCTTGAAATGATTTGCATAAAATTTCAGATACACAATCTATATTGATGTATCATTCTGTAGTGAAAGTTTATAAAAAAATTTGTAGGCCTGAGTTTTTCAAAATTCAGCTTCAAAATTTAATTTACAATATTGTATGCTAAGCAAGTACAAGTTATGCCCATGCAGTACTTCTCTGCTGCTTGCTAGTAATAACATCTGTTTCCAAAAAGTGGTGATATGCTAAACAAAAACACCTTGGGTGTAAAAAAAGTGCGAGGCCAATTAGAAGCAGCATTGCAAACAGGTGCGACCAAAAACTTTGATATCAGTTGAGGCCAAGAAGTTACTTATCAAAAAATCTTTTTAACTACGTACTTGAATGACATAAAATAGTTTATAGCATATTTTCACAACTATGATTGGCTTTGTCACTTGGCCACCTTTTCACACCATCATTATTAACAAAGGTGGCCAAGTGACAAAGCCAATCATAGTTGTGAAAATATGCTATAAACTATTTTATGTCATTCAAGTACGTAGTTAAAAAGATTTTTTGATAAGTAACTTCTTGGCTTCAATGGATATCAAAGTTTTTGGTCGCACCTGTTTGCAATGCTGCTTCTAATTGGCCTTGCACTTTTTTTACACCCAAGGTGTTTTTGCTTATACTTTATACTAAAATGGCTGATTTTTACATGGCTGGTTGCAAAGATTATGTACGTATGTACCTACGTATGTATGTATATTGAAATATTTGTAAAATTTCTTACCAATAAATGGAGGAATTGATAATTCCTCAGAAACATCTTGTATATCACCAACTTTTCCACCTTTTATTTCATATGTTAAATACCTTCGAGCGTTAAAATATTCCCCCCTACATGTCTCAGTCTCAGCCACTTCAAATTCAAATCGTGGTGGATATAGCCTTTGTTTGGCTTCATTAATTAGTCGCTCCTTTGATTTATCATCTTTGTAGGCATGGTGAAAGTCAACTTTAGTCTAATAAAGAATAAAGCAACTGTTTATATGTACACTACAGCTTGCTAGCTATTATTACAAATTAAATACCTGTACGTACGTAGTTACGTATCTATGAGTCTTACCATAAACATGTCAATTAAAGTTTGCATCTAGCTATGTCCTTAGTATTTTTTATCTGCTAATTTATACTAGCTATGTATATAGTGTAGCTACGTATGTATGGTGGTACTTAATAGTAGGGATCGACACGAAAAAACATGGCGTCCAACTTTCACGCACCTCCATAACTTGCCTCAAAATATACTTTTCATGAAAAAATGACTAAAATCCTTTTGTAACACTATAACAAAACTGTACCTTCGTTAAACTCCGTGAAAAACCTAACAATACGATCAGTAGAGAGATTTGAAAATTGCAAAATCTACCAGAATTTCGTCTGATTGCCTGCCGGCCTGCCAGCCTGCCGTAAGATCCACTGGCACTAGGAGTATGGCTCTAGATTTCTCACACAACAAAGGAAATCATGTCTGATTTACGAAACTGCTGTTCCGCTGAAGATTCATCCACTGCGCCTTAGTATTTCTTTTCATCCCTCACTATCTTCCTTTTTCATTTAGTCTGTAGAAAGGCGAGAAAATTATGAAAGAAGGTGTCGATCGGCTTGCACCTTCTGCTTTTATGTCACCAAAACAGCCACTTACACATGTGACATAATTAGTAATGCGCCCGCCTTTAAATACTATGAACAGACGCGATGTTTTTGCATGTACTTCATTACATCGTCGACTATAGAGTATGTATGTGCCGATATACACCCCGTATAACTTAGACGACATATTTTCGATGTTTTTCAAATGTACGTATTTCACTACAATGCAGCTGCTCTGCCATGTTAATGCTGTTGTTAACATGCACCTGTAAAAACAATTAAGTAATGTTTTGGCACCTGGAAGGCGATTACTTTTGCAAGTATGCTATAAAAGCAAACAAACTACGGTACAAACCTGCAACAAGTTAACGTCCTCACACGTGTGCTTGCATGCGACACGCACACGAGCACACAGATTTATCTTCCACACGAGCAGCCCCGCAAACAACACATGCAATACACGAGGTACACGTGATCCTTAAATCAATATCTCGCGTGTTTATATTTAACGATATAATTATGTATATGGCTATTGATTACCACCATGCTTTACATATTATAGGTAACGATCACATATAGAAATCAAAACTACAAGCGACGCCGCCATGGATCCTGGAATTCTGAAGCATCCAGATGAAAACCAGCTATATTAATATGTTACAGAAACCTATAACATACGTACATGTATCGTGTGTATATCACTTTACCCCTGCAAGGGCAGCACAAGCGCCTCGCCTCACGATCTATCCATATGGATCGTGTACGTAGCCATACCCCCCGGACACCGAAGTGCTAGGTGGACGAAGAACTACAATAATGATGATGATGCGGGTGAAGATCGATATATATATATATATATGTATTTACTCTCTCGTAGTTACTACTGCTATATAGTCAGACTTAGCTAGCCTTCAGCTTGTAGAGTAAGCGTGGGCGCTTAAGTTGCAAGCGGTAAAGTCATGCGTGGAAGAAGGTCCAGCTGACCATGCCTGACAGATTACAGGATCTTTTATTTGCTGATTATAATCCTCCATCGCAGGTAGTCTTGCGTAGACCAATTTAGCTATGCTGTGTCAGTCGCTTATCGATGTCCAGATTATACGCGATTATACTGATTTTCACGGTGCTTTACTAAGCTAGCAGATCAAAGATATCCCAAGAGATTTATATTTTATTACAACAGTCACCTACTTCTGCATGCACAGTGAAGCCTTATGACACGTTCAAATGAATACAGAAGCCACGCGTGTGAAACATAAGCCACGCGTGTGAAACACATGCACACGTGAAACGTGTATGCTGAAGATAAATGCGAGGTTCAAACTTAATGAACCACGCGAAATTCAGGTACTCTCGTGTGCCAATTATGAATCTCGCGTATACACATGCACGAGTATGTTAACTTGTTGCAGGGTTGTACCGTAAAATTAAAAATTTAAAAAGGTGAGTAGGGATCACTCTTGCAATGCTAGCTAAAAAAAGTAAGGAAACAAGGGAAAAGATTTTCAAATGGCATGAGAGAACACTAAAGATTCTAGCATGAGATAATTTATAAAAGTTTCATCCCTACTTTTGGCTCAAGCCAAATGTAGGGATTAAACTTTTATAAATTATGTCATGCTAGAATCTTTAGTGTTCTCTCATGCCACTTGAAAATCTTTTCCCTTGTTTCCTTACTTTTTTTAGCTAGCATTGCAAGAGTGATCCCTTAAATTTTTAATTTTTAAATATTCTAGTACGTATATGTAAAAGTATGTACGTAATTATGGTATAGCATAATAGTACATATTATCATGGTATATTGTGGTACGTAATTAGAAATAGATACATATGGTATAGTTAAAAGGTAACATTGGAAAATTATAAAAAATTACATCATGTATTACAAACATACAGGTACCTGAAATGTTCATAATAGTTATTGATCTATGTGTAAAGCTACGTAGCCTCAATACTGGCCATTTTGCCTATGAAAAAGGTATGAAATTTTTTCAATGAAACTTCTGAAATTCCAAATTTGTAGAGTAAACAATTGATTATGGACACCAAAAATTCATTGACTTGTGGCTAGAGCACAAATTAGCCAAATCTTTACTGATTGAGTTACGTATTTTTGAAGGTCATTGGTTGAAGATATCACAGTGTAAGCAGGAAACCATACAAGCATTTGAAGGAAGTTACGTGGACAGATGTAAAAGTGTGCAAAATCGATTATGGACACCATAGGTAGTTATGTATTATGAAATTCCCATTAATGATAGTATGTACATCTATTATTAAAATTTTAATAGTGTCGTATGTCTCTAGTTTAGCAATACGTACATAAGTCTATGTAACACTTTCACACCTCTGATCAAAGGAACCTATGAGGATACATACGTAGTTCATGTATACCCCATTCCAGGGACACAACTAAATGTAAACCGGTGTACATTCAAATATTGCCCGGGAAAGTGGTTCCTTTGAATTCTTTGATCTACTCTCTGATCTACCAACCGAAGTGTAACTACACTCTTTATATAGGCACATCAATTCCATATCGATTGTGGGTTTTAGTTTTTAAAGTTTAGACAGGTTCCTAGTCATCATATCTAGGCTAAAATCTTTCTAATTTATTGTCTACGTATGTAAGTTTAGAAATATATTTACCAAAGGGATCTCAGTTTGAGGTGAGTTACTTGCACGACAAAAACAATCTGTTACCATGTGCTCGTTATTCTATTTAAATGACACCACTAACCTTAATTTATCCACCGAAGCAATTTAAAGCAAATTTTCAAACAAAATAAGTCTTTTAGTTTGCTTGTAAACTTGTGTATAAACTCACAATCGTTGCGACTACGTGTGCAAGAACGTCATGAAAACATCTTATCTAAAACTCACAATCGAAACTCACAAGCCACACTATAAATATAATCACTGCAAATTGACCAAACTCTTAGCTTGAGCTGTTGAGTCAGCTTGCTAAGGAAGTGTTACATAATGGTTGTAACACAGGCACTCGTGGCCTGCCTGATATGTACACCCTCAGCTCTCGGGCCTGCGGCCCTCGGGCTTGGGGTGTACATACATATCAGGCAGACCACTTGTGCCTGTGTTACAACCATTACATAAATGTATGTAAGTAATGTTTTCAGTGTATAATGACTTCTATTAAACCTTATGTTGTTCCTTGAAAGCCAAAAGATCAATTTTTCAATAATACATAGTACTCCAATATAATAGCAGTTGCGAAGGTGATAAATCTAAGAAACCAGGATAAATCTTGTTTGTGAATAATGGCCAAGCCACACATCATGAAATATCCTTACTTTTAATACAAGGACCTTAAGAAGCAATAGTACAGTGCACTTGACGATCTGTGAAATGGTGTGCAAGGACACAAGTTACCTTTGGAGTGAAGTGCTGGATTGTGTTCTAATTACATGTAACATTCAAACTATAGACGTATGTATATAGAGTACGTATCTGAATTCAAATCAGCCAAGAATGTTGCAGAAAAATCCTCCATATATTAAGATGAAGAGGATGATGCAATAATTATCAACAAGGTGAGATATCACATTAAGTATGCACATTGAAGATTATACGTAAGCCAAACCATACTAGAATGATAAAAAAATTCAAAATTCAAAAGGTAAGTAGGGATTGAATTCAATAGTGCTACAAAAAGTAAGGAAACAAGGAATAAGATTTTGGGACGAGAGAACATTCTGGCATGAGATAATTTATAAAAGTTTAATCCCTACTTTTGGCTCACTTCAGTAGGTTTGCCAAAAGTAGGGATTAAACTTTTATAAATTATCTCATGCCAGAATGTTCTCTCATCCCAAAATCTTATTTCTTGTTTCCTTACTTTTTGTAGCATTATTGAATTCAATCCCTACTTACCTTTTGAATTTTTAATTTTTTTATCATTCTAGCTTGTTTACTTTTTATACATGCTAAGCATTCATAATAATCTTTCAGCAGGCGCACAAATGTTACAGGTGCTTACGTAATAATTATGCTTGTTTACAGGTGCTTGTTAACAATATAGAAGAACAAGGAAGGGAATGAAGGATAAAAGGAATCGCCATGGTGCAGTGGGTAAATCGTCTTTGGAACAACATTTTCATAAATCTGCCACCATTACCTTTATTGTGTGAAATTTCTGGAGCCCTACTGGCCCCTACACCTAGCGCAACCGGGTCTTACGGCAGGCTTGCAGGCTGGCAGGCTGGCTGGCTGGCTGGCAGACGAAATACAGGTGAATTTCGAAATTTTCAAAGTTGGCTGTAGGTCGAAATATTTGACTTGTCGCTTCATTTAACCAAGGTACAGCATCATTACAGCCTTACCAATGCATTCCAGTCGGTTTTTTCGGGTAAAGCCTATTGGAAGGTTGTTTTATGAAGTGCGAAAAATTGGGAAACCATACAATTTCTTACAATCCCTACTATTAAGTACTACCGTACTTAATGATAATTCGAAATGTCTTTTTCGTTAGCTTGCTAATACAGGGTCTTTCTAAAGAAATGATGACGGTCCTTCAAAATGGCATAATCACGCTCTAAGTGCATGTAACATTCAAAGTACAGGCTTATATGAATTAACTAGGTATCGGTAACATTAAAGTACAGGCTTATATGAATTAATTAAGTATCAGTTACTATACGAAATACCAACCCAAAGCGAGATATATCGAATGATATAAGCTTGACAAAGTGATGGAATAATGTATTATCAAAGCTGCACAGTGTATCTCAAGGACATATAATAGTCTCACGTGCACTAGGCTTCCACAGTGGGTTAGATAGGATAAGAGTGTATGACCTTGAAGATCGGTGAACGACAAATGACCTTCCAAATAAGCTGGTATTACAGTACCAGCATTTCAATTTGTAGAGTCAGCAGTATATATAGAGAAGATAAGCTGTTAAACCATCACCCACATAAGCAAGAACTTTGCCAGCGGCCTAATGTTTGAATGGTGGAGTCTTCTATTCCAGATGAAGCTGCGGTTGTGGTTGCCCCAATGCGAAAACTGTGACCAGCGTAATTATCTACTGAGAGATTGGCTCTCAACAAGGCTAGTCTCACATACTTCACAATCTTAGTTTTTGAAAGGGGAGTGTTGTTGTGCTATCAAAAAAGAAGCCCCGATGAGATAAGTAAGTAAGCAAGGCCATGACCAGGCATACGTAGTTCATCATCAGTCCTTCCTATCACTACTTTAAAACCTTTCCTGAATTGATATGCTAGAAAGTCAATATAGTAGACGTGTTCCCATAAAAATTTTTTTCTTGTGCTACACCACATGAAAAGTTGCATTCTTTATTGATAACTGAAGTTAGTGTTACCATCAAACTGTTTGCTTGCTCGAGGATAACATTATTATGAACCTGAAAAAGCAATATAATTTCCCTAGGACCCTACTGTAATTTATTTTGTCTTTCTCCCTAATATCAGCGGAGCTTAAAACATTTTCTCTGCCTCTTCTCCCAAGCAGTCAAGAAGGGTACATATGAATCAGCTGAACAGTACATTACTACCCTATACAGTAGTTATTGCCTAGAGGAAAATTGCCAGTAGGATGAACGTGCACAAGAAACGACAGGTTGGCATCCCATATCAAGTTATGTAAAATTATGTTTATTTTGTTGGGGTTGGGAAATACTTCAATATTATCACCACATCGCAATATCTACAGTGTGCTATTTCAGTATCGCCAGCATTTTGTTCCATGCAATAACATCACATGTGCAATATTATTGCAGAATATTGCCACATATTGCAGTACAACACTATACATAGATTGCTAGTATAAAATTAAATTTACCCTGATAATCAATGTTTAACTCACAAATCCATCTATAGATGGACAATTTTTATAAAAGTTGTTAAGAATTATTTACTTGTAGCAAGCTGTATGAGGTGCCTGTCATTTACTAAAGTATAGCAATATTGGCAATAATCGCAATGTTGTGTCATTGCAATAATCCGTAGTGCAACATTTTAAGTATCACCCAACCTTAGTATCAAGACTAATGATAGTGAGTCGTGAGGCCAGGAAGAAGCACAGCAACGCGACCACTGAGTGAGTTATTTACATGTAGCACCTCCCTCAAACTCGCAAACGCTCTATGTAGCTAAGCCACCATTAAAGCTATTGCTTAGTAATTACCGATAAACCGAGAATGGAGGAAATAGGCGCCACCATTCCTAAGTACCAGCCATTGTGAGTTTTATGATG
Organism: Spongia lamella; assembly: GCA_963930835.1. Lineage (NCBI taxonomy): Eukaryota > Metazoa > Porifera > Demospongiae > Dictyoceratida > Spongiidae > Spongia > Spongia lamella. The sequence goes on along the minus strand of OZ005746.1, from coordinate 5,131,554 downwards.
CCCATTGTGCGACTATGCATGATGAACCATCCTTTCCCACCCTATTCGCCCGTTTACTAGAGAATTAGTACCTTCATTGTTTGAAGAATCAATATACCGAAGTTGATAGAAATCGGTTCAGCCATTCTTCTGATACAGCCTTCCTGTCACCAAAAATTTTTTCCGCGCCAGTGGCTTTTTATTCTTCTTTCTTTCTTTTGTTTTCATCGTACACTTTTTCGTGGGCATGCGGGAGCTTTCGTGAACGCCGGAAATCTTTTCAAACTCTCTTTTATACATTCACTTGTTTGCTTGTTTGTCTAATAACTCACTCATTTCTTCATGGATTTCAGCCAAACTTATATCAGCACTTCTCCTATGTATGCTCTACCTGTCATACTATTATCAGTCTGAAGTAAACACTTGAATGTATTTGAGAAGGGTCATTACACTGCAGGTTGATAGTTGTCATAAATTGGACCCCCTTCAAATGATTTGCATAAACTTTCATAATTATACACAATCTATATTGATGTATCACCCTGTAGTGAAAGTTAAAAAATATCTCGGACCCGAGTTTTTCAAAATTAAGCTTCAAAGTTTAATTTGCAATATTCTGTGCTAGGCAAGTACAAGTTATGCCCATGTTTGATTTAGCCTTTCCCATTTATAAATCGCTTGCATACGCATAATAAATGTACACATTGCCTTTGTCCTAGTATGCTCATGTGGTGCAGCTTACGTACATGTTACTCATGGCGATCACAAAGATAATGTGTGTGCAATGTATGCAAACTTCTCATGCAGTTGTGCACTACCATGCGAGGTTTTAAAAATAGTTACAAAATACACAAGTGTTACCCACAGACGTGCTTAAAGTCATAGCTAAATACTTTAAATATGTACCTTTGAAATTGTTTGCTTAAAAGTAATCAGTTTGATTTTCACTCTATCTTTAAGTTCTTTTTCATACAGCTGACAACTAATTTTATCATCAGGAGGATTAAATAAAAAATCTTGAACAATTATATTATCCTTCCATTTTGCATCATACTGTTCTCTTAGAGCCTATATAATATGTTACATTCAATACAAAATAATAACAGTGTGTTTCAATGAAGCACATATGCAGCACTTAACAGTTAATAGAATATGCTTTGTACATACCTAAAATAAATAGTTTGCAATACAATTACATACATAATTCACATACGTATATGTAATTATAATGTACGGTAATAACAGAATGGTATATAATTATATGGTAGACCCCAAAAATTTAACATACCATAAATGTAATTACGCTAAAATTACGCTGCTCATTGAGGAACAGAGGTTTGCTGTGATACTCCATGCGTAATTACACATGCTATATCTACTTACATAATTACTTCATACAGCCCTCAGTAAGGCCGTATTGCAATTGTATTAAATTTTTGTATTTTACATAAAGGATGCATGTAAGCAGTTACCACAGGTAGAGGACACAGGATAAGGAAAAGCGAAGCTGGAAAGGAGATTGATGTTCTGATGATCATCGATTAAACTGGAATTGACACTGTACGTAACTGTATACGTAGCTTTATTAAACCAGCAGGCTTACGCACGCCTGGTTTCTTGAAATTGTTTTCGTGAAAACGTCGGTGTGCGTGTGCGTGTGTGTGTGTGTGTGTGCGTGTGCGTGTGCGTGTGCGTGTGTGTGTTAGCCCCCCAGGCTATTAAAAACCATTCAGAAGCCTGAATAACCAATCAAATAAGTCCTACTGCTTTTCTATGACATTTGCTATCGATATTACTGATGGGCGGGGCCTTAGTAACGAAGCGCGTCCTGAGTTGCTGCCGAATAAGAACAAGGTATTGCAGTGTTAGCCATTCATTCCATAGTAAAAGCCGTTTGAACAGCTGTACATTACTAACAAGACGGAGCGCTTCAGTTTTGAAAGTGGGCGTGCCATGCGGGTTGCAGAGCTTATAATACAAGACTAGCCTATAGTGTTACAGTAAGAATTTCGGCTTTGTACTACTTTTAAAAAATTTTATCACTAAAGTACTGGGTATGAAGCCGGTTTAAACAAAAGAATTAAATTTGTATGTGTTGCTTTGTGCCCCTTAGTGACGAGTCTTTGCTCACATGACTTACTCGTGACGTCATTAATTCCTATTACAATACACTGAATAGCAGTTGATTAACAGTGGTTTAACTTACACATCGCCTGGTTTTTAGATGGTAGAACATCAACTTGTTTTTTTAGTACACCCATTTTATAATGAATTTTTGAGACAGAGTAGTGCTAGTACTATCGCCAATTTTCATAAACTATAAGGCTTGATTAAAGACTACTACAAGTATATAATGTTGGTATATGTACGTAGTATATACACATCAAATTAACAACATCTATAACCACAAATCAGTTCACCAATCATATTACCAGCCTACAATACTCTCTTGTTGGTCAGATGCTGGGTGTTAATCGTTTACAGTAGTTATATAAGCACTAGTAAAACTTATCAACTCATCATTACACGCTTAAAACTGCATCTCAAATTTCACAAGATGGCTAGTGGTTAGTAGAATTTCATACCATACATACGTAGCTACTAGCACTAGAGCTGTGTAGACTAATTTCCGTATGAGCCATTCCAAAATAGGGTATTGGTAAAACCAGGAAAGGAGCGGCAGATTGCTTGGTAAAACCAGGAACTGGGAACTGGGAGATCACATGCAATAAGGGATATCATCACGTGTTGACTGTCAAGAGCTATAGCTATATGCATGCACTTGCTTGTGACACCGGGTTTATTAAATACTGTGCAATATATATATATAGGTATGGGCAAGATGCTGAGGATCTGAGAGGCAAAATAATTATAGCTACATAGCTGTATATTGAAGTGATGTTAACTGGATGTCGCCGTGATAGAGGACTAGTACTGAAGAGCATAAACAGTATATTCCGGCCTGTTACAGAGAATGCTAGGGATACTTTAAAGCTTACAGAAGTGTGTCAGTGTTTCATAAAAGCTCGTAATAGAAAGCTGCCGCTAAGTTTGGCACCATCAGTGCAATCAAAAGCTGAACCATGTACCGTGACGTAGCTACTAAGCCTTTTGTACACCATCCACCGAGTGCCTGCATGGCTAATATACTAAGTGCCTTCATGGCTAATATAGATAATAATATAATAATCGTAGCTGTATGATCTTGAACCAGATTCGGATAAATGGAAAAGCCTTAAGAAGCACTGGGATATGCAAAACTATTGTAATGCATAATTATGACAATATCTCTTATTGCATGCTCCCAATTCCCGGTTTTACCAAGCAATCCTCTGTTCCCGGTCCCACTTCCCTCCTAGTTTTACCAATACTCCTAAAATATAAGCATCTGCAGAATTAGAATCGCATACCAGTTTTACTGATTTTGCATGAGCATGTGAGTTCTTATAAACACTCTTACACTCTGGTGGAAGACTGTGATTTTAGTGTCATTTGTGGAGACGTCCTCTACAGTCAACTGGGATAAAGGTAGAGCTGGAAAACTATGTATGAATATTCAATTCAAAGCCACCAACGCTTGCATACACTCGCGAGTGCCTGGAAATTACACTATAAGCCGAGCACTACACTGGCGAGTAGTAATCATGAGTAGCAAAAGAGTGAATGTTCAAGTGCTTGTAATGACCATGCTCGTGCATTGGCATAGCGATGCAAGTGCACCTTAACATGCAATGGTGCTCTTTACAAGCAAGGAGTTATTCGTGTGTTCGAAAGTTTATTGCGAGTACCATAATAAATCCCAAGAGTAACGGTATAGTAGTGTACTCAAACATCAGTCAAGTATAAATCTAGTGATATCATAAATATATACGTACATATGTTGTTTGATCACAGCAGAGAGTTGCAAAGCTAGAACTGATCACCGTTTCCATATATGTAATAGTTATAACATGGGCAAGAGGGATTTGCCTGATATATATGCCCAAGCCCGAGGGCTGCAGGCCCGAGGGCACAGGCATATATATCAGGAAAATTCCAAGTGCCCATGTTATAACTAATATATTCCACTTCCGGCACTCTAAAAATTTGCCCAAAATTGACGTCAATAATTTGGCCTCTTTATATAGTAACGGGTACTCGTTGTGATTGTGGGGCTCAATTTTATCATTGTCATGACGTTCTTGCATGGTAGTGCTAGCGATTGTGGGTTTACCACAAATTTTTATAAAGCTGCAGCACTTAGCTATAATGGGCAAAAAATCCTGTTTAATCGCTTCAAAAGGATAAACTAATGGTGAGTGTGTAAATAGAGTAGATTAATATAATATTATATTAAGTCACGCAGTGAATAGACTATTTTATCATGTTAGAAATTCACCTCAAATGGTGTCCTTTGGCTTATATCAGCTTGTACATAAACACTTTTAGACTAGTAACAAAGTTTATTTTTCAACTTCAAATAAACATTAAATTTAGAAAGCTAAAACCCACAATCGATATCGCATTCGTGCGCCTATATAAAGAGTGGTAGTTTCGTTTCTACATCAATGACTGGTCACCATGGCAGCGGGATATATCATGATATATACCTGTTCCCAGGGTATATTTGAAATATATCCCTGTGGTTTCCTTTGATGTGAGGTGTCAAAGTGGTATATTTGACAATAACCTTTACTTGTTGCATGGTATATGTGCCTCCTAATGCCACTATTGAATATCATACTGAACTTGTCATCTACTTAGCTATTATCACTTGCTCTCCTATTTCAGTCTTGATATTTGATGACTTTAATATGCCCAATGTGAACTGATCCATACTTACTGGTAGCTCAGCAACATCTAACAGATTACGTATGTGAATTTACTTTTGAGTCTAACCTTGTACACTCTCTAACTCACAAATGTTGAAACATTTGACTTGATACTAACAGACAATGCAGAGAACATACTTGATCTTACTGTAGCGTAAGCCATCAATTATTGGTTATCGGCACGCGCAACCAATTATCGATGGAGCAAAAACGGTGTATATTCAAGCAAACACATTTGTTTGCGCCAAATCTTCCATAAAGGATAAAAATTGCCAATAGGGAAAAGTTATAGCAACAGGTAAGTTTGTTAATCAATATAAAAATGAGTTATAAAAGAAACAGGCTTCAACATTGATTTCTTTCACCCGCCCGAAAACCTTGCCAATACAAAAAAGTTACATCGATGAGTAGGTTTGCTAACCAATATAAAAATGTGTTATAAAAGAAATGGGCTTGAAAGTTGGTTGTTTTGCTGGTTTCTGTTGCCATCCTGTGATGACCACGAGTGCTCGTACTCATGTGTATTGCTATTGTTTGTTTGAAAGTGGAACAAAAACAGGTCCGTGAACAATCACTTTATGCAGGAAAGATATAAAACTAATATGTAAATACAAAGAATAACAGTAAGGTTGATTTTTCTTACAAAGATAACTGATGTACTGCTTGCTATGTCGACTGATAATTAATGTATTATAGCCTATGCGGAAATGATAACTGATGCGAGATACGATAATTGATTTTGCGCAAAATATTTGAGGTTGCAATTATTACATCATCGATTAATTTTACGGGAATTATACGTCATTGCATTATTATACATATTATACTTGTTGTATTAAGGCTACTGTGCGTTCTATAAGGTATTTTAATGGCTAAAAAAGTGGGGTTACTTTTTCTGCCAGTTATTTGGTAACTAACGCTACATTCTCCTGAACATCAATGACACCATCTGACCATTACTTGATTACTTTTAAAACTTGTTTTAAACATACTGTATTATAAACGATCACCAAGGTTGGATTTAATTATGCTTTGACGGCTTAAATACGTAGCTTTCTGCTGTGTTGCGACTATATGTACGTAGTTCCCTCTATATACAGTCTACTAATGCTAAAGAAATACGGGGCATTTTGAAGCATCATATTGTCACAGGAATGAACTCCACAGCCAGAGTATGAGCTCACCAATTTCCTGTTTAGTTTACTCCAAAATTACATAATCTTTTAAAATGTTATCACACACTACAGTGTAAATATAACAAGCATCCTAAAAAGTGATTTTTATTAGGAATAGCTAATAGGTAGCAAGTTAGGAATAATAGGTAAAGAAATTCTCGAAAGAAAAACAGAAAAAATATAATAGTCTTAGTTATACATTTGGCTACATTTGGGGCATTTCAAGCCTAGAAAGGCCTCGGTAAGGTTATTTACTGTGCAGCTCACATCCAAGTCAGTGTACAACCAGTAATTTTCTGTGTTGTTCAATTTTTTTCGAGGCACTAGTCAAAACTGATGTGCTACACATGAGTGAACAAGTTGTAGGGCTGCGCCAACTATCCAGTCAGTTGGTTACTTAGCTGATGGCTTTCAGCCAGGTGGTTACTCACCAGTGCCATATAAAGACCACTCGAGCAGAAACATGTCACAAGAAATGCAGGCTGAAGAACTTTAGGCACCAATGTGTGCAAGAACTGTTAGTAGTTGTCATTTAGTGGTGAAAAGTGTATATGGTTATTGTGTATGTCGAAGCCGGCTGTTGTCACACAAGCATACACACACTACATACTTGTTAAAGTACGGCGGCGAGTGCAATACAGGAAATATAGCATGAGGGAGTGGTCGAGAGGCTAATATGGCACAAGGCACAGCCGAGTGCTATATTAGCCTTGAGACCACACCCGAGTGCTATATTTCCTGTGGTGCACAAGAGTAAGCCTGACTTTAACTGGTTTATTGTATGATATTCGGAATTCAAGTTGGAAAGGCGTTGGTAGTATTGTTGGTCCTAGTATGCATCTATAGCAAGGTTCAAATGTACAATAGCTGCAATAAGTACTAGGAGCTAGCAAAGAATCAACAGCTTTCAATTAAAATCATTTAGCTCACTGAGAGTGGTAAGTTGTAACTCTTATGCTCGCACTTTGTAAACTGTTTAGAGATCTGGGCTTCATATTTATTAGTATGCTACTTTGTTTAATACGCTACTTTATCAATATCTAAGCTGGTAAATTACTTACCTGATGGCCTCACATAACTAACCAGCTTTGTGATGAGTCACCGTGCGCTTATTGCCGTCGTTCAGTGAACAATCGTATTGCTAATACGCTAGGACTTGCAATATTTACAGCTCCATGTACATATTTGTGTAGATGTTAACATGGGTAGGTGTTAACAAACAATTACCTCCTGACAGGAATGCTGTCTGGGTGGGTTGTGGCACAAGTGTGCTTTATTGAAATCAAAGGGATAATATAGAACAGTGCTTTATTATGATCACAGGATTAATATACGTAGCACACTGTGCACATTATAGAAAATATAGCACACTTGTTAACTTTGTACTTAGATGGCTTTATACAATAAAATAATCATATATTATATATTTATGTAGTTTAAACATGCAGTAGAAAACTGAGTGCCTATTTAGTAGCTACGTATTCGATTCCCTTTGCTTCTTTACTTTTGTTGTAAACTCTACTCCCCTTTTAAATTCAAATCTTATTTTTAAAAATGTTGTTTTACATCTTTTATATATAGCATACGATGTAGCTAGCTATCATATGGTGGTTTGGCCTGATAAATATCCATGGAAGATCAATTAAAACTGCAATTATACAGTATTTTATTAGCCACTGCACCTATCCTAAAATAGTGACTCTTTTATAAGACTAGTAGCTAAGTAGGAATAATGCCGTTCAAATTATTGTGCAGTGTAGCTACAAAACAATTTGTGGCAAAGTTGAGTTTAAAGTTTATTAAGCTACGGGTGTATATACACACGTACACACGTACGTAATTTGCATTGTTGTTAATTGTTGTATTTAACTGTGTAACATTATAATACCGCAGATAATATATGTAATCAAGTAAACTGAACCTGAAAACATGTATCCAGTGAAGGTATGACACAGACATGAATGTTCCACAAATTATTTGCCATATTTGGCTGAATTTCTTTCATTGTTATTATTCTGTAAAGATATTCTGGAATTTCATCAGCTTCTGTCATTTGTATACAGTAATAACAAAAATGGTCAATTTCTATTTTTCCAAACGATTCGCCAACAGGAAAATTGCCTCCATCAATGGCCTCCATCATTCCCACCTTCTTATCATCCCAGGAATGAATATTACCCTTTGCAAACTGTAAAGTTTTTGAATGATTTTCAGTTTTAACATTTACATAGTGTGGAATTTGTAACTGTATTGGTTTCTGTAATGTTACATTCATGCACAGCCATATTAGAGCAGACACAGGTATTGCATTGTCTGAAAATTCAACTGGAGCAATCAAAGTAGCTGCGAATCTCATTTCTGCTATTATTCCAGAAGGAACAGCCATCTTTGGAACTATAATAGTTATTCCATGTTCAGACATATAGAAACTCTTTCCATTTTCATCAACTGATTCAACTTTAATATCACCAATTATGCAATCAGTGTTAAATGGTGGAACTGTGGCACAATATAATTGAAAGTGTTAATAATAGCACAAATGTTAATAATAGCACAAATGTTATAACCTGGAGATATTATGCACTTTGCACTTAGTAGCTACGTACGTAGTAGTTAAGTTTCATGTGCATATTACGTACTGTAAACAATAAAACTTTTGAGGGAGAAAACTTTCACGCTTTATTGGGTTCACTCATAATGTAGGGAAATCTTTGACGGTTTTTCTAAATAAGAACAAAATCAGCTTTCATGTATTTAAATTAGTAGGGAAAACTTTTGCGGTTATTAAAAATCTGCTAAAACACATTGCTCAAAACTTTCCTCATATAAAATAAAATGTGAACACTGAGAATATATTAACTAGCTATGTAACACTTTCACACCTCAGATCAAAGGAATCTACAGGGATACATAAGCCATGTATCCCTATTCTCCTTCACATCTAGTGTACACCAGTGTACATGATCAAAAGGCAGATCAAAGAGTTCAAAGGAAAGATTTTCCCGGGATACAACTAGATGTACACCGGTGTACATCTAGTTGTATCCCGGGAAAATCTTTCCTTTGAACTCTTTGATCTACCCTTTGATCGATAAGTTGGTGCATCACTAGAGCTCTTTATATAGGCGCATAAATGTAATATCGATTGTGGCTTTTAGTTTTCTAAATTAATCTTTATTTGTAGTTGAAATATATACTTTGTTACTAGTCTTAAAATGTTTGTTTTCGTATCCATGGAAGTTTAGAAGCCGATATAAGCCAAAAAACGCCATTTGAGGTGAGTTTCTCACGTGATAAAAATAATCTATTTACTGTGTGACTTAATGTATCTACATTAATCTACTCTATTTGTAACACACTCACCATTAGTTTATCAGCGATTAAACGCGATTTTTGCCCATTTATAAGTCCTGCAGCTTAATAAAAAGTTGTGATAAACCCACAATTACCAGCACTACCATGCAAGAACGTCATGACAACGATGAAATAGAGTCCCACAATCACAACGAGTACCCGTTACTATATAAAGAGGCGGAAATATCGATGTCAAGTTTGGGCAAATTTTTAGAGTGCCGGAAGTGTTACATATTACTTGTAACATGTGCACTTGTGATTTACCTGATATGTATGCCCTCAGCCCTCGGGCCTGCGGCCCTCGGGCTTCGGGCATACATATCAGGCAAATCCCTCGTGCCCATGTTACAACTATTACATGTATGTATGTATGTAAAAGATAAAATTAGTTCAACAAAATTTGGTACTGGTATATTACTTAGCTACGGGTAGCTAGCTACATACGTATATAGCTAGTTATTTTATTTAGCTACGTATTGACTTAGCCAGAAGCATCAAGCATAATGCCAGTACAACAGGAAGTGTTTGGCTAGGTGTTTATGAAATTACAAATAAATATAAATATAAATCAAGACCCACGATAGTGAGTCACGAGGCCAAGAAGAACCACAGAAATGCGACCACTGAGTGAGTTATTTACACGTAGCACCGCCCTCAAATTCGCAAACACTCTAGCTAAGCCGCCATTAAAACTATCGCTTAGTTATTACTGACCCACAATGTTCTTACTATACAGAATCAACAAACCGAGAATGGAGGAAATAGGCGCCATCATTCCTAAGTACCAGCCATTGCGAGTTTTGTGGTGCCTGTTGTGCGACTACGCACGACGAAAAACTCGATTTGCCCATTTACTAGGGAATTAGTACCTTCATTGTTTGAAGAATTAATATCCTGAAGTTGATAGAAATCGGTTTAGCCATTCTTCTGATACAGCCTTATAAATGCCTTCCTGTCACCACAAAATTTTTAAGCGGCAGTCGTATTTTTTCTACTTTCTTTCTTTCATTTTCATCGCACACTCTTTTCGTGGGCTTGTGGGAGCTTTCGTGAACCCCGGAAGTTTTTTCAAACTCTCTTTTTATACATTCACTTGTTTGTCTAATAACTCACTCATTTCTTCATGCATTTCAGCCAAATTTGTATCAGCACTTCTCCAATGTATGCTCTACCTGTCATTCTGAAGTAAACGCTTGAATGTATTTGAGAAGGGCTGTTACACTGCAGGTTGATAGTTGTCATAAATAAATTGGACCCCCTTCAAATGATTTGCATAAACTTTCAGATACACAATCTATTTTGATATATCACTCTGTAGTGAAAGTTTAAAAAATCTCGGGCTAGAGTTTTCAAAATTAAGCTTCAAAGTTTAATTTGCAATATTGTGTGCTTGGCAAGTACAAGTTATGCCCATGCAGTACTTCTCTGCTGCTTGCTAGTAATAAGTTAATAACCTTCCAAAAAAGTAGTGATATGATAAACAAAAACACCCTGGGTGTAAAAAAAGTGCAAGGCCAATCAGAAGCAGCATTGCAAATAGGTACGTATGTGTGACCAAAAACTTTGATATCAGTTGAGGCCAAGAAGTTATGTATCAAGATTCTTTTTAACTGCTTGAATGACATACAATAGTTTATAGCATATTTTCACAACTATGATTGGCTTTGTCACTTGGCAAACCTTTTTCACACCATCATTATTAATTAAGGTGGCCAAATGACAATTTTAAACTAAAGTCAATCATAGTTGTGAAAATATGCTATAAACTATTGTACGTATGTCATTCAAGTAGTTAAAAAGATTTTTGATAAGTAACTTCTTGGCCTCAACTGATATCAAAGTTTTGGTCACACATACCTATTTGCATTGCTGCTTCTGATTGGCCTTGCACTTTTTTTACACTCAGGGTGTTTTGGTTTAGTATCAATATACCTTAGTAGAACAGTCACCACAAATGGACAAGTAAATATACGTACGTACACGTTCTCTAATATACGTACGTACATAATATGTAGTCTTGTAAAAAAAGGTTTTTACCAGTTAATAGGGTGGTCACAAGTGAAAGAGATAAATACAATATTAGTAAAGATGTACATACGTAGTTACGTATGTACGTACGTAAGTATCCTCAATTGCAAGTATGACTGATGTCTTATTCCCTGAAAAGCTGAAATGCTAAAAGGTTGAAATGCTGAAATTACGTTCGTATATATAATTATTACATCGGTATCGGCCATGTTATTCCTCGAATTTAAATATTGGTAGGTATTGGCATCAGTTTCAAATTTTGTTAAAATGCTTGAAATACAATTATTACGAAGCAAATACCTAAGTACCTAACTCACTACACATTTAAAAACTAATACTGAGTAAATTTTGATCAATTACACACGTACATATGTATAGAGAATAATAACAATAATCAAGACTCACGATAGTGAGTCACGAGGCCAAGAAGAAGCACAGCAACGCGACCACTGAGTGAGTTATTTACACATAGCACCGCCCTGAAACTCACAAACGCTCTAGCTAAGCCGCCATTAAAGCTATCGCTTAGTTATTACCGACCCACAACGTTCTTACTACAGGGGGTATATAGAATCAACAAATTGAGAATGGAGGAAATAGGCGCCACCATTACTAAGTACCAGCCATTGCGAGTTTTATGGTGCCCGTTGTGCGACTACGCATGACGAACCATCCTTTCCCGCCCAATTTGCCTGTTTACTAGACAATTAGTACCTTCATTGTTTGAAGAATCAATATCCCGAACTTCGTAGAAATCTATTCAGCCATTCTTCCGATACAGCCTTATAAATGCCTTCCTGTGACCACAAAAATTTTTACATGGCAGTCGTTATTTTTTCTTTCTTTCTTTCTTTCTTTCTTTCTTTCTTTCTTCATCGCACACTTTTTTCGGGGGCTTGCGGGAGCTTTCGTGAACCCCGGAAGTTTTTTTCAAACTCCCTTTTATACATTCATTTGTTTGTCTAATAACTCACTCATTTCTTCATGGATTTCAGCCAAATTTGTATCAGCACTTCTCCTATGTATGCTCTACCTGTCATACTATTATCAGTCTGAAGTAAACACTTGAATGTATTTGAGAAGGACTATTACACTGCAGGTTGATAGTTGTCATAACTTGGACCCCCTTTGAATGATTTACATAAACTTTCAGATACACAATCTATATTGATGTATTACTTTGTAGTGAAAGTTTAAAAAAAATCTCGGGCTTGAGTTTTTCAAAATTAAGCTTCAAAGTTTAATTTGCAATATTGTGTGCTAGGCAAGTACAAGTTATGCCCATGCAGTACTTCTCTGCTGCTTGCTAGTAATAACATCTGTTTATACTTCCAAAAAAGTAGTGATATGCTAAACAAAAACACCCTAGGTGTAAAAAAAGTGCAAGGCCAATCAGAAGCAGCATTGCAAATAGGTATGTACGACCAAAAACGTTGATATCAGTTGAGGCCAAGAAATTACTTATCAAAAATCTACTTGAATGACATAATAGTTTATAGCATATTGTCACAACTATGATTGGCTTTGTCACTTGGCCACCTTTTTCACACCATCATTATTAATAAAGGTGGCCAAGTGACAAAGTCAATCATAGTTGTGACAATATGCTATAAACTATTATGTCATTCAAGTAGATTTTTGATAAGTAATTTCTTGGCCTCAACTGATATCAACGTTTTTGGTCGTACATACCTATTTGCAATGCTGCTTCTGATTGGCCTCGCACTTTTTTTACACCCAGGGTGTTTTTGTTTAGCTACATACATACGTACGTATGTACAACACGCAAAAGTAACTATGTATGTAAGTAGATTTATACGTATAATGCATACACCACACTTTGTACTAGGGCTGTGCGATAATAATGATAATAACAGTAATTATCGATATCTGGTAGCTACTATTGGGATACGTGATACTTTTGACTGACAGTTTTATACATTAAGGCAAATAACTTTGAAACTTTATGTTAACAACATTATCAAGAAAATATTGATTATCGAGATAATTTTAACACTAGTTATCAAGATATAACTTTTTCCATTGTCGCACAGCTCTAGTATGTACACAAGTACATACTCAAATGCTGTTCCAAACTTTTTGCTGGTATTTCATCATGTTCACGTCTGTCATGATGATCTGTTTGTACAGCAACATCTGATCGGGCTTGTACTACATACGTATATACACATGAAACACTTTAATACATTACAAAATGTGACTACATGAACAACATCTGGTTGTTGTGCACAATATACATAATTTAGAAACACACATTCATCATTACGTATAAGCTACGTACAGCATTATCTACTTGATAGTGCCGATCAAATTTAAATAAAATTGACACATTTACAGTCTAAATGTATGTACGTCATGTACCAATCTATTGTTAGCAGTGGCCATTTGGGTTGAGGAGCTTAAAGCTAAGTACCAGAATTGCTATTGGTTTAAAAATAGTGTGTGATCTCTCGATTCTACAAAACTTAAAAAACTAAGGAATAAATTTTTGTGTCAGAGAACACTAAACCTTCTGGCATGAGATAATCTAGTATGATTAAGTCAAAAGTTTAAGTAAATTAAACTTTTATAAACTATGTACGTATGTACATACCTCATACAAGAGTAGTGTTCTCTTACGTACGTACGTACGTATATCCTTACGTTATATCTTACATTTTTACAGGAAAGAGATTGTTCCCCTTTAAATCAATACTTTACACTGCATAAACATAGCTACATATGTACGTACGTACGTACATATAATGAATTGCTGCAGTACCAGGAATCTGAAATATCAAGTTAGTGAAATATGTAGCTACTGATTTTCTTAGCTATAAAGATCAAATTAAAAGATGTAATTGTCCAAGCAAAACCAGCTCTCCCACCTTATACCCGTATACGTAAGTCACACTACACTGTAACCCACAGACTTGTTGAGGTGTGCGGCTGCCAGCGCAAGCCACTGTGTTCATTGTGTTAAATACTCAACCAATAGAGTAGCAAAGAAGGCCTAGTGTATATATGCAAGAGATACCATACAAACCATTGTAAATATTACTTAAAGACCTAAACGTTGTGTTACTAAGAGGCACTTCTCCAGAGAATCCTCAATATAGCCATCCTTGGCATTCTCCGATTGCCATCTCCCGTGCCTTTTAAACAGGCGGTCTGGGACATCTGCATTTGCTACTGTGGATGCACCACCTGCCCTCAAACTGTGAATTCCAAATTTGTAGGCCTGGTAGCCTAAGTGCTTCACCTTTGTCTTAAATTGTTCTCTAAGGGTGGTGTAAGAAATTGCCCCGTAATCCCTGAGATATTCACCACTTTTCGTCTTTGTGATCTGCCTGAACAGAAATAACTTACTGTTCTTTTGTATTCTCCCCATCTGCATATACCTCTCTAGCATACTTACTGGGCAGGTGTCCTATCCAGACCTTGAGATGACCACTTCATTCACTTTTCTCGGTTGATCAGTTTTGCTTCAAGGGATATGTAATTTTACCAACTCATCACAAAAAGTTAAGTCACAAGGTTGGACATTTACAAGCTCATTGAAACGTAGGAAGCCTGCAAATGCTAAAAGGCATGCTGCAGTCAATCGGACATTGGATAATGTTGGGTACTTGTTCGTGTCTCCTACCATTGCTTTGAGCATGTTCAGAGTGATGGGCTCCTTTTTGCTCACTGGCTTAGCCAAGGCTCTTCGTAGGCCCTCCAATATAGTCACTACAAGGGGATTTGCTGTGGGGGAGGCGATGCTTGCTAAACTATGGGCCCATGTCATTGAGTATACTGCTTCTTCCACTGCAGCTTTGGACCCTGTAGTCTCTGCCAAGTGCTGTAGGTACAGAACTAAGTGGTGCTCTCTCACAGGGAACGACTTCAGTTGATGCCTCATCACCCATCGTCTCCAATGTCTAAATGCACCCACGTATTTTTTGGTGGTACTGGTAGCTCTACATTGCAGCACAGTCTCTAGTAGCATCTTAGCGAGTCTCTTCAATTCAGGATCTTCTAAATCTTTGAAACATTGCCATGATCCAGACTCGAGTATATCTACAGCAGGAAGAAACACATAAACACTTTTTTGTTTTGCCAACATCAAAGGTATATCTGATTGGATCAGGGCACAGGCTTGGTGCCCCACAAGGCCCACAACCAGGTGGAGTGCATCAAGGGACTGATATACACACTAGCCAGCACACGGGCTTGGCATACACACTAGCCAGTGCACGGGCTGGGGACACAAGACTGCCCACATGCGGGTGGGTTACATAAACAAACCCAGCACATGGGCTGGATGTACACACTGGCCAGCACACTGGCTGGGGACACAACATGGCCCACACACAGGTGGGCTGCATATAACTTAACCCACACACGAACCGAACCCCCATTATACAGGGTGGAGGCAACCCTCCAGTAGCCAGACACAGGAAACAGCACATGGGCTGACAACACCCATGACATAGGACCAAGTTCTGCATTTTGCTAAAATCACCTCAGTCAGTTAAATTTTCAATACCCTTTGTCTTGTGGAACTCAAGTCTTATAGCTAGTAAATTAGTGTTTGCTTTTCCTTTGAAGAGGTTACTTCCAGACCTGCCTGGGAAAATAATAACTTGTGATTTGTTAATTTCGTGGGTGGCCTGTAAACCTGGAAGATTGCCTTTACCCTCATTGTTACATGAATAACATACGTGTAGGCCAAAAAGGCCATTTAGGTACCAGTAGAGTACCACAGGTTTCAGTTTTCTGGGTGTGACACAGAACCCTGGGCATTAAGTACACTGGTGGGCACCACCAGTTGTTTTCTCCCCCCAGTCACATGTGAATGTATCTACTCCTTCAGAGCCTGGGTTCCAGAATCTGGAATTAAACCTTGGTAACTGGGTATTGGCATACGTAACTAGCAAAGCAGTCGATAGTGTGTGGGCCCCACTTCTGGTCCAAGACTTTAAACAGTGCTGGATGTAAGCTCCAATCATCATACGACTGATGAAGTCAGCTTGTTGGTTTGTTTCCATGGGGATCCATTCTGGTTCGATTCTAACCAGGTGGGTGATTGAGATGTTAAAAATAGCTAATGCTACCTGTTGTAGGAGTGGATTTCTGCTGCCTGTGTTCATAATCCTGACCACATTCTGACTATCTGTGAACCAGCGGATTCTCTGGTTAGCCAGTTTATAGGTGAACTGAAATGGAAAATCACCCTGCTATTTTATTGCTTATATTTGATCATACAATGCACAAAAACAACATTTTTATAATAATACGTCATTTCCTTAAAATGTTGTGACATCAGATCGAGCTCCGGAAATACTTAGCTATATTCCATGCATTGTATTGGTGAATGATGGTAATTTTCAAGAAACTTTCTCTGTTCTTTAGAAATAACAAGCAAGAAATGCGGATTTATTCTTTAAGCCTTCTATAAACAATCTGGTGCCAAAAGGATCGCAATGCTGAGTTGAAATATCATGTTATCAGTGTTCTTTGTCAGACCACATTTCAAAGGACGGAGATGTCAAATCATTCGTGCATTGTACACAATGAATTCGAAGACAGCCGGATATGTATAAGTTATAACATGGGCAAGAGGGATTTGCCTGATATATATGCCCGTGCCCTCGGGCCTGCGGCCCTTGGGCTTGGGCATATATATCAGGCAAATCCTGAGTGCCCATGTTATAACTAATGTATTCCACTATATTACATGACATATCAACTTACGTAAGCAACAAATCAATTAAAAGCCTTGAAACCCATAATTATTCACAACTAGACTACATTTGTTAGGTTATAAATACATTTGTGCAATAATGTATGGTGGAGTAAGTGTATATTCTCTGACATTACCCAAGATTGAATTAGAATTGCTCAAGCATGGAATGCATAAATGAGAAACTCAAACTATATTTGTCATAATGATTGGTTGCTATGGCAACAGACTGTAAGATCAATGTTCTAGAGGACTGTTGTGGTCAGGGATATATCCAGGTTATACCATGCCAAGTCAGCAAAACTGACTAGTTATACCACCTTTGGACAACAGATATGCAGGTTATACCACAGTCAGACCCTTTGATGCTAGGTGTCAAAGTGGTATATAGAGTATTATAGACTCGGTGTAGATGGATGGTTATCTACCATTGAATAGGTTAGTTGTGTCATTATGGAGCGTAATTGATTCAGTGGTGTGTCGATTCTCTTGCATGGTTATTACCTTGCCATGATAAGGCGGGCTGACCTTGTACTACTCTGTCCATTATATTATACCCTACCCTATGATAAATGGGTAGAAATGAGAAACGTAAGGTGTTATAACAAGCAACTATTCTTTTTGTGTCAACTTTAGTGAGGTTGCGACATGGCCAGCTAAACCATGGAAGAGATCTCTAGGACTTAGAGCTTCTGGTGAATATATCCTGCATAGTCATTGCTGGTGCCTTTTCAAATCTACACACCAACATTCAACCATGATCGAATAATGCAGCTGCCAGGATCCGATCACCTTTGCAGTTATAGCTTTCATTAGCACGTATATGCTAGCCATGTTTTGATCATTTATACATACTTGCTGTACGTGGTGCTTGCTATGTATACTTGTACTTGATTTTTGTTTCATATATTTATGCATATACGTAGTATTATGTGTAGCCATGGAGCTGTAATGTACAGTAGTTGAATAGTTAACCACTGAAATAAATAAAGCTGTATAAATGTATCAACACTTTACAACTCTTGATTATGTCTTCTGGAGTCTGCTGCACAAGACCACCATTCATGTGCTGCTTGGCACTCCAAACACCTGTATAGAGAAATAATAATCAACAAGGCCTTACTGTGCATATAGTGTAGATTATTGCTGTCACCTTGAATGACAAAGTGTAACAATAGATCCAGTACCACCATGGGACCACTGACATTAATTTGCAAAATTACAAATATCCAGTACACATGAATTATTAAAAATCTCTAAATTATACTGAATGATCTATCACGTGCACTGTATCAGTCTAGTAGCAAAGCCTCACTGGACTAGTCTTTATTATCATTAACCTACCACTAACGCTGACTATAATGCATCATTTCATCAATTTACTAAGTGACTGGAGCCAAAGTGTATATAGAAAGCTCGTTTGAGACGCATTGCAGTCCCATTCATCGATTCAGCAGCATTCCAGTCCCACAAACCTACTGTTTTGCACCCCATCAGTGCTCATTTCGAATTGAACATCCATTACAAAGCAAGCAGTAAGTGTGATAATACGATAGGCAAAGCTAAGCGCCCTTAACCATGGTCCTTCACTGGAAATCGATCGAGCATACGCGTAACTCCATACATTTCAATACAAATGCGCATGGCCTTATTCTCGGTATGACGTTTAATGATGTCACAAACCTCAATGTTTTAAAACTGCTGCAGTAGCTAAACGAAGTGGAATACAGTATCACAAAATCACATATACCACTCTTTATTATCATCACTAAGCTACATTATAAGCACAAGTCAATTTTCCATTTCAGATGACCTTTATCAGTTAGGGAATCGAGTACGTTATGGACAGCTTTCAGTTCTCGCCATGTCGAGCTCTGGATTCTCTCCTGGGGAAGCCACTGACCATGGGCACTGTGAAAGCCGTGCTCGACTAGATAACCCCCATAGCCTGAGCCACCAGCATCTGGGTACACAACTCTGATAGTCGATGGGCTGTGCCACTGTGTTTTGACCATTGAAGTTGTTAATCTGCTCACTCCAACCAGAACTGTAATTCATTGATTGCTTTGGGGGAAATTGAAAGGGTGTGATACCAGGAGTTACGCGTGTTTATAGCTATAAGTCTTTGGTCATTAATCTAGTAACTAGGCCTAGGGCTATTGACATTGAAATCAGCTTACCAGTAATGCTAGCAAGGGACCGTCTAAGCAATAAATGGCAAAAATGAACTAGATAGTTTATGTCTCATCATTTGATGCTATAATGGTAATAAACAAGCTAGTAGAACCCACCACCACATAGTGTAGGGCTGGAATGGCATGACTTCCATAGCCCTTGTACATAACTTCATTAGTTGGGGCGAGCCTGAGCGAACCCACTCTAGCGTGGAATCTCGTGCGGTCGTTCGCGCGCGGAAAACGATGGCGAAAACCGGCCTGCCCCACACTACTGTAAGTTTGGTAGGGTGGTTCATGCGTAATAATACACGGATAAATTACGTGAAATCCATACAAGTGTGTATGTAACACGACAAAAATCGTACTTCGATTACTGGCTCTCCATATATGGTTGTAGGGTGGTTCATGCCACGAGAAATAAATGGCGCAAAGGTAATAGAGCGCGGATAGGTCCAGTAACGCACATGTGGTACGGTTAACACGCAAGTGGCAACGTGTACAAATGCGGTTTTAGTCTTTTGATGCAGTGAAAGGTAATTTAAATATGACTCAGTGTACTAATCGATTGAATGTAATTTTTTTGTAGTATGGAGAGGGAAGAAAGACTTCCTCAGTCATCTACACCTCACAGCTGCCTCGTGACACGATTAATTCGATCTATGATTCTATTTACAGCGCAGCGACAAATTTTCACGTGATGCAACAACTCAGGCTCGCCCCACGATGCTAAGTATCTGTCTAGTTAGTTCATAGGCCTTTCACTAATGTTCGAGCTACTGGGTCGCCCACCACCAATGATGATGCCATAGACTGATTTTAACACTAACATACATATTTATAAATTATACGTATGTACATTTCTTATCTGTATTTTAGCTGTAGCACCTAGCATTGATTGCCATGTGTATTTGTTGAACAAGCGAAATAATAAACTTGTTTTCACTTTGTAATACTGTTTATGTTTTGTACATCAACAGGATATCACCTGGTTCTTGCTGACATTACAATGAATCGTCACCTTTCACACATCATTGGCCCATATATAACTTGTACTTTGAAATTTAGTTTAGTTCAAGCACTCGAGACATCGGGTTCCTGTACATTTAAGGCCTCCAGGTGGCAACCAGATGTGCACAATCGTCATTAATTATATGTTTTAGCTTGCGTGAATCTGGACTATAAATCTATAATGGACCAGACTATAAGTTTAATTAGTACATAACTGTGTTATAACCATTTACATATAAACCAGCTTACAATGATTTGTAACGCTATTGCTAGCCTTTGATCCACCCACATACTATGATACATTAAGAAAGTGTCTCCTTACAGTATGAAATGCACAGCATTGAGGTGTTATGATCGATGCTTGCATGCACTTAGCTACCATTGATAACCTTCCATGCAATTTGACATTGTAATAATTATAAGCACAAAGTACAAGTTCAGTCTCAGTGTACAAGTACTGGTATGACACAAAACCTTGAATATAGCAATTACAATGGTATTATGTTTGACAAGCCAAGTATAGCTACGTACGTATCTGTACAAACTGTCAAGAACTGATGTAACCTTATAGATACGCATGATGTAATTTAGTTACGTAACATGTAGTCACACCGATTAGGTAATAGCTATAGCTAATTAGATTAGGTTAATAGAGTCTAAGAGTTTTTCTTGGTGTGCTAGAGTGAACCGCGTGGCTAGGCGAATCGCTCCGCAACGTGCGAGACCAGAGTCCGCTACTCCTCCAAAGTTGACCGAACGTGTTGGGATAGCTATTCTTTCGGTTTCTTCCTCACACAAACTTACTAGTACAGGTTGCTTAAATAACATTACAACAATGATAAATTTGTCACAAAAACACAGGCATGCAACAAAATAAGCACTCGGTGGTACCAGCAATTGTAAAGAAATAAATATTGTTGACAAAGTGAAGAGAAACAACATCTAATAGCCATCTATGTTTATATTGTGTAGGCGGTAATGTATCTGTCTGTTCTATACAATCCTAACAGGCTTAAAATCAAATAATCAGCTTTACTATTGCTTCATACTTGACCTGTGACTTAGCTTTCTATGTCCTTTTTTATTCACACATTGTGGTTAATAACTTAATGGTATAAATGGCTTTCAGCCATACGTATAAACGGATGGCAAGCAAGAAGACAGATTTCACTGTTGACCTCATAAAGACATGCAGGCACACAAGTGTGTTATGTATGCTTGTGACTGGTTAAGTAGTTGGTTTCAGCCTCCCACAACTCAAAAACTATTACGCAAATTTCCACAAAACTTACAAATTTTAGTGTCTTCATATATACCGTACCTTACATTCTGAATTTTTTTAAAAAAATCACTTCAGCAGTTCCAGAGATATGGGTTATTGAAAGTCATCAGATTTCTTCACATTTTTCTTCTTCTTTGCATCAAATGATAAATGCATGTAAAAACAACCTTCTTGTGCTTCGACTTCCATGCAAGTTGGCACACCAATAGAGCTATCCAAAATCTATATTTCCATATAATTTCATATGATCCCAATAGAAGTTGAGGAAGATATGCACAATAGTTGATTAAATCTTTTATCAATTTGTTTTCATGCCTACCGGAAAAATGTTAGTTCCATCGTCCTGAAATTTCATATATTCTTTATAATTATGTGGACCGTTGTGTACGTATGTACATACATAAATCAGAAATATTATCATTTTATGGCCAGTAAAACAAGTAGGTGTGGAAGTTTTTAAGAGGTAGTTGTATCTACATTGCTTAAAATAAATAAGTGGTCTATGTGAAATGGATAACTTGCTGAGCTGTTGGCTTAGACCTGGTGACTCATATGATTAATACTCTCTAATAGAACAGTCACCAAAATTACCTGTAACTGCTATATTAGAGAGTGTGATGGCATGGCCATCCTCTTCACCACCAGTAGTCGTGTTAATGTTTCGCTTCTTCTTCAGCTAAAAAGCAGTGAAATCTCAGCCAAAAACACCCTGGATGTAAAAAGTAGCAGCTACGAACTAAAAAGGCCTGGAGAAAGAGTGAAATCAAATTGGGCAGCCAAGGCCTGTGTAGTTCTGCTGATGGAAATTAAAATTTTTAATAATCACAATTCAGGCAGCAAAAAATTAAGATTGATAATGTTTTACAGCATGAATTGTGATTTTATTAAAGTTTCATTTCCATCAGCAGTAACACTATACATGAGATGGGACAATGCTAAATTGCACTATTCATTCTTGAGATGCAAAACTGTGATATAGCTACCTAAAGCAAATGTGAATTTATGTTAGTGTTGCCATTATATCTTTGAGTTAACATCTACCTCATATATCAGAGGGTACCCTATCCACTAATAATTCATCAGCATCAGTCAGCACTCGGCAGTGGAGGAGGAAGTGCAGAAGCTGTTGGCCAAACATGCCATAGCAATGGTGGAGCCTTGTCCAGGACAGTTCATCAACAGGCCATTTTTAGTAACCAAGAAGGCTGGGTCCTTCTACCCGGTAGTGAACCTGAAGCCATTGAACCGGTTCATTGCCAAGGCTCACTTCAAAATGGAGGGGATCAATATCCTGAAAGACCTGCTGTTGGGGAACGACTGGATGGCCTCCATTGATTTGAAGGATACCTACCTCTCGCAGTGGCATTGAAGGCAGTACCTCCGTTTTGTCTGGGCATAACGGATATACAAATTCCGGCGTCTTTCCTTTGGGTTGAGCTGTGCTCCAAGGATGTTTATCAAACTCTTGAAGCCAGTAGTGAGTCTTCTCAGACATCAGGGAATCCGCCTTTAGATTTTCTTAGACGACATGCTGTCCTTGCCCAGTTGAAGGAGGACCTGGTGGTTCAGATGGAAGAGATAGCCCATGCAGCTGTTCAGCCTATTGGGCTTCTCAATCAACTACAAGAAGTCACAGTTGACCCCATCACAGCAGATTCAATTTCTGGGGCTTCTGGTAGACTTCCAGAATTTGATGATCCGGCTTACCCAGGAAAAGGTAGAACTGTTGATAGAGACTTGCAGAACCATGAGACAGCAGGGAAGTTTATCAGTGCAAGATCTGGTCAGGAATATTGGGAGAATGACGGCTATCATTCCAGTGATCCTCCAGGTACCTGAGGTTACAGAGATTGAAGATCCAGGCTCTGCGCAGGTCACAATCCTACAAGACCACAGTCAACCTGGATCAGGATGCCCTGAGGCAGTTAAAGTGGTGGGTAGCCTCAATGGCTTCCCAGAATGGGAGGAATATTTTGACTCAGGAACCAGATTTTACAATGGAGTCTGATGCCTCCCTGCTGGGGTGGGGCGCATTGTGCAATGACATCCGTAGTAGTGGTCCTTGGTCTCCTGTGGAGAGGTTGGCTCACATCAACTGCCTCGAGCTGACAGCTGATATGTTTGCAGTGAAGGCTCTCTGCGTAACAAGGACAGCGCTCACATTTACCTGAAACTGGGCAACCGGACTACAGTATCATACATAAACCACATGAGGGACTCATTCTCCTCAGTTGAATGTGTGGCTACCCAGCTTTGAACATGGTGTCCAGAGAGGGGGATAACACTGTCAGCAGAACATCTACCAGGTGATAACTACATAGCAGACATTGAGTCCCGGACAATCCAGTCTTCAGCAGAATGGCAGTTTTCAAGGACATCTTCCTGGACCTGATGCAATTAAGAGGTTTATCAGTACAATGTGGACCTGTTTGCCTCATGACTGAATTGCCAACTACCTCAATTTACCAGCTGGAGACCTGATCTCTTTGCCATGGGGACAGATGCTGCACAGATACAATGATTCAGTTGGAAGGGCTATGCATTCCCACCATTCATCCTGATCAGCAAGGTCCTGAGAGAAAGGGCCAATGATTCTCCTGATAGCCCCAATTTTAGAGTCCCTGACATGGTATCTGGCTCTGCTGTCCATGCAGGTAGACCACCCAACACTGTCGCTAACCCAAAACGACCTACTGACAGACCCATTTGGCCAACATCACCCACTAATGCTGGCAGGCAGACTTAAATTAGCCGCATGGACACTATCCGGCATGGATGCACAACAGAAGGCATTTCAGTAGAAGCTGCACAGTTACTGCTCTCCGGATGGAGCAAGGACACCAACACAGTATTCCAGAGTGCCTGGAAGAAGTGGGTCAGCTGGTGTATGTCACAGGAAGTGGATTCCCTTTAATTTCGTATACTAATTCTTGGACTTTGTTCTCAGAAGGTCTGTAATATCGATCCATTGACACAATACGATCAGCTGTGTCCATGACTCACAATCAGATGGAAGGAGTTCCCCTAGGACAGCAACCACTGATGTCACGGCTGTTCAAAGGGATGCATAATTCTAGACTTCTTCAACCTCGATTAACAAGGACGTGGGATGTGAACATTGTAACCCGGCCCTTGGGGGCAATAACGCACTGTCCCTCAAGCAGCTGAGTCACAAGCTTGTCATCCTGATAGCCGGTGGGTGCTAGCAGGGTGTCGGAGCTTCAAGTCATGGATCTCAGATTTCAATTACACTAACCAGATGGCATTCATTTTGAGCTGCCCTTGCTAGGGAAGAAGAGAACTGTGGGAACACCTCTCAAAACAGGTTGTATTTGAGGCCTTTCCCCTGGACAAAAGACTATGTGTGGTTGAGTGTTTATGATGCTATGAGGGCAGTTTTATTCTGGTGGAGTGGATCAGCCTAAACCACTATTCTTCTCGTATGTTATGTCCCATAAGCCAATTGCCTCCCAGAGGCTGGCACACTGGATGAAGCTATGGAGGATGCATGGATTGATACGACTATCTTTAAGGCCCACTCAGTTCGTGGAGCCTCCAGAACAGCAGCAGCTGAGAAGGGGTGCTGATTGTTAACATACTCGGCACAGCAGATTGGAGCAAGGACTCTATCTCTAAACGTTTTTACTACCGCCCTACTTCAGGCAGCAGCTATGCCCAGACAATGGTACAGCAGAAAGAGAGAAGGGGGAGGGTAAGATGCCGACAGAAGGGGTTTGCCAATATATATGATTAATTGTTGGGACTTCGTGCCATGTGCCATGTAGAGGCTTTTGTGCCAAGTATTTTGTTAGGGAATAACCTTTGTGTTGCGGACTAATCCAGTTGGGCTATGCCCATGGAATTGTCTTTGGACTATGTCTATGAAATGACCCTTATGTGATTATTTGTGTATCATCCAGATTATGAAGGGTCTGTATGCCTGGAGTTTCACTGTTAGTTCTAAACTTTGAAATCTATCAGTGTAACATGCAGCGAATCTCACAAAATATAATTGACGATTTGAAGAGGGCCCAAAGGGCCTGAAGTTAAATCATGATTATATGAGTGAGATGAGTAAATGTAATACTGGACCCCAGCAGCAACCCACTCATCCCTGTGCTTCATTTACTCTTTACAAGTCTTGCTACTGAGTGCATGTGGCCTCCGGATATAGAACTAGAATGCATTTTTTTGTTTAGCATTATTACAAGAGCTACAAAGTTGTTGTGTTATTGTGTGGTGTGAAGGAAATACCAGTGTTACATTTACTCATCTCACTCATAATTTATACTCACAATATAACTTCAGGCCTTTTGGGCCCTCATCAAATCAACAATTTCAATGTACGTATACAAATTGGACATTAGCTATAAATACACATTTACATAGATAACTTATCAACTGAATATCCATGTTAATGAAAGAGAAACAAACCAGACAATGAATTACAAACACAATAAAATTTTAGTGAATACAAATTGGATATTAGCTATAGATAAACATTTACATATATAACTTACCAACTAAATATCCATGTTAATGAAAGAGAAAAAAACCATGTGAAACAGACAATGAATTATAAACACAATGAAATTTTAAAGTATACAAATTGGATAATAGCTATAGATACACATTTACATAGATAACTTACTTTCTGAATATCCATGTTAATGAAAGAGAAACAAACCATGTAAAACAGACAATGAATTATAAACACAATGAATTATTTATGTACGTATACAAAATGGATATTAGCTATAGATACACATTTACATATATAACTTACCAACTGAATATCCATGTTTAACTTAATGAAAGAGAAACAAACCATGTAAAACAGACAATGAATTATGAACATAATGAAACTTTATCTAACTTGATATTAGCTATAAATACACAATTAAATAGATAACTTACCAGCTTAATATCATTGTTAATGAAAGCGAAACAAACCATGTAAAACAGACAATGAATTATAAACACAATGAAATTTTAATGTATACAAATTGGATAATAGCTATAGATACACATTTACATAGATACGTAACTTACTTTCTGAATATCCATGTTAATGAAAGAGAAACAAACCATGTAAAACAAACAATGAAATATAAACACAATGAAATTTTAATGTCTACATATTGAATAATTGCTATAGATACACATTAACATAGATAACTTACTTTCTGAATATCCATGTTAATGAAAGAGAAATAAACCATGTAAAACAGACAATGAATTATAAACACAATGAAACTTTAATGTATACAAATTGGATAATAGCTATAGATACACATTTACATAGATAACTTACCAACTGAATATCCATGAAAGAGAAACAAACCATGTAAAACAGACAGTGAATTATAAACACAATGAAATTTAATGAATACAAATTGGATAATAGCTATAGATACACATTTACATAGATAACTTACGTTCTGAATATCCATGTTAATGAAAGAGAAACAAACCATGTAAAACAGACAATGAATTATGAACATAACGAAACTTTATCTAACTTGATATTAGCTATAAATACACAATTAAATAGATAACTTACCAGCTTAATATCCATGTTAATGAAAGTGAAACAAACCAAGTAAAACAGACAATGAATTATAAACACAATGAAATTTTAATGTATACAAATTGGATTATAGCTATAGATACACATTTACATAGATAACTTACCAACTGAAGATCCATGTTAATGAAAGAGAAACAAACCATGTAAAACAGACAATGAATTATAAACACAGTGAAATTTTAATGTTAACAAATTGGATAATAGCTATAGATACACCTTAACATAGATAACTTACTTTCTGAATATCCATGTTAATGAAAGAGAAACAAACCATGTAAAACAGACAATGAATTATAAACACAATGAAATTTTAATGTACACAAATTGGATAATAGCTATAGATACACATTAACATAGATAACTTACTTTCTGAATATCCATGTTAATGAAAGAGAAATAAACCATGTAAAACAGACAATGAATTATAAACACAATGAAACTTTAATGTATACAAATTGGATAATAGATATAAATACACATTTACATAGATAACTTACCAACTGAATATCCATGAAAGAGAAACAAACCATGTAAAACAGACAGTGAATTATAAACACAATGAAATTTAATGAATACAAATTGGATAATAGCTATAGATACACATTTACATAGATAACTTACGTTCTGAATATCCATGTTAATGAAAGAGAAACAAACCATGTAAAACAGACAATGAATTATGAACATAACGAAACTTTATCTAACTTGATATTAGCTATAAATACACAATTAAATAGATAACTTACCAGCTTAATATCCATGTTAATGAAAGTGAAACAAACCAAGTAAAATAGACAATGAATTATAAACACAATGAAATTTTAATGTATACAAATTGGATTATAGCTATAGATACACATTTACATAGATAACTTACCAACTGAAGATCCATGTTAATGAAAGAGAAACAAACCATGTAAAACAGACAATGAATTATAAACACAGTGAAATTTTAATGTTAACTAATTGGATAATAGCTATAGATACACCTTAACATAGATAACTTACTTTCTGAACATCCATGTTAATGAAAGAGAAACAAACCATGTAAAACAGACAATGAATTATAAACACAATGAAATTTTAATGTACACAAATTGGATAATAGCTATAGATACACATTAACATAGATAACTTACTTTCTGAATATCCATGTTAATGAAAGAGAAACAAACCATGTAAAACAGACAATGAATTATAAACACAGTCAATGAAATTTTAATGTCTACATATTGAATAATTGCTATAGATACACATTAACATAGATTACTTACTGTCTGAATATCCATGTTAATGAAAGAGAAATAAACCATGTAAAACAGACAATGAATTATAAACACAATGAAACTTTAATGTATACAAATTGGATAATAGCTATAGATACACATTTACATAGATAACTTACTAACTGAATATCCATGAAAGAGAAACAAACCATGTAAAACAGACAGTGAATTATAAACACAATGAAATTTAATGTATACAAATTGGATAATAGCTATAGATACACATTTACATAGTTAACTTACTTTTTGAATATCCATGTTAATGAAAGAAAAACAAACCATGTAAAACAGACAATGAATTATGAACATAACGAAACTTTATCTAACTTGATATTAGCTTTAAATACACAATTAAATAGATAACTTACCAGCTTAATATCCATGTTAATCAAAGCGAAACAAACCATGTAAAACAGACAATGAATTATAAACACAATGAAATTTTAATGTAAACAAATTGGATAATAGCTATAGAGACACATTTACATAGATAACTTACCAACTGAATATCCATGTTAATGAAAGAGAAACAAACCATGTAAAACAGACAATGAATTACAGTGTATAAACATAATGAAACTTTATCTAACTTCATATTAGCTATAAATACACAATTACATAGATAACTTACCAGCTTAATATCCATGTTAATGAAAGTGAAACAAACCGTATAAAACAGACAATGAATTATAAACACAATGAAATTTTAATGTATACAAATTAGATAATAGCTATAGATACACATTTACATAGATAACTTACCAACTGAATATCCATGTTAAAGAAAGAGAAACAAACCATGTAAAACAGACAATGAATTATAAACAGAATGAAATTTTAATGTATACAAATTGGATAATAGCTATAGATACACATATATATAGATAACTTACCAACTGAATATCCATGTTAATGAAAGAAAAACAAACCATGTAAAACAGACAATGAATTATAAACACAATGAAATTTTAATGTATACAAATTGGATAATAGCTATAGATACACATTTACATAGATAACTTACCAACTGAATATCCATGTTAATGAAAGAGAAACAAACCATGTAAAACAGACAATGAATTATAAACACAATGAAATTTTAATGTATACAAATTGGATAATAGCTATAGATACACATTTACATAGATAACTTACATCCTGAATATCCATGTTAATGAAAGAGAAACAAATCATGTAAAACAGACAATGAATTATAAACACAATGAAATTTTAATGTATACAAATTGGATAATAGCTATAGATACACATTTATATAGATAACTTACGTCCTGAATATCCATGTTAATGAAAGAGAAACAAACCATGTAAAACAAACAATGAATTATAAACACAATGAAATTTTAATGTATACAAATTGGATAATAGCTATAGATACACATAAACATAGATAACTTACTAACTGAATATCCATGTTAATGAAAGAGAAACAAACCATGTAAAACAGACAATAATTATAAACACAATGAAATTTTAATGCATACAAATTGGATAATAGCTATAGATACACATTTACATAGATAACGTACATTCTGAATATCCATGTTAATGAAAGAGAAAGAAACCATGTAAAACAGACAATGAATTATGAACATAACGAAACTTTATCTAACTTGATATTAGCTATAAATACACAATTAAATAGATAACTTACCAGCTTAATATCCATATTTATGAAAGCGAAACAAACCATGTAAAACAGACAATGAATTATAAACACAATGAAATTTTAATGTATACAAATTGGATTATAGCTATAGATACACATTTACATAGATAACTTACCAACTGAAGATCCATGTTAATGAAAGAGAAACAAACCATGTAAAACAGACAATGAATTATAAACACAGTGAAATTTTAATGTATACAAATTGGATAATAGCTATAGATACACCTTAACAAAGATAACTTACATTCTGAATATCCATGTTAATGAAAGAGAAACAAACCATGTAAAACAGACAATGAATTATAAACACAATGAAATTTTAATGTATACAAATTGGATAAAAGCTATAGATACACATTTACAAAGATAACTTACGACCTGAATATCCATGTTAATGAAAGAGAAACAAACCATGTAAAACAGACAATGAATTATAAACACAATGAAATTTTAATGTATACAAATTGGATAATAGCTATAGATACACATTAACATAGATAACTTACTTTCTGAATATCCATGTTAATGAAAGAGAAACAAACCATGTAAAACAGACAATGAATTATAAACAAAATGAAATTTTAATGTATACAAATTGGATAATAGCTATAGATACACATTTATATAGATAACTTACGTCCTGAATATCCATGTTAATGAAAGAGAAACAAACCATGTAAAACAGACAATGAATTATGAACATAACGAAACTTTATCTAACTTGATATTAGCTATAAATACACAATTAAATAGATAACTTACCAGCTTAATATCCATGTTAATGAAAGCGAAACAAACCATGTAAAACAGACAATGAATTATAAACACAATGAAATTTTAATGTATACAAATTGGATAATAGCTATAGATACACATTTACATAGATAACTTACTAACTGAATATACATGTTAATGAAAGAGAAACAAACCATGTAAAACAGACAATAATTATAAACACAATGAAATTTTAATGCATACAAATTGGATAATAGTTATAGATACACATTTACATAGATAACTTACGTTCTGAATATCCATGTTAATGAAAGAGAAACAAACCATGTAAAACAGACATTGAATTATGAACATAACGAAACTTTATCTAACTTGATATTAGCTATAAATACACAATTAAATAGATAACTTACTAGCTTAATGTCCATGTTAATGAAAGCGAAACAAACCATGTAAAACAGACAATGAATTATAAACACAATGAAATTTTAATGTATACAAATTGGATAATAGCTATAGATACACATTTACATAGATAACTTACCAACTTAAGATCCATGTTAATGAAAGAGAAACAAACCATGTAAAACAGACAATGAATTATAAACATAATGAAATTTTAATGGATACAAAATTGGATAATAGCCATAGATACACGTTTACATAGATAACTTACCACCTGAATATCCATGTTAATGAAAGAGAAACAAACCATGTAAAACAGACAATGAATTATTAACACAATGCAATTTTAACGTATACAAATTGGATAATAGCTATAGATACACATTTACATAGATAACTTACCAACTGAATATCCATGTTAATGAAAGAAAACAAACCATGTAAAACAGACAATGAATTAGAAACACAATGAAATTTTAATGTATACAAATTGGATAATAGCTATAGATACACATTTATATAGATAACTTACGTCCTGAATATCCATGTTAATGAAAGAGAAACAAACCATGTAAAACAGACAATGAATTATAAACACAATGAAATTTTAATGTATACAAATTGGATAATAGCTATAGATACACATTTACATAGATAACTTACTAACTGAATATCCATGTTAATGAAAGAGAAACAAACCATGTAAAACAGACAATAATTATAAACACAATGAAATTTTAATGCATACAAATTGGATAATAGCTATAGATACACATTTACATAGATAACTTACGTTCTGAATATCCATGTTAATGAAAGAGAAACAAACCATGTAAAACAGACAATGAATTATGAACATAACGAAACTTTATCTAACTTGATATTAGCTATAAATACACAATTAAATAGATAACTTACCAGCTTAATATCCATGTTAATGAAAGCGAAACAAACCATGTAAAACAGACAATGAATTATAAACACAATGAAATTTTAATGTATACAAATTGGATAATAGCTATAGATACACATTTACATAGATAACTTACCAACTGAAGATCCATGTTAATGAAAGAGAAACAAACCATGTAAAACAGACAATGAATTATAAACACAATGAAATTTTAATGTATACAAATTGGATAATAGCTATAGATACACATTTACATAGATAACTTACTAACTGAATATCCATGTTAATGAAAGAGAAACAAACCATGTAAAACAGACAATAATTATAAACACAATGAAATTTTAATGCATACAAATTGGATAATAGCTATAGATACACATTTACTTAGATAACTTACGTTCTGAATATCCATGTTAATGAAAGAGAAACAAACCATGTAAAACAGACAATGAATTATAAACACAATGAAATTTTATTGTATACAAATTGGATAATAGCTATAGATACACATTTACATAGATAACTTACGTTCTGAATATCCATGTTAATGAAAGAGAAACAAACCATGTAAAACAGACAATGAATTATAAACACAATGAAATTTTAATGTATACAAATTGGATAATAGCTATAGATACACATTTACATAGATAACTTACCAACTGAAGATCCATGTTAATGAAAGAGAAACAAACCATGTAAAACAGACAATGAATTATAAACACAATGAAATTTTAATGTATACAAATTGGATAATAGCTATAGATACACATTTACATAGATAATTTACTAACTGAATATCCATGTTAATGAAAGAGAAACAAACCATGTAAAACAGACAATAATTATAAACACAATGAAATTTTAATGCATACAAATTGGATAATAGCTATAGATACACATTTACTTAGATAACTTACGTTCTGAATATCCATGTTAATGAAAGAGAAACAAACCATGTAAAACAGACAATGAATTATAAACACAATGAAATTTTAATGTATACAAATTGAATAATAGCTATAGATACACATTTACATAGATAACTTACCAACTGAAGATCCATGTTAATGAAAGAGAAACAAACCATGTAAAACAGACAATGAATTATAAACATAATGAAATTTTAATGGATACAAAATTGGATAATAGCCATAGATAGATACACGTTTACATAGATAACTTATCCATGTTAATGAAAGAGAAACAAATCATGTAAAACAGACAATGAATTATAAACACAATGAAATTTAATGTATACAATTTGGATAATAGCTATAGATACACATTAACATAGATAACTTACTTTCTGAATATCCATATTAATGAAAGAGAAACAAACCATGTAAAACAGACAATGAATTATAAACACAATGAAATTTTAATGTATACAAATTGGATAATAGCTATAGATACACATTAACATAGATAACTTACTTTCTGAATATCCATGTTAATGAAAGAGAAACAAACCATGTAAAACAGACAATGAATTATAAACATAATGAAATTTTAATGTATACAAATTTGATAATAGCTATAGATACACATTTATATAGATAACTTATGTCCTGAATATCCATGTTAATGAAAGAGAAACAAATCATGTAAAACAGACAATGAATTATAAACACAATGAAATTTTAATGTATACAAATTGGATAATAGCTATAGATACACATTTACACAGATAACTTACTAACTGAATATCCATGAGAAACAAACCATGTAAAACAGACAATAATTATAAACACAATGAAATTTTAATGCATACAAATTGGATAATAGCTATAGATACACATTAACATAGATAACTTACTTTCTGAATATCCATGTTAATGAAAGAGAAACAAACCATGTAAAACAGACAATGAATTATGAACATAACGAAACTTTATCTAACTTGATATTAGCTATAAATACACAATTAAATAGATAACTTACCAGCTTAATATCCATGTTAATGAAAGAGAAACAAACCATGTAAAACAGACAATGAATTATAAACACAATGAAATTTTAATGTATAAAAATTGGATAATAGCTATAGATACACATAAACATAGATAACTTACTTTCTGAATATCCTTGTTAATGATAGAGAAACAAACCATGTAAAACAGACAATGAATTATAAACACAATGAAATTTTAATGTATACAAATTGCATAATAGCTATAGATACACATAAACATAGATAACTTACGTCCTGAATATCCTTGTTAATGAAAGAGAAACAAACATGTAAAGCAGACAATGAATTATAAACACAATGAAATTTTAATGTATACAAATTTGATAATAGCTATAGATACACATTTACATAGCTAACTTACGGCCTGAATATCCATGTTAATGAAAGAGAAACAAACCATGTAAAACAGACAATGAATTATAAAACACAATGAAATTTTAATGTATACAAATTGGATAATATCTATACATACATATTTACATAGATAACTTATGTCCTGAATATCCATGTTAATGAAAGAGAAACAAACCATGTAAAACAGACAATGAATTATAAATACAATGAAAATTTAATGTATACAAATTGGATAATAGCTATAGATACACATTTACATAGATAACTTACTTTCTGAATACCCATGTTAATGAAAGAGAAACAAACCATGTAAAACAGACAATGAATTATAAACACAATGAAATTTAATGTATACAAATTGGATAATAGCTATAGATGCACATTAACATAGATAACTTACTTTCTGAATATCCATGTTAATGAAAGAGAAACAAACCATGTAAAACAGACAATGAATTATAAACATAATGAAGCTTTATCTAACTTGATATTAGCTATAAATACACAATTACATAGATAACTTACCAGCTTAATATCCATGTTAATAAAAGTGTAACAAACCATGTAAAACAGACAATATATTATAAACATAATGAAATTTAATGTATACAAATTGGATAATAGCTATAGATACACATTTACATAGATAACTTACTTTCTGAATACCCATGTTAATGAAAGAGAAACAAACCATGTAAAACAGACAATGAATTATAAACACAATGAAATTTAATGTATACAAATTGGATAATAGCTATAGATACACATTTACATAGATAAATATATCCATGTTAATGAAAGAGAAACAAACCATGTAAAACAGACAATGAATTATAAACATAATGAAGCTTTATCTAACGTGATATTAGCTATAAATACACAATTACATAGATAACTTACCAGCTTAATATCCATGTTAATAAAAGTGTAACAAACCATGTAAAACAGACAATAAATTATAAACATAATGAAATTTTAATGTATACAAATTGGATAATAGCTATAGATACACATTTACATAGATAACTTACCAACTGAACATCCATGTTAATGAAAGAGAAACAAACCATGTAAAACAGACAATGAATTATAAACACAATGAAATTTTAATGTATACAAATTGGATAATAGCTATAGATACACATTTACATAGATAGCTTACTTTCTGAATATCCATGTTTATGAAAGAGAAACAAACCATGTAAAACAGACAATGAATTATAAACACAATGAAATTTTAATGTATACAAATTGGATAATAGCTATAGATACACATTAACATAGATAACTTACTTTCTGAATATCCATGTTAATGAAAGAGAAACAAACCATGTAAAACAGACAATGAATTATAAACACAATGAAATTTTAATGGATACAAAATTGGATAATAGCTATAGATACACGTTCACATAGATCACTTACCAACTGAATATCCATGTTAATGAAAGAGAAACAAACCATGTAAAACAGACAATGAATTATAAACACAATGAAATTTTAATGTATACAAATTGGATAATAGCTATAGATACACATTTACATAGATAGCTTACTTTCTGAATATCCATGTTTATGAAAGAGAAACAAACCATGTAAAACAGACAATGAATTATAAACACAATGAAATTTAATGTATACAAATTGGATAATAGCTATAGATACACATTTACATAGATAAATATATCCATGTTAATGAAAGAGAAACAAACCATGTAAAACAGACAATGAATTATAAACATAATGAAGCTTTATCTAACGTGATATTAGCTATAAATACACAATTACATAGATAACTTACCAGCTTAATATCCATGTTAATAAAAGTGTAACAAACCATGTAAAACAGACAATAAATTATAAACATAATGAAATTTTAATGTATACAAATTGGATAATAGCTATAGATACACATTTACATAGATAACTTACCAACTGAACATCCATGTTAATGAAAGAGAAACAAACCATGTAAAACAGACAATGAATTATAAACACAATGAAATTTTAATGTATACAAATTGGATAATAGCTATAGATACACATTTACATAGATAGCTTACTTTCTGAATATCCATGTTTATGAAAGAGAAACAAACCATGTAAAACAGACAATGAATTATAAACACAATGAAATTTTAATGTATACAAATTGGATAATAGCTATAGATACACATTAACATAGATAACTTACTTTCTGAATATCCATGTTAATGAAAGAGAAACAAACCATGTAAAACAGACAATGAATTATAAACACAATGAAATTTTAATGGATACAAAATTGGATAATAGCTATAGATACACGTTCACATAGATCACTTACCAACTGAATATCCATGTTAATGAAAGAGAAACAAACCATGTAAAACAGACAATGAATTATAAACATAATGAAATTTTAATGGATACAAAATTGGATAATAGCCATAGATAGATACACGTTTACATAGATAACTTATCCATGTTAATGAAAGAGAAACAAATCATGTAAAACAGAAAATGAATTATAAACACAATGAAATTTAATGTATACAATTTGGATAATAGCTATAGATACACATTAACATAGATAACTTACTTTCTGAATATCCATGTTAATGAAAGAGAAACAAACCATGTAAAACAGACAATGAATTATAAACACAATGAAATTTTAATGTATACAAATTGGATAATAGCTATAGATACACATTAACATAGATAACTTACTTTCTGAATATCCATGTTAATGAAAGAGAAACAAACCATGTAAAACAGACAATGAATTATAAACATAATGAAATTTTAATGTATACAAATTTGATAATAGCTATAGATACACATTTATATAGATAACTTATGTCCTGAATATCCATGTTAATGAAAGAGAAACAAACCATGTAAAACAGACAATGAATTATAAACACAATGAAATTTTAATGTATACAAATTGGATAATAGCTATAGATACACATTTACACAGATAACTTACTAACTGAATATCCATGAGAAACAAACCATGTAAAACAGACAATAATTATAAACACAATGAAATTTTAATGCATACAAATTGGATAATAGCTATAGATACACATTAACATAGATAACTTACTTTCTGAATATCCATGTTAATGAAAGAGAAACAAACCATGTAAAACAGACAATGAATTATGAACATAACGAAACTTTATCTAACTTGATATTAGCTATAAATACACAATTAAATAGATAACTTACCAGCTTAATATCCATGTTAATGAAAGAGAAACAAACCATGTAAAACAGACAATGAATTATAAACACAATGAAATTTTAATGTATAAAAATTGGATAATAGCTATAGATACACATAAACATAGATAACTTACTTTCTGAATATCCTTGTTAATGATAGAGAAACAAACCATGTAAAACAGACAATGAATTATAAACACAATGAAATTTTAATGTATACAAATTGCATAATAGCTATAGATACACATAAACATAGATAACTTACGTCCTGAATATCCATGTTAATGAAAGAGAAACAAACATGTAAAGCAGACAATGAATTATAAACACAATGAAATTTTAATGTGTACAAATTTGATAATAGCTATAGATACACATTTACATAGCTAACTTATGGCCTGAATATCCATGTTAATGAAAGAGAAACAAACCATGTAAAACAGACAATGAATTATAAAACACAATGAAATTTTAATGTATACAAATTGGATAATATCTATAGATACATATTTACATAGATAACTTATGTCCTGAATATCCATGTTAATGAAAGAGAAACAAACCATGTAAAACAGACAATGAATTATAAATACAATGAAAATTTAATGTATACAAATTGGATAATAGCTATAGATGCACATTAACATAGATAACTTACTTTCTGAATATCCATGTTAATGAAAGAGAAACAAACCATGTAAAACAGACAATGAATTATAAACATAATGAAGCTTTATCTAACTTGATATTAGCTATAAATACACAATTACATAGATAACTTACCAGCTTAATATCCATGTTAATAAAAGTGTAACAAACCATGTAAAACAGACAATATATTATAAACATAATGAAATTTAATGTATACAAATTGGATAATAGCTATAGATACACATTTACATAGATAACTTACTTTCTGAATACCCATGTTAATGAAAGAGAAACAAACCATGTAAAACAGACAATGAATTATAAACACAATGAAATTTAATGTATACAAATTGGATAATAGCTATAGATACACATTTACATAGATAACTATATCCATGTTAATGAAAGAGAAACAAACCATGTAAAACAGACAATGAATTATAAACATAATGAAGCTTTATCTAACTTGATATTAGCTATAAATACACAATTACATAGATAACTTACCAGCTTAATATCCATGTTAATAAAAGTGTAACAAACCATGTAAAACAGACAATAAATTATAAACATAATGAAATTTTAATGTATACAAATTGGATAATAGCTATAGATACACATTTACATAGATAACTTACCAACTGAACATCCATGTTAATGAAAGAGAAACAAACCATGTAAAACAGACAATGAATTATAAACACAATGAAATTTTAATGTATACAAATTGGATAATAGCTATAGATACACATTTACATAGATAGCTTACTTTCTGAATATCCATGTTTATGAAAGAGAAACAAACCATGTAAAACAGACAATGAATTATAAACACAATGAAATTTTAATGTATACAAATTGGATAATAGCTATAGATACACATTAACATAGATAACTTACTTTCTGAATATCCATGTTAATGAAAGAGAAACAAACCATGTAAAACAGACAATGAATTATAAACACAATGAAATTTTAATGGATACAAAATTGGATAATAGCTATAGATACACGTTCACATAGATCACTTACCAACTGAATATCCATGTTAATGAAAGAGAAACAAACCATGTAAAACAGACAATGAATTATAAACATAATGAAACATTATCTAATTTGATATTAGCTATAAATACACAATTACATAGATAACTTACCAGCTTAATATCCATGTTAATGAAAGCGAAACAAACCATGTAAAACAGACAATGAATTATAAACACAATGAAATTTTATCTAACTTGATATTAGCTATAGATACACAATTACATATGTAGATAACTTACCAGCTGTATATCTATTGATCAAGACTCACGATATTGAGTCGTGAGGCCAAGAAGAAGCGCAGCAATGTGACCACTGAGTGAGTTATTTACATGTAGCACCGCCCTCAAACTTGCAAACGTTCTAGCTAAGCCGCCATTAAAGCAATCGCTTAGTTATTACTGACCACAGCGTTCTTACTATATAGAATCAACAAACCGAGAATGGAGGAAATAGGCGCCTCTATTCCTATAAGTACCAGCGATTGTGAGTTTTATGGTGCCCGTTGTGCGAATACGCACGACGAACTAGCTATAGCTGGATGCCACGTCCTTTCTTCATGAAAGCTCTGTAGCTCGAAGTATCTGTAACATTCCTACCTTAAGCATATTTACTAGTACTATTAATGCACACACATAGACAATGGCTTGTAATAACATATAGTTAATTAGCTATACAGGGATGTAATCAGCTTTGCTGTCTTTCCCTTAATCATAATTATAACAAAGTAGAGTAAGCCATCAATGTTCAACCGCCATGTAAATATTCTTCGTAGCTTATGATACCTCGAGACTGTGGAAGTTTGCACATGTAAAATCAGACCTCTGTGAATCTTCATCTGGGAACAGCAAGCCAAAATCCACTTGTCCAAAAAACATCAATATTTGGGCAATCGCTTCTATTTACGGACAGCCCTTGGCATTTATTTATCGCAAGGCTAACAAAACTTTTGTTGCATTCACGTGAAAGGGCAACTCTTCTACTTTCTATAAATACATAAAATAAATCCTTCTGATTGTGAATTACAAATCAAAGAAGCCGGAGTGTCAGCGGATCAATATTCGGATGCACGTGATTGCTTGAAAATTTGAAAAATCAACCAATTGAACTCACGTTTGTAACTTTTACAATACAAAACCATCCTATCTTGTAATACAAGTCTTCCGCTCCCTACTAATATATAGTTTTTAGTATTTGCACTAATAGTTTAAAGGCCATGTGCCAAATAATAGCGTAAGCGACCCATATGATCGACCAAGTTATGTACTTAGAGCCATAACTTACGATTGGAGCACTCTTTATGGCTGGTTTTTTTTTCAGTAGCAAGATATGCCTTTCTTCTACTACGTATGTATTCTAATCTCACAGCAATATCTCCTTCTGTCACGGCATAGCGATGTGATTTGTCCAGCTTGTAAGAATACCTATGTTTGACCACCGAGACATTTTTTCGACCGTGAATACATTATCCATAGCTCAACTACCGACCACTAACGCTTTTCTATACAACACAAAATCTTGGCTGATTT
Organism: Spongia lamella; assembly: GCA_963930835.1. Classification (NCBI taxonomy): domain Eukaryota; kingdom Metazoa; phylum Porifera; class Demospongiae; order Dictyoceratida; family Spongiidae; genus Spongia; species Spongia lamella. The sequence continues at coordinate 5,090,624 of OZ005746.1, read as the reverse complement.
GATAATTATACCAACTTTTAGTATCATTAGTAATTACCCTAAATACCAATTTATATGTCATTTGCGTGTGTACTATAGAGCTTATTAATGGGGCGTGGCCTAAATGTCAGCCATTTTGAGTGGATAACAATGTACAGGGCGTAACGGCAGAAAATCCCGCTAAATTTGTGTTAACGTAACCAGCTGACGATAACTTAGCACAACGATAAGCACCCCAGTTAGTTTGTTAAACCATAGATAGTATATTCTCCGTACCCGGGGTTTGCGTCCCACCATATCAACACTAATTAACAGATTCACTCCGTGTTGAATTGTAGTAATCGGAAATCCGTAACATTATTTGGATTTTGTGTTACAGATGGCGGGCTTTGAAAGTGAAATACGTGTTTATTCGACTAGCTTAGAGGCATATTCACCGGCATTAATCGCAGGTATGCTATGCATATCACTTAGTAATATACTATCTTTATACGTATGTTTAGTTTATATGAAAATGTTTTTAGGTTCATCCTCATCTGTCAGTGTATCACCACAAGGAAACAGTTTGTTAATCAAGGCTCTTCGATATTAGAAGATACGTAAGTCGTTCAAGATCAAAACTCCTGCCATGGTAAAAGCTAGGGAAGCAGTACAAAAGTTCTTTGAGTGGTGTTTAGGAAATTCTGATTCTGTATTATTATTATTATTATATTTGCTTTATAGCACACATGGGTTACAAATGTGGCTAAGGGTCTATAGGTGCATTATAACCTATAGCCCTAGTAGCTAATTATAACTAGATAAAATAAACTAATTACGAATGTTATTGTTGACTAGATGAATAAAGTTGACAGGTGGAGGTGAGTTCAGACAGCTGGCACATGGACAGAGGAAATGAAAAGTGTGAGGATTTAACGAATCAAAGTTACTATTAAAATGATTCCAGAAGAGCATCTTTAGATGTTTCTTGATAATATGCATTGGTAAAGTTAAATCAATGATTGGTAAAGTATTCCACAGTCTACATATTCTAACAAAGTAGAAATTCCGTTGTTTATTGGTAGATGAAATATTATGTATTAGTTTAACTCCACAGGATCTGGTGCCACTGGAAGAAAATGAGATAAAATGATTGATATTGAAGCAGTTTGAAGGGAATTTCAAGCTTTTAATTAAGAATATGATATCTGATATTTCAAAAACGTACATTAAGGGTAACAAATTTAGATGTAACAGACGAGTTCTGTAAGCGGAGGAGTAATCATTTAAAATATATTTAGTGGCCCTTTGTTGAATTTGTTCAAGTTTCGATATGTCTTGTATTAGATGAGGACGCCAGATTATAGAACAATAGGTGAGCTGAGATTTAATAAGAGAAATATATAGATGCATTCAGCAAGCAGCTCACTGAGTCTTCACAAATGGTTATTTGTAATAGTGCAACAAAATCCTTTAGGTACAACAAAGAATAAGTGTGGAAGGAATTCTATCTTTTGAGATGTTTATTAAACAATGGACAGATATTTTGCCAGAAGTTTACGAGGCGAATTGTGTAGTTATAGTACTGATGAATAGTATTATCGTGATTGTGTTTTGTTGATACTAACGTATTGTACAAATAATTTATAAAAAGTAGTTCAATAATCATGTCTTCTGATCTGTTATATCCTCTCGTGAAAAATTAAATGGACCATTGCATACTAGTTGCCTAGCATACATGCACATAAATACTCAACAGTTCGAGTTGTTCTTTTATTGTGGAACCTCCTGAGGAAAAACAGTAGACCATTTACTGGTGTGAAGGTGGCGGAACAACATGATAATTATATTCTTCCAATAGTTGTAAGCATCTGTCATTGGTTCCATTCATTGAATCATAATAGCACAATTGATGATGCCAGAAATTTATAGCAGCAAGGCACTAATGTGTACCCAGATGAACTGGCACTAACAGCAGCCATTCATTAAATAAATCCATGGTTGCATCTTTCATCTAATGCCCTCTTCTGTCCTATAAAAATAGCCAACCATTCAAATTACAGCACTGTCAAACAGAAAAGGTTTGGAAAAGATTTTATATATCAAAGGCCACAAGTTAGCACTTTACAGAGCTTCTTTACGCATGGATTTCATACACTTCCTAATGGTTACAGGCCTTGTGATTATATCTTCTGTGTTCTTTTAACATTCAATTACCTTGAAATACAAGAAAATAAACGAAGTAGCGTTCAAGCATTGGCTTATCAACCCTTGAAACGATAGCGCAGCATTGATTATAAACCTCACAGAGACGGTTAACAATTGGTTGTTCATCCATATAACTTACATTCCTTTGTTCTATAATGTATAGCCTATTAAACGGCGAATTTCTGACTCCACCATCACTAAATCCATTGATGGAGTAGCCACAGCATAGTGTCGAATGGAGGAGCGGGCACCACGAACACATTGAATAACAGAACGTAATAAGGAAAATGACAAGGAACACCGTAACAAGCCCATCACGACTGAATATTCATCCCTCCACTTGCGAGATAGCAAAGAAGCTAGATGTTTATAAAAGTAAGTTGCCTCATGAGCCAGTCCACCGGTAGCCGACATAACCACAGGAGTAAATGAAGCATGCTCAATTTCCCGAATCCGTTGACCATACGCTCTTTCTTGATGTTTTCATGCTTCTTATAACAAGCAGATAAAGAATTAGCAGCATTTGATGGAGCAAATGGGTTGAAAACACGAACATCAACAAATATACACTCTGGCCTTCCCCCCCAAAAACCATTCATAGCAATATCCAGCCTGGCACCATCCTGTATGTTAGCAGAGGACAGAGAAAATTCCTCCTGGGAAACTGGCTGCAACTCTGGTTCAGTAATGACCTGAGAACAAACCTCAGTCAGCAGTGTAGCAGTGAGATCTCTTATTTCATTGTGTCTGATAGAAGGTATAGCCCACCTTTAGGACAAGATAAACCGTGCTCAAGTTGACAACAGAGAAGGATGTTCCACAAGCACAGAGTGTAGGAGTGGAAGGGGAAGCCAACCCAGGGGGTCACCAACTCCCAAAAAAGGTGTACGGATTTTGAAATCTTTGGATTTCACCCAAAGATTTCACTGATTTTAAAATAGATTTCATTAGCAAAATCTTCACTATACTAGCTAGCTAGCTAGCTACATGACTAAGATACGTATGTATATATTAAGCGCCTGTGTGTATATTAAGCACCTTAATGAAAGTTTTTAAAGAATCTGGCTAGCTTAATGGTTAGTTACCTCCACAAAGAGCTTGCTTGATATCATTATCCCTATTTTAACGTTTTGGAAGCGGAAATATACAAGAATTTACTAATCACCATTCCAAATTTCTTTGATTTCAGATTTTAAAAGTTAAATGATTTCAAAGATTTCAAATATGATTTCAGGAAGAGTGTACGAGATTTGGCAACAGTTGGTGACCCCCTGAGCCAACCATAGCCTAGAACAAGAGTGTCCTGGAAAGCAGGCTTGTGCAGTGCAAAACCATACTCATCAAGGGGTAGAGCAGTTAGCCAAATTGAAGCCCCCTTCTCAACAGCAAGATTCAAAGCCAGTCAAAGTGAAGAGCTCAAATGTTGACGAATATCAGAGGAACACCTGGAATAATAATCCTGCTTGAGTGATTGAACAGAGGATTTCTGAGAAAGCTGATCAGCCTTTGCCTCAGGATAGAGAAGATCATGATGAAGTATTAATTTACAGAGGGGCTCAGTAATCTTAAGAGAAGCACTGAACTCTTGACTTACACGACAAATGGGGTTACATAGTCCAAGGCCTCCCCACCGAGGAGGTAGAGCAAAGAGATCACGCTCAAAATCATTAGGTGGAGCTCGCCCTGTCAAGACAGATACCAGTACACAATGAATGACATCTTCAAGCGGCTGCAGAAGCGTGGCAATATCTGGAATCGTACGCGAGACATAGATCCATCGACTGGCCAGACCCTTAGCAAAAGCAGAATAGGCACCATGTGGTTGACTTTGGGCGACCTTCGCCAGAAGAGTGACATCAGAAGACCAGCCTTTAACCTTCTCTTCAACAAATTGCTTAACATATGAACTGGACCCAATCGCAGAGCCCAAGTATGGTCGTCCTTCACTGGTCAACTTTACATTGGTGCCAGCAAACACAGTCTCAGCTTCAGAACGGCATCCGGCTGTCTTTGACAACCAGCCAGGTTTTAGAAGCATTTGGAAAATAGCCAAAGCCTGGTCCAAGTTCACAAAGCTGATCCCTCCAACAACAGAGGTTGGATAGCCAGCCACAAGCACAAGCATAACATTATCAGTAAGACGGCGGATCAATTGAATCATCGCAATAGCATACGTACATCGGCATGGTCAGGGGGTTGCCCTGTGTGGTTCTGTCACGCCGCAGATGGTCCCCGCCTCAAATGGTCCGGCCGGACCAACCAAGGCACCTCAAGTGGTCCGGCTGGACAATGTAAAGTTGCCACAGTCGGTCCCTCTCTGCCATAGGTGGTCCCCCACAACAATACGCGTGCATATAGCGCCAGGAAGTATCATCTTCTGAAATAAACTGTTTAACACGTTGATAGCACTGAATTCATCACGACGCCTGCTGCATCACAGCAGGCATTATTAATCGCTCCTGTAAAACATCTGAGAAACCAACACATCTTTTGAGCAAGGTAAGATTGTACATGAGTACAGACTTCATAGCTACATAGCTATCAATTATTATGCATATAGAACTAATCCACAATATACCGTATACGTCAAAACATTCGAGGGGGAAAATTTTTGCGGTTTTCGCGGATTTTAGCAAAATGCGAATGTTTTACCATTGAAACTTTTCCTGCTTCACAATTAGAAAATAATTACCGTTCGCAGTGAAATCGTTCTCCAATCACAGGTGTCCAATTGTCTTGATACACATGATAACCACGAACAGCACTGTCGGTTTCAAATTCGGCTTCAGCCATGCGCCTAGCACGCGTGTTAAACTTTATTCTAATTTGCGCACACTCTAAAATCCGTATTGCAGAGGCGCGTGTGGGCTTTAAGGCTGCAAACCGCGAAAGTTTTCCCTACATAATGCACGTTGTTGATGAACCGCGAAAGTTTTCCCCCTCGAATGTTTTGACGTATACGGTATACACATGCAGGAAACACTGAGTAATAAGACTTATATTGTTGGGCTGTACAATCAGGGAAATAATCATTGGATACTGATTGTAAGTATACAGTGATATATATAGTTGTATGTGCTACTGCATGTACGTATGTATTTAATACAGGCTATTAATATGAAGGAAAGGATTTTTTACTACACTGATCCACTGGGCCCTACAAAATCTATCCATGGAGCATATACAGCTATTAAGCATGTTTATCATGTTTGCCACAAGATTCAGTATAATGCCATGAAATATTTTGTGTGCATATTATTTAGTGCATGGCTAAGATGCAGTGGCGGATCTAGGGGGGTTCCAAGGGTTCCATGGAACCCCCCTTTTGGCTTTAGTTGTGATAAACATTGTGGAAATCTAACTGTTAGGTTGCAGCAACCAATTGAACAAGTATAGAACAAATTTATACTCAATCCATCACCTGCAAGTCTGCAACTGCAATCCGTTCGCTTTGGTGTGCATTATTTAGAATATACGCTATTACTGCAGTCAGGCATGCAGAAACATGGCATCATACTTTAGCCTGGTAAGTATGTATATTACAAATCATAACATTAAAAAGCTACTGTTACGCCTGACCTTCTCTGTAACAGCTTGCACACATGCCATGAAATCACCTTATGTTGCCTTACCTACAAAAATTTTTTGATTGTGGGTTTTGGTTAAGCTACACACGTGATATGTTCGGTAATGGCGGTTGATTTTCAGTTGTCACATGTTTGTTATGAGTGAAACAGAAGCCAGTATATTGTTTATGGAGAGTCTGTTGCTCCTCCCAGGGCGTATTGTTTTTTTCACAAGAAGGCAAAGCCTGTTTGTAGTGCAGAATCGCCTCGAGCAGCACGTTAATGTGGTTATAGTCGGCAAGAAATGTAGTCACCAGTGTGTCCAGTCATCTGAGTGATTAATGTGTGTACAGTACCGTCGGTGTTGGAGATGCCTGGAATTACTGGACAAGAAATTTGAATATGATTGTGGCCAATGGAACGTCTGGTGCTCACGTGAAGGGTGATTAAGCAGGGGCACTACACAATAGTTACAAGAAAGAAAGTTCAGCGTGAATCTCCTATATAAATGCACAGAGTATAAATAGTTAAACATGCACATGTAAGTAGTAAGTTGATACGTAGCTGCTAGCTAGAATCACAATGCTGCAGGAACAGCAGCAAGTATAGTTCCGTGCATCCATAGGTTACAATGCATATTTTTGCTACAAGAATAATGTGAATAATTATATTTTGACAAGTGCGGATGCATGTATGTTGCATGACAGGCTGCATCAGATCTGCAGGCTAGCTCCCTTCAAAAATCTTGGAACTCCCCTTTTCAAAAGTCTAGATCCGACACTGAGATGTGTGTTACATACAGTATATAGCTATGTCACAACCTTGTATGTTTATTGCATACAGGAAATTCTTTGACACTCGCCACAGCCTCATTGGAAGAGATCATGTTGACATAGACAAGTTCAAGCTAGTGCAACTGCAACGAAGAGTGCAGAGAGATGGTTACAACATTACTGCGGTGTGTTGTGCTTGAAGGTACGTATGCATGTCACTAATTTATGCATGTACTCATAACTCTCTCATGTATAGATGGCAGAGCAACTAATGACATTAGTGAAGATGCAATTTTAAGGGCTGATATGAGAAAGGCCCGTGAGGACATAGGCATTGCATTACTTGCAAACTCAGGTATTTTTGTACCACTAGCTAAATGTAGTTCAATATATAGCTATAGTGGAATTATGTCATGCAATGACATGCATATAATCATGCATGTAATTTCTGTCATGTTAAGTGGATTTAACTGACCGTATGTGCCATGTGTGGACGTTCTGAAAATATTTTTAACCATTCGGACCATAAAGGCCGCTGGGTATGTGAAAGATGAAATCATGTGATGCTGTAGGATTCCATTGTTTTATGTATATATACGTAGGTCCAATTTGATGGCTGTGATGCATGGGTTCACATTATCTGTTCTGGTATCACCACTGAAAACCCAGAAGCCTCCTCCTTTAATTTCTACTGCTTGGACTGCAGTCTTGGATCTAAAGATTTTGTGTAACTATAGGGATGTATCTGATAATTAGTTAATTCCTTTTTTCAGTTTAATACATACTATACATCACTGCAGATGCATAAATTAAGTTATTTAATGTATAATAGTATGTTGAGGATGTAGTTCCGGCAGAAAAGCTACGTAATAATATATGATAATATAACTATAATATTATACTGCCGGAGTAGATTTACTAAGTTCCATGTAGCTATGCATCGACTAAACTATACTTTTTTCAATCATATGTATATATCATTTAGCTAGCTAAAGCGCTTGGCTGCATGTGATGAGAATTACAATTGATGAAGAACAGTCAACACATAGCTATAACTATATAGCTATACATTTTTTAACGGCAAACAATGCTGAATCATGGGGGACCAACTATGGCAAAGGGGGACCAACCATGGCGCCATCGTTGGTCCGAGGAGACCATCTGCAGTGCTGCAAATGGTCCAGGGGGACCATCTGCAACTGCCATGGGTGGTCCGGGGGGACCAATTTTGGGGGGACCTGTTGTAGCATGACAGTTCCCTTCTCCAAGAGCATGGCGTCTCCAGAAACAAACAAAGATGCAGGGGAACGATAGGTGTTAATAAGAACACAGGCTAATGGTGCATGGGCAGAGTTGTTGAATATTATGTAAGGCAACAGAGCGGTTCAAAGTGTTGAAAGCATTTGTGGCATCCACCAATAACATAGCATCACTATCATCATTATTAAAAATTGATCTTACGGTAGCTATAGACTGCAGCCTCTGTCCCAGCAATTTGTCCCGCACAGAGTTGATGGGGTCCTGCAGCAACCTGAATGTCATCTCGAATAATGTAGAGAGCTGCCTTAGCCACAATACGTCACACCACCTCACAAATCCTAATGGGTCGAACTCCTGGGGACTTGTCCTTGGACTTGTCCAAAGCCATGAGCCGACATGCCAAAAACAGAGAGAGAATATCCGGAGAAAGGAATGTAGTACACAATCGTCTGGCAAATGAAGCAATTGCACTACAAAGTTCATCAGAGGCTGCACGAAAGGAGGTGCACAGTCTTCGCCAACCGCGAGCATCAATTCCAGATGGTCCAGCAGCACCCACTGTACGAAGAGCAGCAGCACGCACCACTGAAGCATCCAAGGCATCAAACACAATCAGGTGGACTGCAGGAGTATCCACTGTTGACGAGAGACACTTCCGCAGAAGTGGCTGAGCAGGAGGGTGCTTAGCTCTGAGAGCATCATGAACAGAAAATTCAGGGTTCGAGGAATCTGCAGGATCACTCAAATTCAGAACACCACCCCGATCATGACTGGTCAACAACTGTAGTGCAGCTCTGGTATTTCCTTCAAACATACGTAAGTTTTGTAAAAGAACGAGTAATCTGGGCCCCCTTCCTGGCAGATGGTGCATCTTTCAAACAACTCTGTATCACACGACCCTCACATAACAGTTCATCGAGGGCTCCTACTTTCCATAATGTTAGGCGATGTTCCAGGTGGCGGATGTGATCCCTCTCCTAGGAATTACGAGCTGGTTTCTGCAAAAGGAGAGCACAGACAACAATAACGACCTTTAAAGTGATGGATTCCAAGGCTGAGCCCTCACCTACAGAGCGAAACAACCTGCAGCTGACGAGCTCACTCACAAAATCCCTACCTGCTGAACACCGAGGCACCACAAAGCAATTCTTTATCCAGTGTATCACATCACAGTAAGTAGCATCCAGGGAATGAATAAAGTTGACTGAATCCATAGTTCCCCATACAAATGTCGGCTCAGCGACAGCTTGGAAAGTCGGCAACTGAAAATCAGAGGTGGTGTGATCTAACAAGGGTGGCTGAACAGATGAAGGTACGTAAATTAACAGGGTCTAGTGACTGGGATGGTACCAGATCAGTGGAAGGTTGAGCCGGTATCAGACTCCAAAAACTGGGGTGGTGACTGATTATCTAAAGGCTGAGAATGTGTCACTGCATCAACCAGAGCCACTGGGGGAATGTCAGAGCCATCAGGAAGCTGTAAGTTTGCTTGTGTTCATCGCAAGTTGGTTGAAACACGGCAGGAAGTAGAATCCAAGGTAGAATCCACAAACTGACAACAACGTTTAGCTACCATCAGTGTTAATATATGACTCCAGAAAATATAAGGGCTGGTCCAGATATTGAATAGTCACCTTCCAGTTCCTTGCTGAAGCCTTTCCAGCGGGATTTTGAAAGTCACACGGTGTTAGTAGACAAGAACCAAGCAGAACATAAGGGCTGGACCCCAAGGACAAGTCCCTGGTGCCTACAAAGTTCCACAGACTATATCCACAGTCGCCACCGTAGCATCTCTGTCTGACGCCATTACCAATCAGAGAACCTGCGAAAACAGCAAACCACAACACCAATACCATAGAACAATTCCAAATCTCTTGTGGTACCATTCCACAAAGTGCCACGGTACCCCAACATCTCAATAGTGGGTTAAAACTTCAGCATGAAGGAGCAAACTCGTCTAGCTTCTTTGCTATCTCGCAAGTGGGGAAGAAACATTGTGACTTTTATGGCACCCGTTGTGCGACTATGCACGACGAACCATCCTTCCCCACCCAAATTGCCCGTTTACTAGTAGCTATAGTGTAGCCTAAAGCTTTCGGAAAATTATATCAATAAGTCTACTGTAAAAAAATTAGTACCTTCATTGTTTGAAGAATCAATATATATCCCGAAGATGAGAGACATCGATTCAGCCATTCTTCTGATACAGCCTTATAAATGCCTTCCTGTCACCACAAAAATTTTTACGCTGTAGCTAGTAGTTTTTTCTTCTTTCTTTCTTTCGTTGTTTCTTTCTTTTATTTTCATCGCACACTTTTTTCGGGGCTTGTGGAAGCCTTCGTGAACCCCGGAAGTTTTTTTCAAACTCTCTTTTTATACATTCACTTATTTGTCTAATAACTCACTCATTTCTTCATGGATTTCAGCCAAATATGTATCAGCACTTTTCCTATGTATGCTCTACCTGTCATACTATTATCAGTCTAAACACTTGAATGTATTTGAGAAGGGCTATTACACTGCAGGTTGATAGTTGTCATAACTTGGACCCCTTCAAATGATTTGCATAAACTTTCTGTACAATCTATATTGATGTATCACGCTGTAGTGAAAGTTAAAAATAATCTTGGGCCTGAATTTTTCAAAATTAAGCTTCAAAGTTTAGCTAATTTGCATTATTGTGTGCTAGGCAAGTACAAGTTATGCCCATGCAGTACTTCTCTGCTGCTTGCCTGTAATAACATGTGTTTATACTTCCAAATAAGTAGTGATATGCTAAACAAAAACACCCTTGGTGTAAAAAAGTGCGAGGCCAATCAGAAGCAGCATTGTAAATAGGGAGCTACAGTGTATGTGTGACCAAAAGCTTTGATATCAGTTGAGGCCAAGAAGTTACTTATCAAAAATCTTTTTAATTACGTACTTGAATGACATACAATAGTTTATAGCATATTTTCACAACTATATATGATTGGCTTTGTCACTTGGCAACCTTTTTCACATCACCATGATAAATAGAGGTGGCCAAGTGACAAAGCCAATCATAGTTGTGAAAAAATATACTATAAACTATTGTATGTCATTCAAGTAGTTAAAAAGATTTTTGATAAGTAACTTCTTGGCCTCAACGGCTGATAGCTATCAAAGTTTTTGGTCGCACATACCTATTAGAAATGCTGCTTCTGATTGGCCTCGCACTTTTTGTACAACCAGGGTGTTTTTGTTTAGCATAGACATTTACATGGATAACTTAGTTCCTGAGTATCCATGTTAATAAAAGAGAAATAAACCATGTAAACCAGACAATGAATTATAAACACAATGAAATATTAATTAATGCATACAAATTGGATATTATGCAGCTATAGATACCATTTACATAGATAGCTTACAATCTGAATATCCATGTTAATGAAAGAGAAACAAACCATGTAAAACAGACAATGAAATTTTAATGTATACAAATTGGATAATAGCTATCATTAAGTATGTAGTACTTAATAGTAGGGATTGGTAAGAAATTGTATGGTTTCCTGATTTTTCGTACTTCATAAAACAACCTTCCAATAGACTTTACCCGAAAAAACCGACTGGAATGCATTGGTAAGGCTGTAATGATGCTGTACCTTGGTAAAACGAAGCGACAAGTCGAATATTTCGGCCTATAGCCAACTTTGAAAATTTCGAAATTCACCTGTATTTCATCTGCCTGCTTGCCTGCCTGCCTGCCTGCCTGCCTACCTGCCGTAAGACCCGGTTGCGCTAGGTGTAGGGCTCCAGAAATTTCACCAATAAAGGTAATGGCGGCGGATCTACGAAAATGTTGTTCCGAAGACGATTTACCCACTGCGCCATGGCTATTCCTTTTATCCTTCATTCCCTTCATTGTTCTTCTATATTCCTTTAGCAAGGTGTGAATCTCACCTTCGAAGGTGACGATAGCCTGTTACGGCTTCTGCTTATTATGTCACGCAAAAACCTGGCTTGTATGTGATATAATTATTTACAGTGGCACCATGGCACGATGTTTTCACGTGTACTTTATTACATCGTGAACTTCGAGATTATAGCCTTGGACAAATAGCTTTTGCTGTTTTTCGAGTGTTATTTGCTATCACACAGCTGCTTTGCCATGTAAGCGCGTTGTTAACAAGCGCCTGTAAACAAGCATAATTGTTATGTAAGCGCCTGTAACATTTGTGCGCCTGCTGAAAGATTATTATGAATGCTTAGCATGTATAAAAAGCAAACAAACTAGAATGATAAAAAATTAAGGGATTGAATTCAATAGTGCTACAAAAAGTAAGGAAACAAGGAATAAGACGAGAGAACATTCTGGCATGAGATAATTTATAAAAGTTTAATCCCTACTTTTGGCTCACTTCAGTAGGTTTGCCAAAAGTAGGGATTAAACTTTTATAAATTATCTCATGCCAGAATGTTCTCTCGTCCCAAAATCTTATTCCTTATTTCCTTACTTTTTGTAGCACTATTTAATTCAGTCCCTACTTACCTTTTGAAGTTTTTAATTTTTTATCATAGATATACATTTACATAGATAACAATACACATTAGTCAATAGTCATTAATTACAATACACTGAATAGCAGTTGATTAACAGTGGTTTAACTTATAGATCGCCTGGTTTTTAGATGGTAGATCATCAACTTGTTAAACCAGGCGCGCGCCTGGTTTCTTGAAATCCTTTTCGTGAAAACGTTGGTAGCTATGTGTGTGTGTTTGCTTGCGTGCGTGCGTGCGTGTGTGTTTGTGTGTGTGTGTGTGTGTGTGTGTCCGCCCCCCAGGCTATTAAAAACTATTCACGTGAAATGAAGCCTGAATAACCAATCAAATTAGTCCTATTCCTTTTCTATGACACTTGCTATAGATATTACTGATGGGCACGGCCTTAGTAACGAAGCGCATCATGAGTACCTGCCGAATAAGAACAAGGTAAATGCAGTGTTAGCTGCTCATTCCATAGTAAAAGCTGTTTGAACAGCTGTACATTACTACCAAGACAGAGCGCTTCAGTTTTGAAAGTGGGCGTGCCGTGCGGGTTTCGGAGCTTATAATACAAGACTAGTCTATAGTGTTACAGAAAGATTTTCGGCTTAAAACAACTTTGTACTATTTTAAAAAGTTTTATCACCAAAGTGCTGGAGTATAAAGCAAAAGAATTAAATTTGTATGCGTTGCTATGTGCTCCTTAGTGATGAGTCTTTGCTCACATGACTTACTCGTGACGTCATTAATTACAATTACAATACACTGAATAGCAGTTGATTAACAGTGGTTTAACTTACACATCGCCTGGTTTTTAGATGGTAGAACATCAACTTGTTTCCTTACCTTTTGTAGTGATAGATCGATCCCTACTCACTTTTAAATTTAAATCTTTGATTATGTTAATTTGTTTGCTTTTTATCATTAAGTACGGTAGTAGCTACTTAATAGTATACAGGGATCAAAACGAAAAAACTTGGCGTCCAACTTTCATGTGCCTCCATAACTCGCCTCACAATAATTATACTTTTCACGAAAAACCGACTAAAATCCGTTTGTAGAGTAACTCATCAATGTTCGGACACCACCTATATTCGGATGCAATTACTCATAACTTACAAGGAATATTTAAATACTTGACATGTCCTTATAGACTTCAGGGCTGTGGAAGCTTGCACACAAAAAATCAGAAGTCTACGAATCTTCATCTAGGCATAACGAGCCTAAAAGTGAACCGTCCGAAAACATCTATAATCAGACAAATTCATCTATTTCCGGACGGCCTTTGCTATTCACCTATCCTTAAGTAGAACAAAATCTTCGTTGCATTGACGTGAAAGGACAACTCTTCTACTCTCTAAATATGTATAGTTTATTTAGTTTAAATCCTTCCAATTATGAATTACAATTTATAAATCAAAAAACCGGAGTGTCATCCAATCAGTAATCGGACGCACGTGATTCCTTAAAATATTGAAAAATCAGCCATTTGAATTCACACTTGGCATTTTTACATAATAACAACTGTTCTACTGTATATTAAAGAAAACTTCTTCTGCTATCTACTGATATATAGTTTTCAACTAGCTACGTATATTGCTTTACATGAGCAAAAATTGAAATATTTTAATAATAGGAGTTACTGAAGGACCACAGACTCTCCCTCAAATAGATCAAAAGGCCGCAATCACATGGGCATGAAAACGTATAATAATGATCATGTGCGTCCGATTACTGATTGGATGACACTCCGGTTTCTTTGATTTGTAATTCATAATTGGAAGGATTTAAACTAAATAAACTATATATATTTAGAGAGTAGAAGAGTTGTCCTTTCATGTCAATGTAATGAAGATTTGGTTTTACTTAAGGATAGGTAAATAGCGAAGGTCATCCGGAAATAGATGAATTTGTCCGTAAAAATTATGTTACTTACGCGAATACGTATTTAGCTACAACACAATTGTTCATGGTTTTGCTTCTATGCTTTCTTTACCTTACAAAGCTCTATTAGAGGTGCCCTTTTGAATTGTTTATCGCATTAGTGTACCATCTACATACTACGTACCATTACACCACAGGAATCATGTGCATTTGAAATATTTTGGGTCAGGAACATATGTGTGGCGCATTGACAAAGTTACGCAAAGCTACATATTCTTAACATCATTATGGCCACTACTATCAACTAGAATGAAGGTAAGAATGGGTATTTTCTATGTTGATATTGTGTACACGTATATACGTAATAAGTGCGTGTCATGAGTTGACCATCTGGCTAGTGCTAATACTCTGTTTGATTCTTAGGCTCCTTGACTTCGGGTAAACACCATGTGCAAGCTTTGTCTTCTGTGTATGCCCTCCAGTGCCTAACTGGTAAAATTAATGCTAAACAAAAAACACCCTGGGTGTAAAAAATGTGCGAGGCCAAATAGAAGCAACATTGCAAATAGGTATTTGCAACCAAAAACTTTGATATCAGTTGAGGCCAAGAAGTTACTTATCAAAAATCTTTTATCTACTTGAATGACATACAATAGTTTAAAGCATATTTTCACAACTACAGGTGATTGGCTTTGTCACTTGGCCATCTTTATAATAGTTAACTATTGTATGCCATTCAAGTAGTTAAAAAGATTTTTGATAAGTAACTTCTTGGCTTCAACTGATATCAAAGCTTTTGGTGGCACATACCAATTTGCAATGCTGCTTCTGATTGGCTTTGCACTTTTTTACACCCAGCTAGGGTCTTTTTGCTTAGCATATCACTACTTTTTGAAAGTATACAGTATAATTATTTTATTATTACTACGGTACAAACCTGCAACAAGTTAACGTCCTCGCACGTGTGCTTGCATGCGACACGCACACGAGCACCTAGATTTATCTCACATGCGAGCAGCCTCGCAAACAACACACGCAATACACGAGGTACACATGTCTCCACACGCGATCATTAAATTAATATCTCACGTGTTTAAATTTAACGATATAATTATGTATATAACTATTGATTACCATGCTTTTCGTATTATAGGTAACGATCACATATAGAAATCAAAACTACAAGCGACGCCACCAAGGATCCTGGCATTCTGAAGCATCTAGATGAAAACCAGCTATACCAATATGCTACTGAAACCTATAACGTACATGTATCATGTGCACACAATATGTAACTATCTCAATGACTGCACTATTAGAGATAGTTGCATGCAGGCATGCATGGCATGTGCCAAAAACTCTATTAGTAGATTATTATTATTATATCACTTTACCCTTGCAAGGGCGGCACAAGCACCTCGCCTCTCGATCTATCCATATGGATTGTATACGTATACTCCCCGGACACCTCGCCGGACACTGAAGTGCAAGGTGGACGAAGAACTACAATAATTATGATGACGTGGGTGAAGATCGATATATATATATGTATTTACTCTCTCGTAGTTACTACTGCTATATAGTCAGACTTAGCTAGCCTTCAGCTTGTAGAGTAAGCGCGAGGGTGCTTAAACTGCAAGCGGTAAAGCAATGCGTGGAAGAAGGTCTAGCTGACCATGCCTGACAGATTGCAGGATCATTTATTTGCTGATTATAATCCTCCATCGCAGGTAGTCTTGCGTAGACCAATTTAGCTATGCCACGTCAGTCACTTATCGATGTCCAGATTATACGTGATTATACTGATTTTCAGGGTGCTTTACTAAGCTAGCAGATCAATGATATCCCAAGAGATTTATATTTTATTAGAACAGTCACCTACTTCTGCATGCACACTGAAGCCTTATGACATGTTCAAATGAATACAGAAGCCACAAGTGTGAAACATAAGCTACGCGTGTGAAACACATGCACGCGTAAAACGTGTATGCTGAAGATAAATGCAAGGTTCAAACTTAATGATCATGAACCACACGAAATTCAGGTACTCTCATGTGCCAATTATAAATCTCACGTGTATACACGCACGAGTACATCAACTTGTTGCAGGGTTGTACTGTAGCAAGCAGCAGAGAACTGAGTAGTGCATGGGCATAACTTATACTTGCTTAGCACACAAAATTGCAATTTAAACTTTGCAGCTTAATTTTGAAAAACTCAAGCCCCTACAAAGTGATACATCAATATACATTGTGTATCTGAAAATCTATGCAAATCATATGAAGGGGGTCCAAGTTAGGGCAACTATTAACCTGCAGTGTAATAGTCCTTCTCAAATACATTCATGTGTGTACTTTACTTCAGACTGAAAATAGTATGACAGGTGGAACATACATGGAAGAAGTGCTGATACAAATTTGGTTGAAATCCATGAAGAAATGAGTGAGTTATTAGACAAACAATTGAATATATAAAAAGAGAGTTTGAAAAAATTTCCGGGATTCACGCAAGCTCCAGCAAGCCCATGAAAAAGGTGTGTGATGAAAGAAAGGAAGAAAGAAAAAATGACTGCCATGTAAAAATTTTTGTTGTGACAGGAAGGAATTTATAAGGCCGTATCAGAAGAATGGATGAACCGATTGTGATGAACTTCGGGTTATTGATTCTTCAAACAATGAAGGTACTAATTCTCTAGTTAATGGATGAATCAGGGGGAAAGGATGGTTAGTCGTGTGTAGTCGTACAACCGCCATAAAACTTGCAATGGCTGGTACTTAAGAATGGTGGCACCGATTTCCTCCATTCTCAGTTTATTGATTATATATATGTACGTAGTAAGAATGTTGTGGATCTGTATTAATTAAGTGATAGCTTTCATGGCTGCTTAGCTAGAGCATTTGCAAATTTTAGGGTGGTGCTATGTGTAAATAACTCACTCAATGGTCGTGTTGCTGCACTTTTTCTTGGCCTCGTGACTCACTTTCATGAGTCTTGATAAATAAAAATCTCAAACACACAAGTTTCTGATACTCAAGCCATATCTCGAATGGCATGCAAGATTGACAAGACAAACCTTCGTGTGTGTATAGGATTATTTGCGAGTCTAGAGAAATTACTCGAAAAATATGGAAAATACCTGCGAGTTAACCACACGCGAGTTTAAAGTTTAAATTGAGTGGTACTGTAGTTTAAAACTCACACAACAACATAATCATTTGGCATGTTTGCCAATGGGTTTTACTACAATTAACTAGTACTTTCCAATACAGTACCATAACTATACATACTCTTCCAAATATCTTTTTCCTCCTCTGATCCAGATGCCATTAGCTATGTGTGCATGTATACCTGCATATGTATACAAAGATATAAGGATGATTAATGACAAATGATTAAGTGGACAAGATTAAGTTACGCATAGCTACACATGTATACAACATGAAATAGCAACAATTACATACATACAGCTAATATTTTACTGGTTAGAGGCAACTACTGTGATAGTCACTGCTCTCCGCATAAGAAAAGAAAAGTTAATACTTTGTGTGTGATTTCAATATAAATGTTTCAGTTAATTGCTGTGATAATTTTCTACATGAAAATTAGCTACTAGTTAATACATTATTTTTTAATAAGTAGTAGCTATACACAGAAAATTGCACACATTAGTTTAGTGAAACAAATTAACAGTACATCAATGAATAAATACAAATGTACAGACGACCCTCCTAGATAGTGCTGGGCGATATTAAAAATTAGTAACTGATACTGTAACTCGATATAGCTATTGTTGAAGTCAATTTGATATGAAAGTTTAAACTTTGAACATTCACAATACGATAATTGTTTGACAAGATTACACAATATCGATTACATATTGTATTATTGCCCATGCAGTACTACTCCTATTGTCAGAATAAATAGAAGTTGTCAAATTGATATCAACTATGAACGTAGCTACCAATGCAGCACCCCAGAACAAGAATATTGACCAACTAGCTAAAGCTACTATCACACATTTTATGTGGGCTTGAACTACCACACATTTTATGGTATCGAGTATTTCATTAAAAAAGTTAACGATTAAGTACGTACTGACGAATAGCTAGATTTTTAATCAAAATTTCAGAACAAAAGTTATTTTTCATCAAAACCTTCAAGGTATTTTCCTTAAAATCAAATAATTAGTATTTACTGATTTTAACATTTGTGTGTATTGTGTATTCTGTTAATATAAGAGTTATATTCTATGCAAAAACTCTCCATAAAATGTGAGCCGGCATGAGAAAATAGGGCTTATATGCACATAAATTTTGACCACATTTTTGGATTTCAAACTTGATGGTGATTTCTTTTATCCTTCATTATCATGCCTTGTTCTACGTACGTATATTCCTTAAACAAGGTGAGAAATCACAAAAGGTGTCGATAAACCATTATGGGTTCTCCTTATTATGTCACACAAAACCCATAACCAATTTGTTTGCACATGTGATATAATTAGTAATGCTGCATGGTGCTGTTTGTAAAGACATGATGTTTTTGCATGTGGGTGATTATAGCCTAGCACTTTGTTAACAAGCACCTGTAAACATGCATAATTGTTTAGTAGGCCACCTGTAACATTTTTGGTTCCTGTAACACTTTTGGTCCCTGCTAAGGACCTGAAAATCATTATTATGCTTATATACGTACAAGCATTCTACAAAACATAAACAAACTAAAAATTTAAAATTTAAACAGTTAATAGGGATTGACCCCAGTGCTCCAAAAAGTAAGGAAACAAGGAGCGAATAAGATTTTGGCATGAGAGAACACTAAAGATTCTGGTATGAGATACCGTATGGTAAAAACTTTGGCGAAATTGCTACTGTGAAACATTGGCGAAAAAAACTTTGGCAAAAATTGATGCTCAAAAAAATTATTATAAAGTGTTAATTACTTTTTAGTAAAACGCCAGATTGTTACCAGCAGGCTTCCACATGTTAAGAAGATGACGATGTTTGATTTTTCATTGGATTCGATGATTCATGGGTATCATGAATATAAAAGCTATGGGAAAATCCATCTGCTGATGATGATCTTTTGTGTGAGCGCGAAGTGGGAAATGCTAATGACACTCACACAGTTGCTGTTAGAAAAGATATCGCTGGCGAGAATACAACAGTGGGACATATTCCACGAGAAATCTCTTCAATATGTTTGATATTCATTAGGTGTGGAGGTGAAATCCAGTGCATCATCAATGGTCATCGTCGTTAAGAGCACAGGGTTTAGTGAACACTTATCTCTCAATCCTGCTTGTGTAATGCCAGCCAACCACATCAGTAATTTTATGCCATTAGCATGTAAAACCGAGTGTGAAGCAACAGAAAAAGAAAACATCAGCTCAAATTCTTTTGTGGATCTTACAAAAGACCTTGATGCAGAGCCACCACCAGCAAAGAAGCAAAGAATTAATGACCGAGTGTGAAGCAACAGAAAAAGAAAACATCAGCCCGAATTCTTTTGTGGATCTTACAAAATACCTTGATGCAGAGCCACCACCAGCAAAGAAGCAAAGAATTAATGACTATGAGAGAATTATAATGGGGGAGGAACTTTCTGATATTGAGATAAACTATGCTGAGCAGTTGCTGAAGGTGCACCACCCCAAGTTCGGTGGATTTCATTCAACACTATTGCAAAGAAGAGTGAAAGGCTCTGCAAACAATATTCAAATTGTGCACTGCTCTACGAGATATCATTGGATAACAGCAACAACAATGAACTGCAAACTACGTAGGAGAGGTGAAAGTTTATGACTCACTTTTTACATATTGTGACAAAGAAACAGTGAAAGTTATTCATGAGATATTTACCAGGACAGCGCAGAAAAACTGACAATCACAGTATGTCGTTCTCAAAAGCAAAGAGGAGGCAAAGATTGTGGATTATTTGCAATCACCTTTGCTGTAAGTTTAGTGTTTGGTTTAAATCCAAGTAAGCTGAAGTTTCATCACACTGTAATGAGAGCTCCTTTAGTAGACTGTTTCACTAAGCAAGTTATGTAGCCAGTAATATTCATATACCGGAGTAATATTTTATATATATATTGATCATGGCAAGCAAATTATTCATGTATTTTACATAATGAGAATAGATACACTGTATACAAGACTCATGATAGTGAGTCACGAGGCCAAGAAGAAGTGCAGCAACGTGATCACTGAGTGAGTTATTTACACGTAGCACTGTCCTCAAACTCGCAAACACTCTAGCTAAGCCGCCATTAAAGCTATCGCAACGTTCTTACTATATAGAATCAACAAACCGAGAATGGAGGAAATAGGTGCCACCATTCCTAAGTAATTGTAATTGTCAGGGAGTCCACTCAGTAAAACTGATTTCAGTGGAGCTCTGCACATACATACATACACATACGTAACACAAAAGAAATAACTAACTACTTACTTAGCTATATTACACACAAGACACAACTAGCTAATTACATACGTAAGATACAACACAAAAGCAAACAAAAATAAAACTACAATAACAAGACAAAACAACAAGATATCAAGAATTAAAGTAAAAACTTTTAAATAACGGCAATGTGGTAGCCTCAGTAACACTTAGTGATAAATTGTTCCATAAGATGGCCCCTCGATAAAAAATTCCTTTTACCATAATTGGTAAACACTCTGGAGACAAAGAGTCGATTAATACCGTATATTGCAAATTGTTCGAGGTAGAAAAGTTTCGTGGATGGACAAGGTACGTACTTCAAATTCGCTGGAAAACTTTCGTGATTCGTTCACCCTGGTCAAAATGTGCTCACATGCGTAGACTATGCGATTTCATTAATCGAACGCATCTGCTTAATAATTCTGAATAATAATATATTTACCGCTTAACTTGTCGCTTTCTGACCTTGCAGATATGGCTAAGCAGTGTGGCTGTAAGATTGTATCAAGCTGGAAATCACACAGTGTAGCCTGACCTAGTTATGGCGGCGATGCCGATGCGTGGCGTGCCAATTGCGTGGACACGTGAAATCTTATTAATGGCAGAGGAGTTCTAAATAACCATCTGTATATCACATTGACAGTCCTATTTTCTTCCTGTAATGTTCAACCGTGATATTCCAATTTAAAACTAGAACGAAAAAGTTTAGCTGGAAAAGTTTCGCGGTCACCAATTAATCCGCGAAAACCGCAAAACTTTTCCACCTCGAACAATTTGCAATAATAATATGGTATTACAGCTAACATGACCTGTTATGTCCTTTGAAAATTGAAAAATGTTATGTAAATAAGGAGGAGAAATCTGATGTAAAGACTTGAAAATTTGAATAGCTGTATGAAATCTGCGATGCTTGGTCAATGTAAAAGGAAATTTAGAATGAAAAGTCAATGGCAGCTTATTGACAAACCTAGAATGAACTCTTTCAATCAAACAATTCAGTTTTGCAGTGGATGGAGACTAGACAACATCACAATAATCAAAAAGTGGCATCACAAAAGCTGAGTATAATACACACAGCACTGCAGGCGGCAAGGTCCCATAACGAACAACTGAAGCAAGTCTTGATCTAATTCTAGAGACCATACTACGAATATGCAAAGTCCATGACAATATGGGGTCAATCAAAACACCCAGATACCGAACAGAATTAACTTGAGTCAACACATTACCACCAACTGAGACATTTAATGTTTTATCTGCCACTCTATGACAGCTTCCAATAAGCATACAATTTATCAACATTTAGACATTAATGAGAACTATGAAGCCAAGTAGCCACAGAATCCAGGTCAGACTGCAAATATGTCTCCACCACATGTAAATCTGAATGACTACAATATAGCTCTGCATCATCAGCGTACAGATGTAACATACAGTAACGGACAACTGAGGGCAAATCATTAATGTATAGAATGATAAAAAATTTAAAATTTAAAAGGTAAGTAGGGATTGAATTCAATAGTGCTACAAAAAGTAAGGAAACAAGGAATAAGATTTTGGGACGAGAGAACATTCTGGCATGAGATAATTTATAAAAGTTTAATCCCTACTTTTGGCTCACCTATCCTTACTTTTTGTAGCACTATTGAATTCAATCCCTACTTACCTTTTAAATTTTTAATTTTTTATCATTCTAGTTTGTTTGCTTTTTATACATGCTAAGCATTCATAATAATCTTTCAGCAGGCGCACAAATGTTACAGGCGCTTACGTAATAATTATGCTTGTTTACAGGCGCTTGTTAACAACGCGCTTACATGGCAAAGCAGCTGCGTGATAGCAAATAACGCTCGAAAAACAGCAAAAGTTATTTGTCCAAGGCTATAATCTCGAAGTTCACGATGTAATAAAGTACACGCGATAACATCGTGCCATGGTGCCACTGTAACTAATTATATCACGTGCAAGCTAGGTTTTTGCGTGACGTAATAAACAGAAGCCGTAACAGGCTATCGTCACCTTCGAAGGTGAGATTCACACCTTGCTAAAGGAATATAGAAGAACAAGGAAGGGAATGAAGGATAAAAGGAATCGCCATGGCGCAGTGGGTAAATCGTCTTCGGAACAACATTTTCGTAAATCCGCCGCCACTACAGGGCCGTCGGAAGCGGGGCGGCTGGGGCGGCTTAAGCCTCCCCACTTTTTCACCACCTTTTATTTTATACACTATAAACATACCTGTAACCATGATTCACTTAACCATGCACGTGCATTTTTATAATATAAAATATGTGAATCCACAATCGATAATTTTAACAATCGGTGGTGTGGCGTTTTTTAGAATCGATTTGCTAAATTATTTAACAACGGCCTTATGAGCGTGATGGAACTTCCTACACCACTTATTGGTAATAAGACTCACGAACCACGTAAGTTTCAATTCCCTCAGCGTGAATTGTTAAGCCGGCGCTCAGTGTCGTTTCAGCAGCAATGGTTTGATCGCTGGCCTGGGCTGCACTGTGATAAAGACCAAGATCTAGGTTTCTGCTTTTCATGCATTGTTGCTTAGAACAATCAGCCTGAGCTTCAGTCAGCTCATTGCTTGGAGAAAACTTTTATTTCAACAGGTTTCTCAGTCCAATTGGAAAGATGCCATACTGAGTTCAAGCCAAGTGATCTAGAGTAAATACTTACAGAAGTTGATAGAACCAATCATTTTAGTATTCAAATTTGCTAAATAGCTATACTTGGCTACATAATAGCCTCTAGCTTATACTTACATACATATTATCAAATTAAAGCCTCTCAGTAAAATGGCTCAGAATGCATTCCCAGATGAACTAAATTTCAAAATTTTCCTTGGGGGGGCATGCCCCCAGACCCCCTAGAATGAGCTGCATTTGGCAGCTGAGTTGCCTTTGGCAACTATTAGATAGCTAAACAAAACCTTCTGTATAGAGATTCTTTTGACAGCCTCCCCACTTTCAAGTTGCTTCCTACGGCCCTGCACTACCTTTATTATGTGAAATTTCTGGAGCCCTACACCTAGCGCAACCGGGTCTTACGGCAGGCTGGCAGGCTGGCTGGCAGATGAAATACAGGTGAATTTCGAAATTTTCAAAGTTGGCTGTAGGTCGAAATATTCGACTTGTCGCTTCGTTTAACCAATGTACAGCATCATTACAGCCTTACCAATGCATTCCAGTCAGTTTTTTCGGGTAAAGCCTATTGGAAGGTTGTTTTATGAAGTGCGAAAAATCGGGAAACCATACAATTTCTTACCAATCCCTACTATTAAGTACTACCGTACTTAATGATAACGCAAAGAGCAAAGGACCCAAGATTGATCGCTGAGGCACTCCAGTAGAAATAGCACCCCATTTAGACAAATCACCATGAAACGAAACTCTTTGCTGCTGCCCAGCTAAATAATTACATAACAAGTCATAAGATGACCCACAAAAGCCATAGTAAGTTAGTTTATTGCACAAAATCGAATGATCTACAGTATTGAAGGCTTTTGCCAAATCCAGAAACACAGCACCAGTATATTTACCTTCGTCGATAGTTTTCAGCCAATTATCAGTTGCATGTAGTAACGCATCCTGTGTAGAATAGCCTACATGAAATCCAGATTGATGAGGACAGAGTAAGTTATATTTCATAAGGTGTGATTGAATTTGATTATGCAGCACACGCTCCAAAACCGGTAGCACAGAGATTGGACGAAAATGAGACAAGCTCATACATTGTTTACATTTAGGAACAGGTGTAAAAATAGCCTGCTTCCACTGAAGAGGAACTGAGGAAGACTCAATACACTTATTGATAAAACAGTAACAAGCCTTGCCATATAAGGAGAGGCTCTAACAAACCGAGTTGGAAGACCATCAGCTCCAGAAGCTTTTTGAACATGTAAAGAGGATATGATCAATGAAACTGATTCAACATCAACAGGTACAAACACCAGAGAAGGTATAGTCACATCAAAAAGCTTGCCCATATACACAGAAGCTGGTACTGTACTAACCACATTAGCAACAGTCTTGTAGGGAATTGACAAAAAATGATCATTAAAAGCATCAGCAGTAGCTGAGACTTGAACCTCACAAGCAGACTTAGAACGCCTGGACAAAGGTTGAAAATGCTTCCAAAATTTGCCTGGCTTACTCTTAAGTGAAGATGCAAGGTCATGAAAGTATGCTGCTTTAGCTGATCGAAGCATAGTGTTAACTTTATTACGTAATGTTCTATATGACAACCAATCAGAAGCAGAGCCAGACTTCAAAGCCCTACGGTGAGAAATGCCTTCCTGTCACCACAAAAATTTTACGTGACAGTTGTTTCTTCTTCTTCTTTCTTTGTTTGTTTCTTTTATTTTCATCGCACACTTTTTTGGGGGGTTTGCGGGAGCTTTTGTGAACCCCAGAAGTTCTTTTCAAACTCTCTTTTTATACATTCACTTGTTTGTCTAATAACTCACTCATTTCTTCATGGATTTCAGCCAAATTTGTATCAGCACTTTTCCTATGTATGTATGATCTACTTGTCATACTATTATCAGTCTGAAGTAAACACTTGAATGTATTTGAGAAGGGCTATTACACTACAGGTTGATAGTTGTCATAACTTGGGACCCCCTTCAAATGATTTGCATAAGCTTTCAGATACACAATCTATATTGATGTATCACCCTGTAGTGAAAGTTTTAAAAAAATCTTGGGTCTGAGTTTTTCAAAATTAAGCTTCAAAGTTTAATTTACAGTATTGTATGCTAAGCAAGTACAAGTTATGCCCATGCAGTACTTCTCTGCTGCTTGCTAGTAATAACATCTATTTATACTTCCAAAAAAGTAGTGATACAGGTATGCTAAACAAAAACATCCTGGGTGCAAAAAAGTGCGAGGCCAATCAGAAGCAGCATTGCAAATAGGTATGTGTGACCAAAAACTTTGATATCAGTTGAGGCCAAGAAGTTACTTATCAAAAATCTTTTTAACTACTTGAATGACATACGTGCATTAGTTTATAGCATATTTTCACAACTATGATTGGCTTTGTAACTTGACCACCTTTTTCACACCATCATTATTAATAAAGGTGGCCAAGTGACACAAAGTCAATCATAGTTGTGAAAATATGCTATAAACTATTGTTAATGTTATTCACTTGGCATTATCCCCTAAACACCCATCTTGTTTGGTTGTAAATAATGTCTCCCCATGTCTGTTGATGAGGGTTGGTTTTTGGTAGGGTGCACGGGACTCCCAATAGCCATTGATGTTTAAGTTTTATGTTACTGTATGTCTGCTTCTGGTAAATAGGAACCTAGCCTAAGGCTTGGGGGTGCCAAATTTGTGAATATTAATGCTGAACTAACTTTGTGGATCAGTTTACCTAACTATTCACAAATTCTTGAGCCACAGAAAGGTGAGCTTTGATAGCGAGCATTTCCCCCCAAGCAAACCTCTTTCATTTCGTTGAATGGTCTCCCATGGGATCCCCGTGCACCCTAAAGTAGCTAGCATGAGGGAGGTTATTCTGCACATCGCCAGTGTGGCCAGTTCTTGGGTAACCCTGTATGGCTACGTATATATTACAGCAGTATACAATTATTTCATTATGCGATTATACATTACACATATACAGCACTCAGGGGTCATTATGTAGAAATCAGCTGCCTAGACAATGTTGCCAGCTGCTCTCTTGAGGTTCTAATGTATAGCTGGTATGCGCTACTTTGCCAGCGTCCTAATATTTTTATGTGAGTATCTGACACTCCTGCTGCCTTGGCCGATGTAGCTGCCCCGATGCGGAAGCTATGTGTATTACGTATATTGTCGGTCATCCAGGCCAATGCGTTTCAAAATAGTCGACAATGCTTTGCTGAAGTACTGCCGAGTCAGGGGAATTCCCTTTACATAAATAAATAGGGGGCCATCTTTGTTCCCTCTCAGTACCAGATATGGCAGTATCGCCTTGACTGGACAAACAGCATGTTCAGTTACACCAAGGAAGAGGTTGATTCCTTGACGAAAAGGATCGGTCTTTGACTGCTTGATCGTGACACGCACAACAGATGGTTCCACTTTTTTGTCAATGGCAATATCCTTGATAGTCAGGTGAACTTCTGGGTCAAATTCTTGCAGTGACGGTACGGTGAACTCAGAGCACCGGAGGAAGCCAAAAAGGCTGTGCAGCAAGCTGCCCACATCATTATACTATGGTAATCATTAGGTGTGCAAGCTAGTACTGTGTGGATGCTAGCCATGATGCTGGAAGTAATGGGAAGGCGCTGTCATTGAGTTTTCCCATGGAGCTGTTCCTTTTTGATCCCTTTCATGACAAGTTCCAAATATGGGAATAGCTGTTGATTGTAGGTTTGATGCATGCCAACAGAAACATGCAAGTGGCGTATCGCTGCTAGGTACACCTTAATAGTAGTGTGGGCTATTCCCTCCTTGGCAAGGTGGGTAATAAACAGCAGCAATACCCTCTCTGAGGTAGGGATGGGTGTTACCCTGAGTTGTTGGCAGAATTGATGGTAGCGGGACTGTCCAGCATGGTATGATTTCATAGTTGAGGGGGCTAAACCATTGATAAAATATTGCTGAACTGCGATCTGAAGTTTGCTGAAGTCCAGTCCTCCCATGGTGGTGTCGGCATGGCTAGTAATGGTGGTGGAAGAGGGGTTGGTAGGGGGTGAGCCTGTGGGTTAAAACCGAAAACCAGTAACATATTATTTCTTGACAAATGATCTGCCGTAGTATTAGTGACCCCTGGAATGTGTTCTGCCATTATTTCAATATCGTAATAGGCTGTGAAAAATGTTAAGGTGCGTAGGAGGTGCATTACTTGCAAATCCTTGCATGACCCCTTGTGGATAGATGCCACCACGCCACTGTTGTCACACTGAAATAGGACTCTTTGGCGCTGCAATGCCTTGCCCCAAGCCACACAGCTTAAAATAATTGGGGTGAGCTCCTTAGCCATTATGCCCACTGATGTCCATTCATGTGTCCACTCCCACTGGAGCCATCTTCCCTGGTGAAAGGCTCCGCAGCCCCATAGTCCTGATGCATCTGTCTGGATTATGACATCTGGTGATTGTGAACCCCCACTCCAATGTAGAAGGCTCAAACCATTCCAGTGATGTAAGAATGTGTTCCACCAGCAGAGGTCTGAGCGGAATTCTCGATTGAGCCTAGTGTAAAAGTTAAGTTTCTTCACTTTGGCAGCAGTCATGTACAGGCGAGACACAAAGGTTCTGCCCTGTCTGATCACTTTCGTTGCATGCTGGAGATGGCCGACTAGGGACAGAATGTCGCGTTTGGTTGCCTTGGACTTATCCAGCCATTCGGTGACTAGTAATTGTAGTCATCGAAGTTTTTCTGGGGGCAACTTTGCCTCCATGGTGACAGTGTCTAACGTAATGCCGAGGAATGAAAGAGATGTGGCTGGTCCCTCTACCTTCTCAAGTGCCAGTGGAACTCCCAAGATATCGCATATCTGTTTGATAGTGTCTAGGTTCTGTTGACAAATGTTGGAGTTTGGAGGCCCTATTGTGAGAAAGTCATCCAAGTAGTGAAGAAGGGGTTGTGCGCCATGTTGTTCCATTATCCAGGCTAGTAAGTCAGCTAAGGTATTGAATAACTTGGGGGCCGATCTCAAGCCAAATGGCAGGCAAGTATCAATGAACACTGCCCCTTTCCACTGCACTCCCAAGAGGTGCCAATCTGCTGCATGCACTGGCAAAAGTCTGAAGGCACTCTTAATGTCTATCTTGGCCAGGTGTGTTCCTGGACCCAATCTTACAATGTAGTTGATTGCGTCATCAATGGTTATATATTTGAGGGAACATAACTCCTTAGGTATTCCATCATTTACGCTTTGGCTTGATGGAAATGAAAGATCCACAATAAGTTTCCATTTAGTCTCCTGGTGGTTCTTGGGGATTACCCCAAATCTGCTGATATGAACATTGGGCACCACATGTGGGCAGAATGGACCCACTAGCCTACCAAGACTTAGTTCTGTTCGAAGATAATCCTCCACTACTTCAGGGTGAGTGATTGCTCCTTGCAGGTTTTATTTTGCTGGTACAAGTACAGAGTCTCTGTACGTAAAGCCAACTCTGAATCCTTCTAAGATGCCATTCAACACAAAATGCACCATGTCCCAGTATGGGTAGCCCTTGAGAAGCAAGGACCAGCCTGACAGTGACAGAGGGGTAGTAATGTTACGAGCTGCAGGTGGGACTTGTGGGGCACTGGGGGCTGACGCTACTTGCGCTTGCCACATTTGCATCCAGTCTGAAGCAGGTATTGCTGTTTCCTCTTCTTCCAGTATATGCGGATCCCAGATTGGGGCTATGAGGCAAACAGATATCTAGATATACCTGTGACTGATATTTGGGAATTGATGCCATTGCATACCTTACTTACCCTTGTTGTTACCGCAGAATACACATCATGCTCATATACACATGCATCACATACATACTCTATATATACAGCTATATATCAATGCCTGCATGTACACGCCTGCCTATATGTACATGCCCACACATGCACGCATATACACATATCACAGGGTATCGAGTATTAATGAAGGTTATTGCATGTGCAGTGCTAGGGATGGGCGGTATTAGAAATATGGTTTTGCGATTATCATCATTTAAATTATCACGATAATCATGATTATCATTATAAAACAATGCATACAACATAATGTACTTAACACAGCATACATCATACATTCATAATGCATGTTAAAAATCATTATGGTATTGATTTACATACAATCATTATGTCTCTTTAGTCTCTGATTAATGATTAATCCAAATTATTTGCTAAAAACACAAGTCTATCCAAGTTCTCAGGTTTAAGCCGTGATCTGAATTGGTCAGCAATAAAACCTGCTTTGCTAAAAATACGCTCAGAAGGCACACTTGTAGCACAAATAGCTAAGTATTTCTTTGCCAAGCGTGCTAAGGTAGGAAGATTATGCTGTTCATTCTTCCACCACTCAAGTGGGTTGCCTTCAGGATTAATATTAGGTAGACTCGTATACCTTGATATTTCATTTTGAACTACTTGCCACGGAGATAACACAGGCATTCTATCAGCGTCTTCAGATACAATATGTTTAAGTACAGCTGCTAGACCTTTACTCTTTTTCTTCTGTGGAGGAGGGCGAATGTCTTGATCTTGTGCTTCAGTGTCATTTGCAGGTGACTCCTGATCAGGTGAGGAGGTAGATAAGATTGAAATTGCCTCTTCTTTTAACAATGAATATGTATTTTCTTTGTTTTCCAGGTAGTGATCTTTGAATCTAGGATCTAGTAACGTAGCCACATCAAGTAAATCATTTTGTAACTCATACCTTTGTGTTATGTCATTTAACATTCTTTGTTTCATTGACTTAGCCACTGTATCATCATCACCTTTTTCCTTGAGAATGTTTTCTTTCAGGTGTTTCAAAATTGGAATAATTGCTGAGCTTGTGACTCGTTTTTCACCAGATAAGACATCTGTCAAGATACCAAGAGGTTTTAACACGTCAACAAGAGTTTCTAAAAGCTTGAAATCATCATTAGATGGCATTAGATGCCACTTGCTGCGGTCACCAGCAAGAACAGCACTGATTGCCTGTTGTTGCTCTACAATGCGAGATATCATTTCATTTGTTGACTCCCATCTAGTTGTAACAGGAGAAATCAATTTATGTTGTGGCAGATCTAGCTCTTCTTGTTTGTGTTGAAGATCTCGATTTTTCTTCCAACTGCGATGAAAATACCGTATACGTCAAAAGATTCGAGGGGGAAAACTTTCGCGGTTTTCGCGGATTTTAGCAAAACGCGAATGTTTTACCATTGAAACTTTTCCTGCTTCACAATTAGAAAATAATTACCGTTCGCAGTGAAGTCGTTCTCCAATCACAGGTGTCCAATTGTCTTGATACACATGATAACCACGGACAGAACTGTCGGTTTCAAATTCGGCTTCAGCCATGCGCCCAGCGCGCGTGTCAAACTATATTCTAATTTGCGCACACTCTAAAATCCGTATCGCAGAGGCGCGCGTTGGCTTTAAGACTGCAAACCACGAAAGTTTTCCCTACATAATGCACATTGCTGATGAACCGCGAAAGTTTTCCCCCTCGAATGTTTTGACGTATACGGTATGCAACAAGTGAACGGCATTTTCCAAGGACGCGTGATATTCTATTATCATTCAGTCCCTTCCCAATTGTCAGGTGAAGGTTATGACCAAAACAGCTTAGCCTAGGCCAATTCAACTTTACAAATGCTGCCACCATATTAGATCCATTATCAGTGGTGGTGGCAACAAGGTTATCAGGGTTTAGTTTCCATTCTGCTAGTAACTCTTGAATAACAGAAGCAATGTTATCTCCAGTGTGATCTTCACTCAAGTGTAATGTGCCCAAGCAATACGTTTTCAAATTCCAATCTGCATCCACAAAATGAATAGTGTAACTCATAAAGGGTATATTGGCTGCACTTGTCCAAAGATCAGTAGTAGCTGAGTAATAGTTTACAGATTTGACTTTGGACTGAAAACTTGCTTTTACTTCATTGTACATTCGGGGGATTTCGTATTCAGTGAAATGCTTACGCGATGGCATCTGATAGCGAGGGTTTAGTTTATGAACCATGTGCCTAAACCCAGGTTTATCCACCATTGAAAGTGGTTGCATTTCCTTTGCAATAAAATATGCAACAGCATGGTCGATTTCACGAGCAGCAGACGAATCAGGAGAAAATGCTTTGCTTCTTTCTATGGCCTGGGGAAGAGTTAACTGTAATTGCGGCACTTCGGTAGTATTATCTTGGGTCGAACTCCTTCGCGCCACTTTCATGTCAGCTTGTACATACAAGGTCGGATGGTTATCTCGTAAATGGGCTAAAAGGTTTGTAGTATTTCCACCCTTCGCTGATATCTTTTTTCCACAAGTTCGGCATGAGGGAAAGGAAACTGTTTCTTCACGTATCTTTCCATTATCGTCCGTTTCTAAACCGAAAAAATCCCACACAATACTTTTACTCCTTGGCTTCTTAACCAACATAATGCTCGACATGCTACTCGTACTGCTGTTATCGTCTGTGTTCAAAACTTCGATTCGACTTGAGTGACTCGACATTTTCACGCTTACAAAATGGTGAAAACAAACATCACGTGCGCATTCAACAATAATCGTCAGAACCTTAATCATATCGATATCAATAATCGTGATTATCATTATCGTTAAAATACCGCATAACCGGTTTACCGCCCATCCCTAAATTGTGCACATAGCAACACCCGCAGTTGAATACAATCATGGTTAAATTGTTTAAAACAGTTAGCTTGTCCTATAATCATAGTTTAATATATTACAGTTAGCTTGTCCTACTTCAGTCTGTTCACAACCGCTTGCTGGGGGAGGGGGGGCAGCTTAGTAGGTGTATGGGTGGTATCCCAGGGTCCTTCCATTGGGGCAGTGAATCAACTTATGAACCTTGTTACTAATCGCGGAATCATAAGCACAGTATTCCACTTGCGACAGATTCTTCTGTACTGCCTTGTTGGGTAAATGAGGGGTTGGGGAGGGGTGCTGATTGCCTGTGTAGCTTCCGATGCCCATTCACATTCTGAAGAGGTGTGTGTCAAAGCAAAGCAGTGTTTGCACCTGGAGACTCTCGCATTGCCTGCAAAGGCTAGGTTCCATAATGTGGGATCGAGACTGGCCCATACTTTTGTTGAATTTGCTGCGGCGCTTAAGCGGAATCTGCGGTCGTACCCGACCCAACTGTCTCCTTCATACTATATAGAGGCATCTATTATTAAAGATTGATACCCTAACAGGTCAGGTACTCTCTCAGGATATTTCAGGGCTATAATAGCAATATAAATGCTGAAACACTGGATCCACTCTAAGATATTTGTCACCGCCCTTCTTTTTGACTTGGGTACTCCACCTTTATCCTCTAGTGCAAGGCTCCTAGTGCACTCTAGACGATCCGGTAGCAACTCAGCCATATCCACAAACTCTCCAGACTCTATTTTGTTGGCTAATTTTTTAGGCACTGGTGGTCGTCCCTGACCAATGGGTACTGCACTGTGAGATGCCTCCCAAGTATCAGCGATAGTTGCACTGGTGGTCATCATACTTGTGGGAATGGGCAGTATTGTGTTGCTAAAGTCAGTGGGTAGTGTTGAGGGCGTTATGGTGGGGACATGGCCCAGTAGTGGGGCTGGCGGCAGGGATCCCAATACTGTGAAATAAGAGAGTGATAATTAGCGGCGCTACGCTACACAATGCCACCTGTTTAATTTTTCTTTCAGTGGGCCCCCTCTTCTGTAATAGGTAGGTCGAACATTAATTAGTTAGCTACATATACATTGCCTGTAACCCTGTGTGCTACACCATTATACATATACAGCATGTATAATTACTGGCCACGTAATTTGCTGTGGGGAAGGCCACGTAATTTGCTGTGGGAAGGGACTGCGTAACTCGCTGTGCATAATTTGCTGTGGGAAGGACCACATAACTTGCAGTAAAAGGGGGGGTTGTATAATGTTAATATACAATTAATAGCTTACATGGTACAGTCAGTGGGGGCTGTCCTAATGCTCCTTCGCTGGCGGTCGCTTGCGTATACGTTCCAGTTACAGCCACTTGCGTCTGAGGGGCTCCCGTGACTTGTTCATAGATCCCGGTCACAGCCATCATTGGGGTAGAGGTTCCGACTACAGTGGGTAGCGTAGTGAGAGACGACTGGACAACTGTAGCAGCAGGTAACAAAGTGGGAGGTCCCACAATGGCCGCTGTGGTTTGGGCGGCATTGCTGTTGGTCGGAAACTGTCTAACGATCAACTCTGCAATCTTTGACAAATCCTCCTGAGACAGTGGTAGAGGCTGCGGATCCCCCGCTGGTGTCGAGGCTCTCCCTCTCTGGTTCCCTAGTGAAGCTTTCTCTCTCTGAGTCCCTTGCGTGGTCCCTCGTGTCTCGTAGCGTGTCTGGGTAACCGCGTGCTGAGTTCCGCGGTTGCGACGTCTGGTTCCTCTACCTGATGATGAACTACCGCGGGCCCGGGTGCTCATTCTTATAGGTCTTTGCCATTAAGTTATCTGATCTCTGATCTCTTAATGGATACGTGCCACTTCAACTTGTGCTTGCACATGTGCATTACCTAATTCTAATTATTGCACACAGGCCGCCGTTCCGACATTAACTTTGTTTAACTTGTTAAACTACAATATGTCATTCAAGTAGTTAAAAAGATTTTTGATAAGTAACTTCTTGGCCTCAACCGATATCAAAGTTTTTAGTAGCATCTGTTTGCAATGCTGCTTCTGATTGTCCTCGTACTTTTTTTACACCCAAGGTGTTTTTCTTTAGCATACAACTTACATATAGCATAAGTTACCAATTATGGGCATGACTTAATTGTATTGGAAACTATAGATGTTCAATTATCGGAACATGCCATTTCCAAGAATATAACACTTTCACATCTTACATCTAAGGAGGTAGGTGTGGTGTAACCTGGATATCAGCACACTTGGCTGTGATACAACCAGGACATTAAAGGGTACAAGTGTACATGTGGTATAACACCTATTTGATGCATCAACACTTTTAACTTGCTGTTTATGTAGTCATACCAATGCAATATCGATTGTGGTTTTTAGTTTAAAGTTGATTATTAATTGTGCGTTTGTTATCCGCTCCAAAAACTATGAAGCTTGAATAGCCAATCAAACAAGTACTACTGCTTTTCAGTTCCTTTTTACGACACTTGCTGACAATATTACTGATAGGTGTGGCCTTAGTATACTAACATGATGCATCATGAATTCCTGCCAAAGGTTCGTTTTACAGTAAAGAGGCATTTAAACAGATTAGCTACAGTACTAACAAGATGGAGTGCTTCAGTTTTAAAAGTGGATGTTACCAGGTGGTAACAAGCATTAAAAAAGCGGACTAACTAAAAAAGTAATTTAGCTACAGCACTCACCATTCTAAGTCTTGCAGCTTATATAAAAAATTGTGGTAAATCCACAATCACATGCAAAAATGTCATGACAATGCCAAAATAGAGTCCCACAATCACAACGAATACCCATTAGCTACTATATAAAGATTAGCAAAGTGTAATGTATTGGTTATAACACAGGCACCCGTGTTTTGCACACTCTCGGGCATCGTGCGTATATATCAGGCAAAGCACTCTGTGTTATAGCCTACACATAGCCAACACTTTTCCATGTATATACGTACTTGTTTAGCAATAAAACTTGTTTTAGGTCACGCTTATCACGGTCACGGTCAACTTGCCTAATTGGTCACACTTTGGGTCATGCAAACTGTATTACAGCAAAGTGAGAAGCTGCATTAGCTTGTTTGATCAGTTACAAAGACTTGATGTGAATTAATGGTTGTTAACTAGAATAACAAAAAAACTAAACAGAGACATGCAACACTACGAAACTATAGCTATAAGGAAACAAAGGAACCATATTTAAGATGGCACTGAGACGTTCCGATGATCGTGTGACAAACCAGCTTCCACAAACTTATCATATCATGCATGCACTTTTAATTCATTTAACATGAACATTGCAACTAATGAAAGCTGGTTGAATTGCATGCTTGCTCTTTTAGATAGATTTTCTGCATATATACGGTACGTATAACTAGCTACACCGGCAGCCGGTGACAGCTAAGCCAGAGACAACTAATTATAGGGCGCTACGTGCCCTAAATATGTATTAATCTCTGGCCGGGCTAGGCAAAACCCGTTATGTCATGCCACGCCCATACCAGCAGCGCGTGACATACCGCCACGCTCATACCAGCAGCGCGTGACATGCCGCCACGCCCATACCAGCAGCGCGTGACATGCCGCCACGCCCATACCAGAAGCGCATGACATGCCGCCACGCCCATGCCACATTCCGCCACGCCCAGGCACAAGCAGAACCCTACAGGGCCTCGTCAAAACAACAAGTCATATGTGGTCTACTGATTCAATAACAATGATTATAGTCATGTTATAAGCTCAAATGCATTCCCCACCGGGGTTCCCAACGCATGCATTCCCAACATGTGGTTCGGCAATTTGCCTAGTTTGTAAACAAAATTCCCTGGATAAAAAATTATCAATATCAATTTATCAAGATTTCTTGACTCCTCATATGTAGTTCCAGATGACTGTAGCTATATTGTGAGACATACTGTCGATTTGCAATGTCTAAAAATCTCGCGAAAAAGTCGGCAGTGACACGTGTGGAAATATGTGACAAATATACAGAACGTAACATAGCTATACATATAATACAGAACTTACAATATTTTTTATTAGTGCTTTTGTATGTAGTCCAATATTTTTATCAAATGTACCGTACTGGTCACTTTTCTGTAACGATATCAGTGCGCAAGGATCTTTTGCGGACTTGATTTTGGTGCACGTGCGTATTGAAATGAGTCTCGTTATGCGAAGAAATCATACGACCTTTGACCTCTAGCACGTGACATCACGTGATAATGTGATTTCATCTATTTACTCTCTTATGCTCAAAATTGGTGTACAAGGTGGTTTTTATGATCCTGCTAACCTCAGTTATCATTTTAACCTTGCAAGAAGGATAGCGGCTTGTCATTATTATGCTTGTAACTGTAAGTATACTTTCATAATTATAATTATTTACAGTATCGTTTTGTAATATATTTATTCACCAGGCTTATTCACTACTGGTGTGTGGTATTAATAGTACCATAGGTTATACCTTATCAGGATAGCTACAATGCACAAACACCTACCACCTGAAAGCCAGTATTGATTGTGAGTGCTAAGCTACATTGCAATATTGTTTGTTATAACTGAAGGGTTAACCAAATAGACTGAGCTTTTCATCAGGATATATACATCAATCCATAATTATGCACAAGTATGATGAATGTACCAGCTGTAGGACATTGAATCAATATTGTTTCATTCCTATAATGCTGAGGCACTTGCAGTGGAGTACAATTGGAACACTCTAACGTATATGGACACCTCCACACAGGCATTGACATGAAGCAGTAAAGGAAATTACTATGATCTTAATGTATGTGTGTACTTTCTTTTATGAATTGATTGTATACATGAATCAAAATGTACCGGTAACTACAGGGCCGGAGGAAACAATTTTACATTGGTCAGGCAAAATATAAGCAGCATGTGAGGCATCTCAATGCTAAGGTGACCCTTGAGCATGCCTCCCAGGAATATTCAGTGATTCTCTAAGGAAAATTGATGCTATGAGATTAAAACTGAAGCTCTCAGATTAAATCTGCTGATATTTTGACTTCTTTTCCTCATAAATAGACTAAATAGACATCTATATGCAATATTCTTTCACCAAAAACTTGTATATACTTCTTTATTTAGTACGCTCGGTAATTAATTTTAGAGGCGCTTAATTCGGGAAGGCATTGTTGCTTCAAAACCAGCCAGTAGTTGCTTTTAGTATTGTTATTATAATATAGAGCAATGGTTTTACACAAAAAGTAAGTTGTATTGTTGTTGACATAAACTATCAGTGCATGTATATATAAACAAGTGAAAAGTTTTGAGTTATGGGTTTCTGTAACTTTGGTCCGGCAGTTGCCGGGTCTGCCGGACCTGAGTTACTATTGTCCAGTTGTTAATACATAATGCATAGGTGCATAGGGAGGTTTCCAGGGGTTTCTGAATGCGAATGGCTCTCCCAGGGTCTCCTCGGGATCAGGAGTGTTGTCATCCACGTGTGAACATTTGTCAGTAACAAATTAAAGTAATAAACTTTGTCAAAGACACATGCAAGAGTATGGGACTGCGATGACTGGAAATCACATGTAAATGTTCTTTTATGTAATGCACAGCAGTAATTTGTGAGCAGGGTAAATAAATTCCCTGCACACTTAGATGATCTCTTATATACGTAGCAATCAAACACTCTATTAAAGCATTCATTTTTTGAATGCACGATTTCATCAGCATCTGGGACACAGCCTCTGGACCCATTTTACTGTCACATTACCCTGCAAAAATCCTGGTTATGCCCCTGATACAAAGATACGGTTAGGGCTCAAACAAATATTCGACTTCGGCAAATATTTGTATTCGGGAATATTAGAATACGATTTTAGTAATTTGAATATTCGTTTCAAAGTAAGTATAATGACACTATTGTCTCACTAGTGTGTAAAACATGTAAGAAATGGCTTTATAATGCTTGATCATACATTAATATATTCATTATTGTAAAAGAATATTCGAATATATTCGGTTAGTTGTCATTACAGAATATTCAAATACAAAAACCACTAGCTATTTGTTTGAGCCCTGTATAAATAAGTGGGCATACAGGGTAACCATAAATTTGTATGGAAACGCAAGTCAACATATAATACAATGATTACATACATACTCACTGAGTTCTCTGACTACCTGCTGGAGGAAATGCATACACATAATTATGTGTTTTTGTTTCCCATGCAATTATGAAGACAATACACTGAATATTACACCGGCTGATCACTTAGTGATCAGCAAAATCAATATTAATTGTGTTTCCATCAGCTACGAATCATAGTCCTACAATCAAGTGTTTCAAAATAATAAATATATCTTATATAGGAGTGGAGCCATTATGAATCGGATGTTCCATTCTATGTTGTTCACCACTGCCGATAATATCCTCATACTTGCAGCCTGGATTGATGTACAGTATCGTGATGAAAACCTCTTGGTTACCCCTTTATAACAAACAAATAATATATAATCTATAAGTGCTTTTGTAATGCAGCTATCCACTACCACTGATAAGTTATAACCTATGCTACTATTAATATCACACATGATGAATGAATATATTAGAAACGAACTGTAAATATATGAAAGTATACTTACAAGCATATAATGACAAGTAGCTGGTTAGCCGTTATCCTTCTTGCAAGGTTAGAATGATAAAGGTTAGCAGGATCATAAAAAACCACCTTGCTCACCAATTTTGAGCATAAGAGATGAAGTTACATGATCGCGTGATGTCACGTGCTAGAGGTCAAAGGTCGTAGGATTTCTTCGCATAACGAGACTCATTGAAATTGGGATTCTGCATTACCAAATTGTTATTAATAGAACTTCATCTTGAATTTATCGTATAGTTGGTTTTTTCGAGGTACTTATATTCCGCGAATGCCCGATTTTCAGCTTTTTCACGTTTTTATTTTCACAAATGTCCTTTCCAAATGGTATATATTTAGATGCTAAACAAAAGCACCTTGGGTGTAAAAAAAGTGCGAGGCCAATCAGAAGCAGCATTGCAAACAGGTGCGACCAAAAACTTTGATATCATTTGAGGTCAAGAAGTTACTTATCAAAATCTTTTTCACTACTTGAATGACATACAATAGTTTATAGCACATTTTCACAACTATGATTGGCTTTGTCACTTGGCCACCTATATTAATAACGATGGTGTGAAAAAGGTGGCCAATTGCAAGTGACAAAGCCAATCATAGTTGTGAAAATATGCTATAAACTATTGTATGTCATTCAAGTAGTGAAAAAGATTTTGATAAGTAACTTCTTGGCCTCAACTGATATCAAAGTTTTTGGTCGCACCTGTTTGCAATGCTGCTTCTGATTGGCCTCGCACTTTTTTTACACCCAAGGTGTTTTTGTTTAGCATATCACTACTTTTTTGGAAACAGATGTTAGCTACGTATTACTAGCAAGCAGCAGAGAAGTACTGCATGGCAGAGGCATAGCTAGGGGTGGGCATGGTGAGGCATTTGCCCGATCGTCACTAATACAACGTTAGATACTTCTGTTAAAATGCACTGAGAGGAGTGGTATCAGCAGTGTTGTTACGCTGGTGACAAGTCGCGTGACAAAAGTAATATCATTTACAAGGGTCATATAGAAGAATTACTGATGAAGCCTCCAGCCTTCAACATGCATGCGGACTGGAGCTTTGAGACAGCTGGATATCAAGGTTAAGTAATTCATGTATAAACGTGTGCCAGATTATAAAATTAAGCACTTGTGTGAAAAACAGGGTGCCTCCTTACTGTTGGCCTTGTGCATACATGCAATCTTGTGTGGTTGCAAAAATTATTATTATTTCAAACATTATAATACTGATATATATTTTCAATGTCTAGTACCAGTAATCCAGAGGCACGTGAGCTCGTATAGTCATGATCATCGCTGGATAGTTTCCTGGATCTTTTGATCGAGTACCTATAGCTTCATGCAGCAGCATTTGTTATACATTACATCATAGCTATGATAGTGTGCATACACTTTTCAAAAGAAGTAAATGCTCACATGAAAGTGGGCATATGTATGCATTAATATATAACAATATACTTAGTTGCATGCTTGAACCGTTGCCTGACCATCAAGAAATGGCTGGCTACGCCCCTGCTGCATGGGCATAACTTGTACTTGCTTTGCATACAATATTGTAAATTTAACTTTGAAGCTGAATTTTTAAAAACTCAAGCCTACAATTTTTTTTTAACTTTCACTACAGAGTGATACATCAATATAGATTGTGTATCTGAAAATTTATGCAAATCATTTCAAGAGGGTCCAAGTTATGGCAACTATCAACCTGCAGTGTAATAGCTTTTCTCAAATACATTCAAGTGTTTACTTCAGGCTGAAAGTAGTATGACAGGTAGAGCATACATGAGAGTAGTGCTGATACAAATTTGGCTGAAATCCATGAAGAAATGAGTGAGTTATTAGACAAACAATTGAATGTACAAAAAGAGAGTTTGAAAAAAACTTCCGGGATTCACGCAAACTCCCGCACGCCCACGAAAAAAGTGTGCGATGAAAATGAAAGAAAGAAAGAAAGAAGAAAACAACGACTGCCGCGTCAAAAATTTTTTTCTGGAAGGAAGGACTTTATAAGGCTGTATCAGAAGACTGGCTGAACCGATTTCGACGAACTTCAGGTTATTGATTCTTCAAACAATGATGGTACTAATTCTCGAGTAACGGGCGAATCGAGCAGGAAGGGATGGTTCGTCGGAAGTGGGCGCACGAACGGCGCCATAAAACTCGCAATGGCTGGTACTTAGGAATGGTGGCGCCGACTTCCTCCATTCTCGGTTTATTGATTCTATATAGTAAGAACGTTGTGGGTCTGTGATAACTAAGCGATAGCTTTCATGGCGGCTTAGCTAGAGCATTTGCGAGTTTGAGGACGGTGCTACGTGTAAATAACTCACTCAGTGGTCGCGTATGCTGCTTCTTCTTGGCCTCGCGACTCACTATCGTGAGTCTTGATTTTTCGTTTTTGCTTATTTTTTAAGCACTTTAATTTCACGAATCTATCAACATTCGCGGAATTTAAGTACCTCGAAAAAACCAACTATACGGTAATAGAAACGGCGTTGTTCGTTCATGTTACGTTTAATTTAGAAGATGACTGATGTTTAAAAGGCGCCACCATTATTATAGTACGTGTGTAAAATTTATTTTTACAATAATGAACTCATAATTGCTGAAAAATAGGAATCAAACTAAAGTTACTGTAGCTACGTACATCCAAATATTAATTCTATGCTGCTAAATACAAAATGTTTCTATATTCCAAAGTTAAGCCAGTTCAAGTTCAGCGGAGATCCATTTACACCATGCAATATGTAGGAGTAGACTCATTATTCTCGATTTTCTGCCCATTTTGGGGATCAAAGAATATAAGATTTTGAAACGGATCTATTATAAAGTTGAGTGCACGTGATTTGCTTCCAATGGATCCCCACATTAT
Source organism: Spongia lamella (assembly GCA_963930835.1). NCBI lineage: Eukaryota > Metazoa > Porifera > Demospongiae > Dictyoceratida > Spongiidae > Spongia > Spongia lamella. The sequence continues at coordinate 5,049,196 of OZ005746.1, read as the reverse complement.
ACCACAAAGGCTGTCCTTATCATCTGGAAATGGCGAATCGGAATCGTAAGATTGCTTGTAAACTTCTGCATTTAAGCAAACTGCAAAATCCCCAGCATTAGGTGTTATTTGGTTATTCCCCAATTGTGTGTTTTTCCAGATGCTAAGCAAACGGTCATAATCCAGTGACCCATAATTTGCATTTGTTTCATAAGAGCTGATCAGTATACTGGGGTAAGCAGCACTAATGATACTCTGCACTGATTCTCCAGTATAGTGGGTTACAAGTATTATCCAGTGTGCATTAGGAGTCTCACCGGTTTTCGTCAAGTAGACCTGATTTTCTTTACTAGCGGTTGGGTCAGCATATATACATGATCTGATTTGAACCGCTGGGATCCGGAGTTTCACTTTTAAACGTATAAGTACCGTCAGGTTGTATAGTAGGAGTCCATTGAGAACCATCTCCAGCAGAACTATCTACAAGATACACAGAATCGGCTTTAGCACTTGAATCAAGGTACTGCTTTGAACCTGGGGACACCGTTCTCAAGCGAACTGTATTGTTGCTTAATGCATAAAGTTACCAGTAGCAGCCGCGATGTCTTCTGAAATCCCTGGAATCACTGAGGTAAACGGATGTGGATTTTCCAGCACCTGGAGATGAGTCTAAGTACCAACTATGGTAGACAGTAGACTTATCTGTTTGTAAGACTATGCCATTTCCTGTTTTAAAAGGAGATACCATGATGTCTAGCTTTATCTACTTCAATATACTTGTCAATGAGATATTGATGAGTGAGCTAAATTGGCAGAGCTCCTGGCTTTTATATACTAATTGTAATACTTGATTGGGTTTACTTATAAGGCTTTAATTGTCATAACTATCATACCTATGTGTATGTATATGTACATTGTGTAGGTGTGAATGTGTGCGTATGCGTGTTTGTGTGTGTGCATGGTTGTGTGTGTATGTACATGTATGCGTGTGCGCGTCTATGTGTATATGTACGTACGTATATATGTTTGTGTATGTATATCTAATTGTGTTGCTAATTACACGGAGCTAACTAATAGTAACTATGCATATATATGTCACATATTAAGTAAGGCAGCTTATTGACTTAATCTATATGTATGTATGTATGTACATAATGTACATGGCTACATATATACGTACACACATAGTTACATAGCTTTGATATTATGTATTGTGTCAGGATGTTATGTATATTAAGCGCCATGAAGCACTGCTTCGTGGTGCTCATACGTAAGTCCTGATTGTGTACATAGAGTTAGTCATGATAACATGAATAATTTACATGGGGTGTAGCTATACATAGATACTTTAGCACTTATACAGGGTCAGGTTTAGTGGGATCAAAGTGGCTCCTTGGGAAATTTTTAGTTTAAGCAGCCATTGAATCCATACTTGTAACAAACAAAAATAAATACTACACAGCTATGATACACGTATGATGTGTAATAATCATAGCAAAGTTAGATACATAATTATTTTGCAGATTTTTAGTAGCCATGATTTAGTTATGTTGCTTGTATAAATTATAATTATGATGTGATATAGAAGCCATTTATGTATATTAATATACTGTTACCATTGCATTCATGTGCATTGCTGGCCTTCCCACATAGCAGGTTCATATTTTTGTGAACTACAACATATATATGCATATGTAAAGATAAAGAGATACTCAATTACGTATGTATTTTAATTTATATATAAATAACAGTATTTAAACCACAAAGACTATTGTAGCCAGCCACTTCATGGAATAGCTACATAAATTCACTTTAGTATATTTATGGGATTTTATAATTACGTATATATCATTGGTATGGCTAAGCTTATACACAGTCACATCAATGTAGTATGTCAATTGTCAAATAACTTTAAATCACGAGTGCATATGTTACAAGTAATATGTAACACTTTCGGCACTCTAAAAATTTGCCCAAACTTGATGTTGATATTTCAGCCTCTTTATATAGTAATAGGTACTTGTTGTGATTGTGGGGCTCTATTTCATTGTTGTCATGACGTTCTTGCATGGTAGTGCTAGTGATTGCGGGTTTACCACAACTTTTTATAAAGCTGCAGGACTTATAAATGGCAAAAAATCATGTCTCATCGCTAATAGTGAGTGTTACAAATAGAGTAGATTAATGTAGATACATTAAGCCACGCAGTAAGTAGATTATTTTTATCACGTGAGAAACTCACCTCAAATCATAGATTTATAACCCCCAGGTATGACCTGGGGGTTATAAATCTATGCTCAAATGGTGTCTTTTGGCTTACGTACATCGGCTTCTAAACTTCCATGGACACGAAAACAAACATTTTAAGACTAGTAACAAAGTATATATTTCAACTACAAATTTAGAAAACTAAAAGCCACAATCAATATCACATTTGTGCCCTTATATAAAGAGCACTAGTGATGCACTAACTTCTCGATCAAAGAGTTCAAAAGAAGGATTTTCCCAGGCTACATCTAGATGTACACCGGTAGATGTATCCCGGGAAGATCTTTCCTTTGAACTCTTTGATCTGCCTTTGATCATGTACACTGGTGCATGTGCACTTAGATGTGAGGGATACATGACTTATGTATCTCTGTAGATTCCTTTGATCTGAGGTGTGAAAGTGTTACATTTAGCACGAGAGAACTGGGCTAATGTAAGTACACAAAATACACCTATTGCTATTGATATTATAGTATGTACGTATCTCCTTTACTGTATAAGATTTCCACAGTAAGCTGCATGAGATTTCCTATGAACTTCCACATGCATGGTGAAAATTGTGTCAGAATTCTATATTTAAACAAAAAGTTATTTAATTTTATGTGGTCGTGCACACATACGTAAGCCTGGTTTTCTCATGCCAGGTCACATATAATATTATTCATGTCTAATTAATTGTATGTACGTATGTATGTAACTATGTAGTAGGCCTGCATGAAGCTATGATCATGCATGTGCTCTGCATGAGTGTTGAGTAATTTTGTTTATTAGCTTATTTGTTTTGCTGGCCTCCCACATAGAAAATTAATAATTTCTCTGAACTACAATAAGTGGATATTATAGTATTAAAATGTACCATTAACCACAAACAGTTGAGAAACTTATCATCACATATAGTTGTAACTACTTTATTGTCATTTATCTGGTGTTTAATAGTAAAACTGTTACCTTATGATGGATAAATGGTGAGAAAAATACTATCTTTCCAATTACTGTGTGGGTGTTAAACATTTGAACATTCGAAATTGAAAATTAGAGAATGTTTGAATGTTAAAAATTCACATTTGTCCATGCCCTGATAACTATACATATATACGTAGACCAGGCCAGGCACTTAGCTAACACAAAAATTTGTCAGATCAGGTTACTCCATTAAAATATGTAGGTATTGTATGAACACAAAGAGGCCCAAAGTTTCCAATTAATATCATCCCAGTGCCCCCCGGTTTGGCCGCCTATGTTAGTTAGTTGTTCCTACCAGTTTTCTGGTGGTTGTTATTTTTTGTATAATACGTACATAGCTATAGCTACATAGCTATGTGTTTAGTAGATCTTACTCCTTATGTCATGTCATAAACCTTTGATATTTATGTGTCATAATCAACTAATAAGTACGTCCTACTCATGTCTAGTACTAGATTGAAACAAACAAAATAAGTGACTTAACACATAATTATACAAAAATTAGCAAACCATTATAGGGGATGCATAAAATAGGCCTGTGAAATTTACATACCAGACCCTCTCTTATGCTGCAAGTGATAAATGCCCTGCATGGAATCGTAGAAGATTTGTCCATCTGAAACTACATACATAGTAGCCAGCCATGAGTGTAGTAGTAATCAGTGGCCTTAAAAAGAAAAGAAAATTTTATCAGACCACCATATTGACGCAGCTAAGTAGCTACTTAGTGAGTTAGTTGTAAATTGTAAATATTATAATATTATACGATTATATGCATATAATCATATACGTGTATACGCTTAGGTGTATATGATATATACGTAGGTGTATATGATTATATGCATATAATCATATACATTACATAATCATTCACATATACGTATATCTAACATATGTATGTATGCATGCATGTATATATACGTACGTACGTACATATGTATGTATGATGTATGTATGTATGTATGTATGTATGTATGTATGTATGTATGTATGTATGTATGCATGCATGCATGCATGTATGTATGTATGTATGTATGTATGTATGTATGTATGTATGTACGTATGTATGTATGCATGTATGTATGTATGTATGTTATCTACGTATGTACGTATGTTACATACGTACATACATACATACATACATACATACATACATACATACATACATACATACATACATACATACATACATACATACATACATACATACATACATACATACATACATACATACGTACATATACATACATGCATACAATATGTATGGTTATAGATATACGTATATGTGAATGGCCAAGTTGTGTTTAGCATTGGAGAATGTACTAAAAGCATCACCATTCCTATTATAGCAGATTCAGAAAGAGAAAGCGACAAAATATTGAATGTAGAATTGGACACTGATTGTACTTGATTTACCACTAGTCATTACCCTCGAAATTCTTAATTCCCTCCCAAATGAAATCCTAGAATAAACACTGTGCATGCAGTAGGTACGTAACAGAATGGAACAACAATAATGGCTGACCAATGGCTGGGAATTAAGTAATTTGGTTGGGAAATGGCCAATGGTCTCTGTTATGAAAAACCGGCTTTAGCGCTCTTACATAAATTTGCTCTATTTTATAACTATGATAGAGTTTTGCATTTTGCTTCAATTTAATATTTAGCTATACCAATTGCAATCATATAAAACTGCTCCCCACCACCCCTGACCAATCACCCCTATAATCACTTGTGGTACTGTTGAAAAACTATCTAAAATGGCAGGCAATTCAGCTAGCAAGCCATTCAACAGTAGACCCACTGAATTATCTTGTATAACTGCAGATTTGCATGCAAGTACATAGCATAAAGCAGACTAGAGATATTACGAATTGAATACTTCAAAATGGTATTTCTAAATAATTATTTATAAATGTGTAAACAATGCACATTTTTGCAAATCGGGTCATATATTATAATTATTCAAACCAAAATTATATAAGATCAAAGTGTTGCAGTAGCTACGTACGTATTTGAAATGCTATTAGCTATGGATCACTTCATTGATCTCTATACTAATGAATAGCATGGCATATTACTATCAAGGTGATGTGCACATCCCTGTTTCACAGGCTTATGCCTTCTTACAGGTCCCTAGTGGGATCATAGTTTATTTAGTATACGTAGGTCTCGTAAAGCATCAAGCAAGTGCAGCATTTAGATACTCTAATATTACAGTCATTGTCTAACAAAGTGATCAGCTGATTTTTTACATGGTGATCTAATAAAGCCATGGCAGTGGCGGGCTAAACACACATCAAGTATTCACACTTCCAAATGGGCCTATTTGTACTATAGATACCACAAAAAGTAGCCAAATCAATGGATAGCATCACTAGGCAGTCGTGTGGCGAATTGCAGTCAGGTGGCTTTTCATTGGAAGCCGCCAGAGCCAATTGAAGACACTACGAGCACTCGTGGATGTCTGACACCCCAGAAAGCAGCCGCAACAAAAGCAGACTGATGAACTGTTGGCATCCATACACACATGCACTGTTAGTTTATTAATGCAGCTATCGAATGGCGGTGAAATCTGTGTTTCCACATTGTGTGCGAACAATGCACCTTTTGCCAAATCTGGTCACATAATTATTAGTCATTAATTTTAGTTTAAAAGAAAAATGAACATTTCCGTACATGTGTTTTAACAAAAGAAACGTGTCAATTTAATTCTAGCTATAACATTTAGATGTTTTAATTAATATGGTTAGCTCAGTATTTTGACGATTTATATTACCATTTGTAATTGTAATTGTAATTTTGTAATATTTAATCAGGGAGTCCACTCAGTAAATAGCACTGATTTTCAGTGGAGCCCTGAGCATATTAACATACAAAACACATACACACAGTAAAAATACAACATTGCAACAACAACATTACAATAATATGTACAACAAAAACATTTACAACAATATTAGCTAGCTAGTTAATAACAATTAAAATACATAATTTTAAATTCAGATTTATACAGTAGGTAGCTACGTATATATATCTTTCTAACTTTGAATGATGTTGTGACCCATGCCGTACAGGTAGATACGCAGTTTCTTTTATTTTAGTCTTTCTGTTTCAGAAGCAAACAACTTAAAAACAATTTATGTACTATAGCTATAGCTAAAGCTACTAGCTATGATTATATGTAGTATAGCTAGTTACAATTAATGTGGACGGTTTGACATACGTATGTACGTAGAAAACAGTAATATGTGAGTGACTGAAATATTGTATCGTTTTTGTGTTTGTAAAGTAGAGAATCTAAAGTAGAGCTGCGTCTATTATGCTCTGAAAATTGCCTATTATGCTTTTTGGAATTGCTCCAATTTTGTGCCGTGCCTATCCGGCAGTATGCTAAATTTTATGCTACTCCACAATCAATTATGCTACTAATAATAAACAGTTAATATAAGCTCACTTGTTTATGAACCTCCAGTTACCTTTACATACAGCATAAATTCTGATCTGCCACATGTCAGTGGTATAAGAGCTTTCAACAAAATTATTATAATTAATTTTAGAGGTGTCTAACACAGCGACTATGAAGGAGTTGTAGCAGCATAGATACTATAGTATCTATGGTAGAAGCTATGCCTTGTGAATTTCTACTGTTGTGAAGTGTGAATGGCAGTGGGGGTGAGTGTATTTTATAGTTTTTAGACTGTATAAATGGCACAAGTAGGTTTTAATTATGTAGTTTGCGCCCCGCGCCATAAATTTACCTATAGTGCTGGCATTATGCTTGATGCTTTAGCACACCTATTATGCTAAAAAAATATGCTGGCACAGGCCTAATCTAAAGAGAGCCTCTGCAGAAACTGCAGAAACCCCTCTGGATATGCTATTGCTAGTGACATAGATATTTAACCCTGGGATTGGAAACTGTGACGTCACGCGGACACTCCTCACCTACAGATTAATTAACGCCAGGGTAAATACCTGGGCACAAAGCGTTGTTATGGATTGTATAGGGATACAATTAGAGTGAGTAGTCGGTACCACAAATTCCTTTGATGTTAAAACTACTTTTTCGTCTTGTGCCACATCTTTTGACCAAGAGTGAAATGTACATTTTTAGACCAAGTGGGGTGCATACTTATTCTTACCAAAGTAGATAGTGGCTTAAAACTCTTTGAACAAACTATGAAATGCATAAGAATGGTACCACACATGCTGTAGGTGAGGAGTGTCCGTGGGAACTATAGAATCCGATTTATGCTGTTTGAGGGGAGAAAATTATGCAGTACATGTTCAAGACATCATATTTTGTGTGAAGAACTTGTAGTAACTCTGGTTTAGTCACACGTAAGATTCCAAGACTGTTCTAAAAGAAATATTGTTTTCATCACGTGACAGTTTCCAATCCCGGGGTTAAATATCTATGCTAGTGAGTATTTTTGGTTATACATATTGTGCCTCGAATGACCCTTAGGTGGCTTGTATTTTTACCCAGCCAAAAACTGTGTCTGGTATGCTGGCATTCTGCTTTTTATGCTAATAGCTACAAGCCATAATATACATGCATGAATTGTTTCACAAAACTCAGGGGCGGATCTTTGGGGTTACAAGACCCTCTCCAGAAATATATCAAAGAAGCCAAAAGAATGATGTATTGGTATAAAAATGTATTATTTCTTGAAATAAGTGTCATTTCAGCACTTTATATAATGTAACAACCTACGTACATATAATATCTTCCAAGGGTTGCACCCACCACACCCCCTACTCCATATTTGGTTAAATACTTCCTTATACTGTATTTATGTACACTTAAAATGCTCTAAATCTTAACTACATTTGGTATGATTTTGGTGTTGTATTAAAAAACCTGTAGCTTCTCACGATCCCCCTGTACCAGAGATACACCACTACATTCAGACCCCCCTCAGAAAATCCTGAATCCACCCCTGGAACTTATATGTACTTCTACCTACATATGTAATCTAAGACTTGCATTATGAGTTTTTAAGGATGTGGTATACAATTATTTTGTGCATGATTAAGTTTCAGTAGTGGCCAAGTAATTTCCTCCTTTGTAAGGTATCACTCACATGATTGAGCACATATAAATTGATCTACATCATGTACATCACAGCAGTCTGTTTAATAACACTGCTGGATTTGATGTGCAGCTGAGCAAGATGAAAATGACACTGGGTATGATCATAGCTGCTCTACTGATTAGTAGCACTGTGGCTATTTATCCAACCAATCATCTGGCACATGAGCAGTGTAAGCGAGTGTCAGCGAGTGTCATTATGGTGCATGCCCTAAAGCTATAGCTAACTATACCACAAAACTGAAGTATGAAATGGCACTATATAGAATCATACTACATACATTCAATTTTAGTACGATTCTATACGTATAGTACATACATACTTCAGTTTTGTAGTGTATATACGTACGTAGCTATAGTGTGTTTTCACAACACTAGTCAGGAGACAGGCTACCACTATGGATGACTGTACTATTGATAGTTGTGTGGCTGATGATGACTGTGTCACAGAGGAATCTTACAATGCTGGCACATTTGATAGTTGCTTCAGTGAGTTGTTGATATCAATAAACTGTGACAAGATTTGTGCATAGTAATTAAACACGTCAGATTCTGCTCATTTAAAATGTTAGGAGCAGTAGCTACATACATACGTAGCAGATTTAAAATTTGCAGCAATGGTAGAAAAATAATAATTCTATAAGCCCTGCAACTACGTACGTATATCTAGTTCAGTACCAGTGGAGGAGGAACCTAGTCAGAGCTGGAGGGGCTATTTAAATTATCAGGACACATTTGGAAAATCTGAATTACATTCCTATGAAGTGATAGTGAAAACTGGGGGGCTTCACCCTCTTAGCCCCCCTTTCCACCATTTAAGCTACGTATATACGTCTATCACATATTTCTTATGAATTTGATAAACTGGAAGTGTGAACTATGCATGCATGTTTTTGTAAATCCGATCACTTATACTAATATGTAATCTTCGTACATATGTATGTAGCTATGCAGCTGTAACCACCTTGGTCTTAGCTTCGTATGTGTTTATATAATAATAATGATAATGTAATAGTTGAGACACTACAAGTTGGATTTAGTCAGGATACAGTGGCAGTAGAAGAGGATGCAGGAATGGTCACACTTGCCGTTGGTCTTAATCAGAATGCCTCGGTAATTATACCCATCATCATTACATATTCAACATCTGAGGTGACTGGGAAAACAAATGCAGCCAGTAAGTTTGCACTTAACGTTACTTTAACTAGCAAACATATTATTATGAGTCTATGGTCTTCCACTGTAGCAAGCAGTGTTGATTACACACCTGTGAATGGTCGAGTTGTGTTTGGCATTGGAGAATGTACTAAAAACATCACCATTCCTATTATAGCAGATTCAGAAAGAGAAAGCGACGAAATATTTAATGTAGAATTGGACACTGATTGTTGTGCTGATGTTGTTATTAGACAGGTTCAAGTTAATATCATTGACAGTAAGTACGTAAGTAAAACATAAAGTTTAGTTTTGCCTTAAAGAAACAACATAATGTTATTGAATATATACACATGTATCTATTATATACGTATATTGTTTTAGTCACCTCCAGGTACGTAGCTGTAATTAAGCTCATCCTATTAACTTGTAGTCTCTGTGGCCAGACCAAGCGCAGGGCTTTATTGCTTGCAGTATAAGCAAGTGATAATGGTCTGGCCACGCAAGACTAATTAACTTGTTGAGGAATACTTACACTAACTTTTTTATTGTGATGATTATTTAGCATGAAATTAAATTTCCTTAATCAATTATGGCTTCACTATTCTGACTCATCTTAAAGAGTGTGGTTGAGGTTTCAGGAAATGTAAACTGCATGTCCAATTGGCATGAAATATTATCCTACTATATAGCTACCCTCTCAAAGCTATACATCAACTAATTTGTCACTGGTCACAAAGGTAATTAATTTTATCAAAACTGTACCTTTGGTGGGGTAGAAGCCAGTTATATCATTCACAATATTCATAGGATAACTTTGTTAATACATACATAACCTCCAGGTGGTTCTACAATCTATATGGTTATTATAGCTAGTCTGGATTCACTGTAATAAAACAATGCTATATGTGACCAGCTCTGCGAAAACCCTCCATATTTGCATATTTTACATAGCCTCACAAAAATAGCTGTAAAATCCTGATAGTTGCATCAGTTTTTATTAAAATGTAGCTGGATAATTAATTTTGTTGACAAATAGGCAAATTTCTATAGAATTGCAAGAAATGGTTAAAGAGTTATGACACTGTAAAGTTCTAAAAATGGGTCAAATTTTGCATGAGAACATGGAGGGTTTTTGCAGAGCCGGTCACATATATTATATACATGGGCAGATTTGGGAGGGCAAGGGGGGCATATTATAGGGTAATTTATGATACAATTGCAACATAAATTATCCTATAATATAACTTTTAGGGGGTTGTACCCCCAGACACCCTGTTTTCCCCCCTCTCAGTAGGTCCTAGATCCACCCATGTATATATACGTACATACATACCGTATGGCGGGTTAATTTCGAGGGGGGAAAATTTCAAGGTTTTCACAAATTTTATTCCATTCTTGAAATTTTAACCACAAAAGTTTCCAACTTCTCTACTATACAATTTCTTCACCAATTGTGGCACTCCACATATGTTGGTATTCATGAAATCCACAAACCATTGGTGAAACTTGCACACTTGACATATCAGCCATCTCATCAGTTTCACGTCACGTCACGTGTGCACATGTTGCCTGTGGGAGTGTCTTTCCGCACAGGCGTTAATATAGATAACCTTTTCGCGAATATGCTAGCTAATCCTCGAAAATTTACTAATGAAAATAGCCTATCCTTGAAAATATTTCTGCGAAAAGTTTATACTAGCCTATCCTCGAAAATTTTCCACCTCGAAATTAACCCGCCATATGGTATCCTGCTCCTATCATTATATAACTGTAACATACATAGATACATGGCAATAAACGTTGGTGAATACGTATATGTAGCTACGTATGTAACCTGACATAAGGAAACTGGGCTTGCTTATGTGCATATAAAATCTGAAAACATCTTTGGATTTCAAAATTGAATAGTCTTTTATGTATTACTTAAAGAACTGCTGCCAGTTTGTATGAAATATACAGCTCGAGGTGAGAGTCGAGTGGCTAATATAGCACAAGGAGAATCTGAGTGCTATATTTGTCCTTCGCTGAGTGCTATTTGTCATGAGACCCTCACCAAGAGCTGTATATTTCATACAAACAAAGCAGCAGTGCTTTAAGTGTTTTATTGTATTTTACACTACTAATGTGTGAATAAAACACAAATGAATGGTTTTCTTTGATGAAAAGTGACCATTCTATAACTATGTACTCTATTGTTCTATAACTACCCAACCACAGTGCTATAATAATTACCCAACCACAGTTCTATAACTACCTGCTGACACTTTATGGCATATATAGCACTGTTAAACCCTTTGATCTGCCCATGCAAAATACAATAAATAAACATATAGATATCTAACACAATTTTCATCATTTACGTACTGTATGCAGCTTTCAATAGGAAATCTCACGCAGCTTACAGATTTTGAACACAGTAGAGGAAATACGGAGATACTTACAGTTATGATGAGAATAGGTAACCTATAGAGTCATGGCTGGTGACAATTCATGGTATTTATGAATATTCATCTAGCTATATACGTACACAAGCAACATTAGCTTCGCCTTTTACAAATTATTTGCATTGTTCAGAGAGCAGATAGCTATGATCGATGCGTATACACTGGCGTTGCATCACTAATATACTCTCGAATGTATGTATGTATATATTCTGGTCCACCAACATTTACTGTTTTGTAAAGTCTTACTTTCTCTTGCAATTTTTATCAGCTTTTCTCATGACTTTATCACTGCAGATGACTGTGTCATTGACGACTGCATAGTTGATGATGGCTGTGTCACAGAGGAGTCTTACAATGGCGACACTTTTGACAGTTGCTTTGGTGAGTCATATTAGTTTGCTATATTTAAGTACCGGCATATTGATTAGCTGCAGTAGAGTTTATTTAGGGTACGTATGTTTGTATCCCTATCAATTATGCAAGGATGTACTTATGAGTATATATAGGGCAACAAATAAGTATATCATACAGTAATAAGAATAAACAGCTGACAGCTTTCACACTTAGCTACATACATGTATACGTACGTACGTACGTATATGTTATGTTGCTGATTTATAGTAAGGGTAGCTATAGTTACATATTATTACTGATCCTGTGATTAATATAATAACCAACTTGGTGTTGATCCAAAATTACTTGGTTCAATGTGGGCCATCATTGCTAGCTAGTAATAAAATAAGAAAATAATATTATACTACAGTTGAGACATTACAAGTTGGATTCACTGAAAGTACAGTGGCTATCAGTGAAGATTTGGGAATGGTCACACTTACCATTGAAATCAATGAGAATTCCTTGGTATTTGAGCCTGTCACTGTTACATATTCAACATCGGAAGCTGTAGGAGTTTCAAACGCAGCTAGTAAGCTCTACTTTTTAACTTCCACTGATCCACCGTTATCGTGGTCTTTCACTGTAGCAAGCGGTGTTGATTACACACCTGTAAATGGCCAAGTTGTATTTTCTCCTGGGGAATGTACTAAAAGCCTCACCATTCCTATTGTAGCAGATTCAGAAAGAGAAGAAGAAGAAATATTTAATGTAGAATTACTGACTATCGATTGTTGTGCCGACATTGCTATTGGACAAGTTCAAATTAACATCACTGATGGTTAGTAAGTAGCTAAGTAGCTAAAACATTACAGAAGCCATAGTTATGTGAGTGTTTATACATATATCAATAGCCAGATGGTTGCTAAGGTGAAAACATGTACTGCATGTAATTAGTTGCCATGAATTTATTTGCTGAGCTCTTGAAGATTAATGAGCATGAATTTTCCCTGTTCAGCTTGTGGCTTCACTACACAGACAATTAGCTATAACTTTGAAGAATTTGGGGATATGCAAATTATGGTGAATATGTTTCAAAGGAGTGTAGCCACCAATCCCACACTCCAACATTTTACCAAGTATGTAGTAGAGATGCAATAATATATCGATATATCGCCATATCGTGATACATTAGGCAGCGATACCGTATCAATACACATTTAGGTCATACCGATTTATCGAATATCGTGATATATCGATGTATCGCCATCAAAATGTATACTTATACATACAACTGATGCTTGTGCATTATGGTTGTGAATTTTATAGCTTTGCAGCTTATAATTTCAGAGAAAGGTTCTAAAAATCAGTTAATTCACACTTGGTTGTATCGTACAATATATTGCTGTATCGTGATACACAAGTGGCAATGTATCGATACACCCAAATTGTGTATCGTTGCATCTCTACCAAGTAGTATATGTATAAGTACTGTATGTACGTAAGTACATAGCTAGCCATAGACTACTACAGATGAGTAGGAAGCTGTTCAGAGCTACAGGGCTGTTATAGCTAATGATCACCAGGATGGAGAAGAATCACACTCCCCTGGCTATGGAGTGATACTGAAACAAGAAGTTCTCCAGCACCCAGAACGCCCCTGCTTCTTATGCCTATGATACACCCTGTACTAGTTGACAAACAGGATTATAATGCCAACCAAGATTAGTATATTCTAACTGATCATCATTAACTACTATTTTGTATAAACTCTTGCTAATTCTGTAACTTTTGGTTATGCACTTTTTATCAGCCATTTTACAGCTCTTCCATTACAGGTACCTGTGCCATTGATAACTGTATAGTTGATGATGAGTGCATCTCAGAGGAGTCTTACAATGCCGGGACATTTCATAGTTGCTTTGGTAAGTCACCGTTTTGTGAGCTGCAATTCTACCTTAAACCGGGCAATATTAATGATGCATATTTTAAAGGAGGCAGGTGGCTAGGGGTGGGAATGAGTAGCTGCAAAAAATTTGCTAATAAACATTTCATCGATATTCTCCAATAAAGCAGTCAATGATATGTGACTGGATTTTGGAAAATGGTTCTAAATAATTTAGTTATATTTATCACTGCCACATGAACAGTATTACACATTTCATAATACTACATGGAATTTGATGCTCAAATTGCTAAAAGTATTTAAGAAATATTTTGGAAATATACATATGCATAAAATTAAATACATGCAGAAATACACCGGATTTCATGTGATTTGGAACTGTTTTCCAAAATCCAGGTCACACCAATATGATGATTAGCGACTGCATTATTAGAGAGTATCAATGTACTCAGTGGCGTATCTACAGTGGGGCCTAGTGGGGCATGTGCCCCACTAACTTTCAGTTTATATATTAAGTAAACACGTAGCTAGCTTACCTTTCTTGTAGCTGTTATACACGTACGCATAAGTCAGCATAACCTGGAAGTGCCGAAGTGGTGGCCGCGCTATGTAGTCACGAGTCTCTCTTCCGCCCAGGGCGTTTATCACTTGCAGTATAAGCGCCCGCATGCTGCACGTTAATTTTTGTATTTTGGATTTCGTCAAGATAGCTTGCCCCAAAAAGACTAAACAATTAACATTACTTGACTTTCACTCGAAGAAATTTCATAAGAAATCTCGAAGAAGTGGGCATGGTCACTAGCAAATTTTTTGGCGCTATGCACCGGACATTTACAATTATAGGCCCCACTAACTTTTGAAGTCTAGATACGCCACTGAATGTACTAAGTTAATACTCTTTAAATCCGTGATCATAACATTTGCTAAATTTAGTGTATCGCTGATATTACTCAGCTGATATTTTATAATGCTGGTATAATTACGTATAATAACAGCAATTGAGTCATTACAAGTTGGATTCACTCAAGATACAGTGGCAGTAGATGAAGACACAGGAATGGTCACACTTACCATTGAACTCAATGAGAATTCCTGGGTGGCTAGACCTGTAGCATTTACATATACAACATCAGAAGTTGTTGGAGCTACAAATGCAGCTAGTAAGTTTTACATTTGAGCTTTCACAGGCATACGTAGCTACTACCATAATTATAGTGGGGAAAATTTTGGCAATGAATTTGGTGGATCAGTAAATTCTGCATATTTTTATTTGGGACATAAAGCATACAAATCTCATAGGCGTGTTCCCAGGGGACCAGGGGGGCCATGGCCCCCCACTTTTTAAGACATGCTTTATAAACTTACCTGAGCATTTCCTTTGAAAAATAGTATAACTTTTGAATAATAAGCCTTAA
The DNA here is from genome assembly GCA_963930835.1 of Spongia lamella. Lineage (NCBI taxonomy): Eukaryota > Metazoa > Porifera > Demospongiae > Dictyoceratida > Spongiidae > Spongia > Spongia lamella. The sequence continues at coordinate 5,033,632 of OZ005746.1, read as the reverse complement.
AATAATTGCTGAAGTGCCATTGTAACTGCTTTTAACAAAATGCATCACCTGATCCATCCCGTTGCACCCACTACACTCCCTTTGGTACCCTTGTAATAAAATCTCTTATAATTAAATACTACCTATGATTTTATTATAAACATAAAACACCCTGTATACGTAGCTGTGCCCCCAGACCCCTTGCTCCAGAGATCCACCGCCATCTTCTCTCATCAAAGTTTATCAAACCCTAGGTCTGCCCCCTCATCTACCTCATTGCCTAGCTTTACTGCAGTATAACTGACGTAACTCGGACACTTGAATAGCTCCAAAAAATAGAATAACTTCACAATGGCTATAGCTATGTATAGCTATAGTTGTTTCAAACATAATAATGCAGGTCTGCAATATTTTGCCCCCTCCTGCAGTGTAAAGTACCTTCTCACGCCTATGACACATGTGAGCATTTGGTGGAATTAAAATTGGTAGAACTAATTTGGTGACTTCATCAAAATTTGCCAAACCGCCAAGTTTATTCCTACGTATGTCAAACTTTTCGACTACATGTATGCATATGATATGAGTCAATTCTCTTAAAATGTAGCAAGCAATGTTGATTACACCACCATGAGTGGCCAAGTGGAATTTGTTGTTGGGGAATTCACTAAAAACATCACCATTCCAATTATGGTGGATTCAGAGAAAGAAAAGGAAGAAATATTTGATGTAGAATTATCTGTTGATTGTTGTGATGATGATGTTATTATTAGACGAGTTCAAGTTAACATCACTGATGGTAAGTAAAAATTGAAGTTTGCTTATGCTTACATGTACATAAAGCTATCCATGTAACTTTATTATTAGTGACTACAATACCTATATGTGACCAGATTTGCCAAAAGGGGTCTTATACACGCACAGTTTCAAGTCTCACTTTTCACCGCCATTCGACAGACACAACACTAAACTAACAGTTGATATGGCTGTCATGGCCAAAAGTACAGCAGTCTGCTTTCACTGAGGCTTCTTTCTCCAGCCTGTATGACGTACGAGAGTGCTCGGATGTTCTATAAATGGCCCCATCTTGCCTGGACAAGCAGACAGACGGCAGGGAATCACCACACGACTAGCTGGCGAGATTGGCCGTGATTTTAGCTACATTTTGTGTCAATTCAGGCTGAAAACAGCCTGAATTGACACCATATGGCCATAAGGATCCTTCTGGTCGGAAGGCCCCGCCACTTCGTGGCTCCCACCTCCCCCCACCCTTGCCACCCCACCCGATTTGCTTGTGGTATTGACTACCTTGTGAAATAAACTATCTAAAATGGCGGGAAACTCAGCTAACTATTCATTGAAGAGTTGATCCAATAAACTACCATGAGTGACTGTGCATTCGTGGAGAATTGCACACAAGCAGCTTCATGCATTCTCGAGATATATTTAATTGAATATTTCAAAAATGTATTTCTAGATATTTATAATTGCGCGTATAAGACCCCTTTTTGCAAATCCAGTCACATATTAAGGTTGCTTGCAACATACTAAGCTTGCATATCTTCAGTTTATTCATCTTGTTGATGTCGAGTTTAGCTAACTAGTTGTGTGTATAGCATGTATGTAGGCCTGGGCACCAAGCCTGGCAGCTAAAATGACATCTGATTAAACATCTTTAGCTCTCATACGTAAGTAGTGCATAGTTTAATAAATAGGTACGTATGTTGTGTACAATGTAACTACAGGAGAAGTATAATTTATTTAGCTATCAGTACAGAAGTTCCTGTACTCCATAACCATGCATAGCATGTTTTATTGTTCACACATTAATAGCTCATTTTGAAGTTGAAATCAATTCCAAGAAAGTGTAATTTTATGAGTACATATTTATGTACACAAGTATGAAATTTTGATGTTTAATTGCAGTAAATTTTACTTGATCAGTTCTGTCATTCAAACTACATATCTTCTCATCTACACCAATTTTCAAAATACATATATAATTACGTTTGTTGACTGTATTAAGCTATGTGTATATAGCTAAAACATTATTTTACACACACTAAGACTTAGCTACTAGGTACGTATGTATAATAGGGAACTTGGCATCTGATATCCAGAAGAACAAATAATATTATTGAGTTTCAAATATAAATTTTGTAAAGTAAATAAAATTAATGCTGTTTTACAAGTTTTAGGACCTTGCACATGATACTACATACTTCACTAGAAAATAAATCCAGGAAGGCCAATATAGTGATCCGGCATGAGAAAACTGGGCTTATGTACATAAAATACACTTATTCATATTATGGTACGTATCTCCTATCTTTTTAAGATTTTAGAAATCTGTAAGCAGCATGAGATTCCGTATGAAAATTTGCATAAATGGTAAAACTTTTATTACAGTCTTATGATTAGTTACAAAATTATTCAAGTTTAAAATCCAAAATTATGGTCAAATTTTATGTGCACATAAGCCCCATTTTCTCATGCCGGGTCACATTATTATTGAGAAGGTAGAACCTTAAGCTGACTGTTGCATGGAGCTGCTGACTAAAAGTGCAAGTTTATCATTATATCTCAGGAGAGACTAAACATTTTCAAGGAGAAAAGTGTCCCCTTGCCACCCCATCTAGAAAAATCTTGAATATATATGTAATTTACGAGCTTCTCAACTTTATAGATGATTGTACAATTGATGACTGCATGGTTGATGATGGTTGTGTCACAGAGGAATCCTATAATGCCGGCACATTTGACAGTTGTTTTGGTGAGTGGAATGATCAGCTAAATATGTAATTATACGTATATTCAGTGCAGCTAGTAGAGATGGGACAATACAGGATACAAAAGTATCAATGCATCATGTCAAAACTACCACGATACCACAATACATCACTGCTTTTTAATGCATTAGAATACACTTGTCATTGAAAGCAATGATATCATCTTTTCAAGAATATTAGTTATGTAGCTACGTACGTATCATACTATACAAGGCTTTTTCTCATATCATTTTCAACAAAAGATGTATTTTATATCTTATGCATTACACACAGCATTCATTGATCCCAGTGGCATAGTCAAGGGTGGGCCTGGGTGGACACGTGCCACTCCAACTCTGAGTGGAATAGGTCATGTCCACTGAAATCAGATCTATATACTCTAATAGAACAGTCAAACACTCCATTAAAGCAGTCAGAATTTTTTGTGTTACACTCAAATATTGGAGTGAGCCCCCCCAACGGAACACACCTAGCTACGCTACTGATTGATCCATACACAATAATATACATTGATATAAATTATCGATGCATCGATACTCAATCTGCCACTAATATGCATATTGAATTACGTATTAGCTACGTATTGCGATACATTGATGCATCGCAGTATTAAGACTATAATTTTATAAATAACAGTTGAGATATTACAAGTTGGATTCACTCAAAGTACAGTGAGCGTAGATGAAAATGCAAGAATGGTCACACTTACCATTGAAATCAATGAGAATTCCTTGGTATTTGAGCCTGTCACTGTTACGTATTCAACATCAGAAGCTGTTGGAGCTGCAAATGCAGCTAGTAAGATTTACATATGTATGCCTTTACTGCCATATTAGTATCATTCTGTTGCCTATACTGTAGCAAGCAGTGTTGATTACACACCCGTGAATGGTCAAGTTGTATTTGGTGTTGGGGAATGTACTAAAAGCATCACCATTCCTATTATAGCAGATTCAGAAAGAGAAGAAAACGAAACATTTAATGTAGAACTGGACAGTGACTGCTGTGCTGATGTTATTATTGGACAGGTTCAAGTTAACATTACTGATGATGATTCTGATGGTACATACGTAAATAGTAAAGTTTGCTTTATAGAAGGGATCCATATATATTATATTATATTCATTGTAGTTAGCCTTATAGCTACCTATGTATGTAGCTAGCTACGTACGTACAACTGGTGAGTGCTGACTTGATTTCGTGCCCATTAGAACAAATTTTCAAATGGACACTAATTTTAGATGAGTATTTAGAAGTTTAGATTGAATGATTGGTGGATGGCTGTGAGATGAGAAGCGAGTAGCGGTGGGATGAAGGGTAGAAAATCCACAAATGTTTTGAACCTTCATACGCATGTAGCTATTCATATAAAAATATCAATGGCTCAGAAATGAGTTAAATTTTAACTTACATTGATGGCACTGGTAAAGTAAATCTAAGGTAGGGGTCTGGAGGTATAGCACTCAGATGCTGATAAATTGTGCGCATTCTTATAAGGAAATTTTAAACAACACAAATGTCTGATGATAGGCCATTACCATAATATCTGCTATATAGTCGATATTACGTAGAGCGTATGTAGCTTATTATCACTAAAGAGCCCTTGACATCATTATAACACTACCTCACCAGCAGTGCAATGATATCACAACAAGGTTCACATGACGTGAATACATGATTGTATAGGTATGATAAGTGAATGCTTTGATAGAGTGTTTGACTGCTATTATGAGAGAGTATCGCTCTTATTATAATAGGTAGGGAATTTATTTACTCCACCCATTGCACCTACTGCACTGCATAAAATGATCAAGTGGAGAATTCTCAACAATCCCAGCTCCATACTATTGTATTATTGGTATATATAGTAGATAAATATATAGTAGATGGTCTGACAAATCTTTATAGGAACACTGTGCTCTATACACCCTTGTTTGTTGTGTATGTATGTATGTATGTATGTATGTATGTATGTATGTATGTATGTATGTATGTACGTATGTACCGGTATATGCATATACATATATATACACATTTAAATGTGAGTTTTTGTACTTACCTTTACAAACATAAATAATCATTTTCTTGGCTAATAAATTTTAGTATCATTTGCATTATGATTACGTATAATTAATGTTCACATTCATAACGATTTTTTGTATTTTCAGTTGATTTTTTGTATTTTGCAATTGTCCCTACAGTTACAAGTGATAATATTCAGTCAACTTCCCAGTCTGAATTTCCTTCTATGACCTCTACAATTCAATCTATGAATACAGCCGTTAGTACAAGTACCAGCCAATCTATCAATATCGCAGCAACCGAAGGCACAGCAAATGGAGATGACAGTTCAGCTACAACGGTAGCAATTGTAGCTTCTGTGGTCGGTAGTTTGTTAGGAATATGTATTATTGGTATCTGCATTACGGCTGTAATGATCAAGAAACGCCGAAGTCGTCGGAAGCTGAAGCATTTACAATTTTCAGCAGTATCACTGTAAGGATGTAATGTCATATACCGTGTAGTGCAAATTTTGATGATGGCTAATTTTTACAAATTGGGGGTCAGGAAAAATTTGATGAGTAGAATTTTGATTAATTGTTTTAGCCTTAACTACTGTACATGCAAACAGCTATTGGAAGAGTGGTTAAATTTTGACAAATTTGTAATATTTTCTCCAGTCAATTTTTTGCATGTACGTACAATGGTTATATACGTATGAGGGATTATCTCTGCTGATTAAATATTTTCAAAGCAATGGATTGCCTTAGAATAAATATTTGCTAATTTTAAATTTTTTAGAAGCTTTTACTTTACTTTCTGGTGTCTAGTGTGATGTGTCCGTATTAATATTTTGTGGTAGAATTACAGTGCATACTAGGTAGATAAATTTCTTCTTACGTATGTCTTAACCAAGAGCTTTCTTTAGTCTAGAATTGGGACTGTAGTATTTACGTATCCAAGAAGTAATTTTAGCATAATGCAAGAATTGTAATTCTAGTAAGACCTGGGCCTTTCACTAGTTAGTGTTTAACGATATGCACTTTTCATAATCTAGTATCAATCTGCTTTCTGTAAAAGATAGGCAATTAAAAGCTGTAAAAACAGCACAACTTAATTATATGTATATGATATAATGTAACTAAAGGATGACTATGTAGATAATTAT